>OX621217.1:0-2702961 GCA_951640565.1 Petrophora chlorosata | reverse complement strand
AACAGCACTAGTAGTTAACGGTTATCTGTCAAGGAGTTCCATTGCCCACCGTCCATCTCCATCATCAGATTAGCTGGCTGTCACCATAATATTGCATTGTCATCGGACTTTGACAAGTATGCAAAGTTTTACCTCCGTAGGATAAGATGAAGTGGTTCTAATTCAGCTTGCAAGATTCCACCTGGACAAACATGCATACATTGCTAGTTAAATAAAAGCTTGTAAAAAGTCGGACGCGTCGTCGCCAAATATAAAAGTGAACCACTCAAGCTATGCCGGCCAGCAGGATTCAAACTCCGGTGCGTCAGACCGTAGCTTGCACGAGTTCCCACTAAGCCATACTCATTGATTACCTTTTTTTTCTGCGAAGCAAAGCCGTGGACAATAACCTTGTCTACGGAAATATAAATGGATTTAACAAATTAACCGAAGTACTTGAGTTTTTTTGTTGTAATGACGTGTCATTCATATTTTTTAGGTGCTTTAGAACTCTGCGTTGATTTTTATCTCTTATTTGTTAGCGATTTGTATTACATTAATTACTGGTGGTAGGTTTCTCGTATGGGAGAGGCCGTCTGGGTGGATACTATTGGGTACCACCGCTTTGCTAGTTTTTCAACCGCCAAGCAGTAGTGCGCAAGCATTACTGTGTTCCGGTTTGAAGGGCATAGTAGCCAGCGCAATTACTGAGCATTATGAGACTCAACAGCTAATTGTCTCAGGGTGACGAGCGCAGTGCAGCGCCGCGCAGAATTCTGCAAAACAAAGTTCTGGGTGGTGCTGTTATTATTATGGGCTGGTGTATTGCTTACCATCAGGCAAACGACCAGCTCGTCTCGTCATTCAGTTACATAAAAAAACACATAGATTGACAGTAGGTAGCAAGTATTGAATATAAATTTATTTTACTAATACCTATTTGTCATTATAAACATGGACCAAATATACAGGTCCATGTAATAAATATTACATATATAAATACGCCCAACGATCACAAACATAGATCCTGGCCCCTAACAAGGATTCCCTGTAACCAGGAACTACGAGGACCATGGTCCCACAACACATAGACACTAAACAAATCCTTGCAATTTTCTGTGACAAACATTTGTCCCGTCGCGGAAATCGAACCCACAACCTCAATGGTATATGTGATTTGAGCTAACCTGTCCAACCACTACACCACAGAGGCTATAATTGACATTGGCGCATATCAATAAATATCATTTTTTTTTTCTTTTACTCCTATTAGTAGATATATCAAACTAATTTTACAAATGCGAAAGTTTTGTATGTAAGTGTGTTTGTGTGTTTGTTACTTCACGCTGTAACGGCTCAAAAGGCTCAACGGATTTGAGTGAAATTCGTAATGGAGATAGCTTATACCCTGAATTAACATAGGCCAGGGCTTCCCAAACTTTTTCAGTTAGCGGCGCACTTACAGGTTTAGTATTTTGTCTCGGCGCCCGCTAGCTAGTTGAAATAGGGTACAATGATACTAAGTAGATAGGCACAAAAATGTAAACATCCACTATGTGAAGCTGAGTTATTATATTTATATTAAAAAATATATATTACTTAAGAAAAATAGGAAATAAAATACAATGGCAACTTAGTCAATATGACGTGAGAGTTTGATGATCACCACACATTTTTTCAAAGGTATAAGGCGTGGTTAAAGGCTTGACACCGCTATTTTCATTTGCCTGTTTCCGGAAAATGGTAAACAGAAGCGCCTCACGGCGCGGCGACCCCCTTTACTCTCTACGGCGCACCAGGGCGCCGGCCGGCGCCGCGGCGCACACTTTGGGAACCCCTGATATAGGCTACTTTTTATCCTGGGAAACCGCGGGGCACAGTATTCTTTCAAAGTAATCTTTGGCCATGTTTTTTTCATAACACGGCCGGCATATGCTATATAAACTTATATAAAAATACCTACTGACAACCTTTAAAAACATTATAAACTCGTTTCAAAATACCTATTTTTAAATTTGGTTATAAATAATCATCAAGAATCTATTTTTATTTTATTTGTACCTGTAGGTCTCTTGTATGAGGGAGGCCGTCTGGGTGGGTACCAGTGTTGCCAGTTATTCAGCCGCCAAGCAGTGGTACGCAAACATTACTGTGTTCCGGTTTGAAGGGCATTGTAGCGAAATTACTGTGCATATGAGACTTAATATCTGATGTCTCGAGTTCATGATCTATTCAAAGTTCAAGATGACACTGTAATTGCTATGAGCTCGTCTCACTCAGTTCCATTAAAAAAATACCTAAAAATTTCTTATAAAAACTCATTGAAGAGATGGCTGACTACAATGCCCTTCAAACCGGAACACAGTAATGCTTGCGCACTACTGCTTGGCAGCAGAATAACTGGCAAAGCGGTGGCAACCAGACGGCCTCCCGCATACGAGAGACTTACTATAAATAAAAAAGATTGGTTAAAGGGTTGCCATTATTAAAACGGTATTTTATCTTATTTCCGAGATTCTAATCAGTCATCACTCAAGTGTCTACATTTTTTTTTAATAATTAACTATGTTAATGCGGATACACGAATGCCTTGGTGGTTAAACGTACAAGGCTTTTGGCATTGCAGTGATTAACATACTGCCTAGCAATTAAACTAGTCCATCTTGTGCAAGGAGTTCGCGGAAGGAACAAGGAACTTCTTGAGACGAGTTTTTTTTTAATTGGCTAAGTCTCTGGGGTTGCTATTATTAAAATATCAATTTTTTATGACTATTTGAAATAGGTGCGAGTGCGGCTCAGTGGGAGCACGAGCGACTTTCGATCTGATGCACCCGAGTTCGAATCCAAATGGCCCCGCACCGCTGACTTTTTACGTTATGTGCGGATTTACCACTGGCTCTAAAAACGGTGAAGGAAAACATCGTGAGGAAACCGGCATGTCCACAATGTATCACAAAAATTCTAGGACATGTGACATCTACCAACCCGCACTGGGCCAGCGTGGCGGATAATGGCCTATACTCTCTCTCTTTCTCCAAATTCCAGCGGTGCATGAAGAACTTTTTTTTATGTAATAACTGAATGACGAGACGAGCTCGTCGTTTACCTGATGGTAAGCAATACGCCAGCCCATAACAATAACAGCACCACCCAAAACTTTGTTTTGCAAAATCCTGCGCAGCGCTGCAAGGCGCTCGTCACCCTGAGACAATTAGCTGTTGAGTCTCATAATGCCCAGTAATTTCGCTGGCTACAATGCCCTTCAAGCCGGAACACAGTAATGCTTGCGCACTACTGCTTGGCGGCTGAATAACTGGCAAAGCGGTGGTACCCACCCAGACGGCCTCTCACATACGAGAAACCTACCACCAGTAAAACTCCAGTTCATTAGGGAAATCGGGAATTCGGGAATTCAGTTCCTGAATTCTGACTTCTGGCCTGTAGGGCTAGTATACTTGAGATACAGGAAAGGAGCGAAATTTTTGAACCCTGTGAAGTAGTGTGTGTGGTTTATTTAATGTAATCTTATATTATTGTACGTATGTTAGTCTGTAAGGTATATACTATATACTATATATATACTGTATATACTATGGGCTTCTGTTAATTTTACTTTGTTGTACTTTAATATTGCCTGAAATAAAGGGTTTAATAATAATAATAATAGCGTTTTTGTAGTTATAACTAAATTATTACAATAAATAAATTGTAGACAAAACACGAGATGTTATGAACATATTTAAATTATAAATTCCAATATCCAGTTTATTGGACAAATTAATACAAAGTCGGGGGTCAACAAAAAACGAGCAAAATTAATAACATAATATAGATAATCACTTAAAAACAATACAATTACTTAATAATAGTTAAACCACGTTAAACTATACTTTTTTAACTAGGTATAGTTTTTGTACTGTAGTTAAAGTACTCTAAAATAGTAAATTTAGGGACTTGACACTTGTCGTGTATTATTGATATATTAATGGATGTTTGTTACTCAACACGCAAAACTACTGAACGGATTTTGATGACATTTGGTATATAGGTTCTTTAAGTTCTTGAAAAGGACAAGGGCTACTCTTTATCCCGGGAAACCGCGGGGCGTAGCTAGTGATTATAAAGAAATCAATCAAGAAGAAAGAAAGAAAAAATGTTTATGGCCAAACTGCACAAAATTACAAAAACAGCAGCAATAGCACTGAGCTGCGTAAGCCTCACAGCTCACGGAAGGCTGATTTTCAGCATACCGCTTTATTCGAGAAGTGGTCGTCGATATTGAGTCATGCATATTGAGTCAGGGTACCAACATAAATGAATAAATTAATTTGCATAAAACACATTACAAGAACAGCAGTAACAGAAGCAAAAAACAGTATGATTACAATTACAATTTATATCAATTTAATTACACGATTTACACGAATTACATTAATTAAATTACAGATTAATAAGATACAATTAGTCATAAGTAATTACAATTAATAATGTCAAAGAAAGAATCCGTATTATTTAAAAATTAATCCAAAAACCACGTTTTTATGGATTTAGAATGCATTGTCATCAAATTGTGAGATACCCTGAAAGTTTCAGCCGGATAGCTAAACGGGAAGTGCTCGAAATTTGAGTTGCAAGATTCCACCCGGAACGACAGACAGACAAATAAGAAAGTGACTTAAAAAATGCCGATAATACGAATAGCATAACCTATGGTTATGCTATTCGTATTATCGGTGAGGGATACATATTTCTTCTTCCGTTTGGGGTTGAAACTATGGGGCCTTGGGGGGCGAACGCGTGGCTTCTGTTTAAAGAGCTGACCAGACGCCTCATAGAAACAACTGGTGACCAAAGAGCTGGCGCTTACCTCGGCCAACGAATTAGTCTGGCCATTCAACGAGGTAACATTGCCAGCTTTTTGGGCACCCTGCCCGCGGACGGTGACCTAAATTCTGTGTTTTATATTTAATTTCATTTTTTAATTTTGTTAAAGGTTAGTTTAGTTTGTATCATTCTATATTTTGTACATAATTGTTAATTGGTACCATAGGTTTAGACTGAGTAAAACGAATAAGTCCTTCATGGGCAATTGCGTACGTTTTTACAATAAAATTCCAAAATGTATAACGGAGCTCACAGAAAGTAGACTCAAATTGCGTGTGAAAAAAATTCTAATGAAAAAAGCATACTATACAGTTAGTAATTACATAGAAGACAACGATGTATGGAACATTCCGCTTCTGCCAAGTAGCCAACTGGCACATTAGAAAAATAATAAAGTCAAAAACAAACAAAATATTATAACAAAAGTTCTAAAAAATATACCCCTCAGTTTCTTGCCGTATCTTCTGAGTAGTGGTTCTTTTTCCGATACGGTGGTAGAGTCATTGTAATAATTGACGTTCAATGCGTCTTTGATGCGAAAACTGAATAAGGAACTTTGAACTTTAAACTTATCATATATAAGCAGATTACTTTAAACATAGAACAAAGATTAGTCTATCTATTAACACTTACTTATCTAATTAAGAATAGGTTATTGGTGAATGATGCTCCATTGTGATATACAAGATTATGAAACAATGCCATATTCATTTACGTCCTGAGCGGCGCTGACATCTTGTATTTAAAACAAATAATTTATTGATTGTATTTATATAAATATGACCCAAATGTAACCTGAGTCAACAGCACACATCGCCAGTAGGTACATAGGTAAAACACGTTGTTCTAACACTCACTCTAAAAACGGTGAAGGAAACATCGTGAGGAGACCGGCATGTCCAAGAATTCATCACAAAAATTCAAGCACATGTGACATCCACTCACACTGGGCCTGCTTGTTGAGCACGGTTGTGGCTTATGGTCCATCTCTATATATATATAGTATTATAGTAGTAGTAATATATATATAGTCTCTCTCTAAGAGAAGGCCTGAGTCCTAGCAGTGGGAAAGTCATGGGCTGATGATGATGAATGTGCTAAATATCTAAATAGTATAAATAAATAAATACGCTCAACGATCACATACATAGATCCTGGCCCCTAACTAGGTTTCCCTGTATCTAGGGAAGAAGGAACTACGAGGACCATGGTCCCACAACACCCAGATACGAAACAAATACTTGCGTTTTTAAAAAATAATCTAATACACCACGTGTTTATGCGCCTTTTGAGGTTAGGTCGGCATTGCATGCTAATAAATGGATTTAGAATGCATTGTCATCGAGTTGTGAGCTACCCTGAGTTTCAGCCGGATAACTAATCGGGAAGCGCTCAAAGTTTGAGTTGCAAGATTCCACCCGGAAAGACAGACAGACAGACAAACAAGAAGGTGACTTAAGGTAATAAAAAAACTTTATTTTCCTCTCTCTGAGGAATTTGGCATCGCACGTCTTGTGCATTTGCCGGCAACTTTTTTATAAAAAACAAGTATCTTCACACAAAAGTACATCAAAATCGTTCAGTAGTTTTCGCGTGATTGAGTAACAAACATCCATTAATCCATCTTCACTAACTTTCGCATAGGATTAAACCAACTGCAATTGCATGCTAACAGTCAAATTAAAAATAATTAACGAATAATTATTAATAAATTAATTCGCACTATAGGAAGTATTAACGCACCCAAACAATATAATTAAAAACAATTTATCGAAAATTTTTACAGTAAATTAACAAATGAAAACAAGGAAACTGTAAATTTTGAAAATTAATGCATTTTGTTTAACTTCATTATGTTGTGTAATATACACAGCAATAAAGTTAAGAAAATGTTATAAAAGTCAGGAGCTCTCTCGAAATATGGGCTTGTCAGATGACCTTAAAGAAAAATAATACATTTTATAATATAACTTCAATTCTTTTTTAATATGACTTTAATTCTGATGTATCTTCGAAGTCCAAGGTCGAATATCGATGAAACTTATATAGGACCTTGAAGCTATGAACCCAACGCAAATATTTTCCAAATCCGTTTATAAATGACGTAGTGCTGAGGTAACAAAAAAGCACTGTCGAATAGAGAACCTCGTCCTTTTTAAACGACTTAAAAAAAAGGAGGTTGATTAGATTTTTTTATGTTTGTTACCTCAGAACTCCGTTATTTATGAACCGATTTGGGGAATTCTTTTGCGTTGGGTTCAGTATAGCTACAAGGTGGTCCCATATAAATCGATATTTGACCTTGGACTTCGAAGATACATTAAAGTCGGTTTTTTTTAACTTGTTAATTGGTTTGCGTTTGACCACTATGTCACCTGATGGTAAGCGACGATGCGGTCGACGATCTAGCACACTTACCAAGATAGTACCCGTTCACTCGAGACTTGAAGATTCGCAGATTGTAGCTATCTGGAAAGACTGACTCTGGCAGGGAGTTCCACTCGTAACGTGGAAGCGAAGTGCTTAGTACGCGCGGGAGGAATGTCCACCATGAAACGGTGGCCTATTGCCGTCTTGTAGCTCGATGATAAAATGGGGTTGGGGGAATTAGTTGGTGCAATTCCGACGCACACTCTCCGAAATGTATCCGATAAAAGACCGATAGACTGGCAATTCTGCGTCGATTTTCAAGACTGTGGAGACTTGACTCGAATAGCGCGTCATCACCAATAAGTCTCCTCTTCTTTTTTTTTATAAAATGTTTATTGTTTTTGTAGTCGGTTAAAAATGAAAGGTCACCAGAGGCTTGTGTAACCTTAGGAATTCCCATTATGTACAAGATTATCTTACGTACAACAATAAGATCAATGGGTATGTAATAAATGTAGCCACTTTAATGTACCATGTCAATGTCATACCACAGAATACTAAGGGACAGAAGCATCACTCCGCAAAGAAATTTAAACAAGAAGCGACTCTTGCTATGACGCAATAAAATTAAATTCAGCTCGCGTAGCGCTGCATACCTACCAGTCATATTAACCTACAGAGCGCCTCTCTTTCTATCGCATAGCTCTTATCTCTTCTGCCGCGGCACGTGAACCGACGCGCGACCCGCCGTCGGTGTCCGGCTATGTACTTGTAGCTTTGTACCTACAGTGCGGAGTGCGCTAGCTTTTCATACTCACATTTGGCATTTACCTTCTTCAATTACATACTTTGGTATTGAAACGTATATAGTTCTTATATAGGTTGACCTTTGGGGGAACCTTTGCCCAGATGTGGGACAGCAAAGGTTATAAAAATATAGAATGTGACAGTAAATTCCTACCAAAGCTTCGTATTTATAGAATTATTTATTAGTTTCATTTATTTTTACTTTAATTAGTTTTTTATTAATTTTTATTTATTAGTTTTTTTTTTTTTGTTTATTTTATTTATTTTTAGTTATATTTGTAAATAAAACATTTGTATGTTGTACCCGAAAATTTAATAAATGTTGAGATAGCTAAATTAATTAATTTTTACACGTCGTTTCTGTTTCCGTTCAAATAAGAAGGTAAGATAATAATTCACTTAGCATTTTTCCTCAAACGGTTTGATACAGTTTCCTATGGTGATTCTTTTATGGTATTTATATAATTGCGGTCCACCGTGAACTTGTCAGTGATCTCTGTTCTTCGAAGCTATTATCCGTGTACTTCTCTACATTTAACAAAGTGCGCAAGCATTACTGTGTTCCGGTTTGAAGGACAGGCAAGAATACAGGTACGCGCCAGAGTGCCAGCATATATGAATGCGTCATAGAGATGTCGTTTATTAATGAAGGAATCGACGTGATTTCGAAGCAAGGAATCGATGTGATTTCGAAGTAAGGCATCGACGTGATTTCGAAGCAAGGAATCGACGTGATTTCGAAGCAAGGAATCGACGTGATTTCGAAGCAAGGAATCGACGTGATTACGAAGCAAGGAATCGACGTGATTTCGCCAAGTTGTCATAGTGAATTGGGGAACAGGCGAGATAGTGGCCAAACATAGATCTATTAAGTATAAAAAAAAAATATAGTAGGATAGGTAAGGATTTCGCACACAAATAATTGGTTTGATCTTTCCTACTCAAAACGTGTTTTTCCTACTTTATTAAACCATAAATCATTAAAAATACAGCAATAAAGCGTTAGTCGAAAACATAATTTGTTTGGAACCAAATCGAATTGTTCGCGTCACGAGACTGCAACGGTTATTATAGGTACCTAATATCTATAAAAATATTAACATTTTTATCACGTTTTGCTAAATTGTTTTCCTGGGTTTATAGTATTTTTCAAACTGGTTAAAAAACATGTATTGGAAATCACTGCATCATAATACCTACCGCGGGGCATGAGCGTACCCAGTATATTTTAAGGGATGGGGCAGAAGTAAATAAACTAAGTATAGTCACAGAATACTAAGGGACAGAAGCATCACTCCGCAAAGAAATTTAAACAAATAGCGACTCTCGCTATGACGTAATAAAATTCAATTCAGTTCGCGTAGCGCTGCATACCTACCAGTCATATTAACCTACAGAGCGCCTCTCTTTCTATCGCATAGCTCTTATCTCTTCTGACGCGGCACGAGTAACGACGCGCGACCCGCCGTCGGTGTCCGGCTATGTACTTGTAGCTTCGTATCTACAGTGCGGAGAGCGCTAGGCCTGGTATAGTAGATAATCAAACATGCTTTTTATTTACTGACTGATACGTTTTATAAACTGCACTACACCTTATGTCAATAATAACCAGCGAGGGTTCTGGCTAAATCTAGCGAAAACTTCGTTTTCAAATGTTATTTGTTCTTAGAGAACCCTCTTTCTATGCACACTCATCATACAGAAGCCGACAAGACGGTTTTCTGTCATTGTTGACCTTAACCAAGTTTTTATTCTTCGTAAAGTAGATACTAAATGACCTTTCTGTAGTGCATGTTGTGCAGGGCTGTGTAAGTGCCTAATATTCTTAGCTTCGGGTCAGAGAGCACGGTGGGGCAAATGCCCCCCCTTGCCCCACCGTGGGTACGCCCATGCCGCGGGGTAGTCTACCGCCGTTATAGGGAAAGTAGGTAAAAACCATAATTCCTTATGTGGTGTGTAGTAGCGTATAAAATAGTTAGTTATAGTGTTATATGTTATATTTATGCATATATGTTGGTCTGTAAGGTATATATTTTAGGGCCTGTGTTAATTTTACTTTGTTGTACTTTAATACTGCCTGAAATAAATTATTAATTCAATACATAAATAATAAAAAGGATTCAAAAAAAATGTATACCTAGTCACCTTCAGCCGGACATAACGCGTATACAATCAAAAGTCAAAAGATATTTAATAAATAGGCACAAAAAATCACATTTAAACGTCATTTATACACATCATCAACAGCCCATCACGTTCCCACTGCTGGGACCCGGGCCTTCTCTCATAGAGAGAGAGTATGGGCCATACATAACCACGGTGGCCCAGTGCGGGTTGGTGAATGTCACAGATCCTTGAATTTTGTAATTATTTTCTGGGCATGCCGGTTTCCTCACGATGTTTTCCTTCACCGTTTTTAGAGTGAGTGTAAAATCCGCTCATAACTTAAGAAAGTCAGTGGTGCGAGGCCAACGGGATTCGAACTTGGTTGCGTCGGATCGAAAGTCGCACGTCCTCCAATTGAGCCACTCTCGCTAAAAAAATACGTTAAATGCTGTAACGAAATATATAATATTGACTTTGAAAAAAAAAGGTAAGCATGTTTTGGCAGAGTCAGTGTACTGGTAGAGCCCGTTTTCGCATTTCTTTTCTGGGCCCGGACTTCAATTTCAGTATGGAAAGAAATGGGTAGACATGCGTAACTTTTTAGGGTTCCGTACCCAAAGGGTAAAACGGGACCCTATTACTAAGACTCCGCTGTCTGTCTGTCACCAGGCTGTATCTCATGAACCGTGATAGTTAGACAGTTGAAATTTTCACAGATGATGTATTTCTGTTGCTGCTATAACAAGGACTACTAAAAAACAGAATAAAAAAATATTTAAGTGGGGCTCCCATACAACAAACGTGTATTTTTTGCCGTTTTTATAGATAATGGTACGGAACCCTTTATGCGCGAGCCTGACTCGTACTTGGCCGGTTTATTTAGGCCCACGCAAATTCTGACCTTATACCAAGCCCAAATACGATCCTGCATGGAATACTGTAGCCATCTGGGGGATGGCTCAGCCAGCCAGTCCGACTCGTACTTGGCCGGTTTTTATTATTGTGATTAATTCTTGGACATGCCTGTTTCCTCACGATGTTTTCTTTCGCCGTTTTAGAGCGAGTGTTAAATCCGAACATAACTTTAGAAAGTCAGTGGTGCCACAGCGGGATTTGAACTCAGGTGCGTCGGATCGAAAGCCGCACATTTTTTTTATATACCTAACTGAATGACGAGTCGTGCTGGTCGTTTGCCTGATGGTAAGCAATACGCCAGCCCTTTACAATAACAGCACCACCCACAACTTTGTTTTGCAAAATCCTGCGCGGCGCTGCACTGCGCTCGTCACGAACGAATTATCTCATAATGCCCAGTAATTTCGTTGGCTACCATGCCCTTCAAACCGGAACACAGTAATGCTTGCGCACTACTGCTTGGCGGCTGAATAACTGGCAAAGCGGTGGTATCCATCCAGACGGCCCATGGCCCCATGGCACATGCTCCCACTGAGCCACACTCGCTCTCGCAGCTAGTAGTAATTAAAAGAAAAACTATTAAATGTACCGTGTCTAATTTCCTCGCAGAATCGTTAAACAATATAAATTGAAATGATTTAAATACTGAGAAAACAATATCATAAACCGTACAATAACACGTTTAGTACAGGGCCTCAATTCACTATGACAACTTGGCGATTCCTTGCTTAGAAACCACGTCGATTCCTTGACGCATTTATGTATTCACATATATGACGCGTCATAGAGAATACAAATTTCGTTTATTAATGAAGGAATCGACCTTTTTTTACGCTTAATTGATCTATGTTTGGCCACTATCTCACCTGACGTGAAGCGATGATGTGGCCTAGGATGGAGCACATAGAGACTAGAGACGGTAGTTGAGCGGCTGCTCAGACCCGTCTCCCCGATTGTTCACCGAACATCATCCCGAAACACGACTAGGTCGTTTGATGGCATGGCTTTGTTCGGTGGGTGGTATTACAACCACGGCCAGAGCCTACCACTCTAAAGCGCGTAAGCGGGTTTCATCACGATGTTTTCCTTCACCGTTCGACGAATGTTCGATGTTTCCTCGAAGCAAGGAATCGCCAAGTTGTCATAGTGAATTAGGGCCCTGGTGTGACGGGGCCCACCTTTTGACTCGATTTGTTCTAAAGGCTAAATCTAATTTGATGTGACTGAAAATTTGCATAAACGGGTTGGGTTGAGATCAAGATTCAAGACTAATTGTCGATGACAAACGTAATTATCGAATTACGCGCAAAAAATATACCTACGTTTTTTATCTTACTGTTTATTACTCTTAGTAATAATTTACCTTAATCTATCCTAATATGTCCTAAGAATCTAGATTAATAAAACAAGACATCAAAAAACTTGTTTAAATATTTTTCTTTGAATTTTAGATGAAAACTAGAGATGGGTCCACTATGACTAGCCGACCGATCGACGACGACTAGTCGGTTGTAAAAAGACCGACTAGTCAGCCGATTAGTCGGGCTAGCCGATCATTGCTTTCGGTGGAGTTCGGGTAGAATCGTATATGTCCGTGGTGCTTCTTTTACAGCCGAGTCGCTCGCAGCCGCCACGCTGTGCATTTATGTCGAAACAGGTTGTTGTTTCCTTTCCTTTTTTAACCGACTTCAAAAAAGGAGAAGATTCTCTATACGATTGTATTTTTTTTTAATGTTTGTTACCTATTTGAAAAATTCTTTTTGCGTTAGGTCTCACATAAATTTTATCGATATTTGACTTTTTCGATGATACATTGAAGTCGGTTTTGTTGTTTGATAAAACGTTCACGTTTTTCTTATGTTGTTTACGAACAAACCAGCGTTAATGGCTGTTTTTTTAGAAATTAAAAATATAAGTCAGTAATTGACTAAGATAAGACAGTTTATAGTTAAGGTACTTTATAAAATTGAATCATGTCAATAAAGTTGACGATCTCATTTTAATCACCCTGTTTATAAGCCTATAACGGACTGTATTTGTCTAATATAGTCGGCGAGTAGTCGCCGACAACAAATATAGCCGAATAGTCGGTTTCCCCGACTAGTCGGCGATTGGTCAGTACATCTCTAATAAAAACCAGTTCAAAATCAGTGTTTATAGGAGGATTACATTAGTTTAGTATTTTCTGCACTAAAATAAATTAATTACTTAAGTTTTCCTGTATCTTAGAATAATTTAGATATTTTTATTACAAATCTGTTAAAATGTTAATGAATTCAGTGATATTTTAAATATCTTTTTCTTAAACTTGTTTTAAGTATTTTTAGTTTTTTTTTTATAAGTAGATGAAAAATTAGGGGCTGTATCACCGACCTAGTCATTAGTCATTCCTGTGATTTTAAGCTTAAAAAATAACTGTGCTTGTTTCTTCGATTTAGGCTTTATTAAGGCTAACCTAAATCGTTTAATAATTATTAAATACAACAATAATAATAATACAATACAATACAATAAATAATACAATAATAATAGCCGTAATAAGCTGTTTAGGCAAACATGTCATACTTACACTAGATTTTAAGACCTGCATGCTCTGTATTACACATGTTATGACAAATAAATTTTCTTTATCTTTATCTTCTTACCGACAATTTAAGAATAGCAATGGCAATTTCTTTTTAAGCGACACTAAAAAAAAAAATTTCTTAATATGACTGCATTTTTTTACCTCAATCTTGCAACTCAAATTTCGAGCACTTCCCGATTAGCTATCCGGCTGAAACTTTCAGGGTAACTCACAACTCGATGACAATGCATTCTAAATCCATTTATTAGCATGCAATGCCGACCTAGCCTCCAAAGGCGCATAAACATGTGATACCTAGATTATTTTTTAAAAACGCAAGTATTTGTTTCGTGTCTAGGTGTTGTGGGACCATGGTCCACATAGTTCCTGGTTCCCTAGATTCAGGGAATCCTAGTTGGAGCTGGGGCCAGGTTCTATGTATGTGATCGTTGGGCGTATTATTTATTTATTTATACTATTTAGAGATTTAGCACATTCATCATCATCAGCCCATGACGTTCCCACTGCTGGAACTCAGGCCTTCTCGTAGAGAGAGTATGTACCATAATCCACCAAGCTGGCACAGTGCGGGTTGGTGGTTGTCACATGTGCTTGAATTTTTGTGATACATTCTGGACATGCCAGTTTCTTCACGATGTTTTTCATCACCGTTTTCAGAGCGAGTGTTAGCACAACGTGTTTAATGTACCTACGGTGATGTGCGTTAAAGTTTTTAGATACTTTTTTTAATGAATTTAACCATATGTTTCTTCTATTCCAGGTCTCTTCATCCTGTTGATGCTGGGCTTCTTCTCCCTATCGGGCGGTTTCTTTGTTCTTTTTGGACATCCATACGACTTCTTATTCAAACAGGTACGTCAATATTGTTTTGGCACTGGTGCAGGAGGCCAGCCTTTCTCCATTCCATCACCGGACGACCAGACGTACGGCAAGCCGTCATCAATTAATGGTTGACATCCCTGCTGCTCGCACCAAGCGCAGTGCTTCGACCTTCATAATGAGGATGGCCAAGGAGTGGAAATCTCTGCCGGCATCTGTTTCCGGATAGCTATAATCAGTGTGTCTTTAAGACTGAACATACATAGTTCCGGTCCGAATGTAATGTCAGTAAAAAAATATAATAATATACCTGACAAAATAAAAGAAGAAGAAAATTATATAAAATTTAATAATAAAAAATTGAAACAATTCCTGATAGAAAAATGTTAATATAATTTAAATGACTTTTTTAATGAAAATAAGAATGAAATGATAAAATGATAAGTAACTGACAAAGACGTAGAATAAATCGGTCCGCTCCCATTATAATGTATAATTTGCTATACCCTAGCAGGGTCATATGTAATCTCACCACTACAATAAGAACTTTTGTGTTCATATGTTTGCAATAAAGTATTGAGTATTGAGTATTGAAGACAAGAGTGAACAGGTTTCTTCTAGGCGAGCATGCTACATCTTCGACCGCATCGTCACTTATCAACAGGTGAGATAGCGGTCAAACGCAAGCCTCTATAACTGATAAAAAAAACCACTATACTAAGTGTAGGTAATAATGTTCCTTGGGTGGCAGGTCTTTCCGAGAGTCTGCCGCCAAGCAGTAGTGCGCAAACATTACTGTGTTCCGGTTTGAATGTAGCCAGCGAAGTTACTGGACATATGAGAATAATATCTGAGGTGTCGGGGTGAAGCGCAATGCAGTGCTACGCTACTTTGCAATGGGTTAAAAGTCCTGGGTGACCCTGCAATAAATTGTTATGGGTAAACGTGGCGCTTACCATCAGGCAAACGACTTACTAGTCTCAACATATCGGCAATCAAACATAGATACTTATTTAATAACATATAATATATAAAAATAGAGCGAGTTTGGCTCAGTGGGAATACGTGCGACTTTCGATCCGACGCACCCAAGTTCGAGTCCCGCTCGGGCCGTATTTGCGGATTTAACACTCGCTCTCAAAACGGTGAAGGAAAACATCGTGAGGAAACCGGCATGTCCAAAAAATAATCACAAAAATTTAAGGACATGTGACATCAACCAACCCGCACTGAGCCAGCGTGGTTTTTATTATGGTCCATTCTCTCTCTATTAAAGAAGGCCCGTGTCCCAGCAGTGGGAACCTGATGGGCTGATGATGATAATTATGCGTTAAATATCTTTTGCCTTTTGACTTTGAACTAGTTGTGACAACCTTGCTTGGCTCTCTGTTTAATCACCAATATTCTTTCAGAAAGTGGTACTCCAAGATGGTGGCGAAATTTTCGAAATGTGGCGGAAACCGGAAGTGCAGCTGTACTGCCGGATCTTCCTGTTCAACATCACAAACGCCGAGGAGTACATGGCTGGTACTGACGACAAGTTAAAGGTCCAAGAAGTCGGACCTTACGTGTACAGGTAACTACAAGCTTTTATTTAACTTGCAACGTTTGTTTGTTTGTGTTGATCTACTTTATAATCGATTGACAGCCTCTGTGGTTTAGTGGTTGGGCAAGTTGACTCAAATCACATATACCATTGTGTTTGCGGGTTAGCTTCCCGCGACGGGACAAGTGTTTGTGCACAGAAAAAAAGTTTTTTATTTTTTTATTTAACTGAATGACGAGACGAGCTGGTCGTTTGCCTGATGGTACGCAATACAGCCTATAATAATAACAGCACCACCCAAAACTTTATTTTGCAAAATCCTGAGACAATTAGCTGTTGAGTTTCATAATGCCCAGTAATTGCGCTGGCTACAATGCCCTTCAAGCCGGAATACAGTTATGCTTGCGCACTACTGCTTGGCGGCTGAATAACTGGCAAAGCTTGGGTACCACCCCACCCAGACGGCCTCTCGCATACGAGAAACCTACCACCAGTAAAAAAGCGCAAGCATTTGTTCCGTGTCTGGGTGTTGTGGAACTATGGTCCTCATAGTTCCTAGTTTCCTAGATCCTGGTGGATTCCAGGGAATCCTAGTTAAAGGCCAGGACCTATGTTTGTGATCGTTAGGCGTATTTATTTATTACAAGCTTTTATTTAACTTGCAATGTTTGTTTGTTTGTTCGGGTCAAATCTTGCAAGTTGAATCAGAACCACTTCCTCTTATCCTACGGACTTGAAATTTTGCATACTTGTCAAAGTGCGATGACAATGCAATATTATGGTGACAGCTGATCTGATGATGGAGACGGAAGGTGGGCAATGGAAATTCTTGACGGATAATCGTAAACTTGTGTTTGGGCTCATTTTAATCTGCTCGCGGTTCCGATTACGAATTTGTTAAAAGCTTGTCTTGATTAAATGATCACACATAAAGATGTCCATGACATAGACACAGAAACAAGACAGTGACAGATTACAAAATTAATCTAAAAACCACGTTTTTATGCGTTTTTTGAGGTTAGGTTGGCATTGCATGCTAATAAATGTATTTGGAGGGCGAGTGTGGCTCAGTGGGAGCACATGTTTCTTTCAATCCGACGCACCCGAGTTCAAATCCCGCTGGCCCCGCACTGACTTTCTTAAGTTATGTGCGGATTCAGCACTCGTTCTTAAAACGGTGAAGGAAAACATCATGAGGGAATCGGCATGGCCAAGGATTGATCACAAAAATTCAACATCTACCAACTCACAGTGAGCCAGCGTGGTGGATTATGGCCCATACCCTCTATGAGAGAAGGCCCGTGTCGCAGCAGTGGGAACGTAATGGGCTGATGATGATGATGAAATGGATTTAGATCCATTGTCATCGAGTTGTGAGCTACCCTTAAAGTTTCAACCGGATAGCTAATCGGGAAGTGCTCGAAATTTGAGTTGCAAGATTCCACCCGGCACGACAGACAGACAGACAAACAAGAAAGTAATTTAATCAAAACATGGTTTTAAGAAATCAACTTGGTCCTGCTACGGACATCACAGACTCCACGCCGCAACAGCTGAACATATTTGAGTGAAACTCGAAATGGAGATAGCTTTCCCCTGGATTAACACAGACTATTTTTTATCCCGGGGAACCGCGGGTGGAACGTATTAGAGCTATTTGACAAATAAATATCAATCGACGTAATGTTTTCTTTTTAACCGACTTCAAAAAGAGGAGGTTCTCATTTCGTTTTTTAAGTTTGATACCTCAGAACTCCGTCATTTATAAACCGAATTCGAAAATTGTTTTTGCGTTGTAAAGCAGGTAGGTATACGTAGCTACGAAATGGTCCCAAATAAATTTCATCTATATTTGACCTTAGACTTCGAAGATACATCAGAATTGTATTCGGTTATTTTTTGATATCAATCAATAAATCAATCAAAAGTTCTTTATTCAATTTTGTCGTCACGGACGCACTTATGAACGTCAATTATTACAATGACTCTACCACCGTATCGGAAAAAGAACCACTACTCAGAAGTTACGGCAAGAAACTGAGGGCATATTTTTTAGAACTTTTGTTTATGACAATATTATTTTTCTTATGTGCCAGTTGGCTACTTGGCAGAAGCGGAATGTCCCATGCATCTTAGTCTTCTATGTAATTACTAACTGCTACAATGTTTACTTGTTCAACAGAGAATTACTCGAGCACAATGTGACGTCATTCAACGAGAACGGCACCCTCTCCTCCAGCCCTCGGCATCCCCTCGTGTGGGAGGAGGAGCTGTCACAGGGCAACAAGGAAAACGACACCCTGTATCTACCACACATCGCGCTTTTGGTAAGTTTAACATCCCTTATTTCTTACTAGCCGATACCCGCAACTCCGTCCGCGTAGGTTTATCAAATCAAATCAAATCAACACAAAGAGTTATTTAAGTTATTTCAGTTATTTCAGCTATTTTAGTTTAGAATTATGTAAATTGTATATGTTTCTATGTATGTGTAAATAAATATTACACAAAAAATCATAGATTTTCGAATTCAGAATAGAATGTGATAGACGGCAGAAGCCGTTACAAAAATGATCTTAAAAAGAACAAATTTATAGTTTTTTGAATTCAGAATGGAATGTGAGAGTAGGCAGAAGCCGTTACAAAAATGATCTTAAAAAGAACAACAAGTTTATAGATTTTTGAATTCAGAATGGAATATGAGAGTAGGCAGAAGCCGTTACAACATTATCTTAAAAAAGAACAGAAAATTCATAGTTTTTCGAATTCAGAATGTAATGTGAAAGTAGGCACAAGCCGTTACAAAATGATCTTAAAAAGAACAAAAAAATCATAGGTTTTTCTAATTCAGAATGTAATGTGGCAGTAGGCAGAAGTCGTTAAAAAAATGATCTTAAAAACAACAAAAAACTCATAGCTTTTCGAATTCAGAATGGAATGTGAGAGGAGACAGAAGCGGTTATAAAAAAATGATCTTGAAAACACAATGATCTCGACACCACATCGTTACAAAACCGTCAAAATCAAGGGTACTTCACATTTCAACACGCGCCAAGGGCCAAGTTGCACAAAATTCATTAAAAATTAATGCGTACCAACATACATAATGAATTTTATAAAACATCTCTAGAAAATTCTGCGGGAGAAAGAAAGAACCGTTGAATCGTTAAACAACCTTCAGGGTGTATTACACCACCTGCTGATAAAAAATATCTGGCGAAAACATGTTGCTGATAAATATATAAAATTCAGTCTTTATTCTTTCTTTCTTTCAAATTTAATCGAAATCTGTTCAGTAGTTTTTGCGTTCACAGATCAAAGTTCAAAAGTTCTTTATTTAATTTTGGCATCACAGATGCAATTATGAACGTCAATTATTACAATGACTACCGTATCGGAAAAAGAACCACTACTCAGAAGATACGGCAAGAAACTGAGAGACATTTTTAACCAACAATATAAAAAGGTGGAGGTTCTATTCCGTTGTTTTTTTTAGTTTTGTTACAATATTTTATGTTTGTTTTTGACAATATTATGTTTTTTATGTGCCAGTTGGCTACTTGGCAGAAGCTCAATGTTCCAAGCATCTATGTCTTCTATGTAATCACTACTGTATTTTAAAGCATCAAATAGATGTAGAATATTTAACTTTAAATTGTGGAACAGATCCACAATTTAGAGGTCTTTCAGTTGCCCAATCTCTTGATGGACCTCTCGCGTAGAATAAGTTAAAAGATTATTATAAAATAACGCACGCGATGAATAATTAACAAGACGAGCAGGACGTTCGCCTGATGGTAAGCAACACGTCAGCCCATAAAAGTTACAACATCACCCTAACTTTGTTTTACAAAATACTGAGCGGCACTGCACTGCGCTCGTCACCCTGTGACAACTTTGGATGGAGAGGACTTAAAGAAACTGTAAGAGACGGAGGTATCAACATAAATGAGATAATTACGACATAAAATAAAAAACATAATAAAAAATATTTCTCTAAGTTACAACTTTGTTTGTGAGACCGCTACTAATAAACTAGGCTGTATGACTGTGTGCATTAATAAGATAAGATATTTATTACCAAAAAACGAAAGTTACAGTGGAAGCTTAAAGTTATTAATAAACATAGTTACAAAATATCTAAAAACAAAAAATTTCCAATGGATTAGAACGGCTGCTCCACACCAGCCCCCGTACCCATATGTCCCTCAAGCGCCAATCGTATATCGTGTTGAGCTCAAATTAAGGTATAGCTTCACTGCGACTAATGAGATACCGACTAATTATTGTCGATTCAGGCAAGAAATCGAATTAATCACATTCATTTATACCAAAATATGTTAACTACAAGTTGAGATAAACTTAATGAGACAATAAATGGCATCCTAAAATATTGTCGCAGTGAATCTATACCCTAAACTGAGCTCAACACGACATACGATTGGCGCTTGACGGACATATGGGTACGGGGGCAGGCCCTAGGCCCGTGTCGTGGAAACCTTAATATACGATTACAATTTTGTTCACAATAATAGTAGTATCGGAAGCATCCCAATAGAGGTCTTCGTTAAAATTATATGTAAAATAGTTACTTCTTCCCATTATGTTCCATTTCCTTTTGTTACACTAATTCACATTTATTTTTAATTTTAGTATATTAATTTAGCCTAATCAACAATTAGTGCGAGTGTTGCTCAGTGGGAGGTCGTGCGACTTTCGATCCGACGCACCCGAGTTCGAATCCCGCTGACCCCGCACCACTGACTTTCTTAAGTTATGTGCGGATTTAACACTCGCTCTAAAACGGTGAAGGAAAACATCGTGAGGAAACCGGCATGTCCAAGAATTTTTCACAAAAATTCAAGGACATGTGACATTCACCAACCCGCACTGGGCCAGCGTGGTGGATTATGGCCCATTCTCTCTCTATGAGAGAAGGCCCGTGTCCCAGCAGTGGGAACGTGATGGGCTGATGATGATGATGATGAACAATTAGTAATTTCTAAAAATTACGTCATTCTATAATTAACCATCAATTTAAAATTTAAATGTAAAATATATAAATTAATAGTAAAATAATACCTAATTAAATATGTACAAACAATACACACTATAATATCATAGGTAGTCTGCTACTTATTTACATATACCTACATATTATTTATTATATCACCATATTCCTATACATTATTTATTTATTTTACGCTTAATAGATCTATGTTTGGCCACATTAATTTTGATACCCCTATATTAATTAAATAAAAATGTTATGAAGGTCACTTTAGTTGACGACTGTACTACTCTTAAACCGAGCAAAACCTTCTTAATCTATATTTTTATTACTTTTAATAAACTTTATTGGAGTCTGCGGTGACCGGGTGGAATCGCCATCGGGGGAACCGCCACGGACCCGATCGTTGGGCATAGGCATACTGTAAAAGGATTCACAAGCAAAACTAGTCAAATACCATCAATGATACCATCTTGACACACAACCTAGGCAGAAGTACTTCACATTGCTTCATCCTAAAAGGCCTGCGCTTGCAAAACCTGACGGTTTTAGTGACTCCTCGGAAAATGCATACAGACATGTCGAAACTGTTAGATAGGTATTCGAAAGGTTAACCATACGAAAATCGAAGTTATTGCCATAAAAATCGAGATAATTTTGAATCCACCTGCTCGAGTACCTTCAACCTACAAATACACTTTAGTTTTTAAGTTTGTTATTGTACTTTTTGTTATTATGTTTTATGGTGGTGAAACAATAAAGAGTTATCTAATCTAATCTAATCTAAGGACATAGTCTATTCCTTCTAAGGTGATCTGGAAGAAACAGAAGATTGATTAATGTTCCCGCAGACGGCGACCTTACTGCTGTTTTTTATTTATTTTTTAGATAGATAGATAGATAGATAAACACTTTATTATTCACCTTAAAAATAGAGATAAAGTACAATTCAAATGTTTACAGTGGTGTAACAATGGGCGGTCTTATCGCTTAAAGCGATCTCTTCCAGACAACCTTTGGATGGAGAGGAATAACGAAACATACACAGACGGTGGTGATAGAAAATATAATAGACATACTAAGGGCTTACATATGATATACAATATATAATCTAATTACTAGATACTACTACTAGCTACTATTACTAGCTGACCCGGCAAACATCGTCCCGCCATATTTTTGAAAAAATCTTCTCTGTTTTTTAAATTTTCTTTTACACAAACCTTGCCCAGACAATAACGAATACAAAAGTAAAACAATTATCGTATTTGGTGCAGTCGTTCGGAAGTTATGAGCGTACATACATTTCGACGATTCATTTTTATTATAGATATTAATTAAAATTGGTACTACAACTAATAACTTAATGCTTAGCCTCATCTACCAGTCTATCCATCCATATCCATCTTCACGGTCGTGAAAGAAATATATTGGGTGTGCAGCTAAGTTTTGAGCAAAAGTACGTTGAAAGATACTAAATTTATTCAATTTATTAAATTTGTTTTTTTTATTCCATGTATATATTAAGAAAATATTGTAATTAAGACTTGCCTAAAATAACAAACTTAGTTATTATGATGAATAAATTATTCTATTCTATTGCTTTTCCTGTGTGTTTGGTATTCAATAAAGCATTATTGTATTGTATTGTATTGTATATCTTTCAATTTACTTTTTAATTTTGACGTAGTCATTATCACTGTCTTTATATTTGTAAGTACTTGGGAACGTGATGGGCTGATGATGATGATTTAAGTACATCCCTAAGAATATTTCCTCTAAATAAGTCTGTAGTTCTAGCAGTTTAGTGTGTTGTTTAGTCAGTCAGTCAGTCAACCAATCAGTCATTCAGTCAGTCAGTCAGTCAACCAGCCAGTCAGTCAGTCATTCAGTCAGTCATTCAGTCCGTCATTCATTCAGTCAGACAGTCAGTCAGTAAGTCAGTCAGCCATTCAGTCAGTTAGTCACCGTCAGTCCGCCAGCCAGTCTGTCAGTCATTCAGTTAGTCAGTGAGTCAGTCAGTCAGTCAGTATGTCACGGAAGCCGTTTATATAAAGACATAGATAAATCAGGCTTTTAGGTCAACTATTTTGCAAACAATAATCATCACTTACATTTATTCTATTGTCTTAGCAAATTGCGAATAACACATGCTTTGAACTTAAGTGAGCTCACTTTGCATAGGTTAATAATCACTGCAAATATAAACATCTGTAGGTACATTAATAAATATGAGCGAGTGTGGCTCAGTGGGAGTACGAGCGACTTTTGATCCGATGCACCCGAGTGCGAATCACGCTGGCCCCGCACCACTGGCTTTCTTCCAAACGAATAAAAGATAGAGATACCTATTTTTGGGATATTTGAAAAATATTTTTTTTTTCAGTAACGATTTTTCTTTTGAGAGCGAGTGTGGCTCGGCGGGAAGTCGAGCGAGTTGAGATCCGACGCACCGAGTTCGAATCCCGCTGGCCCCGCACCACTGACTTTCTTAAGTTATGTGCGGAATGGGCCAGCGTGGTGGATTATGGGCCATATCCCTACGACAACAGTGGGACACAAAAAACAAACTATAGGCTGAAGATTTTTTTGCCAAAAATCGATAAATGTCCTCATTTTTTTTCGCAACCTTGAATTAGATATGGCCAAATTTTTCTACACAAAACTGCCTAAAATCGATAAGAATCTGATAAATATTATTGCAATAATGGAATCTGCTGCTTATTTATAAGAAACAAAAAAAAATTATGGCAAATTTTGCTAAAGTTACTAAAACTTGATAAACATGGCCTATATCCTAAATTTAAGCAAATATATTACTGAATGATATTTAAGCATATATATTCGCAAAATTACTGGGCATATGAGACTTAATATCTTATGTCTCGGGGTGATGAGCGCAATGCAGTGCTACGCAGTGCTTTTTATGATATTAAAAGTTCTGGGTGGAACTGCGTTTGTTACGGGCAGGCGGGGCGCTTACCATCAGGTGAACGACTAGCTCGTCTCATCACTCAATACCATTAAAATAATAAATTTTTTTTAAAACAAAAACTTTCAAGACTTAACTTATATTTTTGTTCCTGTTAATTTTTTCAAAAAGTGCTGAATCAATTTCGATAAAATGTATATGGGACCACCTCTGAAGTATGACCTACCAAACAAAAAAAGAATCATCAAAATCAATTCATAATTCGCGGAGTAATCACGTAACAAACATACAAAAAATAAAAAAAACATACCGTCGAATTGAGAACCTCCTTTTTAAAGTCGGTTAAAAATTAAGTCGGTTTAAAGTAAGCAACAACCTAACCATAGAATAAATAAATATGCTAATACCCAGAAATACCCAAAATCTAGACAAACTTGTTTATAATATATCCTAGCTCCAAATCATTGCCAAAAACAACGTTTTGCGATAGGTATTAAAGCTTATAATTACCTACCATTTAGGAAAAATACTTATTATGTAAACTTTTTAAAAAGCAGTAAAAATGGCTCAGTCATAAAAATCTAGGTATGCTCCGCAGATATATAACTTATTCTACGGCGTATACCTAGATTTTTATGTATCTACCTAGAACTGAATTTATCTGATGTCATTGTATGACAAAGCAAAGAAACTGTGTTTATGACCACACTATAGCTTTAGCCCGCGACTTCGTCCGCGTAAATGTCAGAGGAAACCGATATTCGTATTTTTACGGTTAAAGAACTTTATTCATCTCTTAAGAATAACAATTATTCACTTACAGAGAAAATACAACATATAACTTAATTACTTAAGTAGGTATATTTTCCTTTCAATCCGACGCACCTGGGTTCGAATCCCGACTCGGCCCTGCACCAATGACTTATAGTTAAGTGCAGATTTTTGTACGCTCGCTCTAAAACGGTGAAGGATAACATCGTGATGAAACCCGCTTACGCGCTTTGGAGTGGTAGGCTTTGGCCGTGGTTGTTATACCACCCACCGAACAAAGCCGTCAAGCGAGTTAGTCGTGTTTCGGGATGATGTTCGGTGAACCATCGGGGAGACGGGTCTGAGCAGCCGCTCAACTGCCGTCTCTCTCTAGATCTATGTGCTCCATCTTAGGCCACATCATCGCTTCACATCAGGCGAGATAGTGGCCAAATATAGACCTATTAAATGTAAAAAAAAATAAAAAATAGAATATTGAGTGCCGTTAAGCGTAGCTTATGCACGAATTACATCTATGTTTTATTAAATTAGGTAATTAAAACAATATTACTATACTTCTAAAAATAAACAAAAAGTAGGTAGATAAGAAACAATTTCGCGCATTAGAAGAGCAAGTGCATGGATACAACAAGTGGGTAGGTTTATTTTATCTAAGACCATCTTAGTAAGATCTCCCCAGTATATGAGAGTGCGTAATACGAAGAGGTCAAGTTGTATCTTCGTAGTCAGCCAACCTATTGTGATGTAACATACCTCGTAATCTTTTTGTTTTTGTTTATAAGCTTGCGTTTGACCGCTATCTCACCTGTTGTTAAGTGACGATGCGGTGGAAGATGTAGCACGCTCGCCTTGGAGAAACCTGTTCACTCTTGTCACAAAGACACCCAGTTTTATTAAATATGTAACTGAATGACGAGACGAGCTGGTCGTTTGCCTGATGGTAAGCAATACTCCAGCCCATAACAATAACAGCACCACCCAGAACTTTGTTTTGCAAAATCCTGCGCGGCGCTGCACTGCGCTCGGCACCCTGAGACAATTAGCTGTTGAGTCTCATGATGCCCAGTATTTATATGCTTATAGGTATCTAAGTAGGAACTAAATGATATCCATCACAGAAAACCTTATTTAAATCCGTTTAGCAGTTTCCGTCTATGGATAACAAACAAACAGACTAAATATTCTAAAAACCACGAATTCGTGTTCAGTACCCTCTAAATAATCGATCCTAGTTGGTTTTTCAAAAATGTCTGCAATGAATATATATAGCCATGAAAAATACTATTTTAATTAAATAACGATCTAAAAGTACCTAAAACTATGTTTCAAATATTGCCGCGCGAAAGGTCACCTCAAAACTTGTGATGTCATATTTATGTAGAAAACGACAAAGTCTTCGAAATAAAACTTGCAAAGAGATTCTAATACGTTTTGTTAAGTTTGGGGACTATATTGTAGTAATGGAACGAAAAAATTAGCAAAAATACATTTTATGAAAAGCAAAAACGTAAAATAAACACAAGCTTGACTCACGGCATTTGCCGACAAATGACGTCATGCGCTGTGATTGTTGTTTCGTTTGTGATGAAGAACAGATTAAAAATGTCAGAATTATTTATTGATTTAAAAATATATATCATTATTATTTCACAAAAATATTGATTGAATGATCTTTCTGGTTCGACGAACATTCATTCTAACTACATTTTAGATATTTTCTCGACTACTGTCCGATCCCCTATTGGTTTAGTTCCATTTTGATATTAATTCAGAAAAAATAAATTAAAAAAATACTAAATAATTAAATAAATATGGAGTACCTAACTATATCTAATATTTATGATTATAGTGGTCATTTTTTATTTTAACAGAACGTATACTAAAACCTATTTGCTTAATTGATTGTTCTCTTCTCTCAAGCTTTTGCTGGAAGAAAAACTCTTCTTCAGATTAACCTCACCATTGCACATGTACTGTATAATCCTCTAGCTGCGCCCCGCGGTTTCACCCGTGGTTTTTCTGGATAAAAAGTAGCCTGTGTGTTAATCCAGGGTATAAGCTATCTCCATTAGAAATTTCACTCAAATCCATTCAGCCGTTACAGCGTGAAGGAGTAACAAACACACTTACAATACAAACTTTCGCATTACAATATTAACGTGATAAATCCTTGTATAATTTTAGTAAACAACTACGCAAAACCAAATACTGCATATAATATTCAAGAATTCGTCGACGATCAATATTAGGGTTGACGACAAATTGTTGGTTGACAAAGAAATAAGAATTCCGGTCATTTGCGTGCCGAACATCGCGTGTGACGGGTTCCGTAGAATTTATTGCGGAATGTAACAATTCGTGACAGCAAGTGTGGCTCAGTGGGAGAACGTGCGACTTTCGATCCGACGCACCCGAGTTCAAATCCTGCTGGCCTCGTGGTGATAAAATTGGTCCTGTCCCGAAAGAAAATTTTACAAATCATGAACGCGCGCCTTCCTAAGTTTTTTATTCTTACGCTATATATATAGATCTATGTTTGGCCTCTATCTCGCCTGATGTGAAACGATGATGTGGCGTAAAATGGAGCACATAGACCTAGAGAGAGACGGCAGTTGAGCGGCTGCTCAGACCCGTCTCCCCGATGGTTCACCGAACATCATCCCGAAACACGACTTGACGCTTGACGGCATGGCTTTGTTCGGTGGGTGGTATAACAACTACGGCCAGAGCCTACCACGCCAATTGAATTGGACTAAAACAAACTTTGCTCAATGGCGTGCAATTGGAGAGTCCTATGTCCAGCAGTGGCCTGCGATAGGCTGGTGATGATGATGACGATGAAATTTGCATTTATAACGTTTCTATTCCTTCTTTTCAGAGCATCGCCAACGTGGTCTCCAAGAAGAGCTATTTCACCCGATTCGGTCTGAACAACCTAATCACCCTGACCAACAGTCAGCCGCTGGTCAAGATGACCGCCCGCGAGTTCATGATGGGCCACAAATCTGAGCTGATGGCTCTGGGCAACACCTTCCTGCCTGGATGGATCTATTTCGACAAACTTGGACTTATAGATAGGGTAGGTACCTTTATCTTTTTTTCAAGGGATAATTGGCATATACGTTTGACTCGATTGACTTGATCTCGCCTGATGGAAAGTGAAGATGCGGCCTAAGATGGAGCACGCTTGCCCATGAGACGCCTATTCACTCTAGACTTAAAGAGACACAAGTTGTAGCTGATTGGGAACAAAGACGGCGGCAGAGCGTTCCACTCCTTACCAGTTCGTATGATGAAGGAATCAGCGAAACGCTTAGTACGGATAGGTACGATATTAACGACGTATATACGGATGAAACTTGGTATTATTCAAAACTTTTTTTTTACACTTAATAGATCTATGTTTGGCCACTATCTCGCCTGATGTGAAGCGATGATGTGGCCTAAGATGGAGCACATAGATCTAGAGAGAGACGGCAGTTGTGCGGCTGCTCAGACCCGTCTCCCCTATGGTTCACCGAACATCATCTCGAAACACGACTAGGTCGCTTGACGGCATGGCTTTGTTCGGTGGGTGGTATTACAACCACGGCCAGAGCCTACCACTCCAAAGCGCGTAAGCGGGTTTCATCACGATGTTTTTCTTCACCGTTTTAGAGCGAGCGTGCAAAATCTGCACTTAACTATAAGTCATTGGTGCAGGGCCGAGTCGGGACTTGCTGCTTCTTTGCTAGTGGATGTGTGTCGTATGAATTATTGTTATAAATACCAGATACTCTAGAATTGTAGACAGTCGCGTTTTATAGTAGAATAGAATCGAATAGAAAACAGTTGATTGCACTTAAGAACGAATTACATTTTGAACATACTTTCTTATGATAAGTACAATAGGCGGTCTTATCGCTAAACAGCGATCTCTTCCAGACAACCGAATGCTATAGAGAGACAGTATTTATAAACGATAGTGTGAAGACATAAGAACGTAGGTATGTATTCTAACAACATACTTAAACTAAAGTTATATAAAATATATACAAAACAAATATCATAAATAATTATACATATATACTCGTACGTTTATTATATATGGTGGACAAACAAAAAAGACAAAAAAACAAAGAAACCTCAAGCAAGCCGAATTGCCAGAACCGACAACCCAAGACAGAATAACTTGGCGCAGAGAGTGAGGAGGCCCGACCCCAAATAACGGGACCAGGGACGGAATAAGTAGAAGAAAAGAGATGTATATTATATATATGGTATATATAAATAGTTAATATATAATACACATTTAAACACATCTTTATTACATACTAGCTGCGCCCTGCGGTTTCACCCACGGTTTCCCGGGATAAAAAGTAGCCTATGTGTTAATCCAGGGTATAAGCTATCTCCATACCAAATTTCATCAAAATCCATTGAGTAGTTTTTGCGTGAAAGAGTAACAAAGGTACATCCATACATCCATACATCCATTCTTACAAACTTTCGCGTTTATAAGATTAGTACTTTCACTACTTTACATTTTACTACTTTCTAAAATCTAGAAAGTAGTCTAAAACGTAGAATCTAGAAAATAAATATAAATTTTTTCAAAGCGACGTGCGACGCCATTGATTTTTTGAAGAGAAACTTGTTATGAGCACATTACCATCAGTCATGCGAATTCGTGTGCCCTGAACAGCCCCCCTACCCATATGTCCCTCAAGCGCCAATCGTATATCGTGTTGATCTCAGATTAAGGTGTAGATTCACTGCGACAATGTCTTATGACGCCATATATTGTCCCATTAAGTTTATCTCAACTCGTAGTCATCGTCTTTTGGTATAAATGAATGTGATTAATTCGATTTCTTGCCTGAATCGACAATAATTAGACCGTATCTTATTAGTCGCTGTGACGCTTTACCTTAATTCGATCTCAACACGATATACGATTGGTGCTTGAGGGACATATGGGTAGGGGCGCTGGTTAATAAGATGAGCTAGTCGTTCGCCTGATGGTAAGCGCCACGCCTGCTCATAAATGCTCATAATTGCAGGGCCCCAATTTTTTATACCATAAAATGTTTTGTGCATTACGCTCATCACCCTGACACATCAGATATTACATCTCTAAATATGCCCAGTAATTTCGACCAGGAATTTTTTACTAATTAATGCTGCGTATGGTACTTAAAAACGTAATTTAGTCATGGAAAAATTGATGCTACTGATCTCTACGATGAGCTGTCGTTCTTAGTGCCTTTCTATCAGAAAAGCCAGGAAGCCCAAACTATTCCCAGTGCCACTTATAAGGAATGTTTCTCGCGCCCACTCTCCTATCCTCAGAACATTTTATGCTTATTGCTTTAAGTGCAATGAAGTGTTTTCTATCATCTATCTATCATTGTTTAGCTTTAAAAGTCAAAAAACTTCTACCTTTCTCAAAATAGTACCTACTCACTGATAATTATTTTTATTTTCCTTGCATGTAGGTATGTATTTATTTATTTATATATATATTTAGTCTAGCTATTCAAAGGGGGATCGCTGCCAGTATCTTCGGAACCTTGCCTAATGGGACTCCTTTTAATAATATATTTTAGTATTGTATTTTTAAGGTTTTTAGTTTCATATACTATAATCACTATCACAAAGTCACTTTCTCTGTCCCTATATCCCTATGTATGCTTAAATCTTTAAAACTACGCAACGGATTTTGATGCGGTTTTTTTTAATAGATAGAATGATTGAAGACGAAGGTTTATATGTATAATAACCGTGCGAAGCCGGGGCGGGTCGCTATAGTAAGATATATAATGTATTATTAATTATACTTGTATTGTCATGGAATAAATTCATTCCATATTTATTTACATATATGTATCTGTGTGTAGATGTATAATAATAATATATATATATATATATATATATATATATAAAATATGTATATATATATATATATATATATAATATGTATATATATATATATATATATATATGTATTTGTACTTTAATTTAGGATAAGACCACATAATATATTATTATTTTATTTACACCGCCGACCTCTCTCGTTCCGCTATTTAACTTCATCCAAAGGTTGACTGGAAGAGATCGCTTTTAGCGATAAGTCCGCCCATTGTACCTTAGTTTTAAAGTTGTTTTCACGTTTACTGTTTACTTTTGTTTGGTGTAATTTTGTTTGGTGCATTGCGTAAATTGTAAATTGTATCTATGTGTTCGATTGTTGTTATTCATTGGTTTTCTTCTCCAGATGTACGACTTCACCGGCGACTACGAAACGATTTTCACCGGCGAACACGATGTGCGATATTCCGGTCTGATCGACTCGTACCGCGGTTCCACTGAACTGCCTCAATGGCACGGCGAGCACTGCTCTAACGTGCAAAACGCCTCGGACGGAGTCAAGTTCAAGGGCGGAGTGACCAGGAACGATACGCAGCTCTTCTATAGGAAGAGCCTCTGCAGGGCTGCGCCACTGGTAAGTTCCGCTCAAGACTGGCGGGAGCGAAGCGAGCAGCCGCTTATGGTAATCCGTTACGGACGCTCGCTTCGCTTGTCCAATGGTCGTTACTGCCTAATTTAAACTTTATAGGACTTCAGAAGTTAGAACCTTAGATTTTTGAATACCAGTTTTCGTAAGTGTTAACTAAAAGCAATTCTCAGCGGGAAATCGTCGCAGATGCAATTTAGTAGAGTTAATAAGAATAGGGGATCGGACAACTTTTCAGCAAGTGTTTTAAATTAACTACAATGAATATATATAGCCATGAAAATACTGTTTTAATTAAATAACGCTCTAAAAGTACCTAAAACTATGTTTAAATATTATGTTTCAAATATTGCCGCGCAAAAGGTCACCTCAAAACTTGTGATGTCATAATATGTAGGTAGAAAACGACAAAGTCTTCGAAAAAAAACTAGCAAAGAGATTTTAATACGTTTTGTGAAGTTTGGGGACTAAATAAAATAAAAAAATAATAAAAAAGCCTTTTATTTCCAGTTAATTCAGAAGTTTGGGGACTATATTGTAGTAATGGAACGAAAAATTAGCAAAAATACATTTTATAAAAGCAAAACCGTAAAATAAACACAAGCTTGACTCACGGCATTTGCTTACAAATGACGTCATGCGCTGTGATTGTTGTTTCGTTTGAGATGAAGAACAGATTAAAAATGTCAGAAATATTTATTGATTTAAAAACATAAATCATTATTATTTCACAAAAATATTGATTGAATGATCTTTCTGGTTCGTCGAACATTCGTTCTAACTACATTTTAGATTTTTTTCTCTTACTGTCCGATCCCCTATTGTGGCAGTGTCCCGCGGTTGAACAGTGATTATATAAAAGGGTCGAACTCAGCTGCGACTTTCAAGCAGCGGGTTGCGGATTCGATTCCCGATACGGGACAATATATATGTGCACAGAATATAAAAGACAAAATTGTCAGGTATTTTATTAAATATGTTCACTGACATCAGCGAATATATTTAATAACGTAGGTACCGCACCGTAGATGCTCTAATGGGAATATTATTGGTGCTCAATTCATTGATGCTCAAACGGGAATGCTTAGAAGTATGTTTTTTTTTTATGTAACTGAATGACGAGACGAGCCGGTCATTTGCCTGATAGTAAGCAATACGCCAGCCTATAACATTATCAGCACCACTCAGAACTTTGTTTCGCAAAATCCTGCGCGGCGCTGCACTGCGCTCGTCACCCTGAGAGAATTAGCTGTTGAGTCTCATAATGCCCAGTAATTTCCCTTTAAACCGGAATACAGTAATTCTCGCGCACTACTGCTTGGCGGCTGAATAACTGACAAAACGGTGGTACTCACCCAGACGGCCTCTCGCATACGAGAAACCACCAATGAATGTACCTATGTTGAGGGTTATTTATTTATTTTATACAACTTACATTAATATTTATACATCTCTTTTCCTTTTTGCAGATAGCTACAGATGAAGGAGTGAAGAACGGCTTGAAGGCATACAAATACACCTTCCCGGAACACATGTTAGATAATGGAAAGTACGTGGAGGGCAACAAGTGCTACTGTCGAGAAGGTAAGTCTTTAACATAGGTCTACGTTCCCACTGCTGGGATTCTGGCCTTAAGAAGAGATAGCGACAGCCTCTGTGGTGTAGTGGTTAGGCAGGCTCAAATCCATATTCATATTCATTTATTAATGCTCATACATATATTATTACAGACAGGTGTTAAAATAGTGTCATAAAGTATGCTATAAGTATGTACCCTGTAAGGGTGTTGCATAATGAGTGCAGTTCTATTATAGTTCAATATTATTCAACATTCCGATTCTAATTAATTATAAGTATCTACATTATTAATTTAATTTAATGTCACAAGTAGTCTATGCTTAGTCACTATAGTCAATTTCAATTTACATAATTAAAAATCTACATAATTAAATCTCATACACCACTGAGGTTGCGGGTTCGATTCCCGCGATGGGACAAATGTTTGCGCGGAAAAAGCGCAAGCATTTGTTTTGTGTCTGGGTGTTGTGGGACCATGGTCCTCATAGTTCCTGGTTGCCTAGATAGGTACAGGGATTCCTATTTAGGGGCCAGAATCTGCGTATGTGATCGTTGGGCGAATAAGAAAAAGATGTTATTTTAGGTACACTGTTGCAAGCAAAGCTTACTTTATTTACTGACTAGCAACCGCCCGCGACTTCGTTTGCGTCGACATCAAAAAATATAGCCTGTGTTACTCAGGGATAGTGTAGCTTTCATTTAGTGTAAGAATTTTCAAAATCGGTTTAGTAGTTTCAGAGACCCCTACGATTGTATGTTTATACATACATACATACAAACAATTTTGTTGTATACCAATTTTCAAAACTTAACAATAACAAAGTACAATCCCTAACTATGGTAGTACAATGGCTTAAAGCGATCGGATCAACGAGATTGGCAGTTGTTAGCTAATCTCGTCTATTATTTGCCAGTTTTGTCTATTAATTGCCTATCTCGTCTTTTAACTGCCAATCTCCTCTGTAACCGCCAATCTCATCTATTATTTGCCAATTTTTATATTAATTGGCAATCTCGTCTTTTAACTACCAATCTTGTCTATTAATAAACCTCGTCTATTAACTGCCAATCTCGTCTATTATTTTCAAATGTTGTCAAATTATAGCCAATCTCGTCTTTCAACAGCCAAGTCTAATCACCGTTCTCTCCCCAGGCCACTGCCTACCCGACGGAATGTTGGACGTCTCGGATTGTTACTACGGGTTCCCGATCGCACTCTCCTACCCCCATTTTTACCAGGGGGAGGATGTGCTATTCAGCAAGGTGGAGGGAATGGCACCGGACCGGGAGAAGCATGAGACTAGGTAAGTAACCCTACGGTCTCACCGTCTCAAATATAGCCTATACCTTATAGCCTTTGTAAAACTTGCTTAAAATAAAAGTCCAAAAGTTCTGTGGAACATGTTACGCCGCGAACATGTAATATTCATTAAATAGGTGCTCATTATGAAATATTTTAATGAACATATTTGGTGCACAATCTGTATATTTGGTGCACAATCAGTATATTTGGTGCACAATCAGTATATTTGGTGCACAATCAGTATATTTGGTGCACAATCAGTATATTGGTTAATCAGTATATTAATTTTTGTTTCTGTTTTGTCCAGGTTCTGGGTGGAACCGCAGTCGGGCCTCCCACTGGACGTGAGCAGCAAGTTCCAGATCAACATGGCGCTCGGAGACATCAGCTCCATCCGCAACACGGAGCGGTTCGCCAACATGTACCTGCCTATGCTGTGGTTCGATATTGTAAGTACCAAAGGTTGACTGGAAGAGATCGCTTTTGGCGATAAGCCTGCCCATTGTATTATAATACTTTCCCAGGATAAAAACATATGTAGCCTATGTGTTAATCCGGAATATAAGCTATCTCCAGTCCGAATTTCACTCAAATCCGTTGAGCGAGTGTGATTTTTTTTCTTAGAATTCTCTACGTCTCGGAATCTCAATCAAAATTCTTTCCACAGAGAATGTACGAACTGCCCGGACCGATGGAACAGCGCTTCAAGTTGTACCTGAACATCCTTCCCGTCGTCGAACAAGCTGCGATGTACCTCCTCTTCCTCACTGGAGCTGTTCTGATCTTCGTCACCATCTACATCCTCACCTTCAAGGTCATGTTCAAGACCTTCGATAAACAGAAGAATCTAGACTCTTGGCTGGAGAATAAAAAGACTAAAGACATCTACGCACCCTGCGAGATTGCCCTGGACACGGAATCCGATGAAGATATTAAAGCTGATGTCGAAAAAGGCAGTCTTTTCGGAGATCTAAAGGACTTCAGTAATAAATTAACAGATAGGATGTATGATACAGTTGGAAGCGTTAAAGATATTGTATCTGACATGCACGTGAGGAACATCTTCGAGAAACGCGGCTCGATTAAAAAGGAGGAAGAGAATGACGGATTTAAAAGTGATTCGTCGACGGACGAAAGGGATTTCAGGTACAAAGTTGTCAATCAAAACGATAGTGACGACGATTGTAGGTACTTAGAAGTGGTTGATGATGGAGCGGACTTCGTGAGGACTGGAAACGATGCTTCGGAAAACACGTCTAGATCTGACAAGTTGAACAAGTTAGATTCTGATAGCCATCTAATATTACATATTTCTGATTGAAGTGTCATTTTGTCCGACTGCAGCGCACTATAGGGCATTGATTTTAAAATTGTAATCGATATTTGAGGCATTGACACAGGAACTGAAAGGCAAACACAAGATATTTTTATTAAAATGAATATATTTTTGGAATTTAGTTTCGTGTGTAATGACTTAAATATCGTCGCCCAAGTGTTGCCATAAAAATTGACTGTCAAACTTGAGTCTGATAGTATTAAAGAAAATCGATTTTAGTCGTTACGATTCGACGAATTCTAGTTGAACTAAAAAATGTTGTCGTCGTAACGACTACTATAAACGAGTCATGAGTCCGGTCGCACTACGCGATCTGGCACTACGCACTGAGTTGCTACGTAACGTAGCATTTGTGGATGATATTGCAATAAGTTCTATGTATATTTCAAATATTTTTAATGAAAAATATGGCTAACGGCCAGGACTTGAACCAGCATCACAATATTCCTTAGGCGAGGAAGGTCTCTTCCAGTTCAGCTACTGTGGACATGGACACTTAGTTAGGAGCGGTTTTTTTTTTTCTTTTCATCATTAATATTACATTTTGACTATAAAATCTTAAATAATAATTATAATTTCGCAAACATATAGAGGGTAAATACATTAAATTTTAAAAATTGCGTATTACTTATTGCAATATCAACTCTGATGTGCAGAAAACTTAAGGAATTGTCTACCAATATGTTTAGTTACGTTCGCTACAAACTGCGAGCAATCTGGATTGCTACGTAACGTGATCCAGCAATACAATATGTATTGCTAAGTAACATCGTGTTACTTCCTTGAAACTGATTGTACAAAGCTGTATAATACTGCTCAAATGCTTAAAGAATATTGCTCAGAGGTTCAAAAATATTGCTCAAAGGTTCAAAAATATTGCTCAATGGTTCAAAACAATTGCTCAAGATCAAGATTAATGTTTGCCATTTCGTCGGTGGTTCATCGTTTGTACATTTCAATATGTAATCTGGTGTCCTTAGGACTCGTGAGTGAGTATTGGGGGGTAGCTTAATTGGCTACGAGCCATCTGGAAATAGAAATGTAAGGTTTAAATCCCGGAAGGATCAAAAGTCGTATTTAATTTTATTCTTTGTAATTTTTCTTTATGATTGGCTCATGTAATGTACCTACTGAAGTCCTAGAAGACATTTTGTTTGTGAAATTGGACATTCCTAAAGTATTTGAAATAATCAGAAAAAATCTCGAGCGTGATTCGAAACCGCGTCTTCGGAATGCCGTTACGACGACTTAACCAACTTGGCCACCGAGCCGAGCTGGAACAATCTTCTATCCTTTTAATCTCGTCTTACGAGGACGATTTTATTCGAGTTAGAGTAAACCATTTATATTCTGATTATTTAAAATAATAAAAAATGCATTCAAAATCAATCCTAATGTGTGCATTCCATAAGAATCTCTTTTAGTCACTATTTATTTTAAGTTCTACTTAAAATTGTAAATAATTATATTTTAATGCGTCACTTGCCATTTTAATTTAAAGAAATTAAAAAATATATGTATGCTATAAGTAACATAGGTCCACTTGATTGCCAGTGAAATTTCCGTATATGTATTCGATTCAAAATATTTTAAACTTTTAATTTGTTCGCTGTCTCAAAAATTAATTTCAATATAAGGCAAATACAATATACCTCAATTATTATTATTTTATTTAAATAATCTAAGAAGCCGAACTAAAATAAATTATATTTAAGTCCTTAGTTATGTAATACAAATTAATTTGGGTAATTAATTCGCTCATTTAAAATAAGCTGTGTATATGATATTAGATTTAAAAAATAATTAATAAGAAAAAGTCGTGAAATATTAACATGTGTAAGATTATTAAAGGTTGAGGACACAAGACATCCACCAAACCACACATTTTAAAATAACACTATTTAAAATAAATATTATTAAGTACCACTATTTTTTTTGAAAATTATTGTATTCTATGATGATGATGTTCGGTGAACCATCGGGGAGGCGGGTCTGAGCAGCCGCTCAACTGCCGTCTCTCTAGTTCTATGTGCTCCATCTTGGGCCACATCATCGCTTCACATCAGGCGAGATAGTGGCCAAACATAGATCTATTAAGTGTAAAAAAAAAAAAACTTAGTTTTAAACTATAGTATACATCGCGGTTAACTGGAAGATAATGCTTACTAGCATTAAGTTCGCCTATGTACCTACTTTCTTTGTGCACTAAAGATTTGTCTAGCTATCTATCTATTTTATTTGTAGAGGTTTTTATACTCTATTACCAATTTAACTTTAACTATAAATCTTTATTGTACAAACATTATAATTGACAAGTAGCCTTAACTTTAACCTAATCTTGGTATGTTTACATACATCAAAAGTGACAGTTAGATATATTTTTTTTATGTAACTGATTGACGAGACGAGCTGGTCGTTTGCCTGATGGTAAGCAATACGCCAGCCCATAACAATAACAGCACCACCCAGAACTTTGTTTTGCAAAATCCTGCGCGGCGCTGTACTGCGCTCGTCAGACAATTAGCTGTTGAGTCTCATAATGCCCAGTAATTGCGCTGGCTATAATGCCCTTTAAACCGGAACTCAGTAATGCTCGCGCGTTATTACTTGGCGGCTGAATAACTGGCAAAGCGGTGGTAACCACCCAGACGGCCTCTCGCATACGGGAAAACTAACCACCAGTAGTAGTTGCTTAAAATACGGATTCTCTAAAAATAAGTGAAGTTTACACATACACTGGCTCTAGTTCTATATTCTGTTGTTGTATGTTGCATTCTCAGTTTAATAAAATAAAAAAGATTATATTTATTTATTTATTTAATAGTTTTGCACAAAAATGGTACAAGGAATGACTTAATGCTATTTAGCATTATCTACTAGTCTTCCAGGTCGTGAAAGAAATATAGTGAACGTGCAAAAGTACGTTGAGATATACTAAATAAATGACATCAATATAAATATAATAAATTGTATAACAATAGAAAAATATATACAACATCACATTATATTTATAATTATATAATATAACAATATATAAATATAGGTATATAATATATTATATATATATAAGTTTATTTTCAAATACTGGTGTAAATAAAAAGTCATATGATTCTGATTCCTAAAATACGTCAATTGTTGTTTACATTTGACAACTGAATTAATAAACTCACAATAAAAGCAACTTGACAGAAGTGTAACAATTGTCGGCCTTATCGCTAGAAGCGATTTCTTCCAGATTAATCGAACACTTTTAGAATAATTAAGAACGACTTTTTGAATATTTTTTGCAGCAGATAACTGTTATTTAAAAAATAGTGGTATTTATATACTTGCATATATATTATATAAGACTGTGATTTATTTTATTACTAACTCCTCAAAGCTTGAAACTCATAAATGTGATTTATTTATATCTAATAACAAATTATTTCTGTCAATACGTAAAATATTGATAATATTTTAAGAAATATTCCATGTTTGGTACTTGGTAAACTGTAAATATAGATTGTTAAAGAAATAAACGAACAATTAAAAAAGTATTCCATTTTATTTTATCATAACATCCTTCCAAAATGAGAATTAATAACATAAATACGCCCAACGATCACATACATAGATCCTAGGCCCTAACTAGGATTCCCTGTATCAAGGGAACCAAGAACTACGAGGACCATGGTCCCACAACACCCAGACACGAAACAAATGCTTGCACTTTTATTCTGTGCACAAACATTTGCCCCGTCGCGGGAATCGAACCCGCAACCTCATTGGTGTATGAGAATTGAGCCAACCTGCCTAACTACTACACAGAGGCTGTCAAATACACATAAAACGTACACACCAAACTACTTGTACACATATGTATATATATTATCTGAACAACTCTGACTCTGTATGAAACTGAACAATTCTGTACATTGAAGATTTTTTTGCAAAACTAACTGGGATGGACTATTTAGAGGGTACTGAACACTGAATGTATGGTTTTTAGATTTGTTGTCTGTTTGTTTGTGTGTTTATCTATAGACTCGGAAACTGCTGAATGGATTTTAATGCTGTTTTTAGGTTTGGTAATATTAGTCCCAACTTAGATTATAGGGTATGTAACATTAAAATTAGTTGGGTGACTACGAAGATACAGCTTGACCTCTTAGTAGTACGCGCTCCCATGTACTGGGGAGGTCTTGCTAAAATGGTTTTGGAATAAAGACAACTATGGGCTTCTGTCGACTACGCGGACGAAGTCGCGGGAAAAAGCTAGTACACATCCTAATAATATTATAAACGCGAAAGTTTGTAAGAATGGATGTATGTATGTACCTTTGTTACTGTTTCACGCAAAAACTACTGAATGGATTTTGATGAAATTTGGTATGGAGATAGCTTATACCCTGGATTAACACATAGGCTACTTTTTAACCCGGGAAACCGCGGGTGAAACTGCAGGGCGCAGCTAGTATAAAATAAGTACAGAAACAGTCGAAATCAGAAATCCGTTACTGTCAGAATGGCTGCTCGCCTGCGGCGTCTAGCACAGTGTTTATTCAAGAATTAATACCTATTTGCCACCTTTCTTAACACGTTGATCGCCACGAACGAACACCATGTTTAGCCCAGTGGGCCGCGTCGGACACGGTGTGTCTGCAAGCCCTCGATCACTTTAGAAGTCTCTGGATGGCCGACGGACAGTGTTTCAAAACACCTTCAGTTGAAACTTAAATGTTTAAGCAGGCCTAGCGCACTCCGCACTGTAGGTATGAAGCTACAAGTACATAGCCGGACACCGACGGCGGGTCGCGCGTCGTTACACGTGCCGCGCCAGAAGGGATAAGAGCGGCGCGATAGAAAGAGAGGCGCTCTGTAGGTATGACTGGCAGGTATGCAGCGCTACGCGAGCTGAATTGAATTTTATTGCGTCATAGCAAGAGTCGCTATTTGTTTAAATTTCTTTGCGGAGTGATGCTTCTGTCCCTTAGTATTCTGTGGTTTAAGTTAAATAACTTGAACATATGGAAGGTCATTAATATTTTCAAATTTAATAGCAAAAATATTTAAATAAAATAGAATTATCGAATTAAAATTTCACTTCACAATTCAACTGGTGGTAGGTTTCTCGTATGCGAGAGGCCGTCTGGGTGGGTACCACCGCTTTGCCAGGTATACAGCCGCCAAGCAGTAGTGCGCAAGCATTACCGTGTGCCAGTTTGAAGTGTATTGTAGCCAGCGAAATTACTGGGCATTATGAGACTCAACAGCTAATTGTCTCAGGGTGACGAGCGCCGCGCAAGATTTTGCAAAACAAAGTCCTGGATGGCGCTGTTATTGTTATGGGCTGGCGTATTGCTTACCATCAGGCAAACGACCAGCTCGTCTCGTGATTCAGTTACATAAAAAAAAATTCAAGTTTTGTAATTAGTAACTGCAAAGCTTTAAAGAAAATAAATATAATTTAAATGTCAATTAAAAAAAATATGATGAAACAAAGATTGGAGTCAAGTATATTTAGCATCGTAAGGTTCTAAATCAGGGTAGAGATACAAAGATACTAAAATAAAGATCAGTAGAAATAATATACAAAGACACTAGACAAGGACAAAAAATATATTTATAGTTTAACGTGACGTTTACTAATTTATCCAGCTGTTCCACTATCTGCTTAACTATCTGAGAATTGAAAAACCGGGAGTTAAAGTAAAAAAGCGGCATATAAAACATCCCCGTAGTTCCTGACGATGATGGTCCAAGCCCACCAGAGGATGTAACCATAAAATACGGTCTGCACCATCTTGTCAAGGATTATTAGTCTGAAAAAAAAAGCATAAATTAAAAAAAACCGACTTGAATGTATCTTCGAAGTCCAAGGTCATATATCGATGTAATTTATATGGGACCACTTCGTAGCTATACTGAACCCGACGCATATATTTAATCATGTAGATGAGATTAGAAAAATGAGAATATAGAAATGTCACCTTTTGGCATGTGCCTTGGCTGCGGGTAGTCCTTCGTCCTTCTCATTCAGTAAATACACTCTACCAGCGTAGCAACACATCCTGAAAAACAACATAGTTTCTTGAATATGAATAGAGAAGGTATTCTAAGGGTGACGAGCACTGTGCACGACGGATTTTTAACTGACTTCAAGAAAAGAGGTTTTCAATTCGACGGTATGTCTAGTAGTAAGACTGGTGGTAGGTTTCTCGTATGCGAGAGGCCGTCTGGGTCACCGCTTTGCCAGTTACTCAGCCACCAAGCAGTAGTGCGCAAGCATTGCTGTGTTCCGGTCTGAAGGGCATTGTAGCCAGCGAAATTACTGGGCATTATGAGACTCAACAGCTAATTGTCTACGGGTGACGAGCGCAGTGCAGCGCCGCGCAGGATTTTGCAAAACAAAGTTCTGTGTGGTGCTGCTATTGTTATGAGCTGGCATATTGCTTACCATCAGGCAAACGACCAGATCGTCTCGTCAATCAGTTACATAAAAAAAAATGTTTTCTTTTTCTTTGTTACGCGATTACTGCGCCAATTATGAATTGATTTTGATGAATCTTGTTTTGTTTGGTATACTTCAGAGATGGTCACATATAAATTATATCGAAATTGATTCAGCACTTTTTGGAAAAAAATTTACAAGAACAAAATATAACAAATCAAATTCTAGTAAAACAAAATATGGATGTTTAGTCTTGAAGACGGTTCTTGTTTTTTTCCAAAAAAATATTATTGTACAAAAGACAGTCTGGGTAGTGCTGCAATTGTTATGGGCAGGCATGTTGTTTACCATCAGGCAAATGACCTGCTCAACTTATCACTACAAAAAACACACCAAAACAATAACTAACAAAAAATTAACAAGAAATTTAAAATGTTGTTGTTTATCCAAAGGTTGCCTGTAAGAAATTACGCATAGCGATAAGGCCCCGTACTATACCCACTGTTTATTAACTTTGTTAACTATTGTTGCCCGTGCGTTTGATATTTAATATAGCATTATTGTATGTTATTGTCATACCCAATTGCAAAAAGCTCGTCATTAAAACGTCTACGTAAAGTCCCATTAAATTTAATGCAGCGTTGCCAGGTGATATGCGGCGAATCCTACGAAAGAAAATCCTACCTGAAAAGGTACGAAGAGCTCTAAAAAGGTACGATGCATGTTATTTAAAATAAATAAATACATTTGGATATAAATTTTATTTTGTGGAGCTGGATTTGTCGATTTTTTCGAGCTGTCACAAACTAATAAACAGTTCAAGTTTCTTTGAAAAAGGTACGAAAATTAGGTAGATGAAATAAAGTTACAAACATGACCCAAAAAGTACGAGTTTCATAGTAATAATATATAATTAATTTTTAGCAAAAAACAAAAACCGACTTCAATGTATCTTCGAAGTCCAAGGTCACATATCGATGAAATTTATATGGGACCACTTCGTAGCTATACTGAACCCGACGCAAAAATATTTTTTTAAATCGGTTCATAAATGACAGAGTTCTGAGGTAACAAACATAAAAAAAAATACAATCTAACAGAGAACCTCCTCCTTTTGAAGTCGGTTAAAAAGGACATTGTATCCAGTTGCCATTTATTTAATTGGGTCACTAAAATTTGACAATAATTTAATGACGGATTAGTGTTTAAAGTCGTTAAAACTTAATGCCCTATCAAATTTAAAGGATGAAGTGTTAAAATAAGTCATTATTAACTCATCATCAAGTGTAGTAGAATCAATCATCATCATCAGCCCATTACGTTCCCACAGCTGGGATTCGGGCCTTCCCTCGTAGAGAGAGTATGGGCCATATCCACCACGCTAGCTCATTGCGGGTCGGTGGATATCACATGTCCTTGAATTTTTGTGATAAATTCATGGACATGCCGGTTTTCTCACGATGTTTTCATTCATCGTTTTAATGGCGAGCGTTAATTCCGCACATAACTAAGAAAGTCAGGGATGCGGGGCCAGCGGGATTCGAACATAGATGCGTCGGATCGAAAGTCGCATGTGCTCCCATTGAGCCACACTCGTACTCGCTCGTAGAATCAATGCTGTTACCTAAAATAATCTTCAATATTGACATTTTCGAAGTTATAGTAGAACTTCCCCTGGTCTTCATTTTTCAATTTGGATCGGAGGGCGATGAAGTTCCGATTGTCAAAGGTCCACTGCTGGGTGATGTAGTAACGGAGCGCCAGGTTAGCTATGTAGATGCGGCGTTGGATCTTTACCAGCCTGAAAATTATTTAAAAAAACATAATAAAAAGATAAACAAAAGTAATATTTTTGTAATGGAACTGTGTGGTGAGACGAGCTAGTCTTTCGCCTGAAGATAAGCACCACGCCTGCCCATTACAATTGCAGTGCCACCCAGACCTTTTAATACCTACCATAAATAAATGAATAAATAAAAAACTCTGCGTAGCACTGAATTGCGCTCATCACTCCGAGACATCAGATATTAAGTCTCATATGCCCAGTAATTTCGCTGGCTACACTTCCCTTCAAACCGAAACACAGCAATGCTTGCGCACTACTGCTTGGCGGTAGAATAACTGGCAAAGCGGTGGTACCCACCCAGACGGCCTCTTACATACCAGAGACCTACCACGAGTATAAATACGGTATAATAAATAATAATAAATAAATAACGCCCAACGATCACATTCATAGATCCCGGCCCCAAACTAGGATTCCCTGTATCTAGGGAACCAGAAACTATGAGGAACATGGTCCCACAACACCCAGACACGAAACAAATGCTTGACCTATTTTTTCTGTGCACAAAAATTTGTCTCGTCGCGGGAATCGAACCCGCAACCTCAGTGATGTATGAGATTTGAGCCAACCTGCCCAACCACTACACCACAGAGGCTGTCGCTGTCGGTATAATGATCACATCAGCAGGGCGATCATAGGAATATCTATAAAATAATGGTTAAATGTGAAAACAGAATCCATATTTGTCAATAAATAGAATTGTTATTGTCATTTAAAATTCAGTAGTTAGAAAAAAATGGCAATAGATCTGACGTCACAGTCTGGTCGCGGCATACAAGATGACAAGCTACAAAAGACGTTTTGCTAAAAAGGGACGGAGCCTCCACCAATGACCGATAAATATCTTACAATTTTTTTTATAAAACTTACATAGGCTTTCTTCCAAGTAACCAAAGTATGATATCAATAAATACAGCCGGTAGAAGATGTTGAAACAAAACCTGGAACAAAATCAAACATAGGAGATAAAGATATCGAGTGAACAGGTACTTTCTTGGTAAGCGTGCTAGATCGGCGACCGCATCGTCGCTTACCAGCAGGTGACATAGCGGTCAAACGCAAGCCAATTAGCAATAAAAAGAAAACAACAACGCTGTAAGTTTTTTTTACAGTATTTTGGGAAAACCTTCAATTTAAAATCATTTTACAGATTTTTACTAAAAATCCATAATTGGAACATACATTTAACGGACTTTTGCAGATTTTTTGTAAAAATCCATCAATTGGCCAATCAATATTGATTTTGGCTCAAAATATCAAAATCAGAACTATTATTATGCATAAAAAGGCGTGAGGCACAAAAAATGCACATTGTTAGTGGAAAGTCCATGTCCAAGTGAACCATTGGGGAGACGGGTCTGAGCAGCCGCTCAACTGCCGTCTCTCTCTAGATCTATGTGCTCCATCCTAGGCCACATCATCGCTTCACATCAGGCGAGATAGTGGCCAAACATAGACCTATATATGTATAAAGCGTAAAAAAAAGGTCCACAAATCCACAAAATAAGAAAATTAAAAAAATGTCAAAGATAAATTGGCTGATAACTGGTTTCTATCCCCTATCATTTTTATGTAATTGAAAGACAAAACTAACAGCACCCGTACCCATATCTCCCTCAAGCGCCAATCGTATATCGTGTTGAGCTCAGATTAGGGTGTAAAATCACTGCGACAATGTCTTATGATGCCATATATTGTCCCATTATTTTTTAAACGGGCGAATGCCTTTATTAATGAAAACAAACTTCATACACTCTACTTACTAAAACTAAACTAACTACATACAAGGACAAGCAATTGGACAACCCATAGACCATTAAAGGCCTATAGGTAGCTCAAATGCTCCAACCCACTACCAGTTGGCAGCGTACCCAAGATGCTGGCAGTATTGCCCCGTTGGATTGCAATACTGATACGTTGAGCCAAATAAGTCCCAGAATTTTGGTCATGCGTCGCATCAATCAGGCGCTCTGACAGACTTTTGAAAATACGATGAGCTCCCGGTCCCACGGACCCAAAGTCTCCACACCAAACGGCTCAAATATGTAACCGCTACCGAGGTTAGCATATTTCCGCCGCTTGAGCTGCTCGGCCGAATTAGCCGCCGCGCCAGCCTTATGCTGCGTCTCCGGAAGATGTGACGGCGCCATAGTATCGACGCAACTAGCGTCCCACACTAGAGGCCGCCCCAACTTCCAGGGGATCAGGGTCATTAAGTTTATCTCAACTTGTAGTTATCGTATTTTGGTGTCAATTAATGAGATTAATTCGATTTCTTGCCTAAATTGACAATAATTGGATCGCATCTCATTAGTTGCAGTGAAGCTATACCTTAATTCGATCTCAACACGATAAACGATTGGCGCTTGAGGGACATATGGGTAGGGGGGCTGGTCCTTTACTTCATGGTAAGCAACATGGAACATTCCGCTTCTAACAAGATTTTAAAAAAATGCCCCTCAGTTTCTTGCCGTATCTTCTGAATAGTGGTCCCTTTTCCGATGTGGTGGTAGAGTCATTGTGATAATTGACGTTCATAAGTGCGTCTGCGATGCCAAAATTGAATAAAGTACTTTGAACTTTGCTCACCTTGATAAAATGCAACGTGGCGTTGGTAGTGACATGGCCACCGATGGTCCATAGTGCCCCATTGAGTGGCACATCCTTTCCCACTCGTTTCGCCATGTCTATCAGTTCTTTCATAACGACTTTCCGTAGTTTACCAGAACAACAGTTATAAATTGGTATGTCATCGGTTTTTTGGAGCCTGGGGAAAAGAAAAGTTCGTAGTTCATAAGTTAATAATAGTTCATAACGATGTTACAAGTGAAATTAACATTATTCTACTTATTAAATTATAAATACATTATGCATTTAAATAACATGTGGTTATTGACACATGGTTAGACGTGAGGATGGCAGATGGTCGAAGGCTGTAACCGAATAGTGCCCTAGGCTGGGTTGGAGAAGTGCCGGTCGTCCAATGTCGAGGTGCACGGACGACATCAGAAGAACAGCAGGGAATGTTTGGATGAGAGTGGCGAGAGATAGGGGAGAATGGCAGCACCAAAGGGAGGCCTATGCTCAGCAGTGGGCGATAACGGGCTGATGATGATGATGATTTAAATAAGTTTAAAATAAGTTTTAAAAATATTTATAAACTTATTTTTTCAAGACAAGCTTTTAACAAATGCGTAATCGGAACCGCAAGCAGACTAAAATGAGCCCAAACACTAGTAGTTTACGATTGTCTCCATCATCAGATCAGCTGGCTGTCACCATAATAATGCATTGTCGTCAGGCTTTGACAATTATGCAAAGTTTCACCTCCGTAGGATAAGAGGAAGTGGTTCTAATTCAGCTTGCAAGATTCCACCCGGACAAACATATACATTGCAAGTTAAATAAAAGCTTATAAAAAAACAAATTACCATAATTTGTTTAAAAAAATATATTTAAATGTGAAAATATAATAATCCACAATATATATTATTATTATTACCAGGTTTTTATTAAGTAACTTTATTGCTTGTCTGTCTGTCGTTCCGGGTGGAATCTTGCAAATCAAATTTCGTTCACTTCCCGATTAGCTATCCGGCTGAAACTTTCAGGGTAGCTCACAACTCAACTCACATGAGATTCCACCAAAAACGACAGACAGACGGACAAACAAACAAGAAAGTGACTTAATAAAAACGTGATATAAGTCATTTTTTTTTCACTCACTCTTTAGTCCCTCTGACCCACGCAGCAGCGACAATGTGTTTCACGCACACATCGACTGGCATGTAATCGGACACGATATCTGGCTTCGTGTGGATACTGCGCATTATGCCTGAAGACATAACATTATATTGTTATTATACGCCCAACGATCACATACTTAGATCCCGTCCCCTAACAGGGTTCCCTGTATCTAAGGAACCAGGAACTATGAGGACTATGGTCCCACAACACCCAGATACAAAACAAATGTATGCGCTTTCTTTGCACAAACATTTGTTCCGTCGCGGGAATCGAACCCGCAACCTCAGTGGTGTATGAGATTTGAGCCAACCTGCCCAACCACTACACCACAGAGGAGAATTGGCTTGCGTTTGACCACTATGTCACCTGATAGTAAAAATTAGCAATAAAAAAACACTTATTCATTCGTTTCATTAATTTCAAATAGAGCATTTTAAATTGTGCATATTCCAGGTACCTTTGCAGCTCTGTGTTTGATTTTCATACGTTTTTCTGATATTTTTTGTTGATGATTTCTTTGAGTGTGATGCATAAGAGAAACAACACATTGAATCATTAAAATTGAATGCTATCTGGACTTGTGGTGGATGGGAAATGTCTTTAAATTCATCAGAAAGTTAAAGGTGGGTAAAAACTCTCCCCAAAGAAAGAACATTTGTAATAATATGTTTAACTAGCTGCGCCTGCGGTTCCACCCGCGGTTTCCCGGGATAAAAAGTAGCCTATGCGCTAGCAAGTCTCTCTTTACGCTAAATAGATCTATGTTTGGCCACCATCTCGCCTGATGTGAAGCGATGATGTGGCCTAAGATGGAGCACATAGATCTAGAGAGAGACGGCAGTTGAGCGGCTGCTCAGCCCCTTCACCCCGATGGTTCATCGAACATCATCCCGAAACACGACTAGGTCGCTTGACGACATGGCTTTGTTCGGTGGGTGGTATTACAACCATGGCCAGAGCCTACCACTCTAAAGCGCGTAGCGGGTGATGGGGTTATAAGCTTTATCTATGAATACCATAGAGTACGCCTGATATGGCAGCTGGTAACCATGGCTTGTTGATTGTCAGTTTAATTGGAGAAATACACAGAATTTGGTGAACGTATATTATTATTGGTTTTATTAAATATATATAGGAATATGGTGACTTCCACGTGCAATTAGTATTTTATCAGGTTATGGGCCGCCCCATATATCTTATTTCCAGTGTTTCGGGCAAAATAAGAATGTAAAATATTTACTCGAAATTTTTATTCGAATTTGACAGCCTTCGAGTATATAAAATTAATATTCATAATTCAATAAAAGGCTGAAGCAAAAATAGCAAAGCTTGTTATCGAAGCAGCTTTTATAAAGAGTTAAACATGTCTCAGATTAAAACGCAAGATGTAATTCGACGGTTAGAAGACGGGAATAATTTTCATAATTGGAAATTTAGACTGGAGTTGTTAATGGAGGAGAAGGGTCTCGGTGACATAGTGAAGTCTGGTACTATTAAAGGTGAAAATAAAAATAGAGATGCAGAAGCTAGATCGCTAATCGTGCAATGCATAGGGGATGATTTTTTGGAAATTGTTAGAGATTGCAAAAGTGCAAACGAAATGATGAATACTTTAGAAAATAATTTTATAAGAAAGAGTGTTATGAATAAATATAATATAAAGAAAAAGTTGATAGAGTTAAAATGTGACAGCAACGAGAAACTACAAGAGTTCTTTTTAAAATTTGACAAGCTGATTCGTGATAATGAATCAATGTCAAAAATGGATGAGTCAGACAAAGTGGTGTATTTGTTACTAGCTCTACCAGAGAAATTTAATGATGTTACAACAGCTCTAGAAGCAATGAACGAAGGACTAACTTTGGAGAAGACAAAAAGTACTTTGTTAGATGCAGAAATAAGATTGACTAACAAGATAATACCACCAAACCTAGACAATGCTTTCAATATAGAATGCTGGAATTGCAATGAAAGAGGGCACAAAGCAATATATTGCCGCAAGGGTGTACAGAACAGACAATCTTATACTCCCCAACGAGGAGTTTCCTTCGGAAATGGTGAATTTTATAGACGTGGTCGTGGAAGAATGCAGAGCCGCGGTCGAAACGTTACCAATTATAGAGCAAGTACATCGAGAGACGATGCAATATTGGGCAATGAAGAGAGCGATGAAATGGGCTGTATCATTGATGGAGAATTCAATTTAAATTGTAAGGTTGATGAATTAGTTTCTTTTGTAATAGACTCAGGTGCATCGCAAAATTTTATATCTGATCATTATATACAATACATGACTAATATAAAACAGTTAGAGTATCCAATAAAAATTAACACAGCGAATGGCGAAAAATTGACTGCTTATCAAAGTGGCAATTTACTAATAAAATGTAACAATGTTAGAATTACAATTAAAGGACTTATAGTAGCAAATTTAGCCTATAATTTGTTATCTGTGAGAAAACTATTAGAAAACCCGAACGAAATCATATTTAAAAGCGAATACGCAAAAATTATTTTTTTTAATGGTTCCATATTATGGGCATATAATAATGGAAAACTTTATCTATTACAGGGTGAAATTGTAACAGAGAATGGAGTCGCAGCTATACAATCAGCGAATGGTATGTTGTGGCACAGACGTTTAGGTCATACCAGTTCTAAAACTTTACAAAGGTTACAACTACCACTTAACAACAACGTATGTAGTGCTTGTATGAAAGGTAAGGCAACAAGGTTACCATTCAAAAAATTAGAGCGACCAAGATCGCTTCAGGTTTTGGAACTAATACACAGTGATATAGCGGGCCCTTCCAACATTCCAACTATACAGGGTGAAATTTATTTTCAAACTATTATTGATGATTACTCACACTTCTGTGTAGTATTCTTGTTGAAGAGAAAAGCTGAAGCCGATGTACCTCTATGGCCATTAATTTTAAAACTCCCTGTGAAATACTATATGGAACAAGAGACTTGAATAAACTTCGTGCGTTTGGTGCCAAAGCGTGGGCATTTATCTTACCAAAACCGGATAAATTTTCCGAAAGAGCATGTGAAAGCAGGATGGTTGGATATAACAGGACAGGGTATAATTTATGGGACCCTAAAGAAAATAGAATTATAGTATCACGAGATGTGAGATTCGATGAAGATGATATTGTTTACAATGAAAACGATCAAGTAATAAAAGAAAATGAATGGCAAAGAATTAGAGTTTCTGAAGTGAATCGAGAAGATAGTAACCCGATTTCTGAACCAGAACATAATAATGAAAATGACAGACAAGAGGTTATAGTTGATAATACAGATGTGGAAGATGGAATTATTGAACCAGAGGAAAAATTTGAGGATTGTGCTGAAGAAAATATAATTGACAGTGACGATACTTTAAATGAACATATAGTAAAAACAAGAAGTGGCAGAATAGTTAAGCCTCCGAAAAGGTTAGAAGATTATGAAACACATGTGGCCTACTGTTTGTGTACGGGTGATCCAAGTTCTTACAAAGATGCAGTCGATAGAGGTCAAGAGTGGCAAGATGCTATTAATAAAGAGTTAAATTCCCTTAAAGATTTGGAAACCTGGGAAGAATCAGAATTGCCTAAAGATAAAAGAGCCATAGATACAAAATGGGTTTTCACTACTAAAAAGGATGGTACAAAAAAGGCTAGATTAGTGGCAAAAGGATTTCAAGAGGAAACATTATTTAATGTATACTCACCAGTCGCTCGTATGCCTACAATCCGCATGATGTTGAGCCAAGCTGTACAAAATGATATGTATATGAAACAACTAGATGTACCAACTGCTTTTTTGAATGGATTTTTAAAAGAAGATGTTTATATTAAACCACCATTAGGAATCAAAGTTAGAAAAGGTGTATTTTTGAAACTAAAAAGGTCGCTATATGGATTAAAACAAGCACCCAAGTGCTGGAACGAAAGATTTCATAGTTTTTTAGTTGATAAGGGATTTGTTCAATCGAAATATGACTTCTGTTTCTATGTTATGGAAGATGTCTTTTTGTTAGTGTATGTGGATGACATTATTATAATGTCAAAAAGTGAGATTAACTTGAATAAAGTACATAAATTTTTACAAATTGAATTTAATGTAAAGGACCTTGGAGAAGTAAGAACTTATTTGGGACTGGATATAGTAAGAACGCCAGAACAGATTTCAATTTGTCAAGAATCTGCAATAGACAGACTACTAGAAAAATTTAATATGACTGATTGCAAAGGAGCAGATACGCCAATGGAAGTAAATTTCGCAACAGATGACAATGAACCAATTACTTTGGATCTACCGTTTCGTGAACTTATAGGTTGTCTTTTATATTTAGCTACTTCAAGTAGACCTGATATTTGTTTTGCAGTGTCGTTTCTGAGTAGATTTTTGGATAAGCCCACTATATCCCTGTGGAAAGCAGCTAAGCGTGTATTGCGTTACCTAAAACAAACTAAATCAAAAGCATTAATTTATAAACGGGCTAGCAGTAGTCACTTAGTTGGCTTTACCGATGCTGACTGGGCTGGAGACAAAACTGATAGGAAAAGCGTAAGTGGATCTGTAGTCTACAGTGGTAATCATTTATTGGCATGGTTCTGTAAAAAACAAAACGTTGTCGCATTGTCAACTGCCGAAGCTGAATATATAGCTGCTGCTCTTGCGTCTGTGGAGTTAATTTATTTAAAGGGCTTATTACAAGATTTTAAATGTCAGTCAGATACAATTTTACGAGTTGATAATCAAAGTGCTATTAAATTAATGGAGTCAAATGAAAATAGTAAGAGGGCAAAGCATATAGATATTAAATATCACTTTATTAAAGATTTAATTAATAAACGAGAAATAATAGTAAAATATGTGTGTACGAATGAAAATGTCGCTGATATTTTGACCAAGGCTTTAGGAAAAATAAAACATGATTATTTTGTACAAAAAATGGGTTTTGGTTAAATGGTTTATAAGTTACGGTTATTTTATACATAGTATTCATTTGTCATGATAACTTTATTGTGAGATTCATTTTTTTTTATATGTGTGTAAGTATATCTAATTTATAGTGTATTAAGGTTCTTAAAATTGCGTGGGGGAAAGGTATTAGTTAGTTTAATTAATTAATTGGGTTTATTATATTTTTTTTATATTGTGATTGTATTGATTTCTTGTGATTATTGTTATTTATGGTAACAAATTGTTACTAAATTTATCATAATATTCGTTTGTGTGTTTGAAATGACTTGCTTATTAGAATAATATGTTATTTGTTTCTTTTAAAAAAAATGTATAATAAATAATTTCAATTCTTATTTGATAAGAAATTAGAATTGAGGGGGGATGATGGGGTTATAAGCTTTATCTATGAATACCATAGAGTAGGCCTGATATGGCAGCTGGTAACCATGGCTTGTTGATTGTCAGTTTAATTGGAGAAATACACAGAATTTGGTGAACGTATATTATTATTGGTTTTATTAAATATATATAGGAATATGGTGACTTCCACGTGCAATTAGTATTTTATCAGCGGGTTCAACAAAATCCATTCAGTAGTTTTTTGCATGAAAGAGTAAGAAACATACATCCATACATTTTTACAACCTTTCGCGTTTATAATATTATTTAATAGGATACTTTGGATAAGTATCCTATTAAATAAGTGTGTAAGTAGTGTCCCGGTTTTTTTTATTTTGTCTTCATACATCTCCTGATTTGTGTATACCCCGTTTTACAAAAATTGGACCTGGCAACACTGATCGAGCGATGTGGCTCAGTGGGAGCACGTGCGACTTTCGATCCGACGCACCCGAGTTCAATTCCCGCTGGCCCCGCACCACTGACTTTCTTAAGTTATGCGCGGAATTAACACTCGCTCTATAAACAGCGAAGGAAAACATCGTGAGGAAATTGGCATGACCAAGGATTGATCACAAAAATTCAAGGACATGTGACATCTACCAACCCGCACTGAGCCAGCGTGGTGGATTATGGAACATACTCTCTATGAGAGAAGGCCCGTGACCCAGCAGTGGGAACGAGATGGGCTGATGATGAACACTGATCGTACCTTTTCCGCAAGCCACGAAGATGCCTACAGGCCCGTTGAAGTTTTCCACCCAGCCCGGCACCGGCTCTTCAGAGGATGCTATCACTGTAACAAAAAGATAGATAGATAGATAAACACTTTATAATTCACCTTAATAATAGAGATAAAGAACAAGCAGGCCTAGCGCACTCCGCACTGTAGGTACGAAGCTACAAGTACATAGCCGGACACCGACGGCGGGTCGCGCGTCGTTACACGTACCGCGTCAGAAGAGATAAGAGCGGCGCGATAGAAAGAGAGGCGCTCTGTAGTCCCAAGTGGGAGGTGATGATGCAGGCTCACCAATAGAAGGCCTGATGATAACCGCCGGCAGCTGTCCCCGTTGTTCGTACACCACGTGCTCGGCTAGCTGCTTCGTAAATGTGTAGGTATTGGGTAGCTCCCCTAGGTACCTGCAAACATTGACAATGACGAGACGAGCTGGTCGTTTGCCTGATGGTAAGCAATACGCCAGCGCATAACAATAACAGCACCATCCAGAACTTTGTTTTGCAAAATCCTGCGCGGCACTGCACTGCGCTCGTCACCCTACGACAATTAGCTGTTGAGTCTCATAATATCCAGTAATTTCGCTTCTTTGAAGGGCATTGTAGCCAGCGAAATCACTGGGCATATTATTATCTGATGTCTCGGGGTGATGAGCGCAATGCAGTGCTACGCAGTGCTTTTTATGGTATTAAAAGTTCTGGGTGGCACTGCAATTGTTATGGGCAGGCGTGGCGCTTACCATCAGGTGAACGACACGGTCGTCTAATCACACAGTTCCATAAAAAGCCGCGGGGAACAACTATAAATATTTGGCAAAAGTAAGATTCTTTAGCAGAGTACTTACTTAGGAGTGAGCATCCTGATGGTATGCTCGTCCACCTCCCTGCAGACCTCCAGGGTGTCGCGCCAGTCGGCGTGGGGTGGATACATCACCTCTTCTACGGGATCCCGGTTGGTGTTGGAGTATGAAGTCGACACGTGGACGAACGACTGGGAAATTTAAGCCAGTCAAAATAGTTGACCCTTTTCAAAAGTCAAAACATATTTATTAAATAGGCACAAAAAATGCAAATTTAAACGTCATATAACATAATACAAATCAATTCAAATACGTTAAAAACTGTAACTTAAGATATCTTGACTTTGAGAAAAGGTAAGCATGTCTACCCATTTCTTTCCACTACCACAGAATACTAAGGGACAGAAGCATCACTCCGCAAAGAAATTTAAACAAATAGCGACTCTTGCTATGACGCAATAAAATTCAATTCAGCTCGCGTAACGCTGCATACCTACCAGTCATATTAACCTACAGAGCGCCTCTCTTTCTATAGCATAGCTCTTATCTCTTCTGACGCGGCACGTGTAACGACGCGCGACCCGCCGTCGGTGTCCGGCTATGTACTTGTAGCTTCGTACCTACAGTGGCGAGAGCGCTAGGCCTGCCCATACTCAGATTGCAGAGGCCCAGAAAAGAAATGCGAAAACGGACTCTACCAGAGCTTCGGAAATGCACCCGCTAGAGAAGATAGCACCAAGAAACTCTGCGGGATGTCTCTTTTTTTAATCTTTGACCGCCATGACGCCACGACGATGCTTGAAAGTGCTCTCACCGAGGTCGGCTCTTGCCGACTAAACTGTACGTGGACAGAACTTTTACGTAGATATTTTGTGTATAACCGACATTGGCGGTCAAAGAAAAAATGGTTGAAACAATGATTCTTGGAGCTTCGATCACATAGTGAAGCGAGTTTGTTCGCAGCGAAGTCCTCGCCAAGAAAATAACTAATCTAGCGAATAGTTAATTGCGTCCTCATTATATAACCAACGTTATAACACGATATAACATTATTAAATGTAACCAACAAATTATAACAAAAGTTCTATAAAAATATGTTTATCAAAAATTATTTGCAAAACATAAGGCATGGTACAGGTGTTATCAATATCAAAAAGATCTCTTATTCTTCTTATTCTCTTATTCCTTTGCAGGCGTGCAAATGTTTCCAGACAAAAAAATAATTCACCGTCATTAAAAATGGCAATAGAATCAGGCGTGACGTTGCGGAAATTCATCTCAAAACGTCGGGATTACACTACACATTTTCATTGCGTTTCAGTTTCGTCATTAAAAAATCAATCATCATCATCATCATCATCATCAGCCCATCACGTTCCCACTGCTGGGACACGGGCCTTCTCTCATAGAGAGAGAATGGGCCTTAATCCACCACGCTGGCCCAGTGCGGGTTGGGCCATATTATTATTATAATAATATCATTAAAAACTTAAATTAAATGTCATTACAATGTCGTTGCTCGATATCTTCTTAGTGGTTCTTTTTCCGATTCGGTGGTAGAGTCGTTGTAATAATTGACGTTCATAAGTGCGTCTGTGATGTCAAAACTGAATAAAGAACTTATAGATTCGAACTAGAATTTCAAGTCCTCAGTTTCTTGCCGTATTTTCTGAGTAGCGGTTCTTTTTCCGATATCTTTTCCGGTTTGATTTGATTTGAAGTACATCAAAAAAAAATTAAAAAAAAAAAATTTTAAGGTACTTACAGACAAATTCCGGGTCTCCTTTACCAGGTCAATTATTTCTTTGGTTCCGTTCAGATTCAATTTTGCTGCGTAGGTGAGAGGATCGTCAAACCTAATGGACAACAAATAACACCAATATTATTAATAATAATTTACGGGTGACACTAAAGTTAAGTTGGAGTAGTCCAACTATAGTTTCAACCACATCCGGTGGTCTTTTTCAAGGCGAGTGCGGAACGCTCGCGAACGCGTCGCGCCTCGCACTGCGGGCTGCACGCTCCGCTCGCTGCGTGAGCGTCGACGCTGGCTGGTGCTGGGTGGGGTGTTGTTGGTTACGTCGGCACGACCGGCTGCGAGTCGTCGTCGTCACTGGAGTCTCCTTCAGTGCCATCTGGGACCACCCGGCAGACCGAACTGTGTCACCACTAGTACCACTGATAACACTAGTATACGTTCCACGAAGACATGTTGAAGGTGTGGCGTCTACTGATTTCGATAGTCTCTCAAATATTGCGGGGCACAAAGAACTTTTCATCTAAATGATGACGGAGAACATTGAAGCCAGCGAAATTACTGAGCAATATCTGATGTCTCGGGATGATGAGCGCAATGCAGTGCTAAGGAGTGCTTTTATGGTATAAGTTCTGGGTGGCACTGCAATTGTTATGGTTGGTGCTTACCATCAGACGAATGAATGCTCGCCTCATTACTAAGATTCATATTAAAAAAACGTGAGTGTGCTATGCCGGGTTTTATTAGTGCTGTCCTGTGATTAATAAGGCGAGTGTTTTTACCTTACACTGCGTTTTACCTTACACTGCGTTTTGCCTTACACAGTTACACTGCGTTTTACCTTACACTGCGTTTTGCCTTACACAGTTTCACTGCGTTTTACCTTACACTGCGTTTTGCCTTACACAGTTACACTGCGTTTTACCTTACACTGCGTTTTGCCTTACACAGTTTCACTGCGTTTTACCTTACACTGCGTTTTGCCTTACACAGTTACACTGCGTTTTACCTTACACCGCGTTTGACCTTACACTACGTTGTACCTGACACTGCGTTTTACCTTACACTGGCTGCGACATGGAAGACTATATTGACACGATTCACCAACAGTGTTCTGTCTTCATCCGATAAACCTGAAATTAAATAATTTATTTTTATCGCTCTTTGTCTATAATATTTTGAACATGATTTTGTTCATAATATATGTTACAGTAGCAAGTGTGGCGAGTGTGACTCAGTGGGAGTATGTGCGACTTCCGATCCAACGCACCCGAGTTCGAATCCCGCTGGCCCTGCACCACTGACTTTCTTAAGTTATATGCGGATTTAATACTCGCCCTAAAGACAGTGAAGGATAACATCGTGAGGAAACCGACATGTCCAGAATTAATCACAAAAATTCAAGCACATGTGACACCAACCTGGGTATAATCTGAGTGTCTTTCGACGATCTCGACACCTACCGACCCGGATGGATGGAAATAGCGAAAAGAGATGTTTGGGAGGCTATGAGGGAGATCTTTGCCCAGCAGTGGGACACAATAGATATATAAAAAGATTCTAAATCATGGACTGAGTATGCCTACATATTTCGAAAAATATCGAATTCAATAGGGGATCGGAAAACTTTTAAGAAAGTGTTTAAATTTAACCATATAGTATATACCCATGAAAAATAATATTTTAATTCAATGAATTCCTAAAAGTACCTAAAAATATGTTTAAATGTTATGTTTCAAATATTTCCGCGCAAAAGGTCACCTCAGAACGAAACCTCTACGAAAGCAAACTTGCAAAGTGATTTATACGTTTTTGTGAAGTTTATGGACTTTAGTAGCGGCAGTCATGGAATAAAAACATAATGTTTTGATTTACATAAAAGCAAAAATATATAATAAACACAAGCTTCGCACACGGTATTTACTTTGAAATGACGTCATACTCTGTGATTGGTGTGTCGATTGAGATAAAGCGAAGATAAAAAATGTCAGAGTTATTGAAAATTGATTTTTTGATTTAAAATATAAATCATTATTATTTTACAAAAACATTGGTTGAATGATCTTTCGGTCTCGACACACATTCGTTCTAAGTACGTATTAGATTTTTTTAGGATTACTGTCCGATCCCCTATTCCAGAGTATAGATAGATATATTGTATACTAGCTGCGCCCTGCGGTTTCACCTGCGGTTTCCCGGGATAAAAGTAGCCTATGTGTTAATCCAGGGTATAAGCTATCTCCATACCAAATTTAATCAAAATCCATTCAGTAGTTTTTGCGTGAAAGAGTAACAAACGTACATCCATACTTACAAACTTTCGCGTTTATAATATCAGTAGGATTTTCACTTAAAAATAGGGTCTTACCTAGTCCAGGTTCTGAGACGTCTCCTGATACGACAAATACTTTCTCTGCGAATATATTTGGTTTCTCGTTGCGGAGTCTGTTGAAACACTGTAAAAAGATATCACCATTCATGACATTACTTTCCCACTGCTGGGACGCGAGTTTCAATGTGTTAATCCAGGGTATAAACTATCTCAATTCCGAATTTTACTTAAACCCGTTGAGCCGTTACAGCGTGAAGAAATAACCCAGAAAGCACGTAAGCTTGCTGCAAGTTTTTTACCTTTGATATTGATTTACTGCGTCAAGTTTGTCGCGGCAATGGAATGTAAGCTTGCTGCAAGTTTGTTTTTCTTTTATGTTGATTTGATACGTCAAGTTTGTCGCGACAATGGAACGTAAGTTTGCTACAAGTTTGTTTTTCTTTTGATACTGTTTGTTACGCCTAGTTCGTCATTTTTTTTTTGCATTGCAGTTTCTTTATTGTGAGTATTGTGACAAAATTGTGACATCTTTGTCGTGACAAACATCATGCAAGTTTGTTGCGTGGTAAATAGAAAGTTTGTGTTAAACTTGCAGCAAGTTTGCACACTTGCCATGGCAAACTTGGTGTAAGTTTTCACGTTTGAAACTTCAAACTTGCTGCAAGTCTGAAACAAGTTTATATTGTAATCTAGGAACAAACACTTACACACTAACATTCATACTTTCGCATTTTTAATATTCGTGTGATGTCATGACATCCTTGACATTGACTTAATGCATACACATTTTGCATTAATAATTGTATATTTATGAATTCTTAATTAACGTATTGTTTGACAGCCTCTTTGGTGTAGTGGTTGGGCAGGTTGGCTCAAATCTCATACACCACTGAGGTTGCGGGTTCGATTCCCGCGACGGGACAAATGTTTGTGTCTATAGGAAAAAAAAAGCGCAAGCATTTGTTTCGTGTTTGGGTGTTGTGGGACCATGGTCCTCATACTTCCTGATTCCCTAGATTCAGGGAATCCTAGTTAGTAGCCAGGATCTATGTGATCGTTGGGCGTATTTATTATTATTATTATTTATTATTATTATGTTTATGTTTAACTAATTACATTATGTGATAATTGTTATTTAATGTCAACTTTGAATTTGACTTTGTTTATATCAAACACATGGTTAGACGTGAGGATGGCAGATGGTCGAAGGCTGTAACCGAATGGTGGCCTAGGCTGGGTTGGAGAAGTGCCGGTCGTCCAATGTCGAGGTGGACGGACAGCAGGGAATGTTTGGATGAGAGTTGCGAGAGGTAGGGGAGAATGGCAGCACCAAAGGGAGGCCTATGCTCAGCCGTGGGCGATAACGGGCTGATGATGATGATGATGATGATTATACCAATAAAATGATTATAGCTGCGGTCCGCGGTTTGTCCCGCGGTTTCCCGGGGTAAAAGTAGCCTATGTCCCTTTCCAGCATCTAAAGTACCTAACTACGTACCAAATTACATCAAAATCCGTTTAGTCCATCTATCATCCATCCATCCTCAGAAACTTTCGTAATCATATATCGATATTTTTCCGAAATGTATGTACTCAGTATGGACTGAGTGTGCTTTAGATAGAATAAGAAGCGTTAAATTAAAAATATATGACCAAACAATAATTGACAATTACCTAGCTGAAATGTGCATTTCACTAAACAGGATATGCGGGGGCCACGCGGCGCAGCGCGTCGGGGCGCGGGGGCACGGCACGGCTCCTACTAGCCTCCCTGCGTCGCTACATTTCATTCACATTCATTCATTGACATTTCAGCTAATTGTCAACTATATTTTGGCCACTATAATTATTTTTTAACACTATTAATTTATTCTAAAACAGGGACTGAGTATATACATTTCGGAAAAATATCGAATTTAATTCCACTGTGTATAGTAAGATAGGATAGGATGGGTAAGATAGGATAGAAAGGAGTAGGATAGGACATGATAGGAAGGATAGGATAAGATTATTGTATTGTATTTTATACCCGGGCCTACTGCCGGGGCGCGATGGTGAATGCTAGAGCGACTCCATCTCGCCCACCCCGCCAGAGAACTGCTCACGGGAGGGTTTTTAGTGGGTTCGAGCCCCACACACACCAGGGCAGTGTATTTACCCCCCTCAAAAAAAAAAGGAAGGTGAGGATAGGATAAGTTCAAGTTCAAAGTTCTTTATTTCAGTTTTGTCATCACAGACGCACTTATGAACGTCAATTATTACAATGACTCTACCACCGTATCGGAAAAAGAACCACTACCTACTCAGAAGATACGGCAAGAAAATGAGGGCATATTTTTTAGAACTTTTGTCACAATATTTTATGTTTGTTTTTGACAATATTATTTTTCTTATGTGGCAGTTGGCTACTTAGCAGAAGCGGAATGTTCCATGCATCTTTGTCTTCTATGTAATTACTAACTGTATAGTATGCTTTTTCATCATTAGAATATTTTTCACACGCAATTTGAGTCTACTTTACACATTTTAGAATTTTTATTGTAAAAACGTACACAATTGCCCATGAAGGACTTATTCGTTTTACTCAGTCTAAACCTAGGTACTGCAATTCTATCCTTATTTCTAGTGTTTATGTTGTGGTGGTCACTATTCACCTTGAATTTGTGCAGATTTTTACGAACATGCATTATATTTTCATAAATATACAGAGAAGGTAAAGATATTGTATTGTATACTCACAGGTAAAGAATACATCTTCGCCAGTCTGTCCTCGGGTTTGAGTTCCTTCTTCCCTCGCATCAGCAAGTAGATCCTGTCGAGATCCGAGCACGCATGAAGCAGCTTCTCTATAAGGACCTTGCCGATGAACCCTATGGAAAGACACCAAACAATTGATAATAGGGTTAATAGAAGCCACTGGTACCCGAAACATTCCACTGGCACCCGAAACATTCCACTGGCACCCGAAACATTCCACTGGCACCCGAAACATTCCACTGACACCCGAAACATTCTACTGGCACCCGAAACACCGTTTTTAACTAGTTCGGGAGCCTATGGATTCAAAATTCATATGTAACGGTTAACGGTTAAAGAATTTATTTCTCATAAGAATTTACAAATTCACTTGCTGAGAAAAACAATTTATTAAAATATAAATGCCGGTAAGCTTAATGTACTTATTTATTTATTTATTTATTGAACGCCAACACAATGTACATTATTAAATTTAAATATTACTTAATTCTAAGATAGTACATGCTTAATGCCATAGTAATTATAGGCGAAGACTGCTTACAAATATTATATGGCGAGTATTGAATTGCTTTGATTAATTGAATTAATTGAAAACGTTTTACAGTTAAAAAATTTCAAATATGGTGTTGCTTAAAGATATAATTAATTTTAAATATATGCAAAATTTAATAAAACCTGTCGTCATGAAATTGAAGATTTGTAAAATTGTAAAGTGAATGTTAATAATAATAATAATTCATTTTAAGCCTAGTATACTACATTATCTCACATGTAACACACATTTGACTATTTAATTATTTAACATTAGTATTGTACTTAAATTCCAAAATTATAATTGAGCAAGTAGACATAAAAAAATAAATTGACAAAATTATAATTGGAATATGTGTAAAGCTTTTATGCAAATAAACTCATTTATTATTATTATTTATAAAAAAGATTTAATTATTATTATTTTTTATTGGTAAATGGGCATACGTTTGACGACATCTCGCCTGATGGAAAGCGATGATGCGACCTAAGATGGAACACGCCTGCCCATGAGATGCGTATTCACTCTAGACTTAAAGAGACACAAGTTGTAGCTGTTTGGGAACAAAGACGGTGGCAGAGCGTTCCACTCCTTAGCAGTTCGCATGATGAAGGAATCTGCGAAACGCTTAGTGCGGATAGGTTATTATTTTCACAAAAGTTGTCTCTTTATCTTCTTTTTTCATTACGTCTGGTATTTTATTAAATATATCATTTTAATTTATACCAAAATACGATAACTAAAAGTTAAGATAAAATTACACAATATAACATTGTCATTGGCATTAATAACAATGTCGTAATGAATCTACAGCCTCAACTGAGCTCAACACGATATACGATTGGCGCTTGAGGGACACATGTCGTAATGAATCTACAGCCTCATCTGAGCTCAACACGATATACGACTGGCGCTTGAGGGACACATGGGCATAGACTAAATGTACATTTGGTCCATGATATGGGTAAGGCCGCGTTCCCACTTTGTTGTGACGACAGATAACCTTTTATATTATTTTTTTTACAACAGACTGGGTCTACGTTTCACCACAATTTCACCTGATGGGAAGTGATGAAGATGTAGCACGTTTACCCAGTAGATACTTGTTCACTCTAGATTTGAATACACCCAAATTGTATTTATGTGGAAATACAGACGACGGCAAGGTATTCCACTCCTTTGACGTTCGCACTAAAAAGGATGACCCAAAACGTTTAGTACGAACAGGCGGAACTTCTACCATGTAGGGGTGCCGATGTGCCGATCGTCTAATTGTCCGAGTGTAGAATGGGGATGGGGGGATCTGATTGTAGAATCATGTACTAGTTTTAAGTGTCGTGACTTATATATTTAAATGGAGGTGCTTACATATAGGACGACACAAATAACTGTCATCTAAGACTTTTTTTGCGGTGACCACAGATTGTCATGACAATAGGAACGGCTAGCACGACAGTCGTAAAACTAGAAAAAATCGTCACTACTAAATCGTGACGGCATATCATGTGTCGTTGTCGCGACTATCTATCGTAGCCACGATAAAAATATCGTCTCGTCGTTTACACGTGTTTACTGATCTCCACGAGAACGTTGAGAGAGTTGATGTACAAACGACAAAGCGACTGCCGTGAAACGATAAAATGTCGTCGCGATTCAATGAGAACAGCTAGATACGATAGTCGCTAAACGATAAAAAAAATTATAACAAACAGTCGTTATAATGGGAACAGCTAGAGACGATAGCCGTCCGATGATAATTTAACCGTTACGACATAATGGGAAAGTGGGAACGCGCCCTAAGGGGGCTGGTCTGCAGCAATCGCTAAAACGCGCGACTCTAATATCCATCGCAAAAACGCCAATCGCGGATCGGTTAGTAGCATGCTCTGTTTAGGACCTAAAATGGACCTATTATTCAAATTCGATGAACTTTTATTTGATGGCTTTCGATGGCTTCTGGTACTAAAAGCTTACCAGTTCCTCCAGTTATAAAAATGGTCTTCCCCTTGTAATACTCCGGGATAGTTGGGACATTGCTAAAGTCCCTATCTTCTAGGAACCCCATGTTTTCAATTTCACAAAAAACAATTAAAAGTTAAAAAGTTTTTTTTAAATACAATTTGGATTAAAATTAGTCCAGGCCAAACGCCAAAAGGAAAAAAAAATAAAAAATCGACTGTAAAATTACGAAAGCTGACGTAAGGTCTACAAAATTGAATTTAAATTTCGAACACAACGCGGCTTTCTAATTGGACGGCCGCTGTCGAATGACGCTACTTCGCGCGTACAAATAGCCGGGCTTATACTACAAAACACAAAAACAGAACAAAGGAAGCGCCGAGGTTAGTTTTCTACGTAAAGGGCAAAAGATCACTATTAGCAAGTTGGTACGTTACAATGACACCTTGCTATTGTTAAGGTTGTCACTTATATTAAATGGGAGTTATATATATATATATATATATATATATATATATATATATATATATATCCAGGAAAGGTGCGGAGGAAGAGTCCAGGGGGCCTACTCCGAGTTGATTTCGTTCGTTCGTTCGTGCGGACTAAAAGAGACTCTTATGCCTGTTGCATAGCGCTGTCCCTTTCATCCGATAGAACGAAGATCTTAATTAGGTACTTTTTCAGAGTAGCGCCCCAGGACCGAACTTGTCGAGGCTGGATTCAACGAGGACTACGAGTTTTAAGTCCTACGTGCTTCGAGTTCCTGCAAAATACTATGAGATGTTCCTGTTTCCTGAGTTTTGGCCCGAGGGAATAGTGTTTCGGACCCTTGAGAAAAGAGAACTGTCACTCGAGCAAATAGGTTTGAGTGTGCGGTTACGGTTTGAATCAAAAATAACCGGCCGAGTGCGAGTCGACCTCGCGCACGAAGGTTTCCATTATCTATACAAAACGGCAAAAAAAGTCACGTCTGTTGTATGGGAGCCCCCTTAAATATTTTATTGGTTTTTAGTATTTGTTGTTAAAGCGGCAACAGAAATATATCATCTGTGAAAATTTCAACTGTCTATCACGGTTCGTGAGATACAGCCTGGTGACAGACGGACAGAAAGCGGTGTCTTAGTAATAGGGTCTCGTTTTACCCTTTGGGTACGGAACCTTAATAAACAATATATAAATAGGTATGACAGTAGCAGTTAGGAGAGAATATATAAAGAACTAGCTGACCCGGCAAACGTTGTTTTGCCATATAAATTAAAAAAAAAACCACTTAGGGGGATGAAAAATAGATGTTGGCCGATTCTCATAGATACCGGATAAGCACAAAAAATTTCATCAAAATCGGTCAAGCCGTTTCGGAGGAGTATGGCAACGAAAACTGTGACACGAGAATTTTATATATTAGATACTCTCTCTACGAGGGAAGGCCCGAGTCCCAGCAGTGGGAACGTAATGGGCTGATGATGATGATGATGATGATATAAAGAATATATCAAATTGTTTAAATAGGAAACTAAAGAAATTAAGCGTGTGAACCCTATTGATGATCAAGGTCCAAGAACCGAAATACAAATCACTTAGGCATACCGCTTGCCAGTCATCATTATGAGAGGCCACCGCCCTCAGCTAAAAAATAATCATCAAGTAGTGTCAGGAATGTTCTTTAACCCCCGACGCAATAAGGAGGGGTGTTATAAGTTTTTTTTTACGTAACTAAATGACGAGACGAGCTGGTCATTTGCCTGATGGTAAGCAATACGCCAGCCCATAACAATAAGAGCACAACCCAGATCTTTGTTTTGCAAAATTCTGCGCGGCGCTGCACTGCGCTCACCCTGAGACAATAGGGGATCGGACAGTAATCTAAAAAAAATATAAAATGCAAAAAATCTAAACAAAAATATTGATTAGATGATCTTTCTGGTTCGACGAACATTCGTTCTAACCAGAAAGATCATTCAATCAATATTTTTGTAACTAATAATGATTTATATTTTTAAATCAATAAATAAATCTAATAATTGACGTCATTTGTAGGCAAATGCCGTGAGTCAAGCTTGTGTTTATTGTACGTTTTGCTTTTCATAAAATGTATTTTTGCTAATTTTTTCGTTCCATTACTACAATATCGTCCCCAAACTTCACAAAACGTATTAGAATCTCTTTGCAAGTTTTATTTCGAAGAGTTTGTCGTTTTCTACTTTCTTTTGAAACATAATATTTAAACATAGTTTTAGTTACTTTTAGAGCGTTATTTAATTAAAATAGTATTTTTCATGGCTATAGATATCCATTATAGTTAATTTAAAACACTTTCTGAAAAGTTGTCCGATCCCCTATTAGCTGTTGACTCTCATAATGCCCAGTAATTTCGCTGGCTATACCTAATTCCCTTCAAACCGAAACAGGGGGGCAACCCATATCTCAGATAATGCACATCGGGTTGATATCAACCGCTGATTCAATCGTATAAAACCCAAATTGGTACTCTTGAATACGATTTAGAGCATCGCCAGCGCTCCATATCGTTGCGGCTGATATGAGAACTAATGCAGCTAAAAAAAAATGAAATAATGCCTTGAAAAAGCAAATTGTTCATTCTTCGATCGAGTTGTGATCGTAAATTGGCACCCATATCCTATTTTAAAGGCAATGTTGACAACTGTCAGTAGAGTTATTGAGGTTATAAATCGCGATTTCAAAAAGGTAAGACAAAGCCAACCTTTTAGGAATCGTAAGTAACGAAAAGTATTATAATCCTAATTGTTTGACATCTTGACGCCGTGGAAGTGAATCAACATTGAGCCAAAACAAATTCTAAAGCCGTAAAGCATTAACTTCTTTCATATTTTCAAACCAAAGAACATTGAAATCGGCATACCACATAGTGTAACAATTTATGGATTTGATTTGTTGTTTTTGGCTATAAACGCTCGCCTTGCCGTCGGGCAATGTATCTGTACCTACCTACAGTACCTACTACGAAACTTGTGACTACAGAAAATATCTAAGTGGTAGAAGTTAATGTATACTAAGTAGTTATTGTTGTTTTTGTTTAAGTGACACCATGGCTCTACTAGCTTTTATATCCCTCTGCAACTGAGGTGACTTTACTGTACACCAAGGGCTACACCAAGGTGGAAAAAAAGAGGAGGAAGTCCAATCGTCGTAACCAGTGCGGTACAGCCGCACCAACAACAACGAATCTCCTTCGTGCTGAGATTCCGATGATCTACAGGTCTACATGTCTCGAGTTCACTAGTGTGTAAAAACAGAGAATGTCATACCTGAAGCAGCAGACCAAGCTTAGCTTGAGATTGTACAGTTGGAGGAGTTTTGGCTGAGGAGTGTCAAGTTCCGAAGATTCAAAATCAAAATCAAAATCAAAATCTCTTTAATCATTTTGGCATCACAGACGCACTTATGAACGTCAAATTATCACAATGACTCTACCACCGTATCGGAAAAAGAACCACTACTCAGAAGATACGGCAAGAAACTGAGGGGCATTTTTTTTTAGAGATTTTGTTACAATTTTTTGGGATTTTACAATGTTATTTTTCTTATGTACCAGTTGGTTACTTTGCAGAAGTGGAATGTTCCAAGCATCTTTGTCTTCTATGTAATTACGAACAGTGTAGTATGCTTTTCTCATTAGAACATTCTTAACGCATAATTTGAATTTACTTTCTGTGAGCTCCGTTATACACTTTGGAATTTTATTATAAAAACGTACGCAGTTGCCCATAAAGGACTTATTCGTTTTAGTCAGTCTATACCTAGGTACAACAATCCTATCCTTATTTCTAGTGTTAATGTTGTAACGTGTTAATGATTCTACGGAAGGCTGGCCCATGACACCACGCAATGATGTGTTAATTAAATACTTATATTTTATATTATATGTATGCTAGTCTGTAAGTTATTTATTAATATGGGACTATGTACTTTTGTTACTTGTTGCCTGAAATAAATGATTAAATAATAATTGTTCACATTCGACCAAGGTGGAGTCAATACTCAATACATTATTGCAAACAAACTAATTATTAACTAACAACTTATTTATTGAGTCTATCAGACGTCATTTAAAATAGTGAATATATCACAGATTTTTAAGTTTACTTGTAAGTATGACTTTCCTTTTCTTGAAGTGCTTGATATACTACCAAAATAAATATTTAGGATTTATAATAAAACAATACAATGTTTGTTAGTTTTTTTTATTGAGATCAAAATATTATCAATATTATACATTTGGTAACTATAATAATCATAATAATTTATTTTTTCCATTACATTGTTGGTACAGAAAAACTTAATTTTAGAGCACTCGGTAAGTACTTAGTGTTTACAAATAGGGTAGGTGTAATAATTAAGCTATTTTAGATGCACTAGGGCTCACACTACGATTCAGTCCATCGTGGGACACTAGTCTCTTCTGTTTGTTACTCGTTTGAAACTTCATTTCATCTTCGATCTGTTATAAGAAAATAAATATGATTGATTAAATAGCAAAAAAACACTTTATTGCACTTAAAAAGGAATTTCATAATGAACATTCTTGTCTCATTCATGTCTTAGTACAATAGGCGGTCTTATGTAGTTATTGCACAGTTATTATGAATAATAGTGTGCTAGAGATTGCAAACGTAGCATTTGCGGAGCGATCCACTGCCTTCTTCAGTTCACTTCACTTCAGCTTCCACCTCCAGAAGATCGAGGTATCCTCCTTTGTGTCACATCGGTATGATTGCAGTCTCCACCAGGGGTAGCTCGTTCGTGTCCATGCGAATTGTTATCTATCGCGGGTTCAGTATCCATAATCAAACAGGAACAGGTCAACGATTGCACTGGTTTCGGTGTCCGTAGGCGGGCCAGGGTCAACGTGATGAGTGGTATTGGTATCAGAGTCCGTAGGCGAGCCAGAATTGCCGTGAAAAGAGATTTCAGAATCCATTTTCAAAGGCGAAAAACGTTGCAATGCTCACAAGGAAACAGTGAATTAACGAATTAAATATATACCTACTGACATTACTGACTTTGACATTTGCTTGTTTTGATTATAATTGCTGTATTGCCATAAATAAATATCCATTAATCGTTAACTGGTTTTAAATCGAGTTAAGTCAATATTACCTAAATCTATTTCCTAGATGCATAAATAAGACATTGTGAGAAACGATAAAGGCATGCGCAGACGCAGGCGCAGGCTAGAATTTGTTGGAGAAAAAAATGTACGGGACCTTTTACGCTTACTTTATGTACCTCATCTGCGTTGTATTGCCCCTATGATTCCAAGACTATTTTCTCAGTCGTCTGCGCAACTCTTTATCCCTTATAATTAATTAATAACAACTAAAAATCTCTAATTACAAGCCAGCTTCTAGTGACGTGCATGCCAGCCTGTCTCTCGTTTATATAACGTATGTCTATTTATGCAATTTGCCCTTATCCTTCGCCCTGGGAAGATTATGTGCATAAATTGCGGTGAAAAATCACCGTTAAATATTAACTTAAACTATTTAATTAAACACTTAGTTTAAAATGAGCATGGGGTGATCGATGACGAAGCTTAACGAAACGGTTGACTTAGCATCGATTTTATTTTATAGTTTATATCGATTAGCGAATAATTATTTATAATACCAGGCAAGTAGTTGGCAACACTGACCGACAGACAGTAGGAAAGAATGGAAAGATCAGTTAAAATACTTTTTAAATATATTATTTGTATGTGTAAGTTGATACAAAAGTATAGCACAAACATTCTTTAAAATAAGTAACATGATTATTGGTTGAATTGATTTTTTCCGGGCATCGTGTTCACGCAAGCCGAAAGTGGACACAGTCCCACTGCAGGCAAATAGATTTCTTATAAACGCAGCAGGTAAATCTTCTGCCTTTCCAGTCTGCTAGGACATATGCTTCTTCCTGATGGTCCTGGTTGAGGAGGTGGTTGAGGACGGGGAGGCATATCCTCACTTAGCACTCTTCTGATTGTCAATCGACGCTCTCAAGGTAGCCTGTCATTATAAATTCGCTCTTTTAAACTTGGAAGGAAAATGTTTTGCCAATAAAGTCTGAAACAGCTTCACCACATTCTCGGGTAACAAATGAGCTCAGTGGCTGAACATCATCATCGGTGAAGTCGTCTTCGCTGTCATTATTGTCACCTACATGTAATTCTCTTACTAGCACGTTTTTTAACGCATAGTTAGGGTCTTGTACAGTCGTCGAAATCACTAAACTCGATTTCTTGCTATAACACCTCAAGCCAGGCTTCAACCATTCCATCCATCATTTCCATTTTGAAGATTTGGGAGCCAGGTACCCGGATACGGCATCTAAAATAACATAAAAGTTAGTTGAAGGAACATACATAGATAGATAGATAAACACTTTATTATTCACCTTAAAAATAGAGATAAAGTACAAGTCAAATGTTTACAATGGTGTAACAATGGGCATACTTAGATGAAAAACCATTTGGAGTATAAATATAAGTAATAAACTGAGGTAATGTCTGAGACACTATGGCAGTAAACACTTTTTGCTGAGGTTATGACAGACACTATGAAAGTGCAGATGATCTTTGTGAGGTGACGTAGAATAGAATCAGAGGTTATTGCTGTACTTACTGAAGGGCACCAGAAGCTTATGTAAGACATGGCGGTATGGTCCTAGAGAGTTTAGCCCGCCCAAACGGGCGAACTTAAAAAAAAAAACGAAATGAAGTCTAGATGCGCTGTCAAACTCAAAATTGACAGTCTTTTGTTAATTTAAACCACAGACTGCTAAAAAAACACTACATTTTTACATAATCTGTATGACGTCATCTCGATCTTAACGCGATTTCGAGAGAGTTGTACGATCGTGCCATAAATGCGCAGTGGGTACCGACAATATCGCGTTGGTATCGTAGATCAGACTCGGATCACGATCAACTCGAATTACCTTGTCTGCCATATGGGTTGGGCTGCAGTTTGACCAATATGTGTGTCTGTCTGTGGCACTGTACTCTTAAACGGGTGAACCGATTTGGATGCGGCTTTTTTATTTGTATGCAGGTTTTCGAGCGGTGGTCTTAGACATGTTTTATCCAAATCGGTTTAGCCGTTTTTTTACTTTTTATAGGCTTGTCAGGATTTTTTTTTAATTTTAGTTTACAGATTTAAACGATGTTCTGACAGCGAGTACTTGCTTGTTTTGTAACCGAATGACGAGACGAGCAGGTCGTTCGCCTGATGGTAAGCAATACGCCTGCCCATAACAGTTGCAGTACCACCCAGATTTTTGTTTTGCAAAGTCTTACGCGGCACTGCACTGCGCTCGTCACCCTGATACAAATAGTCCAGGGTGTCTTTAAGACAAGAGTGAACAGGTTTCTTCTATGCGAGCGTGCTACATCTTCGACCGCATCGTCACTATAAGCTTGCGTTTGACCGCTATGTCACCTGTTGTGTGTTGCAGTGCAGTTTTGCGAGAATAAATATTTTTTTCTTTCTACCTGCAATTGTGGTTATTATCGATAATGCACGACTGAATTTCATCGCCATTGGATTTTGTATGCAAGAATGCATCAAATCATTACAAAATACAATGATCGCATTTCTGCTCTACATTTGGTTTATTCCCAGTTGTCCTCATTTGTAAGTCCTCAGAGGACAGATGGGAATACAAATGCTAAAGTAAAACGTCCTAAATGGAATCACTTAATAATTTTTAGTGTCAAAGGCGTGGACACATCGCGAGAGTCACTGCAACCGCATGAATGGTCAAACACAATCGTGCGCGTTTCATAACCTAAAAAGCGGCAAAACACAAGCTAGCTAGCGCTCGTAGCGTGGCTCGCAAAGCCGTTCGCAATAGATCTTCTAGGTTAAGCAACGTTCGCAGCGGTCACAACTTGGATGGGTGACCGTTTGTGTGGTATTTACATCTGAGGGCTACCGTGCGGAGGGCACGTTAAGCCGTCGGTCCCGGTTGTTGTTAGGACAACAGTCGTTAGCCCATGTCGGAGGCCTTCGGGCGGTCTAAAAACTCCGACACCAGGGTTGGCCACACACCGACACGATAGAAGAACATAAAAAGGAATTAATAAACGGGTTAAAGGGAAATAACGAACACTAGGAGCTTTATTTCTTTTTTCTTCTGAACTTGATGGTCTTCTGACGTTAAATATTAGAATCCGGTCAGAAACAGATTTGTCCATATAAGTGCTACCTGATATACGCACCTTGGTTATCTTTATGAAGAGGGCACGGCACGCTTAAATTTTCATACAAAAAGAGTAAACGTTTTTCTACCCCTAAACATTAACCAAATTCGATAAAATTTGGACATGTAAGAGATGTTTGATGTATTGAGGTTTGTAGGTTTTGATTTTTTCGATAATTCCTATAGAATTTGAATAAATGGACCCAAAAAACTCGACTTTTACTCGAAAATTTTTTTTTGAAGTTTGGAAGCTGTTATCTTTAAAAATAGACATAAACTTAGAAAAAGGAAAACCTACAAACCTAGTTTATTCTCCATTTAAGAAATTGAGACCAGAATTACCAAATTTGGTTGAAATTTAGTGTGGAAGAAACGTTTTCTCCCAAAAAACTAACTTTAACAAAAATCTGAAATTGATACGAATTTAGTTAAATTATTATTATTATTATTTAGTTTATTTATTTAATTTAATTTACGCATTTTCTGCGAGATCGTAAACCATTACACTAGCTGGCCGTGGCTGTGCCATATCCTCTTAAGAAAAGGTCGCTCTTCCGCGTCTGTCTCTATTCGCCTTACTTCTAAACTACTTGACAGATTTTGATGCGGGTAACACCATAATTTAGAGAATTTCTCGAAGAAATTTTAGGCGTATAAAAAACGTGCGAAGCTGGGACAAGTCGCTACTGTTGAATATTTGAGGCGAGGTAGAAATACAACTACGAGAAAACGGCCATAGAATTCAAGATTAGAGCTTTTAAACTATTGGTAGAAAAAGTCCCAATAGTTCTATGACAGAACTAGCCGACAAAACTTGTGGAACCAAACACATTTTTATTCGATTTCTAGTTGGTGTATGGGAACAACCCAGTTTTCGATTTTGAAACATTATGATTTATATTAGCCTAATTCGACACTGATAAATATGTAATTAATTATACCTATCAAATAAATATAATATGTAATTATATCTAATTATTATGTAATTAATTATATTATAAAAGCGAAAATTTGTGAGGATGGTTTGTTACTTAACCACACAAAAACTACAGAACAGATTTTGATGAATTTGGTGTGTAGCTACTTTAGGTTCTGGAAAAGGACAAATGCTACTTTTCATACCGGGAAACCGCGGAACCGCTAGTAAATTAGTAAATAATCATTAGAAATTTTTTGGACCGAATCCTGACAATAGACAGTGACGTCACGACGGGATTGCGACGTCACAGTAATTTTCGGTATTTCTGTTAACTTGTACAATTAATATCTAGCTCGCTCTATCTTTAAGCTATTATTATAAAAATGTTAATATTGATGTAAAAATTATATAATTTGTTGAATTTGGTAATACATATGTCAGTTACTCAATAATTAATTTTTAGAAAAAAACAAAAACCGACTTCAATGTATCTTCGAAGTCCAAGGTTCGATGAAATTTATATGGGACCACTTCGTAGCTATACTGAACCCGACGCAAAAAGATTTTTTCAAATCGGTTCATAAATGACGGAGTTCTGAGGTAACAAACATAAAAAAAAAATACAGTCGAACTGAGAACCTCCTCCTTTTTTGAAGTCGGTTAAAAAGCAATTTGTTTTTTGTCTGGGTGTTGTGGGTCCATCGTCGTCATAGTTCCTGGTTCCCTAGATACAGGGAATCCTATTTAGGTGCCAGGATCTATGTATATATTCAGAGTTTTATAATGTACACAACACCGACCGCAATATTTCTTTTAAAATTCCTGTCCATCCAAAGGTTGCCTGTAAGAAATTGCGCATAGCGATAAGGCCGCCCATTGTACCCACTATTTATTAACTTTGATAACTATTGTTTTTCCTGTGTGTTTGGTATTCAAAAAGCATTATTGTATTGTATATGATCGTTGGACGAATTTACTGTTTCTGACCGGCGTTGTCCAATTTTCAATGCTTAACAATTCTTCTTAATACTTCTTCAGTCTTCTTTTTATTAGTTCTCTTCTTTCTTCCTATTTTAATTTTAGCTGAAAGGTAAATTGACTTGTGACTTGTGTTGTCTAAGAAACAATTGAAGCATTTTTTTTTTATTTTGGCGGCCGCATTATTTTTTCATCTTTTTTACAAAACCAAACAAAACATCACGAGTTTCTTTTTTCTCGTGTTACAATCCTGTTTTTTTTCACGTTAAAACCCTGCGACCGCCTGTTAAATATATATATAATGCACTGACTGTCAAAAAATATCTTTTGCGCCGTTAAGTCATTTTATTTTTTCTACGGCTCGTGTAGGTTTTATTTTTTCATCATAAGATTTGTTTTTTTTTACATAATTTACAGACTAAGTCAGACACATTGAAGCGTTACATACTAACTGTACAAACGATATTGTTTTAGTTATAAACATTGTTCACCAACCATTCCATTATAATTAATGTACTAAATTCTATTATATCTATAGAGAATATTGCTTAAACGTATTTATTTCGAGCCCTATCGGGACTGGTTTACACTAGACAATATTTGAGTTTCAACATACTCATACATTTAGGGACTATGTCATAATAACTAGTTTGACATTTAAATCTGTCCAATACCTTGTTATTGAAATCATTATTACGATATAGTACCACCATGTATAGGTACTAGTTGATTCCGATGGACATTGACACTAAGCGTGTGTGACGATACTGCGCCAATATAAAGATATTGTGAGGATAGATGAAGGGACTTACGACTTTACGAGGTTTCTTTACTGCTCTTCTCCTCACAAGGTCTTCTTTGAGGTTCGGTGTCACGATCGCGTGTGCACCCCGGGGTGAGAATTTTGGTGACTTCGCGAGAGTTGCGATAGACGACCGCGCGCGGTACTGGCTTTTTCGGAAGTGAGGATATTTAGGATGCGGGGGTTGTGGGAGGAAATTTGAAAGTGTGCGTTTTGTACGTTTGTGTGCGTGGAATGCGTTCGGATAGTTATAATATACCATAGAGTAATATTCATTTTTGGCGAAAACATATAAATTGTACCATATATAGTAAAATTAATAAAATGGTACTATTTATATCAAGTTTATGATATAAATTGTATCATTTTATTAATTTTGCGTAAATAACCTCCCGTAAATCGTTCACCGCGCATATATTTAGGCATTTCTACTATTTAGTGAACAAGTTGATAAGGGTTGAATTTTGTATGAAAAACGTACCGTAACGTAACCTTAAACAAGGTTACTCGGGGAAAAAATACGATCACCAGCTGGAAGTTAAACCTGCATCACAATCTTCGCTCGGTACGGGAAGAGCTCTGACCACCAAGTGGTCGCCAATTCGGACATCGAATTTTTTGTTTATTTAACCGCCTTAGGGGTGACGTGTACAAGTTGAACCAAAAAGAGGATCGTAGACACTTATATTTCCAAATTGACTGATTCGGAGCAATTCTATTCGGTCATTCCCAGCTGCCACCACTGGGGGCGTAGTCGGAGGTGGCAACTGGAAATGACCCAATGATGTACGAATAACCGAATAGAATTTGCTCCAAGCTTGCTTCTATAACAGCCTCTGTGCTTCAGTGGTTGGGCAGGTGGGGCTCAAATCACATACACCATTGAAGTTGTGGGTTCGATTCCCGCGACGGGCAAATGTTTGTGCACAGAACAAAAAGCGCAAGCATTTGCGAGCGCGAGGTAATTCCGGTTAATAATATAAATCCGAGTGTATAGTATTTTATAATTTGTATATATGCTAGTCTGTAAGGTATATATTTTATGAGCCTCTGGTACTTTTATTTTGTTAAATGTATTTTTTCCAAAAATAAAATGAATGTATTATTATTAATAATATTGATTTCGTGTCTGGGTGTTGTGGGAGCATAGTCTTCGTAGTTCCTGGTTCCCTAGATACAGGGAAGTTAGGGGCCAGGATCTATGTAATCGTTGGGCGTACTATTCATTATTTATTTGTAGTGTCAAAAGAAGACATTGTTGTCCTTGCACAAAGTACGACGCCGGACGGGCATCGAACCCGCGACCTCGGGGGTCGAATCACCAAATAATATACATATGTAAATTAAATAATTCACATAAATGTCATTACAAAAAAGTATGTGGGAAGAAAATTATTTACAAACATTTATACATAAATCCTACTATTATTAATGCGAAAGTTTGTGAGGATGGATGGATAGATGGATGTTTGTTACTCAATCAAGCAAAAACTACTGAACAGATTAACATACACACACAGTATAAACATCGCCACGCGGCGATTCACATCTGCTAGCTAGGTTAAGCAACGTTCGCAGCGGTCACAGCTTGGATGGTTCGATTCGATTATTGTTCTTCCACCTCCCCCAGGGGGGGGGGGCCTTTGGGGGGTTCCCATTGCCCAGGCTGAAACTCACGGGGGCATCAACCCCCGGGGAACTGGCAGGCCACCGTGGGCCTCTCCTCGGAGTACTTCATCGGTGGCGTGTGTTGGTCTTGGTGTCCTCTTGGGGCGATCCGTCGAGACTTGGATGGGTGACCCTTTGTGTGGTATTTACATCTGAACGCTACCGTGCAGAGGGCACGTAAGTTGGTCCCGGTTGTTGTGGAAACAGTCGTTTGGACATGTCGGAGGTTTCCGGGCGGTCTAAAAACTCCGACACCAGGGATGACCACACACACGAGAGAATTAAAAAATCGAGAAGTAAATCGTCTAATGTAAACCAATCTAATCCAATCAAATTGCTTATACACTGTCTATAACTAAAACACCTTAAACTAGAGAAGAGATTAAGCAAACGTAGTATTTACAAACGGAATTTTTAAAAGTTCAAATTTTTCTCACTTCGAGGTTAAATTATTGCTTTTTAATTGTTGTATGCTCATTTATTTACATCAGGCGGTATGGAACTCGGGAGCATCGCTGTTGGGACCATGGTCCTTCGTTACAGGTTATTCAAAACCCTAATGAAGACGTTTTTCTAGATTTATTCTTCTAGATATGAAGGTTTCCATAAAAACGTCTAATTGAGAGGGTCGTTCTTTCATTAGGCTTAAATGAGGGGGGTCGTTATTCATGAAAGCTAATAAAGAGGGGGTTGTTTTCCATAAAAGCTATTAAAGAAGGAACCGTCTTTTTAACACTTAGAGCGGTTCCGCACCGCATTCGATGCGAATCCGAAAAAATGCTGTCTCAGGTAACCACAGAGCTATTTCTGAGACAGATTACGCACTAGAACCTAATCCCGTAATTCGATTTCTCAATTAATCATTTATGCCGGATTCGGATTGGGTTTGGATCGGATCGATTCGGATTGGATGCATTGCGGAATCATTAAGTATTTATAAAAAACGAACCCCGCTTTATTAGTTTTTATGAAAAACTACCCTCTCTTTTTAGCTTTTATGAATAACGATCCCCTCTTATTAGCTTCCTTTTTTCCAAACAGCTAATATATAAATGAGCACATCTATGCAAAATAGGCGAAATAAAACCGTTAAAATTGAACACAGTCTTAATAATTCCGTTAATATAAGATTAATTTTGACATTTCTTTTGTCATAACCACTACATGCAAATAATGGGCTGATATACATGTTGTATGTAGTTGTTAATAACTTAATATACATATAAGGCAGTATTTATATATAAACTAGATATCTAAAGGTCTGTTTCGATCATTTACGTGTCGCGAATCGAGCATTACGTACTGTGAACCGAACCGTTCGTCGAGCGCTTTAGCAAGCACCGTGACATATCAAGCTCCAATTGTTACATTACACGTGAATGACCAGGTAAATCTTTTACAGAACAATGAATACGCAAAATGTATTGTAAAACTTCGAAGTTCTAAAATCGAAAATTACGGATTTATTAATTAATCCATCCCTAAAACTATTACATTTAAAAAGAAAACAATCAATAGAAGGGAAAAACATCACACGCACGACTAAAAACTAAATAAAACGTAACTAAAATCTATTTTTTAGTTCTTAATAAATATGTAACTGTTCGAGTTAAACTAAAACACATTTAATTTTACACCAAAAAGTTCTATAGATTCATAACTCACTGTGATTCTAAAAGGAAATAACGTAAAGAACATACGTAAACAAGTTTTTAAAAATATATTATCCACCATTTATAAATATCGGATAATTATATCCGTATGACGGCCGTAGACGACCGACGGACGGGCGTAGGACGGCCCCTACAAGGTGGACCGACGACCTGGTAAGAGTCGCGGGGAGCCGTGGACGTGTTCAGCCGTGGACGTCTTCCGGCTGGTGATGATGATGATAACCGTATATGATAACATATGTATTTAGATAAACATCCCAAAAGTATAGTATTTAAATACCGGATAATATCTGATGTATAAATCGGATATTATCCGATATTTAAATACGGACTTTCGCGATATAATTATATCAAACTACGTATGAGTATATCCGAAATATTACGTACTTGCACATATCGTATGCTTTATTAGCAATTTCATACGTTCAACTTTACCGCAAAGATTTTTAATCGATTGCAGAAAATCGTTTATTTTAAAAAATCCTAGAAAAAAATGTTTTGATAATATATTTTTTAAACTTGAGTATATTTTCTTATACATATTACCGTTTAGAATCACACAAATCCTGGATTTGTTATTCATAATAATATATGAAAAATAATGATCCAAAACACTTAACAATTTTGACACTGTTAAGATATGTTTTCTTAGTAAAGGGGGAAAAACTGTGTACTGCTTACGTATTAATTTTCAATTAGGTAAAGATTTATTAATTTTGTTTTAACCTATTGAACGGAAAATTCATTGGCTTTCAAATAAAAATCAGATAACCGATTTCTGATAAAAATCAAATAATCATTTTGGTTTTCAAATAAAAATCAGATAATCGATTATTATCGAAAGTCAGTGGTTTTCGTGAATTGTCAAAAAGTTATACACAAAAGTCGTTCTCACTACTGAACATTTCAACTAATAGGTGTTTGTTTATATTTGGACAAGATTGCGATTTGCGGACAAGCGTGTTAAAATCGTGAGTTCTTCCATCAAATAACGATATTAAATAATAAAAAAATAAATATTTTAATATTTACCGTGTTTTAAAACACATTTGGTAAAAAAAATATTACAAATTGTAATTTATATTTTACAAATAATTATTTGTAAAATATTCACTCGTCCAAGATCAGCCTCTCAAAAAAACAATAATGTTAACATTATATGCGTTTTCATTTAACAAGTTTAAAAGGCTTACATTCAAATTAGTTAACTTTTAATAATTATTTTGGTCACCATTGCGTCCGCACAACCCTTATCGATGTTAAAAATGGCTTTTTATTGACCACGTTTTTATTAAGTCACTTTCTTGTTTGTCTGTTTGTCGCTTCGGGTGGAATTTTGCAACTCAAATTTCGAGCACATTCCCGACTAGCTATCCGGCTCTCAGGGTAGCTCACAACTCGATGACAATGCATTATAAATTCATTTATTAGCACGCAATGCCGACCTAACCTCAAAAGGCGCATAAAAACGTAGTTTTTTGTTTTTTTTATCTGTCACTTTCTTGTTTAATATCAAAGAACATAACAGATGTTGTAATTTTTTACCATTAAAAAATAAATAACAATTATATAACGAATTAACTTGCGAGTTCACCTTTTATTATTGTAATTTAAACTACTGCGTTTATTTAAAAGGCAAAACACTAGTCAACCCACAAGGGACCGTCCATTAATCACGTGAGGATCCAAAAATCACGAAGTATCACAAGGGGGGAGCGTCGTGAGATATCATGTATTTATTTAGTCGTTGAACGCGCAATTTCCGAAAACGGCCGAAAAGCGTATTCGATAGCATGGTATATTGATATTCGATAGATAGTATGGTACAGCGAATTTAGAAATTTGGCAACTTCGGCAAATTCGGGCAACGGTGAGTCAAAACAAGACTCACCGTTGCCAGGCAACGTTCAGAAACAACCTGCAACCTTCAATGTCTGTCTGGACATTTTTATCACGGTGCTTAATCCAGAATTAAATTAGATTATACCTGTAATTATAGGCCGACCGTTTATCTGAGTCCTCGCCTGCGCGGTACAGGGGCGCGGGGGTATGACGATAAAGGGGACTGAGACAGGTGCGGGCGGCGGGGGCGCTTAGTGACATACACACGAGATGAAATGCGCCAAGATAGTTCCTAAGATTTGTGACGTCATAGTAAAGAAATTGTGATTTATTAAATGAAAAATTATTAATGATAATACAAAATTTTAATTTACTAACTAAAAGCTATGAAGGTACGTAAATAAAATATTTGGTAATAAACTATTGTACTATTTATTATATAGGATAATTAAATGTATGTCTTGTTGATATTCACTAGAATTTGGGTCCAGTTTCTTTTTCTAAAATATTCGTACACGTTTAAAGCCATTTGCTTGCACTGACCATTCACTTTATGACCGAAGATCTTAAGATTCATCTTGAGATTGTTATCACATGTGTATCTCTCACAAGGCGTCCGCAACAATTAACACGTGCGATAGCTGTCCGCGTTGCGATCGAAATGAGCGATTACAAAAATTTGCCCGCCGCCCGCACCTTTCTCAGTCCCCTTTGTCGTCATACCCCCGCGCCCCTGTACCGCGCAGGCGAGGACTCAGATAAACGGTCAGCCTATAGACATAATATTCTGCTTTTTTTTATTATACATGGTGGGTGAGATGGGATTAGAAAGTTGTTAAATAAACACCACGTGTAATGGACGACCCCTAAGTAAAAAGAATTAGTACATATGAATTTGTTTACTTTTTTCATTATTAATATTTATTATCTACTGTTTCTACTAGCGCTGGATTAGAATCTATATTCCTTAAGATATTACTTTGCTTAATGTTAGAATATTGCGAACTTGAGGCACTAATTGTCATCCACTGCACTGTTTGTTTGTGTGATAGGTTGTTCTTGAGATCAGTTTTGTGAGAATTGCACTACCTGCAACAATTGCGCTGCCACGCAGAACTTGCACTGCAACTTATGCGTCACCTAGCGAAATCAGTAAATTCCATAGACACAGAAGGTTATGTGTGTTTAATGATTATTTTCGCTCGCTCAAAGTCAAATAGCGATAAAACCGCCCAATATGAAATATATTGGTGAATTTGTCTCTTTTAAATGTATTGTGGTGTTTCAATAATTTAAATCTATTTATCTATCGTAAGAAAATCGACTTGTCTAATTGCAATGTTTCTATTTATTCCTGTCCACGCAAAGGTTGCTTGTAAGAACTTGCACATAGCGATAAGGTCACCCATTGTTCTACCACTATTATATATCACTGTAAACTTGTTTCCTGTTTTGGTGTTCAATAAAGTATCATGGTCCATACTGTATTTGAAAGGCCAGAATCCCAGCGATGGGAAAGTAAATCAAATATTATAATAAACGTGACAGTTCATCAAAACGGATCTCTAGAATCGAACCAGCATCGGAGACCAACTCACAATGAAAATTGTATATTTCTGTCTCTCTTTTTTAGAGTCTTAATGTAATGAAAATGACAGAGACGGATATATATACCCATTATCAATGAGAAAAGGTCCTGATAAAGCGGAAACTGGATGTACTTTCTATAAGTATAGTATAATCAATTATGTTGAACTATTTCTGTGTATTAAGGCAACAAATATTTATTTTATTTTACACTTGCACGGCAGTTCCTAAATAAAGAATGACAAAACGATCATAGTAAACGATCATAGTGTTCAATGTGAACAACTTTGTAGAACAAAAGTAGTTCAATAATTATAGTTTTCAAAAAACACTGAACACATTTTTTTTAGGATCGGCTTCACGCAATATATTGCTATGTATACGAAAATTTTCATTTTTACGCCTTTCTCTAGAAGTTTAATTAAAATCGAAGTAGATTCAAACCGGTGCGATGGGTAATATCAAATCAAATATAAATTGGACACTTATGATGAATAAATATTCGATAGTATATTCGATATATTATCACAAAAATTATTGTTATAAAATATAAAATATATTATCTGATATTTATTCATTGGATAATATATTCGACATATTATCACAATTTTTTTTGTGATAAAATATCGAATACGTTATCCGATATTTATCCATCATTATTGTCCGATATAATATAATTATTTGATATTACCAAAATACCCATAATAAATACCTGAAATTTATAATAATCAAATGTTGCGTTCCGAAAATTGAACTAAGCTCTAATAGTTCCAAAAAGATAAACATCAAAATTAAGAATCATACCAGCCAATCACAATAGCCTATAGACTAACGCCCTTATTCATAAAACTGTTAATGATGTTGTCTCTTTCTAACATATTCATTTCAACGTAAGCTGAAGTGTGACAAAACATGTTACAAATAGATTAACTCTTATCGGTTTATGAACAAGGGTGATTATAACAATAAAGATGAATCTAGCAATCTATCCGTTCTACATTATTCTAATATACAGGGTGGCATGTGAACTGCAATTAAATTGCGGACATAACGCAGCGGCGCGTCTGAATTGGGAATATGCATGTTATGTCAAAATTTCAAAAAAATGACAACAACAGGGGAATCGTGTAACTGACACACCGATCCCGATCGATTTTAATTTCAAATTTGGAAGGCGTTAGCGTCTTTCAAACTGCAATATCAATCTTTTTTAGCGATCGTGATTGGGTTAGGGATTTGGACGTACTTTGAGTAGAAAAGTTAAACAATTCCACAGGTTATGTCGCTCTTTCTCACGGGTTATACACCCGGTCCTTTGGAAGGCTTGCGCGGGGACATGAGACAACACGTAGAGGCCTCTTAGAGCATTTAATTTAGATATGGAATGGGCAACACTTATCATTACAGATTATCATTATTATTAACATATTGTATTATTTTATTATAACTTTTTTTTTTATTTATGTTTGAAATGACATGCATATTCTATATTTGTCAGTGAAGCGTAGACGCTCGCCTAGCAATGCAGCTTACGTACATAACATGTGCCACCCTGTATTCACAACATCTATGTTTTGAACTTTGAATATTATCCGTAGCATATAATTTAACTATAATTCCGATATTAAACTATAAAGTTTAGTTCTGATAGTTTGTGTTGGAGTGGAAACTGTGTTTTGGACAGTTTGGTTTATTTGAAATAATCATTAAAATGAATTTATTTAAAGAATAAATCCATGATATTGAGGTAAAATTTTGCGGGTAGTTAAACTTCAAACAAAAGTAGGATTAAAACAAGATTATAAAAAACCGAAATTTTAAATTTATATGGGACTACATTGTAGCTATACTGAACCCAACGCAAAAATAATTTTCGAAATCGGTTCTGAGGTAACAAAAATTAAAAAAAAAACAGTGGAACTGAAAACGTCTACCTTTTTTTGAAAATCATTGTTTTTTTTTCATTAAAACACATTTCGACTCCAACACACTCAGTGACAGAATAAAAACACAGATATAAAGACATATAGCAGTTCCCGCGTCGTCAGCTCTGCCGGGGTGTGCGCGGGGCGTGCGGGGCGCGCGCGGGGGGTCAACGTCTCCAGGAGCGGTCCTCGCGGTCATCCTCATCTTCCTCTTCAAAGCGGAGCAGAGGATCCGCGCTCAGCGGTTGCGTCGACTGGCGGAGTTATGTGCCATTAGTTTGGGTTAGAATCAACGACAGTTTCAAACAGAGGAAGACGAGTGACACAGTTTCAGAGATGGACCTTCTCAAGTGTGTCTCGCGACACACTTGCACTTAGTCGCGCTTAGACCACAGTCTCGAACGCTTGTGACTTACGTCGTCGTACTTTCTACAAAAACTCATTAAGGATGCCTGCGTGCTTGTTTAGAAAGATTTTTTTTTTTACACTAAGTAGTTCTATGTTTGGCCACTATCTCGCCTGATTTGAAGCGATGATGTGGCCTAAGATGGAGCACATAGATCTAGAGAGAGACGGCAGTTGAGCGGCTGCTAAGACCCGTCTCCCCGATGGTTCACCGAACATCATCCCAAAACACGACTAGGTCGTTTGACGGCATGGCTTTGTTCGGTGGGTGGTATTACAACCACGGCCATGGGATTACTTCGTAGGTATGATATATCTATGATATTTTGATAAATAGTAAAATACTAATATTCTTAATTGATATAAAACGGCTAAGACTCACTGTAAATGTCGAAAATTACTCCGACCAGGTTTCGGACATTTTAGAAGTCCTTCTTCTGGGAGTTATGAGATCAAGCCGCGGCGTAGGTCGCGAGCGCTAACTGGTAGCGTAACTGGTTACGTGCGAGCGCTCGCGACCTACGCCGCGGCTTGATCTCATAACTCCCAGAAGAAGGACTTCTAAAATGTCCGAAACCTGGTCGGAGTAATTTTCGACATTTACAGTGAGTCTTAGCCGTTTTATATCAATTATGAATAATAACACTCACGAAACTTTTCAAAATCTACTAATATTCTTGTTCCACCATATTTGTGAGAGCGAGTTAGCCAATGGGAATAGAAGTGAGAGATACGATACGCGATATTATTTGATAGAAGTTTAGTTACATCTCGCTCGCACGCATTGACTGGCGCCTCTACCCATCCTTGTTATACATACAGCCTACTTGTGTATTCGGAGAGTTTCGGAATCATTCGTGCGCCGCCGCCGCCGTCGAGTCGTAGCCGTTCTAAGAAACTGTTATGTATTCTGTGCCGCAGCGAACTCAAGCTTTTAGTTTACAATATTAGCGCGTCACTGGTCTTCCTCTGTTTGAAACTGTCATTGGTTAGAATCCCGTTGGAGAATAGTTTTATATGTATTAATTAATTAATTAACTTAAATCTAACAAGTTACTGGACGATATAAAATATTCGTGTACAAGATTCAAGTTCTTTGCCAGTTACACGAGTGCTGGCAAAAAATCTGAGTAAATATGTATTTAAACTAAATTTGGCTTCGTATAACGCAGCCGTGGGAAAATAAACCGCAATTTGGCTAAGATAAATTAAATTAAAATACGTAATTTCATTTCAAAATTTTCAGTTTGGCAAAATTTGATAGGAATTAAGTTTTTGTGATAAATTGACCGCAGTGCTGTCAAAAACGAAATCCCATTTTACTATTATAGATAGATCTATATCAAATTTTCTGTAAATATAATCTTAAACATACTTTTTAGGTATGTGATGCAAGTGACTACAAACTCAGATTTTGGTAAATAAATAAAAAAAATTACCTGATATCTTGACTCTCATTCAAATATCGCCTGTATACTACACCTGTAAGAAAAGTGACTCCCTCCCTGAATACATATAAAAGCGACTCCCTTCCTTAATAGATATAAAAGAGATATAGATATAGATATAGTCGAAAGCTGTTTGCCTCCGCAGGATCGATGCGTAGGTTACGTAATTTTCTGCCTACTACCACTAAGATTGCGCTTGCACAGTCTCTTCTACTCCCCATTCTCGATTACGCTGACGCCTGCTATCTTGACCTTACCGAGGACCAGCTAAACAAACTTGAGCGTCTCCAAAATTTCTGCATTAGGTTCATATTTGGCCTACGTAAATACGATCACGTTTCCGAATTTCGCACTAAGCTCAAGTGGCTTCCTATTCGTCTTCGCCGGAATGCTCATATCTTGTCCCTCCTTTACAATATTTTGTTCAATCCCTCTTCCCCGCGCTACCTTCAGGAACGTTTCGAGTTTCTTCACGCCTCTAACTCTAGTTCACTAAGGTCATCAGAGAACTTACTGCTAAAGACTCCACCACACCGTACAACTTTTTATGATTGCTCCTTTACCGTGGAAGCTGTTCGTTTGTGGAACGCGTTACCAACTAAGATTATAGTCATAGTCATAGTAGTTTATTCATATAAAAAATACACGTCACAAAATATAACAAAAAACAATAATCCAGTTATTCGTACTACTTCGTACCATATTACACAATAAATTGCAATTTAATGTCATCGATTAAACGGGCACCCTCGCTGGATACTTTTAAACAGCAAGTAAAAGTCTTTTACCATTCGCTATAGCTACAATCATCTTTATCCTGTTATTGTAATGTATTTAATATATATTTATTTTAATATTTATGTATGTTTATTATATTTTAATTGTATTGTATGTATTAAGATTATTTACTATTTTATTAGTGTGTATTCTATGTTATTGGTTTATGTAAGTGTATTGAGATATTGAAAACCACCGTCCATTATTTTTGCGTAATTCCTCTCCCTGCACGGTTGTCTGGAAGAGATCGCTTTAAGCGATAAGACCGCCAATTGTTACACTTTTGTTACGTTGTTTTTATTATTTATAATTTTATGTGTGTGTTTCAATAAAGAGTTATTTCATTTCATTTCATTTCAAAAGTGACTCCATCCCTAAAATACATAAAAAAGTGACTCCCTCCCTGAATACATATAAAAGTGACTTCTTCCCTAAATACATAAAAAGTGACTCCCTCCCTAAAATACATATAGAAGTAACTCCCTCCCTAAATACATATAAAAGTGACTCCCTCTCTAAAATACATAAATAAATGACTCCCTCCCTAAATACATATAAAAATGACTCCCTCCCTAAAATACGTAAATAAATGACTCCCTCCCTAAATACATATAAAGTGACTCCCTCCCTAAAATACATATAAAAGCAGTACCTCTTCCTTATGTTCGTCTCCGCTGGCATCACCGTTGTGTGCCGCTCGCTCGCCGGCCGCCGCGCCGCCGCCCGGCTTGGGGTTCGATACCCAGGTTATCTATATGGAAAAGTTTGGTTTAATGTTATTGATAGAAATTGGTACAATAGTTATCAAAATTGAACATTTTGTAAAACGCTTGGACATTATGCTGTTCCTTCTGGTGGCTTGGCAAAATACATCGTATTAAGACTTTATGTTATTCATATATATTTCTGCATATTTATATAAACACAGATATGTATATTTATTTTTATTTATATGTTTCTATTTCGTATGCGCTTATTATATAAGTTACTTGTGACTATTATATTTATTTATTATGTACACTACCAAACCGCATTAGACCTTATACCTGTTCTATCCATCCAAAGGTTGTCTGGAAGAAATCGCTCTAACCGATAAGACCGCCCATTGTACGTCAAAACTACGATGTATTTTGTGACTTTTATTAATTTTTCATTATGTGTCTATGTCTACTATGCATCATAATTGTGTCTATGTTATTTGGTGTCCAATAAAGTGTTATTGTATTGTAAGAACAGATGTATTTCAAAGGAAACAGCATCAAAATCGGTTTGGCCATCTCGTCTCGTAGATAGATAGGGACATAGATATGTGCACAACATACAAACAACTTCTTACCCCAAACGCATACATTCTTCAATTTTTGTGTTTCTATTTTATAATGTATTCGTTTTTTTATGAAATTAAATAACGAGACGAACAAGTTGTTCTCTTGATGGTAAGCATACACCTGCCCCTAACAGTTGCAGGTTGTTGCCCATTACAGTAAGGCGAGTGTGGCTTAGTGGTAGCACGTGCGACTTTCGATCCGACGCACCCGAGTTCGAATCGCGCTGGCCCCGCACCACAGACTTTCTTGTTATGTGCGGATTTAACACTCGCTTTAAAAACGGTGAAGGAAAACATCGTGAGGAAACCGGCATGTTCAATCATTTTTCACAAAAATTCAAGGACATGTGACATTCACCAACCCGCACCGGGCCAGCGTGGTCGATTATGGCCCTAACTTTCTCTATGAGAGAAGACCCGTGTCCCAGCAGTGGGATAGTGATGGGCTGATGATGATGATGATGATGATGATGATGATGATGATGATGATGATGATGATGATTTGTTGTGTAGTATACAATATGTATCATAATATGTGTATAAGCCCGAAGGGTGTGTAAACATTGTAAGATAAATAAAAGCTTCTAATAATTAACTATTTTCGCAATTAATTACGTCCGCCATAAAAATTGTTACTTCTGTTTGTAGTTAGTCATTATTTAGTATGAATGACGTAGGCCTATCATGACGTATATCGCTATCCGGACGCTGACAGACACGTGATTGACAAAATGCCATCACACCATTGAGGTCGCATGACACTACATCACACATTCATTTAAAAGTCAACAAAATCACAATATCCAGGAGTGCGTTTAGGACAGCCAACTTGGATAAAACTAGATAAATATCAAATAGCCCGTTTAGAGTGTCCAAGATGTGAAAATTACTGGCTAAAATTTAAACTAAACGAAGGACATAATTTTTATCCCGAAAATACGAACAGTTCCCCAGGAAACAGCTACAAACCGAATTCTACGTGGACAAAGTACTTACGGGTTGTTTACTCATGACTTAATGAACAAATTAACATTTTAAATACATGCAAATACAATTTCCTTGACGTAATACATTTTTTTTATTGACAACTCAGACAAGACAGCTTTAAAATATCAACCTTGTTTTTAAAATGGACGCATATTGTAACATCAAAAAAGTTTGCATGTCAACTCCGGAGGTTGCATGCTTTAACAGAAGTCGGGGGTACAAGCTAGTGCGAAATAAAGAATAAGAGTATACTGAGTTAACAGAGTATACTAATAAATTTATCAAGCCTAGAGAGATATTACATCAAGTGCTGTATCAAAAATAGTTTACAAGGCAAAAAGCACGGTCAAAGCTGAAGTATGAATGATGTAGTACGGTGAACAGTCAGATGATGAATGGTAGCAAAAACCGTACTTTTTGGTCTGGTTACAACCACCATGTCAATTGAATTTAAAATAAAGCTATGACGCCGTTTCTTGAGCTCCGTATAAATAATTTTGTCCAGCTAAAATGTATACGACTGGCTAAACGCACCCTAGATATTAAACATTCAAAGTCATGCAACGTGATTAGACCTCTTTATCTTTGACATTAGACGGTAAGTTATCCGTCAATTATGGCAGTGACTGCATTGAGGTCTGTCATTGCTCAATGAGTGACTGTGGCAAAACTGACAGCAAAATCTATCGTCGTCAACATTTATTTGTGAAAACAATACAATGATTTATTTACAATGATACATGTATGTTTACGTGGTGATTATGCAATGATAAAACCGAGTCAACGATAGGCCGTCTTCCTAGCTACTGCCAACCGAGGAGAACGTTAAAAAGGTACGTAGTTAGGTACCTAATCTTTCATAACTTTTCTCTTCTTTTTCGATTGTTGATTCTGTAAAAACTTTCATGATATCTTACTTAACTTATTAAATGCGTAAGATCCTAAGTGGGCTTTTAACATTTAATTTGTGGCATAGCGCGATAGAAGCGTATGCTTTGTGCCTAGCAGCTAGCCAGGAGACGCAATAATAGTTAACACTGATTCAAGTTAGAGTTGTTGCAAATTTCTGCGATAAAAATAATTTAGCTTTTGTATGGGGATTTCGAATATGATATATCCAACCTTTGTACACGTCAAGTTAATCGTATGCTCGGTCAGAATAGCCCAACTTTGGGTCTATATACATATTATGATAAACGTTGTAGTATTGTGGTTTAATATAGTGTTGCGTGTATCTGTCTGGAATAAATGTATTTTCTTTCTTTCTTTTTTTCTTTCTTTCTATTGATGATGTACGTGTCTGCTCACCGAGAGAGTGCGGTCGTTGTAATGCTTCCCGTGCAGCGCGGCCTGCTCGGCGTGCGCGCGCGTCTTGTACTGCAGCACGAGCTGCGGCACCGCCAGGTCCACCTCCTTGCTGCTCACCTCGCCGAATTGCTGCAACAACACAACCTTGTCAGTATACCAGGCCTAGCGCACTCCGCACTGTAGGTACAAAGCTACAAGTACATAGCCGGACACCGACGGCGGGTCGATAAGAGCGGCGCGATAGAAAGAGAGGCGCTCTGTAGGTTAATATGACTGGTAGGTATGCAGCGCTACGCGAGCTGAATTGAACTTTATTGCGTCATAGCAAACGTCGCTATTTGTGTAAATTTCGTTGCGGAGTGATGCTTCTGTCCTTTAGTATTCTGTAGTTTTACTAAATTTCCCAATTTTCCAGGCGACTTTAAATTTTTTTCTTGCAGTGTGTGAGAGAGATAAAGGGAAGGGGAGCAAGGGGGGAAGAAAAGAAAAGAGAAAGAGAGGAAGAAGGAAGAGGGGAAGAGGGAGATAGCAAGAGATAGGGAAGAGGGATATAGCAAGAGATAGAGGGAAGATAGACGTAGAGGGAAGTAATAAAAAGAAGGAAGGGGAGTTAGACAGGGAGGGGGAAATAGAAGGGAGATAGAGGAAGGAGTTAGAAAGGGAAGGAGGGGAGTTCGAAGAGGGGTGAAATAGACAGGGAGGGGGAAGATTGAGAGGAAGGAGGTAGATAGAAGAAGAGAGAGTAGGGCAGATAGGGAGGGGTGTAGAGAGATAGAGAGATGTTTGAGGGAGAGAGCAGTACTTACAGAGAAGTGCGTATACAAAGTGTCCAGTTCATCCGGTTCGAAGCCGGATATGAGCAGCGCGCGCGGCCGGTGGTCCACGGACTGGCTGCCCGGGAACAGCTTGCCGCCGCGCGTGTAGCGCGTCGCCGTGTTGAATTTGCCGCCTCTGTGGGTTTATACCACTATATCAGACAACCGCCTACAATTTTATTTTTGGCAACCGCCTACAATTTTATTTTTAATTTATTTTATGGAACTGAATGTCGAGGCGAGCAGGCCGTTCACCCGATGGTAAGCGATACACCTGCCCATAACAATTGCAGTGCCACCCAGAACTATTAATACCACGAAAAGCACTGCGTAGCACTGCATTACGCTCATCCCCGAGACATCAGATATTAATCATATGCCCAGCAATTTTGCTGGTTACAATGCCCTTCAAACCGGAACAGTAATGCTTGCGCACTACTGCTTGGCGGCAGAATAACTGGCAAAGCGTTGGTACCTACCCAGACGGCCTCCCGCATACGAGAGACCTACCACCAGTAGACACAATTATTTTATTTTAGCGCAGTGCAATACTGCGCAGGATTTTGCAAAGCAAAGTTGTATGTGGCACTGCAACTATTATCGGCAGACGTGGCGCTTACGCAGTGCTGCTTACGGTATTAAAGTTCTGGGTTGCAATGCAATTGTTATGGGCAGGCGTGGCGCTTACCGTCAGGCGAACGACGTGCTCGTCTCACCACACAATTCCAAAGTAACTCGTTCGACATTAAAATAAATAAAATTTTGGTTAAACTTACCTTACTTTTCGCTTCACAATACGATAGCTTGAAATATAGGTAAAATTCGTGAAACTAAATCAATCATATACATAAAATTCTCGTGTCACAATGTTAGTTACCTTACTCCTCCGAAACAGCTTTACTGATTTTTACCAAATTTTATATGCATATTCAGTAGGTCTGACAATCGGCTACTATCTATTTTTCATACCCCTAAGTGATAAAGGTTGTTCACCCTTAACATTTTTTTTAATTTATATGGCGAAACAACATTTGCCGGGTCAGCTAGTATTTAAATCTTTAAATCTTTTTTAAAACTTGTACAAACACATAATTAACATCTTTTTACAGCGAGAATCGAACCCAACCCCCTTCCAAAATCGACCTATCCTCCAGGGTTAATATAAAATGAACATACCTAGAATGCGGTCTCCGTATGGTAGTAGTGTGCACAGGGAACTGTATCGCCATCTGTCTCCGGAGTTCGTCGATTTTCTTCATTAGCTCTATTACGTCTTGTCCTTCCTGTTGGCAAAAAAAAACATATTATAAAAAAAAAATTACAATATTATAGTTTTATTTTTAACTGACTTGAAAAAGGAGGAGATTCTCAATTCTATCGTATTTTTTATTTTTGTTTGTTAACTCCATCATTTATAAACCGATTTGGAAAATTCTTGCGTTGGGTTCAGTATAGCTACAATGTGGTCCCATATAAATTTCGTCGCTTTTTTTTATATACTGACTGACGAGACGAGCTGGTCGTTTGCCTGATGGTAAGCAATACGCCAGCCCATAACAATAACAGCACCATCCAGAACTTTGTTTTGCAAAATCCTGCGCGGCGCTGCACTACGCTAGTCACCCTGAGACAATTAGCTGTTGTGTCTCATAATGCCCAGTAATTTCGCTGGCTCCAATGCCCTTCAAACCGGAACACAGTAATTCTTTCGCACTACTGCTTAGCGGCTGAATAACTGGAAAAGCGGTGGCGATATTCGACCACTTCGAAGATACATCAGAATTGAAGTTTTTTTTTTATAAAATGTAGTATTTCCACGTTTTGTATATTTCATGCTCGTCACGGCGAATAGTTCATTAAATTTAAAAAAGAACGTTGTCACGCCGCGCATAACCCCTTTGCGAAATCTTGTTGCACTGCGCTCGTCACCCTGAGACACTTTTTCAAGTCTCATAATTCCGAGTCATATCGCTTGAAATGCCCTTTTAACCGGAACACTAGATGTTTACACACTACTGCTTGGCGGTAGAATATCTAGCACAGTTATACTTTTTTTTTACACTTTATAGATCTATGTTTGGCCACTATCTCGCCTGATGTGAAGCGATGATGTGGCCTAAGATGGAGCACATAGATCTGGAGAGAGACGGCAGTTGAGCGGCTGCTCAGACCCGTCTCCCCGATGGTTCACCGAACCTCATCCCGAAACACGACTACTTATCATATTTTTATGAATCATTAACGAATGCCAAACGAAAATCTCTAAATTTTCGGAAATAAAACATACGACCACCGCACCGAATGTGACTTGAACCCTAATTGAGCTACGGGGGTCACCAAGCGGGTGTCAAATATTTCTTCCGTTATTTAACCATCTATTACTATATACGCCATCTATTGAGTTATGAATGCAACTTTTTCTCAACGAGCAAGATCAATATTGCAATTCAATACTAGCTCTCTTATAAAGCGAGTCAATATTCATTTCTTAATCAATTTTTAAGAAGCTGTAACGAATGCCGAGCGAAAAACTCAAAAGTTTTTCAGAATGAAAATGAATAATCCCAGTCGGTGGTCGTATTTTTTCTTTCCGAAAAGTCTTGTAATGCAGAGGTACTTCCCAAAGTTCAAAAGTTCTTTATTCAGTTTTGGCATCACAGACGCACTTATGAACGTCAATTATTACAATGACTCTACCACCGTATCGGAAAAACACAGACGCACTTATGAACGTCAATTATTACAATGACTCTACCACCGTATCGGAAAAACACAGACGCACTTATGAACGTCAATTATTACAATGACTCTACCACCGTATCGGAAAAACACAGAAGCACTTATGAACGTCAATTATTACAATGACTCTACCCACCGTATCGGAAAAACACAGACGCACTTATGAACGTCAATTATTACAATGACTCTACCACCGTATCGGAAAAACACAGCACTTATGAACGTCAATTATTACAATGACTCTACCACCGTATCGGAAAAACAGACGCACTTATGAACGTCAATTATTACAATGACTCTACCACCGTATCGGAAAAAGAACCACTACTCAGAAGATACGGCAAGAAACTGAGGGGCATTATTTTAGAACTCCACAACCAAGGCGGATCTCTCACCAACCACGCCACGGAAGCTCTGGAATATTTTACCTGTTGTTTTGTCATCATGTCCAGTTCCGCGTCCAAAATTTCCTTATGAGCTTCTTCCCTCGTCTTCGGTTTCTTTGCCTTCACCTGGAGGTCATAAACATAATTTAATAAAATAATACAGTAATATTTTTTTACTGTATACTGTACCCAAATGGAATCCCAATAGGAAATATGCATGTCTTATTTTTAACTAGCGACCCGCCCCGGCTTCGCACGGTTATTATACATATAAACCTTCCTCTTGAATCACTCTATTAAAAAAAACCGCATCAAAATCCGTTGCGTAGTTTTAAGCATACATAGGGACATAGGGATATAGGGACAGAGAAAGCGACTTTGTTTTATACTATGTAGTGATGATGCATGAATCCATTCATTATAGATGACTATGAATGTAAAAAAAATATTTTAAAATAATATAATTTAATATCATGTTATTTTGTTTTTCTTAAATTTAAGATTTTTTACAGTATTTCTATTGAAGTATATACAAAAATATTATGAAAAATCTAAACCTAGAGTGCCGCCGGCAGCGGGGCAGGGCACAAACTACCGGTGGTTAGGGCTGCAGAGTGAGGAACCTCCTGACAATACGTGCCGATATTATTATTAAATCTTTTATTTCAGATTAAAATACATATTAAACATTATGTCAAACAATTAAATTTAACTACAATATATCACATTAAATAAATCAATATTGCAGTGTCATTTGTCATTTAAATCATAAAATTTAAATCGATTTAAATCAACATAAACGCGCCATGTGCGTGTGACGTCAAAATGTGGGGACCTAAAATCTCTTCATTGGTCTGTCTATGCTACATTTGTGCGTGTGTCAATTATCAACCAATAGGGCGGGTTCTATTTCAAAAATTGACCAATGAGCAGCGAGCCGCGTGACGTCAACATGTGGTTGTACATAATCAAGCGTTTTGCGATTACGTTCCGTTTTACCAAAAGTACGAAAAAGGAACATTGAAATACAAAAAACTACGCAATTTATAATTGCAACAATAACACTACAAACCATTTACAGGAGTAATCTATCTAAAAGTGAATTCCGGATTTTTCGACAACACATGCATATTCCCATTGCTTAATGCCCAATTGGTTAAAGCGTCGGAACGGAGTTCTAAACGTGCGGGTTTGGGCCTGCTCAAGCAAATTTTTCGTTTTCAGTATTTAAAAACTTTAGGACATTTTCTGATTTATAAATGTTTGCCCCAGGCTTTTTATTACAAATAATAACAAAATAAACTTTACTGAACCCTGGATGCGCAATACCGACTCACACTTGACCGGTTTTATAGTGTTAAGAAGTTTTATATTACAAGATCTATTTCTTTTATATTGATACATAATAATTAAACTTTGTACTCTTTACAAAATTAACAACATCTTAGTTAAATGTATGAATAATGATTATGGTGCCATTTACAAAGCTACGATTATAATATTTAATAGCAAGAGATAGTTAAACAGGAGTAAGAATTTCGCGAAAAAATATTTATCAAAAACTTTTCAGACAAACACACAAAGCACAATTAAACGTATTTTATTATGAAGCAAAACATTTATTTTTATTAATAACCACCTTTAAGCCACTTGATACATGTAAAATGTCAGCCTCTCCCCCCTTACCCATATAATATCCCTCCCTCTTTTTACAAGCTTTTATTTAACTTGCAATGTTTGTTGTCTGTTTGGGTCAAATCCTGCCAGTTGAATCAGAACTACTTCCTCTTATCCTACGGTTTTGAAATTTTGCATACTTGTCAAAGTCCGATGACAATGCAATATCATGGTGACAACTGATCTGATTATGGAGACGGAAGGTGGGCAATGGAACTCCTTGACGTATAAACAAACTACCAGCGTTTGGGTTCTTTTAATCTGCTCGCGGTTCCGATTACGAATTTGTTAAAGGCTTGTCTTGATATATTTTTCAACAATAATCTTGTATTACAAGTGAAACACGCCCACTTTTGACGATAAATGACTTCATAATAATATTTATCTTTTATACAATATCTACAAGGAAGCTACGTACATACTCTAAGATAAAGTTTTTTACTAAATACAGTGTAGACCCGTTGTCCCCGTAGGCCTTGTCCCCGCTATGGGGACAACAGGACGTCATTAAATTTTCGTACCATTGTCCCCTTTACGGAGACACAGCCACTAGGTAAGGTTATGTTAGAACTGTGACTACACAGCGCGAGCCGAGCGAGCGAAGCGAGCGTGCCGCGGCAGCGGTCGGCGAAGCGCCAGAAAGTAGTTTTCTCATATAAAGTTTACTTTACTATAACAACGGAAACAGAGTAAGGGGAAATCGGGACGTATTTTTAAATATCTTATTAAAGTACCACTGTCCCCCGTTTAACGGGGACACGGCTGACGGGGACTACGGACCTACACCCTAAATACATAGTATATTCAAAAAGTATCGACATTACTAAACTTTTTGAACAGTTACACAAAGTCAATGAAGCACGATTCTTATATCAAATTTCTTGGATATTGGAACCGGGCATCAATAGTAATAGGTCAGTACGGGAACTACAATATAAACAACTTGGTTCCGTATACTAAGCCGCTATTCTAGAATATATTATTTCAACCAACCAATATACATATATTAAAATATATAATATATTATTGTGATTATTGTACAAATGCCAGATGAAGAATGTTATCAGACAGTGAGACGAAAAGAACGAAAGATGCAGTATACACATGCACTGTGCTTCGAAACGACCATAGTGAACTTGAAGTTCTACAACTAAATTCAAATCAAATTTTTAATTTTACGTAGTACTATGCACAAAGGCTATGTATGTTTTGAAATAATTTGTTACCTAGTACAGTGTAAACTAATGAACCGATTTTAACAAATGCGGTGATGTTGGATTCTGTGTTCTAGGCTATGACGTCATAGATAATTCAATATGGCAGACGCTACATGTCATGCTTTGTGGATTTAATTAAAAAAATTGGAAATGTAAAAAGGCGGCCGTCTCAAATATTTCTTCCGTTGGCGAGTCGTAGTTTTCTTAAAGTTATATTATGCTCGACTTCACGAAGGCGCTATGGCGCTCCCGAATTTAAACCAGCAGCATCACTAGTGCGAATAGTGGATCAAGACAAATTTTCAAAATATGTTTTAAATTAACTATAATGAATATATATAGTCATAAGAATAGTATTTTAAATAAAATAAAGCTCTAAAAGTACCTAAAACTATGTTTAAATATTATGTTTCAAATATTACCGCGCCAAAGGTCATCTCAAAACATGTGACGTCATATGAAGGTAGAAAACCACAAACTCTTCGAAATAAAACTTGCAAAGAGATTTAAATACGTTTGAAGTTTGGGGACTACGTTATAGTAATGGAACGAAAAAAATAGCAAATATACATTTTATGAAAAGCAAAAACGTTAAATAAACACAAGCTTGACTCACGGCATTTGCCTTCAAATGACGTCATGCGCTGTGATTGTTGTTTCGTTTGAGATGAAGAACATATCAAAAATGTCAGAACTATTAGATGTTATTTATTGATTTAAAAATATAAATCATTATTATTTCACAAAAATATTGATTGACTGATCTTTCTGGTTCGACGAACATTCGTACTAACAACATTTTAGATTTTTTCTCGATTACTGTCCGATGCCCTATTCCTTACGATATCTCGTATTGCGCAGAATTCAATGGCTTAAGATACGAACAATCACTTCTTTTCGCTGGAGCCGGAATTGTTAACAAAACAGACACTACAGAAAGCAAACTCAAAGAAAAGTTAAAAGACAAAATATGTTGATTAAATAAGAAAACTAGTAATGTAAGAGCAAAGAACAAAAGAACATGCATAAATATGTTTGGTACCTAAAATAAAATTATTTATATTTCACTCAAAAAGAAAGTCCTCAAAAAAACAAATTAACTAATTAAAAAAATGTGATTATTATTTGAAAGGCCCGATTTGCCTTTGGCTGGTTATATTTCATAAGCCCAACGATCACATACATAGATCCTGGCCCCTAACTAGGATTCCCTGTGTCTAGACACCAGGAGCTACGAAGACCATGCTCCCACAACACACAGACACGAAACAAATGCGCTTTTCTCTTCTGTGCACAAACATTAGTCCTGTCACGGGAATCGAACCCGCAGCCTCAGTGTGTACAAGAGTTTAGTTTAACCAGGCCTAGCGCACTCCGCACTGTAGGTACGAAGCTACAAGTACATAGCCGGACACCGTCAGCGGGTCGCGCGTCGTTACACGTGCCGCGTCAGAAAAGATAAGAGCCATGCGATAGAGAGGCGCTCTTTAGGTTAATATGACTGGTAGGTATGCAGCGCTATGCGAGCTAAATTGAATTTTATTGCGTCATAGCAAGAGTTGCTATTTGTTTAAATTTCTTTGCGATGTGATGCTTCTGTCCCTTAGTATTCTGTGGTTTAACCTTCCCAACCACTACACCACAGAGACTCGCGTGTGGAGAATGTTTGAGATATGTTTTTTGTATGTTAGTTATTTTTGTGTGTGTGATATTTAAAACTATAAAGTTTTAGTTTATGAGTTATGATAACACTTTTGCTAATTAGTTTTAAAATCCCCTTGAAATGCCGCAACTGGTGTGACGTATCTGCAAACCCATGTGCATAATTTCTATTTCAAAAATAGTGAAAAAAAACATCGTGAGGAAACGACCGCGTCCGAAACCCACAAATTTCTAGGACATGTGTCCACAAAGCCGCACTGAGCTCGCGTGGTGGTTTATGGTCTGTCCTTTCTAAGACGCACGTGTCCCAGCAGTGGGAACATAATGGGATGACGGTGAAGATACTTGGCTATTTATGACAGAAGTAATTATTAATTGCTCGTGGTAGGTCTCTCGTATGCGGGAGGCCGTCTGGGTAGGTACCACAGCTTTGCCAGTTATTCTGCCGCCAAGCAGTAGTGCGCAGTCATAATTGTAGCCAGCGAAATTACTGGGCATATGAGACTTAATATTTGATGTCTCGGGGAGATGAGCGCAATGCAGTCCTACGCAGTGTTTTTATGGTAAAAAGCTCTGGGTGGCACTGCAATTGTTACGGGCAGGCGTGGCGCTTACCATCAGGCGAACAACCTGCTAGTTTAATCTCTGTGCCATAAAAAAAATTAAATGTTTTCCCATTATTGACTGAATTTTTGGCCTTTTTATTAGCCTTATTTTAGTAATGGTTATGAACTCTATTCCTATTATATTTAAGATACAAAATTGATGAACACTCCGTGGTAGTAAAATGCGGTGGTATTTTATGAATGGTATATCCATACCAAGTTTAATATCAGCAAGATTTAAGCTCTTATTTCTTAGATTTTAAGTTAAAAACTGATCAATGCACACAAACTTAAAACGTGGTGTATGATTGAAACAAGGATTATCGAAAAAAAAAATACCACCAGCTTGGACTTGAACCAGCATCTTAATCTTCCTTCAGCGCGGAAAGTGCTCTGCCCAATTGAGCTATGGTGGTCACCAAGTCGAGTGTCGAATTTTTTCTTCCGTTATTTTAACCTTCTAAAGGGTGACGTGTATGCCATCTATTGAGATAGGAGTGAACCTTTTTCTCAACGAGCAAGATCAATTTTGTAGTTTATAATATTCGTATAAATTTCAGTTTCGAAGACTTTATATCCTATTTCTTTAAGGTTAAAGTCCAAAATCTTGCCTTATAAAACGCACACAGTAGCATAAAATGGTGATGTATGTTTATAAAACTTTAGCCCTTATTTTTATTATATTTAAGGTCCAAAACTGATGCAAACAGTGATATGTAGTGATAAATGCACAAACGCATGCGTGTACGCATCCAACGTTCAAGTACCTGGTTCAGTTGCAGGCGAGACATCCGCGCTACCGTGTCTTCCTGCGGTCAGTTATTTCGATTAAGTATCGATTTTTTGAGATAGTTCGATTATAATAAATAAAGAGATTTTGAGTTTGACTTTAAGTATCGATGTTGATGACGTAATTCGTTTAAGTATCGAATTTGTAAAGATAGTTCGATTACGAATCGATTTTGATAAGACAATTCGATTGTATCGATTTTGATACTTCGATTAAGTATCGATTTTGTTGCGATACATCGATTATGTATCGATTTTGTTGAGATAAAGGGACTTGTGGACTTAACACAGATTTTACAATGACATTATAGGGAATAGAATTCATTATTTACATATAAATAACTCTCAACGATTAAAAACATAGATCTTGGCACCTAACTAGGATTCCCTGTACCAGGAACTACGAGGACCATGGTCCCACGACACCCAGACACGACATGCTTGCGCTTTTTCTGTGCACAAACATTTGTCCTGTAGCCGGAATCGAACCCGCAACCTCCGCAGTATGAGATTTGAGCTGACCTGCCCAGCCACTACACCACAGAGGCTGTCATGGTATCATGTCAGAGGATTTCTACATACAATACAATGCAACGCTTCATTGTACATCAAAACTAGAAATTAACAAGGTACGAACAATCCAACTAATATAATAAATACGAAAGTCTGTGAATTTGGTAGATGGATGGATGGACGGATGGATCGAATATTATCAAAATCCGTTCCGTATCTTCTTTGCGTGATTGTTTAACAAACATCCGTCCATCCTCACAAATTTTCGCATTAATAATATTAGTGGGACAAGAACGTGGACTTTTAATAAATAAAATAGAATAGGGGATCGGACAACTGTTCAGAAAGTGTTTTACATTAACCACAATTAATATATATAGCCATGAATAATACTATTTTAATTAAATAACGCTCTAAAAGTACCTAAAACTTTGTTTAAATATTATGTTTCAAATATTGCCGCGCAAAAGGTCACCTCAAAACTTGTGACGTCATATGTAGGTAGAAAACGACAAACACTTCGAAATAAAACTTGCAAAGAGATTTAAATACGTTTTGTGAAGTTTGGGGACGATATTGTAGTAATGGAGCGAAAAAAAATGCGAAAATACATTTTATGAAAAGCAAAAACGTAAAATAAACACAAGCTTGACTCACGGCATTTGCCTACAAATGACGACATGCACTGTGTTGGTGTTTCGGAACAGATTAAAAATGTCAGAATCATTACATTTTATTTATTGATTTAAAAATATAAATCATTATTATTTCACAAAAATATTGATTGAATGATCTTTCTGGTTCGACGAACATTCGTTCTAACTACATTTTAGATTTTTTCTCGATTACTGTCCGATCCGCTATTCTAAAGATGATCAGAGTAGTAAATACTCATAATTTGAAAATATTTTCCAAAATGTTGTTTGAAAAATCACGGTCAAAACCAAGTGAAAAGCTAGCAATAAACATAACTATGATACGACAGCTTTAGAAAAATCATTTTTAATACTCTCTAAAATCATTTTTAACACTCTTAAAAACCATTTTTAATACTTTCAAAAATCATTTAATACTAAAAGTGCAGTAGTTCATATTTATATTTTTTTGAATGCAATTAAAAACGGGTACTAACCTGCATCTTCATACTAATAGTCCCTTGGTACGAAACGAGTTCTTTTTGTAGCTTCTCGATGCCCTCTTGCGTAGATTTAATGGCGTCCATTATTGCATTTTTCTGCGGCGCCGTTAGGTTACCTGAAACGAAATTAATAGAATAAGATATGTATAAAATGACGACAAAATACGACAACCTATCTATAGGATAGTAGCTGTTGCTGGTTGTAAGTTGCTCCCTGCGGTTTTCTGGGATAAAGAGTATCCCATGTCCTTTTCCAGGAAGAAAATTTCATCAGACCCATTTAGTTCAGACCAAAGTTCATCGAAATCCGTTCAGTTATTTTGCATAAGATTGTTTTACATGAGAATTTGTATCAACAGTCTTTTTCCACCCCCACTACCTCTCTCTCTCTATACTTCTCTCTACCTCTTTCTCTCTCCCCCTAGCTTTACTCTCCACTTGCTCTTTACCTCCCTCTCTATTATCTCTTACCCTCACTCCCATCTTTCCCTCCTCTCCCTTCCCTTCTCTCTTCCCCCTCTTCCCTTCTCTCCCCGCTCTTCCTCTCTCTCTCCCCTCCCCCCTTCTCTTCCTGACCGACGGACGGCGACTTTAACTCAGTAACTCACCATCTGTATGCAGTCGCAATGAAATTTCTAACAGCTCGCGCGCTCGTTTCACCTTGTTTACTAGCGCGGCGGGGACAACTGTCTCTTTCTTTCTATCTCTTTCTCTTTTACTCACCAGACTCCAGCTTCTGTATGAGCCGCCGCTGCTGATGCAGCTGAGTTTCTAGCAGCTCGCGCGCTCGTTTCGACTTGTCGACTGGCGCGGCGGGAGCAGCTGTCTCTTTCTTTGGTTCCTGCCCGTTGGCTGTTTGCTTCTCTTTCTCCTGTGGGTAGATGAGTAAGTGATGAAGATGTATGAAATTCTTGGATAATGCCTAATAGCTTCTCCCCGCGGTCTCACCCGCGGTATCCCCGGATAAAAAGCAGCCTTTGTGTTAATCCAGGGTAAAAGCACTTAAATTCATTGAGCCGTTGCGGCGTTTTTTTTTATGTAACCCAGTTATTCAGTCGTCTATATTCTTAGATTATAGAGTATGTAACATTGAAATTTGTTGGGTGACTACGAATATACAGCTTAACCTCTTAGTAGTACGCGCTTCTGGTTATTCTGGCTAGTTACTGGTGAGGTCTTGCTAAAATGGTTTTGGAAAAAAGACGTCTATGGGCTTCTGTCGTATATGCGGACGAAGTAGCGGGAAAAAGCTAGTAAATGAATATAAAATGCTAGTAAATGAATATAAAAAGCTAGCAAATGAATATAAAAGTTAGTAAATGAATATAAAAAGCTAGTAAATGAATATAAAAGTTAGTAAATGAATATAAAAAGCTAGTAAATGAATATAAAAGTTAGTAAATGAATATAAAAAGCTAGTAAATGAATATAAAAGTTAGTGAATGAATATAAAAAGCTAGTAAATGAATATAAAAGTTAGTAAATGAATATAAAAAGCTAGTAAATGAATATAAAAAGCTAGTAAATGAATATAAAAAGCTAGTAAATGAATATAAAAAGCTAGTAAATGAATATAATAAGCTAGTAAATGAATATAAAATGCTAGTAAATGAATATAAAAAGCTAGTAAATGAATATAAAAAGCTAGTAAATGAATATAAAAAGCTAGTAAATGACTATAAAAAGCTAGTAAATGAATATAAAATGCTAGTAAATGAATATAAAAGTTAGTAAATGAATATAAAAAGCTAGTAAATGAATATAAAAAGCTAGTAAATGAATATAAAAAAAATAATCTGTTGGTGCATTTTACCTTCTCCCGGTTGTTGAGCTTGATGTCCGCGGTCGCCTTGATGTTGTCTCTGTTGATAAGTACTTTGTTGTGCGACGCGTTGTGCGCGCGCTCCGGCTTGTTGGCCGCCTGGCCGCCCGGCGCTAGGTTCTCTTGCTTGTTCTGTTGACAAATCAATATATTTATTTATTCTTTTAGGAAAAGTTAAACTTAGTATTCACAGAATACTAAGGGACATGACAGAAGCATCACTCCGCAAAGAAATTTAAACAAATAGCGACTCTTGCTACGACGCGATAAAGTTCAATTCAGCTCGCGTAGCGCAGCATACCTACCAGTCATATTAACCTACAGAGCGCCTCTTTCTATCGCGCCGCTCTTATCTCTTCTGACGCGGCACGTGTAACGACGCGCGACCCGCCGTCGGTGTCCGGCTATGTACTTGTAGCTTCGTACCTACAGTGCGGAGTGCGCTAGGCCTGGTATGATGTAGGTATAAATGCATGGACAGGTTGACAGCTTATACAATTTTCCACAGATGGACAACTAATACACATGAATACAGTTACGGACACAATACATGAATACAGTTTATAAAACGTAAAAAAACCACGTATGTTGTATGAGAGCCCCCTTACATATTATATTTTATTGTTTTTAGTATTTGTTGTTATAGCGGCAACAGAAATACATCATCTGTGAAAATTTCAACTGTCTATCACGGTTCATAAGATACAGCCTGGTGACAGACAGACAGACAGACAGACAGACAAACGGACGGACAGCGGAGTCTTAGTAAGGTTAGTTAAGGTAGTCATGGGGCCAAGATTTAAGAATGTGGTTGTTGGGCGTAATATAAAAATATATATTATTCTATAAAAAAAATGATATTTTTATATTGCTAATATAAATTAATTGCCTTAGAACAAAAATAAATCTGAATATTTTATATCTATATTATAAGTTTCTTTAGACGTAGATTGTACGAATAGCAAAACTATAATAATGCGTGATGTTGCTTTAATAACTTCTTGCATTAGGTAATTTGTAGTACCAGGTACGAAGATCAATAAATACTAAGCATATATTAGTAGTAATAGGGTCCCCTTTTCCCCTTTGGGTATGGAACCCTAAAAACGGGTGTTAGTGATGATACTCACGTCTGGGTTGTGCCAGAAGACCTTTATAAATCTGTTGTTGAGCACCGCCTCAGTACTTTTGTACGCGACGTTCGCTTCGGTCGGCGTCGAGAACGTTATGAGGGCTGCTTCAGGGTCGCCTTCGAAGCATATCTGTGGACGGGAGTATTATCTCAAATTTTTTAGAAAAAAAAACATATACCGACTTCAATGTATCTTTGAAGTCCAAGGTCAAATATCGATGAACTTTATGTTGAGGACGCGAAGAAAAAGGCGAAAATGTTCAAAACGAAAGGTTGAAAGCGGGTAGGAGAGGCACATACGTCCCGCGCGCGGTGCAGCTATTGGAGTACTTAAAACAAAAGATTTGTCAACCGGCCTTCCCGCCCCTCACCTCTCCGGCCTTTCGGCTCACTGTGCGTCTCCCGCGCCTTCGCCCGTAGTTTATTGCAATAATAATTTACATATAGGTTTCAATTTAGTTTTAAAACAAAGGCAAAATAGTATTTTGAAATATTAAAAATAGTAAACAAAAATAATAAAAAATAACAAAAAATACTATAGGTAATCACGCGTCGCCTACACTTTATATGGGACCACTTCGTAGCTATGCTGAGCCCAACGCAAAAATAATTTTTCAAATCGGTTTATAAATGACGGAATTCTGAGGTAACACACATAAAAAAAAACAAACAGAGAACCTTCTGTTTTTTTTTATGTAACTGAATGACGAGACGAGCTGGTCGTTGGCCTGATGGTAAGCAATACGCCAGCCCATAACAATAACAGCACCACCCAAAACTTTGTTTTGCAAAATCCTGCGCGGCGCTGTACTGCGCTCGTCACTCTGAGCCAATTAGCTGTTGAGTCTCATAATGCCCAGTAATTTCGCTGGCTACAATGCCCTTCAAGCCGGAACACAGTAATGCTTGCGCACTACTGCTTGGCGGCTGAATAACTGGCAAAGCGGTGGTACCCACCCAGACGGCCTCTCGCATACGAGAAACCTACCACCAGTATTTTGAACTCGGTTAAAGATAGTATAAAACAAAATCACTATTCGCGTCCTCATCTGTTTCACGGCTTAATTCATCTAAACCACGCAATATATTGTCATAAATGACAGTGAAACCCGTATTTACGTACGTTGACAGCCTGTGGTGTAGTGGTTGGGCAGGTCGGCTCAAATCTCATACACCACTGAGGATGCAGGTTCGATTTCGGCGACGGGACAAAAGTTTGTGCACTAAAAAAAAGCGCAAGCATTTGTTTCGTCTGGGTGTTGTGGGACCATGGTCCTCGTAGTTCCTGGTTCCATAGATACAGGGAATCCTAGTTAGGGACCAGGAGCTATGTATGTGATCGTTGGGCGTTATTTTTTTCTTTTTTTTTACGCTTAATTAGATCTATGTTTGGCTACTATCTCGCCTGATGTGAAGCGATGATGTAGCCTAAGATGGAGCACATAGATCTAGAGACAGACGGCAGTTGAGCGGCTGCTCAGACCCGTCTCCCCGATGGTTCACAGAACATCATCCCGAAACACGACTAGGTCGCTTGACGGCATGACTTTGTTATTTATTTATTTACCACTGGTGGTAGGTTTCTCGTATGCGAGAGGCCGTCTGGGTGGGTACCACCGCTTTACCAGTTATTCAGCCGCCAAGCGGTAGTGCGCAAGCATTACTGTGTTCCGGCTTGAAGGGCATTGTAGCCAGCGAAATTACTGGGCATTATGAGACTCAACAGCTAATTGTCTCAGAGTGATGAGCGCAGTACCACGCCGCGCAGGATTTTGCAAAACAAAGTTCTGGGTGGTGCTGTTATTGTTATGGGCTGGCGTATTGCTTACCATCAGGCAAACGACCAGCTCGTCTCGTCATTCATTTACAAAAAAAATTAAAATTAAAAAATAAAAAAGAAAGTAGATATACCTGTATATTAACAATCTTTCCGAACTTGCAGAAGTGGTTGTTAAGATGCGTGATGTCATTCAGGCCGCGCGGCACCTTCTTCACCTCGAGGGAGCAGTTCGCGGCGCCGGCGGGCGGGCCGGGGGGCCGCTGCGGGCCTGGGGGGGGCACAACCATTGTCAATACTATACGATAATAATAATTAATTTTTAGAAAAAAATACCGACTTCAATGTATCTTCGAAGTCCAAGGTCACATATCGATGAAATTTATATGGGACCACTTCGTAGCTATACTGAACCCGACGCAAAAATAATTTTTCAAATCGGTTCATAAATGACGGAGTTCTGAGGTAAAGAACATAAAAAAAATACAATCGAACAGAGAACCTCCTCCTTTTTTGAAGTCGGTTAATAACACTAATCAAAGACTTTAAATTATCACTATTATTATTATTTTCAAATAAATTTGATAATTTTGCTATACAGTAGGTAATATGCATGTGTTGTCGAAAAATCTGGAAATTACTTTTTACGATATATTACTCCTGTAAACATTTAGTAGTAATAAAATTGTTATTATTAATTGCGTAGTTTATTTGTATTTCAATGTTTCTTTTTCCTATTTTTGTAGAAACGGAACGTAATCGCAAAACGCTTGAGTACGTGCAACCACTATCTGACGTCACGCGCCTCGCTGCTTATTGGTCAATTTTTGACATAGAGCCCGCCCTATTGGTAAATTATTGACATACACACACATGTAGCATACATGGACCAATGAGGAGATCCTAGGATTATGACGTCACACGCAAATGGCGAGTTTATGTTGATTTAAATTGATTCAAATTTTCATTTAGTTATTTTATTGACAAGTGACGCCGTAAAATGTTGACACATTTATTTTTCATTAATAGTATTCAATAATGAATCGATTCGTGCATTAAAAAACATACACATCTACAAAACGTACATGCATATTCCCTTTTGAGACGACATTATGCTTTGCATTAGAGATACAACATAGAATCGACCCTACAGTCCCATTTACCTTTCCCGAGTCGGTTGTAGTCGAATATCTTCTTATGCGGCGGCGGGGGGAGGCGCGGCGGCAGCGGCGCGGGGGGAGCGGCGCCCGGCGCCTCGTGGCGCACCCTGCGGGAATATCACAGTTAAAACACAGTCTATACTCAAGTAAAACACAATCTATACTAAAGTCAAAACACAGTCTATAATAAAGTCAAAACAGTCTATACTAAAGTCAAAACCGTCTATGCTAAAGTCAAAACACAGTCTATAATAAAGTCAAAACAGTCTATACTAAAGTCAAAACCGTCTATGCTAAAGTCAAAACACAGTCTATAATAAAGTCAAAACAGTCTATACTAAAGTCAAAACCGTCTATGCTAAAGTCAAAACACAGTCTATAATAAAGTCAAAACAGTCTATACTAAAGTCAAAACCGTCTATGCTAAAGTAAAAACACAGTCTATACTAAAGTCAAAACAGTCTATACTAAAGTCAAAACACAATCTATACTAAAGTCAAAACAAAATCTATACTTAAGTCAAAACACAGTGTATAATAAAGTCAAAACACGGTCTATACTAAAGTCAAAACCGTCTATACTAAAGTCAAAACAATCTATACTAAAGTCAAAACACAGTCTATAATAAAGTCAAAACACAGTCTATATTAAAGCACAGCGAGTCTTTGGTATAGTAAATTTATACTGTGACCAAAATATCATTGTTTGGAGATTTGCTAAAAGGGATGGGGTACATTTTAAATTTCATATCGATAAAATACGGCCAAGTCTTAACTTTATTTTATCGACATAACGGAAAATAAGTGTAACATATATACTACGTACGTACATACGCTAAACCTAGTTGAAGCAAATAGCATAAACGTGTGTGTGTGTACCTGGGTATGTGTATGAGCTCTCGCGGCGGCGGCGGGGGGTGGTGCGGCGGCGGGAAGGGGGCGAAGCCCGGCGGAGCGCCCATCCAGATATCAGGCACCAGCGGATTGTACTCTGAAACACAATACTCTTGTCAACCTCTCTATCCTCATGAGGGAACTAGACGTACGGCAACACGCCACCGTTTCATGGTGGACATTCCTCCTGCGCGCACTAAGCGCTTCGCTTCCACTTTTATTATGCGCACTGCTAACGAGTGGAACTCCCTGCCAGAGTCCGATAGCTACAATCTAGGAAGCTTCAAGTCTCGAGTAAACAGGTACTATCTTGGCAAGCGTGCTACATCGTCGACCGCATCGTCGCTTACCATCAGGTGACATAATGGTCAAACGAAAGCCAATTAGCAATAAAAAAAAGGTGCGGACCTGGTGTTCGACATATTTTCGAGACGAGCAAGTCTTTCGCCTGATGGTAAGCCACGCTTGCCCTTAAAAATTTATATGTACAGTACATTGTAATTAAGTTTTTGTATAGTAGAGAAAATACAAAGTTTTGTAATCAAAACGTCAAATATATCATTTTTGAAGAAAAAGAAATCGACTTCAATTCTAATGTATCTTCGAAGTCCAAGGTCGAATATCGATGAAATTTATATGGAACCACCTTGAAGCTATACTGAACCCAATCCGAAAGGAATTTTCGAAATCCTTACTAATATTATAAACGCGAAAGTTTGTATGTATGAATGTATGGATGTTTCTTACTCTTACACGCAAAATTTACTGAATGGATTTTAATGAAACTTTACAATAATTTACTGGTGGTAGGTTTCTCGTATGCGAGAGGCCGTCTGGGTGGGTACCTCCGCTTTGCCAGTTATTCAGCCGCCAAGCAGTAGTGCGCAAGCATTACTGTGTTCTGGCTTGAAGGGCATTGTAGCCAGCGAAATTACTGGGCATTATGAGACTCAACAGCTAATTGTCTCAGAGTGACGAGCGCAGTGCAGCGCCGCGCAGGATTTTACAAAACAAAGTTCTGGGTGGTGCTGTTATTGTTATGGGCTGGCGTATTGCTTACCATCAGGCAAACGACCAGCTCACCTCGTCATTCAGTTAAATAAAAAATAAAAATAAAATATATAGCTTATACATCAGAATAACACATAGACTATATTTTAACACGGGAAACCGCGGGTGAATCCGCGGGGTGCAGCTAGTCAGTTTATAAATGACAGAGTAATCGCATAACAAACACACAAAAAACATAGTCGAATTGAGAACCTCCTTTTTGAAGTCTATTAAGAAATATCATCATCATCAGCCCATTACGTTCCCACTGCTGGGACTCAGGCCTACCATCGTAGAGAGAGTATGGGCCATTATCCACCACGCTGGCCCAGTGCGGGTTGATGGATGTCACATGTCTTTGAAATTTTGTGATAAATTCTTGGACATGCCGGTTTCCTCACGATGTTTTCCTTCACCGCTTTTAGAGCGAGTGTTAAATCCGCACATAACTTAAGAAAGTCAGTGGTGCGGGGCTAGTGGGATTCGAACTCGGGTGCGTCTGATCGAAAGTCGCACGTACTCCCACCGAGCCACACTCGATTAAGTAATATACCACATAAGTAAATTGCATCCGTGCGAAGTCGGGGCGGGTCGCTAGTAGTAATATAAAAAAAGGTTACCTGGCACGGGAGGCGGCATGGCTAGCACACGCGTGAGTGCGTTGTCTTCTAGAACTACGGGATCGTTCCCGTGGTCCCACTGGCATTGGTCTCCGCGCATGCAGTAACCTTTCTCTGTAAAAGAAAAAAAAATAAAGAAAAAAATGTCTCTAAAAGAGTAAACTTTACTTTACTGGTGGTAGGTTTCTCGTATGCGAGAGGCCGTCTAGGTGGGTACCACCGCTTTGCCAGTTATTCAGCCGCCAAGCAGTAGTGCGCAAACATTACTGTGTTCCGGCTTGAAGGGCATTGTAGCCAGCGAAATTTTCAGGGTGTTTCAATTGTCTCAGGGTGAAGAGCGCAGTGCAGCGCCGCGCAGGATTTTGCAGAACAAGTTTCGGAATTTGGTACTTTTAGAGCGTTATTTAATTAAAATAGTATTTTTCATGGCTATATATATTCATTGTAGTTAATATAAAACACTTTCTGAAAAGTTGTCCGATCTCCTATTATCAAGTTAAGTTAATTATTATTAAGTTTTGGCTTTTATTTCCGCGGAGTGTAAATTTGAATGTTACCAAACAAAAAAAAACAGTTGTATCGAAAGTGGAATAGTCAACTTTAGAATAGAAGCTCCTCAAATGTGAAAACCGTGGGGTCTCAGTCCAGAGCGAACCACTAGTTAAATAAGAACCCTAAAAGCAGGTTAGATTCCCAGCTGTGGGCTTGCGATACGTACCGTCAAAGTCTCGACACCTCCGCTTGTAGGTGTCGTGTTCCGGTCGCGCGTCCGGTCGCGGCGACGCCGAGCCGCGCGACCGCTCGCGCGATCTGTCGCGCGACCTGTCGCGGGAACTGAACACAAACATTACACAAATTAACAAACTATAATAGTTTTAAAATTTCAAACTAGAATATCCAATACTTCCTACTAATATTATAAATCCAAAAGCTTGTGAGGATAGATGGATGTATGTTTGTTACTCAATCACTCAAAAACTACTAAACGGTATTTGTTTTTGTTTTTTTTTTAATGTGTCGGCAAACTAGCAGACGGCCCGCCTGATGGTATGCGGTTACCGTCGCCTATGGACATCTGCAGCACCAGAGGCATTGCTGATGCGTTGCCGACCCTTAAGGACTTTATTACTTCCCCTTTTAAAGGACTCCATGTTGTAGCTCAAAGGAAATACCGACGAAGGTAGGTCGTTCCACATCTTACAAGTGCGAGGAAGGAAAGTGCGAGTGAAGCGTGTGGTGTGGGAAGTCCAGTATTGTAAGATGTGGGGGTGAGCTTTTTGACGATGGCGAGATGTGCGGTGGAAAAATTGGGAAGGCGGAAGCAGGTCAAAAAGCTCTTCAGAACATTCCCCATTATAAAGGCGGTAGAACACACAAAGCGAGCCGATATCTCTTCGGAGGCTAAGTGGCTCTAATTTTTCAGATACCTTGGGATCATCGACAATCCTAATGAAAGATTTTCGATTGATGAAAGAGCTTCGAACATTTTAGTGTGGAACCTGGCATATAGTAAAAAAATGTTTTGGCTATGCTTTATTCAGTGATAAAATGTCGTATGCGATATAATTTCCGAGATATACGAATTAAAAAATGAAAAACATATATAATATATAACTATACTACATATAATATATATAATTAATATTAATAATATATATATATATATATATATATATTATATATATATATGTATATATAATATATATATATATATATATATATATATATATATATATATATATACAGGGTTACAGGAAAAGTCGTGCTAGATCCGTTAAGGGCGTGGAGTACCCATCATTTCTGACTTATTTCACTATGAAACACCCTACCCTAAACTTAACCCTTTTCGAGATATTCGACTTTTAATTTTTTTATTGGAAATTTCTGATTTTTAGGCTACTAAGTTTATTTTTGTTTTTTGTGTGTGTCCTATTATCATTATTATTGCATTTATAAATGTGTAATAAGATGCTTTAAGACGTCAATCATTAAACTAGTACATAAGTTAATTGAATAGACCGTAGTAGACAAGTGAAAGTAAGGACAAGGACAAGAAGTCCGGACCTAACCCCCATGGATTTTCATGTGTGGGGGTATATGAAAAATCTTGTATACAGCGAGCCGAATCCAATTTCGTCCGTGGAAGACTTAAGAGAAAGGATTGTGGATGCAGCTAATAAAATGAGGACAACGTTGACTACTGGAGTAGTGAAGACTGGCCCCCGTAGAAGGATGCGACAATGTATCAGAAATAGAGGCGGCCATGTTGAACATGAACTGTAGAATAAGAAAAAGTTGTGTTGAAAACCTTAAATAAATGACATTTCATGCTTATCTATTGTTTTATTTTACTTATTAGGGCTAAGTAAAAATTTTCTTCTCCACTGTCGCCTATGAAACTAAATTTTATTCAATGCATTTGATTAAAACCCTAGATTATTATACCTTGTTAGATAGCTTATGAAACGTAGATATTTTAAACAACATCTGCCAAACAATTGCAATAATATTTTATTTAGATATGCCTTAGAGAAAAATAAACTTTCTATTTTTTTTAATTTCTTAACTTTCACTTGTGTACTACGGTCTACTCAATAAACTTATGTACTATTTTAATGATTGACGTCCTAAAGCATCTTATTACACATTTAAAAACGTAATAATAATAATAATCAGACATAGAGAATAACCAAAATTAAATTTTGTAGCCTAAAAATCGGCAATTTTCAATAAAAAAATTAAAAGTCGAATATCTCTAAAAGGGTTAAGTTTAGGGTAGGGTGTTTCATAGTGAAATTAGTCAGAAATGATGGGTACTCCACGCTCTCAACGGATCTAGCTCGACTTTTCCTGTAACCCTGTATATAATATATATATATATATATATATATATATATTATTATATATATATATATATACATATATATATATATAACATATATATTATATATATATATATATATATAAACGCGAAAGTTTGTAAGAATGGATGCATGGATGTACCTTTGTTACTCTTTCACGCAAAAAAATGGATTTTGATGAAATTTGGTATGGAGATAGCTTATACCCTGGATTAACACATAGGCTACTTATTATCCCGGGAAACCGCGGGTGAAACGGTGTAGATTGGAAATAAATAAGCGAAATTCGTCAGTCCAAAAACGAACTCAATTCAGTGCGCCCGCGCCGCAAGATTCCCTGGGCTGCATTCAGTACTTGCACTTCGAGTGCAATTTCCTGAATCAAAAGCGTTTTGTAATTCAGGGTAGAACGTTCGATACACTGTTATATTCATTATATATTAAAATTCATTTTTTGCAGTGGTAGAGTCTGGTCGTGGTTGTAATACCACCCACCGAACAAATCCATGCCGTCAAGCGATCTAGTCGTGTTTCGGGATGATGTTCGGTGAACCATCGGGGAGACGGGTCTGAGCAGCCGCTCAACTGCCGTCTCTCTCTAGATCTATGTGCTCCATCTTAGGCCACATCATCGCTTCACATCAGGCGAGATAGTAGCCAAACATAGATCTATTAAGTGTAAAAAAATAATAAAAAAATATATATATAAAAAAATAAAATAAAAAAAAAAATAAAAAAAAAAAAAAAAATAAAAAAAATGGTGAGAGTTTTATTTATATATATGTTTTATGTTACATGTCATATATTAAACATACTTGTTATATACACCGATACATGTTACATTATTCAACAACAACCTACATAATATTCAGCGGAATTACAATACATACTTTCATTGCGCTTCAGATTAAAAAAAGGCGCTGAACGCTAGTGTTCACTGACATTGCGAAAAGAAATAGACAGAGATATACAGACCGTTCTCGGTCCCTAGAGCGAGACAGGCGGTCCCTGTGCTCGCGGTCGCGCGACATTCTGTCCCGCTCTAACTCGCGCGGCGGCCGCAGTCTGTCTCGCTCATGCTCGCGCGCCGGGACGGGAGACCTTGATCTGTGGAAAATACTCATCATTATTATAATAAACTTCTGTCGTGTGTGGCCAACCCTGAGCCTATACTCTGAAAAAGTAATTACGATCTTCGTTCTGTCGGACGAAAGGGACAGCGCTATGCAACAGGCATAAGAGTGTCTCTTTTAGTCCGCACGAACGAACGAACGAACGAACGAAAGTGACTCGGAGTAGGCCCCCTGGTGTCGGAGTTTTTAGATCGGCCGAAGCCCTCCGACATAGCCTAACGACTGTTGTCCTGACACAACAAACCAGACTTAACAAGTGCCTAAAATGTGTGCCTATACTTATGTATACTAAATATAAATATTCGTAATGTTATCATGTACAGACAAGTCTTAATGTGTAACATTCATTATCTAATATATAAAATTCTCGTGTCACAGTTTTCGTTGCCATACTCCTCCGAAACGGCTTGACCGATTTTGATTAAATTTTTTGTGCTTATCCGGTATCTATGAGAATCGGCCAAAATCTATTTTTTTTTTTAATTTATATGGCAAAACAACGTTTGCCGGGTCAGCTAGTGTAAGTATAGATAGATAGATAGATAAACACTTTATTGTTAAAAAAACCCTAAATATAGGTACATGAAAAACAAGTAAATTTCACAGTAATCAGCATAACAATAGGCGGTCTTATCGCTCAAAGCGATCTCTTCCAGACAAACTTTGAACAGAAAGGACTAACATAATTTGGAAGGACGGTGGCTTTTTGAAAGAAATGCAAATTAAATTATATATATATATATATATATATATATATAGATATGAAATTTATATATAGATATGAAATTTATATATAGACTAGTATTTCGCCGCGTGGGGGGGTGGCTGCTGTTTTTTTTTTAAAAGCTTCCTATCGATTACGGTTCTAAAGTTTTGTTTACCCTTTTTGTTTTGAAATCAAACTTTTCTATGGCGGCCATCTTGAAAAAAAACTGGATTTCAAGTGATTGTGTGGCGTGCGCGAGCTGCTAAAGCAGCTCGCGTGGGGTGGGGGGTGTTGCTTTTTTTATAGAAGCTCCCTATCGATTACGGTTCTAAAGTTATTTAAGTTCAGTTGTTCTGAAAAAAAGACTTTTGTATGGCGGCCATCTTGAAAAATGGCAGAATCCAAGTGATTTTGTGGCGTGCGCGAGCTGCTAAGGCAGCTCGCGTGGGGGGTTGGTGCTTTTTTTTATAGACGCTTCCAATCGACTACGGTTCAAAAGTTTTGTTTGGCTTATTTTTCCGGAAAAAAACTTTTGTATGGCAGCCATCTTGAAAAATGGCGGAGTCCAAAATTTTTTTTCATAATCGTAATCTACGACCCAGAAAACCCCCCGATGCAAAATTTCAGTCGGATCGGAGCAACTTTCAAAATGGCCGCCATTTTTTTTTCTTTTTTTTTAATTTTTCCAACTTTTTCAAATTTCCCCCATCGCCCTCTATGACATTTGGTCGAGCATCCTATACCTATCTCTAACCATTCAAAAGTTATTAACATTTTCATTTTGTATGGCGGCCATGTTTTTTTGTATGGCGGCCATCTTTTTTTTCAAATTTTCAAAATTGGCCCAAGGTTTGGGGCACATTTAGTTCAAGCGGTACCCCCATCCGATTTATAGTTTCCGAGATCCCCTGAGCAGTTCCATCACGGAAACCACTTTCTGGTGATTTCGGATTTTTCTGGTTGGTTTCAAAACACCCTCTATCCAACGGTACCAAACACTACCCCCCACCATAACGGCAAGTACCACTTCTATTTCTGTCGCTATTATGGTCTTTCAGTTTTATATTATATTAATATGAAATTTATATATAGATATGAAATTTATATATATATATATGAAATATATATACATATATATATATATATATATATATAGATAATAAATGACATACACATATAAAAACATAATATGATAATAATAAAATAATATAGATAGATAGATAGATAGATAAACACTTTATTATTCACCTTAAAAATAGAGATAAAGTACAATTCAATATAATGCAATGTGTAACCTTATGATAATAAATATTTTCTATTCTATTCTAACGTGCCCTCCGAAGCTCGGTAGCGCTCAGATGTAAATACCACAACGGTCACCCATCAAAGTTGTGACCAAAGCGAATGTTGCTTATCTTAGATCTGTATTTATTTATTTGTTTACCGGCGAGGGCGCTATTGCCGGCCGCCGAAATGCAGGTTCGCGTGTCATTCATTGTTTTTTACCACTGTTGTCTGTCTGTCTGTCGTTCCGAATGGAATCTTGCAAATCAAATTTCGAGCTCTTCCCAATTAGCTATACGGCTGAAACTTTCAGGGTAGTTCACAACTCAATGACAATGCATTCTAAATCCATTTATTATATTATATTATTATTTATTTATTTCCGATCTAACATCAAAAAGCGCATAAAATGGTTTAAGATTATTTTTTAATCTGTCTCTTTTTGTTTTTTTAACCTCCGACGCAAAGAGGGTGTTACACTGTGTGTCTGTCTGTGGCAACGTAACTCTTAAACGAGTGAACCGATTTGGCTGCGTTTTTTTTTTGGAAGTAGGTTTTTTTGCGGTGGTTTTTAGACATGTTTTATTGTGTCGCTGTTTTTTAATTAATATAGTTAGTGACCTGGAGCGGGAAGGGACGGCGCCCGCGGGCGGCGGCGAGCGGTTCCGGTAGCGGCCGCGCGGCGACGGCGAGCGCGACACGCGTCTGAAACAAACATACATGTTTTTTTTTTATGTAACTGAGTGACGAGACGAGCTGGTCGTTTGCCTGATGGTAAGCAATACGCTAGCCCATAACAATAACAGCACCACCCAGAACTTTGTTTTGCAAACTCCTGCGCGGCGCTGCACTGCGCTCGTCACCCTGAGACAATTAGCTGTTGAGTCTCATAATGCCCAGTAATTTCGCTGGCTACAATGCCCTTCAAACCGGAACACAGTAATGCTTGCACACTACTGCTTGGCGGTTGAATAACTGGCAAAGCGGTGGTACCCACCCAGACGGCCTCTCGCATACGAGAAACCTACCACCAGTGCTACATGTGCGTTAACGTTATAGTCTAAAGAGCCCGTGAACCCCAGACCTTCGTTATTTTATAAAAGCTGAAAGTTTGTCAGCGCGTGCTCCCAACATAGGTAAGAACGATGGACCATTATGAAGTTTGGGCTACGGTGGCTTTGGCAGGTAAACGGTACTAAAAGTGTGTAAATTACCGACCTAATTTCAATTCAATTCAATTATTTATTGCAATCCATAATGTAATTAGATGATAAGTAAAATAAAAATAAAGTTCATCATGGACCTGTTGGGCGCAGCAATTAGGAGAGAGGAAGACTATTTGTGCATTTGTATTAAAACATGTCAAATTAATTAAGGAATATAAAAAAAGTATCATAGAAATAGTATTATTGAGTCAATCAAAAGTCAAACAAAAAAATAAAAAAAATGTCAATATCATAATTTATACGATTAATTATTCTAAGTATTTTTTTTTTATGATAGTTTTAAATGTCAAATTTCGTAATTTCTTCAAATAAAGAGTGATTTTTTGGTATTACCTTCAGAGTATTATTAAAAATCACTTCATTCATTGCCAGACCCTTAACATTGTGGCAACCCCTTGCCAGACACCCTTAATGTCCATGAAATTATAAGTAATTCTACTTACGTTATAGCATAAAAGCTGATTTTTATAGATAGATAGATAGATAGATAAACACTTTATTATTCACCTTAAAAATAGAGATAAAGTACAATTCAAAAGTTTACAGTGGTGTAACAATGGGCGGTCTTATCGCTTAAAGCGATCTTTTCCAGACAACCTTTGGATGGAGAGGAATAACGAAACATACATAGACGGAACATACACAAATTATTTATATATAATACTTAGGTAATAATTAGATGATGTTTCCTCAATAGCCAGACATTTTTGATATTTTTGGTAGGTTGATATTGATCTAGTAAAATTGTATCAATTCAATACGCCACTTTGCGAGCACGAGAAGTAAAAACTTACAATTTAAATAGTTGACACAGCACGTTCACACTAGACATTATAAAACACAACACAATAAAAAACCGATGACGCCTCAGCTTTCTAAAAAATATTTGTTATGTCAATATTCTGCTTCGTTACAATATTAATAATAAATATCATTATTATAAATAATTGAATTAAAAATAATGACAGTGCACGTTTTTACAGAGTATAGATTATTACAATAGATTCAATTTGTCTTACGCTGTAATGATTCAAACGTTTAATGTCATATTTAATGACATCATTTGCTAACTAGCGACTTAATGACCTTTATTATTAACTGTAAGCAACACAGTATTTTGGTAGTTGAGTATCGAATTGCATTTTTATAACCACATAATACTAAGGGACAGAAGCACCACTCCGCAAAGAAATTTTAAACAAATAGCGACTCTTGCTACGACGCAATAAAGATCAATTCAGCTCGCGTAGCGTTGCATACCTGCCAGTCATATTAACCTACAGAGCGCCTCTTTCTATCGCGCCGCTCTTATCTCTTCTGACGCGGCACGTGTAACGACGCGCGACCCGCCGTCGGTGTCCGGCTATGTACTTGTAGCTTCGTACCTACAGTGCGGAGTGCGCTAGGCCTGGTATAACACATAAAATGTATAGAAACATGTCATGACGCGTTTCAAGTCCCTACGCTTCGTGCTCCGGCTTCCCACAAAATATAAGATGTTCCTGGTTCCCGAGTTTTGGCAAGAGGGAGCAGTGTTCCGGCGCTATAGAGAGGCTAATCCGAAATGCCACTTATCCTAGTGTAGTGTTTTATAATGTGCATGGTATATATGATGAGCTTCAAAACTTGACTATTCCACTTCCGATAAAACAATTTTTTATTTCTATTTTGATTGGTAACATTCAATTTTACACTCCGCGAAAATAAAATAGGGCCAAAACTTGATAATTACACCAGAAAAAATAGATTAGAGGGCATGATTTCGTCAAAAATAGATTATTCCAATACAAAGCTGAATACCTAAAGAACTATTTTCTCAGATTGTGAAAAAACACAAGTGAAATAGTCAAGTTTTGAAAAGAACCTCCTACTTTATGTGCCTCTGGTACTTTTAATTTGTTATTATTATTACTCCTAATACTATATATTTTTTTTTTTGTTGTGTTTTATGTTTGTTTTTTATTGAATTTTAATGTTTGTTTTTTTATCTTCGTCTGATTGTTCGTGATGTCATGGGAAGGGTTCCGACTGAAAATCAGTGCTAAGGTACCTACTTAAGATACCTTAGCGTTTGCTGAGTGGGTACCTTTTCCTGACATCGCGCAACATTTCACTGTATTGTTTTTATTGTTTTTTGTTTTGTCTTTATTTTAGTATGTATATATTCAGTGTAATGTTGTGTGATGTCCGGAATAAATGTATTTTCTTTCTTTCTTTCTTTCTAATACTGAATCAGGAGAAGGCCTCGTGTTGCGAGTGGTTACCTGTTGTCGTACCTCCTGGTGTCGTCGTGCGGGTAGTCGCGCGGGTGGCGGCGCGGGCGCACGCGGCGCTCGGCGGAGCGCGACCTGCGCCGGTGTCGTGTTGCGAGTGGTTACCTGTTGTCGTACCTCCTGGTGTCGTCGTGCGGGTAGTCGCGCGGGTGGCGGCGCGGGCGCACGCGGCGCTCGGCGGAGCGCGACCTGCGCCGGTGTCGTGTTGCGAGTGGTTACCTGTTGTCGTACCTCCTGGTGTCGTCGTGCGGGTAGTCGCGCGGGTGGCGGCGCGGGCGCACGCGGCGCTCGGCGGAGCGCGACCTGCGCCGGTGTCGTGTTGCGAGTGGTTACCTGTTGTCGTACCTCCTGGTGTCGTCGTGCGGGTAGTCGCGCGGGTGGCGGCGCGGGCGCACGCGGCGCTCGGCGGAGCGCGACCTGCGCCGGTGTCGTGTTGCGAGTGGTTACCTGTTGTCGTACCTCCTGGTGTCGTCGTGCGGGTAGTCGCGCGGGTGGCGGCGCGGGCGCACGCGGCGCTCGGCGGAGCGCGACCTGCGCCGGTGTCGTGTTGCGAGTGGTTACCTGTTGTCGTACCTCCTGGTGTCGTCGTGCGGGTAGTCGCGCGGGTGGCGGCGCGGGCGCACGCGGCGCTCGGCGGAGCGCGACCTGCGCCGGTGTCGTGTTGCGAGTGGTTACCTGTTGTCGTACCTCCTGGTGTCGTCGTGCGGGTAGTCGCGCGGGTGGCGGCGCGGGCGCACGCGGCGCTCGGCGGAGCGCGACCTGCGCCGGTGTCGTGTTGCGAGTGGTTACCTGTTGTCGTACCTCCTGGTGTCGTCGTGCGGGTAGTCGCGCGGGTGGCGGCGCGGGCGCACGCGGCGCTCGGCGGAGCGCGACCTGCGCCGGTGTCGTGTTGCGAGTGGTTACCTGTTGTCGTACCTCCTGGTGTCGTCGTGCGGGTAGTCGCGCGGGTGGCGGCGCGGGCGCACGCGGCGCTCGGCGGAGCGCGACCTGCGCCGGTGTCGTGTTGCGAGTGGTTACCTGTTGTCGTACCTCCTGGTGTCGTCGTGCGGGTAGTCGCGCGGGTGGCGGCGCGGGCGCACGCGGCGCTCGGCGGAGCGCGACCTGCGCCGGTGTCGTGTTGCGAGTGGTTACCTGTTGTCGTACCTCCTGGTGTCGTCGTGCGGGTAGTCGCGCGGGTGGCGGCGCGGGCGCACGCGGCGCTCGGCGGAGCGCGACCTGCGCCGGCGCCGGTCCATGCCCTCGCGGAGCTGCGCGGACAAACAAACTCATTATGTACGGTTTAACATATTTATTTTTATAATTCATTTTATGACAAAAAAAATTCTTTAATAGGGGATCGGATAACTTTTGTGTGCGTGTGTGTATACATATGTGTGTGTGTTTATGAGTGTGAGTGGACGAGTGAGCAGTTGAGAGAGGGAGAGTGATTGGGAAGGTGTGTGTAAAGGTGTGTGTATGAAAGTGGATGTGACATTGGACAAAGCGTTTATCTTTGAACTGAAAGTAGTTGTTCGGTTTGTTCGTAGCAATATGACAACAACAATTTGCTTATAGTTTTTTTAATATTATAAGTATCGCCAGGGTTAAAATGTTGCTAAATAATTTCACGTGATTAATAGAAGACATCTTAGCTATTATTTTGTTGATTTTGGGTAGGGGAGGCTAGTCTAAAACCAGCAGGATGGATGGGGGGGGGGGGTTAAAAAGTTGCTAAAAAATTCACGTGCTTAATGGACGACATCGTAGCTATTATTTGGTTAACCGATACTTACTGAGTCGCCTCTCCTGTCCCTCCTCCTGGGAGGCGCCTCGACTGGTTCTTCCAGTAATTCAGTTAGCGGCAGTACCTGTAACCAAAAGGGTTATTTATACAAAAGGGTTATTTCAAACCCGAGGCATACTATTAAAGATTCAGAAGATATAGAGATTAGTTTCACAAAAAATTGTAACAAAATCTCTAAAAAAGTATAAGAAGGTAACAGACGATGATGATGGTGATGAAGAAATGGTCTATTTCATTATTTTTCTTATTTCATCTTATTTTCTTTCAAAAACGACTATGACATACCTTGACAAGAGTCTGTTCGAGCGGAGGCGCACGGGGCGCGGGCGCGGCTATCTTGGCAGGGGGCGCAGCCCGAGACACCACCACGCGGTGTCGCGGGGCGCCCGCGGGCGGCAGCGGAGGCGCCGCGGGCCGGGGCGCTTCGACCGTGGTGCCGTTAGTCGCTGGGAAACACAAAAACAGTTTAATAGATTTCTAGCTGAATCAGAACTTGTCAAAGTCTGATGACAATACAATATTATAGTGACAGCATGGAGACGGCAGGTGGGCAATGGAAATCCTTGACGGATAACCGTAAGCTACTAGTGTTTGGGCATCATTAATTCTGCTCGCGGTTATAATTACGAATATGTTAAAAACTTGTCTTGAAAAAATATTTTTCAACGTTTAATCTTAGATAATGTACTGTTTCAATTAAACACAAATTCATAAATTAGTTAAAGGTTTTGTTATCGGGGTTTTTTTACCCTGACGCAAAAAGGAGGGTTGCTATAAGTTTGACCACTGTGTGTCTGTCTGTGGCACCGTAGCTCTTAAACGGGTTAACAGATTTGGATGCGGTTTTATTTTATTTGAAAGCAGGTTTTCTAGTTATCCCAGGATCTATATTTGTGATCGTAGGGTTAAATAAAAAATACTGAGTGCTCGCGTCGTTTTCAAAACAAGTAAAAATGTAAAATACCACCGCTAGAAAATCTGGTTTCAAATAAAAAAAATCCCATCCAAATCAGTTCACCCGTTTAAGAGCTACAGTGCCACAGTCACATAGTGGTCAAACATATAACACTCCTCCCTTTGCGTCGGGGGTTAAAAGTTCCTCCGTTCCGTCGTGAGTAAAAGTACTCAGTACTCACCGGGTGCCTCATCCACCTCCAGTTTCTCTGGTTCTACGGGTTCGGGGGGAGGAGTGGGGGGTTTCTCCGCCTCTTTAGGTTTGAGGTACTCGTTGCTTTCGAGCGATGTGAACAGCATTTCGACGAACGGTTTCGTTTCTGTGGACAAAAACATAAAATTAATTTAAAAAGAAGGCTATAATTAAGATTCAGTAATTATTAAAAAAATTAATAATTATTAAAATTCAATCATTATTAGAATTTTCCAAATCGTTTCATAAATGACGGAGTTCTGAGGTAACAAACATTTTAAAAAAAAACGAACAGAGATCCTTCCCCTATTTTGAAGTCGGTTAAAAATTAATCTAAAATCCACGTTTTTAGATTCAAAAGAATAAATGGATTCAGAATGCATTGTCATCGAGTTGTGAGCTACCCTGAAAGTTTCAGCCGGATAGCTCATTGGGAAGTGCTCGAAATTTGAGTTGCAAGATTCCACCCGGAACGACAGAGAGACAGACAAACAAGAAAATCAATGAATAAAAACGTGGAAATAAAATTGATAGGTAATTATTTATTATGAAAATTAACGTGGTTTGGACATTATTAATAACAATTTACGGGTCACACTCAAACTAACGTCTCAAAAGACCACCGGATGTGGTTGAAACTATAGTTGGACTACTCTAATTTGAACGTGAGTGTTACCCGTAAATTGATAGGTTATGTTAGCAAGTTTCGTACTTTCGTACTTCATAATAAATTTCAGACTGTCTTTCCCAGGTTCGAAACTGCATTCTTACGTTCAAAAAGTATCTTTAAGTTGGAACACACTTGCCCATGAGATGCCTATTCACTCTAGACTTAAAGAGACACGTTGTAGCTGTTTGGGAACAAAGACGCTAGCAGCGCGAGCAGAGCTGGTAGATAAGTACCAGTCGTATATTCAGTAGTATCAGTCGTATATTGTGGACCCAAAATATCTAAATATCAAGCTTGTACTCCCAACTTATTACTGGCCAATATTCCTAACAATACCACGATGACTCTTTTTTACGCTTAATAGATCTCTGTTTGGCCACCATCTCGCCTGATGTGAAACGATGATGTGGCCTAAGATGGAGCAGCTAGATCTAGAGAGAGGCGGCAGTTGAGCGGCTGCTCAGACCCAGATTGTCATTTTAAATGTAGAATTTTAGGTTATAAACGGCATAACTAGATGCGAAACGGGCTTTCTTAAAATGTCTTGATTTAACTCGTGCGAATACGGGACTTTTTGGCGGGAAGTGAAAAGTGATACAATTCGATTTTGTTTTATTTTCCAAACGACTGTTATTTCGAGTGATCATGTGCAATATCGGTGGAATATTAACCATTATGTGTTCGTAAACGTGCACGAGTGTAGGCAAATAAAACAAAATAGAGAAAGCATTGCTTTTTATGTTTTCCCAAGAAGTCCATGGAAAGCTTGAATAAAGTTCCACCACTTTATTGAAGCACTAGGAGAGGGTCCAGCTTGATGCAGTTGACCCTCATTCACAACAAAAGTGTAATAAATGAAATACAATTAAACTATGAAATAAAAACTACGTAAGACATAGCTGTATGATCCTAGAGACTTTAGCCTGCCCAAAGAGCGAATTAAAAAAAAACGTGCGTATACGAGACGAACGCGCGGTAAATGCGTCGACAAATTTTTTTTCCGACGCGCATGTTAACCTGGCAGTTTCGAAACGTCCTTTTTCCGGTTCAAGACGACCTCTTCCAAGTCCGAAACAGTCTTTTTCAGGTTCTAAGCGAATCTTCTCAAGCTAGCACTACACTACTCGCGAAGTTGATCGAAGTTAAGCGAATACGAGAGTGTAGAAGGGCACTTCGGTTCGCTCCGCGCAACCTCGGCTCGCCTCGGGCGACTTCCGATCGTTGTCGGTTTTGCGCCTGAGTCAAAGGATTCGAAGTTCGAACACGAAGCGTCTTACCACACTACTCGGCTCACTTCAGATCATCCACAGTCTTCTTTTCCCCATTTTTTGTTTACTTTCCGTTAAGTAAAGAATTCGCACGTAGTTATAATACGCGAGAGTGCACATGGCAACGGCAGCTGCCGCTTGAAAGTTATCCATACGTTATCCATATCCATGTTGCATAGCGTGCGGGTGCTGGGCGACTGAGCTCTTCGCGAGGTTGCACGAGTCACGTACTTCGAACTTCGGTCAACTTCGACATATAGTTAGGCCGCGTTCACAAATGGGTAAATGTTCACGAGTGAATACTTGTCAGTTAATCTCAGTGATATGCCAAGTTAAAAATTAACTAATGCCTTTCTGAACGGGCACCGAGTAATACAATAAGCCAGCCAATCAAAACCAATCATTTTCAAGACCGAGATTTCCCGCGCTTTTGTTTATCAGATTTAACTGCGTTATTTTGGCTAATATCGGAATTTTACCTTATATTTTGCTTCAAATACACGAATCGCTTATTTTATTTGTATGTACAAAAAATCAATGCAAAAATATTGCAAAATGTAAAGGAAAATGACAACTGACAACTATTACCTGACAGGTGAGAATCGTAACCCGCTTTTATATCAGTGAATATTTTCACCTGTCAGGTGAACTTTTACTCTCCCCAATTGGTTTTCTGAACGGCTCAGGGTAAATGTCAAAGTTCACCTGAGTCATTTCTGAACGGCGTTAGGGTAATAATTACATTAACTGGGTGATTTCTGAACGCGGCCTTAGTTCGTCGAAGCAACTTCGCGAGTAGTGTAGTGCTAACTTCAGGACAAATACATACCCGCCTGTAGGAACACGTCGAGCTGGTCGAGCATGACGTCACGAAGCTCGTTCACCGGCTTGTCCTTCTTCACTAGCGCGTACACATACTTCGCGAGAGCGGCCGGGTCCGCGTCGCAACTGGAACGACAAGATACAGGGATGAGCTCCAACGATTTCATAGGTACATAGACCCTAAATATCCTGACTTCCAACGATGAAATAATAAATCAATAACAAATATATGTTTTAGCAAACAAAAAACCGACTTCAATGTATCTTCGAAGTCCAAGAAGTATCGATGATATTTTCAAATTCAATCATTTATTGCATACATTTTGTCACAAATCAAATACGTACATAATGTCAATTGGTACATATGACCCTGGCAGGGTATAGCCATTAATGTGGTGGAGCGGACCAATTTATTAGTCAGTACAATAATAAAAATATGTATTCTGTATAATCATAATCATAATAATTTATTTGCATAAAATAAGATATGGTACAGGTGTTAACAGTGTCAAAAAAAAAGATCTCTTATTCTGCCTTTGCAGGCGTGCAAATGTTTCCAGACATATAAAATTAATTTCATCAAAATATCAAAATTGAATAATAAAATCATTACAAATAAAATTAAAAATTATTAAAATAATTCGACGTGATTAAAAAAAATCAAATCCATATACAATCGTTAAAAAATTAAAATGTCATTACAGTGTCAATTATTATTACAATATATTAAAATTACAATGTCAATTATTATCAATTCTAAAATGTAGGTATTCATCATATACTTAACTTATAACGAAGGATATGTAAACATACTATTACATTATGTAATGCTAGTACTAACTTAAGTGCATTAGTTGTGTAATCCTATTTTGGCCTTATAAACAATAAATATTGTATCATCATCATCATCAGCCCATCACGTTCCCACTGCTGGGACACGGGCCTTCTCTCATAGAGAGAGAATGGGCCATAATCCACCACGCTGGCCCAGTGCGGGTTGGTGGATGTCACATGTCCTTGACTTTTTGTGAAAAACTCTTGGACATGCCGGTTTCCTCACGATGTTTTCCTTCACCGTTTTTAGAGCGAGTGTTAAATCCGCACATAACTTAAGAAAGTCAGTGGTGCGGGGCCAGCGGGATTCGAACTCGGGTGCGTAGGATCGAAAGTCGCACGTTCTCCCACTGAGCCACACTCGCTCTTAAATATTGTATGACGCGTCATATATATGAATATATGAATGCGTCATAGAGATGTCGTTTATTAATGAAGGAATCGACGTGATTTCGAAGCAAGGAATCGCCAAGTTGTCATAGTGAATTGGGGCCCTGAGCCTACCGTGCTTCGGAGGGCACGTTACCGGCCGTTGGTCCCGGCTGTTGTGTAAGGACAACAGTCGTTACTACATATCGGAGGTCTTCGGGCGGTCTGTGAACTCCCACGCCAGGGTGGGCCACACACACGCGAGAAGATTGTAGGTAGTTCAGATGTCGTTCGCTACATGAATCATTGAATTAAAAAAAGCTCACATTTCACAATACTTCAAAACCGCCCAAGTGAGAGTCGGACTCGCGCACGAAAGGTTCCGTACAATTATCTATAAAAACGGCCAAAAAATCATGTTTTTTTTATGGGAAATGTAAATATTTATATAATAATAAATAATAATAATTTTTATTTATGTAATATTTATTTTATTATTTTTTAGTATTTGATGTTATAGCGGCAACAGAAATACATCATCTGTGAAAATTTTTAACTGTCTAACTATCACGGTTCATGAGACAAACCTGTTGACAAACGAACAGACGGACAGACAGACGGACGGACAGCGGAGTCTTAGTAATAGGGTCCCGTTTTACCCTTTGGGTACGGAACCCTAAAAATACCGAAAGTATATCACTGTAATGAATGTATTTGGCATCTAGAAAAACTGTTTTGTTTATCCAATCTTTATAACTATGACACACAAGCAAGTCGACAAGGTTGGCTATTTGTGAGTGGTTCTTTTATTTTTAGGTTCAGTTAGATTCAGTTAACATTGGGCGTAAGATATTGTAGAGGCGGTATGTACCAGGTCCAGTGTGTTAAATTTCGAAACGGAAGGTTAAATAATCGGAATTTTGGTTTTCAAATCGGGACAACTACAATGGCTACAAAAGAAAACTGTTTTTTGTGAATCAGCGTATATATTTTTATCGGAAAGTATTATTTTTTTAATAGAAAAGAAAGACATTTTTTATTGCCAACAACTTAATATAACTACAATATTTACATACGATTATAGTTAAAATAGATACGATACGAACAAATACCATTATAACTATAATGGTATTCGGCCATAAGGGCTAGGCTCAGCATTGTTCTGTGTAAACTCATAGTAAGTTCACACAGGGCTGGTTTTCAGCGTACCCCTTTGCTCGACTTCAGATGTTTGCCGAGTAGTAAACAAATTGTTTCAACGGAGACAAAAATTAATTAATAAAAAAAAATAAGTTTTTTTTTTTGGTGTGGTAGGCTCTGGCCCTGGTTGTAATGCCACCCACCGAACAAAGCCATGCCGTCAAGCGACCTAGTCGTGTTTCGGGATGATGTTCGGTGAACCATCGGGGAGACGGGTCTCAGCAGCCGCTCAACCGCCGTCTCTCTCTAGATCTATGTGCTCCATCTTAGGCCACATCATCGCTTCACATCAGGCGCGATAGTGGCCAAACATAGATCTATTAAGCGTAAAAAAAAAAAAAAAAAAAAAATAGGAACTAATTTTCCTTCTCATAGGAGGCGGGATATTGTTCCAAATTTTGGACGCGCTGTATTTGAAGCAACCTTTAAATCCGGTGGTCTTGTGCTTAGGAATGGACAGTGGGTATAGAGCTCTTGAGAGTATTTAAAGAGTGAATTTCTTTTGTCCACGTGAGTTTCTCAAAGAGATATTCTGGCTCTAGAACAAATAAAACTGTCTAAGATATAACAAAATTCAAACGTAATCATCCGATTAATGTTTTATCCAAATTATCAATCTTCTTTTATCAAAATTATCGAATAAAATAAAGAGATAAAGAAAAATAAATAATAATAAATTAATATACTAAAGAGGTTAGTGAAAAATCGGGGCATTTGGTGTCCTGGTCAAAAATTAATCGGGAAGTGTCACCAGACACTTAAAAATCGGGACGTCCCGCGCAAATCGAGACACCTAGCAACACTGCTACTACCTACTTATTACTATCATATATTTTCTTATCTCTCGCACGTTTTAGGTTCGGATCGCAATCTGTTTTATCAACATTTTATCTTATGAACCTTTACATAATATTTTCAACTCTTAGCCAATATAGCAGTTGTTTGATTTTGTTATATTGTTAACCGACTTCAAAGGAGTAGGTTAAAAATATATTATGGTATATATTATATTATATATTATGGTTGACATCCCTCCTGCTCGCACCAAGCGCTTTGCTTCGACCTTCATAATGCGAACGGCCAAGGAGTGGAACTCTCTGCCGGCATCTGTGTTTCCGGATAGCTATAATGTGGGTGTCTTTAAGACAAGAGTGAACAGGTTTCTTCTAGGCGAGCGTGCTACATCTTCGACCGCATCGTCACTTAACAACAGGTGAGATAGCGGTCAAACGCAAGCTTATAATAAAAAAAAATATTCTCAATTCGACTGTATGTTTGTTACGCGATTACTCCGCCAATTATGAATTGAATTTGATGTTTGTTTAGTAAGTCATAATACTAATAACTTCAGAGGTGGTCCCATATAAATTACATTGAATTTGTTTTATAATATTTGAGTATTTCTGTTTTTATAGAAATCTAAGAAATGTAATATCTAAATGATTTCGAGAATAAAAAAAAATAATAACCTAAGATAATAAGCAGCAACAACCAGTATTTTAAGTCCTATTAATATTAAAAATGTGAAAGTTTGTGAAGATGGATGGTTGCATGTGTGGATGGATGGATGTTTGTTACTCAATCATGCAAAAACTGACCACCAATGACTTATAGTTAAGTGCAGACGCTCTAAAACGGTGAAGGAAAACGTGATGAAACCCGCTTACGCGCTTTGAAGTGGTAGGCTCTGGCCGTGGTTGTAATACGCCATGCTGTCAAGCGACCTAGTCGTGTTTCGGAATGATGTTCAGTGAACCATCGGGGAGAAGGGGCTGAGCAGCCGCTCAACTGCCGTCTCTCTCTAGATCTATGTGCTCCATCTTAGGCCACATCATCGCTTCACATCAGGCGAGATAGTGGCCAAACATAGATCTATTAAGCGTAAAAAAAACTACTTAACAGATTTTGATGAGATTTGGTAAGCGGGTACTTTAGCTCCTGAAAAATTATATAAAGTACTTTCAATCCCAGAAAACGGTGAGTGAAACCGAGGGGCACCGCTAGTATAACAATATTCTACTTCAACTTCTTATATATGGCTCCTGCGGGGTTTCCACAATTTCGCTATAACAATATTTAAACCAGAAATAGCTTTAATTCAACATTCCCTTATCAATACTACATAAATACATACAATATCACAGTATTTTGTAACAAACTTGCCCTTTGATAACACATTGCTTGTACTTGATACAACTTGAAATGACGTTACTTGAGCAATAACTTTAATAAGTATTGCTCCGTATTAAAGATAAGAACCTTACATTACATCAGGGACAAGGATAACACCTGTATTTACAAACAAGACCTGTCGAAACACTGCTAATAATGTAATAATTCAAATTATTTGTCATTATACTATTTGTTACTAGCTGCGCCCTGCGTTTTCACCCGCGGTTTCCCAGGATAAAAAGTACCTATGTGTTAATCCAAGGTATATGCTATCTCCACATCAAATTTCATCAAAATCCATTCAGTAGTTTTTGCGTGAAAGAGTAGCAAAGGTACATCCATATATCCATTCTTACAAACCTTCGCGTTTATAATATTACTAGGAATATTTTATTGTAGTAAACCACTGGAATACTCTACCAGAGTCAGTGATCAGTGCGCCATCAGAACAGTTTTAAAAACAGACTTTACGAACATTTAATTATAAATCATAAGTGCAACGATATGCACTCATCAGCTCGACAAGCTGCTAGTGCATCATAAATAATAATAAAATAATAAATAAGGTATGGTATGATAAATAAAAATAAAAACGCCCAACAGACATAGATCCTTGCCCCTAACTTATCCCTGTATCTAGGGAACATCTCAATCGATATATAAAATCTATTAATTCTGTAATTTTTTTATCTGTTCCGAAACACCAACAGTGCATGACATCATTTCAAAGTAAATTTCGCTTTTTATCTAAATCAAAACGATATGTTTTTCATGCCATGACAACCCTAAAGTCCTTAAACTTCACAGAAACTTGTAAATCACTTTGCAAGTTTTCTTTCGTAGAGCTTGTCGTTTCGTTAGCCTGTGTGTGATGCCATACATTCTGATGCGACTTTTGCGAGGCAATATTTGGAACAACATTTAAACATAGTTTTAGGTACTTTTAGGGCTTTATTTAAGTTAATTATGATTAATTTGAAACACTTTCTGAAAAGTTGTCCGATTCCCTATTCCGGCATACAGTGCTATCTAAGGAAACATGATCTATTTTAACCAATAGATTACATGCTGAGATTTATTTCTATTATTAAATCAACTTGTGAGATTCATTCAACCTGTGTGGTTAACTCACTAGCAGATCAGTGGAGGTCGGTGTATAAATAGATGGACTCTTCATTATGAATGTGGCGATCTAGATTTGTGATGATGCTGTTTTTAACTAGTATGGTGGATTAATTTTAATTTAATCTGCCAAATTATATTTCTCAACAAAAATCTTGTTTTCTTGTAACTGAATGACAAGACAAGAAAGCTGTTCACCTGCCGATAATAGTTGCAGCACCACCCAGAACTTTGTCATGCAAAATCCTGCATGGCACTGCACTCATCACCCTGAGACAATTAGCTCTAATCTCAAAATGCCAAGTAATTTATCTGAGATTCACAGCTTATAATAGCTATTCACTTTTGGGTAGTTACATTTGACGTTCATAAGTGCGTCTGTGATGCCAAAATGATTAAAGAGGTTTTGATTTGATGTTGATGATAATGTAAGCAAGACTCTCATGAGATATGATTATAATTTTATATCCTTAAAGTTGTTGAAGGTCTCTCATTAGTGATGATGAGTTATTTTAGAGCATTAACACTTTTCTTTCTGTTCAGGCATTTAACAAATAACTTCTTTAGAAGTGAACAGTATAACAATAGATAACAAAATCACTTTTTAATTGAGATCTGATCTGCTCTGATGTTTGTATATAATTTATTGTGAATGACGTCGTAGAATTCATAAGACGCTCATGATTGTACGATTGACTTTCTGTCTTGAAAAGGAATGACGCCAAATCTAACTGAAGTATGCCTTTTACTATTTGTTAGCTAAGAAAATACGTAATGGAATAGATTATCGAACAATTTGAAGGTTAGGAGAAAGCGTTTGCAAACGCTCGCTTGATATTCTCGCGTAATGTGAAAACGATGGGCAATCACCAAAATAAATGCCATGTGTGCATAGCAAATTGACAAGTGAAGCGATTAGATTGCGTTGCGAAATCGTAATTTGATACTTATCACAAATCTAGACCCTTCGATTGTATCCAAAATACAATGGAATGGTAAGGTTATGCTCGCATTTCCTAGAAATCAAATGTAAATAATAAAATAAATATGGCAGCGGAATTACTCACAGGGGTTCCAATATGGAAGTCAGCCAAGACTTAAAAATGTCTGGATTCTCGATAATCATGTTGTATAAATAAAAAAATATAGATCACACAGGACAATCCATTAGAAATGCACTTGATTTAACACAGTTTGTTTGCAATAAGCGTCACGGAAAAGATTGAAATTTGCTTCACAAAATTCACGTCCTTCACGAATCACGAAATTCTTTTTTTGTAAAAAATAAAATAATTTCTTGACTCGTAATGAAAATGTCAAAGTCAAACAACCATTTTTTAAAGTGTTACCAGCATCATAAAATAAAACTACTACTATTACTATTTCAGCCAATTTTTTTTTTCACTGCTGCGCCTGCGCAATTTTGCCGTTGCTACGGCATTAAGCCAATATTACTAAAAATCTACGGCCTACGGCCGTCATGGCAGCATCTTCATTACCGTACAGAATCTACGACAATTTTCTTGCATGTCTTTAACGGTAGGTTTTTTCTATATGGGGTGAAATTACCATACACATCAACTGTAGATGATGAATGGCGGATACTACAAGACAACTTTTGGGTACAGATGTCGGCAAGATGATGCGCAGTGATGAAGCGATAAACAAAATCGAGGAATAGTAAGTGTTTGATTTGTATTCCGATAAAATAGATAGGTTGGCCAATCACCTAATCATCTGTCATCTTAATTATTCTGTGGTCCAAGCCAATTTCAAAGAAGTGGCCATGCCTCTACTCAACCAGACGGAAATGGTATATTATTGTTAAATCCAGGCGATATGGTGTGAGCCGTGAGGAGTGGAAGGAGGGTAGGGAGGCCTTTGCCCTGCAGTGGGACGACCACGGCTGAAATAATAATAATAATAAATATTAATGCAAAATGAACAAATATCATGTTCTGCAAAAAAAAAAAGTCTAACTGTTTGAGTACTGAGCCCATATGCGTTGCGATGGCTGTGAGCTTACTGTGCGCTATTGGTACCAAAAGTGTTTCTACTAGTGTTGATCATGATACGTGTTAAAACCTACTAATTTGGTAGGTTTTGAGTACAGCACTTAAGCCAAAAATGGCCAAAAGACTTGTACTCAAAGCAATTTACAAATTGGTTAAAGCGACATCTGTAGTAATTATTTAGTACTTTTACGGGTACATATGATACCGAAACTAGTATTTAGTTATATATCTTTTTAAAGATGGCACTATATTGTATATATTGTATTGGTTTGAGTAGGTATGTGTAGTATACCTCAATGGTAGTATCAAAGATTTAGTATTAATACTTTTTCTTTGGGTAGTATAGTATTATACATAGAGAAAATTAGTTTATGGTATAGGTTAAGTAATGTTGCGCGTCTTGAATAAATGTATTTTCTTTCTTTCTCTCTTTCTATTCAAACTCTGCTAATAAATGATATTGCGAACGTAGGTATGTACTTACCTACATTAGTAATATTTAGTTTTCTTTGCCTACATGTACCATGGACATCTATGTCTAATGTACCAAACATGTACCAACATAAATCAGTCTAGGTCTTAGAATATATATATCTAGTTATGTATACTCTAAGGTCTAGGTCTAGTAGAGCCAGAGGTACATAAAGTATCATAGAGAAAAAAATCACTACCTAAGTTTATTGTAGGTCATTGATAATGAGTCATTCATTATGTAGGTCTAGTTATTCTAGTATTACGTACTTAGGTACTTGTAATTATTATACTATTACATGTAGTATATATTATCATGGTACCTATATTATTAGTATTATTTTTTGGAAGAAGAAGCGGCTTCAATTGGTCAACCCCATCGTCATCTTTGATTGACTCTGTGCCTTGCAATAGACTACTGCTACCAATAAATCCTGTTTTTTCCAGAGCAAGAAACCCCGTAAGCAGATTACATCTCTTTCTAGATAATGTGCAGCATTTTTCCCAGCGAGGAACTTTATAACGGCGCGATACTCAATTTTCTGAGCCCGCTTGCCCATGAGATGCCTATGCACTCTAGACTAAAGAGACACAAGTTGTAGCTGTTTGGGAACAAAGACGCTGGCAGAGCGTTCCACTCCTTAGCAGTTCGCATGATGAAGGAATCTGCGAAACGCTTAGTACGAATAGGTGGGATATTAACGACGTACGGAAAGACTCTCCCCGCCTGGAAGTTAGGTGGAAAGGAGAAGAAGGGATCAGTTAGTGCAATTCCTGGGCACACTGCTCGAAGTGCAGCCGATAAAAAGCGACAGACACCCAACTTTCCGTCTGTGTTCGAGACTTGTCAGCTTCTTCTTCACCAGCGCATGGTTATTAACTAATTTAACATCTGCCTAACAACAGTCCTGATTTACACGGACTTGCGCAAGCGGGAATGGTAGAGAATATTTTGACGGTAGAGATATAATCTCTATTCGCTATATGTAAAAAATTAAAACAGAGATAGGTATATCTCTATGGTAGAATAGAGTTAATCTCTACGGTCAGCGAGACCTGGGGCCTTACTCCGAAAATCGAACTACGAAGCTTCGGCTGACGGATCGTACGTTTTCCTACCACGAAAGTGTTTCGGATCCGACAGTCGATGCGAAGTTCGTTTTTTCTTTCGGTGACGCTACTACCAAAATGTTTCGGACATTATTACTTCGTCGTTTGACAGGTCTTTGATCGTCAATTTAACCTCACATTTAACGACAACTACAGAGCTTTCGTTTTAGCAATTAATTGGATAGTTGGTCCTAAAAATGGCACTATTTGTGCTTTACGAGGAAGCTCTGAGAAAAGAAAAGGCCGAGTGGAGTCGAAAGCGACTCATTTTTCGAGAATTTTATTTCGAGAAACAAAATTTGGAACTAAACCTTATTACGGTGCGATGACAAATCATATCGCGTATGCGGACGACATGGTGCTCTTGGCACCTTCAATATCAGCGATGTGGAAGCTGCTAGCGATATGTGATGATTACGCAGAAGAACACAACATGAAGTACAATCCGGATAAGTCGGTGTACATGATCTTCAAAAGCGCAAACTGCTGCACGGATTTGCCTCCTCTCACGCTGTGCGGTGCCACGCTGGAGAAAAAGGAGGAGGTGAAATACCTCGGACACATGATCACCTCCGACTTATCCGACCACGCTGACATCGAGAGGCAGAGGCGAGGCATCGCAGTGCGTGCCAACATGCTGGCTAGGAGATTCAGTCGATGTAGCGAGACAGTAAAGACCCAGCTGTTTATCAGTTACTGCACCAGCGTCTACACTGTGGCGTTGTGGACGAATCACACCAAGGCTGCCATGAGCGAAATGAGGGTGCAGTACAACAACGCGGGGCGCGCAATGTTCCGCCTGCCCCGGTGGTGCAGCGCGAGCGAGATGTTCGCCGCGGGCCGCGCGCCCTGCTGGCAGGCGCTGCTGAGAAGTCGGTCGGCCGCCACCCACACCGCTCTGCATCGCTCCGACAACTCCCTGGTGGCTGCAGTGCGAGACTGGCACTCCAGCCCACTACACCGGACGTGGCGGATGTACCACAAGCCGATCACTTAAAGGCTATCATTTTCATTTTATTTTATATTATATACTTATTATTATTATTAGATATTTAATGTGTAATAATTATAATGGATCTCAGTCTGGAAATAAACAATTTCATTTCATTTCATTACGTAGGCTACTTTTTATACCGAAAAACCACGGGTGAAACTGCGAGGCGCAGCTAGTAGTTTTTGAAGTGTTCACATAGTTCTATAATAATAATAATAACAAATTATAATAAATTCATTTATTACAGAAATTCTTTCATATTTTACATTAATTGGATTTTGTTACATTACATATAAACAAATTAAATTAGTAGTCGCTTAAGTGATTAATAATAATTATATTAACTATAACATTACATTAATATTATACTGGGTGAAGCTCTATCCATCACTTCAGAATGGGTCTGCTTCTGTAAGACCGCAGCGAGCACGGACTTTTCGAAGCTGTAGAACCTCTCGCACATGTCTCTGAAGCCTCATTTGCATTTTGATTAGTGTTACGTGCGAATGTGGAGCATGTAGTGTCTCGTGTCAAGTGTTAAATGTTTAGCCTATGTCCGCTGCTTATAACGAGCTCTGTTTAGAAGCTTTTAAGTGGCACTCGCATTAAAATAGAATTGACTTCTAAATACTAATCACTTGCACTAATCATTACCTGTCCAAATAGTGTATCTACTAATCACTTGACACTTACAATTCACACTCACACTTAACACTAATCAAAATGCGAACGGGGCATGACATATCAGCGCTGCAAAACCGGGGAGTCATCTTTCGTTGAACATATTAGAGGGACTGCAGAAATTGGGCAACAACATCTGGAGAACTCCGCGCTAGCATATTTGATCGCACGCTCAGGAACGCCTTTGTCTGTCGATATCTTGAGAGTCCGAGAGACTACAAAGGATTGCGGGCTAAGTCTTTATGTTGGCACATAAACTCCATCAGTACTTCGACTTGTAAACTTGTAGCCATCATTTCTTAGCTGCAAAAAAGGATTTTTGGTCAGCAAAAAACAAAGTAGGTACATTATTCGAAGACGAATACATTATTTATTAGAAGAATTATCATTCACAACACAAATACTTTAAAATACAAAAGATCTTTAAGTAAGTGGGAAAATGAGCAACATTTCTATACACTTAACTCCTGAAACTTACCAAGATTTTGACTCAAATTTTAGCACAAAACAATGAAATCTGTATAAATGTTTTGATTCACAGATTATGAACGTCCAGTGCTGCCGGCAGTCAAACATGAAAAAGTCCGAAACCCTTTCAGAAAGTTCCCGTTTTGTGTAACGTGGTTACTTCGTTTTTAGCGTTGTATATATAATAACTACTAACCGTATGTATACACATCTACACAATACACATCTCTTCTGAATTTCTTCTCTTTTTACCCAACTACGGCAAAGCAAAAAGTAGGATTATGATTTTGGTAGCGTATGTATGCTTGAAAGCTATTACATCAGGGTAACGAGCGCTGTCCAGTGCCGCGCAAAACAATGCTCTGCGTAATACTGCAACTGTTATGGGCAGGCTTAATTGGCTGCGTGCTGAAGCATATTGAAAAAAAGTATGGGGGCCATAATACGTCATAAACAAGAATCCATAATAGATTAAAAAAATAATCTAAAACCACGATGATGTCATCGAGTTATGAGCTACCTTGAAAGTTTAAGCCGGATAGCCAAACGGGAAGTGCATGAAATTTGAGTTGCAAGATTCACCAGGAACAACAGACAGATAAACAGACAAACAAGAAAGTGACTCAATAAAAACCTGGTTAAATCATAGTTATGAAGAAAAAATTAAAAAAATTACGGTAAAAATGCTTACTGAAAAGTTTTAATACATGTAAGTCGCACTCGGAGGTTCCTATATAAGGATAGAATCACGTTCCGTTCGCTCACGATAGGATAATAAAAAAAAAATTTTTGTCGCGTTACCCGCTTATTGCCTTAATTACCCGAAATCGGGTAAAAATACCCGCACCGGCAACGCTTTGAATATCCATCATCACAACTTGACATTAGGTTTTCAAGTGTCATCGATAGACAAAGATTTTGATCAAACGAAGTTTACAGAAAAAGTTTTGTTTTGTATAATCATTTATTTTATATATAAAATGGTTGAATAATAAACTTTAATCAAATTAAAAAATGTTTAATTCACAGTTTTCCATACAAAAAACATTTTATTTTTGAATTTTCGTTTAATTTACCGGTTTTTGCATGTTCATCAATAAAACCTACACTACAATGGTTGTCTATGGATCCGAAACGAAAGCCGTCCGTCGAAATTGAATCCGAAGTAATTTGGTGGTAGGGTACAAGTTCGATGTTCGTCGTTGTTTCGTTTCGTTACGAAGTTTCGACGTTCGTTTTTGGTAGTAGAGGCCCTGTACCCAGGTCATATTTATTCTGTGCTCAGGTAACAAAATTATTTTTGTTTTTATTAGTCCACTCATTTGATAGTTTTACCTGGAAAGTTTTCCGGGCGGCGCGAGTGGCAAAAGTACGAGGTGGCAAAGTTGAAATTCGGAAAGAGCACATCAAAATCTATAAAATTACCAATTTTCAAAACTCCCGGAAAACTTTCCAAGTAACCTCTCATTTTCGAACCAAATGACTGTACTATATCTCTACCTTACAAATCTCAGGTGAACCAAAGGAGTGAGGTCTTCCAACAGAATAATTCAACCTCTGCGGTGTAGTGGTTGGGCAGGTTGGGTCAAATCTCATACACTATTTGGGGTGCGGGTTCGATTCTCGCGACGGGGCTAATATTTGTGTACAGAAAAATAAGCGCAAGCATTTTTTTCGTGTCTGGGTGCTGTGGGACTATGGTCCTTGTAGTCCCTGGTTCCGTTCAGGGAATCCTAGTTAGGGGTAAGGATCTATGTGATCGATGGACAAAACAAAAAAAAAGGTGTTTTTCTATACTTCTATAATATTAACGCAGAGTTTCTTGGTGCTATCTTCTTTAGCGGGCGTATTTCCGAAGCCTACCAGTGCTTTAGTCATTTTTTGAATTTCTTTTCTGCACCCAGACTTCAATTTGAGTATAGGAAAGAAATGGGTAAAGATACTTACCTGTTTTTAACCGACTTCAAAAAGGAGGAGGTTTACAATTCGACGGTATGTTTTTTTTTTTTATTTTTTTTTTTTGTGTTTGTTACGCGATTACTCCGCCAATTATGCATTGATTTCGATGATTCTTTTTTTGATTGGTAGGTAATACTTCAAAGGTGGTCCCATATAAATTTTATCGAAATTCATTCAGTAGTTTTTGAAAAAAAATAGCAAAAACAAAAAAATATAAGTTTAATCTTCAAGTCGGTTCTTGTTTTTTTCGTAACCAACTTTCTAAAGGTGGAGGTTTGTATTCGACTGCTTCACCTGCTTCACCCAGTGTTGACTTCCGGTGAGGGAACTCCTCAACGGTGAATAGTACAGACACAACATTTCGTAAATGGATTTAACCATAATAACCTGTTCTAAATTCCATCATGACATGGCAGATACACCCAGGATTGACTTCCGGCGAGGGAACTCCTCAACAGAGAATAGGACAGACATGAAATTTTTTTGCACATGCATTTAATTGTGATAGCCCGTTCTAAACTTCGTCATGATGTGGCTTCTAGATCATAAAAGTTTGTCTTTAAAATCTTTTTGAATTAATTTAATTAAAACTTGTTTTTCACTAAAAAGGTTAAAATAAATTATTTTTCAAAAAAATCTAAACCGACTTCAAAACCACAAATGGCACTCAAAAGTAAAAAATAAATTAATATAATTATCATAAGCGCTACCCACTCATATATTTGAAGTCGGTGCCAGCCAAGTCTAAAAGGTAGTAGATAAATACTACCTACAAGTAGTACTTACTATATACATAGTATTTATCTACTACCTATTAGACTTGGCTGGCACCGACTTCAAATATATGAGTGGGTAGCGCTTATGATAATTATATTAATTTATTTTTTACTTTTGAGTGCCATTTGTGGTTTTGAAGTCGGTTTAGTTTTTTTTGAAAAATAATTTATTCAAAGTCATGTTACAATTTTTAACATATTTTGTGTTGTGTTTTTGAAAAGTGCACTTTTGTGCCTATTTAATAAACTATATTTGACTTTATTAACCTTAGAGTATGAATTCTAAAGGATGTCACCCCGAGATGACACCGTTATTATCATTGTTCTCAATCTCATATTCTCATAACAATATTGTTAACGTTAATAATCGTTTAGTTTGCATCAGAGGACAGGATACGCCACATTATTATACTGTATAATATATGTACATATATTATATGGACCTTTTTTTTTAAATGTGATATGTAGAGTCCTAAGAATTGTTAATCTGCTCATAGGTGGGTAAGTATAGATTCCTACTTCCTACCAACATCATGTTAAGTTGGTGTAGGTAGATACTTTTTTTTAATTGTACTGATGAGACGAGCAAGGCCGCCTGTTGGCAAGCGCCACGCCTGCCCATAACAATTGCAGTGCCACCCAGAACTTTTATATCTTAACAAGCACTGCGTAGCACTGGATTGCGCTCATCACCCCGAGACATCAGATATTAAGTCTCATAGGCCCAGTATCACTAGCTACAATGCCCTTCAAACCGGAACATAGTAATGCTTGCGCACTACTGCTTGGCGACAGGATGACTGGCAAAGCGGTGGTACCTACCCAGACGGCCGACAGACCTACCTACCTACTTCTTGATCAAAGAGCATCGGCAATATCGACACTTCATATATGTACATATAAGTATGTGATATTATCACACACATAAATTCCATTATTTGAATAGGCAGCAAGCCAATTATCTAATGATTACAAAAAAGTTCAGCGGGATCACATTCAGATGTATAGGATCGTACGATAGCATCCGCACAATACAGCGAAAACAGCGCTTCATTCATCCATAACCTAGCTCCGTTTAAAATCACCGTCTAATCTGTAACAAGGTCGAGTCGCTTGATGACAAAAATATGCTATTTTATTTATTACGGCGCGCAGGCGGGCAGTCCCTCCCGTGAATGGTCCATGACACTTCACGTGGAACTAATTTTTAGCTAAATTAATTCAAATAAACACGTCTGTGAACCTGTGCGAATATAAAATTGGTTAGCTACATTGTTGTAATAATAGTAAGGTTACAGTGCAGATACAAATTGTTTTCGTTTATCTTTGCGTATTGCCCGGCGCGGTCGTCGCTAGAATGACAGTCGTATGTCAAAAACTTGGCGGGAAGACGTGCGATATTTGAATTTTTTTTTCTAAACTGGCCGCCATGGCCAGCGGTTGTGTAGTGTTGTGAAAGTTATATTTATGTTATTTACGATTCCGTTATTAATTGGAATTGTTATTGTTATTTACACATTCAAGTCTCTTTTGGAGCGGACTGAAAAAGCAGTTCAAAGTAAGATTAATTTATAATATTTTTAATCAATTAAATTACTTTTAGAATTGAAATTTTATCGTAACTAATAGATAGTTAGAAACGTATAATTTTGCAAATCTATGCTATAGCACATAACTTGACTAGTAATACCATAGTACGAAACCGGTTTAACATCGCAATTTTAACAATTTATATTAACTTAACTCATAAATATTATAACTACGCAGTCGCTAAATTTAGCGTAAGCTGAATAATAATATATAATAAGATAATAATAAAATACAATTATTTAAAAATGGCAATGCATAATATAAAGAACTACATATTCAGAATACCCACCTTGGATATTATTTCTATCTGTGGAGACTTGTAATTGGCTCTTTGCTAGCTACTTGTACTCATATTTTGTAATTGATAGCTGTGAAACCCCCAAATAAAATAAAATAAAATTATAGAGTTGAACACGATAGAGTGTGAAAGAGATGTCATGATTTTTCAACTGTTCCTATTTAGCAGTTCCAAAAATGAGTCAAGTTTTTTTATTCATTTAACAGTCTTCCTTATAGTAAATTCTCAAAAACTCTTGAAAGGGAGGTCACGTTCCAATTCTGGATATAATTTGCTGGCAAAACTCAGTTACCATTTTCTGAGAATGAAGGTCGGTAAGCTCAGATCGGACAGCCTCTGTGGTGTAGTGGTTGGGCAGGTTGTCTCAAATCTCATACACCACTGAGGGCGGGTTCGATTCCCACGAGGACAAATGTTTGTAAAAAAGCGAAAGCATTCGTTTCGTGTCTGGGTGTCGTGGGACCATGGTCTTCATAGTTCCTGGTTCCCTAGATAGAGAGAATTCTAGTTAGGAGCCAGGATTTATGGATGTGATCGTTGGGCGTATTTTATTTATTAACTAAGTATCTTAGACCCTCTCAACCTGATGATCGAATATAAGATCGAATCGATCGAAAATAATTCATTTCATAACAAACAAAAGGATGTATCTATCGGTTTATAAATGACGGAGTACTAAGGTAACAAACATTAAAAATAAACCATTTGAGAACCTCCAGCTTTTTTGAAGTTTGTTAAAAGGAGGAGGTTCTCAATTCGATTGTATTTTTTTTATGTTTGTTACCTCAGAATTCCGTCATTGATAAACTGATATGAAAAAAATATAGCTACAAGGTGGTCCCATAAAAATTGGACCTTGGACTTCGAAGATACAAGAGTATTGAAGTCGGTTTTTTAACCGACTTCAAAAAATCAGAAGGTTCTCTGTTCGATTGTGTTTTTTATGTTTGTTACCGTAGAACTCTGTCATTTATGAACTGATTTGGAAAATTATTTTTGCGTTGGGTACAGTATAGCTACGAAGTGGTCCCAAATAAATTTAATCGATTCAAAAATTTAACCGACTTCAATGTATCTTTGGAGTCCAAGGTCAAATGGACTTCAGAGATACATTGAAGTCGGTTTTTATATTTTTCTAAAAATTATTATTTATATACCGATTTGGAAAATTTGCGCTTGGTTCAATATAGCTACAAGATGGTCTCATAAAATTTGACCTTGCACACAATGACGGAATTCTGGGGTATCAAACATAAAAAAAAGTACAATCGAATAGAGAACCTTCTCTTTATTTGAAGTTGGTTAAAAAATAGGCACCCCTAGGTATTCCAGCGTAACGGGTAGTTACTACAGGAATACGTGAAGCAGCTTGTATAATAATGAACTGAATTGATCAGTGCCATTCTATGCAAATGAGTTCGTTCTCCGTCATAGAGTTCACGGGGTCACGTCGTACGTGAATAAATTGTATTACTTATCATACGTTTCAACCACGTGTTTTGTTGTGATTGAAATATTTTCAGTTTGAGCTGCAACGTGGTTTTCAAAACTATTCATGACATTTTAACCGACCGAAAAGGAGGTGTGCAATAGCGAGTGTGGCTCAGTGGGAGCTCGTGCGGCTTTCGATCCGACGCACCCGAGTTCGAATCCCGCTGGCCCCGCACCACTGACTTTCTTAAGTTATGTGCGGATTTAACACTCGCTCCATAAACGGTGAAGGAAAACATCGTGAGGAAACCGGCATGTCCTAGAATTTTTCACAAAAAATCAAGGTCATGTGACATTCACCAACCCGCACTGGGCCGGCGTGGTGGATTATGGCCCATTCTCTCTCTATGAGAGAAGACCCGTGTCCCAGCAGTGAGAACGTGATGGGCTGATGATGATTATACTCAATGGTAGAGTTAGTATAGATTTTGCAAGAGTTATTTCTTTTTTATGAAAGGCTTGCGTTTGACCGCTATCTAATCGGACTCTGTTGTGTTGAAAAATTCCATCGACTTGTCGAATCTCTCCCTCGAATTTTCCAAATCGGTTTATAAATGACGGAGTTCTGACGTAACAAACAAAAAAACCGATTTGAGAACGTCTTCCTATTTTTGAAGTCGGTTAAAAACTAATACCATTCGACTAACTGACTATCCATCTTACTAGTCCGAGTGTCTACTGATTGAAGTATCAACTGCAGATAAGCAAATAAGTCGAAACAAAAGCACAATAAATACGAATATATTTCTGTAGCCAAAGTGTCTGTTTCTTTTAGTTAACAATGCTTGTCTGCGACTCTTTTATATATAAACTTGGCTAATTATAATATACGTAAGATAACATATTTATATTATAGATAGGTAGTAAGGTGCTTCTTAAAATAATTTCTGGGCGAGTCCAACACAAAAGAAATTCAAGAAGTGTGAACTATTGTACTTTGATTAGCCAATTGAGTCCATGCGTATTTTTTGGCGTCAGTCTATGAACTACATAGTTCAGACTGAACTGAAGTGAGAAGAACTGATTCCCTAAGGAAATGCTTTCTTTTGTAGTAATCGTGGTAGGATTCTCGTATGCGAGAGCTAGTCTGGGTGGGTACCACCGCTTTGCCCGTTGATCAGCCGCCAAGCAGTAGTGCGCAAGCATTACTGTTTTCCAGTTTGAAGGGCATTGTAGCCAGCGAAATTACTGGGCATTATGAGACTCAACAGCTAATTGTATCAGGGTGGCGAGCGCAGTGCAGCGCTATAAATAAATAACGCCCAACGATCACATACATAGATCCCGGCCCCTAACTAGGATTCCCTGTATCTAGGGAACCAGGAACTACGAGGACCATGGTCCCACAACACCCAGACACGAAACAAATACTTTCGCATTTTTTTCTGTGCACAAACATTCGTCCCGTCGCGGGAATCGAACCCGCAACCTCAGTGGTGTATGAGATTTGGGGCAACCTGCCCAACAACTACACCACAGAGAAAATGCCGAGAGTTTTACACAACTCGGCACTCGTAGATAGATAGAGAATTATTTATTGCACAAACAAAATTGTATGTACATAGGCGAACTTAATGCTAGTAAGCATTATCTTCCAGTTAACCGCGGTGTACTGTGGAGTTTTATAAGGTAGTACATACACTCCCATTTTTAGGGTTCCGTACCCAAAAGGTAAAAAGGGACCCTAATACTAAGACTCCGCTGTCCGTCTGTCTGTCTGTCTGTCTGTCTGTCACCAGGCTATATCTCATGAACCGTGATAGATAGACAGTTGAAATTTTCACAGATGATGTATTTCTGTTGCCGCTATAACAACAAATACTAAAAAAACAGAATAAAAAACATTTTAGTGGGGCTCCCATACAACAGACAAGATATTTTTGCCGTTTTTATAGATAACGTAACCCTTCGTGCACGAGTCCGACTCGCACTTGGCCGGTTTTTATTTACTCAGACGGACTACTAATGGTCTGGTACTGCGTTGAATCTTCTTCACATAGAGAGCATACCAATTTAATAATCAAGTTCTTACAAAGTTATACCACAGAATACTAAGGGACAGAAAGCATCACTCCGCAAAGAAATTTAAACAAATAGGGACTCTTGCCATGACGCAAAAAAAAAACAATTCAGCTCGCGTAGCGCTGCACACCTACCAGTCATATTAACCTACAGAGCGCCTCTCTTTCTATCGCATAGCTCTTATCTCTTCTGACGCGGCACGTGTAACGACGCGCGACCCGCCGTTGGTGTCCGGCTATGTACTTGTAGCTTCGTACCTACAGTGCGGAGTGCGCTAGGCCTGGTTAAACTGAAAAAATGTCAACATATAATTCAACGATTTCTCGCTATTTGCTCGTCCTTCATTTCACTTCTTCCGATGTAATATCGAATACTTAGTACCAACTTAATGTCACCTTCAAGATGCGCATGCATAGCGGCGTGACACTGGTTTTGACATTTGACATGCGATAAACTGTTAATTTAGATAACCGTTAACACGCGGTGAAATAACCATCTCTTTATCGATTCTTCCTTGTCGTGTCACATCACTATTTAACGTGTTTTTTAAAGGGACAATATTATTTGATCATCTAAAATCTAATTGATTTATTGTAAACTAGCTGCGCCCCGCGGTTTCACCCGCGGCTTCCCGGGATAAAAAGTAGCCTATATGTTATTCTGATGTACGAGTATAAGCTACATATATTATTGTAAAGTTTCATTAAAATGTATTCAGTAGTTTTCGCGTGAAAGAGTAACGAACATACATCCATACGTTCTTACAAAATTTTGCGTTTATAGCACTTTTTATAATAAATTATATTTTTTTTTGTTTAATCTTTTTATTAATTATTGCGTCTATAATAGTTGATCTACTAATAATTATAAATGAACTGCAATCTCGGTAACATAATTATGTTCAAACAAACTCAATGTCAATATTTGATCTCTTTTTTATCACATGAAACGTATAAGGGGCAGCCGTCGGTAGGTTCGGGTGCGGGTGGCCCTTGGGCCAACCCAATGCCGCGAACATATATATATATATTATATATATATCCAATCAACCGTAATTCTAAATACATAATATTAGTCCTTTCTTTTCTGTTCAACGGTTGTCAGCAAGATCTCGCTTTGAGGGATAAGACCGCCTATTTTTACGCTGATTGCTGTGAATTTCACTCGTTTTTGACGTATTTTAAGGTTTAAAACAAAGTGATTAGGTATGTATCTGCGTCGTTTCTGATAAAGGACAGACACCTGAATGGAATCTGAACGATTTTCATTAAGAAATTCCATCAGGTGCGGGCGGGAAATGCTATTTGCGAGGTTATTGAATTGTGTAAGCTGTTTATTGCATTTTTAGATGAATCTATAAAAATTGTTAATCGTGAACGAGTGTGGCTCAGTGAAAGCACGTGCCACTTTTGATTCAGGTGGGCCTGCACCTGAGTTCGAATCCCACATCACTGACTTTTTTAAGTTATGTGCGGATTTAACACTCGTTCTAAACACAGTGGAGGAAAATATCGTGAGGAAACCGGCATGTCCAAGAATTAATAACAAAAATTTCATGGATATGTGACATCGAACCTAAACTGGGTCACCCTGGTGGATTATGGCCCATACTCTCTATGAGAGAAGACCCGTGTTCCAGCAGTGGGAACGTGTAAGTTAATACGACGTTCATGGATTACAGTTCTGTTGTTATTTTATTTTATTTGTGCATGTGAATATTGCAAGATAGGCAGTTTCACTAGTGATTGAATGATGTATTCACTAGTCACTTAGTGACTCTATATTTTTAAGCTGTCTGTGTATTTACGATGAATAACTTGATAGAGTTAAGTCAGTAGAGTCATTGTATTATATAAAGTCGTTCATTTTTTTATTTTTTAACGGGCGAATGCCTTTATTACTGTAAACAACTCTACATTCTTCTTAATAAATCTAAACTAACTACTTACAAGGAGAAGCAATTGGACAACCCATAGACCTTTAAAGGCCTATAGATAGCTCAAATGCTCCAACCCACTACCAGTTGGCAGCGTACCCAAGATGCTGGCAGTATTGCCCCGTTGGATTGCAATACTGATACGTTGAGCCAAATAAGTCTCAGCATTTTGGTCACGCATCGCATCGATAAGGCGCTCTGACAGACTTTTGAAAATACGATGAGCTCCCGGTCCCCACGGACCCAAAGTAATTTATCAATTTTACTTTGATCAAGTTTGGAAGTTACAGTAAACATACTTTAAAAAAAACTTCATCTGAATATTCAGGGGCAATTTATTATTTTCAAATCCGTATCTCAATATACTAAACTAGTTTATCATAAAAATTTAGCTTAAATTCCCCTCAAAACATTTGTAATCATATTTAATTGTCCTGCCAATTCCCGTCTTTTTCTCTTCCCGCCCTGTCAACTTTTTTTTAAATCGCTAAATAAGGCCTTTTCTATTCAGCCATAGATAGATAGATAAACACCTTATTATTCACCTTAAACATAGAAACTAAGTACAAGTTAAATGTTTACAATGGTGTGACAATGGGCGATCTTATCACTTAAAGCGATCTCTTTCAGATAACCTTTGGATGGAGAGGAATAACGAAACATAAACGGACGGCGGTGATAGAAATTATAATAAACATACTAAGGGCTTACACATGATATAAATAAAAAATCTAGACTAAAAAATTTAGATTTTTTTAGTTATACAGGGAATAACATTAATGTGTAGTAATACTGAAAGGTGTGTATGGGTATCTAGTCATGAATCATCGGGCAGAATATACAACCAAAAAAAACACCATTATATTTTCCATACAAAGTTTAAAAATTATTTATTTGAATTATTTTGGACAATCCTAACAAACTGTGGCCTAGTCGAGGTAGTACGGGTCACTGACCGAGCTACTTTGTGCCTAGGCACAAAACAGATAAGTACAGAAATCAATCTACATACAAAGTGCGCTCGAGCAACGCACACATAGACACCGCTCACGGACACGATATCTGGGCACAGTTGGGATGCGAGCGCGAGTGCCATCCGCTTGAGACACGCGTCTGTGAACATTTTTGTGCAAAAATGGAGCAACGAAAAAAGGTTATTATAACTGTTCGGTGGACGGTTGTTTAAATTCAACATTAAACGGTGAATTGTCGTTTTTTAAGCTACCAGTTGTTTCAGAGAGGTAAGTAGGTATGTGCTTGTATTTCGATGGTTCATTTTCACGTAACACAAAATAGGTAGATAGGTAAGCGCCCCGGCCCCCGGCCCTGCGCCGAACAAGCGAACATGACTTTGTGGCCTTGTCATATTTTTACAATTTAAAATTAGATATTTACTGTAGTATAAGCTGTGTTAGCCTTGTGTTCAATAATCTAATGAGAAAGATGTTAATGTAAACTAATCGCATTTGTTTTGTCTTCAAAAAAACTTTATTCAGTTATAATAGTAACTGCGAAAAAATTATATCGATCGTCGTTAAGATATCGTCGATATCTTAAACACTTATTTTTTTAAATCAATCAATTTTCCTCCCAAAAACTTCTTGCGACGTCCGGTATGAAAGGTATGAAAAGTACATACATGAGATTAACTTCTGTATTTATCTGTTTTGTGGCCTAGGCGCTCTGTCTTTGAAAACGCCGAACATTTTACAAGGGCTTGATTTCGAGTCTCAAATACCGGAATTTCATACTGAACGGATCTTCGGACTCGGTCGGTTCCGTTCCGGAACCCACTCGTAAAAAAAAGGTATTTCCACATTTTTACACGACTGCCCAAAAAGGAGTATTTCAGGGTTTACGTATGTATGTATGTATTTATTTATTCCACCATTACTTCTTATTGCCTGGACAGATTTGAATGCATTAAAACCATAATAAACACATAGGTTTAAGTTTTTTTACCATAGTTTTTTTGCATGTTCGGGAACCGGTATACAAAAAAATCTCCGCGAACGGTACTTTTAATCTATGCCTTAACGTACCCGACTTGGCCTTGCCTTGATCAGTTTCAACTTTTTATCCAACTTGACGTCTTAGAATTCATATTCAGAAATAACCTAAAAAGAATTTCCGAAACGAAAACGGTCCTTTTCGGTGGAGTTTTATGGGGCGGCGTTAGAAGGTAACTTTGTTTGTGCCGCTCGACCAATGAGGAGCAGCGGCTATTATTTATTAGGATTACATCTTTATGATTGGTGCAATACGAAACAAGGCTAGCGAATCATGAAGCGGCGGCGAATGTTTGATAGCTTTAGTGTTTGCCGCGTTTTGTCAAAGATTAAACAGGTTTATTTCTGAAAACTGACTAAGTAAAGACGCTTTATTGATTACTGACTTACGAACACTCTTTTACTACGCAATGAAATCAAATGTTGGAAATGTCTTAACCATCATTATCAGCCTATTACATTCCTACTGTTGAAATTCATGCATGATGTTTTTTACATCCTATTCCTACGGTGGTTGGTGACCTCACGTATTTTTTAAGAACATCAGCCACGCTCGCTTTTATTAGGCGTTTATACTGATTAGATCCTTATTCCTAAATGTTAATTGGAGCGATGATGTTTAATGCTGTAATTAACAAGAAAGCATTAAGAAAAATAAAAAAAATACCCTGCCAAAAAATTATAGCCTATGTCACTTGGGATGATTTAAGGATTCCGAGGATACCCCATACATCCAAATCTGTTGAGGCATTTATTGTGTAATAAAAAAACGCTCAACATTAACCCCGAAAACATTACATTCCTTTTTTGGGGAGTCGCGTAAAAAGCAGTTTGCTTGAAAGTTAGTTGTAAAGTAAGGTTGGTAGGACAGCTGGCTTTGCTAACTGAAGATAAAATTTGTTTGTCAGATCTGTACACGCGGCGCACTAATATTCTTTGTCACAAGTTCATTGCTCTTTATCAGCTGATTGTTAGGGTTGAAATGAACTTGATTACCAGATATGTTTAAATTATCATATCTTGTGATTTTAAAAAGTTTCTGGTGATTTGCACTTGGACTTGAATTATTAATAAGCTTCTATATGCGTGGTTTAATTATTACTACACATTAATGTTACACGCTGTATATTACTTATTCATAAATAATTTTAATAAATTGTGACACTACCCCCTATAAGGTATGGTACCTACCTACACCTACGGATGATAATGAGGATTTTCCCAATGGCGCATTACAATTTGATTTGAGTTTTCTCAATATTGAAAAATGTGTTAAAACTTCATAAACCTACTCTATTCTAAACAGGTGTAATAATAACTAAGGCATTTCTGTAACAAAGTTCGTAAGCGAAGAGCCTGATAAAAAATGTATATCAATCATACAAACGCTCAGAAGGTCATTGCTATGCTGGTGCTGCAGAGGCTGAATTTTCTTAAAACGTATCTATAATTTGTAAGTACGACTAGGCCTAGCGCACTCTGCACTGTAGGTACGAAGCTACAAGTACATAGCCGGACACCGACGGCGGGTCGCGCGTCGTTACACGTGCCGCGTCAGAAGAGATAAGAGCTATGCGATAGAAAGAGGCGCTCTGTAGGTTAATATGACTGGTAGGTATGCAGCGCTACGCGAGCTCAATTGAATTTTATTGCGTCATAGCAAGAGTCGTTATTTATTTAAATTTCTTTGCGGAGTGATTCTTCTGTCCGTTAGTATTCTGTGGTACGACCAAGGAGCTAATATTATCTTATTTGTATTTTCAGAAACAGAGATGGCTGATCAAGAGCAGGCTCGGTGTTCGTCCAGCGAGAGCGACAATTTTGAAAAAATAGATTCTGAAGAAGCGCGGGAGGACAATGTAAGTGGAATAGATAGACATATATTTGTTAATTTTATCTCTTTGAATAAGAATCGACGAATCGATCAATTAAACATAAGTGACGGAGGATTCATTTGAATAAAAAAATATTTGTTTTGTCTTAAATTTTATTCAGTCTTTTTTTATAGAACTGAGTGATGAGACGAGCAAGTCGTTCGCCTGATGGTAAGCGTCACGCCTGCCCATAACAATTGCAGTGCAAACCAGAACTTTTTAATACCATAAAATGCACTGCGTAGCACTGCATTGCTCTCATCAACACGAGACATCAAATATTAAGTTTCATATGCCCAGTAATTTCGCTGGCTACAATGCCCTTCAAACCGGAACACAGTAATAATTGCGCAATTATCCTTAAAATCAGCAAAAAATCACATTTGTTGTATGGAAATATTTATTTTATACTGTTTTTTAGTATTTGTTGTTATAGCGGCAACAGAAATACATCATCTGTGATATCATCATCATCATGTGTGTAATTTCAACTGTTTAACTATCACAGTTCATCAGATACAGCCTGGTGACAGACGGACAGACAGACAGACAGACAGACAGACAGACAGACGGACGGACGGACAGCGGAGTCTTAGTAATAGGGTCCCGTTTACCCTTATTGGGTACGGAACCCTAAAAAACAACTTTTAGGCACACACACACATTTATTCTTTACCACAATTAACTTATAAACAACACTAACGAATAGGGACTACTCCCCGCACCTCACAGTTTTAATTAATAAAATCTTTTGGCAACGATTCCATCTGAGTGCTTATTCCAGGCTGACCGGCAGGCGAAAGACCAGCCCCCCTACCCATTATGTCACTGAAGCGCCAATCGTATATCGTGAAGAGCTCAGATTAGGGCGTAGATTCACTGCGACAATGTCTTATGCTGCCATATATTGTCGTATTAAGCTTATCTCAGTTGTAGTTATTGAATTTTGGTATACTTTAATTAATGAGATTATTTATTTTTTTATTTGAGAAGACCAACAGCACTTCTAATAAAACAATAGTAACTTATTTATATATATAAAAATACAGCCAATTATAGGTCTCCGATGAAATATGTAATTTTAAAAATATAGATATTAATTCGTTTTCTTGCCTGAATCGACAATAATTAGACCGTATCTGATAGTCGCAGTGAAGCTATACCTTTGAAATCAGCGCGACATACGATTGGCGCTTGAGGGACATATGGGTAGGGGGCAGGTCCGTAGACAGGTAGCTCGAGAGCATAAGGAAAAAAGCCTAGATGTCTAAAAATTATCAGTTTATATAGGAAGTTATATGGCTGACAGCGTTTAATTGGGTGTTGGGGGTTCGCCCCTAGGTCAGTAATATTGCGATGCGTAACAGTTTACTGGTGGTAGGTTTCTCGTAAGCGAGAGGCCGTCTGGGTGGGTACCACCGCTTTGCCAGTTATTCAGCCGCCAAGCAGTAGTGCGCAAGCATTACTGTATTCCGGTTTGAAGGGCATTGTAGCCAGCAAAGTAACTGGGCATTATGAGACTCAACAGCTAATTGTCTCAGAGTGACGAGCGCAGTGCAGCGCCGCGCAGGATTTTGCAAAACAAAGTTCTGGTTGGTGCTGTTATTGTTATGGGCTGGCGTATTGCTTACCATCAAGCAAACGACCAGCTCGTCTCGTCATTCAGTTACATAAAAAAAACTTTGTAGTAAGAGCCGGGTAGCGGGGACAGTGTATAGCAACAGATTCTTGCTTCTACGATTAAGTTAAACCACAGAATAAATAATAGTACCTGCTTTTAAACACAGGAATAGGAACCCTCCTTGGTAGTCAAATAGATGAGCCGATCGACTCAAGTAGGTATTAGCAAATAATTACAGTGGATGTTAAATAAATAATTACTTATCAAATATAATTAACAAAATCTCTAAAAAATATTCCCCTCAGTTTCTTGCCGTATCTTCTGAGTAGTGTTCCTTTTGTATTCTGTGGTAGTGCTTAGAGTAATAACTCTAAGGAGTTGTGGTTCTTTTTCCGATGCGGTGGTAGTCATTGTAATAATTGAAGTTTGTAAGTGCGTCTGTGATGCCAAACATGAATAAAGAGATTTTGACTTTGACTTTGACTTTGACTTTGACTTTGACTTGACTTAAAACATTTTATTTTACTCATTATTTTCATTGTACAGCCTCTGTGGTGTAGTACGGGACTTGGTTGGTATTCTCTAACATAAGGATTTTTGGGCGGATAGGTACCAAATATTTTTTCTTGTCTCTTGATTTTTGGTAAATTTTTACAGCTTCTGTCGTGTAGTAATAGGGAGAGTCAACTCATATCAGAGGTTATGGGTTCGATTCTCGCTAACGGGACAAATGTTTGTGCATGGAAAATAGTGCAAGTATTTGTTTCGTATCTGGGTGTTATGGGACCATGGTCCTCGTTGTTTTAGGTTCCCTAGAAAAAGGGAATCCTACTTATCTATTTTTGTGATCTTTGGGCGTATTAACCTAACATTAAGTCATAGAGTATATATACATAACTGTATACTATGAGCAGTGTACTTATACGTAAATGAATATATAAATATAATTTAATTGTATAGCGGATTTGTGTAAATTTGGAAAATACATTTTCACTTTTCTTTTATCCTATACTGTCTCACTGCTGGGCAAAGGTCTCCCCCACTCTCTCCTTCACTTTACTATACTTTATTAAGGACATGGCCGATTCTCCATATATTATTTGCCCTACAGAATCAAAATGTATGCGTCACGACCAAAATTGAAATTTTTTAAATCTTTTTTTTTATGTAACTGACTAGACCAATGAATGACGAGACGAGCTGGTCGTTTGCCTGATGGTAAGCAATACGCCAGCCCATAACAATAACAGCACCACCCAGAACTTTGTTTTGCAAAATCCTGCGCGGCGCTGCACTGCGCTCGTCACTCTGAGACAATTAGCGGTTGAGTCTCATAATGCCCAGTAATTTCGCTGTTCTTATAGTAAGGATATTTTCGTACCCAGGGCAATGCTAATTTCACCGTGGGCGAGGAGTCGGACCCCGCGGAGCCCGACGAGCCCGCGCATGAGGGCCGGGACTCCTTCCCCAACGCCCCGCCTCCCAACATACGTCGGCAGCACCTCACGACAGCACAGCAGCTGGCGCTGGCTGAGAAACGCAGCAAGCTTAGGTACGTAATCCAAAACAAATCTAACAAGATCTCTAAAAAACTGCCCCTCAGTTTCTTGCCGTATCTTCTGAATAGTGGTTCTTTTTCCGATACGAAGGTAGAGGCATGGTGATAATTTGACGTTTCTTAACTGCGTCTGTAATGCCAAAAATGAATAAAGAGATTTTGATTTGATTTGATTTGATTTGAAAACATCAATAAAGATTTTTTATTTAAATGAGCATATCGTTCACCTGATGGTAGGCGCCACGCTTGCCTGTAAATAAATCATTTCAGTGCCACCCAAAACTTTTAATACCGTGCAAACGTACCTACCTATTTATTTATTTACTTGAAATGAAACAAATTTATTTGTAAGCTAATTCAAGGACATGTGACATCCACCAACCCGCACTAGGCCAGCGTGGTGGATTATGGCCCATACTCTCTCTATGAGAGAAGGCCCGTGTCCCAGCAGTGGGGACGTGATGGGCTGATGATGATGATGATGATGAAGGTGACAGCAGTAGTTTTTCACAACAAATTTCGGCCTTTGTAGGCGTACATATATTTAACAGTTTTATTATCAGAGTAGCAATTATATTTATTTTGTTTCATATTAAATGTCATACTTGCAACCACCGCACCGTGCAAATTACTGCGTAGCACCGCATTGCGCTCACCCCGAGACATCATTATATATTACGTCTCACTAGGTATGTCCAGTAATTTTAGCTAAATTACTAGCTACAATGCCCTTCAAACTAGGCAAAACGAAAATAAATAAATACGCCCACCGATCACATAGGTAGGTACATAAGTGAAAAGTGAGTGACTCTCACTCTTGATTTCGATTTATCATTCCCATCCCTAAAATCCTGTTGAGTGGTCACATTGTCATTGAATGCAGTGCAGTACAACTCTGTTTTGTAAAAAGTTACAAAGGTAAGCAATATGCTATTTTCACTTATCTTGCTTACCGTGACTCAAAACTAGTTCCTTCCAAATAAGTTGTAAAAATGCCACTCGCATCAATGCCAGCCCATTATCATTATTATAGTCCATTATATAATCGGAGTTGCATACCTAAAGACCTCCTAAAGACCTACCTAGCTACTTGATGACGTCACGAGCTGACAGGTGCTCGATTTGGCGGCAAAACCTCCAGTACAAAACTAGCGTCCGCGGTCCGTACACGGTTTGTTAATTAAAAAAAAAATACGTGTTTAATCGCGAAGTTTTATGTTTTTTGGTGAAGTGATATTGGTTAGTGATAAAAAGTATTCTGCTTGATTTTAGCGCCGAAGGGAGCGTTCCATTTTCAAATTATGACAAGGAGTTTCGTTGGGATTGTTTACTTTTTTTAAATAATGTTGCCCTATTTTTATATTAGCGGGTGGTTAGTGATGTCTGTTTTAAGTAATGTTAATCGATGTTATCGAAAAATAAATAACAGGGATAATACTAAGATAAGATTATAAGCTATGACAATATGAGTATTAGTGTATGAAAACAATTCGGCAGTTGATAGCGAGCATAGTGACATGGTAAATACAAATACAGAGATGAGTAAAATCGTGATATGATAAAGCAATTCTTATCATTTTTATGATAAAGATTTTACTAACGTTCGTCGTGCCAAAAAATACTCGCGCTTGAATTGTGGAACAAACAAAGCGCGATTAAAAATAAATATTAAGTTTAGTGTTAAATTCAATCGTGACAATGTGGCATAGTCGTCAACTACACATGATAGGGTATGTGGTCACACTTCTTAAATTCATTGTTATTATTGTCTTCGATAATGTTTTAAAGGTTTGCCTCCTGCGATTTAGTCGCAAAAATTAAAAAATCTTTCCCAATAGTTGTACTAAGTACCTACTTAAATAGGTAATTATAAGCCAACGGGAACATCGCACCAAATTTTTTATTAGATAGCCTTTATTTAATTTGTCAAATAATTCGATAAGTCTGTGACTCAGTGTATAGAACTTTTAAAATTATTACGAATGTTAAAAGGAACAAGCAGTATTAATATTGGATTCATAATGAGATTCATGATTTTAATGGATAAACGTTTAAACTTCAGTACATACCTATCTCATTTCATTTATTTGCTCTACCACGAGAGCTTAGCGAAGTTAATGACTCATTATTTTTAAAGCTATAATTTTTACATTATAATCAGGTACCTAAATAATTTAATACATATTTATGTGATAGTATATCACACTGCTGCATCTGCTGCAACCTCATTCAGCTGGTAATCAATAGAAAAATTATGCTTTAAATATTATATTGAGAACCATTTGAATATTTCCCCTAATGGCTTATTAACTATGTAACTACGTGTTTAATTTATTCTTGAGCTGTTTACGACCTATAGAGCAGTTAACAATTACTAAAATTTAGTTATACATATTAGGTTGCTTTTAGCAAACCTCTGTGGTGACAGCCTCTGTGCTGTAGTGGTTGGACAGGTTGGCTTGAATCTCATACTCCACACGGGTTCGATTCCCGCGACAGGACAAATGTTGGTGCACAGAAAAAAAGCGTAACCATTTGTTTCGTGTCTGGGTGTTGTGGCACCATGGTCCTCAAAGTTCCTGGTTACCTACATACATGAAACCCTAGTTACGGGCCGGGATCTATGCATGTGATCGTTGAACGAATTAAAAAAAACCTGAAGCGTCTCATACTTGGGCAAATTCGCGTTTTGCTACCCAACGTCAATTTGTTGTGTCAACTTGAAACTCATTTGGCATGCGACGAAAGTAGCCTTCTCAATCCCACATCTGCTTGGCGGGCTTTTCAGCTAGTCTCAAATCGGTGATTTGTTTTGGAACGCAACGTGCTGTTTTGAAAATGATTCATTAATTATTTTAGTACCTGAAATGCTGCTGTGAGTATATCCTTTCGGACCATTGCTAAACTTTGAGTTTGAAGTCACTTTTAAGCTGAATATGATTTTGTATTTAATGAATTGGTGACTCAGGGTTTTTCTTACTCTAGTAACTTCAACAGTTTGGAGGCCATGACGTTAACTAACATCGATTTAATTTTTTGGATAAACCCGAACTAAATTATTTGTTTTATAAGTTTTGGCAAGGTCGTTGTGGATATCTAAATAGAAGACAAATTAGACGACCGACGCTAAACCACGGCACTTACGCTTTTTATTCGTCAATTTATAGTTTTTGTTTGCGCAAACAGTTCCGTATTGGTAATCAGGTACACACACTAGACACTACACGTCGTACGAGAAAATTTAATTATTTATAATAATTTATTTTGTTACTTATTATTTGGATTCATGATAAATTTATTCTATTTTTAGTAAGATTATTTATTAAACATAATATGATTTAGTAGTTATGGTTTACCTTTCTATTGATTAAATTATCATAATTTTGACAAATTTAAGAATTTATTTTACAACTAAATCGTAAGCGTAACGTAGTTAAAATATTTTGATTACTTTGATTGATTTTCTTATATATATTACTATTTTACTATATAGGTACCTGCCGGTGGCGAATCTTATTCCATCATCAGTTTTTACCTGCAACGAACGAAACAAACTATTTCAATTATACATAATTAACTACTTAAATGTGGGTCAAAATCTGTGTAGAGGTAAGTACCCTATGGCGTCTCGTCTGCAATGAAGGTTACCTCTGGTTGCTAACCTTGTTACCTTGCAAGGACAATAAAATTGAATCCAAAGGTGATTACCAAATGAAAAACAGAATTTGAAGTCTTCTTAATCTAATAAATATAATGGTGATTAACTATAGTATTTTTATTTGTACTACGAATTTCATTTTAATTTAAAACTTTAATAATATTATCATTATTGTTATTATTATTAAAGTTTTAAATTATGCTTGTTTAAAGCTTATGCTTGTCGTAGTAAAATATCTGCATGGTAAATAAGTAACAATTTACATTGTATAAAATAGTATTTACGTAATCCTTGAATATACAAACGGCATTCTGTTCATGAACAAAGTAATTACGTAAAGTCGGTAAAGTTTAAAATTTTGACATAAATAACTACTTACCTAGGTACTTAGTTTATTATTTTCCTCAATTCTTATATACCTACCTATTATGTCACATTCGTATTGTATTGGTGTGTGTATGTGTACTCAGTTGTCTCATGTGTAATGAACTAATGAATTAAACAAAGTGCAAAGTTCTAGCGCAAAATCAAACAGAACAATACCTACAAATTAAACAGCGAATCGGGTTTGACTTACGCCAGCTGAGGTTGGATATCTTTAGCTGAAGTTAATAAAATAAACAAACATAATGTAATATATGATATTTTAAATATTATTAATAGGTATTGCTTATTGTTTTTTAATATTTATTACTATTTATATTTCTTTCTTTATACTTAAGCATAAAACAGTTTGTACATGGAGGGTTTAATGCTAGGTGTATGGTGTGTAAGGTGTATGTAATACATGATATTATCCATTTAGCAAATCATAACCAATGCATACTAACTATTACTTACGTTGCCGTAACGTTACTGTGCTCTGTGTGTTAGCGGAAAGATACTATCGCCAAGTAAAATTTTTTGACAGACGAAAAACGCATGTGTCAAAGTTACGAGTTTTGAATTGTTGAATGGCTGGGATCAAGTTCTATTTATTTCTAGAGCTTAGTTACCTTATTTTGATCAGGTTGACCAGAATCTAAGTTTTTTTTTTTATGTAACTGTGTGACGAGTAAGCAATACGCCAGCCCATAACAATAATAGCACCACACAGAACTTTGTTTTGCAAAATCATGCGCGGCGCTGCACTGCGCTCGTCACCCTGAGACAATTAGCTGTTGAATCTCATAATGCCCAGTAACGTACTACGTATAACATTACCAAAGTAACCGACATAGCCCATCGAATTAGCAGGCTGAAGTGGCAATGGGCTGGTCACATCTCTCGAAGGACGGACGACCGTTGGAGCAGACGTGTCCTTGAGTGGAGACCGCGAATCGGCAAGCGTAGTGTAGGACGCCCACCGGCCAGGTGGAGCGACGACCTGCGAAAGGCGGCCGGAAGAAACTGGATGAGAAGAGCCGAAGACCGGGCTCAGTGGCGTTCATTGGGAGAGGCCTATGTCCAGCAGTGGACGAATACAGGCTGATGATGATGATGATAACATTATTGTCATTCCAGCTATACGAAGGCCATAGTTAAATATTTACTTAACAAGTTATATGCTAACCATGACGTGTTACTTGCGTTTGTATTTTAAGCACTAAATTACAATGGTTTGCTTATGTTCATAAATATTTTAATACGTGATAGTCGGAGGCTTATCTCTACTTGAATTATGCAATACTATAAAGTGCGTAAGATCGTAAGATCGTCTTCAAATATGAAAAATGTAGACGAAAACGTGCTTATATCTAATTTAATTGATCGCCAACATAATGTACACTGTTAAAAAGAATTATATAAAATCACAAATACAAAATAGCTAAGTGTCATCACAATTATAGGCGAAGTTGCACAAATATGATTTAAATAGCGGGAGCTCTATGTTTTTAAGCGACAGTAGGCAAAAATAATATCAGTCAGTTCTTTTTTTTTAACGCTTAATAGATCCATGTTTGGCCACTATCTCGCCTGATGTGAAGCGATGATGAGGCCTAAGATGGAGCACATAGATCTAGAGAGAGACGGCAGTTGAGCGGCTGCTCAGACCCGTCTCTCTGATGGTTCACCGAACATCATCCCGAAACACGACTAGGTCGCTTGACGGCATGGCTTTGTTCGGTGGGTGGTATTACAACCACGGCCAGAGCCTACCACTCGAGTTCAATAAAAATTCAAAGTTATTTTAATTACATCATAAAAATTAATACCATATTATAACATAATTAAAAACCATAAATAAAATGCTGGCAGGACTGGTCATATTTGCCGCAAAACCGATAACCGTTGGGGTAGACATGTTCTAGAGTGGAGACCGCGAATCGGAAAACGTAGCGTAGGACGCCCTGCGACAGATGGAGCGGCGATATACGTAGGGTTGCTGGTAGCGACTGCAGAAGGAAAGCCGAAGATCGGGCTCAGTGGCGTGCTATGGGAGAGGCCTATGTCCAGCAATGGACTGATGTGGGCTGATGATGATGATAAATAAAATAAAGCAAATTAAAAATTTGAAATAAAATTAATAATATCACAGAGATTTAATTGACTTTTTAAATTTGCATGTGTTGCCAGTAAATAAATCGACATTGTAATTTTTTGAGATGCTGCTGAACTCGCGAACAAACCTGTTGATGTAAGTATGCGTTCTGACCAAAGTTTGAATTAGAATGAGTGTCTTTCAGAATGTTGAATCTTAATGTTCTAGGTAGTCTTGTTAGTGTAGAGAAATTTAATAATGAAAGCAGTTCCGGAGCATCAAGAAAACCATTAGCCAGCTTAAAAAGAAACGACATGTCAAGCATTCCTCTTCGATCCCATAGGGAAGTCATTTTTAAATGTTTTAGTCGTTCTGTGTAATTTCGAATGGTTTTTCCTAAATTGCAGGAAAATACTAGGTGCCACAGAAAACGTTTTTAAATTTATGTTATATTCATTAAAAAATAATTAAATACGTCAAATTGTGTAATCAAAAACGATTTAAAAGTACATTAGTTAACAGATCTACAGAACCTTGTGTCTATAAAAGGAAACCAATTAAATTATATGTAAACGTCTTAACTAGAGTTTCCTTTAAGTATATTTCTAGAGGTCTTCATTGACTATCTGTGGTAAAGATGATATTAAACTCCCAATGGTGAATGCGGTAACTTTATTGCGGCTTTTGATAATTATAGTGATTTTATCAAAGGCCTTATAATATTTAAGAAAAATCTACAGTTCAAGCATTCAAAATGTTAATAGACCTCCCGTTGACGTTATAGTGTTTAACTAACTTACTTAATTAAGTAAGCCTTCTTAAGTTAAATTAGATATGTGTATTATTGTGAGAACTTGTTTATGATTATCATTAAATATTGTGAAGTGTAAATACCTATGTTCAGTTAAATACAAGTTGACATTAAAATTCCAGATTAAATTCATATCCGTGTCTTGCTTGGTAAAATATAATTCCGTAAATAATTTTATGCATCCTTTACTAAAGTTTTTTCAATTTATTGATTTTTTTTTTTACATTAACTTTTTGAAACGGTTATGAATGATCCAAACTTCAAGGTTAATGTCTACAATAATAGTAGCTTCTGGCTCTCTGTATGTACCTAATAGGTATAACTATTTACTTAGTTGTGATGACGGTAACGACAGGCGTTTAGCGATCAGTAGATAGGAGGAAACTGATTCTACAATTTGTTTTCAAAATGATTTGTCGTAAACAACATGGTATTATAACTTTTTATATAATATGATTCAGTTTTGTTTCGGTGCTGGCTGGGTTAAAGCTGTTGTTCTGTTGCAGTGCTGTTTTTGTTAAAACAAGCTAATGACACTATCATTGTGACTTGTAAAACAAACTTGTAAAACAATCTAGATATAATTCTAGAATTTCCTTAAGGATGATGCTGATAATTTAATAAATAACAAAACATCTATATTGTACAGTAAACGGACAAAAGTGCAGTAGCACCTTAAAGTCGATAATCGCCCGCACGGTGTAACCCCGCGCATGCTGCATATTTTATATCTGTGTGTATAATGTCCTTACGCACACAACAAAACGTCATACGGTATAACAATGAGGAGGTGCACTTCGTCAAATGCATGTGGTAAACATTAGAAAAAGATAACAGTATATACTCGCTTTCTTCTTAGTGAGTTATCCGGTTTTACGCCGAGCCGACTCAAAACAACAGCTTAAATTCGTTTACTTAATAAATGTGACAATGGTGGAGTGGCGTAAGTAGTAAACTCTTATACGATGGTCAATAAGGGTATATGGGTTCAATCCTGAGTGCCGTGATCACTTTTTGGTATTTATTATTAAGCTTAAATCCCTGTTAATATAACAAACTATAAATTGCAGCCTTTGTTAAACATGAATTAAAATAGTCGTTCATAAGGGAACATTTATTAAAATCCAAGTTAAAAAACATTTTGTAATTTAATAATTAATAACCTACTTATGATAAACATTTATTTACTTATAGTTTTTAAAAGAAATAGAAACCAATACATCTCTTATTACCTATTGGTTATTTAAGGTTTATAAAGGGTGATTTTTTAAGAGGTATAGGATTTGATTTTCAAACAAAACACAAAAAATTTGAAAAATTTGATGAAATCTTTATTGGAATCGATAGAACGATCAATATAATTTAATGTTTGAAGATGATTTCATGCAAATGCTGGCCGCGGCTCCGGTTTAGATGGCCCATTCGCAAGGCCCAATTTCGGCACACTCTCTCCAACATATCAGCCGGTATATCACGAATAAATGCTTCAATATTGGCTCCCAGTGCGTCAATCGTTGCTGGTTTATCCCTGTAGACATGAGCCTTAACATGGCCCCACAAAAAATAATCCAAAGGCGTTAGATCACACGATCTAGGTGGCCAATTGACGGGCCCAAAACGTGAGATAAACTGTTCACCGAAGGCGGCTCTCAATTGGGCCATTGTTTCGCGTGCCGTGTGGCATGTGGCACCGTCTTGTTGAAACCACATGTCAGGCATGTCCAATTCTTCCATTTTGGGCAAAAAAAAATCGCCAATCATCACACGGTAGCGCTCGCCATTCACAGTAACGTTTCGGCCATTGTCGTCTTTGAAAAAGTACGGCCCGATGATGCCACCGGCCCATAATCCACACCAAACAGTACATTTTTCGGGATGCAGTGGTAGCTCTTGCAATGCTTCTGGCTGGTCTTCACTCCAGATGCGGCAATTATGCTTATTGACATATCCATTCAACCAGAAATGAGCTTCGTCGCTGAACACAATTTTTCGATAAAAAAGTGGATCTTCCTCCAACTTTGCCAATGCCCATTCACCAAATGTTAGACGTTGTGGGAGGTCGTGTGGCTTCAATTCTTGCACCAGCTGTATCTTGTAAGGTTTTACACGCAAATCCTTTCGCAAAATTTTCCACGTAGTGGAGTAACAGAGGCCCAATTGCTGCGAACGGTGGCGAATCGACATTTCACGGTCATCACTAACACTGGCGGATACAGCCGCAATATTTTCTTCGGTCCTCACTCTACGTATGCGTGTTCGTGGTTTAATGTCCAATAATGTAAACTGGGTTCGAAATTTAGTCACAAGCTTCTGAATAGCTGCCTCAGTAGGCCGACCAAACTGCCCATAAATTGGAAGAAGTGCGCGATGCACTCTCTTAACCGAGCATGCATTTTGATAGTAAAATTCAATAATTTGCAAGCGTTGTTCGTTCGTAAGTCGATTCATGGTTAAATTTATAGACCAAACTGAACAAGTTTGACAATGACACAAGACACGATTCACGCGTGATCTGTCAAAAACAGTGTTGCCAAAAAGATACCAGCAAAAAAATCACCCGTTATAAGCTTAAAATATTCATTTTCTCAAGGAAAAGAGGTTTGAAGCTTAACCCCTTATAACCATAAACTACAAATTTTTCTTTAAAAAATCATTCAAATTTACCTACTAACTATTACTATTACTAACTATGACTTAAAAGTTTTATCATCGGTAAATATTGTAGTAGTCTTCCAGTTAAAATCCATATATTCTCGAGCAAAACGCAATCATTCCTGTTTATATGCCTTCGCGTCAAACATGATTTCTTAGCAGGTATTCGGTGATGTAATCCTTCGGCATGGAGTCCGCGGTGGACAGTGCGCAATGACGTTTCCACTTATTGTTCTGTATTCGTTTCATATTGTTCCACCATAAAACGTCGCTGAGACTGGTTGATAACCAGTGGGCTTCCACTCCTTAACAGTATTTCTCTAAAACAGAGTAATCTTTATTATATTACAACACTTTTAAACTAGCAATTTACACCACAACGCAACTATAATAATATCATCACATAATCTATTATAACTTACACATAAGCCGGTTTCATTGGAAATTTGAGATATATTAAGTCCATTTTTCTATAAAAGGCCACTATATTTGCCCTTTCATCGATATTTCTATTTGCTTGCATTTGTAATAATAACTATCAAACGAAACAACACCAGTAACAATAAATCTACCGCTCGCAACAAAGTTCACCAACAGACAAGTTCACTATTCTATTGCCGTCTTGTTTCAAATCTACCTTCATCTTTTGAGAAACTGGTTAAAACATTGAAATAAAGAAACAACACCACATCGATGACATTTCAAACAAAATTCTAAAAACTAAAATGTAAAAATGATTTATAGTACGAGAGGATTCGAACCGACGTGTCGCGGTATCATGATTTATGACAATTAATCACTGTGCTAAACTACTGAGCCAGACTGACACTTATCCAATGTCTCGAAATTAAAAGTTATTAACTGGAAAAGTTTACGACAGGAAGACGATTGATAATCTCGCTCTTTGATTGGTTCATAATGAAAGAATACATTGTATGGGTGTGTGTGTGTGCCTGCAAACGCTTTGTAGAAGAAGGTCATTAGTGCGATTTACTTTGATGCTATTGCTTTGTGAAACTGCTACTGGATTTTTGACCGCCACTGTACAAGGAAATGTTTTACTAGAATGTACAGAAAATTGTGTTTGTGTAATCATTATTAATTATTAGCTGTCGGCGTCGTACGAATTATTGTTCTTATTATTTACTCGGACGTAGAATGAATGACAGTAAAAAATATTAGCAAATATGGATTGACTAGGAGCAGAAATAATTAATAACTGAAGAAAGGAAATTCGTCAACGACGTGAGTCCTTGCCGTTTTTTTAAATATTTATAAAGAAAAAACTAAGTTCAATATAGACTACAAAATAAGAAATAGCGTCTAATCCCAACGAGACTTCTTTATAAGAACAGTCACCAAAAACAAGTGATCATGTGTGAACGTGTTACGTGCAAGCAATAAAAAAAAACAATAAGACAATAGTGAAACTAATTCCATGTGGAACATCTTCAACATGTTGAAGCGAAGAACATCAAAACGTTTTGTGATCGGAGACAGCAATGATGTCCAGAACTTCGATGATGAGGAGCCGACTGAGGTGATACCTTCGAGCTTGCTGCAGAAATTCCAGATGACTCTAGATTCAGAAGCTGAGCCTGGTGATAATGTTCAAAAGAAAGAGGTGATTAAAGAGGATGTGAAGCTATTAAAGCCACCTGCGCCGCCTCTGAAGTAAGTTATTGTTTGTTAATTTATTTTTATTTTTATAATAAAAAAAAAACAAATACCATATAATCACTATTAATGCAAAAATTTACTGTAAAAAATAAAATGTAAGAACGTAACTTTCATATTTAAATAGTTATCATTTTTAACTAAATGCCTTGAAACAGTCAATCGATACATACATACTTAAAAATTATTAAGTTCACTATTTATATATTCGGCTCCCTTGACACACATTACCTAAACGGGACAGACTGGTTTTAAAATGCATCTCCATATTATATTCCATAATACTTAAAAAATATATATATTCTCACAATTTTAATTGTTATTATTGCCAGTGCGATCTGCTACATGCTGAGTTTGTCCGTACCTTCAAGGGTGTCTTCATAGAGTATGGTTTATAAAATATGCGCAGTAAAATTTGCCCTTAACTTCCGGGCTTCTGAAATTGTTAGGTTTCTTATTTAAAATATTTTCTATCTCACAAACAGATCTTTTTATGGATAGATTGACGTTGTATTTCGTAAAGTGGTGATTTAATGACTAGAGTCATTTTCTGATAGTACCTACCTACCCAATACCTCGCTTCGTAGTTGTAGATTGTCATTGAATTTTCTGACTTTTTTGTAATGATTAATATCTATAGAGTATACCATGTATATCTGTATAGAGCGCATCTACATTTCTACGTAACCGTTTCTGTGTAAGTAATGATATTATTTCTATATATTATGTTGTCATACCTAGTTAAGGAGTCGTCGTACATACAAACGTAGTTCCAAAATAGTTTGTAATTTGAGAATATTTTCACTATGCTGTTATTCGAAATCGAGTAGTAATTATTGAGTCTCTGTTTTCATTTCAAAATACATAACTAAAACAAAATGTAAGCAAATTGCGTTTTGCAATTTTTTACTTGACGCCTTTGACAGAGACTGGCAACATACAGCTCGAGATCAAGAGCACTGGAAAAGTCCATGTGAGGCCATTGCCCAGCAGTGGGGCAGTTCAGGCTAAATGCTACAACACATCCTAGTTATTAAATAAGTAACTATCTTTAGTAGTTAGTTTATCTTAGAATAGAAGACACTTCATGGCACTTAAGAAGAAATTCTATTTTGAACAAACTTTCTTACGATAAGTACAATAGACGGTGTTATCGCTAAGCAACAATCTCTTCCAGACAACCGTATGCTATAGAGAGACAATTTTACAGACGATAGTGTGCAGACATAAGTAGCAGTGATTTTTGTCTTTTTCTACTTATTATATTTAATTGAAATTTTTATTTAAGGTCTGAACTTACAGATGAGGATGACAGGTAAAATAAGAATTACTTATTTCTATATTAAAATTGTTTTTTAGTTTTGTAGAGCAATACGGAAAGATAGTAATAAGATATAAGAGAGATTAGACGTTTGGTGTATTTTATAACCCGTGTATGTGCTTTTATGTCTTGAATTAACTTTTGTAAAATTTTATTATTATGCTTTAACTACATTGCAGGCACTTACGTATATTAGATAACATTGTGAAAATTACGATTAGCTTTGATTAAATTAGAGCTTACATAAATATGCCATGTGATGGCGTTTCGACAATTTGGCTTCTCTTGTTTATATTCGTAATTTGTATCTTAAAACAATACCTTTAACTAGTTCTCCTGAGGCTTAGGTCTTATTTTCACTTATGGTGGTTGTTTTTCATACACTTGTTCGCTGAATAGTGAAAATACCTCAATTTATGCGTGATGAACTATTTACGGGTGGTTATTTACGCACAATTAATGAAATGGTGTACCATTATTTTAAATAAAACCTATTTGTAGCACTATGATTGCATTTGTAACAATTATAATAGTTGGAATAATAGGTACGTTAGTTAACCTACATTATTTAAAAAAAACATAAACTGTGTAACAATGGAAAGAGGCTTTGAGTGGTCTAAGCCGAGTAAAGTTGAAGAAAATATACCTACTGCCTACTTACTTTATCCAAGTTTATTTCCAGTTTTGTTTAATTTCACGATTATCAGATGTTTCACCGAAAAATGCAATAGGGAACGTGTGAATTTTTTATCAGGATATGGCGTGACTGATAGATTTGTATTAATATTTGAATAACACAGTGCAAGCACATGCGTTGCGTCATTGAACATTCAATAGATTTGAACAACCGGTTAGGAATGATTTTTTACTGCCATAGGATCCCTGGTTTTTATATTGAGCTTAGTTCAGTTCCAATGACTTTTTATTGTGAATTATTCAGCTGAGTAGCTGGGTCACTTAGGTAGGTAGTTGTAATTCACGGAAAAAGTCGGGAAACGAGAAAGAAAGAAAGTCATAAAATTATTTCTTCAAGTAAAACTGTACACAACAACTCACAGGCAGACACAAGGGCCCAAATACCAACCAGACTCCTCAGACACTGGGCCAACGAGCCATTGCATGCTCGAGCAACCATTTTTTTCTATCGTTGTTATCTCGTCTTACGGCTTACAGTGGCGATTACCATCGGCATTGGTTTTGCATGGTTTAATGTTTAGCAACTTTTGCTGACCGTGCCTACTTTAGATTGCAGTAATTTGAATATTTATTATTTATCAATTTATTAATCTTAGACTCGCAGCTTAGTATCTAGTTATTTACAGCTAGTTACGTTTGATTTTATCTACAAATAATTGAACTGTTTAGGTAATAAAATTATTGCGAAAACATAAGGTGAGGTTGAGGCAGTCGAAGCTAAAGGTTTTAAGACTGAATGTCGTGATAATATTTATGTGTCGATTTTAGGTGCCTACATTACCTTTTTATACCTTTTTAGATTACTTTAATAATGTGACTATCGAGTAGGTACATAAGCTTTAAGCTAATGAGGTCAATCGGCTGAAATTTTGTGTACCTATTCGATAGAAAATGTTGCTTAACCGAGAGAATACTGCGCGTAGGTAGTCAAACAAACAATTTGCTTGGCGCGTGGCCACGTTCCGAGTTTCGAAGCTCACGTTTGTTTATCCACTTGTCGAACATCTCGCTTTAGCCGAGTACCCACTTGATAGGTATCAACTAAAGAGTAGATAATACACAATGGTAGATACCTAATATCCTACCTAGTATCAATCACATCACTCCACTTAAACAAGTAGATTAGTATATGATAGTTAAGATATGCATAATCAAGGTGGAAATAAAGAGAAAGTCCAATCGTCGTAGTCAGTGCGGTATAGCCACACCGACAACAACAAATCTCCTGCTGAGATTCCAACGACACAGGTCTACATGGCCCAAGTTCACTGGTATGTCAAAACAAAGCAGCAGACCAAGCTCACCCTGAGGGTCGTTTAGTTGGAAACTCAACATAATGTGAGTTTCAAATAATTGTGGCGAGAGTTCCAACTGAGCGACTTGCGAACTACTTGAGAGAGGAGTATTGGTCGAGGGGTGTCTAGCCCGATGATTCTACGGAAGGGACGTGACACCACACAATGATGTGTTAAGAAATACTTTTACCTAGATTTTACAAGTAATCTGCACCGGCTTCGCACGGATGCAATTTACTAATGAGGTGTCATTTTTTGACTACTTGAATACAAAACGTCGAAATTCAAGAAAAATCTCTACAAAAAATCATATAGAATGTATTGTACATATTAACCTTCCGTCTAAAAATCTCTAAATGACAGTTAAAACCGTATCAAAATCCGTTGCGTGGTTTATTCGATTTCAAAATAATTTAATATCTTATAACGATATTATGCATTTTTGCATACAGGTTCGAGCGAGTCATCAAAGTAATAAGGATTAGTAGGTATTTAAATTTGATAACATAATATTATGCTGAAATTAATTAAATATTGTAATTATCTCACATACAAGTACTATTCATGGAAAATTGTGATAATAACGAGCACACTTATCGATAAACTTGAACTTTCGCAGCTCTATTGTCAACAGTTGCAGTAAACAATACTTACGCAAAACCTCCTTGCAATTTCCTTCATAACTGGCAACTCTGAAGTAATTATCTATTCATCCCGTTCTGGTATCAGTTAATCAAAGGGCGCGAACGGGATAGCATGATCGTATGATCCGTCATCCGAACCCGATTGGATTGGTGTACGTCAAAGACGTCAAAGTACGAAAACAAAAAACTGCATATCTATTTTGGCGGATAAAATGATATTTTCAATATAAAATACTATTATTTGTATGATTAAAACTGTTGGAGTGAGTGATATAGTGTTTTTACCGTGTGTCTGTGATAAATAATGTATCCTGGCATGAATGGCCTATACATGGACTCGCCTTACAGGTTAGAACACTATAATAATTAATTGCAAGCAATTTTCTCAGCAAATAATTATAAAACTTTGCAAAACTTATCTTTATAGCCTAGATTAATTAAATATGTAGAGATACATGGGTTTTTCAGTGCGTTATTTGTTGATTTACCTGTTTATATATGTCAAGAATGTCACGGCAGTGATTTCTCCGATTTCTCTATTACGTTCGTTGTATTTCGTTTCCTTTGCATTTAATTAGCTCAAAAAGTATTGAAGATGTCAGGTATCGTAATTGCGAACGTGTAAATATGTTAAGTTTGCAAAATTTTGTGTTAATGTTGTTTGAAAAATGTTGGTAGGTACTTTACAATAATTAAATATTACCGTGCCTCAATTTAAAAGTAATAATATGTAAACATTGTAGAAATATCAATTAAATTGTGGAGTAATTACGTGATTTGTAAGAGCAGCTAAAATTATTTAAGATCGGCCTCTCATGAATTTCATTATGCATTCTGCTTTTCTTTCAAAAGTTGCCTAAAACTCATCACATACAAATATAAGCCCTCTGAAGTGTATAATACAATACAATACAATTACACTTTATTACATACCACAAACAATCACATATGTAGCTCTATTTGTTAACTGACTTTGTAAAAGGAGAAGGTTCTCTGTTCGATTGTTTTTTTTTAATGTTTGTTACCTCAGTACTCTGCCATTTATGAACCGAATTGGAAAATGCTTTTAGCGCTGGGTTCAGTATAGCTATGAAGTGGTCGCATATAAATTTGATCGATATTTGACCTTCGACTTCGAAGATACATTGACGTCATTTTTTTTTGTTAAAATGTATACTTGGACGTCATTTTATTTTAAGTATAAGGTATTCAATAATTATTTACTTGTCTAGTTCACCGACAGATTAACCTGTTCGTATTGTGAGTTCAAATTCCTTCCAATAATGCTTAAGGCAGTGAACTTAAAGGGTTAAACAAGTTTACAAAATAGCAACTGCACAAAAGTAAATTCATTAAAAACATTTATTGCCTAATTCCTAATAAATATCACCTAGGCCAGGGGTCACCAACTACTTTCATTTGGGGTCTGTTTTTTAAAATAAGATGACCGCCATGGTCTGTAAGGTTTAAAGCCCCCCCTTGTTGTTAAAATTGAAATAATATGTCAATATAGATACAATATCAATAATGAAATAAAACGCAAGGATACCTATATTGTAACTGTTTACAAGGTCCGCATACTTAAGGCGTTTTCATACAATCTAGATTTGAGAGTGAACTGTATACTTACAAATAATTATACACTTATTTTGAAAGTGTGCTATGACCTTCCATGCGTTGAGCTGTGGTCGAAATCAAGTTAAACAAGATTTTTGTGGAAAAATATATTTTTCATGACAAGCTTTTAAAAAATTCGTAATCGGGACCGTGAGCAGATTACAATGAGCTCAAACACTACTTTATGATTATCCGTCAACGAGTTCTAAACCCCACTTTCCGTCTCCATCATCAGATCAGCTGGCTGTCACCATAAAATTCTATTATCATGGGACTTTGACAAGTATACAAAATTTCAACTCTGTGGTTCTGATTCTACTTGCAAGATTTGACCCAAACAAACAGATAATAAACATTGCAAGTTAAATAAAAGCTTGTAAAAAAGTGAATGCTATGCATAAATAATAATAATAGTTTTCTGGTTCTAGGCCGTCCATGTCCCAGGGTACGGTGATCCATAGCCAGCGGTTTCAAGAGAAAGACTTCACTATCGCCACACCAGAAGAGTTTGTACGCAGATTCCAGGGCACAAAAGCTATTAATAAGGTACGTAGTTAAAAATTACACTGCCTTACTCCGTCCTGGCATCATTCAATATACCTTTTTGTAAAGTAACTTAGTTGTGAGACGAGCATGCTGTCTAACTGATGATGTAGCTCTGAAGTCGGGCCGTCTGCTTGTTTGTCTTTTTATTATAACAAAAAGAAAAAAAATTCACTTTCGTGTTTGTCTGTTTGTCTGTCGTTCCGGGTGGAATCTTGCAGCTCACATTTCGAGCACTTCCCGATTAGCTATCCGGCTGAAACTTTCAGGGGAGCTCACAACTCATTGACATGCATTCTAAATCCATTTATTAGCATGCAATGCCGACAATCTCAAACGGCACATAAAAACGTTTTTAGTTTATTTTTTGTTTACTGTTTTACAGGTCCTCATAGCCAACAACGGTATCGGCGCGGTAAAATGCATGAGATCAATCAGAAGATGGTCCTACGAGATGTTCAAGAACGAACGCGCTGTGCGCTTCGTTGTCATGGTGAGTTTGCACCTTTTTTAGGGCCAGTGGATCCAACAGAAGCCCTTATTGTGGTCAACCTGTCGCGGATAACAAATTCAACCATTCTCATGAAAAAAGAAATGTATCGCTATGTGACAGCCTTTGTGGTGTAGTGGTTGGGCAGTTTGGTCCTAATCTCATACACCGCTGAGGTTGTGTGTTCGATTCACGCGACGGGGTAAATGTGTAAAGAAAAGAAGCGCAAGCATTTTTTTGTCTGGATCCTTGTAGTTATTGTTTCCATAGATACAGGGAATCCTAGTTAGGGGCCTGGATCTATGAATGTCAACATGCGGTTTCACCAGCGGTTTCCCGGGATAAAAAGTAGCCTATGTGCTATTCCAAGTCTTAAAGTACCTGCTTACCAAATTTCATCAAAATCGGTTTGGTAGTTTGTGCGTGAAAGACACATATGTACATCCATACATTCTTACAAAATTCGCGTCTATAATTTTAGTAGGATTCTAAGTAAAGATTGTTTCAATATAGTTGGTCCATATTTCAGGTGACACCCGAAGATCTGAAAGCCAACGCGGAATATATAAAGATGGCGGACCATTACGTTCCGGTTCCGGGAGGGTCCAACAACAACAACTATGCCAACGTAGAGCTCATTGTAGACATAGCCGTGAGGACTCAAGTTCAGGTAACGAAATATTGAAATGAAATGAAATAACTCTCTATTGAAAAACTGAATGATGAGACGAGGTCGTTTGCCTGATGGTAAGCAATACGCCAGCCCATAACAATAACAGCACCACCCAGAACTTTGTTTTGCAAAATCCTGCGCAGTGCTGCACTGCTTGGCGGCTGAATAAGTGGCAAAGCGGTGGTACCCACCCAGACGGCCTCTCGCATACGAGAAACCTACCACCAGTAATTAATATTACAACTTAACAGAAGTGTAACAATTGATGTAATAATATGGTTGCTTTTGAAGGACCAACATCTTGTCAACCTCAGTGGTGTAGTGGTTACGTGCAGGTGGGTTCAAATCTCATACACCACTGAGGTTGCGGGTTCGATTCCCGTGACGGCACAAATGTTTGTGCACAGAAAAAAAGCGCAAGCATTTGTTTCGTGTCTGGGTGTTGTGGGACCATGGTCCTCGTAGTTCTTGGTTCGCTAGATGAAGGGAATCCTAGTTAGGGGCCAGGATCTATGTACCTAAGTGATCGTTGGTTGCTGTCCTTGTTCTCCTTTGAAATGAATTTCCGCAACGTTTCGCCTGATTCCATTACATTCCTTATTGTCAAATATTTGTATAATTCCTTCCAGGCTGTTTGGGCGGGCTGGGGCCATGCGTCAGAGAACCCCAAGCTGCCGGAACTGCTCCATCGAGCTGGAGTGGTCTTCATCGGCCCCCCGGAGAAGGCGATGTGGGCGCTCGGAGACAAGATCGCGTCGTCCATCGTGGCGCAGACCGCTGACATACCCACGCTGCCGTGGAGCGGGAGTGGTCAGTATTCATCAACGCCACGAGTTTTAATTTTTGTTAGCTTTCAAATCTCGTAATTTTGCGTATGGCCATAGATTGTATGATAAGACTAGTTACATAAGATTCATTCCGTCCAGACACCTCAATGAAAAGCCGCGATAAGGCACATACAGCGATAAGGCACAATCTAGCTCGCACGTCTCCGTCAAGACACCCCAATATAAATCAATATAAATAGCTACTCTCGCACCCAGCGATAAGGCACAATCTAGCTCGCACGTCTCCGTCAAGACACCCCAATATAAATCAATATAAATAGCTACTCTCGCACCCAGCGATAAGGCACAATCTAGCTCGCACGTCTCCGTCAAGACATCCCAATATAAATCAATATAAATAGCTACTCTCGCACCCAGCGATAAGGCACAATCTAGCTCGCACGTCTCCGTCAAGACACCCCAATATAAATCAATATAAATAGCTACTCTCGCACCCAGCGATAAGGCACAATCTAGCTCGCACGTCTCCGTCAAGACACCCCAATATAAATCAATATAAATAGCTACTCTCGCACCCAGCGATAAGGCACAATCTAGCTCGCACGTCTCCGTCAAGACACCCCAATATAAATCAATATAAATAGCTACTCTCGCACCCAGCGATAAGGCACAATCTAGCTCGCACGTCTCCGTCAAGACATCCCAATATAAATCAATATAAATAGCTACTCTCGCACCCAGCGATAAGGCACAATCTAGCTCGCACGTCTCCGTCAAGACACCCCAATATAAATCAATATAAATAGCTACTCTCGCACCCAGCGATAAGGCACAATCTAGCTCGCACGTCTCCGTCAAGACACCCCAATATAAATCAATATAAATAGCTACTCTCGCACCCAGCGATAAGGCACAATCTAGCTCGCACGTCTCCGTCAAGACACCCCAATATAAATCAATATAAATAGCTACTCTCGCACCCAGCGATAAGGCACAATCTAGCTCGCACGTCTCCGTCAAGACACCCCAATATAAATCAATATAAATAGCTACTCTCGCACCCAGCGATAAGGCACAATCTAGCTCGCACGTCTCCGTCAAGACCCCCCAATATAAATAGCTACTCTCGTACCCAGCGATAAGGCACAATCTAGCTCGCACGTCTCCGTCAAGACACCCCAATATAAATAGCTACTCTCGCACCCAGCGATAAGGCACAATCTAGCTCGCACGTCTCCGTCAAGACACCCCAATATAAATAGCTACTCTCGCACCCAGCGATAAGGCACAATCTAGCTCGCACGTCTCCGTCAAGACACCCCAATATAAATAGCTACTCTCGCACCCAGCGATAAGGCACAATCTAGCTCGCACGTCTCCGTCAAGACACCTCAATATAAATCAATATAAATACACTCGAGAGCAATGAATCCGGGTCACTTAAAGAATGTTAAAAATCTCGGAAACTAAAAATGATAGGTTAATGCAATAAATTGTATTTAATAGACAATGTAATACTCCTTAAATTAAAGTAAAAAAAATATGAGTCGCCATACATTTTATTAACACAAAATTACATAAAGAAAAAAACTGCTGATCTCTCCTTAAAACAAAAATAGGAAACATGAAATTTTTGAACTTTATTACGATTTTCTTGAATTTTAATACTTCGTATTGCCTCCTCGTGCTTCCATTACTGCGTTTACGCGGTTTGGCATGCTGTACACCAAGTTCCTTATACGATTTTGGGGAATATTCTCCCATTCCTCTGTGAGAGCAATTTTGAGCTCACGAAGCGTGATTGGGGGAGGGTTTCGTTGTTTTACGCATCTGCCTAGCTCGTCCCAAGCATGCTCGATCGGGTTGATATCCGGGCTGCGCGCTGGCCACTCCATACGAGTAATGTTCATCTCTTGAAGGTAGTCATTCACAATCCTACCTGTATGAGGTCGGGCATTGTCATGCATAATATAGCATCCTCACCTAAATTGACCATAAATGGACCAACGTGATCATTGAGGATTTCTTCCACATATCTTACGCTAGTTAAAGAGCCGTTTTCTATGATCACCAGCTCTGTGCGACTTTCAGAAGAAATTCCGGCCCACACAAGTACAGACCCACCACCGTAGGCTACTTTTTCTTCGATGCATGCTTGCTTGAATCTTTCCCCTGGTCTTCGATACACTCTGTGTCTTCCATCGTGCTTGTAGAGCATAAATTTTGATTCGTCGGAGAACATAACTTTTGACCAATCTTCAATACTCCAATTTACGTGGCTCTGGGCATATCTTAGTCTCGAAATACGATGCCCACGCTCCAGTTTAGGGCCGTTTGCAGGTCTAAGGGGTTTTAAGTTAGATTCAGCAAGCCGACGTCTTACTGTCCATGCACTTGGGTTACTTCCTCCGAGGCGTCGAAACTGATTGGTGAGTTCAGTTCCTGTGAGAAAGCGATTTCGAAGCATGGTGTTCACCAAGTATCGGTCTTCTCGTGCTGTGGTACACCTGGTTCTGCCCGTTCCTGGTCTGCGTAGGTTAGAACCAGTTTCTTCGTAACGTCGGAGAACTCTTTGTACTGTTGACAGCGACACACCGACAGTCCTGGCTGTATCGCGCTGACTCCGGCCGGTTTCCAGCATTGTAAGTATTCTGGTGCATTCTTCAGGCGTAAGCGACATAATTTCAGCTTGAATAATGAATATAGAGCACTATCAACATGGTTTATGTACCCACATAAATGACAGATTACAAACAAAAGCAAAACCAAATGCTGTAATTTCGTAGTTCCATCTTCGAAAGTGGCCCTTTTTCAAATTTGATTTTTTTATGATATAACTTTACAATAACTAAGAAGTTTTAATACCTTCATTTAAGGAGTATTACATTGTCTATTAAATACAATTTATTGCATTAACCTAGCATTTTTAGTTTCCGAGATTTTTAGGATTCTTTAAGTGACCCGGATTCATTGCTCTCGAGTGTAGCTACTCTCGCACCCAGCGATAAGGCACAATCTAGCTCGCACGTCTCCGTCAAGACCCCCCAATATAAATAGCTACTCTCGCACCCAGCGATAAGGCACAATCTAGCTCGCACGTCTCCGTCAAGACCCCCAATATAAATAGCTACTCTCGTACCCAGCGATAAGGCACAATCTAGCTCGCACGTCTCCGTCAAGACACCCCAATATAAATAGCTACTCTCGTACCCAGCGATAAGGCACAATCTAGCTCGCACGTCTCCGTCAAGACCCCCCAATATAAATAGCTACTCTCGTACCCAGCGATAAGGCACAATCTAGCTCGCACGTCTCCGTCAAGACACCCCAATATAAATAGCTACTCTCGTACCCAGCGATAAGGCACAATCTAGCTCGCACGTCTCCGTCAAGACCCCCCAATATAAATAGCTACTCTCGTACCCAGCGATAAGGCACAATCTAGCTCGCACGTCTCCGTCAAGACCCCCCAATATAAATAGCTACTCTCGCACCCAGCGATAAGGCACAATCTAGCTCGCACGTCTCCGTCAAGACCCCCAATATAAATAGCTACTCTCGTACCCAGCGATAAGGCACAATCTAGCTCGCACGTCTCCGTCAAGACACCCCAATATAAATAGCTACTCTCGTACCCAGCGATAAGGCACAATCTAGCTCGCACGTCTCCGTCAAGACCCCCCAATATAAATAGCTACTCTCGTACCCAGCGATAAGGCACAATCTAGCTCGCACGTCTCCGTCAAGACACCCCAATATAAATAGCTACTCTCGTACCCAGCGATAAGGCACAATCTAGCTCGCACGTCTCCGTCAAGACCCCCCAATATAAATAGCTACTCTCGTACCCAGCGATAAGGCACAATCTAGCTCGCACGTCTCCGTCAAGACCCCCCAATATAAATAGCTACTCTCGCACCCAGCGATAAGGCACAATCTAGCTCGCACGTCTCCGTCAAGACACCCCAATATAAATAGCTACTCTCGTACCCAGCGATAAGGCACAATCTAGCTCGCACGTCTCCGTCAAGACCCCCCAATATAAATAGCTACTCTCGTACCCAGCGATAAGGCACAATCTAGCTCGCACGTCTCCGTCAAGACACCCCAATATAAATAGCTACTCTCGTACCCAGCGATAAGGCACAATCTAGCTCGCACGTCTCCGTCAAGACCCCCCAATATAAATAGCTACTCTCGTACCCAGCGATAAGGCACAATCTAGCTCGCAGTACACCGAACTAATCGAACTTAAAGGAGTTGTCAGGGCTTGGTATGGCGCGAAATCTTATATTGTGCTCTAGTACTACATCTCTACATAGTATAAAACTAAATCGCTTCCCGCCGTCTGTACGCTTAGATATTTTGAACTACGCGTCGGATTTCAATGCGGTTTTCATCAATAGACTGAGTGATTCAAGAGGAAGGTTTATATGTATAATACATGCATATAAACCTTCCTCTTTTTCCGTGGGAAGCCGGGGCGGGTCGCTAGTTTATTACATAACTATCACCTTTATTTCTTTGTCAACAGAGCTGAAAGCGGAATACAATACGAAAAAGATCAAAATATCATCCGAGCTGTTTTCCAAAGGATGCGTCACCACGCCAGAGCAGGGTTGTCAGGCCGCGCACAAAATTGGTAACTAAAACATATTTTTTTGGAATGGAACTGAGGGATGATACGAGCAAGTCGTTCGCCTGATGGTAAGCGCTACGACTGTTCATATCAATTGCAGTGCCACCCAGAACTTTTAATACCATGAAAAGCACTGCGTGGCACTGCATTGCGCTCATCACTCCGGAACATCAGATATTAATTCTCATATATTACCGATGTACTTGTACCTAAAGTGCGGAGGTTCATACATAGTAGGAAGTACCTTTAGTAGGTTGCGATGCAGTTATGCCACTTTTCTTCTTCCATAGTCCTTTCAAGGTATGCTTGTTCCCCAGGATTCCCCGTGATGATCAAGGCCTCTGAAGGCGGTGGCGGCAAGGGTATCAGGAAGGTAGAAAACCCCGATGACTTCGGCAACATGTTCAGACAGGTGAGTCCAGGGTCTTTTTGGTCTAAAGATGATCCTTGTGATGGATGGATTGACATCTTATTTTATATTGTACTCAAATGAACATTGATTTTGACATATTGACATAATTTAATTTAATTTGAAATAATTTTGCCCTATTTTAATTAAAATTGTTATTACTGTTATTATTAATAATAATTAATAAATAAATAAATAACGCCCAACGGTCACATACATAGATCCTGACCCTTAACTAGGATTCCCTGTATCTAGGAAACCAGGAAGTATGAGGACCATGGTCCCACAACACCCAGACACGAAATAAACGCTTGCGCTTTTTTTTTGTGTGCACAAACATTTGTCCCGTCGCGGGAATCGAACCCGCAACCTCAGTGATGTATAAGATTTGAGCCAACCTGCCCAACCACTACACCACAGAGACTGTCAATATTATTGGATTCGCGGCGCAGTCTGCGCCGCGAATCCAAAGCGTAAACTCCCGGAAGAAGGACATCCTAATTGTCCGAAACCTGGTCGGAGTTATTCCGACACAATCATAACGTGAGTGTCGCCGTTTATATTTATAATGAATATTTCGACTCACGACAGTTTCCAAACTTTATATTAACTTAACCTTCTTTATATGCGCATGCGCTCTCGTGTTCGCGCATGCGCCATCCGTCGACGCTGGAGAATTGAACCAATAATCGAATATCGGTCATCAGTATGTATATGTCACTATATAATATAGGGGATCGGACAACTTTTCAGAAAGTGTTTTAAATTAACTACAATGAATATATATAGCCATGAAAAATACTATTTTAATTAAATAACGCTCTTAAAGTACCTAAAACTATGTTTAAATATTATGTTTCAAATATTGCCGCGCAAAAGGTCACCTCAAAACTTGTGATGTCATATGTAGGTAGAAGACGACAAACTCTTCGAAATAAAACTTGCAAAGAGATTCTAATACGTTTTGTCAAGTTTGGGAACTCTATTATAGTAATGGAACGAAAAAATTTGCAAAAATATATTTTATTAAAAGCAAAAACGTTAAATAAACACAAGCTTGACTCACGGCATTTGCCTACAAATGACGTCATGCGCTGTGATTGTTGTTTCGTTTGCGATGAAGAACAGATTAAAAATGTCAGAATTATTTGTTGATTTAAAAATACAAATCATTATTATTTCACAAAAATATTGATTGAATGATTTTTCTGGTTCGACGAACACTCGTTCTAACTACATTTTAGATATTTCTCGATTACTGTCCGATCCCCTATTGTAACTGCAAATCGGCAAACGTAGTGTAGGAAGCATTTGTATTGTATTTTTTATTACTACATTTTTATATAGTCACTTTCTTGTCTGTCTGTCGTTCCGGGTGGAATCTTGCAACTCAAATTTCGAGCACTTCCCGATTAGCTATCCAGGTGAAACTCAGGGTAGCTCACAACTCGATGACAATGCATTTTAAATCCATTTATTAGCATGCAGCGCCGATCTAACATAATCTTTTAATCAATTCAATTAATTCAAATTATGTAACTAGCTATAAATGACTAAAAGAAGCTGTAAATCTGAGAAATAAATTATGAGAAATATTTTTTTTTTATTCTATGATATCCCAAACCGCGAAGATTGGAAGGAGGGAAGAGAGGCCTTTGCCCTGCAGTGGGACATAAATGGCTTATAATAATATGTTATCCCACTGCTGGGCAAAGGTCTCCCCCAAGTCTTTCTAGCCGTCTCTATCCTGCGCCACCTCGCACCTAATAAATAAATCACTTTCTTGTTTTAAGGTCCAAGCCGAAGTGCCCGGATCGCCAATATTCGTGATGAAGCTGGCCAAGTCTGCGCGCCATTTGGAGGTCCAACTTCTAGCCGATCAATACGGTAAGAAACTTTATTTTTGATAAAGTGGTGTTATTGATTGGCCTTGTCCACGTTGAATTTGGGTTACAGCAAGATTTTATAAGTCAACAAGTATACATTTTAACAAAAAAAAACCGACTTCAATGTATCTTCGAAGTCCAAGGTCAAATATCGATGAATTTTAATCGACGTTTTATATGGGACCACTTCGTAGCTATACTGAACCCAACGCAAAAATTTTCCAAATCGGTTCATAAATGATGAGTTCTGAGGTAACAAACATAAAAAAATATATATTACAATCGATCAGAGACCTCCTTTTTATGAAGTCGGTTTTTTTTTTCAACCTATGCTGTCCCACTGCTGGGCAAAGGTTTCCCCCAAGTCTTTCGGTTAAAAAGTTCAAGTCTGTTAAAAAGTAAAAAGTCAAAATATATTTTTGAAATAGGCACCATTAAAACACTTTTAAACGTCATAATCACATAATAAAAATTAATTGAAATATGTTGAAAATTGTTACTTAAAATATCACCTACCACCTACCACCTCTACCAGTGCTTCGGAAATACGCCCGCTAGAGAAGATAGCACCAAGAAACTCTGCGGGATGTCTCTTTTTTAGGGTTCCGTACCCAAAGGGTAAAACGGGACCTTATTACTAAGACTCCGCTGTCCGACTGTCTATCTGTCCGTCTGTCACCAGGCTGTATCTCATGAACCGTGATAGTAAGAAAGTTGAAATTTTCACAGATGATGTATTTCTGTTGCCGCTATAACAACAAATACTAAAAAACAATAAAACAAATATTTAAGGGGGCCCCCATACAACAGACATGATTTTTTTGCCGTTTTTATAGATAATGGTACGGAACCCTCCGTACGCGATACCAAATCGCACTTGGCCGGTTTTTTAAATCTTTTAAAATGTCTAAAAATATAATACTAAACAATTATATAAATTACGATTAACATAACACAATGCCAATGTGTTTAGTTATAATGTAATAATTAATGGACTGCCCCTAAAGAGCGTTAATTCCCGGTGCCTTGTTCCAGGTAATGCGATATCACTTTTCGGCCGCGACTGTTCTATTCAGCGGCGCCATCAGAAGATTATAGAGGAGGCGCCGGCCGCCGTCGCCAAACCAGAAGTCTTTATTGAGATGGAGAAGGTGAGATATCTGAATTTACTATTAGCAGGCCTAGCGCACTCCGCACTGTAGGTACGAAGCTACAAGTACATAGCCGGACACCGACGGCGGGTCGCGCGTCGTTACACGTGCCGCGGCAGAAGAGATAAGAGCGGCGCGATAGAAAGAGACGCGCTCTGTAGGTTAATATGACTGGTAGGTATGCAGCGCTACGCGAGCTGAACTGATCTTTATTGCGTCGTAGCAAGAGTCGCTATTTGTTTAAAATTTCTTTGCGGAGTGATACTTCAGTTCCTTAGTATTCTGTGATATTACTGACAAATACTTTTACATTATCAAATTTATAGTGCCCATACAAAATTAAGTTATTATGTAAGTGAGAAACACTATTCAGTGCAACTGTTATGGGCAGGCTTACCATCAGGCGAGCGACTTACTTGTCTCATAACTCAATTCCATTAAAAAAATAGGTATACCTTACCCCACTCTATAAAATAAAAATCAATATAAAGAAGAATTTTAAAAAATATGTAATAGCATTTTCCGACTGAGTCCCCCAAAATCGCATAAGGGGTCGCGGCTGGCCCAGAAAAAGATGACCTTGATTCCTATTGAAATGATTGGCCTGTTAGAGCCCTAAACCGCGAAGTCTGGAAGGAGGGAAGAGAGGCCTTTGCCCTGCAGTGGGACATAAATGGCTAATAATAATAATAATAATAATAATTGGGCGGAACTGGCAGGTGCCGAGGTCTCATATCATAGACCGGCTCTCATCCATTAAAAATTCAGCTCAATAGCCGAATCTTAAGTAATTTTCATATCTTCAGTAATAGCCCTCGCACTTATCGGGGGCTGTCTTTGATTGTATCGTCTAATGATGCACTTAGAGACAGTCCCCGATAAGTGTTGCCCATTACATATATAAATTAAATGCTCTAAGAGGCCTCTAGAAAGAAAGTAAGAAAGAAAATACATTTATTCAAGACAAATACACGCAACATTACATTAAGCTATAATACTATACTACACATAACAAATAATATTACTCTATACATACAACAGAAAAAAAAACTCATGTAATAACATATATAATAAATACATTATATAATACTCTACGTGTTGGACTCATGTCCCCGCGCAAGCCTTCCAAAGGACCGAGTGTATAACCCGTGAGAAAGAGCGACATAATAATAATATTTTTTCTCGTACAGGCCGCGGTCCGCCTCGCCAAGATGGTGGGTTACGTAAGCGCGGGCACTGTGGAATACCTGTACGACCCACTCTCCGGCTGCTACTACTTCCTGGAGCTGAACCCGCGGCTGCAGGTCGAGCATCCTTGCACCGAGATGGTGGCCGACGTCAACCTGCCGGCCGCGCAGCTGCAGGTCAGTAGAGGGAGGGCGAAGGTAGAACAAATAGGCGTTCTTGCGGGTTCATGCGGGTTCTCCATCATACACTCTGAGAGAAGGCAAACTGATGCTGAAGTCGTGAGCATACTGGTGGTAGGTTTCTTGTATGCGAGAGGCCGTCTGGGTGGGTACCACCGCTTTGCCAGTTATTCAGCCGCCAAACAGAAGTGCGCGAGCATTGTGTTCTGGTTTGAAGGGCATTGTAGCCAGCGAAATTATTGGACATTATGAGACTTGAACACCTAATTATCTCAGAGTGACGAGCGCAGTGCAGCGCCGCGCAGGATTTTGCAAAACAAAGTTCTGGGTGGTGCTGTTGTTGTTTTGGGCTGGCGTATTGCTTACCATCTAGCAAACGACCAGCTCGTCATTCAATAAAAAAAAAAGTCATGAGCTTTGGTTGCCAGTAGACTGACAGACGACAAAGAGAGTCTCCTGGTAAAAAATCAGCAGGAGACGTTTAAGGAGTGAGGACGTTTCTACAACAACCGGTAACAGCTCTAGCGAGGAGATGATCGGAAGCACAAGTGGAGAAAAGGATGACTTGTCGACACACGATGCCGTACATGTGCAAAGTTTGGCTTAGTTTTGACGCAGTCGCATTTGACAAAGAAGAAACGCCAGAAGAGTTTTTAACCAAATCCTGTTTTCAGATCGCCATGGGTCTTCCACTGTACAACATAAAAGACATCCGTCTTCTATACGGTGAATCTCCATGGGGCATGACGCAGATAGATTTCGACGAGCCTCGACAGAGACCCTCGCCCTGGGGACACGTCATCGCCGCCAGGATCACCTCCGAGAACCCGGATGAAGGTGAGTAGACCAGTAGACCGTGAGTAGACCGGTAGACCGGCAAAGACCCACAGACACAGGGAGTGCCCTGGGGGCAATTTATAGCCGCCAGAATCGCTTTTGAAAAACACGGACGAGAATGAGTATACCAATAGACCGGGAGTACACCAGTAGACTAGAAGAACGTCTGTGTTCTCACGTACTTGACTCGTCTACATCGTTAGAAGACCTGTACACTGAGAGTATACTGGTAGACCGCTGCCTGATTTAAACGAAAGACCTTTCTCGGAGAGTTCTTCAAAGAGAGTTCCCTTTTCAGGGTAATTATTCATCGCTAAATGTTTACAATAAACATTGTATTATTTTCAGGTTTCAAACCATCATCAGGAACAGTTCAGGAGCTGAACTTCAGGTCTTCTAAGAACGTGTGGGGTTACTTCAGCGTGGCTGCGTCGGGTGGTCTTCACGAGTTCGCTGACTCGCAGTTCGGACATTGCTTCTCTTGGGGCGAGACGAGAGAACAAGCTAGAGAGTGAGTAGACCAATAGACCGAATAGACCAGTAAATCTAGTAGACTAAATATATATGACTTCAAGATTTCGCTTACTCGCCGTTTGGACATCGCTTCTTTTGGAGCATGATGAGAGAACAGGCTAGAGAATGAGTAGACCAGAAGACCGAGAAAACCAGAGAACTGAGTAGGCCAGTAGTTTAATTGGACAAGGTATGTCAAACGGATGGCATGGCATGGTTAGTAAAAAGCAAATGGCGACTTCGTTTTATACTTTATTTTATTTTGCAGAAACCTTGTGATCGCTCTAAAAGAGCTCAGCATCCGAGGTGACTTCCGAACTACAGTGGAATATCTAATAACCTTGTTGGAGACGACAGCCTTCCAAGAGAACAACATTGACACCAGCTGGCTGGACGCGCTTATCGCTGAGAGGGTGAGTAGACCGAGTAGACCACGAGTAGACCATAGAATAAGCAGTGGACTACTAACAGGCTATGAGTACAACATCATGAAAAAATTAAAAAAATAGACCATATATAGATCAAGAAATAGAAAATGAGCAGATCAAGAATAGACCAAGGTGTAGAACATAACAGATCATGAATAGATGTTGTTTGGTTTTTTGCAATCTCTTCCAGACAACCATTTCTTTATTTCTTTTACAGGTGCAATCTGAAAAGCCCGATATAATGCTAGGCGTCATGTGCGGGTCGATTCTCATCGCAGACACAATCATCACAAACCACTTTCAAGAGTTCAAGAGCTGTCTAGAGAAGTAAGTATCTTTTCATCTATTTTTTTATATTAACCTTGCGATATTTGAATGACAAAATCCATATTAAGACTTTTTCATAACGTTTTGGCCTTTTCAAAACACCTTGTGACAGACAGACAGACACATAAGTGACTGCAATGTTAGACCTTGTGGATCGAGGAAGAAAAATTTTCGAAACTAATGAATTTTGTATTTTTTAAACTGAAAAACTAAATTATTGCATTTAGAAACAAATTCATAAGTTTTTTATCCATAGGGGTCAAATCCAAGCGTCAAGCCAGCTGTCAAACACTGTTGAAGTCGAACTAATACACACTGGGCACAAATACAAGGTATCCGCTACGAAATACGGACCCACATCGTATTTCCTCGTCATGAATGGAAGCTTCAAGGAGCTGGAAGTCCACAAGCTGACTGATGGTGGTGAGTAGACCGTAGAAGACCGTAGTAGACCACAGTATACCGTAGAAGACAGTAGAGGTCTTAATATGTATAAGACCATAGTTAGATCGTAGTAGACAATAGTAGACGTCTTGGTCTACTGTGTTATACAGTAATCTATGCTACATAGTCGTCTAGTAATACTATGTTAAACTACACTCAAATAGTTCTAGAAATAGACGTAGAAAAGACCTTGAGTAGACCTAGTAGATCGCAATAGACTTAAAGTACCTTACAAGAAAAATGGTATATTCTTACTATGGTAATCTAGATCTTAATAGACCGTCTGATGAAGAAGAGAGAAAATAATTCGGTAACCTAGTAGAGTACTAGAAATCTACCATCAGAGAGAGGGGTCTGAGCAGTTACTCAACTGCCGTCTTCCAACATTTTTATGTTTCCCATCTTCGACCACATCGTCGCTTAACATCACGCAAGGTGGCCAAACATAGATAAACTATAAACGATAACGAAAACTAATTCTACATTTCTCCTCCAGGCACTCTCCTTTCAATCGAAGGCTCTTCCTTCACCACCTACTTGAAAGACGAAGTTGACAAATACCGCATCGTCATTGGAAACCAGACCGTGGTCTTCGAAAAGGAGAAGGATCCATCAAAACTCCGCGCGCCCTCTGCCGGCAAACTTGTGAACACGTTAGTAGAAGACGGCGGCCATGTTGATAAAGGACAGCCGTATGCTGAGATTGAAGTGAGTAGACCGAGTAAAAACAAAAGGCATTTTGAGTAGACCATTAGGAAATCTAGTAGACTTCGCCATAGCGTTGCTTGTGCCTAGGAGACCATGCATAATAAATTGTTATTTAGAGTAGACCAATAGCGATGAATAGCTACTTCTTTTCCTTCGCTGCTTATGCTGATATTTAGAATAATAAACCTAGTAGACCGTTAAGAAGAAATACATATTTTGAGTAGACCATGATGAAAATGAGTAGACATCATAGGAAAAAATTTAATGCAGAAATTTAGGTGAGAAGACCGTGCAGTAAAACCTAGGAAAATATTGATAGAACAGCTTATGCAAAGTATGAGGCGAGTAGACCTAGTAGACCGTAGAGAATACCGCATCCACGGGCATAATAAAAAAATATTCTCTATTTTCTTCTCCTCTATTGTCTATTTCTATTCACCTAGTGGACACTTTATTAATCCATCAACCTTCAACTATAGCATCATTCATCACCTCCCTTCACTCACAGGTGATGAAAATGGTGATGACACTGTCGGCCCCAGAAGCCGGTAAAGTGACGTTTAATCTTCGCCCCGGAGCGGTTCTGGATCAGGGCTCTCTTATTGGCACGCTGGGTACGTAACAAAACTACATATTAGGCTATAGTTATTTATTCATAATTAAATTTAGCGTTTCGCTTCCACTTTCATTATGGGCACTGCTAACGAAGGGAACTCCCTGCCGGAGTCAGTCTTTCCCGATAGCTAAAATCTAGGAAGCTTCAAGTCTCGAGTGAACAGGTCTTGGCGAGCGTGCTACATCGTCGACCGCATCGTCGCTTACCATCAGGTGAGATAGTGGTCAAACGCAAGCCAATAATGAAAAAAAAAATTAAGTCAACAATAAGGGATTGGAAATCTTTTCAGAAAGTAAATTATGGTTAATAGGGGATTAGACAGTAATCGATATAAAATCTAAAATGTAGTTAGAACGAATGTTCGTCGAACCAGAAAGATCATTCAATCAATATTTTTGTGAAATAATAATGAATTATATTATTAAATCAATAAATAATTCTGACATTTTTAATCTGTTCTTCATCGCAAACGAAACAACAATCACAGCGCATGACGTCATTTGTAGGCAAATGCCGTGAGTCAAGCTTGTGTTTATTTTACGTTTATGGTTTTCATAAAATGTATTTTTGCTATTTTTATCGTTCCATTACTACAATATAGTCCCCAAACTTCACAAAACGTATTAGAATCTCTTTGCAAATTTTATTTCGTAGAGTTTGTCGATGTCTAGCTACGTATGACGTCACAAGTTTTGAGGTGACCTTTTGCGCGGCAATATTTGAAACATAATATTTAAACATAGTTTTAGGTACTTTAAGAGCGTTATTTAATTTAAATAGTATTTTTCATGGCTATATATATTCATTGTACTTAATTAAAACACTTTCTGAAAGTTGTCCGATTCCCTATTATGGCCATTAAAAATTATATTTTAGCTACATAAAACCGTAAAAGTACCTAAAACTTTGTTTAAATGTTATGTTTCAAATATTGCCGCGCAAACGAAGCGACAACCACAACGAAGCAAACTTGCCAAGTCATTTATATTTATTATATTTCATCGATATTCGACGATACATCAGTATTGAAGTCGTTTTTTTAATGAAATGTATTAATTCCACGCAACTTGTATTTTTGTACAGAACTAGACGACCCGTCCCTAGTGACGACCGCTCAGCCGTACAGAGGGCAGTTCCCGCTGGAAGAAAACCCTCAACTGTCCGACAAACTCAACCATATGCACCAGAAGTACAGGGCCATACTGGAGAATACACTGGCTGGTAAGACCACGAAAGTTAAATAAATGAAAGAAAGAAAGAAGAAAGAAAATACATTTATTTAAGACAGATACACGCAACATTACATTAAGCTATAATACTATACTACACATAACAAAAAATATTTACAACATAAAAAAATGCGCCCAACGATCATATAGATCCCGGCCCCTAACTAGGATTCCCTGTGTCTGAACCAGGAACTATGAGGACCATAATTCCACGACACCCAGACACAAAACAATTCCTAACTAACCTAAAAACAGAATAAAAAAAATATTTCATTATTTCATTTTTTATTCTGATAGCCTCTTTGGTGTAGTGGTTGCGTGTGGTGGGCAGGTTGGCTCAAATCTCATACACCACTGAGGTTGCGGGTTCGATTCCCGCGACGGGACAAATGTTTGTGTCAATAAGAAAAAAAACGCAAGCATTTGTTTCGTGTGTGTTGTGGGACCATGGTCCTCATACTTCCCGGTTCCTTAGATACAGGGAATCCTAGTTAGGGGTCACGATCTATGTATGTGATCGTTGGGCGTATTTTTGGGCGTATTTAAGGGGGCTTTTTTTATTGGTAAATGGGACATCCTCCCTGATGGAAAGCGAAGATGCGGCCTAAGGTGGAGCACGCTTTCCCATTTCATTTTTTTTTTACGCCTAATAGATCCATGTTTGGCCACTATCTCGCCTGATGTGAAGCGATGATGTGGCCTAAGATGGAGCACATAGATCTAGAGAGAGACGGTAGTTGAGCGGCTGCTCAGACCCGTCTCCCTGATGGTTCACCGAACATCATCCCGAAACACGACTAGGTCGCTTGACGGCATGGTTTTGTTCAGTGGGTGGTATTACAACCACGGCCGGAGCCTACCACTCCAAAGCGCGTAAGCGGGTTTCATCGCGATGTTTTCCCTCACCGTTTTAGAGCGTGCAAAATCTGCATTTAACTATAAGTCATTGGTGCAGGGCCGAGTCGGGATTTGAACCCAGGTGCGTCGGATCGAAAGGCGCACGAGTCCCCGCTGAGCGACACTCGCTCAATGTTCACCCATCACCATGAGATGCATGTTCACTCTAGACTAAAGAGACACAAGTTGTAACTGTTTGGGAACAAAGACGCTGGCAGAGCGTTCCACTCCTTAGCAGTTCGCATGATGAAGGAATCTGCGAAACGCTTAGTACGGATAGGTTACGTACGTCGTTAATATCCCATTAACGACGTACGGGTGGAAAGATTCTCCCCGCCTGGAAGTCATTAGGTGGAAAGGAGAAGAAGGGATCAGTTCGTGCAATTCCTGGGCACACTCCTCGAAGTGCAGTCTTTAATAATTAATTTTTAGAAAAAAACAAAAACCGACTTCAATGTATCTTCGAAGTCCAAGGTCACATATCGATGAAATTTATATGGGACCACTTCGTAGCTATACTGAACCCGACGCAAAAATAATTTTTCAAATCTGTTCATAAATGACGGAGATCTGAGGTAACAAACATAAAAAAAAAATACAATCGAACAGAGAACCTTCTCCTTTTTTGAAGTCGGTTAAAAAAGCGCCAGACACCCAACTTTCCGTGTGTTCGAGACTTGTCAGCTTCTTCTCCACCAACGCACGGTCATTAATTACCTTAATTGCGCGACGTTCTATAGAGTCTATAGCTGCCGGCTGGTATATGTCTGTTGTATGGTGGCTCCCATTCAACAGACATTTTTTGCCGTTTTTATAGATAATGGTACGGAACCCTTCCTGCGCGAGTTCGACTCGCACTTGACCGGTTTTTTATTCTATGAATCGAACCCGTAACCTCTGTGGTGTATGAGATTCAGGCCAACCTGCCCAACCTTTACACCACAAAAGGCTGGCTAGCTATTTTATTTTTCATCTAACTTCGATCATTATTTTGTCTGTTTTTAATGACATTACAAAATCATTTAATATCTCATACTTCTGGAACCGAGTGGTGAGACGAGCAAGTCGTTCGCTTGATGGTAAGCGCCACGCCTGCCCATATCAATTGCAGTTCCGTTAAAACCGTAACAAGTACTGCGTAGCACTGCATTGCGCTCATCACCCCGAGACATCATATATTAAGTCTCATATGCCCAGTAATATCGCTGGTCTAAAAAAATGTCAAATATCCTATTGTAAGTGTGTTTTTGTCCAAGGTTACTGTCTGCCCGAACCGTACAACACTCCTCGGCTGCGCGAAGTGGTGGAAAAGTTTATGCAGAGTCTACGAGATCCTTCGTTGCCTCTGTTAGAATTACAAGAGGTATGTTAAGATTTGGAAACTATCATCATCATCATCATCATCATCATCATCATCATCCACAGCCGTTTACATCCCACTGCTGGGTATAGGCCTCTCTCATATCATGCCATGTGCCTCGAGTCTGCGCCATTCGTGTATAGGGCCCGCGATTTTTACAATATCGTCGACCCATCTTGCTTCCGGACGCCCAACGCTACGCTTGCCCTGTCTTGGCCACCATTCAGTCAGTACTTTACTAAATACTATTTTAATTAAATAACGCTCTAAATGTACCTAAAACTATGTTTGAATATTATGTTTCAAATGTTGCCGCGCAAAAGGTCATCTCAAAAATTGTGACGTCATATGTAGGTAGAAAACGACAAACTCTTCGAAATAAAGCTTGTAAAGAGATTCTCATACGTTTTGTGAAGTTTGGGGACGATATTGTAGTAACGGAACGAAAAAATTAGCAAAAATACATTTTATGATAAGCAAAAACGTAAAATAAACACAAGCTTAACTCACGGCATTTGCCTACAAATGACGTCATGCGCTGTGATTGTTGTTTCGTTTGAGATGAAGAACAGATTAAAAATGTCAGAATTCTTTCTAGTTCAATGAACATTCGCAACCAGAAATATAATTCAATCAATATTTTTGTGAAATAATAATGATTTATATTTTTAAATCAATAAATAATTCTGACATTTTTAATCTGCTCTTCTACATTTTAGATTTTTTCTCGATTACTGTCCGATCCCCTATTGTCCGAAACCTGGTCGGAGTTATTCCGAGACAATCATAACGTGAGTGTAGCCGTTTATATTTAATAAGATTTATATTTAGATTTATATTAAGATAAGATTAAGATTTAGATTTATATTTAATAAGAAGAGGTATGTTATTCATTTACTTAGTTGTAATCGGTTTATCTGCCAAAATCGGTTAAATCTTCAAAGATATTTTTTCACGGAAATAAATTCTGTTGATGATAAAGAACATTGAATGAGCATATTTTTCTATAGTTGTTCAAAGTTAATCAGATTAGAATCAGAATTTTATTAAACCAATCCCAACGCAATAAAACATATCTAAGAACCACTGCTAGAAAACTGCTTTAAAATAAAAAAACGGCATTCAAATCGTTTCACCCGTTTAAGAGCTACGGTGCCACAGACAGATATACATAGTGGTCAAACTTATAATACCCCTCCTTTTTGCGTCGGGGGTTAAAAGATAAAAAATAAATCAAATAAAACAAATAGAACAATAAAATAAGATGAAAATCGATGGAAATTTTTATACAAATCTGCCTCAAATCGATCCTTATATACAAGTTCACCCCTTCAGGTGCTATCGTCGACGTCAGGCCGGATTCCCATATCGGTAGAGAAGAGAGTCCGCAAGCTGATGGCGCAAATTTTAATAATTAGCGCCATATTTATAATAGTTTTATAATTTTGGCAATTTAAATTTTGGCATTTAAATGATGGCTATTTTTTATAGAAATCTGCTTCAAATCGATCCATATATACAAGTGTACCCCTTCAGGTGCTATCGTCGACGTCAGGCCGTATTCCCATTGCGGTAGAGAAGAGAGTCCGCAAGCTGATGGCGCAAATTTTTATAATTAGCGCCATATTTATAATATTTTTATAATTTTGGCAATTTAAATTTTGGCATTTAAATGATGGCTAATTTTTATAGAAATCTGCTTCAAATCGATCCATATATACAAGTGTACCCCTTCAGGTGCTATCGTCGACGTCAGGCCGTATTCCCATTGCGGTAGAGAAGAGAGTCCGCAAGCTAATGGCGCAAATTTTTATAATTAGCGCCATATTTATAATACTTTTATAATTTTGGCAATTTAAATTTTGGCATTTAAATGATGGCTAATTTTTATAGAAATCTGCCTCAAATCGATCCTTATATACAAGTGTACCCCTTCAGGTGCTATCGTCGACGTCAGGCCGTATTCCCATTGCGGTAGAGAAGAGAGTCCGCAAGCTGATGGCGCTAATTTTTATAATATTGGCAATTTAAATTTGGGCATTTAAATTATGGCTGTTTTTTAAATGATGGCTAATTTTTATACAAATCTGCGATAAGTCTTATTAGCGAAAAGTCCGCCCATTGTACTGTAAACGTTTTAAACCAATTTCTGTAACTTGTTATTCTTTGCTATTGTGTACAATAAAGCATTTTTGTATTGGCATATTTTTTTTAAAATGCTACAAAATTAATCAGAATTTAATCAGTTTTTTATTAAAACAGTCCCGACGCAACATGTCTAAGAACCACTGCTACAAAATATCTATATAGTATTGTATCTGCCTCAAATCGATCCTTATATAAGGGGTAAACTTCCCTTCAGGTGCTATCGTCGACGTCAGGCCGGATTCCCATAGCGGTAGAGAAGAAGGTCCGCAAGCTGATGGCGCTGTACGAGCGGAACATCACGAGCGTGCTGGCTCAGTTCCCGAGCCAACAGATCGCGAGCGTCATCGACCAGTGAGTAACCATAGATTTTTTTTAAATTATTTATAGGCCTGCGCTTGACCGCTATCTGACTTGTTGTTAAGTGAAGATGCGGTCGAAGATGTAGCACGCTCGCCTAGAAGAAACCTGTTCACTCTTGTCTTAAAGACACCCAAATTATAGCTATCCGGAAACACAGATGCCGGTAGAGAGTTCCACTCCTTGACCGTTCGCATTATGAAGGTCGAAGCAAAGCGCTTGGTGCGAGCAGGAGGGATGTCAACCATATATTGATGACGGCTTGCCGTACGATAATTAATTTTTAGATTAAAACAGAAACCGACTTCAAGACTATATATATTTTTTGTTTTTATTGATTACTTCAATAAGCGCTAAACTAGGTCATTCAGAGGTGGTCCTATATACATTTTATCAAAATTAAAATGTATATAGGACCACCTCTGAATGACCTACAAAAAAAAGAATTATCAAAATCAATTCATAATTGGCGGAGTAATCGCGTAACAAACATACAAAAAAAGAGATGTTTCTGGTCCCAGCGGGATTCGAATGTGTATCGAATCGTAAGTCGTTTTAGAGCGAGTGTTGCTCAGCGGGAACTCATGCGCCTTTCGATCAGACGCACCTGGGTTCGAATCCCGACTCGGCCCTGCACCAATGACTTGTGTTAAGGAAAAAAAAAACAAAAAATCATTTATTGACATAATGTACTGTACAAGGTAAGTATTGAATCCATAGGTGAACTAGTCGAAACTGTGTTTCAGGAGCCAGTAAGTGCAGATTTTGCACGCTCGCTCTAAAACGGTGAAGGAAAACATCGTGTTGAAACCCGCTTACGCGCTTTGGAGTGGTAGGCTCTGGCCGTGGTTGTAATACCACCCACCGAACAAAACCATGCCGTCAAGCGACCTAATCGTGTTTCGGGATGATGTTCGGTGAACTATCAGGGAGACGGGTCTGAGCAGCCGCTCAACTGCCGTCTCTCTCTAGATCTATGTGCTCCATCTTAGGCCACATCATCGCTTCACATCAGGCGAGATAGTGGCCAAAAGATCTATAAGCGTTAAAAAAAGTGGTTCTTTTTCCCATACGAAGGTAATATTTGACGTTCATAAGTGCGTCTGTGATGCCAAAACTGAATGAAGAACTTTGAACTTGAACGATTCTTTCTTTCATTGTCAGCCATGCTGCTTCGTTGCCGAAGAGAGCTGACCGCGACGTCTTCTTCATGAGTACACAGGCCCTGGTTCTGCTGGTGCAAAGATACAGGTACGTCCATATTTATATCGTTTATAATTATTTTTTAGAAAAAAACAAAAACCGACTTCAATGTATCTTCGAAGTCAAAGGTCACATATCGATGAAATTTATATGGGACCACTTCGTAGCTATACTGAACCCGACGCAAAAAGAATTTTTCAAATCGGTTCATAAATGACGGAGTTCTGAGGTAACAAACATTAAAAAAAAAATACAATCGAACAGAGAACCTCCTCCTTATTTGAAGTCGGTTAATAAAATAAGATAAGATAAGAAATTCTATATTGCATTTCAGATACACAGCTTCTTCGAGTACTTAGTATCTAATTAAAACTATACAATATAAGTCACACAATCACGGCACCATCAAAAGTTGATTGTCCAGAATTGGTTTCCAAATTGTCCTTAAACGTACCTCCAAGGCATTGTCGTGTTCGAAACCTGCTCCATGTGCCATTTGCACGCACTATTTACCGTAAAAATTCTTATATTATTCGATCATCTATAGCTATTAGCAGCATCTTGAAGTCTGAACTCTCCAGCATAGATGTGTTTACTAGTAGTATAGCGTCAGCAAATGCAATAATGTTCAAAAAGTATACCACCGTCTACGAGTTGTAGTGGCTATGCATGTTAATGACTAGAAATTTATTATTAAGACACTATCTTGTACGTTATCTTTTTTAACTTACTTTATTACTATCTGTGGAGACTTGTAATTGGCTCTTTGTTAGCTACTTGTACTCATGTTTTTGTAATTTATAGCTGTAAGTCCCCCAAATAAAATAAATAAATTCACTATGTGCTGGGTTCACGTCGTAGATGAGAACGCAGCGCTGTTTTTCAATTTACACCGGTGCTCGAACTGGTCTTGGACGAGATGGTAGGCAAAGCAGGTTACATTCAATACCAGATTATTAACAATGAATTATATTAAAGTTATGTTTTGTTCCTCTCCATTCGAAGGTTGCCTGGAAGAAATCGCTTAAGCGATAAGACAACCCATTGTTACACCATTGTAAACATTTAACTTGTGCTTAATTTCTATCATTCTTTAAAATTTTGTGACAGTCTCTGTTGTGTACTGGTTATGCAGGTTGACTCAAATCTCATACACCGCTGAGGTTGCGATTCGATTCCCGTGACCGACGAGACAAAAGATTGTACATAGAAAAATAAAGCGCAAGGATTTGTTTCGTGTCTGGGTGTTGTGGGACCATGGTCCTCATAGTACCTGGTTCTCTGGATACAGGGAACCCTAATTAAAGGCCAGGATCTATGTGTGTGAACGTTGGGCGTATTTATTATTTATTTATTATTATTTTCTTTAAGGTGAATAAAAAAAAAAGACGTGTGGCACTCGGAGACTGCCGCGGTAAAGCAATTGCATAGCATTCGGAGTGGGAGGTGTTAGGTTATTTTCGTTACAGAATTTCTGGATTCGGTCTCCACGCTCAAGGCCCGCGATAGAAGCTATGCAATAGCTTAAAAGTGTTCTATATCTATCTATATCGTCAAAATGGTTTTTTATTTCCGACTAATATCCTAGTTCCTTTCTACTACCGTAAGTGCTAATATTATAAATGCGAGTTTGTGAAGATGTATGGATGGATGGATGAATGGATGTTTGTTACTCAATCACGCAATTACTAAACTTTTTAATGATATTTGGTACGTATGTACTTTAAGTCCTGGAAAAGGACATAGAATATTTTTTATCCCGGGAAACTGCGAGTGAAACCGCGGGGCGCAGCTAGTAGTTTAATAAAAAAGCCAATATTTTTCTCATATACAGGAACGGAATCCGAGGTCGAATGAAGGCAGCCGTCCACGATCTACTCCGACAATACTACTCTGTTGAGAGTCACTTCCAGCTCGGGTCATACGACAAATGCGTTGTCGCACTACGCGACCGGTACAAGGACGATATGCAGCTTGTGTCTAACATCATCTTCTCACATAACCACGTCGCCAAGAAGAACTTGCTGGTGAGTGAACAAACACTTTCAGCTCGGTTCATACGACAAATGCGTTGTCGCACTACGCGACCGGTGCATGGACGATATGCAGCTTGTGTCTAATATTATCTCCTCGCATAATCACGTCGCAAAGAAGAACTTGCTGGTGAGTGAACAAACATTTCCAGTTTGGTTCATACGACAAATGCGTGGTCGCACTACGTAACCGTATAGTGTAATCTATTCCCTCAATTGACAGTTCTCTTTTCTCAAGGGATTGCTGGAAGAAAACTCTTTTTAGAGTTAAGCTCGCCTTCGTACTCCCAACTTAATAATCCATTATCTAAATGTATTTACAGTGTACAATTAGACCTCTGACGTCTTTTTTCTGATATATCGAGTTGTATAAACACGTAACGCAAAACGCGCTTGTCGTATAATTGTCCTTTTGTCGTATAGCTGTCGTATGGTTGTATAACTGTAGTATTTTCGTATAACTATCGTATGGTCGTACAACATCGTACTGTCTTAAAACTGTCGTATTGTCGTTTGACTGTCGTATTGTCATATAACTGTCGCATTGTCGTATAACTGTCGTATATCTTTAAAACTATAATTTCATCCCAGGTAACCCTCCTAATAGACCACCTATGGTCAAACGAGCCGGGTTTGACAGACGAATTAGCCGCTACCCTCAACGAGTTGACATCACTACACCGCGCCGAGCACAGCCGCGTCGCGCTGAGAGCGAGACAGGTATAGTAAATAAATAAATAAATACGTCCAACGATCACAAACATAAATCCTGGTGCCTTGCCCTGATTCGTAATAGGGAATATGCATGTGTTGTCGAAAAATCTGGAAATTACTTTTTACGATAGATTACTCCTGTAAACATTTAGTAGTGATATAATTATTATTATTAATTGCGTAGTTTATTTGTATTTCAATGTTTCTTTTTCTTATTTTTGGAGAAACGGAACGTAATCGCAAAACGCTTGAGGACTCTCGCTGCTTATTGGTCAATTTTTGACATGAGCCCGCCCGCGAACAAACAAACAATAATAATTAGATTGTACTTTAACATGTACTATAACTACTAAAATGTTGCGATGTTAGTATAATCAATCGGATCGGACAACTTTTCAGAAAGTGTTTTAAATTAAGTACAATGAATATTCATAGCCATGAAAAATACTATTTTAAGTAAATAACGCTCTAAAAGTACCTAAAACTATGTTTACATATTATGTTTCAAATATTGCCGCGCAAAAGGTCACCTCAAAATTTGTGACGTCATATGTAGGTAGAAAACGGCAAACTCTACGAAATAAAACTTGCAAAGAGATTCTAAAACGTTTTGTGAAGTTTGAGGACTATATTGTAGTAATAGAACGAAAAAAATAGCAAAAATACATTTTATGAAAACCAAAATCGTAAAATAAACACAAGCTTGACTCACGGCATTTGCTTACAAATGACGTCATGCGCTGTGATTGTTGTTTCGTTTACGATGAAGAACAGATTAAAAATGTCAGAATTATTTATTGATTTAAAAATATAAATCATTATTATTTCACAAAAATATTGATTGAATGATCTTTCTGGTTCGACGAACATTCGTTCTAACTACATTTTAGATTTTTTTCCCGATTACTGTCCGATATATATTTGATAATAGGGGTATTATCAAAATGCTGGGACTTATTTGGCTCAACGTATCAGTATTACATCCAACGGGGCAATACTGCCAGCATCTTGTGTACGCTGCCAACTGGTAGTGGGTTGGAGCATTTGAGCTATCTATAGGCCTTTAATGGTCTATGGGTTGTCCAATTGCTTCTCCTTGTATGTAGTTAGTTTAGTTTTAGTAAGTAGAGTGTAGTCTGTTTTTAGTAATAAAGGCATTCGCCCGTTAAAAAAAAAACAATTATCAATATTAATTGCCTCAGGTCCTGATCGCAGCCCATCAGCCCGCGTATGAGCTCCGTCACAACCAGATGGAGTCCATCTTCCTGTCTGCAGTGGATATGTATGGACACGACTTCCATCCGGAGAACCTACAGAAGCTGATACTGTCTGAGGCATCGATATTCGATATCCTGCACGATTTCTTCTACCACACTAATGCAGCGGTAAGTTTTTTTTTTATCTAACTGGGTGGCGAGACGTGCTGGTCGTTTGCCTGATGGTAAACAATACGCCAGCCCATAACAATAGCAGCACCACCCAGAACAACAAATTTAAACAACAGGTAATTTTTCTTCAGATGTTTATTTATATTTATTAATTTTATTATACCTTAGCACAAAACAGTTAGCGTAATAAAAAAAAAAATTATAAATTTGTCTTATTTTGTTATCCTACACTTGTGTATATACTATTGTTTGTTGTGTGCAGTCTTGTCAAAAATAAATTATTTCTTTCTTTCTTTCTTAATAGGAAATTTAAAATATTCTTAATTTGCCTAAATAAAAGTTACATACCTATAGTATGTAAAAATATATACTATTATTAAAACTAAACCACATAAACTTAATATATACCTATAATAAGCCTAATTATAAAATATATACTTAAATATTTACTTAATAAATGTATACTTAAATCCTTACATAACTAAAAACATATACCTACCAGCAATAATAAATGACTATGTCAATATTATATGTATAGATAAAAGCAAAAATTTTATTTTTTGATCTATGATCTCAAAAGCGTGAACATAGAGTATGACGACTGCATTATCTGAAACAGAAAAAAAAATATATACAACTGTGTGTGACGAGACGAGCACCTTTCCTATTTATATTATAAATGCGTAAGTTTGTGAGGAGATGGATGGATGTTCGTTACTCGATCACGCAAAAACTACTGGATTTTCATGAAATTGTGATACTATAAGCCCTGGAAAAGAAAGGATACTTTTTATCCCGGAAACCGCGGGCGAAACCGCTGAGCGCAGCTAGTAGACAATTACTTACAGAAACGAACAGCTCCATGTCAAATGACTTGATATTAAACGCAGTGATCTCTATAGGCAGCTGTCCGCGCGCTATCATGAACAGTACCATCTTCCGAATGCGCTGTGAGTTGACGTTCTCCCAACCGCTGCTGTAGATTTTTGTACCGGTTTCTGCTGACTGGAAATGTTTTTTTTTTTTACACTTAATAGATCTATGTTTGGCCACTATCTCGCCTGATGTGAAGCGATGATGTGGCCTAAGGTGGAGCACATAAATCTAGAGAGAGACGGCAGTTGAGCGGCTGTTCAGACCCGTCTCCCCGATGGTTCACCGAACATCATACCGAAACACGATTAGGTCGCTTGACGGCATGGCTTTGTTCGGTGGGTGGTGTTACAACCACGGCCAGTGAATACCACTCCAAAGCGCGTAAGCGGGTTTCATCACGATGTTTTTTTCACCGTTTTAGAGCGAGCGTACAAAATCTGCACTTAACTATTAGTCATTGGTGCAGGGCCGACTCGGGATTCCAACCCAGGTGCGTCGGATTGAAAGGTGCACGAGTTCCCGCTGAGCCACACTCGCTCTCAAAATATTAATTTTTTATTCGAATCAAAAAATAAAATATTGTTAACTAAATAATATACTAAAGTCTCGATAAATTGGTTTAACAAGTAGTTTATCAAACGAAAAAACCGACTTCAATGTATCTTAGAAGTCCAAGGTCAAATATCGATGAAATTTATATGGGGAATTTTCCAAATCGGTTCATGAATGATGGAGTTCTGGGTAACAATCATAAAAAAAAATACAATCGATGAACCTTCTCCTTTTTTGAACTCTGTTAAAAAAAGACACCGTTGTTCTTCTAATGCCTACGTGGATAAAGTCGCGGGAAAAAACTAGTCATTAATAAAGAGACCAAAACCAATATTGAGATTTATTGAAGCTTTGAAAGAGTCTTACCAAGGCCTTCAACTTGGCCGCGTATCGGCAAGGCAAGAATATGTGGATGACGGCGCCGGTCACAAATATCATGTAGCGCAAGTCGAATCCATAGCCCTGTATTAAAAACAACCGTTAATTAAGTAATTCTACAGCTGGAAAAGATTCTCATTCCATAGGCCAGGGCCCCAATTCACTATGACAACTTGGCGATTCCTTGCTTCGAAATCACGTCGATTCCTTCATTAATAAACGACATTTCTATGACGCATTCATCTATATATATTAATATTAATTAATTAATATAATATAAAACTGGAAGACCACTCACTGACTGACTGACTGACATATTGACAGAATTGATCTCCCACTTGCCGTTATGGTGGGGGGTAGTGTTTGGTACCGTTGGATAGAGGATGTTTTGAAACCAACCAGAAAAATCCGAAATCCATGGAAAGGTGTCTCCGAGATGGAACTGCTCAGGGGATCTCGGAAACTATAAATCGGATGGGGGTACCGCTCGAACTAAATATGCTCAAAACCCTGGGCCATTTTTGAAAATTTGAAAAAAAAGATGGCCGCCATACAAAAAAACATGGCCGCCATACAAAATAAAAATCTTAATAACTTTTGAATGGTAAGAGATAGATATAGAGTGCTCGACCAAATGTCATAGAGGACGATGGCGGAAATTTGGAAAAGTTGGAAAAATTAAAAAAAAAGAAAAAAAAATGGCGGCCATTTTGAAAGTTGCTCCGATCCGACTGAAATTTTGCATCGGAAGGTTTTCTGGGTCGAAGATTACAATTATGAAAAAAAATTTTGGATTCCGCCATTTTTCAAGATGGCTGCCATAAAAAAGTTTTTTTTCCGGAAAAATAAGCCAAACAAAACTTTTGAACCGTAGTCGATAGGAAGCGTCTATAAAAAAAAAGCAACACCCCCCCACGCGAGCTGCTTTAGCAGCTCGCGCACGCCACAAAATCACTTGGATTCCGCCATTTTTCAAGATGGCCGCCATACAAAAGTCTTTTTTTCGAAAACTGAACTTAAATAACTTTAGAACCGTAATCGATAGGGAGCTTTTATAAAAAAAGCAAAACCCCACCACGCGAGCTGCTTTAGCAGCTCGCGCACGCCACACAATCACTTGAAATCCAGCTTTTTTTCAATATGGCCGCCATACAAAAGTTTGATTTCAAAACAAAAAGGGTAAACAAAACTTTAAAACCGTAATCGATAGGAAGCTTTTAAAAAAAAACAGCAGCCACCCCCCCACGCGAGCTGCTTTAGCAGCTCGCGCACGCGGCGAAATACTAGTTATATTATATAAAATTAAAAGACCACTCACTGACTGACATATTGACAGAATTGATCTCCCACTTGCCGTTATGGTGGGGGGTAGTGTTTGGTACTGTTGGATAGAGGATGTTTTGAAACCAACCAGAAAAATCCGAAATCCATGGAAAGGTGTCTCCGAGATGGAACTGCTCAAGGGATCTCGGAAACTATAAATCGGATGGGGGTACCGCTTGAACTAAATATGCTCAAAACCCTGGGCCATTTTTGAAAATTTGAAAAAAAAGATGGCCGCCATACAAAAAAACATGGCCGCCATACAAAATAAAAATGCAAATAACTTTTGAATGGTTAGAGATAGGTATAGGGTGCTCGACCAAATGTCATAGAGGGCGATGGAGGAAATTTGGAAAAATTGGAAAAATTAAAAAAAAAGAAAAAAAAATGGCGGCCATTTTGAAAGTTGCTCCGATCCGACTAAAATTTTGCATTCGGGGGTTTTCTGGGTCGTAGATAACGATTATAAAAAAAAATTTTGGATTCCGCCATTTTTCAAGATGGCTGCCATACAAAAGTTTTTTTTCCGGAAAAATAAGCCAAACAAAACTTTTGAACCGTAGTCGATAGGAAGCGTCTATAAAAAAAAGCAACACCCCCCCACGCGAGCTGCTTTAGCAGCTCGCGCACGCCACAAAATCACTTGGATTCCGCCATTTTTCAAGATGGCCGCCATACAAAAGTCTTTTTTTCGAAAACTGAACTTAAATAACTTTAGAACCGTAATCGATAGGGAGCTTTTATAAAAAGAAGCAAAACCCCACCACGCGAGCTGCTTTAGCAGCTCGCGCACGCCACACAATCACTTGAAATCCAGCTTTTTTTCAAGATGGCCGCCATACAAAAGTTTGATTTCAAAACAAAAAGGGTAAACAAAACTTTAAAACCGTAATCGATAGGAAGCTTTTAAAAAAAAACAGCAGCCACCCCCCCACGCGAGCTGCTTTAGCAGCTCGCGCACGCGGCGAAATACTAGTTATATTATATAAAATTAAAAGACCACTCACTGACTGACTGACTGACATATAATTGACAGAAATAGAAGTGGTACTTGCCGTTATGGTGGGGGGTAGTGTTTGGTACGGTTGTATAGAGGATGTTTTGAAACCAACCAGAAAAATCCGAAATCCATGGAAAGGTGTCTCCGAGATGGAACTGCTCAAGGGATCTCGGAAACTATAAATCGGATGGGGGTACCGCTTGAACTAAATATGCCCCAAAACCTGGGCCATTTTTGAAAATTTGAAAAAAAAGATGGCCGCCATACAAAAAAACATGGCCGCCATACAAAATAAAAATGTAAATAACTTTTGAATGGTTAGAGATAGGTATAGGGTGCTCGACCAAATGTCATAGAGGGCGATGGGGGAAATTTGGTAAAGTTGGAAAAATTAAAAAAAAATAAAAAAAAATGGCGGCCATTTTGAAAGTTGCTCCGATCCGACTGAAATTTTGCATCGGGGGGTTTTCTGGGTCGTAGATTACGATTATGAAAAAAAATTTTGGATTCCGCCATTTTTCAAGATGGCTGCCATACAAAAGTTTTTTTTCCGGAAAAATAAGCCAAACAAAACTTTTGAACCGTGGTAGATAGGAAGCGTCTATTAAAAAAAAAGCAACACCTCCCCACGCGAGCTGCTTTAGCAGCTCGCGCACGCCACAAAATCACTTGGATTCCGCCATTTTTCAAGATGGCCGCCATACAAAAGTCATTTTTTCAGAACAACTGAACTTAAATAACTTTAGAACCGTAATCGATAGGGAGCTTTTATTAAAAAGCAAAACACCCCCCACGCGAGCTGCTTTAGCAGCTCGCGCACGCCACACAATCACTTGAAATCCAGCTTTTTTTCAAGATGGCCGCCATACAAAAGTTTGCTTTCAGAACAAAAAGGGTAAACAAAACTTTAGAACCGTAATCGATAGAAAGCTTTAAAACAAAAACAGCAGCCACCCCCCCACGCGAGCTGCTTTAGCAGCTCGCGCACGCGGCGAAATACTAGTTATATTATATAAAACTGGAAGACCATCACTGACTGACTGACTGACTGACTGACTGACTGACATATTGACAGAATTGATCTCCGACTTGCCGTTATGGTGGGGGGGAGTGTTTGGTACGGTTGTATAGAGGGTGTTTTGAAACCAACCAGAAAAATCCGAAATCACCAGAAAGTGGTTTCCTTGATGGAACTGCTCAGGGGATCTCGGAAACTATAAATCGGATGGGGGTACCGCTCGAACTAAATATGCTCAAAACCCTGGGCCATTTTTGAAAATTTGAAAAAAAAGATGGCCGCCATACAAAAAAACATGGCCGCCATACAAAATAAAAATGTTAATAACTTTTGAATGGTTAGAGATAGATATAGGGTGCTCGACCAAATGTCATAGAGGACGACGGGGGAAATTTGGAAAAGTTGGAAAAATTAAAAAAAAAGAAAAAAAAATGGCAGCCATTTTGAAAGTTGTTCCGATCCGACTGAAATTTTGCATCGGGGGGTTTTCTGGGTCGAAGATTATTATTATGAAAAAAAATTTTGGATTCCGCCATTTTTCAAGATGGCCGCCATACAAAAGTTTTTTTTCCGGAAAAATAAGCCAAACAAAACTTTTGAACCGTAGTCGATAGGAAGCGTCTATATAAAAAAAGCAACACTCCTCCACGCGAGCTGCTTTAGCAGCTCGCGCACGCCACAAAATTACTTGGATTCCGCCATTTTTCAAGATGGCCGCCATACAAAAGTCTTTTTTTCAGAACAACTGAACTTAAATAACTTTAGAACCGTAATCGATAGGGAGCTTTTATAAAAAAAAGCAAAACCCCCCCACGCGAGCTGCTTTAGCAGCTCGCGCACGCCACACAATCACTTGAAATCCAGCTTTTTTTCAATATGGCCGCCATACAAAAGTTTGATTTCAAAACAAAAAGGGTAAACAAAACTTTAGAACCGTAATCGATAGGAAGCTTTTAAAAAAAAACAGCAGCCACCCCCCCACGCGAGCTGCTTTAGCAGCTCGCGCACGCGGCGAAATACTAGTTATATTATATAAAACTGAAAGGTCACTGACTGACAATTGACAGAAATAGAAGTGGTACTTGCCGATATGGTGGGGGGTAGTGTTTGGTACCGTTGGATAGAGGATGTTTTGAAACCAACCAGAAAAATCCGAAATCCATGGAAAGGTGTCTCCGAGATGGAACTGCTCAAGGGATCTCGGAAACTATAAATCGGATGGGGGTACCGCTTGAACTAAATATGCCCCAAAACCTGAGCCATTTTTGAAAATTTGAAAAAAAAGATGGCCGCCATACAAAAAAACATGGCCACCATACAAAATAAAAATGTAAATAACTTTTGAATGGTTAGAGATAGGTATATGGTGCTCGACCAAATGTCATAGAGGGCGATGGGGGAAATTTGGTAAAGTTGGAAAAATAAAAAAAAAAGAAAAAAAAATGGCGGCCATTTTGAAAGTTGCTTCGATCCGACTGAAATTTTGCATCGGGGGGTTTTCTGGGTCGTACATTACGATTATGAAAAAAAATTTTGGATTCCGCCATTTTTCAAGATGGCTGTCATACAAAAGTTTTTTTTCCGGAAAAATATGCCAAACAAAACTTTTGAACCGTAGTCGATAGAAAGCGTCTATAAAAAAAAAGCAACACCCCCCCACGCGAGCTGCTTTAGCAGCTCGCGCACGCCACAAAATCACTTGGATTCCGCCATTTTTCAAGATGGCCGCCATACAAAAGTCGTTTTTTCAGAACAACTGAACTTAAATAACTTTAGAACCGTAATCGATGGAGAGCTTGTACCTAACCCCTATTTGTAACACATAATTATTACTATAGTTAAATCATCACTTAATAAGTAATTCAAGGTAAATAAGCTTTACCTAGTACATCATTATTCAATGATATTGAAGGAATGGACTGCGATAGGATAGAAGACTACACAAATATATTCCTTAAATCTTTTAGCGATCGGGTCATTTTAGGCTAAAGGCAAAGTCATAAAACGTTATCGTTTCTAAGTTTATGGCAGCAGGTAAAGACACAAGATACATTATGCACTGGAGTGAGTGAGTAAGAGATTTGCTTAGGGGTTGTGCTTAGGCGTACAAAAGAATAGAAAAACAATAGAAAAAAAATATGGGCCGCTGGCGCACCGAGTTAGTCAGAATTTCACCACCGTCGGGAACGCAGGTGTGCAATATAAAGGCTCCGTAGCCTTGTATAGCGCTGGATTAGCTATCCACTATTTTTATGGTAATTTTAGCTAAAATTACCATAAAATAGCAATATTTTCGAGATAGAGCTGTGTAAGTAGTTTAAATTATTAAATTCTTTTTATTATTTTAAATTGTGTGTTTAGTGATCTTCAAGCAGAGGTTGTAAGTAATTTATTTTATATTTCCAGTGAAATGTGTATTTCAGGGGTTAGGTAGGAGTTAGTCAGAATTTCACCACCGTCGGGAACGCAGGTGTGCAATATAAAGGCTCCGTAGCCTTGTATAGCGCTGGATAGCTAAAATTACCATAAAATAGCAATATTTTCGAGATAGAGCTGTGTAAGTAGTTTAAATTATTAAATTCTTTTTATTATTTTAAATTGTGTGTTTAGTGATCTTCAAGCAGAGGTTGTAAGTAATTTTTTTTTATATTTTATATATCCAGTAGAGGTGGGTCTTAGCGGCTTTATCGGGCAACGAAACGCAACTATTTATTGAATTTCAATAGCGGTTTTTAAAACTATCTATTTTGATAGCGGTTTTTTTTACAAGGTGCTATCCTATTCTATCGCTATTTCGCGGTTCGAAGCGACTCTTTAGTAGGCATCTGTACAATTAGCCTTCTTAGTAGTGTCGTCTTTTTTAAAAAAAAAAGTCCCATAGCACACTCGCGTTAATTCGCGACATTATGCACTATGTATAGTTTTATAAATTCACTTAATAGTTTAGTTAATGTGCGATGTCCTTATTACTTATATTATTATTTACAGTATATTTACACTCCTTAATCGAATTGTTCATTATCTACACTTCATAGTATATTTACATTCTTAAATCTAATTGTTTTAACTACACTTCACCAAAACAAATATAATCAAAAACTTTTTATTCAATGTTTACAACAACTCTTGGAAATATGTACTTAGGTACCCAGTTACTATATTAATAAAGTTTTATTACTATAGTAAGTAGCTAGGTACGTCTTAACGCTGTATTATCTTACATTTTTACACATTTGTGAACTCGAAAATCAGCGATAATTATGGTGTCTAAAAACAACACCGCATCAACAGACTAATTGAATTCGAGTGGGTCAAGGTCATTTTCTCTTCAATACGATATTCACACTTTAAATTTCTTTTCAATTGAACACAAACAGTATGTTACATCTATAGTTTGTGTCCTTATTTCATACGAGTTAAAGTTGAAAGTTAAATAGCAACGTGTGAATGTGACAAAGCAATTTTATTTTCTGTTTCGTTCGAACCGCGTGCGACTTCCGAATTATGCCGATAGGAGTTTTAGCAAGTAGCGAGACTAACCGAACGTTGTCGTGCGCGTGTCGCGCAGTGCATTCGAGAAATAGATAGTTTCCAAGAAATAGATAGTTTCGTCGGAGTACGATAGCCGCTAACAGCTGTTGAGCCGATAAATAGTTGCAATAACTATCTACGTTGCGCAACACCCACCGCTAATTTCCAGTGAAATGTGTCTTTCAGGGGCAGCTGAGAAATATTAATAATCATGTTCGTTAATGATGAAGTATTTGTTAAAATGTTTTCATTTAAATAGTAGATATAAATTTAACAAATACTTTGTTGTTACTTTATTTAATTTCTGTTATATTTTGTACTCATTTCGTGTGAATTTAGGACTATATTTTCTTATGTTTTTCTGTTGTGTCATTTCGCATTACACAATCACAGGTTGGGTGAAGGTTGTTTATCGATAAAGTGTTTACTTAATCGATAAACCATAGAAACGCTTATTCAATTACTAAGTAATGATTTATTAATTCCTCTTGTGAGTAATAAATCATTACTTAGTAATTGAATAAGCGTTACAACAACATTGTGGCTCTGCCCTAATATTACTACTTTTGGTCAAGAACCAATTACAGCGATGCTGTGGGCTCTGCCCTTATAATACAACTATGGCAGTACCCATTTATAATATACTACTACTGCGAGCATTGCTCTGCGTTTCTACCACAGGACTAGATCCACTATATAAAACATGGGCTTTGCTCTTATTACACATTAGGACAATGTCCTTTAATAATTATACAATTATGTTGGATTGAATGGTTGTTGTTGCTCTATAGTTAAGATAACAATATACCTTGTCTTTCCTTACTCCGCTCCCTGGGGAATGCACACAGTGGATGGCATTCACGATTGTTGGCGAGGCTGGAGCCTACAATACTTTTCCCCCCAACCCCATTTTCCTTCCTAACTTCCTTGACCCCAGGCCCTTCCCGTATAACTAGTAATTAAATGCTTTTAAAATTATTATTGAATAACACTAACAAGTACCATCTATATACAGTTTACCTCTATTCTAAATACTTTAGTTCTCAAACTCTAAAAGTTCTTGGGTTACTAACTTTTCATAATGTAGAGTCTGATGATCACCCGGCCAAGGTGTTTTTAATCGTTCAAACTTATTTGATGAAGGGAGGGTTAGTTACAAGCTTTTATAAAAAAACGCAAACCCCCCCACGCGAGCTGCTTTAGCAGCTCGCGCACGCCACACAATCACTTGAAATCAAGTTTTTTTTCAAGATGGCCGCCATACAAAAGTTTGCTTTCATAACAAAAAGGCTTATAAAACTTTAGAAGCGTAATCGATAGGGAGCTTTTAAAAAAAAGAGCAATCACCCCCCCACGCGAGCTGCTTTAGCAGCTCGCGCACGCGGCGAAATACTAGTTATATTATATAAAATTAAAAGACCACTCACTGACTGACTGACTGACATATAATTGACAGAAATAGAAGTGGTACTTGCCGTTATGGTGGGGGGTAGTGTTTGGTACCGTAGGATAGAGGATGTTTTAAAACCAACCAGAAAAATCCGAAATCGATGGAGAGGTGTCTCCGAGATGGAACATCTCAAGGGATCTCGGAAACTATAAATCGGATGGGAGTACCGCTTGAACTAAATATGCCCCAAAACCTGGGCCATTTTTGAAAATTTGAAAAAAAAGATGGCCGCCATACAAAAAAACATGGCCGCCATACAAAATGAAAATGTAAATAACTTTTGAATGGTCAGAGATAGGTATAGGGTGCTCGACCAAATGTCATAGAGGGCGATGGGGGAAATTTGGAAAAGTTGGAAAAATTAAAAAAAAAGAAAAAAAAATGGCGGCCATTTTGAAAGTTGCTCCGATCCGACTAAAATTTTGCATCGGGGGGTTTTCTGGGTCAAAGATTATTATTATGAGAAAAAATTTTGGATTCCGCCATTTTTCAAGATGGCCGCCATACAAAAGTTTGTTTTCAGAACAAACAGGGTAAACAAAACTTTAGATCCGTAATCGATAAGAAGCTTTTAAATAGAAAACAGCAGCCACCCCCCCACGCGAGCTGCTTTAGCAGCTCGCGCACGCGGCGAAATACTAGTTATATTATATAAAAGTGAAAGACCATCACTGACTGACTGACTGACTGACTGACTGACTGACATATTGACAGAATTGATCTCCGACTTGCCGTTATGGTGGAGGGGAGTGTTTGGTACGGTTGTATAGAGGGTGTTTTGAAACCAACCAGAAAAATCCGAAATCACCAGAAAGTGGTTTCCAAGATGGAACTGCTCAGGGGATCTCGGAAACTATAAATCGGATGGGGGTACCGCTCGAACTAAATATGCCCCAAACCTTGGGCCAATTTTGAAAATTTGAAAAAAAAGATGGCCGCCATACAAAAAAACATGGCCGCCATACAAAATGAAAATGTTAATAACTTTTGAATGGTAAGAGATAGGTATAGGGTGCTCGACCAAATGTCATAGAGGACGATGGGGGAAATTTGAAAAAGTTGAAAAAATTAAAAAAAAAGAAAAAAAAATGGCGGCCATTTTGAAAGTTGCTCCGATCCGACTGAAATTTTGCGTCGGGGGGTTTTCTGGATCGTAGATTACGATTATGAAAAAAAAATTTGGATTCCGCCATTTTTCAAGATGGCTGCCATACAAACGTTTTTTTTCATGACAAAATAGGTGAAAATTATATGCGAATAACTTTTAAACAGTTAGAGATAGGTATAGGGTGCTCGACCAAATATCATAGAAAACCATGAGAGAAATTTGGAAAAGTTGGAAAATTTAAAAAAAAATGAATAAAAATAGCGGCCATTTTGAAAGTTGCTCCGATCCGACTGAAATTTTGCATCGGGGGGTTTTTGGGGTCGTAGATTACGATTATGAAAAAATAATTTGGATTCCGCCATTTTTCAATATTTCCGCCATACAAAAGATTTTTTTCCGAACAAAGAGAATAACTTTAAAACCGTAATCGATAGGGAGCTTCTATAAAAAAAAAACAACACCACCCCACGCGAGCTGCTTTAGCAGCTCGCGCACGCCACAAAATCACTTGGATTGCGCCATTTTCCAATATGGCCGCCATACAAAAGTTTGTTTTTAGAACATAAAGGCTTAGATAACTTTAGAACCGTAATCGATAGGAAGTTTCTATAAAAAAAAAATAACACCACCACCACGCGAGCTGCTTTAGCAGCTCGCGCACGCGGCGAAATACTAGTTAATATAATATAAAACTGGAAGACCACTCACTGACTGACTGACTGACATATTGACAGAATTGATCTCCCACTTGCCGTTATGGTGGGGGTTAGTGTTTGGTACCGTTGGATAGAGGATGTTTTGAAACCAACCAGAAAAATCCGAAATCCATGGAAAGGTGTCTCCGAGATGGAACTGCTCAGGGGATCTCGGAAACTATAAATCGGATGGGGGTACCGCTTGAACTAAATATGCCCCAAACCTTGGGCCATTTTTGAAAATTTGAAAAAAAAGATGGCCGCCATACAAAAAAACATGGCCGCCATACAAAATAAAAATGTAAATAACTTTTGAATGATTAGAGATAGGTATAGGGTGCTCGACCAAATGTCATAGAGAGCGATAGGAGAAATTTGGAAAAGTTGGAAAAATTAAAAAAAAAAGAAAAAAAATGGCGGCCATTTTGAAAGTTGCTCCGATCCGACTGAAATTTTGCATCCGGGGGTTTTCTGGGTCGTACATTACGATTTTGAAAAAAAATTTTGGATTCCGCCATTTTTCAAGATGGCTGCCATACAAAAGTTTTTTTTCCGGAAAAATAAGCCAAACAAAACTTTTGAACCGTAGTCGATAGGAAGCGTCTATAAAAAAAAAGCAACACCCCCCCACGCGAGCTGCTTTAGCAGCTCGCGCACGCCACAAAATCACTTGGATTCCGCCATTTTTCAAGATGGCCGCCATACAAAAGTAATTTTTTCAGAACAACTGAACTTAAATAACTTTAGAACCGTAATCGATAGGGAGCTTTTATTAAAAAGCAAAACACCCCCCCACGCGAGCTGCTTTAGCAGCTCGCGCACGCCACACAATCACTTGAAATCCAGCTTTATTTCAAGATGGCCGCCATACAAAAGTTTGTTTTCAGAACAAAAAGGGTAAACAAAAGTTTAGAACCGTAATCGATAGGAAGCTTTTAAAAAAAAACAGCAGCCACCCCCCCCACGCGAGCTGCTTTAGCAGCTCGCGCACGCGGCGAAATACTAGTTATATTATATAAAACTGAAAGGTCACTGACTGACAATTGACAGAAATAGAAGTGGTACTTGCCGATATGGTGGGGGGGAGTGTTTATAACGGTTGTATAGAGGGTGTTTTGAAACCAACCAGAAAAATCCGACATCACCAAAAACTGGTTTCCTCGATGGAACTGCTCAGGGGATCTCGGAAACTATAAATCGGATGGGGGTACCGCTTGAACTAAATATGCCCCAAACCTTGGGCCGATTTTGAAAATTTGAAAAAAAAGATGGCCGCCATACAAAAAAACATGGCCGCCATACAAAATAAAAATGTTAATAACTTTTGAACGGTTAGAGATAGGTATAGGGTGCTCGACCAAATGTCATAGAGGGCGATGGGGGAAATCTGAAAAAGTTGGAAAAATTAAAAAAAAAGAAAAAAAAATGGCGGCCATTTTGAAAGTTGCTCCGATTTTTGCGCCATTTTTCAAGATGGCTGCCATACAAACGTTTTTTTTCATGACAAAATAGGTGAAAATTATATGCAAATAACTTTTAAACGGTTAGAGATAGGTATAGGGTGTTTGACCAAATGTCATAGAGGACGACGGGGGAAATTTGGAAAAGTTGGAAAAATTAAAAAAAAAGAAAAAAAATGGCAGCCATTTTGAATGTTGCTCCGATCCGACTGAAATTTTGCATCGGGGGGTTTTCTGGGTCGTAGATTACGATTATGAAAAAAAAATTTGGATTCCGCCATTTTTCAAGATGGCTGCCATACAAAGGTTTTTTTTCAGGACAAAATTGGGGAAAATAATATGCAAATAACTTTTGAATGGTTAGAGATAGGTATAGGGTGCTCGACCAAAAGTCATAGAGGGCGATGGGGAAAATTTGGAAAAGTTGGAAAAATTAAAAAAAAAGAAAAAAAAATGGCAGCCATTTTGAATGTTGCTCCGATCCGACTGAAATTTTGCATAGGGGGGTTTTCTGGGTCGTAGATTACGATAATGAAAAAAAAATTAGATTTCGCTATTTTTCAAGACGGCTGCCATACAAACGTTTTTTTTCATGACAAAATAGGTGAAAATTATATGCAAATAACTTTTAAACGGTTAGAGATAGGGATAGAGACCTCGAACAAATATCATAGAGGACGACGGGGGCAATTTGGAAAAGTTGGAAAAATTAAAAAAAAAGAAAAAAAAATGGCTGCCATTTTGAAAGTTGCTCCGATCCGACTGAAATTTTGCATCGGGGTGTTTTCTGGGTCGGACATTAGGATTATGAAAAAAAAATTTGGACTCCGCCATTTTTCAAGATGGCTGCCATACAAACGTTTTTTTTCATGACAAAATATTTGAAAATAAAATGCAAATAACTTTTAAACGGTTAGAGATAGGGATAGAGTGCTCTAACAAATGTCATAGAGGACGATAAGAGAAATTTGGAAAAGTAGGAAAAATTAAAAAAAAAAGAAAATTAAATGGCGGCCATTTTGAAAATTGCTCCCATTCGACTGAAATTTTGCATCGGGGGGTTTTCTGGGTCGTAGATTACGATAATGAAAAAAAAAATTAGATTTCGCTATTTTTCAAGATGGCTGCCATACAAACGTTTTTTTTCATGACACAATAGGTGAAAATTATATGCAAATAACTTTTAAACGGTGTGAGATAGGTATAGGGTGCTCAACCAAATGTCATAGAGGACGACGAAGGAAATTTGGAAAAGTTTGAAAAATTAAAAAAAAAAAGAAAAAAAAATGGCGGCCATTTTGAAAGTTGCTCCGATCCGACTGAAATTTTGCATCGGGGTGTTTTCTGGGTCGGACATTAGGATTATGAAAAAGAAATTTGGACTCCGCCATTTTTCAAGATGGCTGCCATACAAACGTTTTTTTTCATGACAAAATAGGTGAAAATAATTTGCAAATAACTTTTAAACGGTTTAAGATAAGTATAGGGTGCTCGACCAAATATCAAAGAGGACCATAGGGGAAATTTGGAAAAGTTGGAAATATTAAAAAAAAAGAAAGAAAAATGGCGGCCATTTTGAAAAATGCTCCGATTCGACTGAAATTTCGCATCGGGGGGTTTTTTAAGTCGTAGATTACGATTATGAAAAAATAATTTGGATTCCGCCATTTTTCAAGATGGCCGCCATACAAAAGATTTTTTTCCGAACAAAGAGAATAACTTTAAAACCGTAATCGATAGGGAGCTTCTATAAAAAAAAACAACACCACCCCACGCGAGCTGCTTTAGCAGCTCGCGCACGCCACAAAATCACTTGGATTGCGCCATTTTCCAATATGGCCGCCATACAAAAGTTTGTTTTTAGAACATAAAGGCTTAGATAACTTTAGAACCGTAATCGATAGGAAGTTTCTATAAAAAAAAAATAACACCACCACCACGCGAGCTGCTTTAGCAGCTCGCGCACGCGGCGAAATACTAGTTAATTAATATAATATAAAACTGAAAGACCACTGACTGACTGACTGACTGACTGACTGACATATAATTGACAGAAATAGAAGTGGTACTTGCCGATATGGTGGGGGGGAGGGTTTGGTACCGTTGGATAGAGGGTGTTTTGAAACCAACCAGAAAAATCCGAAATCACCAGAAAGTGGTTTCCTTGATGGAACTGCTCAGGGGATCTCGAAAACTATAAATCGGATGGGGGTACCGCTTGAACTAAATATGCCCCAAAACCTGGGCCATTTTTGAAAATTTGAAAAAAAAGATGGCCGCCATACAAAAAAACATGGCCGCCATACAAAATTAAAATGTTAATAACTTTTGAATGGTTAGAGATAGGTATAGGGTGCTCGACCAAATGTCATAGAGGACGATGGGGGAAATTTGGAAAAGTTGGAAAAATTAAAAATAAAGAAAAAAAAATGGCGGCCATTTTGAAAGTTGCTCCGATCCGACTGAAATTTTGCATCGGGGGGTTTTCTGGATCGTAGATTACGATTATGAAAAAATATTTTGGATACCGCCATTTTTCAAGATGGCTGCCATACAAAAGATTTTTTTCCGGAACAATAAGCCAAACAAAACTATTGAACCGTAGTCGATAGGAAGCGTCTATAAAAAAAAAGCAACACCCCTCCACGCGAGCTGCTTTAGCAGCTCGCGCACGCCACAAAATCACTTGGATTCCGCCATTTTTCAAGATGGCCGCCATACAAAAGTCTTTTTTTCAGAACAACTGAACTTAAATAACTTTAGAACCGTAATCGATAGGGAGCTTTTATTAAAAAGCAAAACACCCCCCCACGCGAGCTGCTTTAGCAGCTCGCGCACGCCACACAATCACTTGAAATCCAGCTTTTTTTCATGATGGCCGCCATACAAAAGTTTGTTTTCAGAACAAAAAGGGTAAACAAAACTTTAGAACCGTAATCGATGGGAAGCTTTTAAAAAAAAACAGCAGCCACCCCCCCACGCGAGCTGCTTTAGCAGCTCGCGCACGCGGCGAAATACTAGTTATTATATAAAACTGAAAGGTCACTGACTGACAATTGACAGAAATAGAAGTGGTACTTGCCGATATGGTGGGAGGGAGTGTTTGGTACGGTTGTATAGAGGGTGTTTTGAAACCAACCAGAAAAATCCGAAATCACCAGAAAATGGTTTCCTCGATGGAACTGCTCAAGGGATCTCGGAAACTATAAATCGGATGGGGGTACCGCTTGAACTAAATATGCCCCAAACCTTGGGCCAATTTTGAAAATTTGAAAAAAAAGATGGCCGCCATACAAAAAAACATGGCCGCCATACAAAATAAAAATGTTAATAACTTTTGAACGGTTAGAGATAGGTATAGGGTGCTCGACCAAATGTCATAGAGGGCAATGAGGGAAATTTGGGAAAGTTGGAAAAATTAAAAAAAAAGAAAAAAAAATGGCGGCCATTTTGAAAGTTGCTCCGATCCGACTGAAATTTTGCATCGGGGGGTTTTCTGGGTCAAAGATTATTATTATGAAAAAAAATTTTGGATTCCGCCATTTTTCAATATGGCCGCCATACAAAAGTTTGTTTTCAGAACAAAAAGGGTAAACAAAACTTTAGAACCGTAATCGATAGGAAGCTTTTAAAAAAAAACAGCAGCCACCCCCCCACGCGAGCTGCTTTAGCAGCTCGCGCACGCGGCGAAATACTAGTTTATATTATATAAAACTGGAAGACCATCACTGACTGACTGACTGACTGACTGACTGACTGACTGACTGACATATTGACAGAATTGATCTCCCACTTGCCGTTATGGTGGGGGGCAGTGTTTGGTACGGTTGTATAGAGGGTGTTTTGAAACCAACCAGAAAAATCCGATATCACCAAAAACTGGTTTCCGTGATGGAACTGCTCAGGGGATCTCGGAAACTATAAATCGGATGGGGGTACCGCTTGAACTAAATATGCCCCAAACCTTGGGCCAATTTTGAAAATTAAAAAAAAAAGATGGCCGCCATACAAAAAAACATGGCCGCCATACAAAATGAAAATGTTAATAACTTTTGAATGGTAAGAGATAGGTATAGGGTGCTCGACCAAATGTCATAGAGGGCGATGGGGGAAATTTGAAAAAGTTGGAAAAATTAAAAAAAAAGAAAAAAAAATGGCGGCCATTTTGAAAGTTGCTCCGATCCGACTGAAATTTTGCGTAGGGGGGTTTTCTGGGTCGTAGATTACGATTATGAAAAAAAATTTGGATTCCGCCATTTTTCAAGATGGCTGCCATACAAACGTTTTTTTTCATGACAAAATAGGTGAAAATAATATGCAAATAACTTTTGAACGGTTAGAGATAGGTATAGGGTGCTCGACCAAATATCATAGAGGACCATGAGGAAAATTTGGAAAAGTTTAAAAAATTAAAAAAAAAAGAAAAAGAAAAGGCGGCCATTTTGAAAGTTGCTCCGATCCGACTGAAATTTTGCATCGGGGGGTTTTTGGGGTCGTGACTGACTGACTGACTGACTGACATATTGACAGAATTGATCTCCCACTTGCCGTTATGGTGGGGGGCAGTGTTTGGTACGGTTGTATAGAGGGTGTTTTGAAACCAACCAGAAAAATCCGATATCACCAAAAACTGGTTTCCTCGATGGAACTGCTCAGGGGATCTCGGAAACTATAAATCGGATGGGGGTACCGCTTGAACTAAATATGCCCCAAACCTTGGGCCAATTTTGAAAATTAAAAAAAAAAGATGGCCGCCATACAAAAAAACATGGCCGCCATACAAAATGAAAATGTTAATAACTTTTGAATGGTAAGAGATAGGTATAGGGTGCTCGACCAAATGTCATAGAGGGCGATGGGGGAAATTTGAAAAAGTTGGAAAAATTAAAAAAAAAGAAAAAAAAATGGCGGCCATTTTGAAAGTTGCTCCGATCCGACTGAAATTTTGCGTAGGGGGGTTTTCTGGGTCGTAGATTACGATTATGAAAAAAAATTTGGATTCCGCCATTTTTCAAGATGGCTGCCATACAAACGTTTTTTTTCATGACAAAATAGGTGAAAATAATATGCAAATAACTTTTGAACGGTTAGAGATAGGTATAGGGTGCTCGACCAAATATCATAGAGGACCATGAGGAAAATTTGGAAAAGTTTAAAAAATTAAAAAAAAAAGAAAAAGAAAAGGCGGCCATTTTGAAAGTTGCTCCGATCCGACTGAAATTTTGCATCGGGGGGTTTTTGGGGTCGTAGATTACGATTATGAAAAAATAATTTGGATTCCGCCATTTTTCAAGATGGCCGCCATACAAAAGCTTTTTTCCGAACAAAATGAAATAACTTTAAAACCGTAATCGATAGGGAGCTTCTATTTAAAAAAAACAACACCACCCCACGCGAGCTGCTTTAGCAGCTCGCGCACGCCACAAAATCACTTGGATTGCGCCATTTTCCAATATGGCCGCCATACAAAAGTTTGTTTTTAGAACATAAAGGCTTAGATAACTTTAGAACTGTAATCGATAGTAAGTTTCTATAAAAAAAAATAACACCACCACCACGCGAGCTGCTTTAGCAGCTCGCGCACGCGGCGAAATACTAGTTATATTATATAAAACTGAAAGGTCACTGACTGACAATTGACAGAAATAGAAGTGGTACTTGCCGATATGGTGGGGGGGAGTGTTTGGTACCGTTGGATAGAGGATGTTTTGAAACCAACCAGAAAAATCCGAAATCCATGGAAAGGTGTCTCCGAGATGGAACTGCTCAGGGGATCTCGGAAACTATAAATCGGATGGGGGTACCGCTTGAACTAAATATGCCCCAAAACCTGGGCCATTTTTGAAAATTTGAAAAAAAAGATGGCCGCCATACAAAAAAACATGGCCGCCATACAAAATAAAAATGTAAATAACTTTTGAATGGTTAGAGATAGGTATAGGGTGCTCGACCAAATGTCATAGAGGGCGATGGGGGAAATTTGGTAAAGTTGGAAAAATTAAAAAAAAAGAAAAAAAAATGGCGGCCATTTTGAAAGTTGCTCCGATCCGACTGAAATTTTGCATCCGGGGGTTTTCTGTGTCGTAGATTACGATTATGAAAAAAAATTTTGGATTCCGCCATTTTTCAAGATGGCTGTCATACAAAAGTTTTTTTTCCGGAAAAATATGCCAAACAAAACTTTTGAACTGTAGTCGATAGAAAGCGTCTATAAAAAAAAAGCAACACCCCCCCACGCGAGCTGCTTTAGCAGCTCGCGCACGCCACAAAATCACTTGGATTCCGCCATTTTTCAAGATGGCCGCCATACAAAAGTCGTTTTTTCAGAACAACTGAACTTAAATAACTTTAGAACCGTAATCGATGGAGAGCTTTTATAAAAAAACGCAAACCCCCCCACGCGAGCTGCTTTAGCAGCTCGCGCACGCCACACAATCACTTGAAATCCAGTTTTTTTTCAAGATGGCCGCCATACAAAAGTTTGCTTTCATAACAAAAAGGCTTATAAAACTTTAGAAGCGTAATCGATAGGGAGCTTTTAAAAAAAGAGCAATCACCCCCCCACGCGAGCTGCTTTAGCAGCTCGCGCACGCGGCGAAATACTAGTCCGATCCCCTATATATAAAGCTCAATTACCACCACAAAACGAACACATTGACAGAAATTCTAAGCATGAAGGAGAAGAGGTGCAATATAGTGTTATATATATTCGTATAGAGAATCAAAATCGACCCGACAGAAAAATCGAAAATTTCCAAAAAATCAAAATGGCGGCCGACACCATGGTGGTATCTCAAAAAAAATGTATCAAAAGTGGCAATATGGGGGTCGTTTTCGAGTAAACCGTCTACGCTCATTTCGATTTTTTATCTTTTTTTTTCAAAAAAACCAAGATGGCTGCCGAATATTTCAACTCGAAAAACGGGCACCACGAGACCCTACTTTGAAAAATTAGTTTGTTCAAGCGATTTCGCGATTCTGATACGTTTTTGATACAGAAACGTCAGTCATGTCCTGACGTTTGTAAAAAAAAATATATCAAAAAATAAAAACAACATGGCGGACGCCGCGGGGGCCATTTTGGAAAACGATTGAAATTTGCACATTTTCAAACCTATTTTCGAGGCAGAAGCTCACATCGGAGCTGCTCGACTTGTATGAGACGGTCGTGGAAGACGGCGAGAGGTATTGCCCTTTTCAAAAAATTTCCCCATTTTTAGGGTAATTTTGGAGATTTACCCCGAAAACATGAAAAGTAGAAATAATAGTATTTTGAATAGAAATTTCACACTACCGGGTAGTTGACGTTAGTGAAAATGACATTTGAGCATTTTCATCTCTGTCGGCCGGCTACTTTGCGAGATATCGATTTTTGAAAACAGGCGCCTAACGTTAAGTATTTCTATGAAGGAGTACCGGTGGGATAACGTTTTATACGTATTCGTATAGAAAATGTCCTTTTTCTCAGCAATAAAATCGAAAATGTTAAAAAAACAAAATGGCGGCCATCATGGCGGTCGTATCTTCGAAAATGTCCATGTCACGTGACAATATGGGGTTCATTTTCGAGTAAAACGGGGGCGCCGATTACGATTTTTGAAAAAAAAATGGCATAAAATTCAAGATGGCCGCCGCAAATTACAACACAAAATTTTGAAATTGTCGGACCCTAATTTGGACGATCGGTTTGTTCGAGCGATTTTGCCGTTCCCGTCTTTTTGCAGTACAAAAATTTTTTCAGTATCCTGCAGTGTATAAAAAAAAAAAAAAAAAAAAAAAAACAAAAATTTGAACGCCCCGGGGGCGTTTCGGTAAAATATTGTGTTTTTTGCCACACTTTCAAATCGAGTTTTCAGCCATTCGTCGACGCTCTAGCGGGTCGGCGTGTATGAGTCGATCACGGGTAATCACAAGTGCTACTCGATACTAGATATAGAGTTAATACTTTTCTTTGAAAAAACATGAAAATTTCATATATTTAACCTTCGAACCCCCGTTTCACCACCTCGATCCGGCCCTGTGAATTTGTCCTTTCTCGGCGCATACGGACACCCTACCGGGAACCTCCCCTGAAAATTTCAGCTTCATAAGTTGTGTAGTTTACGAGATTTGGTTAAAATACATAGAAAACCGGCAAATGGTTACAGCTTCATACAAACTATTAAATAAACTGTGCCGTTACTATAGATAGGCATTCATTCATTTCACGTTATCTCCTAAACTATAGTTTCGATTTATATGGTTCAAAGGACAAATTTCATCTATACAAAATTTCCTTCACGATTAACGTATTTAATTTAATAAGGATTAATATGTTGTATCTAATAATTACATCAAACAGACGGCTTTGAATTTCTTCTTTTCTTTAAACATAAATACCTTTATTCTTGCTCAAATATGTTAGATAGATATATCGTGTCGCGGACTTTTTTATAGAGCACTTTAAAACAAATAATTTGCTACACATTATAAACACGAATTTTAAGGCGTTTTGGCAGCGCACGCCGATATATATAAAATATGCTTATTTGAAATTCATAGATACGGTCATTTCGTGTTTAATTATAATTATATTTATACAATAAATGCATTTATTTCGCAAGGATAAACTAGCTTTTTATTACTTCAAGAATTTTGCAAATCGAACCAGTAATTTCCGAGATTTACTTAATAAATGAACGGTTTTCGAGACTATAATTATATATACATAATTTTCGTCCATTCATTTAATCAGACAATTGGCCTAGCGGTTTGAAACACGGTTTCGAAGGCCGATATGGGCGAGTTCGAAATCAGCCGAACGGATTTCTTTTTGGACTTTTTTTATAAGTGGAATTGTATAGATTGTACACGTAGAGGTATATGTAAAAATTATTATATGCAGTGTTGTGAATATTTAGATCAGGGTATGATGGGACTGACATACTCCGCTACAGTAAAAGTCCCTAAATAAAAGCAGAAATAAATATATATAGGTATGTATATATGTCAATGGATAAAGACTTACCTACATGTGTACATATAGAAGACTTTTTTTATAGGATCAGTGATAGTACATACATAGATCCCGGCCCTTAAATAGGATTCCCTGCATCTAGGGAACCAGGAACTACGAGGACCAAACTTAACAATGTAAGTGTCACAAAAGGCGGTCTTATCGCTTAAAGCGATCTCTTCCAGACGTCGTGGATAGGGCGGAGTATTAATAGTTAGGAAACTGTTTTTGTTGCAAAATATTCCTTTTTAACAGACTTCAAAAAAAGAAGGTTTCAATTTGACACGTATGTTTGTATGTATGAATATTTGTGAACTAAGTTATTTAGTAACAATCTAAATTCAACCTAAAATGCTTCTTTATACGGTTGTAATTGGAACAACGAAATAAATTACGGCGGGAGACTCAAGAGCCGGCGCCGGCGGACGGTATAATCATGTAGGTATTGGTAGGACCATTTCTCCGTGGTCCGACGTGGATACTTTACCTGAGCTTTAGACCTGAGCTTTTGGTTCGAGTTAAGCCCAACTCGAGTTAACTCGATTGACGTTTGTAAAGTGGTCGCGATGTTCCTACAATTAATAATGCCATCTAGCGGAGTTATAGGAAACTATCATGACCTGACCTATTCAAGAGTCAATATGAATGGATAATTGATTTTATTACAGTGAACTTTAGAAAAGTGGCGACGATTACAGAGATGGCGCCAGTTTCTTCGTATTTAGCTTTCAATCTTCATTTCTACGTAAATATGCGTAAAACTGTACAATTGCACGATTTTCTTAAATGAGTACGAAATAAGATATATTATGATAAATACGTAAGTAAAAGAGATAGCTATCTTTCAGTGCTTGGCCAAAGAATATGAATTTATGGTATTCCTGAACAGAATTGACAATTAGAAATGTATAACAACAGAAATAAAACATATGTAAAAATGTAAAACAGGATTTATTTTTCAGTAAATAAATAAAAAAAATATTTCGAATTTAGCATAATTATATCTTTCATATTATAAAATACATTTTATTGTAGACATATCTAATACCAGTAACAATATTTAGCTGATCAAGAAACATTAATAAACTAAATAATATTTAAATACACTGGTCAATGAGTTATATATAAAATGTAGTTAGAACGAATGTTTGTCTAATCCGCAAGACCATTTAATAATTTTTTTGTAAAATAATAATTTCAAATCATTATATAAAATCTGATAATTCTGACATTTTACATCTGTTCCGAACACCAACACAGTGCATGATGTCATTTCAAAGTAAATACTGTGTGCGAAGCTTGTGTTTATTTTATATTTTATATTTTTATCTATATCAAAACGATATGTTTTTCATGCCATGACGACCCTAAAGTCTTTACACTTCACAAAAACGTATAAATCACTTTGCAAGTTTGCTTTCGTAGAGCTTGTCGTTTCGTTCGCCTGCGTGTGACGTCATACGACTGATAACAGGGTCATATGAACATGGCATATATGTAGGTACACCTACTTAAAACTTACTTACTTGGGCATCTTAATATAATAAGATTAATACCTACCGATATGTAGACTGATAGATAGATTAAGTATTCTGTAAGCATTTTTCCCGTCACGGGAATTGAACCTGCAACCTCATTGGTGTATGAGATTTGACACCACTGAGGTTGAGAACCACAAGAAATAATTAGTTAACCGTTTCGGTCGCTTGAATTCTCCAATAAAAAAATGCAGGAATAAATAAATATATAAATGTGAAAGATATCCCTTTTTAACCGACTTCAAAAAAAGAAGGTCTTAATTGTTTCTATGTATGAATATTTGTGAACCAAGTTATTTAGTAACAACCTAAATTCAACCTTAAACGCTTCTATGTACGGTTGTAATTGGTACAACGCGGTGCCGCCCAGCGATGCAAATACGAGTAGGTACACGAGCCGGCGCGGCGGGCGCCCGCGCCGGCTGCGCGCGGCGTTACGTACCTACGTAAAGACACGTTTGCCTAAAGTGATCCAATAAAAATTAACCTAATGTGACACCAGGGTCATGACAGGAACATGACATAGGTGCCTACTGCCTAGGTATAACTACTTAAAACCTACATTAAATAAATGTGTGTAGGTAGTACCTTCTTCTAGGTATCTTAATAACGATAGACTAGCAGCCCGCCCCGGCTTCGCACGGGTATTTAAAAAATTGTTTTTACACCTTGGGCTACATTTTTTCAGTTTTAGTGTGGTTTTAGTAAGGATCCCTTTTTTTTGAAAATATTATATAGCCAATGTCACCCGGGTAGTTAGGTTAGTGTAGCTTCCCAACAGTGAAAGAATTTTTTAAATCAGTTCAGTACTTTCGGAGCCTATTCAATGCAAACAAACAAACAAACAATCAAATCCTTCCTCTTTATAATATGAGTTTAGATAAAAAAATGCTTACTTACCTACTACATGTAGATAGACTCGCATCACGGGAAAATCTATTTAATGTAGTTAGGTACCTAGGTACCTCCTTATCTACTGCAAGACAATACATCAGACATTGATATATATGGTAGAATATAGAGATGGAGTTTCATACTATCCCAGTACTGGTAGGTATGCAGCGGTACGCGAGCTGAATTGAACTTTATTGGCCCGTGTCCCAGCAGTTGAAACGTGATGGGCTGATGATGAAAGGGCGGTCGTATCGCTTAAAGCGATCTCTTCCAGACATCGTGGATAGGTAATGGTCTTTAGCGTTCATGACCTATACCGAAAACATAAATAGTTAGGTAAGTAACTGTTTTGCCGCTCGATCTATTATTTCAAACAAATAGCTAGCAAGTGATGCACAATATTAGGTATTTTGACCATTTGGTATTTAAAATTTGTGTGAATCTAACTTTGGTGTAGCTAAGTAGGTATAGACATTTTAAACATTAGATATTTAGTCCGATCGGTATTTTGAACTTAGGTAGGTATTTTATTTGCTATTTGCTTAGGTATTATATTATAGGATAAAACATAAGATATTTTGATTTAAGGTATTTTGAACGGAGGTGTGTTAACGTGAGGTTTTTTAATTTTAGACATTTAAATACGTACGAGTACCCGTCCAAGAGACATAGGTACCTATATTAACTAAAAAAGACATCATTGGTTCAGTCGTATATTAGGCAACATAACAACACTCCATTCCATGGCATCCAACCGCAAAATAATTTAAAATATAAATCATTCCGAGCGCAGTCGATTAGTATTTCGCAAGTCCGGCATTATAAAGCGAGTGTGGCTCAGTGGGAGCACGTGCGACTTTCAATCCAACGCACCCGAGTTCGAATCCCGTTGGCCCCGCACCACTGACTCTCTTGAGTTATGTGCGGATTTAACTTCTCAACCTCAGTGGTGTCAAGTCTCATACATCACTGAGGTTGGGGGTTCGATTCCCGCGACGGGAGAAATGTTTGTGCACAGAAAAAAAAGCGTTTTACACAAACTTGATTTAGCGATATGACCTCAAATTGTTCAGTAGGTACCTATTTTTAGTAGGTAGGTAGTCAGTCATATAAATAATAAATGTTTATAAAGGTCTTACAATGGAATTCAATAAGAAACAGTATAATATTGTTTTTAATTTATTTGGCGGTGTAAAGCGATCTGGATATTTAGGACGAGAATCGAATACTGAATACCCTCCTTCAACAAGTCTCTCGTTTAACCTAATATCACATCCTGTATTAAATGAATAGGTACTTATTTCCATTGGTAACGGCATCATGCGGTCACATGCGTGAACGGCTGGACCAATTTCGCCAATTCTTTTTTTTCTTGTGTTTGTTATTGTCCGGAGAAGGATCTTATGAAGTAAGAGAAGAAATAATTAAGAAAGTAACGTGGAACGTTAAAATAGGTATTTAAGAAAACTTAGCAGCAGCGCCGACGAATTAACGGTGAAGCTACTTATTTAGTAACAATCTAAATTCAACCTAAAATGCTTGAAACTACGGTTGTAATTGGTACAACAAGATAATATTACGGCGGGGGGTTCAAATTGAATTTTATTGCGTCATAGCAAGAGTCGCTATTTGTTTAAATTTCTTTGCGGAGTGATGCTTATGTCCCTTAGTTTTCTGTGATAAAAACTTTATTTAGAAACCTCAAGCATTAATTATTATTACTTAGACTAATAAGAGTTTAATATAACATACGTAAGCGAACGAATGGGAATTGGGAATGAATCAAAATGATCGAAAGCGTAAAAAATATATAGCCGGAGATACTCAAACTTATAATAACCCTTATTGTCTAGGTCATAACGGTCATAATTTTTTTTACGCTTCATAGATCTGTTTGGCCACTATCTCGCCTGATGTGAAGCCATGATGTGGCCTAAGATGGAGCACATAGATCTAGAGAGAGACGGCAGTTGAGCGGCTGCTCAGACCCGTCTCCCCGATGGTTCACCGAACATCATCCCGAAACACAACTAGGTCGCTTGACGGCATGGTTTTGTTCGGTGGGTGGTATTACAACCACGGCCAGAGCCTACCACTCCAAAGTTCGTAAGCGGGTTTCATCACGATGTTTTCCTTCACCGTTTTAGAGCGAGCGTGCAAAATCTGCACTTACAAACTTACACTTACTAACCATCAGTCATTGGTGCAGGGCAAAGTCGGGATTCAAACCCAGGTTTATTTATGTCCATTGGTAGGTATGCAGCGCTTCGCGAGCTGAATTGAACTTTATTGCGTCGTCACAAGAGCCGGAGACGCTATAAAATTCAATTTAGCTCGCGTAGCGCTGCATACCTACCAGTCATATTAACCTACAGAGCGCCTCTCTTTCTATCGCGCCGCTCTTATCTCTTCTGACGCGGCACGTGTAACGACGCGCGACCCGCCGTCGCTGTCCGGCTATGTACTTGTAGCTTCGTACCTACAGTGCGGAGTGCGCTAGGCCTGTAGGTTTTGAACTAAAAGTACATGTACTTATGTACATAGGCTATGTTAGGACAAAATTATAAAGACAAAATTAACAATATAAGTGTCGCAAAGGGTGGCTCAGTGGGAGCACGTGCCACGTGGGACATTCGATCAGACGCACCCGAGTTCTACTGACTACCTTAAGTTATTGTGTGGATTTTAACGCTCGCTCTAAAAACGGTGATGGAAAACATCGTGAGGAAACCGACATGTCCATGAATTTATCACAAAAATTCAAGGAAATGTGACATTTATTTACCAATCCACACTGGGCCAGCGTGGTGGATTATGGCCCATACTCTCTGTAAGAGAGAAGGTCCGTGTCCCAGCAGTGGAAACGTGATGGGCTGATGATGAAAGGGCGGTCTTATCGCTTAAAGCTATCTCTTCCAGGTAGGTAAATGTTTAGTGTTGTATATGTTTACACTTCTTGCCTAAATACCTACTATCCTAAGTAGGATATAATAGATAGGATATCTTCTTGCAACTACTCTTAATTATTCTGTGACGCAATTGACAACTACACCTTTGTCACCATCATCAGCCCATTGCGATCCAATGCTGGACATATGCTCTTCATAAGGGGCGAGTTTACACTGCCAGTGCGAGATCGCGGCGACCACTGGACGCACATAGAGTAAATTTGTAATCACACCACCCCCAGTCCCACAACACCCAGACACGAAACTAATGCTAGCGCTTTTTTTTTCTGTGCATAAACATTTTTCCTGTCGTGGGAATCAACCCGCAACCTGCCCAGTACTGGTAGGTATGCAGCGCTACGCGAGCTGAATTGAACTTTATTGCGTCGTAGCAAAAGTCGCTAATTGATTAAATTTCTTTACGGAGTCATATCGCACCTTCATATTCTGTCATTATAATACATAAAATAGATGATTTATTGTAGGTACGTAAAACATTAAACTAAAAGCATGTCCTTAGGTACATATATATATATATCGTTGATTGTTTAGAGTAAAATTATGTTTTAGTTCAAAATGCGTAACTAGATGGCGCTGGCAAGCCTTAAAACACGCACAGGATATATTCGAGGCTGCGCGGGAGGTTAGCCTAGGTTTGGAATGTAAAGACCCATTTGTATACCTGATATCTTGTTTGATTTCGGGGGGTTTTTGGGACTTTTGTACATTGATTGTAAACATCAGATTACAAATTACAAGACATTACTAGGGATATGGTATCGAAACAAAAATATCGATACTGTACTCAATAAAAAGGGCGGGAAATGTGTATTCTTTGTTTGTAATTCTGTGTGTGGCCGCGCGTAAAATTAGTTTAGGGACAGTTGGCAGTCTGAGTGGGGTGATTTTTATGGATCGAATGTAGATGATGAAGAGCAGTGTTGCCAATATAACTAATTTCCCCATTTTTAGGATAATTTTGTTATAATGGCTTGCAGCTCGCTTACGCCATAAAAATCCAAGATTGTTGTATTGTTCATGAATACAAGTGTAAAAATTATGGTGACGTACCATATGTAACGAGGTATATTGTGAAAAAAAAATAACCCCCGACGCAAAAAGGAGGGTACGTTTGACTACTATGTGTCTCTCTGTGGCACCGTAGCTCTTATACGGGTGAACCGATATACATAAACATGTTTTATCTAAATCGGTTCAGCCGTTTTATACGTTTTATAGATTTTTAACCGACTTCAAAAAGGAGTACAATTCCACGGTATGAAATTTTGTTTTGTGTTTGTTACGCTATTACTCTGCCAATTATGAATTGATTTCGATGATTCTTTTTTTGATTGGTAGGTCATACTTCAGAGGTGGTCCCATATAAACTTAATCGAAATTAATTCAGCACTTTTTGAACAACATAGCAAATACAAAATATATAAGTTTAATCTTCAAGTCGGTTCTTGTTTTGTTTGTAACCGACTTTCTAAAGGTGGAGGTTTGTATTCGACTGCTTCACTTGCTTCACCCAGGGTTGACTTCCGGCGAGGGAACTCCTCAACGGTGAATAGTACAGACACAACATTTTGTAAATGGATTTAACCATAATAGCCTGTTCTAAATGGCTGATACACCCAGGATTGACTTCCGGCGAGGGAACTCCTCAACAGAGAATAGGACAGACATGACATTTGTACATGCATTGAATTGTGATAGCCCGTTTTAAACTTTGTCATGATGTGGCTGCTAGATCATAAAAGCTTGTCTTTAAAAACTTTTTAAATTAATTTAATTAAAACTTGTTTTGCAAGAAAAAACTTCTTGTACTAGGTACAAGAAGCGAGCTGCTTGAGCTGCTTTAGCGCGAGCTGCTTTAGCTCTTTGCGCTTTTTTTTTAAATTTAGCTTAAAAAAATAATTGACGCGAGCTGCTTTAGCAGCTCGCGCACGCGGCGAAATACTAGTTATTATATAAAACTGAAAGGTCACTGACATATAATTGACAGAATTAGAAGTGGTACTTGCCGTTATGGTGGGGGGGAGTGTTTGGTACCGTTGGATAGAGGGTGTTTTGAAACCAACCAGAAAAATCCGAAATCACCAGAAAGTGGTTTCCGTGATGGAACTGCTCAGGGGATCTCGGAAACTATAAATCGGATGGGGGTACCGCTTGAACTAAATATGCCCCAAACCTTGGGCCGATTTTGAAAATTTGAAAAAAAAGATGGCCGCCATACAAAAAAACATGGCCGCCATACAAAATAAAAATGTTAATAACTTTTGAATGGTTAGAGATAGGTATAAAGTGCTCGACCAAATGTCATAGAGGGCGATGGGGGAAATTTGGAAAAGATGGAAAAATTAAAAAAAAAGAAAAAAAAATGGCGGCCATTTTGAAAGTTGCTCCGATCCGACTGAAATTTTGCATAGGGGGGTTTTCTGGGTCTTAGATTACGATTATGAAAAAAAAAAATAGATTCCGCCATTTTTCAAGATGGCTGCCATACAAATGTTTTTTTTCATGACAAAATAGGTGAAAATAATATGCAAATAACTTTTAAACGGTTACAGATAGGTAAAGGGTGCTCGACCAAATATCATAGAGGACCATAGGGGAAATTTGGAAAAGTTGGAAAAATTAAAAAAAAAGAAAGAAAAATGGCGGCCATTTTGAAACATGCTCCGATTCGACTGAAATTTTGCATCGGGGGGTTTTTTAGGTCGTAGATTACGATTATGAAAAAATAATTTTGATTCCGCCATTTTTCAAGATGGCCGCCATACAAAAGATTTTTTTCCGAACAAAGAGAATAACTTTAAAACCGTAATCGATAGGGAGCTTCTATAAAAAAAAAACAACACCCTCCCACGCGAGCTGCTTTAGCAGCTCGCGCACGCCACAAAATCACTTGGATTGCGCCATTTTCCAATATGGCCGCCATACAAAAGTTTGGTTTTAGAACATAAAGGCTTAGATAACTTTAGAACCGTAATCAATAGGAAGTTTCTATAAAAAAAAATAACACCACCACCACGCGAGCTGCTTTAGCAGCTCGCGCACGCGGCGAAATACTAGTTATTATATAAAACTGAAAGACCATAACTGACAATTGACAGAAATAGAAGTGGTACTTGCCGATATAGTGGGGGGGATTGTTTGGTACCGTTGGATAGAGGGTGTTTTGAAACCAACCAGAAAAATCCGAAATCACCAGAAAGTGGTTTCCGTGATGGAACTGCTCAGGGGATCTCGGAAACTATAAATCGGATGGGGGTACCGCTCGAACTAAAAATGCCCCAAACCTTGGGCCAATTTTGAAAATTTGAAAAAAAAGATGGCCGCCATACAAAAAAACATGGCCGCCATACAAAATAAAAATGTAAATAACTTTTGAATGGTTAGAGATAGGTATAGGGTGTTCGACCAAATGTCATAGAGGGCGATGAGAGAAATCTGAAAAAGTTGGAAAAATTAAAAAAAAAATGGCGGCCATTTTGAAAGTTGCTCCGATCCGACTGAAATTTTGCATAGGGGGGTTTACTGGGTCGTTGATTACGATTATGAAAAAAAAATTCGGATTCCGCCATTTTTCAAGATGGCTGCCATACAAAAGTCTTTTTTTCAGAACAACTGAACTTAAATAACTTTAAAACCGTAATCGATAGGGAGCTTCTATAAAACAAAAACAACACCACCCCACGCGAGCTGCTTTAGCAGCTCGCGCACGCCACAAAATCACTTGGATTGCGCCATTTTCCAATATGGCCGCCATACAAAAGTTTGTTTTTAGATCATAAAGGCTTAGATAACTTTAAAACCGTAATCGATAGGAAGTTTCTATAAAAAAAAATAACACCACCACCACGCGAGCTGCTTTAGCAGCTCGCGCACGCGGCGAAATACTAGTTATATTATATAAAATTAAAAGACCACTCACTGACTGACATATAATTGACAGAAATAGAAGTGGTACTTGCCGATATGGTGGGGGGGAGTGTTTGGTACGGTTGTATAGAGGGTGTTTTGAAACCAACCAGAAAAATCCGAAATCCATTGAAAGGTGTCTCCGAGATGGAACTGCTCAGGGGATCTCGGAAACTATAAATCGGATGGGGGTACCGCTTGAACTAAATGTGCCCCAAACCTTGGGCCATTTTTGAAAATTTGAAAAAAAAGATGGCCGCCATACAAAAAAACATGGCCGCCATACAAAATAAAAATGTAAATAACTTTTGAATTATTAGAGATAGGTATAGGGTGCTCGACCAAATGTCATAGAAGGCGATGGGGGAAATTTGGAAAAGTTGGAAAAATTAAAAAAAAAGAAAAAAAAATGGCGGCCATTTTGAAAGTTGCTCCGATCCGACTGAAATTTTGCATCGGGGGGTTTTCTGGGTCGCACATTACGATTTTGAAAAAAAATTTTGGATTCCGCCATTTTTCAAGATGGCCGCCATACAAGAGTTATTTTTCCGGAAAAATAAGCCAAGCAAAACTTTTGAACCGTAGTCGATAGGAAGCGTCTATAAAAAAAAAGCAACACCCCCCCACGCGAGCTGCTTTAGCAGCTCGCGCACGCCACAAAATCACTTGGATTCCGCCATTTTTCAAGATGGCCGCCATACAAAAGTAATTTTTTCAGAACAACTGAACTTAAATAACTTTAGAACCGTAATCGATAGGGAGCTTTTATTAAAAAGCAAAACACCCCCCCACGCGAGCTGCTTTAGCAGCTCGCGCACGCCACACAATCACTTGAAATCCAGCTTTTTTTCAAGATGGCCGCCACACAAAAGTTTGTTTTCAGAACAAAAAGGGTAAACAAAACTTTAGAACCGTAATCGATAGGAAGCTTTTAAAAAAAAACAGCAGCCACCCCCCCACGCGAGCTGCTTTAGCAGCTCGCGCACGCGGCGAAATACTAGTTATATTATATAAAATTAAAAGACCACTCACTGACTGACTGACTGACATATAATTGACAGAAATAGAAGTGGTACTTGCCGTTATGGTGGGGGGTAGTGTTTGGTACCGTTGGATAGAGGATGTTTTGAAACCAACCAGAAAAATCCGAAATCCATGGAAAGGTGTCTCCGAGATGGAACTGCTCAAGGGATCTCGGAAACTATAAATCGGATGGGGGTACCGCTTGAACTAAATATGCCCCAAAACTTGGGCCATTTTTGAAAATTTGAAAAAAAAGATGGCCGCCATACAAAAAAACATGGCCGCCATACAAAATAAAAATGCAAATAACTTTTAAACGGTAAGAGATAGGTATAGGGTGCTCGACCAAATGTCATAGAGGGCGATGGGGGAAATTTGAAAAAGTTGGAAAAATTAAAAAAAAAGAAAAAAAAATGGCGGCCATTTTGAAAGTTGCTCCGATCCGACTGAAATTTTGCATCGGGGGGTTTTCTGGGTCGCACATTACGATTTTGAAAAAAAATTTTGGATTCCGCCATTTTTCAAGATGGCCGCCATACAAGAGTTATTTTTCCGGAAAAATAAGCCAAGCAAAACTTTTGAACCGTAGTCGATAGGAAGCGTCTATAAAAAAAAAGCAACACCCCCCCACGCGAGCTGCTTTAGCAGCTCGCGCACGCCACAAAATCACTTGGATTCCGCCATTTTTCAAGATGGCCGCCATACAAAAGTAATTTTTTCAGAACAACTGAACTTAAATAACTTTAGAACCGTAATCGATAGGGAGCTTTTATTAAAAAGCAAAACACCCCCCCACGCGAGCTGCTTTAGCAGCTCGCGCACGCCACACAATCACTTGAAATCCAGCTTTTTTTCAAGATGGCCGCCACACAAAAGTTTGTTTTCAGAACAAAAAGGGTAAACAAAACTTTAGAACCGTAATCGATAGGAAGCTTTTAAAAAAAAACAGCAGCCACCCCCCCACGCGAGCTGCTTTAGCAGCTCGCGCACGCGGCGAAATACTAGTTATATTATATAAAATTAAAAGACCACTCACTGACTGACTGACTGACATATAATTGACAGAAATAGAAGTGGTACTTGCCGTTATGGTGGGGGGTAGTGTTTGGTACCGTTGGATAGAGGATGTTTTGAAACCAACCAGAAAAATCCGAAATCCATGGAAAGGTGTCTCCGAGATGGAACTGCTCAAGGGATCTCGGAAACTATAAATCGGATGGGGGTACCGCTTGAACTAAATATGCCCCAAAACTTGGGCCATTTTTGAAAATTTGAAAAAAAAGATGGCCGCCATACAAAAAAACATGGCCGCCATACAAAATAAAAATGCAAATAACTTTTAAACGGTAAGAGATAGGTATAGGGTGCTCGACCAAATGTCATAGAGGGCGATGGGGGAAATTTGAAAAAGTTGGAAAAATTAAAAAAAAAGAAAAAAAAATGGCGGCCATTTTGAAAGTTGCTCCGATCCGACTGAAATTTTGCATCGGGGGGTTTTCTAGGTCGAAGATTACAATTATGAAAAAAAATTTTGGATTCCGCCATTTTTCAAGATGGCTGCCATACAAAAGTTTTTTTTCCGGAAAAATAAGCCAAACAAAACTTTTGAACCGTAGTCGATAGGAAGCGTCTATAAAAAAAAAGCAACACCCCCCCACGCGAGCTGCTTTAGCAGCTCGCGCACGCCACAAAATCACTTGGATTTCGCCATTTTTCAAGATGGCCGCCATACAAAAGTCTTTTTTTCAGAACAACTGAACTTAAATAACTTTAGAACCGTAATCGATAGGGAGCTTTTATAAAAAAAAGCAAAACCCCCCACGCGAGCTGCTTTAGCAGCTCGCGCACGCCACACAATCACTTGAAATCCAGCTTTTTTTCAAGATGGCCGCCATACAAAAGTTTGATTTCAAAACAAAAAAGGGTAAACAAAACTTTAGAACCGTAATCGATAGGAAGCTTTAAAAAAAACAGCAGCCACCCCCCCACGCGAGCTGCTTTAGCAGCTCGCGCACGCGGCGAAATACTAGTTATATTATATAAAACTGAAAGACCATCACTGACTGACTGACTGACTGACTGACTGACTGACTGACTGACTGACTGACATATTGACAGAATTGATCTCCAACTTGCCGTTATGGTGGGGGGGAGTGTTTGGTACGGTTGTATAGAGGGTGTTTTGAAACCAACAAGAAAAATCCGAAATCACCAGAAAGTGGTTTCCTTGATGGAACTGCTCAAGGGATCTCGGAAACTATATCTTCATTGTAACATTATTTGAGAGCATACAATCCACCGGACTAACTTAACTGTAATCTAAACTATAAATCTGATGGGGGTACCGCTTGAACTAAATATGCCCCAAACCTTGGGCCAATTTTGAAAATTTAAAAAAAAAGATGGCCGCCATACAAAAAAACATGGCCGCCATACAAAGTAAAAATGTAAATAACTTTTGAATGGTTAGAGATAGGTATAGGGTGCTCGACCAAATGTCATAGAAGACGACGGGAAAAATTTGGAAAAGTTGGAAAAATTAAAAAAAAAGAAAAAAAAATGGCGGCCATTTTGAAAGTTGCTCCGATCCGACTGAAATTTTGCATCGGGGGTTTTCTGGATCGTAGATTACGATAATGAAATAAAAAAATAGATTTCGCTATTTTTCAAGATGGCTGCCATACAAACGTTTTTTTTCATGACAAAATAGGTGAAAATTATATGCAAATAACTTTTAAACGGTTAGAGATAGGTATAGGGTGCTCGATCAAATATCATAGAAAACCATGAGGGAAACTTGGAAAAGTTGGAAAATTTAAAAAAAAAAAGAAAAAAAATGGCGGCCATTTTGAAAGTTGCTCCGATCCGACTGAAAATTTGTATCAGGGGGGGTTTCTGGGTCGTAGATTACGATTATGAAAAAAAAAAATTGATTCCCTCATTTTTCAAAATGGCTGCCATACAAAGGTTTTTTTTTTGTGACAAAATAGGTGAAAATATTATGCAAATAACTTTTAAACGGTTCGATATAGGTATAGGGTGCTCGACCAAATATCATAGAAAACGATGAGGGAAATTTGGAAAAGTTGGAAAATTTAAAAAAAAAGAAAAAAAAATGGCGGCCATTTTGAAAGTTGCTCCGATCCGACTGAAAATTTGTATCAGGGGGGGTTTCTGGGTCGTAGATTACGATTATGAATAAAAAAAAATTGATTTCCTCATTTTTCAAAATGGCTGCCATACAAAGGTTTTTTTTTTGTGACAAAATAGGTAAAAATATTATGCAAATAACTTTTAAACGGTTCGATATAGGTATAGGGTGCTCGACCAAATATCATAGAAAACGATGAGGGAAATTTGGAAAAGTTGGAAAATTTAAAAAAAAAAGAAAAAAAAATGGCGGCCATTTTGAAAGTTGCTCCGATCCGACTGAAAATTTGCATCGAGGGGTTTTCTGGATCGTAAATTACGATTATAAAAAAAAAATTTGGATTGCGCCCTTTTTCAAGATGGCTACCATACAAACGTTTTTTTCGTGACAAAAAAGGTGAAAATAATATGCAAATAACTTTTAAACGGTAAGATATAGGTATAAGGTTTTCGACCAAATATCAAAGAAAACGATGAGGGAAATTTGGAAAAGTTGGAAAATTTAAAAAAAAAAGAAAAAAAAATGGCGGCCATTTTGAAAGTTGCTCCGATCCGACTGAAAATTTGCATCGGGGGGTTTTCTGGGTCGTAGATTACGATTATGAAAAAATAATTTGGATTCCGCCATTTTTCAAGATGGCCGCCATACAAAAGATTTTTTTCCGAACAAGGAGAATAACATTAAAACCGTAATCGGTAGGGAGCTTCTATAAAAAAAACAACACCACCCCACGCGAGCTGCTTTAGCAGCTCGCGCACGCCACAAAATCACTTGGATTGTGCCATTTTCCAATATGGCCGCCATACAAAAGTCTTTTTTTCAGAACAACTGAACTTAAATAACTTTAGAACCGTAATCTATAGGGAGCTTTTATAAAAAAAGCATCACCCCCCCCACACGCCACACAATCACTTGAAATCCAGCTTTTTTTCAAGATGGCCGCCATACAAAAGTTTGATTTCAAAACAAAAAGGGTAAACAAAACTTTAGAACCGTAATCGATAGAAAGCTTTTAAAAAAAAACAGCAGCCACCCCCCCACGCGAGCTGCTTTAGCAGCTCGCGCACGCGGCGAAATACTAGTTATAATATATATAACTGAAAGACCACTGACTGACTGACATATAATTGACAGAAATAGAAGTGGTACTTGCCGATATGGTGGGGGGGAGTGTTTGGTACCGTTGGATAGAGGGTGTTTTGAAACCAACCAGAAAAATCCGAAATCACCAGATAGTGGTTTCCTTGATGGAACTGCTCAGGGGTTCTCGGAAACTATAAATCGGATGGGGGTACCGCTTGAACTAAATATGCCCCAAAACCTGGGCCATTTTTGAAAATTTGAAAAAAAAGATGGCCTCCATACAAAAAAACATGGCCGCCATACAAAATAAAAATGTAAATAACTTTTGAATGGTTAGAGATAGGTATAGGGTGCTCGACCAAATGTCATAGAGGGCGATGGGGGAAATCTGAAAAAGTTGGAAAAATTAAAAAAAAAGAAAAAAAAATGGCGGCCATTTTGAAAGTTGCTCCGATCCGACTTAAATTTTGCATAAGGGGTTTTTCTGGGTCGTAGATTACGATTATGAAAAAAAAATTTTGATTCCGCCATTTTTCAAGATGGCTGCCATACAAACGTTTTTTTTCATGACAAAATAGGTGAAAATAATATGCAAATAACTTTTAAACGGTTACAGATAGGTATAGGGTGCTCGACCAAATATCATAGAGGACCATAGGAAACATTTAGAAAAGTTGGAAAAATTAAAAAAAAAGAATGGAAAATGGCGGCCATTTTGAAAAGTGCTCCGATTCGACTGAAATTTTGCATCGGGGGGTTTTTTAGGTCGTAGATTACGATTATGAAAAAAAAATTTGGATTCCGCCATTTTTCAAGATGGCCGCCATACAAAAGTTTTTTTTCCGAACAAAAAGAATAACTTTAAAACCGTAATCGATAGGGAGCTTCTATAAAAAAAAAACAACACCACCCCACGCGAGCTGCTTTAGCAGCTCGCGCACGCCACAAAATCACTTGGATTGCACCATTTTCCAATATGGCCGCCATACAAAAGTTTGTTTTTAGAACATAAAGGCTTAGATAACTTTAGAACCGTAATCGATAGGAAGTTTCCATAAAAAAAAAATAACACCACCACCACGCGGCGAAATACTAGTTATAATATATATAACTGAAAGACCACTGACTGACTGACATACAATTGACAGAAATAGAAGTGGTACTTGCCGATATGGTGGGGGGGAGTGTTTGGTACCGTTGGATAGAGGGTGTTTTGAAACCAACCAGAAAAATCCGAAATCACCAGATAGTGGTTTCCTTGATGGAACTGCTCAGGGGTTCTCGGAAACTATAAATCGGATGGGGGTACCGCTTGAACTAAATATGCCCCAAAACCTGGGCCATTTTTGAAAATTTGAAAAAAAAGATGGCCGCCATACAAAAAAACATGGCCGCCATACAAAATAAAAATGTAAATAACTTTTGAATGGTTAGAGATAGGTATAGGGTGCTCGACCAAATGTCATAGAGGGCGATGGGGGAAATTTGGAAAAGTTGGAAAAATTAAAAAAAAAGAAAAAAAAATGGCGGCAATTTTGAAAGTTGCTCCGATCCGACTGAAATTTTGCATCGGGGGGTTTTCTGGGTCGTAGATTACGATTATGAAAAAAAAATTTGGATTCCGCCATTTTTCAAGATGGCCGCCATACAAAAGTTTTTTTTCCGGAAAAATAAGCCAAACAAAACTTTTGAACCGTAGTCGATAGGAAGCGTCTATAAAAAAAAAGCAACACCCCCCCACGCGAGCTGCTTTAGCAGCTCGCGCACGCCACAAAATCACTTGGATTCCGCCATTTTCCAAGATGGCCGCCATACAAAAGTCTTTTTTTTAAAACAACTGAACTTAAATAACTTTAGAACCGTAATTGATAGGGAGCTTTTATTAATAAGCAAAACACCCCCCCACGCGAGCTGCTTTAGCAGCTCGCGCACGCCACACAATCACTTGAAATCCAGCTTTTTTTCAAGATGGCCGCCATACAAAAGTTTGTTTTCAGAACAAAAAAGGTAAACAAAACTTTAGAACCGTAATCGATAGGAAGCTTTAAAAAAAACAGCAGCAACCCCCCCACGCGAGCTGCTTTAGCAGCTCGCGCACGCGGCGAAATACTAGTCTCTATATATAAAAATGAATCCCTATTTCCCTTGGTCACGGCATCACGCGTGAACGGCTGGACCGATTTCGGTAATTCTTTTTTGTTGTTTGTTATTTTCAGGAGAAGGTTCGTATCAATGGAAAAATTAAGAAAGTTGCGCGGAACATTAGATTTATAGTTAAGACAGGACGACGTCTGTCGGGTCAGCTAGTATATTCATATATATGACGCGTCATAGAGAATACAAATTTCGCAGATGTCGTATATTAATGTAGGAATCTACATGATTTCGAAGCAAGGAATCGCCAAGTTGTCATGTGAATTGGGGCCCTGGATGTATCACAGCCGTGTCAAAAGTTGTAATTTTGTTGGTTCAACGTTTGATGAGACATACAAAAAACCAGCGCAGTAAAAAGACATACCTCAGTTATATGATATAAACACGTGCATATTTGTATCATTGTGGCAAGTAATATGAGACCTAACCAAATGTTGAACGTGTCCTGTATCCAATCTACGAATCTGCAACAGAATAAACAATGAACAAACAAACATGAAGAGCATCGGACATGCTCGAAACCTAGGTCGACTAATTCGACAAACTGCGTGAGTCCTATCCGTTTTATTAAATATTTATAATGAATCAAACTCACGAAAACTTTCATACTAGAATAAACAATATTGTACGTTCAAGACACAAGTATGTTACATTATTTATTAGGAACAAGTATACATTTTACTAAAACGAAAACCGACTTCAATGTGTCTTCGAAGTCCAAGGTCAAATATCGATGAAATTTGTATGGGACCACTTCGGAGTTATACTGAACTGAACGCAAAAATAATGTTTGAAATCGGTCAACCGGTCAACAGTTGGCGGAGAAATCGGTGAACATGAAAAAAAAATATGTACACCTCCCCCTTTTTTGAAGTCGGTAAAAAAGATTCGCGCTCTCTGCGCCCGCGCCTTACGAGTTTTCGTGCTCGCTTCGCTCGATTGTAGTATTTTTGTGATGAACGAACGAAAACTTATGCCCCAAGTGTAAAACTGTCGCTTACACTTCTTCGTTTTTGCTACGACTTTGGTTCTTGAATGATTTTAAAATGTGATAGAAGTTAGAACTCTATTTTCTGAGGGTCTGTAAGCTAAAATTGCCCGGTCTCTGATCTCTCTTTTCTCTGTGTTCGCGCTCGCTGCGTTCGCACTTTATTTTTAAAGTGATTCTTACCTAACTATAGTAGAAATAAAAACTATAGTAGAAAAAAATCAAGAATATGTGACATCCAGCACCGCGCACTGCGAGGTGGATTATGGCTCTATGAGAGAAAGCCCGTGTCCTAGCAGTGGAAACGTAATGTGCTGATGATTATGATGATGTTGATGATAGAAGAATTAGAGAAGTGCAGGATAAAGTTCGCAGTCGGAGGAAAACAAGATTTGCAAGACCTCACATGTGACACTTAGCTTTAAGCTTTACTTACTCGAACATCCTATTTTGTTCCTCAATGACGGCCACGATCATTCTGTGCATGTCTTTGGCAGGCCCTGCTAAAGCCTCCTCCAGTTGCTTACAATATAGGTCCATCTTCAGACAGGCGTGGTTTATAGACAGGCCGAAGAAACTACGGAGATAAAGGTTGCCGTAGATGAAAGCTAATAAAAAACTAAGCTAAACAGGCAGTACACACTCAAAGTTGTCCTCAACAAACAAAAAAAGTGGTCTCAAAATTACAAAAGTCAAATCGTTTGAATTCGAAACCTTAAGGGTGGCAGTACACTCTTGCCCGAGTGCTTTGCCACGTCTCGTCTGAGGCTATCAGATGAGAGGTCTGTGCTTAAGTAGCCATGTACGCTCTCGCCGAGTTCTCTTGCCATACCTTACCCGAGGTTTTCGGACGAGAGATCTGTGTGCCCAAGTGTCCATTTACACTCTCGCCCGATCGAGTGCTCTAGCCATGCCTCACCCAAAGCTATGGGACGAGAGGTCTTGCCCGAGAGTGTCATTGTAGCTTTTTCGTCCTCAGCTTGTCTTGGTCTGGCTCAAAGTCTCAACAAGAGTGTGCAGCTACCTTATTCCTGACCTTATACCTGCATGGAATACTGTAGCCATCTGCGGGATGGCTCAGGCAAATACAATCTGGCAGCTCTGGACTCTATAGAACGACGCGCAATTAAGTTAATGACGATGCGCTGGTAGAGACGAAGCTGACAAGTCTCGAACATAGACGGAAAGTTGGGTGTTTGTCGCTTTTTTATCGAATGCACTTCGGGGAGTGTGCCCAGGAATTGCACGAACTGATCCCTTCTTCTCCTGGAAACATGCACCCACCCGCTAACATCTCCCCTCGCTCCCTTCTTACCGCGCAGGCGATACGCGAGTTAAACGGTCGGCCTATAGTTTACCAATAAAAATAAAACCACATCTCACCCATCGTATCCAATAAAGTTGATCACATACAGAATAGAGCAGTAGAACATGTATGCAAATACAATTTCGAAATACGGAGACTCGAACCTCGCTTCATTCTCCACGAAAGGTATGTTTAAATCGTGTATCATGTACTTAGTAGGTTCGGATTTGAAAAGGAAGTTGTATATGTTTAGGCCGACTGCCATCGCGGGGAAGGTCATAACGCAGGTCGTGACTATAATCACCTGGAAATTAATAAAAAAACACTATTTAAAACTCATGAAGGGAAGTCTCCCTCTGTCCCTTAAGCGCAGACTCATGGACATGTGCATTCTTCCCATCCTCACTTACGGTGCGCAGACTTGGTCTTTGACAAATCATCAGAGGTCCGACCTTGAGGTCTGCCAGCGAGCTATGTAGCGCAGTATTCTTGGTGTAAAGCGTACTGACCGTATAAGAAACACCATAATGCGCTCCAGGACTTAGATAGCAGATGTGACCCAAAAAGCAGCAGCACTCAAATGGGACTGGGCTAGACATGTCTGCCGCATGTCGGATGATCTCTGGGCCAAAACCACTACCCAGTGGGCCCCACACGATTGCAAACGACTTCGCGGCAGACCAAGAAGGAGATGGCGGGACGAGCTAGACTCCCACCTTAAAGATTGGTGTATTGTGGCAATGGATAGACATAAGTGGAGGGAGGGTAGGGAGGCCTTTGCCCTGAAGTGGGACTAAACAGGCTCTTAATAATAATAATAATAATAATTTAAAACTAGAATTTGATTTAGAAACTGGATATTTATCATGTTTTTTTTTGACTGAATGACGAGACGAGCTGGACGTTTGCCTGATGGTAAGCAATACGCCAGCCCATAACAATAACAGCGCCACCCAGCACTTTGATTTGCAAAATCCTGCGCGGCGCTGCATTACGCTCGTCACCCTGAGACAATTAGCTGTTGAGTCTCATAATGCCCAGTAATTTCCAAAAAGGTTGCCTGTAAGAAACTGCACATAGCGATAAGACCCCACTATTATATGTAACTTTTAATGTTTAGTTTCCTGTTTTGGTGTTCAATAAAGTATTATTGTATTGTATTGTATTGTATTGTATTGTATTGTAATGTCAGCGCCTCTGAACGTCTCTGTCCTTGTTTGCTTAGCCGCAATTATTTTTACCCAACTTCAAAAAGGAGGAGGTTCTCAATTCCATTGATTTTTTAACCGACTTCAAAAAAGGGGAGGTCCTCTGTTCGATTGTATTTCTTTTTTTTATGTTTGTTACCTCAGACCTCCGTCATTTATGAACCGATTTGAAAAATTCTTTTTGCGTCGTGTTCAGTATAGCTACGAAGTGGTCCCATATAAATTTCATCGATATGTGACCTTGGAGCGATTTGGAAAATTTCATTTTTTATATTTGAAAGGTCCACTTCCAGATTGGTTCCATTTGTATTTGAAATCGGTTTTATTTTGTTATAACAATTATATTTACCCAAGTCCGTTCGCAGTAGACTAGACTGTTTTTGACGGCGTTCGTAGTGAGCTCTCTATAGTTGGGGGGCAAATGGTTGAAACTCTCATAGTCTCGGTCGATCTCGTCCAGAATCTGCTTCGCTTGGATCCGTTTGTGGAACATAAGTATCATCTGTCAATTAAAATCATTATAAATGGGGACTTTAGTCGGGAAGTGAAAAGTGATACAGTCCGATTTTGTTTTATTTTCTAAACAAGTGTTATTTCGAGTAATCATGTGTAATATCGGTGGAATATTAACCATTATGTGTTCGCAAACGTGCACGAGCGTAGGCAAATGAAACAACATAGAGAAAAACATTGCTTTTTATTTTCTCACAAAAAGTCTATGGATATTAGCTTAAATAAAGTTCCACCGCTTTATTGAAGCACTAGGAGAGCGCTAGCTCATTATCAACAAAACTAGGAATATTAAACTATTAAATAAAAACTACGTAAGGCAAGGCGGTATGGTTCTAGAGACTAGCCTGCCCAAACGGGCGAATTAAAACAAAAAATATTATAAATGGTATGTACTCACTTTCGTTTACTTTTGAATTAAGAAAGTAAACGGGAATAGTGACAAAAATTAAAAAAATACCCGACACAATAAAACATGTCTAAGAACCACCGCCAGAAAACCTGCTTTCAAATAAAAACCGCATCCAAATCGGTTCACCCGTTTAAGAGCTACCGTGCCACAGACAGACACACATACTGGTCAAACATCAGCTGGCTGTCACCATAACATTGCATTTATTCAAAATAGTGGGCAATGGAACTCCTTGACGGATAATTGTAAACTAATTGTGTTTGGGCTCATTTTAATGTGCTCGCGGTTCCGATTACGAATTTGTGTATAACTTGCCTTGAAAAATATATTTTTCAACAAAAAACTTAGAGCTCTGCAGATTACTGCCACTGAGACGAATTATCAAAACTGACTGCAAGGAATTTTCCTACCTCCAAGACTAAAACTATAAGATCAAATCTGCCCCCGAACGCACTTGTCCTTTAAGCGCCAATATCATGTTGAGCTCTGGTTAAAGTAGTCCTTGCGACATGTCTTGTGTGATATTGGCCAATAAAAGTTTATCTCAACCTTTAGTTATCGTATATTGGTGTGAGAAAAAAAGATATTGAGAAATAAAAACGTAAATTAATTATTAATAATAATTTACGGGTAACACTAATGTGTAAGTTGGAGTAGTCCAACTATAGTTTTAACCACATCCGGTGGTCTTTTTCAGGACGAGTGCGGAACAGTAAATTATGTCCAAACCACGCTAATTTTTATAATAAGAAATGTTAATGAGATTAATTCGATTTCTTGTCTGAGACCGCATCTCATTAGTCGCAGTGAAGCTATGCCTTTAATTGAGCTCAACACGATAGAAGATTGGCGCTTGAGGGACCAGTAGGTACGGGGGCTTGTGGACAGACTATACGTTACCTTAAAGAATCCGCCAAGAAAAGGTCCCACGACGGTGCTGTGACGTATAATGTTGACGATGTCTCGTTCTAGCCAACTGTAGTACATGTCGATGAATATCATAATCGCAAGCGGTGATATCGTCAGCAGTAAGATTGCTGTTGAAAGGAGAAACTAGTTAAATACATTCTTATAATATTTATATGAAGCACTGGTTGCGCCCCGCGGTTTCCCGGGATAAACAGTAGCCTATGTGTTCAAGGTCGAATATCGATGTTTAAATGGGACCACCTTGAAGCTATACTGAACCCAACGCAAAAATATATGAAAAAAATGTATATTTTAATGTGTCATCTTCGACCACATCGTCGCTTCCCATCAGGTGAGATCGTGGTCAAACGCTGACCCAGTCAGATGTAAAAAAATAAAAAAATTTAATGTGTATTTTTGATAACAGTTTCAATTTCAATGGTGCTGCAAAAGCAGCAGGTGCACAGGGGCAGACGGGGGTTTTAGCCAGTAGATGGCTTACAACCAAGTCTAGCACTACCCGGGTCCTCCCTTCCCGGGTGTATATGATATTTCCCCAGTTAGCCAAAATAAAAACCTAATGCAAAAAATATTTTTTATAGTTTTCTAAATCGTTTTATAAGTAACGGAGTTCTGAGGTAAAATGCAATCAAATTGAGAACCTCCTCCTTTTTTAAACCGACTTCAAAAAGGAGGAATTCTCTATTAGATTGATTGTTTTTGTTTATTATCTCAGAACTGCGTCATTTATGAATAGCTACGAAGTGGTCCCATATAAATTTCATCGATATTTGACCTCGTACTTCGAAGATACATTGAAGTCGGTTTTTTGTGAAGAAGTGATGAAACGTATACTTGTACTATCATAAACTAAACCTCCTCATTTTTTTGCCGTCGCTAATATTAATTTTTTTATGAAATTGAAAAGCACTTATATTTTAATACAATAGGGGATCGGACAACTTTTCAGAAAGTGTTTTAAATTAACTACAATGAATATATATAGCCATGAAAAATACTATTTTAATTAACGCTCTAAAAGTACCTAAAACTATGTTTAAATATTATGTTTCAAATATTGCCGCGCAAAAGGTCACCTTAAAACTTGTGATGTCATATTTAGGTAGAAAACTATAAACTCTTGGAAATAAAACTGGCAAAGAGATTCTAATACGTTTTGTGAAGTTTGGGGACTATATTGTAGTAATGGAACGAAAAAATTAGCAAAAATACATTTTATGAAAAGCAAAAAAGTAAAATAAACACAAGCTTGACTCACGGCATTTGCCTACAAATGACGTCATGCGCTGTGATTGTTCTTTCGTTCGAGATGAAGAACAGATTAAAAATGTCAGAATTATTTATTGATTTAAAAATATAAATCATTATTATTTCACAAAAATATTGATTGACTGATCTTTCTGGTTCAACGAACATTCGTTCTAACTACATTTTAGATTTTTTCTTGATTGCTGTCCGATCCCCTATTGTCAAATACCCTGGTGACAGTAGTAAAAGAGTGTACTTACGTACTGCCGCAATCCTCCAAACGTTAGTCTTGGGGTTTGGGTAGATCATGCCCACGCAAAGAGCGAACGTTATCATTCTATACGTCTCACTGAACGGTTTGAACTGTTGCTCGTCCATTTTGTTATACCTCTTCTTCCAATAATATACTCTGTTTTTGCTGTAAATGAAATGTATACTATTGTATTTAGCTGGTATTTTTTTTATTGGGTCATGGTATCAGCCCATCACGTTCCCACTGCTGGGACATAGGCCTTCTCTCATAGAAAAAAACTGATCAAAACTTAGCCGGTTTTTTATCATCTAAAATGTCTTTTTATTTTACACTCTATAGATCTATGTTTGGCTACTATCTCGCCTGATGTGAAGCGATGAGGTGGCCTAAGATGGAGCACATAGATCTAGAGAGAGGCGGCAGTTAAGCGGCTGCTCAGACCCGTCTCCCCGATGGTTCACCGAACATCATCCCGAAACACGAGAACTAGACTTGTGTCTTAAAATATAACACTGAACTATAATTAACATAACACAATGTCAAAGTAGAAGTGCGATTGAGATGTTCCATAGTCATAGAAGCAGGTACCTCGGTGGTCGAAATTCTTGTACACCTTTTCTTTACCGTCTTGGTCGTTTTCCTTTATACTTTGAGTAGGAAAGCCTGTGATTTTGTAATAAAACCACTTCGCATTCGACTATAATTGTAGCCTGAGGCATCAGAGTTGTCTTTGATAGTGGTAAACTTGATAACTAGATTCATTTGCAAATTGTAGACAATTTTCCCAGTAATCACAGTAATATGAATTGCATATATGCCCTTTATGACAGCATAGTTAATTCGGGAATGAGTTCAAGTGTAGTCAAGGTTATTTGTAATAATAAAAGCCGTTAGTGTCCCACTGCTAAGCAAAAGGCTCCCGCATTTTTTCGACTTGTTTATGTCTTGTGCCAGTTGCGCCCGGTCTGAAAAAAAATTGTGGAGCTCGTCTGCCGCGCCGTCTTCTTGCTTTGCCTGACCTCCAGTCTGTGACTTGGCTGTCGTCAACTTGACTTGGCCCACAGCGCATTTGGCATACTACAAGTATACGTTTTATCAAACAAAAAACCGACTTCAATGTATCTTCGAAGTCCAAGGTCAAATATCGATTTATGTAACTGAGTGACGAGACGAACTGGTCGTTTGCCTGATGGTAAGCAATACGCCAGTCCATAACAATAATAGCAACGCCCAGAACTTTGTTTTGCAAAATCCTGCGCGGCGCTGTACTGCGCTCGTCACTCTGAGACAATTAGCTGTTGAGTCTCATAATGCCCAGTAATTTCGCTGGCTACAATGCCCTTCAAACCGGAACACAGTAATGCTTGCGCACTACTGCTTGGCGGTTGAATAACTGGCAAAGCAGTGGTACCCACCCAGACGGCCTCTCGCATACGAGAAACCTACCACCAGTGAGTTACTTCGTTTATTGGCCACTTTTGTGTGATGACTTTCTCCGGGTCCGCCATTTTGTGTCACGGTGACAGAACCGCTTTACTGTTTAAGAATAAAATAGAATAGAAAATCTCTTTATTGTATACCAAATTAAAGAAATAGACAATAACACAGTCCTTAACTACGCTAGTACAATGGGCGGTCTTATCGCTTGAAGCGATCTCTTCCAGACATCCTTTGGATGGACAGTATCGGAAGAAGTAGACGGCGGTGTACAACAGAATTTGTTAATTACAACTAAATACCTACGTAATCATACATACATGCTAATATTTACATTCTAATACACACAAAAACCAAAATATTATTATTAAAATAGACTAATAGAGCGAGTGTGGCTCAGTGGGAGCTCGTGCGACTTTCGATCCGACGCAACCGAGTTCGAATCCCGCTGGCCCCGCACCACTGACTTTGTAAAGTTATGTGCGGATTTAACACTCGTTCCAAAAACGGTGAAGGAAAACATCGTGAGGAAACCGGCATGTCCAAGAATTTTTCACAAAAATTCAAGGACATGTGACATCCACCAACCCGCACTGGGCCAGCGTGGTGGATTATGGCCCAATCTCTCTCTATGAGAGAAGACCCGTGTCCCAGCAGTGGGAACGTGATGGGCTGATGATGATGATGATGAGACTAATAAATACTTATTAATATATTCTAATACATTCAATATAATACTCATGTCATGAGTGTCAAGTTTCTCCTTGCAATACTTTTCTGGTGATTATTTAAATAATTTGTGAATATTTTATGTCTTTGTATTGTGGTTAAAGGTCAACAGTGAGGGTGTATGATGGTGGTGGTGGATTTCATCAGTTGTTATTGCAAGTACTAGAAAGTGGGCGGATCTTACTCCATTTTGTGTGATATTCGCCACGTTTTTTTAATGTTCGATGTTTTCTATAGTTCTTCAGACACAGACAGACGTGTCCAGCTCAATCCCACTTCAGCTTAGCGGCTTTCATAGCTTCGTTTATATATTTATTTATTTAGTTCAGTTTATTTTATTATTTTTTTATTTTTTATTTATTCAGGTAATATCTGCGATCTGGGGTTGGGAGCGCAGTTGTTTCGGATTTCGGATCTGAAATGCTGCGCTCCGTCCGGGCGCGAGAGTGCTTAATTAATTTCCGTGAACTGAAAATAGCCCTTACTAGCTGCGCCCCGCGGTTTCAGCCGCTGTTTCCCGGGATAAAAAGTAGCCTATGTCTTTTTCCAGGGCCCAAAGAACATTGATCAAGGCTTGATTGAGTAATAAACATCCACCCATCCATCCTCACAAACTTACGCATTTATGATGTTAGTTAGATTTGTTCTCCAATAGCTGTTTTCGAAATATTTTTGCCCTCATGATTTAACAGTATATTTAATTCCGCAGGTGTGCAACGCGGCTTTAGAAGTGTACGTCCGGCGTGCGTATACGTCGTACGACATCACGTGCCTGCAACACCTGGGTCTGTCCGGGGAGCTGGGAGTGGTACACTTCCAGTTCGTGCTGCCCACTGGACATCCTAACAGGTCAGTAGTAGTGCGCGTGTGGCCGAGCGGTCGCTTGATATACGTACACGTCGTACGACATCACGTGCCTGCAACACCTGGGTCTGTCCGGGGAGCTGGGAGTGGTACACTTCCAGTTCGTGCTGCCCACTGGACATCCTAACAGGTCAGTAGTAGTGCGCGTGTGGCCGAGCGGTCGCTTGATATACGTACACGTCGTACGACATCACGTGCCTGCAACACCTGGGTCTGTCCGGGGAGCTGGGAGTGGTACACTTCCAGTTCGTGCTGCCCACTGGACATCCTAACAGGTCAGTAGTAGTGCGCGTGTGGCCGAGCGGTCGCTTGATATACGTACACGTCGTACGACATCACGTGCCTGCAACACCTGGGTCTGTCCGGGGAGCTGGGAGTGGTACACTTCCAGTTCGTGCTGCCCACTGGACATCCTAACAGGTCAGTAGTAGTGCGCGTGTGGCCGAGCGGTCGCTTGATATACGTACACGTCGTACGACATCACGTGCCTGCAACACCTGGGTCTGTCCGGGGAGCTGGGAGTGGTACACTTCCAGTTCGTGCTGCCCACTGGACATCCTAACAGGTCAGTAGTAGTGCGCGTGTGGCCGAGCGGTCGCTTGATATACGTACACGTCGTACGACATCACGTGCCTGCAACACCTGGGTCTGTCCGGGGAGCTGGGAGTGGTACACTTCCAGTTCGTGCTGCCCACTGGACATCCTAACAGGTCAGTAGTAGTGCGCGTGTGGCCGAGCGGTCGCTTGATATACGTACACGTCGTACGACATCACGTGCCTGCAACACCTGGGTCTGTCCGGGGAGCTGGGAGTGGTACACTTCCAGTTCGTGCTGCCCACTGGACATCCTAACAGGTCAGTAGTAGTGCGCGTGTGGCCGAGCGGTCGCTTGATATACGTACACGTCGTACGACATCACGTGCCTGCAACACCTGGGTCTGTCCGGGGAGCTGGGAGTGGTACACTTCCAGTTCGTGCTGCCCACTGGACATCCTAACAGGTCAGTAGTAGTGCGCGTGTGGCCGAGCGGTCGCTTGATATACGTACACGTCGTACGACATCACGTGCCTGCAACACCTGGGTCTGTCCGGGGAGCTGGGAGTGGTACACTTCCAGTTCGTGCTGCCCACTGGACATCCTAACAGGTCAGTAGTAGTGCGCGTGTGGCCGAGCGGTCGCTTGATATACGTACACGTCGTACGACATCACGTGCCTGCAACACCTGGGTCTGTCCGGGGAGCTGGGAGTGGTACACTTCCAGTTCGTGCTGCCCACTGGACATCCTAACAGGTCAGTAGTAGTGCGCGTGTGGCCGAGCGGTCGCTTGATATACGTACACGTCGTACGACATCACGTGCCTGCAACACCTGGGTCTGTCCGGGGAGCTGGGAGTGGTACACTTCCAGTTCGTGCTGCCCACTGGACATCCTAACAGGTCAGTAGTAGTGCGCGTGTGGCCGAGCGGTCGCTTGATATACGTACACGTCGTACGACATCACGTGCCTGCAACACCTGGGTCTGTCCGGGGAGCTGGGAGTGGTACACTTCCAGTTCGTGCTGCCCACTGGACATCCTAACAGGTCAGTAGTAGTGCGCGTGTGGCCGAGCGGTCGCTTGATATACGTACACGTCGTACGACATCACGTGCCTGCAACACCTGGGTCTGTCCGGGGAGCTGGGAGTGGTACACTTCCAGTTCGTGCTGCCCACTGGACATCCTAACAAGTCAGTAGTAGTGCGCGTGTGGCCGAGCGGTCGCTTGATATACGTACACGTCGTACGACATCACGTGCCTGCAACACCTGGGTCTGTCCGGGGAGCTGGGAGTGGTACACTTCCAGTTCGTGCTGCCCACTGGACATCCTAACAGGTCAGTAGTAGTGCGCGCGTGGCCGAGCGTTCACTTGATATTTGTGTCGATTTAATAAAAACAGAGATTTGATGGATAGATAGACAGATAAACAGTTTATTATTCAACTTAAACATAGAAATTAAGTACAAGTTAAATTTTCACAATGGTGTAACAATGGGCGGTCTTATCGTTCAAAGCGATCTCTTCCAGACAACCAGAGATTTGGTCAATACCCTAAGTGATTTGACCAAATCACGGAGGATGTTAAAAAACAACACGATTTTTTATATTTTCCTAAACAACATCTTTTGTTTTGCCACATCGATATTTGACCTTGGACTTCGAAGATACATTGAAGTCGGTTTTTTTTATAAAATGTAAACTTGTTGGTGGATATTTATCCAATCGTTTACTTGATGCACTTGTAGCGGTCTACTTCCTATTCCCTACTCCTTTCCGCATGCACGTATTCACTTACAGCCGTCCTTCTCTTGACGGCCGACTATGTCCGAACTGCACCGAAGTGCATTCGGTTCCGCCCGCCGAACGACATAATCCAATATGGAGAACTTTTGCTAAAACTACAGCGCGCGCATGCGGCCAAATTAACTTTATTATTTTTGGTGAACATTTACGTGTTTTCAACTGTGTTATTCGCCACAGATATCCAGGATTACCAGGTACGTGCATGCTTCCTTTCCTTAGCTGCTGTATTGTACCTACTCATCCACCTGCAGCAGTGTGGTCTCCTTATCCTTAGGACGCTACAAGTGCTACCAATTAGCCTACCTATTATTTAATAATATTATACAGTCCACTTCCTTAAAAATAACCCGCTCAAAACCCCATTGTGGTGAGAGACTAGTGTCGAACTTGAAGTAATTCTCACCACTTGTCTTTGTAGGATACCGCTCAGCCAATCGGAGATCGAGCTGGCGTCCGCACAGGACCAGGAAGGCACCCCGGCGGAGCTGTGCACGGCGGCGATGAGGAAGTGCCACCACCGCACCGGCGCGCTCGCTGCCTTCGATAACTTCGAACAGTTCGTGCAGTACGCGGACGAGTTGTTGGATCTGGTGCATGATTTTGCGAGCGACGCTAGTGTGAGGCGAGAGGTAACATCACTAACTTTTTTTTTTTTTTACTTACTATGTATACCAGCTGTTGCTACGTAAAGAAGCGGGATGTCTGAACTTCGAGAGTTCTTTATTTCGACATTACATTTACTTTAGAGCGAGTGTGGCTCAGCGGGAACTCGTGCGCCTTTCGATCCGACGCACCTGGGTTCGAATCCCGACTCGGCCCTGCACCAATGACGTATAGTTAAGTGCAGATTTTGCACGCTCGCTCTAAAACGGTGAAGGAAAACATCGTGATGAAACCCGCTTACGCGCTTTGGAGTGGTGGTGGCTCGCCGTGGTTGTAATACCACCCACCGAACAAAGCCATGCCGTCAAGCGACCTAGTCGTGTTTCGAGATGATGTTCGGTGAACCATCGGGGAGACGGGTCTGAGCAGCCGCTCAACTGCCGTCTCTCTCTAGATCTATGTGCTCCATCTTAGGCCACATCATCGCTTTTTTCGCACAATTTATTTTTTGATGACATACATGTCAACAAAAAATAAATTTCCATATTAAATAATTAGTATAAAATAAGTCATGTCAGGAAAGCAATTACAACCACCCTATATATAAACACCCTTCCAGTTTTCTGATATTGAATGCATTAGCGCATGCTAGGCAAAATTCCTAAGATTTTAAATAATTAAGAAGAAAAAAATTATATTGCTCGGGCAGGGATCGAACCTGCGTCTTCGGAATACCGCCCAGACGCCTTAACCACTGGATCAATGTAAAAACATTGACGACAGATGACGTAGAATCGTCCCCGTAAGACGATTTAAGAAGGATAGAAGAAATTTGGTTACTCGAGCAGTCGGCTCGGTGGCCCAGTGGTTAAGGCGTCGGGACGGTATTCCGAAGACGCAGATTCGATCCCTGCCCGAGAAATATCATATTTCTTCTTCCTAACTATTTATTTATTTTAGCGAAATTACTGGGCATTATGAGACTTAACAGCTAATTGACTCAGAGTGACGAGCGCAGTGCAGCGCCGCGCAGGATTTTGCAAAACAAAGTTCTGGGTGGTGCTGTTATTGTTATGGGCTGGCGTATTGCTTACCATCAGGCAAACGACCAGCTCGTCTCGTCACTCAGTTACATAAAACTATTTAAAACCCGTCCATTTTTCTACGACAAGTAAAACATAGTTCTCGTTACAGGATCTGGCTGCGCTGCAAGAAGGCAGCGAGAACCGCGACAGTACCAGCATTAACGTCGGTTCCGACTACAAGCCCATCATCGACACCGGGGATGAAGTGGTGAGTGGAGTCACTGCCAGTTCTTCTGCCACCAAGCAGTAGTGCGCAAGCATAGCCGTGTTCCGGTTTGAAGGGAAGCCAGTGAAATTATACAGTGACTTGATATCTGATGTCTCGGGGTGATGAGCGCAATGCAGTAGGTTTTTAAAAATAAAACTTCTGGCACTGCAATTGTTATGGACAGGCGTGGCGCTTACCATCAGGCCAAGGGCATGCTGGTCACATCACTCAGTACCACAAAATCCAAGAACTGAACCAGTTATCGGTGTCGAGGTTGGAGTCAACGAGGACGATGAGTTTCTTCGTGCTCCGGCTTCCAGTGAACTAAAAAGAGATATTTCTGGCTCCCAAGTTTTGGCCCGAAGGCAGTATTCCGGCGCTACAGGGAGGCGAAGCCGAAATTAATTCCCTAATAGGGGATCGGACAACTTTTCAGAAAATTTTTATATATTAACTACAATTTATAAATATAGCCATGAAAAATACTATTTTAATTAAATAACGCTCTAAAAGTACCTAAAACTATGTTTAAATATTATGTTTCAAATATTGCCGCGCAAAAGGTCACCTCAAAATTTGTGACGTCATATGTAGGTAGAATACGACGAACTCTTCGAAATAAAACTTGCAAAGAGATTTAAATACGTTTTGTGAAGTTTGGGGACTATATTGTAGTAATGGAACGAAAAAATTAGCAAAAATACATTTTATGAAAAGCAAAAACGTAAAATAAACACAAGCTTGACTCACGGCATTTGCCTACAAATGACGTCATGCACTGTGTTGGTGTTTCGAAACAGATTAAAAATGTCAGAATGATTAGATTTTATTTATTGATTTAAAAATATAAATCATTATTATTTCACAAAAATATTGATTGAATGATGTTTCTGGTTCGACGAACATTCGTTCTAACTACATTTTAGATTTTTTCTCGATTACTGTCCGATCCCCTATTGTAGTTTTAGTGTTTATAAATCATATATAAGCTGGTCTGTAAGGTATATATTTTATGGGCCTCTACTACTACTTACTAATCAGCCCGTATCCACCCACTGCTGGGTATATGCCTCCTCTCGTTCACTTCGTATGGGCCTCTGGTACTTTTAATTTGTTAAATGTATTATTGCTTGAAATAAATGAATTTATTATTATTATTATTATTATTATGTCGCTCTTTCTCACGGGTTATACACCCGGTGCTTTGGAAGGCTTGCGCGGGGACATGAGACAACACGTAGAGGCCTCTTAGAGCATTTACTTTAGATATGTAATGGGCAACACTTATCGGGGACTGTCTCTAAGTGCATCATTAGATGATGCAATCAAAGACAGCCTCCGATAAGTGCGAGGACTATTATTGAAGATATGATAGTTACTTATGATTGGGCTATTGAGGTGAATTTTTAATGGATGAGAGCTGGTCTATGATATGAGACCTCGGCACCTGCCAGTTCCGCCTCATAAGAAAATAATTTGGCAGGTGGTGACTCGCCACCCACTAAACGGGCCCCCTATAAGGGCCGCCGTTCATTGGCGACGAAAGGGGCAACGTTGGTGTGGGTGACTAAAGGGTGTCGAGAGGTGTGCTGCAGTTTCACTTAAACGCTACTCCCGGCGTTATGCCCTTTAACACTTCCACCCTTGGAGCTTAGTTCTTAGCTCTTGCATCTCCACCCCCGGACGGCCAGTTAAGGCAAGCCGGGGGTTAGGGGTCTCATTTAGCCCCAGGAAGAATCTCGGGGTAAGGCTCAGTGTCGCCACGCACCGATGACTCGCCACAAAGTCGCCCCTGGCCTTTATTATTATTATAAAAAAGGTAAAGAGCCCGAAAAGTATCCGTACAAGTGTTATACGCGTGTCCATCTGTACGCGTTCAACATAGGTAGACTACGCGTAAGCTGGAACACTTAGTTGACTTGACCACAGAATATGAACTTATGAACATTATACACAACAAAAATGGAAACCTCTCCTTTTACCTCCTTTTTGCAACATACTGAAACAATTGATATATAGATAAATAAACACTGGCCCTAGTTCTATGCTGCATTATCTAACCCTAATTTGCACTAAGTTAGAGCACAGAATACATAATACTAAGGGACAGAAGCGTCATTCCACAAAGAAATTTAAACAAATAGCGACTCTTGCTACGACGCAATAGAGTTCAATTCAGCTCGCTTAGCGCTGCATACGTACCATTCATATTAACCTACAGAGCGCCTCTCTTTCTATCGAGTAGTTTTTACCTCTTCTGACGCCGCACAGTGGTCCGGAATTCAAATTTAGTGGACATTCGACCTGTTGAAATAATGAACAACAAAATTTTTTTCAACAAAAAGACCACTGTAGGCCCGGCCGGCTGGGCCCGGCCAATAAACTTGTAGCTTCGTACCTAAAGTGCGGAGTGCGGTAGGCCTGACTTGACGTTAAACGATTGTTCCAGCCTCTGGAACCGATCCACATCCTGATGATCGGCGTCCGCGACTCTGGCGAGAGCGACGACAGCGCCGTCTCGCGCCGCTTCGGCAACTTCTGCCGCGCGCACCGCTTGGCGCTGCACCAGAAACGAATCAGGAGAATCACCTTCATGCTGCTTATCAAGTGAGTTAAAAAAAAATAACTTTTCTAATTTAATTGGTAAATAGGCATACGTTTGACGAAACATCTCGCCTGATGGAAAGCGAAGATGCGACGAACATTTTAGACTTAAAGAGACACAAGTTGACACTTTTTATTTACACCGCCGACCTCTCTCACTCTTTTAGTTCTTTCCATCCAAAGGTTGACTGGAAGAGATCGCTTTTAGCGATAAGTCCGCCCGTTGTACTATAGTTAGTAAGAATATTTCGTGTACCTTGTTTATTTCTTGTTTGGTGTACAATAAAGCATTAATTATTATTATTATTATTAAGTTGTAGCTATTTGGGAACAAAGACGCTGGCAGAGCGTTCAACTCCTTAGCAGTCCGAATGATGAAGGAATCTGCGAAAAGCGTAGTAACTTTGAAATCACATCTGATCAATCCACTTCTCGCTTATCTAGCACACTCTTAATGCAGAAATAAATTTTGCAACCCAATGGTTGCCAGTCATCATTACGCAGAATCTCATCTGGCATACTTCCGTTTGGCATAAACTTCTTTCGCAGATATGAATAAATCATTCTGTATATCTTTTTGTATTATTTTCTTTTTGTTTCTGTCATGAATTTGTAAATTTTTGATCGCATTTCGGCGTTTTAAATAACTGGGGGTATAAAATAGGCTCCACCAGAACTCTTGCTCGTTGCCTCTTCATTTCGCTTCACCTAATCGACCCTCCCTCCCCGATTTTCTATAGAACCTCATTTGCAAGTGTAGCTCCGCGCTTTTTTATGTACACTTTAGAGGGTAAGAGCGAGGCGAACCACAGACGAGTGGAGTGCCGCAAATTGTTTGCAAAGCAAGGACTAATTGTATTAAATTATGTAAACTAAAAACCACAGCCAACTTAGTTTTCTGCCTACAAGTAGTAATAATGCTATATGACTAATTTGCTACATGATCAATATGGTAAACAAGAATAGTCCATATTATACTTCTATATATAGGTAGAGCGAGTGTGGCTCAGTGGGAGCTCGTGCGGCTTTCGATTCGACGCACCCGAGTTCGAATCCCGCTGGCCCCGCACCACTGACTTTTTAAAGTTATGTGCGGATTTAACACTCGCTCCAAAAACGGTGAAGGAAAACATCGTGAGGAAACCGGCGTGTCCACGAATTGATCACAAAAATTCAAGGCAATGTGTTTATCCACCAACCCGCACTGGGCCAGCGTGGTGGATTATGGCCCATTCTCTCTCTATGAGAGAAGACCCGTGTCCCAGCAGTGGGAACGTGATGGGTTGATTATGATATAGGTAAGTATTACACTATTTAAAGTTCAAAAAAAGGAAATTTCGACTAACTAATAGTTCTGCTAAATGTAGAATTCTGCGTAGTAAGTATTTGGCTTATAACGACTTTGAGAAGTATGTTGTATGTATGCCAATTCAGTTTCTGGTTTTAAATATTATGCAAGATAGATGGTAAGGTTTATGTGCAGTGTCTCACTGCCTAACATCTGCATTCCGTTTCCAGACGTCAGTTCCCCAAGTTCTTCACGTACCGTGCCCGTAACGACTTTACCGAGGACACGATCTACCGCCATCTGGAACCAGCGTCCGCCTTCCAGCTGGAGCTGTACCGGATGAGAAGCTACGAGCTGGAAGCGCTGCCGACCAGCAACCAGAAGATGCACCTGTACCTCGGGAAGGCCAAGGTAAATAACAACAGGAACCTTATAGCTGGAACCTTACTGCTGGAAGCTTACAGGTAAAACTTTACAGCTGGAACTTGACAGCTGGAACCTTACAGCTGGAACAACCAACAAAACCAACCTACTGACCAATTACGTTCCTTTTCACAGGTGAAAAAGGGACAAGAAGTGACTGACTACCGATTCTTCATCCGCTCCATCATCAGGCACCAGGATCTCATCACCAAAGAGGCCAGTTTCGAGTATCTACAGAACGAAGGAGAGAGGTATGTAGATAGTTTTTCTGACTAAACTGTGACATAAAACACTGTTCGTCGTTTATATCATCCTTTCTCCATCCTTCCTTTTACTTTCTTCTTTTCTTGCGAATCAGTGTAGCGGTTGAAAAAAAAATCTTGTTCATCTTGTACTATTCTTCCATCTATCCATGCTTCCTGCCTTCATTCCTTTATTCCTTGCTTCCTTGCTTTCCTTCCTTTCTTGGTGTGATAAATCAAAATCTCTTTAATCATTTTGTCATCACAGACGCACTTTTGAGCGTCAAATTATTACAATGACTCTACCACCGTATCGAAAAAAGAACCACTACTCAGAAGATACGGCAAGAAACTGAAAGGCATTTTTTTTTAGAGATTTTGTTACAATTTTTTGGGGTTTTACAATATTGTTTCTTATGTACCAGTTGGTTATTTTGCAGAAGTGGAATGTTCCAAGCATCTTTGTCTTCTATGTAATTACGAACAGTATAGTATGCTTTTTTCATAGATAGATAGAAAACTTTATTGCACTTAAGAAAGAATTACATTTTGAACATACTTTCTTATGATAAGTAACTAAATGCAGGGGCGAAGGAAAAATACTCACATGTTCACCTACCACTATCATTGCTTTCTTCCTACTTACCAAAATGGTAACGTTCGGGGCTATATACTGTGTGTATGTGAGTGTGTTATATTGTGCTTTTATATAAAGAAAGAAAACGAAAGAAAATCCATTTATTCGGCACTCAAACACGACAAACAAAAATTAAAAAAAGTAAACTTAAATAATAAATATAAGTGCCGTAGAGTAGTAGTATTAACTACTACTGTCATTGAAATTAAATGATATTTTAGTATGAAAGTTTTCGTGAGTTTGTTTCATTATAAATATTTAAATGATATTTATTTGTAGGAAACACGGTCATAATAAAGTTTACAAATCTTTTAGAGTTCTGGGCCCCAATTCACTATGACAACTTGGCGAAATCACGTCGATTCCTTCTTTAATAAACGACATCTCTATGACGCATTCATATATTCATATATATGACGCGTCATAGAGAATACAAATTTCGCAGATGTCGTTTATTAATGAAGGAATCGACGTGACCTCGAAGCAAGGAATCGCCAAGTTGTCATAGTTTTTTTAGATATTTTTTTTTATAGGTAACTAAATTATTGACAAGTAAACTATGCTAAGCCTGTTTTGCGAAGCCTGGTGCCTGAGGTAGGCATATAATGCCTGTATCACAGGTCACCAGGCCCCTCTCCACGGATCTAATTAATCTATTTTTACTTACTATAAAATTAATAATTTGTGCATCGTTATATTGCAAAAGACAAGGACTACTTAATTTATAAGATACAAGTTTGGAGGTAGACAGAAAAAAAATTATAACTAGATAAAGTTTGGTCACAGATTGTGATGTAGTGTGGGGAAGCATGCTAGCTTATTCCGTTATGTGTTTGTATGAATGTGTTTGCAAGTTGTTTGCGTGAGAGGTGAGGATGTGTGCGGAGTGCGTGCTAAGTGTGTTTCGTGTGGCTGTATAAGTGGAACTAGCGAATTGCAGTTGTGTGCGTGATTGTATTGTTCACCTAGTGAATAGTAGTAGAATAGTGAATTAGGGTCCTGAGTGTCTCACCATTTCTGGCATACAAATTTTTATAATATTATTTAAATTAATTTATAAATGTCTAATCCAAAGTATTTTTGTCACAGAGTGTTGCTAGAAGCAATGGACGAATTGGAAGTTGCATTCTCCCACCCGCTGGCGAAGAGGACAGACTGTAACCACATATTCCTGAACTTTGGACCCACCGTCATCATGGACCCAGCCAAGGTAACTCGTTGGGATATCCTGACATGGTCCTCGTAGTTCCTGGTTCTTTAGATACAGGGTATCCTAGTTAGGGGCAAGGATCTATGTTTGTGACCCTTGGGAGATTTTTTTATGTTTTTTTATTTATATTTTCTTTCTCTCTCTGTGTGTGTTCGTGTTTGTTGCAACATAATTTCTGACTGAATGGATTTTGATAAAAATTGATATGGAGGTACTTTAGGTCTTGGATATGCCGATGTTGGCGACGCGAGCACTTCTTAACCGACTTAAAAAAGAGGGAAGTTTCCTAATTTGACTGTTTTTTTTTAATGTTGATTACCTCAGAACTCCGTCATTTATAAACTGATTTGAAAAATTCTGCGTTGGGTTCAGTATAGCTTCATCATGGTCCCATATAAAATTCATCGATATTCGACCTTGGACTTCGAAGATACATCAGTCAATTAAAGTCGGGTTTTTAGGGTTCCGTACGCAAAGGGACCCCATTACTAAGATTCCGCTGTCCGTCCGTCTGTCTGTCTGTCCGTCTGTCACCAGGCTGTATCTCATGAACCGTGATAGTTAGACAGTTGAAATTTTCACACATGATGTAAATACTAAAAAACAGAATAAAATAAATATTTAAGGGGGCTCCCATACAAAAAACGTGATTTTTTGTCGTTTTTATAAATAATGGTGCGGAACCCTTCGTGCGCGAGTCCGACTCGCACTTGGCCGGTTTTATTTATTTTGTTATAAAATATAAACTCATTCGTAGATCGAGTATTGTTGACTGGGGTTAAAGGGTTAATAACGGGTTATACGGTTAACCCTTCTACCTTTAATGAATAACGGTCTATTTCTGGTCAGATTGAAGAGTCGGTGCTTGGAATGGTGATGAGATACGGGCCGAGGCTGTGGAAACTGCGGGTGCTGCAAGCGGAAATCCGGTTCACTTTGAGAATTGGTGAGCCGTTACATAGACACACATACACACATCCACACTCTACTCTGTCTCTTGGTTCTAATACTGTCACCAACTGTGGTATCACCTCTGACCTAATGTTAACTTAATAAATCGTATCTCTGAATCCCAAGACACAGGCTTTCGCCTAGTTTGGGACTCGACGTGTTAGTCGCAATCTGAAACACATGGCTAACCCTTCTTTGTATTACCACAGAATACTTAGGGACAGAAGCAACTCCGCAAAGAAATTTAAACAAATAGCGACTCTTGCTGTGACGCAATAAAATTCAATACAGCTCGCGTAGCGTTGCATACCTACCAGTCATATTAACCTACAGAGCGCCTCTCTTTCTATCGCGCCGCTCTTATCTCTTCTGCCGCGGCACGTGTAACGACGCGCGACCCGCCGTCGGTGTCCGGCTATGTACTTGTAGCTTCGTACCTACAGTGCGGAGTGCGCTAGGCCTGGTATTACTTGTGTACCACAAATTACCTTTTAACAATAAACAATTATTATTATTATTTAATTATTATTATTATTATATTTATTTAATTATTATTATTATTATTATTTGGCCTGCTACTTTTAACCGACCTCGAAAAAAGAGGAGGTTATCTGTTCGATTGTATGTCTTTTTTTATTTTTTTATGTTTGTTACCTCAGAACTCCATCATTTATGAACCAATTTAGAAAATTCTTTTTGCGTTGGGTTCTGGGCTCCAATTCACTATGACAACTTGGCGATTCCTTGCTTCGAAATCACGTCGATTCCTTCATTAATAAACGACATTTCTATGACGCATTCATATATTCATATATATGACGCGTCATAGAGAATACAAATTTCGCAGATGTCGTTTATTAATGAAGGAAACGACGTGATTTCGAAGCAAGGATTCACCAAGTTGTCATAGTGAATTGAGACCCTAATCTGGTCTGATCACTCTAAATCCTACTGTATCTATATACCTATTTATTTATTACTCATATTTTCATGTTACTGACACTAACTATGGGACATCTCACTCGCACTTCTCGCTGTTTCTCGCACACCAGCGACTGGAGAAGGAAAGCCGAAGATCGGGCTCAGTGGCGTGCTATTTATTTATTTATTTATTTAATGCATTCCTTAATGTAGGTACAACAGATGGTCAATTTATAGTCAGTTCACTAAGGACCCTGTCGGGCACGCATTTAGAAGAGAGGAAGCCTGCTTCTAAGATTTTGCACGCTCGCTCTAAACCGGTGAAGGAAAACATCGTGATGAAACCCGCTTACGCGCTTTGGAGTGGTAGGCTCTGGCCGTGGTTGTAATACCACCCACCGAACAAAGCCATGCCGTCAAGCGACCTAGTCGTGTTTCGGGATGATGTTCGGTGAACCATCGGGGAGACGGGTCTGAGCAGCCGCTCAACTGCCGTCTCTCTCTAGATCTATGTGCTCCATCTTAGGCCACATCATCGCTTCACATCAGGCGAGATAGTGGCCAAACATAGATCTATTAAGTGTAAAAAAAAAAAAGTATAAAAATTATATAGCAAAAATTCAATCAAATTAATAAGAATAATACTAATTATAATAATTGCAATTTTTTAGCAAGTCTTAAGATTATTTTTATTTTCATATAGCATTTTACAATTTGTCATTTAATTTTATAATCATCATTGTATATTATGTATTTATTATTGTATATTTATCATAAATATTAGGTATATTATTTATTAAATTGGTCATTTAAATATTCATCAAGCGTGTAGTAACTTTTGTTTATCAATAATTGTTTTAGTTGTTTTATAAATTTTTTATCATCTTTTTCGTTTTTAATTGTTTGTGGAAGTTGATTATATATTTTTACGGACATACCATAGGTAGAGCGAGTGTGGCTCAGTGGGAGCTCGTGCGACTTTCGATCCGACGCACCCGAGTTCGAATCCCGCTGGCCCCGCACCACTGACTTTCTTAAGTTATGTGCGGATTTAACACTCGCTTTAAAAACGGTAAAGGAAAACATCGTGAGGAAACCGGCATGTCCAAGAATTTTTCACAAAAAGTCAAGGACATGTGACATCCACCAACCCGCACTGGGCCAGCGTGGTGGATTATGGCCCATTCTCTCTCTATGAGAGAAGGCTCATGTCCCAGCAGTGGGAACGTGATGGGCTGATGATGATGATGACCATAGGTACCTGTCGAATGTAGTTCAAGTTGGGAAGTAGGTACCACAAGCCGGTTTTTATGTCGTATTGAGCGGTTTGTGTTCCTAGGGACATCTTCTCGTTTCGTATATAAGTCGGGGTTATTTCGTATAAATATACAAATTTCTAATATATATATGCTCGGTAAAGTAAGTATTTTGTAATATTTAAAATAAGGTTTACAGCTATCTGTTTGTTGTATGTTCACTAATTCTAATCAGTTTTTTCTGTATAATGAAAAGCTAAGGGAGAGACCTGTGTCCAGCAGTGGATTGATGTGGGCTGATGATGATGATGATGACTCGCACTTCTAGTTTGACATTGTGTTATGTTAATCGTAATTTATTCATTGTTTAGTGTTATGTTTTTACACATTTTAAAAGATTTAAATAGTGACATCCCCGCAGTTTCTTGGTGCTATCTTCTCTAGCGGGCGTATTTCCGAAGCACTGGTAGAGTCAGTTTTCGCGTTTCTATTCTGGGCCCGGACTTCAATTTGAGTATGAGAAAGAAATGGGTAGACATGCCTACCTTTTCTATTTCAAAGTCTTGATATTTGAAGTTAAATTTTTTTACGTATTTTAATTCGTATTTAAAGTGCGTATTTGTGCATATTTAATCAATATCTTTTGACTTATATAAGCCGGCTTTTTGTTACCTTTTATTACCAATATGTTATTTTGCCAGGCCCCGGCGCGCCGACCAAAAACGTAAGGCTGTGCCTCTCCAATGGATCCGGATACTCCTTGGACGTGTACACGTATGAAGAGATCTCCGACCCGAGGATTGGCGTGGTGCGTATTGATCTTCTTTGAATTACCATCTGCAAGCATTTATTTCGTGTCTGGGTTATAAAAATACAGAATAGAATAGATTTTTTTATTGGCCATATAACTAAGTCCGTTCAAATACAACAATTTCAATTTCATTTCATATTATTAGTAATTAATAGATATAATTATTAGTAATTTATAACTTAAATTTTCATGAAATATGTCACCCAGAATTATGTATTTATTTTATATTAATATTAAATTAGTTCCACCTGACTACTGTCAGTATAAATTAGTAAGTTTTGGCACATTTTTTCATCCTCATATAAAAATGAGGATTCTGTCAGACGCATCAACATAAACTCATTCAGCGAGTAAAAAGGGTTTCGTTCAAAAAATGACTTTATTTTCCTTTTAAAATCTAATAAATTTAACCGAGTGAGGGATTCCCCTCACTCGGTTAAATTTATTAGATTTATTTTAGGCAGTCTGTTGAACATCACTATTTTATTATATATACCCTGTTTCTGTACTTTGGTTAGTCTAGTCGTCGATTTTTTCTTTTTTCGTAGGTTGTAGTTTCAGGTCGTCAGGGTCAGGGTTTTAGGTCATCCTTTTAGTCAAATTATTTTTCTCGCTGTGTATTTCTACAAGACTTGAAATTACAGCATGTTTATTATCCACATTTGGCGGGATCGATTTTCGGCTCCGGCAAGTGACTTAAAAAATCTTTGAAAGCAGTTTTTTGTATCTCTAAAAATAAAGAAATGTTTTCTTTGGGAAAAATTTGCTAACTTCAATATTTAGGGTACTTTCCCTCCGGGAGGCATTGGTTTGGTCCACCTTGTATAAAATAAGTGAGTTATAAGCTTTTATTTAACTTGCAATTTGCAATGTTTGGGTCAAATCTTGCAAGTTGAATCAGAACCACTTCCCCTATCCCATGGAATTGGAATTTACTTGGCAAAGTCCGATGACAATGCAATATTATGGTGACAGCTCATCTGATGATGGCGACGGAAGGTGGGCAATAGAAGTCCTCCAGATAATTGTAAACTACTAGTGTTTGGGCTCATTTTAATCTACTCGCGGTTCCGATTGCGAATTTATTAAAAGATTGTATTGAAAAACTATTTTTTTTTTATTGATAAATGGGCATACGTTTAACGACATCTCTGGATGATGGAACACGCTTGCCCATGAAATGCCTATTCACTCTTAAAGACTTAAGAGATAAGTTGTAGCTGTTTGGGAACAAAGACGCTGGCAGAGCATTCCACTCCTTAGCAGTTCGCATGAAGAATGAATCTGCGGAACACTTAGTTCGGATAGGTGGGATATGTTACCTCAGAACTCCGTCATTTATAAACCGATTTGGAAAAATCTTTTTTGTACTTGAAAGAATATATTTCCAGATTGGTTCCATTTTTATTTGAAGTCGGTTTTTTATAGATAGATAGATAGATAGATAAACACTTTATTGTTAAAAAACCTTAAATATAGGTACATGAAAAACAAGTAAGTTTCACAGTAATCAGCATAACAATAGGCGGTCTTATCGCTCAAAGCGATCTCTTCCAGACAACCTTTGAACAGAAAGGACTAACATAATTTGGAAGGACGGTGGTTTTTTGAAAGAAATGCAAATTCAATTATAAATATATGTATAAATAGGTATAATATACATATGTATATTTATATATATGACATATACATATACATATAAAAGCATAATATGATAATAATAACACATATAAATACATATATATAAAACATAATCAAAAGGAACATTAATAGCAGAAAGAGGAGAAAAAGAACATAATAATAATACAGAATATTAAGCGAGGTAATAAGTTTTGACGCGATCCTTGAAAGTAGCCAATGTTTGACAGCGTTTAATTTCGACAGGTAGCTCATTCCAGAAACGAACAGCTTCAACAGTAAACGAGTGGTCATAGAATGAGCTACGGTACGGCTTTATAACAATTATATTGTTTCAGATAATGTTCCAGTCGTTCGGCGCCAGGCAAGGACCGATGCACGGGCTTCCGATCTCGACTCCCTACGTCACTAAGGACTACCTGCAGCAGAAGAGATTCTTGGTGAGTTTGTGTACAGTCAGCTGTGCTGATATGTATACACTACCAACTTTTCTAGTTTATATATACTCATAACTTTCTAAGACAGGTGCACGCAAACATTTTTCAAATATGTAGTCATCTTATTTGTCAGAATGCGGTATAAAATGTATCAAAATTATGTATTAAGTCCCGATTTCGACCCCATCAAAACTTGGGAGTGTATACATATCGTCGCAGCTGACTGTACACCATCTGTGAGGATAGAGGAAGGGACTTACGACTTTACGAGGTCACTGGTTTCTGTACTGCTCTTCTCCTCCCAAGGTCTTCTTTGAGGTTCGGTGTCGCGATCGCGTGTGCACTCCAACGTGAAAACTTGGGTCACTTCGCGAGAGTTGCGATAGACGACCGTGCGCGGTACTGGCTTTTTCGGAAGTGCGGAGTGAGGATACTTAGGATGCGGGGGTTGTGGGAGGAAATTTGAAAGTGTGCGTTTTGTGCGTTTGTGTGCGTGGAATGAGTTCGGATACAGTTATAATATATCATAGAGTAATATTCATTTTTGGCGAAGACATCATCATTAACGTTCCGCTTTGCCAGTTATTCACCCGCCAAGCAGCAGCGTGGTACCTACCCAGACGGCCCCTCGCATACGAGAGACCTACCGACCTCCCACCTAATAGACTAACTAGTTGTATGTTGTTTTGTTGTTGGCAGGCGACGTCACAGGGCACCACGTATGTGTACGACATGCCGGACATGTTCCGACAAGTTGTCGAGAACCGTTGGCGGGAGTGCATCGAGGATGGGAGCGTTGACGGTATGTGTTGCTGTCTCTTTCACACATAGTTGACGGTATTACCGTCTCTTTCACATAGTTGACGTTATTGCTGTCTTTTTACACATAGTTGACGGTAATGCTGTCTCTTACACACATAGTTGATGGTAATGTTGTCTTTTTCACACATAGTTGACGGTAATGCTGTCTCTTACACATAGTTGACGGTATTGCTATCTCTTACACACATAGTTGATGGTAATGCTGTCTCTTACACACTTCGTTGACGGTATTGCTGTCTCTTACACACATAGTTGACGGTAATGCTGTCTCTTACACACTTAGTTGACGGTAATGCTGCCTCTTACACACATAGTTGACGGTAATGCTGCCTCTTACACACATAGTTGACGGTAATGCTGCCTCTTACACACATAGTTGATGGTAATGTTGTCTCTTTCACACATAGTTGACGGTAATGCTGTTTCTTACACACATAGTTGACGATAATGCTGTCGGTATTGCTACCTCAGATCTCCGTCATTTATTTATTTATTTATTTATTTATTTATTATTAGATGATCAACAGCTTATACAAGAGATTCAGTTACAATCTTAAGTAATCATAATATAGGCTAATGAAAGATCATCCTAATTATTACAATTATTATGTCATTTATAAAATGATTTGGAAAATTCTTTTTGCGTTAAGTTCAATATAGCTACGAAGTGGTCCCATATAAATTTAATCGATATTTGACCGTGGACTTCGAAGATACATTGAAGTCGGTTTTTTGTTTGATAAAACGTATACTTGTTTAAAGTTCTTTACCTCAGGTCTCCGTCATTTAAGAAATGATTTGGTGAACTATTTTTGCGTTGGGTGTATAGCTTTAAGGAAGTCCCATATAAATTTCATCGATATCACCCTTGGACTTCGAAGAGACATTAGAATTGAAGTGGGTTTTTTTATTATTGTACAGGCCCGATGCCAGACAACGTGATGTCGGCAGTCGAGTTGGTGGTCGAACCGGACGGCGAGAGGCGAGTGGTAGAAGTCACCAGGCTGCCCGGACAGAATAACGTGAGTTACAACTCTATGCTCCGTCCAACCAATAGGGAATCGGACAGTAATCGAGATAAAAATCTAAAATGTAGTTAGAACGAATGTTCGTCGAACCAGAAATATCATTCAATCAATATTTTGGTGAAATAATAATGATTTATATTTTTAAATGAATAAATAAAATCTAATAATTCTGATATTTTTAATCTGTTCTTCATCTCAAACGAAACAACAATCACAGCGCATGACGTCATTTGTAGGCAAATGCCGTGAGTCAAGCTTGTGTTTATTTTACGTTTTTGCTTTTCATAAAATGTATTTTTGCTAATTTTTTCGTTCCATTACTAAAATTTAGTCCCCAAACTTCACAAACCGTATTTAAATCTCTTTGCAAGTTTTATTTCGAAGAGTTAGTCGTTTTCTACCTTCATATGACGTCACAAGTTTTGAGGTGACCTTTTGCGCGGCAATATTTGAAACATAATATTTAAACATAGTTTTAGGTACATTTAGAGCGTTATTTAATTAAAATAGTATTTTTCATGGCTATATATATTCATTGTAGTTAATTTAAAACACTTTCTGGAAAGTTGTCCGATCCCCTATTATTTATCTTTTTAACCGACTTTAATAAAAGGAGAAGATTCTCTATTCGAAAAAAAGTGATACAGTTCGATTTTGTTTTATTTTCCAAACAAGTGTTATTTCGAGTGATCATGTGTAATATCGGTGGAATATTAACCATTATGTGTTCGTAAACGTGCACGAGTGTAGGCAAATGAAACAAAATAGAGAAAACATTGCTTTTTATGTTCTCCCAAAAAGTCCATGGAAAGCTTGAATAAAGTTCCCCCACTTTGTTAAAGCACTAGGAGAGGGTCCGGCTTGTTGCTGATGACCCTCATACGACGATTTACGAAAGACCGCATTGTATTTTTTTTCAAACTAAAAACTGCGTAAGACTTGGCGGTATGGTCCTAGAGACTTTAGCCTGCTCAAACGCGCGAATTATAAAAAAAAAGTAAATGGCATCCGTGCGAAGCCGGGGCCGGCCGCTAGTTTATTATAATTCCTATTTCCCTTCCAGGTCGGCATGGTAGCGTGGCGCATAACCCTCTACACGCCCGAAGTGCCTGAAGGTCGCGACATCATCCTCATAGCAAACGACCTCACCTACTACATGGGGTCGTTTGGACCTCAAGAGGATTGGGTGTTCTACAAGGCGTCCGTATACGCTAGGGAACTTAAGATCCCTAGGGTAAGTCTATTTATATAGATAGTTTTCTAGGATAAATCTATTTAGACAAAGATTTCTAAGTTAAGTACAATTAGCAAAAAATCCTAGGGTAAGTCTGCTTATACAGAAATATTCCTAGGGTAAGTATAATTAGACAAAGATTCCTAGTTTGGTAATTCTTTTTAGACCTGTATTCTTAGGATACGTTTTTCAAGATAAAAATATTCCTAGAGTAAAGGCATTTAAGCAGATATATGCCTATGATAAGTCTTTAGCGAGTCCCATAAACAGTTGACTAGATAGATAACTTTAAATGCCTCAAGTTCCCAATGTTCGTGACAACATCCTCATAGCAAACGATCTCACTTATTATATGGGGTCGTTCGGACCTCAAAAGGATTGGGTGGTAGGGTAGGGTAAATCTCTTTAGACAAAGATTTCTAAAGTAAGCAAAACAAATAGCAAAAAATCCAAAGGTAAGTCTGTATAAACAGAAATATTCCTAGGGTAAGTATAATTAGACAAAGATTCCTAGTTAGGTAATTCTTTTTAAACCAGTATTCTTAGGATACGTTTTTCAAGATAGAAATATTCCTACTACACTGGACTGGCTGTTCCATAAGGCGTTTGTGTATGCTAGGAATCCTAAGATCCCTAGGGTAAGTCTATTTTTAATATATAGTATTCTTAGGTAAGTCTATTTAGACAAAGATTCAAAATTACCTTTTGTCTATTTATGTTTATTCATAAGAAGATTCCTAGGGTAAGTCTAGTTAGACAGCAAAAATAGGTAAAAATAATTAATCTTAGCGCAGTCAGTAACTTAAATTTAGAGAACGCGGAAACTAGAATGCCAAATACATAAATTTTAGAGAATATAAAGTAAATTTAGGTTTAAAGAATGCAATACAGAATCGACCCTAAATAATACAATAACGCTTTATTGCACACCAAATAAACACAATACAAAAAAAGAAAGAAATAATTATGACAAAATAAATAAATTTTAGGTACAATGGGCGGCATTATCGCTTAGAGCGATTTCTTCCAGCCGGCCTTCGGATGGTTAGAGCAGGTTTATTTTTTATGTAACTGATTGTCGAGACGAGCAGGTCGTGCGCCTGATGGTAAGCAATACGCCAGCCCATAACAGTTGCAGCACCACCCAGAACTTTGCTTTGTTTTGCAAAATCCTACGCGGCGCTGCACTGCGCTCGTCATCCTGAGACAATTAGCTCTTAAGACACACAACACACACAGGTATGAGAAACATTGCGCCTATAATCTTTCTTATTGTTTCCCCAGCTTTATATCAGCGTGAACTCCGGCGCTCGTATCGGCGTGGCAGAGGAGGTCAAATCAGAGTTCAACGTGGCCTGGGTGGACTCCGAAAGGCCCGAGCGGGGCTTCCGGTACCTGTACCTATCCCCTGAGGCTTTCTCCAAGCTGGGACCTCTGGGGTCCGTCAAGACGCAGCTTATTGAGGACGAGGGGGAGTCTAGATACAAGATTACTGACATCATCGGTGAGTAGACTAGCGTAGGGTTTGTTTAGTAATTTACATGAAAAAGCGTAATTTTGACCTTTTCTGGGTAAATGGCACCTTTTCTGGGTAACTGAGACTTTTTTAAGTATATTTAAAGTTTTTCCGGGTGACCTTTTTCGGGTGAATATAACCGTTTCTGGGTAAATTTTACGGTTATATAAGTTCTTGTTCAACGTCGCCTGGGTAAACTGAAGGGCCCGAGCGTAGGTTCCATTACCACTACCGATCTCCCGACGCTTTCTTCAACGTGGGACCTCTGGGGTCCGTCAAGACGCAGCTTATTGAGGACGAGGGGGAGTCTAGATACAAGATTACTGACATCATCGGTGGGTAGACTAGCGTAAGGTTTGTTTAGTTATTTACATGAAAAAGCTTTGTTTAGGATAAGTTTGACCTTTTCTGGGTAAATGGCACCTATTCTGGGTAAATTGTGACCTTTTCTAGGTATATTGTGACTTTTTCTAGGTAAATTTGACCTTTTTCGGGTTAACATGACTATTATGGTTAAATTTTACTTAAATTTAAAATTGTAATCGGCCAATGTGGCCTGGGTGGATTCGCAAAAACCTAAGAGTTTTCATTTTGGGCCAGCACTATGTACACTACATAGAATAAATAAAATAGGAAAAAAATAGGGTATTTTCGTAAAAATATAAAATAAATACTTTGAGGAAAAATGCAACTGTACAAAAATGATTATTTCAGTATAAATTATAGTGTAAATAGTGCTGGCCCAGGGTCCTTATATTTTGAAACATCTCCTCATTCCCGTCAAAGAAGCCGTCTGGGTGGGTACCACCGCTTTGCCAGTTATTCAGCCGCAGTAGTGCGCGAGCATTACTGTATTCCGGTTTGAAGGGCATTGGAGCCAGCGAAATTTCTGGGCATTATGAGACTCAACAGCTAATTGTCTCAGGGTGACGAGCGCAAGCGCAAGGATTTTGCAAAACAAAGTTCTGGGTGGTGTTGTAATTGTTATAGGCTGGCGTATTGCTTACCATCAGGCAAACGACCAGCTCGTCTCGTGACATTAAAAAAAAAACACCGGTTCCTTATCGCAGGCAAAGAAGACGGCCTGGGCGTGGAATGCCTGCGCGACGCCGGTCTGATCGCCGGCGAGACCGCACAGGCGTACGAAGAAATCGTCACCATCTCCGTAGTCACGTGCCGGGCGATCGGCATCGGCTCCTATGTCGTCCGGTGAATTTCGACCCTAGAGAAACTAGTTATAGGGCTTTTCCAAAATACTACGTTTATAATAAAAAAACCGACTTCAATTCTGATGTGTTTACAAAGTCCAAGGTTGAATATCGATGAAATTTATATGGGACCATGTTGAAGCTATACTAAACTGTTTTTTTTCCAAATCAGTATATAAATGACAGAGTTCTGAAGTAACAAACATAAAAAAGAAAAAATAACATTCGAATTGAGAACGCCTTCCTTTTTTTGCTCCTTTCCTTGTTTCGGTTAAACATCTAACTATAGGGCTAAATAGCCGCCTTTCCCAAAATAATTTTCCATGAAATGTTATGACATACTTTTATTTAAATCTCTGATCCTACTAATTATTATTATTAGCAGCGAAATTACTGGGCATATGAGACTTACTATCTGATGTCTCGGGGTGATGAGCGCAATGCAGTGCTACGTAGTGCTTTTTATGGTGTTAAAAGTCCTGGGCAGGCGTGGCGCTTACCATCAGGCTAACGACCTGCTCGTGTCATTACTCAGTATCATAAAATCATAGATAGGGGGACCTATGCATAATATATTGGCATTTTTTTATATCTAACACACGTTTCCAGACTCGGTCACCGCGTCATCCAAGTGGAGTCCTCGTATATAATCCTGACGGGGTACGCCGCCCTGAACAAAGTGCTGGGGCGTGCTGTGTACGCGTCGAACAACCAGCTCGGCGGCGTACAGATAATGCATAACAACGGCGTCTCGCACGCGACCGCGCCTACCGACCTGGACGCCATCCGCACGGCCGTCAGGTGGCTGTCCTTCGTGCCTAAGGTAACATAACAACGGCGTCTCGCACGCGACCGCGCCTACCGACCTGGACGCCATCCGCACGGCCGTCAGGTGGCTGTCCTTCGTGCCTAAGGTAACATAACAACGGCGTCTCGCACGCGACCGCGCCTACCGACCTGGACGCCATCCGCACGGCCGTCAGGTGGCTGTCCTTCGTGCCTAAGGTAACATAACAACGGCGTCTCGCACGCGACCGCGCCTACCGACCTGGACGCCATCCGCACGGCCGTCAGGTGGCTGTCCTTCGTGCCTAAGGTAACATAACAACGGCGTCTCGCACGCGACCGCGCCTACCGACCTGGACGCCATCCGCACGGCCGTCAGGTGGCTGTCCTTCGTGCCTAAGGTAACATAACAACGGCGTCTCGCACGCGACCGCGCCTACCGACCTGGACGCCATCCGCACGGCCGTCAGGTGGCTGTCCTTCGTGCCTAAGGTAACATAACAACGGCGTCTCGCACGCGACCGCGCCTACCGACCTGGACGCCATCCGCACGGCCGTCAGGTGGCTGTCCTTCGTGCCTAAGGTAACATAACAACGGCGTCTCGCACGCGACCGCGACTACCGACCTGGACGCCATCCGCACGGCCGTCAGGTGGCTGTCCTTCGTGCCTAAGGTAACATAACAACGGCGTCTCGCACGCGACCGCGCCTACCGACCTGGACGCCATCCGCACGGCCGTCAGGTGGCTGTCCTTCGTGCCTAAGGTAACATAACAACGGCGTCTCGCACGCGACCGCGCCTACCGACCTGGACGCCATCCGCACGGCCGTCAGGTGGCTGTCCTTCGTGCCTAAGGTAACATAACAACGGCGTCTCGCACGCGACCGCGCCTACCGACCTGGACGCCATCCGCACGGCCGTCAGGTGGCTGTCCTTCGTGCCTAAGGTAACATAACAACGGCGTCTCGCACGCGACCGCGCCTACCGACCTGGACGCCATCCGCACGGCCGTCAGGTGGCTGTCCTTCGTGCCTAAGGTAACATAACAACGGCGTCTCGCACGCGACCGCGCCTACCGACCTGGACGCCATCCGCACGGCCGTCAGGTGGCTGTCCTTCGTGCCTAAGGTAACATAACAACGGCGTCTCGCACGCGACCGCGCCTACCGACCTGGACGCCATCCGCACGGCCGTCAGGTGGCTGTCCTTCGTGCCTAAGGTAACATAACAACGGCGTCTCGCACGCGACCGCGCCTACCGACCTGGACGCCATCCGCACGGCCGTCAGGTGGCTGTCCTTCGTGCCTAAGGTAACATAACAACGGCGTCTCGCACGCGACCGCGCCTACCGACCTGGACGCCATCCGCACGGCCGTCAGGTGGCTGTCCTTCGTGCCTAAGGTAACATAACAACGGCGTCTCGCACGCGACCGCGCCTACCGACCTGGACGCCATCCGCACGGCCGTCAGGTGGCTGTCCTTCGTGCCTAAGGTAACATAACAACGGCGTCTCGCACGCGACCGCGCCTACCGACCTGGACGCCATCCGCACGGCCGTCAGGTGGCTGTCCTTCGTGCCTAAGGTAACATAACAACGGCGTCTCGCACGCGACCGCGCCTACCGACCTGGACGCCATCCGCACGGCCGTCAGGTGGCTGTCCTTCGTGCCTAAGGTAACATAACAACGGCGTCTCGCACGCGACCGCGCCTACCGACCTGGACGCCATCCGCACGGCCGTCAGGTGGCTGTCCTTCGTGCCTAAGGTAACATAACAACGGCGTCTCGCACGCGACCGCGCCTACCGACCTGGACGCCATCCGCACGGCCGTCAGGTGGCTGTCCTTCGTGCCTAAGGTAACATAACAACGGCGTCTCGCACGCGACCGCGCCTACCGACCTGGACGCCATCCGCACGGCCGTCAGGTGGCTGTCCTTCGTGCCTAAGGTAACATAACAACGGCGTCTCGCACGCGACCGCGCCTACCGACCTGGACGCCATCCGCACGGCCGTCAGGTGGCTGTCCTTCGTGCCTAAGGTAACATAACAACGGCGTCTCGCACGCGACCGCGCCTACCGACCTGGACGCCATCCGCACGGCCGTCAGGTGGCTGTCCTTCGTGCCTAAGGTAACATAACAACGGCGTCTCGCACGCGACCGCGCCTACCGACCTGGACGCCATCCGCACGGCCGTCAGGTGGCTGTCCTTCGTGCCTAAGGTAACATAACAACGGCGTCTCGCACGCGACCGCGCCTACCGACCTGGACGCCATCCGCACGGCCGTCAGGTGGCTGTCCTTCGTGCCTAAGGTAACATAACAACGGCGTCTCGCACGCGACCGCGCCTACCGACCTGGACGCCATCCGCACGGCCGTCAGGTGGCTGTCCTTCGTGCCTAAGGTAACATAACAACGGCGTCTCGCACGCGACCGCGCCTACCGACCTGGACGCCATCCGCACGGCCGTCAGGTGGCTGTCCTTCGTGCCTAAGGTAACATAACAACGGCGTCTCGCACGCGACCGCGCCTACCGACCTGGACGCCATCCGCACGGCCGTCAGGTGGCTGTCCTTCGTGCCTAAGGTAACATAACAACGGCGTCTCGCACGCGACCGCGCCTACCGACCCGGACGCCATCCGCACGGCCGTCAGGTGGCTGTCCTTCGTGCCTAAGGTAACATAACAACGGCGTCTCGCACGCGACCGCGCCTACCGACCTGGACGCCATCCGCACGGCCGTCAGGTGGCTGTCCTTCGTGCCTAAGGTAACATAACAACGGCGTCTCGCACGCGACCGCGCCTACCGACCTGGACGCCATCCGCACGGCCGTCAGGTGGCTGTCCTTCGTGCCTAAGGTAACATAACAACGGCGTCTCGCACGCGACCGCGCCTACCGACCTGGACGCCATCCGCACGGCCGTCAGGTGGCTGTCCTTCGTGCCTAAGGTAACATAACAACGGCGTCTCGCACGCGACCGCGCCTACCGACCTGGACGCCATCCGCACGGCCGTCAGGTGGCTGTCCTTCGTGCCTAAGGTAACATAACAACGGCGTCTCGCACGCGACCGCGCCTACCGACCTGGACGCCATCCGCACGGCCGTCAGGTGGCTGTCCTTCGTGCCTAAGGTAACATAACAAGCTAGTTGAGCGGTGCTGTTTAGTAAAGAGGCTAGGCTGTTGATTGAACGACTAGTTAAGCTAGTTTAGCTGTGACATATACTCCTATAAATCCGTAAAACTGTAAATACAAAGATATCGATATCTCTTAAGAATTGGATATAATAATGTAACCGAATTCTTTGATCCCAATCCTATATTTCAATCTGTCAAAAGGTACTTCAATTCAATTCTTCATTGCATTTCATAATGTTAACATAGGTTTTCATAATAAATTGTAATAGTTCAGTATAGAACCTGTTGGGCACAGCAAGTAGGAGAGAGGAAGACAATGTATTTAAGAGGGAACGGCACGCTGAAATTTTCATACAAAAAGAGAAAACGTTTTTCTACCCCTAAACATTAACCATATTCGATGAAATTTGGACATGTAAGAGATGTTATCATTATTGAGGTTTGTAGGTTTTTATTTTTTCGATAATTCCTATAGAATTTGAATAAATGGACCCAGCGACTCGATATTTACTCGATTTTTTTTTTGATTGTGGAAACTGTTAACTTTAATAATTAATTTTTAGAGAAAAACAAAAACCGACTTCAATGTATCTCGAAGTCCAAGGTCACATATCGATGAAATTTATATGGGACCACTTCGTAGCTATTTTGAACCCGACGCAAAAAGAATTTTTCAAATTGGTTCATAAATGACGGAGTTCTGAGGTAACAAACATAAAAAATAAAAAAAATACAATCGAACAGAGAACCTCCTCTTTTTTTGAAGTCGGTTAAAAACCTGAAGTTGATACGAATTTAGTTAAATTATTATTATTATTTAGTTAATTAATTTAATTTAATTTACGCATTTTCTGCGAGACCGTAAACCATTATTCAAATACGTAGTGCTCGCTGGCCGCGGCTGGGCCATATCCCCTTAATATTCTTAGATTTGATGGACTGTATTACGCGAAACATCAAATGTAAGAAGTAGAAACGCGTTATTAGGCGTAGATTTTGTGTATTAGGATAGGATCTTAATTCAGTTTGACCTTTTAACCTCAGGATAAGCTCAGCATGGTCCCCATAATGCGTCCCGTGGACCCTGTGTCGCGGCCGGTGGAGTGGGTCCCCCCGCGGGGCCCGCACGACCCGCGCCTCATGCTCTGCGGGGACGGACACAAGGGGGGGTTCTTCGACGCCGGCTCCTTCGACGAGATCATGCGGCCCTGGGCGCAGACTGTCATCACCGGTGAGTTACCAAGGCCAATTTTTGAATGCTCAAAACCTTATGATTTGATGAGCAACTTTGAGGGAAACATTTGTCAATATCCATAGTTAACGCTCAGTCAATTTAGTTCGGTGATAATCTAGATGGCACCACCGGAAAAGTTAGCTCGCGGCGGTCAAATTTACGTTGAACTTAAATGTATTTTTTTAATAAATGCTTTCTTGTAATACCTCAACCTTGTGAATTTATTTTCGAGGGTTACGAGTTTGTACAACATTCTTGATGAGAAATATCCCTTTGTTTTTTTTTAAATAAGAATTTTGAGCCCGACTGCACACTTTTCCGTTAAACCAAAAATGCAGTTTTTCTTTCTCCAAAATTCAACACATGTTTCCCAAGAACAAAACTTCCTCACTGCAAGGGAAAGGTACCCACCTAATTGAACGTTAAGTATTAATTTCGATTATACTTACAAGACAGCCAGTTGTTTTTATGTCACAGATATTCATACATAATATGACGCTTGTACACACAGACCGTTCAATTCGCTAGCATCCGGTCCGGCTATGTTCCGCACTCCGCACTGTAGGTACAAAGCTACAAGCCTTGTACCTACAGTGCGGAGTGCGCTAGGCCTGGTCTACTTTATTTTTAAATTTATTTAGCCTTTTATTATTTTTAAACTTTCGTGATTCGAACACATAGTTTATGATAATAAAACGGGACTTAATCGCGCTAAAAACATGAATTTTATTTACCTCGACGTTTCGACCAAGTTGCTTTGGCCGTGGTCACGAGAAGACTGTCTTCTCGTGACCACGGCCAATGCAACTTGGTGGTCACGAGAAGACTGTCTTCTCGTGACCACGGCCAAAGCAACTTGGTCGAAACGTCGAGGTAAATAAAATTAATTTTTTTAGCGCCATCAAGTCCCGTTTTATTATCATAAACTATATTTAGCCTTTTATTTTGTTAGTTTTTGAAGCGACATTTAGTTACAAAAATCTACTCAATTATAATAATATCACTACTAAATGTTGTAAACATTTAGTAGTGATATTAAAAGAAATATAAAAAGTTATTTTCAGATTTTTCGACAACATATGTAAATTAATATTTGATAAAATAGTGAGTAACTGTTGTTCCAGGGCGCGCCCGGCTCGGCGGGATCCCCGTGGGCGTCATTGCGGTGGAGACGCGGGCGGTCGAGTTCACGCTGCCAGCGGACCCCGCCAACTTAGACTCGGAGTCTAAGACGCTGCAACAGGCCGGACAAGTCAGTATACTAAAGAAAGAAAGAGAGAAAATACATTTATTCCGGACATCACACGTTACACTGAACATACTATAATTAATTTATAGAAAAAAACAAAAATCGACTTCAATGTATCTTCGAAGTCCAAGGTCACATATCGATGAAATTTATATGGGACCACTTCGTAGCTATACTGAACCCAACGCAAAATTTTCCAAATCGGTTCATAATGACGGAGTTCTGAGGTAACAAACATAAAAAAAAATTACAATCGAACAGAGAACCTCCTCCTTTTTTGAAGTCGGTTAAAAATAAAGATAAAACAAAAACAATACAGTGAAGGTATCTTAGGATATGGCCCAGCCGCGGCCAGCGAGCACTAGGTATTTGAATAATGGTTTACGGTCTCGCAGAAAATGCGTAAATTAAATTAAATAAATTAACGAAATAATAATAATAATTTAACTAAATTCGTATCATGCTTCAGATTTTTGTTAAAATTAGCGTTTCGGGAGAAAACGTTTCTACCACACTAAATCTCAACCAAATTTAGTAATTAACCGACTTCGAAAAAGGAGGAGGTTCTCTGTTCGATTGTATTTTTTTTTTTCTTTTTATTTTTGTTACCTCAGAACTCCGTCATTTATGAACCGATTTTAAAAATTCTTTTTGTGTCGGATTCAGTATAGCTACGAAGTGGTCCCATACAAATTTCATCGATATGTGACCTTGAACTTCGAAGATACATTGAAGACGGTTTTTGTTTTTTTTTTCTAAAAATTAATTATTTTGGTCTCAATTTCTTAAATGGAGAATAAACTAGGTTTGTAGGTTTTGCTTTTTTAAGTTTGTCTATTTTTAAAATTAACAGCTTCTAAATTTCAAAAAAAAATCGAGTTTTTTGGTTTCATTTATAAAATTCTATAGGAATTATCGAAAAAATAAAAACCTACAAACCTCAATAATGATAACATCTCTTACATGTCCAAATTTCATCGAATTTGGTTAATGTTTAGGGGTAGAAAAATGTTTTCTCTTTTTGTATGAACATTTCAGCGTGCCGTTCCCTCTTAAGTACCTTAGCACTGATTTTCAGTCGGAACCCTGTCCAAAAAACAAACATAAAACACAAAAAAACCACCACCCACACAAAAATACCCACCCACACATCCACTCGTTATGGTGGTTCGTTTACTGTACAGGCAGTTAAGTTTTGGAATTCTCTCCCCCACACTATTCGCGCCAGTCCCTCATTCGATATATTTAAAACAAGAGTTAAAAAACACTATCTTTCCTTATAGCTTCGGTTTATTAGTGTTTATGTATGTATTACTCCTTATAGTTATGTATGGTATAGATATATTTATTATATTTATATATTTAGTTATTGATATTATTTTAGATATTTATGATTATAGTTGCTGATAGTTTCTTGTCAAACCGTAACCGTACACTGAAACCTATTTGCTCATGTGACAGTTCTCTTTCCTCAAGGGTTTGCTGGAAGAAAACTCTTTTTAGGGTTAAGCTCGCCTTTGTACATATATTTTATAAATCATCGATGTAAAAATTTTAGTGTACAATAAAGAATATAAGAATAAGAATAAGAAAAAAAGTACAGTTATAAAGGATAAATTACTTTATTACTACTAAATTTAATCAAAGGTCAAAAGATATTTATTGAATAGGCACGACATGTCAAATAGGTTTGTGGGTTTGTTTGGATGTAGGGGTAATCTCTGAAACTACTTTTTTACGCTTCATAGATCTGTTTAAACCAATTTTGAAAATTCACTTATAGAAAACGTACGCTATCCCTGAGTACTTTAGATATGATAATGTTAATTATGATAATGTAAATTAAATACAGATATATAATAAAAAAAAAAAATCTATTATCAATATAAAAATCTAATAAAAAAAGCATACTATAAAGTTAGTAATTACATAGAAGACAAAGATACATGGAACATTCCGCTTCTGCCAAGTAGCCAACTGGCACATAAGAAAAATAATATTGTCACAAAAGTTCTAAAAAAATATTCCCCTCAGTTTCTTGCCGTATCTTCTGAGTAGGGGTTCTTTTACCGATACGGTGGTAGAGTCATTGTGATAATTGACGTTCATAAGTGCGTCTGTGACGACAAAATTGAATAAAGAACTTTTGATTTGATTGATTGATTGATAGATATAAAAAATAATTCCTGAAATGTTTATTTCATATCCCATACATATTTTACATAGGTACAACACATGCAGCATATACATTCATACATTAAAATAAATAATGTCCACTTACTAGAATGACACTTATAGGTACACAAGGCATAACATACATACATATACATACATACAACATCCATAGTTTAGTTGCCTACGCTGCGCATTGGGCTACGCGCGGGAGCGAGACAGGTGGAAGGAATTGGAGGCCTTTGCCCAGCAGTGGGACAGTATAGGCTCGTAAAAAAAAAGTCATATTTTAAAGACGTCTAATTGTGTCTTTTTATCTGAGGTTATGTCTGAAACTACAGAACCAATTTCAAATCTTTTACTGATAAATAGCGACGCTATCCCTGAGTAACATGCGCTATTTTTCATGTCGACGCGAACGAAGTCGCGGGTGGCTGTTAGTAAAATAAAATATGAATTTACTGTCCATAGGTTTGGTTCCCGGATTCGTCGTACAAAACAGCGCAAGCCATCAACGACTTTTCGCGCGAAAGCTTACCCATCATTATCTTCGCGAACTGGCGAGGTTTCAGTGGAGGACAGAAAGGTATGTCAATACAATTTTTTGTTTAGGTATAGTTTTAGTACTAAGTATAGTTTGTTACATCAATGTGAGTGGCCTTCTCCTTCTGAGGTCATTGGCCTAGACCTTCTGAGGTCGTCGACCTTGACCTCTACCCTCCCTTTTATATCACTGATTTTGATCGCGTTACATATGCTTTATTCTGAGATCCTGATCTTTTTATAATCCATTTGTCCATTTTTTTAAGACAATAGAAATAAGAGCGTTGCCTCACAGTGACACCAACCTCGGGGCCACAGACCTTGACCTCGGAGCCACTGACCTTGACCTCGGAGCCACTGACCTTGACCTCGGAGCCACTGACTTTGACCTCGGAGCCACTGACTTTGACCTCGGAGCCACTGACCTTGACCTCGGAGCCACTCACCTTAAACTCGAAGCCGCATACCTTGCTCTCGGGGTCATTAACCTTGCTCTCGGGGCCACTGACCTTGATCTCAGGGCCACTGACCTTGATCTCGGGGTCATTTACCTTTTTTTTTATTGCTAATTGGCTTGCGTTTGACCACTAGGTCACCTGACCACTATATCACTATGTTACCTTGACCTCGGGGGGCTCGGGATCGCTGACTTTAAGGCCACTCACCTTAACCTCGGTGTCACTGACCTTAACGTTGGGGCCATTGACCTTGACCTCGCGATAATTGACCCCGTCCCCCGCAGACATGTACGAGCAGATCCTGAAGTTCGGCGCGGAGATAGTGCGCGCGCTGCGCGGCGCCGCGGCGCCGGTGCTGGTGTACATCCCGCCGGGCGCCGAGCTGCGCGGGGGCGCCTGGGCCGTCGTCGACCCCGCCGTCAACTCCAGCAGGATGGAGATGTACGCGGACCCGGACGCCAAGTTAGTATAATAGCAAAAACAACCGCTGGGAGCATTTCATTATATATAAATAGAAGAGGTGTGGAGCGAGCAAAACTGGTGCAACGCGAGCGAAGCGAGCGCGAAAAATTAGTAATTAATATACAATATATTCACGCGGAAACTAGAATTCCAAATACATTAATTTTAGATAATTTAAAGTTAAATTTTGGTTTAGAGAATGCAACACAGAATCGACCCTATATTAAACAATTTAATCATGACAAATTTTTCGCGCTCGCTTCGCTCCAGTTGCACCCGATTTGCTCGCTCCGCTCCTTTTCTATTTACATATAATTAGTTGCTCCCGGCTGTTTGTATATTTGTCTTTTAGTGTGTTTATTACTTCTTCACGCTGTAACGACTCAACGAATTTGAGTGAAATTTTAAGACACCCTGGATTAACATACACTACTTTTTATCCCGGGAAACCGCGGGTGGAACTGCGGGGGCAGTTAGTATTTTCATAATTTATTGTTCATGATAAAATAGCCTTAATTACAACGTTTATATTACAGAGGCGGAGTGTTAGAGGCGGAAGGCATTGTTGAGGTGAAGTTCAAACAGCGAGACATACTCAAAACTATGCACAGAATAGACCCCGAGCTGTTGCGACTGTCGGCCAGGGCTGCAGGTAAACTTACATTTCAGATATTAAAAAAAAAATATATTAAAAAATATTTAACACATTTTGATAAAACATGAAAGTGAGTGGCATTTTTTTTAACCTTTGTTTTATGTTATTGCCAAGTGTGGCGCTTAATATCAGGCGGTCAACTTGCTCGCCAAGCAATGTAATTTTTTTCATTCTGATTATTTATTATCTTCAGTTCCTTAACCCCCGCACTATAAGGAGGGTGTCATAAGTGTGACCATTATGTGTGTCTGTCTGTGGCGCTGTAGCTCTTAAACGGGTGAACCGATTCGGATGCGGTTTTTTTATTTAAGGCAGGTTTTCTAGCGGTGGTTTTTAGACATGTTTTATTGTGTTGGGGGTTTTTTAATTTTTAATTTATGTATGTAATAATTATAAATATAGATAACGCCCTACGATCACATAAATAGATTCTGACCCCTAAATAGGATTTCCTGTATCTAGGGTACCAGGTGAGGACCATGATCCCAGTACACTGAGACACGAAACAAATGCAAGCGCTTTATTTACTGTGCACAAACATTTGTCCCGTCGCGGGAATCGAACCCGCAACCTTAGTGGTGTATAAGATTTGAGCCAACCTGCCCAACCACTACACCACAGAGCATGTCGTAATGTATTTAATGTAATGTCTGCAATAAAGCGTTCATCTATCTAATTTTCTTGCTAAATCGTTTACAGAGCTCAAAGAACAAATCAAGGAGATATCAAAGAAGCTCGACCGTCGAGGTTCCATCGACGAGGTCCTCATCAAGACTGATGCCGGAAAGCAAGCCGAGGGGAAAGTACGGGAGCTCGAGACTGAACTCCTGGCTGCAGAGAAAGCTATGAAGATCAGGGAGAAAGAGTTGAGCCCGATTTACCATGAGGTTAGTTATAGTTACCATGAGTTTAGTTAAATTGAGCCTTATTTACCATAAGATCAGCCATAATATCAATAGCCAATCAGCCAATAGGTCAGTTAAATTGAGTGGTATTTACAATAAGGTCAGTTTAATTAAGCGGTATTTACCATGAGGTGTGTTAAATTGAGTCTCCTTGCGGTCACTTAGGTTACCATAAAAATTCAGGCAAGTGAGCCGAGAGGAAAGTCAGGGAAGCCAGAACCCCTGACTGCCAAAGACGTTATTAAGACAAAGGAAAAGAGTTGAGCCCTATTTACCATGAAGTTAGTTATAGTTACCATGAGATCAGTTAAATAGAGCCTTATTTACCATAAGTTCAGCTAAATTAAGCCCTATTATAATTTACCATTAGGTCAGCTAAATTGAGCGGTATTTACCATGAGGTTTGTTAAATTGAGTCTCCATGTGATCTGTTAGTTTTACCATAAAAATTCAGGCAAGCAAGCCGAGAGTAAAGTCAGTGCAGACAGAACCCCTGACAGCCAAAGAGATTATTAAGACAAAGGAAAAAGAGTTGAGCCCTATTTACCATAAGGTTACTTATAGTTACCATAACTTTAGTTCAATTTAGTACAACGAAGTTGAACCTTATTTACCATTAGGTCAGTTAAATTGAGTTCCTATTACGTTGTAAGTTATGCAACGTTAAGATGTGCGAAGAAGGGACATCACAAAAGTGCGAAAGAGATGCCTAGATGCGAGATAGTGCAAGTATGAAAGAGTAAGTTAATATAGATAGGGGGTGAAAAAGATAGAATAGGACATTATACATTGTAAGGGAGAGAACTCTTTTCTTTTATGTAACTGAATGACGAGACGAGCTGGTCGTTTACCTAATGGTAAGCAATGCGCCAGCCCATAACAATAACAGCACCACCCAGAACTTTGTTTTGCAAAATCCTGCGCGGCGCTGCACTGCGCTCGTCACCCTGAGACAACTAGCTGTTAAGTCTCATAATGCCCAGCAATTTCATTGGCTACAAACCGGAACACAGTAATGCTTGCGCACTACTGCTTGGCGGCTGAAAATCTGGCAAAGTGGTGATACTCACCCAGACGGCCTCTCGCATACGAGAAACCTACCACCTGTGATAAAAATATAATAATATAAAAGTATAAATATAAATATTAAAAATAAAAGACAAAGTGAACGCCCTCGTTTTGATACAGCCTTACACTATCACAGTATTAGGGATTAACACTGTGATGCTATGAGGTTCTCAACCTGTGAATCTATTAAAGCATTTTTTAATTCATAAACTTTCTTGTTTTTAGGTCGCAGTCCAATTCGCTGAATTACACGACACAGCCGAGAGAATGTTAGAAAAGGGCTGCATATTCGTAAGTATCTTACTTTTTCTATGTAAAAGGAAGTGTGTCTCTGACTATCGTAAAAAATACCTGCCGTATTATTTATTTTTCCAAAGACATTATCGTAAAAATTACATGCCGTGTTATATGTTTTTCTTAAGACATTTTTCATCTTAAAAGATACCTGTCGAATTATATGTTTTTCCGAAGTCATCAATCGTCAAAAATACCTTCTAAATCATTTGTTTCTTCAAAGACATCTATCGTAAAAAATACCTGTCGTATCGTTTGCTTCTTCGAAGAGTTTTATCATAAAAAATAGCTGTCGTATCATTTGTTTCTCCAAAGACATCTGTCGTAAAAAATAGCTGTCGTATCATTTGTTTCTCCAAAGACATCTGTCGTAAAAAATAGCTGTCGTATCATTTGTTTCTCCAAAGACATCTGTCGTAAAAAATAGCTGTCGTATCATTTGTTTCTCCAAAGACATCTGTCGTAAAAAATAGCTGTCGTATCATTTGTTTCTCCAAAGACATCTGTCGTAAAAAATAGCTGTCGTATCATTTGTTTCTCCAAAGACATCTGTCGTAAAAAATAGCTGTCGTATCATTTGTTTCTCCAAAGACATCTGTCGTAAAAAATAGCTGTCGTATCATTTGTTTCTCCAAAGACATCTGTCGTAAAAAATAGCTGTCGTATCATTTGTTTCTCCAAAGACATCTGTCGTAAAAAATAGCTGTCGTATCATTCGTTTCTCCAAAGACATCTGTCGTAAAAAATAGCTGTCGTATCATTCGTTTCTCCAAAGACATCTGTCGTAAAAAATAGCTGTCGTATCATTCGTTTCTCCAAAGACATCTGTCGTAAAAAATTGCTGTCGTATCATTTTCCAAAAGACTTCTACTGTAAAAAGGACTTGTCGTAATATTTGGTATTTCCAGGACATAATCCCGTGGCGCGACTCCCGCCGGCTGTTCTACTGGCGCCTGAAGCGTCTTCTGCGGCAGAATGAGCAGGAGCGAAGAGTGCAGGCCGCCGTGGCGCCCGCAGACACCATGGACCAGGGCGCCGCCGCCGCCACCCTGCGCCGCTGGTTCACTGAGCACCTGGGGGAGACTCAGGTACACTTCACTGGACCTTCACACTGGAGTACCAATACGATTTTGATGAATGTGACCAATAAGGTTTTTTGGAAATAAAAAAAATATTATAATAAAATAAATATACTACGCGATGGATTGGGGATTGTCGAATTATGTTAAGTCGAAACAAGGACTTGTCGAACTATATTTTTTCGAAGTAATAGGGGACCGGACAACTTTTCAGAAAGTGTTTTATATTAACTACAATGAATATATATAACCATGAAAAATACTATTTTAATTAAATAACGCTCTAAAAGTACCTAAAACTATGTTTAAATATTGTGTTTCAAATATTGCCGCGCAAAAGGTCACCTCAAAACTTGTGACGTCATATGTAGGTAGAAAACGACAAACTCTTCGAAATAAAACTTGGAAAGAGATTTAAATACGTTTTGTGAAGTTTGGGGACGATATTGTAGTAATGGAGCGAAAAAATTTGCTAAAATACATTTTATGAAAACCAAAAACGTAAAATAAACACAAGCTTGACTCACGGCATTTGCCTACAAATGACGTCATGCACTGTGATTGTTGTTTCGTTTGAGATGAAAAACAGATTAAAAAAGCCAGAATTATTAGATTTTATTTATAGATTTAAAAATATAAATCATTATTTCACAAAATATTGATTGAATGATCTTTCTGGTTCGACGAACATTCGTTCTAACTACATTTTAGATTTTTTCTCGATTACTGTCCGATCCCCTATTGTCATGTCGAAATAAAGAACTGTCTTAGTTTAGAGGAACGCTGGGAAAGAAGACATAGTAAAGATGATCGTATTGTCCACAGTCCCACCAGTGGGAACACGATAACGAGGCTGTCTGCAAGTGGCTAGAATCCCAAGCCGGCGACGACACATCCGTGCTGGAGAGGAACCTCCGCGCCATCCGACAGGACGCCGTCATGCAAGCCGTCAACGAACTCGTCATGGTACGTATGAAGCACCACCGACCGACATTTTTTTTTGTAACTGAATGACGAGACGAGCTGGTCGTTTGCCTGATGTTAAGCAATACGCCAGCCCATAACAATAACAGCACCACCCAGAATATTCAGATTGATTCATCAAAACACAAGTATATACCGTAACGTTACGCGTGCCGCGTCAGAAGAGATAAGAGCTATGTGATAGAAAGAGGCGCTCTGTAGGTTAATATGACTGGTAGGTATGCAGCGCTACGCGAGCTCAATTGAACTTTATTGCGTCATAGCAAGAGTCGCTATTTGTTTAAATTTCGTTGCGGAGTGATGCTTCTGTACCTTAGTATTCTGTGGTAGTGGTTCTTTTTCCGATACGGTGGTAGAGTCATTGTAATAATTGACGTTAATTGATTAATTCTTGGACATGCCGGTTTCCTCACGATGTTTTCCTTCACCGTTTTCAGAGAGAATGTTAAATCCGCACATAAGAGAGTCAATGGTGCAGGGCCAGCGGGATTCGAACTCGGGTGCGTCGGATCGAAAGTCGCACGTGCTCCCACAGAGCCACACTCGCTCTCGCGCAGCTTGTAATTCATATAAATTATTACAATACCATTTTCTACTTACAGGAACTGACCCCTTCACAACGGCTGGAGTTTGTAAGAAAAATGGCCGCTTTAGAGATAGAATAGTAACCAAAAGTTAGTGCAAACTTGTAGACAACTAATGTGACGAACAAATATAACATAACGGGACCTAATCAGTGAACTAGAATCAAAACTTAATTCTACGTAAACGGTACCAATTTTCATTGGAATCATGATGATGAGTCCCAGCCGGTGGTCGTATTTTTAACCGACTTCAAAAAGGAGAAGGTTGTCTATTCGATTGTTTTTTTGTTACCTCAGAACTCCGTCGTTCATGAACCGATTTGGAAAATTATTTTTGCGTTGGGTTCAGTATAGCTACGAAGTGGTCCCATATAAATTTCATCGATATTTGACCTTGAACTTCGAAGATGCATTGAAGTCGGTTTTTTGTTTTTTAAAACGTATACTTGTTTCCGAAAAAGCTTAAAATTTTGAAAATTTTGTGTAAATTGGAATGATTCCGTCACTCGTCCGACACATATTAATGTTTTTACAATGTCGGAATTTTCCGTTCGCAGTGCAAGCCCCTTAGTTGTAGTAATTCAGTCACTTCAGTTTCAGTCGCTGCATAAAATGCAATGTTATATAATAGGGGATCGGACAACTTTTCAGAAAGTGTTTTAAATTAACTACAATTAATATATATAGCCATGAAAAATACTATTTTAATTAAATAACGCTCTAAAAGTACCTAAAACTATGTTTAAATATTATGTTTCAAATATTGCCGCGCAAAAGGTCACCTCAAAACTTGTGACGTCATATGTAGGTAGAAAACGACAAACTCTTCGAAATAAAACTTGCAAAGAGATTCTAATACGTTTTGTGAAGTTTGGGGACTATATTGTAGTAATGGAACGAAAAAATTAGCAAAAATACATTTTATGAAAAGCAAAAACGTAAAATAAACACAAGCTTGACTCACGGCATTTGCCTACAAATGACGTCATGCGCTGTGATTGTTGTTTTGTTTGAGATGAAGAACAGATTAAAAATGTCAGAATGATTACATTTTATTTATTGATTTAAAAATATAAATCATTATTAATTCACAAAAATATTGATTGAATGATCTTTCTGGTTCGACGAACATTCGTTCTAACTACATTTTAGATTTTTTCTGGATTACTGTCCGATCCCCTATTTTGGCGAGTAAATGTGGGTCATATTAGAATATAATATATTTATGTAGATAATTATGTTATTGTTTATATATTTTGTAATGCGGCTCGAGGCTGTGACGAAACTTTGTTGTAATTTTCAAAAATCTTACTAATAAGGTAGTTTTCAAAAAAATAAAAATAAAACATATTTTTGTTGTTTTAAGAGTTCCGTACAAAGGGTAAAACGGGACCCCATTACTAGGACTCCGCTGTCCGTCCATCTGTCTGTCTGTCCGTCTGTCACCAGGCTATATCTCATGAACCGTGATAGTAAGACAGTTTAAATTTTCACAGATGATGTATTTCTGTTGCCGCTATAACAACAAATACTAAATAAATATTTGAGGGGGCCCCCATACAACAGACATGAATTTTATGCCGTTTTTATAGATAATGGTACGGAACCCTTCGTGCGCGAGTCCGACTCGCACTTGGCCGGTTTTTATTAAACGGGCTTATTGCCTCATATAATTTCTTTCAGGTGACACATAAGAGCTCCATTAAAATGTAAAAGCTCTAGAATGTGGCGCCTTAGAAAAACTTTCGTTTCTTTGACAATTATTTTGAAAACTCCCATAAGGTCAAACCACACTACGACTTAGGTTACCGGTTCGAAACCCGCTACGGCACAAATATTTACGACTACAAAGTATTTGTTTCGTATCACTGAGTTGTAGGACCATGGTCCTCGTCTCCTTGGTTTATACAGGCTAAATTGTAATAAGGTTTTAATGAATGGTATATGACTCAAACCGTAATTTAGAAAAAAAATACTCAAGCCGCACTAGAAAGACCACCGAACAAAGGCATGCCGTCAAGCGACCTAGTCGTGTTTCGGGATTATGTTCGGTGAACCATAGGGGAGACGGGTCTGAGCAGCCGCTTAACTGCCGTCTCTCTAGATCTATGTGCTCCATCTTAGGCTACATCATCGCTTTACATCAGGCGAGATAGTGGCCAAACATAGATCTATTAACCGTAAAAAAAATACCCTAATTGCAGTGTGTTTTAACCTTAATTGTAAGATTTTTTTTATTTTATGGTTGTTTTTAATTTTGTTAGTGCATGGTGTATAGGTCCAACCTATATGATAGTTTGATTGAATTATATATAGGTTCTAAATGTTACTTGATTATATTTGTATAAAATACTAGCTTTTTCCCGCGACTTCGTCCGCGTAGACGACAGAAGCACATGGTCGTCTTTTTTCCAAAACCATTTTAGCAAGACCTCCCCAGTATATGGGAGCGCGTACTACTAAGAGGTCAAGCTGTATCTTCGTAGTCACCCAACCAATTTTAATGTTACATACCCTATAATCTAAGTTGGGACTAATGCTACCAAACCCAAAAAACCGCATTTAAATCCGTTCAGCAGTTTCCGAGTCTATAGATGACAAACATACAAACAAACAGACAAAAATTATGGATTATTAGGTACTAGCTTTTTCCCGCGACGACGTCCGCGTGAAAGATAGAGGAAGCTTATTTTCGTATTTATTTCAAAAACCATCTTAGCAAGACCTCAGATCAGTGTATCACAAATAAACAGACAACTCTAAAAACCATAGATTCGTGTTCAGTACCCTCTAAATAGTCGATACCAGTTGGTTTTGCAAAAATATCTTCAATGTACAGAATTGGCTCTTTTCCATTTTTATAATAGTATAGATTGTATAAAAAACACTGCCTGTTGCGGATGATTCTAAAATACAATCATATTGAAACTAGGATTTGTAATGTCAATGTCAATATCGCATTTGCAGACTGCGGATCAATAATAATAATAATAAATTCATTTATTTCATGCAATAATACAAATGAAAAGCACCATAGGCCCATAAAATATAGACCTTACAGACTAGCATATATAAAATTTATAAACACTAAAGCTACGATTAGGGAATTAACTTTGGCTTCGCCTCCCTGTAGTGACGGAATACTATGCCTTCGGGCCAAAACTCAGAAGCCACGAACGTCTCCTTTTACTTCGCCAATGCCACCCACCGAGTGTCCGAGTGTCAAGCGACCTAGTCGTGTTTCAGGATAAAGTTCGGTAAACCATCAGGGAGACGGGTCTGAGCAGTGGCTCAACTGTCGTCTCTCTAGATCTATGTGCTACACCTTCGGCCACATCTTCGCTTAACATCAGGGGAGATAGCAACCAAACGTAGATGTATCTATCGAACAAGAAAAAATAATGGCGTAAGCTTCGTTGGTTCTCCCGCGGAGGTATAATAAATAGCCGCCAAGCAGTAGTGCGCAAGCATTACTGTGTTCCGGTTTGAAGGGCATTGTAGCCAGCGAAATTAATGGGCATTATGAGACAACAGCTAATTGTCTCAGGGTGACGAGCGCAGTGCAGCGCCGCGCAGGATTTTGCGAAACAAAGTTCTGGGTGGTGCTGTTATTGTTATGGGCTGGCGTATTGCTTACCATCAGGCAAATGACCAGCTCGTCTCGTCAATCAGTTTCATAAAAAGTTAACTCTTAAATTACGAATAATACAAAAAATACAGGAAAAATTTGGAAACTACTGGAAATAATACATTTCTTTTTTTTTCTGAATGAAAATTTTCCATTACCGATCATTAGGCTGGTATTACTTTTGACACTTGTTGGTATTACCAGGCCTAGCGCACTCCGCACTGTAGGTACGAAGCTACAAGTACATAGCCGGACACCGACGGCGGGTCGCGCGTCGTTACACGTGCCGCGTCAGAAGAGATAAGAGCGGCGCGATAGAAAGAGAGGCGCTCTGTAGGTTAATATGACTGGCAGGTATGCAGCGCTACGCGAGCTGAATTGTTTTTTTTTTTTGCGTCATAGCAAGAGTCGCTATTTGTTTAAATTTCTTCGCGGAGTAATGCTTCAGTCCCTTAGTAATCTGTGGTATTACTTTTGACACTCTTGTTGATATTGCTTATGACACTACACTGTAATGACAAAAGAGTCCCGTATCGTAGAAGTCATGATTATTGATCTTGTAATCTCTTGTTTACATACGCGCTTATGCATTATTACATTCCGTTTCAATATATCGATTTTGGAATCATCAATTATGTGATATTAATGCAATAATGAATATAATATCTCATTAATATACAAAAATAATCTCCCGACATAGTTATTCGTACAAAAGTGCACTAACTTCAATATGAGTACACACTAGTTGTTCCCCGCGGTTTCGTCCGCGGTTTTCGGGGATATAAAAAGTATACTATTTCCTTTTCAAAGACCTAAAGTACCTATAAACCAAATTTCATCAAAATGCGTTTAGTAATTTTTGCGTGTTTAACAAACATCCATCCATGCATCCATCCATGCATCCTTCCATGCTCGCAAACTTTCGCATTTATAAAATTAGGATATAGCGCCATGTCAAAATAATTAATTTAACATTTTGCTTCTCTCAAACAATTTGTTCTTGAAATTGTTATTGTGACATGGTCTTAAAATGTGTACATATTATTGACACTACGACCAGGGTTTTAATGAATGCGGTTGGAATCGAAATCAACTCACATGAGCTGAATATTGATTTGAAATTAGTTTTCCGATATCTCAACTAACAACAAAGATATTTCCTCATCGTGTAGAAAAATAAATTCTCTTACATTCCTATTTTTTACTTGTTTTTACTAACTTCTTCATAAAAGTATAAAGGTAGCAGCAGCTTCTAAAAATTTGGATCGCTCAAGTCTTTGAAAGTGAGAACACTTAGTGCTTTGATTATTAACGCATAGACGTACTAACGCTCACGGAGTGAGGTAACTACTACTAAGCCATAACTGGCTTGGTTCAGTGTCGATCGACCGAAGCTGCGTGTATCGTAATGAGCAAAATTTTATCGATCGGTTTAAAAATTGAACTGAACTGAAATTTAAAGGACAACTATAATTTGGGTACCTTCAAGGGTAGAGTAAATAAATAGGTATCTTCTAAATCTACGTTCTCCATCTTCGGCCACATCCTCGCTTAACATAAGGCGAGATGGTTGTCAAACGTAGATTTATCGTAAATTTAAAACATTCTTTGTAATAAAAAAAAAATGGTACAAAAGCAGACGTTTGCAGTTCGTATATCCATCTAACTGCATAATTAGTTATAAACCAAATATGTTGGTTAAAAGTATGCTGCTATCACTTAATTTTGCTTGTTTTTACAACATAGTGTTATGCGTTAGTTGGTTTCTATGCGTTATTGTTTCAAAGGTCCGTTAGGCCTAAGTGATACAGGCTTGATTTTTTATATAATATGCAAACGCAATGTCAACATTGCTGCTAGTGTGGGGTGCCTATTAATTTTTGTAAAATAGGTAGTTTCTAGACAATTGTGATTAAATTATTTAAATAGTTTTAGCTGGGCTTTACGGAGAAACTTGTATCTTATAGGGATCGGTGGAACCGTTGAAAATGTATTTAAATAAACTGTTTAATTTATATTTTTGTAGTTTTATTTGTACCTTACATTTAAATGCTACAGTATAAGCATAGCCAGGAACGTGGCGTATATATTTTGACTACAATAATGGCTAGACATACAATATAATCATGTCTTTGGTGACCACTATCATGTTTAGACTTACAATATAATCATGTCTTTCGTGACCACGATAATGTTTAGACTTACAATATAATCATGTCTTTGGTGACCACCATAATGTCTAGACTTACAATATAATCATGTCTTTGGTGACCACTATAATGTTTAGACCTACAATATAATCATGTCTTTGGTGACCACTATAATGTCTAGACTTACAATATAATCATGTCTTTGGTGACCACTATAATGTCTAGACTTACAATATAATCATGTCTTTGGTGACCACTATAATGTCTAGACTTACAATATAATCATGTCTTTGGTGACCACTATAATGTCTAGATTTACAATGTAATCATGTCTTTGGTGACCACTATAATGTCTAGACTTACAATATAATCATGTCTTTGGTGACCACTATAATGTCTAGACTTACAATATAATCGTCTTTGGTGACCACTATAATGTCTAGACTTACAATATAATCATGTCTTTGGTGACCACTATAAAGTTTAGACTTCAATATAATCATGTCTTTGGTGACCACTATAATGTCTAGACTTCCAATATAATCATGTCTTTAGTGACCACTATAATGTCCATGACCACTATAATGTCTATGACCACTATAATATAGGATTGTTTTTGATGTCGAGTATAATGGCTATATTGGCTAGCCTCACAATATAAAATTGTTTTTGGTGACTACTGTAATGGCTATATTGGCTAGCCTTACAATATAAAATTGTTTTTGGTGACTACTGTAATGGCTATATTGGCTAGCCTCATAATATAAAATTGTTTTTAGTGACGACTATAATAGCTAAAATCACAATATATAATTGCTTTTGGTGACTAATGGCTAGATTGGCTACACTCACAATATAAAGGTTGTGTTAAATTAAGTACCTTACAAATATTCTACATCTTCACTGTCCTCTGATTCTGATTTCTTATCTGTCCTCGGAGCTTCTTCGGCAATGTTAGTTCGTTTCAAACACACTTGAACATACTTAGCTTTACCTCGATTAACTAGTTTTTTGCAGCTTGTTTTGTCGAGCTGTAGCTCAGCGCTGTGCTTCGGTTTGGTGACTTTCGTGTTCAGTTCGTCGTCAGACGCAGGTTCGTCCGGCATAGCACCGGTGGGAGGGGCGCGGGCGTCGGCCGGTGTCGCGGACGACCGACTGGATGCAGGCGAAGGCGGCGGCGTATCATAGCGCGGTCGGTTTTGGTGGACATGGGGGGCCTGTAAAACAAGTTATTAAATAAACAAGTAGGTATGCATTTTATGAAAAAACCGACTTCAATGTATCTTCGAAGTCCAAGGCCAAATATCGATGAAATTTATATGGGACCACTTCGTGGCTATACTGAACCAAATCGGTTTAGAAATGACGTAGTTCTGAGGTAAGAACCAAAAACATAACATAAAAAAAACACATAAACAGAGAGCCTTCTCCTATTATGAAGTCAGTTAAAAATAAAATACGCCCAATGATCACATACATAGATCCTGGCCTCTAACTAGGATTCTCTGTATCTAGGGAACCAGGAACTACGAGGACCATGGTCCCACAACACCCAGACACGAAACCAATGATTGTTTTTTTTATTATGTGTATCAGCTGATTATATCTAAGTCCTTATACATAAAGTCCTTATAATAAATTTATATTAACTTTATTTACCAAAAAATAATGCACAGGAAAACAACATAATTGAGAATTGTCAACATAATAAATAGGTGAACTATATAAAATTCATGTGTAAATAAATAAAACAAAATAAATTTGTTTATTTTGGACAATACACATCCACTCACATATTTAGATATTGAAATGAAACATTAAAATTAAAAATTAAAATTAAAAATTTTAAGTTAAAATTAATCATAATCATAATCATAATTTTATTTCATAAGGTCAATTTACATGTCAATATTCAGATTATTAATTATAATATCTACACATTAATTACATATTGAAATTAACAATGAGATTCAAAAATTAAATTCTAAATTAAAATTAAATCATAATTGTATTCAAAAATTAAAAGCTCTGTCTAAAATATTATTTATTTATTTTTTATTTTTTTTATGTAACTGAGTGACGAGACGAGCTGGTCGTTTGCCTGATGGTAAGCAATACGCCAGCCCATAACAATAACAGCACCATCCAGAACTTTGTTTTATAAAATCCTGGGGGGCAATCGCACTAGAACTTTGTTTTGAAAATCCTGCGTGGCGCTGCACTGCGCTCGTCACTCAGACAATTAGCTGTTGAGTCTCATAATGCCCAGTAATTTCGCTGGCTACAATGCCCTTCAAGCCGGAACACAGTAATGCTTGCGCACTACCACTAGGCGGCTGAATAACTGGCAAAGCGGTGGTACCCATCCAGACGGCCTCTCGCATACGAGAAACCTACCACCAGTGTATTTATTAGACGGCCTTAGCCAATTACCTAATAAAATTAGTCTATTATTAGTTTTATTATGAGGTATGTGAGGTCTGTTGTTCCCGAAACTAGACTTGAAAAGGCTGTATCTTCGGAAACCGCAAAAAAATCTTCCTTGATGGTGATAAAGCGTTGTCAATAGGGAATCAGACAGTAATCCAAAAAAATCTAAATTGTAGTTCCAACGAATGTTGGTCGAATCCGAAAGACGAAATTCAATCAATATTTTTGTAAAATAATAATGATTTATATTTTTAAATCAATAAATAAAATCTAATAACTCTGACATTTTTTATCTGTTCTCAAGCTCAAACGAAACACCAATCACAGTGCATGACGTCATTTTAAAATTAATACCGTGTGCGAAGCTTGTGTTTAATTTATTACTTTTGCTTTTTATCTAAATCAAATCGATATGTTTTGTATTGTATTATATTTTTTTCATTCCTTAAAGTCCTTAAACTTCACAAAAACGTATAAATCACTTTGCAAGTTTGCTTTCGTAGAGCTTTTGTTTCCCTTCATATGACGTCATACGTTCTGAGGTGACCTTTTGCGCGGCAATATTTGAAACAAAATTTGAACATAGTTGTCTTAGGTACTTTTAGGAATTTATTTAATTAAAATATTATTTTTCATGGCTATATATATATACAGAATGGTTAATTTAAACACTGTCTGAAAAGTTGTCCGAGCCCCTATTCTCTATTTATAAAATTAAATAATTTACAACAATACCTGTATAAAGTTATAGAGGTACATACATTTTTCGTGTCCTTTTCTGTCCTTATTTGTCCTCTCCGGTTGAAGGCGTACGTGACGCTCGCAGGGACGGTGACCAGTCCGATCCCGGCACACACTGCGAGGAGGTAGATGTACTCGTATACTACGGATTGACCGGAAATGTCTTTTTGTGCAGATGTTACAAGATTTTCTGTGCTACTGGTTCCGTTTCCGGTGTTACTGGGTCCATTTTGTCCATGCATGCTACCATGGTCTGTGTCACTGGGTCCGTTTTGTCCTTGCTTGCTACCATGGTCTGTGTCACTGGGTCCGTTTTGTCCATGCATGCTACCATGGTCTGTGTTACTGGGTCCGTTTTGTCCTTGCTTGCTACCATGGTCTGTGTCACTGGGTCCGTTTTGTCCATGCATGCTACCATGGTCTGTGTTACTGGGTCCGTTTTGTCCATGCATTCTACCATGGTCTGTGTCACTGGGTCTGTTTTGTCCATGAATGCTACCATGGTCTGTGTTACTGGGTCCGTTTAGTCCATGCATGTTACCATGGTCTGTGTTACTGGGTCCGTTTAGTCCATGCATGTTACCATGGTCTGTGTCACTGGGTCCGTTTTGTCCATGCATGCTACCATGGTCTGTGTTACTGGGTTCGTTTTGTCCATGCATGCTACCATGGTCTGTGTCACTGGGTCCGTTTTGTTCATGAATGCTACCATGGTCTGTGTTACTGGGTCCGTTTAGTCCATGCATATTACCATGGTCTGTGTTACTGGGTCCGTTTTGTCCAATCATGCTACCATGGTCTGTGTTACTGGGTCCGTTTTGTCCATGCATGCTACCATGGTATGTGTTACTGGGTCCGTTTTGTCCATGCATGCTACCATGGTCTGTGTCAATCTGTCCGTTTTGTCCATGCAAGCTACCATGGTTTGTGCTACTGGGTCCGTTTTGTCCATGCATGCGCGTGCCAGTTGGTAATCCATTATAGGTGTTATAAAGTTCTGTAAGTATATTAATAGAATTCATTAGATTTAGGCTTTTTATTTATTTGGAAGACAAGACAGGGCAAGCGTAGCGTTGGGCGTCCGGAAGCAAGATGGGTCAACAATACCGTAAAAATCGCAGGCCGAACCTGGACACGAATGGCGGACAGACTGGACAGAGTCGAGGCTAATGGCATGACATGAGAGAGGCCTATACCCAGCAGTGGGATGTAAAGGGCTGTAGATGATGACGATGATGATTCATTTGGAATGAAAAGTCAGTCTTGCTATACAAGCTTGTTAGCTATACAAGGTTGGCTATATCTCTTTCAAATGGAGACAGAATACATTATAATCTATAGTTACTATAAATTCTAAGACAACTTTGTGTGAGTGGTGCCACACACGTCACATAGCGCAGAAGCTATTATATATGTGTGGCGTCTAGTTAGCTTGTACTTGGTATGTAATTTCTTGCTCGATTATATAGACCAACCATTCACCGTTGACGTTTAGGTACGGATGAATACCTACGCTACGACCTGGCTTAGGTTAAAAACTGTAACTAATTAAATTGTACTGAGAAGTGCCTGATTGAAATGTTGCCCGCCAAACGTATAAATATAATATTGCCTTCACATTTTAATCAGGCATTTCTCAGTTAAAATTTTAATTACTTTTATTTTTTTAACCAATGTAGATACAAAGGTGAAACTTTAAATGGTAAAGGTAGCAAATAGGTAGCAAATCTTAGTACTAATAATTATGGAAAACTAGCTGCACCCCGCGGTGTCACCCGCGGTTTCCCGGGACAAAATATACCTAGCCTATGTGTTATTCTGATATATAAGCTATATTATTGTAGTTTCATCAAAATCCATTCAGTAATTTTTGCGGAAAGGAAATTTAACAAACATACATCCATACTTTCTTACAAACTTTCGCGTTTATAATATTAGTAGGATCTGCGCCCTTCATGGTAAACAAAGTGGCAACCAGCCATCCTGATATCAGAATGGCTGATCAACTTAATTTTGAAATTTCTCGGAATATATCATATCTAGCAATTATTGAACGTGAAACACGACATTTTTTACATTTAAAATCATGTCTTTGAAATGTGAGCATTTATTCTACTATTATAAACGCAAAAGTGTAAGAATGTATGGATGTATGTTTGTTACTCTTTCACGCTGCAGCGGCTAAATGGATTGGGATGAAATTTAGTATGGAGATTGCTTATACCTTGGATTAACACATAAGCCAATATGTTCCTTGCACATAGGCTACTTTTTGTCCCGGAAAACCGCGGGAGAAACCATAGGGCGCAGCTAGTTTAAAAATAAATGTTTTTTTTTATAAATCAATCAATCAAATCAAAATCTTTTTATTCAGTATTGTCGTCACAGACACACTTATGAACGTCAATTATTACAATGACTACCACCGTATCGGAAAAAGAACCACTACTCAGAAGATACGGCAAGAAACTGAGGGGCATTTTTTTAGAGATTTTGTTACTTTGTTTTTTGTTTTCTAGAATGTTATGTTTCTTATGTACCAGTTCAGTAGTTAATGCGTGATTGATTAAAAAACATCCATACATACAAACTTTCGCGTTTATAATATTAGTAAAGACTATCTGCGCCCCGCGGTTCCACCCGCGGTTTCCCGGGATAAAAAGTAGTCTTTGTGCTATTTCAAGGCCTAAAGTACCTACATACCAAATTTCATCAAATTCGTTAGTTTTTGCGTGAAGGAGTAACAAACATCAATACATCCATACATACAAACTTTCGCGTTTATAATATTAGTAAGGATATCCGCAGCATTTTACGATAATTACCTACTACTTATTAGCCCCTTTACAGAACCGACAGGGTTTATGTTAATTATATAATTATGAATAATTTAATTACATTACCTGCCCCACAGATAAAAAAAGTTGAACATAGTAATAGTAACACAGTCCACATCATTTATTTTCACAATAATCGTTTGCTACATTTAAGCAAAATTAACATACTGAAGGATATTTTTAACATTTATGTCATTTAAGGAAATAACGCGGTCGTTGCCTACAAGTTTGTTTTCCTTAATCACCCATTAATTACTCCTGGTAGGTCTCTTGTATGCGGGAGGCCGTATGGGTAGGTACCACAGCTTGGTCAGTTATTCTGCCAGCAAGCAGTAGTGCGCAAGCTGAACGGCATTGTAGCCAGCGAAATGACTGGGCAAATGAGACTTAATATCTGATGTCCCGGGGTGATGAGTGCAATCCAGTGCTACGCATTGCGTTTTATGGTATTACAAGTTCTGAGTGGCACTGAAATTGTTATGGGCAGGCGTGGCGTTTACCATCAGGCAAGCGACTTGCTCGTCTCATACTAGATTACTAAATTCCATAAAAAATAATACCATATACCATGATAATATTTGCGGACTCTTTCATTATACGTAGGTACTGCTAAGAAGTGGAGTAGGGATTATGCATGTGTTGTCGAAAAATCTAGAAATCACTTTTTACGATAGATTACTTCTGTAAACATTTAGTAGTGATATAAATATTAATATTAATTGCGTAATTTTTTTTGTATTTCATTGTTTCTTTTTCTTATTTTTGGAGAATCGCAAAAAGCTTGAGTACGTGCAACCACGTTTTGATGTCACGCGCCTCGCTGCTTATTGGTCAATTTTTGACCTAGAGCCCGTTCTATTGGTAAATTATTGACACACACACATGTAGCATAGATGGACCAATGAGGAGATCCTAGGTCCCCACCTTTTGACGTCACACGCAAATGGCGCGTTTTTGTTGATTCAAATTTTCATTTAATCATTTTATTGACGAGTGATGCCGTAAAATTTTTAAACATTTTTTTTCATTAATGGTATTCAATAATGAATCGATTCATGCATTAAATACATGCATATTCCCTATTCTCTACCGGAATCCTTATTTCCTTCTAATTACATCCTGGGTCTCTTTAACACAAGAGTGAATAGGCATCTCATGGGCAAACGTGCTCCACCTTAGACCACCTACGCTTACCATCAGGTGAGTTGTTGTCAAACGTAAGCCCACTTCATCATAAAAATAATTATTTTGTTGAAAAATATATTTTCCAAGACAGACTTTTATCAAATTCGTAATTGGAACCGCGATCAGATTAAAATGAGTCCAAACACGGGTAGTTTACGATTATCCATCAAGGAGCTCTATTGCCCACTTTCCGAATCCATTATCAGATCAGCTGGCTATCACCATAATATTGCATTGTCATCGGACATTGACGAGTATGCAAAAACTACTCCGTAGGATAAAAGGAAGTGGTTCTGATTCAGCTTGCAAGATTCCACCCGAACAAGCATAATAATTACATACATACCTACACGATGTGATGAAACCCGCCTACGCGCTTTGGAGTGGTAGGCTCTGGCCGTGGTTCTAATACCACCCACCGAACAAAGCCATGCCGTCAAGCGACCTAGTCGTGTTTCGGGATGATGTTCGGTGAACCATCGGGGAGACGGGTCTGAGCAGCCGCTCAACTGCCTTCTCTCTCTAGATCTATGTGCTCCATCTTAGGCCACATCATCGCTTCACATCAGGCGAGATAGTGGCCAAACATGGATCTATAAAGCGTAAAAAAAAACGTCCACACCGCTATAAAACATGAATTCATGTCAGTTTGTTACCCAACTTTAAATTATTATCCAGTACTCTAGAGGCTTTAGTTTTCCTCGTAACCATAGGATTCCCTGTATCTAGGGAACCAGGAACTATGAGGACCATGCTCCCACAACACCCAGACACGTAAGAAATGCTTGCGCTTTTCTCTATGCACAAACATTTGTCCCGTCGCGGGAATCGAACCCGCTACCTCAGTTGTCTATGACATTTGAGCCAACCTGCCCAACCACTACACCAAAGAAGCTGTCAATAGGTAGTAAAGAGTACTTATATGAGGAATCAACACATGCGGTAATATAATGGTCAATGCGTTATAAAATAAGGGAAAAAACATATGTAAATGGGAAAATTAAGTTATTTACCTTGTACTCGTAGCTTATCGTTGAATGACATCAACAGCAAAATTAATATTTTTTTATAATGCGGAGTTCGTAGGGGACAATTTGACACTGCCATCAATGCGCTTACCATCAGGCGACAGAATGCTCATTACTCTACAACAAAATGTAAGTGACTTGATACAAAGAAAGAAAGAAAGAAGAAAGAAAGAAATTTATTTATTCTCGCAAACCTGCACACAACACACAAATAAACGGGCCCTTCAACAAAAAACAATGTAGGTATATTTCGCAGCCAACTAGCTTAATTCGCCGTTCGATTAACAGCCTAGCTTCTTAACTAAACGCCGCCATTCAACTAGTGGCCTGAATGATATTCAGCCATAGCGTCTATTACAACATTTAATAAACTGGCTGACTAATGCTTAGGTTGTGGTTAATGTGGTTAAACCTAGATGTATCCTACGCGAGATTGTAAACTGTCGAAAGATTGTGAACCGTCGCATTATTTTTCGGTAGATCATAATCTATCGAAGTAATAGATTATTAACTACTTACATTATATTCGTATCTAATATATAATTCGTCAGCAATCGTCGTAATCGTATTCGTATGTATATTTTAAACGTAAGGCAAGTGGTCGAAAAAGCGTACGAATACAACGTTCCAGTCATAATGTGCTTCGTCGACTACAGCAAAGCGTTTGACTGCGTCAACTGGAACTCTTTGTGGAGGATACTAGCTGAATTGGGCGTTCCTAATCATCTCACTGCGTTGCTGGAGTCGTTGTACTGCAAAAGCCAAGGGGTGATCAGAGTTGACGAATTTACATCTCAACCGTTCCTATTCGGAAAAGGGGTACGGCAGGGCTGCATCCTATCACCTATTCTTTTTAATGCCTACGGCGAATATATAATGAGGCAAACGTGTAACAGCTGGGACGGAGGCGTGAGCATCGGTGGAGTAAAGATCACCAATCTCCGGTACGCTGATGACACAACGCTTTTGGCCGCAAATGAAGCTGAAATGGTCATGCTGCTTAGAAAAATGGAAAACATCAGCAACAATCTAGGCTTTTCCATTAACAAATCGAAGACCAAGATTATGGTGATAGACCGTGCAAAGACGTCGGAGTTCACTGGCCTACTAAACTTACAAACGGTGGACAACTTCATTTACCTCGGCTCCAACATAAGCAACAATGGTTCGTGTGAGACAGACGTGCGAAGGCGCATTGGAATGGCCAAGAATGCCATGTCTCAGCTGCATAGAACATGGAAAGACAGGAGAATATCTCTGAAAACCAACATGAGACTAGTTCGGACCCTAGTATTTTCAATTTTTCTCTATGGAGTTGAGACATGGACTTTGAGAGCACCTGACCGCAACCGCATTGACGCTTTCGAGATGTGGTGTTCGAGGAGAATGCTTCGAATACCATGGACAGCACGTCGGACTAACGCATCGATCTTAAAAAAAACTCAGGATTAAAACTAGGCTCTCTACTATCTGCCTCAAGAGAATACTTGAGTATTTCGGCTACATTGCCAGGAAGGACGGTGACAACCTTGAAAAACTTATTATCACTGGCAAGGTTGAAGGCAAGAGATCTCGTGGCCCTAGTCCGATGCGTTGGTCTGACCAGATCCGCACTGTACTGGACACTTCCATTTATGATGCCTTACACGTCGCCGAGAATAGAGGAAGATGGCGGAACATCATAAAAGAGAAGACAATGGATGGAGGTGGTCACGACCCTCAGACATGAGGAACACGACTCAAGGAGGAGGATATTCGTATCTAACATACATGTTCGCGACGCTGGGGTGGTCCAAGGGCCACCCCCGCCTCACCCTAACCTACCGAGGGCTGCACAGCCGCTGTATACATTATTATTGTCACTACACTCATCCATTGCTCACCCACTCATCCATCACCTACTATTTTTCATTAAACTTTGGAAAACAGGTTGAAAAACTACGAGACTCGATTCCAGAACTATTTATAATTAGGTACATCTACAAATCTGTACGGAGCCCTCGGTGGGCGACTCCGACTCGCACTTGTCCGGTTGTTATTTTTAAAGTTGGTTAAAAATGGAGCCCTGATAGCGTCAACTCGCACTTGCTTAGTTTTTATGTATTACCAGGCCTAGCGCACTCCGCACTGTAGGTCCGAAGCTACAAGTACATAGCCGGACACCGACGGCGGGTCGCGCGTCGTTACACGTGCCGCGTCAGAAGAGATAAGAGCTATACGATAGAAAGAGACGTGCTCTGTAGGTTAATATGACTGGTAGTTATGCAGAGCTACGCGAGCTGAATTGAATTTTATTGCGTCATAGCAAGTGTCGCTATTTGTTTAAATTTCTTTGCGGAGTGACGCTTCTGTCCCTTAGTATTCTGTGGTATTACGCGTAACTTTCAGATTCCCTCACGTTTTTTATTTTTATGTTTTTTGATTTTCTAGTCATCGTTACATATTCGCTTGATTCCGCTCGATTCTGCTTCACAGCTGCCCACGCGCCGCCCAAAGTAGTGGTCACCACTGTACGGTCACACTTTAGTTTCGGCATTAGTTTCGGCTTGGGTTCCGGCGCTGCATGAGCCGAATTTTCTGCAATAGAATCCGGTTCGAAGAGATGGCCGAAACCAAAGTTTCGGGTCAACCTGTTGCTTCGGATCCGGAAAGGAGATCGTCCTGGAAATAATAAAAATAATCTGGAAATTGATCGCTATTTAGTTATGTCATATTTTATAATTATTAACCGACTTCAAAGGAGGTTCTCTATTCGATTGTATGTTTTTTTGTGTGTTACCTCAGAACTCCGTCATTTATGAACCGATTTGGAAAATTCTATGCGTTGGGTTTAGTATAGCTACGTAGTGGTCCCATATAAATTTCATCGATATTTGACTTTCGGTTTTTTATAAAATGTATACTTGTTTTTATAGGCGTATGCCTTTATTACTATAAAAAAAATCACTCTACTTACTAAAACTAAACTAACTACATACAAGGAGCAATTGGACAACATATCGACCATTAAAGGCCTATAGATATCCCAAATGCTCCAACCTACTACCAGTTGGCAAAGTACACAAGATGCTGGCAGTATTGCCTCGTTGGATTGCAATACTGATACGTTGAGCCAAATAAGTCCGGCTCCCGGTCCCCACGGACTCAAAGTTTCTACACCAAACGGCTCAAATATGTAACCGCTACCGAGCTTAGCATATTTCCGCCGCCCGAGCTTCTCTGCCGAATTATCCGCCGCGCCAGCCTTACGTAGGTTTCTAGTTGTGGTAGTTCTCTTGTATACGGGAGGCCGTCTGAGTAGGTGCCGCAGCTTTGCCAGTTTTGCCGCCAAGCAGTAGTGCGCACGCATTCTGTGTTCCGGTTTGAAGGGCATTGTAGCCAGCGAAATTACTAGGCATATGAGACTTGACACCACGTGAGAAGCGCAATGCAGTGCAACGCAGTGCTTTTTATGCTATTGTAAGTTCTTGGTCGCATTGCGATTGTTATGGGCAGGCGTGGCGCTTACCATCAAGCGAACGACTTGCTTGACTCATCATTCAGTTTCAAGACAAAAATATATTTGCCTGTGTCATAGTATTGACGCAATTAACGACTTGAATGTTTAATAAGGTAAGTACTAAGTAACTACCAAGTTAACAAATGTAAGTATCGTCTTTTACTTTGATATAATAAAAGGTGCTTTAAATTACGCAGATACAATACAAAACATAAGTAGGTAGGTACATAATTCACAGGCTGTTTTCTACTAGTACGAGTAGGTATATATATTACTACCGACCCGCCCGGCTTCGCACGGTTATTATACATATAAACCTTCCTCTTCAATCACTCTATTAAAAAAACGGCATCGAAATCCGTTACGTAGTTTTAAAGATTTAAGCATACATAGGGATATAGGGACAGAGAAAGCGACTTCGTTTTATACTATCATGGACCAAATATACACTTGTATATTTGGTCCATGATACTATGTAGTGATGATGTAGTGATAGTGATATTGCCAATAGATAAGCGTAAGTTTGGTACTTACCAATTGAGTCTTGTGGAGGACGCGGCAGCTGTGGTCTTGTCAAAATGGCGACAGTATCATCATCTAAAGAAATCAAAATATAATTTAGATTAGAGTGCTTCACTATTTTTTTCTTCTTTTTAAAGTTCGCCTGTTTTGGCAGGCTAAAGTCTCTAGGACCATACCGCCTTGTCTTAGGTAGTTTTTATTTGATAGTTTAATACTCAATTTATTATAGTTTTGTTGAGAATGAGGGTCAACAGCAACAAGCCGGACCCCCTCCTAGTGCTTCAATAAAGTGGTGGAACTTTATTCAAGCTTTCCTGGAGTTTTTGGGAGAACATAAAAAGCAATGATTTCTCTATTTTGTTTCATTTGCCTTCACTCGTGCACGTTTACGAACACATAATGGTTAATATTCCACCGATATTACACATGATCACTCGAAATAATACTCGATTGGAAAATAAAACAAAATCGAACTGTATCACTTTTCACTTCCCGCCAAAAAGTCCTAGAATGCGTTACTTGGTACCGTTTGAAATCTCGAATAACGTATCAACGTAATCACCATAACGTATCATCACAAGGTTGTCTGGAAGAGATCGCTTATTAGCGATAAGACCGCCCATTGTACTAATTAAATTTTTAAGTTCTATGTCTATTTGTTCTTGTTATGTTTTTGGTGTACAATAAAGTGTTATCAATCAATCAATCAATCACCGCAATATTACAGCAGCGAATCACGTAACAACGAAATATCAAAACCACGAATAATTCTACTGCGAAAGTTTACATTACACGCATATGAATGAACCTGAGAAAGATATCGACTCGTGGTAAGTATGTATCGTCCCGTCTAGGTAGGCACCACAGCTTTGCCTGTTATTCAGCCGCCAAGCAGTAGTGCGCAAGCATTACTGTGTTCCGGTTTGAAGGGCATTACAGCCAACGAAATTACTGGGCATATGAGATTTAATATTGGATGAGCGCAATGCAGTGCTACGCATTGCTCTTTGTGGTATTAAAAGTTCGGGGTGGCACTGCAATTGTTATGTGCAGGCGTGGCGTTTACCATCAGGCGAACGACTTGCTCGTCTCATCACTCAGTATCATAAAAAAGATATATCATATCTTACCCGGCTTAGATCTGTTGCTAGACTTATTAGCGTGTTCCCGTATCTCATGATACTCCTCGCACCCTGAGGGGGCTTCCACTTTCACATCCGGAAATATGAACACCTCTCCTTCTTTTACCTCCTTTTTGCAACATACTGAAACAATTGATATATAGATAAATAAACACTGGCCCTAGTTCCATGCTGCATTATCTAACCCTAATTTGCACTAAGTTAGAGCACAGGATACAGAATACTAAGGGACAGAAGCGTCACTCCGCAAAGACATTTAAACAAATAGCGACTCTTGCTACGACGCAATAGAGTTCAATTCAGCTCGCGTAGCGCTGCATACCTACCAGTCATATTAACCTACAGAGCGCCTCTCTTTATATCGCATGGCTCTTATCTCTTCTGACGCGGCACGTGTAACGACGCGCGACCCGCCGTCGGTTTCCGGCTATGTACTTGTAGCTTCGTACCTACAGTGCGGAGTGCGCTAGGCCAGTTAGAGTTAGATCTGTCAAACATAGTTTTGTATTTTGACGCGCGCTATCTCTAAACTTCACTTATTTTTAGAGAATCCGTATTCTCCACGACTGTCTATTACTCTACTTTTGACATAATAATAAAGTAAGTAAGTTAAAGTAATTAAGTTTAGGTAAAAAAACTTAGCGCCTAGAGAATGCGGAAACTAGAATACTAAATTCATTAATTTTATCTAAAATTAATATATAAACCTAAATTTAACTTTAAATTATCTAATTTAAAGTTAAATTTAGGTTTATAAAATGCAAAAAATACGACCCTAATTCATTGTTAAAACCTTTAAAAAAAGGTATATGAAAAACAAGTACATTTCACAGTAATCAGCATAACGATAGGCGGTCTTATCGCACAAAGCGATCTCTTCCGACCTTTGAACAGAAAAAACTAACATAATTTGGAAGGACGGTGGTTTTATCGAAATGCGTACTTTATATACATACAAGTAGCGTTGCAGTGCCAGATTTTGGGCCAACATCCCTCGCCGTACACAGAAGGACCCACCACCAAATTTTCATCACAATCGGGTCTATGGTCTAGGAACGCATAGAGGACAAACATGCAAACATTCATTTTAATTTATATAGATATGTTTTTTTAAGTATTTTTGTCACACAGATCTAGAGAGACAGCAGTTGAGGGACTGCTTAAATTCGTCTCCCACTATTTTCCCATCCCCATCCTATCTCATTACTCTCCCGCTCTTGCTTCCGTTCAGCTCTGTATTACCATCAGGCGAATGACTTGCTCGTCTAATTACTCAGTTCCATAAAAAAACCAGCCCCCGTACCCATACCTCCCTCAAGCGCCAATCGTATATCGTGTTGAGATCAGATTAAGGTGTATATTCACTACGACAATATTTTATGATGCCATATATTGTCCCATTAAGTTTGTCTCAACTTGTAGTTATCGTATTTTGGTATAAATGAAGAGATTAATTAGTTTTCTTGTCTGAATCGACAATTACTAGACCGTATCTCATTAGTCGCAGTGAAGCTATACCTTAATTTGAGCTCAACACGATATACGATTGGCGTTTGAGGGACATATGGGTTGGGGGGCTGATCCCGTCCTTCTCCTATACCTACCGTTACCGTCCCGCTTCTATCCAGTTATCAATTCAATTCAAATTCAATTCAAAAGTTCTTTATTTCAATTTTGTCGTCACAGACGCACTTATGAACGTCAATTATTACAATGACTCTTAGTCTACTCAGAAGATACGGCAAGAAACTGAGGGGCATATTTTTCAGAACTTTTGTTACAATATTTTATGTTTGTTTTTGACAATATTATTTTTCTTATGTGTCAGATTGCTACTTGGCAGAAGCGGAATGTTCCATCGTCCCCCTTATATGCCATTACCGACCCCTGGTAAGTTGGAATTATGTTCCGTTACCATACCTTTCTTATCCTGTTTCCGTCCCGCTCCTATCTCGTTATCATCTCACTCCTGTCCCGTCACCGTCCCGCTTCTATCTCGATCCCGTACCCTCTTATCTCGTGGATGGTATGACTTTGTTCAGTGGTATTACAACCTAGGACTAAGACAAACTTACTTATTATACCAATAATGATGAAGACCGCAAAAGCAGCAACAAAGTAAGTGATGCTGATGGCGAAAATCCAGAAATATTCGTCATAGTAATATCTGTCATATTTGTTGAATTGGTTGTAAAAACCTGTAAAAATTACAAAAATTTAGTAATGTCTCTCTCTCTAGGACAGCCTCTGGTGTAGTGGTTGAGCAGAATGGCTCAAACCTCATACACCACTGAGGTTGCGGGTTCCCGCGACGGGACAAATGTTTGTGCATAGAAAAAAAGCGCAAGCACTTGTTTCGTGGGTGTTGTGGGACCATGGTCCTTATAGTACTTCGTTCTCGTACAGGGAATTCCAGTTAAGGGTCAGGATCACTCACCCCCACATCTTACAATACTGGACTTCCCACACCACTCGCTTCACTCGCACTTTCCTTCCTCGCACTTGTAAGATGTGGAACGACCTACCTTCGTCGGTATTTCCTTTGAGCTACAACATGGAGTCCTTTAAAAGGGGTATTAAAAGAGTCCATAAGGGTCGGCAACGCATCAGCAATTCCTCTGGTGCTGCAGATGTCCATAGGCGACGGTAACCGCTTACCATCAGGCGGGCCGTTCGCTTGTTTGTCGACATATAAATAAAATTGGGTATAAGTATGCGATCTTTGCGCGTACTCTTTACTTCGAATTATTTTACCCCAAAAATCTTTAATACGCCTTAATTTTATACAGGATTATTGTTGACAAGACAAGCTTTTAACAAATTCGTAATCGGAACCGCGAGCAGATTAAAATGAGGCCAAACACTAGTAGTTTATGATTATCCGTCAAGGAGTTCCATTGCCCACCTTCCGTCTCCATCATCAGATCAGCTGGCTGTCACCACAATATTGCATTGTCATCGGACTTTGACAAGTATGCAAAATTTCAACTCGGTACGATAAGAGGAAGTGGTTCTGATTAAACTTGCAAGATTGACCCAAACAAATAAATAATTAAAACATTGCAAGTTAAATAAAAGCTTGTAAAAAATGACATACCCCATCTCATTTTAGCTTCTTGTCAAACAACTTTAACCTTACGTCCAAAGTTTTTTTATTTTTCATTCATAATATATCTGCACTTGACTACCATCTTGCCTGATGTTAAGCGAGGATGTGGCCGAAGATGGAGCACGTAGATTTAGAAGACGTAGATTTCCATCCAAGTTTTTTTGTTCAAGGTCAGCTGGGGCATATCCCTGGGAGTATTTCCCCTGGGAGTTCCCTACTTACCTACAGGGTATATTAGGTTTATATTACACTTACCTAAATAATTGAACACGTTTGTCACCAGCCACATAATTACGTATGTGCTCTTTAATTTATACTCTAGAAATGAATAAATTTATTGAATTAGTCGTTACGATGAGTCAAACTTGTTTTCCTGGATGTCTTAAGTTTGGTTGTGTGTAAACTAGGTACGTGTTTTACATGTACCAACAAACAATTGACAAAATACATGATTCACAATTTTCATTGTTCCTGTTATTTTCATTTTTTTTTACGCTTAATAGATCTATGTTTGGCCACTATCTCGCCTGATGTGAAGCGATGATGTGGCCTAAGATGGAGCACATAGATCTCGAGAGAGACGGCAGTTGAGCGGCTGCTCAGACCCGTCTCCCCGATGGTTCACCGAACATCATCCCGAAACATGACTAGGTCGCTTGACGGCATGGCTATGTTCGGTGGGTGGTATTACAACCACGGCCAGAGCCTACCACTCCAAAGAAAAAAGGGCCGTTCAAATATTACGTAAGCAGATTTATTACAATTATTTACCCCGCCCCCCCATCTCCCTTATCAGCAAAAGTAAGCAAAGCTCTTACCCCCCTCCCCCCATGCTTACGTAAACATTTTTCAATTAAATTTTTTTTTTATTACAATTATAATTTTAAAAATAAGAAAATAGATTTAGGATAGAGATTACATTTTACTGATACAGTATTCAACATAGAGTAAGGGACAAAAATATTATAATCTTACGAACATAACAATGCGTTTCGTTTTCAAGCAGACAATGTGAGGGTTGCCATTCGTGTAAAAAAGTAAATAACTACCGATGACGCAATCATCATCTAGACTCCCCTACCCCCCATGTCATCCAAAATAAGCAAAACAAATAAACTATGTTTAAATGTTGTTCCGAATATTGCCGCGCAAAAGGTCACCTCAAAACAGGTGACGTCATATGAAGGTAGAAAACGGCAAACTCTTCGAAATAAACCTTGCAAAGATATTTTAATTTTTTAATACGTTTTGTGAAGTTTGGGCACTACATTGTAGTAATGGAACGAAAAATTAGCAAAAATACATTTTATGAAAAGCAAAAACGTATAATAAGCACAAGCTTGACTCACGGCATTTGCCTACAAATGACGTCATGCGCTGTGATTTTTGTTTCGTTTGAGATGAACTGATTAAAAATGTCAGGATTATTTATTGATTATTTATTTATTGATTTAAAAATATATATCATTATTATTTCACAAAAATATTGATTGGCTGATTTGTTGATTGATTGGATCATTCTGGTTCGAAGAACCAGAATTATCAACTACATTCTAACTATATTATCTAACTATATTTTATCATTCTAATTGATGTTCTAACTACATTTTAGATTTTTATTACTTCGACGACGACTACTACTTACTATCGGTTACTGTCAGATCCCCTATTGAGATATTAAATAAAAAAACCTCATTAATTACACAACTGAATAAGAATTTATTAAAGGCGTTAAATTTTTAGCATAATATTAATAACATCAAATAAATCAAGATATATTATGGAGTCTGCACAAAGTTGTCGTTTGGCGTGAAGTGATGATGCGGCGCGACCGCGGCGGCTTGTCGCACGGTGTCGCACAGTCGCAGCGGCGTGCGGCCGGTCGCACTTGTCGCACTTGTCGCGATTGTCACACTTGTCGCACTTGTCGCGCAGTGGGTAAGCCGCGCGCTGCGTCGCACCGGTGTTACTGTGTACACTGGTGTAGCGGGGTGTTCAGATTGCCGGCGTCTGCGGATAAATTATTTTATTTAACAAACGAATTTCAGTTAACTACATTTATACGTTTTATCATACAAAAACCGACTTCAATGTATCTTCGAAGTCCAAAATCAAATATCGATGACATTTATACGGGACCACTTCGTAGCTATACCAGGCCTAGCGCATTCCGCACAGTGGGTTCGAAGCTTAGAGTAAACATAACTATAGAGCGCGCGTATCGTACTTCTCGCGCAATGCACAGCGTAGGCAAGTCAACTATAGCTAGCTATATTGATAGATATGTGGCAAATAGTGATGGGCAATAATTGTGCGCCGCGCCGCGCCGTGACACGGTTCCTATTGTTGTGTATGTATGTTATGTCTTGTGTACCTACAAGTGTAATTTTAGTAAGTGAAAATTATTTATTTTAATGTATGAATGTATAAGATGCATGTATAGTACCTATGTGAAATATCTTTCGTCTAAAAAAGGGGTATAGTTACTCGTATTGTGTGGTGTAAAATAATGTCGTAAGATAAATGTAATATTTACTTTTTTTTTAATTCACGATCAAAATCAACTTTCCATAAAAATCATCATCAATCATCATCAGCTAATGTTGTTTGTGAAATTCAAACATTGGTAAAAAATGTGTTTTTCATTTGAGATATACATAGATACATAGAAAAGTGATTCCTTCATACATCCTTATAACATTGTATAATCTGTACAACTGTAGGTAGGTAGTTACTTTTTATAAAAATGAATTTAACACTCAAATCTAAATCATTAACATAACCATTTTATTTTATTTATTACTAGCTGAAGCGACAGACGTCGTCCTGTGTAGGTAGGTATATCCATCGTTCGAATCGTGAGTCTTGAGTTCATACAAAACCTCAAAACAAAAAAAACACTTTCGTTCTCAACATAAGTGAATTAATTTAATTTTTATTATATATTATATAGATTTCTAGAATTTTAAACCGCAACCGCAGATAATGTGCCGATGTAAACTATTGCTCGCCATACTCATAACTCATAACAAACACCATTATCGAATAGGCCGAACGCGTTACATCACTATTTGAGTCGGCAATCTTAGCGGGGTTGCGGGGCGCGCGGTACGTGTAGCCCCGCGTCTCACGTCTTGTTCACCCCCGCGAAACGAAACGAACTTTGAACTTAAAAGTATTAAATTTGGCTTACCGGTGAAATGTGATGTTAGAATTCTGTTTAGTGTATTTCCGAGTATCGTTTTTACAAGGTTTTATTGCACATTTAACAATTTTTTTTAGATAAATAGAGCTAAGAACTCGCAACGGGCGCTCACACTGCTAGTACTCGTAAGACTACTAGCGCTTGCGGACAGGACGATGCTATAATCTCACCCGCGCATACTGTTCCCACTTAAGAACACGCGCTCTATACCTAGTAATGTTAACTCTATGGTACGAAGCTACAAGTACATAGCCGGACACCGACGGCGGGTCGTGCGTCGTTACACGTGCCGTGTCAGAAGAGATTAGAACTATGCGATAGAAAGAGAGGCGCTCTGTAGGTTAATATGACTGGTAGGTATGCAGCGCTACGCGAGCTGAATTGAATTTTATTGCGTCATAGCAAGAGTCGCTATTTGTTTAAATTTCTTTGCGTAGTGATGCTTCTGTTGCTTAGTATTCTGTGGTATAACTCACAGTTTGGCCTGCTGCACTGCAAACCGTATGATGGTGCTTTTGAAGACATTCCTCACATCAAGCTGCTTCGGGTCCCGTTGCCGCGAGGCGCCGCTGCGGGGGCTGATCTTCAACTGCATGAATTTGTCCAGCAGGTGGTCCAAATTGGACTCTACCACCGAGCGCTGTAATAATAATATATTTTTGTTAATTTTGTATGTCGGCAAACAAGCAGATGGCCCGCCTGATGGTAAGCGGTTACCGTCGCCTATTTTCAGACCGAGATCCATATGGGTTAGTAACAAATACATACAATGTTAGTCAAATTACATTGTATAATTTCATATAATAAAATTAAAACAAAAAATCAAATTCAAAATAAAATTAAAATATCACATTGAAATTCAAAATTAAAACATAAAATGTAAACTAATTCATATAAACAAGCAAAATTTAAAAAGCCTATACAAAGAAAAACGGCTGGATTTTGATAATACATGTCTAAGAACCACAGCCAGAAAACCTTTCAAATAAAAAGAACGGCATCCAAATCTGTTCACCCGTTTAATAGCTACTGGCCACAGACAGACACACATAGTGGTCAAACTTATAGCACCTGTCCTTTTTTCGTCGGGGGCTCTCCTCTTTCCCTCTCTCTCCTCTCTCTCTCTCACCTCAGTCCCGGCGGCGATGGCTTGCTCCCAGCAATGCACGGAGGCGGCCAGGTCTCCGCGGCTGTCCTCGAGCGCAGCGCGACACTCCCAGTAGGAGGCTCCGCGCGGCGCGTGCGGGAACCGATCGCGGATGGAACGCAGCCAGCGGGCTGACTGCTGCCAGTCGAAACCCTGCAATAAAGTAAAATTTTTTAGAAAAATTAAGTTGAATTTTTTTTTTGCTTTTTAGTAAAAAACAAAAACAGTCTTCAATGTATCTTCGAAGTCCAAGGTCAAATATCGATGAAATTTATATGGGACCACTTCATAGCTATACTGAAACCCAACACAAAAATAATTTTCTAAATCGGTTCATTAACGACAGAGTTCTGAGGTAACAAACATAAAAAATACAATCGAACAGAGAACCTTCTCCTTTTGTGAAGTCGGTAAAAATAAGATTTTGTTGAAAAATATATTTTTAGAAAGAAAGACTGACAGAAAGATACTACATTTATTTCTGACATGTAAAATTACACTGAACAAACAAAAAATAATATGAAATCAAACACAGAAAATAAAAACAAATCCTATTGCTATTACTGTGTTCCGGCACATTCCGGTTTGAAGGGCAAAGCCAGCAGAATTAATGGGCATATGAGACTTAATATCTGATGTTTCGGGGTAATGAGCGCAATGCTTTCCTGCACAGTGCTTTTTATGCTTTTAAAAGTTCTGGGTGGCACTGCAATTGTTATGGGCAGGAAAAAAAAAAGTTAAAACACGATTTTTGTTGAAAAATGTTTTTTAAGACAAGCTTTTAACAAATTCGTAATCGGAACCGCAAGCAGATTACAATGAGCCCAAACACTCGTAGATTATCCGTCAAGGAGTTCCATTGCCCACCTTCCGTCTCCATCATCAGATCAGCTGGCTGTCACTATAATATTGCATTGTCATCGGACATTGACAAGTATGCAAAATTTTAACTCCGTAGGATAAGAGGAAGTCGTTCTAATTCTACTTGCAAGATTTGACGCAAAATATTGCAAAATTTAAAAAATCCCGACAAAAAACCTGTAAAAAGTAAAAACGGCTGAACCAGATTTGTTTGCAAATCTTGCGTGGCGCTGCAGTGCGCTCGTCACCCTGAGACAATTAGCTATTGAGTCTACCCAGTAATTTCGCTGGCTACAATGCCCTTCAAACCATAACACAGTAATGTTTGCGCACTACTGCTTGGTGGCTAAATAACTGGCAAAACGGTCAAAGTTCCAAATAAAGATAGTTCTTACCTCTCGCAGTAAAGCAGTTAGATCATTCAGTGCTCCGATCAGCAACTCGTCCACGTTTGCCAATGTATCAGCTGAAGTAATTGTCGTCTCATTGAAGTTAGTACTCTCATTGAATCCTACGCTTTCGGAGTCAAAACTCGCTCGTCTCCAGTTATTAGTGTCAATCTTATCCCCAGAACATAAGGTATCTTCTGGTTCGTTCATCGTATCGACATATGACCCATCATCACTGTCAGAGTCCAATGCGATATTTTCTTTATTTTCTTCATCGAAAACATCATTCTTCGGTGTTTGGTCGTTGAATGGGATATGCTTAGGAGTTCCCATTGGGGTCTTCAAATGGTTTATACCGAAGCATTGCAAATGATGATACGAATCTAATGATTTACCACGTTTCTGAAGCCACGATTTGAGCCTTGCTTGTAATTCTTCTGGGCGAGGTGTATTAAAGTTTGAAGGGACAGGAGTCATAAAAGTAACCTTCTTTCTCTCGCTTCTGATTGCAGATATAACTTTGTCTTCATTGACGGTTTCATCTTCATTAGTTTCAATATCATGTTTATTTAGTTTGTCGCCAATTGAAGAGCATCTGTGAATGCAATTGCCGATCTCACTCTTGCTTATACGTTTGAAGTGGATAGCAGATATTGACCGTCTCGGTGGAATTTTGGAGTTTCCAGTTTTAGTTGTTTCAAAAACTGTGTGACGTTTGTTCAGGCCAGAAGTAATCAAGCTTGCGTCTTTTGTCATCTTTTTCAAGAAGTTAGAATCTGTTTGGAGCTTGGATACTTCATCTGTAGTCTTTTTAGCGACATATTTTGGTTTGTAAAGTCTTTCGAAGACAGATTCAGACTTTGTAGCCTCAGGAAGCTTAGGGAGTATTGACTTCCTCGTGAGTTTTACGTTACCCTTTGGCTTATCAAAAGCAGGGACTACTGCGAGACTCTTTCTCGACTTCAGTTCAGGTTTAGCAAAAATTTTTGGATTGATTATTTCTTTCTTGGTGATTTCAGTCAAAACTTTCTTTTCATTTTTATCAACATTGTCAGTTTTATTGTCACTCTGTGTGGTGTCTTTATCAGTTTCTGGTATAATATCAGGTTTTAAGGTTACTTTGCTTGAAGTTACTGGTATTTTAGTGTCGGTTTTGGCAGATCTAGTGTAAGGATCAGACTTTTCTTTGTTTACACTAGGTTTTGGAACATGATTATCAGATTTAGCATCTTTAGTTTCATTTGACTTCAAAGCAGTTTTAGAGATGACCTTTGTTTTAGCAATAGCGTTATCAGATCTCTTAGTGACCGGCACTGAGATTGGCCTTTTAGTAGTGCCATTAACATGAAAATTATTTTTACAGTTTTTTGCAAGTGAGGTTTTAGCGAGTGTGCTTTTAGTGACCTGAGATGTACTGCTGGATTTAGCAATTTTGTTGGTGTTTGAATTAGACGTTGAGGTCGCCTGCGACTCACTTTTGGGGTACTTTTTTAGATTCAACTCCCTTAGCTGTAAAAGGACAATAGTTATTAGTTTGTAGCTAGGTAAGATAGGTACGCATGTTTTCATGACTATGCAACAAACGGGTTACGTGATCGCAAAACCATCATCGAAACTAGTTTCTTATTGAAATTGATTGAAATAAAAGATACATGATCGCCCTGCAGGTCCGCTCTGACTATGTTAGAGTTGCATATTAGATAAATCTGCTTGTACCAGTTTTAGGAAAGCATACTATTACAATTTTACTATCTCACCATTTCAATTCTCGCCTTTTCTCTAGCAGCACGCTCCTCTCGCAGTTTATTTAGACGTTCTTCCATAATCGACTACTAAATTTGATTTATCACTAATTTAAATAATTCTAGTTCGACAAGAATCTAAAACGCCGTTAACTGTCACAATTTCAAAATTACAAAACAAACAAACAAAAGAAAATGTGTCATAGACAAGTGGTCTCTCAGAGTCTCGCTAACTACTCCAAAGACAAAGTATAACTACTCTGTGCCACTCTGTGGTCATAATCGTTGACCATAAGAAACTATAAGGACTTCTATCATTTCAAACAGAACGTGTTGTTTATTCCTTTGAGCTATTATGGTTTTTTCATACAAAGTAATATGAAATGGAGTACCATTCGGCCACCTTCTAGTACTTGCAATTCAATTGATGAAATCTCACACTTCATTCATTGTTGACCTCTAGAATGTACATAAAAACATCAAATATTCACATATTGTCTAAATAATCCCCAGAGAAAAATAGTACGAGCCGCAAGTTGAACCGGCAATCGGTTCAGTCACTGTGACTAAAAATGGCCGACCTATTTGAAAGTAAGTGGCCAATAAACGAATTAACTATTTATACCTTTTTCTTTCACGAGTATATACTAAACCACCAACCAGACTTTTTACTGTTTACTAGAGTGCAAAAGAGACAGACAATACTTTGATAGTTCTGTGTCTATTTGCATCACATATTACACACAAAATTTATAGACGCATGTTATAGCTCTTTTTATTCTGGACGTGGTCCGAGACACGCCAACACAACAGTAAATAGAGAAATACATATATACTATGGGTCATATACGTGTCATAGACTAAACACTGTTTCACTGTTGTAAATGTAAAGTGCTTCGCATACTTTCAGTTTCAAACCAAGTTTGACTTTCACTTCTATTTTAGAGCTAAATTACATTATAGACTGGGTTTGCCGACAAAAAAATCAGTGAGTGTGCGCGCGTGGAAGAGCAGATTAAGCAGTAGGCCGATAGATTAGTTGGAAGCTCAAATAAAATATCCAGCCTTGGCTGTCTACTCGAAGGTTGGAAGGCGATTGTGTATCCTATAATCCAATTTATCGGCCGAATCATTTCTTCATACTGTATCGACCGATAGAAAGTCTGCAGTTTGCGGGGCTCTAAGCGTCTTAGCCACAGACTAGGAAGTATACCAGTCTTAGCTCTATGATCATGACCATAATTAACGCCATCTATAAAACGTATTAGAATTTACATAGGTCAACTATTCGCCACTAGATGTCACTTTATGTTGGGGTTACGTAAATGCCATCTAGTATAGAGTAGTGGCACTATAATCAGTACTGCCAACCCAAGAATAACGGTTATAACGTAATCCATTCATTTTACTTCCGTTCCGCTCTCAGTTTAGTTTCATTCGCTTCATCCTAGATAAAAATTGCACTTCATTTCATTGTTCATTCGCTTCGGGTGACGTGACAGCTGTTTACGAGACACATTTCAAAATTTGTGTCGGAAAATATTTGCTGTTATTTTGTCGGTAATTGTGTACCGTTTATTGTAAATAGCGTATTAAATATTGTGTTACCTTTCATGGTAATTCGGTGCTGTGTATGTGAGTTTTTGGTGCTATATCTCTCAGCTGGGCAACAGCTGATTTCTTAATAAAATATATTTGGTAAGTTTTTTATTGAAATAAAGTTAACTGTTTTCTAAGAATAAAACATTTTCTCACAGAACTACTTTATATTATTAGGACAACGCTTTTATATAATTGAGAAGCCACATTTTTTTTAGTAAAGTTTAGTCTGGTTCAAGGAAAAGTTAAAGTACTATATGATTAAGAAGGTAGATTTCAATAATTTCTGTTACTTAACATAAAATAATGCATTCATATATCAAAAACAGTATGTTGATAAAGGACTGGTTTCACATGAAAGTACAACACAATAATGCTTTATTGAATACCAAACACACAGGAAAAACAAAAGGTGGTAGTTAACAAAGTTAATATACAGTTGGTACAATGGCCGGCCTTATCACTATGCGCAATTTCTTGCAGGCAAGTAGGTACAAAAAATTAGGTAATTAAAAATACTAATACCTATATTAACTATAAATAGATAGATAGATGAACGCTTTATTGCAAACATTCAATTACAGACATTACATAAAAACAATTAAAGAAAGTGTTACAATGAGCCATACAGTACTGTATGGCAGCCAAGAATAGGAACTCGGCAAAGAGGAAGACACAGCAAAAGATGGAGAGACAATATAGACAAGACAGCAGGGAGATTATGGTTAAGAACAGCAGTGGATAGGGATGGGTGGAAGGAGTTGAAGGAGGCCTTTGCCAAAGGGCATACAGACGTGTTAGACGGTGTCTAGAACCTAATACCTATAAATATATATATAATGCATGCATTTATTACAATTAAAAAAACAATTTCAATTAAAATTGAATTCAATTAATGTAATTTAAATTAATCTAAGTTATGATGATTAGGTAATTACTGTTTTTTATTTTAAGTACTGTCTGAATAAAAGGCTTATTTATTTATTATTTTATTACAATAGGCTATAATGTGTTATAATGGACTATACATATATAAATGTTAAATGTATTGTCTGGCTCGCTGAAAGTTATTCAAATAGAAAACAATGAAAATACAATGTCACTGTGAAGACGTGACAAATTGGATGTTACAATGCAGTTTAACAACTTAAACATTTGTCTGAGATAATTTTGAAACAATGTTAGAACCCATTGTTATTTTTTCAGAGTTTATCGCACTGTCGGTGCAACAAAGTCACAAATAGCCAAAACTGCAAAATTGAGTTAAGTATGCCAAATTGTCTTAGAGCCATGCCTATATCGGGGCAACAAAAACACCCGCGAAAGTATCGCAAAAATCTATTAAATGGCGCGAGTGCCTTTGTGGTTATTGGTGCATTTTTCCATTCGTTTTGGGCCAACAAAGTTTGATTAGACAGTTGTGCCCCCGCGCCTGCGAGATTATGACGTGCGTTGGAGCTAAAGCGACACAAATGATGTAGACGAGTGCAAAAAGCCCGACTGAAATGCCTAAATAATAAGGCATAAGTCATTTAACTAAATAATTCCTAGTGCAACAAAGTCACAATTCAGGACACTTTTTGTTTTGCGTTTTATTAGAATAATTTTAGTAATTTGAATTAAACTTTTGACATGAGACTATAGAAAACACAATAAAGCATCAATTTTATAAAGATTGTAAACCTACTACAATTAGACATCCAGTAAATAAGGCAATAAATGCGAAAAAAATCTTCAAAGTCCTCTCCTGTACAATTCAAAACTGAGCTGTTGTGACTTTGTAGCACCGAAGGTGCGTTATCTTGTATTATAGATACTTTACAACAAGTATCTGGTGTCCAGATAGTGCCTAACAATGTAAAGAATGTTAAAAAATGCATGCATATTTATAATAATTATTGTTATTGAAATAAAGATTATTATAAAAATGCATTAAAGTACAATTTAGAAACGTAATTCGTATTTAGAAACGTAGTAAACGTCTTTTTTTTTATTTAACTGAATGACGAGACGAGCTGGTCGTTTGCCTAATGGTAAGCAGTACGCCAGCCCATAACAATAACAGCACCACCCAGAACTTTGTTTTATAAAATCCTGCGCGGTGCTGAACTGCACTCGTCACCCTGAGACAATTAACTGTTGAGTCTCATAATGCCCAGTAATTTCGCTGGCTACAATGCCCTTCAAACCGGAACACAGTAATGCTTGCGCACTACTGCTTGGCGGTTGAATAACTGGCACGGACTTCAATGTATCTTCGAAGTCCAAGGCCAAATTTCGATGAAATTTATATAGGACCACTTCGTAGCTATATTGAACCCAACGCAAAAAGAATTTTACAAATGTGAAACTGCAGCACACTCCTCGACACCCTTTAGCCACCCACTCCAACGTCGCCCCTCTCGTCGCCAATGAACGGCGGCCCTTAAAAGGGGCCCGTTTAGTGGGTGGCGAGTCACCACCTGCCTAAATATTTTCTTATGAGGCGGAACTGGCAGGTGCCGAGGTCTCATATCAAAGACCGGTTCTCATCCATTAAAAAATCACCCCAATAGCCCAAACATAAGTAATTTCCATTTCTCCAATAATAGTCCTCGCACTTATCGGGGGCTGTCTTTGATTGCATCTTCTTAATGTTGCATTTAGAGACAGTCCCCGATAAGTGTTGCCCATTACATATCTAAACTAAATGCTCTAACAGGCCTCTACGTGTTGGACTCATGTCCCCGCGCAAGCCTTCCAAAGGACCGGGTGTAGAACCCGTGAGAAATAGCATAATAATAAATTCATTTATTTCAGGATATAACGCAGTTACAGAATAAAAGCATCAGAGGCCCAAAAAAAAATTAATAATATGTTTTAATGTTTTTAACTTTATTTATATATTTCTGACAGTATTAAAGTACAAAAAAGTAAAATTAACAGAGGCCCATAGAATATATAATAGAGATAATAAGAGTATATATAGATAAGAACCTTACAGACTAACATACATACAAAAATATAACACAATAACTATTTTATTATTAATAATAATTTACAGGTGACACTCACGTTTAAATTGGAGTAATCCAACTATACTTTCAATCACACTCACCGCACTCGCCTTGAAAAAGACCACCGGATGTGATTGTCTAATGTGTCCAAAGTCTGTGTAATGTGTCCAAACCACGTTAATTTTCATAGTAAAACTATTTTATTACGCTACTACACAACACAAAAGGAATTATTGTATTTAATAACATTATAATTTTTCTTCATCACTACATATGCAATAACATGGGGTACTTTAAAAGAAGGGTGAAAAGGGTCCTTAAAGGTAGGCAACGCACCAGTAATGCCCCGAGTGTTGCAGGTGTCCATAGGCGACGGTAACCGCTTACCATCCATAGTCATATAAAAAAAAAAAAAAAAAAAAAACACTACATAGTATAAAATAAAGTCGCTTTCTCTGTCCCTATATCCCGATATCTCTATGTATGCTTAAACCTTTAAAACTACGCAACGGATTTTGATGCGGTTTTTTTTAATAGATGTAGTGATTGAATAGGAAGGTTTATATGTATAATAGCCGTGCGAAGCCGGGGCGGGTCACTAGTAATATATAAAATACTAACCAGTGTAACCAGTATCAGTAAATTTAACCAGTTAAATATTGCGAAACATTTTGCCACACCGTGCCAGTCGGCGTCATGACTCATGACAGATCCTAAAATACTTCAAGGAAAAGCCATTACGTAGGTACTTATATTGTTACATAGGTACTTAAAAAATGTCCCAGCCGGTGGTATGTTTCCTATCCAAAAAACCTTTCTCAAATTTTACCAAACAGTGCAGTGCAGCGGTTTGGGGCAATCCTTTCTTATAATAGGTACTTTTTAGTTTATAATTAGTCATATTTTTTCCCTACAATCACATACATGGAACCTGGCCCCTAATACCCCTAACTAAGATTCCCTGTATCTAGGGAACTAGGAACTATGAGGACCATGGCCCCACAACACCAAGACACGAAACATTTGCTTGCGCTTTTTTATTGTGCACAAACATTTGATCCGTCGCGGTAATCGAACGCGCCATCTCAGTGGCGTATGAGATTCGAGCTAACCTGCCCAACGACTACGCCACAGAGGTTGTCGAATTTTGTAATACAAGATAGATACTCGTAGATAGATGAACGCTTTATAGAAAACATTACATAAACATAAACAATGGCAATAAAATAAACTACAATACAATAGAAATACAAGATTTGTTTGTAAATGTTACGGCTTGTAGCCGAAGTGCGGCTACTTTTTAAGAGCGAGTGTGGCTCAGCGGGAACTCGTGCGCCTTTCGATCCGACGCACCTGGGTTCGAATCCCGACTCGGCCCTGCACCAATGACTTATAGTTAAGTGCAGATTTTGCACGCTCGCTCTAAAACGGTGAAGGAAAACATCGTGATGAAACCCGCTTACGCGCTTTGGAGTGGTAGGCTCTGGCCGTGGTTGTAATACCACCCACCGAACAAAGCCATGCCGTCAAGCGACCTAGTCGTGTTTCGGGATGATGTTCGGTGAACCATTGGGGAGACGGGTCTGAGCAGCCGCTCAACTGCCGTCTCTCTCTAGATCTATGTGCTCCATCTTAGGCCACATCATCGCTTCACATCAGGCGAGATAGTGGCCAAACATAGATCTATAAAGTGTAAAAAAAAAAAAAACACCTAGTTTTAGCCGGCTACAATGCGGTGAAACTTAGATGTATCCTGCTTATCTTAGGTTAGAACTAGGTTTAGCCGTCATCATAGCGGCTAGAACTAGGTGCGGCCGCACACCAATCAAACGTATAAGGGGCAGACCTCGGTAGGTTAGGACGAACATGTATATTAGATATAATATAATGTCGATTATAATCTATCACTTCAATAGATTATAATCTACCGAAAAATAATGCGATGGTTCACAATCTTTCGACAGTTTACAATCTCGCGTAGGATACATTTAAGTTTAATCGCATATGGCCGGCTGCGCCTAGTTCGTAGCCGGTTAGAACTAGGTGTAGCCGCACTTCGGCTATTAGCCGTAACATATATAAATACCTACCTGGGGAGTCCGTGTCTACACAGGAAGACGGTGACTGAGGGTTAGAGCCGTTCTCATTCTACCCCTATCGTTGAAGCAATCCTTATCCTTACTAATATCACAGAATACTAAGGGACAGAAGCATCACTCCGCAAAGAAATTTAAACAAATAGCGACTCTTGCTATGACGCAATAAAATTCAATTCAGCTCGCGTAGCGCTGAATACCAGTCATATTAACCTACAGAGCGCCTCTCTTTCTATCGCATAGCTCTTATCTCTTCTGACGCGGCACGTGTAATGACACACTACCCGCCGTCGGTGTCCGGCTATGTACTAGTAGCTTCGGACCTACAGTGCGGAGTGCGCTAGGCCTGCTAATATAAACGCAAAAGTTTGTAAGAATGTATGGATGTATGTTTGTTACTCTTTCACGCTGCAACGTCTAATCGGATTGGGATGAAATTTAGTATGAAGATAGCTACCCTGGATTAACACATAGGCTACTTTTATCCAGGGAAACCGCGGGTGAAACCGTAGGGCGCAGCTAGTGGGCTATATTATGAGTATACCTACCTATTGTACCTACATTCGAAATATTCTGTTGTTTTTTGTATCTGAGTGATGAGACGAGCTATTCGTTCGCCTGATGGTAGACCACGCCTGTCCATAACAATTGCAGTGCCACCCAGAACCTTTAATATCATAAAAAGCACTGCGTAGTAATGTTGTTATATTTCGAGACATTTTAAAAGAGCTGAAAAAAGACATCCCGCAGAGTTTCTTGGTGCTATCTTCTCTAGCGGGCGTATTTCCGAAACACTGGTAGAGTCAGTTTTCGCATTCCTTTCTGCACCCAGACTTCAATTTGAGTATAGGACAGAAATGGGTAAACATACTTACCGTTTTTCAAAGTCAATGTTAAGTCATATGTTAATTTTTTTAACGTATATTATTTGTATCGTGTGTTTATGAAGTGCACTTTTGTGCCTATTTAATAAATGATATTTGACTTCTGACTTTGAATGCATTGTGCTCATCACCCGGAATAAGCCGAGTAATTTCGCTGGCTGCAATGCTCTTCAAACGGGAACACAGTAAAACTTGCGCGCTTGGCTTGGCGGCCGAATAACTGGCAAAGCGGTAAAACCTAACCAGACGGCCTCCCGCATACGAGACCTACCACGAGTTAGGTAGGTTAGTTACAATCCTTACTTTGACTAGGACCGTGGCGTTCGAAAGTAAATTTTACGATACAAACTTACCTGCAGTTAATTTTAAACCGGGCCTTATCAAAGACAAGGTAACGGCCGTGCAACTCGCTGTTGCCAAGGTGACAACACAACCAAAGAATTCTAATTAAAAAATCATACTATACAGTTAGTAATTAAATAGAAATCAAAAATAAATACACCCAACGATCACATACATAGATTCCGCCCCTAACTAGGATCTCCTGTATCTAGGGAACCAGGAACTATGAGAACCATGTTCCCACGACACCCTGACACGAAACAAATGCTTGTGATTGATGCATGGAATTCCGCTTCTGCCAAGTAGCCAACAGGCATATAAGAAACATAATATTAATAAAAACAAACATATTGTAACAAATGTTCTAAAAAAATGTCCCTCACTTTCTTGCCGTATCTTCTGGTTATTTTTCCGATACGGCGGTCATTGTAATAATTGACGTTCATAAGTGCCTCTGTGATGCCATAACTGAATAAAGAACCTTGAACTTGAACTAAGACTAAATAATTAGGAAGAAGAAAAATGATATTGCCTTTTATGTCTTGGGCAGGGATCGAACCTGCATCTTCGGTACCGTCCCGATGCTTTAACCAGTTTAACCACTGGGCCTAGTATAATAGTTCTACGTACTAAATAGTGTTAAAGCAAAGTTTTGCAATATTTATTAAGGATTATAAAACTGCTAAGAGTTAGTACCCAATCTTATCTATATTGTTCAACTGGTTTTCCTTGTGTATACCTATTTACTTCCTGGTTTTTTCCAACTGTAATATTTATTCGCTTTTAACCTTCGCTTTCGCCTTATTAGACTTTGGACTGTCCTGCACTCTAGGATGCGGGGAATTACCCTGATACAAGTGCAATGCTATGGCAAAAAAATGCTAACTTTTGAAGGGGCACTGTTGTATAATGGAATACCCTCAAAAATTAAAAGTGTAAACTCATTTAATGAATTCAAATCTCAGCTAGCCCAATTAGTCCAGTCATTTGGTAGTTTTACCTGGAAAGTTTTCCGGGAGTTTTGAAAATTGGTAATTTTATAGATTTTGATGTGCTCTTTCCGAATTTCAACTTTGCCACCTCGTAGTTTTGCGGCTCTCGTACGCCAAAACTATTGACTTTATGAAAAAAAGAATACATAAATTGTGAATACATAAAATACATAAATTGTGGGTAATAGTCTGTTTCATTTTGTATATAACTTTTTATCGTAAAATAAGTCGGAAAGGAGGTATTGTCAAAAACTGCTTTTAGGCGCCATTTTTCCAATATGGCGGCGCGAGCGGCAAAACTACGAGGTGGCAAAGTTGAACTTCGGAAAGAGCACATCAAAATCTATAAAATTACCAATTTTTAAAACTCCCGGAAAACTTTCCAGGTAATCACTAATTTTCGAACCAAATGACTGTATTAAATACCTAATCGCAAACCGTTCCCTTTTGTGCTTTTATGCAAATGAATGCATTAGATGAGTTGACCTGCGTTTTTCCTTATCGATCGGACGGAATGACGAATGTATTATTTTGTATTTAAACTTTGTATTGTTTTGTAGTGACATTTGTCTTATTGAGAATAAACTTCTTTAAACCGAAACCTACAATTTATTATTTATAGTTCATTCTATAACAAAAAACGATTTTATTTTTGATTTACTTCGAAGTGCAAGGTCAAATGTCGATGAAATTTATATGGGACCACTTCGTAGTTACACTGAACTGAGCGTAAAAAGAATTATTGAAATCATATACATATCAATAAATAAATAAAAATACAGTGGAACATAGATCCTCCGCCATTTTTGAAGTCGGTAAAAAAAATATATTACCTTACTTCCTGTCCTTGTTTGTCATACAGTACCTACCATAAGAGGCAAGAATAAGTGGAGCAGAAGGCTCACTGTATCGCGTACTCAGCTACATCAATTAATTGTAATGACTACAAATGGATCCAATAAAAGATCTCGGGCCTCAAGAATGTACGAGCACATAATTCCAAAAACCATTATCATCGGACTTTGACAAGTATACAAGATTTCCACACCGTAGGATAAGAGGAAGTGGTTCTGATTCAACTTGCAAGATTTGACCCAAACAAACTAACATTACAAGTTAAAAAACTGGTCAAGTGCGAGTCGAACTCGCGCGAAGGGTTCCGTATCTAGATAAAAACGATAAAAATGTCTGTTGAATGGGAGTCCCCTTAAATATTTATTTTATTGAAAAGAGTAGTAGTATAGTATTCTTTTCAATATATATATATATATATATATATATATAGTATTGGAAAGAAAAGAATATGAAAATTTCAACTGTCTAACTATCACGGTTCATGAGATACAGCCTGGTGACAGACGGACGGACAGCGGAGTCTTAGTAATAGGGTCCCGTTTTACCCTTCGGGTACGGAACCCTAATAAAAGCTTATAATAACACTAAAATCGTATCACTATTCGATTTTAGTATTTTCTATACCCGGCGAGACTCGAACCCAAAACGGATGCCACGCTAGCTACCGCACAGTCGTTTCAGCAAATCCACTGACGGTTTACTAAACACTCTACCTTACCGCTAAACCAAATGTTTATACATAGATTGTAAACATTCTGTTTGATTGTCACACGTTTCATTTCTCGATATCTCTTGTTTTTAACCGACTTGAAAAGGAGGAGGTTCTCAATTCGACGGTATGTTCTTTTTCTATATTTTTTTGTACGTTGGTAACGCGATCACTCCGCCAATTAAGAATTAATTTTGATGATTCTTTTTTTGGTAGGTCATACTTCAGAGGTGGTCTCATATAAACTTTATCGAAATTAATTCAGCACTTTTTGAACAAATTACAAAAACAAAAAATATAAGTTTAGTCTTGAAGTCGGTTCTTGTTTTTTTTTAATTAATTACACGCCAAGATCGCCTTCAAAATATATTAATGTCTCAGGGTGACGAGCGCAGTGCATTGCCACGCAAGATTCTGTATAACTCTGTTCTGGGTGGTGCTGCAACTGTTATGGGCGTCTTTCTTACCATCAGGCGAACGATCTGCCCATATCGTCACTTACAATAAAAATATTAATTGATTATTTTTTGATTTAATCAAAGATACTATTACGTGTATAGACATAAATATTTATTATTTTCATTAATAAAATATGGATTTTCCAAAAAAAGGTCTATCAAAGTCATTGTCAAAAATATATTTTTTTATAGAGCTGAGTGATGAGACGAGCAACTCGTTCGCCTGATGGTGAGCGCCACGCCTGCCCATAACAATAGCAGTGCCATCCAGAACTTGTAATACCATAAAAAGCACTGCGTAGCACTGCATCGCGCACATCCCCCCGAGACATCAGATATTAAGTCTCACATGCCCAGTATTTATTAAATAGGCACAAACACGCACTTTTAAACGTCATAAACACATAACAAATAAAATCAAAAATAAGTAAAAATTGTACCCATTTCTTTCCCATACTCAAATCGAAGTCGCGGCCCAGAAAATAAATGCGAAACTGACTCAGTGTTTCGGAAATACGCCCGTTAGAGAAGATAGCACCAACAAACTCTGCCGGGATCAAACTAGGATTTTGTTAAATAATGTATAAATTCCATACTTCCTATGTAACATTTCCTCATAACAAAAGAAACATGGAAAAATCACGCACTTCTTTAGAATCACACTATTGTAAGCATGACTAATCATGTAACACATCCTACCTACTATGAATCATGTACAAATAGACATACATACAGCGCTGCGAGATTCATGTTTTACCATGTATTGTGTGTTTTGGACATGAAAACAATTTAAAACCTAAAGTACAATGGGTGGACTTATCGCTAAAAGCAATCTTTTCCAGTCAACCTTTGGATGGAGTTAAATAACGGAGTGAGAGAGGTTGACGCGTGTAAATAAAATTTTAATTAATTATAGTTCTTATCCTAAACTAAAATACAAACATACATACAATACAGCCAAGCAGTAGTGCGCAAGCATTACTGTGTTCCCGTTGAAGGGAATCGTAGTCAGCGAAATTACTGTGCATATGAGATTTAATATTTGATGTCTCGGGGTGATGAGTCCAATGCAATGCTACGCAGTGCTTTTTATGGTATTAAAAGTTCTGGGTGGCATTGCAGTTGTTAGGCGTGGCGCTTACCATCGGGCGAACGACTTGTTCGCGTTGCCGGCTGAATAACTGGCAAAGCGGTGGTACCTACCCAGACGGACCTAGACCTACCACGAGCAACATAAAAGAACTGACTGACCATAGAAGAGCGCTTTGACTTCCTTGTACCTCGTGACATCCAATGCAGGACTTCGAAATCGCTACTTGTCAAAATACCCACCCATACATCCACTCGTTATGGTGGTTCGTTTACTGTACAGGCAGTTAAGTTTTGGAATTCTCTCCCCCACACTATTCGCGCCAGTCCCTCATTCGATATATTTAAAACAAGAGTTAAAAAACATTATCTTTCCTTATAGCTTCGGTTTATTAGTACTTATGTATGTATTGCTCCTTATAGTTATGTATGCTATAGATATATTTATTTGTGTATTTATTATATTTATATACCTATTTAGTTATTGATATTATTTTAGATATTTATGATTATAGTTGCTGATAGTTTCTTGTCAAACCGTAACCGTACACTGAAACCTATTTGCTCATGTGACAGTTCTCTTTCCTCAAGGGTTTGCTGGAAGAAAAGTCTTTTTAACCGACTTCAAAAAAGGAGGTTCTCTGTTCGATTGTATTTTTTTTATTTTTTATTTTTTATGTTTGTTACCTCAGAACTCCGTCATTTATGAACCGATTTGAAAAATTATTTTTGCGTCGGGTTCAGTATAGCTACGAAGTGGTCCCATATAAATTTCATCGATATGTGACCTTAGACCTTTTTTCTAAAAAATAATTATTAGGGTTAAGCTCGCCTTTGTACATATATTTTATAAATCATCGATGTAAATATTACAATAGTGTACAATAAAGAAAATAAGAAAAAGAAGAAAACTCTGTAACAGAATAATAATTAATAATAGTGCAGATACTTAAACCTGTTTATTTGCGCTGCTACCGTGATCGTCATTACTTACATAGCAATTTAAACAGTCTGGAATTATTTATAATTAAACAAATAAAACATATTTACTCTGTGTTGTGAAATGTTTGCTTAGAGATAATGAACGCTATTGTGTATTTATTTAAGGTTTGATTTTAATATGATACCGCGTTTACCCGGTTACAGCGAAGGCAGCGCTTCTCGTTTTCATATTGAGGTCTAAACTAGCTTTCGCCGACGACTGCGTCCGTGTGGAAATAGGATTTTGTTCGGAGTTTTAGGATGGAATTATTCATATAATTCTTTCTTAGGATATAAAAGTCAAAAGGTATTTATATTAAGTATTCTGAGTATTCTAGCTGGCAAGTCTCTGTCAATACACCACAATATAAAGCAATATAAATAGCTACTCTCGCACCCAGCGATAAGACACAATCTAGCCCGCACGTCTCCGTCAAGACACCCCAATATAAATCAATATAAATAGCTACTCTCGCACCCAGCGATAAGACACAATCTAGCTCGCACGTCTCCGTCAAGACACCCCAATATAAATCAATATAAATAGCTACTCTCGTACCCAGTGATAAGACACAATGTAGCTCGCACGTCTCCGTCAAGACACCCCAATATAAATCAATATAAATAGCTACTCTCGTACCCAGTGATAAGACACAATCTAGCTCGCACGTCTCCGTCAAGACACCCCAATATAAATCAATATAAATAGCTACTCTCGCACCCAGTGATAAGACACAATCTAGCTCGCACGTCTCCGTCAAGACACCTCAATATAAATCAATATAAATAGCTACTCTCGCACCCAGTGATAAGACACAATCTAGCTCGCACGTCTCTGTCAAGACACCCCAATATAAATCAATATAAATCAATATAAATAGCTACTCTCGCACCCAGCGATAAGGCACAATTTCTTTGTAGTACTTCGAAGTGAACTAGGCCTGATTGCGCGTAGATTGGTATCAATTTTTGAATGAGACACCAACACTTCAATTCATTCATTTTATCACCACGTTTGTATTAAGTCACTTTCTTGTCTGTCTGTCTGTCGTTCCGAGTGGAATCTTGCAACTCAAATTTCGAGCACTTCCCGATTAGCTATCCGGCTGAAACTTTCAGGGTAGCTCACAACTCGATGACAATGCATTCTAAATCCATTAATTAGCCTGCAATGCCGACCTAATCTCAAAAGGCGCATAAAACGTGGATTTTAGATTATTTTTAACCGACTTCAAAAAGGAGGAGGTTTACAATTGGACGGTATGTTTTTTTTTTTTTTGTGTGTTTGTTACGCGATTACTCCGCCAATTATGCATTGATTTCGATGATTCTTTTTTTGATTGGTAGGTAATACTTCAAAGGTGGTCCCATATAAATTTTATCGAAATTCATTCAGTAGTTTTTGAAAAAAATAGCAAAAACAAAAAATATTAGTTTAATCTTCAAGTTGGTTCTTGATTTTTTCGTAACCAACTTTCTAAAGGTGGAGGTTTGTATTCGACTGCTTGACCTGCTTCACCCAGGGTTGACTTCCGGTGAGGGAACTCCACAACGGTGAATAGTACAGACACAACATTTCGTAAATGGATTTAACCATAATAGCCTGTTCTAAATTCCATCATGACATGGCAGATACACCCAGGATTGACTTCCGGCGAGGGAACTCCTCAACAGAGATATAGGACAGACATGAAATTTTTTTGTACATGCATTTAATTGTGATAGCCCGTTTTAAACTTCGTCATGATGTGGCTTCTAGATCATAAAAGCTTGTCTTTAAAATCTTTTTGAATTTATTTAATTAAAACTTGTTTTTCACTAAAAAGGGTAAAATAAATTATTTTTCAAAAAAAACTAAACCGACTTCAAAACCACAAATGGCACTCAAAAGTAAAAAATAAATTAATATAATTATCATAAGCGCTACCCACTCATATATTTGAAGTCGGTGCCAGCCAAGTCTAAAAGGTAGTAAATAGATACTACCTACAAGTAGTACTTACTTTATACATAGTATTTATCTGCTACCTATTAGACTTGGCTGGCACCGACTTCAAATATATGAGTGGGTAGCGCTTATGATAATTATATTAATTTATTTTTTACTTTTGAGTGCCATTTGTGGTTTTGAAGTCGGTTTAGTTTTTTTTGAAAAATAATTTATCTTCTCTACTATAATTTTTTTTAATTAGAATGTCTTGTACATTCTAATTAAAATGTTGTACAATTTTAATTAGAATTTACAAGACCTTTCGTAATAATTCTCTAAATGACAGTGAAAACCGTATCAAAACGTGGTTTATAAGAAGTAAGCGGAGAAACAGAAATGAGGAAGCGGATAGCGACTATGTTTTATATTATTTATAGAAGAGAGGCCTCGGTATCAGTTTGTAATAAACCGGCCAAGTGCGAGTCGAACTCGCGCACGAAAGGGTCCGTACCATTATCTATAATAACGTCTAAAAATTCATGTCTGCTGTATGGGAGACCCACTTCAATATTTTTTTATTCTGTTTTAGTATATGTTGTTATAGCGGCAACAGAATATCTTTTTATCTTTATCTGTGAAAATTTCAACTCTCTAACTATCACGGTTCATGAGATACAGCCTGGTGACAAACGGACAGCGGAGTCTTAGTAATAGAGTCCCGTTTTACCCTATGGGTACGGAACCCTAAAAATAAATCTGAATAAGTAATATCAAATATAATCTGAAGAGGCTTGTCTATTCAATTTTATCAGGTTTTTCCCAATGCTGTCTTATCTTTGTTGAGGAAAAAGACATAACTAGAAGTCTGTCATCTAACTACCTATCAATAAACTATTGATATAAAGATAATTTAATTATATAAATATCTTAAACTCGAGGTAGGTCTATTGTATGCGGGAGGCCGTCTGGGTAGATACCACCACTACCACCGCTTTGTCAGTTATTCCACAGAATACTAAGGGACAGAAGCATCACTCCGCAAAGAGATTTAAACAAATAGTGACTCTTGCTATGACGCAATAAAATTCAATACAGCTCGCGTAGCGCTGCATACCTACCAGTCATATTAACCTACAGAGCGTCTCTCTATCGCATAGCTCTTATCTCTTCTGACGCGGCACGTGTAACGACGCGCGACCCGCCGTCGGTGTCCGGCTATGTACTTGTAGCTTCGTACCTACAGTGCGGAGTGCGCTAGGCCTGGTTATTCAGCCGCCAACCATTACCGTGTTCCAGTTGAAAGGGCATTATTGCCAGCGAAATTACCTACTGGGCGTTATGTATGAGACTTAATATCTGATGTCTCGGGGTGATGAGCGTAATGCATTGCTACGCAGTGCGTTTTATGATAAAAGTTCTTAGTGGCACTGCAATTGTTATAGGCAGACGGCTTCCCGTACGAGATAACCTACGACGAGTGAGTTTGATGGACGTGAAAACGGTTTTTATACAAGCTTTTATTTAACTTGCTATGTTTATTATTTGTTTGTTTGGGTCAAATCTTGTAAGTTGTATCAGAACCACTTCCTCTTATCCTACGGAGTTGAAATTTTGCATACTTGTCAAAGTCCGATGACAATGCAATTGATGATGATGATGATTGAGCTCAGTTTAGGGTATAGGTTCACTGCGACAATATTTTTGCCATTTATTGTCCCATTAAGTTTATCTCAACTTGTAGTTAATATATTTTGGTATAAATGAATGAGATTAATTCGATTTCTTGCCTGAATCGACAATAATTAGTCGATATCTCATTAGTCGCAGTGAAGCTACACCTTAATTTGAGCTCAACACGATATACGATTGGCGCTTGAGGGACATATGGGTTGGGGGGCAGGTCCCACACTAGGTCTACAACTGAATAGTCAGAATGTTTATTGCATGGCAATTAGAGTTTTTTTACAATCTACCCGACATATTTAAAAACGACAGTCTAAATTTATAAAAAAAAATATTTAATTTCCTACTTAATAAATGTTATTATTCAGTTAAAGACTTTCTCAATGACAATAATTTGATTAATTGGTTCCTAATTTGAATTCTAATAATTATACTCTGTGATATCTTTATGCATTTATGTAATTTTTAATATTTTTATAACATTTAAATTTTTTCTTACTATGACTTAATTTTAATTAATAAAGAATTGACATTTTATATGAAATAAATAAACAAAATAATGCTTTATTGAAAATGTTAATATTTAAATAAATATTTGTATGCCTACGTAGGCCGAATTTCGTTGGGAAAACTATTGCTATGTCACCTTGCTATGTAACCGAAATTCTGACAAATAAATGTATTTCATTCATTCAGTCATTCAAACCCGTATAGGAGCCAGGACTCTTCCGTCGGGAGTACAGCAAGTATAATTAGGCCTTAAAATAGGGGATCGGACAGTAATCGAGAAAAAATCTAAAATGTAGTTAGAACGAATGTTTGTCGAACCAGAAAAATCATTCAATCAATATTTTTGTGAAATAATAATGATTTTAGATATCTTCCATGATAAGGCAGGCAGGTTCAGAAGTGAACTTTTGGCTTACCTTAGTTTCGCCATGTAATGTTTTGGACTTAGTCTGTAAGTTACATGTGTTGTGAATATATAAATAAATAATAAATTTATATTTTTAAATCAATAAATAAAATCTAATAATTCTGATATTTTTAATCTGTTCTTCATCTCAAACGAAATACAATCACAGCGCATGACGTCATTTGTAGGCAAATGCCGTAAGTCAAGCTTGTGTTTATTTTACGTTTTTGCTTTTCATAAAATGTATTTTTGCTAATTTGTTCGTTCCATTACTACAATATCGTCCCCAAACTTCACAAAACGTATTTAAATCTCTTTTCGAGTTTTATTTCCAAGAGTTTGTCGTTTTCTACCTACATATGACGTCACAAATTTTGAGGTGACCTTTTGCGCTACAATATTTGAAACATAATATTTAAACATAGTTTTAGGTACTTTTAGAGCGTTATTTAATTAAAATAGTATTTTTCATGGCTATATATTCATAGTAGTTAATATAAAACACTTTCTGAAAAGTTGTCCGATCCCCTATTAGGTACCTACCTACAATAATAATAACTAACAATTATAACTAATTACAAAAAAAACATACTCGATGTTTGTAATGTTTATAGTGTGAGAGTGTGAGGGTGTGTGTGTGTGTAGGAGTGAGAGAGGAATATAAGTTAAGTTAAAAGATATTTATTGAATTGGCACAAAAAATGCACTTTAAAAGGTCAAATACACATCATACAAATCAATTAAATTACGTTAAAACTTAACAGATATCTTGACTTTGAATAAAAAAGGTAAGCATATCTACTCATTTCTTTCCCATGCTCAGATTTAAGTCCGAGCTCAAAAAAAGAAATGCGAAAATTGCCCACCAATCGTATATCGTGTTGAGAACGAATTAAGGTATAGCTTCACAGCAACTAATAAGATACGGTCTAATTATTGTCGATTCAGGCAAGAAATCGAATTAATCTCATTCATTTACACCAAAAGACGAAGACTACGAGTTGAGATAAACTTAATGGGACAATATATGGCATCATAAGACATTGTCGCAGTGAATCTCCACCTTAATCTGAGCTCAACACGATATACGATTGGCGCTTGAGGGGCATATGAGTAGGGGGGCAGGCTCTACCAGTGCTTTGGAAATACGCCCGCTAAAGAAGATAGCGCCAAGAAACTCGGGGATGTCTCTTTTCAACTCCTAAAATGTCTCGAAATATAGCAATAGTCCTATATAGTAATATATAGGACTGCAATCGTTATTCAAATTACATTTTGGTAACTTTAACATCTGCCATTACTGATAATACCTACACAGAGGCATCATAAACACGTCCATTTGACGAGACCTCTCAATGCGAAGGTGTCTGCTAATGCCGAGGGGTCATGGTATTCTGGCCACGTTTCAATTGGGTCAATGACATGACAGTCATTTTGCGATAGGGATTCGAGAAAACGGATTGAGAATCGATATTTGAAGTCGTTCCGATTATTTCGTATAAATAAACTAGTGACGCGCCCCGGCTTCCCACGGATGGTAGATGATAACGACCATTCATTTTGACAGCCTCTTTGGTGTAGTGGTTGATCAGTTTGGCTCAAATCTCATACACCTCTGAGGTTGCGGGTTCGATTCCCGCGACGGGACGAATATTTGTGCATAGAAAAAAATGTGCAAGCATTTGAACCGAAAGCCCAGAAACGAAAGTTTCTGGGGGTTGTGGGACCATGGTCCTTAGATTTCTTGGTTCCCTAGATTCAGGGAATCCTATCCTTGATCGTTGGACGTACTTTTAGGGCTCCGTACCTCAAAAGGAAAAAACGGAACCCTTGTAGGATCACTTTGTTGTCTGTCTGTATGTCTGTCCGTCTGTCTATCAAGACCCTTTATCTCGGGAACCCGTGGAGGTATCGAGTTGAATTTAAAACCTATATACTCAGGTCTACAGTCCCTTGAAGCTGCGAAAAAATCAAACTTCTAAGGTAACGTAGAAAAGATACGGCCGTTTATGCCTCAAAAAACGAATATTTCGACGCTCTCAAGGGAATTAAAATTTATAGGGTACTTTCCGTTGACCAAGAACTATAAAATTTGGCAAGTAATATCGTCTTTTACTACAAGTACAGGGAAACGTCTAAAAACTATACATTTGTAACTATTTGAATTTATTTAAAGTGCGTAATCAATCATCGAGGTTAAAAAACTGCGAGACTCGATTTCTGAACTATTTATAATAATTTCCTACCAATTTGTACAGAACCCTCGGTGGGCGAGTCCGAATCGCACTCCTCCAGTTTTTTCTTGAGACGGCGTTACTGAACTAACACAAATCACAATAAAATACACAAAACAAACAAAATTACTGGGCATTATGAGACTCAACAGCTAATTGTCTCAGGGTGACGAGCGCAGTGCAGTGCCGCGCAGGATTTTGCAAAATAAAGTTCTGGGTCGTACTGTTATTGTTATGGGCTGGCGTATTGCTTACCATCAGGTAAACGTCCAGCTTGTCTCGCCGTTCAGTTACATAAGGAAATACTTAAAACTTACCTACTTTTTCGTTTAATCTCCTTTGATAGGTATAATTAATTAGTCGAAGCGTGTAGGTTATCTCATTGAGAATGTACAGAGGTCATGCCAGTCGGCCGTGAAGATCAAAGTCGAAGTGAATTTTCTAAATAATTTACCGTGAACTGAACACAGAATAATGAATAGATAGATAAACACTTAATTGTTCATCATCATCAGCCCATTACGTTCCCGCTGCTGGGACTCGGGCCTTCCCGAGAGAGTACAGGCTATAATCTACCACGCTGGCCCAGTGCGGGTTGGTGGATGTCACATGTCTTTGAATTTTTGTTATAAATTCTTGGACTTGGTTTCCTCACGATGTTTTCTTTCACCGTTTTTGGAGCGAGTGTTAAATCCGCACATAACTTAAGAAAGTCAGTGGTGCGCGGCCAGCGGTATTCGAACTCGGGTGCGTCGGATCGTAAGTCGCACGTGCTCCCACTGAGACACACTCGCTAAAATTTAGCTCAAGCTTGTTAAAAACCTTCAGATAGGTACATGAAAAACAAGTACATTGCACAGTAATAATAGAATTCAAACATAGATCTATTAAGCGTAAAAAAATCAGCATAACAAAGCCGTCTGATGTCTCAGGGTGATGAGCGCAATGCAATCCTACAAAGCGCTTTTTATGGTATTAAAAGTTCTGAGTGGCACGGCAATTGATGTCGGCAAGCGTGGCGCTTACCATGAGGCGAAGGACGTGTTCAACTCATTACTCCATTAAAAAAAACGAAAGATTTTTCTCGTCTTTGAGGTCTTTTGGTCGGAATATATTTGCCTACTTGTCCTTTACCCCATCAAGGCTAGATTTAGACTATCCCTCCGTACGGGGGTGGTTGTCGTGATTTATTCGTAGTTAACCTTCGACGCACCCCCTGGGCTGGGCCGGCGGAAAATCAATTTACTGAAAGTTGACGTCACACAATAAAATTACACTTGAAAAGGTCGAGAGTGATGAGACAAGAGATACCTACGTATACTACCTAGCAAGCTAGCTACCTACTATAGCGCGGCAAGGGAATTGATCAGAGAAATCTAAATAAATAGGTACTCGACTCGTGGTAGGTCTCTCGTATGCGGGAGGCCGTCTGGGTAGGTGCCACAGCTTTGTCAGTTATTCTGCCGCTAAGCAGAAGTGCGCAAGTATTACTGTGTTCCAGTTTGAAGGGGCATTGTAGCCAGCGAAATTACTGAGCATATGAGACTTAATATCTGATGTCTCGGGGTGATGAGTGCAATGCAGTGCTATACGCAGTGATTTTTATGGTATTAAAAGTTCTGGGTGGCACTGCAATTGTTATAGGCAGGCGTGGCGCTTACCATCAGGAGCGACTTACTCGTCTCATCACTCAGTACTATAAAAAACCGGCCAAGTGCGAGTCGGACTCGCGCACGAAAGGTTCCGTACCGTTATCTATAAACACGGCAAAAAAATCATGTCTTTTGTATGGGAGCCCCCTTAAATATTTATTTTATTCCGTTTTTTTAGTATTTGTTGTTGTAGCGCCAACAGAAATACATTATCTGTGAAAATTTTAACTGTCTAACTATCGCGGTTCATGAGATACGCCTGGTGATAGACAGACGGATGGACAGCGGAGTCTTAGTAATAGCAAAGAAAAATAAGGTCCCGTTTTACTCTTTGGGTACGGAACCCTAAAAATGTTGACTAAAAGAGATCGCTTTTAGCGATAAGTTGTACTTTAGTTCGTAAGTTGTTTTCATGTTACCAACCTACTGATTCTTTTTGTTTGGTGTACAAACGTTGTTTTGCCATATAAATAAAAAAAAAATCAATAAAGCCGTGAACACGGACTGGGACAGCTTTAAACAAGATTTAGATTCTATGATTGACTTAAAAGTTTCTCTCAAATACCCACAACAGCTAGAAGATGACGTAAAAAAATTCATAGCAGTTATCCAACAATGCGCCTGGAAGAATACGCCTGAAGTTAAAATACCTGTCAGGAGTAACTACTATCCCATGGAAATAAAAAATCTCATATTTGAAAAAAGAAAACAAAGGCAGAAATGGCATATAACGAGAGCTCCACAGGACAAGAATGTTTTGAATAATCTTACAAAAAGGCTTAGGAGGGAAATTCAGAAGTTTAATGACGAAACTATGAATACTCACCTAAGTCAACTAACAAGTGATCGTACAACAGATTACTCGCTTTGGAAAACGATAAAATTTTTTGAAAAACCGATTATGCCGACACCACCAATTAAAGAAGCCAATGGAAGCTGGGCAATAAATAATGAACAAAAGGCAGCTAGATTTGCACAGCACCTGGAGCAAATATTTCAAACTGATGAAGAAAACACCGATGAAGTTTCGATAAACGAAACATTGAATTATGAGCTAGACATAAGACTCGTCACACCAAAAGAGGTATTTAACAGTATCAAACAACTGCACAGAAACAAATCTCCTGGATACGATCTTATTACTGGAGAGTACTGCAAAATCTCCCACGTAAAGCAATTGTTAAACTTACCACTCTTATCAATGCCACGTTTAGACTCCGATACGTACCTGATATGTGGAAAGTTGCCGAAGTCATAATGATAGCCAAACCCGGTAAACCACCTCATGATGCTTCATCATACAGACCGATATCTCTGTTACCAATAATGTCTAAATTATTTGAATAACTACTGCTAAGACGAATTAAGCCCATCATAGAAGAAAAAAACCTTATCCCTGATCATCAATTCGGATTTAGAGAAAAGTATTCCACAATAGACCAAGTCCACAGAATCACCAACATTATAAAAGAGAAGGCATTAGAAGAAAAAAAAGTTTGCTCTACGGTTTTTCTAGACGTAGCACAAGCTTTTGACAAGGTGTGGCATAAAGGCCTCATATTTAAATTAAAGAATATGCTACCACATCAATTTGCAGATCTCTTGCACTCCTATCTAACTCAGAGAATGTTCAGAGTACGACAAGACGATGCTTATTCAGAATTTAAGCCAATAAAAGCTGGAGTACCACAAGGGAGTGTACTAGGTCCGATCCTCTACTTATTGTACACTTGTGATATCCCAGAGTTAGATGAAAACACCATTGCAACGTTTGCAGATGACACGGCTATCATGGCTACAGGGTTCACTCAAGAGGAGGCAGTGGTAAAGGTACAAAAATCCATCAACACCATATTTGATTGGACGACAAAGTGGAAAATAAAACTCAATGAGTCGAAATCAATTCATAAAGATTTTACGAACGAAAAAACAAATTACCATCCGGTGTACATCAATAACAAGACGGTACCGTACGAAAATACAGCCAAATACCTTGGCATGACATTAGACGCAAAGCTTCGCTGGAAGGCACACGTCAAAAAGAAACGAGACGAATTAGAGCTTCGCTATAGGAAGATGTACTGGCTACTTGGAAAACACTCTACGATGTCAGTGCACAATAAAATATTACTCTACAAACAAGTCCTCATGCCAATATGGACTTACGGTATCCAGCTGTGAGGATGCACCAAACAAAACAATGTTGCAATCATACAAAGATTTCAAAACAAAGTGCTTAGGGGTATCGTAAATGCTCCGTGGTACATAAGAAACGATGACCTCCATAGGGACCTGAAAGTGGACCTCGTTAATAGTGTAATTAAAAAGTTCGCCGAAGCTCATGAACGTAGACTTCACCATCACGTGAACGTCGAGGTTATCCAGCTCCTCGACAACACAGACCTAGTGAGAAGACTAAAAAGGACAAAACCTTTTGAGTTAATTTAGTGCAGTGACAGTGTGTCGTAGTAAAGTTAGTGCTACTTATAAAGAACAAAGAACATAGTGACTTCGCCTTAATAGAGACAATAAGAAAAGTGTTGATGGACATATTCTTAGTTTTACTCTACTTAGCAGTTTAAGTTAAATTAAAATTACTTATTAGCCTTATTAGGCTAGATTGTAATGTTAATGAAGTGTCACGATGTGACACGACATTATAATAAAAAAAATAAAGCCGTTTCGGAGGAGTAAGGTAACTAACATTGTGACACGAGAATTGTATATATATGATGATTATAATCATCTCCACGTACTTCATGATCCTATTGATAACAATAACTAGGGCACGTGTGTGTCACTGTTATCAGCAGCGCAAATGGTTGTTTACATACAGCTAACATTTATTGCCGTGCTGATTGACGCCCGGTTTGACTTGACGAGAAATAATTAATTTGACAAGGTCCTTGAATGTTGGCTTTGGTGATGGCGCCACACCGTCGAGGTGATGTCGCGAGATTTATTTTATTTTAATAGACGATCTACACTACAGCTTATACTTAGCTTATAGCTTATGGGTCTGAGCAGCCGCTCAACTGCCGTCTCCCTAGATCTATGTGCTCCATCTTAGGCCACATCATCGCTTCACATCAGGCGAGATAGTGGCCAAACATAGATCTATTAAGTGTAAAAAAAATACCCAGAAATTTAAATTACTTAGGCCAATGACAGATCTTCCTTATTATTACAATTTTGTGCTTAGTGCTCTGTGGCGAAGGATTCAAGTTTTTTTTTATGGAATTAAGTAATGAAACGAGCAAGTCGTTCGCCTGGTGGTAAGCGCCTCGCCTGCTCATAAAAATTGCAGTACCACCCAGCACTTTTAATATCATAACACTATATATCATGCGTAGCACTGCATTACGCTCATCATCCCGACATCAGATATTAAGTCTCATATGCCCAGTAATTTCGCTGGCTACAATGCCAATGGTTATGATTCCACCCGGAACGACAGACAGACAGACAAACAAAAAAGTGACTTAATAAAAACGTGGTAAAAATCGCAAGTATTTGTGTCGTGTCTGGGTGTTGTGGGACCATGGTCCTCATAGTTTCTGGTTCCCTAGATACAGAAAATCCTATTTAGGGGCCAAAATCTATCTATGTGATCTTTGGGCGTTATTTATTTATTATATTTGTTTTTTTTTTTAATTTATTTTCATAGTTCTCTTCTTTTGTTTCAGATCTAACCGCAATGGCTGATACTTAAACTTAAAACTAACTTAAGTAACTTAGTACTTAAAAGTACTTAAAACCAGTGATACAAAACATATCTGTCATATTTAAAGGTGCCAATAAACTTAGTGATAACTTAAGTGTACTTAATAACTTAAATTGTACTTAACAATGGATCCAGGATATTTTGATACGGAGAGGAAACAGAACCCGCGGGAGAAGGCGAATATATTATCCAAATTTGGATTTTGGTAAGTTCTTTTTATGGAACTGAATGATGAGACGAGCAAGTCGTTCGCCTGATGGTAAGCGCCACGCCTGCCTATAACGATTGCAGTGCCACCAGAACTTTTAATACAATAAAAAGCACTCGTCGCTCATCACCCCGAGACATCAGATATTAAGTGTCATATGCCCAGTAATTTCGCTGGCTACAATGCCCTTCAAACCGGAACACAGTAATGCTTGCGCACTACTGCTTCTTGGACATGACGATTTCCTCATGATGTTTTTCTTCACCATTTTTAGAGACCTCTAAAGTGCAGGGTCAGCGAGATTCGAACTTGGCTGCGTCGGATCAAAAGACGCACGTGCTCCCCCTGAGCCACACTCGCTTGAACAATCACTAACGATAATATTAATTTATGAATTCACAGGTATACAAAAGAAATATTCCAGAAAGGGCGGAAAGGACAGCTGAGCATATCAGACGTGTACAGGTAAATAATTATATTGTTTTCTGTGTACGAAAAATCTAAATTTAGCAGGTCTCTTACGCAAAAGGCCACCTTGGCAAGCAACACCTTTACCAGAAATTCAACCGCTGCGCCAAGCAGGGCCCTAATTCACTATGACAACTTGGCAATTCCTTGCTTCGAGGAAATGTCGATTCCTTCATTAATAAACGACATCTGCGAAATTTGTATTCTCTATGATGCGTCATATATATGAATATATGAATGCGTCATAGAAATGTCGTTTATTAATGAAGGAATCGACGTGATTTCGAAGCAAGGAATCGCCAAGTTGTCATAGTGGATTGGGGCCCAGTAGTGTGCAGATCACAGGAGCAAACATTACTATGTGGAAGACATTAAGTAATATTTGTGTATACTTCGTTTGAGGAAGACATTCGCTAGATGGTAAGAGCCATGGTTGCCCATAACAGTTGCAATGCCACCCAGAACTTTTAATACCAAAATACTGTGTAGCACTGCATTGCGCTCGTCACCGCGAGACATATTAAGTATCAAATGCCAAGTAATTTCGCTGGCTGCATTGCCCTGCAAACTGAAACATAGTAATGCTTGCAAAATAACTGGCAAAGCAATGGTACCCACCCAAACGGTCTTTCGCATATGAGAAGCCTACCCAGGAAAAAAGGTACAATGTTTGGGGCACTTTTAAAAAAGGTTATTAAAAACTTATAAGGGTCTTGAAAGGTCGACAACGCACGTAATACAACGTTATGCAAGTAATTTACGTTCTAAAGTTCTTTATTTCAATTTTGCCATCACAGACGCACTTATGAACGTCAATTATTACAATGGCTACCACCGTCTCGGAAAAAGAACCACTACTCAGAAGATACGGCAAGAAACTGAGGGGCATTTTTGGACCTTATGTTCTAATAGCCCAGAATAATTGTATGGCTCGAATTTGTAGGTGTTCATCGGCGACAATTACGGCTTACCATCCAGTCTGCGTTTTTTTTGTCACATTTATATTAAAAAAATATTCTATTTTTCAGATGTACCCCCGGACACAGAGCAGCGCCAAGGGGTGACGATTTAGGTGTAAAATGGAAAGAAGAACTAGAAAAACGAGGTAAGCCATTTACTTTTATAATAAACTTGCAAATAATAATATCTTTTATAATGTCTATGTATGTGATCGTTGGGCGTATTTATTTGTTTATCTTAAACATATTTTTTTACGAAGTTCGTATCTTTCGGAGATGCAATCCATTTTGACTCGTAGGGTCTCATTTTTAAAATCCGCGCACTACCAGCTACTCGTTTTAAAGTGGGTTAGCGAAATATCGCTTTTTAATTGGTAATAAAGAACACGCGTTTGACAATATCTCGACTAATGGAAAGCTAAGATGCGGCCTAAGGTGGAGCACGCTTGTCCAAGAGATGCCTATTTACTCTAGACTTAAAAAGACACAAGTTGTAGCGGTTTGGGAACAAAGAAGCTGCTAGAGCGTTCCACTCTTGCAGTCCGCATGATGAAAGAATCTGCGAAACGGATTGTTAGGATATTAACGGCATACGGGTGAAACGACTCTCCCCGCCTGGAATTCCTTAGGTGGAAAGGAGAAGAAGGGATCAGTTCGTGCAGCTCCCAGGCACATTCCCCGAAGTGCATGTATTTTGTATTAATGTGGCCGAAGATGAAGCGTCGACTAACTGCCGTCTTTCGACAGATCCGTATCTGTCGAAAGACGGCAGTTAGTCGACTGCTTAGACTCCGGTACTGATATCTCGATATCGCGAAGACCGCCCATTGTGCGCTAATTGCTTATTGTTTTACTTTTTGCGCTCCTTGGATAGGTTTATGGGTTTGCACGTCTTGTGCATCGGCCAGCTTGTGTTACTCTTGCATTACGGTGTACAAATAAAGAGTTTATTGATTAGCCTTGGACATACGGACATACACCAGGACATACGGAGCCAAAACGTGGACACTGACTGTGAGACTGGTTCATAAGTTTAAAGTCGCTCAGTGAGCTATGCTAGGAGTTTCTCTGAAGAAACGAATCCGCAACGAGGTGATCCGACAGAGAACCAAAGTAAACGACATAGCTCACCGAAAAAGTAAGCTGAAGTGACAATGGGCCGGTCACATATGTCGAAGAACCGATAACGTATGGAGTAAACGAGTTCTAAGGGGAGACCACATTTAAGCACGTAGTGTAGGACGCCCTCCGGCCAGATGGAGCGACGACCTGCGTAAAGTGGCTGGCAGTAACTACATGCGAAGAGCCGAGGATCGGGCTCAGTGGCATGTATTGGGAGAGGCCTATGTCCAGCAGTGGACTCGTACAGTGATGATGATGATGACACCAGGCGATCCTTGTTTCAATCCACGATCGAACATTTGCTTCGTTTGGTTCGTCGTCACAGATTAATTACTAGTTACTACGTAACGTCTCTTTAGTCTTTTGTATCGGGCGAGTCTTGTCCACACCGACCGCGCGTTTGGATCGTGATCCTGCCGCGCGTTTTGGAGCCGTCTTCCATCTGCCGGTGTGAACCCGGCTAGTAAACGGTCATTGATTAATTGATTACTTTATTTGTTTTACAGAAAAAAACAAGAAGCCATCGTTACTTCGCGCTGTAGTGAAGATACACGGATGGACTTTCATCATAGGGAACGTTTTGTTCGCCATCGTCGACGCTGCTATACGGTAAGTGTTCTTCTAGGTTGCCGCACCAGTTACCAGGTCCGAACTAAATAGTCTGCCTATGACTTGTTTTTTTTTTATGTAACTGCTTGACGAGACGAGCTGGTCGTTTGCCTGATGGTAAGCAATACGCCAGCCCTCAATACCTCAGAACTCCGTCATATATGAACGGATTTGGAAAATTCTTTTTGCGTTGGGTTCAGTATAGCTACGAAGTGCTCCCTTATAAATCTCATCTATATTTGACCTTGGACTTCGAAGATACATCGAAATCGGTTTTTTTTTTATAAAATCTATTCTTGTTTTGAACTCGGTTAAAAAATTAAGCTTTGGTTGTTTCTTCCTTCCAGGTTATCCATCCCAGCATGTCTCGAAGGTTTGATTAATTACTTCTCTCCAGCTCACGCTGGTATTCCAGCTGAACACGCTTACTTGTACGCGGCGGGTGTAGTCGGGTGAGTTAATAGTATATTTTAGTCACTGATTATCAGCCTGTGGTTGGACAGGCTCAAATCTTATACACCACTGAGGTTGCGGGATCGATTCCCGTGACGTGATCCTGGCCCTGTATCTAGATCCGGATCCTGTATCTACGGAACCAGGAACTACGAGGACCATGCTCCCACAACACACAGTCACGAAACAAATTATTGCGCTTTTTTTTTCAAACATTTGTCCCGTCGCGGGAATCGAACCCCCAACCCGGTATTATTATTATGTTATTGCTATTTATATATTTTTTTGTTCCTAAGCAATAACCCATGCTTGGCTATAGTTTAAAAACTCTTTAGATATTTAAATATTTCGCCGTTGCCGAGGTTTGAATATGGGACCTTTACCTTCAGTACAGGAATTGCTCTAAACCAACTGAGCTACCACGGCAGGTGGTCAAAATACTTGTCCTTTTCTTTACCGTCCTAGGGTGACGGAGGCGACATCTATTAAAAAAAACTTTACATATGTATCAAATATGTATGCATATCTTAAAATGTTTGTTATTACTATTATTTGGTTTAAGTTGCTGGCAACATTGTCCTAGCTTAAAAATATTCATGTTTTCAGCTTAATGGCAATAAGCGCCAGTATAATGCATCCGATGCTGCTGTGGTTACTTAACATGGCCATGAAGATACGAGTTGGTTGCGGCTCTCTTATTTACAGAAAGGTAAACTCCATCGGAATTTAACGCGAAATGGTATTAACTTATTCCCCCGTCCCCGTTTTATCATCGGCCTACAAGACGTAGGTACGGCAATTTATTTTTTAGACGACGTTTCATGGTGGACATTCCTCCTGCGCGCACTAAGCGCTTCGCTTCCACTTTTATTATGCGCACTGCTAACGAGTGGAACTCCCTGCCGGAGTCCGATAGCTACAATCTAGGAAGCTTCAAGTCTCGAGTGAACAGGTACTATCTTGGCAAGCGTGCTACATCGTCGACCGCATCGTCGCTTACCATCAGGTGATGTAGTGGACAAACGCAAGCTAACTTAGGGTGACGAGCGCAGTGCACCGCCGCGCAGGATTTTGCAAAACCACGCAAAACAAAGTTCTGGTGCTTTTATTGTTATTGGTTGGCGTATTGCTTACCATCAGGCAAACGACCAGCTCGTCTCGTCATTTAGTTACATAAAAAAAACTAACAATGTAAATAATTAAAAAACCTTTTTATGTAATTGAGTGAAGGACGAGCAGGTTGTCCGCCTGATGGTAAGCAACACACATATTAACAGTTGCAGTAGCGGCCCGAATACTTATTGCCAAATCCGCGGTACTGCATTGCGCTCGTCACCCCGAGACATCAGATATTAAGCCTTATAATGCCCAGTAATTTCACTGGCTACAATGCCCTTCAAACCGGAACACAGTAAAGCTGGCACAACACTGATTGGCGGTGGAATAACTGGAAAATCGGTGGTACCAATCTAGAGGTCTTCACATACGAGAAACCTACCATATAGTTCTCAAATTAATTATCAATCAATCATTTACAAATACATATATCATGTAGTACGAGCTCTGAATCCCACACTAGGATAAATCCTGTGTTGTAGGATTCAGTCTCTTTCATTCGGTATAACTGTTTACAAAGCAAAACAAACAGGTTAGATTTATTAATCAGTGTACCTACTGAATGTGTTAAGTGGTAGCAATATATATTATTTAACCATTAGTTGAAATTAACATATATGATGGGGGTTGATATCAGATGTGTAATAACAATTTCTCTTTTTTTTAGCTAATGCGTCTAGACCTCACTGTAGGCGGGAAAGCCTCGGAAGGCCTAACGGGTCACGTGATAAATTTACTCACGACCGACGCGCAACGGTTCGACATGGCTTGCCTGTTTTTGGTGGATCTAGTTAGAACGCCCATAGAAAGTGCCTTGATTATATATCTGATGTATAGACAGATAGGTGTGGCTACTTTTGCTGGGGTATCGTTTTTGTTGGTGTTTATACCGTTGCAAGGTGAGTTTCAGAAATCTGCCCCTCAAGGGGATTGTTTTAGTTACGGAGTTTGTCCCCGTGGTTAATAAATAGTGTTATGAATTTTTGCTAACAATATTTTTGCTGTAATGAATAACACAGCAACATCCCTGAAAATAGTACTTATTTATTATATTTTAGTAGGATCACATAAAAGATAATGGACTACAGGGTGTGGCAAATTTATGGGACCTACAAAGGTACAGTACAGTGAAGTTTTGTTCTTTGGAAACAACATTGAATTTCAGGGGAAAATAAAAACGGCATGTTTTGATTTTTTTTAAAATTTGGTCAGGCCAAAAAAGGAAAATTTTCAAAAGACGTTCCTGGACTGAATCGGCCCTATTCCCCATCAGGAATGTTTCCCTCAAAGTAACCCATCAAATCAAATCGTAATTGATTAAGAAAATTCTAAATATTTTTTCCTTGCATTTTCTTCTTAGTGCCATAGGTATAAGGCCTCAAAGGTCCCTGGAGGTCTCAGCCACACCCTGTATATTTATAGAGGGCCCGTGTCCCAGCAGTGGGAACATAATGGGCTAATGATGATGATGATGAGGTTGCCGATAAAAATTGCACATAGCGATAATGTCACCCATTGTTCTACCACTATTAGTATATACCTTTAATCTTTTTTTTCCTGTTTGGTGTTTAATGAAGTATTATTGTGTTGTATTGTATGATGATGATGATGATGATGATAATGGTGATGAAATCGCAGGGTACCTCGGCAAGATATCAAGCAAGCTTCGTCGGCAAACCGCCATAAGAACAGACAACCGTATACGGCTAATGAACGAAGTGATACAAAGCATTGAGGCTATCAAAATGTACGCTTGGGAGAATGCATTTGCTAAGATCATTGGACAGGCGAGGAAGTAAGTGTTTTTATTGCCAAGTGATGAGACGAGCTTATTTAGAGTCTAAGCACAGAATACTAAGGGACAGAAGCATCACTCCGCGAAGAAATTTAAACATATAGCGACTCTTGCTATGACGCAATAAAATATATCCATGATGTTCACTCAAATATCTTTTTAAAATGAGTCGCGGTCGCTATTGCAATCACAATCGCAAATTATCCATATGAAGTTTGTGAATATCCTTCAGATGTCAAATTAAAAGGTATCGCCATAGATGTGAGAGTTAGGTAATAAGCCCCTACAACACGTTCACTTTTTTAATTGAATTGAGCCACGAGAGCAAGTCGTTCGCCTGATGTTAAACGTCACGCTTGCTTGCATGAAATGTAGGTATTGCGTAGCATTGCGATCATCCCGAATGATCAGATATTAAGTCTAATATGCCCAGTAATTTTGCTGGCTATGATGGCCTTCAAAACGGAACACAGTAATGCTTGCGCACTATTTGACAATTGAATATCTGCTAACGGTGTGGATCCCAAGGCGGACTTTTGCAAAAACGGCTTACTAACACAAAATAACCGAGTCCACACCGTCCGATTCACGGTCCGATCCCCTATCGAATATTTGCTTCGTTTGGTTTATCGTCACAAATTACTTACTAAAGTAAGAAAGAAAGAAAGAAAATAAGTATATTATTAAACCATCTTATACTAAAAACAGAGGTAATAGGTACAGTTAATTGAAATTAGATGGTCATAAAAGGACAACTCAACATAATGCGCCATGACAACGCGCTGATTTTCAGTTGTGCTCTTTTTCGTGACGAGTAGTTGCAAATTAACTTATAGGTAGGTATTTACATAGAAGTAATTAATAATATTGTTACACATGGGTACATAAAAATTTACATGTTACAGATACAGTTACATATACTATTTATTTATTAGGAAAGTTAAGTTTAGTAAGTCAGAGTGGTACGTATGTCAATACTAGTTATTACCTATCTCTTTCTTTCCTCGTTTGTATCGGGCGAGTGGCGTCCACACCGACCGCGCGTTTGGATCGTCATTCAGCCAGGCGCGTTGGAGCCGATGTGGATCGTCCGGTGTGAACCCAGCTAATGAACATGATAATTTTCAGAAAAGAAATGAATGTGATAAAGAAGATGTCCTGGCTGCGAGCTGTTATGATCTCCTGTGTAAAGCTGAACACAAAAGTAGCTATTCTACTCAGCATCGTCACTTACATATCTGCTGGCAATGACCTTACTGCTGCTAAGGTATGTACCAAATTAGATATATTTGAGTGATAGTTTTAAAATTATTTTTTTGTTTGAAATGGCGATCGAAATTCTAATAAGATAATTATTTCAATTTAAACAATATACCCAAAAATTCTTAAAAAAAATATTGGTGCAAAAGCTAGTAAATTTTTATATTCCAGGTTTTTGTAATATTCTCGTACTATGACATTCTGAAGTACACTCTAGTGGACTTCCTCCCGCTAGCCATCACGTTCACTCTAGAAGCTTACGTTAGCGTGCAGAGGATGCAGGAGTTCCTTCTTTTGCCTGAAGTTGAGAGCCAGAATAGTGTAGACCTGTTAACTATTGAAGAGAAGAGCGCAGTGAAGAGTAATGGGGTATTTGAGAAGATTGGTAATGGGTGAGTTTTTAGTTCTTTTTCTTGCATACCTCCAAAGACTTAGTAACTGTTCATACTGGGCCCTCTCACTCATAGAGAATAGCAAAAACTTCCATACATTCGTGCGAAAATATTATTCTTGGTAAATAGAATAGATTGCGCCCAATTTTATTTTGAGATGGTTTCGATTTTCATTATTTATTTTCCTAACTATGAAAACAGCTCCTTGCCTGTAATGCCTTAAAATTTTTCGCCACACAAACACCGTCTAGATACTTTAGTATCGACCATGTAACACAATATCGTCTAACTAACATATGTTAGTGCTGTAGATAGGATTTATTGCTTTTTTATCGTCTGTACTTTTATTATTTACTATTATATACCACTATTTCAGCCAACAAGCCTACATAAAATCGGAGACGAACCTCGAACAGCTGAGGCCTCCTCTCCTGGTCACCATGAAGGATTACAGCGCGAACTGGAAGAACACCGACGACGACTCGGATGTAGACAAGGAAAAAGTGGTCGCGCTGGGCGATATTAATTTCAATGTAAGTTGTTCTGTAATTTTTTGTGTTGTTCTGAAATCCACACTTACACTATAGCGTAAATTCGAATGAAACTGTCTCTGTGCTACCTTTTCTCGGCTTAACCGAACATGACGAAAATGCGCAGAGACATAGCTTGTAGCCTGGAGAAGCATATCGGATCATTTTCATCCCAATTTAACTTGTGGTTCCCTAGGGGTCGTGAATCGCGATATAACCAAATTAAAAGCGCATGAAGTCGCAAGTAGCTGTTAGTTAGTGTACAAAGAGTAGAAGTAAAATGACCGGGGTCCTCAATCAGTTTGAAAAATAATTTATTTGAGTGGTAGCCTTAATCCATCTCGTATTGTAGGTGACGGCACGTGATTCCGTCCTTGAGGAAATAATGTATTTTCTTCTTAAGATAATATATTCCATTCTTACAGATAAAACCGAACACTCTAACCACAATAGTAGGTACGGTCGGATCAGGCAAGTCTACTCTACTGCAAGCGATTCTAAAAGAGCTGTCGCCGAGCCATGGGCATCTGCAAGTCAATGGTGTTGTGGCGTACGCAGCGCAGGATCCTTGGCTTTTTGATGCTTCGGTAAGTCCTCGAAGATTGTTTTTTTAAATGTGATTGAGAAACGAGATGAGCAAATCATGCACCCGATGATAAACAACAAACCTGCCCATAACAGTTGCGGCACCATTTATTATATTGCTTACAATGGGGTGAACGACCTGGTCGTTATATTTAGTTGTATAAATAAGTCAAAGTCAAATCTAATTTATTAAATAGGCATAAAATGCACTTATAAACTTTATAAATACATAAAACCAATTAAAATCAAAAATATGTTAAAATTGTAACTTCAGTTAACATGACTTTGAAAAAAAGGTAAGCATGTCTACCCATTTCTTTCCCATATTCAAATTGAAGTCCGGGCCCAGAAAATAAATGCGAATACTGACTCTACCACTGCTTCGGAAATACTTTGCTTGAGAAGATAGCATCAAGAAACTCTGCGGTGTTGTCTTTTTTTTTTCAAGAAATATGATTAGTAGCTTCGGTTCAGTATCTCTTTAGATATGAGAAATGTTTGTGTAAAAATATTACATTCCGTAGCCACATATGAATAGCATAGATTTTTTCGCTCGCTTCGATCGCGTCATATTTTCATGTACTTATCGTATAGGATGTGACATTTATTGGTATTGTGTCTCAGATCCGTCAAAACATCCTGTTAGCTGGACTTATGAATAGCATAGATTTTTTAGCTCGCTTTGTTCATGTAATATGTTTATGCACTTATCATATAGAATGTGAATTTATTGGTTTTGTGTCTCCCAGGTCCGTCAAAACATCCTGTTCGGTCAAGAGCTGGACTTACGGCGTTACAAGCAGGTGATCAAGTGTTGCCAGCTGAAGAGCGACCTGGAGATATTGCCGCATGGCGATAAGACCATCGTGGGCGAACGAGGTGAGAGGACATCACAATTAGCACAGTTAAGCTAAAGTTTCCTAGGACAGCGGTTCCGCGGTTTGCTAATAAAGTTAATTCAATGGAAGCCCTAGGGCTGCAAAGTGCCGCTTTAATCCGCCTGTACGCAGTGGTGAGAAATAATGATATATTTTATTTTTATTTTCTCCGAAAAACATACAGTAAAGAAAAACAACTAAATAACTAAACAAGAAAGTTACAGATAAAAATAATAATCTAAAACCTATGTTTTGATGCGCCTTTTATGGTTAGGTCGGTATTGCATGCTAATAAATAGATTTACAATGCATTGTCATCGAGTTGTGAGTTACAGTGAGAAGTGCTCGAAATTTGATTTGCAAGATTCCTCACGAAACGACAGAAAGAGACAAACAAGATGGTGACTTAAAAAAAAATGGTTAAAAAAAAGGTTAATAAACATTATTTTTATTTTTTATATTTCTACAGGTACCTCACTGTCCGGCGGGCAAAGAGCAAGAATATCTCTAGCCAGATGTGTCTACCAAATAGCAGATATTTACCTACTGGACGATCCCTTGGCGGCTGTGGATTCTAAGGTATAATGAACTTATCAATAAAAGTTTTAGTAGCTATTTATATTGGAGTGTCTTGACGGAGACGTGCGAGCTAGATTGTGCCTTATCGCTGGGTGCGAGAGTAGCTATTTATATTGATTTATATTGGGATGTCTTGACGGAGACGTACGAGCTAGATTGTGTCTTATCGCTGGGTGCGAGAGTAGCTATTTATATTGATTTATATAGGGATGTCTTGACGGAGACGTGCGAGCTAGATTCAGCCTTATCGCTGGTTGCGAGGGTAGCTATTTATATTGGGGTGTCTTAACAGACGTGCGAGCTAAATTGTTCCTTATCGCTGGGTGCTAGAGTCGGTTTTTACTACGTCTTGACAGAGTGAACCTTCTATACATAGTACTATTATATAGCCGGTTTTTATTTTAAACTTATGATTATGACACAGCCCCTGTGGTGTAGTGGTTGGGCAGGTTGGCTCAAATCCCATACACCACTAAGATTGCGGGTTCGATTCCAGCTACAACAAGTGTTTGTGTACAGAAAAAGAAAAGCGTAATAATTTGTCTCGTGTATGTACGTTGTGGAAGCATGGTTATCATAGCTCCTGGTTCCTAAATACAGGGAATCCTATTTAGGGGCCAGGATCTATGTATGTGATCATTGGGCGTCATTTATTTATTTATTAATATTTAGTTTTATTTTATATATTGGTATTGATATATATTTCGTTCCAATGTTGTTTTTTAACCGACCTCAAAAAAGGAGGTAGAGGAAGGTACTCTGTTCGTTTTTTTAATGTTTGTTACCTCAGAACTCCGTCATTTATGAACCGATTTGAACAATTATTTTGCGTCGGGTTTAGTATAGCTATGAAGTGGTCCCATATACATTTCATCGATATTTGACTTTGGACTTCGAAGATACATTGAAGTCAGTTTTTGTTTTTTTTCTAAAAATTAATGATTACTTTTACCTATGAATAATCACAAAAGACTAAGGAACAGAAGCAACACTCCGCAAAGAAATTTAAACAAATAGCGACTCTTGCTACGACGCAATAGAGTTCAATTGAGCTCGCTTAGCGCTGCATACCTACCAGTCATATTAACCTACAGAGCGCTTCTCTTTCTATCGCGCCGCTCTTATCTCTTCTGACGCGGCACGTGTAACGACGCGCGACCCGCCGTCGGTGTCCGGCTATGTACTTGTAGCTTCGTACCTACAGTGCGCTAGGCCCGGTATTATGTAAATTTGACTAGCCCAGTGTAACAAACAATGTAATAATGCCAATAAATAATTATATTATATTATATTCTATGCTCAAAGGTGGCTCAAGCGATCTACGACGATTGCATCCGAGGTTTTCTCCGAGATTCGGCCACAGTGCTGGTCACTCACCGAGTGCAGTACGCCAAATACGCACATAACGTATGCGTAATGAGGAGTGGGCGGGTAAGCTTTATTTTTATGTAACTGAATGACGAGACGAGCTGGTCGTTTGTCTGATGGTAAGCAATACGCCAGCCCATAACAATAACAGCACCACCCAGAACATTGTTTTGCAAAATCCTGCGCGGCGCTGCACTGCGCTCGTCACCTGAGTCAATTAACTGTTGAGTCTCATAATGCCCAGTAATTTCACTGGCTACAATGCCCTTCAAACCGGAAGACAGTAATGCTTGCGCACTACTGCTTGGCGGCTGAATAACTGGCAAAGCGGTGGTACCCAGCCAGACGGCCTCTCGCATACGAGAAACCTACCACCAGTAAAAAAAATATAAGCTATACAAATATCTGTATTTTTAACCAAAAATGATGTTTTGAGTTTGACCACTATGTGTGTCTGTCTGTGGCACCGTAGCTTTTAAACGGGTGAACCGATTTGAAAGCAGGTTATCTAGCGGTGGTCCTTAGACATGTTTTATCAAAATCGATTCTGCCGTTTTTCACTTATTGTTTTTTTTTCTACCTATATATATATATATATATATAAACTATCTACGTATAGCTATAACGTATCTACCTACGTATTACTACAACAGATAGGTTGACTGGAAGAGATCGCTTTTAGCGATAAGTCCGCCCATTGTACTGTAGTTTGTAAGCCAATTCCTGTACAATAGGGGATCGGTCAGAAATTGAGAAAACATCTAAAATGTAGTTAGAACGAATGTTCGTCGAACCAGAAAGATCAGTCAATCAATTATTTTGTGAAATAATAATGATTTATATTTTTAAATCAATAAATAAAATCTAATAATTCTGACATTTTTAATCTGTTCTTCATCTCAAACGAAACAACAATCACAGCGCATGACGTCATTTGTAGACAAATGCCGTGAGTCAAGCTTGTGTTTATTTTACGATTTTGCTTTTCATAAAATGTATTTTTGCTAATTTTTTCGTTCCATTACTAGAATATAGTCCCCAAACTTCACAAAACGTATTAGAATCTCTTTGCAAGTTTTATTTCGAAGAGTTTGTCGTGTCTACCTACATATGACGTCACAAGTTTTGAGGTGACCTTTTGCGCGGCAGTATTTAAAACATAATATTTAAACATAGTTTTAGGTACTTTTAGAGCGTAATTTAATTAAAATAGTATTTTTCGTGGCTATATATATTAATTGTAGTTAATATAAAACATTTTCTGAAAAGTTGTCCGATCCCCTATTGATATATTTTGTTATGGTGTCCAATAAAGAATTTTTGTATTGTATTGTATTGCCAGGATCTATGTATGTAATTGTTACTTGTATACTTACAAGCTTTTATTTGACTTCCGATGTATGTATGTAACTATGTTTGTTCGGGTGGAATCTTGCAAGTAGAATCAGAACCACTTCCTCTTATCCTACGAAGTTGAAATTGTGCATACTTGTCAAAGTCCGATGACAATGCAATATTATGGTGACAGCTGATCTGATGATGGAGACGGAAGGTGGGCAATGGAACCGACGGATAATCGTAAACTACTAGTGTTTGGGCTCATTTTAATCTGCTCGCGGTTATGATTACGAATTTGTTAAAAGCTTGGCTTTAAAAAAAACAATTTAACAATAAACTTATTTTCCAACAGATTGTAGCGCAGGGGTCCTACAACGAACTAAACAATGTGTCAGAGTTCGCGAAACTAATAGAAATGACTGAGAAGAACGAAGAACAGAAGCAGAAACAGAAAGCAGCTGCCTACGAGAGCCAGGAGGCTGTGGTGGTATGTACTATTCATTAATTTGTACTGGCACTTAGAAACATAATATTCATCAATATCTATACTATTACTAGCTGACCCGGCAAACGTTCTTTTGCCATTTAAATTAAAAAGAAATGTTAAGGGTGAACAACCCTTATCACTTAGGGGTATGAAAAATAGATAGTAGCCGATTGTCAGACCTACTGAATATGCATATAAAATTTGGTAAAAATCATTAAAGCCGTTTCGGAGGAGTAAGGTAATTAACATTGTGACACGAGAAATGGAAAAGAGCCAATTTTGTACATTGGAGATATTTTTGCAAAACTAACTGGGATCGACTATTTAGAGGGTACTGAACACGAATCCACGGTTTTTATATTTTTTGTCTGTTTGTTTTGTGTTTGTTATCTCTAGACTCGGAAACTGGTGAACGGATATTAACGTGGTTTTCAGGGTTTGATAGCATTTTTCCAACTAAGATTATAAGGTGTGTTACATCAAAATCGGTTGAGTGATAACGAACATACAGCTTGACCTCTTCATAGCACGCGCTCCCATACACTGGGGACTACTGAGGTCTTGCTAAGATGGTCTTTTAAAAAATACGAATATGGCCTTACTCTGTCTTTTCCGCGGACCAAGTCGCTGGAAAAAGCTAATTATAAATATAAACGGCTACACTCACGTTATGATTGTGTCGGGAGAACTTCGACCAGGTTTCGGACAAAGGATGTCCTTCTTCCGGGAGTTCGCTTTGGATTCGCGGCGCAGACTCCGCGACAAGGATGTCTTTCTACACATACAATTAAACGTTCCAAAGATCCAATCTGAAAATTCATAATCTGAAAAAAACTGAAAAATATAGTGTAGGTCCGTTGTCCCGTAGGCCTTGTTCCGGCTATGGGGACAATAGGACGTCATAAAATGTTCGTACCATTGTCCCCTTTACAGAGATACAGCCACTAGGTTAGGTTATGTTAGGACTGTGACCACACAGCGCGAGCCGAGCGAGCGAAGCGAGCGTGCCGCGGCAGCGGACGGCGAAGCGCCAGAAAGTAGTTTTCCCATATAAAGTTTACTTTACTATATCAACGGAAACAGAGTAAGGGGACATCGAGACGTATTTCTTAATATTTTATTAAAGTACCACTGTCCCCGTTTAAAGGGGTCACTGCTTACGGGGACAACGGACCTACACCAAAAAAATATTGAATTTACGTGCTGTCTGAATTAATAATATGAATTCATATGATTATTTATTTTGCACATAATGAGTCATGCCTCAAATAAATGAAATTTGAATATTATGAATTCAGAGAGGTATTCCGGCTGTATGAGGCCAACCTTCGACTCCAATACGTAAAGTCTGGCCTAGCGCACTCCGCTCTGTAGGTACGAAGCTACAAGTACATAGCCGGACACCGACGGCGGGTCGCGCGTCGTTACACGTGCCGCGTCAGAAGAGATAAGAGCGGCGCGATAGAAAGAGAGACGCTCTGTAGGTTAATATGATTGGTATGTATGCAGCGCTACGCGAGCTGAATTGAACTTTATTGCGTCGTAGCAAAAGTCGCTATTTGTTTAAATTTCTTTGCGGAGTCATGCTTCTGTCCCTTAGTATTCTGTCGTAAAGTTATACAATATGTACCTGTTTTCGTATAAAAGTTGTGTCAAGTTATTTTGTGTATTATTAGATTCTAAATAAAATACATTTTCGGATAACTTGAAAAGTTGTTAAAAGGTATTATGAGTCTCACACGCTAATTAAAGTACATTTTCAAGGTATACAACGCTATCGTGAAAGCGGAGAGCAGAGCGGACGCGAAAAGGAGTGTTAGTTGATTTTTTCATTTATCGATGTTTGTACAGAGTAGAACAACAAATAATTCATTTTATGACAACGAAAACCGTCTTCAATTCTGGGCCCCAATTCACTTATGACAAGTCGGCGATTCCTTGCTTCGAAATTACGTCGATTCCTTCATTAATTAACGACATCTCTATGACGCATTCATATATTCATATATATGACGCGTCATAGAGAATACAAATTTCGTAGATGTCGTTTATTAATGAAAGAATCGACGTTTCCTCGAAGCAAGGAATCGCCAAGTTGTCATAGTAAATTGAGGCCCTGATGTATCTTCCAAGGTCGAAAATCGATGAGATTTATATGAACCCAACGTCCAGAATTTTCCAAATCAGTTTATAAATGACGGACGGTTTGATACAACAAAAAAAATACAATCGAATTGAGAACCTCCTCACTTATTGAAGTCGGTTAAAAATTGATGTTTTTTTTAATGTCCTTAGATTGTTTTTCTCAATGTAGCTTTAAAAATATGCCTCTTAAAATATTGTTTTAATTTTGGCTTCTCACGCTTTCTGGTTTTACCCAGTTTTGACAGTGCCGTGTAGTTGGTCGACTCAAAACATAAGTAGACGGTTCGAATCCCGCTACGGGGTAAATGTTGGTGCATACAAAAAAGCGCGAGCGTTTTTTTCGTGTCTTTGTGTTCGTGGACCATCATCGTAGTTCCTGGTTCCCTAGATACAGGGTACCACCAGGTTCTGTGTCACTGTGTACATACAGGGTGGTCAAAACAGTGACAGCCAAAAATATGATCTTTATTTAATTAATGTATTTGGTTTATCGTGTTAATAAAATAAAGTAAATTGAATTGAATGATACATACAGGGAATATTTTCAGAAATTGGGGGTATCTGAAAATATCCCGGTATGATGAATTGAGGTTTTGGACGTCAGTTTGTATAATTGTTTGTATACACCCTGTATAATGTATATGAATGCTGAGCGTAAAAAAAAAGATATTTTCGCATATTTGTTAACTTTCAAATTTTTTTCATTTTATGTTACTGAGTGATTTGACGAGCAAGTCGTTCGCCGAAGCACTGCGTAGCACTGCATTGCTCTCATCACCCCGAGACATCAGATCAGATCAGTCTCAAACGCCTGGTAATTTTGCTAGCTACAATGCCCTTCGAACAGGAACATAGTAAGGCACTACTGCTTGGCGGCAGAATAACTGGCAAAGCTGTGGTACCTACCCAGACGGCTTCCCAAAGATAATATAATCACTAAGTTTAAAGATACGGCACTCCTTTGTTAGCTGTTTGTCCGATCATTGTTTCACTAAATACAAATACTCTTTTTTGTATACCAGTAACATAAAAAAAATGATTACAGATAAACCTTATTACTAGGGTAGTACAATGGGCGGTCTTATCGCTTAGAGCGATCTCTTCCAGACAACCTTTGGATGGACAGTATCGGAAGTAAAGAAGTAGACGGTGGTGTACAATAATTCATAAATAAATAATACTATTAAGCCATTAGATACTAAAGTCTTTTACTATTCGCTATATCTACAATCATTTTTATCCTGTTATTGCAATGTATTTAATATCTATTTATAATGTTTATGTATGTTTATTATATTTTAATTATATTGTATGTATTAAAATTATTTACTATTTCATTAGTGTGTATTTTATGTAATTGGTTTATGTAAGTGTATTGAGATATTGGAACCACCGTCCATTATTTTTGCGTTATTCCTCTCCCTGCACGGTTGTCTGGAAGAGATCGCTTTTAGCGATAAGACCGCCAATTGTTACCCTTTTTTAAGTTGTTTTTATTATTAATAATATTATGTGTGTGCTTCAATTCAAGTGATTTAGTTTTTTTGTTTCACTTCTGTGAGAAGTGGAAAAGGAGTCCCATATCTTATTTTATAACTTTCTTATCTTACGTATTTTCCAGGAACACAGCTACAAACTGCGTTCACAAAGATCTATGTCGGAAGCGTCACAGCTGTCTTTCAACTTGGATATGGACAACCAGGACCCAAAATATGAAGGTACTTTTGTTGACCCTACTTCTTCTTTTTACTCGACTAGAGAAGCCAAAAGGGAGAGTAATGTTTTAGCAGTGGTTCTTTGACATGTTTTATCGAAATCGGTGCAGCCGTTTTTTACTTTTTTTGTTTCCGGCGTTTCGGTTCCGTACCGTGATAGTTAGACAGTTGAAATTTTCACAGATGATGTATTTCGGTTGCCGCTATAACAACAAACACAAAAAAAAACCGAATAAAATAAATATTTAAGGAGGCTCCCATACAACAAACGTGATTTTTTTTTTGCTTGATATTGATGACGGCAACAGCTACACGCTTGAAATATTCACAGAATATTTAGTTATATATTCACTTTAAAAATAAATAATTAAATAAAAAAAAACGAATATTTAAGTGGGGCTCCTATGTAACAGATATGATTTTTTGCCGTTTTTATAGACGGTACCCGCAGAGTCCGACTCGCACTTGACCGGTTTTTTTAATGTTAGTTTACTGAAACTGCTTGTTACGTTTTAATTCTCAGGTGAAGCCCAAAACAAGGGCTCGGTGGACAGCGGAGTGTACATGTCTTACATCAAGAGTGGCGGCAACAAGCTGTCGATGTTCCTATTGTTTGTGCTGTTCATATCTGCGCAGATATTCTACTCCTCCACCGACATTTGGCTCAAAGACTGGTGAGTATGTTAGCAAAAGTTGTTCAGTTGTCGATACTGAACAGTTTTGTGAAATATTGCGCATCGGTTTTGGATCATACTGTATACTGTGTTTTTTTTTTAAATCAATTTATAGATAGTTGTTGTTGACAAAGTTTTAAAATATGTCCCTCAGTTTCTTGCCGTATCTTCTGAGTAGTGGTTCTTTTTCCGATACGGTGGTAGAGTGATGACGAGACGAGCTGGTAGTTTGCCTGATGGTAAGCAATACGCCAGCCCATAACAATAACAGAACCACCCGGAACTTTGTTTTGCAAAATCCTGCGCGGCGCTGCACTGCGCTCGTCACCCTGAGACAATTAGCTGTTGAGTCTCATAATGCCCAGTAATTTCGCTGGGACCAATGCCCTTTAAGCCGGAACACAGTAATGCTTGCGCTACTTGGCGGCTGAATAACTGGCAAAGCGGTGGTACCCATCCAGACGGCCTCTCGCATACGAGAAACCTACCACCAGTTAATTGACGTTCATAAGTGTGTCTGACGACAAAATTGAAATAAAGAACTTTTGATTGATTGATTGATTGATTGACTGAATTCTAAACTAAGCGTTTTTTTTATGTTACTGAGCGATGAGACGAGCAAAATTTGGAATGGAGGTAGCTTATACCCTGGATTAACACATAGGCTTTGGAGCTTTGGAGTGGTAAGCACTGGCCGTGGTTGTAATACCACCCACCGAACAAAGCCATGCCGTCAAGCGACCTAGTCGTGTTTCGGGATGATGTTCGGTGAACCATCGGGGAGACGGGTCTGAGCAGCCGCTCAACTGCCGTCTCTTTCTAGATCTATGTGCTCCATCTTAGGCCACATCATCGCTTCACATCAGGCGAGATAGTGGCCAAACATAGATCGATTAAGTGTAAAAAAAAATGCTGTTTGTTCCGGGAAACCGCGGGTGAAACTGCGGGGCGCACTAGTATATAATATTGTAATTTGTCCTCAGGGTAAACCTTGAAGAAGAAAGCAGCGCCCTCAAAGTTTCAGCGACGAATACCACACCGGGCGCACCTCCTCCAGGTATTTTTTTTTTAATTCATCAATGAGACGAGCAAGTCGTTTGTCTGATGGTAAGCACCACGCTTGCCCATAACAATAGGGGATCGGACAGCAATCGAGAAAATATCTAAAATGTTGTGAGAACGAATGTTCGTCGAACCAGAAAGATCAGTCAATCAATATTTTTGTGAAATAATAAAGATTTATATGTTTTAATCAATAAATAATTCTGACATTTTTAATCTGTTCTTCAAACGAAACAACAATCACAGCGCATGACGTCATTTGTAGGCAAATGCCGTGAGTCAAACTTGTGTTTATTTTACTTTTTTGCTTTTCATAAAATGTATTTTTGTTAATTTTCTCGTTCCATTACTATAATATCGTCCCCAAACTTCACAAAACGTATTTAAATCTCTTTGCAAGTTTTATTTCGAAGTGTTTGTCGTTTTCTACCTACATATGACGTCACAAGTTTTGAGGTGACCTTATGCGCGGCAATATTTGAAACATAATATTTAAATATAGTTTTAGTTACTTTTAGAGCGTTATTTAATTAAAATAGTATTTTTCATGGCTTTATATATTCATCGTAGTTAATTTAAAACACTTTCTGAAAAGTTGTCCGATCCCCTATTTCATTTCAAGCACTGCATTGCGCTTATCACCCCGAGACATCAGATATTAAGTCTCTTAGTAATTTTACTAGCTATAATGCCCTTCTAACCGGACCACAATAATGCTTGCGCACTACTGCTTGGCGGCAGAATAACTAGCAAAGCGGTGGTACCTACCCAGATGGCCTCTCGCATACGAAAGGAATAAAGGTAATTTAGGTAGGTAATAATAGGTAAGCGCCGTAACACAATCATCGGATGGGTTAAGGGTTTATATTACATTGTTCGTTGATATATTTTAAAACAATGCAATGGAATCAGGCGTGACGTTGCGGAAATTCATCTCAAAACTGAAGCAATGAAAATATATGAAAGAAAGAAAGAAAGAAAGAAACAATTTATTTTTGACAAAACTGCACACAACAAACAATGCACATACACATGTGCAGCAGGACAGAAAAAAAGACGTGTGGCACTCGGAGACTGCCGCGGTAAAGCTATTGCATAGCATTCGGAGTGGGGGGTGTTAGGTTATTTTCGTTACGGAATTTCTGGATTCGGTCTCCACGCTCAAGGCCCGCGATAGAAGCTATGCAATAGCTTAAAAAAACAAACAGTCACAGCGTGTGTATGGAGATCGCTGCCGTGTACAGCAGTGTAGGTTGTTGTTAGTTCCTAACAACTACCTACATAATACAAAGAAGAAATTGTACAAAGAGTGTTGTTGTTAGGAACTAACAACAACCTACATAATATTCAGCAGGATTACACTATATATTTTCATTGCGTTTCAGTATTTTGAAACATTTTAAGAGTTGAAAAAGGGACATCCCCGCAGTTTCTTGGTGCTATCCTTTCTAGCGGGCGTACTTCCGAAGCACTGGTAGAGTCAGTTTTGATTTCAATTTGATTATGGGAAAGAAATGGGTAGACATGCTTACCTTTTTAACCGACTTCAAAAAAGGAGGAGGTTCTCAATTCGACAGTATGTTTTCTTTTGTATGTTTGTTATGCGATTACTCCGCCAATTATGAATAGATTTTGATGATTTTTTTTTGTTTGTTAGGTCATACTTCAGAGGTGGTCCCATACAAATTTTATTGAAATTGATTCGCGCTGAATGTTTATTGTTTTTGTTAATTTTTAAAAACAATTACAAAAACAAGAAATATAGGTTTAGTCTTGAAGTCAGTTCTTGTTTTTTTTTTTATATATCAAAGTCATGTAAGTTACAATTTTTAACATATTTAATTTGATTGAAATTTTTTTTAGATTTATTGGGCTCACGTTTGACAACAACTCACCTGATGGTAATCGTAGTTGCGGTCTAAGGTGGAGCACGTTTGCCCATGAGGTGCCTATTCACTCTTCGTTTATGACGTTTAAAAGTGCATTTTATGATTTTGGATTTTGACTTTGACTTTATTTACGTCTGTTCCAGTAACATTCGAGAACATGCCATCCAATCGGTTCCAGTTGACTCGCGAACAATGCCTCTATGTGTACGCAAGTCTCATAGCGATCTGCATATTCTTCACTTGGAACAAACTTGTTGTGTTCTACAACACTTGTATCAAGGCATCTGTGACGCTGCACGAGACTATGTATCGGTGAGTGACTATTTAATACAACGAAATACAATACAATACAACAAAACACAATGATAACACAGTAAAATACAATACAAATACCATGAAAATACAATGACAAACAGCAAAATACAATACAATTCAATTATAATAATGCAATAACATGACTCGAATGCATTCAATAAAATAAATCTAACTATGTGTTTGCAAGTTTCACGGCGATTTGCATATTCTTCATTTGGAACAAACTTGTTGTGTTCTACAAAACTCGAATCAAAGCTTTTGTGACGCTGCACGGGACTATGTATCGGTGAGTGATTATAAATACAACGAAATACAATAAAATTACAACAAAATACAATGACATAACAGTAAAATACAATATAATTAAATAATAATTACAATGACAGTATGTGTAAGCAAGTCTCATAGCGATCTGCACATTCTTCACTTGGAACAAACTTGTTGTGTTCCACAATACTTGTATCAAGGATTCTGTGACGCAGCACAATACTATATCGGTGAGTGACTTAAAAATACGACAAAATACAATACATTTCAAAAATATTACACACAACTTGAACATGCTTTTACGAGTTTGCAAGTCTCATAGCGATATACACATTCTTCAATTGAAACAAACATATTTTGTAGAATACTTGTATCAAAGCTTTTTATGTAATTGCTCAACGGATTTGATTGAAATTCGAAATTGAGTAAGCTTATATCCTCTTTTTATCCGAAAAACTGCGAATGAAACAGCGGGGCTTTACTTTTTGATACTTTTCAAATGCCCTATATGTAATACGGTTGTTACAGAGGCGTGACGAGCGCTCCCATGTGGTTCTTCCACCACAACCCCTCGGGGCGGATCCTGAACAGATTCTCCAAGGACATGGGGCAGGTTGACACACTACTGCCGGTCGCACTTGTCGACTGTCTCGGGGTAAGATACTTTCCATTTTAGGCCGCCTTGGTTGGGACCACCGCTTTGCCATCTATTCAACCGTCACGCAGTAGTGCGCAAGCATTACTGTGTTCCGGCTTGAAGGGTAATTACGGTATGATGGCTACAATGGCCATCATAGCGAATTAATATCTGATGTCTCGACGTGTCACCTTTAAACGAAGAAGGCTCACGAGTATTCTTTTTTATGAAACTGAATGATAAGACGAGTAAATCGATCGCTTGATGGTAAGCGCCACGCCTGCCGATAACAATTGCAGCGCCACCAAGAACTTTTAATACCATAAAAAGCACTGCATAGCAGTGCATTGCGCTCACCCTGAAACATCACATATTTAGTCTCATATGCCCAGTAATTTCACCGTCTACGAAGCCTTTAAATCGAAACACAATAATGCTTGCGCACTACTGCTTCACGGCAATATAAATGGCAAAGTTAGGCATACAATAGGGAATAATTGAATATATACAATTAATATATATAGCCATGAAAAATACTATTTTAATTAAATTACGCTCTAAAAGTACCTAAAACTATGTTTAAATATTATGTTTCAAATATTGCCGCGCAAAAGGTCACCTCAAAACTTGTGACGTCATATGTAGGTAGAAAACGACAAACTCGTCGAAATAAAACTTGCAAAGAGATTCAAATACGTTTTGTGAAGTTTGGGGACTATATTGTAGTAATGGAACGAAAACATTAGGAAAAATACATTTTATGAAAAGCAAAAACGTAAAATAAACACAAGCTTGACTCGCGGCATTTGCCTACAAATGACGTCATGCGCTGTGATTGTTGTTTCGTTTGAGATTAAGAACAGATTAAAAATGTCAGATTTATTTATTGATTTAAAAATATAAATCATTATTATTTCACAAAAATATTGATTGAACGATCTTTCTGGTTCGACGAACATTCGTTCTAACTACATTTTGGATTTTTTCTCGATTACTGTCCGATCCCCTATTAATACTTAATTTAATCATGGTTTCCCTCCACAGTTCTTCCTAGAAGTGATAGCTATTCTCGTAGTAGTGTGCTTAGTGAACTGGTGGCTCCTGCTGCCGACTGGTCTGGTCGCCATAATGCTGTTTGGGCTGCGAGCGCTGTTCCTCTGTACCAGTCGAGAGCTGAAACGGATTGAAGCTATTGGTGAGTTAAAAAAACTGGCCAAGTGCGAGTCGGACTCGCGCACGAAAGGTTCCGTACCATCCTACTTCCTACTGATATTATAAACGGGAAAGTTTGTAAGAATGTATGGATGTTTGTTTGTTACTCTTTCACGCTAAAACTACCAAACTGATTTTGATGAAGTTTGGTATGTAAGTACTTTAGGACTTGGAATAGCACATAGGCTACTTTTTATCGCGAGGAACCGCGAGGCGCAGTTATCTATAAAAACGGCAAATAACGGCCTTAAATATTAATTTTATTCTGTTTTTTAGTATTTGTTGTTATAGCGGCAACAGAAATACATCATCTATGAAAATTTCAACTGTCTTACTATCACGGTTCATGAGATACAGCCTGGTGACAGACGGACAGACAGCGGAGTCTTAGTAATAAGGTCCCGTTTTACCCTTTGTACAGTTAGTAATTACATAGAAGACAAAGATGCATGGAACATTCCGCTTCTGCCAAGTAGCCAACTGGCACATAAGAAGAATAATATTGTCAAAAATAAACATAAAATATTGAAACAAAGTTCTAAAAAAATGCCCCTCAGTTTCTTGCCGTATCTTCTGAGTAGTGGTTATTTTTCCGATACGGTGGTAGTCATTGTAATAATTGACGTTCATAAGTGCGTCTGTGATGACAAATATGAATAAAGAACTTTTGATTGATTAATCTTTTTTTTCTTCCAGCTCGGAGCCAGTCTCTAAACCACCTATCGTCGACAGTCTCCGGACTGACGACTATAAGATCAACGGGCCACCAAAGGACGCTAGCCCGAGAGTTCGACAAGTTGCAAGATTTGCACAGCTCGTCGTGGTCGCTACTGCTTAACACTAACAGGTGAGGTAATATGAGCCTTACCGGTGTCCCTCTGAACTTCGATTCTTTATTTCGACACGACGCTTACTTCGAAAAAATGTAGTTCGACAAGTCGGTGTTTCGACTTAACATAATAGGGGATCGGACAACTTTTCAGAAAGTGTTTTATATTAACTACAATGAATATATATAGCCATGAAAAATACTATTTTAATTAAATAACGCTCTAAAAGTACCTAAAACTATGTTTCAAATATTGCCGCGCAAAAGGTCATCTTAAAACTTGTGATGTCATAGGATGTAGGTAGAAAACGACAAAGTCTTCGAAATAAAACTTGCAAAGAGATTTAAATACGTTTTGTGAAGTTTGGGGACGATATTGTAGTAATGAAACGAAAAAATTAGCAAAAATATATTTTATGAAAAGAAAAAACGTAAAATAAACACAAGCTTGACTCACGGCATTTGTCTACAAATGACGTCATGCGCTGTGATTGTTGTTTCGTTTGAGATGAAGAACAGATTAAAAATGTCAGAATTCTTTATTAATTTAAAAATATAAATCATTATTATTTCACAAAAATATTGATTGAATGATCTTTCTAGCTCTACGAACATTCGTTCTAACTACATTTTAGATTTTTTCTCGATTTCTGTCCGATCCCCTATTGTACAAGTATTAGTTCGACTGAAAATACTTCGACAACAAAAACATAAATAATAAAAAAATATATGTATAGATGATGATGATGATGATGATTATTTGATCGTTGCGTTTTGTTACAGGGCGTTTGGATTCTGGATGGACATGATATGCTGCGTTTATTTGGCGTTTGTTACTTTCAGCTTTTTCCTCTTCGCTGGCGATGGTAATTACTACGATGACTATGACGGTGGTGACGATGACGATGACGACGATTGCGATGACGATAACGATGATGATGACGATGACGATGATGATGAGGATGGCGATGATGACGATTTTAATTATAAAAAAAAATATTTTGATTATTTCAATGTTAAATGTAATAATTAATTAAATTTAATATATTGATGACATTAATTTTATTCAATATCTGGAAACATTTGCACGCCTGCAAAGGCAGAATAAGAGATCTTTTTTAACATTGTTTACATCTGTACCATACCTTATTTTGTGCAAATAAATTGTTATGATTATGAGCATATATGGGAGCGAGTGTGGCTCAGTGGGAGCGCGTGCGACTTTCGATCCGACACACCCGAGTTCGAATCCCGCTAGCCTCGCACCACTGGCTTTCTTAAGTTATGTGCGGATTTAACACTCACTTTAAAAACGGTGAAGGAAAACATCGTGAGGAAACCGGCATGTCCAAGATTTTTTCACAAAAAGTCAAGGACATGTGACATCCACCAACCCGCACTGGGCCAGCGTGGTGGATTATGGCCCGTTCTCTCTCTATGAGAGAAGGCCCGTGTCCCAGCAGTGGGAACGTGATGGGCTGATGATGATGACGATGATGATGATGACGATGATGACGATGATGATGATGATGATGATGATGATTATTTTTTATTTACAGATACAATAGGAGGCAGCGTAGGTTTAGCTATAACCCAAGTTATTGGACTGGTCGGCATGTGCCAGTACGGAATGCGACAAACGGCTGAAGTGGAGAATCAGATGACATCCGTGAGTATCACTTATTGTTAGACAGCCTCTGTGGTGTAGTGGTTGGGCAGGTTGGCTCAAATCTCATGAGGTTGCGGGTTCGATTGCAGCGATGGGACAATGTTTGTACACAGAAACAAAAAAAGAATCATCAAAATCAATTCATAATTGGCGGAGTAATCGCGTAACAAATATACAGACAAATAAAAATTAAAAAAAACATACCGTCGAATTGAGGAACCTTCCTTTTTTGAAATGGGTTAAAAAAGTGCAAGCATTTGTTTCGTGTCTTGGAGGAGTAAGACCCTAACTAGGATTCCCTATATCTAGGGAAGCAGTAACTACGAGGACCATGGTCCCACAGCACCCCGAGACGATTTTAAAATTAAGATCCATATCGGCAAAATCATTGTATCAATTTGTACATATTTACGATCATTTTTTTTATGTAACTGAATGACGAGACGAGCTGGACGTTTGCCTGATGGTAAGCAATACGCCAGCCCATAACAATAACAGCACCACCCAGAACTTTGTTTTGCAAAATCCTGTGCGGCGCTGCACTGCGCTCGTCACCCTGAGACATTACATTATTATTTATTGAATTGACCTCTACCTCTTACAATGCTATGCCCTGCCCGGGTCATATGAACAAAATATATAATGTGTTTGATCTGTTACATATGAATGCGATAAATAATTGAATATGAATAAGAAAAACGTTTTTTTTTGCAGGTAGAAAGAATCCTAGAGTACACCAACTTGCCTGCTGAATATCCGATAGAAAAAGACGAGAAGGCGTTAAAAACCAACCATCCTGAATTGGACTTCGATAAATGGCCTACTAAAGGTACATACAATAATAATAATAGAAATAATAATAATAAAAATTCACCTTTAGCCCAATCATAAGTAATTTCCATATCTCCTATAATAGTCCTCGCACTTATCGGGGGCTGTCTTTCATTGCATCTTCTTAATGATTCACTTAGAGACAGTCCCCAAAAAGTGTTGCCCATTACATATCTAAATTAATTGCTCTAAGAGGCCTCTACGTGTTGGACTCATGTCCCCGCGCCCAAGCCTTCCAAAGTACCGGGTGTAACCCGTGAGAAAGAGCGATAGAAATAAATAATAATAATTCTTTGTTAGTTCTTTTTTATGATATTTTTATACTAAATAGAGGATTACAGTTGGTTTCTCACAAATATCGTTTGTGCTTTGTGTACAGAATTTGTAACAACAGAGGGCCCATATTCATATTTTTTCGACAACCATCTTAGCAAGACCTTCCAAGTATATGAGAGCGCGTACTACGAAGAGGTCAAGCTGTATCTTCGTAGTCACTCAACCGATTTTGATATAACATAACCTATCATTTAGGTTGGGACTAATGCTACCTAATCCTGAAAACCGCATTAAAGGTTTTCGTTTAATGGGTCTAGTCCTACCTAAAAAAATATCATGAGACAGATGCCGAAGTCTCATTCCATAGACCAGTTGTCATTCATTAAAAATTTGCCTCAATAGCCCAATTATAAGTAATTTCCATATCCTCTGATGAGTGCGTTGACTATTGTATAACAGATACAATAGTCCTCGCACTTATCAGGGGCTGTCTTTGATCGCATTTTTTTATTATATATATGTTTGCGTTTGACTCACCTGTTGTACGCTATCTCACCTGTTGTTAAGTGACGATGCGGTCGAAGATGTAGCACGCTCGCCTAGAAGAAACCTCTTCTCTTCCTCTTCTTCGGAGGGTATAACAGATACAATAGTCCTCGCGCTGGGCTGTCTTTGATCGCATCTTCTTATCGGGCATTTTCTTTGATTGCATTTTCTTATCGGGGGCTGTCTTTGATTGCATCTTCTTTTCGGGGGCTGTCTTTGATTGCATCTTCTTATCGGGGGCTGTCTTTGATTGCATCTTCTTATCAGGGGCTGTCTTTGAGACAGTTCCGGATAAGTGTTGCTAATTACATATTTAAATAGAAGACGTTTTGCACCCATGTCCTCCTGCGTAAGTCTTCCAAATGACGGGGTGTGTAACACATGAGAAAGAGCGACATATTTTTTACTTGATGAAATAAATTGGTTACAAAACATCCAAACTACTACTACTAGTCTAATACAATTGTTCCTTATCCAGAACCTGGCTCCTAACTAGGATTCCCTGAATCTAGGGAACCAGGAACTACGAAGACCATGCTCCCACAACACGAAACAAATGATTGCGCTTTTTTCCGTGCACATATCCCGTAGCGGTAATCGAATCTGTAACCTCTGTGTTTTATGACATTTAATGAAATAACAGCTGACCTCCCCAGCCAAACCGCAGAGGCCGTAAGCTCTGAAATGTATATCATCATCATGAGCCCATCACTTTCCCACTGCTGGGACACGGGGCTTCTCTCGTAGAGAGAGTATGGGAGAGAGTATACCTACCACGCTGGCCCAGTGCAGGTGGATGTCGCATGTCTTTGAATTTTTGTTATTAATTCTTTGACATGCCGGTTTCCTCACGATGTTATCCTTCACTGTTTATAGAGCCAGTGTTAAATTCGCACATAACTTAAAGTCAGTGGTGCGAGGCTACATAATCATAATCATAATAATTTATTTGTATAAAATAAGGTATGGTACAGGTGTTAGTGTCAAAAAAAGATCTCTTATTCTGCCTTTGCAGGCGTACAAATTTTTACAGACATAAAATTAATTTCATCAACATATTAAAATTGAATAAGCAAATAATTACAAATAAAATTAAAAATTAATAAAATAATTAAATTCGACGTCATTAAAAAAATCAAATCCATATACAATCGTTTAAAAATTAAAATGTCATTACAATGTCAATTATTATCAATTCTAAAATGTAGGTATTCATCTATGCTATAGAAGCAGCGTTCAAGAAGCCATTCATTCAAATTTCTTTTAAATTGATTAAATTGTAGATTTTTTAATGTCGACGGTACTTTATTGTATATTTTGATAGCCATACAATAAACATTTTTGCTATATATATTATTTAAGTTCCCGCTGGCTAGCGGGACTCTAACGTGGGTGCGTCGGATCGAAAGTCGCACGTGCCACTGAGCCACACTCGCTCTCTTAATGAATATAATTGGTAATATTTTATTTCACTTTTCACAGGTGAAATAGTATTTCAAGACGTATCACTAGAATACGAGCGTCCACCAAAAAGGGACAAAGAATTCCTAGACACGACTAAAGAAGAAACTGCTTACGCGATCCGTGAAATCAACTTTACAGTGAGACCGGCGGAGAAAGTTGCCGTTGTAGGGAGGACAGGCGCGGGAAAAAGTTCTCTTGTCAACGCTCTGTTCAGGTGAGTTCTGTTCTGGGTGGGAAAATTTGTATTATGAATGGGAAAAGTGCGCCATGGCTGAAAAATATAGCGTTTTGAATGCCAAATATGTGTTCACAGCCGGTATTTTGTGTTCTGGGTTGGAACTAGAAAAATGAGCGTTCTGAGTACTAAATATGTGTTCACAGCCGGTATTTTGTATTCTAGGTGGGAAATTTTGTGTTATGAGTGGGAAAATGTGTTTTGGGTGAAAAAAGTGTGTTATGAGCGGGAAAAGTTGTGTTCTGGAGAAGAATGAGTTGTAAAATATGTGAAATGTGTGTAACGACTGAAATAATGTCTGTGAGTTGGAAAATGTGTCATTTTTTATTTGATATTTTTATAAGTATCTATGTATATGCGAAAGTGTGGGCTATACAGGGCGAGTTCTTGAACAGAGATCCCTATGGCAACTACCTCGACCGTTACAGATAGAATAGGAGATCGGACAACTTATCAGAAAGTGATTAAAACTAGTCATAATGTATATAATAAATATATACCCATGAAAAATAATATTTTAACTAAATAAAGCCCTAAAAGTACTTAAAACTATGTTTAAATGTTTCAAATATTGCCGCGCAAAGTAAATAAAATGTAAATTATATGTATGTTAGTTCTAAGGTATATATTTATTTGGGCCGTAGAATAAGTGACAATGACAATGACTTATAGTTAAGTGCAGATTTTGCACGCTCGCTCTAAAACGGTGAAGGAAAACATCGTGATGAAACCCGCTTACGCGCTTTGTAGTGGTAGGCTCTGGCCGTGGTTGTAATACCACCCACCGAACAAAGCCATGCCGTCAAGCGACCTAGTCGTGTTTCGGGATGATGTTCGGTGAACCATCGGGGAGACGGGTCTGAGCAGCCGCTCAACTGCCGTCTCTCTCTAGATCTATGTGCTCCATCTTAGGCCACATCATCGCTTCACATCAGGCGAGATAGTGGCCAAACATAGATCTATAAAGCGTAAAAAAAAAAAGTAAATAACATCTGTAACTTATTTTAATGTTGCCTGAAATAAAGATTAAATAAATAAATAAAAGGTCACCTCAGAAATCGAAATAAAAATAGAACAGAAATAAAATAATGATGAAGCGTTTTCCCACAGGCTCAGCAAGATATCCGGCAGGATATCAGTGGACGGCGTGACTGCGGACGAGGCGGGGCTCCACAGTTGGCGGGCGCGGCTCTGCGCGTTGCCGCAAAGGCCCGCTCTGTTCGCGGCCACGCTTAGAGACAACCTGGACCCCGACGGCCGGTATAGCGATGCCGAGATATACGTGGCATTGGAACAGGTTATTGATAAAGAAAAAAAGTTTATTAGTTTCTAGTACAGTCATTTGGTTCGAAGAATAGTGGTTACTTGAAAAGTTTTCCGGGAGTTTTGAAAATTGGTAATTTTATAGATTTTGATGTGCTCTTTCCGAATTTCAACTTTGCCACCTCGTATATACGCTTCGTGCGCGAGTCCAACTCGCACTTGATTATTTTTAGTACTTTAACTTTTATATACATTTGCAGGTGGAACTCCGCGACATGGTGGCCAAAATGCCGGCGGGTTTGTCCACCCGGGTCGGTGACGGCGGAGGCAACCTGTCCACGGGTCAGCGGCAGCTGGTGTGCCTCGCGCGCGCCGCGCTGGCCCGCGCCAACGTGTTGGTGCTGGATGAGGCCACGGCCAACGTCGACACCGAGTGAGTGCGCGGGTTCGCTGGGGATGTGTCGGTGAACCCGCGGGTTAAGTGTCATTTTCTATAAAAACACGTTAAACCCGCATTCAGTATCAAATTCAATAAAACAACAAGTAAACCCGCGGGTTTCAGTGTTAACCCGCGGGTTTTGAAGTTTTAACCTAAAAGTTAACCTGCGGGCTTAGCTTTAATTTACAAACTGAAACAAGCAAACCCGCGGCTTCAGTATCAAAATTTATTTAATAACAAAGTAGCCCGCGGGCTAACCGCGATTTCACGCCGTAAGTTGACCTAAGTGTTGCAACAGGTGTAGCTACCGCGGGTTCACTGACGATTTGTGAGTGAAACCGAGTGCGAATTGCGTTGGGTTCAGTATAGCTACGAAGTGGTCCCATATATATATTTTTACTGGTGGTAGGTTTCTCGTATGCGAGAGGCCGTCTGGGTGGGTACCACCGCTTTGCCATTTATTCAGCCGCCAAGCAGTAGTGCGCGAGCATTACTGTTTTCCGGTTTGAAGGGCATTGTGGCCAGCGAAATTACTGGGCATTATTAAATTCAACAGCTAATTGTCTCAGGGTGACGAGCGCAGTGCAGCGCCGCGCAGGATCTTGCAAAACAAAGTTCTGGGTGGTGTTGTTATTGTTATGGGCTGGCGTATTGCTTACCATCAGGCAAACGACCAGCTCGTCTCGTCATTCAGTTACATAAAAAAAAAAAATTTCATCGATATATGACCTTGGACTTCGAAGATACATTAAGGTCGGTTATTTTTTGGTAAAATGTAAACTTGTTTGTTATAAAATTTCACTTGTTACAGAACTGACAAGCACATCCAAGCTACCATCCGCAACAAGTTCGCCAATTCAACCGTCCTCACCATTGCACATAGACTCAACACCGTCATGGATTACGACAAGGTCATCGTAATGGACAAGTACGTTTTAAAGATACGATTGGCTCGGTGGCCAAGTTGGTAAGGCGTCGGGTATTCCGAAGACGCAGGCTCGGATCCTGCCTGAGCAATTTCATTTTTATTCTGTCTGATTTGTGTTACGTATTTATAAACTAAATTCAGCTGAGTCTAGAATTAGGAACAGTTTCAGTCTCAACTCAAGTAAACGTCAAACGTAAATCTCAATTTAATTGATTTTTTTTATTTATAATTACTGGGCATTATGAGACTCAACAGCTAATTGTCTCAGGGTGACGAGCGCAGTGCAGCGCCGCGCAGGATTTTGCAGGGCAGAGTTCTGGGTGGTGCTGTTGTTATGGGCTGGCGTGTTGCTTGCCATCAGGCAAACGACCGGCTCGTCTCGTCATACAGTTACATAAAAAAAAAAAAATTACTCAAATCAAATCGTCGAGTATAGCGAGTGTGGCTCAGTGCACGTGTGACTTTCAATCCGACGCACCCAAGATCGAATCCCGCTGGATCAGCACCACTGACTTTCATAAATTACATGCGGATTTAACACTCGCTCTAAAACCGGTGAAGGAAAACATCGTGAGGAAACCGGCATGTCCAAGAATTAATCACAAAAATTCAAGGACATGTGACATCCACCAACCCGCACTGGGCCTGCGTGGTGGATTATGACCCATACTCTCTATGAGAGAAGGCCCGTGTCCCAGCAGTGGGAACATGATGGGCTGATGATGATGATGAAATAGATTAAATTGAAATCATAACACAAAACAATACAATACAACAGTAATCCTTTAAAAGGGGAATTAATAGAGTCCTTAAGGGTCGGCAACGCATCAGCAATGCCTCTGGTGCTGCAGATGTCCATAGGCGACGGTAACCGCATACCATCAGGCGGGCCGTCTGCTAGTTTGCCGACACATAAATAAAAAAAAAACAATAATAACAATATATTATTTTAATTTTATCCATTTATTCATCGGTTCACATGTCTGACGTAAATCGATGAACCGTCGAAGAAAAACCGAATCCATTCGTTCCGCTATCATCTTCAGTATTTCGTTGTTACTGTAAAGCAATACGCCAGCCCATAACAATAACAGCACCACCCAGAACTTTGTTTTGCAAAGTCCTGCGCGGCGCTGCGCTGCGCTCGTCACCCTGAGACAATTTACTATAGTACGTTTTTAGAGCTAGTGTTAAATCCGCACATAACTTACGAAATAACTTACGAAGAGCGAGTGTGGCTCAGCGGGAACTCGTACGCCTTTCGATCCGACGCACCTTGGTTCGAATCCCAACTCAGCCCTCCACCAATGACTTATAGTTAAGTGCAGTTTTTGCACGCTCGATCTAAAAACGGTGAAGGAAAACATCGTGATGAAACCCGCTTACGCGCTTTGAAGTGGTAGGCTCTGGCCGTGGTTGTAATACCACCCACTGAACAAAGCCATGCCGTCAAACGACCTAGTCGTGTTTCGGGATGATGTTCGGTGAACCATCGGGGAGACGGGTCTGAGCAGCCGCCCAACTGCCGTCTGCGGGGCCAGCGGGATTCGAACTCGGGTGCGTCGAATCGAAAGTCACGTTCTCCCACTGAGCCACACTCGCTCGACTAATCTATTTAATTTACATTAACCAATACAATACAATTTAATTTAATTTAATTTGAATTTTAATTGTGAACTAACATGGCGTTGTCTGAAATAAATGATCATTATTTTATTTATTTATTTAGCATCAGGCAAACGACCAGCTCGTCTCGTCATTCAGTTACATAAAAAAATGAGTATGACTTAGTTTTTTTTATTACATGTTAGGCATACATTTAACCGCTGTCTAACTTGATGGAAAGTGATGACGCGGTCGATGGATCATGCTTGCCTAGAAGATACCGATTCACTCGAGACTTAAAGATACCTAGATTATAAGAACCGGGAGACAGACGCTGGTAAGGTGTTCCATTCCTTGCCTATTGAACTTGATTAAAGACTTCGGGTGATTTAGTTTTGATTTTGATTAAAATAAGTGAGGCTGTGTAAGTGATTAATTTAATTATTCCGGTAATGAAAAAAAAATAAAAAAAAAATAATAAAAAAAAATTTACTTTATATTGACAGAGGCCACGTGGTGGAATCTGGTCATCCGTTTGAGCTGCTCACTCAGACCAGCTCTCAGGGCAAACTGGAGAGTCAGCCGAGACGGTCGCTCCTCTCCAAGAGCCAGGTAAACTGCCAACAGATAAACTGCCACCGGGTAAGCAACCAACACCTAAAATGCCACTAGGTAAACTGCTAACAGATAAACTGCCACCAGGTAAATTACCAACATATAAACTGTCATCAGGTAAACTATCAACTTATAAACTGCCATCAGGTGAACTACCAATTTTTAAACTGCCATCAGGTGAACTACCATCGGATAAACTGCCATCAGGTATAAGATAAACTGCCACCAGTTAGAGTACCATCAGGTAAACTACCAGCACATGAACTGGCTCCAGGTGAACTATCATCAGGTAAACGACCATTAGATAAACTGCCATCAGGTAAACTATCATTAGGTGAACTACCAAACTGCAAACAGATAAACTTCATTAAAGTCCGTTTAGTAGTTTTTGCTTGATTCAGTAACAAACATCCATCCACCACAAAATTTAACATTTTTATTACTATTAATTCCTTTCTTTGTAAACAGGCGCCGCTAGCTATCCCCGAAAACTTCCCGTTTGAACCAACGACCGGTGAACGGATCGACGAACAAAACGAAACTCTTGTACTGGCGAGGGACAGAATAAGAACTTATTCTAACAGGTAATCATCACCGTCATCATCGTCGCCATCATCATCGTCATCACCCAGCATTTTTTTAGGGATGGGCAGAAGTATATAAACTAAGCAGTAGCAAAGAATACTAATGTGTATTATAATTAATAATCTAAATATTGACATGTAAATTGGCCTTATGAAATAAAATTATGATTATGGTTTATAATTATCTAACATTAATAATGAATTTAATTGAAAAAATAATTCTGTCATTTTTAATCTGTTCTTCATCTCAAACGAAACAACAATCACAGCGCATGTAGTCATTTTTAGGCAAGCTTGTGCTTATTTTACGTTTTTGCTTTTCATAAAATGTATTTTTGTAATTTTTTCGTTCCATTACTACAATTTTTACTGGTGGTTGGTTTCTCGTATGCGAGAGGCGGTCTGGGTGGGTACCACTGCTTTGCCAGTTATTCAACCGCCAAGCAGTAGTGCGCAAGCATTACTGTGTTCCGGTTTGAAGGCCATTGTAGCCAGCGAAATTACTGGGCATTATGAGACTTAACAGCTAATTGTCTCAGGGTGACGAGCGCAGTGCAGCGCCGCGCAGGATTTTGCAAAACAAAGTTCTGGGTGGTGCTGTTATTGTTATGGGCTGGCGTGTTGCTTACCATCAGGCAAACGACCAGCTGGTCTCGTCATTCAGTGTCATTAAAACATACAATTTATTACAACCATATCTTCCCTCCCTTTCAGATCGGAGACGAGTGAGCTAGACAGCGGCGGCATATTCAAGACGTTGGTCGAACAAACCGGCCCGGAAACCGCTGCGATGCTTTACAAGATCGCTGAAGAGGTAACACTAGTTTATTTAAGCTTCTTTAACGTTCAGCGATCACATACATAGTACATACATAGATCACATACATAGTACATACATAGATCACATACATAGTATATACATAGTACATACATACAGTCCGTCAAATCTAAGAAGTACCGTTTGACAGTTCTGACAATTGAATGATAGGGATGGGATGAAAAAATCGATTACTATAATATCCGAACTTTAAGAGATCGATTACTATAATATCCGAATTTTAAGAAATCAATTGTTATAATTAAATAAAAGAAATGTTTAGGATATTTTTTTATTCACTACTAGTACTAGTATCGTCGTCTTCGTCATCATCGTCATTTAAATTAATGACCAGTTGATTGTCCATTACATTATCAAAGTGTACGTCTCTTTCGAAGTCGTCCATTATTATTTTCTTTGTTTTTTGTACTACTTTACTCCAATCTTCCTGTGTAACTTGGGCACATGCTTCCTTTAATAAACCTTCCATTTTCTTGACACTGAAGGGTGGTTTTGTGTTGTGTCTTGCTGCATAACCTGTAAAACAATAATGTAACTATTTGATAGCAGACGAAAACCATTGTTTAAATTATAAATGTTAGAAGTACTCGTGTTATTATTATAATATTATAAAATATTACCTTTAACTTGGGCCCAAATCAGTTCAATGGCATTATATTGGCAATGGTACGGAGGAAGTCGTATGACTTTGTGCCCGTGCTCTTCGGCCAATTGGTCAATTACATATGTCGGTTTTGGTGGTTTATGCAATTTCACTAACTGTAATAATTCAGCTTTTAATAGTGACATGTCGGCATCCACTCCTTTTCTTTGCAGCCATGCCACCAAATCTGCTTTCTTATTGGCTGACGTAGGTGCTTTATCAATTTGCACAGAGTGGTATGGGGCATTATGTTTCACAGCTTCATTCTTAGCGATTTGTTAGGTTTACATGGTGTAGTAGTGTCCCCACGAGCTAGCCTTGCGCAGTATTTAAAGTTATTTTTTTTTTTTTTTTTTTAATTTACCGGTCATTCCTTTGTCTATGGTACGTCAGATCCGATCGCCCCACCCGCCGACGTTTCATCATGGCGGCCGTTGGAATATTTCCTTCATTCTGTGTTTTCGCGCTCAAGCCTTCGCACGTCTGAAGAGCCCCCAGTGAATTTGTGCAACGAAAATGAATAATAAGAGGAAGAAAGAAGAAAAAGAAGAAATAATACGAAGAAAAATAAGGAAATTGGAAGAAAAACTACGATCGACCAGTCGCCGTCGCGTTATAGTTTGTTCTTCGTCCTCTGAGGACGAATCTGAACGTAAGTACGGTGGTTATCCATGGAATTTAAAAAATAATAATAATATAATAATAATAACGGTTAGATGTGATGCGCACTGCTATAATTGAGTTGTTGCTGTCACGTGTATATTTTTCCGTTGAAAATGTGTTCTTGCGATGCGAGCTTCCAACCTAGGGTCGTCTCTGTTGCATTATAATGAACACGATCGATTAAGTGATGCGAGCTGCTAAATTAGAGTTGTCTCTGTCACATAATTTCTGTATACCAGAAATGTTAATCGATTCGCTTATCTTCTAGATTCAAGCGTATCGCACGCTGCTGAACGCGATGAGCGACCTTGTACGTCTCGTTCCCGCTCGTCACCGCCACCGCCGCCGGAGGCCGCTCCATGCGCATGGCCAGAGGCCGCTCAAGAACCAACACCAGGGCCCTCTCGAGAGCGATCCCAGGAATTGGCTGAGGTCGAGACTTGTGAGGATGTCGATTTAGACGACGAAATTTTGAATCTTCTCGGCGAAGCTCCAAAGACAAAGCCATCACTAGGCAAAAATATCCACAAACAAATTGCCTCAAGATGGCAGGAGCTTTTGTGCAAGGGGTTATCGAAAGATAACAAGGATAAAATTTATAATGAATATTTAATTCCTGCTAATTGTGACCTTCTCGTCGCCCCTGCCCTCAATCCAGAGGCGAAGGCGGCGTTGACTGACTTTATCGTCAAGAGAGACCACACCTTGCAACAAAAACAACAACAGGTCGGTACTGCACTAGCAGCACTGTCTCAGGCGATGGAACTATTGATTTCCAAAGAAATTCCGGAAAGAGTTCTGAAGCCTGTCAGCGACGCTTGTCGTCTATTGTGCGATTTTCACCACCTGGACACGAAAACTCGAAGAAATTTTGTAATTTCCGCCGTCAAACCGGAACTGAAGGACATGCTCGTCAACACGACAAGGGACCAATTATTATTCGGTGAAAACCTAGGCGAACAAATCAAATCCGCCAAAAACATTCAGAAGTCCGGAGAAGGTTTGAAAATAACGCCCAAACATCCGTTTTACGACAAAAATAAATTTATTAAAAATAATAGTTACAATAATTCTCAGAAGAACCGTTTAAACTTCAAAAGCCAGTACCGCAAGGCGGTACCGGGCAAGCCCGACACAGACCGGCCGCAGCCAGCTCGCCGCGTGACCAGGGGCCGCCCAGCGCCAGCTCCGGTGTCAGCGCACCAGAGCCAGGGAACGCTCGCCAGGGAACGTTCGCCGCCGCGGAGGACATGCAGGAAGTAGACTCCGAACTTGAGGTACAGTACGCCGGCCGTCTCCAGAACTTCTCTAGTCGCTGGTCTGAGATCACTTCTGATCACACTATTTTATCATGGATAAGAGGCTATTTAATACCCTTTACTTCGACTCCATTCCGTAATAACGACTCCGTAGCTCGTGTACGTTCTGGAAGGGATCATGTTGATTTTTTAAGGTGTATTAAAGTACTGTTGACTATAGGTGCGATATCTAAATGTGACCACGTTAGAGACGAATTTTTATCGAGTATCTTTTTAGTTCCGAAACCTAATGGAGACAAAAGATTTATACTAAATTTAAAATGCCTAAATAAATTCATAAAGACCGATCATTTCAAAATGGAAGACTACCGCACGGCATCCAAATTGGTCACCGAAAATTGTTATATGGCTTCCATAGACTTAAAAGACGCATACTTTTTAGTACCGGTTCATGAAATGCATAGAAAATATTTGAGATTTGAATATGACGCTGTTTATGAGTTTAATTGTCTCCCTTTTGGATTATGCACTGCGCCCTATGTGTTTACTAAAATTCTAAAACCAATAATGAAATATTTGAGGCTACGCGGCATTATTACTGTTCAATACCTTGATGACATATTGTTGGTAGCAGAATCCTATGAGTCATGTTTGAATAGTATTCAATACACTAAAGACCTATTAGAAAGTTTAGGCTTTGTATTAAATCACGAAAAATCTTGTTTAACGCCTTCAAAGCAATGTCGTTTTTTAGGTTTCCTATTTGATTCTCATAAAATGACATTGACACTGCCCGTTTCTAAGAAAATTAAAATAAAAGAAAAAATTTTAGCCTTTATAGAAATGAAAAAATGCAAGTTGAGAGATTTTGCACGTTTAATTGGCCTCCTAGTATCAGCTTGCCCAGCGATACAGTATTCATGGATGTACACTAAGTTACTAGAACGTCACAAGTACTTAGCATTACTTAGTAATCCCTCCTACGAACAAGTTATCCGTATTTCGGACGTAGTCAAGGAGGATATGATTTGGTGGATTGAGCAAATAGATGCAAGCTGTTGTCCCTTTAGATTTAATCGGTTCATAATGGAAATATTTTCCGATGCCTCAAACTCCGGTTGGGGTGCCTATTGTAACAATAAAAAATCCTACGGTTATTGGAAAGAAGATGAAAAAGATTTACATATTAATGAGTTAGAGCTAAAAGCAGCCTTTTTTGCATTACAAGTATTCGGAAATAATTGTTATGATTGTGAAATTCTACTACGAATAGATAATGTAACAGCTATAGCAAGCATCAACAGAATGGGCAGTGTACAATACCCTCATTTAAATCGATTAACACGTCAAATTTGGCAATGGTGTGAAGCACGAAATATTATCATTTTTGCATCGTATATCAATACCAACGATAACACTGAAGCAGACTCCTTATCCCGTAAAAGATTTCAAGATACAGAGTGGGAGTTGGCAGAATATGCATTCAATAAAATAAAACAAGAATTAGGTACACCAGACATAGATTTATTTGCAAGTCGCTCTAATGCTAAATGTTCTGTTTACGTTACCTGGAAAAATGATCCAGGTGCGTGGGCTGTCGATGCATTCACAATGTCCTGGGCAAACTTGAAGTTTTACGCGTTTCCACCATTTGCATTAATTTTAAAACTGCTGCAAAAAATTATATCTGACAGGGCAGAAGGTGTTGTAATTGTACCCAATTGGCCATCACAGCCATGGTTTCCAATATTTACAAAACTTGTGTGTTCTAAATGTATATACTTTGAACCTGACGCTAACTTGTTAAAATCGCCTTTCAGGACAATTCACAACCTTCATCAATCGCTGACGCTGGTTGCCGCGAGAGTCTCCGGCAAGTTTTTCAACACCTCTCCCCGCGAACAGTCGAAATAATGTTATCCTCTCTTTCCGAAAACACGTATAAGCAATACGACGTGTGCATAAAAGCCTGGATATCATACTGCAAAAGTCATGGCTACGATCATTTGAATTCGACTGTCCCTATTGTGTTGGAGTTTCTATCCTCAGTGGTTGATAAGGGTGCTAAGTATGGAACTGTTAATACTTACAAATCAGCTTTGTCAATTTTGATTGGAAGTACTGTTGTTAATGACGATCAGGTTAAGCGGTTTATGAAGGGTGTTTTTAGATTAAGGCCTTCGGTACCCAAATATAATGTTACGTGGGACCCGTCCGCAGTTTTGGATTTCTTAGCACACAAATGGCCTCATGAAGATCTGACAATTGAGGCTTTATCAAAAAAGACACTCACTCTTTTGGCTTTAGTAACAGCACATCGCGTACAAACCTTATCTTTAATTAAACTAAGCAATATTGCAATTCGTTCTGGCATAGAAATAACTATCAAAATTACAGATCTTATTAAAACTTCTGGTCCTAATTCATCTCAGCCTTTTCTGAAACTACCGTTTTATAACGAACGACTTCAAATTTGTCCAGCAAATTGCTTAGTATCCTATATGAATAGAACTAGTTCCCTACGTTCGCCCACTAATGATAATTTATTCATTAGCTATCGCAAACCACATGATAAGGTTTCTTCGCAGCGTCTGAGCCACTGGATAAAGGACACGCTGCACAGCAGTGGTATCGACACCAGTGTGTTTAGCGCGCACAGCACTCGACACGCTGCCACTTCTAAAGCCAATCGATTAGGTGTCAGTATTGATGTAATACGAAAAACTGCGGGTTGGTCTCAAAATTCATATGTATTCGCAAAATTTTATAATAAAGACATAATTAGTAATACGAATCAGTTTGCAAGGTCGATTCTTAGTAATTGTATGGATGATTAATAATTTATAATAAATACATTATATTACTTTTATAATAACTGTGTTGTTTCTTATTATTCATTAGACAGTCATGCTAATTAAAATAATTCACATTTTATGAAATCAGGTACTCTGAACATCCTACACCATGTAAACCTAACAAATCGCTAAGAATGAAGCTGTGAAACATAATTAATGATCAAACGAACTTACCCTTACGTGAAGTTCGATCACAATTATGTGAACAGCTTCATTCTTAGCGATTTAACTTACAACCCTCCCTTTTTAGTTATGGACAATATCACCCATCCCATGTATAAAATGTGAAATATTTTACCTACCTACTTTAAACAAAATGAAGGAAATATTCCAACGGCCGCCATGATGAAACGTCGGCGGGTGGGGCGATCGGATCTGACGTACCATAGACAAAGGAATGACCGGTAAATTAAAAAAAAAAAAAAAAAAATAACTTTAAATACTGCGCAAGGCTAGCTCGTGGGGACACTACTACACCATGTAAACCTAACAAATCGCTAAGAATGAAGCTGTTCACATAATTGTGATCGAACTTCACGTAAGGGTAAGTTCGTTTGATCATTAATTATCCATTATAATTGTGCTGTTAGGAGGGATATTCTGTAATAAATTTAAGAACCACTCTCGGAACCTTACTGCGTCCATTTCTTCATGATACTCTTTAGTGCTTTTGGATTGGAAAGCTAATAAAGAGTTTTCCACGAAGCCTGTAGACGCTGACCCAGCATGGCATATTATGAGGCGTCCACCTTTTCCTATCGGCACCTTCGAGCACGAAGCTTCAGAATCATCAGTCCATGTTTTCGGCACAGAATGGTTGGAATTTAGCCAGGTTTCGTCCAAAAATATTACATTATCCCAGTTTATAATTTGTTTAACTTCGCGCAGGAATGTTAGTCGCTGCATAATTATGTCATGTCGCTCCATAACAATTTTTCGTTTGTCAACTTTTTTGTATCTGAAGCCAATTCCTGTTATTACCGTTCTCAACGACTCTATGCTTCCCTTATACAGCCCGGCATCTTTTAAAGTTGCACATAACTTTGCCAATGTTGGAAATTCGCCTCTTGTAAAATACCCGTATATATGGTTTCTAATAGCATGACTATCGAATTCATCGATGCCTGTCACAGGTTTATTTCTTTTTCGTTTTTTCGGTGTGTGAAGTACGTTACTGTCACTCCCCGAAGGCCCATATTTTTCACTTAATATTTTGCCAACGGTGCGGCTACCAATACCGAGAGCTTCACCGACGCGATCCCGAACTTGTGTAACTGGCAGTAGAAGTCCACCATTTTGAGATTCACGCTCAAAATACTCGTGAAATTTCACCACCAATTCACGAGCCTGGCTGTTCAAAGTACGTCCTCTTTTCGACATTATTAATAAACACTTGCTTAGTTCGGAGTCCAGTATAAATATTGCCAAGGTAAACGGATAAAGAATGATCAGTCCAGAAAAGTAATAGCCAAGTCACAAATTGTAAAACACAAACGAGAAAGCAAGTACGCGCACAGTCAGCTTCCAAGATGGCGAGAGACTGCTGACGCCGAACCGACCGAGCGGACCGCGTGCGCTTGTAGTTGGCAGTGTTGCCAGAAAAAAAAAAATTATTTTATTTTTTCGCTTTCGACAACTTTTTAAAGAAGCAAATATATTTGATTTATAAATACGTATTTTTGGTGAATGGGTTTTATCTCATATTTTACGATTACATAACTATTTAGTTATGTAATCGTAATATGTGAGATAAATCCCATTCACATGAAAAAATATTTGTTTGGTTGTCAAGTGTAATTTGTAAATATAATACATTCGATTTTTCGTATATGTAAACGATTTTTTTGCATACAAGTGTATCCGAAGAGTCGCAACACTACGTGCAGTGACCTAACTACGTAACTTTGTAATGAGGTCAAGAATATAACTATTAGAAATTATTTACTGTGTAAATATGTGTTATTTTGCTTTGTTTGAAAGTTTTCAATTACATTTAGATATTAAGAATTGTACATTTTTAGATACAATAATGAAATCTTTCTAAATTCATGGTTTTATGAAAAAGGTTATCGAAACTGAATAATGTACGTATGAACAAAGTTGTTTCGGTTTGAAAAATATGAAACGTCAAACGGTACCTCTTAGATTTGATGGACTGTAGATCACATACATAGTATATACATAGTACATACATAGATCACATACAAGTATTGTATGTATTTAGATTATTTATTTATTAATGTGTATTTTTTTTTACGCTTAATAGATTTATGTTTGGCCACTATCTCGCCTGATGTGAAGCGATGATGTGGCCTAAAATGGAGCACATAGATCTAGAGAGAGACGGCAGTTGAGCGGCTGCTCAGACCTGTCTCCCCGATGGTTCTTTTTTTTGTTTTTGATGTTTTTTTTTAATTATAAACTTTATTTATTTACAGAGCCAATTAACAATTATGTACAAATCCCTGTTTTTGTACAAAATGTATTATTTTTTTAATACTCAATATTCAAGCATTAAAGACAGAAACAAAATAAATTTATTATTAAACCATCTTATACTAAACACAGAGGTAATAGGTACAGTTAATTGAAATTAGATGGTCATAAAAGGACACAAATCAGTATATAGCGCCATGACAGCGCGCTGATTTTCAGTTGTGCCCTTTTTCGTGACGAGTAGCATTACTATAGACCAAATTTATTATTTTTATAGCGTCAAATTGTTTTTTATTTACAGAGCTACAGGAATCAACAGGAGAAAAAGAAAAACTCGTGAACGAAGAAATGAAGTCTTCTTCTACAATGAGGAATTCTATACATTCCCAAAGAAGCCGTCACTACAGTATTGAACAAACCCGCGGTTTCTAGGATAAAAATATTTTACGTCTTTTACCAGAACCTTAAATACCTATAATCACAGAATACTAAGGGACAGAAGCATCACTCCGCAAAGAAATTAAACAAATAGCGACTCTTGCTATGACGCAATAAAATTCAATTCAGCTCGCGTAGCGCTGCATACCTACCAGTCATATTAACCTATAGAGCGCCTCTTTCTATCGCGCCGCTCTTATCTCTTCTGACGCGGCACGTGTAACGACGCGCGACCCGCCGTCGGTGTCCGGCTATGTACTTGTAGCTTCGTACCTACAGTGCGGAGTGCGCTAGGCCTGATATAATACAATACAATACATTATTGCACATCAATCAAAATAAAGAGACAATATTAGAAAAAATAAAGTCACAAAATACATCGTAGGTTTGACGGACACTGGGCGGTCTTATCACTTAGAGCGATTTCTAATTGTTTTTTTTTTATTAGAATTGTCGTTAGTAGCCGTACTAGGATACCCTGTGTTACGGCTACTACGATTCCTTCCTCTGGACTTCAGGAAAAATATTTAAAGTAAAAGAAACAAATTGTTTAATAGATGTGTGATAAACATCCATCCATCCTCACAAACCTTCGCAAGTTAAAATATATTTATTAAATAGGCATAAAAACACTTTTAAAGTCATATAAACATTGTACAAATCAATTAAAATACGTTAAAAGTTAACTTTATATATTATATCTTTAAAAAATATATATATTTATTACGCATTTATAATAGTAGGTATTTACCTACAACTGTGAGCTTCCTCTGGCGTCCACGCGGACAAAGTCGCGGTAAAAAGTTAGTAAAAAACAATAAGAGTTTCCGTCCGTCCGTTTCTATCGTTCCGTTATACCTCACCCCCCGTACCTCACCTCAAGAGTAGGGACCGATATTTATACCTAAAAAACGGTACTTTGTTTTTACCGGTAAATTTATAAAATAACGGTATATAGGCATCGATACCAAAATAACGTTATTATTATGAAAATAATAATAACTGTTGCCCATTACATATCTAAATTAAATGCTCTAAGAGGCCTCTACGTGTTGGACTTATGTCCCCGCGCAAGCCTTCCAAACGACCGAGTGTATAACCCGCGAGAAAGAGCGACATAATAATAATATAATAATAAGACATTTATTTGATATTTTATTACCAGTAACTAGCTGCGCCCTTCGGTTTCACCTCGCCTATGTGTTAATCCAGGGTATAAGCTATCTCAATTCCGAATTCCACTTAAATCCGAGCCGTTACAGCGTGAAGAAGTAACAAACTCTTACAAACAAACTTTCGCATTTATAATATTAATGTGATGTGTCAAAGTATCAGTACCCGCGTTGAGCCGTGCGAGCGAGGCAAGCTGTGCGGCTAGCGGATAGATTTAGCCAGAAAGAAAGAGATAACCATTTAAAGTTATTTCCCTTCTTTCCGTAGAAAGTATCGATACCTATATACCGTTATTTCTTTTTACCAATATTTTAAACGTTTCTTTGTGGTATCGATACCAATTTTGTACCGGTATTTCAGTCCCTGCTCGAGTCGACTCAGTTTAAAACTAAACCTAAACAAAACCAAAAACATAGGTACGTTAAAGTACGGTTTTGTAATAATTTTAAAATGTGATTAGTAGAATAAAATCTAAGATACAAATATCGGAAATAAAAATGAAATTACTCGAGCATTTGAACCTGCATCTTTTAAATACCGTCCCGACGCCATACCAACTAGGCCACCGAGTTGTCTACTCGTTCCAGTTTTGACTAGTAAATAGATTAAACTTATGGTGCTTACGAATTTAAATTGTAACAAAATGCCTTATCATGCATTTATTTAAATTAAGGAATTCATACCTACAGAATCGGTTGTCATCGTTACTCGACGTCGCGTGTACCATTGTTACCATACTATTAGTACCATTGTTGCACTTTATTGATGTTCACGACGTCGCGTGTACCATTGTTACCATACCATTTTGTACCATTGTTGGACTGTACTGATGTTCACTCGACGTCGCGTGTACCATTGTTACCATACCATTTTGTACCATTTTTGCACTTTATTGATGCTCACTCGACGTCGCGTGTGTACCATTGTTACCATACCATTTTGTACCACTATTGCACTATATTGATGTTCACTCAACTCGTGTACCAGTGTCGTCCGACAAAACCAATTTTTACTAATTATCGCAGTCAAAATTATTTTTGACCGACGTGCTCCGTTAAAATTGATTTTGACTGATTTTGCAGGCAAAATTATTTTTTCACCGGTTATGAATTTTGACTGTAACATATTATTTCCGTAATTATTCATAAGTACTTATTAAAATGTAGTAGGAAGGTATTTTTGAGGTTTTTGTCAATTTCTACATATACCTACTAAAAATGGAGTGTCAGCCTTTAACATGAAGCTTCCTTAGTGCCTCCGTCGACGTCAGACCTTTTTAGGTCCAATTTTTTCACCGACTTTTTGTAGGACGTGTGCGTTGCAATATGAAACTTTCATTTTCACCGACTCAAAAATCGTTGGCCGATTGTCTGACGGCGGCAGCCTTAGTCCTCGGACCTTTTTTACGCTTTATAGATCTATGTTTGGCCACTATCTCGCCTAATGTGAAGCGATGATGTGGCCTAAGATGGAGCACATAGATCTAGAGAGAGACGGCAGTTGAGCGGCTGCTCAGACCTGTCTCCCCGATAGTTCACCGATCATCATCCCGAAACACGACTAGGTCGCTTGACGGCATGGCTTTGTTCGGTGGGTGGTGTTACAACCACGGCCAGAGCCTACCACTCCAAAGCGCGTAAGCGGGTTTCATCACGATGTTTCCCTTCACCGTTTTAAAGCGAGCGTGCAAAATATGCACTTAACTATAAGTCATTGGAACCTTAAAATGTAAAGGAGCCATCCGAATAGCCGCAATTTGATGTTTTTATTAAGTATCGAGTACTTATTTATATATTTAAGGTGCATTGTGATAACTTCTTGAAATTGTTACCAGTATTTTGTTTCTCCACTTTAGAATTTATTTTTATGAGTTTATTTTAATAGAAAATTTTACTGAAGTTGAATTTAGAATTATAATTCTGTTTGTTATTTTTTCCTTCATATTTTTTTTATCATACTTCTATGTTTTTTATCATGGTATAGTACAATGTTCACGCAGTACTGGCATTTACATACAAATAGCCATTTCTTTGTACTTCTAACTAGTTGTTATAAAAAAGGTTCTCACTCAAATCTTATTCATATTATTTATCGTTTAAATAAATTATTTCACTATCAATAATTATCGTAATTAAATGTCAATGTAAATGTATGAAATACATTTTTATAATTATTTAAAATATAGGAATTATGTCTTGGAACGCCATCACTCGTTGCCGCGAGAATGTACTTAATGTGATATAGAAATAAATATTTATATATTATGAAGTATGTCTTTTTCTATTTATATTTCAGTGAAGGCGTCACCGTGATACTTGGGTACTTTTTTTACATCGGTCTGAATTTGACCTCGATCCAGGAGTGTAGGCCTGTTGTCCCCGTAGGCCTTGTCCCCGCTACTGGGACAACAGGACGTCATTAAATTTTCGTACCATTGTCCCCTTTACGGAGATACTGCCACTAGGTTAGGTTATGTTAGGACTGTGACCACACAGCGCGAGCAGAACGAGCGAAGCGAGCGTGCCGCGGCGGCCGGCGAAGGGGCCGCCGGGTGGCGAAGGGGCCGCCGGGTGGCGAAGGGGACACAGAACTATATTATTTATTTATTTAATAGTTTTGTTAAAAATGGTACAAGGAATAACTTATTAAATATGTAGCATTATCTACCAGTCTTCCAGGTCGTGAAAGAAATATGTGCAGCTACGTTTTAAGCAAAAGTTGTTTGTGAGATACTAAATAAATTATTATTATGATAACTTTTATAACTATATAAGAATATATACAATATAATAATAAATGTAATTATAAAGTGATACGATTACGTGTAGGTTTTTATTATTACAAATCAATTAAATGAAAATTCACAATATTAACAGTTTCTTGACTAAATTGCTAATAAAATAACTATAAAAGACACCTTTATTCATCCTAATTACACTTAATTTCGGTTTCACATTCTTTCATTTAATCTGAAATTGCACTAGTAACCATCATGGGTAATTATTAACAATATTGAATAATGTTGTTCTTCAATAAAAAAATAAGTATTTTTTTTAATTTAATGATCTGTCTCAGAAAGACATTCCATTAACATTACAATCTAACCTAATAAGACTAATAAGTAATTTTACTTTGACTTAAATTGCTAAGTATAGTATAACTAAGAATGTGTCCATTAACACTTTTCTTACTGGAAAAAGAGAAAAGGGAAAAGTAAACAAGTAAATATTAAAAGTAAAGTAAAAAAGTAAATATTCCTAACGAAATTCAATACCGCTTCAATTGACAATTCTGCCAACCATGCAGTGCAGGAGCAGGACAGTGACTTTGACAGCCAACAGCTGACATCGATCGATGCCGTTGACGTTGACAATGTCAAGTGTCAAATAACTCAAATGTCAATGCTACACGTCACGATATCGTCAGGTTGGTAGTGCCACCCGACCCGCCGGTGTTAATGCCCGCTTGGTCACGAGTGCAGTGCGCCAGTCCGTCCGCGATTTGAATTATTCAATAAACCGAGAAATAGTTTAATTTGTGAATTCAATCAGGTGAGTTGATTTAGTCATAAACAAAACCATTTTTATAGAAGGTTTATTGTGTTTTAAGCGTGGCAGAATGTTGCAATGTGCATAGGAAGTCATGTGAAAAAAAAGATCGCCGGCCGGCAGCGGTTCGTGAGATTTTTTGCAAACAGGTTTCTCTTTACTTCGACCTTCGTTTTGTACGCTTTTGTTTTAATATTTTTATCCAGTTTTATTGCATATCGAAACGATTTTCGTTCGCTATTGTGCCTATTTTATCAACGTTAATATTTTAGTCATTAAAATACTTAAGTTATGTACCTAGGTACCTATTGGGATATTAAGTTTAAAGGTACATACAAGGTCAAAAAATATGTATAGATAGTAGGTACTTATTTATTTTCTGACAAGGTTGTGAATTTGGGGTAGTAAGAAATTTTTGACCGTAGGTAATTTTCTTTTCCGAAAATGTTACGGTATAGATAGAATATTATTCCATTGCATTGCAATATTATAGGAACTTAGGAACCTACTTACCTATAAGTAAGGTAATAGTAGGTTGGCAGTACTGAGGTACCTATTGCTATTGTAGCTTAAACTAAATAAATACCTACTAAGTAGTTAGGTACAATAACGACGAAATTAGCAATTTAGAATATATTCGAGGGAATGTAGGTAGGTTTTTGAAAATTAAATATTAGCAAAATAAACTTCCTGGTACCACCAAACAGTGTTTGGAGCCTCGCCTCGCCTCGTATGCAATTATCGGGAAGCCACACAGTAGCGCAGCGTAGAGGGCGGCTGGGGGGCCATGGCCCCGGGCGGCACATTTTGGTGGCCGGCAAAATAGGTTTATTTTTTTGGGAAAAGTAGTTCCGTTTTATACAAGCTTTTTTTGTTTGAATTGTGTCATATTTAATTAAACTTACACAACATACCAGTACTGTTTCTAAGCTACGTAGTACGTATGTAAGTGTAAAAGTTTTGCGCTCGCTCCGCTCGTTTTTATATTTGATTTAACTGCAGTTCTCATATCCCGTATCTTTTAGTTAAATGTTAGTACCTACAGAGTTTGCTATTTAGCGGTTTCGAATTCACATAAGTGCAAAATTCATGCGCTCGCTCCGCTCGCATATCGTTGATTGAATTGATTGACCTACGCCTTGTTTAAAAAGGTGTAATTTTACACAATGATAGCAGGAAGTACGTATTGCTTATTTTCATTTAGTCCCGTGTCATATTGCAAAATGAAAGTACTATAGAAGTGGTTATATGGTGGTACTATAGAAGTGGTTATTTGACGGTTTCTAAACCACATAAGTGCAAAATTCTCGCTCCGCTCGCGTATCGTTGATTATAATGATTCTCCTACGCCTGTGGTTAAGTCTCGTTTTTCAGAATTATAGTAATAGCCTCAGTATTTTGTTAGGCACTAAGCAAATAACTTCTAAACTACGTAAGTGTAAAATTTTAGCGCTCGCTCCACACGCGTTTTTTGATTTTTCTACAACTCTTCATGTCCCGTCCCGTACCATTTTGCAAATGATATTAGGTACCAAGTTAGATCATTACTTAAATAGCTTTCAATCCACATACGTACAAAATTTTCGCGGAATGACAGGAAGCATTATGCGCCAGCCGGTAGGCTATTATTGTGAATAATATCAAGAGTTTCCGTTCTACACGTATATTTATTCCTGCCGTAGTGGTATAAATATTCCGTCTTGTAGAGACTTATTGTAAATATGTTTTGTCTGTTATCGGTGCAGTCGTTAACGTGGTTAAGGTCCTTTTATCTTATGTCATTACCGTTTCCTTCGCTATCAGGCGAACGACGTGCTCGTCTCATTACTCAGTCTCATAAAAAAAACTAGCGTCTTGTATCTCATTGGGTAGGTATTTGTTTCGTAGAAGTCACTGTAGTATTTATTATATGTGACCAAGTCGCGCCCCGCCACTTTTAGTCTGTGACCAAGTCGCGCCCCGTCACTTTTAATTGAATGTTAAGATTGCTAAGAAATGTACTTACCAATATTCTATCTTCATAGATAGAGTTATTAGATGATTGTGTACCTAATACAGTGCAACCTCGATATAACAAATCGGAGGGGAACAAGAAAATATTCGTAATATCAAGTAATTCGTTGAACTGAGGTTTGTTATGTTGAGGTTAGATTGGTCTAAAATTCGTTATAAAGAGGTAAAAGAATAGTTTAATCACCTCAATATTACGTACTTATCTTGTTATAGCGAACAACTTCTACTAATAAATGATAACACATTTTCATCAAATTACTATATGTATTTGCTATGTATTTAAAAACAATTAGGTAGATAATAAATTTTTTTTCTTACATTAATAATCAAAAACAATTAACAATGTGGTTACAGTGCAACCTTAATATAACGTACCTCAATATAACGACTTCCTCGATTTAACAAATTCTTCGTAATCCCCTTGAATTGTCCATAAGAGTCAATATAAAATATACCTTTACATTGCGAACATTCTTTGCGTACAACCTCTTTATAACGAATTTTCAACTATCAAGAAAAAGTATTCATACCTCTAATTAACGAATTTTGCCAACCCAAAACCTTTATATAAAGTTGTTAATAACCACATTGTTAATTGTTTTTGATTATTAATGTAAGAAAAAAAATTTATTATCTACCTAATTGTTTTTAAATACATAGCAAATACATATAGTAATTTGATGAAAATGTGTTATCATTTATTAGTAGAAGTTGTTCGCTATAACAAGATAAGTACGTAATATTGAGGTGATTAAACTATTCTTTTACCTCTTTATAACGAATTTTAGACCAATCTAACCTCAACATAACAAACCTCAGTTCAACGAATTACTTGATATTACGAATATTTTCTTGTTCCCCTCCGATTTGTTATATCGAGGTTGCACTGTATTAACATCTTTATATAAAGGTTTTGGGTTGGCAAAATTTGTTAATTAGAGGTATGAATACTTTTTCTTGATAGTTGAAAATTCGTTATAAAGAGGTTGTACGCAAAGAATGTTCGCAATGTAAAGGTATATTTTATATTGACTCTTATGGACAATTCAAGGGGATTACGAAGAATTTGTTAAATCGAGGAAGTCGTTATATTGAGGATGAGGTACGTTATATTAAGGTTGCACTGTATCGATGTAGATTAATTATGGTATTGAACACAAACCTCAGTGGTTTACGAATGCCATGCAACTTACTATTGTAATGTTATTTTAAAATGATAAATAAATAAAAAAAAAAAAATAATAATAATACAAAAGGTAATAAATAAATAAAGGCATATATTTAGGTGGGTAGGTCGACATCTCGTCGACATATCCCATCAAGAAATTATTGGGCATCTGAGACTTACCTAATTGCTAATGTCTTATGTCTCGGGGTGGTGAGCGCAGTACTTTTTATGGTATTCAAAGTCCTGGGTGGCACTGCAATTGCTATGGGCAGGCGTGGCGCTTATACGGCGGCGGAACCCTAAAATACCGCATCCAAATCGGTTCACCCGTTTAGAGCTACGGTGCCACAGACAAACGCACATACATAGTGGTCAAATAACACCCCTCCTTTAGCGTCGGGGCGCGGGGGTTATTATAAATTAAATAGCGACTTCTTCGAGATGTATACCTAGATTTGACAAGTTTCGTAAGTGTTATTATTACGCTCGAGCGCTCGCGACCTACGCCGCGGCTTGATCTCATAACATAGAATCTAAATCTTTATAAGAAGAAATACGGCTATTACCCCTTCCTTTTCCCTTCTCTATTCGTCGCTGGTATGGTAGGGCTTCTTACCCTAGAACTTAGACGCAAGCTCTTACTCATTATCCATTACTGTATGCTGATGCGCAATGGAGTGGATAACCCTACAGTACTGAGTCGAGTACTATGTCCCTCAGAACTATATCCGCGCTGGTCGGCGTCGCCGGCACGAGCTGTTAGTGTCGTCTGGCGTGTTACGCACACAACATGCGAATAATGCACCGACGGCGAGAGCAATCAAACTAATTAATCAGTTCCTTAATGAGGTCCAAGATGCCGACATACATATTGACCCCATTAGTCGTATATATACATAAGTATCTAATATTCCATTTAAGTGTAGCATTGTGAGCGTTTTGGCGTAGCTGTAAGTTCACAATTGTAAACTATGAATAAATAAATAAATAACTCCCAGAAGAAGGACTTCTAAAATGTCCGAAACCTGGTCGGAGTAATTTTCGACGTTTACAGTGAGTCTTAGCCGTTTTACATCAATTATGAATTACCTACCTAATTAGGTACAAGACGCTAGTTAGGGTTCCGTACCCAAAGGGTAAAACGGGACCCTTTTACTAAGACTACACTGTCCGTCTGTCGTGTCTGTCTGTCCGTCTGTCACCAGGCTGTATCTCATGAACCGTGATAGTTAGACAGTTCACAGATGATGTATTTCTGTTGCCGCTATAACAACAAATACTAAAAAACAGAATAAAATAAATATTTAAGGGGGCTCCCATACAACAGACATGATTTTTTTGCCGTTTTTATAGATAATGTTACGGAACCGTTCGTGCGCGAGTGCGACTCGCACTTAGCCGGTTTTTTTATTGAAGTGCGTAATGAGACGAGCACGTCGTTCGCCTGATAGCGAAGGAAACGGTAATGACACAAGATAAAAGGACTTTAACCACGTTAACGACTGCACTGATAACAGTACCTATTCATAGTAAGTCCACAGCTTGTGAACAATATTGCTGGCATAGCTTGCTGGTTATTTTGTCTCTGAGGGTATGTATATTATTTTTTTTAATAATAAATAACGCCCAACGATCTCATACATAGATCCTGGTTAACTAGGATTCCCTGTATCTAGGAAACCAGGAACTATGTGGACCATGGTCCCACAACACACAGACACGAAACAAATGCTTGCGCTATTTTGTTTCTGTGCACTACATTTGTCCCGTCGCGGGAATCGAACCCGCAACCTCAGTGATGTATGAGATTTGAGCCAACCTGCCTAACCACTACACCACAGAGGCTGTCAAATATGTACCTATTCATATCAAGGAGTTTATCTTTTCCTTAGTCATTGATTTATACAGACGCTGTAGGTACTGTTACCCAGCCCCGGATCTAGGGGGGGAATCCGGGCGCACGCCCCGGGCGCAGGGGGGCGGCAAATTTAAGCGAGTGCACCACCTAGCGTACTCAATGCCCATCCTTCCATCACCATCAATCCCAATGACACCCTCCCCCCTCCCCCTTCATTGGATCTGCCCTTGGTTGCCATACAGAACCTTGTTCTCACGCTTATAATATTATATATAAGTACACCACCGTCTTTTGTCGTATCACAGTCCTCTCCATCCAAAGGTTGTCTGGAAGAGATCGCTTATTAGCGATAAGACTGCCCATTGTACTAATAAAATTTTTTAAGTTCTATTTTATTTGTTCTTGTTATGTTTTGGTGTACAATAAAGCGTTATCAATCAATCAATCACGCTGTTGATGACTAGGTTAGGTTAGATATGTGGGTAGGCAAATATTTCGCCCTAGTTATTACAAAATATCAGTAGGTATTCTTACATTAAAACATGCATACACACATCTTTATTTTGTCTGCGAGTAAATGACTTTTTGGCAGTTTTCTTCCGACAGCCTCTGTGATGTAATGGTCGGGCTGGTTGGTCCAAATCTGACACCATAAGCTGCGGGTCGATTCCTGTGACAGGACAGATGTTGGTGCACAGAAAAAAGCGCAAGCATTTGTTCCGTGTCTGTGTGTTGTGGGAGCATGGTCCTCGTGGTTCCTGGTTCCCTAGATACAGGGAATCAATCAATCAATAGTTCTTTATTCAATTTTGTCGTCACAGACGCACTTATGAACGTCAATTATTACAATGACTCTACCACCGTATCGGAAAAAGAACCACTACTCAGAAGATACGGCAAGAAACTGAGGGGCATATAATCCTAGTTAGAGCTCAGGATTGTATGTGATCGTTGGGCGTATTTCCGTCCATGAAATATCGCGTGATGCGTAAAAATTCCTATGACCTAAAAAACCTAAATACTTATGTAGTAGTTTTCGTGAGTTTGATTCATTATAAACTAGTGACCCGCAGGCAAACGACCAGGTCGTCTCGTCATTCAGTTACATAAAAAAAAAAACGTCCCCAAACTTCACAAAACGTATTTAAATCTCTTTGCAAGTTTTGTTTTGACGAGTTTGTCGTTTTCTACCTACATATGACGTCACAAGTTTTGAAGTGACCTTTTGCGCGGCAATATTAGAAACATAATATTTAAACATAGTTTTTTTAGGTACTTTTAGAGTGTTATATAATTAAAATTGTATTTTTCATGGCTATATATATTAATTGTAGTTAATATAAAACACTTTCTGAAAAGTTGTCCGATCCCTTATTGTAAAACGTAATTTTTAATTCAAGAACGCAGTGGTTTTATTTATATTACACTAGCGACCCGCCCCGGCTTCGCACGGTTATTATACATATAAACCTTCCTCTTCAATCACTCTATCTATTAAAAAACCTCATCAAAATCCGTTGCGTAGTTTTAAAGATTTAAGCATACATAGGGACATAGGGACAGAGAAAGCGACTTTGTTTTTTACTATGTAGTGATATTTAATATAACGATCTAGGTCGACTAATTTGACAGACTACGTGTGTCTTAGCCGTTCCATTAAATATTTAAATTACCAAATTGTATCATAATCTGTTCACGTGTAACGTCTTTAAAGAAAACTTCATCTGAATAGTCAGGGGCAATTTATTATTTCCATATCCGTATCTCAATATATTAAACTAGCTGACCGGGCGAAATTCGTACCGCCATATAAAAAAAACTGTTATTTATTTATTAAATTTTCTTTTACAAACCTTGTCCCAATAACGAATACAAAAAAAAAAGAATTAGGTATCCAATTTGGTGCTGTCGTTCGGAAGCTATGCGCGTACAAACATTACGGCGATTCATTTTTATTTATAGGTTTATTTTTTATCATAACAATTAAAATTTATGTCCCCTCAAAACATTTCTAAACATATTTATTATAATTATACTTTGCAATTTTCGTCTTTAAACTCTTCCCGCCCTGTCACTTTTTTTTTTCTTTCGTTTTTTTTTTAATTGCGTAGACTTTCCCATTCAGCCGACGACATACTAGCTCAACCTTATATATTTTTTTGTAGGTACCTAAATGTAATTGTAGGTATTTATATTACTTATTATAAATAATTTTAATAAACCGTGACACATCCATCCTCACAAACTTTCGCACTTATAGGTATAGTTCAGTCTCACTTATATCACATCGATTCCCGCCAAAAAGTCAGTAAAGTCATTCTATCGAGGAGCACGTTTTTGCAACGTGAATCATCCTTGTCCGTAGTCAGGCCGGGACCACAGTCAACACGACCGATCCACGTCCGTTCCAACGCGCGTGGCTGAATCACGATACAAACGCGCGGTCGGTGTGGACGCTACTCGCCCGATCCAAACGACGAAAGAACGAGACGTAACGTTGTAAGAAAGAGAGAAAAGAAAGAAAGAAAATATATTAAATTGTTTTTTTACTTGCTTGGCTTTGACCTTGGCTTGGGTTTGACCACTATCTCACCTGATGGTAAGCGGTGATGTGGTCTAAGATGTAACACGCTTACCTAGAAGATACCTGTTAAGTCTCGATTTAAAGACTCCCAGGTTCTAGTTGTCAGGAAACACAGACGTTGGCAATATACAACGGAGCCACAGAAAATAAATTCAACAATGTGTTGTTTTTCATACAAACCTTCTGACAATAACGAACACATAAAAGAAAGATTTATCCAATTTGGTGCAGTCGTTTGGAAGTTAAGCGCGTACAAACATTTCGGTGATACATTTTTAAATTTATTTTAATTATAATAATAAAAATTGAAACGCAATGACAATATATAGTGTAATTCCGCTGAATATATACAACATATATTCACTACATACTTACACTAAATATTTTCATTGCGTTTCAGTTTTGAGATGAATTTCCGCAACGTCACGCCTGATTCCATTAGGTTAGTAAAAAAAACAAAAAAACATAAACATATTCGATCGTGGATCGGAACGAGTCGGCCGGTGTGAACCCGGCAATTCGTGAACATATGACCGCTATAATCGATTTTGCGGGTATTTTAGACTTAGTCATCCACCGTTTGTCCGAAAACTGAACCGACGCCGACGATAACGCATTTTTTTTTGCATATTATAAGCTTTTTGTATGGAACCGAGTGATGAGACGAGCAAGTCGTTCGCCTGATGGTAAGCGCCACGCCTTACCATCAGCTTTTTCTGACGCCAAAGACGACGCGATTTTTTATCGCATTTCGCAGATTTTTAACCGTCTTTAAAAAAGGAGAAGGTTCTCTGTTCGATTGTTTTTTTATGTTTGTTGCATCAGAACTCCGTCATTTATGAACCGGGAAAATCTTCTTGCGTTGGGTTCAGTATAGCTACGAAGTGGTCCCATATAAATTTCATCGATATTTGACCTTGGACTTCGAAGATACATTGGAGTCGGTTTTTTTGTTTCTGAGTGATGAGACGAGGAAGTATTACCACAGAATACAAACTAATTATATACATAGTTTACTAGCTTATTTTTTTAATTCATTTATTTATTTAATGTTTATTTTAATCATTTGATAAGTTACAGATGTTATTTACTTATTCTACGGCCCATATAAATATACCTTAGAACAAACATATGTACTTACATCACTCACTTTCATCTTTCATCATCATCATCAGCCCATCGTTCCCACTGCTACGTATAACCTTAGTATTCTGTAGTATAACTGCAAAAGATCATTCAGCTCAGTTCACTACGAAAGGTAGGATACTGGCTTCTAAGATACAGGTGTATTACACACCTAGTTTAGAAGACAGGGGTCCAAAAAAGCCTAAAGAACAACCTATCTTGTAACCTAATTAGCAAGTAGCTTTAAAATAATTTTAGATGTTACCTTAATTACCCATGTTACATAAGGCTTTTGATTTAAATAAATAAAAATAAAATAAATTACTCCTGAGACACGGGCCTTCGGGGGTTGGTGGATGTCACATGTCCATGAACTTTTGTGATGGCGACTATGATTTTATACTATTTATAGATTTGTATTTATTATTACTGTTGTAATGTTGTAATACATTTTGCAACAAAGAAAAACCGACTTCAATTCTGATGTATCCAAGTCCATGGTCAAAAATCGATGAAATTTATATGGGACTTTACAGCTATACTGAACCCAATGCAAATAATTAAATAATTTTCTAAATTTTCCAAAAAATAATTTTCTTAATTTTCCAAATCGGTTTATAAATGGTGGAGTTTTGAAGTAACAAACATTAAACAAAATAAGAGTTTTGTTAAAAATATATTTTTCAAGACAAGCTTTTAACAATTTCGTAATCGGAACCGCGAGCAGATTAAAACGAGCTCAAACACTAGTAGTTTACGATTATTCGTCAAGGAGTTCCATTGCCCACCTTCCGTCTCCATCATCAGATCAGCTGTCACCATAATATTGCATTGTCATCGGACTTTGACAAGTATGCAAAATTTCATCTCCGTAGGATAAGAGATTCTGAATGTTCTGATTCAACTTGCAAGTTTTGGCCTAAACAAACAAACATTGCAAGTTAAATTAAAGCTTGTAAAAAGACCGGCCAAGTGCGAGTGCGACTCGCGCACGAAGGGTTCCGTACCATTATCTATAAAAACGGCAAGAAATCACGATTGTTGTATGGGAGCCCACTTAAATATTTAAATTATTCTGTTTTTTAGTATTTGTTGTTATAGCGGCAACAGAAATACATCATCTATTTTGACATCATTGTAATTAGTGTTCTGTGACTATTGTATCTTTTTAATCTGTAATATAATAAACGTAATTAGTGTAAACCGTGTAATTAAATTGAAATAAATTGAAATCAATTTGTGAAAATTTCAACTGTCTAACTATCACGGTTCATGAGATACAGTCTGGTGACAGACGGACAGACAGACAGACAGACGGACGGTCGGACGGACAGCGGAGTCTTAGTAATGGAGTCCCGTTTGGATACGGAACCCTAAAAAACAATCAAATTGAGAACCGCCTCCTTTTTTCAAGTCGGTTAATAAACATACATATAACCAACTAGCTGCGCCCTGCGGTTTCATCTGCGGTTTCCCGGGTTAAAAAGTAGCCTATGTGCTATTCCAAGTCGTAAAGTACCTACATATCCCAAATTTTATCAAAATCGGTTCAGTAGTTTTTGCGTGAAAGAGTAACAAAGGTACATCCATACATCCATTCTTACAAACTTTCGCGTTTATAATATTAGTAGGATCTACTATACTGTTTAAACCTGTATATTCGTTCGTTTGTTCGTCACGACTTTACATACAATCGCCTTCCTCCGATTGTTTTGTGTATGGCGTTGTCCATTGTACTATACATAATATTGTCATTAAAGTACATCTGTTTATTCAAAATAATGATGCCATGCTCATGCAGGTCGATATATTAATTTTAACAATTATTATAATTTTTTTTACGCTTATTTGATCTATGTTTGGCCACTATCTCACCTGATGATAATAATTTGGCTCATATTTGTCTTTATTTATAGTTAAGTTACTTATAGTTAAGCACAGATTTTGCACGCTCGCTCTAAAACGGTGAAGGAAAACGTGATGAAACCCGCTTACGCGCTTTGGAGTGGTAGGCTCTGGCCGTGGTTGTAATACCATCCACCGAACAAAGCCATGGCGTCAAGCGACCTAGTCGTGTTTCGGGATGATGTTCGGTGAACCATCGGGGAGACGGGTCTGAGCAGCCGCTCACCTGCCGTCTCTCTCTAGATCTATGTGCTCCATCTTAGGCCACATCATCGCTTCACATCAGGCGAGATAGTGGCCAAACATAGATCTATTAGGCGAAAAACAAAAAAGAGGATATTGACTACGTGACGAAAACCTTAGCCATTCCCCCGCCCCTGACTACCTACATAGAAGCAAAGCCGTGCTTTGCTTCTATGTAGGTAGTTATAGCGCGGCGCTCAAAAGGTAAAGCTTCCAGGGACTGATAATTGTTCTCCTACCGTGAACTGTTTTAAAAATAAACTCTATAAATATGGGACAAGTGCACTGAAGTGACTTACACGCTTTAGGGGTCGTTCATTAATCAATTGATGTTTTTTTAGCAACTTTGTAATAGTGTTTGGCAAAAATCGCGATCGGCATTTTGGATACGGTTGTCGCCGCCATAACAAAACTTGTAAGGATTCAAAACACGTAGCATGCATAGAAAATAATAAGTTACAAATATCTACCCTTGAATGAATAAAATCTGGCCAAGTGCGAGTCTGACTCGCGCACGAAGGATTCCGTACTCGTATCTATAGAAACGGCAAAAAAACACGTTTGTTGTATGGGAGCCCCCTTAAATATTTGTTTTATTTTAATTTAATTATTTATTTGTAAAGTGAATATATAACTAAAAATTCTGTGAATATTTCAAGCGTCTATCTGTTGCCGTTATCGATATCTAGCAAAAACGAGCAAAAAAATCACGTTTGTTGTATGGGAGCCCCCTTAAATATTTATTTTATTCTGTTTTTTGTTGTTATACCGGCAACAGAAATACATCATCTGTGAAAATTTCAACTGTCTAACTATCACGGTTCATGAGATACAGCCTGGTGACACACATACAGATAGACAGACGGACGCGGAGTCTTAGTCCGTCGTGTCTGTCTGTCTGTCAGTCCGTCTAAAAAACAGAATAAAATAAATATTTAAGGGAGCTTATAAAATAAATATTTTACGTGATTTTTTTTGCCGTTTTTATAGATACGAGTGTGGAACCCTTCATGCGCGAGTCCGACTTGCACCTGGCCGGTTTTTATTTTATTCGTTCAAATACCTACCATACCAAAATCGTGTAACATGCTATAATAGGTCATTACCATGCTAACTGCTAATAGCTTACACTGATATTCTAAAAATTCCTAAAAGTACCTATTCTATATTCGAGCGAGTGTGGCTCAGTGGGAGCACGTGCGACTTTCGATCAGACGCACCCGAGTTCGAATCCCGCTGGCCCCGCACCACTGACTTTCTTAATTTATATGCGGAATTAACACTCGCTCTAAAAACGGTGAACGAAAACATCGTGAGAAAACCGGCATGTCAAAGAATTAATCACTAAAATTCAAGGACATGTGACATCCACCAACCCGCACTAGGCCAGCGTGGTGGATAATGGCCCATACTCTCTCTACGAGGGAAGGGCCGAGTCCCAACAGTGGGAACGTAATGGGCTGATGATATTATGATGATAACCTATTCTATACTAATTATATATAAGATTTTTGTTAAAAAATCAAGACAAGCTTTTAATAAATTCGTAATTGAAACTACGAGCTGATTAAAATGAGCCCAAACACTAGTAGTTTACGATTATCCGTCAAGGAGTTCCATTGCCCACCTTCCGTTACATCATCAGATCAGCTGGCTGTCCCCATAATATTGCATTGTCATCGGACTTTTACAAGTATGCAAAATTTCAACTTCGTAGGTTAAAGATTCAACTGGCAAGATTTGACCCAAGCATTGCAAGATAAATAAAAGCTTGTAACTAGCTGTGCCCTGCGGTTTCACACGTGGTTTCCTATTTCCTATTCCCTTGTGGACCTTTTTTAATCCAGGGTATAAACTATCTGCATTCCGAATTTCACTCTAATCCGTTGAACCGTTACAGCGTGAAGAAGTAACATATTTCTGTTCCGTTTGAAGGGCATTATAGCCAGCAAAATTACTGGGCATATGCGACTGACTAAAGCTTACGATAAAGTACAATATAAAATACTATTGGACAAACTATATGATAAAGGAATACGCGGGATTTCACACCAATGGTTCAGCTCATATTTACACCAACGTAAACAATTTGTAGAAATTGAACATTTCGACTCCGAAACCGGTAAAATTAATTTAATAAGATCTAAGATAATACAAACAAACAATTCAATACCACAGGGCAGCGTACTAGGATGTATCCTATTTTTATTATATATTAACGATCTCCCAAAAATAATTAATAATTTCTGCGTTTTATTTGCCGATGACATTTCTATCTTGACATCTTGTAATAATAATAATAATTTAAATCATAATCTTACTGACATCTTTGAAACTATAATTAATTGGATGAACGTTCACAACCTAGACATTAATTTTTCAAAAACGAAATTAATGCAATTTAGACCTTACCAAAAACCATCCCTTGACATTAATTTCACATACAATAATATTAAATTAGAATGTGTCGACGCGTTTACTTTGCTAGGTATAGAAATAGAAACAAATATTAACTGGAAAACCCATGTCCAAAAAATCAAAACAAAACTTTCAAGCTTCGCTTATGCATTAAAAGAACTTAGGAGGGCAACTGACCTTAAAACTGCCCTGTCTGCATACTATGCATACGCACACTCATGGCTTAAGTACGGAATTCTACTTTGGGGTAATAGTGTTGACGTGCAAGATGCATTTATTGCCCAAAAAAAATGTATCCGGATACTTGCTAACATCAAAAAACAGGAAAGTTGTAAACCACATTTTGTTAAAAATAAAATCTTGACCCTAACATCAATCTATATACTAGAAGTAGGTAAATTTGTGAGACAATATCCGCAGTTCTTCTTAAAGCATGCAGAACAAACACGGCGATTTGCAACTAGGTTTAAGCATAAATTAGTATTACCCATATCAAGACTGAACATACATAGTTCCGGTCCGAATGTAATGTCAGTAAAAATTTATAATAATCTACCTGACGAAATAAAAGAAGAGGAAAATTATATAAAATTTAATAAAAAATTAAAACAATTCCTGATAGAAAAATGTTATTATAATTTAAATGACTTTTTTAATGAAAATAAGAATGAAATGATAAAATGATAAGTAATTGACAAAGACGTAGAATAAATCGGTCCGCTCCCATTATAATGCATTATAATGTATAATTTGCTATACCCTAGTAGGGTCATATGTAATCTCACCACTACAATAAGAACTTTTGTGTACATATGTTTGCAATAAAGTATTGAGTATTGAGTATTGACTAATATCTGATGTCCCGGGGTGATGAGCGCAATGCAGTCCTACGCATGGTTTTTATGGTGTTAAAAGTTCTGAGTGGCATTGCAACTTTTTTTATGATAAATCTACGTTTGATCACTATCAGGCCTGTTGTTAAGCGACGATGTGGCTGAAGATGGAGCACGTAGATTTAGAAGATACCTATTCACTCTAGCCTTGAAGATAACCAAGTTATAGCACAGAATACTAAGGGACAGAAGCATCACTCTGCAAAGAAATTTAAACAAATAGCGACTCTTGCTATGACGCAATAAAGTTCAATTCAGCTCGCGTAGCGCTGCATACCTACCAGTCATATTAACCTACAGAGCGCCTATCTTTCTATCGCATAGCTCTTATCTCTTCTGACGCGCACGTGTAACGACGCGCGACACGCCGTCGGTGTCCGGCTATGTAATTGTAGCTTCGTACCGACACTGCAGAGTGCGCTAGGCCTGGTTATAGTTATCAGGAAACAGAGAAGACGGCAAGGAGTTCCATTCCTTAGCAATATCTTCTATTGTTATGGGCAGGTGTGGCGCATACCATGACGCGAACGAATTGTTCGACTCATCACTTAGGAGACATGGCACAGAATAAATTAACAATACCTAATACTAATATTGTTTGGTACTATTAATTCTTCTGTGGTATTGCTCAAACGAGCGATAGACGATAGAGATTAGGCACGTCGAGATAAGGACGACATCATAAATAGGTATGTACTAGTATGTAGACTGGGAACGCAATGGGCTGATGATGCAGATACATACCGTTTTTTACCATTTTTTATTTAACTTGCAATGTTTTTTGTTTGGGCAGGCCTAGCGTACTCCGCACTGTAGGTACGAAGCTACAAGTACGTAGCCGGACACCGACGGCGGGTCGCGCGTCGTTACACGTGCCGCGTCAGAAAAGATAAGAGCTATGCGAAAGAGAGAGGCGCTCTGTAGGTTAATATGACTGGTAGGTATGCAGCGCTACGCGAGCTGAATTGATTTTTTTTGCGTCATAGCAAGAGTCGCTTTTTGTTTAAATTTCTTTGCGGAGTGATGCTTCTGTCCCTTAGTATTCTGTGGTTTGGGTCAAATCTTGCAAGTAGAATCAGAACCACTTCCTCTTATCCTACGGGGTTGAAATTTTGTAATTTGCCAAAGTCTGATGACAATGCAATATTATGATGACAGCCAGCGGATCTGATGATGGAGACGGAAGGGCAATGGAACTTGACCTTGACCTTGACGAATAATCGTAAACTACTAGTGTTGGGTTCATTTTAATCTGCTCGCATTTCCGATTACAACGAAAGCCATTGATCTAGTAAACTGATGCTAGACTAGAGATAGCCGTTGTAGTGTTGTCTCTAGACGTGGGTCACCTATATGTAGGTAGGTGTTTATGTCATAATGAGGAAAGATTTGTATTGTTGTATGTTTCGCAAACGAAGTCGCGGGCGGTTGCTAGTCATCTATAAAGAGCGAGTCCCGCCGTCGGGCAGAATCCCGCTGGCCCCGCACCCCGCTCTACTGACTTTCTTTAGTTATGTGCGGACTTAACACTCGCTCTAAAAACGGTGAAGGAAAATATCGCGAGGAAACCAACACGGCCAAGATTTTTTTTTAATTTTATTAATTACAGAACCAATTAACAATTATGTACAAACATATAGAATGATAAAAACTAAACTAACCTACAACAAAATTACATCGCCAGCTCATAAAAATAACAGCGACCCAGAACTTTGTTTTGTAAAATCCTGCGCGGCGCTGCACTGCGCTCGTCACCCTGAGACAATTAGCTGTCGTGTCTCATATTGCCCAGTAATTTCGCTGGCTACAATGTCTCTCAAACTGGAACACCGTAATGCATGCGCACTTGGCTTGGCGGCTGAATAACTGGCAAAGCGGTGGTAAATCCGCACAAAAGTTAAGAAAGTCAGTGGTGCGGTGCCAGCGGGATTCGAACTCGGGTGCGTCGGATCGAAAGTCGCACATGCTCCTACCGAGCCATACTCGCTCGCACGCTACACATATGCTTTGACATTGCTTTGATGATAAAAGTGAATGTTAGAGATTTTGGATATATGTCCAGCGAAAGTCAATGAGCTTAACAAACAACTTTTACTTGGAGAGGCACTACCTGTATATATTAACTGATTTGTCAACTTTATATTTTCTCTCGTGATTGTTGCTTTATTAAACTGTGACCGAGTATAAATTTGTCAAGTGCGAGTGGTGGCACGCATAAGGTAGGGTTCCGTGCTTTTTACAAGCTTTTATTTAACTTTCAATGCATGATAATAACGAAATAGAGTTTTTTTTTTAATTTTATTATGTTGTGTTTTGTTTTTCGATTAAAATAAGATCGACAGTCGAACAAATGAGAAAAAATGTTTCACTAGTTCGGCGGTCGAACTAGTGAGAAAAAAAGTCTCACTAGTTCGACGATCGAACTAATGAGAAAAAAGTCTCACTAGTTCGACGATCGAACTAATGAGAAAAAAGTCTCACTAGTTCGACGATCGAACTAATGAGAAAAAAGTCTCACTAGTTCGACGATCGAACTAATGAGAAAAAAGTCTCACTAGTTCGACGATCGAACTAATGAGAAAAAAGTCTCACTAGTTCGACGGCCGAACAAATGAATGGAACTAATGGGAACTTCGAGTAGCAGCCAATTTTATCTAAGAGTGGGAACAAACTAATTTTGTGATGATTTATGACAAAATATAAGAGTTTACTCAACTATACAAAAACTAAATTAGAATTTATTGTTCATAATAACCTTCCGTAAAAAATTTCTAAATGTCAGTGAATACCGTATCAAAATCCGTTGCATGGTTTATTTATTTATCAATGCTTTTCTTAATGTAGGTAGGTACAATAGATGGTCAATTTATAGTCAGTTCACTAAGGACCCTGTCGGGCACGCATTTAGAAGAGAGGAAGCCTGCTTCTAAGTATAAAAGCTATATAGCAAAATGACTGCTTCTAAGTATAAAGCTATATATTATCAAATTAATAAGAATAATAATTATAATAATAATCCATTAAAAATTCACCTCAATAGCCCAATCATAAGTAATTTTCATATCTTCAATAATAGTCCTCGCACTTATCGGGGGCTGTCTTTGATTGTATCTTCTAATGATGCACTTAGAGACAGTCCCCGATAAGCGTTGCCCATTACATATCTAAATTAAATGCTCTAAGAGGCCTCTACGTGTTGGACTCATGTCCCCGCGCAAGCCTTTCAAAGGACTGGGTGTATAACCCGTGAGAAAGAGCGACATAATTATAATAATAATAATTGCGATTATTTAATAAGTCTTAAGATCTTAAGTCTTAGGTCTTTTAGAAGAAGTAAGCGGAGAAATAGAAACGAGGACGCTGATAGCGACTTTGTTTTATACTATCTGTACTATTTAGAGATTAGTCATGACGAATGCATGACATCATGTCGTTTCCTTCGCGCGTCATGTCTCGTCATGATTCATGATTAATTCTCTGTGAATTTGTATTCCAAACATTATTGTTATAGGTACAGTTTAATTTATCTATGGGTACCTAATTCCCACACTCACCCAACACTATTCAATTCTTCTTTATCGAGGCCCTTTTTTATATTATGACATATTTTATTCATTATTTATTCTAATGAATCCTACTGCTAGAGGAATACTAATAAACTACTGCTCATCCTACTAGAGCAGCGGTTCCCAATTTTTAGTTATGGAACCTGTTGTAATAAATAGGTCATCTTTGAAGTGGCAACATAACTAATGAATATTTAGGTGAATGGGGATACGGGCACTGGCAACTCAAGAGGTGACAAAACCAGAAGGCCAATACATTGATATTTCAAGAACTGTGGTTTCATTTAATTACATACTGAAGACTACTACAGAACCCTAAATTATCTACCTAATTTTGGCGGAACCCCAACTCCTATTTTTTTAACCAACTTTAAAAAAGGAAGAGGTTCTCAATTCGACTGTGTTTTTTTTGTTCGTTACGCGATTACTCCGCCAATTATTGATTTTAATGATTCTTTTTTAGTTTGGCAGGTCAGAGGTGGTCCCATATAAATTTTATCGAAATTGATTGAGCACTTTTGCGCGGATCAGTATATCGATAAAAATGGCGGGCAGCGTCGGCAATTCTCGGAACCCCAGTGACCCGTTCACGGAACCCTAGGGTTTCGCGGAACACCTATTAGGAATATATTTTTTTAAGTGGTCCTAAACAGCTGATTTTTTTGCCGTTTTTATAGATAATGGTACGGAACCCTTCGTGCGCGAGTCCGACTCGCACTTGGCCAGTTTTTTTGTTATAAAATACGTGTGTGATAAAGAGCTCTACACGATCATGCCTTGGATCATTGGATGACTCATTATATGGGTCATGTCCGAAGTCAAAACTATGCTTAGCACCTGTCTATCTCACAGTGAATGACAATAAAATATTATTTCTAAACAGATTACTACAGAAAGAAGCCTGTCCTTTTAATAAGATTGTGTACAAGTAAGGGTCGTATGACACGTGTTTGTTTGCGTGATCAACGATTGAGGTTTTAAAAAGGAGTTTATTTATATAAAGAAAGAAAGAAAGAAAATAAGCTTATTTTTAAACCATTTTTTACTAAAAACAGAGGTAATAGGTACAGTTAAATTAAATTACATGGTCATAAAGGACACAATTCAGCATAAAGCGCCATGACAGCGCGCTGATTTTCAGTTGTGCCCTTTTTCGTGACGTTATAATCATCATCGTTATAGTAATATCGTTTTTAATTTAACTTATTGATGAAACTAGCAAGTCGTTCGCCTGACGGAAAGAGCCACGCCTGCCCATACAAAATGCACTGAACATTGCATTACGCTCATCACCCCGAGACATCAGATATTAAGTCTCAAACCCCAGTAATTTTGCTGGCTACATTGCCCTTCAAACCGGAACACAGTGATGCTTGCGCACTACTGCTTGGCAGCAGAATAACTGGATTTTGTGTCCTCAGAAGCAAAATCGAATTCCGTGTTTTTTATGGATTATCGATTTTTAGCAAAAATAAACGATATTTTTAAAAATCCGCACATAAAATCAATGGCCAGCGGAATTCGAACTCCGGTGCTTCGGATCGAGTTCGCACGAGTTCCCGCTGAGCCACACTCGCTCTTAGCTAGTGTCTAATAGAAGATTATTAACTGCATAATTCATTAGCTTATTCACGCGTTAAATTAAATACAATTGTAACAACTCAGACTGCAAAGAAATAGAAAGTTGGTACTGTATATATACCCATAGCTACTTTGATATACTAGCTGCATCCCGCGGCATTACCAACACTTTCACAAGACAAAAGTATTCTATGTCATTTTCCAGGACCAATAGCACCATCAGGTGAACGACCAGTTCGTCCCGTGACATAAATACATACAAAATTTTTGTAAAAATATATTTTCCAAGACAAACTTTTAACAAATTCGTTTTCGAAAACGCGAGCCGATTAAAATGAGCCCAAACACTAGTAGTTTACGATTATCCGTCAAGGACTTCCATTGCCCACCTTCCGTCTCCATCATCAGATCAGTTCGCTGTCACCATAATATTGCATTTTCATCGGATTTTGACAAGTATGCAAGTCTCTAGAAACACTTGTCGCGGGACATATTTTGTCCCCTAGTGAATACGCGGCTTAAAAGTTTTTTTTTAAGTAATTGAGTGATGTGACGAGCCGGCCGTTCGCCGGATGGTAATCGCCACGCATGCCCATACTAATTGCAGTGCCACCCAGAACTTTTAATACCATAAAAAGCACTGCGTAACTGCATTGCACTCATCACCCCGAGACATCAGATATTAAGTCTCATATGCCCAGTAATTTCGCTGGTTACAATGCTCTTCAAACCGGAACGCAGTAATGCTTGCGCACTACTGCTTAGCGGTAGAATAACGGGCAAAGCTGAGGTACCTACCCATACGGCCTCCTGCATACGAGAGACCTACCACGAGTAAAGATCATAAAGTTACAGATTATCATAAGATTCACACGAAAGCTATCTGACATTATCGGCTTATCTTAAGATATCACATGGGGGATGCGTAGCACTCAATATCTTACATTTATAATAATACTAGCGGCCCGCCCCGGCTTCGAACGGGTATTTAACAAAAATTTCAAAATTGAAAATTATTATGCACACACATCTCCCCTCCTGTACGGCCCGTACCCCAGCGACGCCTACACTGCATAAGGTGCTGCCTAGCTAGCGGAGCAGGGTGAGCGGCTACCACGCAACTTTTTTCTAATACATTTTTAAACCCGTGATATCTTTCGAATGGAATGTCCGAATTGAATAATTCAAAAAGTTTTATAAAGGTATTGAAGCAGTCTTGAATATGAAGTAATTCATTTTGATAAGGATTAATACGAAGATACAACTAAAAAGCCTTCTAGCGGCGGAATTTCAATTAAATTTTTAATATAAAAGAACACTTATTGTGGCATAACTATAATAGTTAGAAATATGCTGTCCCGACACATTTTGTAAATAATTATGTATTCTGCAAAGTCGTAGTACATTATTTTATTCTATCATCAATAGTTTTCGCAGCGCACGCGATGTAAGGAATATTTTAGGTAATTTTTACACCTTTGGTTACATTATTGGAGTTTTAGTAAGGATACCTAATTTTTTTGAAATTATAATATAGCCTATTTCATCCAGGGATAGTGTAGCTTCCCAACAGTGAAAGAATTTTTCAAATCGTTTCAGTAGTTTGGGAGCGTATTCAATGCAAACAAACAAACAAACAATCAAATCTTTTCTCTTTATAATATTAGTTTAGACTAGCGCCCCGCCCCGGCTTCTGGCTGGTCCACAAGTAGTGTTGCCATGTGTCCAGATTTTTAGGGATTTGGTGACGGGTGGTCTTTTCGCATCAATTCCATCGATATTCGACCTTGAACTTCAAAGGTACATTAAAGTCGGTTTTTTTAACCACATCAAAAAAGGAAGGTTTTCTATTCGGTTGTATATTATTTTTTATGTTTGTTACTTCGTCATTTATAAACTGATTTGGAAAATTCTTTTTGCGTTGGGTTCAGTATAGCCAGGCCTAGCGCACTCCGCTCTGTAGGTACGAAGCTACAAGTACATAGCCGGACACCGGCGGCGGGTCGCGCGTCGTTACACGTGCCGCGTCAGAAGAGATAGTTATGCGATAGAAAGAGAGGCGCTCTGTAGGTTAATATGACTAGTAGGTATGCAGCGCTACGCGAGCTGAATTGAATTGTATTGCATCATAGCTAGAATCGCTATTTGTTTAAATTTCTTTGCGGAGTGATGCTTCTGTCCCATAGTATTCTGTGGTATAGCTACGAAGTGGTCTCATATAAATTTTATCGTATTCGACCTTGGACGTCCAAGGTAGATTGAAGTCGGTTTTTTTTGTTAAAAAATGAATTATTAGTACGTGATTAATTAACTAACATACATACATCCTCACAAGCTTTTGCACATATATCAAATATAAGTAAGAAGATACGCAGTGAATGTAAGAATGTTGTCAGAATACTCTGTATTCAGAGACTGCATTGCATCACGCAGCTTTCTCTGCATTCCGATCAATACTCTGCCATTTTACGTGTTTGGCTGGAGTGTTTGCTCCGAGGCGGTTCCCCCCGTGTTCTTTCCACCCGGTATCCGTAGACCCCGATAATATTAGCTGTAAAGATTGACTTTGAAATCAGTTTATTTTAGTAGAAAGATATTTATTTTTTAATTATTTTTTTTTTATACAGCGTGCATTTTTGAAACGGGACTGTAAGGGCTGGTACCTTAACCGATATAATTACGGGAAAAGGTTCCTAGGAGACCATCCATAACTTTTTGAGAAATTTTGAACTGCATTCACAAGTTTTGGGAAAAATGTACAGTCAGCGAAAAAATGCTAAATTACCAAAACAATTTTTAATGCCAATCGATCTTGTTTCTTGTAGGGATCAAAACACTCTAGGGACCATTTATGGTTTGAGTACTAGAAATGATAGAAATCTCCAAAAACTTCCACCATACATTTTATACGAAAACGATTAATCAACTCTATTTTTTGTTGCCAATCGACAGATATAAACTAGGTATGATTAGATTAGATTAGATTAGATAACGCTTTATTGTCACACAACAACATTAAATAATTACAAAACAATACTTAAATCTAAAGTGTTACAATGGGCGGTCTTATCGCTTATAGCGATCTCTTCCAGACAACCTTTGGACGGAAAGGACTCAAAGAAACTGTGAGGGACGGTGGTGTTGTGTATAAAAAAAACTAAACAGTATAAAATAATAATTTAATATACAGACTACATAATCATAATAATATATAATTATATATAAGTGTAATATAGGTACAAAGGTACCAAAAAAAGTAAATATCATAATAAAGTAAAAAATAAATAAATATATCTATATCATAAAATATATAAATAAATATGAAAGAAAAGAAAGAAAGAAAATGATTTTTTATTGCCAATAACTTAACATAACTTATAATAACTACAATATTTATATACTATTATGGTTTGGCAATAAGGGGTAGGCTCAGCATTGTTCTGTGTAAACTCTAGCGAGTTCACACAGGGCTGGTTTTCAGCGTACCCCTTTGCTCGACCTCAGATGTTTGCCGAGAAGTAAACAAATTGTACCAGCGGAGACAAAAAAAATATTTAATTAAAAAAAATGAGATAAGATAGACAGCGTGAAATTAATAATAATATATATATATATATATATATACATATACTTAATATAGTAATATAGTAAATATAATAATATAGTATATACTTTTAGTTATATACATATATATACAACGTGTAACATTAATGTGTAGTAATAATTAAACCACGCATATAGAAGCTTATTAATAATTCAAGTCCAAGTGCAAATCACCAGAAACTTTTTAAAATCACAAGATATGATAATTTAAACATTTCTGGTAATCAAGTTCATTTCAACCCTAACAATCAGCTGATAAAGAGCAATGAACTTGTGACAAAGAATATTAGTGCGCCGGGTGTACAGATCTGACAAACAAATTTTATCTTCAGTTAGCAAAGCCAGCTGTCCTACCAACCTTACTTTACAACTAACTTTCAAGCAAACTGCTTTTTACGCGACTCCCAAAAAAAGGAATATAATGTTTTCGGGGTTAAAGTATGTGCGTTTTTTTATTACAAAATGCCTCAACAGATTTGGATGTATGGAGTATCCTCGGAATCCTTATTTTTTTATTTTTATTAATGCTTACTTATTAATTAACATTCAGGAATAAGGATCTAATCAGTGTAAACGCCTAATAAGAGCGAGCATGGCTGATGTTCTTAAAAAATACGTGAGGTCACCAACCAGCGTAGGAATAGGATGTAAAAAACATCATGCATAAATTTCAACAGTAGGAATGTAATAAGCTGATAATGATGATTAAGACATTTCCAACATTTGATTTCATTGCATAGTAAAAGAGTGTTCGTAAGTCAGTAATCAATAAAGCGTCTTTACTTAGTCAGTTTTCAGAAATAAACCTGTTTAATCTTTGACAAAACGCGGCAAACACTAAAGCTATCAAACATTCGCCGCCGCTTCATGATTCGCTAGCCTTGTTTCGTATTGCACCAATCATAAAGATGTAATCCTAATAAATAATAGCCGCTGCTCCTCATTGGTCGAGCGGCACAAACAAAGTTACCTTCTAACGCCGCCCCATAAAACTCCACCGAAAAGGACCGTTTTCGTTTCGGAAATTCTTTTTAGGTTATTTCTGAATATGAATTCTAAGACGTCAAGTTGGACAAAAATTTGAAACTAATCAAGGCAAGGCTAAGTCGGGTACGTTCGCGGAGATTTTTTTGTATACCGGTTCCGGAACATGCAAAAAAACTATGGTAAAAAACACTTAAACCTATGTTTTTATTATGGTTTTAATGCATTCAAATCTGTCCAGGCAATAAGAAGTAATGGTGGAATAAATAAATACATACATACGTAAACCCTGAAATACTCCTTTTTGGGCAGTCGTGTAAAAATGTGGAAATACCCTTTTTTACGAGTGGGTTCCGGAACGGAACCGACCGAGTCCGAAGATCCGTTCAGTATGAAATTCCGGTATTTGAGACTCGAAATCAAGCCCTGGTAAAACGTTCGGCGTTTTCAAAGACAGAGCGCCTAGGCCACAAAACAGATAAATACAGAAGTTAATCTCATGTATGTACTTTTCATACATTTCATACCGGACGGCGCAGGAAGTTTTTAGGAGGAAAATTGATTGATTTAAAATATAACTGTACACGATATCGACATAATTTTTTCGCAGTTACTATTATAACTGAATAAAGTTTTTTTGAAGACAAAACAAATGCGATTAGTTTACATTAACATCTTCCTCATTTGATTATTGAACACAAGGCTAATACAGCTTATACTACAATAAATATCAAATTTTAAATTGTAAAAATATGACAAGGCCACAAACTCATGTTCGCTTGTTCGGCGCAGGGCCGGGGGCTGGGGCGCTTACCTACCTACCTAACTATTTTGTGTTACGTGAAAACGAACCTTCAAAATACAAGCAAATACCTACTTACCTCTCTGAAACAACTGGTAGCTTAAAAAACGACAATTCACCGTTTAATGTTGAATTTAAACAACCGTCCACCAAACAGTTATAATAACCTATTTTTCGTTGCTCCATTTTTGCACAAAAAAGTTCCCTGACGCGTGTCTCAAGCGGATGGCACTCGCATTCCAACTGTGCCCAGATATCGTGTCTGTGAGCGGTGTCTATGTGTGCGTTGCTCGAGCGCACTTTGTATGTATGTAGATTTCTGTACTAATCTGTTTTGTGCCTAGGCACAAAGTAGCTCGGTCAATGACCCGTACTACCGCGACTAGGCCACAGCTTGTTAGGATTGTCCAAAATAATTCAAATAAATAATTTTTAAACTTTGTATGGAAAATATAATAGTGTTTTTTTGGTTGTATATTCTGCCCGATGATTCATGACTAGATACCCATACACACCTTTCAGTATTACTACACATTAATGTTATTCCCTGTATATATATATATATATATATATATATTAAGTATGGTTAGTCACAAGACCGGGTTAATACCTTATGCAATATCATACATAATTTTAGTTAATACATATTATTATTATTGACTGTTATTAATTTGTAATTCATTCAAATAAATGTACTTCTGACATGTAACAATTAAAATTTGGACCAATCTACAAAAAAACCCAACCAATCCTATGCTATGATCCAATCTATCATATCCTAATAATTATTATAAATGCGAAAGTTTGTGAGGATGGATGTTTGTTGCTCAATCACGGAAAGCTACTGAACGGATTTTGACGAAATTTGGTATCCTAAGTACCTACTACTTTGTCCATCCAAAGGTTGTCTGGAAGAGATCGCTCTAAGCGATAAGACCGCCCATTGTACTACTAATTATAAGGTTTATCTGTAATAGTTTTTTATATTTTTGATAGTTTTTGTATTGTATTGTATAATTTTGAAATACTATTATTTTGTTTTCAGTTTAAAAACATCATGATAACCGCAGTGAACGATTTTTTAGACGACTTGCGGTAAGTTGGACTAAACTAAGTGTAACTAGACTATAGACTAACTTAGTTTATAAAGGCTTGTCGCAAGAATTCAGCTTATTTAAACTAACTTACTACTTTTTTTGCCTATTGCACTAGGGTCTTTGTATACGAGAGGCGAGTGTGGCGAAAGAGCGAGAGTGGCTCAGTGGAAGAATGTGCGACTTCCGATCCGACGCACCCGTTCGAATCCCGCTGGCCCCGCACCACTGACTTTCTTAAGTTATGTGAGGATTTAAAACTCGCTCAAAAACGGTGAAGGAGAACATCGTGAGGAAACCGGCATGTCTAAGATATATCATAAAAATTCAAGGACATGTGACATCCACCAACCCGCACTGGACACTAGCTGGCTGGCAGCGTGGTGGATTATAGCTGTACTCTCTTTTTGAGAGAAGGCTAGAGCAGAGCTCAGCAGTGGGAACGTATTTAATTATACATAAATAATGCCTCCGCTTTTTTAATATATAATAATAAATATGTTAGTGAGTTTAATATTGTATATAAAAAATAAGATATAATAATATATCATAATCAGCGGAATTACATTACATATTTTCATTGCCTTTCAGTTTTGAAATAAATTTCCGCAACGTCACGCCAGGGCCCTAATTCACTATGACACCTTGGCGATTCCTTGCTTCGAAATCACGTCGATTCCTTCATTAATAAACGACATCTCTATGACGCATTCATATATTCATATATATGAATGCGTCATATCGTCATAGATTTCGCCAAGTTGTCCCGATTCCATTAGATTCCTTACTTACAATACGTTTTAAAAGTCTTCAAGTTTGAGAACCACTGCTGCCAATGACAAACAGACATACACTTTAATTAGCACTGTAACACTGTTAACAAGCGGGCGTAACTGCACGATAGAATAGTCTAGGAGCTACTGCTCATGTTAGTCACGATTCGGAATTTATCTAAGGGCAGGGGCTGTTGAGCTAAGACGCGGCCGTGTAAGTGCATAAATCGATGTAAAATTGTGCAACTAGAAAGTAGAAAAAAAAACATTTATTTATGAACATTTATTTGACGACCTCAAACTCATAAAACTAACAAAATTAAGATAACAAATAGAAAATCTATACTATTATAAAAATTTAACTAAGCCAATTCTGTACAATGAAGATATATTTGAACCAACTGGTATCGACTATTTAGAGGGTACTGAACACAAATGCACGGTTTTTAGAATTTTTGTCTGTTTATTTGTTTGTGTGTTTGTTATCTATAGACTCGGAAAATGCTGAACGGATATTATTATGGTTTTCAAGGTTTGGTAGTATTATTTCCAACTTAGATTATAGGGTATGTTTCATCCAAATCGGTTGTGACTATGAAGGTACAACTTGACCTCCTTATAGCACGCGCTCCCATACACAGGGGAGGTCTTGCTAAGATGGTTTTTGAAAAAATACGTTACATATGGTCTTCCTTTGCTGTTTACGCGGACGAAGTCGCGGGGAAAAGCTAGTAAATGAATAAATAGACAGTATACAGAGACAACAGCTTAAACTTATATGAGAAAAATGGTGGCGCCAAATGGGGTACCAAGTACCAACTGAAGTATTTATTTATTGATTACTTGTGTAGTGGGTAGTGGTAGGTCTCTTGTATTCGGAAGGCCATCTGGGTAGGTAGTAGGTTTGCCAGTTATTCTGCCGCCAAGCAGTACTGCGCAAGCATTACTGTGTTCCGGTTTGATCCATTGAAACCAGTGAAATTACTGGGCATATGAAACTTAATCTGATGTCTCGGGGTGATGAGCGCAATGCAGTGCTACGCAGTGCTTTTTATGGTATTAAAAGTTCTGGGCGGCACTGCAATAGGGGATCGGACAACTTTTCAGAAAGTGTTTTAAATTAACTACAATGAATATATATAGCCATGAAAAATACTATTTTAATTAAATAACGCTCTTAAAGTACCTAAAACTATGTTTAAATATTATGTTTCAAATATTGCCGCGCAAAAGGTCACCTCAAAACTTGTGATGTCATATGTAGGTAGAAAACGACAAAGTCTTCGAAATAAAACTTGCAAAGAGATTCTAATACGTTTTGTGAAGTTTGGGGACTATATTGTAGTAATGGAATGAAAAAATTAGCAAATATACATTTTATGAAAAGAAAAACGTAAAATAAACACAAGCTTGACTCACGGCATTTGCCTACAAATGACGTCATGCGCTGTGATTGTTGTTTCTTTAGAGATGAAGAACAGATTAAAAATGTCAAAATTATTTATTGATTTAAAAATATAAATGATTATTATTTCACAAAAATATTGATTGACTGATCTTTCTGGTTCGACGAACATTCGTTCTAACTACATTTTAGATATTTTCTCGATTACTGTCCGAACCCCTATTGTTATATGGGCAGGCGTGGCGCTTACCATCAGGCGAACGATCTGCTCGTCTCATCATTCAGTACGATAAAAAAAGCTTAAGACCTTTGCCCCGTAGTGGGATCAAATAGGTAAAAAAAAATATTTCTTTCGTCATTGGCATCTATCTCGTTAATAAAACCACCCACTGGCTCCCACACTACCGTGTATATATTCACGACCTCGAGTGTAAGTCATGAGGAGGCATTTGTCGGTCAACGAATACATTGAATACTTTCAAGTATCGAGTATTTAAAATACTAGGTATCGAATACTGAGTAAGCGCCGCCTGGAATATCTCCAATCTCTAAACATTTTCTGACCGAGTACGAGTAGGGGTTAAGGGAATTTAAGGGAGCTCCCATACTACAAACGCGATTTTTTGCCGTTTTTATAGATAACGGTACGGAACACTTCGTGCGCGAGTCCGACTCGCACTTGGCCGGGATTTTTTGAAGTCGGTTAAAAAAACAAAGTCGCTATCTGCGTCCTCATCCTCGTCCGCGCCGCATACTTTCTGTTTCTCCGCTTAGCGCTTAGGTAGGTACTTCTAAACCACTTTCACTGTCATAAAGACAGTGACAACAGAATTTCAAAGTACGAAGATGAAATTGGTCTCGGGGTTGTTGAAAATTAGAGGATTACGGATTCCGTAAGATTTGAAAAATAATTTAAAAGCTACGTTTTTACGGATTTAGAATGCAATGTCATCGAGTTGTGAGCTACCCTGAAAGTTTCAGCAGAAATTTGAACAGTATTGGACCGTCTCATAATTGGTAATGATATTGTATAATTTATGTTGTTGTTCTTCACGCTGTATATCTTATTCACTTTTTTAATTAACTATGTTTTGTCTCCGCTGAAACAATTTGTTTGCTTCTCGGCAAACATCTGAGGTCGAGCAAAGGGGTACCCTGAAAACCAGCCCTGTGTGAACTCGCTAGAGTTTACACAGAACGATGCTGGGCCTACCCCTTATTCAAATCAATTTCATTTATTTATTTCATTTATTAATTTAATATTATGCACAATAGATAATCAAATAAAATTACAAAAAAATATAATTTCATAAAAAAAAATTACAATAAAATATTAATAAATATCAATACTTAAAATAACTTAAAATTAAAATAAAAATCAAAATTAAAACTATAATTAGTACCTTCTCTCCGGCCGGTTATTGCCAAAACTAACTAAAACTATTTATAACAAATTGTTATTAAGAAATAAATAAATAAGAGGTGTCGTGTATAAATGTTGCAGTTATGTATAATAAGGTTATTGACAATAAAACTCATTTTCTTTCTTTCTATTTCCCTGTTCTTTCTTCTCCATGTGCTATCCTCTTGAACAGGTAACAAAATCTTTCTCAGTACTTTCTTTTCTGCCACTAGTAGTTTGTGTGACCAGGCGCTCAGACAGACTTATTAAAATACGTTGAGCTCCCGGTCTCCACGGACCCAGAGTCACACCAAACGGCTCAAATATGTAACCGCTACCGAGGTTAGCATTTTAAATAAATATGGTTATTATTACATAATCAAATGCTGAGTCATGTCTTTAATCAAATGAATAAATTTTCTCACAACACTTTCGCTGTTCAGAATTTACATTATGACATCACAATCGTTTTACTATTGGAAAATTTTAAACAATACATGCGATTGTCGCTGTGGGAGAACCTGCGACTTCCGATCCGACACACCCGAGTTCGAATCCCGCTGGTCCCGCACTGCTGACTTTCTTAAGCTATGTGCGGATTCTACACTCGCTGTAAAAACAGTGAAGGAAACATCGTGAGGAAACCGGCATGTCCAAGAATAAATCACAAAAATTCAAGGAAATGACATCCACCAACCCGCATTGGGCCAGCGCGGCGGATTATCGCCCATACTCTTTCTAAGAGATAAGGATGTGCTTCGTCATTTATTTTTTTGTCCAGACGGAGAAATCCTCATGGACAATCGGGCCCGGGTAGTGCCAGACTTGGCCTAAAAAGAAAGAAAGAAAGAAAGAAAAACATTTATATGACGACCACAATCATAACAAAATAAAGAAAGACAAGAAAACATAATTATAAAAAGAAAAAATAAATATATAAACAGTAGAATTATGATAATTATATATATGATAATTATGCCTAAACTACGTATGTGGTGCCAAAAGGGGTTTTCACTCAGCACAAATGTAAAGTGTAGTATTTTGACACCCGACGCTGGTTTTCAGCTAAACCGCACGGCGCGGCGTGCGGATATTTGGCTTCAAATTTAAAAATAGATAAATGCACTATTATAAATATATATATATATATATATATATATATATTTATATGTATATATTATATATATATATATATGTATTTAATATGTACCATTTAATATGTGCCTCAGTCACATACTGGCTAAAACTCCATCTGCTCGGCCTGTCCATAAACCAGACGTCCGTGCTGTTTTCGTCTCTTCATATTTTATCAGGGCGTACATCAGCTATGCACTTTTTTCTCTTAATAAGGGCATATTTTTTTGTCACAATTCTATATACATTTTTTTTTTAAACTAATTCTGAGCTACCGAGTTGACGCGTGTACCAGCCAAATCCTCCTCAACCGTATTGGGAAGGGGACGACCCAACACGACGCCGCCGCCGCAGGCAAAATCTTTACAGCGAGCATGTCTGCCACTGATCTAGTAAACTGTTGCTAGAGGTAGCCGTTGCAGTGGTGTTGATCACAATACGTGTTATCAGTACCTAGCTAACAACAACCTGTAGTAAAACTAGATAACAGACTAAGCAGCTAAGCACGTCTCTATATTTAGCATTATTTACCCTATCCATCTTGTCACGTCAGGCGCTAAATGATCTCGAAAATTCTACGCCTGCTCATTGTCAGCTGTGGAACCTTCAGTCTTTGTTTAGAACTCGATTTAAAGAGTAAACTTCGATTCTAATTTCAAATTAAAGTGGCACGTTTTTCATACGAAATTCTACCATTATTAACTTGTTTCTGAATAGTAGAAATGCCTAAATTTATGCGTGGTGAACTATTTACGGGTGATTATTTACGCAAAATTAATAAAACGGTACGGTTTCTGATATAAATTATACCATTTATGGTACAAATCATAAAACCACCATGATACCATAATGACCATATCATTATCATATTGTACCATTTTATTAATTGTACCATTCCATTCACTTTTCGTAAATAGTTCACCTCGCATAAATTTAGGCATTTTTACTATTTAGTGATTAAGTAAGTAATGGTTAAATTTTGTATGAAAAACGTAACCTAACGTCATTCATCGGAAAATAGCGGGAAATAAAACTTTTTATTTTTTCGGAGTGCAGTGAGTGCTACCAGTGGAAATAAATAAATATATTTTGGGTAATTTTAGTAAGTTAATATTTTATGGCAAAATCTTTTGAAGAATTGATTTTTCTGAAGAGATCGGCTCTGAAATATATTTTAGCGCGTGAATCTCGACTGTTGGCATTAGGCAAAAAGCCTGTGAACAAAAAACTTGCAAATTTCGTCCGCACACACCAAGAAAATAATGTCTGGGCAAACTTTTACGAGTCGTTGAATGAAGATTTGACGAAAAATTTAAATATATACGAGTGGCGGTTCGGGGAAGACAAGAAACAGATTAAACTAAAAAAATATCGATTGTTTTCGGAATCTAAGGAAATGTTGGCAAGCAGTAAAATGTTCTTCTGGTAAGTCAAAAAGAAAACCGTTTAGGCCAGTAAATATTTAATTAATAATTATTATGATATAATTATATATAAATATTAATATCATAATAATTATTGTTATATTACTATTATATTATTGTTTTTATCTGTATATCTTGTAATAAGTGTAATTGTGCTTGTGGCCGTTCTTATTGTAATAATAATAAATTAAAAAATCCAATTCGCAAAATGTCCAGTGCTAAAGTCCGATTCTCAAAAAGTTCAATTCTCAAAATATCTATTTATCTGAATACCTACCTAATCCAATTTTTAAAATAGGTGGTTGAAAAATAAGAAAATAACTGTTGAGCAGGGTTTGCAAATTTCGATCGAAAATCCTTGATAGTACCGGCTTAATTCCCTGTTCGGGAATTAAGCTACGTTGGCCAGTCATCTGCCGCCAAGCAGTAGTGCGCAAGCATTACTCTGTTCCGGTTTCAAGGGCATTGTAGCCTTGTTTGCGAACACCAGCCTCCGCAAACATTTGAGATGCGCTACAGTATCGAGGATCGTGGTATCTTTTATCAGTACTATTTGTTATCGCCAAACCCCTCAAACATATTACTAATACAGTTACGAAATACATGCTTAGATATAAAGAGTATCTATATCTCAACGTTTTTATCACAAGATAATGTAGGAATGTTTAGTGTATCATATAGTTTTGATCGAGGTGGAACAGTGTTCTCCGCTGAGAAAAATATTTGACCTTTTTTGGTGAGACTTTTTGTTTATGTTTCACTAAGTTGGCCTATCTAGTTTTCTTAATAGGGGATCGGACTTGTCAGAAAGTGTTAAAAATTAACCTTAATGTATATGTAAAGCCATTAAAAATAATATTTTAATTAAATAAAGCCCTAAAAGTGCCTAAAATTGTTTAAATGTTATGTTTTAAATATTGCCGCGCAAAAGGTCACCTCAGATCTAGGACTTCAAATGAAGGCAAACGAAACGATAAGCTCTACGAAAGCAAAAGTGAGAAAGAGCGACATAACAATAGTATCATATACTTTAGTAATGTAACTCTATGATAATATAGTTGACTAACTTTATCTAAACTATGTAATTTAATATTATAAAGAGGAAAGATTTGATTGTTTGTTTGTAAGGCATTGAATAGGCTCCGAAACTACTGAACCGATTTGAAAAATGTATTCACTGTTGAGAAGCTACACTATCCCCGGGTGACATAGGCTATATTATATTTACAAAAAAATTTGGGATCTTTACTAAAACTGAAAAAATGTAACCCAAAGTGTAAAAAAATTACCTATATTCTTTACATTTTACATTGCGTGCGCTGCGAAAACTATTGATGATAGAATACAAAAATGTACTACGACTTTGCAGAACACATCATTATTTACAAAAAGTGTCGCGATGGCATATGTCTATTATAGTTATGCCACAATAAGTGTTCTTTTATTTTAAAATTTTAATTAAAATGTCGCCGCTAGAAAATGCTCCCTATTTGTGTCTTGGTATTAATCCTTATCAAAATAATCTACTTTATATTCAAGACTGCTTCAATACCTTTATATAACTTTTTGAATTATTCAATTCGGACATTCCATTCGAAAGATAACATGGGTTTAAAAATGTATTAGAAAAAAGTTGCGTGGTAGCCGCTCACCCTGCTCGGCTAGCTAGGCAGCACCTTATGCAGTGTAGGCGTCGCTGGGGTACGGGCCGCACAGGAAGGGAGATGTGTGTGTATTATAATTTTCAATTTTGAAATTTTTGTTAAATACCCGTGCGAAGCCGGGGCGGGCCGCTAGTCTATACTAAAGCATGTAATCGTTAAACAATCGGTTATCGTTTTATCTAAGAATTCGTAGTAATTCTAATCGATTTCTAGTAATCTAATACATGTCCTACACACTATTAATCGTGTGTAGTATGGTTCTATATTATTTTATTCAGTGTTATTAACATTAAATAAAATAATAATAACATCACACTAATATAAATATGAATATAAATGCGAATGTTTGTATGTTTATGAATGTGTGTTTGTTACTTCTTCACGCTGTTACGGCTCAACGTATTTGAGTGAAATTCGCAATGGAGATATAGTTATAGCTTATTGTTTAGATTAACACAGTCTTTATTCCCGGTAAACCGCCCATGAAACCATGAAATGTCCATGGAAAGCTTGAATAAAGTTCCACCACTTTATTGAAGCACTAGGAGAGGGTCCGGCTTGTTGCTGATGACCCTCATTCACAACAAAAGTATAATAAATGGAATATACAATATACCCCGCTGCGATATAACCCGCTTACGCGCTTTGGAGTGGTTGGCTCTGGCCGTGGTTGTAATACCACCCACCGAACAAAGCCATGCCGTCAAGCGACCTAGTCGTGTTTCGGGATGATGTTCGGTGAACCATCGGGGAGACGGGTCTGAGCAGCCGCTCAACTGCCGTCTCTCTCTAGATCTATGTGCTCCATCTTAGGCCACATCATCGCTTCACATCAGGCGAGATAGTGGCCAAACATAGATCTATAAGGCGTAAAAAAAAAAAAAAAAAATTAAACTATCATGATTCAATTATTATGCTTCAATAAAGTGTTGGAACTTTATTCAAGCTTTCCATGGACTTTTTGGGAGAACATAAAAAGCAATGTTTCCCTATTTTAGTTCATTTGCCTACACTCGTGCACGTTTACGAACATAATGGTTAATATTCCACCGATATTACACATGATCACTCGAAATAACACTTGTTTGGAAAATAAAACAAAATCGAACAGTATCACTTTTCACTTCCCGCCAAAAGTCCCTTTTCCAAGCGCTTGAGGACGCTATTACCCCGCCAATTTTATTATATGTCAGAGCGGATAAGTGGCGCCTCAAGCGATTAGAAATTACATTAAATTAGCAATAACCATATACAAAGTATTTACTAAAATTAATTTCCAATTTATTAAAGCTAGTTTAAGCAATGAAAGCCTAAAAACCATAAACAGAAATAAATGGAGTTTATATTACTTATTTCGTAGTACCATCAATGCTTTTATAGTCAAAACAATCCACATTAAATTAACAAATTGTATATTATTAAATCGTAAGAATTTCATCAATTAACAATAAATTCATGATTTTAAACAGTAGTTGTGCAATAAAAAATAACTCCGTCCAACCATTTATTTAGCTTTTGACATATGCACACCTATGTAGTTCCGTAATTATTGAAGTGATGAACCATAGTAAAAAATTGCAATACTTTAGGGGCATTTTTTTTTTATAATAATGTCGAGTCGTGCTAATTATCTTATATTTTTTTATGTATTTCTTTGAGCCCATTGATTGATAACCTAAATTATTAAGGTGGTTTTTTAATAAAAAATATAAAGGGTTGTAATATATTTTCATTTCTACATAATTATTATCGACCAGTAAAAGGTTAAATATTAAGACATTTATTTATTTAGTTAATAATAGTAAGCTAGCTAACACCAAAACGCTAACTATGTTACGTAATTATTGAGAAACAAATACAAATTTATTTACTTATTCATAAATTAAGTCCATTGGTTTCAGAAATCAAATCAGTAACGCATTAGGACATCACTAATCGAGCTGTCAAAAGTTAAATAAATGGTTGGACGGAGTATAGTACTAAATTAATGGTTATCAGAAGTAAAAAAAAATAACATTTATAGTTATCAGTTTCATTATATGTAACAGTTGTTGAAGTTTGTTAGCATCTGCGCCGATATATCTTGTCGCTTGTGCTTGGTTTAATTTTTTATTTTCTCTTCTCCACAGCGGCGGCAGAATGACAGAGTCACCTGTAGTGAAGGTAGAACAGGGCCAGCTGCAAGGCAAGCTCGTCAACTCCCCCTCAGGCAAGGGGTACTTCGCGTTCCAGGGGGTGCCCTATGCTAAGCCCCCGCTAGGCTCGCTGAGGTTCAAGGTAAGGGCAAAGAATAATAATGTAGTAATGACGCCAAACGATCGCATACAAAGATCCTGGCCCTAACTAGGATTCCCTGTATCTGGTGGTAGGTTTCTCGTATGCGAGAGGCCGTCTGAGTGGGTACCACCGCTTTGCCAGTAATTTAGCCGCTAAGCAGTAGTGCGCGAGCATTACTGTTCCGGTTTGAAGGGCATTGTAGCTAGCGAAATTACTGGGCATTATGAGACTCAACAGCTTATTGTCTCAGAGAGACGAGCGCAGTACAGCGCCGCGCAGGGTTTTGCAAAACAAAGTTCTGGGTGGTGCTGTTATTGTTATGGGCTGGCGTACTGCTTACAATTAGGCAAACGACCAGCTCGTCTCGTCATTCAAATACATAAAAAAATAAAGGGGAGCCAGGTACTACGAGGACCATGATCCCACTCCATACATATACAAAACCAACACTTGCGAAATTTTTTTCTGTTTTCAAACATTTGTCCAGTCACGGAAATCGAACCCTGAATGTTTTAAATTTGAGCCAACCTGCCCAATCACTACACCACAGATGCTGTCTGACTTTAACTGTATACTATTAATTATTCTGTGGCTGCGGGTGAAAGCGCTGGGAGCAAGCAATTCTACTCATATTTCTATACATATCGTCTGTGATATCGTATATATTATTAAAAAAATATATAAATAATTATAAATGGAGCGCAGCATCCTGGGCGTTAAAAGGACAGACAGGATTCGAAATACAACGCTGCGCTCTAAAACGGGCATAATTGACGTGGGCAGGAAGGCTGCCAGGCTCAAGTGGGATTGGGCGGGTCACATAAGCCGTATGCATCCAGATCGGTGGGCAAAAGTCACAACGGAATGGGTGCCTGAAGATGGAAGACGGCGCCCAGGCCGGCCCAAAAGAAGATGGAGGGACGATCTGGATGCATACCAAGAAGGTTGGTGCGAGGTGGCGCAGGATAGAGACGGCTGGAGAGACTTGGGGGAGACCTTTGCCCAGCAGTGGGACAGCATAGGTTAATATAATAAAAATAATAATAAAAAAAATTATAAATGCGGAAGTTTGTGATGAATGGATGTTTGTTATTCAATCACGCAACAACTACTAAACGGATTTTGATAAAATTTGGTATGAACTTCAATATTATTTCACCATTTCGCCTGATGTTAAGCGAGGATGTGGCCGAAGATGGAGCACGTATGTTTGTTACTCTTTCAAGCAAAAACGTAGAACCGCGGGGCGCAGCTAGTATTTAATAATGATCAGAATTATAGTTTTTTTTATGTAACTGAATGACGAGACGAGCTTGTCGTTTGCGTGATGGTAAGCAATACGTCGGCCCATAACAATAACAGCACCACCCAGAACTTGGTTAGTTTTTAGTTTATATCACAGAATACTAAGGGACAGAAGCATCACTGCGCAAAGAAATTTAAACAAATAGCGACTCTTGCTATGACGCAATAAAATTCAAATGAGCTTGCGAAGCGCTGCATACCTACCAGTCATATTAACCTACAGAGCGCCTCTCTATCGCATAGCTCTTATCTCCTCTGACGCGGCAAATGACTGTAACGACGCGCGACCCGCCGTCGGTGTCCGGCTATGTACTTGTAGCTTCGTACGTACAGTGCGGTGTGCGCTAGGCCTGATTATAGTTATCAGGAAATTATTGTTTGGGTTCTGGAAAAGGATATAGGATGCTGTTTATATCGGGAAACCGCCGGAGAAACCGCTGGGAGCAGCTAGTGCAAGTAATATAGGTATTGTGTGAAACGAGAGACGCTTGCTCGAACGCGACGAGGCGAGACGGCGCACGTGTTAATAAATAATTACTTGGCGATTGATTTACAAAGCCTTGATTGTATAAACTAGCTGCGGCCCGCGGTTTCCCGGTATAACAGTAGCCTATGAGTTAATCCAGGGTGTAAGCTATATGGTGTATGCTAGCGCGACCCCATCTCGCCCCACCACGTCAGAGGACTGCTCACGGAGGGGATTTTAGTGGGTTCGAGCCCCACGCACCCCTTTCTGACACCCCCGTGGCAGAAGGGCAGTGTAGCGGCATTATCCCCCTCAAAAAAAAAGCTATAAGCTATCTCCATTCCGAATTTCACTCAAAACCGTCAAGCCGTTACAGCGGAAGATGTATTCATAACATTATGCTGAGCACAGACCTTTTTTGACTGAACTGTACACGTCATCGGTCTCCATAAACATGCTGTAACTGTTTGTTTTAGTCTTATTAACTTGTATTATTTTGTTCTCCTACGATGTGTATGTAAAGAGAAATTATTTATTGCCAAAGTGTATATACAGAATTTTAGAGTATTTATAAGCACAAAAACAGCAGCAATAGGGCTAGGCTCTGCACTGAGCTGCGTAAGCTTACGGAAGGCTGATTTTCAGCATACCCCTTTATTCGAGAGATGTTCGTCGATAGTCATGCGGATACCAACATAAATTAATTAATTGGCATAAAACACATTACAAGAATATCACTAACATATGTTTTAGGGTGAGAGTGTGTGTGTGGGTTGTGTGAGATAGGGTGTGCTTGTGTGTGTCAGGGTGAATGTGTGTCTGTAGTTACAATATTTTAAAGGTTGCTTTAAATTTATATTTTATTCTGTTTTTTGTGTCCATTTTTGTCAAAATAAATTGTTTCTTTCTATCTTAAGTAACAAACTTTCGCATATAATTTAGTGTGATACTAATATTGTAAAGAAATAACATTGTATATGGTAGGTAGGTTTCTCGTACGCGGGAGGCCGTCTGGTTAGGTACCACCGCTTGCCAGTTATCCTGCCATGCCATAACAATAGGGGATCGGACAGTAATCGAGAAATCTAAAATGTAGTTAAAACGAATGTTCGTCGAACCAGAAAGATCATTCAATCAATATTTTTGTGAAATAATAATGATTTATATTTTTAAATCAATAAATCAAATCTAATAATTCTACCATTTTTAATCTGTTCTTCATCTCAAACGAAACAACAATCATGACGTCATTTGTAGGCAAATGCCGTGAGTCAAGCTTGTGTTTATTTTACGTTTTTGCTTTTCATAAAATGTATTTTTGCTAATTTTTTCGTTCCATTACTACAATATCGTCCCCAAACTTCCCAAAACGTATTAGAATCTCTTTGCAAGTTTTATTTCGAAAGTTTGTCGTTTTCTACCTACATATGACGTCACAAATTTTGAGGTGACCTTTTGCGCGGCAATATTTGAAACATAACATAGATTAGGTACTTTTAGAGCGTTATTTAATTAAAATAGTATTTTTCATGGCTATGTATATTAATTGTAGTTAATATAAAACACTTTCTGAAAAGTTGTCCGATCCCCTATTGCAGTGTAAAACCCAGAATTGAATACCATATTTAATACCACCAATTCCTTGAAAAGTACTGCGTACCACTAACTTTTTTTTTTACGATCACATACCTATATCCTGACCTCTAACTAGGATTACCTAGGGAACCAGAAAGTATGAAGACCATGTATGTGACCATCTCACAACACCCAGATACAAAACAAATGCTTGCAGTTTTTTATTTCTTTGCACAAACATTTGTCCCGTCGCGGGAATCGAACCCGCAACCTCAGTGGTGTATGAGATTTGAGCCAACCTGCTCAACCACTAGGAGGCTGTCAAAATTTTTATTTTTTTTAATTGCGCTCATCAACTCGAAACATCAGATATTAAGTCTCATAATGCCCAATAATTTCGCTGGCTACAATGCCCTTCAAACCGGAACACAGTAATGCTTGCGCACTACTGCTTGGCGGCAGAATAACTGGCAACGCAGACTGACCAACAACCAGTACTAGGATTAATTTTATTATTTAAGTAAAAAGGATAATTGTCTGGAACGCCTCGCGTTAAATTGCCCATGGGGTAAACCGTTTATATATAAGGAATTTCCTTAAGTAATAGGTAAGTCCATGGGAAATAACAGCTAATCACAGGAAATAAACTACGTTACAAATATTGTATTATGAGAGTGAGTGCGGCTCAATGGGAGCATGTGCGACTTTCGATCCGACGCACCCGAGTTTGAATCCCACAGGGTCCGCACCACTGACTTTTTTAAGCTATGTGCGTATTTAATACTCGCTCTGGAAACGTTGAAGGAAAACATCGTGAGGAAATCGGCATGTCCAATTTATTACAAACTTTTAAGGACATGTGACATGTGCCAACCCGCACTGGGCCAGAGTGGTGGATTATGGCCCATTCTCTCTCTATGAGAGAAGGCCCAGCAGTGGGAACGTGATGGGCTGATGATGATGATGATGAACTGTTATGAAGGTAGGTAATAGGTATACATGACTGGGACACACGACGTCACACGTAGGCAGACGAAACGACAAGCTCTACGAAAGCATACTTGCAAAGCGATTTATACGTTTTTGTGAAGTTTAAGGACTTTAGGGTCGTCGTGGCATGAAAAACATATCGTTTTGATTGAAATAAAAAGAAAAATGTAAAATAAACACAAGCTTCGCACACGGTATTTACTTTGGAATGACGTCATGCACTGTGATTGGTGTTTTGGAACAGATAAAAATCAAATAAAAATGTCGGAGCTATTCGATTTTATTTATTGATTTTAAAATATAAATCGTTATTATTTTACGAAAGTATTGATTGAATGATCTTTCGGATTCGACAAATATTCGTTCTAACACAGAATACTAAGGGACAGAAGCATCACTCCGCAAAGAAATTTAAACAAATAGCGACTCTTGCTATGACGGAATAAAATTTAATTCAGCTCGCGTAGCGCTGCATACCTACCAGTCATATTAACCTACAGTGCGCCTCTCTTTCTATCGCATAGCTCTTATCTCTTCTGACACGGCACGTGTAACGACGCGCGACCCGCCGTCGGTGTCCGGCTATGTACTTGTATCTTTGTACCTACAGTGCGGATTGCCTAGGCCTAGGGCCTAGGGCCTGGTTCTAACTAGATTTTAGATGTTTTTCGATTACAGTTCCCTATTATATACCTACATCTGCTTTGCTCGCCTTCTCATGCTCACCGACAGTTAGCTTGTTTTAATAAACATAAATTCATTGTCATCCACTTACAATACAAACCTAATAACCTTAGCGCATGCCATATTACACCATATCGCATTGGCAATAGAGTTGACTGTTGATTGAACGGTTGAATGTTTTCCAGAAGGGTGACATCACATAGCATGCTTGTTAGAAATTATTGTCGCCCACCAAAATTATTAAAGTTTCTGTAATATTTTGATGTTCTGTCGGTAATTTCCATTCCTATTTAACATTTAACTTTTTTTTACGCTTAATAGATCCATGTTTGGCCACCATCTCGCCTGATGTGAAGCGATGATGTGGCCTAAGATGAAGCACATAGGTCTAAAGAGAGACGGCACAACTGCCGTCTCTCTTTAGACCTATGTGCTTCATCAGGCTGCTCAGACTCGTCTCCCCAATGGTTCACCGAACATCATCCCGAAACACGACTAGGCCGCTTGACGGCATGGCTTTGTTCGGTGGGTGGTATTACAACCACGGCCAGAGCCTACCACTCCAAAGCGCGTAAGGGGGTCTCATCACGATGTTTTCCTTTACCGTGTTATGGTGATATACGTTCCAAATGAAATAAAGTATTAAATCATTAAAAATATGCTTTGAATAATGAACTCTTAATTTGCTGCGATATAAAATAGAATCTCCCAAGTAACTTCTATGTTAGTGTGGTCCTAACTACTAAACTAAGCTGTTGGCCTGTGTAAGTATTCCATTAGCTTTGTTAAAAGTCATAATATTGTAAATGCTTTTTTACTACACATTTTAACTACTTGATAGATAGATAAATAAATAAAACGTAAATAAATAAATAAAGATTTGTTGAAAAATATATTTTTCAAGACAGCTTTTAACAAATTCGTAATCGGAACCGCGAGCAGATTAAAAAGAGCCAACGATTGTCCGTCAAGGAGTTCCATTGTCCACGTTCCGTCTCCATCATCAGATCAGCTGGCTGTCACCATAATATTGCATTTTTATCGGACTTTGACAAGTATGCAAAATTTCGACTCCGTAGGATAAGAGGAAGTGGTTCTGATTCTATGTTAGTGTATTGACCCAAGTTAAATAAAAGCTTGTAATAATAATAAATACACCCAACGATGACATAAATAGATCCTGGCCCCTAACTAGGATTCCCTGTATCTAGGGAACAACAATAAATAATCTTATAATAATCGCGCTTTTCATATTTAAGTCACCTACTTATACTATCCTGTAATAATTTCGACAAACTATTTAATACAATTATACTTTATTGATCACCAAAAAGGAAACAAAAGTTTACAGTTACAAATAACAGTGGCAGAACAATGGGCGGCCTTATCGCTATGTGCAATTTATTCTTTCTTCTTAGCGAGTCGATCCTTAGGCGTTTTATATTTTTTGGACCAGTACTCCGCCACAAGCACAGCATTGTCCGTGGCATTGTGCAGGTCCTCGCGTGTACAGGTGGCGGGACACACAGGGCAAGACAAACGGTGTGCCAAAGTCTGGAGAGAGACACCGCACTCGCATGCACTATCCGAGCTGTAGCGCCACCCGCACATGTTTTCCTTGCTACGGCCGACTTGGGTCCGGAGTCTGTTTAAAGACTTCCATGTCGGCCAAAGCAGATTGTGTCCAGGGGGCAGATCAGATAGTGAAATAGGTGATGCTGTAGGGTATCTCTCCTGCCAGAGACTTAGTCGGGCTTTAGACGAATCATCATCCAGTGGCAACGAAAGAAATATTCTTTGATACGATGATACGAGAACAAACATTTAGGAATAACCAAGATGCTGTACTCCTAGTGTTATCACGTATCACTGTTAACAGTTATCTTATTTGCTGAGAGACAGCGTTATCTTGCTGTTTTTCTTGGATTACGGCGCAACATGTGAGTTTGCAGTTGTTTGTGTAGTTGTGCAGAATTTTGGCGTCAGAAGTATTAATTACTGTAATCTTTCCAAGCCCCTTACTGCATCATTGCGAAATCATGACATTAAGAATGTTTGATACTAGAAAGGAACTATCTTGGAGAACTCTACCTATCGAATATGTTATCTACCTACCATCGGGGAGACGGGTCTGAGCAGCCGCTCATCTGCCGTCTCTCTCTAGATCTATGTGCTCCATCTTAGGCCACATCATCGCTTCACATCAGGCGAGATAGTAGCCAAATATAGATCTATCAAATCATAGATATAGCATAAAAAAAAATAAGAGCTAATAAGAGAATATGTCATCTATCTACCTTAAGGTGGACCTACGTTACGGTACGTTTTTCATACGATATTCAGCCATTTGACTTGTTTACTGAATTTCTCACTTTTGGGGAGGAGATGCTAGAATCGTGGCCGACTGGGGGCACATAAAGCATTTAAAGATACTGCAAAACTTCTGGTCGAGGGAATACGTGATCGAAATGCTGGCCTATATTTTGGGCAAAGGATAAGCATTGCCATTTAACGTTCGTTAATCTCAAAATTGTATTACTGGAAATGAATGATTATTATTCTCATTTTGCATTTTTCTTTTATTCCAGGCACCACAACCTCACGAACCATGGGAAGGAATCCGCGACGCGACTTCCGAAGGCAACATATCAGCCCAATTGGACCATGACGTCACCAAATCCTTCTCTGGCGACGAGAACTGCCTCTTCCTTAACATCTACACTCCGACCCTCGACGGATCCTTTCTTCCCGTCATGGTCTACATTCACGGAGGAGGTCTGAGCTTCGGCTCTGGTAATACAGACATGTACGGACCAGATTTCTTAGTAGAAAAAGATGTAGTCGTAGTGACAGTGAATTACAGACTTGGCGCGCTTGGATTTCTCAGTCTAAACACTCCTGAAGTACCAGGCAACGCTGGCGTCAAAGATGTAGTCCTCGCTCTGAGATGGGTTAAGGAAAACATCCATAATTTTGGAGGTAATCCTGGAAACTTAACCATTTTTGGAGAAAGCGCTGGAGGCGGCATAGTTTCTGCGCTAACAGCCAGTCCGCTGACCAAAAATCTCATCAACAGAGCCATTATACAATCTGGTACGGCCTTGCTCAGCTGGTTCCACCAGAAAAATCCCATTGAGAACGCACGAAAGCTAGCAAAAGCTTTGGGATGCGACGCAGAGAACGTCGATGAGATACTGGAGTTCCTAACGACTACTCCAGCGAAGGATATCGTAGAAGCTCACGCTTCTTTCTCCTCCTTCGGCAATCTTCTCGAAGAGGAGCCTAACATATTTGGCATGGTCGTTGAGAAGGAGTTTCCAGGAGTCGAAGCGGTCGCTACGGAGCCTTTCTCCTATTTGCTGACATCGGGGCGAGTCGCTCAAGTGCCTATCATGATCGGTTCCACAGCTCTCGAGTTTGGTTTCGAAAAGAAGTCAGATGACCTTCAGCCTTTTATTCCCGAAGAGTTGAACGTCGAGAGAAACTCGGAGACTTCCTTGGCGATCGCTGAGGAAATCAAGAAGTTGTATCTGAAGGAAGATAGTCTGTACGAATACTGCCAGTTGATCTCCGACAAGTTTATCAACGTCGACACACATAGATACGTTCAATATCTCCTAAAAGCTACCAATATACCTGTCTATTTCTACAAGTTTGATTACGTTGGAGAGTTAAATGTTTCTGGGAAGCTGCCCAGTAACCTAAAGTTGAAAGAGCCTATGCATGTGGATGATTTAGGATACCTCTTCAAGAATGACTTCCAGAAGGATGTGGAACCGACTGCTCAGGACCTGAAGATGAGAGAGAGGATGGTCAGGCTGTGGACTAACTTTGCTAAGACTGGGTAAGATTTTTATTGTTTAAAAACTTTGGTGTCCAGTTACTCTTACGCAGTGACATGAGACTTAAAAGCTATCGTCTCAGGTTGACGAGCTCAGTGCAGTGCCGCAGAGGATTTTCAGCCGACTTCAAAAAGAAGGAGGTTCTATGTTCCACTGTATATTTTTTTTCATGTTTGTTCACCGATCTCCGCCAACTGTTAACCGATTTCAAGCGTTCAGTTCAGTATAGCTACGAAGTGGTCTCATATACATTTGACCTTGAACTTCAAAGATACAGGTTTTTTTTGGTAAAATGTATACTTGTGCATAACAATGTTCTGGGTGGTGTTGCAACTGTGCAGGCCGGCGTGTTGTTTATCTCCATAGGTCAATAACCTACATACAAATACTTGTGACTTGGGCTACGGTGGTCACCGAGTTGGCTGTTTAATTTCTTCTTCCGTTATTTAACCGTCTTGGGGTGACGTGTACGCCATCTATTGATATAGGAGTGAACCTTTTTCTCAACGAGCAAGATCAATATTGCAATTTAATACTTCGACACCCGACTTGGTGAACACCGTAGCTCAATAGGCGTAGCACCTTGTTTGAACACCACAATAATAAGTTTTTTTTCTATCTTCCAGTAATCCTACTCCAGACAAGAACCACTTTATCACTGTGAGCTGGACTCCAGCTGAGAAAGACGAAGAGCATTACCTCCACTTAGCAGCAGAACTGAGCATGGGTACAAACTACGACAAGGAAAAGATGGACTTCTGGGACGGTCTCTACGAGAAATACTACAAAATCTGGGACCAACCGCAAAGCAACGCCGTGGAACCACCGAGAAAGGACCCAGCTGTCGTCGAGACTTTAATAGTTGTCAATAGCTCAAGCCACGTGATTGAATCAAGCGAAACGGTACACACGACGAGCGAGGTGGTAGAAACGTCGAGCGAAGTGTTAATATCGTCGAACGAAGTGGTAGAAACGTCGAGTGAGGTGGTAGAAACGTCGAGTGAGGTGGTAGAAACGTCGGGTGAGGTGGTAGAAACGTCGAGTGAGGTGGTAGAAACGTCGAGCGATGCGGTAGATTCGAGCGATACGGTGAAAACCACTCCCCAAGTGGTAGAAATTGCTAGCAAACCTGCTTACACTCCTATAGTAACCGAAGAAAACCGTAAAGTCGTAGAAACAAGCGAAGTTAAACATCTAAACGGCAACAGTTTAGAAAGGAAAGTTGAGCAGAAAAGGACCTCGAACGAAATCAAAATGGTGCAAAACAGCAACGGGGTTCCTAAGGACGTGATCAGGGCCAATGACCCCCCTGAAGATGACTTGCCGAAGAATATAGGAGTAAATAAGTTCGTCAACTTTTTCGAATCGCTCGGCGGTAAAAAGTAGTCATAGACAAGAGTTGATTGTAGTTTTTTAATTGTACATGTCTTACAGCTTAAGTTGGGTGTTCAAAATTACCATTCCCATTCACTTCACACTAGTATAAAAATAATTTGTAACAACAGCTGTTGACCACCAATAATGGCATGGGCAGCAATCCACCACGCTGGCCCAGTGTGGGTTCGGTGGGTGTCACATGTCCTTGAATTTTTGTGGATAATTCTTGGACACGCCGGTTTCCATACGATGTTTTCCATAGCCGTTTTTAGAGGTTAAATCAAAAGATTTTTTTTAATTATTTTTAAAGTATCCCAAATGAGCTGTAGGAAGTATAATTGTATTTATTTATAATTGTATTTACATTCCTTTTTCTTTTATTTAAATAAGTCAGTAGATTATAAGTATATAGCAATATGAAATTAGAAGCCATATTTTTATTAATAATTCTTTAATTTGTAAAAAAATCTTGTGAATTGTGAAATATTCTATTAAAAAAGAATACATTTTTTTTAATATTTTGGCCAATCGCAGTAATGAATTAATTCCCAAAAATGCCGGGCATGGTTTGACCTACCTAAAAATGTTTTTAATGAATTTTTCAATATATATTGTTATAAATTTTCATATATTATATTAGGTTGTGAATCTTCCTAACATGGTGCATGCTGGAATAAATCTTATTTTCAAAATTACCCAGACCAGAGTTAATATTTTTCTATGATATTGTAGATATTTTGTGCCAATAATTTTAGTCATAATAATCATATCCATTGTATTTAGTCATTAGAATCATATTTTTATATTATTTTATGGTTATGACTTAATAAAATAATGTCAAGTATTGTGGTTTTTATTTATTTTTATAAAATTTTATTCAGTAGAAATGTATTGATCCTACTAATAGTTCTATAGGTTAGGTACAGTTTAAGTTAAGTATGATTACAATCTTTTTATCTAATTAAGTGGCGAGACGAACAGCTCGTTTACCTGATGGTAAGAAACAAAATGCTTAACAATTTCAAACCTTATTACTTAGTGCATAAGAAGTGTGAAACGCATTTAACACTAAAGATGCGTGGAACATTCCACTTCTGCAAAGCAGCCAACTGGTACATAAGAAAATAAACATTGTAGAAACACAAAAAATTGTAACAAAATCTCTGAAAAAAATGCCCCTCAGTTTCTTGCCGTATCTTCTGAGTAGTGGTTCCTTTTTCGATACGGTGGTAGAGTCATGATAATTTGACGTTCATAAGTGCGTCTGTGATGCCAAACATTAATAAAGAGATTTTAACTTTGACTTTGCAGGAATCGGAATACAATAATAAGGTTTTAACTTTAGCTTGAGAATCAACTTCCATTATATAATTTAGTAAACATGTCCAAATCTCATTTGCTCCACGATGCCCATCTGTTTCATTCCATATATTACAGAGCCAGAGAATTATACACTGATATTTTTCGGCTATAATAAAGGGCCATGTTGTCACCGTGTGGAGTATGAAGCGCTTTCTGCATGTCAAAGTTGGCACAGATAACACTTTTGTCTGCCTTGTTAAGATCCTGATGACATAAATTGTAAAACTGTAGGTTCCCTAAACTTGCTGTAAGTAAACTAATGTAAAAATCACACGCCGCAGAAATGCTGTAAGTAGCGTTAAGTTTTTAAATGAGAAGAAGTAAGTGTGTGTAAAGCAAAAAATGCAGTCTTTCTTTTGCTGTAAGTACAAAATGTCTAAAATGACTAGATTTTGGTCTACATACAGCATTTAATCTTGCTAAAAAAAATATAAGTACGGGCGTTTTCAACGGCGTACGTAATTTTTTTTTCATCGTAGAGACACAGGACCCGGGTCATTCGATGCGGCTTTTTTTTCTGATTCTAATGGTAGTAAAAAGTCACTTTAGGTATTTTGTCTACTTACAGCAAATATGCTTTCCTACGTCGATATTATGTTTCAAAAGGTCACCTCAAAACTTGTGACGTCATATGTAGGTAGAAGACGACAAACTCTTCGAAATAAATCTTGCAAAGAGATTTAAATACGTTTTGTGAAGTTTGGGGACGATATTGTATTAATGGAACGAAAAAATTAGCAAAAATACATTTTATGAAAAGCAAAAACGTATAATAAACACAAGCTTGACTCACGGCATTTGCCTTCAAATGACGTCATGCGCTGTGATTGTTGTTTCGTTTGAGATGAAGAACAGATTAAAATGTCAGAATTATTTATTGATTTAAAAATATAAATCATTATTATTTCACAAAATATTGATTGAATGATCTTTCTGGTTCGACGAACATTCGTTCTAACTACATTTTAGATTTTTTCTCGATTACTGTCCGATCCCCTATTGTTTCTTCGTTCTTCGACTTCGTTTTCCTACTGCAGCAGGACAATCTCTACATTGGACTTTATACCCCCGGTTCGCGCGTAGGTAAATAGTAAAAGTGCGCCCGCCTCCGTACCGAAAATGCTTATATAAAAGTGGCAGTGAGTGATAAAAACCAGCTCCTACTTTGCCAGACATTTTACTAATCACACTATTATTATAAATGCGAAAGTTTGTATGTTTTTCACGCTGTGGCTTTAGGATAAGAGTCTCCAAAATGGAGTTACCTGTTTTTTTGTTACTATGTAACTGAATGACGAGATGAGCTGGTCGTTTGCCTGATGAAGCAATACACGAGCACATAAATTCCTCATAAATCTCTCGCATAAAAAAAACCTAGCACCAGTAACTCTAGAGAACACAGGACACTTTTTATCACGGGAAACTGTCGGGCGCAGTAAGTAAATACAAGTCTCTCTCTCTCTCTCTGTTACCACGTAACTCCATAACGACTGAACAAATTTTAATGAAGTTTGGTATGTAGGTACTTTAGGTCTTGGATTAGGACAAAGGATACTTCTCATCCTGTAATAATTAATTTTTAGAAAAAAACAAAAACCGACTTCAATGTATCTTCGAAGTCCAAGGTCACATATCGATGAAATTTATATGGGACCACTTCGTAGCTATACTGAACCCGACGCAAAAAGAATTTTTCAAATCGGTTCATAAATGACGGAGTTCTGAGGTAACAAACATTAAAAAAAAAATACAATCGAACAGAGAACCTCCTCCTTTTTGAAGTCGGTTAAAAACGGACAGTTCCTTAGGAAACAACTATAAACCGAATCCTACGCGAACGGAGCCGCGTCTATAAACTAGTGTATTGAATAAAAGACAAATACTACTATAAACAAATCTATTTTAATGGATAAAAAAAAACTAAAAACTATTATTAAAAATAGAACTCCCGAACATTCGATGAAATAAAAAAAGTTATATATTACAAAAAATCTTGTTAACAAACAACTATCATATGACATATGATTTTATTTTGCTTAAAGTGTGGCAGTCAATACTTTTATATACAGTTTTTATATATTTTTAGCTACATACATACATTATTTTAGGTTAAAAAATGCCTTTAAACCAGTGTTACACGTAAATAAAATAAAAACAGATAACTGGCAACATTATTATATAACAAATTCAATTCAAATGTTCAATGCGAAATTTCGGAACACACAAAAAGGCATTTTTGTAAAAATCTATGAATTAAAAGTTTACCTAATTTAGGAAGATCTCCTTTGAATAAAAAACACGGAGATTGAGAGTATTGGGCTTCAGAAAAAAATATATTAAGACCCCATTACATTAACCATTATTACCATAAACATTTTTTTTAGATTTTTTTATTATTAATCTAAAACAAAAGTCACATTAGGTTAAAACAAATCTTCGAATGTGATTTTGTTGGACACTGAGGAGCGATTTTTAAAGTCACAAAAACAAATTAAATAATTTACAATAAGTCTCAACAATTACACACCGATCACAGTCATATAGCAAATTAAAAAAATAGTTAAAAAAAATCGCTCCTCTAGTGAGTGATTACACACACGGAGGTTTTTAAGGCCTTAAAAATACTTTAGACATCAAAATAAAATTTAAGCAAGCCTGTAGTGTAGAAAAGTGTATTAAATTTGTAAAATGTTTTAACAGGTAAGCAAAAAGGGTTGTTTCTGATATGCCTCAGTTTTCGGCCCCAGTGGGGTCGAGTGTAAGATTTTTCCGGATGTCTCCACTTTATAAAAGTCCAAAATACTGAGGGCAATGGGAGATATTATTCTTGGCTTTCGTATCCTAAGTTGGCCTCAGTATTTCGAGCCTCAAAATATAGTGTAGAGCCGATGTCCCCGTAGGCCTTGTCCCCGCTACGGGGACAACAGGACGTCAACAAATTTTCGTACCATTGTCCCCTTTACGGAGATACAGCAACTAGGTTATGTTAGAACTGTGACTACACCAGCGCGAGCCGAGCGAGCGAAGCGAGCGTGCCGCGGCAGCGGACGGCAAAGCGCCAGAAAGTAGTTTCCCACATAAAGTTTACTTTACTATATCAACGGAATCAGAGTAAGGAGACAACGGGACGTATTTTTAAAATATCTTATTATAGTACCGCTGTCCCCGTTTAAAGGGGACACGGCTTACGTGGACAACGGACCTACACCCAAAATGTATGGAGATCTTCGAGATTAAAATTGCGGGTATCGTGCTTTCCTATCAAAATCGTGATAATGAGTAGTGTCGTATGTACAAGAATATTGTGTGAGTGAGTGAGTCAGCGCTGGCGCCCACCGCACTCGTCTCGTCTACGATATCATCGTGGATGTGCACGATATATCGCGAACGCTATCGTGGAAAATTGTAAAGCGTTCATTATATCACAACATAAAACAGAATAATTTTCTTTCATACGTTAACATGAAGTTATTGGATATATTATATTTTTCAAGATAAGCTATTCCAAGCGTACATACATTCGACTGTAATAAAATTATTTTATTCTGTTTAACCATTTTTTATTTTTTTTTAAAGTCCGAAAACAGTTTCAAAGACCAAAATGAGACCTCTCGAGTGTGTACTATACCTAAATATATCCATGAATTTTTTTATGGATTTTAAAACATATATATCTTCCATAGTACAAATAATTCAATGGATTTTAATGTTATTAAATCAAAAGCATATTAACTTTTTTATTTATTTTTTTAAATTAAAAATCTACTTTACTACGAATAAAAATCTTTATTATCTGTACTTAATATTTACAATAAATGAATGATTAAATAAGTTTATTTAACCCGACGCACAATCGTTTCGGTATCAATTTTTTTATGGTTGTGCTAGGGTTAATCAGCGCTTGATTTTATTGCCAGCTCTAAATATCATATCTACATGTTTTGTGATGGTGCGTTTTTACCAATATTAAATTTAGTAGCTCTAAAAAGTATCACACAAAATTCTAGGATCAAAGCGAAATTTTCGGGCGAGAAATTTTTTTTTGCGATTATAATAAAAAATATGTGTATGTTACCAAAATTTAGTGACAGTCAAAGGTCGAACTGCAACTTTGCTAAGTTAGATACAAAAATGCGAAAAATATTTGTTTCACTAATTTCTTATTTGGGTTTATGTTAGATTTATCTGAGAACTTATTCGTGGATTGTAAAACCGGCCCATGATACAATGTCTGGCATGAAGACAGGCACGATTCAAATTTTTTCAATAATAATTTATTGTTAACGATTTATTACGAATGGTTTTTAAATTTCAATTGAACTTAAAAAAACTTTATTTCATTTTCTTCAATGACGTTCAATCATTCTTGCCCGGCACTGTATCTATACTTGTTAATCCAAAACGGCATAACATGGAAAGCTAATAAATAAAGCATAGTAAAGCTGGACCATTTTTGATGAAATTTAAATCCGTACTAAACTTTTTGTTTCATTTATTTTGAATTAGAATTTCATTTGGGAGTTTTAATTTGAAATGTTAGTGTTGCAATTTGGACTAAGTAAGAAAATCAATGATTTAAAAAAATGCGTTAAAACATCAAATAATCACATTTTTATCATTATTTTATCAAGACAGAATTGGAAAATAAAATTAAAAAATGCTGGTCATATTTTGACCGTTCGTACAAGCTGATCAAATAATCATGATTTACCTAATATTGCATTTTACTAGCGTTTTTGATAAAATCACGACGATTGTAGCCAACACCCGTGACCGGGCAACTTCAAATTTGTAATTATTTAATTTAAAAAAACACGCAAAAAAATATATTTACATTTTTATTCTTTCGAGTCAGCATTTGCGAGTGATCGATAAAAAAGTATTTTAGTACCTTGTTAAATAATAGTAGTTTTCATCAATTTGCTAATTCTATTACACTTCCCGAGCGCAATCCTAGCTCGTGTCGTACAAAAAAATATATTATAGCCGACCGAAAAACGTCACATTTACAATAATGTCTAGACAACCGTTATTATGTACAAGCAACCGGTTTGACCGATTAGTCAAATAACATCTGACCGATTAGACAAACATTTGACCGATTAGATAAACATTTGACCGATTAGATAAACATTTGACCGATTGGTCAAATAATATCTAAAACTCAAATAATATCTGATTGGTCAAACAGATGACCGATTAGTCAAATAACATCTGACCGATTAGTCAAACAACATCTGACCGATTAGTCAAATATCGTCAGACCGATTAGTCAAACAACATTTGTCCAATTAGTCAAACATCTGACCGATTAGTCAAACATTTGACCGATTAGTCAAACATTTGACCGATTAGTCAAATAAAATCAGACCGATTAGTCAAACAATATCTAACCGGTTAGACAAACATTTGACCGATAAGTCAAATAAAATTTGACCAATTTACTCATTGACCGACAGCCTAAACTGGCCATCAGACCGATCTGACCGGATGTTATTTGACCCGGCCATAGCCGTTCAGTCATGCAATCTAGGCCAGAGCGACCGACACACCTTACTGCGAACGACCGAAATCGGCTCCTTTGGCCTGGCCAAGTGGCCAACCCCGCTTGGTCAAAGACACAGATGTTTAACTAACTGTTCATGAACGTCAGTTTTGGTCAAATCAGCGAATTCAGCCGCTTTCCCTCGCTGCAGTATTTCTATAGTACTTCTGGAGTCTAACTGCTTCAGGTGGTAGGTTAGTTTCGACTCGGGTAGAGGCTGTAACGGTCTTGCGACGTTTAAATTGGTGTTTTTTAGTGCGCGTGCGAGGGTTTTTAGGAATTTCGACCATTGGCGCTCGTTTGCCGTCGCTTCAGGCGTGTTGACGAGGGTGGCAGCTTTCTCAATGAGGGCGCAGACCGCTGTCAGTGTGAACTGGAACAGAGATATATTTAGGATTACTTGTGGTAGGTCTCTCGTATGCGGGAGGCCGTCTGGGTAGGTACCAAAGCTTAGCAATTTTTTTTTTACACCTGGTAGTCATACATTTGACCGCTGTCTCACCTGATGGAAAGTGACGACGCGGTCGACGATGGATCATGCTTGCCTAGAAGATACCGATACACTCGAGACTTGAAAAACCGACTTCAATGTATCTTCGAAGTCCAAGGTCAAATATCGATGAAATTTATATGGGACCACTTCGTAGCTATACTGAACCCAACGCAATTTTTTTTCCAAATCGGTTCATAAATGACGGAGATCTGAGGTAACAAACATAAAAAAAAAAAAAATGAAAATGAAAAAAAGAACAATCGAACGGAAAACCTCCTTCTTTTTACAGGTGTAAGTATCGCGAGACAGAGACGCTGATAAAGTGTTCCATTTCTTTCTTTCTTTTTTTTCTTTACTAACTATCTGATCTCGGGGTGATGAGCGCAATGCTACGCAGAGTGCTACGCAGTGATTTTTATGGCATTAAAAGTTTTTGGTGGCACTGCAATTGTTATGGGCAGGCGTGGCGCTTACCATCAGGCGAACGACTAGCTCGTCTCATCATTCAATTAAAAAAAAAGGGTTCTCGTGGTGGAATAACTGGAAAAGGAACATCCGAAACGAGATCGATATCAGTCGAATCGTTTCGATATTCTTTATCAAATTACGCGTTAAGAATGTTCTAATGAGAAAAGCATACTATACTGTTCGTAATTATATAGAAGACAAAGATGCTTGGAACATTCCGCTTCTGCAAAGTAACCAACTGGTACATAAGAAACAACATTGTAAAACCCCAAAAAAATTGTAACAAAATCTCTAAAAACAATGCCCTCAGTTTCTTATCGTATCTTCTGAGTAGTGGTTCCTTTTTCGATACGGTGGTAGTCATGATAATTTGACGTTCATAAGTGCGTCTGTGATGGCAAAATGATTAAAGAGATTTTGTTTTTTTTTTGATTTCGAGACGTTCCGAATCTGTCTCGTTTCTGTCATGAAAAAAATAGCTTACAGGCGTGGTCAGAGCGTAGGGCGTTCTTGCAGGATCAAATGCTTCGGCCAAGAGACTGCAGCATTCTAAAATGGTCGCCCAACCCGTACTGTTTTCTATGTACCTGCAACAATAATAACAATAAATAAAATATAATAAGCCTTCATTGTTTAACAATGTTTAAATATAATTAATTTTTAGAAAAAAACAAAAACCGACTCCAATGTATCTTCGAAGTCCAAGGTCACATATCGATGAAATGTATATGGGACCACTTCGTAGCTATACTGAACCCGACGCAAAAAGAATTGTTCAAATCGGTTCATAAATGACGGAGTACTGAGGTAACAAACTTAAAAAAAAAAAAAAAACGAACAGAGAACCTCCTCCTTTTTCGGTTAAAATATTTATTAATTTAATTATCGGTGTTCGGCGCATTCTTTTCCGAAACAGCTTGTCCTTCGACAAGGGCCTCCTCTAAATTTTCATATTTCTGTCTCTTGCCTTCCGAATCCAGTCTGGACCGGCCACTCTTTTGATATAAGTAAAGTTCAAAAAACCAACGACACAAAACCGTACAAAAAGTAAAAAACGGCTCAACCGATTATGATAAACCGATTGTGACAGGATTTTAATTAGCTCAGCGTGACAATATTTGAATAATTTCAGCGTGACAAGATTTAATTCAGTTACATGGGACTTTCATTCAGTGTGAGAAAATTATAATCAATAGGGAATATGCATGTATTTTTTAATGCATGAATCGATTCATTATTGAATATAATATTATATTATAATATAATATTTGAATACTCCTAATGAAAAAAAAAATGTTCAAAAGTTTTACGGCATCATTAGTCAATAAAATAATTAAATGAAAATTTTAATAAATCAAAATTAACATAAACGTGCCATTTGCGTGTGACGTCAAACGGTGGGGACCTAGGATCTCCTCATTGGTCCATCTATGTTACATGTGTGTGTGTCAATAATTTACCAATAGGGCGGGCTTTATGTCAGAAATTTACCAATAAGCTAACGAAACATTGATATACAAAAAAGAACTACGCAATTAATAATAATAAATATATCACTACTAAATAATTACAGGAGTAATCTATCGTAAAAAGTAATTTCCAGATTTTTAGACAGCACATGTATATTCCCCTATTGGCCACACACACACACACACACACACACACACACACACACACCCACACACACACACACGAGAAAACAAACTCACCGCGCGAGGCGAGGCGCGAGCGCGCACAGCGTGCCGTCGTCGGGGCGGCGCGCGAGGTGCGGCAGCGCGCGCAGCACGCGCCACCACAGCGCGCGGAGCCGCGTGTGCGTCGCGAACACGCGGGACACGAAGCGTGACACCAGCGTCTGGAATTTGCGAAAACAACAAATCAATAAAATGAAAATATCTACGAAGTCAAGTAACTGAATGGTGGTAGGTTTCTCGTATGCGATTGGCCGTTTGGGTGGGTACCACCGCTTTGCCAGTTATTCAGCCGCCAAGCAGTAGTGCGCAAGCATTACTGTGTTCTGGCTTGATGAGCATTGTAGCCAGCAAAATTACTGAGCATTATAAGACTCAACAGTTAATTGTCTCAGGATGACGAGCGCAGTGCAGCGCTGTGCAGGGTTTTGCAAGACAATGTTCTGGGTGGTGCTGTTATTGTTATGGGCTGGCGTATTGATTACTATCAGGCAAACGACCAGCTCGTCTTGTCAGTTAGAAAAAAAACTTGTATTCATCTCATCGTGACAAAATTCTACTCAATTAAATGCATATCCTAACAACATTCAGTTCAGCGTGACAAAATTCTATTGAACCCGTCGGCATCGCGGCGATTTCAATGTGTAAATAACTTTTTTATAAGTAATGAGGCAAGCTAGTCGTGCGCCTGATAGTAAGCGCCACGCTAGCCCATAACAATGATAGTGCCACCTAGAACTTTTAATATGTAACGTAAAAATATAGGTAAAAACGTATTCCGTAGATGTCTAGATGATGTCTTCCGTAGATGTCTAGATGATGTCATGACCCCTAGACATCAGTTTTTTTTAAAAAATTTTATTAAACTTTAATTTTTAGCAAAGTCGTTTTTTTATATTAAGTCGCATGTGCCCAGTAAATTCAAATGAAACAATAAATGCCACACTAAAATGCCCTTCGAACTGGAACAGTAAATCTCAAAGGTAAAAGATATAAACTTTTATTCATCTTAGCGTGACAAAAGATAGTTTTCTTTTGTTATAAAATGAATAGGGGATCGGACAGTAATCGAGAAAAAATCTTAAATGTAGTTAGAACGAATGTTCGTCGAACCAGGAAGATCATTCAATCAATATTATTGTTAATTAATGATGATTTATATTTTTAAATCAATAAATAATTCTGACATTTTTAATCTGTTCTTCATCTCAAACAAAACAACAATCACAGCGCATGACGTCATTTGTAGGCTAATGCCGTGAGTCAAGCTTGTGTTTATTATACGTTTTTGCTTTTCATAAAATGTATTTTGTTAATTTTTTCGTTCCATTACTACAATATAGTCCCCAAACTTCACAAAACGTATTAGACTCTCTTTGTAAATTTTATTTCGAAGAGTTTGTCGTTTTCTACCTACATATGACATCACAAGTTTTAAGATGACCTTTTGCGCGGCAATATTTAAAACATAATATTTAAACATAGTTTTAGGTATTTTTAGAGCGTTATTTAATTAAAATAGTATTTTCATGGCTATTTATATTCATAGTTGTTAATGTAAAACACTTTCTGAAAAGTTGTCCGATCCCCTATTATAACAAACTCACCCGTCCTTTTCTAACACTCAGCATCTGCACAAGTCTGTCGCCGTGCAGCAGACCGGCGAACATTTTGTTCACGAGGTCATCCTTGTCTTCATCCAGTAGATTCTTGACAGGCGGCGGTTTTTGTGCTATCGCTAGGTTGACCACCTGAAAAATAATTAATTTTTAGAAAAAAACAAAAACCGACTTCAATGTATCTTCGAAGTCCAAGGTCACATATCGATGAAATTTATATGGGACCACTTCGTAGCTATACTGAACCCGACGCAATAAGAATTTTTCAAATCGGTTCATAAATGACGGAGTTCTGAGGTAACAAACATAAAAAAAAATACAATCGAACAGAGAACCTCCTCCTTTTTTGAAGTCGGTTAATTAAAGTTATTAGGGGCTTTTTTATATTACTGAATGACGAGACGAGCTGGTCGTTCGCCTGATGGTAAGCCTTACACCTGCTCATAATAGATACAGCAGCATACAGAATTTTGTTTTGCGAAATCCTGAGCAGTGCTGCACTGCGCTCGTCACTTTTAGACAATTAGCTGTTAAGACTCAAAATTCCTATTAATTTCACTGGCTACAATGCCCTTCAAACCGGAACACAGTAATGATTGCGCACTACTGCTTGGCATCTGAATAGCTGGCTAAGACTCCGCTGTCCGTCCGTATGTCTGTCTGTCTGTCCGTCTGTCACCAGGCTGTATCTCATGAACCGTGATAGTTAGACAGTTGAAATTTTTACAGATGATGTATTTCTGTTGCCGCTACAACAACAAATATTAATAAACAGAATAAAATAAATATTTAAGGGGCTCCCATACAACAGACATGATTTTTTTGCAGTTTTTATAGTTAACTAGCTGCGCCCCGCGGTTCCACCCGCGGTTTCCCGGGATAAAAAGTAGCCTATGTGCTATTCCAAGTCCTGAAGTACCACATACCAAATTTCTCCAAAATCGGTTCGGTAGTTTTTGCGTGAAGGAGTAACAAACATACATTCATACATTCTTACAAACTTTCGCGTTTATAACATTAATAGGATGGTACGGAACCCTTCGTGCGCGAGTCCGACTCGCACTTGGCCGGTTTTTTATCTGTTTCTTGTCACTTATATGTTATGTATACGAAATTTTAAATCTCATAAAAAGTTAATTCAGGAACAAGTCGGTTAAGTGAAGTTTAGGTATATAATCGTCCAATTATCTGCAGGGCGACCACGTAAGTCTGTTGCAAACGTCGCATGTTGCGAACCTACGTGCAATAGAAATTGAATTCAATCGATAAAATGCAATGTGCTCCTATCGATAAATTTCAAGGTGAAACGGGGTTACCCGACAAATTTACAAAGCGAGATTGTGCTATGAATCGTTATGAATACGCCCAATCTATTCAATTTTGTTGTGTAATACGGCTCTTTTGTCTATAGTTTATATATGATATCGATAGAAACTTTGTTTCTCAAAACTTATTTTTATTTCTATTGAGCTTTCGTTGACGTTTGATTGCAACGAACGGGTTACGTGATCGCAAAACCAACATCGAAACTAGTTTCTCATTGAAATTGATTGAAATAAAAGATACATGGTCGCCCTGCGGAGCGAGTGTGGCTCAGTGGGAGCATGTGCGACTTTCGATCCGACGCACCCGAGTACGGATCCCGCTGGCCCTGCACCACTGATTTCCTTAAGTTATGTGCGGATTTTAACACTCGTTCTAGAAACGGTGAAGGAAAACATCGTGAGGAAACCGGCATGTCCAGGAATTAATCACAATGTACCTGTCGTTTATCAATTGACTCGCTCTTAGGGCTGTCCTGTTTAGGCCTTCTTTGCACCGACTCTATGTTTTTCAAGAAGACGTTCGACTCATCTTCTTGTTCGTTCTCCAACTCCTTCTGCGCTGCTTCTAGCTGCTTCTGTTTCTCTTCTCTTTCCTGTAAAATATAAAATACAATACAATACAAATTTCATCAATGATAATTATGTCCCAACAAGCCGATGGTGATCAAATACATAAACAATTTTTGGCCCTTAACTAGGATTCACTGTATCTAGGGAACCAGAAATTGAAGGAATGAGGACCATGGTTCCACAATACCCAGACACAAAACAAACGCTTGCGCTTTTTTCCGCGCACAAACAATTGTCCCGTAGCAGGAATCGAGCCCGCGACCTCCGCGGTATATGATTTGATTTGACCTACCCAACCGCTGCACCATAGAAGCTGTCTAACTTATGATTGAAACTATCTTTACATTTTAAAGACTACTCTAATCTCTAATCAATAAATTATTGTTAAATGTCAAATTTTCAATATATTATCACATCAGTGTTGCCAGCAGGGTACGAAAACTACGAAACTCGTACTTTTATGGTCGTAACTAACCATTAATCTCATTTTCGTACCATTTGTTTTTCGGTCGTAGGATTCGCCACATATCACTTGGCAACGCTGCATTAAATTTAATGGGACTTCACATAAAGAAGTTTTAATGATGAGCTTTCTACAACAGGGTATATGACGTTTAAAAGTGCAGTTTTGTTTCTATTTAATGATTAATTTATTTGTTACCTTCAATATTAGCGCGTTAGATATCGCCAAGGGGTCATTTAACTCTTCCAGCCTTAACAGAATAAGGTACAACGCTTCAATATCCAGTAGAAGTTGCTTCGTCCTTTTCAATTCTCGAGGGACCTGTAGATAAACAATAATTTATTAATTGCTAGCTCCGTCTCGCGATTTTACACGCGGATAAAAAGTATTTCAGGATCTAGAGTATCGCTATACCAAATTTCATCAAAATCTGTTCAGCCATTTTGGCGTGAAGATAACAAACACACTTAACACACACACCCGCGCGAGAAAGCACTTTCCGTTTTACCAGGAGTTCTCTATTACCCTGGCAACTTTTTCTATTTTACAAGCCTTTATTTAACTTGCAATGTTTGGGTCAAATCTTGTAACTTGAATTGGAACCATTTCCTCTTATCCTACAGAGTTGAAATTTTGCATACTTGTCAATGTTCGATAATAATTAATATTTTGATGATAGCCAGCTGATCTGATGATGGAGACGGAAGGTGGGCAATGGAACTCCTCGAGGGATAATCGTAAATTACTAGGGTTTGGGCTCATTTTAATATGCTCGCGGTTCTGATTACGAATTTGTTAAAGGCTTGTCAAGAAAAATTTATTTTTCAACGAAATCTTATTTCTTTCTCTAAAACCTAATTCGAACAAACATCTAAGACCAAAAATTTGACAAATCGGTCCAACCGTTCTCAAGGGATGCGCTTACCAACGGACACCAGTAAATGTTTATTTATATAGATTTGTAAGTTTGGACATACCTCAGCGGGGTTGGTAGTGCTGGCGACGCTGGGCGCGCGCGACGGCTGTTGCTCCGACCCCACCACTTCTAGGTCGATGATCTTACGAGGCGCCGTCACGCTGCCGCACTGGAACAAACAGATTCGATACTTAGAAATAACTTGCTGACCCGGCAAACGTTGTTATGCCATATAAATTAAAAAAAACATGTTAAGGGTGAACGATCCTTATCACTTAGGGGTATGAAAAATAGATAGTAGCCGATTGTCAGATCTACTGGTCCTCGTAGTTCCTGGTTCCCTATATACAAGGAATCCTAGTTAGAGGCCATGATCTATGTATGTGATCTTTGGGAGTATTTATTTATTTAGATTATTATATTATACTAGCTGCGCCCTTCGGTTTCACCCGCGATTTCAACAGCCCTTATCACTCAGGGGTATGAAAAATAGATAGTAGCCGATTGTCAGACCTACTGAATATGCATATATTTGGTAAAAATCAGTAAAGCCGTTTCGGAGGAGTAAGGTAACTAACATTGTGACACGAGAATTTTACAAACAAAAGCATTTTATTAAAAGATATTCTAATGAAAAAAGCATACTATACAGTTAGTAATTACATAGAAGATAAAGATGCATGGAACATTCCGCTTCTGCCAAGTAGCCAACTGGCACATAAGAAAAATTGTTTCTACACTTTAGACGAATATTTTGAAATTGGTAAATAAAATGTGTATAATATAGTAAAATATAGTTAAATATAGTATAATATAATATAGTATAGTATAATTATATGTAATATAGTATAGTATAATTTTGTTTTATGACTTATTTTATTTTATTTCATTTTATATTATCTTGTTATTTATATTATCTTTTATTTTATATTCCCGTGTCGGCCTTTTGAGCCATGAGCGGCAGTGCCGCGGTTCAACCATTGTTACTCCGGACGCTGATTAAATCATCTCTTTAGATGGAACAGGCCTATGATGATGATATTATCTTGACATTTTATTTTATTTTATTGCATTGTATTTTTTTATACTTCAATATTATTATAAATTGTGTGATATGGTTTTTGTGACTGAAATAAAATGAATTGAATTGAATAAATACCTTTGTCAATAATATTTAATATTTTACGCGACTATTTAGGCGACAAGTTTTAAATCCATGTACTATAGAATAAGACCTTTGTACACTTAGTTTGGCAAATAAATGAATATGAATATGAAAATAATATTGTCAAAAACGAACATAAAATATTGTAACAAAAGTTCTAAAAAAAATGCCCCTCAGTTTCTTGCCATATCTTCTGAGTAATGGTTCTGAGTAATGAGTAATGGTGAGTAGTGGTTCTTTTTCCGATACGGCGGTAGAGTCATTGTAATAATTGACGTTCATAAGTGCGTCTGTAATAACTTTGAACTTTGGTATACAATAAAGAGTTTTCTATTCTATTCTATTGTTACCTGTAGTTTCCCGAGTGAGTTCTCGAACTGCGCCGGCACGTAGGTCCTCGGCGCGGCGTCCTCGCTCGTAGAGTTGTGTCGGCCGGAGTTGTGCCGCTCGCGACGCGCCGGCTCCTGCGCTACGCCTACAAAAACAATACAAATATAATATAAATACACTACACACACAATCCCTTACCCTCACTCCACTAAGTAACATAACACCTACACACAACTCACACGCATACACATGCACACTCACCACCACACCCTCACACACCCACACACACAACCATAGACTCAATAATCCATACAAAAGACAAAAAAACCGGCACCACTCACTCACATATTTAAATTCATTATCTTCACACTTTTTATGGAAATGAAGGCATATATCCATCTGCGAGGGGGCACTGGTGACCTGTATCACAGGTTCTTCAAGAACCTACCTCAGGCACCAGTCTCTCACAAAGACAGGCTAGGCCCAAATGTTTTAATCACAGTGTTGTTAATTTAAATATGGTATACCTACCTATATTTGTGAGATAAATAAATGAAATAAATAAAAAAAATAAAAAAAATCATTATAACCTCAGTAGCGGTTACATATTTGAGCCGTTTGGTGTGGAGACTTTGGGTCCGTGGGGACCGGGAGCTCATCGTATTTTCAAAAGTCTGTCAGAGCCCCTGATTGATGCGACGCGTGACCATAATGCTGGGACTTATTTGGGTCAACGTATCAACAACACAATCACAACGTATTTCAGAGCGTGTGTCGGCTAGAACTCGTGCGCCTTTCAATCCGACGCACCTGGGTTCGAATCCCGACTCGGCCCTGCACCAATGACTTATAGTTAAGTGCAGATTTTGCACGCTCGCTCTAAAACGGTGAAGGGAAACATCGTGATGAAACCCGCTTACGCGCTTTGGAGTGGCAGGCTCTGGCCGTGGTTGTAATACCACCCACCGAACAAAGCCATGCCGTCAAACGACCTAGTCGTGTTTCGGGATGAGGTTCGGTGAACCATCGGGGAGACGGGTCTGAGCAGTCGCTCAACTGCCGTCTCTCTAGATCTATGTGCTCCATCTTAGGCCACATCATCGCTTCACATCAGGCGAGATAGTACACAAACATAGATCTATTAAGCGTAATAAACGTATCAGTATTGCAATCCAACGGGGCAATACTGCCAGCAATTTGTGTACGCTGCCAACTGGTAGTGGGTTGGAGCATTTGAGCTATCTATAGGCCTTTAATGGTCTATGGGTTGTCCAATTGCTTCTCCTTGTATGTAGTTAGTTTAGTTTTAGTAAGTAGAGTGTAGATTTGTTATCATTACAATCATCAGGCCACTTGTAGAGAGAGTAGGGGCCTGCTAAGTAACGTTCGCAGCGGTCACAACTTGGATTTTTTCAGATTATTGTTCTTCCATCTCCCCCTAGGGGTGGGCCTCGGGGGGGTTCCCATTGCCTAGGCTGAAACTCACGGGGGCATCTTCCCCCGGGGAACTGGCAGGCCACCGTGGGCTTCTCCTCGGAGTGCCTCATCGGTGGCTGTGTTGGTCCTGGTGTCCCTCTTGGGGCGATCCGTCGAGGCGCCTTCATCTGCCCTCGTCGCGGGCATCCTCCTCGTCCTGCTGCGGGAGAATATCGCGGGGCGGTGCACGCCTCTGCGGTTCGTCGGGGGGCCTTGTGTGGTGGGGCGCAATGTCTCGCAGGTGAGGGTGTAGTCCGTTGACGGCGCGGTCGTACATCAACTTGGATGGGTGACCGTTTGTGTGTTTACTGAGCGCTACCGTGCGGAGAGCACGGTAAGGCATGTCGGAGGCCTTCGGACGGATCTGTAAACTCCGACACCAGGGTTGGCCACACACACACACACAAATACACCCTCATACACGCGCGCGCGAGAGAAGATTATATTATTTACTTTACTATTATGTTACCTCCACTGTAGAACGGATGATTCTGTTGATTTGCTTTATGTGCTTCTTTGATTCCTTCTTTCTCCTTCTTCGCTTGCCTTTCTAAGAACACCTGAAGAAAAAAAACTTAATCAAAATACTGCGACGATATATTTTCCTTCTATGGATCACGTATGGGCATATGAGACTTGAAATTTGATGTCTCGGGGTGATGAGCGCAATGCAGTGCTACGCAGTGCTTTTTATGGTATTAAAAGTTCTGGGTGGCACTGCGATTGTTATGGGCAGGCGAGGCGCTTACCATCAGGCGAACGACTTGATCGTCTCATCCATCAGTTCCATAAAAAAATGTGTTATTTTCTGGAATGCTCGCCGGTACTACGAGGAAAACGTTTCAATTCAATTCAAATTCAATTTGCATTACTGTATTCCGGTTTGAAGGGTTGTAGCCAGCGAAATTACTGGGCATAGGAGACTCAACAGTTAATTGTATAAGGGTGACGAGCGTAGTGCAGCGCCGCGCAGGATTTTGCAAAAACTGGGTGGTGCTGTTATTATTATGGGCTGGCGTATTGCTTACCATCAGGCAAACGACCTGCTCGTCTCGTCATTCAGTTACATAAAAAAATACTCACAGTATAGTAAAAGTCGTGTATATAGGGTGTCCCAGTGTTTAACTGAAGCATTTGAATATTGATGAGCCACTGTTTCTCCCTCTGTGACATTAGACCGGCATACTCGTCAGTGTCGCTGCCGGCGTCGTCGCCGTTCATTATTGACCTGAAAGTTTGAGAAACATATGGTTAAACGATTTCATAGTGAGAGGAGATTAATGAGAGAGATAACAAATAGAGATCAGAGAAAGATTAAAGATAAAGATACCCATTGTTAAACGATTTCATAGTATTTTTTCTTGAAGTATAATTTTTAACCGTTCACCAAAAATACTGAATGTGCACCAAATTTGGTCTGTTTTAGCACTGGGGCAGCCATTGGCCCTTGGGCCACCCGAACGCTATGAGGGGCAGCCCTCAGCCCTCTCATTATGAAATATTTTAATGAACATATTTTGGTGCACAATCAGTATATTTGGCGGAAAAACGGGAATAAATTGAGGTACAGATAAATACGATCTTTTCTAAAATAGCATCGGTAATAGGTTACAGATAAAGATTAAAGAGAGATATAACAAATAGAGATCAGAGATACAGATTAAAGATAAGGTTACACATTGTTAAACGATTTCATAGAAGTGTTTGTAAAATAGCCACGGAAATAGGTTAGAGATAAAGATTAAAGAGAGAGATAACAAATAGAGATCAGCATACAGATTAAAGATAAAGTTACAAATAGTTAAATTATTTCATAGAAATGCTAGTAAAATAGTTTTGGAAATACGTTAGAGATAAAGATTAAAGAGAGAGATAACAAATACATGTCAGAGATAGATTTAAGATAAAGATACCCATTGTTAAACGACGTCATTGTAATGTTTGTAAAATAGCCTCGGAAATAAGTTAGAGATAAAGATTAAAGATATAAATAACAAATAGAGGTTAAAGATAAAGTAAGAGAGATACACATTGTTAAATGGTTTCATGGTATTGTTTTAAAATAGCCTCAGAAATAAGTTAAGAGATAAAGATTAAAGACAGACCTCTATTTGTTATCAAATACGAGGTCAGAGATAGACATTGTTAAACGACTTCATAGTAATGTTTGTAAAATAGCCTCGGAAAAGATTAAAGAGAGAGATAAGAAATACAAGATCTAGATTTAGAGATCAGACATAAGAAGTAAAAGTTAAAAGTAGATATTACAAAAAAGATTAAATATATATAAAATAGATGTAAGATATAGACATTGAAGATAAAGATTAAATGAAAAGATAAGATATTAGAAATACAGATTACAGATAGAGATGAGAAATAGATTTTAAAGATATAGATTACAGATAAAGATAAGAAAAAGATTTTGATGTACCGATTACAGATACAAGATAGATTTTAGAGATTTATTTATTTATTTTAGAGATACAGATGTAGCTAAGATATTTACCTGGTAGTGCTAGTATTACTGCTAAAACTGCCGTTATGCCGTTGTTGACTATTCAGCAACATATTATTAAATTGGTTTCTATTTAATAACGGATGGTGAGTCGCATTATGGTAGCTGTTATTGAACTGCAACATCGGATGTGTGTTCTGTATCAACTGGACTAAGTTCTGTGACGTCATATTCTGTGGCGTCATATTGTTCTGTGCCTTCGAATTGTTGTATATTCGGGTCTCCTGCTTTTTCTGTGTCTTCAAACCTTTATTCGGTGATAGGTTCGCGTTTTGGGTCATGTTCTGGCCCATTTGACTCATGTTCTGGTTGATTTGACTCATGTTCTGGCTGAGTTGACTCATGTTCTGGTTGAGTTGGTTGTTCTGGTTGAGTTGGTTCACGTTCTGGGGGAGTTGGTTGTGTTGTTGGTTCTTGAACATGATTTGTTTGTCGATCATGTTTTGTTGGTTCATTGGGGGTTGTTCGTTTTTTTGTATTGGGCCCTGAAAATTGAAATTTATTAGTATTTTATTAGTTGAAGAGTCATTTTCATTAAAATATACAAAATAAAAATAACTGAACATAGTGTTCTATTATTTCTTTTTATTGATATTTATTAAATTTCTAAACAAAATATCTTTTTATGGTCCTGTGTGATGAGACGAGCTCGCCTGATAGTAAGCGTCACGCCTGCCCATAACAGTTGCAATGCCGCCAAGAACTTTAAATAACATAAAAAGCACTGCATAGCACTGCTTGCGCTCATCACCCCGAGACATCAGATATTAAGTATCATACGTGTTGGACATAGTCTGTAAGTTGCATGTGTTGTATAAATAAATAAATATGCCCAGTAATTTCGCTGGCTACAATTACTTGATTTAAGAGTTAAATACATACACGCCAAAGTACTTACACGAAAATTATGGTTGTATTGGCCCATGTTAGGACTGAAATTCTGCCTCGGAATGTTTATACCAGGCGGTGGCACCATCATCCTATTCTGTCCCATCATATGTTGAAACTGATTCATTTGCCCAAACTGGTTGCCGTTGGGCATCCCATGGTTCTGACCCATCGGGTTGCTATTCTGGCCCAGTTGGTTGACATTGTGGCCCAGTTGATTGTTTTGCCCTATGTGATTTACGTTGTGACCAATCTGGTTTATATTCTGACCCATGTGACCCGTGTTCTGACCCATTTGGTTGTGGTTCTGACTCAGTTGGTTCATATTCTGGTTTATGCCCATCTGGTTTTGCATCATTTGATTGTTCTGATGCATGTTCTGGGGCATAATCATATTATTTTGTCCGTGGTTGTTTTGAAACTGACCCATTTGGTTGTGTTGCATGAATTGGTTAACATTCTGGGCCATTTGGTTGACGTTCTGGCCGTGTTGGTTGACATTCTGGCCGAGTTGGTTCACGTGGTTCGGCATCATTTGATTATTTTGACCAATCTGGTTCATTTGCGGGTTCTGGTTCAGTATTTTGTTGAGCGGCTGGCTCATTTGGTTCAAATTGTTTATGGGTTGCTGCGGAGCGAAAGGTAACGGCACAGGCCCTTGCAGGCCAGGCGGTCTTTGTAGTATAACCGGAAATCTAGGCTGTAATAAAAAAGTGACAGATTAAAAAACTAAAAACCACGTTTTTATGCGTCTTTGCGGCATTGCATGCTAATAAATGGATTTAGAATGCATTGTCATCGAGTTGCGAGCTACCCTGAAAGTTTCAGCCGGATAGCTAATCGGGAAGTGCTCGAAATTTGTGTGATATTTATATATATTTTAAGAGATTAAAAATAAGAGACATCCAAGCAGTTTCTTGGTGCTATCTTCTCTAGCGGAAATACGCCCGTATTTCCGAAACTGGTAGTCAGTTTTAGCCCTTTTTTTTCTGGGCCCGGTTTTTTTTATGTTACAATTTTATTTGTATTATGTGTGTATGACGTTTAAAAGTGCATTTCTTGTGCCTATTTAATAAATATCTCAGTTTTGACTGACCTGGAAGTAGTTCTGGTTATTGAAAGGCTGCGGTTTTTGCCGCAGCTGCCGTTCCAGCTCTTCCACTGTGCACACATTCTTGAGCTGGCTCACCGGCGGCGGCTGGAAGACACAGATAATCATATGTTTGGGAACTAGCGACCCACCCCGGCTTCCCACGGATGCAATTCACTAAGGCTTATGTTTAACTAACCACCAGATCTAGTAAAATGTAATGGCAAAATATCACTTTATATTGCCAAAAATAGTAAATGATCACCAAAGTACACTCCACCAGAAGTCTCGCTCGTCACCCCTTCAAGTCGCTTCCCCTACTTGACCTTCGCTCCGCTGCGGAAGTCACCGGCTCGCTTTGCTCGCCACCTGCCCCCTTCGCTAGCTTTTTTAGGACCTCCTTCGCGAGCTTCTGACTCTTCGCTTTTTATATACACTTTAGGGGTAAGAGCAAGTTGGACCACGGAAGAGCGAGGTGCGAAAATTCGAAGTCATTTACCAAATTTGATCTGCCGATACAATAGGGGATCGGACAACTTTTCAGAAACTGTTTTAAATTAACTATAATGAATATATATAGTCATGAAAAATTCTATTTTAATTAAATAACGCTCCAAAAGTACCTAAAACTATGTTTAAATATCATATTTCAAATATTGCCGCACAAAAGTTCACCTCAAAACTTGTGACGTCATATGAAGGTAGAAAACGACAAACTCTTTGAAATAAAACTTGCAAACAGATTTAAACTTGTTGTGAAGTTTGGGGACTATATTGTAGTAGTGGAACGAACACATTAGCAAAAATACATTTTATGAAGATACACTTAAATGTTTATGAGCTGATGTTCTGCTATTTTACCAAAAAAGGAGGAGGTTCTCAACTCGTCTGTATGTTTTTTTTTATGTACGTTACTAATTACGTTAAAAAAGTTCGATCTTCTTTTTCTTTTTTAGCCGAATTCAAAAAGGAGGCGATTCTCAATTCGATTGTATTTTATTTTAATTTTTATATTTGTTACCTCAGAACTCGTCATTTATGAACCGATTTGAAAAATTCTTTTTGCGTTGGGTTCAGTATAGCTTCAAGGTGGTCCCATAAATATTCCATCAATATTCGAGTTTGGACTTGGAAGATACCTACATCAGAATTGAGATCGGTTTCTTTTTGTTAAAAAATGAATTATATTATGTTCATTTTTTTTTGTAACTGAATGACGAGACGAGCTGGTCGTTTGCCTGATGGTAAGCAATACGCCAGCCCATAACAATAACAGCACCACCCAGAACTTTGTTTAGCAAAATCCTCCGCGGCGCTGCACTGCGCTCGTCACGCTGACTCAATTAGCTGTTGAGCCCTTCAAACCGGAACACAGTAATGCTTGCGCACTGTTTGGCGGCTGAATCTGGCAATTTCTACTAGTGATGTGACGTACCTGCACAGGGGGGTCGTGTCTCCAGACGCTGGAGCCGAGGGTGTGGTGAGGGGCGTCTGTTTCGTCCAGCACTAGCTGGGATAGCGATGCTTCTGTACAACAAAACACAATCATCATCATCATCATCAGCCCATCACGTTGCCACTGCTGGGACACGGGCCTTCTCTCATAGAGAGAGACTGGGCCATAATCCACCACGCTGGCCCAGCGCGGGTTGGTGAATGTCACATGTCCTTGAATTTTTGTGATTAATTAATGGACATGCCGTTTTCCTCACGATGTTTACCTTCACCGTTTTAGAGCGAGTGTTAAATCCGCGCATGGCTTAAGAAAGTCAGTGGTGCGGGGTCAACGGGATTCGAACTCGGGTGCGTCGGATCGAAAGTCGCACGAGCTCCCACTGAGCCACACTCACTCTTAAACACAATATCTCTTATATATAAAATTCTCGTGTCACAATGTTAGTTACCTTACTCCTCCGAAACGGCTTTACTGATTTTTACCAAATACACTCGAGAGCAATGAATCCGGGTCACTTAAAGAATCCTAAAAATCTCGGAAACTAAAAATGCTAGGTTAATGCAATAAATTGTATTTAATAGACAATGTAATACTCCTTAAATGAAGGTATTAAAACTTCTTAGTTATTGTAAAGTTATATCATAAAAAAATCAAATTTGAAAAAGGGCCACTTTCGAAGATGGAACTACGAAATTACAGCATTTGGTTTTGCTTTTGTTTGTAATCTGTCATTTATGTGGGTACATAAACCATGTTGATAGTGCTCTATATTCATTATTCAAGCTGAAATTATGTCGCTTACGCCTGAAGAATGCACCAGAATACTTACAATGCTGGAAACCGGCCGGAGTCAGCGCGATACAGCCAGGACTGTCGGTGTGTCGCTGTCAACAGTACAAAGAGTTCTCCGACGTTACGAAGAAACTGGTTCTAACCTACGCAGACCAGGAACGGGCAGAACCAGGTGTACCACAGCACGAGAAGACCGATACTTGGTGAACACCATGCTTCAAAATCGCTTTCTCACAGGAACTGAACTCACCAATCAGTTTCGACGCCTCGGAGGAAGTAACCCAAGTGCATGGACAGTAAGACGTCGGCTTGCTGAATCTAACTTAAAACCCCTTAGACCTGCAAACGGCCCTAAACTGGAGCGTGGGCATCGTATTTCGAGACTAAGATATGCCCAGAGCCACGTAAATTGGAGTATTGAAGATTGGTCAAAAGTTATGTTCTCCGACGAATCAAAATTTATGCTCTACAAGCACGATGGAAGACACAGAGTGTATCGAAGACCAGGGGAAAGATTCAAGCAAGCATGCATCGAAGAAAAAGTAGCCTACGGTGGTGGGTCTGTACTTGTGTGGGCCGGAATTTCTTCTGAAAGTCGCACAGAGCTGGTGATCATAGAAAACGGCTCTTTAACTAGCGTAAGATATGTGGAAGAAATCCTCAATGATCACGTTGGTCCATTTATGGTCAATTTAGGTGAGGATGCTATATTTATGCATGACAATGCCCGACCTCATACAGGTAGGATTGTGAATGACTACCTTCAAGAGATGAACATTACTCGTATGGAGTGGCCAGCGCGCAGCCCGGATATCAACCCGATCGAGCATGCTTGGGACGAGCTAGGCAGATGCGTAAAACAACGAAACCCTCCCCCAATCACGCTTCGTGAGCTCAAAATTGCTCTCACAGAGGAATGGGAGAATATTCCCCAAAATCGTATAAGGAACTTGGTGTACAGCATGCCAAACCGCGTAAACGCAGTAATGGAAGCACGAGGAGGCAATACGAAGTATTAAAATTCAAGAAAATCGTAATAAAGTTTAAAAATTTAATGTTTCCTATTTTTGTTTTAAGGAGAGATCAGCAGTTTTTTTCTTTATGTAATTTTGTGTTAATAAAATGTATGGTGACTCATATTTTTTTTACTTTCATTTAAGGAGTATTACATTGTCTATTAAATACAATTTATTGCATTAACCTATCATTTTTAGTTTCCGAGATTTTTAACATTCTTTAAGTGACCCGGATTCATTGCTCTCGAGTGTATATGCATATTCAGTAGGTCTGAGAATCGGCTACTATCTATTTTTCATACCCCTAAGTGATAAGGGCTGTTGAAACCGCGGGTGAAACCGAAGGGCGCAGCTAGTATAATATAATAATCTAAATAAATAAATACTCCCAAAGATCACATACATAGATCATGGCCTCTAACTAGGATTCCCTGTATATAGGGAACCAGGAACTACGAGGACCATGGTCCCACGACACTCAGACACGAAACAAATGTTGGCGTTTTTTTTCTTTCTGCACACAAACATTTGTCCACTACACCAAAGAGGTTGTGAAATTATTTGAACAAATAAAAAGAGTTATAAAAAAAACATTTTTCACTTCTCATGCTTATTAAAGTGCGTGAGGACGAAAGTGGCACTTTTAGGCCCTAGGGCTTAAAAACTAGCAAAATTGGCTGACTGCAATTTCGCATTATTAACAAAACAAAATGAAAAATAAATCAGGCTACATACAAAATGTTCCTACATCGCGGCAGAATAATTAACGGCGAATATTCTGCACAAGAAAAAGTACAATAAAAAAAATTAATGGCGCGAATGTAAAATGTTTTGTACCAAGAATAGGGGATCGGACAACTTTTCAGAAAGTGTTAGAAAAGAAAGTGATATTAACTACAATTAATATATATAGCCACGAAAAATACAATTTTAATTAAATAATGCTTTATAGGTACCTAAAACTATGTTTAAATATTATGTTTCAAATATTGCCGCGCAAAAGGTCACCTCAAAACTTGTGATGTCATATGTAGGTAGAAAACGACAAACTCTTCGAAATAAAACTTGCAAAGAGATTTAAATACGTTTTGTGAAGTTTGGGGACGATATTGTAGTAATGGAATGAAAAAATTAGCAAATATACATTTTACGAAAACTCACGGCATTTGCCTATAAATGACGTCATGCGCTACGATTGTTGTTTCGTTTGAGATGAAGAACAGATTAAAAATGTCAGAATTATTAGATTTTATTTATTGATTTAAAAATATAAATCATTATTATTTCACAAAAATATTGATTGAATGATCTTTCTGGTTCGACGAACATTAGTTCTAACTACATTTTAGATTTTATCTCGATTACTGTCCGATCCCCTATTAAAGAAAGTGTTACAATAGGCGGCTTTATCGCTAAAAGCGATCTCTTCCAGGCAACCTTTGGATGGAAATGAATTATCAATATGTTAAAGACTGAACCGGGGATGTAAGGTCTACAATAATAATATAAACATAAACAATGTCTATGAAATAAACTCAAATAATAGATACAAAACAACAGCAACATACTGAATGCCTACATAAACGTTTGTCGTTTTACACTTGTCAACTCTGGACAAATTACTCTAAAAAATCTCTTGATGGCATTCGAGTTGCCTATAATAATATATTTAGGCAACTAATGGGGCTCAAGCGTTACTGTAGTGCCTCTGGCATGTTCTTAGAAGCGCGCGTTAATACTTTCAATGCCATACAGAGAAACCGAATAGCGAGATTTATGTCCAGAGTTTTCAAGTGTAAAAACTCTATTATAAGAAGTCTGTCAGAATAGTAGATTGTATCATAAGGGAGCAAAATAATATTTTTACGGCGAGGGCGCTTTTTTGAATCCAGAGCGAAGTGAGGGATTCTAGAGTAGAATCCCGAACGTAGCGAGGGATTCAAAGTACGTCGCCCGAGCCAAAAATATCTACTTTTCATCACCCACTATGAGAAAATAAAAGCACCTCATATTTTATTGTAATATTATTATTTAATAAAACATAGAGTAACAACTAAATTGAAATTAAATAGTATCCTTTATTAAAACAACTAAAAACTTATATTTACATTTGTGACTATGGGCCGTCGTACCAGCCAGTCTTTATTCAAACATTATTTGCGTTCGATTTCTTTGGTGCTGAACACTAAGATGTTCCAAATTCAAAAAGTGCGCGGCAAAGATAATTGCGGCGCACTTATAAAGAGGATTAAAAACTCATTACTGCCCGCTAAAAGTTTCTTATAGAAAACACCACATAAAGGCGAACCAAGTCGTCCTTTTCGAATAGATGGGATGAAAAGAGTTTTTTTTGACAGACATGTATAAGACGGTGGTTGCAAATCGCAACCTAATATTGTGTACTTGTACAAATATTGTATCAATTTTATTTTATTTAATTTTTTGTAAATTTGTAATTTTATTTAATTTGAATTTTACTTGTTCTTTTAAATGTGATGTGCTATGGATCCTGTGTCTGAATTAAAGAAACATTATTATTATTATAAACATACATATACTAGGTACATTATAGTAACTTAGGCTTGGTAAGTTAACTGGCGCTTACTATCAGGCGAACGATCGTCTCGTTGCTCAGTACTATAAAAAAATAATGTCATTGGTAATACACTCACCGAGCTGCGAGTTGGAGATATCGTCGATGCTGTCGTGTCTCCGGCTGGATTCCAGCTGGTGGGCCAGCTGTTCGTGTTCCAGCTCCCAATCGAACTCATCAGCTGGAAGGCAAAATATCCCTATAAACACCCTTACAGGGTACATACTTATAGCATACTTTGTGACACTATTTTAACACCTGTCTGTAATAATATATGTATGAACATGAATAAATGAATATGAATAATTTCGACGAAAGTCTCGTCGACGAGAGTATTTAGGTAAGAGAAATGTTTCGGGTAATCCCCTTCGAGCTACCGAGAACTTTTAATACCACTTTTAGTAGCACTACATTGCGCTCATCACCCCGAGGCATCAGATATCATTATTCCATATATTGGTCTCATCCAGTTATTTGGCTGGCTACAGTGCCCTTCAAAACGGAACATAGTCTGAAGTGTTTACTTTACTGTTACTTACCGTGGCCAAAGGTCTCATCATTGAGAGCGTCATACTCTCCCTCTGAACCCTCACCTCCCCCTTCATCGTCATTTAAGTTCTGAAAGAAGAAATTGTTTTATTTCATCATCATCATGATCAGCCAATCACGTTCCCACTGCTGGGACACGGGCCTTCTCTCATAGAGAGAGAATGGGCCATAATCCACCACGCTGGCCCAGTGCGGGTTGGTGGATGTCACATGTCCTTGACTTTTTATAAAAAATTCTTGGACATGCCGGTTTCCTCACGATGTTTTCCTTCACCGTTTTTAGAGCGAGTGTTAAATCCGCACATAACTTAAGAAAGTCAGTGGTGCGGGGCCAGTGGGATTCGAACTCGGGTGCGTCGGATCGAAAGTCGCACGAGCTCCCACTGAGCCACACTCGCTCTATTTAAGTTCTGAAAGAAGAAATTGTTTTATTTAATATCTAATAATGAAATAATTCTAAAATAAATTCTTTGTTGGACTTATTTTAAAGCGCTTCGCGTGCGTGTTTTGCTTCTTCGGGATACCGTCCCGACACCTTAACCAGTGGGTCACCGAGCCAGCTGCTCGAGCAACCAAATTTCTTCTATCCTTGTAATATAGTCTAATGACGAGGGCGATATCATTTTTCTTCTACCCTAATTATTTAAAATCTTAGTTTAGGCCTTATTACTGTAATTATTATTTTTTTTAACACATGAAATAAATATAAGATAATCAATCAGTGCGTTTTCATTTGTAATTTTGTATATTTACTTATGTTTAATTTATTTGTATATTTTATGTTAAAGTATTTATTATGTATATTTTATTAATTATGTTATGTATTTTATGTAATGACTTTGGTTTATGTAGGTATATTATATTATATAACAAAATTATTTTAAAGTAACACCGTCCATTTCTGTATAGATTCCTTCACTTGTGGGTTGTCTGGAAGAGATCGCTTTGAGCGATAAGACCGCCCATTGTGACATTATTATTAAGTTAGTTGTTATTTTAGTTTTTAATTATTTCTGTATTTTGGGATTACAATAAAGAGTTATTCTATTCTATTCAATCACCAGCATTCGTACTAGGATAGACCTGTTACGATGCTAGTTAGTATTTTCCCTATTTAGACAATATAATATACTCACATTAACAAAGATATTGTAACATCATACCATCACATCACTTCTACCAAAACATCTAACTATATAGTAGGTACAAAACATACTTAAGGTTAAACATTAAGCCACAATAATGGTACCTAACTGTATATTTGTACAGGACTAAACTCACACAGACAGCCTCTGTGTAGTGGTTGGGCAGGTTGGCTCAAATCTCATACACCACTGAGGTCACGAGGGTTCGATTCCCGCCACGGGACAAATGTTGGTGCACAGAAAAAAGCGCAAGCATTTGTTTCGTGTCTGGGTGTTGTGGGACCATGGTCCTCATAGTTCCTGGTTCTCTAGATACAGGGAATCCTAGTTAGGGGCCAGGATCTATGTACGTACGTGATCGTAGGGCGAAATAAAATCTAACCTAAATAATTAAAGCTACCTAACTAGCGACCCGCCCCGGCTTCACACGGATGCAATTTTCTAATGTGTGATTTTTTGGTGACTTGATTACAAAACATAGAATTTTCTTTACAATACAAAAACTTAATTAGAATGTTTTGTACATCACTACATAGTATAAAACAAAGTTGCTTTCTCTGTCCCTATATCCCTATGTATGCTTAAATCTTAAAAACTACGCAACGGATTTTGATGCGGTTTTTTTTAATAGATAGAGTGATTGAAGGGGAAGGTTTATATGTATAATAACCGTGCGAAGCCGGGGCGGGTCGCTAGTATTAAATATACGTAAAAAATCTCTAAATGACGGTGTAAACCGTATTAAAATCTGTTGTGTGGTTTGGAAGATAGCAGAGAAACAGAAATGAGCATGCGGATAGTGACTTTTTTTATACTATTTAGTGATAATGCAGTCAGCCTTGGGGTCTCTACGGCCTCTGGTTTGGATCTCTACGGCCCGTATTAATAAAGACTTTATATAGTGTTTAAAATGTTGTCTTTAAATAACACATTTCAACATATATTTAAACAGTGACAAAAATGTATAAAACAAGCTAATTTAAAAAACCCTGTCACAAAATACCTATAAAAAACGGCTGAAGCGATTTTGATAAAACATGTCTAGGAACCACCGCTAGAAAACCTGATTACAAATAAAAATACTGCATCCAAATAGGGTTCACACGTTTAAGAGGTATGGTGCCACAGACACACACAGTGGTCTTGTAAAACCCTTCCTTTTTGTGTCGGGGATTAAAATATAAGAGTTGAACAATGAAAGAAGGACAATAAGTTTGATATTAAACCATCGTATACTAAAAACAGAGGTAATTGGTACAGTTTAATGAAATTAGATGGTCATAAAAGGACAACTCAGCATAAAGTGCCGTGACACCAGCACCTTTCACCAGCAGTTTACTGGGATTAACCTATGTCCTTTCCCAGGAACTAAAGTACCTACGTAGTTTTTTGTGCAATTGAGTAACATCCAAACATCCATCCTAACAATGTTTTGCATAAATATTAGTAGGATGTAAATACTAACTGGTACCCGTTTGAAGGATGGGTGGTTCGTTTTTATTAAATAATGAAAATGAAATAACTCTTAATTACTTATGTGGCAAATTAATAAAGTAACAATAACTCTTATTGCTACTTTTACTCTTCTACTCTCTTTTACTCTTATTGTCTTGTCGCTAAAAGTGATCTCTTCCAGACAACCGTCAAACCAGAATAATGCAAAAATTCATGAATGGTGGTTTTCAATTTCTTAATACCATAAACCTAAAAATATAAAACCACAAACATGAAATACACACTAATAAAATAGTGAATAATAACCTAAATACATAAAATACATAATATGAAAAACATACATATAAGTACATATTAAAACATACATATAGTTACATATTAAAAATAATAAAGAATTAGAACTAAGGTATAATGTGGACATTTATCCATAATTATTCCCCAATCATTTTATAAAATTTCACAAAAGAGCCCTTTGGCCTCAGTCTGTTGACATATTATATATTATCTTTTATGTGAATGGCTTTTATGTAATGTTAGTATTTTTAAACAAAATTTTAAAATGAGTTATTATTATGATTAACATTCACTTTACAATTTTACAATTTTTCAATTTCATGACGACAGGTTTTATTAAATTTTGCATATATTTAAAAATAATAATATTTTTTAGCAATACCATATTTGAAATGTTTTAACTGTAAAACATTTTCAATTAATTCAATTAATCAAAGCAATTCAATACTCGCCATATAATATTTGTAAGCAGTCTTCGCCTATAATTACTATGGCATTAAGCATGTATTTATTTATCTTAGAATTAAGTAACATTTAAATTTAATAATGTACATTGTGTTGGCGTTCAATAAATAAATAAATAAATAAATAAATAAATGTGTAAGTGTTGCTCAAGGTAATTTCGTTAGCTACACTTTTGATATGTGGTTATTTGTAGTTAAAAATACCATTCTACTGGGAATTCTGATGCATACGACTTTCATCATCGGCTCAAATCCAGCTATTACAGGGCATTAGCCTCTTCTGTCGTCCGTTCTGTGCCATTATTGTCATCTAATCTTGCGTATAACCTTGCATATAATATACACACAGTTCTATTTCACTTTTTGAGTCTTGCAGAGAATAACTTTGCTACATGGACTTTCATATTATCAATTTGTATTGTGACTTGCATATGATGAGAAGCTGAACACCAACATACTTAAAATAACACAAATCTGTGTCAACATATCAATGTTTTGAGTAAGACACGTCACAAACAACATATTATTATGTATATTACAAAAGAAATGACTCAGACCTACAAAATTAGGTAGATGATTAAAGATATGGTACCAAACATAACTTTGTTGTATATTATTGCATAAGGTTACACCTAGTAACAGAGCAACATTGTTATGTTCCGAGAACGGTTATTGCGTGTTTATAACAAAAATGTAAGCAGATACAAACAAAATGACATGTACGAAAGTCCTCCGAAGTTATATGTATGTAGAAAATTATGTTTTATTTTTCGTGTTTCACGCTCTCAGTATGCGTTGGAAAGTTAGTAAACTTGTAAACAAAGGTTTCAATTGTGGAAAATAGCTGGATTAACGCTTCCAAACTGGAGAATTATGTTGCAAAATTGAAATTACGAAAACCCAGTGGCGTGTTGGCAGTCGCGTTCGCCGTTCAATACATAGCGTATTATACCTTAATCGAAAGCTCTAATCACATAGAATACGATGCAAACTTACCGATAACGATGTATCGAACCCAAAGAAAGAATCTGCCATTGGAATTTTTCATATATCATGGACATAAATGACATGACTTGTCACGCTACATATGTCGCAAAGGCGATGGCGGATGGCGGCCATGACACTTCGTTTAGTGATGTGAAGTTTGAATACAGATATAAAAATCACATTGAGAATATACTAAAAATCCTAAAGAACGGTTCGACATGACAGTGCACAGTTCTATCTATACTAAAATTATGTTATAATGAGGTAAATGTAAATATGTTTGTAGAAAGTAATCTCTGAAACTACTGATCCGATTTTGATAATTGTATAACTGATTGTAAGGTACACTTTCCTTGAGTAACTTATGCTATATTTTATTATGACGTATATTTTATTATTTTATTATGATGTACAAATTATGACGTTCTACCGCAAAGGATTTATCGTGTAGTTTGTATGATAAAATATACAGAGATACTAACGGTGACCTTATAAATCATCCAAACTAAGTAATTTCTTCATAAAAACTTTGCGTTTATGAGGTCATAGAAGAGCGCGTTTTATTTTAGCTATGATCGTCCCACTGCTGCAGGGTAAAGCAATTTTCTTTGGGGTAAAGGCTTGTTTATCCTCCCAAAAAGGAAAAAATCATTTTGTAACTAAAATAAATTGTAGAATCAAAACCGACACAAAAGATTTGTAATTTTGAAAGTGAATTGAACATGTTTTCGCCACAGGCTATAAATAATAATGAATGAACATGTTGTCAAAGAAAGTTCTGCTACCAATGTCACTGTCAATATGTCAATGTGAAATCTCAAAAGCTTTTGGGATGGCCATTGAGGTAGTGTAAGACCTCAATGGGGATGGCATTTCAAAATAATAAACATTGATGTGATGGAAAAACCGAAATTAAAATGGTTTATGGTACAAAAAAGAATTATTTTACGTATTCAATCATTGCATACATCGCAATACTTATAAGACTACACTAAATACAATTTAAGTATATTAATATTTGACTGTTATCGTGATATCGGCAAGTGAAAAATTGTCGATATATAAATGTAACCATAAAATTATTTTGTTTTGTTCGATATTTCGGCATGTATCAAAAATTCTCGGTAAATTATGAATTCATTATTCAGAACCAGTGACCGTGACGGCGTATTTTTTGCAATTGTGTACAAAGTTCAAATCTCTTACAAAGAAATTAGTGTTTTGATTTTCATACACAAATTTAAGAAGTATAGGTAAGTTCATTTGTTTCTCTATTATCTGACATCGGTAAATAGGCTTAGTGATTGATTTATATCATATCATTTATCATTCTCAACTGGTAGTTTAACCACAGTTCAAGTACGGTACAGAGAGAATTGTAGCAGTAAGTACAGACAGAATTTAGCTAATGCTGATTTTAAGTGATGATGTGGCCGAACCAAGATGGGGCATAGCACATAGATCTAAAGGAAGATGGATAGTAAAATCACATCAAATCATTTATTTGCCAGAATGTAATGTTAGCTATCATAATGACTTCGGCAACTTTCCACACATCGGGTACGTATTTAAGTCTGAATGTAGCATTAATAAGAGTGCTAAGTTTGACTATGGCTTTACGTGAGAGGTTTTGCAAAAATTCTCTAGTAATGAGGTCATAACCAGGAGATTTTTTTTAGTTTTTTGACCTCATTGTATACCTCTCTTGGAGTGACGAGTTTAATTTCTAGCTCATATTTCGATGTTTTGTTCAAAATAATGTCATCTGTACTTTCTTCACTATCTTGAAAGGTTTGCTCCAGGTGTTGTGCAAATCTAGTTGCCTTTTGTTCATTATTGATAGCCCAGCTTCCATTGGCTTCTTTTATTGGTGGAATCTGCATTATAGGCTTATTTAGGTTTTTGGTCATTTTCCATAGCGAGTAATCCGTTGTGCGATCACATGTTAACTGACTTAATTGAGTATTCATAGCTTCGTCGTTAAACTTCTGAATTTCCCTCCTAAGTCTTTTCGTAAGATTATTTAGTAGGTTTTTGTCTTGTGGTGCTCTCGTTGTGCCATTTTTGTCTGTTTCCTCTTTTCAATTATCAGGTTTCTAATTTCTATTGGATAGCAGTTATTTCTAATTCTTATTTTAACTTCAGGTGTATTTTTCCAAGCACATTGTTGTATATCTGTTATGAGTTTCCTCACATCATCTTCTAGCTGCTGTAGATTTTTTAGTGGACCATTCAGATTAATCATAGAATTTAGATCTAATTTAAAACTTTCCCAGTTCGTGTTCTTATTTACCAAGGTGGGGTTGTTCTCTCTCTGCACAATATTCTCACTTAAAGTCAGTATTATAGGTGAGTGGTCTGAGCTCATATCATAGCCTTCCTGAATGCTTAAAAAGTTAGGTGATATATTTTTGTAAATGAAAAATCTATGAGATCTGGAATTTTTTACTGATCAGTCGGCCAATAGGTAGGTTTTCCCGTTGATATAACATTGCATTTCATATCTCTGATGGCAATTAATAGCTCCGTTCCTTTGGTTGTGGTAAGCCTAGACCCCCAGAAGGTGTTTTTAGCATTCAAATCACCACCCAACAAGAATCTGTTACCAAGTCCTTTCAAAAAGTTTCTGTACTGCTCAGCCTTTAGTGCATGCTTTAGTGGGCAGTATATGACTGATATAGTGATAGGATAGCGTTTGGTTTTAACACAAACAGCTACAGCTTGTATATGTTGTTCTTCAAAGTTATGTTCTTCATAATGGTAGATGTTTTCCTTTATTATCATGGCGCTACCTCCTCTAGCAGTGTTATTGGGATGCAGTGCATGATATGTTTTATAACCTTTGATCTGGATGTAAGATTCTTTGGTGAAATGGGACTCCGATATCAGACACACATCAATATTTTCTGTAAACAACACTGCTTGTAGTTCATGTCGATGTTGAAGGAGCCCATTTGCATTCCATGCCATTATTTTAAGTGACTTAATCATTTATGATGTTTTGAGGTAGCTATTTTGGTGCTATTTTCAAGTTGTTTTAATCTTTCATCGAATGAGGTCATCAGTTGTAGAATCTTATTTAATTTTACATCAACGTCTGAGCTATTTTGCTTAGGTTGCGTTTGGGATACTGGTCTCTGCTGCTCCTTTCGTAATTTGAGCAAATGAAACATTATTTGTGACATTTAGTTTAGCACTTGGTGTTTTTGCTTTAATTGCACTTGGAACCTGGATGGTGGGCGCAGAAACATTTTTCCTTGCTAGTTTATTTTTTATGGTTTGCAATTCTTTGGCAACTATACATCCTCTGTAATTGGCAGGGTGTGGTTTGCCGCAGTGGACACACTTTGACTTTGATTCTGCTGGTTTAGTACAATCCCTAGTTAGATGCTTACCGGTGCACTTTACGCACCTAGGCTCTTTAGAACAATACTTTTGTGTGTGACCATAAGCTTGACACCTTTTGCATTGTGGGATCAGTTTAGAAGTTTTAACTGGTTGAATGTTCACTTTGCAGCCCAAAATAGACTTAATGCCGTAGATTTTGTTTATGTTTTCGTCTTTTTGAAATGAAAGCATAAACATGTTGAGCGGTTCCTTACTCCTCCAGCTGAGTTTGTTAACCGCATCTTGAATTTTAAAGCCTTTGAGAATCAGGTCTTTAGCTATTCTCTCAGGCAGGCACGAGAAATGTAAGTTTTTAGCCATCACTCGAATCGGTCTGTCCTGTTTATTCTCATAGGAGTGCCAGAGACAGTTGTTTTGTAACAACAGCTTGCTTATGGCTCTGTACGAGTCTTTATCTTTGGCGTTAATTTTTACGGTCTCTCCGCTCATCATTTTAACGATAAACGAATCTTTTATGACACTCGTCGCGAGAAGATCGTAAAATTTCTGGTAGTCTTTAATATTTTCGACTACTATGGGAGGTGGTAAAAGTTCTTTACCTTTGGTTTTTATTTATCTTTTTGGCTGGAGTCTTCTCCTTGTAGTGGGGACAGTGAAGTATTCAATTTCCGCTTCTTCCTGCTTTTCTGATGCACCCACTCAGTTTCTCTCGCGAGATCCTCTTCATCTGTCTCATACTGGACTGCTACAGAAGGAACCTCTCAGTCTGTTTCTCTGAAACAACCTTATTCTGCTCCCTCCTCTGGAGGTCTTCTATTTGACTTTTGAGCTCGTTTACCAAACTCTCCAGTCTTTTCCGTTCTACTTTTTCTCTCTCATAATGTTGGTATAGTAAGCGTTCAGTTTCCGTTTTAATTGTAATTTCACCGGACGAAGCCATAATTACAAGTTATAGCTACGCCTTAACAATTGTTTACAATTATTATCTGGGTCATTGCGATGACCACGAAATACAGACGCGCGCGACGACAACTTGGTACACGGCGCGGCGTAGGTTGCAGCGTCAGCGCTTTACCCGAGCACGAACTAGGGCAAGAGCGCGAGTCGCGACCTTTCTGTTTAATTAATGGCACATTTTATAATTAATGGCACATTTTATAATATCAGCTAGTACGACTACTATTATTTATCATGTGGTGCAATATAAAAAAAATAATTAAAAGTTTATTAAATACGCCCAATGATCACAAACATAGTTCCTGGCCCCTAACTAGGACTCCCTGTATCTAGGGAACCAGGGAGTATGAGGACCATAGTCCCACAACATCCAACACGAAAAAAATGCTTACACTTATTTTCCTTTCTGTGCACGAACATTTGTCCCGTCGCGGGAATCGAACCCGCAACCTCAACGGTGTATGTGATTTGAGCCAACCTGCCCAACCACTACACCACAGAGGCTGTCAAAGAGTTGTGTATACATTCATAGTGAGACAAGATATACACTTGATTGAGGAGATAAAAGATGTACTTGAAGTCTCTGATAAGATCTTGCACTTCAGTCTTACAACAGATATACAGATCTTACTCTATCCTTACATAAAATGCTACGTGAAAATTTTATTGGAATTACATGATCCCGTCAATATTGGTAACTTAGTGAAAAAGGAAGCGAGTTGTTCATGTGATGGTAAGCACACACAAGGGACGGACAGCGGAGTCTTAGTAATAGAGTCCCGTTTTACCCTTTGGGTATGGAACCCTAAAAAAGAGACATCCCCGCAGAGTTTCTTGCTATCTTCTCTAGCGGGCGTATTTCCGAAGCACTGGTAGAGTCAGTTATCGCATTTCTTTTCTGGGCCCGGACTTCAATTTGAGTATGGGAAAGAAATGGGTATGCGTACTTTTTTTTTAAGGTCATGATACGTATTTTACTTAATTGCTTTTTTTATTATGTGTATGTAAGAGGAAGATAGAGCAAAAGATAGAGAGACGATATAGACAAGACAGCAGGGAGATTATGGACAAGGATAGCAATGGATAGGAATGAGTTAGAGGAGGCCTTTGCCAAACGGCACACAGACGTGTTAGACGGTGTCTAGAGCCTAAAAATTAATGTTAAAATAAATATATATATAATGCATGTGTATTTTTTTAATTATATTACAATTTTAAAAAAATCAAATTCAACTCAGTATGTTTTTAAAGAAATAGCAAAAAGGTTAGTCGACATCACAGGAGACCGAAGAGCTGGCAGCTACCTCGGACAAAGAACTAGTGTAGCTATTCAAAGGGGAACGCTGCCAGTATCTTCGGAACCTTGCCTAAACGGACTCCTTTTAATAATATATTTTAGTAATATATATTTTAAAGTTTTTAGTTTTAGATTCATGTTATTCAATTCAATTCAATTCAATTTCATTTATTTCAATCAGAAGATCATATACAATTGTTATAATTACAATGAATCCAATTAATAGAGAACAAACATACAAATAAATAACAAATAATTAATAATAACAATAATAATAAATGTCACAGAATCATATATTATATATTCATTATCAATTATCATATTATTCTCCTGTCACACTGTCCTGTTATTAATAGATATAATAAAGAATAATGTATTTAAGTTTGTATATTATAATGATTAGGTATTTATTGTTTATTTTTTGCGTAATGGCTGAATAAAAGGCTTGTTTATTATTTTATTTATATTTATTTATTATATGTACATATATGACGTTTAAAAGTGCATTTTGTGCCTATTTAATAAATATCTCTTAACTTTTATTTTCAGCAAATAACAATGGAGTCATGTCAAGTAAAAGTACATGAAGGAATCCTTCAAGGAAAGGAATGCATGACATTCTATGGAAAGAAATACTATAGTTTTGAAGGCGTGCCGTATGCGAAACCGCCTCTCGGAAAACTAAGATTCAGGGTGAGTTTGGCTTCTATACTATTATAAATAGAGGTGCCGTAAAATTCAAAGGTTGTCTGGAAATAAATAAAAATGGAAAAGAGCCAATTCTGTACATTGAAGATATTTTTGCAAACCCAACTGGGATGGACTATTTAGAGGGTACTAAACACGAATCTATGGTTTTTAATTTTTTTGTCTGTTTGTGTGTTTATCTATATACTCGGAAACTGCTGAACGGATTTTAATGTGTTTTTTTGTGTTTGGTAGCATTAGTCCCAACTTAGATTATAGGGTATGTATTATTAAAATTGGTTGGGTAACTACGAAGATACAGCTTGACCTCTTAGTAGTACGTGCTCCCATATACTGGGGAGGTCTTGCTAAAACGGTTTAAAAAGACGTCTATGAGCTTCTGTCTTCTACGTGGATGAAGTCGCGGGAAAAGCTAGTTATCGAATATACCAATATATAGATAGGGGTAAGTCGTATGCCAGGACCCGTCTGGGTTGGTACCACCCTTTGCCAGTTATTCTGCCGCGAAACAGTGCGCAGGCATTACTGTTCCGGTTTGAAGGGCATTGTAACCAGCGAAATTACTGGACATAGAGCGACGGGAGACGAGCGCAGTGTAGTGCCGCGCAGGAATTTGCAAAACAAAGTTCTGGGTGGTGCTGAAACTGTTAGGGCGCTGGTTTCGCTGGCTACAATGCTCTTCAAACCGGTAATGCTTGCGCACTACTGCTTGGCGGTAGAATAACTGGCAAAAATGTATTATTATTATTATCATTTCTAAAGTCTTTTTTGTAACTGAATCACGAGACGAGCAAATCGTTCGCCTGATGGTAAGCACCGCGGCTGCCCATAACAGTAACAGCACCACCCAGAACTTTATTTTGCAAAATCCTGAACGGCGCAGCGCTGCACTGCGCTCGTCACCCTGAGACAATTAGCTGTTAAATTTCACTGTCCAGTAATTTCGCTGGCTATAATACCCTTCAAACCGGAACACAGTAATGCTTGCGCACTACTGCTTGGCGGCAGAATAACTAGCTAAGCGGTGGTACCCACTCAGACGGCTTCTCGCATACGAGAAACCTATCACCAGTAAATATTTAATAATATATTATGTCACAATCATAATATATTAATTATATTTCATCATCATCATCATCATCATCATCAGCCCACATCAGTCCACTGCTGGACATAGGCCTCTCCCATAGCACGCCACTGAGCTCGATCTTCGGCTTTCCTTCTCCAGTCGCTACCAGCAACCCTACGTATATCATCGCTCCATCTAGTCGCAGGACGTCCTACGCTACGTTTGCCGATTCGCGGTCTCCATTATATGTCATAATATATGAATATTTATAATATAATACTATATTTCAGAATCCCGAACCCCCAGAGCCCTGGTATGGCATTCGCGACGCAACAAAACCTGGCAATAAATCTATCCAATCCAACCCTTACTCTAGCACCCCTATAGACGGCTCAGAGGACTGCCTGTATCTAAACATATACACCCCAGTGTTACCAGCAGAAAACACTCAAAAACTACCAGTGCTATACTTCATCCACGGCGGGAGATTAATTTTTGGATATGGCAACTATTACACCCCAGATTATTTAATAAAACACGACGTGATTTTAGTCACGGTTAATTATAGACTGAACATTTTAGGGTGGCTATGTTTAAATTTACCGGAATGTCCGGGAAATGCGGGATTGAAAGATACAGCTATGGCTCTAAGATGGATACACAAGAATATTAGCAATTTTAATGGTGATGAAAATAATATAACAGTTTTCGGGGAAAGTGCAGGCGCTGCTATGGCAACATCGTATTTGACATCGAAAATGACTGAAGGGTTATACAGCAAAGTGATAGCCCAATCTGGCAACTCAATAGCTGATTTGTACTTAATCGTAGAAGACTCTATCGAGAAAGCTGTTAAAGTAGCGTCACTTTTGGGGAAAGAATTAACTGATCCGAAGCAGCTTTACGAATTTTTAGTTGAAGTACCTATTGAAAACTTAATTATGGCGTTCACCGAAGTAGAATTAAGTCGACCAAGAAGTATACTTAACGCATATTTCTTACCAGTAGTAGAAAAAATCTTTGAAGGCGTAGAACCTTTTCTCACAGAACACCCCAGAGTTGCCATAAGAGAAAACCGCTTCCAAAAAGTTCCGATGTTGACAGCTGTCAACTCGCACGAAAGCGCGTTGTTTTTCAACGAAGATGGCAATGTCGTTTACGAGCAAGATTCCTATTATTTTATACCAAGATACGCCTGTGTGCGAAAGGGTACGAAAAAGGCAAAAAGTTTAGAAAAAAGAATTCGTAATTTTTACTTTGGCAACAAAAATGTCGATGACAGCTCGAAAGAGAAGTACATAGAATTGGTCTCCGATGTATTTTTTTGGCGGGATATTATGCTCTTTGCAGAAATAGTGTCAAAGTTTTGGAATCAGATATATTTACTACAATTCAACTATACAGGTAAGAATAAAATAAATAATAAAAGGGTATTACAATAACCATTGTGATGTCTTGGGGTGATGAACGCAATGCAGTGCTATGCAGTTTAAAAGTTCTGGGTGGGACTGCAATTGTTATCGACAATCGTAGCGCTTACCATCAGACGAACGATTCGCTCGCTTCGTTGCACGAATCCATAGAAAAAGTTAATTAAATGGAAATATGCAATAAATGTGCAATTAATTATTTGGCTCAACATATCAGTATTACATCCAACGGGGCAATACTGCCAGCATCTTGTGTACGCTGCCAACTGGTAGTGGGTTGGAGCATTTGAGCTATCTATAGGCCTTTAATGATCTATGGGTTGTCCAATTGCTTCTCCTTGTATGTAGTTAGTTTAGTTTTAGTAAGTAGAGTGTAGAGTTGTTTTCAATCAAGAAGGCATTCGCCGGTTAAATAAAAATGTGTACCTTGCAGTAGATACTGCTTTTGTATCACCAATACCGCTATTTTTGGCAGGTTTTTATTTATGAAATTGAGTGATAAGACGAGCAAGAAGTTCAACTGATGGTAAACGCCACGCCTGCCCATAACAATGCAGTACCGCATAGACCTTTTAATAGCATAAAAAGTACTGTGTATCACTGCATCGCCCCGAGATATCAGATAGACTTCGCTCCGCTGCGGAAGTCGCCGACTCGCTTTGTTCGCTACCTCCCCCTTCGCTCTAATCGGCCTCGTAGGCTCGCTTCTTTTAGGACCTCCTTCGCGAGCTTCTGGCTCCCCGCATTTTATATACACTCTAGGGGTAAGAGCAGGTTGGACCACGGAAGAGTGAGGTGCGGCAATTCGGGTAAGATTTGGTGGTCATTTACTTAATTTGATCTGACGATACAATTATTAGATAGAAGTGTATGGGATCTCAAACTTTATTTTGATGGTCATTGTATTTTTTCGCATTTTGTGCAGACGTTTATAAGTGCATTTTTGTATCTTTTTTTTAAATACGTTGCAGGAAACATGCACACCAGAGTAATGAAGAGCATAGGAATGAAGGGCGCAACCCACGGCGATATGATCCAATATCAGTTCTATAGAAAAAATAAGGCAGCGCAGGCGTCTGAAAACGATCTGAAAATAGTTCAATTACTGAGCGAAATTTGCTGTAATTTTGCCAAGACTGGGTGAGATTTGGTTTTCTGTTGTCATTCAACTAGATGTGATGATTTTCTGTAGTCATTGAACTAAATTTGTCAATCAATCAATTTTTTTTTGCTATATTACATCAATTATTACATGATCTTATTATTTATATTTATTATCAATTGTATTCAGCCCACAAGCAGACAAGCGAATTATTAAATAATAATAATTTACTACATGTCAATTCATTTAATAATTACAGTTACAAGCATAATAAAATAAAAAATAAATAAAAATTAAAACATTTTTGGAAAATATTATGATATTATTAATACTTAGCTATTGAAAAAATTACACTATAACAGCATTTGTCCATTATCTGAATTAGTCCATTTTCTGTTGTCATTAAACTTAATGACAACAGAAAATGGACTAGATTTGATGATTTTCTGTATTCATTAAACAATTTGATAATACTCTGTATCTGTCATTTAATTAGTTTGATAACTTTTGTAGTCATTAGATTTGAATATTTTCTTTAGTCATTAACTTTGGTTTGTTTTTTTTTGCAGTCGTCAAATCAGCTATTAATAATTCTCTGTAAAATGATCAAATCTGGTTCATAACGTTGGTTCGACAGCCTCTGTGGTGCAGTGGTTGGGCAGGTTGGCTCAAATCTCATACACCACTGAGGTTGCGGGTTCGATTCCCGCGACGGGACAAATGTTTGTGCACAGAAAAAAAAAGCGCAAGTATTTGTTTCGTGTCTGGGTGTTGTGGGACCATGGTCCTCATAGTTTCCTGGTTCCCTAGATACAGGGAATCCTAGTTAGGGGTCAGGATCTATGTATGTGATCGTTGGGCGTTAAAAAAAAAATAACTAGATTTGATCATTTTCTGTAGTCATTAGACTACAGAAACCCTACACACCTAGATTTCATTCTGTTTTGTAGTCATTAATGTAGGAATGATTATATTTTGTAGTCATTAAATCAGTTTTGAACAATTCTGTGGTCTTTGAACTAGATTTGATTATTTTCTATAGTCATAAAATTAGTTTTGACAATTTTCCGTTGTCATTAGACAAGGTTTTATTATTTTCTGTATTCATTTGTTTAGATTTATCTACAGAAAGTTGTGACTACTCCTTAAATCGGATATTATTATTTTCTGTCGTCGATTAACCATAGTCTTGATTATTGTCTGATTTTTTTTCTGTAGTCATTAACCTAGATTTTATTATTTTCTGTAGTCATTAACCTAGATTTTATTATTTTCTGTAGTCATTAAACTAGTTTTGATAATTTCATTTAGTCATTAGATTTGACCATTATCAAACCTATAGGCCGACCGTTTAACTCGCGTATCGCCTGCGCAGTAAGAAGGGAGCGAGGGGAGATGTTAGTGGGTGGGTGAAAGGGGTGCGCGGAGCAGAGAGACGCTCTGCGCGCTAACATCTCCCCTCGCTCCCTTCTTACCGCGCAGGCGATACGCGAGTTAAACGGTCGGCCTATAGTTTAAAGTACATTGTTGGTTTTTAACAATATAATATATTACATTTTTTTATTAACATTTTTGCTTACAGTGAACCGACTTGGACCAACCAAACTGAAACCTGGCTGCCTTACTCTCAAAGCCATAGAAGTACACTCATAGTAGACAAAGATACTAAATTAGTGAAAGATCTCGGCTTGGATCGATTGAAATTTTGGGTAGAATTGTCTAAAGAATATACTAGTACATCTGCTAAGTTGTAAATTTAAAAAAAAGCAACTAAGTGATGAGAAGAGGGTATCGTTCTCTAGACAATCCATTTTTTTAATTGCACAAGGATCTATGTTCGGCAATTATCACGATGTTCAAAGATGTGGCCGAAGATAGAGTACTAATATCTAGAAGGTGGCAGTTTAGCGACTTCTCAGACCCGTCTCTCTGATGCTGCATCTATTCTCTATCAGTATTTATTAAAAATCTCGGGTATTTTGTTAATTATTTTAAGGGAAAAAATATAATGATCAGAATAATGTTTGAGATCCCATACAAAAATTTTATCGGCAGATCAATGACCACCAAATTAAGTAAATGACCATCAAATCTTACCGGAATTGCCGCACCTCACTCTTCCGTGGTCCAACTAGCTCTTACCCCTAGAGTGTATATAAAAAGCGCGGAGCCAGAAGCTCGCGAAGGAGGTCTTAAAAGAAGCGAGCCTACGAGGCCGAGTGGAGCGAAGGGGGCAGGTGGCGAGCAAAGGGGGCAGGCGGCGAGCAAAGGGGGCAGGTGGCGAGCAAAGTGAGCCGGCGACTTCCGCAGCGGAGCGAAGGTCAAGTAGAGGAAGCGACATGAAGGGGTGACCAGCGAGACTTCTGGTGGAGCCTAGTTTGGTGATCATTTACTATTTTTGGTGATCATTTACTAATTTTGGTGATCATTTACTAATTTTAGTGATCATTTTTTTTTGGTGATTATATTTATTTTATATGGTGATATTTTTTGGTGATCATTTACTTACTATTTTTGGGAATATAAAGTGTTTTTTTGCCGTTACGTTTTACTAGATCTGGTGGTTAGATAAACTTAAGCCTTATTTTAAGTACTTTTTAAAACATATTTTGGTGATATATAAACACTAATAGTACGAGATCCCGCTCCAGAATTACTGCGCTCATCGAGTATTTGCTTCGAGTAGACAGCCAAATACTTTATCTGAGAGTATTTGCTATAATCCAAATTTTTACGCATATTTATGATTACGAGAATATATTTCTACCAGGTTGCCTATCAAAATGTGGCCGCTAATATTTTTAATTAAATAAAAGAAAAAAAATATTGTTATATTATATATTTTTAATTACGTTATAGTTACAGGAAAACGTTCCTAGGAGACCATCCATAACTTTTGGAGATATTCTTAACTGCTGGGTTGATTAATAAGAGATGTAGCGGGCTAAGCTACTTCGCTGCGATATTATACGTGAAATTTAAAAAATACCTCTAAAACTTTGGTAGCTAATTATCATTATTTTTATTATTTTTGTTGGTTGTAGCTTGTACTATTAAGTATTCTGTGGTTGAAGTCAATATTTAGTATGTAATTTGTTTTAAACACTTAAGTATGTACTTATGTGTTTGCATTTATTTAAATGTTTTATTAAAAAGTTTAAAGTTCGTTGTAGTTTTCATTATTTATTTCTGCTTTTTAAGTCAAGTAAATCTTGCGGTCAAGTTCATTTTTCGCACCAGAGCAAGTTATATGGCGTTTATTTTGTACTTACAGATCCCATATTTAATTCCGTAACTATAATTTTATTAATTGGGAAATAACAGACAAATGTCCAGTTTTGGAAAATAATCATGTCTGACAAAACCTTAATTTTTAAAATAGGTTGCATATAAAAAGATCGTATAGTCAGTTGTTGATAATCGCGCCATCTTGTGTCGTGTAGCGGTACTTTTATGTTTTTTTTTTAAGTTCGCCCCTCAGGCTAGGCTAAAGTCTCTAGGACCATACCGCCATGTCTTACGTAGTTTTTATTTGATAGTTTAATATTCCATTTACTATACTTTTGTTGAGAATGAGGGTCAACAGCAACAAGCCGGACCCTCTATTAGTACTTCAACAAAGTGGTGGAACTTAATTCAAGTTTTCTATGGACTTTTTGGGAGAACATAATAAGCAATGTTTTCTCTATTTTGTTTCATTTACCTACACTCGTGCTCGTTTACGAACACAATGGTTAATATTCCACCGATATTACAGATGATCACTCGAAATAACGCTTGTTTGGAAAATAAAACAAAATCGAACTGTATCACTTTTCACTTCCCGCCAAAAATTCCGGTACTTTTATGATCGCGGGTTGTGTTTACCCAAGTGGGATGTTTGGCGGGAAATACAAATTACAGTCGAATTTATTTCAAAAGTTTAGATGTGATACAGATAATTGTGAAATAGCTTACACGGATGCACGTTTACCTATCGTCTAACATTCGCTTTTAAGATAACTTTTTAAGACACTGGTCTCCGGGATTGTGTCCTATACCTACAAGGTAACTGAGGTGGGTCTGCATATAAAGACACTAGCGACTCGCCCCGGCTTCGCACGGTTATTATACATATAAACATTCCTCTTCAATCAATATCTATTAAAAAAACAGCATTAAAATCCGTTGCGTAGTTTTAAAGATTTAAGCATACATAGGGATAGCATATATAGGGACAGAGAAAGCGACTTTGTTTATACTATGTAGTGATAACCAAATATCTATTATTTTTATTATATTACTGTCTACCATCTTATATGTATTGCTAAATATTTTTAATATATTATAATTCTGTCATTTTCCATGTATAAAGTTAAACGACAACACTGTTGCTTTTTTAAACTTTAATCAAGATTCAATAAAATTATTATTAATTCTACATTTACAACGCTTTTATCACTGAACAATTAACTGCTTGCCTTGCCGAGAGAAAACCATAGCATAGATAATCTAGAGTATAGTTCCATAGACTATATAGATAAAAATATTAAAGCGGTTCCACACGACACGTTACACACAAAGATTTAACGTCTTTGGTTACACATGTCTTTTTTTTCTTTCCTCTTTCTGAGGATTTTGGCTTTGCACGTTGTGCAATTTTCTATTTAAGTATTTTTTTATTAAAAAAGAAAAAAGCAATAGGTAGACCAAACTCTAACAAAAAAAAGAAACGAGCCGTAGGTCAAAAACCTTTCGATTATAACTTACCTTCCAATCTTCAGTCTTCAAGAGAGTAGCCACTCCAGTAGGTATTATAATAGGTAGGTACCTACATGTAGGACTAGAATAACTTGGACCAAAAAATGCTGTAATAGCTATTACTGTAATCTGCTAGAAGATTAGGTAAGAGTTTACTTTTTGTTCTTTCCTTAAGTTTCTGGGCTAATCAATTGTCAGATTAATCAATTATCAGCTGTGATAAGTACCTACTTAAATAATATAAGATAATCAGTACGTGATTATTATTATCAAAATTATTTTATGATGCGGCAAATTCAGTTTCTCAAACTTTTTAATGTGGGCCACCCCGAAATCACGGTAAGGCAGGGAAAAAGTTGAGTATGCAATACATAAATCTGCGAATGAAAAGTACATTCCATGTACATTTGTAGATGAGAATAAAATAGAAAACACTTTATTGTACTTAAGTAACATTTTCAACATACTGTCTTATGATAAGTACCATGGGCGGTCTTATCGCTAATCAGCGATCTCTTGCAGACAACCGTATGTTATAGAGAGAGAATTTTATAGACGATAGTGTGCATTAGTGTGTGTGTGTGCCGGTGTTGTGTGTGTTTGTAGTATGTATATACCTATATACAGGATGGATTTTTTTTAACGCCACCTGGAGGGAAAATACTTTAAATACTGGAGATAGCAAATTTTACTCAAAGGAAACATTCCTTTATTTTTTAAAAGAAACAAATCTCATGGATTTCCTTTCATTTAATTTACCATGTTTAAATGATGCTATTTTTTCAGATTTTAGCCAGTTCGATTGTTTTTTAATAAAATAAAGGAAAAAAAAGGAAATAAAGGAGAAAAAATTAAAGGAATTAAAAATAAAGCAGAATTTTAAAAATAAAGGAATGTTTCCTTTCAGTAAAATTTGCTATTTACAGTATTTAGAGTACTTTTCCTCCGGGTGGCATTAAACAATTCCAACCTGTATAATTATATATGTGTGTATTACCTACCCTAGATTATCATTACACCAAATTTCATTAAAATCCATTCAGCCAATGCGGCGTGAAAAGGGAACAAACACACACATTACACACATTACACACTTTTACATTTATTATATTGGTGAAGTGAAAGAAAGAAACGAAAAATGAAAGAAACGCCCAGGAAGGGTATGAACTTGTTAACATAACTTAAATTGATCCAATCTAAAATGTATACGAAATTACTGGGCATTATGAGACTCAACAGCTAATTGTCTCAGGGTGACGAGCACCGCGCAGGATTTTGCAAAACAAAGTTCTGAGTGGTGCTATTATTGTTATGGGCTGGCGTATTGCTTACCATCAGGCAAACGACCAGCTCGTCTCGTAACTCAGACACATAAAAAAAAAGAACAAATAATATTTTTAAAATAATAATTGTTAACATAACTAAGACCAACGAAAATCGAATATTTCATCTATAGATGAAGCATGCTCGGCGCATTATTCTCCGTACCACCTGCGTTGTCTCGACCAACCAGTGACAAATAGATTTTTCTCTTAATATAGGTATATTTGTTTATTATCATATTTCTATTGAGGTTGCGGGTTCAATTCTAGCGACGCGACGGGACAAACGTTTGTGCCCAGGAAAAAAAAACGCAAGCATTTGTTTCGTGTCTGGGTGTTGTAATCCAGCCCTCCTACCCATATGTCCCTCAAGCGCCAATCGTACATCGCGTTGAGGTCGGATTAAGGTGTAGATTCACTGCGACAATTTCTTATTTTGCCATATATTGTCCCATTATGTTTATCTCAACTCGTAAATAAATGAGAATAATTCGATTTCTTGCCAGAATCGACAATAATTAGACCGTATCTTATTAGTCGCAGTGGTAGCGGTGCTTAATTCGACCACGAATATACGATTGGCGCTTGAGGGACATATGGGTAGGGGGGCTGGTTCCCTAACAGGGAATCCTAGTTAGGGGCCAGAGGGGGCCTACTCCGAGTTGCTTTAGTTCGTTCGTTCGTGCGGACTAAAAGAGACACTCTTATGCCTGTTGCATAGCGCTGTCCCTTTCACCCGACAGAACGAAGATCGTACTTAATTTTTCAGAGTACAGGGGCTAGGATCTATGTCTGTGATTGTTGGTCGTTAAAATAAAAATAAATAAATGTAATATTAATTTGGTGGTAGGTGTGAAGTGATGAAAATGGTATAAAGTGGTGATTCCTTATCACACAATTTGAGAACCATAGGCTTTGATTAGCTACAAGTTCCAGGTTCAAACACGAAATATTTTTAAACGGTTCGAGTCATGGAGATAGGAATGACCTATAATAACATATTCTTGTTACTTTTTATACATTTCGCTTGTGCGCAAGATGCTCCTATAGTGAATACCGTTCAAGGGCAAGTGAGGGGGTCCGTAGCAGAAGACGGGGGGTATTATATGTATCTGGGCATACCTTATGGTTCTGTGGATCCAGCGAATTCCTTCGGGGTAAGTAGTTTTTGTTTACAGTAGAGATAAGTACTAGGACTTAATAGGTCTCTCGTATGTGAGAGGCCGTCTGGGTTGGTACCACCGCATTGACAGTCATTTTGCTGTCAAGCAGTTATGCGTATTGTGGTCTGGTTTGAAGGACTTTGTAGCAAGCGAAATTACTAGACATATGCAACTTTATATCTGATGCCTCGGAGTGACGATCGTGATTTTGCTAATGAAAGTTCTGGGTGGTGCTAAAACTGTGTGTGTGTAAGGGTAGGCGTGCTTACCATCATGTGAATGATATGCTCAACTAACACAGTTATATGAAACGAATCGAAAAGCTTCTATCGACCTATTGGCATCGCGAGTGCGAATTCCTTATTACGATAATTTGCGGTGCGGATTTCTATGGGTTCATTTTTGGGAGATCGCTGTCGATGACGTTGTTTTGTCCTAAAGTGTATACATTATTTTTTAATATACTTATGTATGTTCCAGCCCGCATCACCAGCGCCAGCATTCGAAGGCACCTTCGACGCTATCAACGACTCCGCAATATGTTCCCAATTCCACAATGGCAACCTAATCGGTTCTCTCGACTGCCTCCATCTCAATGTCTTCGTGCCTCCATCCGGCGGGAGCCTCCTCCCAGTGCTGATCTTCATTCACGGAGGCGCCTTCGAAAACGGATCCTACGGACGGGGGAACTACGGAGCGAAGTTTCTAGTCAGGCATGATATAGTCCTAGTAGTTTTAAATTACAGGCTTGGTCCGTACGGATTTATGTGTACGGACAATCCGAGAGTACCAGGGAATCAGGGGCTGAGAGACCAGTTGCTTGCTTTGAGATGGGTGCATGAAAACATAGCGAGTTTCGGTGGAGACCCAAACAAAGTCACCCTTTCTGGCAACAGTGCTGGAGGCATGGCGGCAGATTTGCAGATCTTAAGGAACAATGACGAGAACCTGTTCCAGAAAGCTATATTGCAAAGTGGAGTATCATTCTACATGAGTTTTCCGCCGACTTTGAGAAATTCTCCTTTGATACTAGCTCAACATTTTGGTTCAGCAACGAGTGAAATAGACGTAGCATTAGACTTCCTATCCACTATTGATCCATTGGAAATCATAGACGCAGGAAGAAACCTTGGCTTGCCGTTTAGACCCTGCATAGAACGGTCTTTCGAAGGTGTCGAGCCGTTCATGACGGAGAATTGGGTGTCCAAAGACGTTTTACCTACCGCTAAAGATTTGGACATCATGATAGGCTTCAACCAGAACGAAGCGCTCGGTCTTTTGCTGATGCCGACTTCAGATCTATCTGATGTAGTCGATTCGAGTCTGAGGCAAACCTTTGCGATAGACCACGAAAACTTCACTGGCATTGATGAAGTGCAAAAGTTCTTTTTCGGTGATGCAGAAGTAAAAGACTACAACTTTAAGGATGCAATTGATTTGATGTCTGATACTTCTTTTGTGCATACTTCTATAAGAAGTCTTGATAGATATCTGAAAAATGATGTTCGGAAGGCGTATCTTTACTTGTTTTCCTACGACGGGGAGAGAAATTTGGTAAAAAGGTTTGTGAACACGACCTTGTCAGGGGCAGCGCATGCGGATGATGTAGGATATCTCTATGATGCATCCTGGTTCGGGGAACCGACGGTTGAAGACCAGCGGACAATCGATCGGATGACTACAATGTGGGCGAACTTTGTCAAATACGGGTAAGTTTTTGACCTGGTTAGTCCTAAAGTTCCATATTTCGTGAGGTCAATTTAAAATGATTTATTTTTATTTTCAGAGACCCAACCCCTCAACTAACGACCCTGCTGCCGGTCAAGTGGGAGTCCATCACGCCATCTCACTACCACTACTTGCACATCGACTCCGAACTGGAAGCCGGCACCAGACCGTTCAAAGAAAGGATGGCTTTCTGGGACATGTTTCTGGAGATCAATGGACATCTGCAGAAGTTCTTGTTGGATAACGCCGACTTAGAGAACAGTATCGAATAATATAATAATAATAATAAAACATTTATTTATTTTCTCTCACAAAGGTATTTTCTTATAGGATTTAAGACTAAGGCTAAGGCTTACTACCAATACAATAATAGTTTTGTTTTTGATTCATTTTTGTAGCTTCTTCTATGTATTTTTATCTATAAGTGCTAATAATTCGTAACTGGGTAAACTGGGTGCATTCATTACGTATTTCTTGAAAATGATGATTTAGTCTTTCGTTTGTACCAAAGCAGTTTATATTTGAGAGTTCCGTGTGTTTTAGAGCGTGCGTTACGAAGCAATATGACGTTTTTCATCACCATTTCGTCACTTAAACTCTAAAAGATCCGAAAAATATACCTACAAAATATGACAGTCAAAATACAACATAAATTGTATATTACAGGTACTTGAACGAACAAAATCAGGCGGACGGAATCTCGCTACCCAACAACAGAAGCATAGCAATGGCGGTGGCGTTATGTTTGTTTGAGTGGACGGAGGGCCGATGTCAAGCCGATATGACGGCCGATCGGCATAGCATGATGTAAATGTGTGCGTGAGGCTTGTGTACAAACGAGCGGACCGGCATAGCTTGAGTGCTTCCCTTTTTAATTAGGCGATGAGGCGTTTGCCTTTTTTTATTTGTTTAAGTACAGGTTATTATTTATCCTTCAATAAGTGTTCAAGTCTTTGGAGTCACATAAGAGGTCCCCATCACTCAATTTGAGAACCACAGACTTTGATTTTAAAACCCTGATTCACAAACGAAATATTTTTAAACGGTTCGAGTCATGGAGATAGGAATGACCTATAATAACATATTCTTGTTACTTTTTATACATTTCGCTTGTGCGCAAGATGCTCCTATAGTGGATACCGTTCAAGGGCAAGTGAGGGGGTCCGTAGCAGAAGACGGGGGGTATTATATGTATCTGGGCATACCTTATGGTTCTGTGGATCCAGCGAATCCATTCGGGGTAAGTAGTTTTTGTTTACAGTAGAGATAAGTACTAAGAGTTAATAGGTCTCTTGTAAGTGAGAGGCCGTCTGGGTTGGTACCACCGCATTGACAGTCATTTTGCTGTCAAGCAGTAATGCGTATTGTGGTGTGGTTTGAAGGACTTTGTAGCAAGCGAAATTACTAGACATATGCAACTTAATATCTGATGCCTCGGAGTGACGATCGTGATTTTGCTAATGAAAGTTCTGGGTGGTACTAAAACTGTAAGGGTAGGCGTGCTTACCATCATGTGAATGATATGCTTATCTCACACAGTTACATGAAACAAATAAAAAAGCTTTTCTTGACCTATCGGCATCGCGAGTGCGAATTCCTTAATGAGATAATGAGCGCCGCGGATTCCCATAATTTTTCAGAGATCGCTGTCAATGACGTTGCTTTGTCCTAAAGTTTATAAATTAATTTGTTAATATACATATGTATGTTCCAGCCCGCATCACCAGCGCGAGCATTCGAAGGCACCTTCGACGCTGTCAACGACTCCGCAATATGTTCCCAATTCAACAATGGCAACCTAATCGGTTCTCTCGACTGCCTCCATCTCAATGTCTTCGTGCCTCCATCCAGCGAGAGCCTCCTCCCAGTGCTGATCTTCATTCACGGAGGCGCCTTCGAAAACGGATACTACGGACGTGAGTACTACGGAGCGAAGTTTCTAGTCAGGCATGATATAGTCCTAGTAGTTTTAAATTACAGACTCGGTCCGTACGGGTTTATGTGTACGGACAATCCGAGAGTACCAGGAAATCAGGGGTTGAGAGATCAGTTGCTTGCTTTGAGATGGGTGCATGAAAACATAGCGAGTTTCGGTGGAGACCCAAACAAAGTCACCCTGTCTGGCAACAGTGCTGGAGGCATGACGTCAGATTTGCAGATCTTACGGAACAATGACGAGAACCTGTTCCAGCAAGCTATATTGCAAAGTGGAGTATCATTCTTCCCGAGTTTTCCGCCGACTTTGAGAAATTCTCCTTTGATACTAGCTCAACATTTTGGTTCAGCAACGAGTGAAATAGACGTAGCATTAGACTTCCTATCCACTATTGATCCATTGGAAATCATAGATGCAGGAAGAAACCTTGGCTTGCCGTTCAGACCCTGCATAGAACGGTCTTTCGAAGGTGTCGAGCCGTTCATGACAGAGAATTGGGTGTCCAAAGACGTTATACCTACCGCTAAAGATTTGAACATCATGATTGGGTTCAACCAGAACGAAGCTCTCGGTCTTTTTCTGGTGCCAACTTCAGATCTATCTAATGTAGTCGATTCGAGTCTGAGGCAAACCTTTGCGATAGACCACGAAAACTTCACTGGCATTGATGAAGTGCAAAAGTTCTTTTTCGGTGATGCAGAAGTAAAAGACTACAACTTTAAGGATGCAATTGATTTGATGTCTGATACTTCTTTTGTGCATACTTCTATAAGAAGTCTTGATAGATACCTGAAAAATGATGTTCGGAAGGCGTATCTTTACTTGTTTTCTTACGACGGGGAGAGGAATTTGGTAAAAAGGTCTGTGAACACGACCTTGCCAGGGGCAGCGCATGCGGATGAGGTAGGATATCTCTATGATGTATCCTTCTTCGGGGAACCGACGGTTGAAGACCAGCGGACAATCGATCGGATGACTACAATGTGGGCGAACTTTGTCAAATATGGGTAAGTTTTTGACCTAGTTAGTCCTAAAGTTCCATATTTCGTGAGGTCAATTTAAAATGATTTATTTTTATTTTCAGAGACCCAACCCCTCAACTAACGACCCTGCTGCCGGTCAAGTGGGATTCCATCACGCCATCTCACTACCACTACTTGCACATCGACTCCGAACTGGAAGCCGGCACCAGGCCGTTCAAAGAAAGGATGGCTTTCTGGGACATGTTTCTGGAGATCAATGGACATCTGCAGAGGTTCTTGTTGGATAACGCTGACTTAGAAATCAGAATCGAATAGTTTTGTTTTTGATTCATTTTTGTAGCTTCTTCTATGTATTTCTATCTATAAGTGCTAATAAAACTGTAACTGGGTAAACTGGGTGCAATCATTACGTGTTTCTTGAAAATGTTAATTTAGGCTTTCGTCTGTACCAAAATAGTTTAAATTTGAGAGTTCCGTGTGTTTTAGAGCGTGTGTTACGATTTTTCATCACCGACGTTTTTCATCACCATTTCGTCACTTAAACTCTAAGAGATCCGAAAAATATACCTACAAAATATGACAGTCAAAATACAACATAAATTGTATATTACAGGTACTTGAACGAATTAAAACAGGCGGACGGAATCTCGCTAACCAACAACAGAAGCATAGCAATGGCGGTGGCGTTATGTTTGTTTGAGTGGACGGGGGGCCGATGTCAAGCCGATGTGACGGCCGATCGGCATAGCATGATGTAAATGTGTGCGTGTGGCTTGTCTACGAACGAGCGGACCGGCATAGCTTGAGTGCATCACTTTTTAATTAGGCGTTTGCCTTTTTTATTTGTTTAAGTACAGGTTATTTAACCTTCAATAAGTGTTCAAGTCCTTGAAGTCACATAAGAGGTCCCCATCACTCAATTTGAGAACCACAGACTTTGATTTTAAAACCCTGATTCACAAACGAAATATTTTTAAACGGTTCGAGTCATGGAGATAAGAATGACCTATAATAACATATTCTTGTTATTTTTTATACATTTCGCTTGTGCGCAAGATGCTCCTATAGTGGATACTGTTCAAGGGCAAGTGAGGGGGTCCGTAGCAGAAGACGGGGGGTATTATATGTATCTGGGCATACCTTATGGTTCTGTGGATCCAGCGAATCCCTTCGGGGTAAGTAATTTGTATGTATAGTAGAGATAAAAGGATGAAAACTGAATATGAGACGAACAAGTCGTTCACCTGACGGTAAGCACCACGCCTGCCCATAACAATTTCAGTGCCCTCCTCAACTTTTAAAATCATAAACAGTACTCCGTTGCGCTCATCACCCCGAGACATCAGATATTTAGTCTCATATGCCCAGTAATTTCGCTGGCAGGCAATGCCCTTCCGACCGGAACACAGTAATGCTTGCGCTCAACTGTTTGGCGGCAAAATAACTGGCAAAGCGGTGGTAGCTACCCAGACGGCCTCCCACATACGCGAGACCACCACGAGTAAAAAGTGACCACAATATATTATCTTTTATACGAATAGTTGCCTTACTTTCCTTCTTACTTATACTTGTTTCATCAGATATACCTTACAGACTACTATATATATTATAATATACTACTATTGTTAAGCTTCTACACAACAGCCTACTTTCCCTGTATCAGCGTTTGACTATCTCTGCAGGCCAGAAGTGCCGGTGCGACGAACATCTTCGCGTGTTCCGCTGGAACCTGAAGCACGTAGGACTTTGACTTCGAGTCAGTGGTCCTAGTCTGCTCCAGCCGCGACAAATTCTTGTTGATGGGCTCCTCACGCTTACTCCGGTACATGCCTATTCTCTCCCGGACGTATCGAATAACTCCTTCACCCTTCTTCACCTTCTTCACCCTAATGCTCTTTATTTGCTAAATTATTTATGTTTGCATGTTCCAGCCCGCATCCCCAGCGTCAGCATTCGAAGGCATCTTCGACGCCGTCAACGACTCTTCAATATGTCCCCAATTCAACGGGTACTCCGTAATCGGTTCTCTCGACTGCCTCCATCTCAATGTTTTCGTGCCTCCATCTAGCGGGAGCCTCCTCCCAGTGCTGGTCTTTATTCACGGAGGTGCCTTCGAAACCGGATATTATGGACGGGAGACCTACGGAGCCAAGTTTCTGGTCAGGCATGATATAGTCCTAGTAACTTTGAATTACAGAGTCGATCTGTATGGATTTATGTGTACGGACAATCCGAGAGTACCAGGGAATCAGGGGCTAAGAGATCAGCTAATTGCTCTAAGATGGGTGCATGATAATATAGAGAGTTTCGGTGGAGACTCCAACAAAGTGACTATTTCTGGATGCAGTGCTGGCGCGACGAGTTCAGATATGCAGGTCATAAGGAACAACAACGGCGAGAGCCTGTTTCAGCAAATTATCTTGCAAAGTGGAGGCGCATTCGTCCCGGGTGCACCTGCTTTGAGAAATTTTCCTTTGACTCTAGCTCAACATTTTGGTTCCACTGCAAATGACATTGACTCAGCGCTAGACTTCCTAACCACTATTGATCCCTTGCAAGTCTTAGAAGCTGCAAGAAATCTTGCTGGCGTTCCGTTCAGACCCTGCTTAGAACGGTATTTTGAAGGCATCGAGCCGTTCTTGACGGAGAATTGGGTTTCAAAAGACGTTATACCAACCGCGAAAGATTTGAACATCATGATTGGCTTCAACCAGAACGAAGCGCTGGGTCTTTTTCTGGTGCCGACTTCAGATCTATCTGATGTCGTCAACTTTAGTCTGATAGATACTTTTGCGATAGACCACGAAGACTTCACTGGCATTGATGAAGTGAGAAAGTTCTTTTTCGGCGATGCGGAAATTAAAAACTACAACTTTAAGGATGCAATTGATTTGGTGTCTGACACTTGGTTCGTGCACACTTCTATAAGAAATCTTGATAGATACCTAAAAAGTGATGTTAGAAAGGCGTATCTTTACTTATTTTCCTATGATGGGGACAGGAATTTGGTAAAAATGAAAGTGAACACGACCTTGCCAGGGGCAGCGCATGCTGATGAATTGGGATACCTCTATGATGTATCTTTCTTCGGGGAACCGACGGTTGAAGACCAGCGGACAATCGATCGGATAACTACGATGTGGGCGAACTTTGTCAAATACGGGTAGGTACGGTATGTGATTTAGTTTTAGAGTTCCTGTTTCCGTGCCCAACGTGGTGAAACAGCAGCCGTGGCCATCCATCTAAAGGTCATAACTTATTAATTAATCCGACACGACCAACGACGCTTCGCTGCTTGGCTGACTCGTCCATAAGTGGTCATCGCGCGGTCGGCGAGTTGACGGCGCCGGTTAACGAGGTGCATGACATCATAGACCAAAATATATATACTGAGAAACATGATATTTTCATTAATATCTTCAGTCATGTCTTAAGACAACAACCGGGGCTGACGGCTCAGGTAGCACTCAGATGTAATTGAATAACACACAAACGGTCACCCATCCAAGTTATAACTGCAGCGAACGTGGCTAAGCCTAGTAAAAGTTTACCTAGAAGATCTGTTACGAACGGCTAGGCGAGCCACCCTGCGCTACACTCTCTGCGCTCTGTAGTAATAATTAACACCTACGCTGACGACGAGCTTTTTCGTTAGGTCCACGAAAAAAATAGGGAAGAGGCAAAGCTTTTCGTTGATGTCGCCACTATACAGTCACAAACAAATGTCAAAATTGTAAATTTGCAAAAAAGCTTATATAAACCTGTTATTGACTGGAATGGTTTGTGAAAAATAGCTTAATATAGTCATTTGAAAGTCAGTGAATCTAATACAATACTTAGACTACGAAGAGTAAGCTTACAAATCAAGATGAAAAAGTAGTTGGCAATGTTGGTATTTTGCATCTTTTGACCATCTTCAAAGCATATGTCATCACGAACATGTATCTATACTTATAATAAAACTGTAACGAAGCGGTTACTGTACATTGAAGATATTTTTGAAAATCAATTTTTTTAGGAGTATATGGTAGCAACAGAACCCAAAAATACAATTTTTAAAATTTTTGTCTGTCTGTCTGTCTGTCTGTCTGTCTGTCCGGGATAAACTCAGAAACTAGGGCACGAATTTGAATGCAGTTTTTTGAAATATATTCTGTGGAGTCCGGCGCTACACATAGGCTTTGTTTCATCAAAATCGGTCCAGTAATATTGAAGTTATGACGGAATTTAGGAAAAAATATAGGTGTCCACTATAATTTGAACCACGGAACATACCGGACCCTTTGTGCACATGGCTCAGCTTATACTGGTTTATTACTTACCTTCAGAGTTTGTAGAACTAAGGTATTGGTTCACATGATGGTATTCTAAAAAATGTTTTGTGGAGTCCTAGGCTACATAACAAACTTTGTTTTATAAATATCGGTTTACGAAAACTGGAATTATTACGCAATTTAACAACGTTGAGTACCTACCGATTAGCAATTTTAGTATGAAAGTTTTCGTGAGTTTGATTCATTGTAATTATAAATATTTAATAAAACGGCTAGGACTCACGTAGTTTGTCAAATTAGTCGACCTAGGTTTCGAGCATGTCCGATGCTCTTCATCAGGGGCGAGTGTAAACTCGCCCCTGACCGCCAACAGTCGCCGCCAATAGTCGTAGTGTAAACTGCGAGATCGCGGCGACTATTGGCGGTGCCGGTGGTGGTGGCTGGTGGAGTGGTATAATGTTGAGTACCGTTGCAAGGCAAATTAGCTGTTTAAATCGAGCCACCCATAGATAGCACGTCTTATCAAGGGGCGTTTTTCTGACTCGCGGTGACGGGTTTTATGGACATGGCGCTGGACCTGCACTGGAGCTTTTTTTTTTTATCAGTTTGCAAAACGCTTTTTTGCTGATGCGATTATGTCGCCTTGGAAATTAGTAGAGGAATTTTACCTAGCGGTTCCCAATTTTTTTAACTATGGAACATTAAATTATGTACCTAATTTTGGCGGAATCCCAACTCATATTTGTAACCGACTTTAAAAAAGGAGGAGGTTCTGTTTTTTTTCTATGTTTGTTACGCGATTACTCCGCCAATTATAATTTGATTTTGATGATTATTTTTTGTTTGGTAGGTCATACTTCAGAGGTGGTCCCATATAAATTTTATCGAAATTGATTCAGCAATTTTGCGCGGGTCAGTATATCGATAAAAATGCCGGCCAGCGTCGGCAATTTTCGGAACCCTAGGGTTCCGTGGAACAACTATTAGTAACTGCTGGTATAGACGAACAAAAAGCATAGCAACACCGTACCGGGCCCGGAACGGCCGCGGCGGCTAGCGTGGCACCGCGGCGCACCGTCACCGTCAGTTTTGCGTACGAATCGTAAAGGGTCCATGGCATTTCCCCCCGATGGCAATCCCACCCGTGTTATTTCCACCCGGCCTCCGTGGTCCCGTAATATGATTTTTTAAACTGAACGATGACGATGATACGTATACTCGGTCAAAGAAACTATAACACATTTTTCACCAATTTTTAAACATCCCTAAAAGAACTTGCTAAAATGTATATATCTAAATATAAAAATAATCCACTCCCTCAGACACAGACACACACACACACATCACACCTCGAAAACCAAAAACCTATGAAGCTGTTTGGTATGTAAGTTCTATAAGGGGATCATTACGAGAGCGGACAAAAGGAATGAGAGTTTATGTTTTTAAAGATAGGGCTATCAAATTTAATAATTAGGATTGGGAGCGAAACGGGATGATAACGGGATAAGATGGGCATGGAAATGGGATAAGCGCGAGAGTTACAGGATAGGAGCGTAATGGTAACGATATAGGAGCGGGACTGGAGCAGGAGCGGAGCGGTAGGGTAACGGGATAGTAGGGAGCGGTAACGGTATAGGACAAGGACAGGATCAGTCCAGAACGCGGCGGTTACGGAATACAACCAGGACGATAACAGGATACGAGTGGGAAGGTAACAGAATAGAAGTGGTACAGTAATGAGAAAGGAGCAGGATGGGAGCTGGAACGGGAGTATTTTGGGACAGAAAATGGTCGGAAGCAAGATGAATTACTACTACACTACGCGTACGAAGTCGCGGGCAACAGCTAGTTTTGAATATAATAAGGATGAAGGGTAGTGTTGGGTCAATGAAACACCAATGGCATCCTTTGCGATCGTATATTACAGTAGTTGGAATATACAAAATCCAGAGAGGTTTGTTAATGCCGAAGAAATTACATTACTAGGGTTCCTACCAAGCATCGGAGTGGGCTGCAGGTGGCTACCGCACTCCTAGCTTAAACGGAGAAGTAAGACCTAGGGTTCCTAGCTAAAGCGCAAGAGCGGTCTGCAGGGAGTTGTCCGCACTCTATTGCTTTTACTCTCGACTGTACCGGAGGACTGCAGTGGCTATCTCTCCGGCGAGTCGCTAGCTAACTGATGAACGCTGGCCGCGCGCTTGATTTTATATCGTCCAGAAGCGTAGTGCCGTGTGCAATTTGTTACAAGTGGGAGCTGGTGGGCGTGTCACGTGAAATAGATAGTCTGTGTGTGAGGGAGCAAGCATTCGAGTCCGCGCGTACGGTATTGTTATGCATTTCGAGTATGCTTGCTACAAGATGAATAATATATAAATATGAATAATATATGAATAATAATATAAATGCACTCACACGTAGTATCTCTTCACTTATGGCCAGAAATATGTGTTAATAAAACTAGTACTTAACTTTAACCAATGCCTTGTTGTTTTCACTAACTAGTCGTTTATCAATATTCGGCTACCCGGCCCTAATTGATTGTTTATCTGTCAATAATTATTTCCGGACAAATTATAATTTGGTAATGCTTGTTTTGTACGACGAAAATAACAACTTAAAGATTTTTTTATTTTCTTATGTAACCGAATGACGAGACGTGCAGATAGTTCGCCTGATAGTAAGCAGTACGCCTACCCATAAGTCGCAGCACCACCTGCAACTTCGTTTTGCAAAACCCTGTGCAGCACTGCACTGCGCTCGTCAACCTGAGACAATTAGCTCTTACGTCTCATAATGTCCAGTAATTTCGCTGGCTAAAATGCCCTTCAAACCGGAACATAGTAATGCTTGCGCACTACTGCTCGATTTACGAGCACCAGCGCCCCTAGCAGGATAAAGTTGCAATCTTCTTCCCTATTGTTGGAGGAATATCTTTTCAATTGTCATTTACTTTTTCATTTCCAGAGACCCAACCCCTCAACTAACGACCCTCCTGCCGGTCAAGTGGGAGTCCATCACGCCATCTCAGTACCACTACTTGCACATCGACTCCGAACTGGAAGCCGGCACCAGACCTTTCAAAGAAAGGATGGCTTTCTGGGACATGTTTCTGGAGATCAATGGCCATCTGCAGAGGGTCTTGTTGGATAACGCTGACTAAGAAAACGGTGTCAAAGAGGGTATTTTGATATATTAAAATACTAGACTTTATTCCTATATATTTGAGTTTATTTTTGACTGATCTTGAATTTACCGAATCTTCACCTCTCCAAAGCCTTTTACTGTGTTTTCCATGTAATTTTAGTTGTAGAACTAAATCACTACGGTCTTAGGAATAAGGAAATAAGCATGTTAAGTTCTGTTTATGCAATAGATCACAAGTGACAGAAGTAAATTGAAACAGATCAAATACTAACAATTTACCTGTAGGTGTTCCGCAGGGCTTCATTCTAGGACCTCTAATATTTTTAATTTATACAAATGACATTTCAGTAGTTTTTAATGATATTTACATTGTTTTTTATGCTGATGACACTAGTTTAAAAGATCAAATCAATAAAAGGAAGCTTATTCTTTTCAGTTCTAAACTAAAACCAGTAAATAGCGATAGTAGTGATGTTGACAGCGGGCCAGATAAGTTTGTAGGACTAACTCCATTAAGGCCACGACACACAAAACACTGCTCACGAGGTTTTGGTCGATTTATAGTTCTCAAATGAAAATTTAAAAAATATGTCAGCCTCTGAAGTGTAGTGATTAGGCAGGTTGGCTCAAATCTTATACACCACTGAGTTTGCGGTTTCGATTCCCGCGACGGGACAAATGATTGTGTTGAGAACGCAAACATTTGTTTTGTATCTGGATGTTGTGGGACCATGGTTATTGTAGTTGCTGGTTCCCTAGATACAGGGAATCCTAGTTAGGGGCCAGGAGCTAAGGATGTGATCGTTGGATGTATTTATTTATTTATTTATAACAAATAAATAATTATGTTAAACTAATATTATAACTGCAAAATGTTGTTTGTAAGTGTGTTACTTTATTTGTTACTTCTTCAGTAACTTACGTGACATTTTTTTTATGTAACTAAATGACGCGACGAGCTGGTCGTTTGCCTGATGATAAGTAATACGCCAGCCCATAACAATAACAGCACCACCCATAACTTTGTTTTGCAAAATCCTGCGTGGCGCTGCACTGCGCTCGTCACCCTGAGACAATTAGTTGTTGAGTCTCATAATGCTCAGTAATTTCGCTGGCTACAATGCCCTTCAAACCGGAACACAGTAATGCTCGCTCACTACTACTTGGCGGCTGAATAACTGGCAAAGCGGTGGTACCCACCCAGACGGCCTTTCGCAACATTACATAAGCTACTTTTAATGGCTTTTAAAGAGCGTATTTCCGAAGCACTGGTAGAGTCAGTTTCCGCATTTCTTTTCAGCACTCAGACTTCAATTTGAGTATAGAAAAGAAATGGATAAACATACTTACCTTTTCTTCAAAGTCATGTTAACATAAGTTACAATTTTTAACATATTTTATTTGTATCATGTGTTTATGACCTTTAAAAGTGCACTTTTGTGCCTATTTAATAAATGATATTAGACTTTGACTTTGACTTTATCCCGGGAAACCGCGAGTGGCGCTAATTTAACATAATCGGGAAAAAGATAATAGAAACAAGCACTTTCGGCATGTAACTCAATACTTAAGTTTATTGATTTTAATAAAAGTACTTAACAAAACAACAATGCTTAAATTTTTAGCTTATCACAGTAATATAACGTAGAATTTGACAATCACAGTAATATAACATGAAATTTGACATGTAGCTATCATTTCCTAACGGAGTTGGTATCTTTGCCGTGAACATTGATACGTTAGCAAATTATTTTGCTTAGACGAGCAAGTATATCGCCTGATGGTAAGCGCCTCGCCCATAACAAATGCAGTGTCACCAGAGCTTATAATACCATAAAAAGTACTGTGTAGCGTATTGCACTCATCACCCCGAGACATCAGATCTGAGAGGCTGCAATGCCCTTCAAACTGGAACACAGTAATGCTTGCGCACTACTGTATGGCGGTAGAATAACTGGCAAAGCCGTGGAACCTACTCAGACGGCCTCCTGCATACAAGAGACCTACCACGAGTATGAGGTAAGCCCGGGGGTTGTTGAGATTTAGCGGAAATACGCGGAGGTGGTGGATAATGTGGATATATAGGTAGGTGGGTATGGGTAGGTATCCACTGTAGAAGTGCCTCCATTTAATAAGGAAGATCTTCCGACCGAGCCAGGTGTTGGCGCGGGGACAACTGTCCGACCGAACCTACTTGGAAGGTTTTAGGTCTTTTTGTGAACTATGTATCGTGTGAACTTCGTTGCGCGATGCAGGATTTGAATGGAATTTCGCGCTTTTGTATGGGGAGTTTATACTGGTTTGTATCAGCGCCATCTGTGAGGAATTCCTTGATATATGAGGCGGTCGAGAACGCCGCATACACAATACTATGATTACGACAGACCGTGAACTCTTGACTAGGCTTTCAAAAAGCAAGACTCCTGTCTTCTGTCTTCGGTCTTCTTATGAGTAACTTGACAACTTCAAATCCTGAAGGAATTCGAAGACGGTTTCCACAAGGCGATACTTCATGTTGAAGGTGGTTCGTCTCGCGTCGACTGAGCCGTAGGACAAGTTAAGAGTGAAGAGGTCGGGGAAGAACTAGAAAATCAAATAATATAAACACAACGTTATTGTGACATTATGAGGGCTGCCTTTTAAATCGTGTCGTTCGCAAACCTCCCGCAATTATTAAAAAAATAAACAAATGGCTCTTTCATCTTTTTGAATTTAGAATTCGAAAACAAAAGAATGTTTCTTGATCGGTCTAATTGTTAGCGACGCGAGTAAATAGAATAGACTATGTTATGTATTCGACGCGATCATAAAGTGTAGTTTGTTGTATAAACTTAGGTACACAAATAGGATAGTTTTGTTATGTTAACTTAGCTCAAAATAGTTGAAATATTTAGTTACATAATAATAAGGAAAATAGAATAAGTTTATATGAATAAATAAAGAATCCCATTAGATTAGGGCACATTATGTACTATTAGCGTAGGAGTGTTATAATTGTAGACAAGGAAAAATAGAGTGAGCAGGACACAGATAGTTCTAAACAGGTTGAAACTTGTTCAGACTTGTTTACGCAGAAAGACAGAGACATGTATAGGAAAGAGACCTCAAAATGGCTCTTATTGGTTAATGACAACGTTTAGCGCCTGTCTAGCCTAGCAATAGTTGCTGAGTGTAACTTTAGAATATAAATAGGCCAGAAATCTAGTCGAGCGTCACTTGATCGTTATACTTACTAGCAAAATAAACAGTGGATCAAGAAAAGGCATTTTACTTCTACCCGCCAGCACCCAGTTCATCAGTAACGTTGCAGACCGCAACACTAATAGTTTTACTGTAGCGTCTATTCAAAGGTGACAAGTCGGTTGTGAAAATGGAAATATCAAAGGAAAATATGCGTGCGATAACTTTCTACAACGTTCAGAGGGGATTAACGCGTTTATTTAATTGCACACTGCCATTTACTCCTTCTTTCGATACTGTCCATCCAATGGTTGTCTGGAACAGATCGCTTTAAGCGATAAGACCGCCCATTGTACTACCATTGTAAGGAATTGTATGCTATTATTATTTTTATTGTTTTGTATCTGGTATGCAATAAAGAGATTTGTAATTGTAATTGTAACGCGACTTCCAGTGCTTTGAGGAGATCACTTCTGTGTTTAGTGATGCAGACCCATGTCTTAGGACTGTAGAACGCTGGTATTTAGAATTTCAACGTGGGCAGTCTAGCTTCAGTGACAAGCCACGTGAAGGTCGTCCGAAAACTGAGAATTCTTTGAAAAACAATAAATGGTAATAATCTATTAGATTGTCTATACTTATTTCAAACGACAACTTAAAAGGCAGCCCTCTTATTACTGTTTTTCTAAAAGGCACTTTCAAAATAAATGACTGGTCTTTATGGGACTAGAGCTATTGTCTCAGGGTGACGAGCGAGTGCAGCGCCGCGGAGGATTATGCAAAACACAAGTTCTGGGTGGTGCTGCAACTGTTATGGGCAGGCGTTGCTTACCATCCGGTGAACGATAGAACTTTGTGAATATAAAAGACAAGTGGCCTGTCGATTTTCTACAGGCTACATCAGACCATCAAGACCTGCATCAGCTGATTCCTTCATCCCCATTCCATCTTAAGACCACCACGCTCGGAGAGTCACCCTTCGTGTGCTATCCGACAAGCACTTGGCCAGTTTTTATTTTTTAGTACGTATGTAACGATATTTTTCTACATAATTGTTTTAGCATTATCTTGTAACAAGCATGTTTTGTTCACTGAGTTTGTTTAGACCATGTTTTTTTTAAAAGGAACCGTGTGATGAGACGAGCAAGTCGTTCGCCTGATGGTAAGCGCCACGCCTGCCCATATTAATTGCAGTGCCACCCAGAACTTGTAATACCAAAAAAGCAATCAATAGCAATGCGTAGCACTGCATTGCGCTCAACACCCCTAGACATCAGATATTAAGTCTCATATGCCGAGTAATTTTGCTGGCTACAATGCCCTTCAAAACGGAACACAGTAACGCTTGCGCACTACTGCTTGGCGGCAGAATAACTGGCAAAGCTGTGGTACCTACCCAGACGGCCTCCCGCATACAAGAGACCGACCACAAATGTAGTACTGATTGTAGTTCCTAAATAAATAAATTACCGGTAATCCAGCCATTGGCTCCAATGTGAATTCTTGAGTCATTTCGTTGTTCCTCAAAATGGTAGTTTGCTGCGGGGTTATGTGTAATAGTTGCAATTTACCCTGAAACAAAATCATCATTAGCCTTGCACAGAATACTAAGGGGCAGAAGCATCACTCCGCAAAGAAATTTAAACAAATAGCGACTCTTGCTATGACGCAATAAAATTCAATTCAGCTTCAGTGCAACGACGCGCACCCTCCGGCGTCGGTGTCCGGCTATGTACTTGTAGCTTCGAACCTACAGAGCGGAGTGCGATAGGCCGGCCTGTACCCATATGTCCCTCAAGCACCAATCGTATATCGTGTTGAGCTCAGATTAGGGTGTAGATTCACTGCGACAATGTCTTATGATGCCATACATTGTCCCATTAAGTTTATCTATATTTGTAGCTAGCTTTTTTTTTCGCCTATTAGATCTATGTTTGGCCACTATCTCGTCTGATGTTAAGAGATGATGTGGCCTAAGATGGAGCACATAGATCTAGAGAGAGACGGCAGTTGAGCGGCTGCTCAGACCCGTCTCCCCGATGGTTCACCGAACATCATCCCGAAACACGACTAGGTCGCTTGACGGCATGGCTTTGTTCGGTGGGTGGTATTACAACCACGGCCAGAGCCTACCACTCCAAAGCGCGCAAGCGGGTTACATCACAATGTTTTCCTTCACCGTGTTTAGAGCGACCGTGCAAAATCTGCACTTAACTATTAAGTCATTGGTGCAGGGCCGAGTCGGGATTCGAACCCAGGTGCGTCGGATCGAAAGGCGCACGAGTTCCCGCCTATGGACCTTGTTTTAATTTTTAAATAATTTGAGCCCAATGCTCGGCTATTGCTACCCCAGGAGGAGTAGCTTCATACAGGTCTTGTAAAGTGCAGGTGTTGGGGCACTGAGGGCAAGACAGCAAGTGCTGCATTGTTTGCGCTGGAGCACCGCAGTCACATCGTGACCCACCGGGGTCAATGTTGCCCCATTTGACTAGGTTGCTCCTGCAGCGGCCCACTTGGGTCCGGAGTCGATTAAGCGACTTCCATGTAGGCCACGGGAGGTCGTAACCCGCGGGGATCTATCTAGATAAGATAATATATTTATTTTCAAAAAACGAGAGTTACAGTGGAAGGTTAAAGTTATAAATAAACAAACATAGGTACAATATATCTAAAACAAAATTAAATTTCCAATGGGTTAGGAATGGCGGCTCCACACTAGGCTCTAGGCCCGTGTCGTGGAAACCTTAATACGAATTTTGTACACAATAATAGTAGTATCGGAAGCATCCTAATAGAGATCTACGTTAAAATACAATATTGTACACAATACTACTCTGTAGAAATATCTATTATGTCACAATAAATTATTATTATTATAGTGAACCATCAGGAAGAGAAGTCTGAGCAGTCGCTCAACTGCCGTCTTCCGACAAATCTATTTGCTCCATTTTCGGCCACATCGTCGCATTAGGCGAGAAAGTGGACAAATATACATAGATCTACAGCAGAAAATTTTTTTTTTACAATAAATCAAAAACCGACTGCAATGTATCTTCGAAGTCCAAGATCAAATATCGATGAAATTTATATGGGACCACTTCGTAGCTATACTGAACACAACGCAAAATGAATTTTCCAAATCAGTTCATAAATGACGGAGATCTGAGGTAACAAACGTAAAAATACAATCGAACAGAGAACCTTCTCCTTTTTTTGAAGTCGGTTCAATATGTAACTGAGTAAATTTGTAATAATGGATGGATGCGGAATGTGTGTTATTCAATGACGCTAAAACTACTGAACGAATTTTGATATGTTTTTAAGTAGGTAGGTACTACTAGGATGATATGAATGATATGAAAACAGGATACTTTTTGTGCAGAAAAAAAATCCTGAGTGACACCGGGAGGCATAGCTAGTAAAATAAAAGTTAAGGTACCTCTCGTTTCTTGTCAACTGCTTCTCGTACTTGCATGACAATATTCCTCCAGCCAGCTTGAGCGTTCCATCTGTAATAATAATAAAGAAAAAAGTTTTTTATTGAAAAATATATTTTTAACAAATTCGTAATCGGAACCGCGAGCAGATTAAAATGAGCCCAAACACAAGTAGTTTACGATTATCCGTCAAAGAGTTCTTTTGCCCACGTTCCGTTTCCATCATCAGATCAGCTGGCTGTCACCATACTATTGCACTGTCATCGGACTTTGACAATATGCAAAATTTCAACTCCGTAGTATAAGAGGAAGTGGTTCCAATTGAATTTGCAAGATTCCACCCGAATAAACATCCCAGATAGTACGTAAGCTTGCTGCAAGTTTGTTTTACCTTTGATATTGATTTGATACGTCAAGTTTGTCGCGGCAATGGAATGTAAGCTTGCTGACAGTTTGTTTTTCTTGTGAACTAGATTGATACGTCAAGTTTGTCGCGACAATGGAATGTAAGCTTGCTGCAAGTTTGTTTTTCTTGTATACTAGATTGATACGTCAAGTTTGTCGCGGCAATGAATGTAAGCTTGCTGGAAGTTTGTTTTTCTATTATACTAGATTGATACGTCAAGTTTGTCGCGGCAATGGAATGTAATCTTGCTGCAAGTTTGTTTTTCTTGTACACTAGATTGATACGTCAAGTTTGTCGCGGCAATGGAATGTAAGCTTGCTGGAAGTTTGTTTTTCTTTTATACTAGATTGATACGTCAAGTTTGTCGCGGCAATGGAATGTAAGCTTGCTGGAAGTTTGTTTTTCTTGTATACTAGATTGATACGTCAAGTTTGTCGCGGCAATGGAATGTAAGCTTGCTGCAAGTTTGTTTTTCTTGTATACTAGATTGATACGTCAAGTCTGTCGCGGCCATGGAACGTAAGCTTGCTGCAAGTTTGTTTTTCTTGTATACTAGATTGATACGTCAAGTTTGTAGCGGCAATGGAATGTAAGCTTGCTGCAAGATTGTTTTTCTTGTATACTAATTTGATACGTCAATTTAGTCGCGGCAATGGAATGTAAGCTTGCTGCTAGATTGTTTTTCTTGTATACTAATTTGATACGTCAAGTTTGTCGCGGCAATGGAATGTATGCTTGCTGCAAGATTGCTTTTCTTGTATACTAATTTGATACGTCAAGACTGTCGCGGCAATGAAATGTAAGCTGGCTGCAAGATTGTTTTTCTTGTATACTAATTTGATACGTCAAGTTTGTCGCGGCAATGAAATGTAAGCTAGCTGCAAGATTGTTTTTCTTGTGTACTAAATTGATACGTCAAGTTTGTCGCGGCAACGAAATGTAAGCTTGCTGCAAGATTGTTTTTCTTGTGTACTAAATTGATACTTCAAGTTTGTCGCGGTAATGGAATGTAAGTTTGCTGCAAGTTTGCTTTTCTTCTGACAACACCTGTAAATTGACGTCGTTATCAAATACATGACGCCCCACATTATGGCTTCCCGCCACTCGAGGGGCTAAATTAATTCTTGCAATTAATAATTAATTTGGTTTAATTAATTTCTTGATTATTATTAATTCTTGCGTTAGGTTCAGCCACAATGTGGTTCCATATAAATTTCATCGATATTCGACCTTGGACTTCTTAAATCAGAATTGAAGTCAGTTTTTTATTGTTATAAAAAATAATCCAAATCAGTTTACAAATGACGGAGTTCTGAGGTAACAAACATAAAAAAATAAAAAATACAATAGAAGAACCTCCTCCTCCTTTTGAAGTCGGTTAATAAAATGTATCTATCCACATATATTTACCTGCTCCATTGAAAGTTGTAAGCCCTAGAAAGGAATGCCATGGCGTGGTAGTTGTGCCGTTCGGCCACCCACTCCTTAGGGCAGGATCCTTCCATGTGGCTGTGACCGTCAAAATCGGGGAAGAAGTCGCAAGCCGCTTCTCGCATTATCTAAAATATTATAATAAAAGTAAACTAAAAGTTAAGAGGGCACGGCACGCTGAAATTTTCATACAAAAAGAGAAAACGTTTTTCTACCCCCAAACATTAACCAAATTCGATGAAATTTAGATGGACATGTAAGAGATGTTACTATTATTGAGGTTTGTATGTTTTGATTTTTTCGATAATTCCTATAGAATTTGAATAAATGGACCCAAAAAACTCGATATTTACTCGAATTTTTTTTTTGAAGTTTGGAAGCTGTTAACTTAAAAAATAAACAAACTAAGAAAAAGGAAAACCTACAAACCTAGTTTATTCTCCGTTTAAGAAATTGAGACCAAAATTACCAAATATGGTTGAGATTTAGTGTGGTAGAAACGTTTTCTCCCGAAACGCTAATTTTAACAAAAATCTGAAATTGATACGAATTTAGTTAAATTATTATCATAATTATTATTTAGTTAATTCATTTAATTTAATTTACGCATTTTCTGCGAGACCGTAAACCATTATTCAAATACCTAGTGCTCACTGGCCGCGGCTGTGCCATATCCTCTTAAATCCCCCGACACAAAAAACCTATAAAAAGTAAAAAAACGGCTGATACGATTTTGATAAAACATGTCTTAGAACCACTGCTAGAAAACCTGCTTTCCAATAGAATAAGCCGCATACATATCGGTTCACCCGTTTAAGTGCTACTGTGCCACAAGACAAACACACATAGTGGTCAAACTTGTAACACTCCTACGTTTTGCGTCGGTGTTAACGAAACAATAAACGAAATTAATACTAATATTATAAATACGAAAGTTTGTGAGGATGGATGGATGTTTGTTACTCAATCACGCAAAAACTACTGAACAGATTTTGATGACATATGATATATAGGTACTTTAGGTCCTGGAGAAGGGCATCGGTTACTTTTATCCCGGGAAGCTATTGGAGAAATCGCGGGGCATCCATTAAAAAATCACCCCAATAGCCCAGTCATAAGTAATTTCCATATCTCCAATAACAGTCCTCGCAATTATTGGGGGCTGTCTTTGATTGCATCTTCTTAATGATGCACTTAGAGACAGTCCCCGATAAGTGTTGCCCATTACATATCTTAACTAAATGCTCTAAGAGGCCTCTACGTGTTGGACTCATGTCCCCGCGCAAGCCTTCCAAAGGACCAGGGGGCCTATTCTCGGAAATGTGATATATGAGTGATATTTTAATATCATATCATATCCTATGTCTATGAAACATATCGATCGCGCGCCAAAATACGTATTCTCGAGAACAATCGATATTACGGTAATAGATAATGGCCGTCAGGATGTTCATTCAAATGCTTTACACAGATAATATAGTTTTTGTCTGTCTTCAGACACGTTCAGTTTTTATCGACTGTGTAATTGCACAATCGATAAATTTAACCTTTTAACTTTTTTCCTGAATATTTGGGTTATTTCTATGTTATAACTGTTGTCTTACATTTCTACTGTATAATAATACTGTATATTATGAAAATTAAATACATAAATGAAAAAAATAAATCATAATTTTAACATACGCTTTTTTTGTGAAACGGAGCGAACATCAATGACCTTGACATGATCACCCGTTTTTAAAGAAATATTTTGATTTGTTGCAATTTCTCCTTTGTCAGCATTGAGCTAATAGGTACTTAATTATTAGCTCAACGTCAAGGAGACAAAGTCTAGGTAAGGATACCTACAAATAGAAGAATAAATCATAGGGATGTATCATCATTGAGGATAGGTTAAAAGTACTTCGTTTTTAACCCCTTAGGTATACTTAGTTTTATTAATTAGGTATATCGTAAAATGTTTGGACAAGCGGATTTTTTAAATCCATATCCCTCATTTCCCCTGGATTTATTCTCCTCTCCATTGGGCCCGCCGTCGTTGAGTGGCTGCTGCATGTTTTGCCTCCTCAATTACATCAGTCACAAAGGCGTAAATAAACTCGTTGCCAGACATTTCTCTTAGTAATTTAAGCCTGCTGTATTCTTTTGTTAAGCATATTTTTAATAGCCTAATAGGTTCAGTGGATTTTTTATGACATTAATTTCAGTGATCGCTCAAACAAAAACGTACAAGAAGTTTGAAGAGTAAGACATTATAATGACGTTTGCGCTTGTGTCGCATTCGATAAACTCATATCGAGTGCTCCGCTATCGATACATATCAGGCGGTTTTTTTTTTTTTTTTTTTTTTTTATTATTTATAGGCTTGCGTTTGACCGCTATCTCACCTGTTGTTAAGTGACGATGCGGTCGAAGATGTAGCACGCTCGCCTAGAAGAAACCTGTTCACTCTTGTCTTAAAGACACCCAGATTATAGCTATCCGGAAACACAGATGCCGGCAGAGAGTTCCACTCCTTGGCCGTTCGCATTATGAAGGTCGAAGCAAAGCGCTTGGTGCGAGCAGGAGGGATGTCAACCATATATTGATGACGGCTTGCCGTACGCCTGGTCGTCCGGTGATAGAATGGAGATGGCGGAATAAGTTCATGTAATTCCGTCGCACACTCTCCGAAATGTATCCGGTAAAAGACCGATAAACTGGCAACTTTGCGCCGATGTTCAAGACTCTGAAGCTTAGTTTTAACCAGCGCATCGTCACCAATGAGCTTTTTGGCTCTTCTTTCAATGGTTTCCAAGGCTTCGAGCTGGTATTTGGCGGAGCCGTCCCACAGGTGAGAACGGTACTCCATACACGACCGGACTTGTGCTTGTGTTTTCAATCGATATTTATCTAATGCGACTGGTCGAGAATACGGAATTATCTAATCAATAGATATTTTGACAGTTCCTACGATATTTATCGAATGTGATATTATATCTACACCTCGAGAATAGGGCCCCAGGTGTGTAACCCGTGAGAAAGAGCGACATAATAATAAATAAATTTATTTCAGGCTATTATACATTTAACAAATTAAAAGTACCAGAGGCCCATAAAATATATAGATACCTTACAGACTAGCATATATATAATTTACAAACACTAAAGCTACTTCATCTTACTGATGGTAGGTTTCTCGTAAGCGAGAGGCCGTCTGGGTGGGTACTTTGCCAGTTATTTAGCCGCCAAGCAGTAGTACGCAAGCATTAATGTGTTCCGGTTTGAAGGGCATTGTAGCCAGCGAAAATACTGGGCATTATGAGACTCAACAGCTAATTGCCTCAGGTGAAGAGCGCAGTGCAGCGCTGCGCACGATTTTGCAAAACAAAGTTCTGGGTGGTGCTGTTATTATGGGCTGGCGTGTTGCTTACCATCAGGCAAACGACCAGCTCTTCTCATCATTCAGTTACATAAATAAAGCTACGGTTAAGAATTATTATCAATTAATATTAAGATCCATAGTACCTGAATCATCCTTTTCACAGTGTAAGGTTTGTCGTAGTGTTCCTTTAAGGCGGTGGTGGTTGCGTTCGCGATATATTTAATCCGTACATGATTACCCCGCACCAGCCACGTGACAGTGACAGCCACTCCTGTCACTGTTATGAGTACGCCTCTCCTGTTGGAGAAAGACGCAAAAGGTTCTATCAATCAATCAAAATCAAAATATTGTAACAAAAGTTCTAAAAGAAATGGCCCTCAGTTTCTTGCCGTATCTTCCGAGTAGCGGTTCTTTTTCCGATACGGTACGGTACTGCAATAATTGACGTTCATAAGTGCGTCTGTGATGGCAAAAATGAATAAAGAACTTTTGATTGATTGATTGATTGAATCAATCAAAATCTCCAAATTCAGTTTTGGTAACAGACGCACTTATGAACATCAAATTATCACTAAGACTCTACCACCGTATAGGAAATAGAACCACTACTCAGAAGATACGGCAAGAAACTGTAGAGGCATATTTTTTAGATTTTGTTAAAATTATTTGGTCTCTTCAATGTTAAAGTCAAAGTCAAAGTCAAATATCATTTATTAAATAGGCACAAAAGTGCACTTTTAAAGGTCATAAACACATGATACAAATAAAAAATGTTAAAAATTTTAACTTATGTTAACATGACTTTGAAAAAAGGTAAGTATGTTTACCCATTTCTTTCCCATACTCAAATTGAAGTCTGAGTGTTGAAAAGAAATGCGAAAACTGACTCTACCAGTGCTTCGAAATACGCCCGCTAGAGAAGATAGCACCAAGAAACTCTGCGGGGATGTCTTTTTTCAGCACAATTACGTATAAATTAGAATTAACAGAATGTAAAACAAGAAATGCGAGTGAGATGTCCCATAGTCATAGTATCAGTAACAGAAAAGTGTAAATAAAATGTACCTATGTACCAATTGGCTACTTTGCAGAAGTGGAATGTTCCAAGCATCTTTGTCTTCTATATAATTACGAACAGTATAGTATGCTTTTCTCATTAGAACAGTCTTTACGCGTAATTTGAGTTTACTTTCTGTGAGTTCCGTTATAGATTTTGAAATTTTATTATATTAAATTAAAACAATTAAGAATTTAGAAGGCCCGGTCGAAAGGAAACTTGGTATTCTGTGAGTTGTGTACGTTTCGCGTACTAGAGTTTCAATTAAGTACTTTTCACTCCAATCTCAATAGGTGGCGTACACGTCACCCGTAAGACGGTTAAATAACGGAAGAAGAAATTCGACAATCGAGTTGGTGACCACCGTAGCTCAATGGGTAGAGCATCCCGCGCTGAGGGAAGATTGGGTTGGGGGTTCGAGTCCCAGCCGGTGGTCGTATTTATTCTTTCCGAAAAACCTGTTTAAGTTTTTCGCTTGGCATTCGTTGATGCTTCAAATAAATATAATAAGAATTATTTTCTTTTGTTTTTTGTTTCTTTTTTGCTTTCCTTATCAATATAGAACATCTGTTTTGTTTTTTACTGTCGTCTACGTTTTTTTTTACACTTAACAGATCTATGTTTGGCCACTTTCTCGTCTGATGTGAAACGATGATGTGGCCTAAGATGGGGCACATAGATCTAGAGAGAGACGGCAGTTAAGCGGCTGCTCAGACCCGTCTCCCTGATGGTTCACCGAACATCATCCCGAAACACGACTAGGTCGCTTGACGGCATGGCTTTGTTCGGTGGGTGGTATTACAACCACGGCCAGAGCCTACCACTCCAAAGCGCGTAAGCGGGTTTCATCACGATGTTTTCCTTCACCGTTTTAGAGCGAGCGTGCAAAATCTGCACTTAACTATAAGTCATTGATGCAGGGCCGGGATTCGAACCCAGGTGCGTCGGATCGAAAGGCGCAAGAGTACCCGCTGAGCCACACTCGCTCTCTCGTCTGATTGTTCGTGATGTCACGGACAGGGATCCGACTGACAAACAGGTCTGGTATCTTTAAACACCTTAGTGTATGCTGAGTCGGAACCTTGTCCTGACATCGCGCGACATTTGACTCTTTGTATTCATTGTTTTTATTTTGACTTTATTTGTAAGTTCAGTGTAATGTTGTGTGATGTCTTGAATAAATGTGTTTTCTTTATTATTTCTTCTTTATGACTGTAGGGGGAAATAGGCCAGAGCGGCCGGCCTCCCGCTTTTGATAAAACACTTCATCATCATCATCATCATCAGCCCATCACGTTCCCACTGCTGGGACACGGGCCTTCTCTCATAGAGAGAGTATGGGCCATAATCAGCGGAGTGGATACTCTGCTGGCCCAGTGCGGGTTGGTGGATGTCTTTGTTGTAATTTGTGTGATAAATTCTTGGATATGCCGGTTTCCTCACGATGTTTTCCTTCACCGTTTTTAGAGCTAGTGTTAAATCCGCACATAACTTAAGAAAGTCAGTGGTCGGGGCCAGCGGGATTCGAATTCGGGTGCGTCGGATCGAAAGTCGCACGTTCTCCCACTGAGCCACACTCGCTCAAACCACTTCTCCAGGTATAAATACGCCCAAATACGCCCAACGAACACATACATATATCCTGGCCCCTAACTAGGGCTCCCTGAGGACCATGGGTTCACAACACTCAGACGCGAGACAAATGCTTGCGCTTTTTTCTCCTCATCACAAAAATTTATCTCGTCGCGGCATCGAACCTGCATTCTCAGTGGTGTATGAGAATTTGCCTGACAGCTACACCACAGAGGCTGTGTCTTACCCCTTTGGATCCGGCTTCATGTCCCAACCCTGATAGGGCAAGTTGCTGTATCGCTGTGCTGCTATTCCTATAGGCCCTGCAACGAACCAGCCAAGAGACTTGAACCTCGGGTCCAACCAGCCCCCCTACCCATATGTCCCTCAAGCGCCAATCGTATATCGTGTTGAGCTCAAATTAAGGTACATCTTCACTGCGACTTATGAGATACGGTCTAATTATTGTCGATTCAGGCAAGAAAACGAATTAATCTCATTAATTTATACCAAAATACGATAACTTCAAGTTGAGATAAACTTAATAGGACAATAAACGGCACCATAAGACATTGTCGCAGTGGATCTACACCCTAATCTGAGCTCAACACGATATACGATTGGCGCTTGAGGGACATATAGGTACGGGGGCAGGTTTCGATCGTAGGATAATACGATATTGATTGGATGTAGAATATTGGAAGTGGTTCTAATTCAGCTTGCAAGATTCCACCCGAACAAACATACATTGCAAGTTTTTTTTTATGTAACTGAATGACGAGGCGAGCTGGTCGTTTGCCTGATGGTAGCAATACGCTAGCCCATAACAATAACAGCAGCACCCAGAACTTTGTTTTGCAAAATTCTGCGCGGCGCTGCACTGCACTCGTCACCCTGAGAAAATTAGCTGTTGAGTCTCATAATGCCCAGTAATTTCGCTGGCTACAATGCCCTTCAAGCCGGAACACAGTAATGCTTGCGCATTACTGCTTGGCGCCTGAATAACTGGCAAAGCGGTGGTACCCACCCACCTCGCAAACGAGAAACCTACCACCAGTTAAATAAAAGCTTGTAAAATATATATTATATATTATAAGAACATACTTACAGAGTACCCCAGTTCTGAACTGAACGGTAAGTTTGTCCTCGTTGTACTTGTAGTCGTTTACATAGTTACTGGTCCACAGTTTTCTTTGCGCCTGCCACTGGCATATAATTGGCGGTTCTGTCCACATCACCTCTTGTGGAAGACTGGAAAAAGAACATATAATTGGCGGTTCTGTCCACATCACCTCTTGTGGAAGACTGGGAAAAGAACATATAATTGGCGGTTCTGTCCACATCACCTCTTGTGGAAGACTGGAAAAAGAACATATAGTTGGCGGTTCTGTCCACATCACCTCTTGTAGAAGACTGGAAAAAGAACATATAGTTGGCGGTTCTGTCCACATCACCTCTTGTGGAAGACTGGAAATAAAGTCTCGTAACGGTAAGTTTTTCATACATATTTCAACCATCATTAACTTGTTCACTGAATAGTAGAAATGCCTCAATAAATAAAATAACCGGCCAAGTGCGAGTCGGACTCGCGCATGAAGGGTTCCGTACCATTATGTATAAAAACGGCAAGAAATCACGTTTGTTGTATGAGAGCTTTAATTCTGTTTTTAGTAGGTTTTTTTACACTTAATAAATGTATGTTTGGCCACTATTTCGCCTGATGTGAAGCGATGATGTGGCCTAAGATGGAGCACATAGATCTAGAGACCTTAGACCCGTCTCCCCGATGGTTCACCGAACATCATACCGAAACACGACTAGTTCGCTTGACGGCATGGCTTTGTTTGGTGGGTGGTATTACAACCACGGCCAGAGCCTATCACTCCAAAACTCTATTTGTTGTTATAGCGGCAACAGAAATACATCATCTGTGAATATTTCAACTGTCTAACTATCACGGTTCATGAGATACAGCCTGGTGACAGACGGACAGACAGACGGACAGCGCAGTCTTAGTAATAGGATCCCGTTTTACCCTTTGGGTACGGAACGTAACCCTAAAAAGGTAAAAATATAGCAATGTCTTACTCTATAAAGACATGCGCCAGTTTCTCATATTCTTGCTCTGTTTTCTTCATTTCGGCTTCAATTTCCTCGGGGGTGCGGGTCACCCCCGCGGGTGGAGGGGATGGAGCGCGGTATTGAACCTGGTACTTTAAGGGCTGTAGGGTTTTCGGCAGTTGCACTAGAAAAATTAAATAACCGATCACATACATAAATCCTGGCCCCTATCTAGGTTTCCCTGTATCTAGGGAACCAGGAACTACGAGGACCATGGTCCCACAACACCCAGACACGAAAAATGCTTGCGCTTTTTTCTGTGCACAAACATTTGTCTCTTCGCGGGAATCGAACCCGCGTCCTCAGTGGCGTATGAGATTTGAGCCAACCTGCCCAACCACTACACCACAGAGGCCAATATATTATACTTCGAAGTTTACAAAAAAAAACGAGTCGGTTTTTTTTTTTACACTTTATAGATCTGTTTGGCCACTATCTCGCCTGATGTGAAGCGATGATGTGGCCTAAGATGGAGGACATAGATCTAGAGAGAGACGGCAGTTGAGCGACTGCTCAGACCCGTCTCCCCGATGGTTCACCGAACATCATCCCGAAACACGACTAGGTCGCTTGACGGCATGGCTTTGTTCGGTGGGTGGTATTACAACCACGGCCAGAGCCTACCACTCCAAAACGCGTAAGCGGGTTTCATCACGATGTTTTCCTTCACCGTTTTAGAGCGAGCGTACAAAATCTGCCCTTAACTATAAGTCATTGGTGCAGGGCCGACTCGGGAATCGAACCCAGGTGCGTCGGATTGAAAGGCGCACGAGTTCCCGCTGAGCCACACTCGCTCTTCGGTGACGTAATGTGACGGTTCCGCAGAATATATAGAATTAAATAACAATAAAACATTATCTTTTGGTCTAGGTATATAATAAAAGTTTCTACGACAAATCTTTCACCATACAATCTGTCCGTCTGTGGAATGCATTGCCCATAGAAATTAGATATGCCAAGTCCATTGCTATTTTTAAGAATATGGTGAAGAAACATTACTTGTCCAATAACAGCTAAATGACATTGTAAGTATAATTATATTTATGTATTTATATATATATATATATATATATATATATATTATTTATGTATATTAATTTTTATGTTACTTATTTTTAGTATATATTTATATTTGTTTTATTTCTTTTTTTTTAATAGTAGTATATCATATTTACGTATAATTGGAGTTTTTTTATAATGTACACCACACTGACCGCAATATTACTTTTAAAATTCCTGTCCATCCAAAGGTTGCCTGTAAGAAATTGCACATAGCGATAAGGCCGCCCATTGTACCCACTGTTTATTAACTTTGTTAACTATTGTTTTTCCCGTGTTTGGTATTCAATAAAGCATTATTGTATTGTATTGTATTGTAAAAGTTCAAGTTGAAAAGTACTTTATTCAGTTTTGGCATCACAGACGCACTTATGAACGTCAACTATTACAATGACTCTACCACCGTATCGGAAAAAGAACCAACTCAGAAGATACGGCAAGAAACTGAGGGGCATATTTGGCAGAAGTGGACTGTTCTTTGTCTTCTATATATAATATAGTATAGTAACAGTACAGCATTTTTAAATGGAAAGAAGAAAAATGATATATCTCGGGCAGGGATCGAACCTGCATCTCAGGAATACCGTCCCGACGCCTTAACCACAGGGCTACCGAGCCAGCTGCTCGAGCAACAAAATTTCTTCCATCCTTCTTATATCGTCTTACGGGGACGATTTTTTGATCTTAAGATTTTCTCGTAACATGCGCTAATGCATTCAATATCAAAAAACAATATAATATATATAATATATATATATATGTTTTTTTTAATACATATATATATATTATATAGTGACAGTATAGTATATAATTCTATTGTTTCTGTCACATTCCAAGTTTGTCATGCAATATCTAGAAATAAACTTGTTCTGTATTTCTCATGAAGTATATACAGAACTCTATATAATGAAGTATGATAAAAATACCTACTTACCTATAGCTTTACGAATAGGCATGAAAAAGAAAAAAATCTTAACCACAGATTATAAATAATTACCAAGCTGTCAATGTCAAAAGTAATGCAATTATTATGTCGACTAGGCGATAAGATATCACCTATATCTCGCTTATCTATCCATACCTCATCGATATGAACATGTCAGCACCAAAAACGTGAATTCTGATACGTAATATATGATCAAACGAACTTCTAAAGTGAAGTTCGATCGATATAATATGAGTGGTTTCATTTGAAGATATAAATTAACAGGTAGTCCTTTGACCTACAAGGCAACACTCGCACGCTTTAAAAGTTATATTTTAATTTAACAAGTAGCTTAATCGATTTTAATAACTCGATTAAAAATATCGATACAGTACTATCTCCCTGCACTATGGCAGCCCTCATAACTCATTCTTTAGAGTATTTAACCTGAGTTCAAGTCTTCTCGTGCTTTTAGGTACAAAACTGGGTATCGGGCGGGTCGGGAGATTTATATCTTCAAATGAAACCACTCATATTATATCGATCGAACTTCACTTTAGAAGTTCGTTTGATCATATATAATATTTCGTGGTTTCATTTTCGATATAAATTAACAGGTAGATGTTCAGAGATTGGTTTTGTACTATTTGTTGTGTAGGTACATACTATAGATAGATGTAGGTACTACAAATGAAACACGAGAATGCTATGAAGTACTTGTATATTATTGTAAATAATGAACTGACAAACATCTTATCATTTAAAGGATCAACAATCATTTATATTGATAGGAAAACAGACTGATTGGGCAAAGTTAGGTTCTTCTACAATCGGCCGATTATAATATTTAGCAAAAATCTGAGAGGACGTGGTCCAGCCAGCAGTCTTCCGGATTAAATCAATGCTCAGGCCGGCCGCACGCGCCGCCGACGTGGAGGCGTGGCGTGCGCTGTGCGCGCCGTACACTGCCACGTCGACACCGCTTGCGCACAACGTTTGCTTGATCCACCTGCTTATAGACTGTGCTGTCGCAGCCCTGTGGGGACGCTTCACAGTCATTAAGAGGTGATCGGTGCATGAAGGCCTTAAATCCTTTGAAATAGACATGTAGTCTATCAGCGTTGTGGCCGGACAAATTGAAAGATTTTCTTTGAAGTAAGGCAAATATAAAACTGGCTGATCCCGTCCTACACCTGAAGTTTTAATTATATCTGTTATAACAATTTCAATACCATTAGGGATTATTTTAACATTACTCATCTTAATTAAAGAAAATGTCTGCACCCTATGTGCCGTACATAAAGCCAGTAACATTACAAGTTTTTTCGTTAGTTTTTCTAAACTTAGTTCTCTGTTTGGTACCCATTTCGAAATATGACCTAACACTAACTGAGGATCCCAGGTACTGGAGTACTTAGGTAAAGATGGTCTTAACTTAAATATTCCTTTTAGGAGACGTTTGACACAGTCATTGGAAGCTAGATTGTTTCCAAGGAGCAAAGATAGGGCTGACCGATGACTATTAAGCGTACCGTAGGAAGCACCTTTCTCAAATTGGTCTGTCAAAAAGGATACAATCGAAGGGATGGATGCCTCGAAAACATTTAAGTTATTTTCTTGACAATACCGCCACCACAGCTTGTAACAAACGCCGTATTGCTGTAATGTACTAGCGGACAGCGAGGCGAGCATCAGCCGCAGAGCGGCAGGAGGCGTGCCGCGGAGGGAGAACGCGCGCCCGAGAGCAGCGCTGCTCCCAGGGTAAGCGTCTGGTGGAGCGGATGTTGTTGTCTGGAATGCGACATTACTAAATTAGGACGTGCTTTCAAGATAACTATATCTGCAACTAATAAATCCATTAATTGCGGGTACCAAGCCTGTGCAGGCCACATGGGAAAAACTAGCACACCCGTAGCTTTATCTTGAATTATCTTTTGTATACATTTGAGTATTATCGAAAATGGTGGGAAAGCATAAAAGAATTTTGAGAACCAGCTTATTGTGAATGCATCAACACCTATGGCATCCGGATCCTGCTTCCAGGACATATAGTCGTGGCACTTGGCATTGGTTCGAGACGCGAATAAATCAATTTCCGGTTGACCAAACTTTTCAACAATGTTACTAAACGCGTCATTTGACAGCTCCCACTCTACGTCAGGATTAATTCTGCGTGACTCCTTATCAGCCTCAATGTTTTCTTTTGTGTTTATATACGAAGCAAACAGCCACAATTTTCTCTTCTCGCACCACTGCCAAATATCACGGGAAAGAGCGTTTAAATGCGGGAATTGAATACCGCCCATGCGATTTATGTAACTTATCGCCGTCGTGTTATCTACACGCAGTAGTATGGCGCAATCAGATTTTTCGCGAACAAAACACTTAAGAGACAAAAACACCGCCAATAACTCTAAATAGTTAATGTGGTAACTAGACTCACAATGTTTCCAAGCACCATTAACTCTTAAACCATTGCAAAAGGCTCCCCAGCCAGTGCGTGACGCGTCAGTGTAAATTACCAGTGCATAACATGGGGGTTTTATTGAGTTATTTACTTTGTAAATATTCTCCTTCCACCAGTTTAAATCTTCTAAAATAATTTGAGGAAGTTTAATCTTTGCGTCATACGAACCCCCGTGCTGCTGTAAAAACATATATTTTTCTCGTTCTAATATTTTAGTATACAACCAACCGTAACGCACCGCTGGACACGCCGATACCAAAACCCCTATCAACTGAGAAAAAAATCTGATTGTAACAATGGGTAGTTTGGAAAACTTTCTGACCAAAACATCGATCTTGTCACGTTTATCTAAAGGTAACGATAATGTCATATCTGTGGTATCATAAATCAGTCCTAAGAATTTGCATGATTGGTGCGGTTGTAAGTGGCTTTTTTCGTAATTTATCACGAATCCCAAACATTCGAATAACCGTAGGGTTTCCTTTACATTACGAAGACATTCGTCGTAGGTACTGCCTATGCAAAATAAATCATCCAAATAGCACACGGATTTGAACCCGCGACCACGTAAATGGGCTACGACCTCTCTAACTAACTTAGTAAAGCACCTTGGTGCTATCGCAAGCCCGTAAGGTAAAGCGTTAAACTCATAGGTAATGGTTTCGTTTGAGTTTGGTGCGATATATTGGAATCGAAGGTATTTACGAAAATCCAAATTTATAGGTATAAGTAGGTATGATTCCTTCATATCGATTGTCGCCATGAACCAGTTAGTTTGTACTAATCTACTAGCAGTTCTACTGTCTTCCATTTTAAAATGCATTTTAGGTATGAAACGATTTAAAGATTTTAAATTTAAAATGAATCGTTTACCTCCATTAGGCTTTTGAACTAAAAACGTACTGGAAACAAACTGGTTCAAACTTGGCTCAACTTGTAAAATAGCACCTAACTCATGTAGATTCTCAATAGCCGATGCCATGTCACGCTGTTCACTTGGTGATTGCGTTATTCGAGGAACACAGGATTGAAATGGCGTATGTATAAACGGAATAGTTATTCCATTTTGAACCCAATTTAGAATACTGGTATTATTCGTAATGTGTACCCAACAGCTATAGAAAAATTGAACTCTGCCTGCATGTACCTGTATTACGGGCGTGTAAGGACACGTGACCGGCTCTGGTTCGCTCGTGGCTGTGTAGTCGGCCCCGCCATTGTCGGTGCTGGTCGACGTGTTGACGAAGGATATCTCCTCTGGCCTCCTCGCCCCCCCCGCGTCGGGTAACGAGACGGCCCTGCCCAGTTTCCCTGAAACTGTTGGCGTGCTGGCATTGTGTTTTGAGATTGGATTCCGGAATTGGGTCTTGCCGGCTGCACTGACTTCTTTATCTGCAGCCCCTGTTTTTCAATAGTCTTAGACGCTTTTATCTTTTCCGGCAAACTGGCGCCAAAAAGTGTATCATCTCGCTCGCTTTCCTGTATAACATTGAGAAAGGGTTTTGCTAAACCTGGTGTAATCATTTTAATTCGTAGCTGGGTTTCAGAATGATGCAAATCACATAGAATGCGACAGCCATCGCTTAGGGTTTTAATCGCTTCGATTTTATTGTCGCTTGTTAATAATGAGGTCATCGCCCTGCTGATAGCTGTAATGCCGATACCCAGCTGTTGTTGACTAGTTTCTACTTTCTTGTCACGCAACCTTACCATCTCAGCAATCGCAGCTGACATTTCAATGTTTATTTTAGGTGCTTGCAACAATGTACAGTTACTGGGTATGAGATACTGTTTCAAGACTTTGTCTTTAACCTCTTTAGCCATTCCTTTTTTCAATAATGGTTGCCATAATTGAGTTAAATTATTGTGGATTTCTTGACCCCAAGTCGGTCCTTGATCGGTGGCCTCGCCAAGGGCCGACAGTACCTCTGCGTCCAAGGGCGGAAAACTCAATACATCGGGCACTTGAGCAATCTCAAGTGACAACGCGGCTGGCGCCAGCAGTGGCGACGGCGGGGGATCATTTTGGTCAATTATAATATTTGATTCCATAGGTTCTGCAAGGCTGGTTAGCACAGTTTCGACCGGTACCGGCTCAATTTCGTTGAGCTCAGGTATTGGTTCCCACGTCGGTGTTTCGCCTCCTAGAAGACAAAAATTGTCTATAAAACAAAAGTAACGCAAAGCGTAGATAAGTACTAGGTACGTATGTAAGTTAATCAGGAATGGTTCGAAATTCGAATCCATAACCTCGATTCAAACGCCTCGTTCGCTTAGGAATCTATGGCGGGTAGGTTTTTGCCGTGTTCTAAATTTGAATCTATGGCAAATTACCGTATCAAGACTTTCAATTTGAATAGAACTTGTACGATATGAGATAAACACTTTAGATAGGTATGTAGGTATCTACTAACCCTGAAAATTATTTAATTCATCTGATGATGAATCTTCTTGACGCCGCCGTTTTTTCCTCAGTTTTTTCATCTTTCTCATGTAATGATCCATCTTTTCTTCGTAGGATCTTTTAGGCATCGTGACTATAAACCCAAAAACTGGACGAGTAACTTAATATCACTGGTTTTGATTGCAAACGAACGAAGTAAAGAGAGAAGCGCGTGTATTCGTTGCCTCGCACGGAAAAAGAATGAGTTATGAGGGCTGCCATAGTGCAGGGAGATAGTACTGTATCGATATTTTTAATCGAGTTATTAAAATCGATTAAGCTACTTGTTAAATTAAAATATAACTTTTAAAGCGTGCGAGTGTTGCCTTGTAGGTCAAAGGACTACCTGTTAATTTATATCGAAAATGAAACCACGAAATATTATTATTACAGAATCATATTTACAAGTGCCAAAAATCGTTAAGAATCCACACTGGATTGTTGAAGTGCCGAAACAGTGCCTAGGATAAGTGCAAAAAGAGATTAGTGCCAAGTGCGACGCGAATTACTTTAAAACTGGGTAAATAACAGTAATTAGATCATACGCGTTGTTAATTACATTCCTTGTTATATATTTTGATTTCCGTTATTTTTTACATATTCTGTCATTCTAAAAACAAAGTCAAGACATTATTGAAACTAGAAATGTCAAAAATTAAAAACAATTCAGAAATATAGCACACTAGCTTTTTTCCGCGACTTGCCCATATTCGTAATTTTTCCAAGACCATTTTGGCAAGACCTCCCTAGTATATGAGAGCGCGTACTACGAAGAGATCAAGCTGTGTCTTCGTAGTGACTCAACGGATTTTGATGTAACATACCCTTTAATCTAAGTTGGAACTAAAGCTTCCAAACCCTGAATACCTTAAATTTCGTATAACAGTTTCTGAGTCTATAGATAACAAACGACAACAAGAGTGAACAGGTTTCTTCTAGGCGAGCGTGCTACATCTTCGACCGCATCGTCACTTAACAACAGGGCCCCAATTCACTATGACAACTTGGCGATATCACGTCGATTCCTTGCTTCGAAATCACGTCGATTCCTTGCTTCACAATCACGTCGATTCCTTCATTAATAAACGACATCTCTATGACGCATTCATATATTCAAATATATGACGCGTCATAGAGAATACAAATTTCACAGATGTCGCTTATTAATGAAAGAATCGACGTTTCCTTGAAGCAAGGATTCGCCAAGTTGTCATAGTGTGTAATAAAAACAAAATAATAACAAACATACAAACGAACAACAAACAAAAATAAAAACCGTAGATTCATGTTATTTTTTATGAATTGGCTCAGTTCCATTTCGATAATAGTAAAAGGTTAGTTACTTTACCCCGTTTTAAGGTGATTACTTTTTGTGATTTAAAAAAAAAACAATGGCGTGAGTGGCGAAAATGTAATTTTACATCATGAAAGGATTTTTCATTTTTTTATTGGGATTTTCACCATGGTGATGAGAGTGATGTAAGTAAAAAAATTGATTGACATAATAATAAACCCATATTTTGCAACAACCTTAACTAACAAATTTACTTAGAATATAGAAAGTTTTATATAAATTAAACGCAGATTATTTAAATATTAATTTGTGTTATTTGATGCTGGAACCCCAGACTGGGTATGGGCCTCCTCCAGTTTACTCCCTTTCTCTGACCCTTGCTTTTGTTTGCCATTCTTTTCCTGCTGTGGCGATTATTTCGTTAATCCATCTATTCTGCCCTCTGCTCCTTTTACCGATCAGTAATTTTAAAGCTTATAGGCAGGAGACCATCAAAGGTACATTTTAACAATAGTACAGATAAATAATTTAGTTTCTAATTATTATTTTGGATTATTGATTATTTTGTTATTATCATAAATAGATAACGTACGTCACAGTGATGAATTGATTCAATTACTTTGTTTACCTTATATTTATCAATGACAGATTATTTTTGATGACACTTGCGACAAGTTATGTATTCATTGGTAGAAAATTGTACTCCGACACACTGTTAATAGACAAAACGCTACCACGAGCTAATCGAACTTAGATGTTACTTTACTCCGACAATATTTTAAACCGATATGACTTAACTAAGATACTATATTATTCGCTATCCTAATTTTTACTACTGCGGAATTCTAAGGATAGATGGATGGGTGTTTGTTACTCAGTCACGCAAAAACTACTGAATCTCCACGCGAGACCCTCCCGGCGAACCCCAGAAGCGCGCCCTGCCTTGTGACACTCTCCCACCGCCAGATAAAGACGAAAAAGGCGACAGCGACCACTTCACCAAAGAAAGTTACAACACAGAGCCGCTGAGAGGCGCACCGACTAGTGCAGCAGCCAACAGCGTCCTGCCAGTTCCTCGGGGTTGAATTCCCCGCGCAATTATGCCTGGCTAGAAGGGACCAATATCAAAGGAAAAATAAACTTGCAGCAAGCTAACGTGCTATCTGGGCTCGAAAAAATGATTTTTTTTTGGTAAAATAAATGAAATTATTTTCATTATTAAATCTAAGTTTTTAAAATACACTCGAGAGCAATGAATCCGGGTCACTTAAAGAATGTTAAAAATCTCGGAAACTAAAAATGATAGGTTAATGCAATAAATTGTATTTAATAGACAATGTAATACTCCTTAAATGAAAGTAAAAAAAATATGAGTCACCATACATTTTATTAACACAAAATTACATAAAGAAAAAAACTACTGATCTCTCCTTAAAACAAAAATAGGAAACATGAAATTTTTGAACTTTATTACGATTTTCTTGAATTTTAATACTTCGTATTGCCTCCTCGTGCTTCCATTACTGCGTTTACGCGGTTTGGCATGCTGTACACCAAGTTCCTTATACGATTTTGGGGAATATTCTCCCATTCCTCTGTGAGAGCAATTTTGAGCCCACGAAGCGTGATTGGGGGAGGGTTTCGTTGTTTTACGCATCTGCCTAGCTCGTCCCAAGCATGCTCGATCGGGTTGATATCCGGGCTGCGCGCTGGCCACTCCATACGAGTAATGTTCATCTCTTGAAGGTAGTCATTCACAATCCTACCTGTATGAGGTCGGGCATTGTCATGCATAAATATAGCATCCTCACCTAAATTGACCATAAATGGACCAACGTGATCATTGAGGATTTCTTCCACATATCTTACGCTAGTTAAAGAGCCGTTTTCTATGATCACCAGCTCTGTGCGACTTTCAGAAGAAATTCCGGCCCACACAAGTACAGACCCACCACCGTAGGCTACTTTTTCTTCGATGCATGCTTGCTTGAATCTTTCCCCTGGTCTTCAATACACTCTGTGTCTTCCATCGTGCTTGTAGAGCATAAATTTTGATTCGTCGGAGAACATAACTTTTGACCAATCTTCAATACTCCAATTTACGTGGCTCTGGGCATATCTTAGTCTCGAAATACGATGCCCATGCTCCAGTTTAGGGCCGTTTGCAGGTCTAAGGGGTTTTAAGTTAGATTCAGCAAGCCGACGTCTTACTGTCCATGCACTTGGGTTACTTCCTCCGAGGCGTCGAAACTGATTGGTGAGTTCAGTTCCTGTGAGAAAGCGATTTCGAAGCATGGTGTTCACCAAGTATCGGTCTTCTCGTGCTGTGGTACACCTGGTTCTGCCCGTGCCTGGTCTGCGTAGGTTAGAACCAGTTTCTTCGTAACGTCGGAGAACTCTTTGTACTGTTGACAGCGACACACCGACAGTCCTGGCTGTATCGCGCTGACTCCGGCCGGTTTCCAGCATTGTAAGTATTCTGGTGCATTCTTCAGGCGTAAGCGACATAATTTCAGCTTGAATAATGAATATAGAGCACTATCAACATGGTTTATGTACCCACATAAATGACAGATTACAAACAAAAGCAAAACCAAATGCTGTAATTTCGTAGTTCCATCTTCGAAAGTGGCCCTTTTTCAAATTTGATTTTTTTATGATATAACTTTACAATAACTAAGAAGTTTTAATACCTTCATTTAAGGAGTATTACATTGTCTATTAAATACAATTTATTGCATTAACCTAGCATTTTTAGTTTCCGAGATTTTTAGGATTCTTTAAGTGACCCGGATTCATTGCTCTCGAGTGTATTTATTTTAAAAAAAATATATAGGTACAAAAGTGTTATAAAAAACCTAAACCTAGAGTGGCGCAGCAGCAGCAGAGTGAGGAACCTCCTGACTATACCTGTCGTGTCAAGGAGTACTGCCGCATGCATCTGACTCTTAATCCAACCGTTTAGCCAGAGGCTCTTAAGATGTCGGACGAGGCGCCTCGATATAAGGCCGTTCGCCGAAACAACTATCGGGACAATGATCGTTGAGACAACGTCCCACATGGCAGAATAACTAATTATTATTATTATAACTACGCTCAAGAGTTTTGTAATTGTATATAATTGTTTTTTGCAGCCTGTATTGTTACCTATTACTATTCGTGGAAAGCTTCAAGCCGAGAGAATGCCTCACTGGATACATGACAGACCTTCAGGGGTGGGTGGACGAGAATGGCGAGCTGACCGACAAAATCGGTAAGTCTATCTCCCTCGCGCTCGTAGCGGAGCTTGCCCAGCCGTTCATTTTTTTTATGTAACTGAATGACGAGACGAGCTGGTCGTTTGCCTGATGATAAGCAATACGCCAGCCCACAACAATAACAACACCACCCAGAACTATGTTTTGCAAAATCCTGCGCGTCGCTGCACTGCGCTCGTCACCCTGAGACAATTAGCTGTTGAGTCTCATAATGCCCAGTAATTTCGCTGGCTACCATGCCCTTCAAACCGGAACACAATAATGCTTGCGCACTACTGCTTGGCGGCTGAATAACTGGCAAAGCGGTGGTACCTACCTAGACGGCCTCTCGCATACTAGAAACCTACCACCAGTATAGTTCATAACGGGTCTGCTAGGTTAAGCAATCGCTGCGGTCACAGCTTTGATGGGTGACCGTTTGTGTAGTATTTTACATATGAGCGCTACCGTGTTTCGGAGTGCACGTTAAGCCGTCGGTCCCGGTTGTTCTCTTAGGAGAACAATCGTTAGGCCACGTCGGAGGCCTATAAACTTCGACACTAGCCACACACCCCCACGAGAGAAGAAGATCCCTTTCTCCGAAATCTTGAAATTTGGTATATAAATACCTGAGATTCCGACAAAGGACATAGACTTAAAACTGCGGGTAAAACCGGGAGTGAAACCGCGGGACGACTAGTAATTATTTTTGCCACAATATTATTTGATCTTTTAAAATATTATTTGACTCTCTTTGTATTAGGTCGACAGAAAACACTTCGACAACACAAACGGTCTTAAAGAATAAGTTAGGTTATGAGAGCAGTGACCACACAGCGCGCGAGCCGAGCGAGCGAAGCGAGCGTGCCGCGGTAGCGACCGGCGGCGAAGCGCAAGAAAGAAAATTGACAATATCGATTGATTTGATTTATTTTATGTCTCAGAGAAAGAGGATTGTAGATATATAGATAAACACTTTATTATTCACCTTAAAAATAGAGATAAAGTACAAGTCAAAGGTTTACAATGGTATAACAATGGGCGGTCTTATCGCTTAAAGCGATCTCTTGTAGATCATTGTAAATTTAAAGTTATACTATTTAATTTGAGAGTTGAAATACGCACACCTATTTTTATTACATTTGCGCATACATACTCCACACATGCACACATAAGCAGCCACACACTCACACACCCACCCTCACACCCTCTCATTCACACCCACCCTCACACCCTCACATTCACACATACGTACACACACCCTCTCACCTCTCCCTCCCCCCACTCACGCACACTCATGAACTACACCTGTCACACTAGAGGCATACACTATCACTCAAACAAACTTATGTCACGTATGTTTTGCCTCTTAAGTTATTTTATATTTTATAACATATTAGAAAATGACGTTTTTCTTTTTGTCATAAAACAATATGTTTACCTAGTTTGGGGACCAATGGACTATGTATTTGTAAACTAAGTATTTATTCAATAAACGTTATTATTATTATTATGTCGCTCTTCCTCACGGGTTGTACACCCGGTCCTTTGGAAGGCTTGCGCGGGGACATGAGTCCAACACGTAGAGGCCTCTTAGACCATTTAATTTAGATATGTAATGGGCAACACTTATCGGGGACTGTCTCTAAGTGCATCATTAGAAGATACAATCAAAGACAGCCCCCGATAAGTGCGAGGACTATTATTGAAGATATTAAAATTACTTATGATTGGGCTATTGAGGTGAATTTTTAATGGATGAGAGCCGGTCTATGATTTGAGACATCGGCACCTGCCAGTTACGCCTCACAAGAAAATATTTTGGCAGGTGGTGACTCGCCACCCACTAAACGGGCCCCCTTTAAGGGCCGCCGTTCTATGGCGACGAGAGGGGCAACGTTTTATTATTATTATTATTGTAGTGTGTAAATACTCATCCTACTTATAAGGACCGCCGACATAGCATTAAGTATTAGCAATAGCATAGAGCAGGCATCATGTAGCCGTTAGAGAATACACACGTATCCAGAGTACCGGCCTTTCACTAAGATCCACCGTCACCATCATCAGCACCTACTCTACATGGTGACCCTACCACAACTAGCATCCCTACATGGCGCCCCCTACAGGATTAATCATTACAAAATTTGACGGTTTAGATTTTATTGCTTACTGTTTTTGAAAATTAAAGCTATCATACATGCCACTTTTTTACAGACCAGCTCTCTGCTGTAGATCTTTCCGCCATCGTCAACCCCGTACCACTGCTGCAGCAGAGGATGAGCATCAGCAGGGCAGGTTCCAAAGCGTGCGTCAAGTACTTGAGCTTGGCCCGATGCAGGCTTAATAGGGTGCCTACTGTGAGTATAATTACTACGCTACGCCGCGGTTACATAGCCTATGTGTTAGTGCAGGGTGTTTATAAGCTATTTCTATTACGAATTTCGAAGAAGGGCATGTTTTTAGAACTTTTGTTACAATATGTTTAATTTTCACAATATTATGTTTCTTATGTGCCAGTTGGGTATGACGAGATATATATATATATATATATATATATATATATTTATATATATATGCTTTTTAACCGACTTCAAAAAAGGAGAAGGTTCTCTGTTCGATTGTTTTTATTTTTTTAATGAAATGAAATGATATTTATTTGTAGGAAACACGGTCATAATAAAGTTTACAAAAGTTTTTAGAGTTCTGCGTGTTTCACCATTTCTGGCATACAAATTTTCATATTAATAATAAATACATTATTTAAATTGATTGAAATAAAATGTCCATGCATATAATTAGAACAGAAAATGTCAAAGATTAATTTATGTTTGTTACCTCAGTCCTCCGTCATTTATGAACCGATTTGGAAAATTCTTTTTGCGTTGGGTTCAGTATAGCTACGAAGTGGTCCTATATACATAAATGGTCATCGATATGTGACCTTGGACTTCAAAGATATATTGAAGTCGGTTTTTTTTTTTTAAAATTTATTATTTCATTCGAATATTTGCCATTTTTCACACTCAATTAAAATTTACTTTTTGTAAGCTCCGTTATACATTTAGGAATTTTATTGTAAAAACGTACGCAATTGTCCATGAAGTATACTGTATTCGTTCTATTAAGTTGCTTTTTATTGTTAGTCTATGAATTATCTGTGTGTGTTTCAATAAAGAGTTTTTTTTTCATCTTGCTAAAGAAGCTTCTGCTTAAAAAAGAATCTAATGAAATCAGGCGTGACGTTGCGGAAATTCATCTCAAGTCTGAAACGCAATGAAAATATGAAGTGTAATTCCGCTGCATATATAAGCTTCTGCTTCTTTCCAGGTGTTTCAGTTGCGCGACTGGCACGGCCGAGACCTGGCAGAGACGGTGGAGTACATGACGTTCTTCGGGAACAGCTTCCAGGACATCAGCTCGCCGGGAGAACAGTACGAGGTGTCGCTAAACGCAACTCAGGCTAGAGAGCGGATCGTCGGCTTCGGGTACCAGATGCATCGTAAGTGACCCTCAGTCAGCCAGTCGTTCTTCCACCTCCCCCTGGGTAGGTAGGGCTGGCCTCGGGGTGGATCCCATTGCCCAGAAACGGGGGCATCTATCCCCGAGGAACTGGCAGGCCACCGTGGGCTTCAACTTTGTTTGTTTGTTGTAACTGAATGACGAGACTGGCTGGTCGTTTGCCTGATGGTAAGCAATACGCCAGCCCATAACAATAGCAGCACCACCCAGAACTATGTTTTGCAAAATCCTGCGCGGCACTCCACTGCGCTCGTCACCCTGAGACAATTAGCTATTGAGTCTCATAATGCCGAGTAATTTCGCTGGCTACAATGCCCTTCAAACCGGAACACAGTAATGCTTGCTATCGTATTTTGGTGTAAATTAATGAGATTAATTCGATTTCCTGCCTAAACTGACAATAATTGGACCGCATCTCATTAGTCGCGGTGAAGCTATACCTTAATTTGATCTTAACACGATGTACGATTGGCGCTTGAGGGACATATGGGTAGGGGGGCAGTATAGCTACGAAGTGGTCCCATATAAATTTCATCGATATTTGACCTTAGACTTCGAAGATACATACTCGTAGAAGGTTTTTTTGTTTGATTAAACATATACTTCATCATCATCATCAGCCCATTACGTTCCCACTGCTGGGACTCGGACCTTCCTTCGTAGAGAGAGTATGGGCCATAATCCACCACACTGGCCCAGTGCTCTCTGCTCCGCGCACCCCTTTCACCCACCCGCTAACATCTCCCCTCGCTCCCTTGTTACCGCGCAGGCGATACGCGAGTTAAACGGTCGGCCTATAGGTTGTACTTTAACATGTACTATAACTACTAAAATGTTGCGATGTCAGTATAATCAATTTTTAAAATTAATTATAATATCAAAAATAGTTCAATGTCACAAGTAGAAAAAAATAAATAAATCTGTTTATAAAATAATTTATAATGATAAATTTAGTACATTTGAAGTCAATAAATTCTTCAAAGCTGTAGAACGTCTGCTCGATTAACCAACGTCTTAAGCGTCCTTTAAAACAGCTTACACTAGGTTCTGCGATTACATTCTCTATATTATATCGGATATTCAGTTTTTTAAATGGTACAACAAATAAAACTCTCTAATATATATCACGTAATAATTTAGACTAATCAAAATCATTAAGTTTGTGTCTTCTGTTATCAAAATTATCGAATAAAGTACAGACTAAAGAGGTTAGTGAAAAATCGGGTCATTTGGTGTCCCGATCAATAGTAAATCGGGACGTATTTCACCATACCCCTAGCGCCAATCATGACACCTGTCTACACGTATTGTGATCGTCCCCAAAAGCCAATACGGAACCTCTTTCTTGTGATTGTGATTATATCCTTATAGTATTCAGTATCATCTACTTTGAGATTTGTTAATTTTAATTTGTATTTCATTATTTTCATTGTTACATTTTAAATGAGGTGAAAAAAGAGATCCTCGCAGAGTTTCTTGGTGCTATCTTCTCTAGCGGGTGTATTTTCGATGCACTGGTAGAGTCAGTTTTTGAATTTCTTTTCTGAGCCCGGACTTCAATTTGAGTACGGGAAATAAATGGGTAGACATAACTTTTCTTTTAGAGTCGTGATAACTTTAAAATTATAAACTAAATACTCAAAAAGATTATCATGATTTTGGAGTAATTATTGAAATAAATTTTCCACAGCCAACGCAGTCTGGTCAACAGGTTTCAAAGAAACCAGCTTTCCTCGGCTCAAGGAGCTGGATCTTCGATCATGTTCCATCCAGGTCCTCAGCGGATACATCTTCGAAGGAATGTATACCCTGGAAGCTTTGTACCTGGGAGAGAACGAAATCGTCTATATCGACGCCAACGCCTTCATCGGGCTGAAGAATCTAAACCATTTAGATTTCAGTAGAAACGAAGCGTATGACGAAATAGGTCACTTCAAGACCTTGACGATGGAGACTTTTGACGTCTTCGAGCCTTTAGAGAAACTGACGTCACTGGATTTCTCGTTCACAAAGATGTCACATCGACACAATTCTATGTTTAAGGGACTCGGGCCAAATTTGACGAGGATGTCCTTATGCAATACTGGTTTGAGCGCTTTAGATGACAATTTCTTTAACAGGACCTCTTTAAAAATCTTGGATCTGTCGGGGAATAATGGAATCCTAACCAGACCTAACGTTTTGAGAGGACTGGAGGATAAATTGCAAGTGCTATACGCTCAAGACATTGGTCTGAGAACGACATCAATATTCTCAAATCTTCGCCAATTAGAAATATTAGGCCTGTCGCAGAACGAAATCACATCCTTCAGCATTGAAGTTGCGAAATCACTAAGAAGTCTACGGATTTTGGACTTGGATAAGAATCGCATCGGATCCTGGTGGGTCGACACGTTTAAATACATGACAAACCTTCAACTTCTTTCGTTGAAAGATAACAACATCAACTTGATATCCGAAGAAATGATCGACGATATAGCTAATGTTAACTATATCGCTCTGTCAGGGAACTTTATCGTCTGCAACTGCCACACACGTGACTTCTTCGATTTAGCTTTGAGAAACGAACAAATATACAAGAATGTGCCGATAAGAATCAATACTACAGAACCTCTCCATCTTTCATACCACAGAGGATACATAGATTACAGCAAGTTAATAAAATACAGAAACAGAGTATTTATTAATGACTCGGATGAAGAGGCATGGCCCGATGATCTGCAAGAAGATGCCGAAGGCAACTTCTTGTTACTCGACTTCAATCCTGCTTCTTATACCTGTTTGCAAGTATCTGAAAGCAGATCCGTGGAATTTTCAGACGTCACTGGCTGCAATAGAGCGATGAAGAACATAGACTATGATCAAATGATATCAGAAGGGATCAACAAGTTGTACATACTTTTGACTATACCAAGTCTGCTGGTGCTTATGGCCTTTGGATTCTGGTTCAGAAGAAATTTCAGGTATTGTTTCATAACGATGAGGAATTCGGCGCTGCTGAGTGTCATCAACCAAAACGAAGTTCTAGATGGTAAGTAATCGAAGTTCAACTTCATAAGTTCCTTATCAAATTTCCAATCTAATATTTTTTAGTACTTGTTTGGTATGACTTGAGGTAGATGTTTGAGTGATGTTCTTATTGTTATGGGCAAGCGTGGCACTTAACATCAGGCGAACGACTTGCTCGTCCCGAAACTCAATAATATTAATTAATCCTTTCTTAATGTAAATGACAAACAAACGGTTGGCCCGAAAGAATAACAGTTGGAGTATCACCACCCAGAGATTTTATTGCAACATTTTGTACGGCACTGCACTGCGCTCGTCACCCTGAGACATAATGCTTATGAGAACTAGTCTCTTAATGCCCAGCTTAATGGAAATTTCGCTTGCGACAACGCTCTTAAAAATGGAACATAGTAATGTTTGCACACTACTCATCATCAGTCCATCACGTTCCCACAGCTGGGACACGAGCCTTCTCTCATAGAGAGATAATGGCCCATAATCTACCAGTACGGGTAGGTGGATGTCAAATGACCCTGAATTTTTGTGATTACTCCTTGGACAAACCGGTTTCCTCAGGATATTTTCTTGCTCCGTTTTAGAGCTAGTGGTTATCTGAACATAACTTAAGAAAGTTAGCGGTGCGGGGCTAACATTGGCACTCGGGTGTGTTGGATCGAAGGTAGCACGAGCCACTGATGATGACGATGATGATAGTTGATAATGGTTTCAGAGGGCGCCATCTTCCATTACGACGTGTTTGTATCGTACTGCAACGAGGATCGGAACTGGGTGTTGAACCATCTCCTGCCTACTTTGGAGAACGACTGCAGCATCAGTGCATGCTTGCATGAGAGAGACTTCCAGGTAAAGCTACTGTACTTCATCATCTATCATCATCTACAGCCTGTTCGAGTCCACTGCTGGACATAGGCCTCTCCCAATGCACGCCACTGAGCCCGATCTTCGGCTCTTCGCATGTAGTTGCTGCCAGCTACTTTACGCAGGTTGTCGCTCCATCTGGCCGGAGGGCGACCTACATCTGGGTTCGAATCCCGACTCGGCCCTGCACCAATGACTTATAGTTAAGGTGCAGATTTTGCACGCTCGCTCTAAAACGGTGAAGGGAAACATCGTGATGAAACCCGCTTACGCGCTTTGGAGTGGTGGGCTCTGGCCGTGGTTGTAATACCACCCACCGAACAAAGCCATGCCGTCAACCGACCTAGTCGGGTTTCGGGATGATGTTCGGGGAACCATCGGGGAGACGGGTCTGAGCAGCCACTCAACTGCCGTCTCTCTCTAGATCTATGTGCTCCATCTTAGGCCACATCATCGCTTCACATCAGGCGAGATAGTGGCCAAACATAGACCTATTAGGTGTAAAAAAAAACCTACTGTTTGTCAAAGAACTGTATATTTTTACATTCCACGCACTCCACTTTTCCAACGCCCTCAACCACAGGTCAAACATAAGACTGGTACAGTTACTGGTGGTAGGTTTCTCGTATGCGAGAGACCGTCTGGGTGGGTACTCAGCCTTTGCTAGTTATTCAGCCGCCAAGCAATAGTGCGCGAGCATTACTGTGTACCGGTTTGAAGGGCATTGTAGCCAGCGAAATTACTGGGCATTATGAGACTCAATAGCTAACTGTCTCAGGGTGACGAGCGCAGTGCAGTGCCGCGCAGGATTTTGCAAAACAAAGTTCTGGGTGGTGCTGTTATTGTTATGGGCTGGCGTATTGCTTACCATCTGGCAAACGACCAGCTCGTGTCGTTATTTAGGTACATTGAAAAAAAGACGACAAACCATGAATACTGTCAACGTATTCTTATTATTCTTCCAGGTGGGATACTCAATCCTGGAGAACATAGTGTCATGCATGGATCGCTCCAGGTCTATTATGCTGATCATCTCACAGCGGTTCCTGTTAAGCCAATGGTGTCAATTCGAAATGCATCTGGCGCAGCACAGGTAATTTTTAAATTCTAAAGTTCCAATCCAAGGTTGACTCGAAGAGATCGCTTTTAGCGAGAAGTCTAGAAACCAGGAGTTACGGGGGAGTTTTTCCTTATAATGCACAAATATTTGTCGCGGTTAGTTAGTAGTAGAAACAAATAGTTGTCATCCACCAACCCGCATTCATCCACCAACTCGCACTTATCCAACAACCCGCACTCATCCACCAACCCGCACTCATCTACCAACCCGCACTCATCCAACAACCTGCACTCATCCACCAACCCGCACTCATCCACCAACCCGCACTCATCCACCAACCCGCACTCATCCACCAACCCGCACTTATCCACCAACCCACACTCGTCCACCAACCCGCACTCGTCCACCAACCCGCACTCATCCAACAACCCGCACTCATCCAACAACCCGCACTCATCCACCAACCCGCACTCATCCACCAACCCGCACTCGTCCAACAACCCGCACTGGGCCAGCATGGTGGATTACGGCCCATACTCTTTTTTAAGAGAAGGCCCATGTCCCAGCAATGTACCTCAATGGTGCATGTTGTATGAGCCACTACACCACAGAGGCTGTCTTTAGTTTGTAAGTTGTTTTCATGTACTGATTATTTTTGTTTGATATACAATAATGCATTTTGTATTGTATTGTATTTTATTGTAATAAAATACAAACAACTTTATTGTAGGTACCTACGTAACATGCAATTGGTGTAGCGCTCGAAGCGTAGCTTGCCTAGTCGTAACAGATCTGCTAGGTCAAGCAACGTTAGCAGCGGCCACCACTTGGATGGGTGATCGTTAACTCGTGGTAGGTCTCTCGTATGCGGGAGGTCGACTGAGTAGGTACCACCGCTTTGCCAGTAATTTGCGCAAGCATTACTGTGTTCCGGTTTTAAGGGCATTGTGGCCAGCGAAATTACTGGGCATATGAGACTTAATATCTGATGTCTCGGAGTGATGAGCGCAATGCAGTGTTACACAGTGCTTTTTTGGTATTAACAGCTCTGGGTGGCACTGCAACTGTTATAGGCAGGCGTGGCGCTTACCATCAGGCGAACGAATTGCTCGTCTCATCACTCAGTACTATAAAAAAGTTTTTAAAATTTTTATACTTTCTTCTATTATGTTATATTTTTGTCGTTTTCAGGCTTCTTGAAACCCGTCGAGAAGACCTAACCCTGGTTCTTCTAGAAGAAATCCCGCGGCGTCTCCGACCGAACACTTTACACTACCTTATGATGACAAAGACCTATATCGTTTGGCCTAAAGACGAGAACGAACGAAGCTTGTTCTGGAAACGACTGAACAAAACCCTTGTCACAATAAAGCAGAAACAAGGATCGACCGAAAGCGTGTCTTTGGCATAAAAAACGATAAAACCGTAACCGTAATACGCGAACACGGATTATTTGCAAGATAGTTTTCTTATCGACATATCAAGATATTGGTCTGTTATCGATATATCGGTGTGTTATCGATACAACGGTGTGTTATTGACACCTCGAAGTGTTATCGATATATCGATGTGCTATCGATATATCGGTGTGTTATCGATACAACGATGTGTTATTGATACATCGAAGTGTTATCGATATATCGATGTGCTATCGATATATCGGTGTGTTATCGATACAACGATGTGCTATTGATATATCGATGTGTTATCGATATATCGATGTGCTATCGATATATCGGTGTGTTATCGATACAACGATGTGTTATCGATACAACGATGTGCTATTGATATATCGATGTGTTATCGATACATCGATGTTTTATCGATATATCTTTTCGGGTTGTTCCCATATTGTAACCCTTAGTGGGGGACAAGAGGAAAAATGTTACCCGTTGACCGACATCAGAAACAACCCAGCTTTTCCTAGAGGACGTAAAACGAATAAAAAAAAATATATACAAATATATTATAAGAGTATACCGTACAATGTAAGTGCGAGGACTATTATTGGAGATATGGAAATTACTTATGATTATTATGGGCTTTTGAGGTGAATTTTTAATGGATGAGTTGATCTATGATATGAGACTTCGGCACCTACCAGCCGCCTCTTTATTATAATTATTATTTAAGACAGTCAGACAGACAGGCACATCTTGTAACCTATGACGATACGAAAACTTTCTCGCAGGTAATTCGTGATCAAGCCAGGCACTGTTTTGTTTTGGTTGAATTCAATGAAATAAGTTCTTTATTTATATCGAAATTGTAAGGAATGCATTTTTGTACCTGTTCGAAGTAGGTATGTTGTTTAGATCTTGGGGAAATATTACATGTAAGAATACTGTTTTTGAGTTATGTATTTTTATAAGCATGCATAAAGAAAATAAAAGTTTTGAAAGAAAATTATGACTGTTAGGATTTTAACCCGCATTTTAAAATGATAACACGCATTTTTAACTAAATGATAACTCATTATGAAGTTCTTAAAAAAGTCATTGGTGCGAGGCCAGTGGGATTCGAACTCCGGTGCGTCACATCGAAAGTCACAAAAGTTCGCGCTGAGCCACACGCGTCCACAAACATTTTTTGTCGTTCATAAGTGCGTCTGTGATGTCAAACCTAAACAAAGAACTTTTGAACTTTAATAATATTGTTAAAACCACATATTTAACAAATAACAAAAGTTATCAAAAATGCCATCTTGATGTTTTTTTCACTGTTTTTACAGCTTACAATCCGTTATGTGTGGATTTAACACTTGCTCGGTTTGCCATCACTGACGCACCTATGAACGTCAATTATTACAATGACTCTACCACCGTATCGTAAAAAGAACCAACTCAGAAGATACGGCAAGAAACTGAGGGGCAACGCACCAGTAATTCCCCAAGTGTTGCAGATGTCCATAGGCGACGGTAACCGTTTACCATCCAGGCGGGCCGTCTGCTAGCTTATCCATTATTAATATATATATTTTTTTAATGAAACAAGATTTCGCCACACCGCGCGCCGTCATATTGTTTCTTACTGTGCTACATTTTTCCCCTTAGCCCAACTTCTTTAAACTGGGGGACAACAGGAACAAACACCTATCATGTTCGGAAGAATTTTAACAGTGTTCTCCCACTTTTTAACCGACTTCAAAAAGGAGAAGGTTCTATATTCAATTGTTTTTTTTTATGTTTGTTACGTCAGAACTCCGTCATTCATGAACCGATTTGGAAAATTCTTTTTGCGTTGGGTTTAGTATAGCTACGAAATGGTCCCATATAAATTTCAACGATATTTGAGCTTGTACTTCGAAGATACATTGAAGTCGGTTTTTTTGTTTGATAAAACGTATACTGGTATTTATTTCTTTTAACAAGTGGGGAACAACTGGTAAAATTCTTCTTGTTCCCCACTAGGGCATATAGGAAGGGGATGTTAGGAACAACCCATAAAAAAGTACAACAGTAAGAAACAAAGGAGACTTGGGTTAAACGTAGAACTGTTGAATTTCTATATTTGCCAAGTCCATTCTTATTGCGCTAGGCAAATACTTACAACCAGTAATGGAAATTATTGTCTTTTTCATTAATTTCATTAGCAGGTGAAATATTACTTGTTAGCATAATGCTACTTGCTATTACGATGCTAATTGCTAATATGAAATATAGCAGTTGGTAATTCAAGATTTAATGCGAAATTTCATTATTCAATATGTTATTTATATTATTTATTTTATTTATTTATTGTGAAACGCCATAGGTGTACATATTACTATAATATATATGGCATTCTAAGGTTGTATTGTGCTGATATGTACACCTATTACAGGCGAATACATCAATCATCATCATCAATATGGTTCGCAATCGCAACAGCTTTAGCATTAGCAGACCCCCAGAGTTCGCATTAATGCGGGATTGAGTCATAAGGTTATTCAACGACATGCTCGCTCAACAAATATAGATATCTTCCATGATCAGGCGGGCACCTGCCTGCCTTATCATGGACTTCTGAACTTTGAGAAGTGGACTTTTGGCTTACCTTAGTTTCGCCATGCAATGTGTTGAACTTTGAAAGAAACATGTGTAGTGAATTAATTAATAAATGAGAAACGCGCATGCTGCTTACGTCGCATGCTAAACGATGAATTTTAGCATTCATCGAATTTGGAAACTTCAATTAATTTGATAAATCTATATAAATAAAAATGAATGTTTGTGTGTTTGTCTTTTATGCGATCTTAAACCATTGATCCGACTGTGATGAAAATATGGTGGGTTCGGGAATCGAACCGGTTAAAATAACATCCTGTACTTTTATGGCACTCATGTCATGTCATGTCAATCATATGCGTGTCTGGTGCGGTAAAAAAAACCAGCCGGTATAAAAAAAAAAAAGTATAAATCATTTCATTCGTTCTACTTATTATCTACTGCACACTATCCTCTTTTAAATGTTTTTCTTACCCTATGGTTGTCTGGAAGAGATCGCTGCTTAGCGATAAGACCGCCCTGTACTTATTGATTATGTATTACCATGTGTAATTCTGTTTTCTTTTTTAAGTGCAATAAAGTGTTATCTATCTATCTATCTATCTATAAAAATAATGTGGTATTGCAACGCATGCCGGGCACCCACAGCTAATGCTAAGATAAATTTAGCAGCTTATCGCAGCTAATACTAATTATTCCAATAATACTTACAAGCAGTGATCGTTACTTCGTTTCTCATCCTTTTCGGCTGCGGAGGAGTCACTAACAAATCCAGATTGAGAACACCCCCGCATATTCTAGAAAAAAAAAGATTCTAAGTCGTTTTTTCTTTTTTATCGTTTTTTTGTCCACTATCTCGCCTGATGTTAAGCGACGATATGGCCGCAGATGGAGCACATAGATCTAGAGGGAGACGACAGTTGAACGACTGCTCAGACTCGTCTTCTGATGGTTCACCGAACATCATCCCGAACACGACTAGGTCGCTTGATGTAGATCCGTTGTCCCCGTAAGCAGTGACCCCATTGAACGGGGACAGTGGTACTTTAATAAAATATTTTAAAATACGTCCCGATGTCCCCTTACTGTTTCCATTGATATACTTAGGCCGCGTTCAGAAATCACCCAGTTAATGTAATTATTACCCTAACGCCGTTCAGAAATGACTCAGGTGAACTTTGACATTTACCCTGAGCCGTTCAGAAAACCAATTGGGGAGAGTAAAAGTTCACCTGACAGGTGAAAATATTCACCGATAAAAAAGCGGGTTACGATTCTCACCTGTCAGGTAATAGTTGTCAGTTGTCATTTTCCTTTACATTTTGCAATATTTTTTGCATTGATTTTTTGTACATATAAATATAAAAAGCGATTCGTGTATTTGAAGCAAAATATAAGGTAAAATTCCAATATTAGCCAAAATAACGCAGTTATATCTAATAAACAAAAGCGCGGGAAATCTCGGTCTTGAAAATGATTGGTTTTGATTGGCTGGCTTATTGTATTACTCGATGCCCGTTCAGAAAGGCGCTAGTTAATTTTTAACTTGGCATATCACTGAGATTAACTGACAAGTATTCACTCGTGAACATTTACCCATTTCTGAACGCGGCCTTAGTAAATAAAGTAAACTTTACATGGAAAAACTACTTTGTGGCGCTTCGCCGGGCGCTGCCGCGGCACGCTCGCTTCGCTCGCTCGGCTCGCACCATGTGGTCACAGTTCTAACATAACCTAACCTAGTACTGTATTTCCATAAAGGGGACAATGGTACGAAAATTTAATGAACCTACATAATTATTTAGCGGGATTACACTAGATATTTTCGTTGCGTTTCAGATTTATTCTCCAGTTCTCTGTTTTGGTCTAATACTGACCTGTATTTTCTTAGGTTTACTTCCCCGGCCCTGGTCCTTGTAAGACAAGTCTTCAAGTATTTGTGGAACGCCTTCTCTGAAAAAGATTGATAGACAGATAGATAGAGAGAGATAGATAGATAATTATATACATATATATATATATATATACAGATAGAAAGATAGATAGATGGGTAGATGGGTGGAAGGATGGATGGATAGATATATATATATATATATATATATATATATATATACAGATAGAAAGATAGATAGATATACAGATAGATAGATAGATAGATATGAAGATAGATAGATAGATAGATAGATAGATAGATAGATAGATAGATAGATAGATAGATAGATAGATAGATAGATAGATAGGTAGATAGAGAGATAGATAAACACTAAAAGTCATCAACTTAAAGAAAAAGAAAGAAAAACAATCGTGTATTCGTCACACAAAAACAACAAACAACAATAACATTTAAATACATATATGTTTAGCGTGTCGAATGGGGCTCAGCTAGCTAGCTCAGCCGTCGACCAGTTTCATGTCTGGGTGTTGTGGGAGTATGGTCCTCGTAGTTCCTGGTTCCCTAGATACAGGGGATCCTAGTTAGGGGTCAGGATCTATATGTATCTATGTAAAAATAGAACAAAAATAACGGACTTCAATTCATATTTTCGGAGTCCGAAGTCGAATATCGATGCAATTTATATGGAACCACCTTGTAGCTGTACTGAACCCAACGCAAAAAGAACTTACGAATCGATTTATAAAATTTAATGATGGAGTTCTGAGGTAACAAACATAAAAAAAAAACAATTGAATTGATAACCTCCTTTTTTCCTCAAGTCGGTTTAACAAAAAGTTTTTTTCAGGCCTTTGTTAAATCAAGTTCAAAATTCAAACTCCGTTAGTTTTTTCCATTCAAAGGTTGACTGGAAGAGATCGCTTTAAGCGATAAGTGAGGACTTGTACTATCCTAATCCTTATATAATATTATAAATGCGAAAGTTTGTGTTACCGTAACTACTGAACGTATTTTGATCAAATTTGGAATGCAGATAACTTAAGATCCGAATTAACACAAAGGCGAATCTCATTTTCGAAAATCATCCCCTAAGGGATGGTAAAGTTTCTATGGAAAATTTTATTCATTGGTTCTATTCTCTCAAAACTTGGTACAAATAAACTTTAACACAACATGTATTTTTTGTTTTGTCAAAACTACCCTTAAGAATGGTGCAAAGGAGTTGTGAAGTTTGCGACATATCAATCCCCATGCGGGCGAAGCCGCGGGGCGCAGCTAGTACTTTATAAGTCTTTCGTGTACCTTGTTAATTTCTTGTTCGGTGTACAGTAAAGCGTTATTGTATTGAAATGAAATGAAATGAAATGAAATGAAATGAAATGAAATGAAATGAAATGAAATGAAATGAAATGAAATGAAATGAAATGAAATGAAATGAAATGAAATGAAATGAAATGAAATGAAATGAAATGAAATGAAATGAAATGAAATGAAATGAAATGAAATGAAATGAAATGAAATGAAATGAAATGAAATGAAATGAAATGAAATGAAATGAAATGAAATGAAATGAAATGAAATGAAATGAAATGAAATGAAATGAAATGAAATGAAATGAAATGAAATGAAATGAAATGAAATGAAATGAAATGAAATGAAATGAAATGAAATGAAATGAAATGAAATGAAATGAAATGAAATGAAATGAAATGAAATGAAATGAAATGAAATGAAATGAAATGAAATGAAATGAAATGAAATGAAATGAAATGAAATGAAATGAAATGAAATGAAATGAAATGAAATGAAATGAAATGAAATGAAATGAAATGAAATGAAATGAAATGAAATGAAATGAAATGAAATGAAATGAAATGAAATGAAATGAAATGAAATGAAATGAAATGAAATGAAATGAAATGAAATGAAATGAAATGAAATGAAATGAAATGAAATGAAATGAAATGAAATGAAATGAAATGAAATGAAATGAAATGAAATGAAATGAAATGAAATGAAATGAAATGAAATGAAATGAAATGAAATGAAATGAAATGAAATGAAATGAAATGAAATGAAATGAAATGAAATGAAATGAAATGAAATGAAATGAAATGAAATGAAATGAAATGAAATGAAATGAAATGAAATGAAATGAAATGAAATGAAATGAAATGAAATGAAATGAAATGAAATGAAATGAAATGAAATGAAATGAAATGAAATGAAATGAAATGAAATGAAATGAAATGAAATGAAATGAAATGAAATGAAATGAAATGAAATGAAATGAAATGAAATGAAATGAAATGAAATGAAATGAAATGAAATGAAATGAAATGAAATGAAATGAAATGAAATGAAATGAAATGAAATGAAATGAAATGAAATGAAATGAAATGAAATGAAATGAAATGAAATGAAATGAAATGAAATGAAATGAAATGAAATGAAATGAAATGAAATGAAATGAAATGAAATGAAATGAAATGAAATGAAATGAAATGAAATGAAATGAAATGAAATGAAATGAAATGAAATGAAATGAAATGAAATGAAATGAAATGAAATGAAATGAAATGAAATGAAATGAAATGAAATGAAATGAAATGAAATGAAATGAAATGAAATGAAATGAAATGAAATGAAATGAAATGAAATGAAATGAAATGAAATGAAATGAAATGAAATGAAATGAAATGAAATGAAATGAAATGAAATGAAATGAAATGAAATGAAATGAAATGAAATGAAATGAAATGAAATGAAATGAAATGAAATGAAATGAAATGAAATGAAATGAAATGAAATGAAATGAAATGAAATGAAATGAAATGAAATGAAATGAAATGAAATGAAATGAAATGAAATGAAATGAAATGAAATGAAATGAAATGAAATGAAATGAAATGAAATGAAATGAAATGAAATGAAATGAAATGAAATGAAATGAAATGAAATGAAATGAAATGAAATGAAATGAAATGAAATGAAATGAAATGAAATGAAATGAAATGAAATGAAATGAAATGAAATGAAATGAAATGAAATGAAATGAAATGAAATGAAATGAAATGAAATGAAATGAAATGAAATGAAATGAAATGAAATGAAATGAAATGAAATGAAATGAAATGAAATGAAATGAAATGAAATGAAATGAAATGAAATGAAATGAAATGAAATGAAATGAAATGAAATGAAATGAAATGAAATGAAATGAAATGAAATGAAATGAAATGAAATGAAATGAAATGAAATGAAATGAAATGAAATGAAATGAAATGAAATGAAATGAAATGAAATGAAATGAAATGAAATGAAATGAAATGAAATGAAATGAAATGAAATGAAATGAAATGAAATGAAATGAAATGAAATGAAATGAAATGAAATGAAATGAAATGAAATGAAATGAAATGAAATGAAATGAAATGAAATGAAATGAAATGAAATGAAATGAAATGAAATGAAATGAAATGAAATGAAATGAAATGAAATGAAATGAAATGAAATGAAATGAAATGAAATGAAATGAAATGAAATGAAATGAAATGAAATGAAATGAAATGAAATGAAATGAAATGAAATGAAATGAAATGAAATGAAATGAAATGAAATGAAATGAAATGAAATGAAATGAAATGAAATGAAATGAAATGAAATGAAATGAAATGAAATGAAATGAAATGAAATGAAATGAAATGAAATGAAATGAAATGAAATGAAATGAAATGAAATGAAATGAAATGAAATGAAATGAAATGAAATGAAATGAAATGAAATGAAATGAAATGAAATGAAATGAAATGAAATGAAATGAAATGAAATGAAATGAAATGAAATGAAATGAAATGAAATGAAATGAAATGAAATGAAATGAAATGAAATGAAATGAAATGAAATGAAATGAAATGAAATGAAATGAAATGAAATGAAATGAAATGAAATGAAATGAAATGAAATGAAATGAAATGAAATGAAATGAAATGAAATGAAATGAAATGAAATGAAATGAAATGAAATGAAATGAAATGAAATGAAATGAAATGAAATGAAATGAAATGAAATGAAATGAAATGAAATGAAATGAAATGAAATGAAATGAAATGAAATCTTTTATTTGCAATACATGTTGGTACTTACATTAAAGATGTTATTTTAAAGATGATTGGATCCGTACATAGTCAATTATTAGTGACATGGAAAGATTAAATACATAAAATAACAGTTTAATAACATTTATAAGTAAATTTCATTTGGAATCACATTATTATTATATTTCAATTATAATGTCAGAAATAAAATTATACACAATTGAAATTAATTTACATAATATGGACATGGATTTGATTCCAATAATATGTCAATAATTTATTATTATTATAATAGTTATTCTTAGTAAAATAATCAATCTTTGACATGAATAAAATGTAGTAAGTATTGTCAATTAAATCATATCAGCCTGGGTATAACTTTCGTGTGCGAATTTAAAAAAGTCTGTCAAATTGTATTGTAAAATATCATACCGTTTGATTCTGCAATGAAAGTTCTAGGGTCGGGTAAAAACGGTGGTTCACTCATGTGCAGATTGTCCAAGTCCTCTTTTTCTTTCTCGTTTTTCGTGTATCTAAAATAAATAAGGAAAACATCGTGAGGAAACCGACATGTTTTTTTATTATATAGACAAACAAGCAGACGGTCCGCCTGGACGGTAAGCGGTTACCGTCGCCTATGGACACCTGCAACACTCGGGGCATTACTGGTGCGTTGCCTACCTTTAAGGACGATTTTCACCCTTCTTTTAAATATAGATGTTATAGCATGTTATAGCTCCGCGTGTGTCATGTCCAAGAATTAATTACAAAAATCTTTTTCGATTTGTAACGTACGTTCGTACGGATTGGTAGTCTCAAGGTATGAACCCGTATGAAGCCAGCGTGGCGGTTTCTTTTTAATGTAACTGAAAAGCGAAACAACTGGTCGTTTGCCTGATGGTACGCAATACGCCAGCCCATAACAATAACAGCACCACCCAGAACTTTGTTTTGCAAAATCCTGCGCGGCGCTGCACTGCGCTCCTCGCCCTAAAACAATTAGCTGTTGAGTCTCATAATACCTAGTAATTTCGTTGGCTACAATGCCCTTCAAACCGGAACACAGTAATGCTTGCGCACTACTGCTTGGTGGCAGATTAACTGGAAAAGCTGTGGTAGGTACCACAGCTTTTCTAGTTATTCTGTCTCTCAGTTATTAGGTGCCGTCAAGCGACCTAGTCGTATTTCAGGATGATGTTCGGTGAACTATCGGGGAGACGGGCCTGAGCAGCCGCTCAACTGCCGTCTCCCTCTAGATCTATATGCTCCATCTTAGGCCACATCATCGCTTCACATCAGGCGAGATAGTGGCTAAATACAGATCTATAAGGCGTAAAAAAAGGTCTCTCGTATGCGGGAGGCCGTCTGGGTAGGTACCCAGACGGCCTCCCGTATAGCCGCATACGAGAGACCTACCGCGAGTAAAAGTAGTAATTTGTATGTAAGTATTAACTCACGGGTTAGCCTTCAAGAAGGCTTCTAGAGCTCGCGTCTTCTCCCTAACGTCCTTATAGAAAGCCGTCCTTATTGCTTCTTGCTCTGTCTTCAGCTTGCAGCACTCCATTTGTTCTTTCACGTTGAACACAAATAGATCTGGATACGAAACAATTATTTTTTTAGAAAAAAACAAACACCGACTTCAATGTATCTTCGAAGTCCAAGGTCAAATATCCATGAAATTTATATGGGACCACTTCGTAGCTACAAGCAAAAAGAATTTTCCAAATCGGTTCACAAATGACGGAGTTCTGAGGTAACAAACATAAAAAAATATAAAAAAGATTAAAAAAAATACAATCGAACAGAGAACCTCCTCCATTTTTGAAGTCGCCTAACAATACTTAATTTGGATACAAAACAGATTAATATGGATCTGGATATGAAACAGAAATAATAAATATTTTAGAGAGCGAGTGTGGCTCAGCGGGAACTCGTGCGCCTTTCGATCCGACGCACCTGGGTTCGAATCCCGACTCGGCCACTATCTCGTGATGTGAAGCGATCATGTGGCCTAAGATGGAGCACATAGATCTAGAGAGCGACGGCAGTTGAGCGGCTGCTCAGACCCGTCTCCCCCGTGGGTTCACCGAACATCCCGAAACACGACTAGGTGACGGCATGGCTTTGTTCGGTGGGTGGCATTACAACCACAGCCAGAACCTACCACTCCAAAGCGCGCCAGCGGGTTTCATCACGATGTTTTCCTTCACCGTTTTAGAGCGAGCGTGCAAAATCTGCACTTAACTATAAGCACAGAATACTAAGGGACAGAAACATCACTCAGCAAAGAAATTTAAACAAATAGCGACTCTTGCTATGACGCAATAAAATTCAATTCAGCTCGCGTGGCGCTGCATACCTACCAGTCATATTAACCTACAAAGCGCCTCTCTTTCTATCGCATAGCTCTTATCTTTTCTGACGCGGCACGTGTAACGACGCGCGACCCGCCGTCGGTGTCCTGCTATGTACTTGTAGCTTCGAACCTACAGTGCGGAGTGCGCTAGGCCTGCTATAAGTCATTCATCTCGCATATTCACATACCTACGTATCTATCTGGCATTTCTGCAAGTAGCGCAAAGCTGCGGGAGCTCTCGCTAAGTAAGTCGATCATGGAGCGCGCGGCGCGGACAGCCACGCAGGTGCCGTCGATGATCTTAGGCAGTTTCACCGCTACTTGCATTGCTGGGAAAGACAGCTCTACTGGCTCTCTGGAAGGGAAAGAGTTAACTGAGAAAGCAGTAGTGCGCATTACTGTGTGCTGGCTTGAAGCATTCTAATGAAAAAAGCATACTATACAGTAAGTAATTACATAGAAGACAAAGATGCATGGAACATTCATCTTCTTCCAAGTAGCCAACTGGCACATAAGATAAATAATATTGTCAAAAACAAACATAAAATATTGTAACAAAAGTTCTTATAAAAAATGCCCCTTAGTTTCTTGCCGTATCTTCTGAGTAGTGGTTCTTTTTCCGATACGGTGGTAGAGTCGTTGTAATAATTGACGTTCATAAATGCGTCTGAGACGGCAAATTTGAATAAAGAACTTTTGAATTTGAAAGGGCAAGTCAGTAAAATGACGATGCTGGCATGTCTTGGGGTGATGAGCGCAATGTAGTGCTACGCAGATCTTTTTTGTAGTTTCCGAGATAAAACATAAATAAGTTTAACCATTCGAGACGAATATTCTCCAAAAAACTTTATTGAATCATAATTCGAAAACTACAAAAATCGGGGGAGCATGGGTTTTATTTTACGCCTAATAGATCTATGTTTGGCCACTACCTCGCCTGATGTGAAGCGATGATGTGGCCTAAGATGGAGCACATAGATCTAGAAAGAGACGGCAGTTGAGCGGCTGCTCAGACCCGTCTCCCCGATGGTTCACCGAACATCATTCCGAAACAACCAGGTCGCTTGACGGCATGGCTTTGTTCGCTCGTATTACAACCACAGCCAGAGCCTACCACTCCAAAGCGCGTAAGCGGGTCTCATCACGATGTTTTCCTTCACCGTTTTAGAGCGAGCGTGCAAAATCTGCACTTAACTATAAGTCATTGGTGCAGGGCCGACACGGGATTCGAACCCAGGTGCGTCGGATCGAAAGGCGCACGAGTTCCCGCTGAGCCACACTCGTTCTGTATAAAGATATAAGAGATACCACCGGGAGAGGGAATTGAAATTGTTTGAGGTCGCTGTTTGAACCTTCCTGTATAAGTATCGTATACGCGGGGAATATGAAATAATATAGGATCGACAGACTAGAGCGATTAAATGGCGGGAGGTCACTGGCGTGCTTTGCGATAAAAAGATGCCGCCTAAGCTCAAAGGTCTAGTGTACAAAAGCATTGTTCGACCTGTGCTCCTTTATGGTAGCGAGACATGGCCCGCACTAAAACGACATGTCAATGAGCTTCATGTCACCGAAATGAAGATGCTGCGGTGGATGTGCGGCGTTACACATATAGATCGTATACGTAACGAGCACATCCGCGGCAGCCTCGGAGTACGGGACATAGCAGACAAGCTCCAGGAAAGTCGTTTGAGGTGGCTAGGTCATGTCCTTCGCAGACCGGAGGAGTACGTCGGCAATCAGTGCCTAGACCTTGTAGTATCAGGAGCAAGATCTCGAGGCCGGCCTAAGACGCGATGGCTTAACGTCGTCAATGCAGACATGAGAGTCAATAGACTTACAATGTAGGATGCAGAAAACCGCGCGAAGTGGAGAGAAAGGAGCAGGAAAGCGGACCCTGGCCGAAGCCGGGATTAATCACGCTAGGCAGAAGAAGACAGACTAGAGCGAGTGTGGCTCAGTGGAAACATTTGCGACTTTCGATCCGACGCACCCGAGTTCGAATCCCGCTGGCCCCGCACCGCTAACTTTCTTAAGTTATGTGCGGATTTAACACTCGCTCTAAAAACGGTGAAGGAAACCGGCATGTCCAAGGATTTATCACATACATTCAAGGTCATGTGACCAACATGCAATGAACCAACCTGGTGGATTATAGCCCATACTTTTTCTAAGAGAGAAGGTCCGAGTCCCAGCAGTGGGAACGTAATGGGCTGATGATGATAGAGTCGGTATATTTTGATCTAGGTAAAATTCCATGTCTAGATTAAAGACAACTCACGGCTCATGCTCCACAGGCTTGGGTTTCCTGGTCGGCATCCTCACAGCGACCCACAGGTTCAGCCTGAGACCCTTGAACTCGCGCTGGTACGTGGCCAGCTTAATGCTCTCCCATTTGAGGTTCTTCTCCAGGTCACGGAGAAGCGAATAGGACGCCATTTGGATGGTAGATGCTAGCTGAGCTCGCATCGCTAGACGTACCTGAGAAATTGCAACCATTACTATCATTATCGACAAGTATTTTTTTATTCAGAGTGAGCTCTGTGTGGCTCAGCGGGAGCACGTGTGACTTTCGATCCGACGTACCCGAGTTCGAATCCCGCTGGCCCCGCACCACTGACTTTCTTAAGTTATGTGCGGACTTTAACACTTGCTCTAAAAACGGTGAAGGAAAACAATGGAAGAAAACCGGTATGTCCAAGGATTCATCACAAAAATTCAAAAATTCATGACAGACATGTGAGATTTACCAACCCGCACTGGGCCAGTGTGGTAGATTATGGCCTATACTATTCTACAGAATACACTACGAAGAGTTTGCTCTCAGGAACTGCATAATTAAAACCACTATCGCCACTCCACCATTGGATACCAAGATGTCAGCACCGGAACTAAGTGGAACGCACCGCCTAATCACCGCCAAGGAATTATTTTGGATCTTTCTTAATACCATACAGCGAATTACTGTATTTCTTGTTATATACAACCAGGGTATGTTCAAATCAATTTTACCTATTTCCTGTCCTCATCTTTTAAAAAGGCTTAATATCTAAAAAAATCTCGGACCCGTATTCGTTAATTTTTAATTATAAGTATAAACTTTGAGTTTGAAGATTCTAGGACAATCTAATAACTTTTTTCCATACAAACTTCACCCCCCATTTAATCCCCCCATATGCAGATTTTTCTAAATTCCAATAGCCTATATTTTAAGTTAAGATGTATGCTATCAAACACTGAAAACCGCATTAAAATCCGTTCGGTAGTTTTCGAGTCTATAGATAACAAACACAAACAAACAAACTGTTACCGCCATGTTTGCATTGATGCAACTTCAATATGATAGGCTTTCCCTTTCTTACATGGTAATTAGGTGATTTGCTTTCCTTGTCCCTCACCTATCCATATCCCGCCACGCATCTGTCAAAGCAGTAGCAAAAATATCTTATCCGCGACCAGTCATATAAATCTGGGAAGTCAGATAATCTTCCAAAGTGTAATTACACTGATTACCACAACCGTGAAGTGCAAGTGAGCCGCCGTCTGCACTGCCGCGAGTGCCTTACGTGAGTGCCTACCGCGATCTCTGCCTGGAGGTAAATTCAGGACTTCAGGCTCAGGACTTCAGGTTCAACGGACTTCCCGCGAGAGCGACACAGAGGAGGAAAAAAGGTGCGTGGTGTCCAATTTCTATACCTAAGCAGATCTGCCGAAATACCATGTAGGTAACTAGTGTACCTAACGATTTTCAATTACAGTCCACTAAAATAATTATAAATTTAATTGAGGCCATAAGACTTAGGGCGCATACCGCATCCCGCGGCGCAAAAAAAGGCCGCTTCAAAAACAGACAAGAATTCTAAAAACCATCGATTTGTGTTCAGTAACCTCTAAATAGTCGATCCAAGTTGGTTTTACAAAAATATCTTCAATGTACAGAATTGGCTTTTTTTCCATTTTTATAATAGTATACAGATAGGCAAACATTTGGCCACTGTCTCACCCGATGGAAAGTGACGACGCGGTCGACGATGGATCATGCTTGCCTAGAAGATACCGATTCACTCGGGACTTGAAGACACCTAGATTATAAGTATCGGGAAACATTTGCCAAATACTTGAAAAAGCACGACGTAGCATTGCACTCATCACCCCGAGACATCAGATGTTAAGTCTCATATGCCCAGTAATATCGCGGGCACAATTCCCTTCAATCCGGAACACAGTAATGCATGCGCACTACTGCTTGGCGGTAGAGTAACTGGCAAAGCTGTGGTACCCAGCCACACGGCCTCCAGCATACGAGAGACCTACCACGAGTTAAAACTCACCTCATTGTAGCCCTCTACTTGTAGTTTTGAATATTGTCTGGAGTTGGCCACAAACTCTTCTAACATTTGTAGCATCTGAAACAAATTGATTAGGTTTAATCTTATAGGTTCTCAGAGACTGATAAATGAATAACTAAAAAATAAAACAAGTGACAGATTAAAAAAACAATCTAAATACCACGTATTTAGGTCGGCATTACATACTAATAAATAGATTGAGAATGCATTGTCATCGAGTTGCGAGCTACCCTGAAACTTTCAGCCGGATAGCTAATCGGGAAGTGCTCGAAATTTGAGTTGCAAGATTCCACCCAGAACGACGGACGATCAATTAAAGTTATGTCTCTTCTCCTTTCCATAGGAAACCGACTAATATACCGGTATTTCATTTTACCGTTACCATTAACGTTAATTTGTGGTATCAATATTAAATTTTATACCGATATTTCGGTTTAAGAAATTTAGGTTAAAGTTACAAGTCAAGTAAAGTAAGTCAAGTTTCGCTGGCTACAGTGCCTTTCAAACCGGAACACAGCAATGCTTGTGCACTACTGCTTAGCTACATAGGTAGTCATATTTTTTTCTTTAAAGTAAGACAACGGTTGTAACTTACAGGGAGTGCTTCAATACATCGTCTTTCGAGCTCGTTGTCGTCGCAAGTCATGTTCATCTCCCACACGTGAAGGTAGGTGTTCATTTGGGTCACAATCCGAGGGTCGGGGAGACCGTCGCAGCGGAGGTACTGTTGCCACTAGAAAACAAGAAAGAGACTGATTAAAAATTAATTAAAAAACCACGTTTTTATGCGCCTTTTGAGGTTAGGTCGGCATTGCATTCTAATGATTGGATTTAGAATGCATTGTCATCGAGTTGTGAGCTACCCTAAAAGTTTCAGCCGGATAACTAATCAGGAAGTGCTCGAAATTTGAGTTGCAAGATTCTCGGAACGAAAGACAGGCATACAAGAAAGTGATATAGTAAAAACGTGTTAACAAAGTGCATAGCTGATGAACTCCTAGAGAAAATAAGAAGTGACAAAACGGTACGCCGTCTGGTCTGTGGACAGGCAGAGCAGATGGGGGTTTACGATAGAGAGACGAGCTGGATACGTACCTGAGACTGGCCTGTACTATCTCAGGACCACGAGACATGGAAGGTAGGTGGGGAGGCGTTCGCCCTGCAGTGGGACGACATGGGCTGAATATAATATATTAATAATGAAAATAATACGTACCTCAGCTTGCAACTGCTTCTTGTAGATATATTCCATTTTTTGTTTTTCGAATCCTGTGAAACATTAAAAAATAATATATATCTATCCCTTTCTATTATCTTCCCTAAATAGAACCTACACCATACGCGTCTATACGGTTATTTTTTTTATGTTATTGCGTAGATCCATCATAGGACAACCAGACGCACGGCTATGCAACATCCATACAATACATTTCGGAGAGTGTGCGTCGGAATTGCACCAACTAATTCCCCTTCAACAAGACAACTTTCCCCTACAAGACGTACGGCAACGCGCCACCGTTTCATGGTGGACATTTTTCCTGCGCGCACTAAGCGCTTCGCTTCCACTTTTATTATTAACGAGTGAAACTCTGTCAGAGTCAGTCATTCCCGATAGCTACTAATATACGATATAGGAATGTTCAAGTCTCGAGTGAACACTATTTTACTATATTGGTAAGCGTGCTAGATCGTCAACCGCATCGTCATTATCCATCAGGTGACAGTGGTCAAACGTAAGCCAATTAAGAAGAAAATAATTAATTTTTAGAAAAAAACAAAAACCGACTTCAATGTATCTTCGAAGTCCAAGGTCACATATCGATGAAATTTATATGGGACCACTTCGTAGCTATGCTGAACCCGACGCAAAAAGAATTTTTCAAATCGGTTCATAAATGACGGAGTTCTGAGGTAACAAACATAAAAAAAAAAATAAAAAAAAAATACAATCGAACAGAGAACCTCCTCCTTTTTTGAAGTCGGTTAAAAAAGGAAATGGTAGACATCCCTTCTATATGAACATAACATTTTGCTTCCACGTTTATCTTACGAACAGCAAAGCAGTGGAACGCATTGGCAACGTCTGTGTTTCCTAACAACTGACCTGGGAATCTTCAAATCGTGAGTGAATCTTCTAAGCGAGCGTGATACATCTTAGACCACATCATCGCTTAACGGTGAGATATTGGTCAAACGCAAACCTATTACTAGTAAATCAAAAGTGGTGAGACGAGCAGGTCTTTCATCTAATAGTAAGCAACGCGCCTGCCCATAATAGTTGCAGCACCACCCAGAACTTCTATGTAAAATTCTGCAGCGGCACTGCAGTGCACTCGTCACCCTGCGACAATAGCTCTTTAGTCTCATAATGCCCAGTAATTTCGCTGGTTATATGAATGAATGAATAACCCTTTATTGATACAGAAAAAGAAGCTTAAACAAACTTAACAATATAAAGTGTCACAAAGGGCGGATGGAAAGAAATAACATTATAAAGGAATAAAATATTTAGTGTCTTTCAATCAATCAATTAATCAAATCAAAAGTTCTTTATTCATTATTGGCAACACAGACGCACTTATGAACGTCAATCATCGGACTCCACCGTATCGGAAAAAGGACCACTACTCAGAAGATATGGCAAGACATTGAGGGGCATTTATTTAGAACTTTTGTTACTATTTTATGTTTGTTTTTGACAATATTATGTTTCTTATGCCAGTTGGCTACTTGGCAGAAGCGGAATGTTCCACGCATCTTTGTCCTCTATGTAATTACTAACTGTATAGTATGTTTTTTCATTAGAAATTTTTCACACGCAATTTGAATATACTTTCTGTGAGCTCCGTTATACATTTTGGAATTATATTGTAAAAACGTACACAATTGCCCATGAAGGACTTATTCGTTTTACTCAGTCTAAACCTAGGTACTGCAATTCTATCCTTATTTCTAGTGTTTGTTGTGATGGTCACTATTCACCTTGAATTTGTGCTGACTTTCAAACCGGAACACAGTAATGCACACTACTGCTTGCCGGTAGAATAACTGGCAAAGCTGTGATACCTACCCAGCCTTCCTTCCGCCTACGAGAGACCTACCCCGAGTAAAGTAATAAATATGAATATGAACAATTCCATTTTCACGGAGCTGCTGTACTCACTATGAAATAGCGTTACAGTCTTCTGCAGTAAGTCCCTCCTTATCTCCTGTTCAGCCATGTCTTTTGCCATCAGGTCTGCTCTTTCCTTAGCCAGGGCTAGCCTCTTCTCTTTCGCACCCGCCAGGATCGCTTGTCTGGAGGAGCGAGACAGAATATAATGAGGGGTATGGAAACTAACAGAAGATAAGGAATCAAAAGTAATAGGTCTGAATTACTGGACATAATTTAATAAATAAATAAATAACGCCCAACGATCACATACCTGTATGCTGGCTACTCACTAAGATTTCTTGTATCTAGGAAACCAGGAACTATGAGGACCATGGTCCCACAAAAACCAGACAAGAATTTAATGCTTGCGCTTTTCTTTTTTGCGTTTCTCTGTGCACAAATATTTTCACGTCACGGGTATCGAACCCGCAACCTCAGTGTTGAACGAGATTAAAGCCAACTTGCCCAACCACTATTACTACAAAGGCTTACGAAGGCATAAATGAGACTTAATATCTAATGTCTCGGGATGATGAGCGCAATACAGTGCTAAGCAGTAAATTTTATGGTATTAAAAGTTCTAGTGGCACTGCAATTGTTATGGGCTGGCATGGCGCTTACCATCAGGTGAACCACTTGCTCGTCTCATTACTTCCATAAATAAAGGTAAGGAATTATTGAAAGATAAGAGAGAGGAATCAGATGAACCTATGACGTAGAATGCGAGACCAGTCTCTTCTCTTTTTTTTACACTTAATAGATCTATGTCTGGCCACTATCTCGCCTGATGTGAAGCGATGATGTGGCCTAAGATGGAGCACATAGATCTAGAGAGGCGGCACTTGAGCGGCTGCTCATACCCGTCTCCCCGATGGTTCACCGAACATCATCCTGAAACACGACTAGGTCGCTTGACGGCATGACTTTGTTCGGTGGGTGGTATTACAACCACGGCCATAGCCTACCACTCCAAAGCGCGTAAGCGGGTTTCATCACGATGTCTCACCAGCAAGGATTGATTTTCTGGGTGACTGAGACAATATAAAAAGGAGTATGGAATCTAATAAAAGTTAAAGAGTCTAAAGGTCATCAAGGAATAATGAAAATACAGGAAACTAATAAAGAACAAAGATATAAGGGAAACGACAGTGATACGAGATACCTAGGAACTTCTATAAAGCAAACTAATAATAGGTTGGCACAATTAAGGAATCTAATGAACAAATTTTAAGGATATAACTATTATGAAGGGTACGTATGGAAACTATACTCCATCCGACCATTTATTTAACTTGTCATATACACGCCTATGAAGTTCCGTGATTATTGAAGTGATGAACGATAGTAGAAAAATGCAATACTTTGTATATTATTTTTACAATAGTGACGAGACGTGCGTATCATATTTTTTGAGGCCATAGATTGATAACCAAAATTATTAAGGTGATTTTTCCATAAAAAAATATAAAGTGTTGTTAAATATTAAGATATATATGACTTAAGTATATATTTATTATGTATATATTTAAGTATATATTTTATAATTAGGCTTGCATAATATGCCTATACTTATTATGTATATTTTAAGTTTATGTGGTTTAATATTTCCTATAACACACTTTACTGCACCGCTACCATTTTTTCTTGCACGTCCTGGATGACTGGTAGAAAATGCTATCTAGCATTAAGTCTTCCATGTACAAACTGTTTTGTGCTAAAGTATAAATAAATAAATAAATAAATATATATTTACATAAAGCATATAAAACAACCAAAATAAATAATATTTTTTTTATGAATACATGCAAAATAGCCATTTAAAATAGTCAAACACCTGTTTATTATAAAACAAAATACAAAACGTTGAGCAAAAATGGAATATCAATTTGTTAAATCGATTAAAACTGATTCATAAATAAAAACGATTGTTTTCAGAAATCGAATCAGTAACGCAATTAGGACATCACTAATCGAACTGTCAAAAGTTAAATAAATTGTTGGACGGAGTATAATTACCTATTTAAAAGAAATTCCTTCACCCGATAACCGAACATCTTAAATCGTATATCCGATAAGATCGGAAGTGTAAGGCAATCATCTTAAATATCATTACATTTATTAACGTTGACAGGCCTAGTGCACTCCGCACTGTAGGTACGAAGCTACAAGTACATAGCCGGACACCGACGGCGGGTCGCGCGTTACACGTGCCGCGTCAGAAGAGATAAGAGCGGCGCGATAGAAAGAGAGGCGCTCTGTAGGTTAATATGACTGGGAGGTATGCAGCGCTACGCGAGCTCAATTGAATTTTATTGCGTCATAGCAAGAGTCGTTATTTGTTTAAATTTCTTTGCGGAGTGATGCTTCTGTCCCTTAGTATTCTGTGACGTTGGTTACGTTAATTTGACTTTAAATGTTTCTGAAAAAATATCCGTTGCTACACATCCGGTTTTGGATGACAATAAAGGAAATCATTTAAGGAAATATATAAATAAATACATTCAACGATTACATACATAGATCCCGGCCCCTAACTAAGATTCCCTGTATCTAAGAACTACGAGGACCATGGACCCACAACGCCCAGACACGAAACAAAATGCTTGCGCTTTATTTCTGTTGCATTTGTTCCAATGCGAGAATCGAACCCGCAATCTCAGTGGTGTATAAGGAAGAACTAATGAAGAGGAAAGGGAAAGGACATCAAACCAACTTCTCCGCTTCCTTCTCGGCTCTCCAGTCTTCTATCCTCTGCACCATCCATGCTTCTCTTTCCTTCTTGTTCATCTTCTTCCAGTTGTTGGGCTGTTCACATTGGGTCATAACGTAACGTTTCTCGTTATCCGTGACTTTATCCATTTTGATGGAGTTATGTTTATAAAAATTTGAGTTCTATCACACAAGAGTCAATAGTACAGGTCTAGGTTTGTTTTTGGTCGTTGGTTAGTTTTTGTTGTCTGTCATTTGAGAAGAAAATATTACGGGTTTTTTTTTTAAATACTGTCTAATACCATAAATGAATAAAATAAATGTATGTAATATCTTTTTCCATTTAATTTGGTTGAGGACAATCAAAGATAGTTTTAAAAATATTACAGCCCATACCTAACCTAAGGACCAAAGGTACCAAAACCAAAGGTATAATACCCAAAGGTTGTCTGGAAGAGATCGCTATAAGCGATAAGACCGCCCATTGTTACACCACTGTAAACATTTGACTTGTACTTTATCTCTATTTTTAAGTTGAATAATAAAGTGTTTATCTATCTATCTATCTATCTAACCTAATTATACCTAATAAGTAAATACCTATGGGTTACTATGTAATTTCTTTTTATAATTTTACTTCTTTTACTGTCTCGAAATTTTACAATTATTTTCGCATCATTTTCACGTCAAAGAAAGATACGAAAGACGCTCGCGATTTCTTCTAGTTTATTTTAGAAATGTGAATTACGTATTTCACAAAAACCTTAAAAAATTGTACATTATCGACTTTTCATCAGGCGTCTCAAGATTTCGTTTTAAAAATTCCCTTTATATCTCTTATTTTGATAAATTTCTTAATATTTTCATCATTTAACATCATCGCAAACAAACTGACAAACAAACAAAACATTTAAAAGCTGTTTTAATGTTTTTTTTTAGTTACTCATTTTAAGTCGCATTGATTGTTTTTTTTCGAATATCTTCTATGTACAGATTTTTTGGGTCTACAATTTTATTATATGTATAGATACACAGTGACACAGACGCAACTTTGCTATTGATTTTTCAGCAGGCATCTCGAGTTTCTGTTTAAGAAATTCACTACAAATATTTTATCTCTCTATTTTGATAAAATTTTCAATATTTCTTTCTACTCAATCAAAACTATGTAACCATGATCTGCTATTATGTTTCGTCAGGCGTCTCAAGTTTTGTTTTAAAAACTAACTTTAAATAAAACTTTAACTTTTTTAAATCTCAACATTTCTGTACACACTCAACCATGTATTTGCTTTTGACTTTTCATCAGTTGTTTCAAGTTTAAGTTTTAAAAATTCACTTTAAAAAGTTACTTTATATTATATTTTGATAAATTAAAAAAAATACAGAGTTATACAACCACGAGGTTGCTATTGCCTTTTTGCCAGGATCTCAAGATATTGTTTCAAACATTCACTATAAATATTCTACCTCTGTTGATAAACTTCTCAAGATTGTTTTTTACTCAATCACTTAACCACGTTTTTTCTATTGACTTTCCGCCAGGAGTCTCAAGGTTTTGCTTAAAAAATTCACTACAAATATTTTATCTCCTATTTTGATAAACTTTTCAAAATATTTTTCTACACAGTCACAGAACTACGACTTTGCTATTGACTTTCCGTCAGGCGTCTCAAGTTTTGTTGTGAAAAAAAGCAAAATATCGTGTGAAACTGTAATATGATAGGAGCAGACAGGAGGGGAGGATTATTTATGACCAATAAAAAAGCTTATTGGAACATGATTTCTTTTTAATCGGGGGATAACAACGAGGACGTAGTCAGGATTTTCTAAAGGGGGAATGAATAAACAAAGACGTCCAAATATTACATAAAGAATCTATATCCTGGCCCAAAACCCAAAAGACCCAACATTTCAATTTATCTGGAAAACTGGGACCAAACAAAGGACCATGGTCCCACCACACCCAGACATGAAACAAGTACTTTGATGGTTTTTCTATTTTTTTCTTTGCAAAAATATTTGCCCCGTAGTAGCGATAATCGAACCCGCTACCTTCGAGGTATATGAGTTATGATCGCCCAACCACTACAGCACAGATGCCTCCTGCGTATAAATGAAAAAGCTCAAAGAAAATAAATTCAAATTGCGTGTGAAAACTATTCTAATAAAAATAGCGTTTACTGTTAGTAATTAAATAGAAGACAAAGATGCATGAAACATTCCGCTTCTGCCAAGTACCCAACTGGCGCATAAGAAACATAATATTGTCGAAAACAAACATATTGTAAATAAAAGTAAAAAAAAAGACGTGTGGCACTCGGAGACTGCCGCGGTAAAGCTATTGCATAGCATTCGGAGTGGGGGGTGTTAGGTTATTTTCGTTACGGAATTTCTGGATTCGGTCTCCACGCTCAAGGCCCGCGATAGAAGCTATGCAATAGCTTAAAATGTCCCCCCGTTTCTTGCCGTATCTTCTAAATAGTGATTCTTTTTCCGATACGGTGGTAGAGTCATTATAATAATTGACGTTCATAAGTGCATCTGTGATGCATAAGGAGTTTTGAATTAAGGCTATCCAATGGAAGGGAAAGGGAGGACTCGTGAACTAGCCAACCCATCCCCGATAGCAACATAAACTTGTTTAAGAAAAGAAAAACAAATTTGCAGCAAACTTACATTCCATTGCCGCGACAAACTTAACGTATCAAATCAATATCAAAGGTCAAACAAACTTGCAGCAAGCTTACATTCCATTGCCGCGACAAACTTGACGTATCACATCAATATCAAAGGTAAAACAAACTTGCAGCAAGCTACGTGCTATCTGGGATATGACTGGCTCTGATCTGTAGACCATGTGACCTACGCAGTTGTAAAAATTACCTTATCAAAAACGGGAATCTCTTCCACAACTTTTTCCTTCTTTCCCTTCTTCCCCTTCTTCTTTCTCCCGCGTGCTTCTTCTTCTACTGCATGTTTTTGTTCCTCTGTTAAAAAAATACACCAACATAAACTAAAGAGAATATACATAGTTTATTCGTTTCGCCTTAAAGATCTATTATCATCATCATCAGCCCATCACCTTCCCACAACTGGGACACGGACCTTCTCTCTTAGAGAGAGTATGGGCCATAGCCCACAACGATGGCCCAGTGCGGGTTGGTGTATATAATCATGTCCTTGAATTTTTGTGATCAATTCTTAGTCATGCCGGTTTCCACACAATGTTTTCTTTCACCGTTTTTAGAGCGATGTTAAATCCGCACATAACTTAAGAAAGTAGGTAGGTAAGTATTACGAATTTACTGAATAAATAAATAAATAATATAAACGCTCAAAGATCATAAACATAGATCCTGGCCCCTAACTAGGATTCCCTGCATCTAGGGAACCAGGAACTACGAGAATCATCCATCCCACAACACCCAGACACAAAACAAATGCTTGCGCTTATTTTTCCTTATGTGCACAAATTATATTACCCGTTGTGGGGATCGAACCCGCAACCTCAGGTTATAGGGTAAAATGTATAATAACCAATAATTGGTAGTGATTCCTCCGACCAGTTGAACATGTCACTGCGCTTCGATGCATCCTCTTCGTGCACCTAGAACAATAATGTTGATGATGAGATGAGCAAGTCGTTCGCCCTATGATAAGCGCCACGCCTGCCCATAACAATAACAGCACCACCTAAAACTTTGTTTTGCAAAATCCTGCGCGGCGCTGCACTGCGCTCGTCACCCTGAAACAATTAGCTGTTGAGTATCATTAATGCCCAGTAATTTCGCTGGCAATAATGCCCTACAAACCAGAACACAGTAATGCTTGCTCATTCCTCGTTCTGGCGCTCGCGGCTGAATAACTGGCAAAGCGGTGGTACCTACCTAGACGACCTCTCACATACGAGAAACCTACCACCAGTAAAGCCAGTATCTACCACCCTACCACCAGTAAGTATCCTGGTAGAGAATTCCACTCCTTAGCAGTATGTATAATGAAAGAGTCAGCAAAGCGCTTTGTGCGGACTGGTGGTATGTGCACGACATAAGGGTGAAGTGACTCTGGAATGGGGATGAAGGAATCAGCTGATGCAGGTCTTGTGCACACTCCCCGAAATGTATTCTGTAGAAAATCGACAGGCTTGCCACTTGTCTTCTGTGTTCGTCTCGTTATTCAGTTAAATAAAAAAGAACTTATTTCCTTCCAATTACAACCTGGGTCTCTTTAAGATAAGAGTGAATAGGCACCTTATGGGCAAACGAGCTCCACCTTAGACCGCAACGACGCTTACTATTAGGTGAGTTGTTGTCAAACCACTCGCCCATAGCGTCGCACGCACCGTAGCGCAACGAATGTATACTTGCGTAGAGCAACAGCGGGGATCTCGCGGGGAGGCGGGCGACGCGGGCTGCGTCCTACAAACTCGCTTAGTTTGTAGGATGCGGCATTGAGGGCAGACGCGAATTTTACGAGAATCGTTGAATACGTTAAATACAACAAGGATTTAAGATTTCATAGGTTTCTCCTTGATGCGAGGTAAGATTTTCCTATAATTTCATAATAGGTACGCACCTACCTGCAACCTGAAGTCTTATGTTGGAACTAATGATGATGCATGGTGGACGTTCCGCCTATCCGTACTAAACCATTCGAATCATCCTTTTTGGTGCGAACGTCGAAGGAGTGGAACGCCTTGCCGTCGTCTGTATTTAGACATAAATACAATCTTCAATCGTGTTCAAATCAAGAGTGAACAAGTACTTACAAGGTAAGCGTGTTACATCTTCGACCACATCGTCGCTTCCCATCAGGTGAGATCGTGGTCAAAGGCTGACCCAGTCAGATGTAAAAAAATTTAATGAATACTAATCACATGTATTTAATTTTCTTTTATAATTTCAACTGCCGTATCTCTCTAGATCTATGTGCTTCATCTTAGGCCACATCATCGCTTCACATCAGGCGAGATAGTGGCCAAACATGGATCTATTAAGCGTAAAAAAATAAAAATATTTTGTGATTTTTCCGACCCCTCTTTCGAGCCTCACGTGATTAATGGACCATCCCTAAGCTGCGTGGATGCAGTACTGCGTGTACCTAAGTTTCAAATACGCTCACGCCGCACATGGAACGGAAGCCTTGTATCCACGTCCACGCAAGTCAGTACACGCGTGTATCATGCAAGCTATAAATCATATATAATCATACATCATTAAACCACGCATTCATGTGTGGCGTGACCATAATATATGTCAACGCACAGGTGGATGATTCCACGATGTTTATAGAAAGTGGATTTAGAATTTCATTAGCCCTTTATAATCGGGTGTTAATACATTACATTATTAAAGCAAGCAGTAGTTCGCAAGCGTTACTGTGTTCCGGTTTGAGCCAGTGAAATTACTGGGCATATGAGACTTAATATCTGATGTCTCGGGGTGATGAGCGCAATGCAGTATTACGCAGTCGTAAGTCTCATATCCCCAGTAATTTCACTGCCTGCAACGTCCTTCAAACCGGAACACAGTAACGCTTGCGCACTACTGCTTGCTTTAATAAGGTATATTGACACCCGGAAAAGTACTGGCTTTTATGTTATTAAAAGTTCTGGGTGGCACTGCAATTGTTATGGGCAGGCGTGGCGCTTACCATCAGGCAAAAGATTCGCTTGTATCATCATCGGTTCCATAAAAAAAAGTTGTTCTTTCTTCTTCTCTCGTGTATGTGTGGCTAACCCTGGTGTCGGAGTTTTTAGACCGCCCGAAGACCTCCGACATGGCCTAAAGATTGTTGTCCTAGCGCATAGCGTAACAGCCGGGACCGACGGCTTAACGTGCCCTCCGTACGGTAGCGCTCAAATGCTACCACACCAACGGTCACCTATAAAAGTGGTGACCGCCGCGAACGTTGCTTAACCTATCAGATCTGTTACGACGACGACTACGTGAAATTGAATCTTCCTCCTATCCTACGGATTTGAAATTTTGCATACTTGTCAAAGTCCGATGACAATGCAATATTATGGTGACAGCCAGCTGATCTGATGATGGAGACGGAAGGTGGGCACTGGAACTCCTTGACGGATAATCGTAAACTACTGTTTGGGCTCATTTTAATCTGCTCGCGGATCCATTTACGAATTACGAAGCTTGTCTGGAAAAATATATTTTTCAACAAAAATTTAGTTTTATTAAAAAAAACTTACCTCTGACTTCTTTGATTTTAGGCGTTTCTTCTTCACCGGTTTTACCTCTGAAATAAAAAAACATTTATTGAATTTCAGGTTTTTTTATGGAAAGTAGTGAGACGAGCTGATTGTTCACCTGATGGTAAGCAACACGCCACAACAGTTGCAGAGTTGCTGCGACTACCGCATAGAATGACCTGCAGTATTCTGCTTAATATTATAACGTTTCTAATGATGTTTGTTTCTGAATTACGGAAAAACTATTAGAAATAGAAATAATGTTTATTTTACGACCTTTATGTCGCAAGTAAACTAAACTCTATAAGCGATTTAGCGCTGCATGTTTTAATAGTTTGGTTAGACGGCAACAGTTTTAGCGCTGCAGCGAACTTTGGGTGTAACTCACCAGCATTTGAACAAATCGTTTCATGAATGCGCTTGTCTATCGGTAGAATAAATATCAATGGACATAGGCTACTTTTTGTTCCAGGGAACCGCGGGCAAAACCGCGAGGCGCAGCTAGTATCATTTTTTTATGGAACTGTATAATGACACGAACAAGTCGTTCGCTTGATGGTAAGCGCCACGCCTGCTCATAACAATTGCAGTGCCAACCAGAACTTTAATACTGTAAAGTACGTAGCACTGCATTGCGCTTATCACCACGAGAGATCAGATATCAAGACTCATATCCCCAGTAATTTCGCTGGCTGCAATGCCCTTCAAACCGGAACACAGTGTTGCTTGCGCACTACTGCTTGGCGGCAGAATCACTGGCAAATATGTGGTACCTACCCAGACGGCCTCCCGCATACGAGAAACCTACCACGAGCAGCTCCGTAATGTCATCAAAAGAAACATATCAGCGGAATAACCTAAAAATCTACAATTGAAACTCGATTGAGAGCGAATAAGAACTCGAATTTATCTCACCCCTTTTTCGATCGCAGTTTGTATGTAAACCATGTAATAATCTTTGTTTTTTTACGGTTTTTTGACACACTACGCACATATAATGTTTTGAATTCCGTTACTAGGGACCATTGATCAAACTTAGTACCACCCCTAGAGTAGTAGGGGGTCTACCGTAGCGATGCGAGGACAAACTATTAGGAACGTTTTTCACCAAAGCAGAGATAGCTTGCGGGGACTGTCTAGTCACTCTGACTCCTACCACCTCCTACTGTATCTATTCATAAATTTCTGTTACTGATACTATGACTAGGGATTGCAATCCCGCAGCTCATTCAATCCAGCGGGTTTGACATGCGGGATCACTCAATCCCGCATCTTTGAAATTATATTATAAATTGAAATTAAGACTACAGATTTTTGTGTAAAAATCACCTTTTATTAAACATCTCTTACATTAAGCAACAGAAATTATTTCTTTTGTATTAATAATTAATTTTTAGGAAAAAACAAAAACCGACTTCAATGTATCTTTGAAGTCCAAGGTCACATATCGATGAAATTTATATGGGACCATTTCGTAGCTACACTGAACTCAACGCAAAAATAATTTCCAAATCGGTTCATAAATGACGGAGTTCAGAGGTAACAAATAAAAAAAAACAAAAACAAAAAATACATCCGAATAGAAAACAATATAAGTAATTAAGTGTAATTCTTAGATTCATCTTTAAATGTTTGGCATAGTTTAATAGTTTTGATTAATTTTACCCTTACTCCTAACAACAGTTTTATATTTTCGTTCATTTCTGTGCGGAACGGCAATGTCGCGCTCGTGCTACTCGCGATTTACACTAAACTTTTAGCACTAAATTTATAATTTGCGGTATCCGCGGATCCGCGCTTTGAAGGTGCGGGATCCAGCAGATTAATAAAAGCAGCGGGATCCCGCGGAAATGCGTGATCCCGCTGCGGGATTGCAATCCCTAACTATGACATGCCTAGTAAGTATTATTTTCTTTTGTAGTTAGTTTTAATTTTTCTTTTTTAGTTTTTTTTTTAAATGCAACTTTCAGAGAAATAAGACAAATATTGAAGGTGTAGTCAATCAAAGATTCAGTAATGTTCAGATAATTTTGTTGCAGACCATACAAATCAGGTTTGCCGCGGTGAACCGCGGGCGAAACCGCGGGGTGTAGCTAGTGTTGTATAATTGATTGATTGAACTACTACCGTACCTTCGACGATGACCGGTGGTAGGGACTCGAAGGAGGCGCTGGTGTATGATGTGTCGGTAAATTGTACTTCTTCCGGTTCCGCCTCCAGCTCAGTCGTAGCCAGTTGGACCTCATCTTGGACTTCTTGTTCTACAAGGAGAGACAACAATTTTATTTTTCATCATCAGCCCATCACGTTCCCACGGCTGGGACACGGGCCTTCTCTCACAGAGAGAGTATGAGCATTACAGAGCAATTTAATTGAAATATTGATCTTGCTCGTTGAGAAAAAGGTTCACTCCTATCTCAATAGATGGCGTACACGTCACCTCTAAATAACGGAAGAAAAATTCGACACTCGACTTGGTGACCACCGTAGCTCAATTGGGCAGAGCACTTTTCCCGCGCTGAGGGAAGATTGAGATGCGGGTTGAAGTCTCAGCCGGTGGACGTATTTTTTCTTTCCGAAAAACCTTGTTAGAGCGGGCCCAGTACGGGTTGGTGGATGTCACATGATCTTGAATTTTTGTGATTCATTCTTGGACATGTCGATTTTCTCACGATGTTTTCCTTGACCGTTTTTAGAGCGAGTGTTAAATCCGCACATAACTTAGAAAAGTCAGTGTGGGGCCAGTGGGATTCGAACTCGAGTGCGTCGGATTGAAAGTCGCACGTGCTTTCACAGAGCCACACTCGCTCATCAAAATTAAAAACGATAACAAGAAAGTGACAGATTATTATTATTATTATTTTTTTACGCTTAATAGATCCATGTTTGGCCACTATCTGGCCTGATGTAAAGCGATGGTGTGGCCTAAAATGGAGCACATAGATCTAGAGAGAGACGGCAGTTGAGCGGCTGCTCAGACCCGTCTCCCCGATGGTTCACCGAACATCATCTCGAAACACGACTAGGTCGCTTGACGTTTACTTTGTTCGGTGGGTGGTATTACAACCACGGCCAAAGCCTACCACTCCAAAGCGCGTAAGCGGGTTTCATCACGATGTTTTCCTTCACCGTTTTAGAGCGAGCGTACAAAATCTGCAATTAACTATAAGTCATTGGTGCAGGGACGAGTCGGGATTCGAACCCAGGTGCGTCGGATCGAAAAGCGCACGAGTTCCCGCTGAGCCACACTCGCTCTGCGGATACAATACAATACAATAACACTTTATTACACACCAAATAATATATACACAATTATGAAAAATAAAATAAATCACAAAATACATCGTAGTTTTGACGTACAATGGGCGGCCTCATCGCTTAGAGCAATTTCTTCTAATGCGGTTAGGTGGTGTACATAATAAACAAATATAATAGTCACAAGTTACTTATATGAATAATACGACTAAAAAATTAGACAAGAAAAAGACAGATTAAAAAATTCTTCTAAAATCTACGTTCTTATGCGCTTTATACGTACCATAAATGATGCAATTAATAAAATGGTACCATTTTATTAATTATGCGTGAATAAGCACCCGTAACTAGTTCACCGCGCATAAATTTAGGCATTTCTACTATTCAGTGAACAAGTTGATAACGTATCGTAACACCTTGAGTCAGCATTGCATGCTAATAAATGGATTTAGAATGCATTGTCATCGAGTTGTGAGCTATCGGAAAGTGCTCGAAATTTCAGTTGCAAGATTCCACCCGGAACTACAGACAGACAGAGAGACAGACAGACATACAAACTAGAAAGTGACTTTACTTCACGTGACTTCGTGATTCATTGTAATAGTTGGCGTTAGTATATTCGCCGTTAGTACGGTGGTAAAAAAAAAAAAAATTTTGAAAAAAACATGAACCGACTTCAATGTATCTTTGAAGTCCAAAATCACATATCGATGAAATTTATATGGGACCACTTCGTAGCTATACTGAACCCAACGCAAAAGAATTTTCCAAATCGGTTCATAAATGACGGAGTTCTGAGGTAACAAACATAAAAAAAAACAATCGAACAGAGAACCTCCTTCTTTTTTGAAGTCGGTTAATAAAACATAAAACTTAATAGAAACGTGGTAAAATAGGTTGGTTTATTACCTGGAGGTTCACTGGACTCCTGAAAAAAAAATGTCGTTTATGTACAGTCATTTAGGTAAAAAATAGATCTGTTATTTTATTAAGTAACATGTGTATTTGTCGTTAATACTTTTTTTATAAGCTTGCTTTTGACCACTATCTCACCTGATGGTGAGCGATGTGGTCTAAGATGTAACACGCTCGCCTAGAAGATGTCTGTTCACTCTCGATTTGAAGACTCTCATGTTGCAGTTGTCAGCAAACAGAGACGTTGGCAAAGCGTCCCACTCCTTGGATATTCGTAAGATGAACGTGGACTATATTATTTAGTTATGTATAATTCAAAAGTGAAGCACTCCAGCTATGCCGGCCCGCTCGTTCGTACACAAGCTTCACGCACACATTTAAATCATGCTATGCCGGTCGGCCGTCACATCGACTTGACATCGGCCCTCCGTGCACTCAAACAAACATATATAACGCCACCGCCATTGCTGCTTTAGTTGTTGCTTAGCGAGATTCTATCCGCCTTTTTTTATTCGTTCTAGAGGTACGTACAACCAAAGAAAACTAGATATTACTACGTAAAGAAGCGACACTCCCAACCCCCCGTTGAAATATTTAGTTACATAATAATAAGGAAAATAGAATAAGTTTATATGAATAAATAAAGAATCCCATTAGATTAGGGCATAATTGTAGACAAGGAAAAATAGAGTGAGCAGGACACAGATAGTTCTAAACAGGTTGAAACTTGTTCAGACTTGTTTACGCAATAAGACAGAGACAGGAATAGGATCTTCTGTTTGGGGTTGAAACTATGGTGCCTTGGGGGGCGAATGCACGGCTTCTGTTTAAAGAGCTGGCCAGACGCCTCATAGAAACAACGGGTGACCAAAGAGCTGGCGTTTACCTCGGCCAACGAATTAGTCTGGCCATTCAACGAGGTAACGTCGCCAGCTTTTTGAGTACCTTGCCCGCGGTCGGTGACCTAAATTCTGTGTTTTATATTTAATTTCATTATTTTATTATGTTGTAGGTTAGTTTAGTTTTTTTATCACTGAATATATGAACATAATTGTTTATATAAGGTTAATATAAGGCTTAGATAATATCATGTCATATTATAATCCAATATATTTTATTTCCTTTACACTTTTCAACAAAAAATCATAAAAACAAAGAATAAATAGCTAAATAGTTTTAAATACCTATATAAATTCTATGTACTCACTTTCTTTTTATCTTTCTTCGCCATTTTCTATTTTTTTAAGCAAAATAATTTTAAAATATAAAAATAAAAATAAGTACTAAATACAAGTTTTCAAAACCAACTGCCACTGACATCTGACAACATAAATGACATCTAATTTGTTCAAGCATTTCTTTGTCGATCTAGGACCTTATTACAAAGACGTTAGAGATCAAATTCGTAAGTAATTCCGAAAGGAGGATAGGTACGTAAGTACCTACATACAAAGATACATTGAACCTATATAGTGAGTGAGTTTGGCTCAGTGGGAGCATCTGCGACTTTCGATCTGTCGCACCCAAGTTCGAATCCCACTGGCACCGCACCATTGTCTTTCTTAAATTATGTGCGGATTTAACACTCGCTCTAAAAACTGTGAAGGAAAACATCGTGAGGAAACCGCCATGTCCAAGAATTAATCACAAAAATTCAAGATGTGACATCCACCAACCCGCACTGGGCCAGCGTGGTGGATTATGGTCCACTCTATATGAGAGAAGGCCCGTGTCCCAGCAGTGGAAACGTGATGGGCTGATGATGATGATGATGACGATGATGACTTCTTCAGTAGGTCCGTAAAGACATTGTGAGTTTACTAAATCTTTAAATATGATGAACTAGCTGCACTCCGCGGCTTCACCTGCAATTAGCAGTAGTGTGCAAGCATTACTGTGTTCCAGTTTGAAGGGCATTGTAGCCAGTGAAATTACTGGGCATTGAGACTCAACAGCTAATCGTCTCGGGTGACGAGCGCAGTGCAGTGCCGCGCAGGATTTTGCAAAACAAAGTTCTGGGTGGTGCTGTTATTGTTATGGGCTGGCGTATTGCTTACCAACAGGTAAACGACCAGCTCGTCTCGTCATTCAGTTAAATAAAATAAAAAAATGTACAAAAAATATTTCATATTTTTTATTCTATGCCCATTCCCGAATTTCCCAATTTTCCGGGAAATATTTCATTTTTTATAACAACCTAATTGGTACAATGGAAGGAGGGAAGAGAGGCCTTTGCCCAGCAGTGGGGCGAAATAGGCTCATAAAAAAAAAATTTGTACAATTACAAATATTAAAAAAAAATGTTGTTTATCAACGAACATCATTTAATTTTTATTTATATACTAGCTGTGCCCCGCGGTTACGCCCGCGGTTTCCCGGGATAAAAAGTAACCTATGTCTATTATACTAAATTTCATTAAAAACGGTTCAGTAGTTTTTGCGAGATTGAGTAACAAACAAATATCCATCCAGACAGCCTCTGTGGTGTAGTGGTTGGGCAGGTTGGCTCAAATCTCATACATCACTGAGGTTGCTGATTCGATTCCGGCGACGGGACAAATGTTTGTGTGTAGAAAAAAAGCAAGCATTTGTTTCGTGTCTGGGTATTGTGGGACCATGGTCCTCATAGTACCTCGTTCCCTTGATACAGGGAATCCTAGTTAGGGGTCAGGATCTATGTATGTGATCGTTGGGCGTTATTTATTTATTCATTTATCTATCCATAGTAACTTCGCTGGCTACAACGCCCTTCAAACCGGAACACAGAAATGCGCACTACTGCTTGGCGGCAGAACAAGAGACCTGCCACTAGTAAAAAAGTGACAGAGACAGGTGTAATAACAATTTTGTTATTAATAATAATTGTAAAATAAACATTCTGAATATATTAACAATAAAATCAAGTGTAATTCGGTTAAATGCTGATTAAGGCTTAAGGCGAAGCGTGTTTAATATAAAAGGAATATTTATTTATACAACGCTCTTATGAAATAACTCAAACTCTGAGATACCACAATAGATTTTTAATGTTGTAAAATGATATAAATTATTTTTCAAAAAAAAACTAAACCGACTTCAAAACCACAAATAGGCACTCAAAAGTGAAAAATAAATTAATATAATTATCATAAGCGCTACCCACTCATATTCGAAGTTTTGAAGTAGGTTTAGATTTTTTTGAAAAATAATTTATTTTACCCTTTTTAGTGAAAAACAGGTTTTAATTAAATTAATTTAAAAAGTTTTTAAAGACAAGCTTTTATGATATAGAAGCCACATCATGACGAAGTTTAAAACGGGCTATCACAATTAAATGCATGTACAAAAAAATGTCATGTCTGTCCTATTCTCTGTTGAGGAGTTCCCTCGCTGGAAGTCAATCCTGGGTGTATCAGCCATGTCATGATGGAATTTAAAACAGGCTATTATGGTTAAATCCATTTACGAAATGTTGTGTCTGTACTATTCACCGTTGAGGAGTTCCCTCGCCGGAAGTCAACCCTGGGTGAAGCAGGTGAAGCAGTCGAATACAAACCTCCACCTTTAGAAAGTTGGTTACGAAAAAAACAAGAACCGACTTGAAGATTAAACTTATAGTTTTTGTTTTTGATATTTTTTTCAAAAACTACTGATTGAATTTCGGCAAAATTTATATGGGACCACCTCTGAAGTATGACCTACCAATAAAAAAAAGAATCATCGAAATCAATGCATAATTGGCGGAGTAATCGCGTAACAAACACACAAAAAAAAAAAAAACATACCGTCGAATTGGTAACCTCCTCCTTTTTGAAGTCGGTTAAAAATAAAAATAATTTATTATCGATAAATGTTTCTGCGATAAAATATGATACATTATTCGCATGTGTTGTATAAAAAGCGCAAGCTAGCCTCTTTTGTTATATATAAAGCAAGATTTGAAAAACACTATCTGTTCTTATAGCTATGTCTTATAAGTACTTATATGATGACGTAGTCTCTCTAGCGATTGTATTCCTTATTTATAATATGTTATATTGTGGGCAGGTGTATTGCTTAGTATCAAGCGAACGACCAGCTCCTCTCGTCAATCAGTCACATAATGTTTTTATTTAAATTTTTCAATATTTCTGTGGCGAGTAAGCGAGTGTGGCCAAGTGGGAGCACGTGCGACTTTCAATCCAACGCACCCGAGTTCGAATCCCGTTGGGCCACACCACTGACTTTCTTCAGTTATGTGCGGATTTAGCACTCGCTCTAAAAACGGTGAAGGGAAACATCGTGAGGAAACCGCCCAACAGCCCATTACGTTCCCACTGCTGGGACTCGGCCCTTCCCTCGTAGAGAGAGTATGGGCCATAATCCACCACGCTGGCCCAGTGCGGGTTGGTGGATGTCACTCATGTCCTTGAATTTTTGTGATTAATTCTTGAACATGCCGGTTTCCTCACGATGTTTTCCTTCACCGTTTTTCGAGCGAGTGTTAATTCCGCACATACCTTAAGAAAGTCAGTGGTGCGGGGCCAGCGAGGTTCGAACTCGGGTGCGTCGGATCGAAAGTCACACGTGCTCCCACTGAGCCACACTCGCTCATCACTTTTTTTTAATAGATAGAGTGATTGAAGAGGAAGGTTTATATGTATAATAACCGTGCGAAGCCGGGGCGGGTCGTTAGTTAAGTACAAGTTAAATGTTTACAATGGTGTAAATATGGTGAATGTACTTTAAAACGATACCATGTACTGTATATAATTGCATTCTGTTTAGTCTGCTAAAATATATATAAATATATAAAGAATTAGAGTGACGCGTCGCCTTAACGTGTAATACAATACGGTATTGTAAAGTCATCAGTAAAAGACATTTGAACCTAACACGCGGCGTCGGCGACACGAGTTAATCTTTCAAGTGCTTTTATTTAAGTAATACACACAGTAAAGTACAGTAATACTTTAATTTATATCATTTTGGATCTCCAAGGTAAGTTTTTTTTATGTAACTGAGTGACGAGACGAGCTGGTCGTTTGCCTGATGGTAAGCAATACGCCAGTCCATCACAATAACAGCACCACCCAGAACTTTATTTTGCAAAATCCTGCGCGGCGCTGCATTGCGCTCATCACCCCGAGACATCAGATATTAAGTCTCATATGCCCAGTAATTTCGCTGAAAATGACCTTCAAACCGGAACATAGCAATGCTTGCGCACTACTGCTTAGCGGCAGAATAACTGGCAAAGCTGTGGTACCTACCCAGTATAGTAAGTTTTGAATGGCACTGCAATTGTAATGGACAGTCGCGGCGCTTACCATCAGGCGAACGAATTGCTCGACTCTTCACTCAGAACCATAAAAAAATGCATTTTATATCGAGTTGAGCGTTGGGTTGATGAACATTTTAATTTCTTTTTAGATTTTAAGGAAATCGTTCTTATTTTTACGTTTATCAGAAGTCCGTCAATATTTTTCTACTGAGAAAAATGGGAATTCTAGAGGAGAGAGATATGGGTAATGTGCCAACGATCCCGGAGTATTATAGCGGAAAAACTATATTCATAACAGGAGGGTCTGGTAAGTATATATAGGAAATAATTATTTAATTAATTTATTTCTGTCATGCAACATTACACCAAAGAAAACTAAATATTACTGATTACACTAAACAAGCTTTAAAAGAAAGAAAATGAACCACAAAAAATTTAAAATTAAACCAAGTCAATAAAATTACTTTTTTTTTTAATTTTAAAGACAAAAAAAAACAAAAAAAATATTTTATAAATGCGAAAGTTTTTTTATGTAAGTGTGTTAGTTCTTCACTCTGTAACGGATTTGAGTGAAATTCGAAATGGAGACAGCTTATACCCTGGATTAACACATGTTACTATTAATAAATAATAAAATAAATACGCCCAACGATCACAAACATAGATTCTGCCCCTTAGATTCCCTGCATCGCGGGAACCAGTAACTGGCAGGAGTGGAACTCTCTGCCGGCATCAGTGTTTCCGGATAGCTATAATCTGGGTGTCTTTAAGACAAGAGTGAACAGGTTTCTTCTAGGCGAGCGTGCTACATCTTCAACCGCATCGTCACTTAACAACAGGTGAGATAGTGTTCAAACTAAAGCCTATAATTCCTAAAAAAACTGCGAGGACCATGGTCCCACAACACCCAGACACGAAACAAATGCTTGAGTTTATTATTACCTTTTCTTTGCCCAAACATTTGTCCCGTTGCGGGAATCGAAACCGCAAGCTCAACGGTGCATGTGATTTGAGCCAACCTGCGCAACCACTGCACCATAGACTATCAATAGGGAATATGCATGTATTTTTTTAATGCATGAATCGATTCATTCTTGAATACATGAATGACAAAAATGATTAAAAATTTTACGGCATCATTTGTCAATAAAATAACTAAATGAAAATTTGAATCAATTTAAATCAACATAAACGCGCCATTTGCGTGTGACGTCACAAACGTGGGGACCTAGGATCTCCTCATTGGTCCATCTATGCTACATGTGTGTGTATGTAATAATTTACCAATAGGGCGGGCTCTATGTCAAAAATTGACCAATAAGCAGCGAGGCGCGTGACGTCAGATAGTGGTTGCATGTACTCAAGCATTTTGCGATTACGTTCCCTTTATCCAAAAATAAGACAAAGAAACATTGAAATACAAATAAATTACGCAATTAATAATAATAATTATATCACTACTAAATGTTTACAGGAGTAATCTATCGGATTTTTTTACATTTGTTTACGGGAGTAATCTATTGGATATAGGATTTATCGACAACACATGCATATTCCCTCTAGTCGTTTATGTTTACGATTTTTAGAGCGATTGTGGCTCAGCGGGAACTCATGCGCCTTTCGATCCGACGCACCTGGGTTCGAATCCCGACTCGGCCCTGCACCAATGACTTATAGTTAAGTGCAGATTTTGCACGCTCGCTCTAAGACGGTGAAGGAAAACATCGTGATGAAACCCGCTTACGCGCTTTGGAGTGGTAGGCTCTGGCCGTGGTTGTAATACCACCCACCGAACAAAGCCATGCCGTCAAGCGACCTAGTCGTATTTCGGGATGATGTTCGGTCAACCATCGGGGAGACGGTCAACTGCCGTCTCTCTCTAGATCGATGTGCTCCATCTTGAGCCACATCATCGCTTCACATCAGGCGAGATAGTGGCCAAACATAGATCTATAAAGCGTAAAAAAAAAAGTTTTGTTCTTATGTTTCTCAGGGTATATGGGGAAGGTACTAATAGAGAAGCTCCTCTATTCCTGCACGGATCTGGACAGGATTTACCTACTGCTGAGATGCAAGAAAGGAGTCCAACCGGAGAACCGGCTGGTAGAGCTCTTTTCTTCACCAGTAAGTTTTTTATATCTTATGGCTCTGCAAGGTAAGTGCATGTAGTTAATAAGTTTTTTTTTGTAACTGACTGACGAGACGAGCTGGTCGTTTGCGATGGTAAGCAATACGCCATAACAATAACAGCACCACCCAGAACTTTGTTTTGCAAATCCTGCGCGGCGCTGCACTGCGCTCGTCAACCTGAGACAATTAGCTGGTGAGTCTCATAATGCCCAGTAATTACGCTGGCTACAATGCCCTTCAAACCGGAACGTAGTAATGCTTGCGCACTACTGCTTGGCGGCTGAATAACTAGCAAAGAGGTGGTACCTACCCAGGCGGCCTCTCGCATACGAGAAACCTACCACCAGTGACGTTTTTCTTGGTATATCATTTATTCTGCCACCAAGCAGTAGTTTGCAAGCATTACTCTGTTCTGGTTTAAAGGGCATTGTAGCTAGCAAAATTACTGGACACTATGTGACTTAAGAGTTAATTGTCTCAGGATGACGAGCGCAGTACATTGCCGCGCAGGATTTGCAGTATTTTGTTCTGGGTGGTGCTGCAACTGTTATGGGCAGGCGTATTGTTAACCATCAGGCGAACGAATTGCTCGTCTCGTCATTCAGTTACATAAAAAACAGGGCCCTAACTCTATTATCTATTGAACTACGATCTCGCAAGTCGATTGTATGAACAAGTATACGTTTAAAAAAAACCGACTTCAATGTATCTTCGAAGTCCAAGGTCAAATATCGATGAAATTTATATGGGACCACTTCGTAGCTATACTGTACCCAACGCAAGAATTTTCCAAATCGGTCATGAACGACGGAGTTCTGAGGTAACAAACATAAAAAAACAATCGAATAGAGAACCTTCTTCTTTTTTTAAATCGGTCAAGAATCGTCAAGTTAGGTAAAAATAAGAAATACACAATTTTCGGGTGTTGCCATAGCCACTATGGCTTACACTGTAAATTATAGTGTATTTACTCGTATATTGAATCTCACGCTTGAATTCAAAATGTCGCCCTGGCCGGCAAAAATATTAGGGGTCAAAGTATGAAATAGCCGATTTGTACTGAAAAACCGAAACCCCTTTTTTAAGATGTAACATATTTAAATATCTACCCTCATTATCTATATATCGCAGCCAACTAGCTTAATTTGCCGTTCAATCAACAGCCTAGCTTCTTTACTAAACAACGCCGTTCAACTAGCGGCCTAACCTACCGAGGGCTGCACCTAAATTCACATTATTATGGTCACTATACTCTTCCATTGTACTATTTTTCATTAAACTTTGGAAAACAGGCTTTATAAATGAACAGGCTAGGCAAGTAATTAAATGTCATTGATTCAAGTCATTTGCCTAGCTGTTTGATCAAATGGCTGAATATCATTCAGGCCGCTAGTTGCATGGCGCTGTATAGTAAAGAGGCTAGGCTGTTGATTGAACGGCGAATTAAGCTAGTTGGCTGCGACATATACATTGCTGCCATCTAAACGGAAGTTTATTTATGCCTTTACGATAGAACTCTGAGGATCTAGATTCGACAAACTGTGTGAAATGCTTCACACAGTTTGTACTTCTGAAAAGTAGCCAACTGGTACATAAGAAACATAACGTTGTAGAAACCAAAAAACTTTTAACAATATCTCTAAAAAAATGCCTCTCAGTTTCTTGCCGTATCTTCTGAGTAGTGGTTCTTTTTCCGATACAATGGTAGAGTCATTGTGATAATTTGACGATCATAAGTGCCCGATTTCACCTGATGGGAAGCGACGATGTGGTCGAAGATATAGCACGCTTACCTAGTAAGTACTTGTTCACTCTAGATTTGAACACACCCAGATTGTATTTATGTGGAAATACAGACGACGGCAAGGCGTTCCACTCCTTCGACGTTCGCACTAAAAAGTATGATTCGAAACGTTTAGTACGGATAGGCGGAACGTCCACCATGTAGGGGTGACGTTGTGCCGATCGTCTGGTGGTCAGATGGTAAAATGGTGATGGGGGATCAGATTGTGCAGTTCTTGAGCACACTTACCACTCACTCACGCACTCTCCTCTCTTTGATTTCATGCAATTGAGGCAATATTATAGATAGGGTAACGTTAAACCGCCGCTAGTTCTTGGGTAGTTTGACTCGGATCGGCTTTCACCATCTCCTTCAATTCAGCGTTATTCACCTTTGTGGGCCGTTTTCCACATGGTTCGTTCTTCAAGTCCAAGTTTCCATTACGAAAGCGTTTAACCAAAAACGCACGGTGCGTTCATTAGCAGTCTCCTCTCCAAACGCACCGTTGATATTGCGAGCTGTTTCCGCCGCGTTACCGGACTTTCAAAGTATCCATCCAATAAAAAAACAATTGAACGTCGAAAATCGAATGCTGCACATTTTTTAAAAGAAGAACCCCATAACATGTGAAAACAGTTTCACACGAAAATCTCACACCATGAAGGTTTTATGTCAATTCTAAGTATCTATTACTATACAAGGGCAATTTCATACTTTGACCCCTATTATAACTTTGCTTCCTAGTGACATAATCTGCCATTTAAATGCAATTAATTAATTGTATTGCAATTCATTGCGTCAGGTGGTGATTTCATTTCTTTGTACTCTTTTATTTTGCTGTCTGACCTTTTAAAAAGATCACTGGACTAAATCTAAATAATTAAGTTTATGTTTAGACTAGTTTTAGGTTTATTAGAACCATTGTTACCTTGGGCAAACAATGCAGTTGAGTAAAAACAACTTCGAGAGAGGGCAACAGAATAATACAGCTATTATAGCAGCTATATAGCAGCTGGGCAGTATTTGGGAAATTACGTTGAGTATTTTCGTCGCCTATTCCACAAAGCCTAAAGACAAAAGTCTTCAATCAGTGCGTCCTCTGTCATGACTTACGGAGCTGAGACGTGGACTCACGGTACGGCTGATTCACCAACTTAAAGTCGCTCAGCGGGCTATGGAAAGGGCTATGCTTGGAGTCTCTCTGACGGATCATATCCAGAACGAGGTTATCCGACAGATACCAAAGTCATTGACAGCGCACAGAATTAGTCAGCTGAAGTGGCAGTCAGCCGGCCACGAATTGGCAAACGTAGTGTAGGACGCGCTCAGGCTAGGTGGAGCGACGATCTTCGCAGGGTTGCTGGTAACAGCTGGATGAGCGTAGCCGGGGATCGTGCTCAGTAGCGTGCAATTGAAGAGACCTATGTCCAGCAGTGGACTGTAATAGCTTGATGATGATGAAGATAACGATTGTTACGAATCTGAATTTATTTCTTAAATAATTAGCTGATATAGTTAGTGTTTGCTCTCTCTACGAGGAAAGGCCTGAGTCCCAGCAGTGGGAACGTAATGGGCTGATGATGATGATGATGATGATAGTTAGTGTTTTGGTCTTAGACTGTAAGCTCACTATTGTAAATGAATTCAATAAATAAACATTCATTCCCATAAATTATTAACTTTTTGATTGTTTACTCCGTGCTAAATAAATTAAGTAAATAAAATAATAAAACTAAACGATCACAAACATAAAATTTGACGTGACATTTTAAGCAACCATCTCGCACCTCGTAGTTTTTCTTCTTCTTTAATTTTAGGCCAACTTTCACATACATCCTGGCCCCTAACTAGGACTCCCTGTATCTAGGGAACCAGGAAGTATGAAGACCATGCTCCCACAACACCCAGACGTTTTTATAATAAAATTCCCAAAGGGACTCCTTTTAATAATATATTTTAGTATTATATTTTTTAAGGTGTTTAGTTTTAGTTTCATATTTAGCCACTTTTGTGCACCTCTAATACATTTTATGCATTCATATAAAATTCCTAAATGTATAACCAGCTCACAGAAAGTAAATTCAAATTGCGTGTGAAAAATATTCTAATGAAAAAAGCATACTATACAGTTAGTAATTACATAGAAGACAAAGATGCATGGAACATTCCGCTTTTGCCAAGTAGCCAACTGGCGCATAAGAAAAAAGAAAACAAAGTGCCAGAAAATTAAAAATAAATGCCCCTCAGTTTCTTGCCGTATCTTCTAAGTAGCGGTTCTTTGTCCGACACGGTGGTCGAGTCATTGTAATAATTGACGTTCATAAGTGTTAGTGATTCCAAAACTGAATAAAGAATATTTAAACTTAAAATGTGTCGGTTTGATTGATTTGATTGGTTTTTTTCAGTGTTTCAACAGACTTCGCCAAGAGAGGCCGAATGTGTTTGAGTCTAAAGTCTTCGTCATTCCCGGAGACGTCATGGAGATTGGATTAGGTATATACTCGTGGTAGGTCTCCCGTATGCGGGAGGCCGTCTGGGTAGGCTGACTTTGCCAGTTATTCTGCCGCCAAGCAGTACAGTGCAAGCATTACTGTGTTCCAGTCTGAAGGGTGAATTGTAACTAGCGAAATTACTGTAATACTCAAGCAGAAACTTAGGGGAACTTTTTTAGAACTTTGTTACAACTTTTTATTTTTTCTATGTACCTGACTGACGAGACGAGCTGGTCGTTTGCCTGATGGTAAGCAATACAATAACAGCACCACTCAGAACTTTGTTTTGCTAAAGCCTGCGCGGCGCTGCACTGCGCTCGTCACCCTGAGACAATTAGCTATTGAGTCTCAAAATGCCCAGTAATTTAGCTGGCTTCAATGCCCTTGAAGGGCACCTTCCATTTTTCCAATATGGCGGCGCGAGCGGCAAAAATACGAGAAGGCAAAGTTGAATGTGGAAAGAGCACATCAAAATCTATAAAATTACCAATTTTCAAAACTCCCGGAAAACTTTCCAGGTAACTACCAAATGACTGGACTATTATTAGCATTTTTCTTTGTGTTTTCAGGTATGTCTGACGAAGATCGAGCTCTTTTAATAAACAATGTGGACATCGTGTTCCATGTTGCTGCAAGTGTCAGGTAAGAAGACGTAGCTTATTAGACATTAAAAACAAATTTATCTTCTTTTTAATGTGAATTGGCTTGTGTTTGACCACTATGTCACCTGATGGTGACGATGCGGTCGACGATCTAGCACGCTTACCTGTTCACTCAAGATTTGAAGATTCCTAGATTGTAGCTATCGGGAAAGACTGACTCTGGCAGGGAGTTCCACTCGTTAGCAGTGCGCATAATGAAAGTGGAAGCGAAGCGTTTAGTGCGCGCAGGAGGAATTGCACCAACTGATTCCTCCATCCCCGGACACTCTCCGAAATGTATCCGATAAAAGACCGATAGACTGGCAACTCTGCGTCGATTATATTGAATTAGCTGCGTCTCGCGGTTTCACCCGCGGTTTCCCGGGATAAAAAGTAGACTTTGTGTTAATCCAGGGTATAATAAGCTATCTCCATTCCAAATTTTACTCATATTCGTTGAGCTGTTACAGCGTGAAGAAGTAACAAACACACAAACATACAAACTTTCGCCTTTATGATATTAGTGTGGGTGTGATACGACCCTGCACCCTGCAGTTTTCCGGGATAAATTATTCTGTGGTCTAGGTAAGTAGTCTGTGTGGCCAAACCTCGGTGTCGTAGTTTTTAGACCGCCCGAAGGCCACCGTACATCAAAAACATAACAAGAACAAATAAAATAGAACTTAACATTTTTATTTGTACAATGGGCGGTCTTATCGCTAATAAACGACACCCTTTGGATGGAGAGGATTTGTGAAACGACAAAAGACGGTGGTGAACTATATTTATTTTATTTTATTTATTATTAGATGATCAACAGCTTATACAAGAGATTCAGTTACAATCTTAAGTAATCATAATATAGGCTAATGAAAGATCATCCTAATTATTACAATGATTATGTATTTTGCGCTCTCTAGCAGAGGATTCAAGTATGATAATATTAATGATATTAAGTATATAATAATAACTACTTTGTAAAGTCTTATATCATATGAGTATAAAACATACATAGTATAATATATATATGTATATACCTCTGCCGTGGTGTGGCGAGATAGGGTCGCGCTAGCATTCACCTTCTCACCCCGGCAGACGGCCTCCGACATGATCTAACGAGGGTCCTAACAACAACCGGGACCGACGCTTAACGTGCCGTCCGCACGGTAGGGCTCAGATGTAAATAGGTACCACGCAGAAACTCATACCCATCCAAGTTGTGACCCCTGCGAATCTGTTTTGAACGACTGGCGAACTAGGCTACGTGCACCGCACGTCATTTGAAGAGTCACAATAATAGATCTACTTTTTAGTCGACTTCAAAAAACGAGAAGGTTCTCGATTCAATTGTATTTTTTTATATTAATTTTTGTTACTTCAGAACCCCGTCATTCGTGAACCGATTTGGAAAATTGTGTTGGTGTTTTGCGTTGGGTTCAGTCTAGCTACGAAGTGGTCCCATATACATTTCATCGATATTTGACTTTGGACTTCAAAGATACATTGAAGTCGGTTTTTTGTTTGATAAAACGTATTCTTGTAATTTTCAGGTTTGACGACCCCCTGAAGTTTGCTGCTACAATGAATCTCAGAGGAACCAGAGAAGTCGTAGAACTGGCGAAGGAAATCAAGAATTTATCTGTTAGTGTTTGAGCTTCATTTTAACTTCTTCCAAATCATCATCAGCCCATTACGATATCACTGCTGGGACTCGGGCCTTCCCTCATAGAGAGACTACAGGCCAGTTATGCTTCTCTGGTATGGCAGGGCTTCTTCTCTAGAGCAGGGCTTCCCAAACTTTTTATCTGTGGCGCTCTTGGGAATTTACCATGTTTTTGTGACGATCAAAAACTACCTTAACAGTTGTAGTGGGCAGGTAACAAGTTTTCAGAAAAACTCCAAATAACTCTTGTATTTTTTATTAGAAGATAAGAGCAAAAACAAAATAAAAATTAAAAGAGATATTTATTAGACTTTGTTGAATGGCTACTAGTGAGAATGTGCTTGCTTTTCTGAGCATAGCTTCTTAAAACGGGGCTCAAGTTTGGAAATTGCCACTCTCATCTCTTTCTCTACATTTATTTTCGACCTGTACTAGTTCTTTATTAGTGCAAGTAGCAGAATCCCTGCAGTGCTGATGGCACGATATTCGTGAGAAACTGAGCTTTAAAATCCAAGTAGTTTGCGTTTATTAATGAAGGAATCGACGTGATTTCGAAGCACGGTATCGCCAAGTTGTCACAGTGAATTGGGGCCTTTAATCTCATAAGGTGTTTCGTTGTCCTCTTTCCAGTCTTTAGTCCACGTGTCTACTTCGTATTCTAACACCAATCGGAATCCAGTGGAGGAGATCATGTATCCCCCCCACGGGGACTGGCGCGACGTACTGCTGGTGTCTCAGGAGGTGGACGAGCATATTTTAAGCGTGCTCACGCCTAAGTAAGTCTTATGTCTTGGTAACTTCGAATTTGTTTATATATCTGTCTTTCTAACTGCCTATCGATTTTCTATCTATTTTTTATCTTTAAAACAAGAATTAATAAAAACTATATATCATCTGCCACATAGTATAAACTACATAATATTTTCATCTATCGATCTATCTCACCATCGGTCTATAGATCTGTCGATCCATCTCACCATCTCACCATCGATCCATCGATCGAGTAGTGTTTTTTTCCGATACGGTGATAGGTCATTGTAATAATTGATGTTCATAAGTGCGTCTGTGATGCCAAAACTGAATAAAGAACTACAATCTGAGTATCTTCAAGGCCAGAGTGAATAGGTGTCTTCTTGTTCAACGTGCTCCATCTTCATTGTAATAATTGACGTTCATAAGTGCGTCATTACAGACGCACTAATAAAGTGATGATTAAAATTGAGTAAAGAACTTTGAACTTTGTTATAGGGTACTAGGTTCGCTGCCCAATACGTATCCATTCACGAAGCAGCTAGCTGAACATGTGGTTTACGAGCAATGTGGAAAGCTGCCGGCTGTCATCTTCAGACCTTCTATTGGTAAGAAATTTTAGTAGATTTGAAAAAGAGACATCCCCGCAGAGTTTCTTGGTGCTATCTTCTCTAGCGGGCGTATTTCCGAAGCACTGGTAGAGTCTGTTTTCACATTTCTTTTCTGGGCCCAACTTACTTTGTGTATTGGAAAATAATGGGTAGACGTGCTTACTTTTTTGTTTTCAAAGTCAAGATGTCTTAAGTTTCAGGTTTTAACGTATGTTAATTGATTTGATATTCTGTTTATGTCGCAGCTAACTAGCTCGATCAGCCGTTCAATCAACAGCCTAGCCACTTTACTAAACAGCGCCGTTCGACTAGCTTCCTGAAAGATATTCAGCCATTTGATCAAACAACTAGGCAAATGACTTGAATCTATGACGTTTTATTTTTATGTAACTTAGTGACGAGACGAGATGGTAGTTTGCCTGATGGTAAGCAATACGCCAGCCCATAACAATAATAGCACCACCCAGAACTTTGTTTTGCAAAATCCTGCGCGGCGCTGCACTGCACTCGTCACCCTGAGACAATTAGCTGTTGAGTCTAGTCCCAGTAATTTCGCTGGCTACCATGCCCTTCAAGCCGGAACACAGTAATGCTTGCGCACTACTGCTTGTCGGCTGAATAACTGGCGAAGCGGTGGTACCTACCAGACGGCCTCTCGCATACGAGAAACCTACCACCAGTAAATGTGTACCAGTGACGTATAATTACTTGTCTAGCCTGTTTATTTATAAAGCCTGTTTTCCAAAGTTTAATGAAAAATAGTGCAATGGAAGAGTGTAGTGGCAATAATAATGTGAATATAGCTGCAGCCCTCGGTAGGTTAGGGTTGGCGGGGCGGGGCGGGCGAAGTCGGGGGGGGGGGGGGGGGCAAACCCCGCCGCGAACATGTATTATTCTATACATTATCTTCTTCTTCTTCTTCTTTAGCCTTTATTGGTCCATTTCTGGACATAGGCCTCTCCCAATTCTTTCCATGACTTCCGATCTTCTGCCTTGGCCATCCAGTCAGGACCTGCGTGTCTTCGGATGTCGTCTACCCATCGCTTCGGTGGGCGGCCTCGTGGTCTGGTATTCGCCCACGGTCTCCACTCTAGGATTCGTCTTGTCCAGCGGTGTCTATCCATTCGAGCAATATGGCCAGCCCAACTCCACTTCCGCTCCGCGATCACCTGGACCACATCTTTCACCCCCGTTTTTCGCCGAATCCATTCATTTCTTTTTCGGTCGCGCAAGGTTACCCCGAGCATAGCTCTCTCTATCGCCCTTTGCGCGACTCGGAATTTCTCAGCTGACCGTTCGGTGAGAGACATAGTTTCGGTCCCGTACGTGAAGATTGGCATGATACACTCCCCAAATATTTTTGCCTTTAGTTTAATGGGCAGTTTGCCGCGTAGCAGCTGCTTATTGGCACCAAATGCTGCCCAGGCTTGCGATATCCTTCTTTCTACCTCTGCGGTTTGGTTGGCACTACCCAATGTTATTTTGTGTCCCAGGTAAATGTATTCGGTGACAACTTCAACCGGTAGTTGGTAATGTATGACTTCTGATATGTTAGTCATGATTTTTGTCTTAGAGATATTCATCTTCAAGCCAACTTTTTTAGATTCTACCTTCAAATCTTCAATCATGACCAACATATCGTCGATACTCTCTGAAAACAACACCAGGTCGTCTGCGAACCTTAAGTTTGTGAGGTTTTCTCCACTTATGTTAATACCTTTGTCGTCCCAGTTAAGTTTCTTAAAGATATTTTCAAGGGTCGCGGTAAAAAGTTTAGGAGAGATAGTGTCACCTTGTCTTACCCCTCGGGCTAGATGGAATTTTTGCGTTTTTTTGTGTAGGTTTACGCAGGCTGTGGCATGATCCTGTAAATGTTTTAAGATCCTTATATACCTTTCGTCTACCCTACAGTCCGCCAGTGCATCCTCTACGGCCCATGCTTCAATTGAATCAAACGCCTTCTCGTAGTCTACAAATGTTGCTATAATTGGCTTTTGATACTCGTGGCATTTTTCAATCAATGTTTTGATTGTTTGCAGATGGTCGCAAGTACTGTACCCCGATCTAAAGCCTGCTTGTTCTCGTGGTTGATACGAGTCCAGTTTGTTTCTGAGTCTATTGACTAGGACTTTTGTGAAGAGTTTGTACACGTGAGAAAGTAGACTAATTGGCCTGTAATTGTCTAGTCGTTTTATATCTCCCTTTTTGTGTAAGAGGGTAATAACGGCATTATTCCAGCTTTGTGGTACTTCAGTATATAGTAAACATTTAGTAAATAGTTTCGCCAAAGCTTCCTGTATTTGTCTGGATGGTATCTTCAGTATTTCTGGAATAATGCCATCTTCACCTGGGGCTCGTCGATTTTTCAACTGACGTAACGCACAACAGATCTCATCGGAAGTTATATCAGGTAAGTCTTCGGACCCTACATTCAAGATTGGTGGTCTTGTCTGTCTTACTTCAAACATACTATGTGCATATTTTGGGTTGTCTACTTTGCTTTTGTATAGGTTTTGATAGTAGTTGTGTGTTATATTCAAAAGTTCTTCTCTGTTAGTTATTATGTCTCCATTTTCATTCTGGAGTTTGAAGATGGCTTTCTTTCCCGTACTCATTTGTAGTTTCAAACGTCTTCTACCTCTGTTCCTTTCTAGTGCTTTTGCAACAAGATTTTCATGGTGTTTTCTTAGGTCTTCTCGGATACAGCGACGGATATTTTTTTGTAGCTGAGACAATTGTGCTGGGTCAATATTACTGTCGCTGTTCAACTGGCGTCTCTGATCGATTAAACTCAGAGTTTCCGCTGTAAGTTTTTGTGTACTTGTTTGCATGTTCGTTGGAGTCACAGATTGAAGAGCAGAGTTTAGACAGTCCACGAGCCTACGGTTTATGTCTTCTACAGAGAGGTTTCCTATATCTTCAACACAAAGATTATTTCCAATATGTTCTTTGATACGGTTTTCGTTATGTCGTATGATTTCTTCTTTGAGATGACTTGGTGTTGGTCTCTTGGTAATAAGATTTCGTCTATCTCTTTTAACATCAAAGAAGCACTCAGCTCGAACCAGTCTGTGGTCGCTGCCTGTTGAAAATCTGTTAAGCACGCATATGTCTTCCATAGTTTCTTTTTTATCCGTGATGATGTAGTCATATTCGCTCTTATTTCGGCCATTGGGGTGTTTCCAGGTCCATTTCTGTTGGAGCTTTTTGGCAAAGAACGTATTCATTGCAAACATACGCCTCTGTTGGAGAAAATTTAGTAGTGCATGTCCCCGCTCATTCCTTTTACCTAATCCATATTGCCCAATACTAGTCTCGGAGTCACATTCTCGGTTCCCGACTCGAGCGTTGAAATCTCCCATTAAGATGGTGTAACGGGTTTTTATATTATCAAGAACGCTGGAGATGTCATCGTAGAATTGTTCAACTTCTTCATCAGAATGGTCGATGGTTGGTGCGTACACTTGTATAATTTTGAGTTCATACATGGACGAAAGTTTTAATTTCATGTAGATAATCCGATCTGATACGCTATTGGTCTCAACTATTTGGTGTTTGAGTTGTTTATTGACTATGAAGCCGAGTCCTCCTACACCAGGTGATGGGCCTTCACGGTGGTAAAATATGTGTCCAGATTGTAAGGTAGTCATTTCTTCACCTGATCTTCGAACCTCGCAGATTCCTAAGATATCCCATTTGATGTTTGTCAATTCATTTTCTAATTCATATAGTCGATCGTCTGAAGACAGCGACTGGATATTATAAGTTGCTATATATAATCTAGTACGGCAGTGTGTCAACTCCCAGGGATTCCTTGTCGCACCCCTGCCCCGTGTCACCCGGCCACTGCTTGGACCGGGGAGTGACGAAGCGCTGGGAACTCGGGGTCGATTTTGATTTTTGTCTGTCATTTTAATGGGGAGGAAGTGTTTAGCCATAATCACCACGCCAGCCACGGCGGGTTGGTGATCATACGTTTTAGAGAATATTTAGTACTCTAGGCTGATGAGGCCTCATCCGACCGGTTGCCCGGTCGGGGTTATGGGTATACCGCCATTGCTCGGTCGCCAGAGCCCCGTCTGTTGTCTAGCAGGGAGCACCGGTGTAGCCCTTGGGCTGCACCTGCGTGCAGGTGGGGTTGACAGTTGGGTCGGATAGATGTTACGCTCCGTTCTCCCCTTACTCCCCCTATAAATATATACATTATAATCTACCGAAAAATAATGCGACGGTTCACAATCTTTCGACAGTTTACAATCTCGCGTAGGATACATCTAAGTTTATCCACATGCCTAAACATTAGCCACCCAGTTTATTAAATGTTGTAACAGACGCTATGCTGTTGATTGAACGGCTAGTTAAGCTAGTTGGCTGCGACATGTCTGACGTTTATAAGTGCATTTTTGATAAATATCTACTGACTTGACATTTTAACAACCATTTTGCACCTCGTCGTTTTTCTTCTTCTTTTAATTTAGGCCTACTATTACATACATCATGGCCACTAACTAGGGTTCCCTGTATCTAGGGAACCAGATACTGCGACGACCATGGTCCCACAACACCCACACAAAGCCAATGCTTGCGCTATTTTTTGTGCAAAAACATATGTTGAATAAAGAACTTTTGAACGTTGAACTTATTCCTGTTTACAACTATATGTATGTTTTGATGTGTGTTGTTTATTGGCACTAATATTATAAATGCGAAAGTTTGTATGTGTGTTTGTAACTTCTTCACGCTGTAACAGCTCAACGGATTTCAGTAAAATTCGAAATGGAGATAGCTTTATAACCTGGATTAACACATATTTTTTTAATAAATAATAAATAAATACGCCCCACGATCACAAGATCACATCTTCGACCGCATCGTCACTTAACAACAGGTGAGATAGCGGCCAAACGCAAGCCTATAATTACTAAAAAGATACTGCGAGGACCATGGTCCCACAACACCCAGACACGAAACAAATGCTTGCGGTTATTATTTTTTATTATTTTATAATTCAACAAAAATCTTGTAAATATTAATGTGTTTATTGTTAACTTTTGAAAAACATTCTAGATTCTATGATCCACAATATATAACTGTATTTCGAGTGCTCTTTTTTTTGAAAAATAACTTTTTCAGGTCTGACAATAATGTTTATATTACCGTTTTCAGTGATATCCAGCGTCGACGAACCAGTAAAAGGCTGGATAGAGAACTTCAATGGACCCGTAGCTTTACTTATAGCTACTGGTAAAGGTAAGATCACATACGCTCTGATCTGATAGGTTAAGCAACATCTCTGCGGACGCCACTTGGATGGCTGATCTAAATGTTTATGCATATACCAAGGAGCACGATGAGGCTATCTGTAATTAGAACTATGGACATCCCCGCAGAGATCTTCTCAAGCGGGCGTATTTCCGAAGCACTGATGGTAGAGTCAGTTTTCGCATTTCTTTTCTGGGCCCGGACTTCAATTTGAGTACGGGAAAGAAATGGGTAGACCGAAATGCTTACCTTTTTTTAGAGTTCCGTACCCAAAGGGTAACACGGGACGCTATTACTAAGACTCCGCTGTCCGTCCGTCTGTCTGTATGTCCGTCTGTGACCAGGCTGTATCTCATGAACCGTGATAGTTAGACAGTTTAAATATTCACAGATGATGTATTTCTGTTGCCGCTATAACAACAAATTGGTACTAAAAAACAGAATTAAATAAATATTTAATGAGGCTCCCATACAACAGACACGATTTTTTGCTGTTTTTATAGATAATTAATGATACGGAACCCTTCGTGTGCGAGTCCGACTCGCACTTGGCCGGTTTTTTCAGTCAAGATATTTAAGTTACAATTTTTAAAAGTATTTTGATATGTTTTATGGGTATATGACGTTTCAATGCATTTTTGGCCCATTTAATAAATATCTTTCGATTTTTTACTTTTATATCATCATCATAATCATGATCATCATCATATATATAAAATTCTCGTGTCACAATGTTAGTGACCTTACTCCTCCGAAACGGCTCTACTGATTTTTACCAAATTTTATATGCATATTCAGTAGGTCTGAGAATCGGCTACTATCTATTATTCGTACCCCAAGTGATAAGGGTTGTTCACCCTTAACATTTTTTTTAAATTTATATGGCAAAACAACGTTTGCCGGGTCAGCTAGTAATATATATAATAACGTTTATTGAATCTTAAAATACATTGAAAGTTTTATTCTATTTTCAGGTATCATGAGAAGCGTGTACACCGACCCTGACCTAAAAGCTGATTACATGCCGGTAGACATCTCCATCAAGGGACTGATAACTGCTGCATGGGCTAGAGGGACTAAGAAGTACGACCTTATTTCACCCTCCTCCGTCCACGACGGTCCAGAAGAACGGCCAAATATCAGCCTTACTTAGTAGACATTCCGCCAATTCGTACAAAGTGTATTGGTTCCACGTTAAGCGTGCGTATTGCTAAAGAACGAACTCCTTGCCGTCGTCTTTTTTCCTCATAACTACAAACTCGTGGTCGGTCTCTGGGTACCGCTACCCACCCAGACGGCCTCCCGCATATGAGCAGTAGAATAACTGGCAAAGCTGTAGAGCTTTGCCAGTTATTCTGCCGTTAAGCAGTAGTGCGCAAGCATTACTGTATTCCGGTTTGAAGGGCATTGTAGCCAGCGAAATTACTGGGCATATGAGACTTAATATCTGATGTCTCGGGTGTCAGTGCTATAGTGCAGACGCAGAGTGTGTATAGTGCAGACGCAGAACTTTTGTGCTATTTAAAGTTCTGGATGGCACTGCAATTGTTCTGGGCAGGCGTGGCACTTACCACCAGGCGAACGACTTGCTTGTCTCATTACTCAATTTCATAAAAAATAAAATTTACTACCGTAAAAGCACTGCATTGCGCTCATCACCCCTAGACATGAAAGCGGGGTAGACGATTTATTTGCTGGTCTCGTCACTCAATTCCACGAAAAAAACTTGGGAGGTAAATTTAAATTTTCAAATTCAAATGTATTTATTTCGCTTCAGATATGGTTAGCAAAGGTCTTAAATTAAAATAAAAGTTCCACATATTTTACCTATTGGCATGCGAATAATAGTTATGTTTGGTAACATCAAATAAAATATAAAATAATATCAACTACCCTTAGCACAAAATAAAAAACTTATGATACCTTAACTACTTCTGTCGTCTAGAGAAATATTTCATGTGGTGAGATGGCGCGTGAACATCTCTGTAACGCAGAAACTGACGTTAACGAAACAAGCGCTTGCAACAGAGACATGTTTGTCGCAACTCTGTTAGTAAGTCTGTTGATATTTTTGAAGATAATCGCTTACAAGACCTCGATGCAAAACCCTGCTCAAAAAGATCCGTCCTAAGCCTTCTTACACCTATACCTACAATTCTAGAGCCAGTTGCACTGTGCGCCCTGCAACAGGGTCTTTGAAACTAAATTTGGTTTTGCCAGCCATCGTCGCTCTCATTCAATCAAATTCGGAGTTGACAAGGTTCGCCGTTGACGGATACGTCAAGGAGGACATTATCATCATCACTTCTGTCGCACACATCTTTCTTTCTTATGCTCGAAAAAATCTTTTACAGCGTAGAAGTTACGCTCGAGTAGCTTAGTAAGCTTCCATTTCATTTTTACTGCAGATTGGAGCCAGCAGATGACATCCCGATTTACAATTGCTGTTCGGGCTCCCTAAACGAGATCACGACGGGTGAGATGTTGAGCATGGGAGAACGGCTGGCTCCCTCCGTCCCACTCGATAACATTTTGTGGGCCGTCGGCGGCAGTCTTACCACTTCCGCCACTGTCCATTACATAAAAGTAAGTACTGAAGAAGAAAGATATTAAGTTTATATGGTCTCATTTCATTATATTTATTAATCACAGCAATTATTATTAATCTTTGTCATTTCTGTACCTACAAATAATATCCAGTGTTTTATACTAAGGCAGGGATCCTAACTTTTTAAAATTGTTCACACCGAGGGAGGACCCCGGTGACTTGTAATATAGGTTTTACAAAAACCTACATCATGCACCAGCTCTCACAAAGTTGCACTGTTTTTTTTAGAAATTTTGTATAACCACAGAATACTAAGGGACAGAAGCATCAAGAAATTTAAACAAATAGCGATTCTTGCTATGACGCAATAAAATTCAATTCAGCTCGCGTAGCGCTGCATACCTACCAGTCATATTAACCTACAGAGCGCCTCTCTTTCTATCGCATTACTCTTATCTCTTCTGACGCGGGCACGTGTAGCGACGCGCGACCCGCCGTCGGTTTCCGGCTATGTACTTGCAGCTTCGTACCTACAGTGCGGAGTGCGCTAGGCCTGGTATAACCCATGACTGTACCTGAATCTTTGTGAAGAGAAATGAACAAGTAATTAAAGTTAAATTAAAGAAGAAAATAACACAAAATTTAATAGCAGAGTTTTACCTACCATTAAAACTCTTATTATGTCCGGAGCCTTATTCGAGGCCTTTAAACAATATTTGAGAAGCAGTCCTTCCGTTTCCGGCCGTGTAATAGTAGTTGTAGTTCCTTTTCCGGGCGGTAGAGGGGGTATTTCCCCACTTTGTTCACCAGGTGGCGCGCACGAGTCGCTCTCGTCATTGAGGTCTCAAATATATACCTTACTTATTTTTAAACTAAAATTAAGATTACAAACACCAGGCAGAACTTACCGTAAGGCCTCGAATAAGGCTCCGGACATAATAAGAGTTTTAATGGTAGGTAAAACTCTGCTATTATGTCCTATCGCCGTTATTCGAGGCCTTTAAACAATATTTGAGATAATGTTTGTTTTCGCCTGGTGAACAAGACGCCAATGTGATTACTAGTGATTACACATTTAAAATTTTTGCAGCTTGAGCATATAATGATGTAACTTAGTTCTTAGTTATATTTGTTCTTTGTCCTTCTTAGTCATATTTGTTCATTTACATAAACACATTAATGAGTAAATTTACAGTTTTGGTCTATCGTATGGGTTCAAACAGAGCATCTAATGAGTTATTAACTTCTAAGTATACAATAAATAATAGTTAACAATAAAACGTTTATCTATCCATCTATTCATATTGTTACTGAAGACTGGCATCACACTTTTCGGGGCTTTCCTGACGCCAGCCTCTTCCGTAAAAAGGTTTTACCCAACTTACCGGTTCTAGAACCTAGTCATTGCTTACAACTCAGTGGCGTAGCTACCGGAGGGCTAGACGGGGCAGTCCCCGGGGACCCCAAGCTCAAAAGGCCCCTCGGACTCTGACCAGTGCTCTGACTTACAAACAATAAATTGAACTAGTAATTTTTTTTTTTTTTATTTTCCATATTCGCAATATAAATAAACCAGAGAACGCGACGAATGCGGAACAAACGATTTTAAATAGTTTAGTTGGGGCCCTATTTTGCCCCAGGGCCTTTGGTTACCTAGCTTAGCTACGCCACTGTTACAACTGTTCTATTTCGCGGGCAATAATGAACGAATTACAGACATCAGCTTTAGTACGCCTATTGTTGTCACATATAGGAACTTTTGAACTCACTTTACAGGACGAGGATAACGGTTTTCCACATAAAAAAGTTTCCATTTCGATTGTATGCATGCATAGTTCTTATTGATCCGTATGTAGGCCAATCTATGAAATTACCATCCGAAATACATAAAAGGACATATGACATCCACTGACCATTTCAGTTCGTGTACTTACGACCTGAACTAGTGATAGAAAGTGATTTCCCACTCATAGTTGATCTTATTTTACATAATATCCAAGATTTTAAACTATTAGCAGGTATTGGAACTATTCTTTTTTCTTTTTTCTTTTTTTTTTTTTTCCACAAAATTCACGTTTTTTTTTTTTTCTGTACTTACTGCATAAAGCTGAAAACCACGGATTCGGAACGTTCTGTGGCCTTGAATGCCAAATGATGGAGAAATCTGTGCGATTATTAAAAACATGCCTTCCGCCCCATTTAGATGCAAGACAACTTTCGGCATCAGATTTAGTGACGGAAAGATCCAAGCTCCTCCAAACTTTAATTCCCATGTATCATTTTGACTAATTAGACTATCATTTTGGTACGACATCGGCTCACGCTAACGCAAAAAGATCCATCTCCAGAACACCTCGTTTGTCGAGAACTATATCCATCAACCGCGGAAGCAGGTTCGGCCACGCGGGAAGTATTGACTTTAAGGAGATCCGATTGGTTATACTGTTGTAACTGCCCGGAATATGAATTTCGAATATTTAATAAGCCAAATGATTTAGCTCTTTTGATCGACTCCCCCTCAAATATCAGATAACTTACGACAAATCTGCTGTGACACTGCATCACACTGTAACAAAATTGACGAGAAAAGGATTGAATCAAACAACGAGTTCTTCCGCGGCCTCCCGTCCTGCGTCAGCTGCCTCTGTTTTGAGAGAGTCTGATACCGATGAAAAGTGTAGTCGACACGATTTGATGATACATAACATCCACCACTCGAGTCAGGCTATACATTACAAACAACAAAAGTTGAACCGTCTTTGTGGTACAGCCAGCCGGGCGACGTAAACCTTAGACTCCTTACTATACTCTGAACATCTCGCAACGTTACCTTTTGGTCTGATTCATTAACTTATTGCATCGTATTGGTATTGTTTAGCTGTAAGGATTAAGGATGTTATATAATGTGATAAAAATAAATTAATAAATTTCAGAATCTTTTACAATATTTTATCAAAGCCCAGCAGCGTTTGCGATATGGAGTTACAGTCCATACATCTTCACAAACTTTTGCATCTTTATTATAGGACTAGGTAGGATCCGTTCATCCTGATTCTTGTCAGAAAGTTGTCCTGTGGAAAAAATCAAACAATCATCTCAGATAAAGAACAATTCGATTTTCCTGCTGTCGGAGTATTATCCTCCACTCAATTTAAAATAGCCGCGGAAGCTTTTGGATCATAATCTGAAATAAAGTTATATTATTCAGAATTTTACTACACAGCCAAATATATTTGAGGCTTTTTACAATACTTCTACAAAAATACTATATAAAAACTGATTAATAATAATAAAAAAAAAAAATATTATTATTTGGGAGCTGATGTAAGTCCAAATGGTCAACAGGTCATCTGTAGTAGTTGACTTCAAGAAACAACGATGAGATGGCCTGTATGAGATCAATTTTTTATTATAATCCAATCGTTTGGTTGTAAACAGATTGGAATCCGATGAACTGAATTCAGTATTAATTTGGTTACTTTTAGTTATTGCAGTATTTAATTGATATTTAGTCAATAATTTTAAATTAAATATGAGGCCTGACGGTTTGATAGTTGGTACTGATCGACCGAGGCGAGACCAGCGGTGACCTCTCACCTCGAAACCCATGTGAAGAATCAATATTCCATAGCTTCTTCCCCTGCGTATTGATCTAACTAAATAAACTTTGTCGAATGAATCTTTTAGCATTAGTCGGGTTTCTTTGACGTGAGGTAAATGACTGCTCTAAATTTAGGTCGAAGGATACGCTAATTATACTAGCCTGAGCTAGAAATTCGTAATGACCCTCATTCGCACCCTTTAAGAAGGCGGATATCTTACGTTATTGCACACAAACAGTGCCGTGGAGTAACCAGCTTGGTTGTAGCCACTAGGTATAGGTAAAAATATTAGATTGCTAAACACAAACAGTGCCGTGGAGCGACCAGCTTGGTTGTAGCCACCCGTATAGGTAAAAATATTAGATTGCTAAACACAAACGGTGCCGTGGAGCGACCAGCTTGGTTGTAGCCACTAGGTATAGGTAAAAATATTAGGTTATTAAACACAAACGGTGCTGTGGAGCGACCAGCTTGGTTGTAGCCAGTAGGTATAGGTAAAAAATAGTGTGTTGCTAAACACAAACGGTGCCGTGGAGCGACCGTCTTAATGTAGTTGTTAGGTCCAGGTTGCGCAGCCTGGGACCCATAAAAAGCACTCTCTTCTCTTGCGCAGAGAAGGAGGATTTTTGAGTTACAAAGACATTTCCAAATCATTTTCAAATATATTCATAAGATGGTGAATATTTCTAAACTACTATTGAGAAATTGATCTTTACCCAAGCTCTAAATGAATATACTCCTTGTTCAACAATATTGGCCCTCGAATTAATTACAAACAAACAATAGTTTTTTTTTTTTTTTTTTTTATGTCTTGTGTCTTTTGTAGAAGGGCTCTTTATTTAAAGCATTAGGCAACAACTATAGATAGGTTTGTATAGTTACAGCATAGGTGATTGCACCCAAAAATACATATATATATTATTTTGGCTTTTTCGGCCTGTTAATTACGTCATTCACCTCCAGTTCAGTAAACCCCGACCGTTATTTTTTTTTTTTTTTGTTTTACCTAACTAACACTGCAATAAAAGAGGATATAACTACTACGTTTAACTACAATCTTCGGATTTAAAATGTTGTAATGAATTTAATTATTGCAAATACTCTTATGAAGCTTTGTAACAGTTGGCTCTTTTAAGGTTGCTAAATCGAAATTTAACGCACCTGAGGGCCGATTTGGAGGGCACCTCACTAAGCATTTGTTCATTCAGTGTGTCTACGTTCGTATCCATATTTGAGTTACAAGAGGCATCCTTGCTTTTGGGAAGGTACTGACCAACTCGAAAGTGGATAGCCACTATAACTATGACAAAAAACAAAAATGTTATGTCACTTACTTGTTTAGTGAGGCGTTCCAAAGCCTCACTCTCTTTAGGAAGTTCCTCACTGTTCCGTCTGCTTTGCTCATTGTACTCACTTCACTTGTTAGTTTTTATCCCGCTAGCCACGACTCTTTTCACCAGACGACGAAAAAGAGAAAGCCTCGCGGTCCCTTACCACAAGTATAAGATATTGTTAAAAATAAATTGTTCATTTTGATCCCGCTAGCCACGTCTCTTTTCACGAGACGATGAAGAAGAGAAAGCCACGCGGTCTCATCACTATTTTAAAGGCATTGTTAGAAATCACCTGAAACTTAATTAATATTTAAAAAATAATAATAATCGAAACTACAACTTAATAACTTATTCAATTATTTCAGAAAACTATTTTAAATTTAATTCTTTTTATTTTATCGAACGCTAACAGCGTTACGACTTCACGGCACGAAAACTTAGACGCCAATGACGAGAGCGACTCGTGCGCGCCACCTGGTGAACAAAGTGGGGAAATACCCCCTCTACCGCCCGGAAAAGGAACTACAACTACTATTACACGGCCGGAAACGGAAGGACTGCTTCTCAAATATTGTTTAAAGGCCTCGAATAACGGCGATAGGACATAATAACAAATTAAAACAATTCCTTATAGAAAAATGTTATCATAGTTTAAATGACTTTTTAATGTTAATAAGAATCAAATGATTAGTAAACAAGTAACTGACAAAGACGTTGTAGAATAAATCGGTCCGCTCCCATTATAATTTAAAATTTGCTAGCAGGGTCGCCAACTTGAGGCACTTGAATCAATCGAGAGGCGAGCCAAGAGACTCATTGGTGATGACGCTCTATTGGAGTCAAGACTCAGTCTTGAACATCGACACAGAATTATCCTCGGTTTTTTATCGGATGCATTTCGGAGAGTGTGCGTCAGAATTGCACCTGACAATGCAAGGTTTCTTTTCCTGACAATGAAATGACGTCATGCACTGTGATTGGTGTTTCGAGAACAGATAAAAAATGTCAGAGTCATTAAATTTTATTAATTGATTTAAAAATATAAATAATTGTTCTTTAACAAAAATATTGATTGAATGATCTTTTGGATTCGGCTAACATTTATTCTAACTACATTTTACATTTTTATTCTATTACTGTCCGATGTCGAATGTTTGAAGGATGATAAAGGATCATAGTTTTTTTAATTTATTTTATCCCTTGGAAGTTTGAGTGACCATTATGGAACTGAGGGATGCTACTTACGTCAACACTATTCTTCTGCTTCTTCTCTCGTGTGTGTCAAAGACAGCCCCCGATAAGTGCGAGGACTATTATTGGAGTTATGAAAATTAGGTACTTTTGATTGGGCTATTGAGGTGAATTTTTAATGGATGGGAACCGGTCTATGATATGAGACTTCGGCACCTGCCAGTTCCGCCTCATAAAAAAATATTTAGGCAGGTGGTGACTCGCCACCCACTAAACGGGCCCCTTTTAAGGGCCGCCGTTCATTGACGACGAGAGGGGCATCGTTGGTGTGGGTGACTAAAGGGTGTAGAGAGGTGTGCTGCAGTTTCACTTAATCGCTACTCCCGTCGTTATGTTAACACTTCTACCCTTGGAGCTTAGTTCTTAGCTCTTGCATCTCCACCCGCAAGCCGGGGGTCAGGGGTCTCATTTAGCCCCAGAGAGAATCTCGGGGTCAGGCTCAATATCGCCACGCACCGTCGACTTGCCACAAAGTCGCCCCTGGCCTATTATTATTATTAATATCAAAGGCATTTGTTTTTCAGGTACTTCTCATTCACCTGCTGCCGGCACTGTTTGTGGACACTATACTCTGGCTCCTTGGGAGAAAGCCCATGTAAGTTCCATAACTAACAAACAGCCTTATAATTCCGCTTCTGCCAAGTAACATAATAATGTCAAAAACAAACATATTGTAACAAAAGTTCTAAAAAAACAAGAAAGTAACAGATTAAAAAAAAATAATTAAAAACGTTAAAATCTGCTTACGCGCTTTGTAGTGGTAGGTTCTGGCCGTGGTTGTAATACCACCCACCGAACAAAGCCATGCCGTCAAGCGACCTAGTCGTGTTTCGGGATGATGTTCGGTGAATCATCGGTTCGACGGGTCTGAGCCGCTCAACTGCCGTCTCTCTCTAGATCTATGTGCTCCATCTTAGGCCACATCATCGCTTCACATCAGGCGAGATAGTGGCCAAACATAGATCTATAAAGCGTAAAAAAAAGAAGTATTTACGGATAGCTAATCTCGAAATTTGAGTTGCAAGATTCCATCCGGAACGGCAGGCAGACAGACGAATATTTTTCCGTTATACATTTTGGAATTTTATTATTTGCCTTTTTTATTATTTATTGAATCCATAGCTCTCGAACTAGTATAAATTGTTTCGAGAGCCAGTGGCTTCTCCCAAAAAATGTGCTAGTTACAAACTATTATGTAGGTAAGATTATTATGTAGTACAAATATATTTAAATTTATTTGTTTTAAATTAAGCTGAACAACTATTAAACTTAACATTAGGAAGAAGGAAAGGGAACACGTACGCGCGTATATATAGGTATGTGTTACAGTAGATTATTATTTCTGGTGGTAGGTTTCTCGTATGCGAGAGGCCATCTGAGTGGGTATCACCGCTTTGCCAGTTATTCAGCTGCCAAGCAGTAGTGCGCAAGCATTACTGTGTTCCAATTTGAAGGGCATTGTAGCCAGTGAAATTACTAGGCATTATGAGACTCAACAGCTAATTTGTAATTTGCTTGTTTTTTATCTTCGTCTGATTGTTCGTGATGTCATGGGAAGGGTTCCGACTGAAAATCATTGCTAAGGTACTTAAGATACCTTAGCGTATGCTGAGTGGGTACCTTTTCCTGACATCGCGCAACATTTCACTGTATTGTTTTTATTGTTTTTTTGTCTTTATTTTAGTATGTATATGTTCAGTGTAATGTTGTGTGATGTCCGGAATAAATGTATTTTCTTTCTTTCTTTCTTTCGTTCTTTATTTAGGGCGACGAGCGCAGTGCAGCGCCGCGCAAGATTTTACAAAACAAAGTTATGAGTGGTGCTGTTATTGTTATGGGCTGGCGTATTGCTAACCATCAGGCAAACAACCAGCTCGTCTCGTCATTCAGTTACATAAAGAATAAAATGATTATGATAAAAAATCTTCAACAGGCTGGTAAAGATCCAACGCCGCATTTACACGGCGAATCTCGCCTTAATGTACTACATCACCCAGCAGTGGACCTTCACCAATAAGAACTTCATCTCTCTCAGATCCAGTATAAAAGAAGAGGACAGGTATGTTACTCGTGGTAGGTCTCTCGTATGTGGGAGGCCGTCTGAGTAGGTACCGCCGCTTTATCAATAATTCTGCTGCGAAGCAGTAGTGCGCATGCATTACTATGTTCCCGATTGAAGGACATTGTAGCCAGCGAAATTACTGGGCATATGAACCTTAAAATCTGATGTCTCGGGGTGATGCGCACAATGCAGTGCAACGCGCTGCTTTTTATGGTATTAAAAGCTCTAGGTGGCACTGCAATTGTTACAGGCAGGCATGGCGCTTACCATCAGACGAACGACTTACTTGTCTCATAAAAAAAAATAAAAAGCTCCTCCAACACCGTGAACTAGATGGTGCTAAGCAAGTAGCTTCATCATCAGCTCATCACGTTCCCACTGCTGGGACTCGAGCCTTCTCTCGTACAGAGAGTATGGGCCATGCTAAGCAAGTAGCTTCATCATCAGCTCATCACGTTCCCACTGCTGGGACTCGAGCCTTCTCTCATACAGAGAGTATGGGCCATAATTCACCACGCTGGTCCAGTGCGGGTGGATGTTACATGTCCTTGAATTTTTGTAATTGATTCTTGAACAAGCCGGTTTCCTCATGATGTTTTCCTTCACCGTTTTTAAAGCGAGTCTTAAGTATTCTTTTAATAACAATATTTTTGTTTTTGTGTGTATTACAATATAAATATTAACATGTATGTATGTTTATGTAGGTATTTTGTTGTAATTAATTAATTTTGTTGTGCACCGCCGTCTGTCTCTTCTTCCGATTCTGTCCTTTCAAAGGTTGTCTGTAAGAGATCGCTTCAAGGGATAAGACCGCCCATTGTACTACCACAGTTAAGGACAGTGTCTTTTTCTTGAAATTGGTATACAATAAAGAGTTTTTCTATTCTATTTTATTCTTAAATCTGCACATAACTTAAGAAAGTCAGTGGAGCGGGGCCAGCGGGACTCTAACTCGGGTCGTCGGATCGAAAGTCCCACGTGCTCCCACTGAGCCACACTCGCTCTCTGTTACCTGTTAAATCCATTCTAAGGAGTGGAATTTTCTACCTGAATCCTTATTTCCTTCCAATTTCAACCTGGGTCTATTTTAATACAAGATTGAATTTTTTTTTTTTTTTTTTTTTACGTAAATATGATATAATAATAATAAATAATAATAATAAATAATTTATTTTCAAAATGCTTATAAATAAATAAATGGCAGGATTACATTTTGATTTTTAGCGAGGAGATGTACACAGTTATTATAATTATATGAATAGGCACCTCATGGGCAAACGTGCTCCACTTTAGACCGCAACAACGCTTACCATCAGGGCCCCAATTCACTATGACAACTTGGCGATTCCTTGCTTCGAAATCACGTCGATTCCTTCATTAATAAACGACATCTCTATGACGCATTCAAATTTTCATATATATGACGCGTCATAGAGAATACAAATTTCGCAGATGTCATTTATTAATGAAGGAATCGACGTGATTTTGAAGCAAGGAATCGTCAAAATGTCATAGTGAATTAGGGCCCTGGTGAGTTGTTGTTAAACGTAAGCCCAGATCATCATAAAAAAAACTATTCTTCTTAGGAAACAATTCTACTACGACATCGAGTCAGTAGACCAAGATGAATACTTCCTGCAAGCCGCTATCGGAGCAAAGCGGTACCTGTTAAAAGAAAAAGACGAAGATATACCTAAAGCGCGAGCGCATTACCAAAGGTGACCTTACTTATATTTATTACAAGCTTACTAGCTGACCCGGCAAACGTTGTTTTGCCATATAAATTAAAAAAATGTTAAGGGTGAACAACCCTTATCACTTAGGGGTATGAATAGATAGTAGCCGATTCTCAGACCTACTGAATATGCATATAAAATTTGGTAAAAATCAGTAAAGCCGTTTCGGAGGAGTAAGGTAACTAACATTGTGACACGAGAATTTTATATATAAGACTAGCTGACCGGCAAACGCTGTTTTGCCATATAAATTAAAAAAAATTATAAAAAAAAAAGATGTTGGCCGATTCTCATAGATACCGGATAAGCACAAAAATTTCCATCAAAATCGGTCAAGCCGTTTCGGAGGAGTATGGCAACGAAAACTGTGACACGAGAATTTTATATATTAGATAAAAGCTTCTCCTTAACCTTCTTCTTTTTAAAAGTCTTTAAAAAGAAGAAAGTTCTCTATTCCATTGTTTTTTTTTATGTTTGTTACCTCAGAACTCCGTCATTCACGAACCGATTTGGAAAATTCTTTTTGCGTTAGGTTCAGTATAGCTACGAAGTGGTCCCATATAAATTTTATGGATATTTGACCTTGGACTTCGAAGATAACATTGAAGTCGGTTTTTTATTTGATAAAATACTTGTTTAACCACTTAGTATTGTGTGGTTTAACTTGTAAAGTTTGGGTTAAATCTTGCAAGTTGAATCAGAAACTTCATCTTATCCTGTGGAGTTGAAATTTTGCATACTTGTCAATGTCCGATGACAATGCAATATTATGGTGACAGCCAGCTGATCTGATGATGGAGACGGAAGGTGGGCAATGGAACTCCTTGACGGATAATTGTAAACTACTAATGTTTAGGCTTCATGTGCTCGCGGTTCCAATTACGATTTTTTTTTAATCTTATCTTGAAGTTTGTTTAAAACGAATCGTCTGTCAATGGCGCCATCTACAGGATCGAGCAAGCGTTAATATCGACTGTAGCTTGGTGCCTTGTATCGACGTGGAAGACAGTGAGATACGTACTACTCTGTAAAAATTGTAATAAATAATATGAACCAAAACTATACGTTTAAAAATATTTATTCAGCCAGATTGGCATAGCCCGCCCTCCGTAGGTCAACCATCCCTAAAATAGGAATCAGGAATGAACACCTACACAGCAGCGTAGGTACACGCACGGACAGTCTGTGACCAGCCTAATATTTGTTTCTGTTTCAGGATGTGGGTGCTGGACAAAGTCGTGAAGTGCATGTTCTTCGGTTTCCTCGTCTGGTGGCTGATCAACCTGAACTGTGTTCAGAATTATGCTCAAAACTTGTTCAGTATAGTGATGTGATATAATTAAGAAAATACAGTTTTTTACCTACATTGAGTATTTTTTTTAAACGACCTGAAATAAGGAGGAGGTTTTCAATTCGACGGTTTTTTTTGTATGTTTGTTACGCGATTACTCCGACAATTATGAATTGGTTTTGATGATTCTTTTTTTTTGGTAGGTCATACTTTAGAGGTGGTCCCATATAAAATTTATCGAAATTGATTCGGCACTTAATAAAAAAATTTACAAAATCAAAAAGTATAAGGTTAGTCTTGAAGTCGGTTCTTGTTTTTTTTCTAAAAATTTTTATGGAACTAAGTGATGAGACGAGCAAATCGTTCGCCTGCTGGTAAACGCTACGCCTGCCCATAACAAATCCAGAACTTTTAGTACCATAAAAGTACTGCGTATTTATGCATCGCGCTCCCTCCATCACCCGAGACATTAGAAATTAAGTCTCATATGCCCAGTAATTTCGCTACAATGCCCTTCAAACCGGAATACAGTAATGCTTGCGCACTACAGCTTGGCTGTAAAATTACTGGCAAAGCTGTGGTACCTACCCTGACGGCCTCCCGCATACGAGAGACCTACCACAAGTCGTGCCTATGATAGAATTATGGTTTTTATACAAATTTAATTGCGAAAAAATTGTTTTCTTTAACACTCGGCTCTTTTGTAACAAAGAGGAGGGACGAGCAAGTGGTTCGCCTGATGGTAAACAGACATCGCTAACAGTAGCAGCGTTACACATACAATCTTAATTTGCATAATCCTCCGCTACACTGCACCAGGCCTAGCGAACTCCGCACTGTAGGTACGAAGCTACAAGTACATAGCCGGACACCGACGACGGGTCGCGCGTCGTTACACGTGCCGCGTCAGAAGAGATAAGAGCTATGCGATAGAAAGAGAGGCGTTCTGTAGGTTCATATGACTGGTAGGTATGCAGCGCTACGCGAGCTGAAATGAATTTTATTGCGTCATAGCAAGAGTCGCTATTTGTTTACATTTCTTTGCGGAGTGTTGCTTCTGTCCCTTATTATTCTGTGACTGCACTGCGCTCGTCAAGTTTATTAAAATATAAGAACAAAAAAATGTAGCTTATGACATATATTTCCATGAGCCCCGTCACCCGGACCATAAGAATCGATTGACACCTCATCAAAATCGGATGAGTAAAAAAGTCAAGTCTTACTCGTGAACGGGTGCTGCTGGCGGGGACTGGTCTAATCACTCCTAACTGTTACTGTCATTCCTATTCTTGTCATAACTGAGTTAAAGTTTGAAATAAATGAATCTTCAATCTTCAAGTCTGGAGTGAACAGGTACTATCTTGGCAAGCGTGCTAGATCGCCGACCGCATCGTCGCTTACCATCATGTGACTAGTGGTCAAACGCAAGCCAATTCACATTAAAAACAAGATCTTTGTTGAAAAATATATTTTTCAAAACAAGTTTTTCATAAATTTGGAATCGGAGCAGATTAAACGAGCCCAAACACTAGTAGTTTACGATTATCCGTCAAGTAGTTCCATTGCCCTTCCGTCTCCATCATCAGATCAGCTGGCTGGCACCATAATATTGCATTGTTATCGGACTTTGACAAGTGTGCAAAATTTCAACTCCGTAGGATAAGAGGTAGTGGTTCTGATTCAACTTGCAAGATTTGGCCCAAACAAACAAATAATAAGCATTGCAAGTTAACTAAAGCTTATAAAAAAAGATATTATTTTTATTGTTGTTTATTATCCTTTATCTATTACACAAGGAAGCACAATAATTACTTTATTGTGCTTCCGGGAGCTCATCGTATTTTGAAAAGTCTTTCAGAGCGCCTGATCGATGCGACGCGTGACCAAAATGCTGGGACTTATTTGGCTCAACGTATCAGTATTGCAATCCAACGGGGCAATACTGCCAGCATCTTGGGTACGCTGCCAACTGGTAGTGGGTTGGAGCATTTGAGCTACCTATAGGCCTTTAATGGTCTATGGGTTGTCCAATTGCTTCTCCTTGTATGTAGTTAGTTTAGTTTTAGTAAGTAGAGTGTAGTTTGTTTTCAGTAATAAAGGCATTCGCCCCTTTATATATATATTATTATTACATTAATATTGTTATGACAATCTCAATTATGCCATAGCATAAACAGGAAAACCGAAGATTTATTAATTCCATTTCTTATCAAACCAATTAAATACTATATTGCACATTCATTTAGGTATATAATATCCTCACTTCCTATCCTATCCTACATATATAAATACGAAAGTTTGTGAGGATCAATTTTTGGTACTGAACCACGCAAAATGGATTATTTTTACGCTACTGCCAAAGAAGGGTCAAGTTTTTCGCGCAGTGCGAGGCGCGACGCGTTTGCGAGCTTTCCGCACTCGCCTTAAAAAAGACCACCGGATGTGGTTGAAACTATAGATGAACTACTCCAATTTAAACTTGAGTGTCACCAGTAAATCATTATTAATAATGTGTCCAAACCACGTTAATTTTCGTAATAAAATCCATATTTATGCTGTGCCTAGTACATAGAGGCTTTCTCTACTTCTCTAAATAGCCACCTCGACACTCCAGACCTAAAAACTTATTGCATGTACCCTTTGCCAACACCACCTACCGAAGGAACTGTTATGTTTTACGTTCTTCTGTAGCATTTAATAAGCTTTCGAAGTCTTCACAGCTATTAAAATTTATAATAATTTGCCAATAGACGTCAAAGCACTACAAGGCTCACAGTTCAAAAATAATTTAAAGTTGAAACGCAATGAAAATATATAGTGTAATCCCGCTGAATATATTCATATATAATATATCCCGCTGAATATATATATTCAGCGGGATGACACTATATATTTTCATTGCGTTTAAGTTTTGAGATGAATTTCCGCAACGTCACGCCTGATTCCATTGCATAATTTAAAGTGGTGGTTAATTAGTAAAGGTTTTTATAATTTAAATGTATATTTCGATAAATAATTCTATTGTTTAGCTTATATAATAATTTGTTACTATAAGTTATTTATATTTCTAGACTAATGAGTAGTAATATAAAGTAATTATGTTACACCAAAACAAGCTATTTAAATTAGCTGTTACTATTATTGTACACCCGAAATGGGCAAGCTGTTGAAACTTTTTTATTACCAAATAACATCTATTGTACACAGTTTTACGCAATAAACGATATTCTAATCTATTCTATTATATTCCAGAATTATCCAATTTGGTGCAGTCGTTCGAAAGCTATGCGCATACAAACATTTCGGCGATTAATTTTAATAAATAAATAAATAAATATAACTAACGCCCAACGATCACATACATAGATCCCGGCCCCTAACTAGGATTACCTGTATCTAGGGAACCAGGAACTATGAGGACCATGGTCCCACAACACCCAGACACGAAAGAAACGCTTGCGCTTTTTTTTCCGTGCACAAACATTTGTCCCGTCGCGGGAATCGAACCCGCAACCTCAGTGATGTATGAGATTTGAGCCAACCTGCCCAATCACTACACTACAAAGGCTGTCATATAGATTTAATATAATTTTTTTTATAATGTAATTTTATTTTTAAATTTCCTCTTTGTAATGAGTTTTTAAGGAAGTTTCCTATTTGTGCTAGGATTGTCGCGATACATCAAAAGGAATATAAACGTAACCTAGCTACATATTGGTACACTTTTGTTTAACATAATATTGATTCTCATAATTCGTTATTCATAATAACTAGTGATCGTATAATCGAATGCGTATTTACCTAAAGTTCGGCGGTTGGCTAGTATGGAGTACATCATCATCATCAAGCCGGAAGACGTCCACTGCTGAACGTAGGGCTCCCCCATAGATCGCCACAACGAGCGGTTGCTCGCTGTGTGCATCCAGCGGCTCCCCGCAACTCTCACCAAGTCGTCGGTCCACCTTGTGGGGGGCCGTCCTACGCTCCGCCTTCCGGTCCGTGGTCGCCACTCGAGAACCTTTTTACCCCAACGGTTATCGGTTCTACGAGCTATATGGCCGGCCCATTGCCACTTCAATTTGCTAATTTTGAGATCTATGTCGGTTACCTTTGTTCTTTTGCGGATTTCCACATTCCGGATCTTATCTCGTAAAGGAATTCCAAGCATAGCTCTTGCTAGCTCGAGTGACTTTGAGCTTATGAATCAGGCCAATAGTCAGCGACCACGTTTCAGTGCCGTAAGTCATCATTGGCAACACACACTGGGATGTATGGAGTACACTTTTGTATTAAAACCTCACGACCGACTCCAGGATCGACAAGTTTATAGTATTCTGAAATCCGAGTGATTTGGGGATTTGAGTAACAAACATCCATACAATCCTTTCAAACTTTCGCATCTATATGAATCTATATTAAGAAGGAAGGATGACATTTTCGTACGATGCCATTAATATTTAATTTAATAAAAAAAAAGACGTGTGGCACTCGGAGACTGCCGCGGTAAAGCTATTGCATAGCATTCGGAGTGGGGGGTGTTAGGTTATTTTCGTTACGGAATTTCTGGATTCGGTCTCCATGCTCAAGGCCCGCGATAGAAGCTATGCAATAGCTTAAAAATATTATTTACAATAGTTGCTTAATAATCGACCTGGACCCTGTAATATTAGGGTGTAGCAATAAACTTATACTATAACATCTTTCTTATAAAATAATTATATAAAATATATTAATCGACTCGCATGAACGTCGTGAAAATCGATCTCAAACTAGATTTTTGATATCTTAACCAAATATATCTTCTATACTTACATACTCGTATAATAAAACTGTAACGAGAGGGTTTTAGGAGTATATAGGTAGCAACAGAACCCAAAAATACAGTTTTATAAATATATATATATATATATATATATATATATATATATATATCCTCGCTCGCCCGCTCCTACTTTGGAGCGGAGCGGGAGCAGAAGCGGGATTAGGGTGGGATGGAAAATTGTCGTGAACAGATTAGATTACTTCACTATGCGTACGAAGACGAAGGCAACAGCTAGTGTAATGATAAAGGTCAGCGGTGGACGCGCGTCCCTGTCTAGCAGTCTTTTATACCTTCTGTCATATTGTATGGCGCTACCAGACAGCGACCTCAATTGTTTTTATGTATGACTAATGTCGTATTAAAATTATGAGAAACGTTATTATGAATACTGACCTCAATTTCAAAATGAGGCCGTTATAGAAACATGTTATTTTTCCTCCTCCAATGTAGGGCCGGGACTTACCATGTTATGTATTACTAGGTTTTTTACATCAGTGCAAACGTCTTCGTCAATATGTTTATACGGTTTTTCATTTGTTTTATTGTGATTTACAAAGGAAATGCTGAAGGTACGTAACAATAAAGGAAATAATGAATAAAATTACAAATTCTCTCCATCCAAAGGTTGTCTGGAAGAGATCGCTTATTAGTGATAAGACCGATTGTAATATTAAGTTGTTTTTGTTATGTTAATGGTGTACAATAGAGTGCTATCAAATAATCAATCATTTAATTATTTTTATTCGCTTCAGACATGGTTATAAAAGGGTCTTAGGCGAGATTCCGTCCGCCTTTTTTAGGGTTCCGTACCCAAAGGGTAAAACGGGACCCTATTACTAAGACTCTGCTGTCCGTCCGTCTGTCTGTCTCTCCGTCTGTCACCAGGCTGTATCTCATGAACCGTGATAGTTAGACAGTTGAAATTTTCACAGATGATATATTTCTGTTGTCGCTATAACAACAAATACTAAAAAATAGAATAAAATAAATGTATAATCGAGCTCCCATACCACAAACGTGTTTTTTTTGCCGTTTTTACAGATAATGGTACGGAACCCTTCGTGCGGCACTTTGCCGGTTATTTATTTGTTCAATTATTTATTATTATGTTATTTTTTTTAATTATTATACCATCTTTCAGATGCATGCCAGGAGCTGTCACGCAGTGGCATGTACGATTATCAAAACCTGTTGCCGATAGACGACGTCTCGCTCAAACATACTACGCTAGAAAGAGACAATGATAGTCTCACGCACTTTGAGATGCGCATCGGTATTAAAGCTGCTAAGGACGGTATTATAGTACTATCCCCGCGATCGAAAGTAAGCAGTAAGTTGCAAAAGGACAAGCTCAAGATTTTTGAAATTGGTAATCAATCTATCTATATATACTATTAATAAAATTAAAATGTAACTTGGCCAATAGGCTGGGGATCACACAGTAGTCGATAATAATATTTTTTTTGAAAAAAGAAACAAAAACCGACTTCAATGTATTTTGAAGTCCAAGGTGTAATAACGATAATTTTTTTTTTTACTCTTTATAGTTCTATTGTTGGCTACTATCTCGCCTGATGTGAAGCGATGATGTGGCCTAAGATGAAGCACTTAGATCTAGAGAAAGGCGGCAGTTGAGCGGCTGCTCAGACCCGTCTCCCCGATGGTTCACCGAACATCATCCCGAAACACGACTAGGTCGCTTGACGGTATGGCTTTGTTCGGTGGGTGGTATTACAACCACGGCCAGAGCCTACCACTCCAAAGCGCGTAAGCGGGTTTGATCCCGATGTTTTCCTTCACCGTTTTAGAGCGAGCGTGCAAAATCTGCACTTAACTATAAGTCATTGGTGCAGGGCCGAGTCGGGATTCGAACCCAGGTGCGTCGGATCGAAAGGCGCATGAGTTCCCGCTGAGCCACACTCGCTCTGAATTTATTTATGGTTCACAAACAGTACACAACAGATATGATTACATAGGTATAATAAATGATTACATAGTTAGTGCACCAGCATCGTTGACCACAGGTTAATTTATACGGGTCCACTTCGTAGCTATATTGAACCCAACGCAAAAAGAATTTCCAAATCGGTTCATAAATGACGGAGTTCTGAGGTAACAAACATAGAAAATAAAAAATAAATACAGATTAAAATAAATAAAAAATACAATCGAATAGAGAACGTCCTCCTTTTTGAAGTCGGTTAAAAAAACAAGAACCGTCTGCAAGACTAAACTTATATTTGTTGTTTTTGTTTATTTCTTTCAAAAGTGCTAAATCAATTTAGATAAAATTTATATAGGACCATCTCTGAAGTATGACCTACCAAACAAAACAGAATCATCAAAATCAATTCACAATTGGCGGAGCAACCGCATAACAAACAAAAAAAAATAAAAAAAAATCATACCGTCGAATTGAAAACCTCCTCTTTTTTGTAGTCGGTTGAAAAAACTAAAATGTAGTTAGAACGAATGTGTGTCGATTCCGAAATAACCTTCAATCAATATTTTTGTAAAATAATAATATATAATAATAATGATTTATTATTTATTTATTTGGACGAGCTCGACAAATTTTGTCCAGACTGGGCGCAACTGGCAACGGGCGAGGAGCAACAGGGACGAGTACTGGAAAGAATGGGGGGAGGCCTTTGCCCAGCAGTGGGACACTAACGGCTAAAATAATAATAATAATAATAATGATTTCCTTCCTCGCACTTGTAAGATGTGGAACGACCAACCTTCGTCGGTATTTCCTTTGAGCTACAACATGGAGTCTTTTAAAAGGGATATTAATAGAGTCCTTAAGAGTCGGCAACGCATCAGCAATGCCTCTGGTGCTGCAGATGTCCAGGCGACGGTGACTGCTTACCATCAGGCGGGTCGTCTGCTTGTTTGTCGACATATTATTTAAAAAAATAAAATAAATTACATTTTTTAACCAATAAATAAAATCTAAAAACTGTGATTTTTGTCTTTTTTTCCATGGAACTAAGTGATGACGCCTGATGGTAAGCGCCACGCCTGCTTATGACAATAGGAAATGGGACAGTAATCGAAAAAAATTTAAAATGTTGTTAAAACGAAAGTTTGTTGATTCCGAGAGCTCATTCAATCAATCAATATTTATGTATAATAATAATAATACGTAATAATAATTTATATTTTTAAATCAATAAATAAAATCTAATAATTATGTCATATTTTATCTGTTCCGAAACACCAACACAGTTCATGACGTCATTTCAAAATAAATACCGTGTGCGAAGCGTAGCGTTGCGTTGCGTTGCGTACCGTTGTGTAGCGGTGTGTAGCGTTTCGTAGCGTTGTGTAGCGGTGTGCAGCGTTGCGTAGCGTTGTGTAGCGTTGTGTAGCGGTGTGTAGCGTTGCGTAGCGTTGGGTAGCGTTTCGTAGCGTTGCGTAGCGTTGCGTTGCGTTGCGTAGTGTTGTGCAGCGGTGTGTAGCGTTGCGTAGCGTTGCGTAGCGTTGCGTAGCGTTGCGTAGCGTTACGTAGCGTTGCGTAGCGTTGCGTATCGTTGCGTAGCGTTGCGTAGCGTTGCGTGGGGTTGCGTAGCGTTGTGTGGCGTTGCGTAGCGTCGCGTAGCTTAGCGTTGCGTAGGGTTGCGTAGCGTTGCGTTGAGTTGCGTTGTGTCGAGTTGTATTCCTTTGCATTGTCTTGTATTGTATTAAATTGTATTGAATTTCCATTACAGTTGTTGGAGCGGGCAAAAATACGTGGACAGGATTGCGTCTATCAGCTAACGGCAATACAGAAAAATATAGGGACACCCCTAACATCCTTAATGCCTCTCACTTTACAGAATTTCATATTAAAATATTAAATGGTAAGATGTTTTTGTTATAATTTCTTCTCTTCTTCAATCTCCATCGTCTGAAGTCAAATAAAATAGTCAAATATCATTTATTAAATAAGCACAAAAGTGCACTTTAAACGTCTTTAACAGAATACAAATATTTTTTTTATTTTTTTTACCCTTAATAGATCTATCTATGTTTGGCCTCTATCTCGCCTGATGTGAAGCGATGATGTGGCCTAAGATGAAGCACATAGATCTAGAGAGAGACGGCAGTTGAGCGGCTGCTCAGACCCGTCTCCCCGATGGTTCACCGAACATCATCCCGAAACACGACTAGGTCGCTTGACGGCATGTCTTTGTTCGATGGGTGGTATTACAACCACGGCCAGAGCCTACCACTCCAAAGCGCGTTAGCGGGTTTCATCACGATGTTTTCCTTCACCGTTTTAGAGCGAGCGTGCAAAATCTGCACTTAAGAGGGAACGGCACGCTGAAATTTTCATACAAAAAGAGAAAACGTTTTTCTACCTCTAAACATAACCCAAAATCGATGAAATTTGGACATGTAAGAGATGTTATCATTATTGAGGTTTGTAGGATTTATTTTTTCGATAATTCCTATAGAGTTTTAATAAATGGACCCAAAAAAACTCGATATTTACTCGAATTTTTTTTATGAAGTTTGGAAGCTGTTAATTTTAAAAATAGACAAACTTAGAAAAAGGAAAACCTACAAACCTAGTTTATTCTCCATTTAAGAAATTGACACCAAAATTACCAAATTTGGTTGAGATTTAGTGTAATAGAAACGTTTTCTCCCGAAACGCTAATTTTAACAAAAATCTGAAGTTGATACGAATTTAGTTAAATTATAATTATTATTATTTAGTTAATTTATTTAATTTAATTCACGCATTTTCTGCGAGACCGTAAACCATTATTCAAATACGTAGTGCTCGCTGGCCGCGGCTGTGCCATATCCTCTTAATAAATATCTTTTGACATGTCTTGGTTTTTTTTTCAGGACGACTAGAATTTGGTTTTGCCAACGGAAGCTCACCGATCCTGGATTTTAACGATAGCGACCTGTATTCTGTGAAATACTTAGGATTCTCTGCGTGGGACGCGCAAGATAACACTACATTCCGATACGACTGCCCTTTTATGAAAGAAGACAGCGAATCAGGTAAATAACACTTTTGGTGTTTAGTATCTAGCGCCGTATCACACTCCGCCTGACAATGACCACAGTATACTAAGGCACAGAAGCATCACTCCGCAAAGAAATTTAAACAAATAGCGACTCTTGCTATGACGCAATAAAATTCAATTCAGCTCGCGTAGCGCTGCATACCTCCCAGTCATATTAACCTACAGAGCGCCTCTCTTTCTATCGCACTCTTATCTCTTCTGACGCGGCATGTGTAACGACGCGCGACCCGCCGTCGGTGTCTGGCTATGTACTTGTAGCTTCGTACCTACAGTGCGGAGTGCGCTAGGAATGCAATGACTTTAGTTTATGTATATTATATTAATTATAATGTTATAAGAGTGCAGTCTTTTTTATGGAAGTGAATAATGCGACGAGCATGTCGTTCGCCTGATGGTAAGCGCCACGCCTGCCCATAACAATTGCAGTGCCACCCAAAACTTTTTAATACTATAAAAGACGTAGCACTGCATTGCACTCATCACCCCGAGATAGATATTATCATATGACCAGTAATTTTGCTGGCTACAATGCTCTTCAAACAGGAAAACGATAAAGGCAAAATAACTGGCAAAGCTGGGGTACCTACCCAGACGGCCTTCTACATACGAGAGACCTGTCACGAGTAAAACCCACCTCTTATCTGTCCTCAGGGTCTCTATATATATGTATAATATCGTCCGTGTGTGGTATCGCCATCTTGGTGACAATGTCGGTGGTCACCATCCTGTTCCTTCGGAAACGGAGACAGCCTTTACAAAAAGTACGTATCCTTTTTGTTATTAATAATTAATATCTTTATTTCAAAATAATTTATTTTATCGAAACAAACGCTTGCGCATTTTTTCATCTATGCACAAACATTTGTGCCATCGCGGGAATCGAACCCGCAGCCTCAGTGGCGTATGAGATATAAACCAACCTGCTCAACCACTACACCACAGAGTCTGTCAAACATTAGTTACGACCGAGACCAGAGTGTACCACTACAAAACCGTCCTACTAATATTATAAGAGCGAAAGTTTGTATGGTTTGATGGATAGATGGATAGAAGGTTGGATGGATGTTTGTTACTAACCACGCAAAAACTACTGAACGGATTCTGATTGAATTTGGTATGTAGGTTCTGACTTTATCCTGGAAAAGCGCCGGTCAAATCACGCGGCGCAGCTAGTTTCCCATACGGGCAATTGTGTACGTTTTTACAATAAAATTCCAAAATGTATAACGGAGCTCACAGAAAGTAGATTCAAATTGCGTATAAAAAATATTCTAATGAAAAAAGCATACTATACAGTTAGTAATTACATAGAAGACAAAGATGCATGGAACATTCCGCTTCTGCCAAGTAGCCAACTGGCACATAAGAAACATAATATTTCAAAAACAGACATAAAATATGTTCTAAAAACAAATGCCCCTCAGTTTCTTGCCGGATCTTCTGAGTAGTGGTTCTTTTTCCGATACGGTGGTAGAGTCGTTGTAATAATTGACGTTCATAAGTGCGTCTGTGATGCCAAAAATTAATAAAGAGCTTTTAAACTTTGACTGCTGGTTTTAAATTTCTGTTATTCTTTCAGTCAGAAGCAGACTTGATCTATGATGATATTATCGGCAAGGAAGAGTCAACGCCTGTTCCTATCCTATTACCAGAAGTGTACGCTACTTTCAACGACGCGCACGCTTCACATACGTACAGCGAGCCGTACGTCCCCGCGTCTGTCGACGAACTGTACACCAAGCCGATACCGAAGAAATTCCGAGGACCTATAAAGCCAGTCATATACGCAGAGCTGCAATTAAACAAAGGTCATGAGGTGCCAGACTATGCGACACTGGAGGATCTAGATCGCGCGACACGCACGCGAGTCGCAGCGACACGCACGCAAGTCGCAGCGACACGCACGCGTGACGACAATTACGTACAAGTGCTGCCGCAACCTTTTGGATATTCAGGTGGAAGCGAAACCAATCGGGACTATGCAAATTGTGATTCAGCGAAATACGTGAATGGTTGTTTAGAAGAGTACGCTGAACCAGCGTATTGCGAAATAAATGTAAAAAAGAATTAAAACCCAGATAGCAATATAAACTTGTTTCAGACTTGCAGCAAGTTTAAAGTAGCAAATGTGCAAACTTGTAACAAGTTTGCCATAGCAAGTGTGCAAACTTGCTGCAAGTTTAAGGCAAACGTTCTAGTTACCACGCAGCAAACTTGCATAATGTTTGTCACGACAAAGAACCTGCAATGCAAAAAGTTTTGTTACACTTGGTCGGAACAATATCAGAAAAAAAACAAACTTGTAGCAAACTTACATTACATTGCCGTGACAAACATGACGTATCAAATTAGTATAGAAGAAAAACAAACTTGCAGCAAGCTCACATTCTATTGCCGCGACAAACTTGATTTATCAAATCAATTTCAAAGGTGAAACAAACTTGCAGCAAGCTTTCGTGCTATCTGGGAAGGAACTGCAATACCGTTTCTTCAATCCAGCGGGATCGAGGTGCTAGATTGATTAATCCGCGCGAGATAATATATAATAGTTAATATAGTTTGATAAATGCTGGCTCATATTTGGGTAAACAAATCAGCATTGTCATTCAGCGTGGCAATGCGGCCAGCGTTCAGGCGGCTTACCACCAACTTTTACAAGACAATCATGCTACAGGAACGTTTTATAAAAGCTTACAATCATATTGCTCTGATTCGTACCATGAGCTTCATAAAACAATAATGTGTTTGTTCCTGCGAAGTGTCACCTGTCAAAAACCACCTGAATGAATGATTTACGATGACGTCACCAAAACTTCTCAACAATACAATATCAAAGTAAGCTTTTTTTAGGACTTCGTGGTACGGAAAACGGAAGTAAGCTTAAAATAATACTGTTTTAAGAGGTGGTGGGAAGCCCCCCGGGCTCTTTCCACTCCACCATAGGCCTTTTAGAATAAGTTTTAATATTATATTTTGTATATATAGGTATTTAAGTTATTTTAGTTTAGAATTAAAAGTTTAAAATACTTTATTAATAAAATTTGTCGAGAAAACTTAAAACTCCCCGCTCAACTATATGATAAATAAATTAATACGCCCAACTATCACAAACATAGACCCTGGACATAACTAGGATTCCCTAGGGAACCTAGGACATATGAGGACCATGGTCCTACATCAACCAGACACGAAACAAATTCTTACGCCTATTTTATTTTTCTGTGCACAAACGTTTCTCCCGCCGCGGCAATTGAACCCGCAATCTCAATGACACCATTGAGATTGCGGGTTCAATTGCCGCGGCTGATGTTATTTTTGCCAACCTACCCAAGCACTACACCACAGAGGCTGTCTAACAACGTATAGAACAACATGTTTTAATAAAACCGGCTAAGTGCGAGTCAGACTCGCGCACGAACGGTTCCGTACCATTATCTCTACAAACGGAAAAAAATCATGTCTGTTGTATGGGAGCCCAACTTAAATATTTTTTATTCTGTTTTAAGTATTTGTTGTATAGCGGCAACAGAAATACATCATCTGTGAAAATTTCAACTGTCTAACTATCACGGTTCATGAGATACAGCCTGGACACAGACGGACGGACAGCGGAGTCTTAGTAATAGGGTCCCGTTTTACAGTTTGGGTACGGAACCCTAAAAACAACTATTATTAGACATTTATAATAAGCAATAGGTTTGTTATGTAACACAAAACAGTATTAAGTAATTTTAAATAATATTAAATATTATAAATAATTAGCGAGTACTCTTATTAAAAATAATCAGATCAGTTATCTCAAATAAGTTACCTGAGGTACTAAGGTATTTTGACGAAAACAATGTACATATAAATAAATAAAAATAAAATTAAAATTAAACAAATCTCTTGTTTATTCTATATCCTTTTGTTTTCTTGTAACTACGAGCGAGTTTCAGTAAAATAAGCTCCGTATTTCAACACTACGCTCACTGAATCTCGTTTTAAAACTAGATTTAAGTAGAGCCAGGCCTAGCGCACTCCGCACTGTAGGTACGAAGCTACAAGTACATAGCCGGACACCGACGGCGGGTCGCGCGTCGTTACACGTGCCTCGTCAGAAGAGATAAGAGCTATGCGATAGAAAGAGAGCGCTCTGTAGGTTAATATGACTGGTAGTTATGCAGCGCTACGCGAGCTGAATTGAATTTTATTGCGTCATAGCAATAGTCGCTATTTGTTTAAATTTCTTTGCGGAGTGATGCTTTTGTCTCTTACTTTCTGTGGTGTCTTTCATTCCACAACCATGCTTGAGTCAAGGTTTTTTGATCGTAGTTCACCTGTGTTACGCTTTTTCTAAAACCTCGATCAGCTCTCAAGTTACGACAAACATATTTTTCAAGACAAGCTTTTAACAAATTCGTAATCGGACCTGTGAGCAGATTAAAATGAGCCTAAACACTAGTAGTTTACGATTATCCGTCAAGGAGTTCCATTGCTCACCTTCCGTCTCCATCATCAGATCAGCTGTTATCATAATATTGCATTGTCATCGGACTTTGACAAGTATGCAAAATTTCAACTCCTTAAGAAGTGAAGGTGGTTCTGATGCAACATGCAAGATTTTACCCAAACAAACAATAATAAACACTGCAAGATAAAAAGCGTGTACAAATATATGCCCCCAGTTTCTTGCCGTATCTTCTGAGAAGTGGTTCTTTTTCTGACACGGTGGTAGAGTCATGGTGATAATTTGACGTTCATAAGTGCGTCTGTGTTGCCAAAACTGAATAAAGAAAGAGATTTTGATAGATTGATCATACCGATGTGACGGCCGACCGGCATAGCATGATGTAAATGTACGCGTGAACCTTGTGTACGAACGAGCGGACCGGCTTAGCTTCGCTTTTGAATTTGGCAACCAGGTGTCTGCCTTTTTATTCGTTCAAGTGTTAATCACTTTGCTTAGGTACTGTGAACTAGAGACTTTGAAATGTGCTCTTAAGAAGCAAAATGGCTTTATCCGCGGGTCTGCCTGATGGTAAGCGGCACGCCTGCCCATAACAATCGCACCCAGAACTTTTAATGCCATAAAGAGAACTGCGTAGACTGCATTGCGCTCATCACACTGAGACATCAAATATGTCTCGTATGCCCAGTAATTTCGCTGGCTACAATGCCCTTCAAACCGGAACACAGAAATGCTCGCGCACTACTGCTTGGCGGCAAAATAACTGGCAAAACGGTGGCCTCCCGCATACGAGAGACCTAACACGAGTAAACTATTCACTTCGTACTTCCACTAAATAATCAATTTTTATGCAGTTTTTCCCATCATTTATAGTATAGGTGTTTTGTACTGCACCCGTGAGGGACCCTAGTTCAATGAAATAATAAAACAAGCAAAATCTGTATTAATAATTTAATTCACTTTTATCACAGAAAAAATATATTTGAACGTTCAACAATTTTGCACCACCCATTTGATGGCAAACAATACAAAACAATTTATTGTCACATACATTGTCACAATAATTTTTAGGTAATTTTTGACGGTTACAGTAACAATGGTAATTGAGTTTTTGGCGCAAACTCTGCAAAGCCTACAAAGATACGACCAAGATGACCATTGATAAATACGGCCACAATTGGCGATACGACACTGGTTAGTTACCATCTTTGCCGTGAGATGGCGCTAAAGAAAACATCGATTTTCAATTAGCAATCTTATTTGCAACTGAGCAATGAGACGAGCAAGTCGTTCGCCTGAAGATAAGCGCCACGCTTGCCTATAACAATAACACTGATACTTAATACATTTTGAAACTTAATATTTTTTTGTTTTCTTATTACGGCATACTAAAAATTATTATGCTTAGTCATATTACTGTTTTTTCATTTAATACAATCAAAAACTTAATAAAATTACCTTTGTAAGAATTAATCAATAATTTTATGATAAAATATCTATAAAAACCAATTTTTAATCGCAAACATAAAATGAAGTCATAAAAATATGGGTTCAGATGGAAAATCAATGGGTTTTGTTTAGCGCCATCTAGTTTATGGAAATGACGGCTCCAACACCTTTAAAATTGTCTTAAAATGTAAAGTTTATAATAACTTATTATTTTTCTACTTAAAACTACAATCGAGCAAGAAGATTACAACTATAGAGATATCGTTTAACTGAGACCACTCCTGAGGTAGTTGCGAGGTCAGCGAGGGGGAAAAAAATAATATAAAAACACGATAATGTGAATTTAGAATGCATTGTCATCGAGTTGTGAGCTACCCTGAAAGTTTCAGCCGGATAGCTAATCGGGAAGTGCTCGAAATTCGAGTTGCAAGATTCCACCCCGAACGATAGACAGACCGAAAAGAAAGTGACCTAATAAAAACGTGGTAAAAAAAGGATGGTCATCTCGCTTCATAGTATACCTGCAGATCCCAGGAGTGATATGACTTACACACTAGTCATAAAATTCGACACATATAACATAAACATCACAGGCAAGAACTTCCATAAGCCCCAAAATTTTTGTCAGAGTATGATTTAGATTTTAGAGATTCAGAAAAAGATCACAGATTAAATAGGCTGTTTTTAATAAAACCTTATTCCGCTTTCTCTTTGGGTCGATACGACAGAAATACGACACGGATACGACTTATTTTGTCAATGTCTTGAGGTGATAATCTTATTCGATTTGTTATATTTTTAATTCTTTTTTTGTGTTACATTTGTTGCCGTATAACTCTTAATTCTGTTTTGATATATATTATAATGCCAGATGTAAAGGAGATTGCCTGAAATTCTATGGATATTAGGCTGAACTTGCGTCTACACCAAATTGTCACCAAAAACAACCAAAAGACAGGAAATGTACTAAGGAGCTTATATATAATATACCGTCATAGACACATTATGCATTTCTGTTTATTTTATGCATAGCAAAGATAAAGAATTCAAAATTCTTTATCTTTGGTGCATAGACATCAATGACATTGACAACATGTCAATTTTCTAATTATTTATCTAGAAATCTATGTCTATCATTGACATCAAAGGATGTCGAAAGGTGGATATCAAATCAAAGGATGACAAGGGTGTCGAAAGAGACATCGATTTCACAGAAAGCATATATAAGAAGTTGAAGTTGACATAAATTTACATTATCATTGACATTTGACACGTGGCCATGGTGGCGTTACAAATCAATCAATGTTATTATTATATTTTAATTTGAAACTCCCATTCCCATAGGCCTAAAATATTTGAAGATATTCATAATTCAGACCAATATTTTTTGTACTTGAAAAGTGTTGACGCATCTTCAGCCTGGTTTTGGGCATAATTCTTTGACTTGCCCAGTGTATCGACCAATATTATAAGGCTAATAAAGAATTATATTCGATTTTATTCTTTCTCACCGAGTACAAGCTCCGCTGTCGTATCCTTATCATATTGTGTCGTGTCGTCACCTAAAAGATGCGACCATATTTGTAGATTTTTTTTTCTTTCTCACATTAGTTAATTTCAATGTAAGTATTATTCAACTCATGAATCTGATGAATGAATTCTCCTAATGGTGAATACCATTAGGAGAATTCATTCATCTTCAAATGGTGAATACCATTAGGAGAATTCATTCATCAGACATAATTTTGTAGTCTTAGGTCTTGAACGAATAAAAAAGGCGGACGGAATCTCGCTAAGCAACAACTGAAGCAGCAATGGCGGTGGCGTTACGTTTGTTTGAGTGGATGGAAGGCCGATGTCAAGCCGATGACGGCCGATCGGCATAGCATGATGTAAACGTGTGCGTGAGACTTGTGTACGAACGAGTGGACCGGCTTAGTTTGAGTGCTTCACTTTTGAATTTGGCGACACGGCGTCCGTTTTTTTTATTCGTTCAAGCCTTAGGTGTAATAAAAGAAACAAAATAATTAAAACTTACAATAAATGCTTATAATTTATATTAAAATATTTTTTTAAATCTTCAGGTTGCTGGCCGATTTCTAGAGCAGTTTTCTGCTCTGTGTAAATATTTTTTTGCTGAACGCATTTCAGTGAAATTTGGAATGGAGGTAGCTTATACCCTGGATTAACACATACGCTGCTTCTTATCCCGGGATACCGCGGAGGAACCACGGGGCATAGCCAATCAATTAAGGAAAAATTTAAACGCATATCGATTTGCATTAAATGTTGCTTCAAAAGATAAATCCAAGGAATATAACAATAAAATTGATTAATGGTTGTCTGGAAGAGATCGCTTTGAGTGATAAGACCGATTGTTACAGTTTAGCTAAGTTTTTTTTTGTTATTGTTACCGTTTCTGTGTATTGCGGTGTATAAATAAAAATAAAAGATAAATAAAAATAATGGATTCAAATCGGCAAGCGCACTCAAATTTAGGTTTAGAAAAGTTTTCTTAACAATAAATAAGCATATAAATGCTGTAATCCACTAACAATATATCCAATCATACCAAAATTGGACCAGCAATTTTGGCCACAATAAGCACAACTTTTTGGCAACAGCACACAAGCCATAAAAAATAACAGATTTTGGAACAAACAAATTTTCGACCTCATAATTTCAGAATTTGCATTTGTTGAATTAAAACCAACTGAAATTTATAAAAGATCTGCAGGGTAATCGCCTAACTCGAATACCGATCCCGATCGCTGTCAATTTCAAACTTCGATGGCGTTGGCATCCTTCAAACTGCTATATCGATCATTTTTAGCGATCGTGATTGGGAACGCGGACTTTGAGTAGAAAAGTTCGACAATTCCATAGAAAAATACCGATCACAAGACATGTTTGAAAGCGATCGGGATTTATTTATACGATTCTACTCCCATGGCTTAGTTATATAGGCATAACTCAGAAGAAAATATGGACATTTCAAACGATGTTTTGTGTTCTCTCCCGCTTCCTCAACGATTCCCTGGTGGAGGCTCTGATCGAGGCCCTTATTGAAGCCCTAGAGCTGATGGCAGAAGGTAAAGCCCTCACGAAGTGGTCTTCCTCCTTGGTCGTGATGGAAGGTCGCTTGGTGTAGCGCTCTTGGTTTTCGGACTTCTCAGGTTTTTTCCTGCAAGCAAAACGTAACTAAATAACAACAATATATAATAAAAAACGTAACTTTGACAGCCTCTTTGGTGTAGTGGTTGGGCAGGTTGGCTCAAATTTCATACACCACTGAGGTTGCGGGTTCGATTCCCGCGACGGGACAAATGTTTGTGTCAAAAAGAGTGGTAGGCTCTGGCCGTGGTTGTAATACCACCCACCGAACAAAACCATGCCGTAAAGCGTCTTAGTCGTGTTTCGGGAAGAGGTTCGGTGAACCATCGGGGAGATGGGTCTGAGCAGCCGCTCAATTGCCGTCTCTCTCTAGATCTATGTGCTACATCTTAGGCCACATAATCGCTTAATATCAGGCGAGAGGCGAGATAGTGGCCAAATAGATCTATTAAGGGACCATAGAGAATCCCCGATATAAAAAAAAAATTGCAGTATATATTTATATACACAAACTTTGTCCTCTTGTTTTTTGGTTCCGTTAGTCCGTCTGTTTCCTAGTTCGTCTGGAATTCAGAATCGGAGAAAAAATACTCCGATGTTTGAACATTTGTAAAACAAAATCCGACGCACCTGGGTTCGAATCCCGACACGGCCCTGCACCAATGACTTATAGTTAAGTGCAGATTTTGCACGCTCGCTCTAAAACGGTGAAGGAAAACATCGTGATGAAACCCGCTTACGCGCTTTGGAGTGGTAGGCTCTGGCCGTGGTTGTAATACCACCCACCGAACAAAGCCATGCCGTCAAGCGACCTAGTCGTGTTTCGGGATGATGTTCGGTGAACCATCGGGGAGACGGGTCTGAGCAGCCGCTCAACTGCCGTCTCTCTCTAGATCTATGTGCTCCATCTTAGGCCACATCATCGCTTCACATCAGGCGAGATAGTGGCCAAACATAGATAAGGCGTAAAAAAAAAAACAAAACAAAAATTAAGAACTCAAATAAATTCAATGATAATATTTTTCTTATAAGTTAGTTCGTTTTTGTAGATAAACATCTTCATGCTCATTTTCCGTATTACTCCGGCCTTGTAAAACCAAATTCCTTTGCTTAACTGATTTTGTTTTAAAGGAATATAAGGAAAATGTTGAAGAAGATATGATAAAGATCTTGTTTGGAAGGAGATAGGGAAACATTTGCCCAGCAGTGGGCTAGTGTAGGTTTGACCATGATGAGATTATAAAGAAATAAATGTACAGAATATGTTGAAACAGTGTCTTCAACAAAGAAAGAGACAGATTAAAAAAAAATATCCAAAAATCACGTTTTTATACGTTTTTTGACGGTAAACTCGACATTGCATGCTAATAAATAGATTTAGAATGCATCGAGTCATCGAGTTCTGAGCTACCCTGAAAGTTTCAAATCGGGAAGTGCTCGAAATTTAAGTTGCAAGATTCCACCCGGCAGACAGACAGGCAAACAAGAAAGTGACTTAATAAAAACGTGGTAATAATTAAAAAAAAGACAACTCATACATAGATTCTGACCTTGGGAAACAAGGGATATCTGTCCAGCGTTGATCCAGGCCGAAGTTCTCCGCATCCTGAAGAGTTTGCGGCATTTCCGTGTCCATGGTTTCTGGCAGCATCAGGCAGAGTAAGCCGCCGGCAATACCAAGCGCGCCTAGAATCACCAGCGGCAGTTCTGGCGAGATATTAACCTGGAAAAATAAAGTTACATCAACATACTGACCTAAGTAAGGCGTTTGACTTAAAATAGCATTGTATTTTCTTCTATATTTATCTATAATATTTATTTATATGAAATTTATAGAATCTAAAGGATTCATCTAAAAAAATTGAAGCGCTATTGATTCTCGAAATATAATAATTTTGATTCGTGACTCGAAAAGCTTGGGAGTCCTTCAAGGTTCTGTTTTAGGGCCATGTTTCAATAGCCGTCACATCCAAATGTTAGTGGACGTAGCACAACAGCTACGCTGATGATAATAAAAACAATAAATTAAATTTGGCTCAGTAAACCAGGGCAACCATGGTTGCTTATACGATAATCGTGCCACCAGGGATTCATGTAGGGTAGCCAATTTTTGAACAAAAAATAAAGTATATTTAGGTGTGAAAAACCTATTTCTGTCATCCCAACCCTTAGAATTCATTACAGAACATAGAATAGAATAGAAAAACTCTTTATTGTATACCAAATTATAGAAATAGACAATAACACAGTCCTTAACTATGGTAGTACAATGGGCGGTCTTATCGCTTGAAGCGATCTCTTCCAGACAACCTTTGGATGGACAGTATCGGAAGAAGAAGTAGACGGCGGTGTACAACAAAATTTGTTAATTACAACTAAATACCTATATAATCATACATACATGCTAATATTTACATTCTAATACACACAAAAACAAAAATATTATTATTAAAGTAGACTAATATATACTTATCAAAATATTACATACTCTTTCTGTAAATGCTGAGGTGGCAGTCACAGTTTGCGTGATGTTTTTAAATTCTCGTAAGGTGTTCATTAACACATGTCTAATCTTGGTGTAATGTCTAATTTAGGGTATAAGCTATTTTCGTTCTAAATTTCACTCAATTCCGTTCAGCAGTTGCGACGTGAAGCGACAAACAGACTTACAGACAAATACATACAAACATTCGCAATTTGTGTGTAGTGTTGGGCAGGTTGGCTTAAATCATGAGATTTAAGCGTGTCACACACTACGCAGATACGGTAATATTTTATCAGCGTATAAAAACTTAACTTATCTGAAAGTATCACACACTTCGCAGATACGATAATATACAAAATTATACATTCACGCGGAATCCTTCAACCTGACTATACTTGTTTTTTGGTGCGGATCGTATATACAGTGTGTTACAATGAGTTCGCGTTTATTGCTTCTGGATTTATTAGACAGTTCCTCAGAAGATTCTGATTTTGAATTTGACACAACAACAACAACAAAGTTAAAAAACAACATGTATAAAGAAAAAAAAATATTTATATACGCAGATTACATCTGACCATCTTTCGATATATGTCGGTGCCTACAGATACTCGATGAGCTATCTGCTTAGTGTGCGTTGCTCCTTGAGTTTAGTATAGAGAGCGATATTGACAGACACGCGCTCAGATACAGATCTTACCGTATCTGCGTAGTGTGTGACACGCCTTAACCTGGTGTATAAACACCACTAAGGTTGCGGGTTCGATTCCCGTAACGGGTCAAATGTTTGTGCACAGAAAAAAGGCGCAAGTATTTTTTACGTGTCTGTGTGTGGGACCATGGTCCTCGTATTTTCTGGTACCCTAGATACAGGGAGGCCTAGTTAGGGCCCAGGATCTATGTATGTGATCGTTGGCCGTTAAGTATTATAAAAAATGCTAAGGATATGTACCAGATAGACGACGAAAGGCGCGACGATGCTCGCGACGTATCCCATGATATGGATGAGCGCGACGCCCTGCGCCCTCACGACGGTCGGGAGGAGCTCCGCCGCGTACTGAAGCCCTATGTTGTACGAAATGTTGACGGCGAAGCGCCCGAGAATCGCGAGAGTGGCTGATGGCGGTCCTGGAACACCATAAAATACAATACAATACAATGCAATACAATATAATTATTTTATATCAAAAAAGACTTCAATTCTGAAGTATCTTCGAAGTCCAAGGTCGAATATCGATGAAATTTATATGGCACCATGTTGAAGCCATACTGAACCAAGAATTTTCCAAATTAGTTTATAAATGACGGAGTTCTGAGGTAAGAAACATAAAAAAGTTAAGTGAGTGAAAAGACAAAGTGACCTATTTGATCATGTGACAGTTATCTTTCCTGAAGGGTTTGCTGGAAGAAAAGTCTTTTTAGGATTAAGCTCGCCTTTGTACATATATTTTATAATCATCGGTGTAAAAATTACAATAGTGTACAATAAAGAATATAATAAAAATAATACAATCGATTGAGAACCTCCTCTTTTTTATGTCAGTTAACAATACAATACAATGGCATTCAAAAACACTTTATTGCACACCAGATAAAATATAGAGGCATTACATAGAAATTGACAGCCTCTGTGGTGTAGTGGTTGGGCAAGTTGGCTCAAATCTCATACACCACCGAGGTTGTTGGTTCGATTCCCGCGAACAAATGTTTTTACAGAGAAAAAAAAGCGCAAGCATTTGTTTCTTGTCTGTGTTTTGTAGGGACATGGTCCTCATAGTTCCTGGTTCCCTAGATACAGGGGATCCTAGTTAGGGTGATCTATGTACGAGTATGTAATCGTTGGACGTAATATTATTACTTATTATTATGTCGCTCTTTCTCACGTGTTATACACTCGGTTCTTTGGAAGGCTTGCGCGGGGACATGAGTCCAACACGTAGAGGCCTCTTAGAGCATTTAATTTAGATATGTAATGGGCAACACTTATCGGGGACTGTCTCTAAGTGTATCATTAGAAGATACAATCAAAGACAGCCCCCGATAAGTGCGAGGACTATTATTGAAGATATGAAAATTACTTATGATTGGGCTATTGAGGTGATTTTTTAATGAATGAGAGCCGGTCTATGATATGAGGCCTCGGCACCTGCCAGTTCCGCCTCATAAGAAAATAATTTGGCAGGTAACTCGCCACCCACTAAACAGGCCCCCTTTAAGGGCCGCCGTTCATTATTTATTATTATTTATTATTATTAAATTACATGTCGCGGTAACTTTGCTACGAGTTGCCAAATAAAATATTATTATTATATTATATACTAGCTTTTCCCAGCGACTTCGTCCGCGTAAATGACAAGAAGAAAGAAGAAGAAGAAGAAGAAGCCCATACTCGTATTTTTTCCAAAACTATCTTAATAAGACCTTCCTAGGGTATGGGAGCGCGTGCTAAGAAAAGGTCAAGCTGTATCTTTGTAGTCAACCAACCGATTTTGACGTAACATACCCTATAATCTAAGTTGGAAATAAAGCTACCAAACCCTGAAAACCACATCAAAATCCGTTGCGTAGTTTTAAAGATTTAAGCATACATAGGGACAGAGAAAGCGACTTTGTTTTATACTATGTAATGATTATTATATTTGATGCCAGGGACTTACCAACTGGAACAGCTGTAGCCAACAAACTGAAGATACCACTGACGACCATAGACCCGCAGGCCAGCCATCGTCTTCCCCATCTGGAGAAAAACATCAAATATAAGAACGTTACAAAATTACTGATAAGGTAATAAGGATAGAATTCTAGTACCTAGGTTTAGATTGAGTAAAACGAATAAGTCCTTCATGGGCAATTGCGTACGTTTTTACAATAAAATTCCAAAATGTATAACGGAGCTCACAGAAACCAGATTCAAATTGCGTACGAAAAATATTCTAATCAAAAAAGCATACTATGCAGTTAGTAATTACATAGAAGACAAAGATGCATGGAACATTCCGCTTCTGCGAAGTAGCCAACTGGCACAGAAAAATAATCTTGTCAAGAACAAACATAATGTATTGTAAGAAAAGTTCTAAAAAAATGCCTCTCAGTTTCTTGCCGTATCTTCTGGGTAGTGGCACAGAATACTAAGGGACAGAAGCATCACTCCGCAAATTAATTTAACAAATAGCGACTCTTGCTACGACGCAATAAAATTCAATTCAGCTCGCGTAGCGCTGCATACCTACCAGTCATATTAACCTACAGAGCGCCTATCTTTCTATCGCATAGCTCTTATCTCGTCTGACGCGGCACGTGTAACGACGTGCGACCCGCCGTCGGTGTCCGGCTATGTACTTGTAGGTTCGTACCTACAGTGCGGAGTGCGCTAGGCCTGGTAGTGGTTCTTTTTCCGATACGGTGGTAGAGTCATTGTAATAATTGACGTTCATAAGTGCGTCTGTGATGCCAAAACGGAATAAAGAACTTTTGAACTTGAACTTAAACTGATTTTATAGATTTCGACAGCCTCTGTAGTGAGGTGGTTGGGAATGTTGGTTCAAATCACATACACCATTGAGGTTACAGGTTTGATTTCCACGACAGGGCAAATGTTTGTGCACAAAAAAAATACACTTGCGCGTATTTTTTTGTTTCGGTCTCGGTTCGGTTTCGGTCAACATTTGTTTCGGTCTCTCGTATACGGGAGGACGTCTGTGTCATCATCATCATCATCATCAGCCCATCACGTTCCCACTGCTGGGACATATGAAGGGCCATAATCCACCACGCTGGCCCAGTGCGGGTTGGTGGATGTCACATGTACTTGACTTTTTGTGAAAAATTCTTGGACATGCCGGTTTCCTCACGATGTTTTCCTTCACCGTGTTTAGAGCGAGTATTAAATCCGCACATAACTTAAGAAAGTCAGTGGTGCGGGGCCAGCGGGATTCAAACTCGGGTGCGTGGGATCGAAAGTCGCACGAGCTCCCACTGAGCCACACTCGCTCATTGATCGCTGTCTGTGTAAATACCAGTTATTCTGTCGCCAATCAGTAGTGCGCATGCATTACTGTGTTCTGGTTTAAAGGACATTGTAGCTAGTGAAATTATTGGGCATATGAGACTTAATGTCAGATGTCTCGGGGTGAAGAGCGCAATGCAGTGCTTTTCAAGGCATTAAAAGTTTTAGGTGGCACTGCTATTGTTATGGGCAGGCGCTTACCATCAAGTGCTTTGCTCGTCTCATCACTAAGTTAAAAAAACCTTACCTGTCCAGAACAGCTGTCAAGAAAGTATCAGCGGGCAATTCCGTGGCCGACGCAATTGTGAAGGTCAGGAAAATATCCAGGCCCAAAGAACCCACGTTCCTGACATGGCCGTCGAAGACCAGCGATATCGCCATCCAGATGATGATGAGGAGGATCGAGTTCCGACGGAGGCGGGGCGTCTTGAAGAGATCCAGGACGGAGTAGCTGCGAGATTCGGATTCCGATTCCTTAATGGCTTTCACAGAGGATTCCTGGAAAGAATGTGATGAGGTACAAAAAACTGGAAGCGAGTCTGGCTCAGGGAGAGCACGTGCGGCTTTCGATCCGACGCACCCGAGTTCAAATCCCGCTGGCCCCACACCACTGACTTCATTTAGTTATGTCAGGCCTAGCGCACTCCGCACTGTAGGTACGAAGCTACAAGTACATAGCCGGACACCGACGGCGGGTCGCGCGTCGTTACACGTGTCGCGTCAGAAGAGATAAGAGCTATGCGATATAAAGAGAGGCGCTCTGTAGGTTAATATGACTGGTAGGTATGCAGCGCTACGCGAGCTGAATTGAATTTTATTGCGTCGTAGCAAGAGTCGCTATTTGTTAAATTAATTTGCGGAGTGATGCTTCTGTCCCTTAGTATTCTGTGGTTATGAGCGGATGTTAAATCCGCTTTTTAATTAATTAATTTGCTCTAAAAACGGTGAAGGAAAACATCGTGAGAAAACCGGCATGTCTATCAGAATTAATCACAAAACATCAAGGACATGTGACATCCACCAACCCGCACTGGGCGAGCATGATGAGTGCCCTAGCAGTGGGAAGGTAATGGGATGATGATGAACTATTTTTAAGATTTTAAATAATTAAGTAGAATAACATGTATACATTTAACGAAATAAAAACAAAAATAATTTAACATAATTTAATATCAGTTTATGTCAGAACTGTCTTTAAACGAAGTACAAAATAGCATGACTCGTTTCTTTATTATTACCTAAATATTTTTCCTGTACCTAGTCCAGAGGAAGAAATCGTTGTAGCACAGAATACTATATAAGGGATAGAAGCTTTACTCCGCAAAGAAATTTAAACAAATAGCGACTCTTGCCATGACGCAATAAAGTTCAATTCAGCTCGCGTAGCGCTGCATACCTACCAGTCATATTAACCTACAGAGCGGCTCTCTTTCTATCGCATAGCTCTTATCTCTTCTGACGCGGCACGTGTAACGTCGCGCGATCCGCCGTCGGTGTCCGGCTATGTACTTGTAGCTTCGTACCTACGGGCGGAGTGCGCTAGGCCTGGTAGTAGCTGTAACACAGGGTATAAAAGTAAGGCTACTAACGACACTTCTAAGTGTATATTTGACACTAATTTTTTATTTAAGTTTTAAGATGACTAATTAACTTAGAAGAAAAAATGTACTTGTATTATATTTGGTAAATGATTAAATTATTAAAAAAATGACTTACGGTGAATTCGCTCAACACCTTGTCAGGTATTTTGGTTTTGTTGATCCTCTCGAACTTCTTCATGATGATGAGGGCCTTGTCGATCTTACCTTGCGAGATAAGCCATCTGTAACAGAACATCTCGGTGCAAAAATTGACAAAAATGTATAGTTTTTTGCCGATGTATAGCAACTTTTAAAATGAATGAATTTTGAATTTTGATTGTAAGCGCCACGTCTGCCCATAACAATTGCAGTGCCATCCAGATCTTTTAATACCATAAAAAGCACTGAGTAGCACTGCATTGCGCTCATCACCCCGAGACTTGTTATTAAGTCTCATATGCCCAGTAATTTCGCTGGCAACTGGCAATCATGTCGGATTACAAGGGGGACGGATTAGAGAGCCGGATTACGGGGTTCACTGTAATGATAAGACACACGTACCTAGCACTCTCCGGGACTACCCAAGGCGTGGCAATAGCAAGCACAAACGGCGCACTGGTTATCAGCGCGAAAATCCTCCAATCGCCAGCCCACAGCGCGATCCAAGGCAGGAGAGAAGCGGCGAGCGTGAAGAACAAGGCGATTGACATGTTGGCCACGAACGTCCGCCATTTTGGACCGACGTACTCTAGAACTGGAATGGAGATAGGTATGTATAGTAAAACATTAGGGGTAGAAACATTAGGACCGTGGGGGCCGAGCACAAATGAAATCTATAGGGATTTGGCTAAACGTCTGGTGGAGGCGACATGTGACCAGAATGCTGGCTCATATTTGGGTCAAATAATCAGCATTGTCATTCAGCGTGGCAATGTGGCCAGCGTTCTGGCAGGCCTAGCGCGCTCCGCACTGTAGGTACGAAGCTACAAGTACATAGCCGGACACCGACGGCGGGTCGCGCGTCGTTACACGTGCCGCGTCAGAAGAGATAAGAGCTATGCGATAGAAACAGAGGCGCTCTGTCGGTTAATATGCTGGTAGGTATGCAGCGCTGCGCGAGCTGAATTGAATTTTATTGCGTCAAAGCAAGAGTCGCTATTTGTTTAAATTTCTTTGCGGAGTGATACTTCTATCCCCTAGTATTATGTGGTTCTGGACACTTTCCCCTCCACCATAGCCCTTTTAATATAATTTTATTATATTTTCTATATATATTTAAGTTTTTTTTATAGTTTATTTTAAAGTTTATTTGTACCAAGTTTTGATTAAATCGAACTAAAATTAAAAAATATCATACATACTTTACCACAGCTTTGCCAATTATTCTGTCGCCAAGCAATAGTGCGCAACCGTTACAAATGTTCCAGTTTGATTGACATTGTAGCCAGTAAAGTGGCGATTTTTTTTTTGTATATTATATGTTTCATAATGCATTCTATATTATATCATACTTGATTAGGATTAGGTTATTTTTATTTACAAGAAATATGGTACAATAACACTTAATATAATATAACAAAAGGCTTCTATTTAAGTTAGTTTAGTTAAGATTTCGATATTTATTAGCTTTGTATTTGAGTTTGTTGTGTATATACCTCATAAAAGTTTATTCAATGTAGGTATAGTTTGGTTATTCATATTCATATTCAATTAGTACCTAGGTTTAGACTGAGCAAAACGAATAAGTTCTTCACGGGCAATTGCGTACGTTTTTACAATAAAAATCCGAAATGTATATAATAACGGAGCTCATAGAAAGTAGATTCAAATTGCGTGTGAAAAATATTCTATTGAAAACACATACTATACAGTTAGTAATTACATAGAAGACAAAGATTCATGGATTATTCCGCTTCTGCCAAGTAGCCAACTGGCACAGTAACATAATATTGTCAAAAACAATCGTAATAGTAAGAAAATTTCTAAAAAAAAATGCCCCTCAGTTTCTTGCCGTATCTTCTGAGTAGTGGTTCTTTTTCCGATACGGTGGTAGAGTCATTGAAAGAAAGAAAGAAAGAAAGAAAATACATTTATTCCGGACATCACACAACATTACACTGAATATATACATACTAAAATAAATACAAAACAAAAAACAATAAAAACAATACAGTGAAATGTTGCGCGATGTCAGGAAAAGGTTCCGACTCAGCAAACGCTAAGGTATCTTAAGTAGGTACCTTAGCACTGATTTTCAGTCGGAACCCTTCCCATGACATCACGAACAATCAGACGAAGATAAAAAAACAAACATTAAAACAATAAGAAACAAACATTAAAATTCTATAAAAAACAAACATAAAACACAATAAAAAAATATATATATATATATATCATCATCAGCCCATCACGTTCCCACTGCTGGGACACGGGCCTTCTCTCATAGAGAGAGGATGGGCCATAATCCACCACGCTGGCCCAGTGCGGGTTGGTGGTATATATATATATACAGTTACGCAAACCTCGTTCGAAACGTGCAGCAAAGCAAGCAGACAGTAATTAACCAGCTTAAGCTGGAGGGTAAAGCCTGCTATACCTATACTGACGAATCGGTCGAGACAGCGCAAGCAAATCCAAACGCACTATAATGTTTTGGAAAATATGGACCAATATCAAAAAGAAAATAAAAATAAAAATAAACGAGACCACCAGGACTGTGAGAGGTAGGTAACTACATCTATTTACTATACTAAAACTAAACTACATTGTGATAATTGACGTTCATAAGTGCGTCTATGATGCCAAAACTGTATAAAGAACTTTGGAACTTTGAACTTTAAATTATTTATTGCATTCATATGTTAGGTACAGTTCAAATAATAATAATAATTTGAATTTATATATTTACTTAAATAGTTGACACATACGTAAAAAAAACAAAAAACGACTTCAATGTATCTTTGAAGTCCAAGGTCAAATATCGATGAAATTTACATGGGACCACTTCGTAGCTATACTGAACCCAACGCAAAAATAATTTACCAAATCGGTTTATAAATGACGGAGTTCTACGGTAACAAACATAAAAAGGTAAAAAAATATAAAAAATACAATCGAAAAGAGAACCTTCTCCGTTTTGAAGTCGGTTAAAATGAACTTAATTTCATAATTATTTTGTACATATGCCCCTTGTAGGGCATAGCAATGTAAGCGGAGGCGGTAGAGCGGACCGATTTAATTGTCAATACAATAAATAATAATCAATGATTAATTTGTCGTCGAAAAACTCATCAAGGCTATAATAAAATTTATTTGTATTTAATACTACTATTACGCTAGATCGTAATGTTAATGAGGTGTCATACTAAGAAACTTTATTAAGACAAATATATATGTTATCAAAAAAACCGACTTCAATGTATCTTCAAAGTCCAAGGTCAAATATCGATGAAATGTATATTGGACCACTTCGTAGCTATACTGAACCCAACGCAAAGAATTTTTCAAATCAGTTCATAAATGACGGAGCTCTGACAAAAAAAACATACAATGAAACAGAGAACATCCTCCTTTTCAAACTCGGTTAAAACCAAATTAAACATATTTATTAAACAGGCACAAAAAATGCACCTTTAAACACCCGTATACCTACCGTTAGTAGCCCAAGGTCTGGCTCCATCTAGTTTGAACCGCATCACGCGCTACCAATGGCAAATCCTTGGATCGCTCATTTATTACGTGCTGTTACGTGGCAATTACCATTCTTCTCAGTTGTTACCAAGCGATGGATACCATATCCACTGGTTGGTATTTACATAATACGCTAGGTTCATTGACAAACATGCCCCAACCTAGCACGGGTGCCATTCATAATCCTACTAATAATATATATATATATATATATATATATATATAATATTTATATAATATTAATATATAACATTAATATATATAATAATAATGTAATGATGAAATAATTATTATTAATTATTTTAATATTTTAATAATTTATATATATATATTATATCATCATCATCATCATCAGCCTATTACGTTCCCACTGCTGGGACTCGAGCCTATCCTCGTAAAGAGAGTATGGGCCATAATCCACCACGCTGGCCCAGTGCGGGTTGGTGGATGTCACATGTCCTTGAATTTTTGTGATAAATTTTACATGCGGGTTTCCTCACTATGTTTTCCTTCACCGTTTTTAGAGCGAGTGTTAAATCCACACATAACTTAAGAAAAATAGTATATTATATATATTTGTATATTATTATTATGTCGCTCTTTCTCGCGGGTTATACACCCGGTCCTTTGGAAGGCTTGCGCGGGGACATGAGTCCAACACGTAGAGGCCTCTTAGAGCATTTAGTTTAGATATGTAATGGGCAACACTTATCGGGGACTGTCTCTAAGTGCATCATTAAGAAGATGCAATCAAAGACAGCCCCCGATAAGTGTGAGGACTATTATTGGAGATATGGAAATTATTTATAGTTGGGCTATTGAGGTGAATTTTTAATGGATGAGAACTGGTCTATGATATGAGACTTTGGCAACTGCCAGTTCCTTCTCATAAGAAAATTATTATTATTTTTATTGTTTAATAATAAATACTTATTAATATTATAAATGCTAAAGTTTGTGAGGATGGATGGATGGATATTTGTATCACAAACACGTTTAAATTACTAAAAGGGTTATGATGAAATTTAGTTTTTTTATACTGAGTAATGAGACGATCAAGTCGTTCGCATGATACGTAAGCGCCACGCCTGCCCATATAGCAGTGTCACCTAAAACTTTTGATACCATAAAAAGCACTGCGTAGCACTGCATTGCGCTCATCACCCCAAAACATCAGATATTAAGTATCATATGCACAGTAATTTCGCTGGCTACAATGCCCTTCAAACCGTAACACAGTAATGTTTGCGCACTACACCTTGGCGGCAGAATAACTCTACCCAGATGGCCTCCCGCATACGAGAAACCTACCACCAGTAAATGAATTGAAAATTTGAGATGAAAATTTGGTGGCTTCTTCTGTGGATGGCGAGGGATCCTGGCACAAAAATCTGGCATTCCTACGCATGCCGGGTACATCTAGTTAGTTTATAAAATAACTAGCGACCCGCCCCGGCTTATTACACGGTTATTATACATATAAACCTTCCTCTTCATTCACTCTATCTATTAAAAAAAACCGCATCAAAATCCGTTGCGTAGTTTTAAAGATTTAAGCATACATAGGGATATAGGGACAGAGAAAGCGACTTTGTTTTATACTATGTAGTGAAGACTTACCTAGAATGTACATCATAGTGAAGCAGTTATCAAAAGCAAATCCCACAAGGAACCGGCAAAGAGCGAAGGCCCAGAAACTGTTGCAGAATGCCGTCCCCACGCCGGCTATGAAACCCATGAGGTTCGTGCCTGGAAAAAAGATAGATTAAATTAGATTAGATAACCCTTTATTGTTTCACACAAACTTACAATAACAAACTTAAAAACTAATGTGTTACAATGGGCGGTCTTATCGCTCAAAGCGATCTCTTCCAGACAACCTCTTTTTTACGCTTAATAGATCCAGGTTTGGCCACTATCTCGCCTGATGTGAAGCGATGATGTGGCCTAAGATGAAGCACATAGATCTAGAGAGAGACGGCAGTTGAGCGGCTGCTCAGACCCGTCTCCCCGATGGTTCACTGAACATCATCCTGAAACACGACTAGGTCGTTTGACGGCATGGCTTTGTTCGGTGGGTGGTATTACAACCACGGCCAGAGCCTACCACTCCAAAGCGCGTAAGCGGGTTTCATAACGATATTTTCCTTCACCGTTTTTAGAGCGAGCGTGCAAACTGCACTTAACTATAAGTCATTGGTCCGAGTCGGGCACCGCAGGGCCGAGTCGGGATTCGAACCCAGGTGCGTCGGATCGAAAGGTGCACGAGCCACACTCGCTCTAAATCGTTTGTTGGCATGGTTTTGCTCGGAGGGAGCTACCTATCCACTTCCCACCTTCCATAGACAGGAGACTTACCAACTAAAGCAGGTATTCTTCCATACTTGTCAGCTATCCACCCGAACACCAGACCTCCCACTATGGCACCGCAGAAGAAGATGGACTGAGCTGTGGCAGCGAGGTTGTCCTTCTCGCACACCCAATCCAGCTGGAACGTAAGAAAGAGAGAGCTATAGTTATTTTTCTTTAATGCAAATCAGATAGGTGTGATGGCAAACGGAGACCGTCGTCTATGAACATCTGCGACACCTTGCGTGGCCTTCATCATCATCAGCCCATCATGTATCCACTGACCAAAACCACTGGCCGAACTTATAACTCCTCTCTTCTTTGCGGGGGGTTAAAACTCACCTGAGAAGCAATAGTTTCATACGGCACATCCTTTCTATCGTATTCCCAGCCGTGGGCACACGGCACTGTTTCCCACTCATCGTCGGGAGTGGTTCGCCCTTGCGCTAGGGCTGCGGCCCAGTCCACGTTGTACATGCGGCATCGGTCGTGGGAGAACGGGCCTTCGGACTCGGCTGGGATGGCTAGAGCACGTCTGTGGATAAAAGATAATTTGATTGAAAAATCTATAGAAGAAGAATTTATTCGTGGTAGGTCTCTGCTATGCAGGAGGCCGTCTGTTTAGGTAGTACCAGATAAGAAAAAGAAATGACCATGGTCCCACAACACCCGTCCCCGAACAACGAACGTTTTTAGAAACTTTCATTAATTTGTATGTTTGTTCGGGTCAAATCTTGCAAGCTGAATCAGAACCACTTCCTCTTATCCTACGGAGTTGAAATTTTGCATACTTGTCAAAGTCCGATACCAATGCAATATTAAGGTGACAGCCAGTTGATCTGATGATGGAGACGGAAGGTGTGCAATGGAACTCCTTGAAGGATAATCGTAAACTACTAGTGTTTGGGTTCATTTTTATAAATAATATTAAATACGCCCAACGATCACATACATTGATTATGACCCCTAACTAGGATGCTCGGATGCTGTATCTAGGGATCCAGGAACAACGAGGACCATAGTCCTACAACACCCAGATACGATACAAATGCTTGCACATTTTTCTGTGTGCAATCATATTTTGTCCCATCGCGGAAATCGACCCGGCACTTAGTGGTGTATGAGATTTGAGCCAACCTACTCAACCACTACACCACAGAGGCTGACAAACTGCTTGCGGTTCTAATTACAAATTTGTTAAAAGCTTCTTTTGAAATATATATTTTTCAAAAAGCCCTATTTCTTTCATTATAACTCGTTCCGTGGAATCGAACCTGTTATTTACCAACTCAAACACTACCCTACAGCGGCTCACGTGTTGAACCAATTATTCGCTCGAGCAACACCAGTCAGTGCTAAATGTTGTAATCTGATCTTGAATTATTAACTAGTTATATGTAAAAGTTGCAGTGAATGTGTTTTTGTACGTCAGCATCAATGTACATTTTATTTATTCTATCTTTATTTATTCGCACTTTCTTCTGCTAACCCCTCCTGGGCCCTAATTCACTATGACAACTTGGCGATTCCTTGCTTCAAGGAAACGTCGATTCCTTAATTAATAAACGACGTCTGCGAAATTTGTATTCTCTATGACGCGTCATATATATGAATATATGAATGCGTCATAGAGATGTCGTTTATTAATGAAGGAATCGACGTGATTTCGAGGCAAGGAATCGACGTGATTTCGCCAAGTTGCCATAGTGAATTGGGGCCCAGGCAAACGACAGTAGGGACACTCAAGTTCAAATTCCAGTTCAAAGTTCTTTATTCAGTTTTGGCATCACAGACGCACTTATGAACGTCAATTATTACAATGACTCTACCACCGTATCGGAGAAAGAATTACTACTTAGAAGATACGGCAAGAAACTGAGAGGTATTTTTTTAGCTTTCTTTGTCAGTAGTGCGAGGCCAGCGGGATTCGAACTCGGGTGCGTCGGATCGAAAGTCGCACGTGCTCCCACTGAGCCACACTCGCTCATGAATACTTAATTGCGAAATACTTGTTCATATTAACTTAGAACCAATCTGTCACTGCCACACCTAAGGCCAAAATAAAATCAACATTAATATATCTATCTTGTTCTCAAACTGCAATCGAGCCATGTCTGTACACTTAAGATATTTTGGCAAAACAATTGCAAGGGATCCATTACATAAAAGTTTTTTTTAAGTTATAATCGACCGCAAGTGTTTCTCTCTTTATAGATCTAAAGAGAGATGACAGTTGAGCGGCTGCTCAGACCAGTCTCCCCGCACTGTAGGAAGCTTCAAGTACATAGCCGGACACCGACGGCGGGGCGCGCGTCGTTACACGTGCCACGTCAGAAGAGATAAGAGCGGCGCGATAGAAAGAGAGGCGCTCTGTAGGTTAATATGACTGGTAGGTATGCAGCGCTACGCGAGCTGAATTGAATTTAATTGCGTCACAGCAAGAGTCGCTATTTGTTTAAATTTATTTGCGGAGTGATGCTTCTGTCCATTACTATTCTGTGCTAACACACAAACTTTTGCATTTACAATATTATTGTGATTCTGTGACTGGTAAAGACCAGAAAACAGAAAGCTGTTGTATATACGGACAAAGACATATGAAAAAGCTAGTGTATGTGTAAGAGACTGCATGATGTAGGGTAATAGCTTGCGAACTTGCAAAGTACTTGTTCTTATCAACATAGAACGGAGAACCAATCTGTCACTGCCACATTCCACTTAAGTGCTCCTGCCGACGTCTGACTTTTTGTAGGTCGGTTTTTGTAGGTAGGTAGTCGTTCCGATTTTTTTCACCGACATTTGTCACCTATTCTGTGATGAACTTTTTAACCGACTTCAAAAATGAGGAGGTTTTTAATTCAATTGTTTTTTTATGTGATTTTTTAAAAACAAACATTTCAATTAACGTTTATGGTTAGTAACATCTTAAAACCTAGATTAGGTTTGTGTATACACACGGTTATCGCTGATTTTATTGCAGGTACAAGTACCACAGAACTCCGTAATTTTTAAACCGATTTGTGTTCATTATACAATGTGGTCCCATATAAATTCATCGATATTCGACCCTGGATTTCGAAGACACATCAGAATTCAAGGCGGTTTTCTTTGTTATATATGTATGTTTATTTTTAGTATGCACTTAATAATATTAGTTAGTGTGATTATAATATTTGCTTATTATGTACACCACCAAACCGGATTAGATCTCATCTCTCCTGTTCTATCCATCCAAAGGTTGTCTGGAAGATCCCGCTCTGAGCGATAAGACCGGCTATTGTTCGTCAAATCTACGATGAGTTTTGTGACTTTTATTTTTCTAATATTGTGTTATTTGGTCTGCAATAAAGTGTTATTGTATTGTATTGTTATAAAATGAAGTATTTATAGGTCCAATAGGCGGTCCGATTTTTTTCACCACTTTGTGACCCACTGTTTATAGGACGTGTGCGTTGCAATATGAAACAAGACGTGGGCGGGCAGCCTTAAGCCAAAATTAAACCAATATTTATTACAAATCAATTAACATACGGAACCGGACGCTTGTCGGTTCGTTAGGCTCGCCCTTCGCGAATTGCACGAACTGTTGACCTTACGGATATAGACAGTAGATCAACTCGTGCGAGAACAATCGGAAGCCACGCTTGAATGGAAAGGTTTATCAGAACATTCACAAGTTCATAAACAAACTTTACACAGAGCTGCGCCCCGCAGTTTCGCCTGCGGTTTTCCGGGATACAAAATAGCCTATGTGTTATTGGTGTTAGTTTGTGGTCCTCGAGCGGAGATTAAGGAAACACTATGTATATATATATAACTCGGTAATGACAAACTTGTAATCGTTGTACAATCACTTATACCTTAGCGAGTGCTGAGTCGGAACCTTTTCCTGACATCGCGCAACATTTCACTGTTTGTATTTATTGTTTCTTGTTTTGCTCCTAATTAAGTATGTTAAGTGTAATGTGTGATGTCTGTAATAAATGTTTTATTTCTTTCTTCTTTCTTTCTTATACACAAACACAGTGAGAATGAGGACTTAACACTAATTTAAGCAATTTGTTCAAAATATTGTTGCGGATATTTTCACCAGTCGGGTGCCCGCGGGCTGCTAGTCGTTCGATATTTAGCCGATCACAGCCCATTAACGTTCCATTCTTGTGTAGTGGTGGAGTACTATTATGTCGCCGCATGTTAATTCAGGTAATAAGCTATCTCTATTCCAAATTACGTTAAAATGTTAAAATCCGTTGTGTCGTTACAGCGTGAAAAGAGAACAAACACACTAACATAATAAATAATAATCTATATAAAAGAACAGGGGTTTTTTTCTACAATCATCGCTCAGCCAAAACCGCTTAACATAGAAACCTGAAATTTGGATCACGTATTCTACAAGTAGTGTAGACGTCATTTAAGAACGGATTTTTCGAAATTTGACCTTTGCGTGGGTCAAATGGGGTCATAAAGGATGTATGGGGAAAAAAAAATCTTTTGTCGCACGTCCACGAAACTTTGGCAGCATACTATGCAAAAGAAATAAAAGAGCACGTGTATCACAGTTTTTTGAAAATCAACCCTTAAGGGAGGTTTAGTGTGGTTTTTTAGATTGGAATGCGAAGACTATAGTGTATGCTACGGTGATTGTTTCTTGACCAGTAGTTATCAAATTTTGCGTGAGCATTAAGCATGTAAATACTAGAAACTTGTTTTCGGCATTTTTTGAAATTCGACCCCTAAGGTCATTTATTGGGGTCGCAAAGTTTCCATGGTGTAGGTTTTTTTAGTAAAGTTATGAAACTTAGTAAATTAACTAAACATAGGAATATAAAAATATATTTTTAGTAACTTTTCGAAAATCAACCCCTAAGGTCATTAAATGGGGCCGCAAAGTTTATATGGAGCAGTAAAGAAACAGGGTAAATAAATTAAGTTTGATCAAGTTTAAAAATAAGTTTTCAGCATTTTTCAAAAATCAACCCTTAACAGGGTGAAATGAGGTGGTAAAGTTTACATAAAAATCTTTGTTTATAGCGATAAAACTTAGTACACACACCTAACAAACATTATTAAAAGGTGATTTACAATTTTGGAAAATCATCCCTTAAAAGGGTTAAACAGGGTGGAAAGTGAAGATTATTATTTTTAAGCTACAGCGATGAAATGTGGTACACGTACTAAGCCAATAAAATTATAGATATGTATTAAACCATTTCTTTAAAAATCATCCCCTAACAAGCCCAAGCGGGGTGGTATAGAAAATCTTTGTTTATGAAGTTTCGTGGCTATGATAAAACTTGGTAAAAAAAGATAATTAAACCGTGATTTTCAATTTTTGAAAATCATCCCTTAACAGAGTTAAACAGGGTGGAAAATTAAGATTATTATTTTTAAGCTACAACGATGAAATGTAGTATACGTGCTTAGCCAATGAAATTATAGATATGTATTTCACATTTTTTTTAAATCATTCCCCGACAAGCCTAATCGGGGTGGTAAAGTTTGTATAGAAAATCTTTTATATCTATGAAGTTTGTGGTTGTCATGAAACTTGGTACATAAACTAAGAAAAAAAAGGTAATTAAAACGTGAATCACAATTTTTTTTAAAACTACCCCTAACCAGGTTAAATAAGGGTGAAATTTAATTACATCTTTTTAAAGCTACGACGATGAAGTTGGGATCATTTTCTCAGACAGATAAACTTTAAGCACGTCTTTCACCATTTTGCTGGAATCATCCCTAAACCGGTTCAAACGGGGTGGTTAAGTTTATATGGAGAATCTTTGTTCATGAAGTTATGGCAATTAAATTTGGTACACAGAGTAAGCAAAAGAAATAAATTTAAACGTAGTTCGCCATTTTTTGTCATTCACCCTCTAACAAGGTTAAACAGGGTGGAAAGTATTAATATGCGGGAACTCGTGCGCCTTTCGATCCGACGCACCTGGGTTCGAATCCCGACTCGGCCCTGCACCAACGACTTATAGTTAAGTGCAGTTTTTGCACGCTCGCTCTAAAAACGGTGAGTGAAAACATCGTGATGAAACCCGCTTACGCGCTTTGGAGTGGTAGGCTCTGGCCGTGGTTGTGTAATACCACCCACCGAACAAAGCCATGCCGTCAAGCGACCTAGTCGTGTTTCGGGATGATGTTCGGTGAACCATCGGGGAGACGGGTCTGAGTAGCCGCTCAACTGCCGTCTCTCTCTAGATCTATGTGCTCCATCTTAGGCCACATCATCGCTTCACATCAGGCGAGATAGTGGCTAAACATAAATCTATTAAGTGTAAAAAAAACCTTTGGTCCCTTTTAGATATTGAGTTAGGTTACTGTTTCAGCTTATATCGTGGCTTGTATCAGTTATTCTGTAATCTTGGTAAAGTCATTAATCTTACTAAATTATATTATACTACGTTTTAATTACAAGATCTACAAGCTTTTATTTAACTTGCAATATTTATTTGCTTGGGTCAAATCTTGCATGTTGAATCAGAACCACTCCCTCTTATCCTACGGAGTTGAAATTTTGCATACTTGTCAAAGTCCGATGACAATGCAATATTATGATGATAGCCAGCTGATCTGATGATGAAGACGAAAGGGCAATGGAACTCCTTGACGGATAATCATAAACTACTAGTGTTTGGGCCCATTTTATCTGCTTCCGGTTCCGATTACGAATTTGTTAAAAGCTTGTCCTGAAAAAAAATATTATTCATCAAAAGCTTATTTATTTTACTACATCTGGTGGTCAGCAATATACGAAGATACGAAAACGGACGGACGTCTGGTCTGTGGACAGGCAGAGCAGACGGGGAGCAGACCGTTACCACTCCATCTCTATAATGGCTGAACGGATTTTGATATTTGGTATGAAGGTAGTTTAGGTCCTGAAATAGGACATTGTAGGACTGTAAGTGTATCGAGCACCTGAATTGAAATAAATAAATAGGGTACTTTTCATCCAGAGAAAACGTACAGCTCCCTAGGGAACAAACTAGCTAGGTATATACTAGAGATGTACCAACTAGTCGCTGACTAGTCGGTGAAACCGACTATTCGAATTGACATGGTTAAATTTCAATTAAATACTTTCACTATAAACTGTCTTAGCTGAGACAATTACTGACTTTTGATTATATTTTCTAACTAGCTGCACCCTGCGGTTTCACCCGCGGTTTCCCGGGATAAAAGGTAGCCTATGTGTTAATCCAGGATATAAGCTATCTCCATACCAAATTTCATCAAAATCCATTCAGTAGTTTTTCCGTGAAAGAGTAACAAAGGTACATCCATACATCCATACATCCATTCTTACAAACTTTCGCGTTTATAATATTAGTAGGGAAACACTTAGTAACGCTGGTTCAAACGTAAACAAAACAAGAAAAATTCTAAGGAACAAATAACCTGTTTCGACATTTATGCACAGCGCGGCGGGTGCGAGCGATTCAGCTGTAAAAGATGCACCACTGACATAGACGATGCTCCCTGAACTCCACCGTAAGCAATGATCGGCTTGGTCGACTATTCGGCCGACTAGTTGGTCTTTTTGCTAACGACTAGTCGTCGGTCGGCTAGTGGGCTCATCTCTACTGTAACCGAATTCTACGAGGACAGAGTGGCGGATCTCGGCTAGTGAGCGGTTTTTTTTTACGCTTAATAGATCTATGTTTGGTCATTATCTCGCCTGATGTGAAGCGATGATGTGGCCAAAGATGGAGCACATAGATCTAGAGAGAGACGGCAGTTGAACGGCTGCTCAGACCCGTCTCCCCGATGGTTCACCGAACATCATCCCGAAACACGACTAGGTCGCTTGACGGCGTGGCTTTATTCAATGGGTGGTATTACAACCACGGCCAGAGCCTACCACTCCAAAGCGCGTAAGCGGGTTTCATCACGATGTTTTCCTTCACCGTTTTTAGAGCGAGCGTGCAAAATCTGCACTTAACTATAAGTCATTGGTGCAGGGCCGAGTCGGGATTCGAACCCAGGTGCGTCGGATCGAAAAGTGCACGAGTACCCGCTGAGCCACACTCGTTCTAATATTAGCGTATATTTTGGTACCACTAGCCCTAGTGCACTCCGCACTGTAGGTACGAAGCTACAAGTACATAGCAGGACACCGACGGCGAGTCGCGCGTCGTTACACGTGCCGCGTCAGAAGACATAAGAGCTATGCGATAGAAAGAGAGGCGTTCTGTAGGTTAATATGATTGGTAGGTATGCAGCGCTACGCGAGCTGAATTGAATTTTATTGCGTCATAGCAAGAGTCGCCATGTGTTTAAATTTCTTTGCGGAGTGATGCTTGTCCCTTAGTATTCTGTGGTCTTAGTGTGACATGGTTCTAGGTGGTTTGAGTTAGGTACTAGTCGTTGCTAACTGTACCAAATTGCATGAATTCGTTGACCTTACGCTTTGTATCGCGCGACCTTTCGCGACGGAGGTCAGTGCAATCGTGAGTCAGTGGTTTTTGTGTGGTGATAAATCGCAGTGTCTATCCGTGTCTATCATGTCTATCAGTGTATTTGTTTTATTTATTTTAATTTTAAAAATCGAGGGCAAAAGACCAAGAGGCTGGAGTCCGAAACGTAGGTCCGACCAGGGCCCCAACTCACTATGACAACTTGGCGAAATCACGTCGACTCCTTGCTTCGAAATCACGTCGATTCCTTCATTAATAAACGACATTGGGTGCTGAAAAGAAATGCGAGAACTGACTCTACCAGTGCTTCGGAAATACGCCCGCTAGAGAAGATAGCACCAAGAAACTGCTATCATAGTTATTACCTAAAACTGTTCGTTTTTTCGGGATGAACAGTACCCATCATCATCATCAGCCCATCACGTTCCCACTGCTGGGCCTTCTTTCATAGAGAGAGTGTGGGTCATAATCCACCACGCTGCCCAATGCGGGTTGGATGTCACATGTCCTTGAATTTTTGTGATTAATTCTTGGACATGCCGGTTTCCTCACGATGTTTTCCTTCACCGCTTTTAGAAAGAGTTTTAAATCCGCACATAACTAAAAGTTAGTGGTGCGAGGCCAGTGGGATTCGAACTCGGGTGAGTCGGATCGAAAGTCGCACGTGCTTCCACTGAGCCACGTTCGTCGTTAGGTCATTCGCTTCTAAAGGTCGCGCTCACTATGCCAAGGTGCGACGCTATACTAAGTTACAATTATACTGGAGACAATAGCAAAATAAGCACCATCCGTTCATTCATTTCATGATTGACAGCTATGGCGTGGCGGTTGAGGAGTCGCGTAGCCGGTTCGATTCCCGCAACCGGACAGTTAGACTGGTAGAAGGGATAAAAGTTACATCTATACCTATATATAGGTTTTTATAGACAAAAGTGATGAGACGATCAAGTCGTGCGCCTGATGGTAAGCGCCACATCTGCCTATAACAGTTGCACCCAGAACTTTATATACAGTAAAAAGTACTGCGTAGCACTGCATTGCGTTCATCACTCAGAGACATCAGGTATTAAGTATGTAAATAGGGCATCGTAGCCAGTGAAATTACTGGGCATTATGAGACTCAACAAGTAATTGTCTCAGGGTGACGAGAGCAGTGCAGCGCCGCGCAGGTTTTTGCAAAACAGAGTTCTGGGTGTTGCTGTTATTATTATGGGCTGGCGTATTGCTTACCATCAGGCGAATGACCAGCGTCTCGTCATTCAGTTACATAAAAAAAAATAGATATGTTTATAAAAATCTGCACAAATTCAAAATAAACAGTAACCATCATAGCATAACCACTAGAAATAAGGATAGAATTGCAGTACCTCGGTTTAGACTGAGGAAAACGAATAAATCCTTCATGGGCAATTGCGTACGTTTTTACATTAAAATTCCGAAATGTATATAATAACGGAGCTCACAGAAAGTAGATTCAAATTGCGTGTGAAAAATATTCTAATGAAAAAAGCATACTATACAGTTAGTAATTACATAGAAGACAAAGATGCATGGAACATTCCGCTTCTGCCAAGTAGCCAACCGGCACATAAGAAACAAAATATTGTCAAAAACAAACATTAAATATTGTAATAGCGTTCTAAAAAAAAACATTAGTGTCTTGCCGTATCTTCTGAGTAGTGGTTCTTTTTCCGATACGGTGGTAGAGTCATTGTAATAAATGACGTTTATAAAATGAATAAAGAACTATTGAAGTTGAGAATGCTTACCATGTGTGTATTTATTTATATAACAGGCTACCAAAGGGCTTCAATTATCAGAAGGATATAAATTTAAGAAATGTTTAGTGACTGGCTCTTGTCTTTTTTTATGACATTAGATAATTTATAAATTGTACACATAAACAAATAAATATTTGCATGTCTGCATGCAGACTGATTACAACGACTATTGTAATTTGTAACATCATTCTATGTTCCAATACCTCATCATCATCATCAGCCCATTACGTTCCCACTGCTGGGACTCGGGCCTTCTCTCGTAGAGAGAGTATGGGCCATAAACCACCACGCTGGCAAAGTGCGGGTTGGTGGATGTCACATGTCCTTGAATTTTTTGATTAATTCTTGAACATGCCGGCTCACGATGGGTCCTTCACCGTTTTTAGAGCGAGTGTTAATTCCGCACATAACTTAAGAAAGTCAGTGGTGCGGGGCCAGCGGGGTTCGAACTCAGGTGCGTCGGATCGGTCTGATCGTCGGGTACCTACCAATATATAATGTAATCTAGCAAATAAATTATTCATATTCCATTTCTTATTGAACTTGTGTTGTGGGACCATGGCCAATACCTACCGCTCGTCTTGTTTCTATAAATAACATCTAACAATCATAAACTACAAACCTATTAATAAAAATGTTATATCTATAAGTAATCTCTTTTGATTATCTTCGCTCATTTTTCTAAACCTTTATGCAGCGAACCGTTTAAAAATGGCCGCTAAATCAAACGTAGCGTGATGTTGGGTTTCCGAATTAAAAAAAAACGGAAATTGTACACAATTAGAGCACTCAATTGGTGTTTAAGTGTTTAATTAGACACAGAATTGCGAATTCAGCTTTAGCTGAGCCAAATCTATATAAATAAAGATTAAATGCTGTCCGTTTGGAAGCGAGTCCCATATAAAGTAAGTTTTACTCGGGGTAGGTCTCTCGTATGCGGGAGGCCATCTGGGTAGGTACCACAGCTTTGCCAGTTATTCTGCCGCCAAGCAGTAGTGCGCAAGCATTACTGTGTTCCGGTTTGAAGGGCATTGTAGCCAGCGAAATTACTGGGCAGAGACTTAATATCTGATGTCTCGGGGTGATGAGAGCAATGTAGCTCTACGCAGTAATTTTTATGGTATTAAAAGTTCTGGGTGGCACTGCAATTGTTATGGGCAGGCGTGGCGCTTTACATCAGGCGAACGACCTGCTTGTCTCATCACTTAATTCCATAAAAAAAGCCTCGATATTCGACCTTGGACTTCGAAGATACATCAGGGCCCTAATTCACTATGACAACTTGGCGATTTCTTGATTCGAGGAAACGTCGATTCCTTCATTAATAAACGACATCTGCGAAATTTTTCTTCTTTATGACGCGTCATATACGTGAATATATGAATGCGTCATAGAAATCTCGTTTATTAATGAAGGAATCGACGTGATTTCGAAGGAAGGAATCGCCAAGTTGTCATAGTGAATTCGGGCCCAGAATTGAAGTCGATGAGGCGTTGTTATAAAATGAATTATTTCTATTCACAAAACATACCTTTTTATTATAGAGCTGAGTATTGGAACGAGCAAGTCGTTCGCCTAATGGTGAGCGCCACGCCTGCACATAACAATCGTTGTGCCACCCAGAACTTTAATACCATAAAAAGCACTACGTAGAACTGCATTGCGCTAATCCCGAGACATCAGCTATTAAGTCTGATATGCTCAGTAATCATACGGAAATCGAACCCACGACCATTGTACTCACGACTCTTATGAAGGCTGTCAAAAAACACACCAAAGGTACTTGTACTTAATTATTCTATGGTGTTAGCGAATTACATCCATCCATAGCCTACGTCACACTCCGACCATAAACAATAACATGATTAATTATTGAATTAAATAGATAACACTGAATTAGTTGAATAGAATAATTGTTTAAATGTTGTTTAATTATTGTAACGTGGTTTTATCAATTATATAAATTTTTAACAGTTGTTTCATGATTACAAACTAGTGATTGTACATTTTAGCGCCAGCAGCAGTGGCGCCACTAGTAGTTTATTAACTTTATTATCTAATCATCAATTAAATAATGTAACTAACTCATCATAATTCTTAACTAAATATTTAAGCTACTAACGTTCCTTTAGTCGATTAATTTATTGTAAAATAACATTCTTGATATAACTTAATGAACATGATTTGAAAACTCGTAGTTGGTACAAAAGTGACAGCTATGCTTGACAGCATTCATTGTGAATTAGGTAATAAGTGCTTTAAGGCGGAAGCTCGGCCCAAAAATATAAACGTTGGACCCTAAACGACGTTTTGTTTAAAATCAAATCCCACGAACCTTCACATTGGCAAAGAGGAAGTAAAAAATATCACACGAACTAAGGTCTCTCACGTCTTTTTCAATTTACAAAACACAGGTTTTTTTTCATTTACAAGCTTGCAATTTTTGGGTCAAATCTTGCTTAAATTAGAACCACTCCCTCTTATCCTACGGAGTTGAAATTTTACAAACTTGTCAAAGTCCGATGACAATGCAATATTATGGTGACAGCCAGCTGATCTGATGATGGAGACGGAAGGGCATTGGAACTACTTGACGGATAATCGTAAACTACTAGTGTTTGGGCACAGAATACTACGAGACAGAAGCATCACTCCGCAAAGAAATTTAAACAAATAGCGACTCTTGCCATGACGGAATAAAATTCAATTCAGCTCGCGTAGCGCTGCATACCTACCAGTCATATTAACCTACAGAGCGCCTCTCTTTCTATCGCATAGCTTTTATCTCTTCTGTCGCGGCACGTGTAGCGACGCGCGGCCCGCCTACAGTGCGGAGTGCGCTAGGCCTGGTTCTGGCTAGCGATGGGCGTTGAATCAACGAACTAGTTAAAAAAACCGTCCATCGACTGTCAACGATTCAACTGTTAACCGTCCACAGATTAACCAGTTGAATTCAACGACTAAAACGTACGTAGAAAGAAACATACCAGTTGACGTTAACGAACGAACGCGGGACAGTTGTCAACTTCTATCTTCTATTCGTTGTTAGACGGATAAATTCGATAGTAGAAGGAAACATTCCTATCTGCATGCAACGGATTGACACGTACATTTTGTGACATTTTACAACGTTTGTCGTTCGGTAGAAATAGTGGCATAAATGACGGGTCGCTTGTAAAATAATTTGAACTCTAAGTAGTGCAAACAAGAGTTAATTAAATGCACATGCGCACGGAAAGACGTTTGAAATTTATTAGCGTTAAAAGTTTTATTGTGTTATGTTGATGTTACGTGGGAATAGGATGGCACGATGTCAGTATTATCTTAAAGTGATAAGAGTAAGCAAGATGCAGAAAGCGCGCCAGATTGTCTGACTGGACGTTGCCAAATAAACAGGTTTATACTTGTTTTCTCTAACTTCTTCTTCTTCTAGTCTTTCCTAAGCCTGGAAAAGTATGAAGGGAAGGTCAGCTATAAACCTATGTATTTGTATATTTTACTGGTAGTAGGTTTCTCGTATGCGAGACGTCTGGGTGGGTACCACCGCTTTGCCAGTTATTCAGCCGCCAAGCGGTAGCGTGCAAGTATTACTGTGTAAGTACTACATTCGATACTACGACTTATATAATGATGTTACGCATAGCTCTGCAACAGACAGAAGCATTTAGAGTTCTTCGAAAATTACATCATTGTGTAACCCGTAAACATAAACTGTAGGTAAACACATTGTGTACAGCGCCATTTGGATTAGGTTGTCTGCAAAATCGAATATGGTTAGTCCGACCGTATACTATAGTTAAAGCTTTAACTAGTTAACAAATTCAACTAGAATATGGTTAGTTCGACCGTAGACTATAGTTATGGATTTAACTAGTTAACAAATTCAACTAGTTAATCGACTAGTTGACGGAGGTTGATTAAACGGTCTAGTTTCGTTAACGAAAAATACGTCAACGACCCATCGCTAGTTCTGGCTCGGTTCCGATTACGAATTTGTTAACAGCTTGTCTTGAAAAATATATATTTTAACAAAAAACTTATTTCAATTTTGGAACTGTCAGTCTGAGCAGGACGTTTGCCTGATGGTCGCCACGCCTGCATATAACAATTTCAATGCCACCCAGAAATTGAACCCACGACTATTTTACTCACGACTCTAATGAAGGCTGTCAAAAAACATACCAAAAGTATTTGTACTTATAAATATATTCTATGCCAAAGGGGAAGTAAAAAAATCACACGTACTGAGGTCCCTCACACACTCGTGTCTTAAACCATTATCAAAAAAGAGGGACAAAGTAATAAGCAATTAAAGTATCTACTAGAGATGTACCCACTAGTTGAAAAAATCGACTATTCGGCTATATTTGTAGTCGGCGTGTTATCGGCGACAACTAGCCGAATATGGAAAACAAATATATTAGGTTATATGCATAAAAACAGGGTGATTGAAATGAAATTAAGTACTTTCACTATAAACTGTCTAAGCTAAGTCAATTCATCCATCACCATCCATCGGGGAGACGGGTCTGAGCAGCTGCTCAACTGCCGTCTCTTTCTAGATCTATATGCTCCATATTAGGCCACATCATCGCTTCACATCAGGCGAGATAGTGGCCAAATATAATATTAAGCATAAAAAAAAAATAACTGACTTTTGTTTTTATTTTCTAAAAAACACTCGGTAACGCCGTTCGTTTGTAAACAAAACAAGAAAAATTCAAAGGAAAAAACAACCTGTTTCGACATCAATGCACAGCGCGGCGGGTGCGAGCGACTCAGAGCTGTAAAAGAAGCACCACGGATATAGACGATGCAGACCCTAATTCTGGTGGTAGGTTTCTCGTATGCGAAAGGCCGTCTGGGTAGGTACCTCCGCTTTGCCAGTAATTCAGCCGCCAAGCAGTAGTGCGCAAGCTTTACTGTGTTCCGGCTTGAAGGGCATTGTAGCCAGCGAAATTACTGGGCATTATGAGACTCAACAGCGCATTGTCTCAAGGTGACGAGCGCAGTACAGCGCCGCGCAGGATTTTGGAAAACAAAGTTCTGGGTGGTGCTGTTATTGTTATGGGCTGGCGTATTGGTTACCATCAGGCAAACGACCAGCTCGTCTCGTCATTCAGTTACATAAAAAAAAAACTCTATCGAAAGCAATGATCAGCTTGGCCGACTTATTGGCCGACTAGTCGGTCTTTTTGCAACCGCGTCGGCCTATGTCATAGACGGCCCATCTCTAATATCTCCACGATCAACCTTCAATGCCGGATGTCCGTCTGTCTGTCGGAATGACTTCAAATCTTTGTTACTAGCGCTTTGGCGAGTCAGGGGCATTGTGGACATGACTTCACGGGTACTTACGCTTTATGGAACTGTGTAATGAGACGAGCCAGTCGTTCGCCTGATATTAAGCGCCTGCCCATAACACCAGTCAATGCCGTACGTTGAAGATATATTTGAGAAACCAATTGGGACCATATTTAGAGAGTGCTGAACACGAAACCATGGCTTTTAGAATTTTTGTCTGTTTGTTTGTATGTTTGCTATCCTATATAATACTAGCTGCGCCCCGCGGTTCCACCCGCGGCTTCCCGGGATAAAAAGAAGCATATGTATGTAAAGAAAAATGTATTTCTTTAATTTTGAATTTTGCCGCGCTTTGGTCCGTCGGTAAAAACGTTAGAATATAATAATGGTAATCATATGTAGGTAAAGCAGAGGAAAAAAGTCAAGATGGTGGCAAGTGAAGAGAATTGTGTTTATTGTTAAAATAGTATTTTGGAAAGTTAATATTAAGAAGTCATAAGGAATTGGCATAGGAAATTATAAGCTTTGAATGTCGTTTCTTTGTTTACAGGTAAGTTTTAGAAAATAGTGTTTTCATGTAAATAGTTTGGTATGTAACGTATAACTACTAACTCAATAAAACTTTGTTTACAGAGCAACAAATTATAGTTTATTTTGAATTGCCAATCGTAAACTATAAGATTATAATATAAATCTTATATGTACTATTCCAAGTGCTAAAGTACCGAGTAAATGCAGTTTTCAAGAATTGGTAGCAATACTTAGATTATAGGGTATATTACATCAAAATCGGTTGAGCGACTAGGAAGATACAGCTTGACCTCTTCGCAGTACGCGCTTTTATATACTTGGAAGGTCTTGCTGAAATGGTCAAGGAAAACAAACGAATGTGGGCTTCCTTGTCGTTCAAGCGGACGAAGCCGCGGGAAAAAGCTAGTGGTCTTTAAGTCTACATAATTAAATCTAACAAGGTAATAGGTTTCCAAATGTTGTCTGGAAGAGATCGCTTATTAGCGATAAGACCGCCCATTGTACTAATTAAATTTTTAAGTTCTATGTCTATTTGTTCTTGTTATGTTTTTGGTGTACAATAAAGTGTTATCAATCAATCAATCAATCAAGTATACGTTTTATCAAACAAAAACACTGACTTCAATGTATCTCCCAAGTCTAAGGTCAAATATCGATGAAATTTATATGGGACCACTTCGTAGCTATACTGAACCCCACCCAAAAATAAACGCAGAATTTTCCAAATCGGTTCATGAATGACGGAGCTCTGAGGTAACAAACATAAAAAAATACAATTAATTATATTTTTTAGCAACACCATATTTGAAATGTTTTAATTGTAAAACGTTTTCAATTAATTCAATTAATCAAATCAATTCAACACTCGCTATATAATATTTGTAAGCACTCTTCGCCTATAATACGATCGATGGCATTAACCATGAACTATCTTAGAATTAGGTAACATTTAATTTTAATAATGTACATCGTGTTGGCGTCAATCAATAAATATATAAATAAATAAATCGAATAGAGAACCTTCTCCTTTTTGAGTCGGTTAAAAATGTCGTTGAACCGCGAGCAAAAGGATTTTCCTCTGCGGTTACTTTTTATAAAGTCGTGACGACAGTATAGTGTGGGTAGGTAGGTACTTAAGTATTTTTAACTGCGTCATTGTACATATGTACATTGTACTGATTATGGTGATGAAAAAAATACGTTATATAATTGCGTACGTTTATTCAAAACTTCCCCTGAGTTTTTGCCGTATCTTCTTAGTAATGGTTCTTTTAACGTAGATTTTAAAACCGTATATATATTTAAAGAGTGAGTGTGGCTCAGTGGGAGCACTTGCGACTTTCGATCCGACGCACCCGAGTTCGAATCCCGCTGGCTGCACCACTGACTTTCTTAAGTTATGTGCGGTTTTTAACACTTGCTCTAAAAACGGTGAAGGAAAACATCGTGAGGAAACCGACATGTCCAAATATTTATCACAAAAATTCAAAGATATTTGACATCCACCAACCCGCACTGGGCCAGCGTGGTGGATTAAGGTCAATACTCTCTCTAGGAGGGGGGGCCCGAGTCCCAGCTGTGGGAACGTGATGGGCTGATGATGGTGATGATGATGACATATTTTTATGGATAAGTACAGTCAGTTTTTCACTGTTCCTATAGCAAAACGGGTATCAGCTGGAAACCAGCGCCAGCGCCGAGTTGTGTAAAACTCCCGGCATTTTATGCTGAGCTGAGCCCACTCATCATCATCATCAACCACACATCACACCACTGCTAGGACACGGGCCTTCTCTCATAGAGAGAGTATAGGTCATAATCCATCACTCTGGTCCAGTGAGGTAGATGTCACATGTTTTTGAACTTTGTGATACTTGGACATGTCAGTTTCGTTTTTCCTTCATCATTTTAGAGCGAATTCTAAAATCCGCACATAACTTTTTTTTTTAATCCAAAATGTTTATTTGGGACTTTTTTCCACATTGGCAAGTCAGCCCCTTCACTACCTAAACAAAATTAAACACAAATGACAGAGGTTCATTGATGCTTAAACACCTCGAATGCGAACCGCACTTTGTCAAAAAAACTGCAATGTTATGACCATTAAAATATTTAACCAAATACCTAGACATATAAGAGAACTGCCTCTAAACTTCTTTAAAAATAAATTGCATGAATGGCTTGTCAATCACTGTTTTTATAATCTAAATGAATTTTTTTAATTGCAAAGACAAGCGACATTATGGACATTTTTTTTTTTTCGTATTTGACATATTGTGCGTGTCAATAATTAATGAATTCGATAGTTAATGGTGTAACGTTACGGAGGTCCCCCGGCTAGCTCTACCTATGGACCTCCGCACGTACAGTACCTTTCTGGGAGAGAGAGAGGGACTGGGAAGCTGTAATAAAATGATGTTAATTTGGTGATACTTTTAATACAGTATATAAAACAGTGCTGCTGAGGAAAAGATCTTCCGGGTAATGAAAATTGTCGATAGAGGGAAATGAGAACGTATACTTTGTCGATAGGCTTCTTCTGCCTGTCGAAGAGGGTAAATGAGAACGTAGTACTTTGTCCTTGTCGATAGGCTTCTTCTGCCTGTCGAAGAGGGTAAATGAGAACGTAGAACTTTGTCCTGGGTTTGTCCTTCTCCCAATCCAGGGGACGTTCAACGGCGGTGAGTGGGCCTTTGTTCGGGCCACCAACTTGTGATACCTCACAACAACGGAGCCACAAAAATAATATGGTTTTCCACCTTTAACAAATCGTCAGAGCACCTTTCTCTCCAAGCTCAAGTTCAAGTCGTCGTTTTCCTCTTTTTTTCCGTTCTCTGTCAGTTTATCCAATTTTGAATTCTGTTTTCTTTTTCCTCAAGGCAATAAAAGAAGGTCCATTAGAAATAAATAAGAAATAGGTTTGATGAGTCATGAAAAATGAATGAAGATGATATGTAACACTACATTATCCCCCCAACCAAGATAAAATTTTGAACGCAGAGAGAAAATTTTGAGGTTATGGAACATATACTTCCCCATTCGAACCAATCACCAACCAAACAGAACATCGTCATCCACCCATTCATACATCTCTCAATTCACAACATTCAAATTCACACAAACATATACTCGCCTAACAAAAGTATGGGTTTGGGCTCACGACTATACTTAAGATCCAATGGCCCAAACTCAAAGAAGAAATGTCCCTAGTGACCCGAAAGCTTATTTTTAGGGTGTCGGTCAACTGCACCACATACTGAAAACCCAATAAAAAAATAAAAGAAAATAAAACAATTTAGACATTACATGACCTTATGAGCTTATTTTAGGAGTCGGCCCACTGCTCCAATAACGTAGGTACCCTAACCCTAACCTAATCATAAACAAAAAATAAGAAAGTTAGTAAAAAAAAACCAAAAGAAAACGCAAGTTTGAAGTGAATGAAATGAAATGAGGCGAAACAAAAACAAAAGAAAGTATATAAAAAAAACATTTACAAAGTAATAGAAAAATTAAAAATTAAAATTGAAGCCAAAGTTAACAATGAAATATAGGTAAAAAAGATTTTTAAATTACACTCTCAAGAATAAAGAATAAAAAAGTAAAAAAACTAAATTAAAAATTCAATTCCATTAAAAAAAAATCCATTAAAATTCACATAACATAAAAAATATCTAACATTACTTAACATTTTAACATACTATCTTGCCCTAGTTCCATTCTCATCTTCCAGAATGAATACTGGAGGCGACAGTTTCTGAGTTATTTTAGATTTTAAAAATTTAGGGCATAATTTTGCTGAAAAATAAGCACCAGCATTGCTTAGTGCAAAGTTTTTCCGCCACACAATGTCACCGACATTATATTCGTAATTAGCTCGACGAGTGTTATAATATCTTGAGTTCTTAGCATGTGCCATATACAAGTTATATTCGACCTTATCGAAAATATTCGCTAATAAGCCAACGTTGATAGCATAGTTATCGCAAGGTAGAAATATTATCTCATCTAAATTATCACAATTTGTGTACAGACTTCCACATGATACCAACTTGCGACCTAACACTAATTGATCATCCCAAGTTCTGTGGTCCTCACCAACCATAGGAGCTAACACAGACATTATCGTTCTGGAGGAGAAACACCAGAAACAAAATAAAAATAAAAAATTGTCGGACTTGGAGAGTTCAGAATTTACGAAAGTAAAAATGTTGTAAAAATAATGTTTTGAAAAAGATATAATAATAAAACCCTTAAAAACCCCTAATATAATATATAAACGGTCTGAGTCTTACTTTAAGAGTCCCGAATCCCGCTCTGACAGGATCAGTGAGTTGACTGGACAGGACCGAGAGCAAACTTACACCATCACCTCATAAATAGATACAAAAACAATATTAACGGACTAAGGCTTATTTTGAGAGTCCCGAACCCCGCTCTGTCAGGATCCAGTTGACTGGACAAGTACCGAGAGTCAACTAGCACTATCACAAACAAAATCTAGTTAATTGACTGGACAAGTACCGAGAGTCAACTAGCACTATCACAAACATATGCATGCTAATGCATATTAACGGCATATGCATATTAATAATATTAACACTATCACATAAACATATGCATGCTTATGCATATTATCGGCATATGCAATAATAATATTAACGGACTAAGGCTTATTTTTAGAGTCCCGAATCCCGCTCTGTTAAAGTCCCGTTAGTTGACTGGACAGATACCGAGAATCAACTAACAGTATCACATAAACCTAATATTAACGGTCTACGCATATTAATAATATTAACGGACTAAGGCTTATTTTGAGAGTCCCGAACCCCGCTCTGTCAGGATCTAGTTGACTGGACAGGTACCGAGGGTCAACTAGAACTATCACCCCTTACATATACATAAACAATATTAACGGACTAAGGCTTATTTTTAGAGTCCCGAATCCCGCTCTATGTAATATTAATAAAATTAAATACTATACGTAAAATAGATATCCATAGACATACATATAAATTACAATTATAATAAAAATCTCCAAGTCGAACAAAAATTCACTAAAAAACAAAAAGTTTAAGTAATAAAAGTAAACACAAGTAATCGTAAGTCCAAAAAGAATAAAAAATAAAAATATCTCCCTATTCCTTACCATGAATATTGAATATAATCCCAAACAGGAATTAATTTATTTGGTAAAACATATCGTCCACCAAATACTTGAAATTTCTACAATATTATGTACTTGAATGGTTAGTATGAGAGATAAAAATGAACACTTACCAAAATCACGCAGATGGCGTTCAGTAAAACAACAAAAATAACTATATAACTTTATTTAAATAAAAGCCATTTGGTTTAGAAATTTTCTTTATTTTACTACTACTACGACATAAAGAAAATATTATTTTGATTAAAACTTCTTGAATATATGCCGCCTTCTTGTCTGCCGCTCGAACTTGTCAACGTGACCGAATGACAATCTTGTGTTGTCACTGGCGAAAAGTCAAACTATATGTAGACAAACAACACCATGAACACAAACACAATAAATTATGTATTTTCAACAATTATTTCGAGGAAAAAGCACTGCACTGGTTTTTCACAAAATTCCATACGAACTACAACTCAAGTTACAGTTCAACAAAAATTATTCAACACTCACCGCATTTATAATATTGAATCACTGCTAGTAAAATTATCGCACCCAACTTTGCAGTTATGCAATAAGGTACAGAAATAAAACAATAAATACCCTTAATCACTTTACAATAAACACTGTAAACGATTTTAGTGTACTGCGATCACAATAAGACCAAGCACATTCGAATATCACATTTAAGATAGGTATTACGATTTACTCAAATAAATAGTAGTCGTAGTCGTCATATGAGGTGGAAATGAATTAGGTAAGGTGATTTAACATGGAGTGGAAGTCCGTCTACAAAGTAGTGAAATGGGTACTAACCGATGAAATTTGTATATATTTGCATAAAAGTAAGGCACGTGCTAAATCTCAGGTAGGTATCCTTCTTCCGATTAATTGTTCAATGCTGATGCTATATCTGAAAGATGGCCAAAATAAAAAATTAAAGGTTGGAATAAAAGGTTTGAAAAAAAAGTCTAAACAATAAATTGGGACGCTGTGGTCTTTTAGAATTTTGGGGGGTCGTGAGTTCGAGAACAGTTCGGCGCCAATTGTAACGTTACGGAGGTCCCCCGGCTAGCTCTACCTATGGACCTCCGCACGTACAGTACCTTTCTGGGAGAGAGAGAGGGACTGGGAAGCTGTAATAAAATGATGTTAATTTGGTGATACTTTTAATACAGTATATAAAACAGTGCTGCTGAGGAAAAGATCTTCCGGGTAATGAAAATTGTCGATAGAGGGAAATGAGAACGTATACTTTGTCGATAGGCTTCTTCTGCCTGTCGAAGAGGGTAAATGAGAACGTAGTACTTTGTCCTTGTCGATAGGCTTCTTCTGCCTGTCGAAGAGGGTAAATGAGAACGTAGAACTTTGTCCTGGGTTTGTCCTTCTCCCAATCCAGGGGACGTTCAACGGCGGTGAGTGGGCCTTTGTTCGGGCCACCAACTTGTGATACCTCACAACAACGGAGCCACAAAAATAATATGGTTTTCCACCTTTAACAAATCGTCAGAGCACCTTTCTCTCCAAGCTCAAGTTCAAGTCATCGTTTTCCTCTTTTTTTCCGTTCTCTGTCAGTTTATCCAATTTTGAATTCTGTTTTCTTTTTCCTCAAGGCAATAAAAGAAGGTCCATTAGAAATAAATAAGAAATAGGTTTGATGAGTCATGAAAAATGAATGAAGATTACATATCATCTTCATTCATTTTTACACTACAATGGTTATGTATTTTTTTTTAATTAATCTTTTACATTTTCTGTACTAATTATATGCATGGGACATTTTATTTCAATCAATTTAAATAATGTAATATTATGAAAATTTGTATGCCAGAAATGGTGAGACACGCAGAACTCTAAAACATTTGTGAACTTTATTATGACCGTGTTTCCTACAAATAAATGTCATTTCATGCATAATAAATATAATGAAATGAAATGAAATGAAATGAAATATTTATTGTTACCAGATTGTAGGTTTGATGGATGTTACATAAATATATAATTTAGTTCCTATACAATCTACCCTATTTGGGTGTGCAACATTATTAATTTTATTATTTATTCTCGATTATAATATAACATGCAATCAACAATTTAATTACCTATTTATAAGTCAATGAGTCAAAATAATCATCATAATCTAAATGTCAATTTTATAAAAATATGAAATAAGAAATCTTACATTTTAATATAACAGAACAGTAATAGGTACGGTTGATTTGATAGCTACACTCTATTTAAGAACTCACCTATAGAGTAATAGTTTTGATTGTGTAACCAACAGAATAATTCCCTTTTAAACGATTTAATATTGATCTCTTTAATATTCTTTGGGAGTGCATTAAAAGCTTTTATACTCATAAGATGGCATTGTTTTTGGTAGAGTGAAGTTCTAATAATTAGGATGATCTATCATTAGCCTATATCATGATTACTTAAGATTGTAACTGAATCTCTTGTATAAGCTGTTGATCGTCTAATAATAAATAAATAAATTTCATTTCGTTTCGTTTCGTTTCGTTTCGTTTCGTTTCATTTCATTTCATTTCATCTCGAATAGCAATATTGCAGGTTCAGATGTAGGTTCTCGCAAGATGTGTATGAACGCTCCTATATCAAATTGGGTCAAGTTTAAGCATCAATTAACCCCTTTTGGCTTTGTTCAGGACACATGCACATAACTTAAGAAAGTCTAAGCTTCTGAGACTTGAACATCAGCGCAAAGTTGCCAGTCTATCGGTCTTTTACCGGATACATTTCGGAGAGTGTGCGACGGAATTACATGAACTTATTCCGCCATCCCCATTCTATCACCGGAGGACCAGGCGTACGGCAAGCCGTCATCAATTTATGGTTGACATTCCTCCTGCTCGCACCAAGCGCTTTGCTTTGACCTTCATAATGCGAATGGCCAAGGAGTGGAACTCTCTGCCGGCATCTGTGTTTCCGGATAGCTATAATCTGGGTGTCTATAAGAGTGAATAGGTTTCTTCTAGGCGAGCGTGCTACACCTTCGACCGCATCGTAACTTAACAGGTGAGATAGCGGTCAAACGCAAGCCTATAAATAGTAAAAAAAAGTCTTTGTGCCAGCGGCTCAGATAAAGTTTTGGCTGTCTAATCGAAGGCCAGCGGGTTTCCAACTCCGGTGCGTCAGATCGAAAGACGATTTCCCACTAAGCCATACTCGCTCGAAATCAATCTCAATTATTATTACAAGGAAAATGAAGTATGATTATAATAAAACGCCATAAATTAAAACATTGTTTAAATTCATATTGTGCTTTTATCATCCTTTAATTGTATTAATTATAATAATTATCTATGATTGATTTCCATAATTAATATGTTATAAATAATAAAGCATGTTTTTTATTATTGGCTTGTATAAATTGATTTCTGAATTATTTATCATAGGTAAAAACATCAATTTACCGTTAACAGAGTCATTTATTATATTCCTTTTTTTACCGCGTTTTTAGTAATTCATTTTCTTGTCTGTCTGTCTGTTGTTCCGGGTGGAATTCAAGTTTCGAGCACTTTCCGATTAGTTATTCGGCTGAAACTTTCAGGGTAGCTCACAACTCGATGATAATGCATTCTAAATCCATAAAAACGTTTTTTTTATCTCCGGATTCTTGTTTAATGTTACCAGTTTATTTGATTTATATTTTTTATAATTTTTAATTGCCATCCCTGGTGTCGGAGTTTTTAGACCGCCTGGAGGTCTCCGACATAACCTAACGACTGTAGTCCTTACAATAATCGGAACCGCTGAAACACGGTAGCGCTAAGATGTAAATACCACACAAACGGTCACCCATCCAAGTTGTGACCGCTGCGAAAATTGCTTAACCTAACAGATCTGTTACGAACGGCTAGGTGAGCTACACACGCTAGAAGGTCATCATCATCATCATCAGCCCATCACGTTCCCATTGCTAGGACACGGGCCTACTCTCATAGAGAGAGTATGGGCTGTAATCCACCACCCTGGCCTAATGGAGGTTGGTGGATGTCACATGTCCTTGAATTCTTGTGATTAATTATTGGTCATGCCGATTTCCTCACGATGTTAACGTATATAGAGCGAGTGTTAAATCCGCACATAACTTAAGAAAGTCATGCAATGGAATCAGGAATTAATTATTTTTTATTAATTAGGATTAAGAATGTCAGTGGTGCGGGGCCAGCGGGATTCGAGTCGGGTGCGTCAGATCGAAAGCCGCACTTGCTCCACTGAGCCACACTCGCTTTTAGGTATTTAGCATATATTAGAGCCGCACTTAAATTCTAGTCCGATAAACCTTAATATGTCGGTCAGAAGTCAGTTACTAATAATGAAATACAACCTTAATAAACCTACCTGCATACTTATTGCGACTAGCTATCTTAATAAATAATTAAACTTACTGGTGGTAGGTCTCTCGTATGCAAGAGGCCGCTTGGGTGGGTACCACAACTGTCGTCTCTCTCTAGATCTATGTGCTCCATCTTAGGCCACATCATCGCTTCACATCAGGCGAGACAGAGGCCAAACACAGATCTTTTAAGCGTAAAAAAATAAAAAAAATTACTGACTTTTGTATTTATGTTCTTAAAAAACACTCAGTAACGCCGTTCGTCTGTAAACAATATGAAAAAATGCGAAGGAATCAACAACCTGTTTCGATATGAATGCACAGCTCGCCTCGGCGGGTGCGAGCGACTCAGAGCTGTAAAAGAAGCACCACGGATATAAACGATGCGATGCTACCCAAACTCTGGTGGTAGGTTTCTCGTATGCGAGAGGCCGTCTGGGTAGGTACCACCGCTTTGCCAGTTATTCTGCCGCTAAGCAGTAGTGCACACGCATTACTGTGTTCCGATTTGAAGGGCATTGTAGCCAGCGAAATTACTGGGCATATGGGACTTAGATGTCTGGGGAGTTCAATTCAATTCAAAAGTTCTTTATTTCAATTTTGTCGTCACAGGCGCACTTATGAACATCAATTATTACAATGCCTCTACCACCGTATCGGAAAAAGAACCACTAAGAGTCTTTCGCCTGATGGTAACCGCCCATAACAATTGCAGTGCTACCCAGAACTTTTAATGCAATAAAAAGCACTGCATAACACTGCATTGCGCTCATCACCCCGAGACATCAGATGTTAAGTCTCATATGCTAAAATGCCCTTCAAACCGGAACACAGTAATGCTTGCGCACTACTTCTTGGCGGTTTTTTTAATATTACTAATAGGCAAACAAGCAGACGGCCCGCCTGGATGGTAAGCGGTTACCGTCGCCTATGGACACCTGCAACACTCGGGGCATTACTGGTGCGTTGCTTACCTTTAAGGACCCTTTTCACCCTTCTTTTAAAGTACCCCATGTTATAGCTCTGCGGAAAAACCTCGGGCGGTAGCCCATTCCATATCTTGCAGGTGTGCGGCAAGAAAGATCTGGAGAATCGGACAGTATGCGATTTCCATAGATCTATGGTATGTGGATGGGCTTTCGCACGATGTCGGGCAGTGCGGTAATAAAACCGTGATGGAGGAATCAGATCAAATAGTTCCTCAGAACAGATATATGTACAATGACAACAAGAATATAATATATATAAATTACATAACTATATGTCAATAAATGTAAATTAAATTACTAGGCCGAAACAAGGTGACAACCATTAAAATAGAACATTAAACTTATAATTTAAATAATTACATCTTGTCTTACTTCCTTGTTAAGTGTAATGGAATAATTAACATTTATTTAAACCAAACTACATTAGAATAATAATGTGTGATATATTATAATGCGGCTAATTTTATTTTTGCCCAGACGGCGGAAATCCCCATGGACACTCGGGAAGGGAGGGCCCGGGCAGGGCCAGACTTGGCCTTAGCCACTTTAAACCCCCGTCTGCCCTGCCTGTCCACAGACCAGATGTCCGTGCCGTTTTCGTCTCTTCGTATATTGCTGACCACCAGCAATTAGCACGGACCGGAGACAAAACAATTTATCCTCCGCTTTATCCACTTTCGATAAACAAAAAATGGATAAAAACAGGGGATAAAATGTTTGTCTCCGGTCCGTGCTAAGCGGGCAGATGTAGTAAATACGATAAAGACAAGCTTTTACCAAATTCTTAAACGGAACCGCAAGCAGATTAAAATGAGCCCAAACACTAGTAGTTTACGATTATCCGTCAAGGAGTTCCATTGCCCACCTTCCGTCTCCATCATCAGAACAGCTGGCTGTCACCATAATATTGCATTGTCATCGGACTTTGACAAGTTTGCAAAATTTCAACTTCGTAGGATAAGAGGAAGTGGTTCTAATTCAGCTTGCAAGATTCCACCCGAACAAACATACATTGCAAGTTAAATAAAAGCTTGTAATTAAGTGGTCATTTACTAAATTTGATCTGCCGATACAATTTTTGGATAGACTTCTATCCAAAAATTTTATGGTATGGTATCTCAAAGATTAATTTGTAGGTTAATTAATTAACTTGTAAATACAGAAATAAATAAATGATATTAAATAGGAACCTACGTACCAAATTTTATCAAGCAGTTATTGCGTGATTGTGTAACACATCCTGACAAACCTGTTTAAGGTTTATAAGGTGTTAGATTTATAAGAAAAGTTGTAAAATTTATACAAATAAATAAAAAAAAAGACGTGTGGCACTCGGAGACTGCCGCGGTAAAGCTATTGCATAGCATTCGGAGTGGGGGGTGTTAGGTTATTTTCGTTACGGAATTTCTGGATTCGATCTCCACGCTCAAGGCCCGCGATAGAAGCTATGCAATAGCTTAAAAACATAATTCAACATTAAAAAAAAACCATCCTCACAAATTTGATGGTCATTATATTTTTTCCCGTATAATACTATCTACGCCCCGCGGTTTCACCCGCGGCATCTCGGGATAAAAAGCCTGTATGTTAATCCAGGGTATAAGCTATCTCCATTCCAAATTTCACTCAAATCTGTTGAGCCGTTACAGTGTGAAGAAGTAACAAACTCACACACAAACACTCATATATACAAACTTTCGCATTTATAATTTAAGCGTGATTAAATACATATAGACCAAGAGTTACGTATGTATTTATGTGTTTGCAGATAACAAACCTTGGACTTTAAATTCTTTGAATATTTATATTAATTAATATTAATAATACCCTTTTTCACTAAATTTGCACAGTTAAAAACTTCCTTTTCAGATAACATCTACCTATAACGGGTGTACATATAACGGGTGTCCCAAAATTAACTCAAGATTTGAATTTGCCGCTATTTGTGCAGTAAATTGTTGGCAACCCTGAAAAAAGAACAATTTGACAGCTGAGAGTTTAGGGTTAGTAAAAATGGAGCGTTACACGATACAACGTGTTTTCATTATTTATTTATTTATTCAATAGCAAACAAAACAAAATGCAATCATAAACAGACTTAAGTATGTATTGGACATGGTATTGTTCTAAATTACATTCCAAAAGCATGTACGCCTAATTGCATCATTATTGTTATTAATAAGGAATACAATCTTTTTTTTTACGCTTAATAGATCTATGTTTGGCCACTATCTCGCCTGATGTGAAGCGATGATGTGGCCTAAGGTGGAGCACATAGATCTAGAGAGAGGCGGCAGTCGAGCGGCTGCTCAGACCCGTGTCCCTGATGGTTCACTGAACATCATCCCGAAACACAACTAGGTCGCTTGACGGCATGGCTTTATTTTTGTTGTATTACAACTACGGCCAGAGCCTACCACTCCAAAGCGCGTTAGCGGGTTTCAACACGATGTTTTCCCTCACCGTTTTAAGGCGAGCGTGCAAAATCTGCACTTAACTATAATCGCTAGATTTATCATATCATTAGATGAATTAAATACTATAACAAATTATTATTAATAAATTAAAAATTATTGAACAATATCTTGAAAATAATGGAAGTTTGGCGGCCACAGTTCGAAAATACTCTCTCGCTTCTATGTATGTTACCTTAAATTAAAATTTGTACTGTAGTTCTCAAAAAACTAGGGCCTATCAATCTGTCCCCCGGAGGCCTCCCGCTATACCGGCTTGCCCTAGTGCGGGGACCATTAGTAACCACATAGTATGTACTTCAATTATTGTGATGGTGTTAAATCACACGATCTAGAGGGCCAATTCTGATCACCGAAACAAAATAAAAAACTTTTATTTAAACTTCTTTTTAAGTTTTTTTACCATATTTTGTAAATAAAAGATTTTGTATTTTTTTTTTGTATTCTGTTTTGTTATTTTTTTACGATGGTAATATATTATTGCATTCACTAGTAAGTTCTTTTTTGGTAAATAAAAGTTTTTGTATTTTGTTTCGGTGATCAGAGTTGGCCCTCTAGATCGTCTGATTTAACACCATTAGATTTCTTATTATGGGGTTATTTGAAGTCAAAGGCCTATATGTCAACAAGCCCACAGCCCACACACCCCTGCATTACTGGAGGAAATTAAACGCTACATCAACAAAATTCAGCCACATTTATTCAGAATGGTCATGGAAAATTTCGACAAGTGTATTTATTGCCAGCGAAGCCGTAGAGGCCATTTGCCCGATTTGTTATTCCAAAAATAACTAAAAATAACAAATTTTGTTGTACACCGCCGTCCACTTCTTTTTCCGATACTGTCCATTCAAAGGTTGTCTGGAAGAGATCGCTTCAAGCGATAAGACCCCCCATTGTACTACCATAGTTCAGGAATGTGTTATTGTCTATTTCTTTAATTTGGTATACAATAAAGAGTTTTTCTATTCTATTCTACCCTATTTAAGTTATGATTCAATAATATATAATAAAAAAACTGTGTTTTTTATTTAATGCAAATTTTCCGTTTATTTTGGGACACCTTTTACTATATAACACCTTTACTTTATAACGAATAATTAAAAATGCGAAAGTTTATCGGTCTGGCCTTGTCTTTGTAATGTAATGAAACCAAGAAGGTGCATGTGCAATTGTGAGTGTTCTTAGAAAAAAAATAAGCGTTTTTTTTTTTAATGGCTTTACACGAATTGTGCATTAAGCCAGTGTCATATACACTTCTATACTGGTCCTAGTAATATTATAAACAAGAAAGTTTGTAAGAATGGATGTATGGTTGTACCTTTGTTACTCTTTCACGCAAAAACTACTGAATGGTTTTTGATGAAATTTGGTATGGAGATAGCTTATACCCTGGATTAACACGTAGGCTACTTTTTATCCCGGGAAACCGTGGGTGAAACCGCTGGGCGCAACTAGTAATACTATAAAGAGATAAAATTGTATGTATGTTTGTAGGGGTAATCTCTGGAACTACTGATCTGATGAAAATTATATCGTTAGTTAGATAGAAAACACTTTATTGCACTCAAAAAATGAAAAAAGAATTACAGTTGGTAATACATAGTTTCCTATAAGTACAATAGGCGGTCTAACGCTAAGCAGCGATTTCTTCCAGACAACCGTAGGGTAGGAAAACAACATATTAAAGACGATAGTGTGCAGTAATAAGTAGGACGAATGTAAATTATTCTATTTTTTTTTTAAGTTACAAATGTTTATCAATTTATTTTAATATTAATATTTTTAAAAGAATAGTAAAAGCCCATTACCTTTCCTCTCTGCACTAAAACTGCTACACAGTTTCTTTCTTATATATAAAATTCTCGTGTCACAATGTTAGTTACCTTACTGCTCCGAAACGGCTTTACTGATTTTTACCAAATTTTATATGCATATTCAGTAGGTATGACAATCGGCTACTACATATTTTTCATACCCCTAAGTGATAAGGGTTGTTCACCCTTAAATAATTTTTTTAAAATTTATATGGCAAAACAACGTTTGCCGGGTCAGCTAGTATATATAGAAAGATAGATAGATAAACACTTTATTATTCACCTTAAAAATAGTGATAAAAATACAATTCAAATGTAAACACTGTGTATATAAATATTTATGTTATTAAATTTATTTTATGTTTTGTATAGTAAGTAGTTATATGAACTATTATATTATGTAATAAGTATGTAAGTATTTGTCGTTGATAGTATATTATTTAGTTATATATGATTGTTTTATTTTATTATCGTTTATATTAATTATTTGCTGTGCACCACCGTCTATTCTTTTAACGTTTGTCCAATCCATCCAAAGGTTGTCTGTAAGAGATTGCTTTATGCGATAAGTCCGCCAATTGTATTACCCTAGTTAAGATTTATATTTTTCTCATGTAATTATGTTTGTGGTATGCAATAAAGTGTTATTGTATTGTATTGTATTGTATTCTATTTATCATGTAACTGACTTACCATTACGAATACATGTACAATTATTTACAAATATATTCAGGAAGAGAGGCCTTTACCCTAAGAGGGGTCCTTAGTTAAGCATATTTTTAAATTTTAATTTAATTGTTTAATGTTAATTGATGAAGGTAATTTTTATTTTTTTTATTTATTGATTAGTGAATGCTGATTGTTGATTATTGTATTGATTATTATTATTTAAATTTCTGATTTTCGATTTAAAATGTTAGTTTTTTAATTTTTTATTTATAATTATTTTTATTAATACGTAATTTAATTTTTTTTTATTTTAATTTTCAATTTTCAGATTTCCATTTTTAGTTTGTAATTTTAGTTTAAGTTTTAATTTCTAATTAAGTATAATTAATTATAAGTTTTATTTTTGTAAATAGTTCTAAGGAATAAATGGGCTCTAATAATAATAATTGTTTTGTATTTATCATGTAACTGACTTACCATTACGAATACATGTACAATTATTTACAAATATATTCAGAAATAAAAATGAAACTAACCTACAACAAAATTACAAAGATAAAAACAGAATTAAGGTCACCTTCTGCTGATAAGATTGACTGAAATAAATCATATATAGCAATAATCATATATAGCAATATATACATACCTTTACAATCTTATAGTAAACTAGCTGCGCCCCGCGGTGTCGCCCGCGGTTTCCCGGGGTACAAAATAGCCAATGTCCTATTCCGAGACCTAAAGAACCTACATAATAAAATTGATCAAAATCCATTCAATAGTTTTAGCGTGATTGAGAAACAAATGTCCATCATCCATCCATCTATACCAACTTTCGCATATATAAGTAAGATTTTATATCATATATATTTAATACTAGCTGCGCCCTGCGGTTTCACCCGCGGTTTCCCAGGATAAAAAGTAGCCTATGTGTTAATCTAGAGTATAAGCTATCTCCATACCAAATTTCATCAAAATCCATTCAGTAGTTTTTGCGTGAAAGAGTAAAAAAGGTACATCCATACAACCATTCTTACAAACATTCGCGTTTATAATATTACTAGCAGTCCGCCCCGGCTTCGCACGGGTATTTAACAAAAATTTCAAAATTAAAAATTATAATACACACACATCTCCAGACACACCCAGACACGAAACAAATGCTTGCGCTTTTTTTTCTGATTAACACCAAGATACAAATAAAGAGCCTTTTCTAGCGGCGGCATTTCAATTAAATTTTTAAAATAAAAGAACAATTATTGTGCCATAACTATAATAGTTAGACATATGCTGTTGCGACACTTTTTGTAAATAATGGTGAGTTCTGCAAAGTCGTAGTACATTATTTTATACAATCATCAATAGTTTTCGCAGCGCACGCGATGTAAAGAATATTTTAGGTATTTTTTTACATCTTGGGTTACATTACTGGAGTTTTAGTAAGGATCTCTAATTTTTTTGAAAATATAATATAGCCTATTTCATCCGGGGATAGTGTAGCTTCCCAACAGTGAAAGAATTTTTCAAATCGGTTCAGTAGTTTCGGAGCCTATTCAATGCAAACAAACAATCAAATCTTTCCTCTTTATAATATTAGTTTAGATATAGATAAGTAAGATAAGTGGGGATAAAAGAGGAAGTGTCCGAATTCATAGCCACTTAGTCTATGCGCACGCGCAGACACACAATGTCGCTAGAGCTAATAGTGCTACTCGCGAGTTCGGCGTGCGTGCGAGCTACTGGAGCCTGCTACTGGAACGCCGAGTGCCCGTTCCAGTTGTACTCGACCAAGACGCCCTACGACACGGTGCGAGGCGATATCAGGGACCACGCGATTCCTCAGAATTGCGAAGCTGTCAGCATCTGGACGCTGAACAGACATGGAAACAGAAACCCTAGCAACAGCGTGACGGAAGACATTAAGTACATCGCGTCGCTAAAGGACGAGATCTTAGCCAGTTACGAGGCCGGAAGGAGTCAGCTTTGCGCAGAGGACATTAACAACATCAGGCGATGGACCTGGAATGAAACCTTGGAAATCTCCCAATCCTTCCTCACTGGCACCGGTTACGAAGAACTCTTCGGCATTGGCAGCAGACTCCGAGAAAAGTACCCTCACCTCCTTGAAAGGTTTGATGATGACTATTACTTCAGACCTACCAATGAACAGCGGACCATCGCCAGCGCTCTTGCTTTTGTGCATGGGTTGACTGAAGGCACGAATCTGACTGTTACTCCTGATGATGCGAGGACGAGAGACGATATAATAAGGCCGTACCAGAACTGTGATCGGTACCAAGAGACAGTGAAGCCGAGTCAGCTGCTGGATGATAAAATAGATGCCTACTACAAAACTGCGGAATTCATTGCTGTCCAAAATGCAGTTCAGCAGCGTCTCGGCATCAGCACCCAGCTTACGCCAGATAACATCTACGCGTTCTACGAGCTCTGCCGGTTCGACCGATCATGGAGTAAACTCCACCAGTCTCCCTGGTGTGCCGCTTTCTCCGACCAGGACCTGGTGGTGCTTGAGTATAAGGACGATATCAGGCATTACTATAACAACGGATATGGGTCTTGGGTGAACATTAAACTTGGAGGCCCAGCTCTTAAAGATCTGTACGAGAATTTTGAGTCCGTCACTATGGGCCAGGGCAGAGCCATCACATCCTACTTCACCCATGACACCATGTTGGATATGGTGTACTGTGCGATGGGCGTCTTCAAGGATGCAGAACAGCTACAAGCCTCTCGTAGAAACCCCGACAGGTTATGGAGGACGAGTATGATTAGCGCTTTCTCAGTGAACATTATTGCTATTTTGAACAGGTGTGGACATTTTGGATCTCAGTTCTACCGCGTCCAGCTCTTCATAAACGAGAAGGAGACAGAAATGTGTCCCCTAGCGGGCTGCACCTGGCAGCAGTTCAAAGACAAGTTCCAGGTCTTCAAGTCAGCTGACTTGGAATTTTGTAGCATGGAGTATAGACTCCCTTAACCACCTCCAGACGGAGCCAAGGTAGTGAAAGGCTTCTTCTGGATTCTGTTAGTCCAAGAAACTATTTTGAAGCTATGTAGCTGATTGTAGTTCAGTGTCTAATAGGTGTAAGTAGCTAAATCTTAGCATTTACAGGTATATAAAGATTATTTTTTAGATTTTCAATTTTGTTACAAATATGTCCCCTACTTTACCCCCACTCAACGGATCAGGAGGAGTACGAAGGAGGGTAGTCTGAAGTCGACTGTCATTGGAATGTACGCCTTTAAATTAAGTGTTAATTCTAACCTGAACCAACTCTTTTAATATCATTATTTTTGGAGTTGATTTTTTTTATGTAACTGCGTGACGAGACGAGCTCGTGGTTTGCCTGATGGTAAGCAATACGCTAGCCCATAACAATAACAGCACCACCTAGAACTTTGTTTTGCAAAATCCTACGCTGCACTGCGCCCGTCACCCTAAGACAATTAACTGTTAAGTCTTATAATTCCAAGTAATTTTGCTAGCTACAATGCCCTTCAAACCAGAACACAGTAATGCTTGCGCACTACTGCTTGGCGGCTGATGATGTAAAAATAAAACTGTTACTAAATCAAAAAGAAGTTTTTATTACGTAATGACGAAGAAGCTGCGCTAGTGATGAAGGACAAAGACCTTCGTCCCTGATCGTCCGCTGTTCTCACATATATTTTACTAGCTGCGCCCTGCGGTTGCACGGGATAAAAGTAGCCTATGTGTTATTCTTATGTGTAAGCTATATTATTGTAAAGTTTTATCAAAATCCATTCAGTAGTTTTTGCGTGAAAGAGTAACAAAGGTCACACATCCATACATCCATAAATTCTTACAAACTTTCGCGTTTATAATATTATCGTCAAATATATTACTGACCCGATTTTAAGAATTCTTTCACCGATAGAAAGATGAACCATCCCCGAGTGACATAGGTTACATTTTATTGTGTCGACGCGAACGTAGTCGCGGGCGATTGCTAGTAAATGTTGTTTAACCTCTTTGCCTTTCTTTTTGCCCCTGAAGGACATCACGCTCCTAAAAGAGGAAGTCTCCGAATTACGTTCCAAATGTGATAGTTCGGAGCAGGCCATCTCTGACCTCAGATACAGAATACTAAGGGACAGAGCATCACTCCGCGGAGAAATTTAAACAAATAGCGACTCTTGCTATAATGCAATAAAATTCGATTCAGCTCGCAATAGCGCTGCATACCTGCCAGTCATATTAACCTACAGAGCGCCTTTCTTTTTATAGCATAGCTCTTATCTCTTCCGACGCGGCACGTATAACGACGCGCGACCCGCCGTCGGTGTCCGGCTGTACTTGTAGCTTCGTACCTACAGTGCGGAGTGCGCTAGGCCTACCTCAGAAATGAGGTCAACGAAATGCGTGATAGCAAAAGTGCTGCACCGACCATTTCGCCTAAGTCAGCACAAAAATAAATTGTCGACGCGGCGGAAAAGCAATCAGCAAGTCAACGACGAGTCCGAGTGACCCCGATTCACCACAGGTTGAGAACAGTGGTATTTTTTTATGGAATTGAGTGATTAGACGCGCAAATCGTTCGCCTGATAGTAAACGCCCTGCCTGCCTAAAACGATTGCACAGAGAACTTTAATACCTTAGAGTATTTATAACGTATACTCTATGTTTAATACCATAAAAAGCACTGCGTAGCACTGCATTGCACTCATCACTAAGGTACATCAGATATTAAGTCTCATATGTCTCGTATTCGAATCGGAACACAGTAATGTTTGCGTATTACTGCTTGGCGGCAGAATAACTGGCAAAGCTGTTGTGATTAGTTCTATTACAAACACTGAAAAAGTGCTGATTTAGTCTGTGGCACCATCTATACGCTAGAAAACGTATGCGCAAGCCTTTTTTTATTATTAAATTGCGGCTTGCGTTTGACCGCTATCTCACCTGTTGTTAAGTGACGATGCGGTCGAAGATGTAGCACGCTCGCCTAGAAGAAACCTGTTCACTCTTGTCTTAAAGACACTCACATTATAGCTATCCAGAAACACAGATGCCGGCAGAGAGTTCCACTCCTTGGCCCTTCGCATTATGAAGGTCGAAGCAAAGCGCTTGGTGCGAGCAGGAGGGATGTCAACCATAAATTGATGACGGCTTGCCGTACGTCTGGTCGTCCGGTGATAGAATGGGGATGGCGGAATAACTTCATGTAATTCCGTCGCACACTCTCTGAAATGTATCCGAAATGTGCCTCTAGGGCGTAGAGGCTTCCCGTCCCGACCCCTAAAGTCTAGGGGTCGGGACTCCCGGCGACTGCCGCATTCCGTCCTGAACACAAGAAAGGTCAACAAGGACGGCTTCGCCCTTGTGGAGAACAAAAGTCGATCTCGACGTTTGTTCGATGCGTAACCACCGCGGCACCGCTCCTCCTGCAGCCAAAAAAACAACGCTTCGTGCTGCAGAGCCCAGGATGGCGATATACCTCTCCCGGATCCGAACAAACTGCCAGACAACATAACCACAGCGCCAAGTTTGCACAGTTTCAAGTCTCGCCTACAAAGCTGGCTTATTGAGCATTCGTTTTATACCTATGAAGAATTTATTGATGACATTAGGTAATCCTTGACATTGTAATAATTGTATTTATTCGGTTTTTTAATAATATTTTTGACATTTCAGTAATTTTTATAGCTGATATTTTTGTAGAATTATATAAAATATTCATTATTATTTTTTATTTTTTTTTACTATTTATAGGCTTGCGTTTGACCGCTATCTCACCTGTTGACATCTATCTCATCTGTTGATATCTTATGACGTGTAAATTGGCATTATAAATAAATTGATTGTGATCATTATGATTATGAACTCGGATGCGTCGGGTCGTAAGTCCCACGTTCTCCTACTGAGCCACACTCGCTCTTTTCTTACTTAATGGATATTATATTTAATGGATGTTATGTACACCAAACCGCATTATTTCTCATATCTTTTCTATCCTTCCAAAGGTTGTCTGGAATAAATCGCTCTTAGCGATAACGCTGCTAATTGTACGTCAAGTTGATTATCACTTCTTTTTTTTTACAGTGTGTATTGTAAGTATAATATGTACATATATGTTCACAAATACTTTTTTTTTAAGTTCGCCCGTTAGAGCAGGCTAAAGTCTCTAGGACCATACCGCCATGTCTTACGTAGTTTTTATTTTATAGTTCAATATTCCTTTTATTATTATTAAGCCATGCCGTCAAGCGACCTAGTCGTGTTTCGGGATGATGTTCGGTGAACCATCGGGGAGACGGGTCTGAGCAGCCGCTCAACTGCCGTCTCTCTCTAGATCTATGTGCTCCATCTTAGGCCACATCATCGCTTCACGTCAGGCGAGATAGTGGCCAAACATAGATCTATTAAGAGTAAAAAAAATAATATATACTTTTGTTGAGAATGAGGGTCGACAGCAACAAGCCGGACCCTTTCCTAGTGCTTCAAAGTGGTGGAACTTTATTCAAGCTTTCCATGGACTTTAAGGAGAACATAAAAAGCAATGTTTTCTCTATTTTGTTTCATTTGCCTACACTCGTGCACGTTTACGAACACATAATGGTTAATATTCCACCGATACACATGATCACTCGAAATAACACTTGTTTGGAAAATAAAACAACATCGAGCTGTATCACTTTTCACTTCCCGCCAAAAAGAAAAAAAGATTAAACTCAAAGATAAAATATAGTAGTCTTTGTCTTTGATTAAACTAGAACGCAGTTATTTTATCTATGGTTTCCAGGATTGTTTATGGCCAATGGTTGATTCGATGGCGTCTGTGGTGTATTGGAACGTTTCTGTGAGTTGTGGGACCATGGTCCTTGTATATACCTAGTTTCATACCTAGATATTTACAAGGAATCCTAGTAGAACGCCAGGGTCTACTTATATTGGCATAGTTTATTAAAAAAACTATTTTTTTTTACTATTGCTATATATAGTATTGTTAAAAGTGTATATATAGTATTCTTCTGTTTAAAGAGCTGGCCAGACGCCTCATAGAAACAACAGGTGACCAAAGAGCTGGCGCTTACCTCGGCCAACGAATTAGTCTGGCCATTCAACGAGGTAACGTTGCCAGCTATTTGGGCACCTTGCCCGCGGACAGTGACCTAAATTCTGTGTTTTATATTTAATTTAAAATCTGAATAATATAGTGATTAATTAAGTCTCTGTTGTATATATATTTGATCCTAGTTAAGGGGAAGAAACTGCCTACTGCAACACAGTGATAAACTAAAGCAGTGGGCAGGGTTTTCAACTTTATATTGTACCTACCTTTACTATGCAATAAAGAGATTTGTATGTGTATTTTAGGAGAGTGATTTTAGTGAGCTTTGTATGTGTATTTAAGGCTTACTGCCAATGTTTCTACTCGAGTAGCCTATGGGTTGGTCATACTCAGCGGACTGCCAGTTCTCTGCGCGTCCAGTATAACAACATCTTCAGGATGCTGATGGGGCTGCCTCGCTATTGCAGTGCTTCGGGAATGTTTGCGGAAGCGGGTGTGGATGGTTTTCACGCAATAATCCGCAAGAAAGTTGCATCCACACTCCAGCGTGCGCGAGGCAGTGCCAACAGTATCCTACAGATGATTGTCTCACGTCCAGATTGTCCCATCCAAAACAAATGGATGAACATTTTGATGGGACAAGTTCGACTAATTTTTAATATTTTTTTTTTTGTATTACTTTTTTTATTTTAATCTTATTTTATTTAATTTTATAATATCTTGACATTTTATTTTATTTTATTGCATTGTATTATTTTTTTTATATTTCAATATTATTATAAATTGTGTGCTATGGGTTTTCTGACTGAAATAAAAAAAATAAATGAATGAATTGAATTTTTATTATTTCATTTTTTAATTTTGTTGTTGGTTAGTTTAGTTTTTACCATTCTATATATTTGTACATAATTGTTAATTGGTTCTGTATTGTTAAAAAAAATTATGGTAAATATCAAACTTTACTGCAGGCATTATTATAACCAGCACTTAAAAGGAGCAATTAAAAAAATTGTTTTACAATAACGACACATCATAATTATTATTTTTTGCAATTATTATTGACAATCATAAAGGCAACTATGAATAAAATTAATCGATGGTCAATGCTATACAATCTACATTAATTAAAAAAAATAAAGACGTAATTAATGTCGTTTCAAAGAAGCAGCATGACGATAACAATCTTTTTTTAGATTTGATTGACGAGACGAGCAGTTCATTCGCCTAATGATAAGCATCACTGTGTTATGTTAATCGTAATGTGTACCTCATTGTTTAGAGTTACATTTTTTGTCAATTAAATATATATATATTGATTAAAAAAAAGAGACATCCCCGCAGTGTTTCTTGGTGCTATCTTCTGTAGCGGGCGTATTTCCGAAGCACTGGTAGAGTCAGTTTTCGCATTTCTTTTCTCAGCCCGGACTTCAATTTGAATATGGGAAAAAAAATGCTTACCTTTTTTTCAGTCATGATATTTTAAGTATAAGTTATTAATTGTAATAAATATTCTGGTGTTATAACAACATATTATTTGACATTGTGCCTATGTATCACTAATTTGATTATATTGTATTATTTCCTCAGTTTAATTGTACGCCGTAATATGGCTAGATATGGAGCGCTGCTACAAAAATTTTGACATCAAGATCAATTTGTACCCATATTTACAATTAATAAATGATTATGATTATTATGGTTATTATGATTATGTATTACATGTACCTATATATGATGTTTAAAGTGCATTTTATGGGCCTATTTAATAAATATATTTTGACTTGATTTGACTTGACTTTTCCGATATCCAAAATTCTGGCGTTTACCATCAGGCGAACAATCTCTCGTTTCATTGCCCAGTTGCATAAAAAAACATTTAAAAAACGTTTCCGGCTGTGCCTATTTCGGTTGTTACTTGCGACAGGTCTCCTTTTCGTGACAGTCTTAGAATAAATTGACTTCAAGTAGCAAAAACCAATTGAGACTGTTTAATTGATTTAACTTCTCAGAAAACTTGTGAATTAAGAACTGCCTTTGTCGTTAAACAATGATAAATTCTGATACTATTAAAAAAATATTACGAAACCTCAGTCGGCCGTCAAACAGTTTATAATAAAATTTACATTAGGATTATAATAAAAATCGGAAACTGTCCACAGAGAAGATAGTTCATTATAATGCCGCCATCTTGGATTTTAAAAATAAAGATGGCGGCAATTACAATTCTAAGTCCTAAGATTTTAAATAATTAAGAAACAGAAAAATGATATTGTTCGGGCAGGGATCGATCCTGCGTCATCGGAATACCGTCCCGACGCGTGGGCCCGACCACTGGACCACCGAGCCAACTTCCGAGCAACGAATTTTTTTCTACCCTTCTTATATCGTCTTAATTAAATTTTTCTTCTTTGTAATTATTTCCAATCTTGAGATTTTCGCCTAGCATGCGTTATGCCTTTGAATCAATAATTTTCAATCCTATTCATAATTGAAACGCATTTAGGTATACTTACTTAAAAAAAAGACGTGTGGCACTCGGAGACTGCCGCGGTAAAGCTATTGCATAGCATTCGGAGTCGGGGGTGTTAGGTTATTTTCGTTACGGAATTTCTGGATTCGGTCTCCACGCTCAAGGCCCGCGATAGAAGCTATGCAATAGCTTAAAAATAAACTAGAAGCGATTTAAAAAAAAACATTTAGTAAAACTCACCTCTCTTCGACTGTCAAATTCGCTAACTCCGGCACCCAGCACCAATGTTCCTCGGGCGTCAGCGTCATAAAAATTTGCGAAAAATACACAAATGCAACAAAAAATGCAAAAGGTATCATCAACAGGAACAAAATCTTCTGGTACAGCCCAAATTCTCCTATATATGGCAACAAATCGTCAAAATCCAACGCTTTTTTTCTCTTTTCATCGTCGTTATTATTTGTAACATTTTCCGTTCGGGCAACATTATCTGAACTGTCATTCTCGTAGCCTTTATTGACGAAGCTCAAGTCTATGTTAGAAAGGTTGTTGTGATTGTCTATGGTCGAATTTTGGCGGGTTTCGTCTTCTTGCTCGACGTAAGTGGTTCTTTCTTGTGGTGCCATCTTTGCGTTTCTATTTGTGCATGCTATGTTTGACTGGTTTAATTTCTGTAACAAAGAAATAAATAATTATTAAAGGATTTCACGTATATGTAATGTGTATCTTCGACAAATAAGTACTAATTAGAATAACTTAACATTACATGCTACTGATATTATAATCCCACTTATTTTTTTTTTATTTACAGCTTTGCCAGTAATTCTGCCGCCAAGCAGTAGTGCGCAAGCATTACTGTGTTCCGATTGAAGGACATTGTAGAAAAATTACTGGGCATTATGAGACTTAACAGCTAATTATCTTAGGGTGACGAGCGCACGTTCTAGGTGGTGCTGTTACTGTTATGGGCAGGCGTAGTACTGCTTACCGCCTGCTTACCATCAGGCAAACGACCAGCTCGTCTCGTCACTCAGTTATAAAAAAATAGTATATCAAACGGAATCGTTCGCCGAGTTATCGTCAGGGCCCTAATTCACTATGACAACTTAGCGATTCCTTGCTTCAAGGAAACGTCGATTCCTTCATTAATAAACTACATCTGCGAAATTTGTATTGTCTATGACGCGTCATATATATGAATATATGAATGCGTCATAAAGATGTCGTTTATCAATGAAGGAATCGACGTGATTTCGAAGCAAGGAATCGACGTGATTTCGCCAAGTTGCCATAGTGAATTGAGGCCCTGGTTCTGGGGGGACTACTCTGACTAGCTTTCGTTCGTACGTGCGGAGTAAAAGAGACACACTTATGCCTGTTGCATAGCGCTGTCCCTTTCATCCGAAACGAAGATCGTAATTATAAATCAGACTAAGGCCTCTAAAACGGCTAGTTGACTTGAATCATAAAATCATGACGAAGGCATGCTTTTGATTACAAATATATCGCAGTCCTTATGATTTTTGATTACATTAATTGTACCATGAAGGAAGCAGCGATAATTGATTTCATACATTTATTTATCAAAGCGATAATCGATTTAATACATTTATTTAATACATTTATATATAAAATTCTCATGTCAAAATGTTAGTTACCTTACTCCTCCGAAACGGCTTTACCGATTTTTACCAAATTTTATATGCATATTCAGTAGGTCTGAGAATCGGCTACTATCTATTTTTCATACCCCTACGTGATAAGGGTTGTTCAACCATAATATTTTTTTTTAATTTATATGGCAAAACAACGTTTGCCGGGTCAGCTAGTTTATTTATAATATCTAGTACGGCTATGCAGCCAATTACACTAATTATTCAAATAAAATACAATACAGATATGAAAAAACAAATAATTAAAGTACAGAATAAATCACATAAATACAAATCAATTATATGTTTAACAATATTTCCACGTTAACTACATTTTACATATATTATAAACGCGAAAGTTTGTAATAATGTATGGATGTATAGATGTATGTTTGTTACTCTTTCACGCAAAAACTACTGAATGGATTTTGATGAAATTGGTATGTAGGTACTTTAGGACTTGGAATTGCACTACAGGCTACTTTTTGTCCCGGGAAACCGCGGGTGGAACCGCGGGGCGTAGCTAGTAATTTATAATAGATCCAAAATATTTGTCGAATGTCATAAAATATAATAAAAATTCAATGTAATAGTAAATAATAGTCATATCTATTTTCATGCATTCATCTTGCAGTACTCCAAACATTCCGACTATATTATATTATCGAGTGTGGCTCAGTGGGAGAACGTGCGACTTTTGATCCGACGCTCCCGAGTTTAAATCCTGCTGGCCCCGCACCACTGACTTTCTTAAGTTATGTGTGGATTTAACACTCGCTCTTAAAACGGTAAAGGAAAACATCGTGAGGAAAACGGCATATCTAAGAATTTATCACTAAAATTTAAGGATAAGTGACATCCACCAACTCGCAATGGGCTAGCGTGGTGGATTATGGCCCATACTCTCTCTATGAGAGAAGGCCCGTGTCCCAGCAGTGGGAACGTGATGGGCTATTCACTTTTGGCCGGATTTTAGGATTCCGTACCCAAAGAGACCCTATTACTAAGTCTCCGCTATCCGTACGTCCGTCTGACCGTATGTCCGTCTGTCTGTCTGTCCGTCCGTCTGTTACCAGGCTGTATCTAATGAACCGTGATAGTTAGACAGTTAAAATTTTCACAGGTATTTTTGTTGCCGCTATAACAACATATACTAAAAAACTGAATAAAAAAACATTTAAGTGGGGCTCCCATACAACAGACCGTATAGCCGTTTTTATAGATAATGGAACAGAACCCTTCGTGCGCCAGTCTGACTCGCATTTGGCCGGTTTTTTTTTACTAAACTTGACACGCCTTGAACCTTCGACTCACGTAACAATTTGTAAGTCAACAGACGCACTGTGCGTGAAGTAAATACATAACTAGCGGGCAAGGCCGGGTGTCGCAATAGAGCTACGGCATACAAACTCGGGGCAAATTGTGATCAAGATAAACTGTTTGGTCTTTTTAACCTTAGACTTACACTTACTTAACTTACTTAGACTTACACTTAGACTTACTTAACAAGTATATACGTTTTATCAAACAAAAAAAACCGACTTCAATGTATCTTCGAAGTCCAATGTCAAATATCGATGACAATTTGATGGAACCATTTTGAGCTATACTGAACCCAATGCAAAAATAATTTTCCAAATCGGTTCATAAATGACGGAGTTCTGAGGTAACAAACATTTAAAAAAGCAATCGAATAGAGAACCTTCTCCTAAAGTCGGTAAAAAAGGAGTAAGTTCTTTTTAAGCTATTGCATAGCTTCTATCGCGGGCCTTGAGCGTGGAGACCGACTCCAGAAATTCCGTAACGAAAATAACCTAACACCCCCCACTCCGAATGCTATGCAATAGCTTTACCGCAGCAGTCTCCGAGTGCCACAAGTCTTTTTTTTTACGCTTAATAGATCTATGTTTGGCCACTATCTCGCCTGATGTGAAGCGATGATTTGGCCTAAGATGGAGCACATAGATCTAGAGAGAGAGACGGCAGTTGAGCGGCTGCTCAGACTCGTCTCCCCGATGGTTCACTGAACATCATCCCGAAATATGACTAGGTCTCCTTGACGGCATGGCTTTGTTCGGTGCCGATTCTATTGCTACTATCTATACTCTCCTCTACTATTTGTTCAGTAGAATATGCATATAAAATTTGGTAAAAATCAGTAAAGCCGTTTCGGAGGAGTAAGGTTGTGCTAACATTGTGACACGAGAATTTTATATATATGATGGTAGGATGGAGTATAGTCTGATTTACAGTAGGTATACTGTGATTTAGAACGTCTACCTCTAATAATTTTGACCTAGCCTTATGTCCTACGATAAGTCGGTCAAGTAAACCAGTGACCTAAGTTAGCACACTTGATTACACTTGAGGAGCTCGTGGTAGGTCTCTCGTAAGCTGGAGGCCGTCTGGGTAGGTACCGTCGATTTACCAGATTCTGCCGCCAAGCATTACTGTGTTCTGGTTTGAAGGGCATTGTAGCCAGGGAAATTACTGGGCATATGAAACGTCAGATATTAAGTCTCATAATGCCGAGTAATTTTTAGCTACTAGTAATTTCCATTCCTACCGGAGCGCGCACTACGCAGAGATAGGGGTGTCCACTTAAAAAAATATCGATATCTATATTCGATGTAAAACATCAATGTTCTTTCGATATCGAATACATTTCACAAAAGTATAATATTACCTTTCTACAGCCAAACGCAGAAAATTTCAAAACAGGTTGTCAAAGTTCTACTGTAAATTCTAGCCATAAGTGTAATCCTTTGTGGGAGAAATACTTGAATATTTTTTTAATTAAAAAATAATTTGCGGTACTCGTTCCGTATGTGCGAATGTAGAATCAGAGATCAGAGGAACATACCTATACTAATAGTGTAATAATAGTGAATTTCGATGAGTGTTACTTGACGATGGAGCAAAATGAGTGAGAGTGAATGAAAGTGAATAAAATAAACCCAAATAGTCACAGACTACATCAAGAGTGAACGGACGATCGATCGGTCAGGATAAATAATTTGCCTAGTTTTTTTTTTACGTTTAATAGATCCATGTTTGGCCACTATCTCGAGTGATGTGATGCGATGACGTAGCCTAAGATGAAACACATACGAGAGAGACGGCAGTTGAGCGGTTGCTCAGACCCATCTCGCCGATGGTTCACCGAACATCATCCCGAAACACGACTAGGTCGCTTGACGGCATGGCTTTGTTCGGTGGGTGGTATTACAACCACGGCCAGAGCCTACCACTACAAAGCGCGTAAGCGGGCTTCATCACGATGTTTTCCTTCACCGTTTTAGAGCGAGCGTGCAAAATCTGCACTTATATATCTGCACTTATATATATATAAGTAGGTGCAGGGCCGAGTCGGGATTCGAACCCAGGTGCGTCGGATCGAAAGGCGCACGAGTTCCCGCTGAGCCACACTCGCTCTTAGAACTCGCTCATTTACAGATGTCACTACCTGTTTGTTAATGAGTCCAGGTTTGTTTCTTTATACACAACACCACCGTCCCTTAGCTTCTTTGAGTCCTCTCCATCCAAAGGTTGTCTGGAAGAGATCGCTATGATAGATACGATAAGCGATACGACCGTCCATTGTAACACTTAAACTTTAAGTATTGTTTTGTAATTATTTCTGGTCGTTGTGTAATTATAAAGCGTTATATATCTATTTATTTTAAATTAAAATAAAATGAAATGAAATAAGTTTATTGTAGCAAAAACATACTTAACTAAACATTAATAAAAAAAAAAATAAATTGTAATCATTAAGTAGTGATAAAATTTACTTTTGTGTATATTGTATATATTTGTCAAAATTAGTTATTTTAAAAGATTCGACAAAAAAAAAAGAAATATTCGTTGTTACTATAAATAAATATATCGATAATCGAATAGAATAAATATTTGTCAATACATCGAATCAATCCAACATATCGTATGGAAAACGAGTAAATCCGATATATCGATGTGAATATCCCAACACAGAGGTAGGTATTTGCAGGCGCGCACTCCGCACTGTAGGTACGAAGCTACAAGTACATAGCCGGACACCGACGGCAGGTCGCGCGTCGTTACACGTGCGCGTCAGAAGAGATAATGACGGAGTTCTGAGGTAACAATAACGGTGATGTGTAGGACAAATTATTTATGCTGTGCCATCTTTTAATGACCACATCAAAGCAAATAAATTCCATTTCACGTCATTTCAAATATAAAAAAAACATACAATCGAATAGATAACCTCCTCCTTTTTAAGTCGGAAACAGAAAATACAATAATTGTATGTCTTGAATAATAATAATCATAAGCTGATTTCGGTTACGGCGACAATTTCTGCTATATAATTAATTAATTGAGCTTTGGTGATATGCTCTTATATGGCTAATGTAGCCAATTTTGGCAGTGAATGTGCATGTCACACGTTAGGAAGCCATTTACGTCGTTATAATGAATGTTAGCGGGTAAGAGGATATGGCACAGCCGCGGCCAGCGAGCACTAGATATTTGAATAATGGTTTACGGTCTCGCAGAAAATGCGTAAATTAAATTAAATAAATTAACTAAATAATAATCATATTAATAATTTAACTAAATTCGTATCAACTTCAGATTTTTGTTAAAATTAGCGTTTCGGGAGAAAACGTTTCTACCACACTAAATCTCAACCAAATTTGGTAATTTAAGTCTCAATTTCTTAAATGGAGAATAAACTAGGTTTATAGGTTTTCTTTTTTCTAAGTTTATGTCTATTTTGAAAGTTAACAGCCACCAAACGTCAAAAAAAATGTTTGAGTAAAAAAATATCGAGATTTTTGGGTCCATTTATTCAAATTCTATAGGAATTACCGAAAAAATGAAAACCTACAAACCTCAATAATGATAACATCTCTTACATGTCCAAATTTTATCGAATTTGGTAATTTTTTAGGGGTAGAAAAACGTTTTCTCTTTTTGTATGAAAATTTCAGCGTGCCCTCTTAAGTTCGTCGCGCTTTGCATCCAACTCACGCCTTCTCTCATTTTCAAACGCGTATATATTACGTTTGACTATCCCACGCCATTCAGGGCGGTTCTCCGCCAATGATTCCCAACGAGAGGGCTCAATCTTGCATTTCTTCATATTCCTTTTCATATGTCTTGAATAAATATAATTCCAGACATACCCGCGCCATAACATTGAACTACAATATACCTACAATATTTTAACAAACAATAGATAGTACAATAAACATAACACAAAATACAATATATAAGAACAATGTATGTTACACGATAATATATAAAAAACATGGATAAACCTGACCGCAACAACAATTACGAGAACCACATAATCGTGATTTTATTTCCCCATACAATAAGGCGGATGTGCGATCATCGATAGGTATATAACATACCTAGTCAAAAACAATTCGCAAATACCACAGAATACTAAGGGACAGAAGCATCACTCCGCAAAGAAATTTAAACAAATAGCGACTCTTGTTACGACCCAATAAAGTTCAATTCCGCTCGCGTAGCGCTGCATACCTACCAGTCATATTAACCTACAGAGCGCCTCTCTTTCTATCGCGCCGCTCTTATCTCTTCTGACGCGGCACGTGTAACAACGCGCGACCCGCCGTCGGTGTCCGGCTATGTACTTGTAGCTTCGAACCTACAGTGCGGAGTGCGCTAGGCCTGGTAGAACGTAGCTTTATATACACCATTTTGAAAGTAGGCCAGTGTTTAAAATAACAGGGCCTGTCTTAAGCAACGACTAAATGCCTTGAAATTTGCACTTACATTAAGGCACCAGATATACAGGATGTTGCAAGTTCTTGGATCAAGTCAAGTCCAAATCTCTTTATTCATGTTTGGCATCACAGACGCACTTATAAACGTCAAATTATCACAACACTCTACCACCGTGTCCACCATATCGGAAAGAAACCACTTAGAAGATACGGCAAGAAAACAGGAAAACATCGTGATGAAACCCGCTTACGCGCTTTGGAGTGGTAGGCTCTGGCCGTGGTTGTAATACCAGTATAAGTACCACCCACCGAACAAAGCCATGCCGTCAAGCGACCTAGTCGTGTTTCGGGATGATGTTCGGTGAACCATCGGGGAGACGGGTCTGAGCAGCCGCTCAACTGCCGTCTCTCTCTAGATCTATGTGCTCCATCTTAGGCCACATCATCGCTTCACATCAGGCGAGATAGTGGCCAACATAGATCTATTAAGCGTAAAAAAAAAGAACCTGCACCCATAGCATGGGCCGGAGACAAAAATTGTATCCCCTTATATCCACTTGTTGTTTGTCAAAAATGGATAAAACAGTGGAAAAATGGTTTTGTCTCCGGTGCGTGCTAAGGGGGCTGAGGGGCATTTTTTTCTCCACCGTAGGTACTTTTTCCCTTACAATGAGGAGGTTTTGATCGAAACATCCTCTCCATCCAAAGGTTGTCTGGAAGAGATCTCTTATTAGCGGTAAGGCCGCCCATTGTACTAATCACATTGTTAAGTTCTATTTTTATTTGTTCTTGTTATCAATCAATCGGGTAAATGTTTAAGAATTCAACATCTACAATTTGGATTTTTGAAAGAGCTACAGTCAGATTATAACCTCGACTGATAAAGAGATACCTGAGTAAAATCGGTTTAAATAGTTTTACATGATTATTTAATAGTAGATTGTATCATAAGGGAGCAAAATAATATTTTTACGGCGAGGGCGCTTTTTGAATCCAGAGCGAAGTGAGGGATTCTAGAGTAGAATCCCGAGCGTAGCGAGGGATTCTTTAGTAGAATCCTGAACGTAGCGAGGGATTCAAAGTACGTCGCCCGAGCCAAAAATATATTTTGCGCCCGAGTGATACACTCTACTTTTCATCACCCACTATGAGAAAATAAAAGCGCCTCATATTTTATTGTAATATTATTATTTAATAAAACATAGAGTAACAACTAAATTGAAATTCTATAGTATCCTTTATTAAAACAACTAAAAACTTATATTTACATTTGTGACTATGGGCCGTCGTACCAGCCAGTCTTTATTCAAACAATATTTGCGTTCGATTTCTTTGGTGCTGAACACTAAGATGTTCCAAATTCAAAAAGTGCGCGGCAAAGATAATTGCGGCGCACTTATAAAGAGGATTAAAAACTCATTACTGCCCGCTAAAAGTTTCTTATAGAAAACACCACCTTTGGGTGCACATAAAGGCGAACCAAGTCGTCCTTTTCGAATAGATGGGATGAAAAACTATTTAAACCGATTTTAATCTTTATTTGTTGTTATAGCGGCAACAGAAATACATCATCTGTGAAAATTTCAACTGTCTAACTATCACGGTTCATGAAATACAGCCTGGTGACAGACGGACATACAGACAGACGGACGGACAGCGGAGTCTTAGTATTAGGGTCCCGTTTTACCCTTTGGGAACCCTAAAAAACATCAAACCGATGATAAGTTAATCAACAATACCATAAAATCATTGTTTTATCAAATTACCCGTTTAAAATTTTCTAGGTAAGGTACCTACTTTAATTACCCGTCTAATTTTACAAGATCGTAAAAAGCAAGTTCATTTTATTGGAAAAACACTTACTTGCATCAGTATAGAGCTCAAAATCGAATAACTAGGCGTAACAAACAATAACTCTGTAGTAAAACCTACCAAACTATTTATTGCAGCCGCTAAATATAAAGTAGTGAAGAAATTCAATAGGAAATGCATTTTCTTAACTGCATGTACAACATTGTAAATAGGAAGCTTACAAAGTTACGCGGGGACTTATATAATTTCTTTGGCTCTTATTTAAATTACAGCTAGGTTGAGTTTCGCTTGAAAAAGTTTTGGTAAAGTGTTAATATAAGTTGGCTGTAATGACAATGACCTCGATGAGTACGAACGCTGTACAAGCAATTATTTGAATGTAATTAGGATATAAAAAGGAATGGATATGGCAGCGAGTGTGGCTCAGTGGGAGAACGTGCGACTTTCGATCCGACGCACCCGAGTTCGAATCCCGCTGGCCCCGCACCACTGACTTTCTTAAGTTATGTGCGGATTCAACATTCGCTCTAAAAACGGTGGAGGAAAACATCGTGAAGAAACCGGCATATCCAAGTTAATAACAAAAATTCAAGGACACGTGACATCCACCGAACCGCACTGGACCACTGTGGTGGATTATGGCCCATACTCTCTCTATGAGAGAAGGCCCAGCAGTGGGAACGTGAAGGGCTGATGATGATGATGCTGATGATGATGTTAATGGATATGGCAGATTGTTTAAGTTTGATACCTATAATTCATTATAATAAGAAAAAAACCGCCTTCATTTCTGATGTATCTTCGAAGTCCAAGGTCACATTTCGATGAAATTTATATGGGACCACTTCGTAGCTATACTGAACCCAATGCAAAAATAATTTTCAAATCGGTTCATGAATGACGGAGTTCTGAGGTAACAAACATAAAAAAAAGACGTGTGGCACTCGGAGACTGCCGCGGTAAAGCTATTGCATAGCATTCGGAGTGGGGGGTGTTAGGTTATTTTCGTTACGGAATTTCTGGATTTGGTCTCCACGCTCAAGGCCCGCGATAGAAGCTATGCAATAGCTTAAAAAACGATCGAATAGAGAACCTTCTCCTTTTTTGAAGTCGGTTAAAAACTTCAATAACTATAACTTAAGAAAGTCAATGGGCCAGCGAGATTCAACGTCGGGTGCGTTGGATCTAAAGTCGCACGCGCTCCCACTGAGCCTCACTCACTTTTAGGTATAAAGTTACCATATCTTTTTTTTCTAGCTTCCATGATATCGCGCCACGGTTTAAGGCTGCAGCCACTGCAGCCAAGCGTAAACCTACATCATTAGGTATTTTGTTTATAACATTGAATATATCTGTTCTTGTTATTAATTAATTAATATAATATAAAACTGAAAGACCACTGACTGACTGACTGACTGACTGACTGACATATAATTGACAGAAATAGAAGTGGTACTTGCCGATATGGTGGGGGGGAGTGTTTGGTACCGTTGGATAGAGGGTGTTTTGAAACCAACCAGAAAAATCCGAAATCACCAGAAAGTGGTTTCCTTGATGGAACTGCTCAGGGGATCTCGAAAACTATAAATCGGATGGGGGTACCGCTTGAACTAAATATGCCCCAAAACCTGGGCCATTTTTGAAAATTTGAAAAAAAAGATGGCCGCCATACAAAAAAACATGGCCGCCATACAAAATTAAAATGTTAATAACTTTTGAATGGTTAGAGATAGGTATAGGGTGCTCGACCAAATGTCATAGAGGACGATGGGGGAAATTTGGAAAAGTTGGAAAAATTAAAAAAAAAGAAAAAAAAATGGCGGCCATTTTGAAAGTTTCTCCGATCCGACTGAAATTTTGCATCGGGGGGTTTTCTGGATCGTAGATTACGATTATGAAAAAATATTTTGGATACCGCCATTTTTCAAGATGGCTGCCATACAAAAGATTTTTTTCCGGAACAATAAGCCAAACAAAACTTTTGAACCGTAGTCGATAGGAAGCGTCTATAAAAAAAAAGCAACACCCCTCCACGCGAGCTGCTTTAGCAGCTGCTTTAGCAGCTCGCGCACGCCACAAAATCACTTGGATTCCGCCATTTTTCAAGATGGCCGCCATACAAAAGTATTTTTTTCAGAACAACTGAACTTAAATAACTTTAGAACCGTAATCGATAGGGAGCTTTTATTAAAAAGCAAAACACCCCCCCACGCGAGCTGCTTTAGCAGCTCGCGCACGCCACACAATCACTTGAAATCCAGCTTTTTTTCATGATGGCCGCCATACAAAAGTTTGTTTTCAGAACAAAAAGGGTAAACAAAACTTTAGAACCGTAATCGATGGGAAGCTTTTAAAAAAAAACAGCAGCCACCCCCCCACGCGAGCTGCTTTAGCAGCTCGCGCACGCGGCGAAATACTAGTTAATATAATATAAAACTGAAAGACCATAATAGCGACAGAAATAGAAGTGGTACTTGCCGTTATGGTGGGGAGGAGTGTTTGGTACCGTTGGATAGAGGGTGTTTTGAAACCAACCAGAAAAATCCGAAATCACCAGAGAGTGGTTTCCGTGATGGAACTACTCAGGGGATCTCGGAAACTATAAATCGGATGGGGGTACCGCTTGAACTAAATATGCCCCAAACCTTGGGCCAATTTTGAAAATTTGAAAAAAAAGATGGCCGCCATACAAAAAAACATGGCCGCCATACAAAATAAAAATGTAAATAACTTTTGAATGGTTAGAGATAGGTATAGGGTGCTCGACCAAATGTCATAGAGGGCGATGGGGGAAATTTGAAAAAGTTGGAAAAATTAAAAAAAAAGAAAAAAAATGGCGGCCATTTTGAAAGTTGCTACGATCCGACTGAAATTTTGCATAGGGGGGTTTTCTGGGTCGTAGATTACGATTTTGAAAAAAAAATTTGGATTCCGCCATTTTTCAAGATGGCTGCCATACAAAAGTTTTTTTTCCGGAAAAATAAGCCAATCAAAACTTTTGAACCGTAGTCGATAGGAAGCGTCTATAAAAAAAAAGCAACACCCCCCCACGCGAGCTGCTTTAGCAGCTCGCGCACGCCACAAAATCACTTGGATTCCGCCATTTTTCAAGATGGCCGCCATACAAGTCTTTTTTTCAGAACAACTGAACTTAAATAACTTTAAAACCGTAATCGATAGGGAGCTTCTATAAAACAAAAACAACACCACCCCACGCGAGCTGCTTTAGCAGCTCGCGCACGCCACAAAATCACTTGGATTGCGCCATTTTCCAATATGGCCGCCATACAAAAGTTTGTTTTTAGATCATAAAGGCTTAGATAACTTTAGAACCGTAATCGATAGGAAGTTTCTATAAAAAAAAAATAACACCACTACCACGCGAGCTGCTTTAGCAGCTCGCGCACGCGGCGAAATACTAGTTTTAATATATAAAGTCTTTAATATTACATGAGTTAAGAGAGAACGGCACGCTGAAACGTTTTTCTACCCCTAAACATTTACCAAATTCGATGAAATTTTGACATGTAAGAGATGTTATCATTATTGAGGTTTGTAGGTTTTTATTTTGTCGATAATTTCTATTGAATTTGAATAAATGGAACCAAAAACTCTATATTTACTCGAAATTTTTTTTTGTAGTTTGGAACCTGTTAATTTTAAAAATAGACATAAACTTAGGAAAAGGAAAAACCTACAAACCTAGTTTATTCTCCATTTAAGAAATTGAGACCAAAATTACCAAATTTGGTTGAGATTTAGTGTGGTAGAAACGTTTTCTCCCGAAACGCTAATTTTAACAAAAATGTGAAGTTTATACGAATTTAGTTAAATTATTATTCAATCAATCAATCAAAAGTTCTTTATTCAATTTTGTCGTCACAGACACACTTATGAACGTCAATTATTACAATGACTCTACCACCGTATCGGAAAAAGAACCACTACTCAGAAGATACGGCAAGAAACTGAGGGGCATATTTTTTCAGAACTTTTGCTACAATATTTTATGTTTGTTTTTGACAATATTATTTTTCTTATGTGCCAGTTGGCTACTTGGCAGAAGCGGAATGTTCCATGCATCTTTGTCTTCTATATAATTACTAACTTTATAGTATGCTTTTTATCAGAATATTTTTATTTAGTATCAGTAATTAGTGGTTGCGAGACACGCCAATTTGATATGCAAAATCATGTACACATGTTTCATCATTTTGATATACCTATTGAATTTACTTTGGATGCTGCAAAAATTGTTTAAAATAGATACTATACTGTTAGTTATCCTAATAACCCTATCCTAGGAATCCTATCCAATCCTACTAATCCTATCCTATCCTACGAATCCTATCCTATCTTATGAATCCTATCCTATTCTACGAATCCTATCCTATTCTACTAATCCTATTCTATCCTACCCTACGAATCCTATCCTATCCTACCTATCCTATCCTGCTCTACTAATCTAATCCTATCCTACGAATACTATCCTGTCCTATCCTATTCTACTAATTCTATTTTATCCTACCCTACGAATCATATCCTATTCTACGAATCCTATCCTATCCTATCCTACCTATCCTATCCTACTCTACTAATCTTATCCTATCCTATCCTATTCTACTAATTCTATTCTATCCTACCCTACGAATCATATCCTATTCTACGAATCTTATCCTATCCTACCTATCCTAACCTACTCTACTAATCTTATACTATCCTACGAATACTATCCTATCCTATCCTATTCTACTAATTCTATTCTATCCTACCCTACGTATCATATCCTATTCTACGAATCCTATCCTATCCTACCTATCCTATCCTACTCTACTAATCTTATCCTATTCTACGAATACTATCCTATCCTATTCTACTAATTCTATTCTATCCTACCCTACGAATCATATCCTATTCTACGAATCCTATCCTATCCTACTCTACTAATCTTATCCTATCCTACGAATACTATCCTATCCTATCCTATTCTACTAATCCTATTATCCGACTACTGTGTGTTTGTTTTACCACATATCTGGAAGATAATACTTACTAGTATTAAGTTCGCCTATGTACCTACAAATTTGTTTGTGCAATAAAGAATTTTCTATCTATCTCAGTCACCGCTGAACGGATTTTGATGAAGTTCGGTATGTAAGTAGTTTAAGTCCGGTATAGTTCCCATGAAAGCAAGTATAAGCCGAAATCTAAGCGGGGGAATCCGCGCGGCGCACCTAGCTATTCCTGTTTTATTCAATCTGATCATTTCCGAACGCTGGAAATGCTGGAGTACTCGCTGAACTGTAGAAAGATTCACACCAACAGTTCTCGCTGTATTTTGATGACTGTGCCCATCTTCAAGCATTGTCAGGATCCTGGTACATTCTTCAGGGGTTAACGACATGATGACTTCAGAATAATAAAATTTATAAGGCAGAGACGCTATATTTATAACGTTTTTTGTTGCAAAAATAAAACAAACGCGAAACAATTGATGAGATTTTTTTTTATACTAAATTAAAAAACGACCATTATTTTTACCTTTTCAGTTTTTTATAGAACTATCAAAAATAATTTATTTATTTATTTATTAAAATTTAAATACAACTATCATTACAGGAATTTACCAATTCAATAGTGTATGTCAACTTTACAATTCATTTACTTCTAAAATAGTCAATTATATAATTAGTTTACATCTACATTAGTCAAAGTTATTTTCCATTATTATTCATAAATAAAAATGATTTATATATTATTTTATGTGGCATTAAATATTCTTGATTTTATAAAGCTAGGTCAGGTACTTTTGAAGATATTGAAGATTTTCTAACCGACTCTTTTCCTTTGCGGTCCAGTGTAGTTTATTTGGGCCCTAGTATATTTTTTACCCCAGGGCCTTTGGTTACCTACCTACGCCACTGCTCAGATTATAGCTATCCGGAAACACAGATGCCGGCAGAGAGTTCCACTCCTTGGCCGTTCGCATTATGAAGGTCGAAGCAAAGCGCTCGGTGCGAGCAGGAGGGATGTCAACCATAAATGGATGATGGCTTGCCGTACGTCTGTTCGTCCGGTGATAGAATGGAGATGGCGGAATAAGTTCATGTAATTCCGTCGCACACTCTCCGAAATGTATCCGGTAAAAGACCGACAGACTAGCTACTTTGCGCCGATGTTCAAGACTCTAAAGCTTAGTCTTAACCAGCACATCGTCACCAATGAGCTTTTTGGTTCTTCTTTCAATGGTCTCCAAGGCTTCCAGCTGGTTTCCTAAGAACAAAACTTCCTCACTGTAAGGGAAAGGACCCTGAAAGTTTACCACAACCTGTATAAGAGGACCATGGTCCCACAACACTCAGACGCGAATGAAACGACTGGTTGTCAAAAACTGCCGTGACATTTGAATTTGGTATAGATAAGACGTAAGCTTGTGCAACTTATAATCCGATGCACCGAAGTTCGAATCCCGCTGGCCCCGCACCTATCACTTTCTTAATTTATGTACGGTTGTAATGCTTGTGTGGTGGATTATGGCCCATACTCTACGCCTACACTGCATAAGGTGCTGCCTAGCTAGCCGAGCAGGGTGAGCGGCTACCACGCAACTTTTTTCTAATACTTACATTTTTAAACTCCTGATATCTTTCGAATGAAATATCCGAATTGAATAATTCAAAAAATTTATATAAAGGTATTGAAGGAGTCTTGAACATGAAGTTAAGGATTAATACCAAGATACAAATAAAGAGCCTTTTCTAGCGGAGGCAATTCAATTTAATTTTTAAAATAAAAGAGCATTTTTTGTCGCATAGCTATAATAGTTAGACATATGCTGTCGCGACACTTTTTGTAAATAATGGTGAGTTCTGCAAAGTCGTAGAACATTATTTTATTCTATCGTCAATAGTTTTCGCAGCGCACGCGATTTAAAGAATATTTTAGGTATGTTTTTTTCACCTTGGGTTACATTATTGGAGTTTTAGTAAGTATCCCTAATTTTAAAAAATAGAATATAGTCTATGTCACCCGGGGATAGTCTAGCTTTCCAACAGTGAAAGTTTTTTTTAAATCGGTTCAGTAGTTTCGGACCCTATTCAATGCAAACAAACAAACAAACAAAAAAACAATCAAATCTTTCCTCTTTATAATATATTATATATATACATATATTAAATATTATAATTAAGATAAAGATACCTAAAATACAAAGCGGATTTCTTGATTCAATGACCAATCATTTCCTTATCTGATAATTATGTATGAATATCTATTTATACATAAGTAGTGTAACTACATTCACTGCTAAGGTCTAGGACAGGTATATTTAGGGTTCCGTGCCTTAAGGGTGCAAAAGGAGCTATTTTTTACCGACCTTAAGAAGGGAGGTTCTCAACTCTTTTGTATTTTTTTGTTTGTTACCTCAGAACTCCGTCTATTATAAACCGATTTGGAAAATTCTTTTTGTGTTGGGTTCAGTATAGCTACGAAGTGGTCTCATATAAATTTCATCGATATTAGATCTTGGACTTCGAAGATACATCAGACTTGAAGTCGGTTTTTTTTAATGTATACGTACTTTTTAGCGGCAGCGAGGCAAAAGAAGGGTTATGATTTTAGCAGCTTATGTTTGTGTGTATGCAGGCCTAGCGCACTCCGCACTGTAGATACGAAGCTACATTTACATAGCCGGACACCGACGGCGGGTCGCGCGTCGTTACACGTGCTGCGTCAGAAGAGATAAGAGCTATGCGATAGAAAGAGAGGCGCTCCGTAGGTTAATATGACTGGAAGTTATGCAGCGCTACGCGAGCTGAATTGAATTTTATTACTACATAGCAAGAGTCGCTATTTGTTTAAATTTCTTTGCGGAGTGATGCTTCTGTCCCTTAGTATGTCGGTCTGTCTGATGATTCTAACATAGACACTAACATTGCTTCCATTTTTTTTTATGGAATTGAGTAATGAGACTAGCAAGTCGTTCGCCTGGTGGTAAGCGCCACGCCTGCCCATAGCAATTGCATTGCCAACCAAAACTTTTAATATCATAAAAGTACTGCGTATATAGCACTGCATTGCGCTCATCACCCCGAGACATCAGATATTAAGTCTCATATGCCCAATAATTTCGGTGGCTACAACGCCATTCAAACTGGAACACAGTAAAGCTTGCGCACTACTGCTTGCCGGCAGAATAGCTGGCAGAACTATGGTACCTACCCAGACGGTCTCCCGCATGCGAGAAACCTACCACCAGTCGAAACCCACCACCAGCATTTATTTGATGTAATACATTTTTACAATATATTTTATTAGTTTTATAATATTAAAGGCGATAGTCTGTGTGTGTGTTTGTTACCAATTATATCCATCAATGTTATAAATTGATGGAGATAATTGGTAACAACTAAATGGAGCCTTAATGGAGGTAACAAAAAACATTGATAGAAAACCAATGTTTTTTGTTAAGCTTCATTTAGCTTTCGGAAAAAAGAGAGCAACATCCGTCATAAAAAAGCAGTCGGTACATAAGTACTCAAATGCATTTTCTTATGATTACAAAAAAATATTGATTGAAATTAGTTTTTTGTTGAAAAATGAATGTTTCAAGACAAGCTTTTAACGAATTCGTAGGTATATATAATATGCCTTGCCAGTTATTCAGCCGCCAAGCAGTAGTGCAATAAAGAAAGTAAAGTAAGTAAGTTTAAGTGCAATAAAGTGTTATCTATCTATCTAGTGCGCGAGCATTGCTGTGTTCCGGTTCGGTAATGTAGCCAAGGGTATTGTAGCCAGCGAAATTACTGGGCATTGTGAGACTCAACAGCCAATTGTCTCAGGGTGACGAGCACAGTGCAGCGCCGCGCAGGATTTTGCAAAACGAAGTTCTGGGTGGTGCTGTTATTGTTATGGGCTGGCGTATTGCTTAGCATCAGGCAAACGACCAGCTCGTCTCGACATTTGGTATAATAAAAAAAAGACGTGTGGCACTCGGAGACTGCCGCGGTAAAGCTATTGCTTTACCGCGGCAATAGCATAGCACTCAGAGTGGGGGGTGTTAGGTTATTTTCATTACGGAATTTCTGGATTCAAGGCCCGCGATAGAAGCTATGCAATAACTTAAAAATAAATAAATAAATAAATTGTTTCTAATATTGAATGCATTAGCGCATGCTAGGCAAATCCTAAGATATTAAATAAGTAGGAAGATAAATGATATTGCTCGGGCAGGAATCGTACCTGCATTTTCAGAATACCGTCCCGACGCCTTAACCAATCGGCCACCAAGTCAGCAAAGAGACGCAGGTTCGATCCCGAACAAAAGAAATATCAAATTTCTTCTTCCTAATTACTTAAAATCCTAAAATAAATTGTTATCTAAGCCTAATAATATTATAAATGCAAAAATTTGTGTGTGTGATGTTTGTTACCACGTATCACCGTAAATACTGAATCGATTTTGATGAAATTTGGTAAGTATGTACTTTAGGACTTGGAATACACATATAGAACATAGGCAGGCCTAGCGCACTCCGAACTGTAGGTACGAAGCTACAAGTACATAGCTGGACACCGACGGCGGGTCGCGCGTCGTTACACGTATCGCGTCAGAAGAGATAAGAGCGGCGCGAGAGAAAGAGAGGCGCTCTGTAGGTTAATATGACTGGTAGGTATGCAGCGCTACGCGAGCTGAATTGAATTTTATTGCGTCATAGCAAGAGTCGCTATTTGTTTAAATTTCTTTGCGGAGTGATGCTTCTGTCCCTTAGTATCCTGTGACACTTTTTATCCCGGAGAACCGCGGGGCGCAGCTTTAAAGTTATACAGAAAGTAAATACAATTACGCATTAAGAATGTTCTAATGAGAAAAGCATACTACACTGTTCGTGATTACATAGAAAACAAAGATGCTTGAAACATTCCACTTCTGCAAAGTAACCAACTGGTACATAAGAAACATAACATTGTAAAACCCCAAAAAATTGTAACAAAATCTCTAAAAAAATGCCCCTCAGTATCTTGCCGTATCTTCTGAGTAGTGGTTCTTTTTCCGATACGGTGGTAGAGTCATTGTGATAATTGACGTTCATAAGTGCGTCTGTGATGACAAAATGATTAAAGAGATTTTGATGTTTTTGATTTCAGACCGAGGTTGGCTCAGCGGGGACTCGTGCGCTTTTCGATCCGACGCACCTGGGTTCGAATCCCGACTCGTCCCTGCACCAATGACTTATAGTTAAGTGCAGATTTTGTACGCTCGCTCTAAAACGGTGAAGGAAAACATCGTGATGAAACCCGCTTACGTGCATTGGAGTGGTACGCTCTGGCCGTGGTTGTAATACCACCCACCGAACAAAGCCATGCCGTCAAGCGACCTAGTCGTGTTTCGGGATGATGTTCGGTGAACTATCGGGGAGACGGGTCTGAGCAGCCGCTCAACTGCCGTCTCTCTCTAGATCTATGTGCTCCATCTTAGGCCACATCTTCACATCAGGCGAGATAGTAGCCAAACATAGACCTATTAGGCGTAAAAAAAAAAATTTTGATACTTAAGGTATCTATTAAGAGCTGTGGCATCTTTGTTTTGAATAAATAAATAAACAAATATGCAAATAAATAATTGGGATCCGTACAATAAGGTGATTTAACTGCCTTACCTATACTTTTTAATTATTATTTAGGTACCTCTATAAATATGATAATGATTTCTAATTGTACGAAATCAAGACAAAGAAAAACTGGTAGACAACAAAAAAATTTATGTTTCATAATTACTAAGTGTGGCATATGTTGGGGGTAAATAAACAACATTATAATTATATCTATCTACGTCCTAAATAATGCAATCACGAAAACCGCAATTATTATTAATAATGATTACAGTTATTACAAAAATAATAATAAAAATAGCAATCAAGATTTTTTTTGTTTTTTTTTAATGGAACGTGATGTGAAGATCACGTCTTACGCCTGGTGGTAAGCGCCACGCCTGCCCATAACAATTGCAGTGCCACCCAGACCCTTTAATACCATAAATCTAAATAAAGCACTGCGTAGCGCTGCATTGCGCTCATCGTCCCGAGACATAATATTAAGTCTAATATGCCCAGTAATTTTGCTGGCTACAACGCCCTTCAAACCGGAACACAGTAATGCTTGCGCACTACTGCTCGGCGGCTGAATTACTGGCAAAGCTTTGGCACCTACCCAGACGGACTCCCGCATACGAGATAAAAATTTGAATCAAGAATGAATAATAATTGAAATATATAAATGCTTGCATGAATATAATATTATTACTGGCTAAAAATAATAATCATATCCTAGATTAACTTATTAAAAAATAAACCCTCTAAATATTAGCCAAAAACAAAAAATAATATTAACTTACCCGCGTTCCTTTCTTTTAAAACTGGAACACTCCAAAAACAAAACACTGCACTTTTTACTTTCCAATATTATTCCAATGGTTTAAATTTCGAATTCTAATCTAACCAATTTAAATAACACAGGCACAAGTACTATACGGTTTGGCGCGTAAAATTACTTGTTTTTTTTTCAACGCGAATGGCACAGGGCAAACGCAGCGTGCGCCGCGACTACCGCAACTGTAAGAGTTTATAGGCAACCTTGCTTTTTAAATAAGTGCATAAACTACCATTGAGCGTTTACTAAGCTGTAACCAATTTATTTTGACCTCCTTTATTAAGCCAATTGCTCCTTAACAGAGGTCTTTCAAATCTGGACAAAATAACCGGCTAAGAAGTGACCATTTTAAAAGGTCTGCGTGAAGTAGACGTTTGTAAAGAATTAGAGGTCTGGTTAATTGGTTTCTTAAATTGCAATGTGTTCCTAGATTGGGACAGTTTTAGGGCTTGTTGACGTCATTTAAACAATCGAAACTAAATATTGATTCACCTTTGAAATGTAAAATTACAATTATTTGCGTCAGCAAAGAGTTTAAGTCACTTGCAATAAAAACGGCTTTTAAAGATTTTTTTTTTTATATGCGCAACTTTTATTAAAGAATTTTTTATTCGATTTAATAAATTTATTTTAAATTTATATTAATTTAAAATGCTAAATCCTACCTCTACTTATGAACGAACACTGCAAAGTGTTAAAAATATTAGGAATTAATATTAATGTCGAATATCCGCAATAACATATCCTTAAAATATATAATTTTCATATAAAAATGTATATTTGTGTGTTACATAAAATTATAATCAATAAAAACCATTTGACCTTAATGTGTCATTAATAAAATAGGCTGTTTAAATATTTGATTAAATTATTTTTAACCGACTTCAAAAAAGAGGAGGTTCTCTATTCGTTTTTTTTTAATGTTTGTTGCCTCAGAACTCCGCCATTTATGAACCGATTTGGAAAATTCTTTTTGCGTTGGGTTCAGTATAGCTACGAAGTGGTCCTATATAAATTTCATCGATATTAGATCTTGGACTTCGAAGATACATCAGACTTAAAGTGAGGCAAAAGAAGGGTTATGATTTTAGCAGCTTATGTTTGTTTTTTTTTATGTTACAGAATGACGAGACGAGCTGGTCGTTCGCCTTATGGTAAGCAATACGCCAGCCCATAACAATAACAGCACCACCCAGAACTTTGTTTTGCAAAATCCTGCGCGGCGCTGCGCTGGATTATTTATTTATTTAAGTATGATTTTTAAACGTGATTAAATAGATTTTTAGTAACATAAATATATATTTTTGATTAATCTATGCTTACTATCTATAAAGGTATGATTGTTATACTATCTAAGAGTGTTTATAATATATTTTTTAATTTTGTCCTATGCCATCATCATCAGCCTATCACGTTACCACTGCTGGGATTTGGACTTTCTCTCATAGAGAGAGTATGGGCCATAATCCACTACGCTGGCCCAGTGCGCGTTGGTGGATGGCACATGTCCTTGAATTTTTGTGATTAATTCTTGCGAATGCCGGTTTCCTCACGATGTTTTCCTTCACCGTTTTTACAGCTAGTGTTAAATCCGCACATAACTTAAGAAAGTCAGTAGTGCGGGGCCAGCGGGATTCGAACTCGGGTGCGTCGGATCGAAAGTCGCACGTTCTCCCACTGGGCCACACTTGCTCGAGTGTGGCCCAGCTCGCACTCTCTAATGTCAAATAATAAGTTCTTATATAGATGCAAGATGGCACCAAGAAGTCATTCAAAACGGCAGACGTCCTCAAACAAATTCACCATGAAGGTCAACACCCACCAGTTGAGACCTAAACTAATTAAAGGACATAGTCTTAGACTTCACTAACAAAAACTATCTGAACGGCTAAGTAAAGAGGACTGAATAACCCTTTTTACAAGCTTTTATTTAACTTGCAATGTTTGATTAGCAAATCTTGCAAGTTGAATCAGAACCACTTCCTCTTATCCTACGGAGTTGAAATTTTGCATACTTGCCAAAGTCCGATGACAATGCCATATTATGGTGACAGCCAGCTGATCTGATGATGGAGACGGAAGGTGGGCGAACTCTTTGACGGATAATTGTAAACTACTAGTGTTTCAGCTCAATTTAATATTTTCTTCTTTTTTCGTCCCCGTAGGACGATTTATTTATTTATTTATTTATTTATTTATTTACAATAAGAACGGCACAAGCCAATTACACTTATTATTTTAGATATTACATAAAAAAAAAACAATTAATTAAATTACATAATGTCAGATATTAAAATACAAAATAAATAACAATAAAAAGAAATCAATTATAGGTATGAATAACAATTATTACTTTTCATTACAATATATTATGTCAAGTTAAAAATACAAATGTCAAGTTAAATACAATAGCAATAATAAAAAATAAAAATGTCATACATTTTCACAGAATGTCAGAATTAGTAATAAAATGGAACGCCATTTGTCACAAAATATATCGCAATTAGTATTGGCATCAAGGAATGCATTGAGGGTATGCAGGGTACGACATATTGGTGTTTCGGCTCGGGCCACAGTGCGACTACCGGGGACAGAGAAGAGCCTGTGCCTACGGCTGGCCCTGTGCCGAGTGTAATTGTCAGGGACATACAGCCTGCAGACAAGGTTATGCAAATCGGGTGAATCAATGTCTCCTCTCAGTATTTTGCAGCAAGTGGTGAGTTGATGAAACATCCTTCTAACCTCCAGGGAGTTGTAACCTAGTTGCCCAAGTAAAAACCTAGTGGGATATAAATAGGGGTAGTAACCATAAATCCTCTTATACAAATACCGCAGGAAAGCTTTCTGAACCTTTTCGAGCATCAAGGTGTATGTGACTTGGTGGGGGTTCCAGACTACCGCACTAGACTCCAATTTGCTCCTCACAAGAGTTGTAAAAAGGAGCCCAATAACGCAGGGTTCTTGGAAGTCACGCGCATTGCGAAGAACAAAACCAAGACGTCGAAAAGATTCTTTGGCAGTATTTGAAATGTGGTTGTGGAAGGTTAAGCCACAATCAAATGTTACTCCGAGGTCTTTCATGGTAGTCACTCTCTGGATGGCGTCATTATTAATGGTATAGGCATGTTGTATAGGGTTTTTTTTACGATGAAAGCTCATGACGTAACACTTATCTAGATTAAAAAACATTTTATTCCTAACGCTCCAACGATAAATATTGTTTACATCTGCTTGTAGCACGTTGCAGTCACTCTCTGATTTAATCTCGTGGACAAGTTTCAGATCATCAGCATACAGCAGACATTTTGCGATATTTACTTCACTTGCCAAGTCATTAATCATGATTAAGAAGAGGAGAGGCCCAAGCACTGATCCTTGACTTACTCCTGAGGGGGTGTAGTAGGGCTCAGAAACATATGTTCCGTGTCTTACAAATTGTCGGCGATCACGCATATAGTCAGCGAAGAAACGGAGAAGGAGAGGTGTAAACCCAATGTCCTGTAACTTCTGCAGCAGGATGTCATTGTCGACTTTGTCGAAAGCTTTTCGAAAATCAAAGTACAGGACATCGACTTGAGATCTCCGTTCCATACCAGCCGATACGTAGTCGACAAGGCTAAGAAGGTTCGTGTTAACTGACTTCCCAGGTCGGAAACCGTGCTGCTCATCCGTAAGGTATGACCGGACTTGTCTATAAATCTCGTGATGAAGAATATATTCAAAGATTTTAGCTGGGGAGCATAATATGGCTATGGGACGGTATTCTTCCACGGCCGCTTTATTGCTGGTCTTAGGAATTGGAGTAACCCTAGACACTTTCCATTGCAGAGGGTAAACACCGTCCCGAAGACATGAGTTAAAAATGTGGCAGAGAGGAAGTGTTAAAAATTTTCTGCAAGATTTTAGAACAAACGCTGGTAGGTTATCAGGTCCTGCAGAATTGCCGCCCTTTAGCTTGCTCAATCCGACTTCGATATCTTTAGGCGACAAGTGAGGGATGCTGACATAGCCTCCACCTGCGTTGTGCTCTAAACACTCGCACCTAAGAGAGGGGGGTTCCTTTAGAAAAACACTTGAAAAATATTCAGCGAAAGCTTCAGCAGCTTTGACTCCCTCACGAGACTGCCCTTTATAGGTGACAGACGGTTCAAAACCACCTTTTGACCTAAGACTAGCAATATGACGCCAGAAGCCTTGGGGATGGGCCTTTAACTGACTTTCAATGCAAGCGGTATGAACGTCATAGGCTTCTGATATACGCTGTTTTAATTCAGCACGAAGGTCTGAGAAAGATTTATACATCTATATATATAAGAAAGATAGAAGAAATTTGGTTGCTCAAGCAGTTGGGTTGGTGGCCCAGTGGTTAAGGCGTCGGGACGGTATTCCGAAGACGCAGTTTCGATCCCTGCCCGAGCAATATCATTTTCCTTTTTCCTAATTATTTAAAATCTCAATTTAATCTGCTTGCGATTCCAATTACTAATTTTTTAAAAGCTTGTCTTGGAAAATACATGTCTCAACAAAAAATAAAAATTAACGGTGTGCCGTCCCTTAAATACTGCTCGTGTATTAGTAGTGAGAAGCGCTTGTTTAGTTTATTTTTATGGAACTGAGTGTTGAGACGAGCATGTTCTTCACCTGATGGTAAGCGCCACGCCTGCCCATAACAATTGCAGAGCCACCCATAACTTTTAACACAGTAAAAAGCTCTGCATAGCACTACAATGCGCTCATCACCCTGAGGCATCAGATGTTAAGTAGTAGGTTCGACTAATCCTTCGTAACAGATCTGCTAAAGGATCCCTGGACAAGCTACGGCACCAGCAGCTGTCTTTTAACAATACTCCATCGTTATACTCGTGGTAGGTCTCTCGTATGCGGGAGGCCGTCTGGGTTGGCACCACAGTTTTTTCGGTTAGCAGGGCACTGTAGCCAGCGAAATTACTAGGCATATGAGAATATCTGACGTCTCAGGGTGATGAGCACAATGCAGTGCTACGGAGGGCTTTTTATGTTAAAATAAATATATATAGATAGATAAACACTTAATTGTTAAAAACCTTAAAAATGGGTACATGAAAAACAAGTACATTTCACAGTAATCAGCATAACAATAGGCGGTCTTATCGCTCAAAGCGATATCTTCCAGACAACCTCTAAACAGAAAAGACTAACATAATTTGGAAGGATAGATATATTCTTCTTCCGTCTAGCGTTATTATTCCCGGCTTCGGCCGGGGTCCGCTTTCCTTCTCCTCTCTCTCCACTTCGCACGGTTTTCGTCGTCCTGCGATGTAAGTCTATTGGCTCTCATGTCTGCACTAACAACGTTAAGCCATCGCGTCTTAGGCCGGCCACGAGATCTTGCTCCTGGGACTACAAGGTCTAGGCATTGATTGCCGACGTACTCCATCGGTCTGCGGAGGACATGACCCAGCCACCTCGAACTACTTTCCTGGAGCTTGTCTGATATGTCCCGTACTCCACAATATATATATATATATATATATATATATATATATATACATATTGTATTTTATTAATTTTATTATATATATATATATATATATATATATATATATATATATATATGTACATATAATACAATAATACCGGTTTATTTTAACCAGAAACGATACCGCAAAAGTAACTAAGTAGGTTACAATGATCTCAGCGTGACGTTACGGATGGGTTCTTTGGGAAAAAAGTCGATTTTGTTGGGAATAAATTAAAAATTGGGTAAATATCACGATTCATGCCAGGAAAGTAAATACAGGGACAATTACCTACAAAACAACACAATACAATAATACTTTTTGAATGGCACTGCAATTGTTATGGGTATATGTGGCGCTTACCATCAGGCGAATGACTTGCTCGTCTCATTACTCAGTTTCGTAAAAAAACCGAATTCATTGTATCCGAAGTCCAAGGTCAAATATCGATGAAATTTATATGGGACCACTTCGTAGCTATACTGAACCCAACGCAAAAATAATTTTCCAAATCGGTTCATGAATTGCGGAGTTCTGAGGTAACAAACATAAAAAGTGACAATAAAAAATAAAAAAAACAATCGAATAGAGAACCTTCTCCTTTGAAATCGGTTAGCGGTAGCAGCACCGCCTAGAACATGACAAATCTATACCCTAAGCTAAGATTAGCACGATATACGATTGGCGCTTGAGGGACGTATGGGTAGGGGGGCTGTTCGCGACAATTTTCCATCCCACCCTAATCCCGCTCTTGCATTAAACATTCTTAATTTTGTCAGGAGTATACACAATACATGTTAAGGCAATCATAAACTTCTAGAAGTAAACGTGATAGGTAATGGATAACTTTTAACCGTTCACGAAAAATACTGATTGTGCACCAAATTTGGTCTGTTTTTAGCACACAAACGTATAAAAGTCAGCCCTTGGCCCTTGGGCCACCCCAACGGTATAAGGGGTAGCCCTGGGTAGGTAGGGGTGTGGCGGGGGTGGCCCCTTGGGCCACCCCAACGCCGCGAACATGTAATATTCATAAAATAGGTGCTCATTATGAAATATTTTAATAAACATATTTTGGTACACAATCAGTGTATTTGGTGCACAATCAGTATATCTGGTGCATAATCAGTATATTTGGCGGAATAAAAAAGGAATAAATTGAGGTACAGTTAAATACGATTCATAGATAATACTACGTACCAGGTGAACATATTTTTTTTTAATGATTTTTCTCTAAATGTCATCCCATTAATATTACAATCTAGCCTCATAAGACTAATAAGTAATTTTACTTTGACTTAAATTGCTAAGTATATTATAACTAAGAATGTGTCCATTAACGCTTTTCTTACTGTAGTCATCGGCGATCATAATTAAAGTCGAATTTATTAATTCATTATTTGAAGTCAGTTTTTTTTACAAAATGACTTATTTAAAATGTTATTTTGCAGCAGATGTGATGCGCTATTAAAATAAAACGTTATTTTTATCTCTACGCCAATAATCAGGAAGTTTAACTAAAAATGTCAAGATGGACTTGGTTATTTATAGTTCCTCAAATACATCTTTGTCTTACAATGAAGGTGTTTATAATAATAACGCCCATTTTTTTATGACATTGAGCGATGAGACGATAAAGTCCTTTGCTTGATAGCCACGCCTGCCCATAACAATTGCAGTGCCACCAAGAACTTTTAACACCATAAAAAGCACTGCGTTTGCAGTGCATTGCGCTCATCACCCCGAGGCATAACAATAACACAGCTGCCCATAACAATAACAGCACCACCCAGAACTTTGTTTTGCACTGCGCTCGTCATCCTGAGACAATTAGCTGTTGAGTACCATAATGCCCAGTAATTTCGCTGGCTGCAATGCCCTTCAAATCTGAGCACAGTAATATTTGCGCACTATAACTGGTGAATTACTGGCAAAGTGGTGGTACCCATCCAGATGGCCTCTCGCATACGAGAAACCTACCACCAGTCTGGGTGTAGTGGGAGCTTGGTCTTCGTAGTTCCTAGTTCCCTAGTTAGGGGCCAGGATCTATATCTGTGATCGTTGGGCGTATTTATTTATTATTTCAGCGTCTACACATTTTGAGTGCACTAGTGCAGCAACCTTGCCCCACTTGTCAAGACTTTATCATTATTTATAATTATGTAAACAAGTGCATTACTCTTTGCAGTATCTTATAAATTAATAATAATATTTACAATAAAGCCTTTTATTTTCCTTACTAAATATTTACAATTTGTTTCCTTAACTTATATTTCTATTTATGTTGGTTAACTTTATTTATTATTGTGTAGATCTACTTATATTTTTAATTAATGACAATTTCTTAAGTTTATATGTATTTATCGATCTATCTAATTATCATTTTACTAATCTTTCTATTTATCTATTTATTAATATATCTATACCTACCCATATCTATCTATCGATCTAATTATCTACTTACTAATCTATCTATCCTTATCTATCTATTTATTGATCTAACTATTGGTTTATCTATCTATATATTTCTTTATCTATCTATCTTATTTATCTAATGGTATTTTTATGATTTTTCTTCGTGCTGTAGATTTACTAATATTTTTTAATTTATGACAATTTCTTAAGTATATATGTGTATAAGTATTTATCGATCTATCTAATTATCTATTTACTAATCTATCTATATATTGATCTAACTATTGATTTATCTGTCTATATATTTCTTTACCTATCTATCTTATTAATCTAATGGTATTTTTATGTTTCTCCTTCTTGGTTAGGAATCCCTCTTTGGCCTAGTGGTCTTATAAAATAAATAGCTTAAACTCTAACGCACAGAAGTTCGTTTTACGATAACTCCTTCACCGTTGAAGTAGTTAGACTGGAATGCGCTGCCAGTAGAAATCACTGGCCACAATCAAAAAACGCGTTAAAAATATATGAAATAAAATGAAATGAAATAACTCTTTATTGAAACACACACATAAAATTATTAATAATAAAAACAACGTAACAAAAGTGTAACAATTGGCGGTCTTATCGCTTTAAGCAATCTCTTCCAGACAACCATGCAGGGAGAGGAATTATGCAAAAATAATGGACGGTGGTTTTCAATATCTCAATACTTACACTTACATAAACCAATTACATAAAATACACACTAATAAAAAAGTATATATAATATTAATATATACAATTTAAATCAAATATAATAAACATACATAAACATTAAAATAAATATATATTAAATGCATTACAATAACAGGATAAAGATGATTGTAGCTGTAGCGAATGGTGAAAGACTTTTACTTGGTGTTTAAAAGTATCCAGCGAAGGTGTACTATATGTGTCCGGAACGGCACGCTGAAATTTTCATACAAAAACAGAAAACGTTTTTCTACCCCTAAACATTAACCAAATTCGATGAAATTTGGACATGTAAGAGATGTTATCATCATTAAGGTTCGTAGGTTTTTATTTTTTAGATAATTCTTTTAGAATTTGAATAAATGGGCCCAAAAACTCGATATTTACTCGTTTTTTTTTGTAGTTTGGAAGCTGTCACCTTTAAAAATAGACATAAACTTAGAAAAAGGAAAACCTACAAACCTAGTTTATTCTCCATTTAAGAAATTGAGACCAAAATTACCAAATTTGGTTGAGATTTAGTGTGGTAGAAACGTTTTCTCCCGAAACGCTAATTTTAACAAAAATCTGAAGTATACGAATTTAGTTAAATTATTATTCAGTTAATTTTGGTTACGCATTTTCTGCGAGACCGTTACCATTATTCAAATACCTAGTGCTCGCTGGCCGCGGCTGTGCCATATCCTCTTAATGTAAATGCAAAACCAAAACTCTTTATTGCATAACAGTTTACAAAATAAATAAATTATAACAAAATTCCTTACTATGGTAGTACAATGGGCAGTCTTATCGCTTAAAGCGATCTCTTCCAGACAACCAGATTAATAATAATTTATGTTTTCCTATTGTATTTTTTTATGTTTGTTACCACAGAACTCCGTCATTTATCAGCCGTTTTGAAATTCTTTTTGCGTTGGGTTCAGTATAGCTAGAAGTGGTCCCATATAAATTTCATTGATATTCGACCTTGGACTTCGAAGATACATCAGAATTGACGTCAATAAGGTAACAAAGTCGTCAAATGAATTATTATATTTTCTGTGCACTATGTTTGGTAGAATCGTGACACGTGACATGCCTATGCATATTTAAAAAAAAATCTTGCCCTACATTTTACTGAACAGAACAATTTAAAACCTTTTAACAGCCAAAGAAAACACTATTTTTACACATAATTGAATAGTCATACTAATATTAAGAAATGTTAAATCTGTATGTGCAAGTATGTTTGTTGTAGCAGGCCTAGCGCACTCCGCACTGTAGGTACGAAGCTACAAGTACTTAGCCAGACACCGACGGCGGGTCGCGCGTCGTTACACGTGCCGCGTCAGAAGAGAGAGCTATGTGATAGAAAGAGAGGTACTCTGTAGGTTAATATGACTGGTAGGTATGCAGCGCTACGCGAGCTGAATTGAATTTTATTGCGTCGTAGCAAGAGTCGCTATTTGTTCAAATGTCTTTGCGGAGTGATGCTTCTGTCCCTTAGTATTCTGTGGTTGTAGCCAGCGAAATTTCTGGGCATATGAGACTTAATATCTGATGACGACAAAAGACGGTGGTGTACTTATATAATATTATAAATGCTTTTGAATGTATTTATATATTTAATATATTTAATTATGTTATTGTGCAAGGGTGTACCTCGTGACATCCAGTGCAGGACTTCGAAATCGCTACTTCTCAAAATACCCACCCACACATCCACTCGTTATGGTGGTTCGTTCACTGTACAGGCAGTTAAGCTTTGGAATTCTCTCCCCCACACTATTCGCGCCAGTCCCTCATTCGATATATTTAAAACAAGAGTTAAAAAACATTATCTTTCCATATAGCTTCGGTTTATTAGTATTTATGTATGTATTACTCCTTATAGTTTTGTATGGTATAGTTATATTTGTTTGTGTATTTATTATATTTATATATTTAGTTATTGATATTTATTTTAGATATTTATGATTATAGTTGCTGATATTTTCTTGTCAAACCGTAACCGTACACTGAAACCTATTTGCTCATGTGACAGTTCTCTTTCCTCAAGGGTTTGCTGGAAGAAAACTCTTTTTAGGGTTAAGCTCGCCTTTGTACATATATTTTATAAATCATCGATGTAAACATTTTAGTGTACAATAAAGAATATATAAGAATATATAAAGGTGTTTGTTACTTCTTCACGCTGTAACACCTTTACGGATTTGTGTGAAATTCGAAATGGAGATAGCTTATAACCTACATTAACATAGGGGAATTATCTCCAGATCGCTGGTGAATCCGCGGGGCGCAGCGAGTTATGTCTTAAGCGAAGTCCTTGATACAGTTTTACTTTATGAGTTATCATAAACGATGGCGATGACAAGGTGGAGCCACGGTCGGCGCCTTTCAACTAGACGTGTGTGTGGGACTGGAGACACCATGCATTTGGAGCTTACACGATACGCTAAAATTTTACTCGTACTATCCTACAAATCCTATCCTACAAATCCTATCCTACAAATCCTATCCTACAAATCCTATCCTACTAATCATATCCTACTTGTCCTACTAATGTAATAAATGCAAAAATTTGTGAGGATAGAGTGATGGATGGATGAATGGATCGATGGATGTTTGTTACTGAATCAAGCAAAAATCACGGATTTTGATGTAATTTGGTGAGTAGGTTTTTTTATGGAACTGAGTGTTTATATTTATTATGAATATATATTAGTTTATAGTTATATTATTATTCATTTATTAGGATTTATATTTATATAAGTGTCTAATGGTTTAATAGTATTATTTATTTATGAATTATTGTACACCACCGTCTACTTCTTTTCTTCCAATACTGTCCATCCAAAGGTTGTCTGGAAGAGATCGCTCTAAGCGATAAGACCGCCCATTGTACTACCCTAGTTATAAGGTTTATCTGTAATCATTTTTTTTATGTTACTGGTATACAATAAAGAGTATTTGTATTTGTATTTGAGTGATGAGACGAGCATGTCGTTCGCCTGATGGTAAGCTTCACGCCTTCTTATAACAATTGCAGTGCCACCCTGAACTTGTAATACCTTAAAAAGCATTGCGTAGCACTGCATTGTGCTCATTATCCCGAGACATCAGATATTAAGTCTCATATGCCCAGCAATTTCAAGGTTTCTCGTATGCGAGAGGCCGTCTGAGTGGGTACCACCGCTTTGCCCGTTATTCAGCCGCCAAGCAGTAGTGTACAAGAATTACTGTGATCCGGTTTGAAGGGCATTGTAGCCAGCGAAATAACTGGGCATTATGAGACTCAACAGCTAATTGTCTCAGGGTGACGAGCGCAGTTCTGGGTGGTGCTGTTATGGGCTGGCAAATTGCTTACCATCAAGCAAACGACCAGCTCGTCTCGTCATTCAGTTACATAAAAAAAGCATAAAACTTTGTCACCCTACCAACCGTCGATGTAACTCATAGCCGTGATAGCAATCAACCCGTTGGCCTTCATTACACGTAATCGGTGATTCAGCTCAAGCGGATTGCTATTAAATTATTATTTGTTTCGAGTTTGAGAGTGAGTGTAGCTCAGTGGGGGCACGTGCGACTTTCGATCCGACGCACCCGAGTTGGTATCCCGCTGGCCCTGCACTGACTTTCTTAAGTTATGTACAGATTAAACACGCGCTTGGTGAAGGAAATCGGCATGACTAAGAATTTATTACAAAATTTTAAGGACAATGGACATTCACAAGTGGAAAAGAGCCAGCGGGGTTGATTATGGCTCATACTCTATGAGAGAAGGCTCGAGTCCCAGCAGTGGGAACGTGATGGGCTGATGATGATGATTTGTTCAAGCGTTTATTTAGTATTTTGAACTTTGAATCATGGACCAATGAAAATTACACGTTCTATGGCTACTTCATAAGTAATATTTAGTTTTCTTTGGTAGTAGCATCCCATACATCTAAATCAGGTTACTCAGTACATAAATATTTGGAAAAATAGGTTTTAAAATAATATAATAAAATAAATAAACAAAAGTTAAGTGCAGATTTTGCACGCTCGCTCTAAAACGGTGAAGGAAAACATCGTGATGAAACCCGCTTATGCGCTTTAGAGTGGTAGGCTCTGGCCGTGGTTGTAATACCACCCACCGAACAAAGCCATGCCGTCAAGCGACTTAGTCGTGTTTCGGGATGATGTTCTGTGAACCATCGGGGAGACGGTTCTGAGAAGCCGCTCAACTGCCGTCTCTCTCTAGATCTATGTGCTCCATCTTAGGCCACATCATCGCTTCACATCAGGCGAGATAGTGGCCAAACATAGACCTATTAAGCGTAAAAAAAAACATAAATTTCAAAATAGCCCCCAACTAGCTGGCACCTATCCAGGATTCCCTGTATCTATGGAACCAGGATTTATGAGGACCATGGTCTCACGCCCGAACAAAAAACAAACGCATGTGCTTTTTTCTGTGCACAAACTTTTGTCCCGCAGCGGAAATCGAACCCGCAACCTCCAGTATATGAGATATGAGAACTGCCTAATCACTACACCACAGAGGCTGTCTAGACATTTATTGGCATGCCAAGATCATTTACAAAATTTAAATTATTCTAAACTGTCAAGTCATGCTCAAAAACCTTGTGATTAAATCAAAATCAAAAACCAACCTTGTACAGTCAGATTCTAAAATATAACATGATGTTACCATGTCACAATACATTTATAAAAAAAAAATATTTTTTGAAAAAAAAAAACAAGAGCCGACTTCACGTTATATATTTTTTTTAATTTTTTTCAAAAAGTGCTCATTCAATTTAAAAATATTTATATGGGACCACCTCTGAAGTATGGCCTACCAAACATGAAAAGAATCATCAAAATCAAATCATAATTGGCGGAGTAATCGCGTAACAAACATACAAAAAAAAACATACCGCCGAATTGAAAACCTCCTCCTTTTTTGAAGTCGGTAGAAAAAATAATATATAGTTAGAACGAATGTTTGTCGATTCTGAAAGATCATACCGTCAAACTGAGAAACACCTCCTTTTTTGAAGTCGATTGAAAAACCGACTTCAATTCTGATGTATATAGAGAGACATGATTCTAGAGTAACCCTTGATTCTGATTGATTAATCAAATTAATTGCCGCTCATTACTAGTTCGAACCGGAACTAAACCAGTAAGGGGCGGATGTCCAAATCAATTCCTACACTTTGACTATACTAAAAACTTAAAGTAATTGAAACTGTTTAAGCAGGTTCCACCCACATTAAAGTGGGTGTACTCAGTGTGATTTAGTTTTTTTTAACTGCCAAGTGCGAGTGAAACGCTACAGGGTTCTGTGAAAATTTCCAAAGCACTTATTTATACAACTGAAATTATTATATTTTATGGAACTAAGTAATGAGAGGAGCAAGTTATTCGCCTGATGGTAAGCGTCACTCCCGCCCATAGCAATTGCAGTGCTACCTAGAACTTTTAATACCATAAAAAGCACTGCGTAGCACTGCGCTCATCATCTCGAGACGTCAGATATTAAGCCCAGTAATTTCGCTGGCTACAATGCCCTTCAAACCGGAACACAGTATTGCTTGCGCACTGCTGCTTGGCGGCAGAAAAGCTTACAAAGCGGTGGTACCTACCCAGACGGCCTCCCACACACGAGAGACCTACCATAAGGGAAATAGTTTTAACTGTGAAAGAATTTCAAAATCGGATCAATAGTTCCAGCGAAAACCTCCTACAAACATACAAAGTCAAAGTCAAAAAAGTTTGACAAATAGTCACAAAAATGCGCATTAAAACGTCTTAAACACATCATCATCATCATCAGCCCATCACGTTCCCACTGCTGGGCACGGGCCTTCTCTAATAGAGAGTATGAGCCGTAATCCATCACGCTGACCCAGTGCAGGTTGGTGGATGTCACATGTCCTTGAATTTCGTGATAAATTCTTGAACATGCCGGTTTTGTCACGATGTTTTCCTTCACCATTTTTAGAGCTAGTGTTAAATCAACAGCGGGATTCGAACTCGGATGTGTTGGATTGAAAGTCGCACGTTCTCCCACTGATCCACACACGCTCTTCCTACACACTCGTTCGTCATAAACACATACCTTCCATTCACCATACTTCAGTTAACATGACCTTGAAAAAAAGGTAAGTATGTCTACCCATTTCTTTCCCATACTCAAATTGAAGTCGGGGCTCAGAAAAGAAATGCGAAAACTGACTCTACCAGAGCTTCGGAAATACGCCCGCTAGAGAAGATAGCACCAAGAAACTCTACGGGGATGTCCCTGTTTTCAATTCTTAGGTTTCCGTACCTCAAAAGGCAAAAACGTAACCCTTATAGGATCACTTAGTTGTCCGTCTGTATGTCTGTCCATCCGTCTGCCTGTCAAGACCTTTTATCTCTGAAACGCGTGGAGGTATCGAGTTGAAATGTAAACCATATACTCAAGTTTACAATCCCCTGAAACTGTAAAAAATCAAACTTCTAAGTTAACGTAAAAAAAGATGCGGCCGTTTCTGCCGCAAAAAATGTATATTTCGACAGCCTCAAGGGAATCAAAATTTATAGGGTACTTTCCGTTGACCTAGAACTATGACATTTGGCATATCGAAATAGCGAAGTATAAAGAGACGTTCCTGGCTCCTGAGTTTTGGCCCGAAGCCGGAATACTATGCAGTATTCCGGCGCTACAGGGAGTCGAAACCGAAGTTAAGTCCCTAATCGTAGCTTTAGTGTTTATAAATTGTATACAGGGTGGGGCAAATTTTTGGCCCCTTAAAAGTGGTTTCGAATGTTTTTTTTAAATATTGCCAAAACTTATGATTTGATTTGGTATGTTACTTTGGGAAAAGTGTTTCTGGTTGGAAATAGAGTCGATTAAGACCAACTTTTTTTACAAATGTCATTTTTTGGGCAAACCGTACTTTTTTCAAACATCTAAAAAAGGCTATATTTTTTTCTTCAAAATAAAACAGAAAGTTCCTTAGAACAAAACCTTCTAACTACAAAAGAAAAGGTACCCTTAAGGGGCCAAAAATTTGCCCCACCCTACATATGCTAGTCTGTAAGGTATATATTTTATGGGCATCTGGTACTTTTAATTTGATAACTGTATTATTGCCTAAAATAAATGAATAAATAAATAAATATCGCCTTATACTTACTACAAGTACAGGAAAAAATCTGAAAACTATACATAAAAAGTGTAGTCTTAGTAAAAACTGCGAGACTCGATGCCTGAACTACCACGAGTAACAAATTGATAGTTTGGCAACACTATACTCCGTCCGACCATTTATTTAACTTTTGAGACTTTTTGACGGGAAGTGAAAAGTGATACAGTTCGAGTTTGTTTTATTTTCCAAACAAGTGTTATTTCGAGTGATCATGTGTAATATCGGTGGAATATTAACCATTATGTGTTCGTAAACGTGCACGAGTGTAGGCAAATGAAACAAAATATGAAAAAAAATGCTTTTTATGTTCTCCTAAAAAGTCCATGGAAAGCTTGAATAAAGTTCCACCACTTTATTGAAGCACTAGGAGAGGGTCCGGCTTGTTGCTGTTGACCTTCATTCTCAGCAAACGTATAATAAATGGAATATTAAACTATCAAATTAAAACTACGTAAGACATGGCGGCATGGTCCTAGAGACTCTAGCCTAAACTAACCGGCAAATTAAAAAAAAAATACTGTTGATATATGCACGCCTATTAAGTTTCGTAATTATTGAAGTAACATCATCTACCATCTACAGTCGAAAAATGCAGAACTTTGTGGGCACTTGTAGCTTCGTACCTACAGTGCGGAGTGCGCTAGGCCTGGTCATAGTTAGTATTCTTTGCTAGTAGTATGTTTTTTTTAACTTTGATATAGTTTAGTTATTTAAAGTACACAATTATGCCACGCCATACTGTAGATACGCCCGACCTCGCTCGTTTTTGCGTGGACTACAACCTTCAAAACCGCCGGTACAATTAGCATTGCACCAACACGTTTAAGTACCTTACCGCAATAATTTTAATTAACAAGGTGTTAGGTCAAAGCAAAATAGCGAACTATTCATTATGACATGGTGCTTAGGAGCTTTACTTTACAGACTGTACTGTACCGGAAAAGTTTTTAGTTTTAATACTTGAATAACAATATGTTACTTGTTGATTTAATTAATTGACTTAGTTATGAATGGAGTAGCAATTTTGACATAATTTATGGTTTGTTAATTACATAATTTCCTTGTTTATGGACGCACTTTTTTTTTAGCCGCGTACTTTAAGAAAAAAAGTGCTGAGGCTTCGCTGGGTTGTGCCATTCAGCCAATCCTATTAATATTATAAACGCGAAAGTTTGTAAGAATGTATCGATGTATGTTTGTCACTCTTTCAAGCAAAAACTACTGAACCGATTTTTTAAAATACTTTCTGAAAAATTAAATTAATTTAAAATACTTTCTGAAAAGTTGTCCGATCCCATATTCACTATTTATGTCAGGCAGGACATAAACAATAAAAAGTATATATGTATGTACATACCACGACATTGGCATCCTTACCTACTGATATTATAAACGCGAAAGTGTGTATGGATGTATGGATGTGAAAGAGTATTTCACGCAAAAAATACCAAACCGATTTTGATGAAATTTGATATGTAGGTACTTTAGGACTTGGAATAGCACATAGGCTACTTTTTAACCCGGGTAACCGCGGGTGGAATCGCGGGGCGCAGCTAGTAACAAATAAAACAAATCAATCAATCATTCAATTCATTTATTGCCAGAATAAAGTAGGTATATGCATTTGGTAAAATTCTAAACATAAGTCCTTACATTCTACCATGACAATGGTGTGTGATCACATATCTTATTTATTATTTACTTATTTATGAATTACTTTTGATCACATAAACAAACTAAATCAAACGACTTATTGGGGACGAAAACCGGTCGCTACCAAGATGTATAGTCTTGATCATCGACGTAAGGTAGCATGTCTGTCAATCTTCTATAAGATATATTTCGGGGAATGTGCACAGGAACTTCACGACCTAATTCCACCCACCCCCTTCCATCACAGGACGAGCAGAAAGTCGGCCAAATATCATCCCTATATAGTAGACATTCCGCCAATTCGAACAAAGCGTTTTGTGTCCACGTTTATAGTGCGTACTTTCTTTGGAGTGGTAGGCTCTGGCCGTGGTTGTAATACCACCCACCGAACAAAGCCATGCTGTCAAGCGACCTAGTAGTGTTTCGGGTTAATGTTCGGTGAACCATCGGGGAGACGGGTCTGAACAGCCGCTCAACTGCCGTCTCTCTCTAGATCTATGCGCTCCATCTTACGCCACATCATCGCTTCACATCAGGCGAGATAGTGGCCAAACATAGATCTATTAAGCGTAAAAAAAAAGTACTGCTAAGGAATGAACCTCTTCTCTGTTTCCTGATAACTATAATCTGGGTATCTTCAAGGCTAGAGGGAATGCGTATCTTCTAAGTTAATTTCAAATTACTTATTGGTCTTATTAGGCTAGATCGTAACGTTATTGAGGTGTCTCATTAAGAAACTTCATTAGAAAAAAAATAATTCTTTTGAGAAATAAAGTATCTTAAACCACAATCTTTGTTTTTGTGCCAAACAGGCGTAAAATGGTATTTTATAATTTTAAGATATAATTGAGTATTTAAACGTCATAAGTACTTATTTCCGTTATAATTACCCGTAAATAAAGTAAAGGAAGTACATACAGATAAGACAATTTATTTAAACGCTTTGAGAGAAAAGAAATAGAAATATCCTACAGACGTTTTTAATTAGGGTTCCGTACCCAGAAGGTAAAACGGGACCCTATTACTAAGACTCCGCTGTCCGCCCGTCGTCTGTCTGTCTGTCACCAGGCTGTATCTCATGAACCGTGATAGTTAGACAGTTGACATTTTCACAGATGATGTATTTCTGTTGCCGCTATAACAAGAATTACTAAAAACAGAATAAAATAAATATTTAAGGGGGCTCCCATACAACAGACATGATTTTTTTATTGCCGTTTTTGTAGATAATGTTACGAGTCCAACTTGCACTTGGCCGGTTTTTTGTAGTGTTGTGTAGTGGTTGGGCAGGTTGGCTTAAATCTCATACACCACTGAGGTGGCGGGTTTGATACCCACGACGGAACAAATGTGCACAGAAAAACAGCGCAAGCATTTTGTTTCGTGTCTGTACGTTGTGGGACCATGGTCCTCGTAGTTCCTGGTTCCCTAGATACAGGGAATCCTAGTTAGGGGCCAGGATCTATCTATGTGATCGTGGAGCGTATTATAATTTTTATTTATTAAAGTTCTTAAGACTTTTTTTATGTAACTGAATGTCGAGACGAGCTGGTCGTTTGCCTGATGGTAAGCAATACGCCAGCCCATAACAATAACAGCACCACCCAGAACTTTGTTTCTTTTTTAGGTTTTTCTTATTCTTTTGATAATATTATTAATAATTTTGAGAGCGAGAACAAGTGTCGTTCGATGTCGACGTTCGATCTGACGCACCCTAGTTCGAATCCCGCTGGCCCCGCACTGACTTTCTTAATTTATGTGCGGATTTAACTTTCGCTCTAAAAACGGTTAAGGAAAACATCGTGAGGAAACCGGCATGTCCAAGAATTAATCAGAATAATTCAAGGACGTGTGACATCTACCAACCCGCACTGGGCCAGCGTAGATTATTGCCCATACTCTCTCTGTGAGAGAAGGCCCGTGTCCCAGCAGTGGGATTGTGATGGGCTGATGATGATGATGATTATTATTAATTTTGACCACCGGGTCAGATATGTAATTAGTGGCTACGTGAGTAAGCGTCAAAACGGCAGAGCCTTCATTTGGAACCTTGCCTTGACAGTCAGTGACTGTCATTCCAGTGGATAGTCTTTACGGTTAGGTCTCTCGTATGCGGGAGGCCGTCTGGCAGGTAACATTAGTGTGTTCCGGTTTGAAGGGCATTGTAGCCAGCGAAATTACGTCGCATTTGAGACTTAATATCTGATGTCGGTGTGATGAGCGCGATGCAGTGCTACGCAGTGATTTTTATGGTAAAAGTTCGGAGTGTCACTGCAATTGCTTTCATTGCTGAAGGGACGAATTGGTAATCAAACTGCAGTGCGTCGGATCACAAGTCGCCCAACTTACGATTCAGCCACGGATACTATCATAACCAGTGAAGTGAAAAGCTGTTAATATATATTTAGTGATTTACGATATGAATAAAGTCAATGCTAAATATTGGACTACAGTACAGTCGACAACAAAAATAATAGTTCCTATAATTTATTATTTTGTATGTTATATATTTCATCGTTAAAATTTTTCGCATATTTGGTGCTTCTTTACTTTCTGTAAGTCCGTTTGCCAGTTGGCAAAGGCCTCCTACAACCTACTCCATTCTGATCTCTCTCTGGCTACTCTACTCCATGTTGTGCCTGCAACCTGCCTGATATCGTCGTCCCATCTTCTGTCTACCTCTTTTCCTTTTACCTCCCCTTGGGTACCACCGTGTAACTATTTTGCTCCACTTGTCCATTCCTCTTATCATACGTCTTGTATCTTGGTCTTTTTTCTAATGTTGATGTTTCTTATTCTATCCCCCCTCTTTACTCCTAGCATGCTTCTCTCCATCGCTTGTTGGCAAATGGCAATTCTATTGGTTGTATTTTTTTATTATGGCCCATGTTTGGTTTGCAGGCATTAAATAATTTGCTATTTGTTGTTATGCTTAGGTTTCTGTCTCTCATTACTTCCCTAAGGCCCCAATACTTTTCCAACTGTATGCTATCCTTCTTTCTATCCCTGCATGAGAATTATTATTTTGTTCCTTATCTTTCTAGGCTATGAAATAATAAAATGAATACGGTGATACTTCACACTGCTGGGTAAAGGCCTCCCCCCATTTGTCCCCAATTATTTAAAATGTACACACATGTGTTGCTGACTGTACCAGTCCAAAAACCAAATGTCCGTGAAATTAAAAGCGACACAATGAATTGGTCTGTTTAATAATTTTATTATTTTAGAGTTCCGTACCTACTTAAGAATGACAATAGAACCATCATTTACTTCTGGTAGGTCTCTTGTATGCGGGAGGCCGTCTGGGTAGGTACCACAGCTCTGCCAGTTATTTTGCTGTCAAGCAGTAGTGCGGAAGTGTTACTGTGTTTCGGTTTAAAGGGCATTGTTGCCAGCGAAATTACTGCGCATATGAAATCTAATATCTGATGTCTCGAGGTGATGAGCGCAAAGCAGTGCTACGCAGTGATTTTTATGGTATCAAAAGTTCTGGGTCGCACTGCAAGTGTTATGGGCAGGCGTGGCGCTTACCATCAGGCGAACGACAAGCTCGTCTCATCAATCAGTACCATATAAAATATGCGAAAGTTTGTGAGGATAAAACAAAACCTACTAAATCGATGGATAGAGTGATGGATGGATGGGTGGATGTGTGTTACCACAGAATACTAAGGGACAGAAGCATCACTCCGCAAAGAAATTTAAACAACAAGCGACTCTTGCTATGACGCAATAAAATTCATACCTACCAGTCATATTAACCTACAGAGCGCCTCTCTTTCTATCGCGCCGCTCTTATCTCTTCTGACGCGGCACGTGTAACGACGCGCGACCCGCCGTCGGTGTCCGGCTATGTACTTGTCGCTTCGCACCTACTTACAGTGCGAAGTGCGCTAGGCCTGGTAACTCAATCACAATAAAAAATAGAAAATGGAACCCTAAACTGAACAGGTTAATTTTTATTATAATTTATTTCGCAAATAGAACCTTGTGTTTAAGCTCAGGAAATACGATATTAAAAAGCGATTTCTAACTTCCGTTTCCTCAAAAATACAACGTTTACAAGAGCGAGAGTGGCTCAGTGGGAGCACGTGCGTCTTTCGATCCGACGCACCCGAGTTCGAATCCCGCTGGCCCCGCACAGACTCTCTTAAGTTATGTGCGGACACACGCTCTTAAAAGCGGTGAAGGAAAACATCGTGAGGAAACTGCATGTACAAGAATTTAACACAACAATTCAAGGACCTGTGTCATTCATCTAACGATGTTGAGAGTCGACGTTTGAGATAAAAAACAGATTAAAAATGTCTGAATTATTAAATAATATTTATTGATTTTTAAAAATATAAATCATTATTCATCATCATCAGCCCATTACGTTCCCACCGCTGGGACTCAGGCCTTCCCTCGTAGAGATAGTATAATCATTAATATTTCACAAAAATATTGATTATATGATCTTTCTGGTTCGACGAACATTCGTTCTAACTACATTTTAGATTTTTTCTCGATTGCTGTCCGATCACCTATTGTCTCAGGGTGACGAGCGCAGTGCAGCGCCACGCAGGATTTTGCAAAACAATGTTCTGAGTGGTGTTGTTATTGTTATGAGCTGGCGTATTGCTTACCATCAGATAAACGACCAGCTCGTCTCGTTACTCAGTTACATTAAAAAAAATGTTTATAATGAGGTGTTTTCACCCCCGACGAAAAAGGAGGGGTGCTATAAGATTGACCACTATGTGTGTCTGTCTGTGGCACCGTAGCTCTTAAACGGGTGAACTGATTCGACCGTTTTGCGATTACGTTCCGTTTCTCCAAAAATAAGAAAAAGAAACATTGAAATACAAAAAAACTACGCAATTAATAATAATAATTATATCACTACTAAATGTTTACAGGAGTAATTCAATTCAATCCAATTCAATTCAATTCAATTTCATTTATTTCAATCAAAAGATCATATAAGTACAATTGTTATTATTACAATGAATCCAATTAAAAAAGAACAAACATACAAATAAATAACAAATAATTAATAATAACAATAATAATAAATGTATATATCGTAAAAAGTAATTTCCAGATATTTCAACAACACATGCATATTCCCTATTAGCTGGTGAGTCTCATAATGCCCAATAATTTCTCAGTTTCAGATGTAAAATATTATCAAATTTCTGTGTAATACACGATTTATGTTGAATGTTGAATGGAACTTGAGTGTGTTTATCCAATTCAATGCCTACGGGAAAGCGAGCGCAGTCGGGGAAAGAAGGCTGTTTCACACGGACAACACAACAGCAAAAAATTTATCTGTTGTAATTTATCTGTCTGTTTTGTATCTTTTAATTGAATTTTATTATTGTGAAAAAAGAACCACCACTCAAAAGATACATCAACAAACTGAGGAGCATTTTTTTTAGATCTTTTGGTATTTTTTTTTAATCGCCCGTTTGTGCAGGCCAAAGTCTCTAGGACCATACCGCCTTGTCTTTCGTAGTTTTTATTAGATATATATATATCGTCGTATGAAGATCATCAGCAACAAGCCGGACCCTCTACTAGTGCTTCAATAAAGTGGTGGAACTTTATTCAAGCTTTCCATAGACGTTTTGGGAGAACATAAAAGCAATGTTTTTCCTATTTTGTTTCATTTGCCTACACTCGTGCACATTTACGAACACATAATGGTTAATATTCCACCGATATTACACATGATCACTCGAAATAACACTTGTTTGGAAAATAAAACAAAATCGAACTCTGTATCACTTTTCACTTCCCGCCAAAAAGTCCGAACTTTTGTTACTCTATTTTATGTTTGTTTTTGACAATATTATGTGCCAGTTGACTACATGACAGAAGCGGAATGTTCCATTGATTCTTCAGTCAGAGGAAAACCTCTGAGATTTTTCACAGCATTATGCTGAGCACAGACCTTTTTTGGCTGCACTGTACACGGCAGCGGTCTCCATACACCGTAACTTTTTTTTTTTGTGGAACTGAGTGACGCGACGAACTGGTCGTTTGCCTGATGGTAAGCAATACGCCAGCCCATAACAATAACAGCACCACCCAGAATTTTGTTTTGCAAAATCCTGCGCGGCATTGCACTGCCCTCGTCACCCTGAGACAATTAGCTGTTGAGTCTCATAATGCCCAGTAATTTCGCTGGCTACAATGCCCTTCAAACCGGAACACAGTAATGCTTGCGCACTACTGCTTGGCGGCTAACTGTTTGTTTAACTTGTTTTATTCTGTCTACCTGCACTTTCGTATATGCGTTGTGTGCTGCTTTATCAAAATAAATTGTTTCTTTTATTTCTTTATTTCATTTCATTCATCTTAGTCTTCTATGTATTCCATGTAATATTTCTTTTATCGCAATTTTTATCAATTTTTTATTCATAATATCGCCGTTCGTGTGTGTAAGCCTTAATTCCAAACAATAGCATTACCTAATAACCAGAGTTCTGCCGTAACATTTTTCAGTCGTGAAACAATATTGAAAGGAAAAAACGCTTTTCAGTCTTCACTTTTGAATACTAAAATTATTCAGAAAAATATTACAATAACTATAGTAAAAAAGTTTTTATTTTTATACTACGTATAAAACTAATTTATTTTTGTGACAAAATCAAAATATCCTTTTAAAATCAAATTAAATAATTCATTCTTAAATCTAAGTTTTTACCAATATTCTATAAAAAATATATACAAAATTATTATGAAAAACCTAAACCTAGTGTGTTGTCGGCAGCGGGGCCGGGCCCAAACTCCCGGTGGTTAGGGCTGCAGAGCGAGGAACCTCCTGACTATACGTGCCGCGTCAAGGAGTACTGCCGCATGCATCTGACCCTTGATCCAACAATCAATATTTTTATTACCATTTTACAGATTAATTATGAATATTTTTGGGGCTGTTTTTAACCGACTGCAAAAAGGAGAAGGTTATCTGTTCGATTGTATTTTTTAATATGTTTGTTATCTCAGAACTCCGTCATTTTTGAACCGATTTGGAAAATTCATTTCGCGTGTGGTTCAGTGCTACGAAGTGGTCCTATATAAATTTCATCGATATTTGATCTTGGGCTTCGAAGTTACATTGAAGTCGGTTTTTTTTTATAAAATCTATACTTGTATTAAATGCATTTTTTTTAATTCAGTGAAAAGAGCGCGCTGTTTGGTCCTGCCTCCTGGCGGACTCTGGCATGATAACAGAAAGATTTGATTTGGCAAAACTCTAGTGACACACAAAAAAATATATACTGTTTTGATTAGGTCGAAATATATAGAATAAAGATTGGTTAGACACCTCATTATAGTCTTTAATGTGATGCAATAGTGGTGAAAATCGTTTAAACGACCCACGATCTCTAAGCAACCCTTGATAGGGGTCTAAGTTAAATTTTCGTTTAAGCAACCGTGGTTGCACCAGTTTAAATGAGCGGTAATTTTTATAACATTAATTGCTTAAATATATATACAAAATAACTTAAATATATATACAAAATATAATACAATTATTCTAAAAGGCCACCATAGGGTGGAGGGTAAAGTGCCAAGAACGCTGGCCGCATTGCCACGCTGAATGGTAATGCTGATTTTCTGAATAATTTAAATTTAAAGAAATAAAAATAATTTATTTGCCGACAAGCAGTAGTGCGCAAGTGTTCCGGTTCCGGTTTGAAGGGCATGGTAGCCAGCGAAATTACTGGGCATTATGAGACTCAACAGCTAATTGTCTCAGGGTGACGAGCTCAGTGCAGCGCCGCGCAGGATTTTGCAAAACCAAGTTCTAGGTGGTGCTATTATTGTTATGGGCTGGCGTATTGCTTACAATCAGGCAAACGACCAGCTCGTGTCGTCACATAGTTACAAAAAATATAAATAAATTAATAATAATTTAAATAAATTAAATTTTCCTCATAGTTCCTGGTTAATTTTTATTAATATTTTTGTGTGGTTATCTAGTGATTTATAAAATGTTTAAATTGATATGGACGTTGTTCTTGTTGCTGCTAAATTCTACTCAACTATTGTGTGTGAAGAATAAACATAGCGAGTGCGGATACAAGGTAAGAATAATTTTACTACAAGCAGGCCTAGCGCACTCCGCACTGTAGGTACGAAGCTACAAGTACATAGCCGGACACCGACGGCGGGTCGCGCGTCGTTACACGTGCCGCGTCAGAAGAGATAAGAGCGGCGCGATAGAAAGCGAGGCGCTCTGTAGGTTAATATGACTGGTAGGTGTGCAGCGCTACGCGAGCTGAATTGAATTTTATTGCGTCATAGCAAGAGTCGCTATTTGTTTAAATTTCTTTGCGGAGTGATGCTTCTGTCCCTTAGTATTCAGTGCTACAAGCAAGCGTTACTATGTTGCTTAAAGGGCATTGTAGCCAGCGAAATTATTGGGCATATGAGATTTAATATCTGATGTCTCGGGGTGATGAGCGCAATGCAGTGCTACGTAATTATTGACAGCCTCTGTGGTGTAGTGGTTGGGCAGGTTGGCTCAAATCTCATACATCACTGAGGTTGCGGGTTCGATTCCCGCGACGGGACAAATGTTTGTGCACAGAAAAAAAAGCGCAAGCATTTGTTTCGTGTCTGGGTGTTGTGGGACCATGGTCCTCATAGTTCCTGGTTTCCTAGATACAAGGAATCCTATGGGGCCAGGATCTATGTATATGATCGTTGGGCGTAATTTATTATTTATTTAATTCTTAAAAATTCTGAGTGGCATTGCAATTGTTACAAATAAACGTGCAACTTTGGATCCGACGCACCCGAGTTCGAATCCCGCTGGCCATTATACCACTGGCTTTCTTAAGTTATGTGCGGATTTAACACTAGCTCTAAAAACGGTGAAGGAAAACATCGTGCGGAAACCGGCATGTCCAAGAATTTATCACAAAAATTGAACGACATGTGACATCCACCAACCACACTGGGCCAGCGTGGTGGATTATGGCCCATACTCTCTATGAGAGAAGGCCCGTGTCCCAGCAGTGGGAACGTGATGGGCTGATGATGATGATGAGTTTTGCGTGAGTAACAAACATCCATTCATCCATCCTCACAAACTTTTGCATGATTGCAATAGGGGATCGGACAACTTTTCAGAAAGTGTTTTAAATTAACTACCATGAAAATATATATATAGCCATGAAAAATACTATTTCAATTAAATAACGATCTGAAAGTACCTAAAACTATGTTTAAATATTATGTTTCAAATATTGCCGCGCAAAAGGTCACCTCAAAACTTGTGATGTCATATGAAGGTAGAAAACGACAAAGTCTTCAAAATAAAATTTGCAAAGAGATTCTAATACGTTTTGTGAAGTTTGGGGACTATATTGTAGTAATGGAACTAAAAAATTAGCAAAAATACATTTTATGAAAAGCAAAAACGTAAAATAAACACAAGCTTGACTCATGGCACTTGCCTACAAATGACGTCATGCGCTGTGATTGTTGTTTCGTTTGAGATGAAGAACAGATTAAAAATGTCAGAATTATTTATTGATTTAAAAATATAAATTATTATTATTTCACAAAAATATTGATTCAATGATCTTTCTAGTTCGACGAACATTCGTTCTAACTTGTTATGTGACTTGTTATGGGCAGGCGTGGCGCTTACCTCCAGGCGAACGACTTGCTCAGTAAAATAAACAAAAATGTGTACTTTGTCGTAAAACAGCTATTCAATGGTTTGGACAATTACGTATACTCGTACCTACATACATTATGTAATTATATTTTATGTAGATATATATATATCATATTTTTTTATGGAACTGTGCCACGAGACGCAGCTCATTCATCTTATTGTAAGCAAAACGCCTGCCCATATAATAACAGTTGCAACACCACCCAGAACATTGCTATGCGAAATCCTCGCGGCTCTTTGCTCGTCACCCTGAGACGATAGCTCTTAAGTCTCATAATGCCCAGTAGGTAATTTCGCTATATACCTTTTTCAGTCATTTAGCAGATAATTCTTATTAATTTTATATGAAGCATTAACAAATGCCAAGCAAAAAAACCTTATTATATCGGAAAAAATACGACCATCTTGAGTGAACAGGTACTATCTTGGCAAGCGTGCTACACCATCGACCGCATCGTCGCTTACCATCAGGTGAGATAGTGGTCAAACGCAAGCCGATAACGAATAAAATATACCATCGGCTGGGACTTGAACCCGCCATCTCAATATTCCCTCAGCGTGGGGAGTGCTCTGCGCAAGTCGAGTGTCGATTTTTTTCTTTAGTTGACATTTGGTTTCCATGATAATCAAAATCGTAACCTCTTATTTCCTCTCTTCTAAAATGTGACCAATAGAAGGTCTGAAGATGACAGCCGGCAGCTTCCCGCATTGCTCGTAAACCACATGTTCAGCTAGCTGCTTCGTGAATGGATACGTATTGGGCAGCGAACCTAGTACCCTATAACAATGTTCAAAGTTCTTTACTCAATTTTAGTCATCACTTTATTAGTGCGTGAGTTAGATGGCGCACTTATGAACGTCAATTATTACAATGAAGATGGAGCACGTTGAACACGAAGACACCTATTCACTCTGGCCTTGAAAATACCCAGATTGTAGCTCTTTATTCAGTTTTGTCATCACAGACGCACTTATGAACGTCAGTTATTACAATGACTCTACCACCGTATCGGAAAAAGAACCACTACTCAGAAGATACGGCAAGAAACTGAGGAGCTATTTTTTTAGAGATTGTTGGTTTTCTTTCTATTATAAAACTACATGCTCCATGGTACTCCCCCACTAAATATTGTCCACTTTTCAGCAATGTCCACAAACCAGAGACGGGGCGCTAAACGTCCACCTTATTCCCCACTCGCACATGGACGCCGGGTGGGTTAAGACCTTCGACGAATATTACTATGGAAGTAAGTATAGACCAGCGTTTAAAACATGTTTTTATGAGCACTGTTACAAATAAAAAAAAATAAAAATAATAGCGATCTCAAATCGACCATTTAAAAATTTAAATGGTTAGACCGGTAGACCATTTAAATGGTTTTTCTTTCTTTTTTTTTCTTTCTTTCATTTACAGAATATCGTATTATTCTTGAACGTCAAAAAAAGGCGGACGCCTCGTCACCAAATTCAGAAGTAAAGCAATTAAGCTAAGCCGTTCCTTTCGTTCATACTCAAGCCTCACGCACACATTTACATCACCTAAAATTCAAATCCTTCTTAAGTGCAATAAAATGTTTTCTATTCTATTTGAATACAAATCAATCAAAATACTTTTTAAACTGTAAAATAACATATCTTGACTTTGAAAAAAGGTAAGCATGTCTACCCATTTCTTTCCCATACTCGGATTGAAGTCCGGGCCCAGAAAAGAAATGCGAAAACTGACTCTACCAGTGCTTCGGAAATACACCCGCTAGGGAAGATAGCACAAAGAAACTCTGCGGGATGTATTATTTTTCAATTCTTTTTTTTATCAATTAATTATTCTGTGCTATAGCAACAAAACTTGCCATTAAGGTATTCAACCGGAAAGAAACTTGTACCATCTTAATATTGACAGTTTCCTGTTATGTGTGCCGGATAAAGAAAATAAATAAATAGGATTAAATGAGGGCACATTTCATTTGTTAACCCGGCACCCGAATAGCGCCGCCTCGTCTCGAGCGGTTGGGAATTCTTTATATGAAATACAATACGGACTTATCAATTCCGTAACGTTATCGGAACGCCTCGCTCGCGAGTGTCAGTGAACCACTCGGTGACATCCCGCCGCCCGTACGATTGCCGCGCGGTGACGGCGGGTTGACAACGCGCAGGTCCCGAGTGGACCGCACGCCGCCTACGAGTGGTTTGTTTCGAAAATGTCATGCATCCGTCGACGCCGTGCCGTAAACTCGCCAACCGCGCGATGACCACCCTTGGACGAGTGGAAGCCGAGGGCTAGACGTCGTTGGTCTAGTAGGCAATAAAGATTGCAAATTTATTGAAAGGTGAAGCAAATTTATTGTATTCGTCACAAATAGCCCTCCCAGTATATATGTGAGCTTTTTTAAATACACTTTTTTAATTTCAAACGATGGAGGAGAGGCGGTGCTTCTATCAAATTTTGCCCCGGTTTGAAAAGATCCGAGGCTGCACAAGTTGTAGCTATTCGGGAACAAATAGAGCTGGTAAAGCGTTCCACTCCGTAGCAGTCCGCCTGATGAATGAATCAGCGAAACGCTTAGTACAGATCGGTGGGATTTTAATGACGTTCGGTTGAAACGACTCTATCCGCCTGGAAGCCTTAGGTGGAAAGGAGAACAAGGGATTAGTTTGTGCAGTTCCTGGGCACATTCCCCAAAGAGCAGTCTGTAGAAGAGCGACAGACACCCAACTTTCCGTCTATGTTCGAAACTTGTTCGAGAATTTTCTTTCTTTCTTCCTTCTATATAACCTGTTCTTTACTTTGCAGCAAAGACATCCATCAGTTCAGCGAACGTTCAGCTCATCTTCCATTCGGTGCTGTCTGAACTGCTCCATGATAAACGAAGGAAGTAAGTAATATACTCCTATTGTCTAGGTACCATCGCTTTGCTAGTTATGGACAGCCTCTGTGGTGTTGGGCAGATTGGCTCAAATCTCATGCGCCACGGAAGTCGCGAGTTTGATTCCCCCGACGTGACAAATGTTTGTGCAAAGAAAAAAAAGCGCATGGCTTTGTTTTGTGTCTGGGTGTTGTGGGACCATGGTCGTCATAGTTCCATGTTGTCTAATAAAAAGTATTACATGTAGAGAAAATGAGTTGAGATGGAGTTAGAGGAGAAGCACCGTAAGAAAAATATGAAGAAGTTTATAAAAGCTTGTATCTGATCTTTTCCTACAGGTTCACCTTCTCAGAAACAGCATTCTTCTGGCGCTGGTGGAAGGAACAGCGTCCTGGCACTCGAGCTACGTTCAGGTATTTTAACCGACTTTAAAAAAGGAGGAAGTTCTCAATTCCGCTGCATTTTTTATGTATGTTACCACAGAACTCTGTTATTTATAAAACGATTTGAAAAATTGGCGTTGGGTTCAGTATAGCTTCAAGGTGGTCCCATATAATTTTTATTGATATTTGACCTTGGACTTCGAAGATACATCAGAATTGAAGTCAGTTTTTTAACCGAGTTCAAAAAAGGAGGAGGTTCTCTATTCGATTGTTTTTTTAAATGTTTGTTACCTCAAAACTCCGTCATTTATAAATCTATTTGGAAAATGGTCCCATATAAATTTCATTGATATTTGACCTTGGTCTTCGAAGATACATTAAAGTCGGTTTTTTTAATAAAAAGTATACTTGTATTTTTATGGATTTGATTAATGAGACAAGCAAGTCGCTCGCCTGATGGTAAGCACCACGCCTGCCCATAACAATTGCTGTAATTGGTTTTTCATGGCGATAAAGCGTGTGTGAACAAGAGACTAAGATTACATTGAACCTTAATGGAAACTGAACCCACAATGTCTATAAGTCAAGCCGACCTGCCTAATCATTACACCATAGAAGCCGCTTTGTTCAGAACCTACTTCATTTACATAACATTTTCAGGTCGCTTGTACAAGAAGGGCGAATAGAGTTCGCCGGCGGTGGATGGACGCACGCCGACTCAGCTACTGTGTCCTATCTGCAAGCTCTTGACCTTTGGACTTGGGGGCTCAGGTACATTTTGCAGCAGCCAAATGCCTTCGAGAGAGAGTGTAACTCAGGAGAGCGAGTGTGGCTCAGCGGGAGCTAGTGCGACTTACGAACCAACGCACCCGAGTTTGAACCCCACACCACTGACTTTTTTAAGTAATGTGCGGATTTAAAAGCTTGCTCTCAAAAGCGGTGAAGGAAAACATCGTGTGAAAACCGGCATGTCCAAGAATTAATCACAATTTTTTCCTATGTTTGTCCACTATCTCGCCTGATGTGAAGCGATAATGTGGCCTAAGATGGAGCACATAGATCTAAAGAGAGACGGCAGTTGAGCGGCTGCTCAGACCCGTCTCCCCGAAGGTTCACCGAACATCATTCCGAAACACGACTAGGTCGCTTGACAGCATGGCTTTGTTCGGTGGGTGGTATTATAACCACGGCCAGAGCCTACTACTCCAAAGAGCGTAAGCGGATAATCCAAAAATTCAAGGACATGTGACATCCTCTAATACGCACTGAGCCCGTGTGGTGGATTATGGCCTATACGCTCTCTATGAGAGAAGGCCCATGTCTCAGCAGTGTGAACGTGATGAGCTGATTATGATGATGATTACAGGAAACTAAACGACACTCTCGGCCCCTGCGGAAAACCAAAAGCAGCGTGGCAGATCGATACCTATGGACACACGCGGGAACAGACGTCGCTGCTCGCTCAGATGGGTTTCGACGGACTTTTCCTTGGTAATGTTTTTTCTCAATAGTTGTAGTTAAATAAAAATAAATAAATAAATAAATACACCCAACGATCACATACATAGATCCTGGCCCCTAACTAGGATTCCCTGTATCTAGGGAACCAGTTAGTCAGTTAGTCTAGTTGTAGTAACACTTTTCTTTCTCTAATACCTTTTTCTTTTTATATAAAGCAAATCCTGTTATCCTTTTACTGGTGGTAGGTTTCTAGTATGCGGGTCGTCTGGGTGGGTACCACCGCTTTGCCAGTTATTTAGCCGCCAAGCAGTATTGCGCAAGCATTACTATGTTCCGGTTTGAAGGAGCTAATTGTCTCAGGATGACATGATGAGCGCAGAGCGGCGCCGCGCCAGATTTAGCAAAACAGAGTTCTTGGTGGTGCTGTTACTGTTATGGGTTGGCGTATTGCTTACCATCAGGCAAATGACCAGCTCGTCTCGTCATACAGTTACATAAAAAAACCATAATTGGATCTGAGACTTAATAATAAGTCAATCTAATTATTCTTAAAGCCTGTGGCTTTTATGAACTCAAATAAATAAATAAAAATAAATAAAATACATTTTCTTGTACTGACTAATGAGACAAGCAAGTCGTCCGCCTGATGGTGATGATGTCATTGACGTATCCGTCAACGGCCCTGTTAGCTTCGGTGAGATCGCAAATGACAAAACCAAATTTGATTTAGAAGTTCCTATTGTAGTGAGCACAGTGAACGCTGTGTTGGCGCACGCCTGATGGTAAGCATCCCACCTGCACATAACAATTGCAGTGCCACCCAGAACTTTTAATATAATAAAAATAACTGCGTAGCACTGCATTACGCTCGTCATGCCGAGACAAATAGTAAGTGTCATACGCCCTTGAGTTACTGTAAGTATTTTAATTCAATGTTATTAATCTTTTTTCAGGACGAGTGGACTACAAAGAAAGGGAGGCTATGATGGAAGAGGATAGAATGGAGTTCATGTGGAGAGGCAGCGATGTTCTCGGTAATTCATCATGAGTACCTATAGAGATTACGACGCCTAATTTATTTAGATAATAACTCGTTAATAAACCCGACACCCGACCAACAACGCCTCGCTGCTCGGCGTCCACTCGTTGTCCACGGGTGGTCATCGTGCGGTCGGCAGGTTGAAGAAGCGGGTTCAACGAGGTGTATGACATTTTCGAAACAAAACACTCGCGGGCGGCGCGTGGTCCACTCGGGAGCCGCGCGTTGTCAACCCGCGATCACTGCGCGGCAAGCGCACGGGCGGCGGGTTGTCACCGAGTGGTTCACTCACAAGCGAGGCGTTCCGGTGACGTTACGGAATTGGATTCCCGCGACGGGACAAATGTTCGTGTCTGGTTGTGGTTGTTGTGGGGCCGTGGTCCTCATAGTTCCTGGTTCCCTAGATACAGGTAATCCTAGTTAGGGGCCAGGATCTATGTATGTGTTGGACCTATTCATTTAAATGTGTATAGTAGTGTAGTACAGGTACGCGGCAGGTACCTTATTCATTTATTTATACTTTAGCACAAAACAGTTTTTACAAGGAGGACTTAATGGTAGTAACCAGTTTCTACCAGTCATCCAGGACGTGTAAGAAAAATGGTAGCAGTGCAATAAAGTGCATGATGGGAAATACCTTGCACTTATATAAATAATTGGTGAAGACGATTCGCACCATGACAATGTAAAATTGAATTTCCTGAAATCGAAGTTTTTATTTTTATTTTTGTACAGGCAAGATGTCCGACATAATGTCACACGCCATGTTTAATCTGTACAACGCCCCCGCTGGCTTCTGCTTCGACTGGCTGTGTGGCGACGAACCTGTTGTAGATGACGTCGACAGTCCTGCTTATAACGCTGATGTGCGGGTAAGAACGGAATAGAATAGAAAATTCATTTATTGCCAAACTGTATGCACATGAAGTATAAGTAGCACAATTAATATAAAGTATACCAACACAGAAGTAATCCGACAGAGAGCCGAAGTACCTAAAAGTAATAAAAGCATTTATTATCTTCGCAAATAGATACAAAATATAGGTCGACAATATTGTTACACCAAGTATAATAGACTCACTCTGTTTTGCAAAGACATATAATGGCTGTATTACAGGTCAGCAGGCCCGTCTCCAAGGATCTAATTAGTAATAACCTTAAAAGAAAGGATTAGCAAGCGGAAGTGGCAATGGGCTGATCATATCAATAACCGAAGACCGGGCTCAGTGGCGTTCATTAGGAAAAGCCTATGTCCAGCAGTGGTCGACTACTAACTGATGATGATGATGGTGATACCAACACACATAATGCGAAAGTGTATGTGTGTGTGGGAGGGTGCGTGTGGTGTGCGTGTGTTACTTTTTTTTCAATTAATTTCTTAACTACTAAACAAATTTTTATGGGATCTAGTGGTCATGGAATATATGAGAAGGGAAAGAGAAAAAGAAAAATTGCCGAGCCGACACCGGCCGATTCACATTCCGATCCACTATCAAGCATTTGTCGTCACAGACTACTTACTAGTTACTGCGTGTTGATTACATTTATTTGGCAATAAAAATTGATAATTTTCATCCCTTGGTCAATAATCTACTTTATTTCCCAGGTGAACGAGTTTATAACACAAATAGAACGGCAAGCAAAGTATTACGATCATGACAACATCCTGGTGACGATGGGAGGTGACTTCACCTACCAGAACGCAGCCAATTGGTTCATGAACATGGACAAACTGATCAAGTATGGAAAGACAATAAAGAAAGAAAATATTACATTGATTCATTCCGGACATCACACAACATTACACTGAACTAAAAATACTAAAATAAGGACAAAACAAAAACAATGAATACACACAAGTGAAATATTGCGCGATGTCAGGAAAAGGTTCCAACTCAGCATACGATATGGTGTTTTTAAGTATCTTAGCACTGATTATCAGTTGGAACCCTGTCCATGACATCACGAACAATCAGACGAAGACATTACAGTAACGTATGGAACTGAGCAACAAGACCAGCAAGTCGTGAATTTTAAGCCCCACGCCTGCCCATGATAATTGCAGTGCCACCCAGATCTTATATTACTATAAAAAGCACTGCATTGCGCTCATCACCCCGAGACATCAGATATTAAGTCTCATATGCCCAGTAAATTCGCTGGCTACAATCTTATCTCAATTTGCTTCACCCCACGTACCTTTATCAGTCACGTCACTTCTAGTTACTTCACGTCCCGTCTCCCGTCACCTAACGTCAACTTAGAGGGGATAGTACACAAATTTTGACAGTGCACAACCTAAACATATTGAGATTACAGAGATTAATAATCATGGTTTTTAAGATATGGCTTTTGTGTCAGTAAAACAATAATCATTCGCTGACATGGAGTACTGCATCTTAAAACTTAGGGATTATATCTTATTTTTGAAAATTGTTGTTGCCAAGATTCAATTCTCGCAAGTAGTTTGTGCTCACCCCACAGTTCACATCACGTCATTATTGTCACATCATCTCACCTAGGTCACGACAGCCTCCCTTCACCTCTCGTGATGATACATACCACGAAACAACCACAAGCGTAAATTCATTATCAACCTTGTATATTATCATTTTCATCATTTCAGCCCTCCTTCATGCCATTTGTTCCAGTCCTGTGCATTCCGCATCCATAAGTTTCCTACCCCCTTCACTATATCATCGGACCATCTGGCCGGTGGTCTGCCTACTAGTCTTCGCTCGTCTCTTGGCCACCATTCTGTAATTGCCCTGGTCCATCTATCATTCTCTCTTCTAGCCAGATGTCCCACCCACCTCCACTTTAGCCTAGCTATTCGTATACCCACACCTTCGACCGTTGTACGCTGGCGTATTTCTATGTTGGGTATGCAATCTACAAGAGATATGCCTAGCATAGCCTGCTCTATGGCCCTCTGTGCAACTTTAATTTTATGGGCGTATGCTTTTGTTAGATGCCAAGTCTCTGATTCATAGGTGAGAATGGGCAAAACACACTGGTTAAATACCTTGGTCTTCAGGCACTGTGGTATCTTAGATTTTAGGTCGTCTTCCATCTTTCCTACCTTGTGTATAAATAACTATTATTTACACTGTCTGCGCATGAACCTATACTCCCACGGCGAGGGGGCGAGGGGGGCACCAGCCGCGGGTCGCGCACGCACACCTATCTGGGACCGCGCCCGGCGTCGCTCGCGTTCTCTTATATTTCTTTATAATATTAATAAGTAACGTTCAACATTATACCAGTCTATCATACAGTCCACTTGTTTTACTTCACCCGTAAGGTACAACACAGTTATAATAATGTATTGTATTATTTCAGCCATGTAAACACACATCCGGCTAATATGTCCGACATAAACATATTCTACTCGACACCATCGTGCTATCTGAAGGCTATTTATTTGTATGGGAGGCGGGACAAGGCTATCTACACCGAAAAGGTTAGTTTTTACAACACCAATGTTCATCAGGTTCAAATCTTGGAATTATTTTTGACTCATAGACACACAGTCGTCACTTCATTTTTTTATAATCGCAACAAACTAAAGTTACCTACAACAAATTTACAAATATTAGGAAAAAGTCAAAATTTTAGATTAGTATCAATATACAACAAAATCCCTGAATACCTAAAAAACGAAACTAGATACAACGAATTCTGCAGAAAACTTAAATCTTATCTAATTAAAAAATGTTATTATTCCGTAGATGAATTCAAAAGTGACAAGCATGTGGAAAGAAATGACTCAATTCCGTGACACTATAATGACATATAAAATATACTGACTTTAATAAAACATAAATCAATATAAATTAAAATGACTAAATGTACTCTCGCACTGACTTGCAAACGCCCTTACAGGGCTCATGTACCAACATAAGATGTAATTTAAGACCTACATGATAAATATATGTACATGAATGCAATTAATAATAATAATATAAGATAGATCTACGTTTGACCACTATTTCGCTTGATGTTAAGCGACGACGTGACCGAAGATAAAGCACGTAGATCTAAAAGATACGTATTCACTCTGGCCTTGAAGATACGCAGATTGCAGTTATCAGGAAACAGAGAAGACGGCAAGAAGTTTCATTCCTTAGCAGTACGAACTATAACGTGGAATCACAACACAACGCTTCACCCTTTCTAATGTTATGTAGTATGTATTATATTAACCATAAAGCCACTCGAAAAATAAAACTTACATTCTCTTTCTTGTCCTCGTAGTTCCTGGGTCCAGACGAGATATATCTGTGTTAACCTTCTGTGGTGTAGTGGTTGACATGTTGACTTAACTCATACACCACCGAGGTTGCGAGAAATGTTTGTGCATAGAAAAAAAGCGCAGCCATTTGTTTCGTGTCTGGGTGTTGTGGGAGAATGGTCTTCATAGTTCCTGGTTCCTTAGATACAGAGAATCCCAGTTAATGGCCAGGATCTATGATGTGATCGTTGGGTGTATTTCTTTATTTATGTATGTAATGGGTGGACGTTTATTCCAGGGAGATGAACTACCGTATGGAAGCGACGCTTCTACTTACTGGACAGGGTTCTACACATCCCGGCCGAGTCTGAAGTATTTTTCTCGAAGAGCGCATGTGTTTCTTCAGGTTCGTATTGAAATACCGTTGACTCACTGACTTACTGACTCATTTACTTTGAAAGAAGAATGTATTCGGGTCTCTTTGGATTAACCTTGATACGTCATGTCAAACTATAAAGGACATAACTCATTACCCGAAACCCGATGACGCTTCGCCGCCTGGTGTCCACTCGTCCACGTGTGGTCAAAGCACGGTCGGCGAGTTGACGGCATGATTTTTTTTTATTAAACTGAATAATGATACGAGCAAGTCGTACTTGCTTGTACTGCGTGCTAATCTATCTACTTTCTGTTATTTTTTAAAGATTTTTTTTTTAATGTGGCGAGCATGTCGTTCGCCTGATGGTAAACAACACGCCTGCCTACGGTTGCAGCACCACCCAGAACTTTGTAAAAGTTATATTTTTCTAAATTTCCAGGTTTTGAAACAGCTGTCAGTCATCTCAAGAAGCGGCGACTCTTATGAACTTCACCTTTTGAGGCACGCTGTAGGCTTGGTTCTGCATCATGATGCTATTACAGGTACGTCATCATCATCATCCTCAGCAGCCCATTATGTCCCCACTGCTGCGACACGGGCATTTTCTCATAGAGAGAGTATAGGGCATAAGCTTTGCTAGCCCAGTGCAGGTTGGAGGATGTCACATGAAAATGTTTGTGATTAATTCTTGGACATTATTGCCGACGCACTGGCCATATTATTTTTAAATTTAGAACTTTTATAGTTTTTGGAATTATATTTTTTGTTTTTTGGTTGATTACACATGTCAAAAGAAGTGGTAGATTTTTCTTGAAATTTTCAAAATATTATTAATTATATGTGCTCTAGCCGCGTGGCCAACAGACATGCTGGTTTCAATATATTTTCCTTTACCGTATGGTATGGGCTACCGCTCGAGGTTTTCCCGCTGAGCTATAATATGGGGCACTCTAAAAGAAGGGTGAAAAGGGTCCTTAAAGGTAGACAACGCACCAGTAATGCCCCGAGTGTTGCAGGTGTCCATAGGCGACGGTAACCGCTTACCGTCCAGGCGGGCCGTCTGCTTGTTTGTCTATTAGTACAAGTAAACGTTTTATCAAACAAAAAAACCGACTTCTATGTATCTTCGAAGGTCAAGGTCAAATATCGATGAAATTTTATAGAGCGAGTGTGGCTCAGCGGAAACTCATGCGCCTTTTGATCAGACGCAACTGGGTTCGAATCCCGACTCGGCCCTGCACCAATGACTTATAGTTAAGTGCATATTTTGCACGCTCGCTCTAAAACGGTGAAGGAAAACATCGTGATGAAACCCGCTTACGCGCTTTGGAGTGGTAGGCTCAGGCCGTGGTTGTAATACCACCCACCGAACAAAGCCATGCCGTCAAGCGACCTAGTCGTGTTTCGGGATGATGTTCGGTGAACCATCGGGGAGACGGGTTTGAGCAGCCGTTCAACTGTTCTCTCTCTAGATCTATGTGCTCCATCTTAGGCCACACCATCGCTTCACATCAGGCGAGATAGTGGCCAAACATAGATCTAATAAGGGTAAAAAAAAATAAAAAATTAAACGTGACCACTTCGTAACTATACCTATTGAACCCAACCATTGAGGAATGACACTATAGAGTCCTCGACAGCGTAACACTTTTGGAAAGCAATAGTTTTTTGACAGTAATTTTGGAGTGTTTACCATACCTATGAAAAATTCTCCCATTCGCTTGAATGAAAATATAACGTGTTCTGCGTTGCATTGCAGCCACTATAACTTCAGAAGTTCGTGGTTGGTCTGTAAAAGGTAGGACATCTGTACTATTCTGTACCCCAGAGTGAAGAATAGGGAAATAGGGAATATGCATATGTTGTCGAAAAATCTAGAAATTACTTTTTATGATAGACTCCTGTAAACAGATCAAAAGGTGAAGGTCTCTTTTAGGTGGCCGAGTAATGAATACGTTCTAGCGTGGCCACAGAATAATAGTATAGATTTCCTACCTTTTACAGACCAACTACCTACGACTTTCTGAAGCTATAGTGGCGGCGATACAACTCAGAGCTCGAATGACATTGCGGTAACTACATTTCCTTACGGTATGCTTCTTATGCAATCATTAATATTTTGTTGTTAACCAGGTTTTATCTAGGATTAAACCAGTCAGGTAAATAAAATAATCAAATAAAATATATAACACATTTATACAATATACATACATTAATTATTTCCATACAGGTAAAATTTACAATAGAAGAACTAGTATTTTGACATAATTTACAAGACTGCAGCACAACTGATACTTAGGATATAGGTAGATAGATAAACACAATGTTAAAAAAATACACTTGAAGTATTCTAAATAGCACAGTGTCTCAGTTAAATGTCATACTGTCGGAGTAGATCACAGACGTACTTATGAAAGTCAATTATTACATTGACCATACCACCGTATTGGATAGCACTAACTATACATAACTGTCAATTCACTACACTAACCCGAAACGGTTTGTCCTTTTGTGTCCTGAACAGCCTTGACGTTCACATGATGATGAAGTCTACGTTCATGAACTCGTTCTCACTATGTGGCGTTAATTAGGATTAGAAATCCGAGATTCGTTGCTTACATTTTTATTGTAGGATTGTGATCCATCAATGGAATTGGATGATTGGCCATAGTAATCGACAGCAAGGTCCTGTAAGATAAATTTATTACACAAAATAAGAACTTATTTACAACATATGTTCTTACATAAAAGGCGAATGCCTTTACTATTAAAACAATTCTACTCTCTTCTTACTAAACTTTAACTTTTTAATTTCAAATTAAATAAAAACTATAATCATTAACTACTTTTATTACCTATATCTTAATTAAATGGTTTAAGAATGCACAATTTTAATACATTTAACATTTTACACAAATATGCAATTTGTTACCCGACGTAATGGGAACTGAAATGTTTATACGATGGCCACACTGACACACGAAACTGGTCAATGTTGTTTTAATAAAATAACACCGAAAACTGAATATATCAAGCCAAATGCAGGTTCTAATTGTCGAACCCGATGTATAGTTACATCCACATAAATTATAGTTACCGAAAAACATCAATAAACACAAGAAAAACACAAACGTTTGAAAACTTAATCTTTCAGTACAATTTTCACTTCACCATGAATGGAACACCCGAATATTTTTTCACATTTAATTCTAAATTGTTTCTAGTACACATTCACAAAGATTCACTTAAAAATAATAAAAAATACCACAACACAAATTAAAAAACCACAAGCCGACCCTGCCGGGCCACTATTTTGACTTAACATGTCATGGCCAATGTTAAGAAAATGGGTTACGCGATAGAGACAATATGATAATAGTTGTACCTCGTTCTTTATAAGAGCCTGTTGTATAGCGCTATCCTTTTTTAGGTCGGAAAACTTCGTAATTATCCCTCTATAGTGTAAGACCTCAATGAACCCAACGCAAAAAGATTTTTTCCAAATCGGTTTATAAATGACGGAATTCTGAGGTAACAAACATAAAAAAAGAAAAAAAGAAAAGAAAAGAAAAAATACAATCGAATAGAGAACCTTCTCCTTTTTTGAAGTTGATTAAAAAAAACCTTTTTAGAGCGTGTGTTAAATCCGCACATAACTTAGGAAAGTCAGTGCTATTATTTATTCTCTGTCAGTGGTGCGGTGCCAGCGGGATTCGAACTCGAAAGTTTGTATGTGTGTTTGTTCCCTCTTCACGTCGCAACGGCTCCACGGATTTAGATGAAACTTGGTATAGTGATACTCTAGATCCTGGAATATCACATAGGATACTTTTAGTCCCCAAATGAAACCGCGGGACGCAGTAATTTGATATTTTGTTTCAGGCACCGCCCAGCAACATGTAGCAAACGATTTCGTACGAACACTGAGCGAAGCGGTCGAAGTTTGTTCGAAGAAAGTCTCCAATTTGCTGAGGTAGACATCCTAATAATATTTGAATGCAAAAACTTTGTGAGGATGGATTAATGGATGTTTGTTACTTAATCACGCAAAAACTCGTCATCATCATCAACCCATCACGTTTCCACTGCTGAGATACGGGCCTTCCCTCTTAGAGAAAGTATGGACCGTAATCCACTGGCCCAGTGCAGGTTGGTGGATGACACAAGTCCTTGAATTTTTGTGATTAATTCTTGGACATGCCGGTTTCCTCACGATGTTTTCCTTCACCGTTTTTAGAGCGAGTGTGCAATCCGCACATAACTAAGGAAAGTAAGGGGTGCAAGACCAGCAGCCACGCAAAAACTGCTAAACAGTTTTCAATGAAATTTGTCCTGTTACTTTTTTTACTTTAAATACACGTCTCCTTTATAAATGTCAAAATGTCCTTAGGTACTTATATACATACGCAAGTAAGGGAAGTATTTCCTTTTGAGCACCTATTGTTTTGAGCATCAATTGGGGATCGGACAGTAATCAAGAAAAAATCTAAAATGTAGTTAGAACGAATGTTCGTCGAACCAGAAAGATCATTCAATCAATATTTTTGTGAAATAATAATGATTTATATTTTTAAATTAATAAATAAAATCTAATAATTACATTATGAGACATTTTTAATCTGTTCTTCATCTCAAACGAATCAACAATCACAGCGCATGACGTCATTTGAAGGCAAATGCCGCGAGTCAAGCTTGCGTTTATTTTACGTTTTTGCTTTTCATAAAATGTATTTTTGCTAATTTTTTCGTTCCATTACTACAATATAGTCCCCAAACTTCACAAAACGTATTAGAATATCTTTGTAATTTTTATTTCAAAGTGTTTGTCGTTTTCTACCTACATATGACGTCACAAGTTTTGATGAGACCTTTTGCGCGGCAATATTTGAAACAAAATATTTAAACATAGTTTTAGGTACTTTTAGAGCGTTATTTAATTAAAATATTATTTTTTATGGCTATATATATTAATTGTAGTTAATTTAAAACACTTTCTGAAAAGTTGTCCGACTCCTATTGAGCACCAATTATATTAAAAGGTGCAAAAGGAAAACTTTATGTAACTTACATTTTTTTTTATATATTGGTACTATTGCAATTTTTAGCATATTAACTCCGACTTGGGGCGGCAGTAGAAGGTCTAAGAATAGCCCGCAATTCGTAGTGTGCCACCAGCTTAACATCAGCCAGTGCCGAGTAAGTATCATCATCATTATCATCTTCATCATCATCAACATCATCAACCCATTACGTTCCCACTGCTGGGACAAAAGGATCACATAAAAATATAGTAACATTGTTAAATTACATAAAACAGACTATTCATACAATTCTGCCCAAAATAAAAAAGGGAATCAAATTTTTACACTTCGTGATTTCTTTCCTTTCCTTCCGTCTTTTATTCCTTCATTCATTGATTCCTTTCATCTTTTCTATCATTTACTCTATCAATCAGTTGATAAATGAATTAATCAATCAATCAGTTTATGAATGGCATTAATTAATCAATTTATGAATAGAGTCGTCAAATTTTTACTTTCTTCTCTGTTTTTTTCTTTTAATCAATCAATTGATGAATGGAATGATTTTCCCAATATTCTATTCAATAAAATCTTTATTCAATACTTCCTTCTTTCCTTCCTTCATTCCTTTTCTCCTTCCTTTTGTCGTGGATCATGGAAAGGAAAAAATATTATAAAAATAAATAATTGTAATTCAGTTCGCAGAATCGCAAGACGCCCTCTTGATTCTGGTATACAATCCATTGAGCATAAAGACCTACCACTACGTGCGGTTGCCGGCGATTGCTCTGCACTACTCTATAAGAGATTACAATGGTAAGTCAAGTGGTAGGTAAGTCTTGCTGTTTATTTAGATACCTCTAGCAACTAGCTATGACCCGTGACTTCGATTACGTAGGCGGAATGGAAGTTGAGAGCTTTGTTTTGTTTTTATGTTACTGACTGATGAGATGAGCAAATCGTTCGCCAGATGGTAAGCGTCACACCTGCCCAAAACAATTGCACTGCCACCCAGAACTTTAAATACCATAAAAGCACGGCGTAGCACTGGATTGCGCTCATCACCCCGAGACATCAGATATTGAATCTGACATGCCCATAATTTCGCTGGCTACAATGCTCTTCAAACCGGAATACAGTCTTGTTTGCGCACTACTGCTTGTTGGCAAATAACTGGCAAGGTGGTACCTACCCAGACGGCCTCCCACATACGAGAGACCTATCACGAGTAAGCTACGCTATGAGCGCTATACATATTAAAAATGAATCACGTCTTTCAGATGAAGAAATCGAATACCAGCTCAACTCCCTCCCAGCGGCCACGATCAACCTGCCAGGCCGGTCTTCCATCGCCATCCAAGAGCTCTGGTTCGAAGCCGAGAACATCCCACCGCTGGGCTACACGGCGTACTATGCGGCGCCTGTGAGAGACCAGCTGGTAAGTTTATTTATTTATTTATTCAATGCTTTTCATAATGTAGGTAGGTACAACAGATGGTCAATTTGTAATCAGTTCACTAAAGACCCTGTCGGCCACGCAATCTAGAAGCGCGGAAGACTGCTTTTAAGTATAAAAAATATATAGTAAAATTATCAAAATAATAATAATAATAGGCCAGGGGCGACTTTGTGGCGAATAGACGGTGCGTAGCGGCACAAAGCCTTAACCCGAGATTTTCCCTGGGGCGAGTATTTGTTTCGGGTCTGTGTGTTGTGGGATGGTCCTCGTAGTTCCTGGTGCCCTGGATACAGGGAATCCTAGTTAGGGGCCGGGATCTATGTATTGGATCGTTGGGCGTATTTATCCATTTCATTTTTTTTATGCTTAATAGATTTATGTTTGGCCACTATCTCGCCTGATGTGAAGCGATGATGTGGCCTTAGATGGAGCACAGACGAGAGAGACGGCAGTTGAGCGGCTGCTCAGGCCCGTCTCCCCGATGGTTCACCAAACAACATCCCGAAACACGACTAGGTCGCTTGACGGCATTGCTTTGTTCGGTGGGTGGTATTATTTATGAATAACTTGTCTTAACTATTTTCTAGGAGGAAAACAACTACAAAAAATCATCGCAATCCGGCTCTAATGCTGCTGATCAAGAGTTGGTGCCTTATATTTCCAATGAGGTAAGAATGCACCACAAGAAAGCAATTTTCAAACAAGATACGTTTTAGCAAACAAAAAACTGACTTCAATGTATCTTCGAAGTCCAAGGTCAAATATCGATGAAATTATATGGGACCACTTCGTATCTATACTGAACTGAACGCAAAAAGAATTTTTCAAATCGGTTCATGAATTGAGTTCTGAGGTGACAAACATAAAAAAAATACAATTGAATAGAGAACCTTCTCCTTTTTTGAAGTCAGTTAAAAATAAACCACATTTTGAGTATTTGAAAAAAATTGCAGTAGTAATTGATTATTAACAAGTGAATTAAAACTAAAATTAAAAAAACCCCGACAAAAACCTATAAAAAGTAAAAAACGGCTGAACCGATTTTGATAAAACATTTTTAAGAGCCACCGCTAGAAAACCTGCTTTAAAAAAACCGCAACCAAATCGATTCACCCGTTTAAGAGCAACGGTGCTACAGACAGACACACATAATGGTCAAAATAATAACACTCCTTTTTGCGTCTGGGGTTAAAAATTGTTTGTCACCAGTTCGAATAAAGCAACTCCAGTGCCTCGTAATCATATGAGACATAATATCTAATTGCCTGGAAGAGATCGCTTTTAGCGATAAATCCGCCCATTGTACTTTAGCTTTTAAGTTATTTTCATGTACCTACTGATTATTTTTGTTTGGTGTACAATAAAGCTTAAATATCTAATGATTTTTATGTCTCGGGGTGACGAGCGCTATGCAGTGCTACGCAGTACTTTTTACGGTATTAAAGTTCTGGGTGGCACTGCAATTGTTATGGCCGGCGTCGCGTTGACTTTGACTATAAAGCGAACGAATTATATCTATTAAAAAAAAGTATTTATATATATATATATATATATATATATATACACATATACATATACATATACATAACACCTACCTCAGTGCAGGCTAGATTTATATAAGAGAAATGTACATATAAATGCCATTAAAGTATATAATAAATTACCGAATTCATTTAAAGACTTACCTTTGACTAAATTTAAAAGAAAACTGACTCAATGGCTTGCGAAAAACAGCTTTTATGACTTAAATGGATATATGACTTTTAAAAACACCTAATTATAAATTAACGTTAATGTTTAATTTTATATAATTAAGTTAATTTCAAAAAATTGATCACTAATTTGACATTTATTAGACTAATAATATTTTGACATTTTCATTTTTTTAATTTATTAATTTGTATATATATAATAATTTGTTGGCATATGACATTTTATGTAATTGAAATAATTAGTAAGACAAGTTATTGCACACCGTTGTCATGGTAGAATGTAAGGACTTATTTTTTTAGAATTTTATCACCTTTATGTACTATATTCTCGCAATAAATGATTTGATTGATTGATTGATTGATTATATATATATATATATATATATATATATATATATATATATATATATATATATAACCAAACCATTCTTTTTTCAGTACCTAAAAGTGACAATAGACAAGACGACAGGTCTGCTGGAATCGATCCAGCACATGGACGGACTAAGGGTGCAGGTGTCTCAGAACTTCTACTCGTACAGCCAGAGCCGGCAGGGGCTGCAGTCTGGGGCGTACTGCTTCCGCCCCGACCAGCCGAGGCCTGCAGCGGTACGTGAGGGAAACTACTTACCCCTATTCCCCCTCCTTTAATCTTTCCTCTGAGAAATGAGATAGATTAGAATGTAATAAAATGGAATGGGATGGAATGGTGATTGAATGGGGTGGAATGGCGTGGATTAGAATGGACTGAAATAGAACCTCAAAAAGTGGCTCGTTGATCAGTCCTTTTTTTTTACGCCTTATAGATCTATGTTTGGCCACTATCTCGCCTGATGTGAAGCGATGATGTGGCCTAAGATGAAGCACATAGATCTAGAGAGAGACGGCAGTCGAGCGGCTGCTCAGACCCGTCTCCCCGATGGTTCACCAAACATCATCCCGAAACACGACTAGGTCGCTTGACGGCATGGCTTTGTTCGGTGGGTGGTATTACAACCACGGCCAGAGCCTACCACTCCAAAGCGCGTAAGCGGGTTTCATCACGATGTTTTCCTTCACCGTTTTAGAGCGAGCGTGCAAAATCTGCACTTAACTATAAGTCATTGGTGCAGGGCCGAGTCGGGATTCGAACCCAGGTGCGTCGGATCGAAAGGCGCACGAGGTCCCGCTGAGCCACACTCGCTCTAAAAAGAGAGTCCTACTATAAATTTAAGGATATAATGACTGCGTATTGATTATTTATAAGAACTGAACTGAACTGAACTGAACCGAACCGAACCGAACTGAACCGAACCGAACCGAACCGAACCGAACCGAACCGAAATGAACTGAATTGAACTGAATTGAACTGAATAGAAAAGGATATCATCGAGTTCTTATTTGAATTATGAAATGGAGTATTTTTTATCCCCCCAAAGCCTTTAGGGCTGTTTTTGCCCGATAACGGGAAAGCCAAAAGTAAGGGTAACGTTTATATTGATGTATATGTTGCACCGTAGCTAAACTCAACAAGTCATTAAAAAATGATACCACATTAGTAATTTGCATTCGTGTAAAGCCGGGGCGGGTCGTTAGTCTATACTGTAATATTATAAAGTGGAAAGATTTTTTTTTTTATACCGAATAGGCTCCGAAACTACTGGACCGATTTTTATAATTTGTTCACCAATAGAAAGCTAAATTGTCAGAAAATAATATAGGATATAATATATTTTCAAAAAGGTAATGATCCTTAAGAAAATTGCAATGACGTAATCCAAAGCAGCGAAATATTGCCTATAAAATTCATTAATTGGCGTGCGCTGAGAAAACTATTGATGATACATAAAAATGAAGTGCTACATGAGTAAATTATTCATCTATATTTATACATACAATAAAATCGTAAAACCCGAAAAATCTGTACATGATATTTGAAAAAAATCAACTACAACTCGTGTCTCTTTAAGTCTAGAGTGAATATGCATCTCATGGGCAAGCGTGTTCCATCTTAGGTAGCAGCTTCGCTTGTCGTCAAACGTATGCCCAATAAAAAACTATAAGTAGGTAGTCCACGCGATCGAAGTAGGAAAATTAACTAGATATATAACATTTTCTAAGTCCCTTAATACGAGTAAGTCACCTCAATAACATGACGATATAGACTAACTTAGTAATTTGAGTTTAACTTAAGCTGCTAATTAAAGAATATGTATAAATAATATGTGTTATTGTACATTATCAACAAAAAAATCTACATCAACAGTAAACTATAATTAACGCGAACAAAGTCACGGGCAACAGCTAGTGTTTAATAAATTTTTATTCGTTCCAGGTGACAGAGCGTGCGCAATACAACACAGTGAAAGGGAATCTCGTCAAGGAGATCCGACAGAGGTTCACGGATTGGATATCACAGGTAATAGTGAGTTTTATCGCTACCACAGAATAATAAGGGACAGAAGCATCACTCCGCAAATAATTTAAACAAATAGCGACTCTTGCTACGACGCAATAAAATTCAATTCAGCTCGCGTAGCGCTGCATACCTACCAGTCATATTAACCTACAGAGCGCCTCTCTTTCTATCGCATAGCTCTTATCTCTTCTGACGCGGCACGTGTAACGACGCGCAACCCGCCGTCGGTGTCCGGCTTTGTACTTGTAGCTTCGTACATACAGTGCGGAGTGCTCTAGGCCTGTCACTACTAGATCTATCTTCTTCTCTCGTGTGTGTGGTCAACCCTGGTGCGGGAGTTGTTAGCCCGCCTGAAGGCCTCCAGCTTGATGTTATGTTATAATTATACTTAGTATTGATAATAGTAAAATCAAAATTAATAAAAAATAAAATAAGTACAAATCTTACTATAACCTTTGTATTCTGTGCTATAACGCGTTGTCAACCCGCGGACACCTTGCGGCAAACGTGCGGACGGCGGGTTGTCACCGAGTGGTTCACTCGCGAGCGAGGCGTTCCGGTGACGTCACGGAATTGATGAGTGTGTATATATCAGAGAAATGGAGAAGTATGGAATTTCATGTAAAGAATTCCCAACCGCTCGAGGCGAGGCGGCGCGGGTCGGGTGCCGGGTTGACAAATGCGGCCTTAAGCCACTTGAGGATTGCAGGTCGTTCACCTAATGGGAATCAACATCCCTGTTTGTACCGTTCATAAACGAGCTGCAAGTCTAGTCATTCAATTACATAAAAAAACACATGTTAAGTCTGAATCAATTTCGATATAATAATAAAAAGTTGTATCAACTGCAGGTGATTCGAGTGTACCGAGGCGAAGAGATAGTGGAGCTAGAATGGACCATTGGCCCCGTGCCCATCGGGTAAGTTGGTTAAGGAGAACGTAAGAAGTTTTGATTTTGAATAGCCGGGTTCTAATCGCGCGGCAGAATCACGATCCACACGTCGAGACGCGTTCACACCGACCGCGCGTTTCGATCATGATTCTACCGCGCGCGTTGAAGTGGACGTGGATCGGCTGGTGTGAACCCGGCGAATGAAGTGTCACTCGCTCGCACTTGCGTGAGCTGTTGGGCTTACGCAGCTAAGTGTTGAGCTTAACTCTATTGCTGCTGTTTTTGTATTTTTGTGGTGATATTGTGTTTTAATCTAAACTCTATAGTCTCTATACAGTACTCTCTGTACAGTTTGGCAATAAATCATTTCTTTCTTTTCTTTTCTTTTCTTTTCTTTTCTTTTCTTTTCTTTTCTTTTCTTTTCTTTTCTTCTTTTTTCTTTTCTTTCTTTCTGTTCTTTCTTTCCCTCTGACGCATTCACGAAGCATGCAGTTACGGAAAGTTTTTGGAATGAAAATGAGGATCATGGTTCCCGTAAGGCGTCAAGACGGTATTCCGAAGATGCAGGATCGAACCCTGCCCGAGCAATATAATTTAGCTTCCTTTTCATCTTTTTTTTCTGATTATTTAAAATCTTAGGGATACATTTTGGAATAATTTGGATTATTAAACTTATTTTAATGATTCCTGCGTCACAGAACTGACCTCGGGAAAGAAGTCGTAAGCATTTTCAAGACTAACATCAGCAACGGTGGAGAATTCCACACCGACTCCAACGGACGGCAGATGATGAAGCGAAGCTGCTGGAACGAGTCGGCTGGTAAGATAGTTCATTCGTTCTTTACTTCTTTCGTTCGATTGAACTACAAAACGAATCGTTCACTGCGACTTGTCTAAAAATATGAGCAATTTTAGTGAATTATTTACCTCTAACGAACTGAAAATTATTTATTTATTGTGACAATAATTATTACTATACAAATAACAAAATTGAATTTATATAATAGAATGTCAATAACATAATAAAAATGTCAGTAATGTATAATAATATGAATGTCAGCAATCCGTATAATGTCATTCATCGCTATCTTCACTACTATCAGAGTTACTAGTATTGGTCCATTGGTCTAGACTGGTGGATGTTATGGAACCAAGGTCCTCGTAGTTCCTGGTTCCCCAGATACAGGGAATCCTAGTTAGGGGCCAGGATTTATGTATGTCATTATTAGAAGTTGTAAAAATTACCTAATCACTATCATCAATGCAGTTAACAAAATAAAAGTACCAGAGGCCCTTAAAATATATACCTTACAGACTAGCATATATACAAATGATAATACACTATACACTAGGATAAGGGGCATTTCGGTGTAGCCTCTCTGTAGCGCCGGAATACTTCCCTCGAACTCTTTTAAGTTACTGTTCCTGCCGTTGAAAGGTTCATTACCCGCCAAGCTCTTAATTTCTAGTGAACCAGCAAAAGAAGCCGGTGCCAGCGTGCTACTACCCCGTCGTGTCCCGCATTTGCATCACTTCTCTGAACAGCAGCGCTACGATGTGTGTCCTCACCGACAGGGCTCAGGGCGGGACCGGATACAACGCAGGAGAGATCGAACTAATGGTAACTCGTTCATTTTTAGTTCATTCATCCTTTTGGTCTATTTTTTTTAACAACTTTTATTAATTATTTAGTTCATTTGTTCTTCAGTTGATTACTTATTTCATTAATTAGTTTTTTCTTAAAAGGCCTACTTATTTAACATTTTACATTCATTCGTTCTCTTAATCTTTTGAGTATCCGGGCTACAAACATTATAAAAAACTAACTTCTGATGTTCTTTTTCTGGACCTAAAGTAGTAAAAATCTGTTCAGTAGATTTAGCGTTATTGAGTTACAAACATCCATCCATCCATCCATCCTCGCAAACTTTTGCACTTAGAATATTAGTAAGATAGTAGGTTAAAGGAAAACGGTCAAAAACATCTAAATCTCAATTTTAGCAAAAAATGAAACTGTATTGTAAGATATTTGAAATTCATTTCCAACAGGGATTCGAAGCTGTTTTTAACCTGTTTAAGGTTTATAAAATGTTAGATATATATGAAAAGTTGTAAAATTTATAAAAATAAATAAAAAAAAAAAAACCGACTTCAAAAAGGAGGATGTTCTCAATGCGATTGTATTGGGTTCAGTACGGGTTCGAGGTGGTCCTATATAATTTCATTGATGTTCGACCTTGATTGATAACGCTTTATTGTACGCCAAAAACATAACAAGAACAAATAAAAATGGAACTTAATTTTTTTTTTGTACAATGGGCGGTCTTATCGCTAATACGCGATCTCTTCCAGACAACCTTCGGATAAAGAGGATTTGAGAAACGACAAAAGACAGTGGTGTACTTATATAATAATAACTTCACCTTGGACAAAGATACATCAGACATGAAGTCGGTCATCATCATCAGCCCATCACGTTCCCACTGCTGGGACACGGGCCTTCTCTCATAGAGAGAGAATGGGCCATAATCCACCACGCTGGCCCAGTGCGGGTTGGTGAATGTCACATGTCCTTGACTTTTTGTGGAAAATTCTTGGACATGCCGGTTTCCTCACGATGTTTTCCTTCACTATTTTAGAGCGAGTGTTAAATCCGCACATAGCTTAAAAAAAGTCAGTGGTGCGGGGTCAGCGGGATTCGAACTCGGGTGCGTCGGATCGAAAGTCGCACGAGCTCCCACTGAGCCACACTCGCTCTCGAAATGAAGTCGGTATTTTTTATAAAATGTATACTTGTTTTTTCACCTATGTTTTCCCACTGCTGGGCAAAGATCTCCCCTAAGCTAAGCCTAAAAAAATAATAGCCCTATAATAATAACTATATGACATTACCAGGTACATAGGAGATTGCTGACCGACGACGGCTTCGGTCTGGAGGAACCGTTGAATGAGGAGGCGCATGGCGTTGGCTTAGTGGTTAAAGGGACTCACAGGATCGTGTTGGGAAATTCGAAGCATAATGGTAAGAAATCACAAAGTGACGAGCGTAGTGCAATGCCGCGGGGGATTTTGAAAAACAGTTTCTGGGTGGTGCTGCAACTGTTATGGGCAAGCTTGGCGCTTGCCATCAGGCGAACGACTTGTTTGTCTTGTTTTAATAAAAAATATTTCCCACCAAGAATATTTTCTTCTAAATAACCCCATCGAATAAAATCGTAAGATTTTGAGAAAAAAATTAAAAAAAAAATCTTCCACTTTCATTATGCGCACTGCTAACGAGTGGAACTCCCTGCCAGAGTCAGTCTTTCCCGATAGCTACAATCTAGGAATCTTTAAGTCTCGAGTTTTTTTTTATTGAAAATACATTTTTCAAGACAAGCTTTTAATAAATTTGTAATCGGAACATCGAGCTGATTAAAATGAGCCTAAACACTAGTCGTTTACGATTATCCGTCAAGGAGTTCCATTGCCCACCTTCCGTGTCCATCTTCGGATCAGGCTGTCATCGGACTTTGACAAGATGCAAAATTTTAACACCTTACGATACGAGGAAGTGGTTCTGATTCAACTTACATGATTTGACTCAAACATGGCATGTTCAATAAAAGCATGTAATTAAAAGAAATCATGATATTCCAGTAGACGACTTGACAATATCCGAGCGGATGTCACTGGTCGCTCGGCGCTGGGAGATGGAGCCGTGGCTGTTCCTCGCTGCTGGAGACAAGGTCGGCAGAAGGAAGTGGCAGAACGTCAGGAACAAACGGGTAAGTTCCCACAGTCAGTACAACCTGGACGTCTTAGGATCAAGTAAATTCAAATTACGCGTTAAGACCGTAAAAGCATACTATACTTTTTGTAATTACATAGAAGACAAAGATGCTTGGATCATTCCACGACTGCAAAGTAGCCAACTGGTACATTATAAACATAACATTGTAGAAAATCAAAAAATCGTAACAAAATCTCAAAAAAATGCTCCTCAGTTTCTTGCCGTATCTTCTGAGTAGTGGTCCTTTTTCCGATACGGTGGTAGAGTCAGGGTGAAAATTTGACGTTCATAAGTACGTCTGTGATGCCAAAAATGAATAGAAAGATTCTTATTTGATTTGAATGATCAACTTTATCTATATGTACTTGCAGTACTCCGCGCTGCGTCTCCACGGCTTGCCAGCTCACATCCATGTGCTGACACTGGAGCCGTGGAAGGCAGGGTCCGTGCTGCTGCGGCTAGAGAATACTCTGGAGACTGCCAACAGAGGTGAGCGAACTCACTGAAAAGTGTTAGCGATGATGGTACCAGCGAGGGTCATCATTTTGGAGCGAAAGTGGCTGATTAGTGATTTATGCGCTTTTTGACCATGCGCAGCGAGCTCGAACCCCAACTCGGATCAATTACTCACGCTTATACATCTTTTATGTTTCCGTAATCTCGCCTGATACTTTGACGAAGTGGCCGAAGATGGACCACATAAATCAGTCAAGAGACGGCAGTTTAGAAACTGCTCAGATCCATCCCCCTAATGGTTCACCGAAAATCATCCTAAAACACGTGTTCCCATTGAGCCACACACGCTTGATAAAGAGAGATAAATATTTTAATGAAAAAAGCATACTATATGGCGCGTCAACGGGTATTACCCCTTCATGTACCCAACGAATTTTTTTTTCGTCAGGATACAATTCGGTGGAAGTCAGACGGGATAGGCAACAACTTGTCATCGCATGTAAAATCCTAAGAGGCAAAATTGATGCACCAGACCTACATGATGAGTTGTGTCGATTTTTTGTCCCCCACAACTACCGCCGCAACAGAAGGCATAAACTATTCGCCGTGCCGGCGTGTCATACAGTGGCGCGAGCTAACTCGCCCATTCTCCGCCCTCAATGCTCTCCTGCGCGCCAATCCTGAGTGTGTTCTGTTTGCGGATGGATGGCAGGAAATATTGTCGGAGTGTTTGCGTTTTTGTGAGAGGGATGTATGAATGGTTGTTTGTCTATTTTTGTTTTTGTATTAGTAACTCGTTTTTGTGTATGTTATATCTTTCATTAATGTAAAATAAATAAATATATATATACTATACAGTTAGTAATTACATAGAAGACAAAGATGCATGGAACATTCCGCTTCTGCTAAGTAGCCAACTGGCACATAAGAAACATAATATTGTCAAAAACAAAGATTAAATATTGTAACAAAAGTTTAAAAAAATGCCCCTCAGTTTCTTGCCGTATCTTCTGAGTAGTGGTTCTTTTTCGATACGAAGGAAGAGTCGTTGTAATAATTGACGTTCATAAGTGCGTCTGTGATGTCAATATAAAGAACTTTTGATTGATTGATACCTATAGCATACTGATTAGGTATAGTTACTACTTCACTTTCTTAGGCCACATCATCGCTTCACATCAGGCGAGATAGTGGCCAAACATAGATCTATTAAGAGTTAAAAAAAAAACTACTTCCATGTAGGTAGCTTTTTTTTGTGTAATGTATCTATCTACCGGACCTGACTGGTCCAGTTTTGGTGACGTCTAAAAGAACCTCACAGACGAATTTCACAAAGATCTTCTCTCCAGGTCATATAAAATCCGATCTCCCAGAAGACAGTAAGTCTCACATCACGGTGGACCTCCGGAAGGTGTTTCTGCAGCATCGCGTGCGGCTCGTGCGGGAGACGACCCTGGCTGCGAACCAATGGTTGGATGACGCCAGGCAGATGGATTGGAGTACCAGGTCTGTTTCGGAACTCCTTGTTAAAAGAGTTCAAATGGAGCAATGTTATCTTATTTATCTAGCTTTTTTTATGTAACTGATTGACGAGGCGAGCTGGTCATTTGCCTGATGGTAAGCAATACGCCGGCCCATAACAATAACAGCACCACCCAGAACTTTGTTTTGCAAAATCCTGCGCGGCGTTGCACTGCGCTCGTTACCTTGAGACAATTAGCTGTTGAGTCTCATTATGCCCAGTAATTTCGCTGGCTACAATACCCTTCAAACCGGAACACAGTAATGCTCGAGCACTACTGCTTGGCGGCTGCATAAGTGGAAAAGAGGTGGTACCCACCCAGTTGGCCTCTCGCATACAAGAAACTTACCACCAGTATCTCTCTTATTATCGTATCTCCCTCCTGATTTCTCTATCTTTCCCCGCAATATTCAATGTATTTCGATAGTTCCCTTATCTCTTGTCTCATTTCTCTCTTCTCTTCCTTCTCTTATTCCATTTGTCTATCTTAGTTTTCAATTTCTCTTTTATTCTTCCCAGTTATCTAACCCCCTCCGTATCCCCTTATCTCTCTCTATATTTTCTACCGCTCTTCCCTTATTTCTTCTCTCTTCCTATATTGACATCGCGCTAGAAGACGCTCGTTCCTCATGACAGTGGACTTTCGGAGGCTTTTCCTGCAGCCTGCAAAAAAGGGGTGTTATAATTTTAACCGCTATGTGTGTCTGTCTGTGGCACTGTAGTTATTAAACGGGTGAACCGATTTGGATGCGGTTTTTATTTGAAAGCAGGTTTTCTAGCAATAGTTCTTAGGTATGTTTTATCAGGTTCAGCCGTTTTTTCCTTTATACAGTTTTTTGTGTCGGAGGTTCTAAATTTTAGTTTTAATGTAATTTTCTGTAGCTATATATCTATCTCCCCATTTAACCAAACTTCCTTATTTCTCTATCTTGCTCGATATCAAGAGAGTCAATATAAAGTTTTGAATTCTAGATACGTATACGCTGGCGGCGATGACGGCATATTCCCAGAAGATAATCTGGAAGAAGACAAATCTGCCAAAACTGACACAAAGGACTCTGGTAATGTCTATAAAGTTAATAACCATACAATATCCATATATATATATATATATATATATATATTATTTATTTAGGTATGTATTAATTTTATTTTATTTATTTATAGTAGGTATTTAATTTATTTATAGATAGATAGATAGATAAATAACACTTTATTGCACTTAAAAAAAGAAAACAGAATTACAGTTGGTAATACATAATTAATAAGTATAATAGGCGGTCTTATCGCTAAGTAGCGATCTCTTCTAGACAACCATAGGGTAAGGAAAACTAGGAAGGAAAAATTAGACGAATGAAATGATTTTAAACTTAAATGATTAAAATATTATATGTAGATATATATATATATATATATATATATATATATATATATATATATATATATGACTGTCAAGGCAAGGTTCCAAATGAAGGCTCTGCCGTTTTGACGCTCACTCACGTAGCCACTAATTACATATCTGACCCGGTGGTCAAAATTAATAATAATCATCATCATCACCAGCCCATCACGATCCCACTGCTGGGACACGGGCCTTCTCTCACAGAGAGAGTATGGGCAATAATCTACGCTGGCCCAGTGCGGGTTGGTAGATGTCACATGACCTTGAATTATTCTGATTAATTCTTGGACATGCCGATTTCCTCACGATGTTTTCCTTCACCGTTTCTAGAGAGAGTGTTAAAATCCGCACATAACTTAAGGTAGTATATAGTGTGCTGGGCCAGCGGGATTCGAACTCGGGTCATCATCATCATCAGCCCATCACGTTCCCACTGCTGGGACACGGGCCTTCTCTCATCGTCGCATCAAATGTCGCACGTGCTCCCACTGAGTCACAATCGCTCTCTCGGCTCTCTCTAATATTTGATATTGGGCTTTAATCTTACAAAATTTTCAGCACCATACTCCGACGAAGAGCAAGAACAGCCAAAGAAGTACCAAACCAGAAGAAACACAAACAGAAGTCGATCCCGAGCCAAACTTGCCAAAGAAGAAAGATATAACTACGATAGAAAGAAACGCGCCATTAATGAAACTATAAACATAAATGACAACATCATCAACGATACTAACAACGAATTGAAACTAGAATTACAAATCGACGAACTGGTAAAAACAACTAAAGTAATGAAACTAGAGAATGTAACGACAGGAAAGTTTAAACCGGATAATTCCAGTGTCCGCCCGCTTGTTATTAAATCAAAAGGCAGCAAGGTGCCGCGTAAAGATTTGTGGAAAAAACCCAAATTGCCTGGAAGTAGGATTCCTTTTTGGGAATTTGACGATGAAGACATGAGATCATCGGAAGAAGACTTCTCTTCGAATTTGAGGAAGAGGTCGCCGAGAAAGAAGACTGCGAAAATCTCGAATAAGGCTAAAGATGGTAGGTTTAAACAAAAATTCTTTGGCCTTGGCCTTGACCTTGGACTTCCAAGATACATTGAAGTCAGTTTTTGTTTTTTTTTAATTAAATATTCAACTCGCCACTTGAATATTTAATTAGAAAAAAACAAAAACTTACTTCAATGTATCTTCGAAGTCCAAGATCAAATATCGATGAAATTTATATGGGACCACTGAACGTAACACTGAACTTAACGTAGAATTTTCCAAATCGGTTTATAAATGACGGATTTCTGAGGTAACAAACGTAAAAAAAAACTAAAAATAAAAATATAAAAAAATACAATCGAACAGAGAACCTCCTCCTATTTTAAAGTCGGTTAAAAAAGAGACACCTCGCAAAGTTTCTTGGTGCTATCTTCTCTAGCGGGTATATTTCCGAAGCACTGGTAGAGTCAGTTTTTGCAGTTCTTTTCATGCTTACCTTTTTTCAACTGACTTCAAAAAAGGAGGACAAGAGGAGGTTCTCAATTCGGCGGTATGTTTTTTTTAGTTACGCGATTACTCCGCCAATTATGAATTGGTTTTGGAACTTTTTGGCGGGAAGTGAAAAGTGATACAGTTCGTTTTTGTTTTATTTTCCAAACAAGTGTTATTTCGAGTGATCATGTGTAATATCGGTGGAATATTAACCATTATGTGTTCGTTAACGTGCACGAGTGTAGGCAAATGAAACAAAATAGGGACAAACATTGCTTATTATGTTCTCCCAAAAAGTCCATGGAAAGCTTGAATAAAGTTCCACCACTTTATTGAAGCACTAGGAGAGGGTCCGGCTTGTTGCTGTTGACCCTCATTCTCAACAAAAGTATAATAAATGGAACATTAAACTATCAAATAAAAACTACGTAAGACATGGCGGTATGGTCCTAGAGACTTTAGCCTGCACTAACGGGCAAACTTAAAAAAAAATGAATTGGTTTTGATGATTCTTTATTTGTTTGGTAGGTCATAGGCCTTCAGAGGTACTCATACCCATACTCCCATATAAATTTTATCGAAATTGATTAAGTACTTTTTGAAAAAAATAACAAAATCAAATAATATAATTTTAGTCATGAAGTCGGTTCTTGTTTTTTTTTAATCTTTTTAAAGCCATCTTAGCTAAGTTACAATTTTTAATATATTTTTAATTTAATATGTATTATGTTTTTAAAAGTAAATTTTGTGCCTATATCATAAATTATTTTTGACTTTGACTTTATTTTCTCATAAGGTGAAATTGGCAGGTGCCGAAGCCGCATTCCATAGACCAGCAGGGTGATCACGTAAGTCTGTTGCAAACGTCACATGTTGCGAACCTACGTGCAATAGAAATTTAATCCAATCGATAAAATGCGATCACGTAACTTTGTGTCTCTATTTCAATGTGCTCCTATCGATAACTTTGAAGGTAACCCGACAAATTTACAAAGCGAGATTGTGCTATGAATCGTTATGTATACGCCCTATCAATTCAATTTTACTGCGTAATACGGTCTATAGTTCATACATCGATATTAACTTTGTTTGTCAAAACTTATTTTTATTTCAATTGAGCTTTCGTTGACGTATGATTGCAACGAACGGGTTACGTGATCACAAAACCATCATCGAAACTGGTTTCTTATTGAAATTGATTGAAATTAAAGATACATGATCACCCTGCTGGTTACATCCATTAAAAAATTACCACAATAGCCCAATCATGGTCATTTCCATAACTCCAATATTAGTCCTTGCACTTATCGGAGGCTGTCTTTTGATTGCATCTTCCTAATGTACTCAGAGACAGCCCCAGACAACTATTACGTTACACAAAAAAAAATGGTGTCCTCTGTGGTGTAGTGGTTGGGCAGGTGGGCTCAAGCACCAATTTGGTTGTGGGTTCGATTCCTGCGACGGAACACATATTTGTTACAGAAAAAAACGCAAGCATTTGTTTCGTGTCTGGGTGTTGTGGGAGCATGGTCCTCGTAGTTCGTGGTTCCCTAGAGACAGGGAATCCTAGTTAGGGATCTATGTATGTGATCGTTGGGCGTATTTATTATTTATTTATTCCATTTCAGAATGCAAGGTTTACCTATAGTTGTGTTATATTATAATTATTATTTTTAATTATTAAGCTATTGCATAGCTTCTATCGCGGGCCTTGAGCGTGAAGACCGAATCCAGAAATTCCGTAACGAGTATAACCTAACACCCCCCACTCCGAATGCTATGCAATAGCTTTACCGCGGCAGTCTCCGAGTGCCACACGTCTTTTTATATATATTTTTTTAATTTATTTTGTTTCGGCCAGCGTTCTGGGCACCATAGGCCTCCCCTTTTCCCTCCACCATAGGCCTTTTAGAATAATTTTATTATATTTTGTATATATATATTTAAGTTATTTTGTATATATATATTTAAGTTATTTAAGCAATTTTAGTTAAGATTTGGATATTTCTCTTTAGTTATTGCATTTTTAATTTTTAAATCTTTTAATTTGATTTATGATTAATTTAATTTTAACTTTTAATGTTAATTATTAATTTCACTTGTAATGTTAACTTATAATTTTGATTTAATTTTTTTTCTAATTTTAATTTTTCATTTCAATATCTAAATGGATGTGTATTGTCCGAAATAAACAATTTTAATTTAAATATTTTATTTCATTATTTCAGGTGTAACGGTCGACGATTCAGACGATGGCATTACAAGATCGATGTACGAAATGTATTACAAACCCTTACCGCCCAAAAACCCTTACAGAAGAACAAAGCTATCAGCAGACTTAAAGTCACAGAGAAAGAAGAAATCCAGAAGAGGCGATAGTGACGAACAAACACCACGTTATAGAAGAAGCAGAACTAAGAAGAAGAGGTTCAACGTCGACATGCCGTTCTTTATGGCTGATAAGAGAAGTAGCAGGACGCAGAAGGACAAAGAAGTTTTAGAGAACTACGATGAAGCGCTACACGGTAATAAATAAAGTCAAATCAAATATATCTTTATTTGGACATCTAACAATTATCAATTTATTTCAAAGGTTGTCTGGAAGAGATCGCTTTTAGCGATAAGACCGCCCATTGTAACACTATAGTTTTTAAGTTTGTTAATGTACTTTTTGTTATTATGTTTTCTGGTGGTGAAACAATAAAGAGTTATCTAATCTAATCTAATCTAATCTAATATATATTATTTTATTTTTTTGGTTTTGGTTCCACGTTTATAGTGCGTACTGCTAAGGAATGGAACACCTTGCCGTCTTCTCTGTTTCCTGATAACTATAATTTGGGCGTCTTCAAGGATAGAGTGAATAGGTATCTTCTAAATCTACGTGCTCCATCTTCGGTCACATCGTCGCTTATCATCAGGCGAGATGGTGGTCAAACGTAGATTTATCACAAAAAAAAAATATATTTTTTACCACGTTTTTATAAGTAACTTTGTTGTTTCACTGTCAGTCTGTTTGTCTGTCTGTTTGTCTGTCCGCCGTTCCGGGTAGAATCTTGCAACTCAAATTTCAAGCACTTTCCGATTAGCTATCTGAAAGCTGAAACTTTCAGCGTAGCTCACAACCACTGTCTCCTAACACAAAAACCGGGACCTATAACGAACGGCCACCCATCCAAGTAGCGACCGCAGCGAATGTTGCTCGCTACCAGTTGAGAACGGCTACACGCTCATTAAAAATGCCCCGAATTTTTCAGAAGACAGTTTATCGATACGGAAACTTAAACGTCGCGGCGTAACGTCATCAACAAGGAAGCCGTTTAATCCAATCGACATCGAAGATGAAAATGATGATGATGATGATGATGAGGAAGATGATGATTACGACGACGACAGACGGTGGCCAAGGAACAGGAGGAAGAGGTACCTATACTAGTAATATTTACTTTCTTTGCCAATACTGAGCCGCCAAGTTATCTCTAAATCTATCTTAACAGGCCTAGCGCACTCCGCACTGTAGGTACGAAGCTACAAGTACATAGCCGGACACCGACGGCGGGTCGCGCGTCGTTACACGTGCCGCGTCAGAAGAGATAAGAGCGGCGCGATAGAAAGAGACGCGCTCTGTAGGTTAATATGACTGTTAGGTATGCAGCGCTACGCGAGCTGAATTGAACTTTATTGCGTCGTAGCAAGAGTCGCTATTTGTTTAAATTTCATTGCGGAGTGATGCTTCTGACCCTTAGTATTCTGTGGTCACGTGTGGACTTCACCAGTGTGACTAAAATCTTTTTATATTTCAGAGCCGCTCTTAAAGACGAAGAACCAATTGATTCGACGTCAGAACAAGAACAAAACGAGCCGGAGTACAAAATCACTCTGCGACCGACACAGATCCGCACCTTCGTTGTTTGGTTCCATAGCGTTAAGAAATATTATGTTATATAAATAATGAGTAGGTATTAATATTTAGGGCCGGTTTTTCAATCGTCGAATAGAGCATATTGACAATTTGAAATTAATAGTAAACAGTATGATAATAATAGCCTTTATTAACAATCTTACAAAAGAGAGATACTTATAGAGCGAGTGTGGCTCAGCGGTAACTTATGCGCCTTTCGATCAGACGCACCTGGGTTCGAATCCCGACTCGGCCCTGCACCAATGACTTATAGTTAAGTGCAGATTTTGCACGCTCGCTCTAAAACGGTGAAGGAAAACATCGTGATGAAACCCGCTTACGCGCTTTGGAGTGGTAGGCTCTGGCCGTGGTTGTAATACCAGTATACCACCCACTGAACAAAGCCATGCCGTCAAGCGACCTAGTCGTGTTTCGGGATGATGTTCGGTGAACCATACGTGTGCGCTTCAGCGAACATCTTAGATGTGCTGCAAAAGCGAGGCAGCCACATCAGCTCCCTGAATAAATTAAAATCATACAGATAAATATGACAATTAAAAATCATACAGAATAACCCCCTTGTTCGGGGGGTTCGGTTGGATCATAATGTGCGTAACATTATGATCCACGTTTAGTAAAGTTCAAAAATTATAATCAAGTAAAAAATTATTACATGTTATTGTTATAAATATTTAATAAAACGGCTAGGACTCACGTAGTTTGTCGAATTAGTCGACCTAGGTTTCGAACATGTCGACACCGCCAGCTGTCGCCGCGATCTCGCAGCGTAAACTCGCCCCTGATGAAGAGCATCGGACGTGCTCGAAACCTAGGTCGACTAATTCGACAAACTACGTGAGTCCTAGCCGTTTTATTAAATATTTATAATGAATCAAACTCACGAAAACTTTCATACTAAAATAGTTATTGTTGTTTAATAGTAAGCATATCACGTTTCATAAAGTATTTTGTAGATTTTTTATATTGTTTAATATATCGTTAAAGTAGCAGACTAGATCCGCTACGCGGTTTCTCGATATAAAACGTAGATTATGTACTTTTCCAGAACGTAAATTACCATAGGTAGGTAGGGGTGGTAGGTTTATCGTATGCGAGAGGCCGTCTGGGTGGGTACCACCGCTTTTCCAGTTATTCTGCTGCCAAGCAGTAGTGCGCAAGCATTACTGTGTTCAGGTTTGAAAGGCATTGTAGCCAGTGAAATTACTGGGCATTGTGAGAATCAATAGCTAATTGTCTCAGGGTGACGAGCGCGGTGCAACGCCGCGCAGGATTTTGCAAAACAAAGTTCTGGGCGGTGCTGTTATTGTTATGGGCTGGCGTATTGCTTACCATCAGGCAAACGACCAGCTCGTCTCGTCATTCAGTTACATAAAAGAAAAAAATATCAAATTTCATTAAAATCCGTTCAGTAGTTTTTTCATGATTGAGTAACAAACATCCATCTATCCATCCATCGTCACAAACTTTCGCAATTATAATATTAGTAGGATGTTGGTGTAGATGATATATTTAAGTAATAAATTATATTTTTACCTTAAAGCAATCGTTTTATTTATTTTCATTACCTACTAGCACAGAATACTAAGGGACAGAAGCATCACTCCGCAAAGAAATTTAAACAAATAACGACTCTTGCTATGACGCAATAAAATTCAATTCAGCTCGCGTAGCGCTGCACACCTACCAGTCCTATTAACCTACAGAGCGCCTCCCATTCTATCGCGCCGCTCTTATCTCTTCTGACGCGGCACGTGTAACGACGCGTGACCCGCCGTCGGTGTCTGGCTATGTACTTGTAGCTTCGTTCCTACAGTGCGGAGTGCGCTAGGCCTGCTACTACCCAGTAAATGGGCATACGTTTTTTTACAACTCGCCTGATGGAGAGCGAAGATGCGGCCTAAAATGGAACACGCTTGCCCATGAGATGCCTATTCACTCTAGACTTAAAGAGACACAAGTTGTAGCTGTTTGGGAACAAAGACGCTGGCAGAGCGTTCCACTCCTTAGCAGTTCGCATGATGAAGGAATCAGCGAAACGCTTGCAAAACATAGTTCTGGATGGATCAGGCGACCGAGCTGCTCGTCTCGTCACACTTATAAAAACCCAGTTTTTAAACGACTTCAAAAAAAGGAGAAGGTTCTCTATTCGATTGTATGTTATTTTTAATGCTTTCTTACCTCAGAACTCCGTCATTCATGAACCGATTTGGAAAATTTTTGCGTTGGGTTCAGTATAGCTACGAAGTGGTCCCATGTACATTTCATCTATATTTGACCTTGGACTTCGAAGTTACATTACACACGGTTTTTTTTTGGTAAAACTTGTTCACTACAGTAACTAATGATCAATTTCGCAGAAACGTTTTGCAGGATGACATCAGTAATTTAACGAAACGAAAATATTAGATTCTTTCTATTACTATAGACATTTTTTATGAAACTGAGTGATGACACGAGCTTGTCGTTCGCTTAATGGGAAGCTCCACGCCTGCCCATAACCATTGCAGTGCTATCCAGAACCGGTAATACCGTAACAAGTATACATTTTAACAAAAAACCCGACTTCAATGTATCTTCGAAGTCCAAGGTCAAATATCGATGAAATTTATATGGAACCACTTCGTAGCTATACTGAACCCAACGCAAAAAATTTCCAAATCAGTTTATAAATGATGGAGTTCTAACAACATAAAACATAAAACTTGGTAACAAACATAAAAAATAAATAAATAAAACATACAATCGAATAGAGAACCTCCTCCTTTTTTTGAAGTCATTTAAAAAGCACTGCGTAGCACTGCATTACGCTCATCACCCCGAGACATCAGATATTAAGTCGCATATGCCCAATGTAGCTGGCTACAATGCTCTTCAAACCAGAACACAGTAACGCTTGCGCATTACTACTTGGCGGCAGAATAACTGGTAAAGCTGTGGTATGTACCTTTCCAGATGGACTCTGATGTTTTCCTGTAAAAACATTTGTCCCATCGCGGGAATCGAACCCGCAACCGCGGTGGTGTATCTTATTTGAGCCAACCTGCCCAACCACTACACCACAGAGGCTGTCAATTGTCAATATCAATGTTAAACTCCTATCAGTTTTATGTTAGCAATTAACTATATATATATTTGCTCTTTGACAGCCACAATTGGTTTAAATTGAAAACAACACGCGAGTTCTTCATTAAACATAGCTTTAACAAAGTCACAGAGCTGGCTCTGTTATTTTTTAGGCGTACCCAGAGAATGTGCCTATTCTAAAGCCGGGTCCACACTTGTGACATTTTACCGAACATTATCCCGTGGCTGTATCAGAAACACGTTTGTGGACGTGTTTTATTCATTTATTTATTATTAATGCTAACATCATGTAATGTACCAGAAAGATGAGAAAAGCATACTACACTGTTCGTAATTACATAGAAGACAAAGATGCTTGGAACATTCCACTTCTGCAAAGTAACCAACTGGTACATAAGAAACATAACATTGTAAAATCCCAAAAAATTTTAACAAAATCTCTAAAAAAAAATGCCCCTCAGTTTCTTGCCGTATCTTCTGAGTAGTGGTTCTTTTTCCGATTCGGTGATAGAGTCATTGTGATAATTTGACGTTCATAAGTGCGTCTGTGATGCCAAAATGATTAAAGGGATTTTGATTTGATTTGATTTGATTTGAAAGGTGTTACAGATGTCTTATAGACTAGATACATGTGCGCTGCTCAAGTTTTGAGTGGAGTTAGTTTATTCCTAGTCATTTGATTATTTAATGGATATATTTGTATGTATACTACCCATCCTCACGTACGGTGCCCAAACTTGGTCTTTGACTGCTCAGCAGAGGTCCACACTCGAGGTTTGTCAACGAGCAATGGAGCGCAGTATCCTCGGAGTAAAACTTACAGACCGTATAAGAAATACCATACTGTCTCCAAAACTCAAATTACAGACGTCACCCAAAAAGCTGCCAGCTTGAAGTGGGACTGGGCTGGACACGTCTGCCGCATGCCGAACGAACTTTGGGCCAAAATAACGACTGAGTGGCATCCTAACAACGGCCGACGGCCCCGCGGCAGACCTCGACGGAGATGGCGGGACGACTTGGACTCGTATAAAGAAGACTGGACTACAATGGCGATCAATCGTGAAATGTGGAAAAATGGAAGGGAGGCCTTTGCCCTGCAGTGGGACGAGTCAGGCTCCATATAATAATAATAATAATAATATTTGTCAATTTCGATTAATTATTAGGCATATTTTTCTTACGCGAATTATTGTCATAAGCTGCATTTACGATTCAATCCATTCCGATCACTGAAAGAAACTGCTGGACACAGAATAAACGGCAGGACAATGTACGGAGTTACGATTCACTAGCCGGGTCCAGTGTGGACGCTGGTCTGTGTACTGTCACGCATCTAAGGCCCGGACTCCACCAAAGCGGAGATATGCGGAGATGTTCGAAGCAGAGACGAGTAGAGATGTTTTTCAACAAAGGTGTATCCACCAAAGCTGAGCGGAGATGCGTACTGACTATAGACTGTAGCGGAGATGTATGCGATGTTTGGGATTGCAGTTTAGTTCGATCTGACACGAAAGACAGACGTCTCCATGTCACTATTACTAAAATATATTATTATTATCTTCTTTTACTTGAAGAAGAAGAAACAGAGTCTGAAGAAGGAGAAGAAAGAAGCGCTGCACTAGGCAAGTAGCGAGAGTGGCAGAGGCACGTGGCGGGGCTCGCAGGTCGAGGTACGAGGAGCCGGGCGACCTAGCGGCGCCGCTCACTATACGCCGCTCACATCTCTTCTCGTCTCCGCTGCGTTCAGTCGGCTGTCGCCAGCTTGCGAGGCACAGCTCACATCTCCGCTAGCTCGATCGCGCCGTACAAAAATGATACATCTCCACTTCGCTCCGACGAGATGTGTGAATTACGAATTGCTATTGGTTGTTAAAAACACAGCTCCTTTCCTCTCGTGTCGTCTCCGCTTTGGTGGAGTCCGGGCCTACATGTGTGTTACGAGCCGATCCATCGAAAGTCGGTTTTTTCAAAGGATGTTCGCTATTGTCCGCTTTACCAGGAGACGTCCACACTGACACGCGTCGAAATACGCCAGATGACACAGATACAAACACGGGATAGCAGTGGATCACGTCGTGACGTGTCCCGGTATGTCCACCGCGCGCGCTTCGTTGCTCATTCACGCAGGGCACGCGTAGTTATAAACATCGTTGTTGTTTAAATTACCTAGTTTTGTTTTGCGTCGATTAATTATATAGGCATGGAGTGGAGTCAAGAAAAACTTGTTCAGTTCATTGAAGCTTATAGAATTATTATGGGATCCGGGTAATAAGCAATATAATAAAACCACAGAATACTAAGGGACAGGAGCATCACTCCGCATCCGCACTCTTGCTATGACGCAATAAAATTCAATTCAGCTCGCGTAGCGCTGCATTAGCAATATGACTGGTAGGTCCAGTCATATTAACCTACAGAGCGCCTCTCTTTCTATCGCATGGCTCTTATCTCTTCTGACGCGGCACATGTATCGACGCGCGACCCGCCGTCGGTGTCCGGCTATGTACTTGTAGCGTTGTTCCTACATTGCGGAGTGCGCTAGGCCTAGGCCATTAAGTATTAAAAAATTTGATAAAACATTAAAAAATGACGCCTGGAACGATATTTCTCAAGAAATAGACATTTCTGTTAAACACTTGAAAAAAAAGTCTAATTCGACACCATGTGTCTACACTTGGAACATGTCATTGTACATAGTTTGTACGATGACTTTTTTTTTCGTGTCAGCACAACCTAGACCGCCCACATTAATAGCGTAACGTGTCCTGTAGCGATGCCACGTGGTCCAGTCCGTCGTCACGTCACAAGTGTGAATGCGCCTTTATGTATCGCTCGTATCGTAACTCGCGTAGCCGTTCGTAACAGAGCAACATTCGCAGTGGTCACAACTTGGATGACCTTTTGTATGGTATTTGCATACACAGCTTTGCCATTTATTCTGCCACCAAGCAGTAGTGCGCAAGCATTACTGTGTTCCGGTTTGAAGGGCATTGTAGCCAGCGAAATTACTGGGCGAAATTCTGATGACTCGGGGTGAGCGCAATGCAGTGCTACGCAGTGTTTTTTTGGTATTAAAAGTTCTGAGTGGCACTGCAATTATTATGGGCAGGTGTGGCGCTTACCATCAAGCAAGCAGCTTGCTCGTCTCAGCAATCTGTTCCACGAGCGAATGTCAGTAAACTAAAATTTTAAAAGTCCCCGACACAAAAACCTATAAAAAGTTAAAAACGGCTGAACCGATTTTGATAAAAACATGTCTAATAAGAACCACCGCTAGCGCACTACTGTTTGGCAGCAGAATAACTTTCAAAGCTGTGGTAGCTACCTAGACGGCCTCCCGCATACTAGAGACCTACCACGAGTAAATAATAGACGGTTCTAGGCCTTCTATTGTCTACGACTGAAGTTTATGTCCATGAAATATAAAAAGATATTTTATTGAACTGTCGATGCCACAATGGAGCCTAAGTAAAGTGCATTCCACGATAGCTCCATGGTCCTCATCCAATAGAGCTTCTTATTCTTCTTTCTTATCCTTTTGGGAAGATGTCGCAATAATTAAAGATGAAAGACTGGTGGTAAGTTTCTCATATGCGAGAGGCCGTCTGGGTGGGTTGGGTACCACCACTTTGCCAGTTATTCAGCCACCAAGTAGTAGTGCGCAAGCATTACCGTGTTCCGGTTTGAAGAGCATTGTATACTAAGTACATAAGTACTACTTGTAGGTAGTATCTATCTACTACCTCTTAGACTTGGCTGGCACCGACTTCAAATATATGAGTGGGTAGCGCTTATGATAATTATATTAATTTATTTTTCACTTTTGAGTGCCTATTTGTGGTTTTGAAGTCGGTTTGGTTTTTTTTGAAAAATAAATTATTTTACCCTTTTTAGTGCAAAACAAGTTTTAATTAAATTAACTTAAAAAGTTTTTAAAGACAAGCTTTTAAGATCTAGCAGCCACATCATGACGAAGTTTAAAACGGGCTATCACAATTAAATGCATTTACAAAAAAATTTCATGTCTATCCTATTCTCTGTTGAGGAGTTCCCTCGCCGGAAGTCAATCCTGGGTGTATCAGCCATGTCATGATGGAATTTAGAACAAGCTATTATGGTTAAATCCATTTACAAAATGTTGTGTCTGTACTATTCACCGTTAAGGAGTTTCCTCGCCGGAAGTCAACCCTGGGTGAAGCAGGTGAAGCAGTCGAATACAAACCTCCACCATTAGAAAGTCGGTTACAAAAAAAAAGAACCGACTTGAAGATTAAACTTATATTTTTTGTTTTTGCTATTTTTTTCAAAAAGTACTGTATGAATTTCGATAAAATTTATATGGGACCACCTCTGAAGCATGACCTACCAATCAAAAAAAGAATCATCGAAATCAATTCATAATTGGCGGAGACATCGCGTAACAAAAACACAAAAAAAAAAAAAAGCATACCGTCGAATTGTAAACCTCCTCCTTTTTGAAGTCGGTTGATAATACGAAATTCTATCAGCGTCCACGCAGATGGAGTCGCAAGGAAAGCTTGTAATACAATATTATGTACCTAAATACAACCATTAGGTACATATTAATTTAGCAGTAAATAACTGATCTGCCCCCCAACCCATATGTCCCTCAAGCGCCAATCGTATATCGTGTTGAGTTCAAATTAAGGTATAACTTCACTGCGACTAATGACATACGGTCTTACTATTGTCGATTCAGACAAGAAATCGAATTAATTTCATTAATTTATACCAAAATCCGATAACTACAAGTTGAGATAAACTTAATAAGACAATGTATGGCACCATTAGACTTTGTCGCAGAGAATCTACACCCTAATCTGTGCTCAACACGATATACGATTGGCACTTGAGGGACATATGGGTACGGGGGCTGGACAAGTTATTCAGTTCAGTCTTACTTCGACAGCCGAAGACGTCGCCGTCCGCAACGAAATCAATTTTATTTTCGCGTAAATATCCGGCATAGTGTCTTCTGTGGAAACTGTGAAAAAGCTGGTAAGAAAATTCATTTTATAACAAAAAAACCTCCTTCAATTCTGATGTATCTTCGAAGTCCAAGGTCGAATATCGACGAAATTTATATGGAACACCTTGAAACTATACTGAACTCAAAACAAAAAGAATTTCCCAAATCAGTTTAAAAAACAAAACAACAGAAAAAACCTCTAAAAACCACGGTTTTGTGAGCCTTTTGAAGTTAGGTCGACATTGCATGCTAATAAATGGATTTAGAATGCATTGTCATCGAGTTGTCAGCTACCCTGAAAGTTTCAATCGGGAAGTGCTTGAGATTGAAGTTGCAAGATTCCATTAAGCCGACAGACAGACTTTCACTGGTGGTAGGTTTCTCGTATGCGAGAGGCCGTCTGGGTGGGTACCACCGCTTTGCCAGTTATTCAGCCGCCAAGCATTAGTGCGAAAGCATTGCTGTGTTCCGGTTTGAAGGGCATTGTAGCCAGTGAAATTACTGGGCATTATGAGACTCAACAGCTAATTGTCTCAGGGCGACGAGCGCAGTGCAGCGCCGCGCAGGATTTTGCAAAACAAAGTTCTGGGTGGCGCTGTTATTGTTATGGGCTGGCGTATTGCTTACCATCAGGCAAACGACCAGCTCGTCTCGTCAGTCAGTAATATAAAAAAAAAAAAAAAAAGAGTCCGTGCACGCGCTGTGACTTCATAAAAACGTGGTAAAGTTAAAAATGAACAGTCGAATTTCGAACCTCCTCCTTGAAGTCGGTTAAAAATTATTTTTATCCGTCGTCGAGAGAACAATATTATGTAGCTTGCAGCCTTATCACACTGGCGATTTTCGAGCGTTTTTACACGGCGTTTTTTCTTCTTTCTTTCTATTTTGATAGCTTATTTTGAAGAGAAGACTATTTTGATAGCTTATATTCTGTAGCTCTATATTAATTCCAGATCCAGAATAACCCAATAGTAATCAATAAAACTGTGTTATATTTATAGAAATATGACTTCAGTAATTTCAGTCAATAATAGTAAGTATCTAATGAACACAGAACTAGAACGACGTAAGAACCAAGTGCTTGCGATTTTGAACCATACTGATACATGAAGCATATGTCTCGGGGTGATGAGCGCAATGCATTGCTACGAAGGTGGCACTGCAATTGTTATGGGTAGGCGTGGCGCTTACCATCAGGCGAACTTGTTCGTCTCATCACTCAGTTCTATGAAATATGAAAAACAAAGAAATAAGAATTGCCAGTCTATCCGGTCTTTTATCGGATACTGGTGGTAGGTTTCTCGTATGCGAGAGGCCGTCTGAGTAGGTACCACCGCTTTGCCAGTTATTCAGCCGACAAGCAGTAGTGCGCGACCATTACTGTGTTCCGGTTTGAAGGGCATTGTAGCCAGCGAAATTACTGGACATTATGAGACTCAACAGCTAATTGTCTCAGGGTGACGAGCGCAGTGCAGCGCCGCGCAGGATTATGAAAAACAAAGTTCTGGGTAGTGCCGTTATTGTTATGGGCTGGCGTATTGCTTACCATCAGGCAAACGACCAGCTCGTCATTCAATTCGGTCAAACATTTCGGAGAGTGTGCGTCTGATATTGCACCAACTAATTCCCCCGTCCCCGTTCCATCATCGGACTACAAGACGTACGGCAACATGCCACCGTTTCATGGTGGACATTCCTCTTGCGCGCACTAAGCGCTTCGCTTCCACTTTCATTGTGCGCACTGCTAACGAGTGGAACTCCCTGCCGGAGTCAGTCTTTCCCGATAGCTACAATCTAGGAATCTTCAAATCTCGAGTGAACAGGTACTATCTTGGCAAGCGTGCTTCATCGTCGCTTACCATCAGGTGAGATAGGGGTCAAACGCAAGCAAATTAAGATAAAAAAAATGGCGTACAGTTTACTAAAATAATAAATGGAAATTGTATAATTTCAAAGGGTGTGGCCGTCTTAGGACCTGTGAGAAATATTGTTCTTGAGAAACATCGGGTGCATTTTTGAAACAATAAAATTTTCGTATTTGTAATTTTGAAAAATGGGCAGCTAAAATCAATTTCTTAAAAAACTCGATTCTACTTCCCATCATGAAATATTTATTTCCCAAAAGTAACCGATCAAATCATAAGTTATTGAGAAAATATTTCTTTTTAATAGATTAGTGTGGCATTGGGCTGGTCACGTCTGTCGCATGCCAGAAGAGCTGTGGGCCAAAATCACCACCAAGTGGCGCTCCAATACAGCGAGACGGCGCGTCGCGGCAGACCGCGCAGTAGATAGCGGGACGAACTCGACGCCTTTAGCGACTATTGGTCTACCATAGCGCAAGATCGCGAAGCCTGGAAGTCGTGGGGCAGGCCTTTGCCCAAAACTGGGACGACACAGGCTAACGGTAACAGTAATAGATTAGTGTAAACGAGCAGACCGATCGCCCGATAGTCAGCAACAAGCTTGCCAACAGCGGTTATGCGTACTTTGTTTTGCAAAACCAACCTAGCTTAACCTACGTACTGTTGCCAAGGCACTGCGAAGATTCATGTCACCCACACACAGATAATTAACATTATAATTAGGAGCAAATCATTATCAGTTAAATCCTATTTAATACCAGTTACGTCTGGTTATCACTGGTTTGACGTCATATGTTGTTTATTCAGCAATTACTCGGTACGTTAACTGTTTGTAAATTTTGCGCAATATTGGGTTATTACTAGGTATCTTTAAGTTTTTGCAGGCCTAGCACACTCCGCACTGTAGGTACGAAGCTACAAGTACATAGCCGGACACCGACGGCGGGTCGCGCGTCGTTACACGTGCCGCGTCAGAAGAGATAAGAGCGGCGCGATAGAAAGAGAGGCGCTCTGTAAGTTAATATGACTGGTAGTTATGCAGCGCTAAGCGAGCTGAAATGAATTTTATTGCTTCAGATGATCAGATAATCTTTTATTCGTACTAAATATACACGTCAAACAATAATTTCGATAACAGGTAGGTACATAATTAGTACGACTGTCGACAAAACATAGTAGTTATTAATAATATTAAAAAAAAAAATTGAATTAATATGAAATACAACAAATCAGATAATAATAATTATATAATTAATCTATATTATATTATGATGATAATAATTATAAAACATTTTAGTGGTAAATTTAATAACACTAAAATGTTTTATTTCTATTTTATATTATATTTCACTAAAATGTACTAAAATGTTTTAGCTTCATAAAATCCTGCGCGGCGCTGCACTGCGCTTGTCACCCTGAGACAATTAGCTGTTGAGTCTCATCATGCCCAGTAATTTCGCTTAATGTTTAATGTATTAAAGGAAAAAAGGCAAATAATCTTTGGCAACATATATAAACCTGGAGAAAAATCAATCAAAAGAATAATAAGGGACTGAAGCATCACTCCGCAAAAAAATTTAAACAAACAGCGACTCTTGCTATGACGCAATAAAATTCAATTCAGCTCGCGTAGCGCTGCATACCTACCAGTCATATTAACCTACAGAGCGCCTCTCTTTCTATCGCATATCTCTTGTCTCTTCTGAGGCGGGCACGTGTAAAAACGCGCGACCCGCCGTCGGTGTCCAGCTACGCACTTGTAGCTTCGTACACCTACAGTGCGGAGTGCGCTAGGCCTGCCTAAACACTACAGACAGACACCGCTATTGTGAAAAAAAAGAATGTGTATCGAAAACAACAGCAAATTATTTTTTACCTCCGTATTTTTTACTATTTTAGATAGTATTTATACGGTCGCTATTTTATCTATGTAAGTTACATAATCTTAAACCAAACAAATAATGTTATATTATCTTGTCTCGGCAAAATTATTTTATAGTTTAACAGCGTCTCGCTAGTTGATATCCGTTTTACATGATATAAACCTTTTTTTCTATAATAAACTCATTCTGAAGTGTATATCATAGGTATAGTATTTAATATAGTAGGTATATTATATTTATTTATTTAATCTTTATTTCAGGCAACATTAAAATAAGTTACAGATGTTCTTTACTTTTCTTATTTAGCACTAGAGATTTATAAGGATTTGGCGGGGTGGCTGGTGGAATCCACACGTGACCAAAATGCTGGCGTGTATTTTGGCCAAAGAACCGCAATTCAGCGAGGCAACGCCGCCAGCATTTTGGGCACGTTGCCGGACGACGGGTATCGGTTGAATTATCTGTAGGCCATTCAGTTGGCTCAACCGGTACCCGCATGTACATAGTATTTAATATCTTTTAGTTAAGTTTTATTTAGTTTTTAAATTATTAAGCCTTTTGTTATATTATATTAAGTATTATTGTACCATATTTCTTGTAAATAATAATAACCACTTATTCTACGGCCCATATAAATATGTACCTTAGAACGAACATACATATAATTTATATTAAAATATTTATGTGACACGTTTTGTCGGCGACGTGTGACGCAACTGCGCGGTGTCAGCTTGCGGTGTCAGCGGTGACGCAGCCGTCCTCTGAATCGTCGAAATACGACACCCTTTGGCCAGAATTCCTCACACATGTAGGTCGACAGATGTTCAGTAGGAACTAGCACCACATTTTAATTAAAATATTAATATAAATATTAAAAATATTAATATAAATATTAAATATTAATATATTTATGTATTGTCACAGTTTCATAATAATGTGTTATGCATTTTTGCTGTGTATTTTTACATAATTGAGTGACCGAACATGTTGACATTAATTAAAATCAACTGATAATAATCTGACAATTTGAATTTAATTTAATCATGTTATTTGCAATTATGTTAGTATTGCACACCATTTTTTTATGTAACTGTATGACGAGACGAGCTGGTCGTTTGCCTGATGGTAAGCAATACGCCAGCCCATAACAATAACAGCACCACCCAGAACTTTGTTTTGCAAAATCGTCATCCTGAGACAATTAGCTGTTGTGTCATAATGCCCAGTAATTTCGCTGGCTACAATTCCCTTCAAACCGGAACACAGTACACACACACAGTAATAGTTATGTACATATAATGATATAGGTATATAGTTATATATAATATACTAGCGACCCGCCCCGGCTTCGCACGGTTATTATACATATCAGATTCAGATTCTTTATTGCTTCCATAGGCAGTACAAGGTGTGAGTGGTATAAACCTTCCTCTTCAATCACTCTATCTATTAAAAAAAACCGCATCAAAATCCGTTGCGTAGTTTTAAAGATTTAAGCATACATAGGGATATAGGGACAGAGAAAGCGACTTTGTTTTATACTATGTAGTGATATAGTAATAGTTATGTACACAGTAATAGTTATGGAATATAGTACAGTAATAGTTATGTAATATAGTACAGTAATAGTTATGGTAGAATGTTAGGAATTATCTTTATTTGTCATCTTTGTATACAACATTCTAGCAATCAAGAATTTGATTTGATTTGGTTCAAATCGGTTTATATAAATGACGGAGTTCTGAGGTAACAAACAAAAAAAATACTATTGAATTGAGAACTCCTTTTTGTAGGCGGCTAAAAAGACAACCGTCCTTCCAAATTTAGTAAGTCCTTTCTGCTCAAAGGTTGTCTGAAAGACACGATGCAAGCAATAGGAGGGCCTATTCTTATTCTGATTACTGTGAATTGTACTTGCTTTTAATTTATTTTTAAGGTTTTTAACACCAAAGACAAAGTGTCTATCTTTCTACATATCTATCTGTCTAATCTTTATCTCTTGACTAATCTCTAAAATTAAAATAAAGTGAATACGCCGTATGCATCTATGTGTTTTTACATCAAGCGCTCCATCAGGCGGATGGACTATAAATAGTTGATTGTTTGACATGGGGTAAAACGATTCATTTACCACGAGATAGCCGTACGAGCGTAGCAAGAGCGGTTCGAGTGTTAAATGAGTTTTACACCCGAGTTTAACACAGCTTTTAACCGCTTTCAAATAAGGAGAAGGTCCTCTGTTTGATTGTATTTTTTTATTATTTTTTATATATATTTTTTATGTTTGTTACCTTAGAACTCCGTCATTTATGAACCGATTTGGAAAATTCTTTTTGCGTCGGTTTCAATATAGCTTTGAAGTGGTCTCATATAAATTTCATCGATACTTGACCTTGGACTTCGAAGATACATTGAAGTCGGTTATTGTTTTTTGTCTAAAAGTTAATAGATCAAGCGTTCCATCAGGCGGATGGATTATAAATAGTCGATTGTTTGACATACGGGTAAAACGATTCATTTTACACGAGATAGCGACACGAGCGTAACAAGAGTGGTTCGAGTGTTAAATAAGTTTTACACCCGAGTTTAACACTGCTTTTTACTTTTAATAACGAGGAATTCAAAAATCATTAGAATTACTTCGGTAATGAATAGTTAGAATAAAAAAACATTTACTGACGCACTATTGTAGGTAATTCATATAAATTATCTTTTTTTTCAGACATTTTTTTGTTATGTTTGTTACTTCAGAACTCCGTCATTATAAACTGAGTTGGAAATTCTTATGCGTTTAATAGTGCATATATAAATTTCATCGATATTCCTTCTAATTTACATCAGAATTGAAGTTTTTAGGGTTCCGTACCCAAAGGGTAAACGAGACCCTATTACTAAGACTCCGCTGTCCATCTGTCTGTCTGTCTGTCCGTCTGTCACCGACTGTATCTCATGAACCGTGATAGTTAGACAGTTGAAATTTTCACAGATGATGTATTTCTGTTGCCGCTAAAACAAGAAATACTAAAACAGAATAAAAAAATATTTAAGTGGGGCTCCCATGCAACAGATATGATTTTTTTGCCGTTTTTATTGATCCGACTCGCACTTGGCAGGTTTTTATTTTTAATATTTATATATTTACTTGTGTTTCAGTTCAGCGCTCCCCACTTCAGTTTCAAGTAACAGAAAGCACGTCGGGAAAAGTGTCTTATACAGCTAAATCGTTTTTTCAAAATGGAATCACATGAGAAGAACGAATCCGGCGTGGGAGGCGCCTCCCTCGCCGACAGGACTGACTCCCTGGAGATGCACGAGAGGAAAGGTGGGTGGAACCTGGAGGGCGTAGGACTTGAAGTAGTGGTCCTGGCAGCCCCGGATCTAGGGGGAGGCAAACCGCGCGTGCCACAGGCCACCTTCAGGGGGGCGGCAAATCAAGCATGGCACCACCAGGCGTACTGCAACTTTGCAATAAGTGGGAGAAAAATCTAAGACGCTACTAAAGTAGCCAAAATATTTGCCATGACGAATCACAAACACTTCAACCAGTTAAATTTCTAAGGCAACAATGATGGCAGTTTTTGCCCCGCCTCCAAAAATTTTAGATCCGGGGTCAGGGTCCTGGTCTGCTCCAGCCGTGACAAACTCACGTTGATGGGCTCCACACGCGTACTCCGGTTCTCTCGTCGTATTCTCTCCCGGACGTAACGAAGGACTTCTTCGTCGTTCGTCCAGGCGAGAGAGGTATATTTTGATGGTCGGCGATACAACTCGTAACGTTGAAGTTTGCAGGGAGAGAGTGCGGGTCTTAACCCACCGGACTCAGTGCGAGATGGTGGATGTCACACGTCCTCTAATTTTGTGATTCTTGGACAAGCCGGAGTCGCGGGTATCAGCTAGTTTATAATAAACTAGCTACATCGCGTGGTTTCACCTGTGTTGTATTTCATTTATAGTTATAGTAATTTTTTTTACGCTTAATAGATCTATTTTGGCCACTATCTCGCCTGATGTGAAGCGATGATGTGGCCTAAGATGGAGCACATAGATCTAAAGAGAGAACAGTTGAACGGCTGCTCAGACCCGTCTCCCCGATGGTTCACCGAACATCATCCCGAAGCACGACTAGGTCGCTTGACGCCATGGCTTTGTTCGGTGGGTGGTATTACAACCACGGCCAGAGCCTTCCACTCCAAAGCGCGTAAGCGGGTTTCATCACGATGTTTTCCTTCACCGTTTTAGAGCGAGCGTGCAAAATCTGCACTTAACTATAAGTCATTGGTGCAGGGCCGAGTCGGGATTCGAACCCAGGTGCGTTGGATCGAAAGGCGCACGAGTTCCCGCTGAGCCACACTCGCTCTAATTATTTTCTTATATATTTTTTTCTCTCTTTCTTTCTATCTTTCCAGCCAACGGCTTCCCTCACCGTTTGAAAGACCTGGATGACCTTCTCCCGTACGTCGGGGGGTTCGGATGGTACCAGCGTATCCTGTTCCTCCTCATGGTGCCGTACGCTTTCTTCTTCGCATTTGTCTACTTCGGGCAGATCTTCATGACAGTAGTCCCTGAAGAGCACTGGTGTTATGTCGCTGAACTGGAACACCTCTCAGTAGATGAAAGGTAATCTATACTATTATAAAAATGGGATAGAGAAAATTCTGTACATTGAAGATATTTTTCAAAAACCGACTGGGATCGACTATTTGAAGGGTGAATACGAATCTACGGTTTTAAGAATATTTGCCTGTTTGTTTGTATGTTTGTAATCTATAGACTCGGAAACTGCTGAACGGATTTTAATTCAATTTTTTGGGTTTGGTAGCATTAGTCCCAACATAGATTTGAGGGTATGTAACATTAAAATTGGTTGGGTGACTACGAAGATACAGCTTGACCTCTTAGTAGTACGCGCTCCTATATACTGGGGAGGTCTTGCTAAAATGGTTTTTGAAAAAAGACTTCTGTCGTCTATATAATGGGCTTCTGTCGTCTACACGGACGAAGCCGCGGGAAAAAGCTAGTTCTTATTATATTTATATGAAACATTAACGAGTGCCAAGCGAAAACAAAAGCTACGGCTCGGTTAGTTTACTTTGCATACTTCCACAGCTTAATGTCATATGGCATTTTGCTGTGGGGGTCTGCTGCGGATATAGATACTATTTTTATATTACAAAAGCGTGCGGTTCGCGCGATTTACGAGTACGAGAGTCCACGTGACTCGTTAAGGGATTTTTTTAAGCAAGTTAATATATTAACTTTACCTTCTTTATATATTTATGAAAATATAATGCATGTTCGCAAAAACTTCCAAAAATTCAAAGTAAATAGTGACCATCATAACATTGACACTAGAAATAAGGATAGGATTGTTGTACCTAGGTATAGACTGACTAAAACGAATAAGTCCTTTATGGGCAACTGCGTACGTTTTTATAATAAAATTCCAAAGTGTATAACGGAGCCCACAGAAAGTAAATTCAAATTACGCGTTAAGAATGTTCTAATGAGAAAAGCATACTACACTGTTCGTAATTACATAGAAGACAAAGATGCTTGGAACATTCCACTTCTGCAAAGTAACCAACTGGTACATAAGAAACATAACATTGTAAAATCCCAAAAAATTGTAACAAAATCTCTAAAAAAAAATGCCCCTCAGTTTCTTGCCGTATCTTCTGAGTAGTGGTTCTTTTTCCGATACGGTGGTAGAGTCATTGTGATAATTTGACGTTCATAAGTGCGTCTGTGATGCCAAAATGATTAAAGAGATTTTGATTGATTGATTGATTGAAAAACTTAAACGAGGTTTTTCGGAAAGAAGGAATAAATAAGATAATTATTTAATAAAACAAAACAAGAACCGAGTTCAAGACTAAACTATACCTAATATATAGTATTTTTTGTTTTTTAACCGACTTCAAAAAAAGTACGTTTGTATTTTTTTATGTTTGTTACCTCTGAACTCCGTCATTCATGAACCGATTTGGAAAATTCTTTTTGCGTTGGGTTCAGTATAGCTACGAAGTGGTCCCATATAAATTTCATCGATATTTGACCTTGGATTTCGAAGATACATTGAAGTCGGCTTTTATGTCTGATAAGACGTATACTTGTGTTGATTATTGTCAAAAAGTGCTGAAACAATTTCGATAATATTTATATGGGACTACGTCTGAAGTATGACCTACCAAACAAAAAAATCATCAAAATGAATTCATAATTGGCGGAGTAATCGCTTAACAAACATACAAAAATAATAATAAAAAAAACATACTGTCGAATTGAGAACCTCCTCTTTTGAAGTCGGGTGAGAGTTGTGTACAACGATCAGACCAGCATGCAGCATACTTTGAATGCTTCACTTCTGAATTTGGCGACGAGGTGTCCATTTAAATAATTAGGAAGAAGAAAAATGATATTGCTCGGGCAGGGATCGAACCTGCGTCTTCAGAATACCGTCCCGACGCCTTAACCACTGGGCCACCGAGCCAACTGCTCGAGCAACCAAATTTCTTCTATCCTACTTATAACGTCTTACGGGGACGATGCTGATGATTCGCCTAGCATGCGCTAATGCATTAAATATCAGAAATTCGTTCAATCTTGTATCGTTCAACACTATACGTAAGTAATAGCAGGCCTAGCGCACTCCGAACTGTAGGTATGAAGCTACAAGTATATAGCCGGACACCGACGGCGGGTCGCGCGTCGTTACACGTGTCGCGTCAGAAGAGAGAGCTATGCGATAGAAAGAGAGGCGCTCTGTAGGTTAATATGACTGGTAGGAATGCAGCGCTACGCGAGCTGAATTAAATTTTATTGTGTCTTAGCAAGAGTCGCTATTTGTTTAAATTTATTTGCGGAGTGATGCTTCTGTCCCTTAGTATTCTGTGGTAATAGATAATATTCTTTGACTATACTATCCTGTTGCAGACGCCATCTCTCCATTCCTCTATCAGAAGACTCGGCAGGGTTCAAATTTGACAAGTGCCGTGTATATGACGTCAACTGGACGTCTGTTCTGACGTCAGGCGTCCGCGACCCAGATCCAAGATGGCCGACTGTCAAATGTCAAAACCAGTGGGAGTTTAACTACACCGATGTCCCTTATGAAACTATTGCTACACAGGTAAATAATATATTATAATTAAGTAAAATTTGTTAGTAAAAGCGAGTGTGGCTCAGTGGGAGCATGTGCGACTTTCGATCCTACGCACCCGAGTTCGAATCGCTGGCCACTGACCTTCCTAAGTTATGTGCGGATTTAACAGTCACTTTAAAAAACGGTGAAGGAAAACATCATGATTCCTCACGATGTTTCACCGGCATGTCCAAGACATAATCACAAAAATTCAACGTCATGTGAAATTCACCAACCCGTACTGGGCAAGCGTGGTGGATTATGGCTTGTACTCTCTCTTGAGAGAAGGCCCGTGTCCCAGCAGTGGGAATGTGATGGGCTAATGATGATGATGATGATGAAGTAAAATTAAATATAATAAATTAATTAAATTGAGTTATAAGCCCCGGGGCTACGACTAAAATAAACTTCTCTCTTTCTCTCCACAGCAAGCATGGGTGTGCGACAGAGACAGCTATCCGGCCACGGCTCAGGCTGTTTTTTTCTGCGGCGCCATCGTTGGGGGACTAATTATTGGATGGGTCGCTGATAAATATGGAAGAATACCGGCCCTAGTTGGTAAGAACCTTTCAATAGGGAATATGCATGTGTTGTCGAAAATCTGGAAATTACTTTTTACAATAGATTACTCCTGTAAACATTTAGTAGTGATATAATTATTATTATTAATTGCGTAGTTTTTTTTTTGTATTTAAATGTTTCTTTTTCTTATTTTTGGAGAAACGGAAAGTAATCGCTAAACGTTTGAGTACGTGCAACCAAGTTTTGACGTCACACGCATTGCTGCTTATTGGTCAATTTTTGACATAGAGCCCGCCCTATTGGTAAATTATTGACATACATACACATGTAGCATAAAATGGACCAATGAGGAGATCCTAGGTCCCCACATTTTGACGTCACAAGCAAATGGCGCGTTTATGTTGATTAAAATTTTCATTTAATTATTTTATTGACGAATGATGCCGTAAAATTTTTAAACATTTTTTTTCATTAATAGTATTCAATAATGAATCGATTAATGCAATAAAACAATTATAACTGACGTTTATAAGTGCGTCTGTGATGCCAACATTGAATTAAAAACTTATGCACTTTCTAACTTACAGGCGCAAACCTGGCTGGCTTCGCAGGCGGAATCGGAACTGTATTTGCTAATGCTTTCTGGTCGTTCTGCCTCTGTCGTTTCGTAGTTGGCCTAGCCTACGACAACTGCTTCATCATCATGTACATAGTCGGTGAGTTGATTTGGCGCAGTCGGTAGGATAAAAATGTTTAAGTCAGTATTAGAACTTCAGTATTAGAAAGAGCGAGTGTGGCTCAGCGGGAGCTCGTGTGACGATCTGACGCACCCGAGTTCAAATCCCGTTGGTTGGTAACCCATACTCTCTCTATGAGAGAAGGCCCGTATCTGACTCTGATCTAGCCATGTTACGGGCTAATGATGATTCTGAATACAAATAAGATTTCTTCGGCAACCAAACAAAATTCGGTTTAGATATGTAATAGGCAACACTTATCGGGGACTGTCTCTAAGTGCATCATTAAGAAGATGCAATCAAAGACAGCCCCCGATAAGTGAAAGGACTATTATTGAAGGTATGAAAATTTCTGGGCTATTGAGGTGAACTATTAATGGATGGGAACCGGTCTATGATATGAGACTTCGGTGATTATTATTATTATATTTTTCCTCTAAAAAATTTGCTCTTTTTGTTCCAGTGGTAGAATACGTAGGTCCAAGATGGCGTACGTTTGTGGCGAACATGTCAATAGCTCTTTATTTCACGTTCGCCGCCTGTCTACTGCCGTGGATGGCGATCGGCACAGGAGACTGGAGAATCTACACGTTGGCTATTAGCGCGCCGCTGGCGTTGGCTGCCGTGACACCCTGGGTTGTACCGGAAAGCGCTAGGTAATTCAAATTCAAGGTTCTTTATTCAATTTTGTCATCACAGACGCACTTATGAACGTCAATTTTAAGATGACTACCACCGTATCGGAAAAAGAACCATTTTGTTGTTGTGATTTGTTTTGGATAATGTTTAACCGTTCACCAAAAATATATACATCTATGTGCGCCTCTCTAAAATATTACTCTAAAAGCCGTTAAATTATTTTGCTGCAATTAAACTACTCGGCCAACAAACAAATTCAAAATTATCACCAAGATATAACACTTTTTTATTCTACTGCGCAGCAAATATATTCTCTTATAACAGTAATTATATTATTCTTTCACACAAAATATTGATAGTGCACCAAATTTGGTCTGTTTTTAGCACTCAAACGTATAAGGGGCAGACGCATTTTTTTCTTAAGTACTGTTACGCCGAGCTATGGTTAGCGCTCTAGAGATATCGATGCGTCCAGTTAAACAACGCTAATACACTGACCCTATACATTTTTACCGACTTAAAAAAAGGAGGAGATTCTCTATTCGGATGTATTTTTTTTTTAATGTTTGTTACCTCAGAACTCCGTCATTTATGAACCGATTTGGAAAATTCTTTTTGCGTTGGGTTCAGTATAGCTACGAAGTGGTCCCATATAAATTTCATCGATATGTGACCTTGGACTTCGAAGATACATTGAAGTCGGTTTTTGTTTTTTTCTAAAAATTAATTATTACAGTATCAGTGCGCTATATTCTAGAATCGGTTATCGCGATCCATACTTGCTTTGAGAATGTTCCAGAAGTTGGAGTGTACTAAACGTATTATGAAAGCTTTGAGAAAGTTTGAGATGTCTTTAGAAGCTTCGAGAAGGTTCAAATCAGTTTTTTTATGTAACTGAATAAGAGACGAGCTGGTCGTTTGCCTGATAGCAGGCCTAGCGTACTCCGCACTGTAGATACGAAGCTACAAGTACTTAGCCGGACATCGACGGCGGATCGCGCGTCGTTACACGTGCCGCGTCAGAAGAGATAAGAGCTATGCGATAGAAAGAGAGGCGCTCTGTAGGTTAATATGACTGGTAGGTATGCAGCGCTACGCGAGCTGAATTGAATTTTATTGCGTCGTAGCAAGAGTCGCTATTTGTTTAAATTTATTTGCGGAGTGATGCTTCTGTCCCTTAGTATTCTGTGCTGATGGTAAGCAATACGCCAGCCAATAACAATAACAGCACCACCCAGAACTTTGGTTTGCAAAATCCTGCGCTGGACTGCGCTCGTCACTCTGAGACAATTAGCTGTTGAATCTCATAATGCTCAGTATTTTGATGGTAGTAATTTCGAAATCAAGCACTGCGTAGCGCTGCATTGCGCTCATCACCCCGAGACCTATTAAGTCTCATATGCCCAGTAATTTCGCTGGCTTCAATGCCCTTCAAACCGGAACACAGTAAAGCTTGCGCTTGTCGGCGCAATAACTGGCAAAGCGTACTTGGTACTTATCCAGATGGCCTATTTCAGACGTCATCATCATCATCATCACCATCAGCCCTTTATTTCGTCCCTGTGTTTGCAGATGGCTGATAGCACAGGGTCGGATCGACGAGGCAATCAAGATTATGAAAAGAGTAGAAAAGATGAACGGGAAGAAAATACCTGATGACGTCATCAACGAATTTAGAGTGAGTTCAAATCTAATCAGCATCAATCAAATTATCAATCGTCAGACTTTTATTTTTTTGTGATTGAATGACGAGACGAGCTGGTCGTTTGCCTGATGGTAAGCAATACACCAGCTCATAACACATGGAAAATGACTTTGACTAATGTAGATGTAAACTAATTATATAATTGAATATTTTAGATGTAAATGAATTGTAAAGTTGACATACACTATTGAATTGGTAAATTCCTGTAATGATAGTTGTATTTGAATTTTAATAAATAAATAAATCATCATCATCATCATCATCATCAGCCCACATCAGTCCACTGCTGGACATAGGCCTCTCCCATAGCACGCCACTGAGCCCGATCTTCGGCTTTCCTTCTCCAGTCGCTACCAGCAACCCTACGTATATCGTCGCTCCATCTAGTCGCAGGACGTCCTACACTACGTTTGCCGATTCGCGGTCTCCACTCTAGAACACGTCTACCCCAACGGTTATCGGTTCTGCGGCAAATATGACCAGCCCACTGCCACTTCAGCTTGCTAATCCGCTGAGCTATGTCGATAACTTTAGTTCTCTGGCGAATAATTTCGTTCCGGATTTAAAATAAATAAATGAATAATAACAATAACAGCACCACCCAGAACTTTTGGTTTTCGAAATCCTGCGCGGCGCTGCACTGCGCTCGTCACCCTGAGACAATTAGCTGTTGAGTCTCATAATGCCCAGTAATTTCGCTTCGATTCAAGGTCATGTGAATTCCGCACTGGGCCAGCGTGGTGGATTGTGGCTCATACTCTCTCCATGAGAGAAGGCCCGTGTCCCAGCAGTGGGAACTTGATGGGCTGATGATGATGATGATGATGAAGTGTGATGTGATGTGATAACTCCTTTCAGGCAACTGCAACAGGTATAGCGGAAGCAGAGAGAGAGTTTAAGAACTACAGCATACTAGATCTGTTCAGGACACCCAGGCTGAGGAGGCACAGCATCCTGCTGATAGTTATATGGATATCCATCTCTATGGTGAGTGCTTCTCATGTTTTTATGGCGCTGGTGGTAGGTTTCTCGTATGCGAGAGGCCGTCTGGGTGGGTAGCACCGCTTTGCCAGTTATTCTGCCGCCAAGCAGTAATGCGCAAGCATTACTGTGTTCCGGTTTGAAGGGCATTGTAGCCAGCAAAGTTACTGGGCATTCAAACAAAACAAATTTTATTGATAAAAACCAAGTTATATTTTTATAACTCTACCTAAATACATAAGAAGAGACGCGATGAAATGTGATAGATCCAAAAAATGTGAGTAAAAATATTATTATTGTCAGATTTGCATGAATCACTTCTATAAATGATCGCTAAATAAGTCCTTCCCTGAGCTTATTAATTAATTTTTATTAATTTATTTTTATTATTACCAAAAACAGTACACATATATAACATAGTTTTCCTTTATCTTTAGTAAGCTGGGCTTAATTATGAGACTCAACAGCTAATTGTCTCAGGGTGACGAGCGCGGTGTAGCGCCGCGCAGGATTTTTCAAAACAAAGTTCTGGGTCGTGCTGTTATGGGCTGGCGTAATGCTTACCATCAGGCGAACGACCAGCTCGTCTCGTCATTCAGGTACATAAAAAAAGCTGCGTCATGAGACGAGCAAATCGTTCGCCTGAAGGTGAACACCACCCCTGCCCATTAAAATTGCAATCCACCCAGAGCTTTTAAAACCATACAAAGTACTGCGTAGTATTGCGCTCGTCACCCCGAGACATCAGATATTAAGTCTCGTATGCCCAGTAATTTCGCTCTACTAGCAATTCAATCCGGAACAAAGTAATGCTTGCGCACTACTGCTTGGCGGCAGAATAACTGGCACAGCAGTGATACCTACCCAGACGGCCTCCCACAAACAGCGTATAACTACTGCGTTAGTGACATGGAGCGTATGATACGGCATTCTATTCTATGGTTTACAAAAAAACACATTTTAAAAGGTGCTAGCTTTTCCCTGCGACTTCGAATTTCGACTCTTGAATGACAGAGGAAGCCAATATACGTATTTTTAAAGACCATCTTAGCAAGGCCTCCTCAGTATATGAGAGCGCGTACTACGAAGAGATCAAGCTGTGTCTTCGTATTCACTCTACCGATTTTGATGATCTATAAACGAAGTTACCAAATAAAATGGAACTAATGCTACCAAACCCTGAAAAGCGCATTAAAATCCGTTCAGCTGTTTCTGAGACAATAGATAACAAACAAACAGACAAAAATTCTAAAAACCGTAGATTCGTCTTCAGTACCTTCTAAATAGTCGATCCCAGTTGGATTTTCAAAAATACCTTTAACGTACAAAATTTGCTCAGTTCCGTTGTACCACGTTTTTAAGTCAGTTTCTGTATTTTTTTTTTATTAAGCTATTGCATAGCTTCTATCGCGGGCCTTGAGCGTGAAGACCGAATCCAGAAATTCCGTAACGAAAATAACCAAACACCCCCCACTCCGAATGCTATGCTTTACCGCGGCAGTCTCCGAGTGCCACACGTCTTTTTTTTTATGTAACTGAGTGACGAGACGAGCTGGTCGTTTGCCTGATGGTAAGCAATACGCCAGCCCATAACAATAATAGCACCACCCAGAACTTTGTTTTGCAAAATCCTGCGCGGCGCTGCACTGCGCTCGTCACCCTGAGACAATCAGCTGTTGAGTCTCATAATGCCCAGTAATTTCTCTGGCTACAATGCCCTTTAAACCGGAACACAGTAATGCTTGCGCACTACTGCTTGGCGGCTGAATAACTGGCAAAGCGGTGGTACCCACCCAGACGGCCTCTCGCATACGAGAAACCTACCACCAGTTTATTACCGAATAGTATTTGACCGCAGTCTCACCTGATGGAAAGTGATGACGCGGTCGACGATGGATCATGCTTGACTAGAAGATACCGATTCACTCGAGAATTGAAGACACCTAGATTATAAGAATCGGGAAACAAAGACGCTGGTAAGGTGTTCCATTCCTTATAGCTATTCGCATTATAAAGGTCGAAGCAAAACGCTTTTTTTTTTCTTGTTTGTCCTGTCTGTCTGTCTGTCGTTCCGGGTAGAATCTTGCAACTCAAATTTCGTGCACTTCCCGATTAGCTATCCGGCTGAAACTTTCAGGGTAGCTCACAACTCGATGACAATGTATTCTAATTTTTTATTGCTTTTCAGCATTCTAAATCCATTAAGGCGCATAAAAACGTAGTTTTTAGCTTAAGTTTTTAAACAACATTAATTTGCTTGTCTTTAATAGTAAAGATAGATATATTTTTCATTTTTTTTACAGGTGTTCGACGGTCACGTGAGGAACGTAGGCGCTTTGGGACTCGACATGTTTCTGACTTTCACCGTGGCTACAGCGACTGAGTTCCCGGCCGATATACTGCTCATACTGATTCTAGACGTGTAAGTACTTACAAAAGAAAGAAAGAAAGAAAGAAAGACAAACATTTATTCGACAACCACTAGGAAATAAATGAAAAACAACGTAAGATAAAAATAGAAAGACAGAGAAAGAATATAACAAAACAGCAGGGCGATCACGTAAGTCTGTTGCGAACATCGCATGTTGCGGACTAACGTGCAACAGAAATTTATTTCAATCGATAAAATGCGATCATGTAACTTTTTATGTCTCGATTTCAATGTGCTCCTATCGGTTACCCGACAAATTTACAAAGCGAGATTGTGCTATGAATCGTTATGTATACGCCCAATCTATTCAATTTTACTGTGTAATACGGCTCTTGTCTATGATTTATATATCGATATAAACCAACATATGAGCCAACATGCCCAACCAGTACACCACAGAGGCTGACTTCTAATAAAATAATATCTGGAATGCAATGGAATCAGGCGTGACGTTGCGGAAATTCATCTCAAAACTGAAACGCAATGAAAATATATAGTGTAATCCCGCTAAATATTATGTAGGTTGTTGTTAGTTCCTAACAACAACACTCTTTGTACGACACGTGTTTCGCCGTCTGCACGAGGCATCATCAGGTGTCGACTCGCCGAACGCTGGAACGAGAGTGAGCTCATTACGGCGCTCCGTCGCTTTAAATACCCTCTCGCACGTCGTCTCTGCCACGTGATGAATGATCGAAGATGCGTAATAAATAAAATAATATCTCCACAGCCCCAGCAATACAAGCGTCACACTATTTTATTTATTTAACTTTTGTTCTAGTAACGCAAATTGATTCATTTATTTATGTTGGAACCCGCATGACTACCGACGAATATCTCTCGAATAAAGGGGTATGCTGAAAATCAGCCTTGCGTGAGCTGTGAGGCTTACGCAGCTCAGTGCTGAGCCTATCCCTATTGCTGCTGTTTTTGTATTTTTGTGCTGATAAATATATTGTGTTTAAATCTAAACTCTATGTATACGAACTCATCAGCCCATTACGTTCCCACTGCTGGGATACGGGCCTTCTCTCATAGAGATCGTTTGGGTCATAAACGACCAAGCTGGCCCAGTGCGGGTTAGTAGATGTCACATGTCCTTGAATTTTTGTGATTAATTTTTAGACATGCCGGTTTCCTCACGATGTTTTCCTTCACCGTTTTTAGAGCGAGTGTTAAGACGTAACTTAAGAATGTCAGTGGTGCGGGGCCAGCGGGATTCGAACTCGGGTGCGTCAGATCGAAAGTGGTACGTGCTCCCACTGGGCCATACTCGCTCTAGAATGCGTATGTGTACAGTTTGGCAATAAATCATTTCTTTCTGTCTTTCACAGCCTGGGGCGTCGCTGGCTCGCGTTTGGTTCCATGGTGATCAGCGGCATCTTTAGCCTCGCAGCCGCCGCTGTACCTATAGGTAAGTTAAACTCTTTGTCTATATCCTTCCCTCCTTGAGTAGCTTCCCCAAAGCTGGGGGCGTCACCACGTCATAGTATCACTATCTTGGTACTATAGTCAATAGTTATCTATTCATAATAAAAATTCCATGTCAAAAATAATAAATAATAATTAAGAAATTGAAACTTAATTGAGTTTTATTTACAGAATCAATTATGTACAAATATATAGAATGATAAAAACTAAACTAACCTACAAAAAAATTAAAAAATGAAATTAAATATAAAACACAGAATTTAGGTCACCGTCCGCGGGCAAGGTGCTCAAAAAGCTGGCAACGTTACCTCGTTGAATGGCAAGACTAATTCGTTGGCCGAGGTAAGCGCCAGCTCTTTGGTCACCTGTTGTTTCTATGATATTTTTTTTTTTTTTAATTGGTGATGTAATTGGTGATGGCTGGTCCACAAGTCATACTCGTGAACGAGTGCTGCTTGCGGGGACTGGTCTGTTCTAGTCACTCCTACTGCTACTGTCATACCTACTTATATTTTATTTACACTTTTCTGTTACTGATACTATGACTATGGGACATCTCACTCGCATTTCTTGTTTGACATTCTGTTAATTCTAATTTATACGTAATTGTTCATTGTTATTTTCGAGACATTTTAAAAGAGCTGAAAATAAGACATCCCCGCAGAGTTTCTTGGTGCTATCTTCTCTAGCACCAAGCGCATTTCTTTTCAACACTCAGACTTCAATTTGAGTATAGGAAAGAAATGGGTAAACATACTTACCTTTTTTCAAAGTCATGTTAATATAAGTAACAATTTTTAACATATTTTATTTGTATCATGTGTTTATGTCCTTTGAAAGTGCACTTTTGTGCCTATTTAATCAATGATATTTGACTTTGACTTTGAATTGTATATCTGCGAAAGTTTGTATTTGTGTTAGTGTGTTTGTTACTCCTTCACTCTGTAACGGCTCAACGGATATGAATGAAATTCGCAATGGAGATAGCTTAAACCTTTTTTTGTGGGGGGAAATGCCGCTGCACTGGCCTTCTGAATGAAACTGAAGAACGGGATGTGTGGGGCTCGAATCCACTAAAAACCCCCGTGAGCAGTCCTCTGCTGAGGTGGGTCGCGCTAGCATTCACCATCTCGCCCCGGCAGTAGGCCCGGGTGTTCGGGCCACTACGCCTGTGGAGGCGACCTTGCTCACCTAGGCCACCCCCAGATAGCTTACACCCTGGATTAACACATAGGCTACTTTATATTCCGGGAAACTACGGGTAAAATTTCGGGGCGCAGCTAGTTTATAATATTAGTATAGTAGTCATTCCGAATTTCACTCAAATCGGTTGAGCCGTTGCGGCGTGAAGAGGAAACCCACTTACACACTAACGTACAATTAAATTCAATTCAAAAGTTCTCTATCTCACCTGTTGTGAAGTGACGATGCGGTCGAAGATGTAGCACGCTCGCCTAGTATAAACCTGTTCACTCTTGTCTTAAAGACACCCAGATTACAGCTATCCGGAAACACAGATGCCGGCAGAGAGTTCCACTCCTTGGCCGTCCGCATTATGAAGGTCGAAGCAAAGCGCTTGGTGTGAGCAGGAGGGATGTCAACCATAAATTGATGACGGCTTGCCGTACGTCTAGTCGTCCGGTGATAGAATGGGGATGGCGGAATAAGTTCATGTAATTTCGTCGCACACTCTCCGAAATGTATCCGATAAAAAACCAATAGTGTAAAGATAACATTGTATTTGTACAGGTCTCCCATCAGCTTCCCTCGCCATCGTGGGCCGATTCGCCGTCAACATCTCCTACAATATCGGCATGCAGTACGCGGCGGAGCTTCTCCCGACCGTCGTGAGAGCTCAGGGGTTAGCCTTCATACACATCACTGGGTACATCGCTACTATACTGGTGCCTTATATCGTGTATATGGTGAGTCCTAAATTCAGGTAAAGGTCAAGGCCAAGGTCAAGGTCAGGGTCAGGGTCAGGATCACGGTCAATATCAGGGTTAAGGTCGGGTCAGAGTCTGAGTCATCAGGGTTAGGGTCAAATTCTAAATCATCTGGGTCAGAGTCAGAGTCATCAAGGTCATGGTCATAGTCACAATCAAGGTCAGGACCGAGGTCAGGGTCATCTTCATTACCGCAACAGGTAGTACCATAGATTTCGTTTTTCTTTTCTGGGCCCCGACTTCAATTTGAGTAATGGGAAAGAAATGGATAGACATGCTTACCTTTTTTTTCAGTCATGATAACTTAAGTTACAATTAACGTATTTTAAATTGATTTGTATTTAAGACATAGTACAAATCAATTAAAATACGTTAAAAATTGTAAATTACAATATTATGACTTTGAAAAAAAATGTAAGCATATTTCTTTCGAAGTCCAGGCCCAGAAAAAAAAAGATGAAACTGACTCTACCAGTGCTTCGGAAATACGCCCGCTAGAGAAACCAAGAAACTCTGCGGGGATGTGAATAAATTTGCAATCTCTTTTTCTTTTCTAGCGGGCGTATTTCCGAAGCACTGGTAGAGTCAATTTTCGCATTTCTTTTCTGCACCCGGACTTCAATTTGAGTATAGGAAAGAAATGGGGAAACATACTTACCTTTTTTTCAAAGTCATGTTAACATAACTTACAATTTTTAACATATTTTATTTGTATCATGTGTTTATGACCTTTAAAAGTGCACTTTTGTGCCTATTTAATAAATTATATTTGACTTTGACTTTGACTTTTGAACTTGCTATCCGCAGGCTACGATAGCGAAAGAGATTCCCCTGATCATCCTGGGCTGCCTGGGCGTACTAGGCGGTTGTCTATGCCTGTTCCTGCCTGAATCGCTCGGGGCTCCGATGCCTCAGTCCCTCGATGATGGAGAGCAATTCGGAAAGGACCAGACGTTTTGGAACTGTCCTGCTTGTTCTAAGTAAGTGTTTTTACAAGCTTTCATTTAACTTGCAATGTATGCACATATGTATTTTATGTATGTAACTAAGTATGTTTGTTCGGGTGGAATCTTGCAAGCTGAATCAGAACTACTTCCTCTTGTCCTACGAAGTTGAAATGTTGCATACTTATCAAAGTCCGATGACAATGCAATATTATGGTGACAGCCAGATGACCTGGATGAACACGGAGGTGGGCAATAGAACTCCTTAACGGATAATCGTAAACTACTAGTGTTTGGACTCATTTTAATCTGCTCGCGGTTCCGATTACGAATTTGTTAAAAGTTTGTCTTGAAACAAAGTGTTTTATACAAAAAACTTATTTATAATCCCCGACGCAAATTGGATGGGTGCTATAAGTTTGACCACTATGTGTGTATCTTTATATCTGTGGCACAGTAGCTCTTAAACGGGTGAACCGATTTGGATGCCGGTTTTTTTTTACTTGAAAGTAGCTTTTCTAGCTTCCTTAGACATGTTATATCAAAATCGGTTTAGCCGTTTTTTACTTTTTGTAGGTTTTTGTGTCGTGTTTTTTTTAAGTTTTAGTTTACTGAAATTCCTTATTATCAATTCTACCACAATTGACTATGGTATCAGACCCTGTTCTTAACGAAACATTATGCATTTGTATTTCTAAATATAATTATTAATTTTCACTTTTCATTATTTACAGAACGAACACCTTAAAGGAGCCTGAGGTGACTGTAGTCAGATATTGAAACCGAAATAAAAAAAATTAAATATACTTAAAAATGAATATTTTTTCTATTTAAATAACATATTATACCTAAGTATTTTTCATAGTATTCTAATATATGTTACCTTCTGAACAAATGAAAAAAAAAAAACTTTGTGTTAGCGACGCGCTCCCAAATATATTAAGTATTTATTATTATTTTACTATGGAAATTAACGTAGTTTGGACACATTATTAATAATAATTTACGGGTGACACTCACGTTTAAATTGGAGTAATCCAACTATAGTTTCAACCACATCCGGTGGTCTTTTTCAAGGCGAGTGCGGAACGCTCGCGAACGCGTCACGCCTCGCACTGCGGGCTGCACGCTCCGCTCGCTGCGTGAGCGTCGACGCTGGCTGGTGCGGGGGGCGGGGTATTGTTGGATCCGTCGGCACGATCGGCTGCAAGTTGTCGTCGTCACTGGAGTCTCCTACAGTGCCATCTGGGACCACCCGGCAGACCGAACTCACTGTGTCACCACTAGTACCACTGATAACACTATTATACCACTAGCTTTTTTGGAGTTGTAGGCTCTGGCCGTGGTTGTAATACCACCCACCGAACAAATCCATGCCGTCAAGCGACCTAGTCGTGTTTCGGGATGACGTTCGGTGAACCATCAGGGAGACGGGTCTGAGCAGCCGCTCAACTGCCGCCTCTCTCTAGATCTATGTGCTCCATCTTAGACCACATCATCGCTTCACATCAGGCGAGATAGTAGCCAAACATAGAAATATAAAGTGCAAAAAAAAAAATTTACTTCAATTTAAACGTGAGTGTCACCCGTAAATTATTATTATTATTATTCTTATGTTATACGTATAAAACCTATATGTACCTAGTTTTAATTATACATGCGTCTGCGCACCCTCACTTAACCTCGCCGGCTAGGCAAGTACCGCTAACGCATAATGTTCTCTCCTTTGTCGTACGTGTGTGTCAATTGAAATACAAGTGTTTAAAGTGTTTATACTGTTTTACTTCGCTAATGACCACCTACATCCTCTACACTTTGATTTAATTTGATACAGATCTTCCCTAATCCTAGGTACCAACAAAAGGTATACTGATCAGCATTAAGAGCTTTCAAGTACCGATAACAGGACCACTTGAGCTATTAAGTGTCACCCTGACTTATATTTCAAACTTTGGCACCTTCATAGAGTCCAAGGCTAGAGTAGCAGCAAAAAGGTGGGTATATTGGCCAAGGTGAGACGGTTTTTCACACCGGAACAGCTTCTAACTCTGTATCAAGCACAACTTCAGTCGTGTATGTAGTACTGTGTTTGACTTTAGTGGTTGGGCAGGTTGGCTCAAATCTCATACACCACTGAGGTTGCGGGTTCGATTACCGCGACGGCACAAATGTTTGTGCACAGAAAAAAAAGCGCAAGCATTTGTTTCGTGTCTGGGTGTTGTGGGAGCATGGTCCTCATAGTTTCCTGGTTCCCTAGATACAGGAAATCCTAATTAGGGGCAAGGATCTATGTATATGATCGTTGGGCAAGTAAAGAATAAAAAAACCTGTTCTCACCTGTGGGACGGCTCCGACAATTACCAGCTCGAAGCCTGAGCAATCATTGAAAGACGAGCCAAAAAGCTCATTGGTGACGATGCGCTGGTTAAGAGTAAGCTTCAGATTCTTGAACATCGGCGCAAAGTTGCCTTTTACCGGATACATTTCGGAGAGTGTGTGACGAAATTATATGAACTTATTCCGCCATCCTCATTCCACCACCGGACGACCATAGCACCGCAAGCCATTATCAATTTATATGGTTGACATCCCTCCTGCTCACACCACGCGCTTTGCTTCGACATTCATAATGCGAACGACCAAGGAGTGAAACTCTGCCGGCATCTGTGTTTCTGGATAGCTATAATCTGGGTGTCTTTAAGACAAGAGTGAACAGGTTTAAAACAACCTTTGAAATATTGTAACTACATACACACATTCACCCTCACACACACACCCCCACCCTCACACCCCCACCCTCACACCCCACACACACACTCTCACTCTCACTGTATTGTTTTTATTGTTTTTTGTTTTGTATTTATTTTAGTATGTATATATTCAGTGTAATGTTGTGTGATGTCCGGAATAAATGTATTTTCTTTCTTTCTTTCTTTCTTTCTTTCTTTCACCCTAAAACATATGTTAGTGCTGTTCTTGTAATGTGTTTTATGCAAATTAATTTATGTTGGTAGCCGCATGACTCAATATCGAATAACATCTCTCGAGTAAAGGGGTAAGCTGAAAATCAGCCTTCCGTGAGCTGTAAGGCTTACGCAGCTCAGTGCTGAACCTACCCCTATTGCTGCTGTTTTTGTGCTTATAAATATTGTGACTCTAAATTCTGTGTATACAGTTTGACAATAAATAATTTCTTTATATTTATCTTATCTTTAGATTATGGGGTTTTTATTTACAAAAAATATGGTACAATAATACTTAATATAATATAACAAAAGGCTTAATAATTTAAAAACTAAATAAAACTAAACTAAAAGATATTAAATACTATTTACATGCCGGGTATCGGTTGAGCCAACTGAATGGCCTACAGACAATTCAACCGATACCCGTCGCCCGGCAACGTGCCCAAAATGCTGGCGGCGGGCGTTGCCTCGCTGAATTGCGAGGCTGATTCTTTGGCCAAAATACACGCCAGCATTTTGGTCACGACAGGTAACCCCTATCGAGACCTGAATATTCGCGCCGTTATTATTATTATTATTATTTTATCTTGAGTATTAAGAAAATTAGTTAAAGAGAATAATAAAATCAAACGAACTTTATCATTTTTTTATTTTATCATTTGTTCACTTAACAATAACAATATTATAATAACAATTCTTATTAATGCTATCCTCTCATATGTTTCAAGATGTTTTCGTTGAGTCTGAAATCAAATAAAATTAATATAAAATAGATATACATACATATACGGCTGCGGTGTTGCTACAGCAATCGCAGAATTTTCGAATAACCGCTAATTGTGTTGATGATTGATTGATTGATAATAACTTATTGTATACAAATAATATAACGAAAGATAAATAAAAATATAAATTAAAACTTAAATAGTGCTGTGGGCGGTCGAACCGCTAAAAAGAGTATTCTAGTGATTATACCTACTAGTTAAAAAAAAAAACAAAATAGAAAAATGTAATAATAATAGTTAAGAACAAACGAAAAACGAAAACGAAAAGGAAATGATCAATGCACTGCTTGAATCCTATGTTTTAAGTTGCATTTGACTTAAGTACCTAGTTAATGCATGCTCACTGTTTTAAATTTATAAGTTTTAAACTTCGATCATATATACCCATGATCGAAGGTTTTAAATAAGTTCTCTTTGTACGCGAAATTGTAATTTCTTAAAGAGAATAAAATGTTCTTTAAACCGATACATAAGTATTCTATCTATTTATAGCCTATTCCTAATAATAATATAGCCCTTTATTCAGACATTTATGTTTTTATATTTAACTTAAAAAGCTCAAAGTCATATGCCGCATCTTCGCCTAAGATGGAACACGCTTGCCCATGCGATACGATTACAGATATAATATTACTTTTAGCTTTTACTATTTTTCACCACGGCTTTGCCAGTTATTCTGCCGCCAAGCAGTAGTGCTCAAGCATTACTGTGTTCCGGTTTCAAGGGCATTGTAGCCAGCGAAATTACTGGGCATATCTATGAGACTTAATATCTGATGTATCGGGGTGATGAGCGTAATGCAGTGCTACGCAGAGCTTTTTATGGTATTAATGGTCCTGGGTAGCACTGCAGTTGTTAATATTACAATTACAAATTATTATAATTTTTTTTAATTTTTGATTAGGTAAACAAACAAATAAACAAACTTAGTTTTAACACTTAACATCTTGCTTGACAAGTTGACATGGATGAAGGAAGATGATATTTGTAGAATATTAATTTGCAATTACAATTGTTATAGGCAGGCGTGGCGCTTACCATCAGGCGAACGACTTGCTTGTCTCATCACTCAGTTACATAATAAAAGAGAAAAACTTACTGTCTGACATAAGCCCGGCGTTTGGCCTGTAAGTCGAACGCCATCGGGTCCATTTGGAACTGTGAGTTACTCTCCATAAGCCCCGGCATCACGTCTGAAGTACCTTCGCTGTCCGCAGTCTTAACTAAAACAATAGAATAGAATATGATTATTTATTTATTCACCTCGACGACAGAACCGCACAACTGTCACTGCGGCGGCGAAGTAGACAAATTGGACCACCATGGTCTGTTTTGCCGTGGTCGTTTTTCGACTCTCACGCCATGCCACCCTTAATGACGTCATTCGTCGGGCACTTGCTACCGTCCACGTGCCGGCTGTTTTAGAGCCGAATGGTATTTCACGTGACGATAGCAAGAAGCATGACGTTAATTCCTTGGAGCCGTGGAAGACCGTTGGTGTGGGACGCCACTTGTGCCGATACACTAGCGCCGTCCCACCTCAACGGTACTTCAAGGGTGGCAGAAGCAGCAGAGAGCCTCAAGCGGAGGATATATGCATCGCTCGGCGAAGGCTAGATATTCTTCTATTATATTTATTCTATTATATTTATTTATTCTTCTATTTATATTTTTATATATATTTATTTTTCTTACGTCTGGGATCGAAACTATGGGGCCTTGGGGGGCGAACGCGCGGCTTCTGTTTAAAGAGCTGGCCAGACTTTTCCCCGCGACTTGTAACAGATTTTTTTTTTTTTTATCACCTGATAGGCTAGCATTTGACCACAGTCTCACCTGATGGAAAGTGACGACGCGGTCGACGATGGATCATGCTTGCCTAGAAGATACCGATTCAGATCTTTTAGGTTAAGCAACGTTTGCAGCGGTCACAACTTGGATGCGTGACCGTCTGTGAGGTATTTACATTTAAGCGCTACCGTGCGGAAGGCACATGAAGCCGTTGGCCCCGGTTGTTGTTTTAGGACAACAGTCGTCAGGCCATGTCGGAGCCCTTCGGGCGGTCTAAAAGCTCCGACACCAGGGGTACACACACGCGAGAGAAGAAAATTATAAACAATTATAAATAGAGCAAGTATGGCTCAGCGGGAACTCATGCGCCTTTCGATCAGATGCTACTGGGTTCGAATTCCGACTCGGCCCTGCACCAATGACTTATGGTTAAGTGCAGATTTTGCACGCTCTAAAACGGTGAAGGAAAACATCGTGATGAAACCCGTTTACGCGCTTTGGAGTGGTAGGCTCTGGCCGTGGTTGTAATACCACCCACCGAACAAAGCCATGCCGTCAAGCGACCTAGTCGTGTTTCGGGATGATGTTCGGTGAACCATGGGGGAGACGGGTCTGAGCAGCCGCTCAACTGCCGTCTCTCTCTAGATCTATGTGCTCCATCTTAGGCCACATCATCGCTTCACGGCAGGCGAGATAGTGGCCAAACATAAATCTATTAGGGGTATAAAGAAAAAAAAAATATTTTCAAAATACATAATTATACCACTTACTCTTTCGTCCAAAGTCGCTGATATGCAAACTTCCTTCGTAGTAAACGTTGCCTTCTGTGTCTGGCTTCAAATCTAGAAAAAAAACTCTCCATTATTAATACATTTATAAGTCATGCATAATATAAAATTAACATATCGCACCTTCGGTAAGACAAGGGCATAATTGTTAAAACAAATTTTGAGTTTATGGAAGAACAAAGGCATATATCATTAGAAAGAAAGAAACGTTTCTTTCTTTCTTTCTAATAATATATAAGGCATAAGTACACAAAATGTGACTTTGTTCTTCCAGAAACTCAAAATTTGTTTTAACAATTATGCCCTTGTCTTACCGAAGGTGCGATATATATTTATTTATTTACAGAACCTTAATTTTGTACCCAACTATTGATTTTATGTAAAAATACCTGAAATACCTTGTCAATCTAATGCTGTCCGAGGAATAATTTAAGCTCAATTTGTGTTTCAAAATTGTGGTCTCCTCGATACAGGCTTGCCTAGTGAGGAGACTAAAAGATATTTATTAGTTAGATAAAAAGTGTCTGCAATTTGTAGTATGTAATTATATAATAAGTAATTCCTAGTTTAAAATGTACCTACCTAGCAATGTAACCTCACTACCTTATTGCTGTAATAAAATTATTTTTCATTTTACATTTTCATTTTTTCAATAAATATTCCATCTTAGGCCGCATCTTGGCTTTCCATCAGGCGAGATGTCGTCAAACGTATGCCCATTTTCCAATAAAAAAATAAAATAAATAAATACTAGAAATTTAATTTTTCCATAATACAATATAACGTTTGCTTTAATTATTTTTTTTAACCTATTTGATCCCATTGCTGGGCAAAGGTCTACATACTACGGTACGGTACGCTACTAATACATAATTAATAATAAAAAATCCTGTTTATTTACTAAAGAACTTGATACCTATAATTTTAAAGCATCATCAGCCCATTACGTTCCCACTGCTGGGACTCGAGCCTTCCTTCGTAGAGAGAGTATGGGCCATAATCCAGTGCGGGTTGGTGGATGTCACATGTCCTTGAATTTTTGTGATTAATTCTTGAACATGCCGGTTTCCACACGATGTTTTCCTTCACCGTTTTTAGAGCGAGTTCTAATTCCGCACATAACTTAAGAAAGTCAGTGGTGCGGGGCCAGCGGGGTTCGAACTCAGGTGCGTCTGATCGAAAGTCGCACGTGCTCCCACTGAGCCACACTCGCTCCACTGAGCCACACTCGCTCCTTTTAAAGCATATTGTATCCAAAATACTTTATTTGGTTTGAGGGCGTACTCACATTCTTTTACGTAAGAGAAATTGTTTAAAAAGTATATTTAAAGATTAGGTTTCGTTTATATATATGACTAGCTGACCCGGCAAACGTTGTTTTGCCATATAAATTTAAAAAAAAATGTTAAGGGTGAACAACCCTTATCACTTAGGGGTATGAAAAATAGATAGTAGCCGATTCTCAGACCTACTGAATATGCATATAAAATTTGGTAAAAATCAGTAAAGCCGTTTCGGAGGAGTAAGGTAACTAACATTGTGACACGAGAATTTTATATATAAGAAGAATATTACTAATTTATTTATTTATTGTTAATATTAATGTAATAAATCAAATAAATTAATTTAATTCGTCTACGTTACTCGTAAGTTATATGTATTCGTTTTATTAATCTAATTAATTGATTAACTTAATATAAATAATTAATGTAAACAATTTTTTTTATTTAATATCAATAACCTATAGGTAATTGTATATTCGAAGCGGAGCAACTATTGATGCATAATAAAAACAAATAATTAGGACTGGTTTTTCAATCCTCAAATAAGTGGTTAGTATTCTGTGGTTTAACTAACAAAAATAACTTTACTCCGAACTACGCCAGAGAAATGTTCTTAGAAGCTAAGAATACAGTTTTTGTCGTCATGAAATTTAATTTTACTGTATTTTCGTTTTTATGCAATAACGTATGCTTGGCGAAACTTTTAAATAAATTTTCCAATAAATAAAATAAAAGTTCTGTGCGGAAGGAAGAGGTCCGACTTCAATATTTGAGTTAAATCTGGAATATTTGAAATCTTGAAATATTTTGCATACCATCTTAAAAAAAACTCAAGCGGGATCCAGAACCGTGTCTCCGGAATACCGTTAAATATACCGTTACACTCTTCGATTATTGTCCAAGAATGCGCTAATGCTTTAAATATCAAGTTTGACGAGTAATGATTCATTTATTTTATCCGGCCGCTTCAATTTTATGTTTTGAAAAATCAGTCTACTATGTACTGAGTTTTGAAAAATCAGTCCCTAGAAAATAATATCTTACCGTACTGCTTCAAGTTGGATTCCAATTGATCATTATCTGAAAGAAAGAAACGTGTGAATATGTATATTCAGAATGTAAATTGCATGGCAATCAAATGTACATGTATATATATATATATATATATATATATATATATATAGTTTGTTAAATAATCTATATAGCTATATGGCCAAAATGCTGGGACTTATTTGGCTCAACGTATCAGTATTGCAATCCAACGCGGCAATACTGCCAGCATCTTGGGTACGCTGCCAGCTAATGCATACAATATCCAAAGAATGTCTGGAAGAGATCGCTTTGAGCGATAAGACCATTGCGTCACTTCAGTTTTTAAATTTGTTGTTAAATTTGTAATATGTTTTCTGGTGGTGAAACAATAAAAAGTTATCTTAATAAGAAAAAAAGTACCTGGGAAGAATACAGTCTGCGTTTCTTGAGTCGGCAGTGCGTACATAGTAGTGAAGGGCGGGTTCAATGTCGTGGGTGCTGCCGATACCGTTGTGAGAACGGCGGAAGGCGATGACGGCATTGGTGCTGTAAAAAATGGCTTATACTAACCACCACATCTAGTAAAATGTAACGGCTAAAAATCACTTCATATTGTCAAAAACAGTATGATCACAAAAATCCAAATAAAATAAACCTAATCACCAAAAATTGTAAATGATCTCTAAAGTAGGCTCCACCAGAAGTCTCAAGTCGTCACCCCTTCATGTCGCTTCCCCTACTTGACCTTCGCTCCGCTGCGGAAGTCGCCGGCTCGCTTTGCTCGCCACCTGCCCCCTTCGCTCCACTCGGCATCAAAGGCTCGCTTCATTCAGGATCTCTTTCGCGAGCTTCTGGCTCCGCGCTTTATATATACATATATATACATTCTAGGGTTAAGAGGATATGGCACAGGCGCGGCCAGCGAGCACTAGGTATTTAAATAATAGTCGCAGAAAATGCGTAAATTAAATAATTTAACTAAATAATAATAATAATTTAACTAAATTCGTATCGTGCTTGAGATTTTTGTTAAAATTAGCGTTGCGGGAGAAAACGTTTCTACCACACTAAATCTCAACCAAATTTGGTAATTTTGGTCTCAATTTCTTAAATGGAGAATAAACTAGGTTTGTAGGTTCCTTTTTCTAAGTTTATGTCTATTTTTAAAGTTAACAGAATCCAAACTAAAAAAAAAATTTCGAGTAAATATTGACTTTTTTGGGTCCATTTATTCAAATTCTATAGGAATTATCGAAAAAATAAAAACCTACAAACCTCAATAATGATAACATCTATTACATGTGTAATTTCATCGAATTTGGTTAATGTTTAGGGGTAGAAAAACGATTTCTCTTTTTGTATGAAAATTTCAGCGTGCCGTTTCCTCTTAAGAGCGAGTTGGACCACGGAAGAGTGAGGTGCGGCAATTCGGGTAAGATTTGGTGGTCATTTACTAAATTTGGTGGTCATTTCTAAATTTGATCTGCCGATACAATTTTGTGGACAGAAGTATGGAATCTCTTTTCTTTGATAGTCATTATATTTTCTCTCGTGTGTGTGGCCGACCCTGGTGTCACAGGCCGCCCTAAGACCTCTGACATGACTGTTTGAGTTCGAATCCTTTTTGAAGTCGATTAAAAATAACCGGCCAAGTGCAAGTCGCCTCGCGCTCGAAGGGTTCCGTTTTATTCTGTTTTTTAGTATTTGTTGTTATAGCGGCAACAGAAATACATCATCTGTGAAAATTTCAACAGTCTATCACGGGTCACGAGATACAGCCTGGTGACAGACGGACAGACAGACGAACCGACGGACGGAGGGTCCCGTTTTGCCCTTTGGGTATGGAACCCTAAAAAGAAAGTATTATCTTACCGGCTCCAACAGTTGGCGCTTGAACAATTTTATTAGTTTGCGTTGTCAAGTCTGTCAGCTTCATGAATAGGACTTGAGGTGTGATTTCCTTTATGACCGTCACCGGAGGTGGAGGCGGTGTGAAGGCGTTCATTTCTGTAAAATTCCAGAACATTTTTATATTGTAGCTACGCCCCGCGATTTCATTCGCGGTTTCTTTGTTTTTTTTTTACTGGCTTGCTGTGTTTGACCACTATCTCACCTGATGATAAGCAATGTGGTCTAAGATGTAACACGCTCGCCTAGAAGATACCTGTTCACTCGCGATTTGAAGACTCCCAGGTTGCGTTCGCGAGCGTTCCGCACTCGCCTTGAAAAAGACCACCGGATGTGGTTGAAACTATAGCTGGATTACTCAAATTTAAACGTGAGTGTCACCCGTAAGTTATTATTAATAATGTCTCAGGTTGTAGTCAGGAAACAGACGTTGGCAATGCGTTCCACTCCTTGGCTGTTCGTAAGATGAACGTGGCACCTAAATGCTTTGTGCGTACAGGAGGGATGTCTACCATATATGGATATCGCATGGCCGTCTGGCTGTCCTATGATGGAATCGAGACAGTGGTATGAGGTCATGTAGTTCCTGAGCACACTCCTCCACGGTTTCCCGGGATAAGAAGTCGATTGGTCATTTTCACAATATAGGTTTTCTCTGTAGATCCTCCATTTAGAAGAATGAAGATCTTCCGAAGCGTTAATGTCCTGGGTACATCTGTCCGACAGAATTTACTTGGAACTTGTATAGGTCGTATCTGACGTGTGAACTTCGTTTGCGCGATGCAGGACTTGTATATAAATCTGCGACTTTGTATGGGCGCTTATGTTACTTTATGTCAGCGCCATCTGTGAGCATGTGAGAGCATGGCAGCTGAGATCGCCACAGTAGTATTATGTACTTTTCATAAAGAACCTACATACATGTACAAAATTTCATCAAAATCTGATGAGTAGTTTATGCGTGATTGAGTAACAAATATGCATCCATCTATCAATCCATCCATCCATCCATCAATCACATTTCGGATTGAGGATACCCTCACAAACTTTCGCATTTATAAAATCAGCAGGATAGTAAGAATAAGATATTGTTAGGAACTTCCGTCCTACTTCTCCGAGCAACCTGCCGCCATCTATAAAAACCGGGCGCTTTGACGGAAGCGGCCATTTTTGCTTCTTTGCGCTCGTAGGGAACGAACGTCTGCTAGAATTCTTGTCGATTACAAAGGCAACGTAAGCCATTTTTAGTGTAATTAGCGTTGATTTACAAGTGTGCAATCGTTATTTTGTTATTTTGTGTAACAGTGGGTACTTTTCTTTTTGTTAATAAATTTTGTTATTGTAGTTGTAGTTGATTTTTGTGTATTAAACGGATTTCTTGTTCGAACTTGTTATTTTTAAGCAAATTCCATTTCTGATTCTAACATCAGAAGTGGGATAATGGACTAGTTCGCCCACTTAAAACCAAACAAGGAAACTTTTTGTAAGATCTAATGAGCAAGAAAACCGTTTTGTTTTGTTAAATTGTGTAACGATTGCTAACCTTGTTGTTTACTCTTGATCTGATCTCATGATCGTTATTATGGTGCGTACGTCACGTGGCCGTGAAAGGCAATGCACTCGAAGCAGCTCGCGTACCCGAAAGCGACGTATTTCTCGAGGTAGGAGAGATTCACGAAGTGTGTCGTATAATCGTGGTGGTTCGCGGCGTAGCTCGAGCGATGAAAGGCGTGGTTCGCGAAGTGGCTTACGTGTCCGAGATCGACGTGATTCTTGCAGTACTGATAGGTGTCATTCGCGTAGCGATGCACATCGGCGTCGATGTCGCTCACGAAATAACGACTTGGATAGGTCGCGGTCGCGTGTACGTAGGGGACTCGCCTAGTCAGGGGCATACTACCCGTATACCCGTGACGTCAACTCCTGTACTCCCTAGGACTGGCGACAACACTCTATGGATTTGGGTGCTCCTAGTTCTGAGGTAGTCACTCTTGCGCATACTTTGATGCAAGCCCAATCATACTTGTAACTAAACGAGACGGCTCTGAAAGGCTTTGTATGGATTAAAGGGCACTCAATCGAATCACGTTCAAAGATCGGTACCCCCTCCTCCTTATTGATGAGCACATTGATAAGTTGGTTGGTTATAAGTTCTTCTCAAAGAGAAATGTATTCACCTTACCGTAGAGTAGGTCAAAATGCCACACGGGCTAGCTAACTCACCTAGAGTATACCAGCGTATAATAAACGATAACTTACGCGATTATATTAATGAGGGAAATGTCGATGACGTGCTCCTTCTGAGCAATACCGTAAGAAATGGCATTGAGCTTTTGCGCAAGGTGCTGAAGACCCTCACCACAGCTGCATTCTCAATCAATCTGCGTAAATGCTGTTTTCTCGTCACTAAGTATTTGAGAAAATTGGTAAGTCAGGGTCAGGTTAGACCGAGTCTGCAAAAAGTAGAAATCTTGGTGAAAACTTCGTCTGCTTAGCGGTGGCTATGGCAAAACTACGCAGGCTGCAGCCCAGTATATGGTGCCGTGTCAGGGCGAGTGGTGCCATGAAACATGTGCTGCGCTTTTTAAAAATAAGTTTACGTGAAGTTACTGATCAGTGTTGACCGCTTATTTTTCAGTCAGATGTATAGTGCAAGTCACTCGAACGTTTCTCGCTTGGCGTTCGTCGTGACACCTTGGCGCTGCCTTCGCCATAGCTCTTAGTGGATTCCAGGTGGCTGCAAAATTTGGTCAGTATGGTCATCTTATGGTATCTTGCACGTACGAATACGGTCTGCGTGCTGAAGATATCACAAGTGGCTGCAAAATTTGGTCAGTATGGGCATTTTATGGTCTGTCTTGCACGTACGAATACGGTCTGCGTGCTGAAGACATCACAAATGGCTGCAAAATTTGGTCAGTATGGTCATCTTATGGGCTGTCTTGCACGTACGAATACGGTCTGCGTGCTGAAGACATCACAGGTGGCTGCAAAATTTGGTCAGTATTGTCATCTTTTGGCCTGTCTTACACGTACGAATACGGTCTGCGTGTAAGATCGCTCACACGTACGAATACGGTCTGCGTGTTGAGCGGCCCGCACGTACGAATACGGTCTGCGTGTCGGGTAGGCTTGCACGTACGAATACGGTCTGCGTGTAAGATGGCTCACACGTACGAATACGGTCTGCGTGTTGAGCGGCCCGCACGTACGAATACGGTCTGCGTGTCGGGTAGGCTTGCACGTACGAATACGGTCTGCGTGTAAGATCGCTCACACGTACGAATACGGTCTGCGTGTTGAGCGGCCCGCACGTACGAATACGGTCTGCGTGTCGGGTAGGCTTACACGTACGAATACGGTCTGCGTGTAAGATAGCTCACACGTACGAATACGGTCTGCGTGTTGAGCGGCCCGCACGTACGAATACGGTCTGCGTGTCGGGTAGACTTGCACGTACGAATACGGTCTGCGTGTCAAGTAGCTTGACGTATGAATACGGTCTGCGTCAAGTGGGTCCGTCTGTTGGACCATGTTACAGGTGGTGACGGCGCCACGCCGAAAACGTTCAGCACAACGAAGGAGTTTCTTCTGATGAAGAGACGTCCAGTCCAGAGCTACGAAGAAAAGTCCTAGGCTGGGTTTGATTTTTTTTAAGAGACGTCTCTGCCTTAGTTTAGAAAGATGGATGTTTGACTATCATGTGAACTGTTTATAAGATAGATGTCTGAATTAATTGAATGATGATCGAGAGAACGTATTGCAAGGCTGAATGCATTTATTTAAGCTCTCCGAACAATCCTAACAGAATATTGTTTTCAGATGAAAATGCTGACGATGATGAAACTATTTCAGTCGACCCATCTATCATATCATAGCCTGTGCTGAGGCTGGACCTTCATCACCAGGTGTTGCTGGTCCCAGTGGTATCACTCAAAGAACTGGCGTCGAGGACGACACCCAATCAGGAGAGGCCGTGTTAGGAACTTCCGTCCTACTTCTCCGAGCAACCTGCCGCCATCTATAAAAACCGGGCGCTTTGACGGAAGCGGCCATTTTTGCTTCTTTGCGCTCGTAGGGAACGAACGTCTGCTAGAATTCTTGTCGATTACAAAGGCAACGTAAGCCATTTTTAGTGTAATTAGCGTTGATTTACAAGTGTGCAATCGTTATTTTGTTATTTTGTGTAACAGTGGGTACTTTTCTTTTTGTTAATAAATTTTGTTATTGTAGTTGTAGTTGATTTTTGTGTATTAAACGGATTTCTTGTTCGAACTTGTTATTTTTAAGCAAATTCCATTTCTGATTCTAACAATATTTATAATTAAACATTTTAAAAACCCCGACACAATACAACATGTTTAAGAACCACCGCTAGAAAACCTGCTTTCAAATAAAAAAACCGCATCTATATCGGTTTACCCGTTTAAGAGCTATGGTGCCACAAACAGACACACAGACACGCATAGTGGTCAAATTTATAACTTTGACATGACTTTCCTTGTAGCGTCGGGGGCTTAAAATGGAACTGAGCCAATTCTGTACATTGAAGATATTTTTGAAAAACCAACTGCGATCGACTATTTACAGGGTAGGTACTGAACAAGAATCCACGGCTTTAAGATTTTTTTCTTAGTGATTGTTTGATTTTTTTTTAATATTAAAGGATGTTTGTGAGGACAGATGGATGTTTAATATTTAATGAAATTTAGTATGCAGATACTTTAGGTCCTGGGAAATGACATAGGCCACTTTTATCCCGGGAAACCGCTGGTCGAACCGCGGGGCGCAGCTAGTTTATAATATTAGTAGGACAGGTAGTAGGAAGTAGGGTAGTGCGGATAGTAGGATTCGTAGGGTTCATTTACTTACGCATAAACTTGAGTCTTCTCATAGCTTTCTCTATGCACCATTTCAAAACCTGTTCGTTGACGTTCTGTCCGATTTCATTGCAAAAGTTCATCGCCATCGTCAAAAATGGATCATTTTTCGTGATTTTGTTATCTGCTATTTTGATTTCATTAGCTTCATCAATGCGTGGATCAATTTTGGTGTCATTGGTTTTATTTTTCGGATTGAGGATAGCAGTTGTCTCTTTCCGGTGACGATGTAGCCTTCTGTACTTGTTTTTACTGAAATGGTTGATCCATCGTCTTTCTCTCTTCGCTGGAGATTCGCTTAAGCTATTTTTAACAGGAAGCAAAAGAGTGGTTTCCAGTTCATCGCGTTTGTTTTTCGCTGAATTCCTTCGACCTAGTTCTACGCTGTTAATGTTGTTGTTTGTATCGTAATTGTTTAGTATTTTGCTTTTCATTAAGAAATCTATGAAAGTGTTATTGAAGTAATATTTGTAGACCAAATCGTCGATTTGTTTCTGGTCTTTCTCTTTGATAATCAACGCGTCTTGGTTCATCAACTTGTTTTTAGTTGGTATAGCGAATAGGTTAATTTTCATGGCTTGTGTATTCGGTTGCATTGGTGTTGTTACTTTTGGCACTGGTGTCGTAGTGTTATTAAATTTGGCACTATGTCTGTCATTGGGTATGACGAGAGTGTAGTTAACTTTCGTTTGGTTTTCGATAATTTGTTTAGTCTTTTTCAGTATTCTAGCGAAATTGTTCTGCCGATGCGAAATTTCACTTTGCGTTTTCGATATAACGTTTTGTTTTGCGTTTATCTTCTCGTTCTGCGCAAGCATCAGCTTCTGTATGGTGTAAAACTGCCTTTGCTGTGCTAAAAACTTCTTTTGTTGATTTTGGAACTCTGAAAACGTTGTTTCTATTTCCTTTTGTTTTGTTTCAAAATATTTGCTTCGAGTAGTGAGTGCAGTTTGCAGCGATTGAAGTTTGAAATTGAATTGTACCATATCAGAATATTTGGAATCAAAATCATCAAACTTCGTCACCAGGTCTGCAACTTTTCTATTGAATTCTTGATTCATATTGGCCAGCTTGTCATGGATTTTCTTAATTTCGCCATGTTGCTTTATTATCTTTTTAAATGTCTTCGTCAGCATTGAAATTACTTTGATTAAACCTTTTTCTGTCACAGTTTTGGGTTTCTCTTCTAGTCTTGGAACAATTTTGTAGGTATTTTTCTCTGGGAGAAGTATATAAGGATTCCAAAATCTATCATCTTTACGAAACATGTCTCGACTTTGCTTGTTTGTATCAGTATTCTCTGTATTGTTGAATTGCTCAACTAAATTATAGTTATTCACGTCTTCTGTGTGGTCATATTTCTTACTGCGTTTAGTAACATCGTCAGTTGAATTTGTTAATGTAACGACTTTTAATTCTTCAATAACTGTATTACTTATATTTTTGCCATCGTCTTTGGAAATGTTATGATGTCTTTTATCAAGTTCTTTATTTACTGTCATATTTTTTACCTTCTTGGGATCATTGTTGAGTAGAATAGCTACTTGGTAGGGATACTCGTTAAATACTGAAGAGGGTTTGAGGTCTGATACTAACTTAGATTTGATCATGACGGAGTCTTCTACGCTGTTTTTTATGCCCTTCTTTGGTTTCATACTCTTTCTAGGACGTCGTTTGCGTATGTCTGAAAATAAGAATTTAATTTCTACATCTGTGGTGTCGTGGTCGGGTAGGTTGGCTCAAATAATATACACCGCTGAGGTTGCGGGTTCGATTCCCGCGACGGGGCAAATTTTTGTGCACAGAAAAAAGCGGAAGCATTTGTTTCGTGTCTATTGTTGGAGCATAGTCCTCGTCCTGGTTCCCTAAATACAGGGAATCCTAGTTAGAGGCCAGGACCTATTTTATTATTATTAGAAGAATAGAAAACAGAACATTTTTGCATACCATACATCCTGGCTCTATCTCGTTCTTGTATGGTGGACCATGGTGCCTATAGTTTCTGATCGACCAAAAACTGCTATAATCGTTTGGAGTTATTTATTACCATTTTCCTATTCAAGTTTTTTTTATGTGTGAGTGACGCGAACAACAAGTCGTTCGCCTGATGGTAAGCAACATGCCTGCCCATGACAGTTGCAGCACCTGCACTGCACTGTGCTCATCACCCTGAGACAATAGCTCTATCTCATAATAGCCAGTCATTTCACTGGCTACAATTCCCTTCAAACTGGAGCCCTAATGCTTGCGCACTACTGCTTGCTTTTTTTTCTTTATGATGAAATGACAACAACTCACCTGATGGTAAGCGTAGTTGCGTTCTAAGTTGGAGCACGTTTGCCCATGAGGTTCACTCCTGTCTTAAAGAGACAGGTTGTAACTTTATCTGGCGGTGTGCTTTGTCTGGCGGGAATCGAATGCTCCTGCTACTTAACCACTACACCAAGGCGGACAGATAAAATACTCACGATCCGGTGACCGTCGTATCCGCTGCACGTATTTGGACAGGAACGGAGTTTCTTGCATCTCGTTCGCGCCGAACTTGTCGAAGGTATTCTGCATAAAGTTATCTGCGTCCCCAGAATTGGGTCTGAATATGAAGTTCCCTTAATACAAAATCAAATAAACATAATTGTTATATTTGCCAACCTCTGTATTGTAGTGGTTGGGCAGGATGGCTGAAATCTCACGTCTATTCCCAGTTGCTACCACCAGCTGCGCCACCAATGGTGGCAATCAACCACCAGTGGTGGCAATAGCAGAATGTTTTATGTGAGAATGGCATGAAATAACAACATATCTTATCATAGCTGTTATGACACAGGCCTAGCCTAGTTTGGGGCCCACCGACAATCGAATATCAAATCATGGTATGTGTAAATCATATATTGTCATTTAATTGTACAGTGAATTATTTTAAATTTGGTAAATAAATAAATAAAAAATACTAGTCTTGTAAACTACCAGGCGACTGATCAATATAGAATAAATAATACTAAAGTACTAGCCGAGCAGAAACCTAGAGGAGGTTAGAATATATAATATCATGATTGGTTAGAAACAGTTATTTATAAATATGGAACAATAAAATATGACTATTAAAACTAACGAGTATTATTCGAGTGTCTCGACTTATTCTCTTGAGTGTAGCCGGTTATTTAATAATAATATGAATAATAAAATAGACAGTAAATAAATACACATATTATAGATATACATGTTATAGATATTTATACTTAAGTCCTTGAAAGGACTAGGCAAGCAGAAACTCCACAAAGGTCAGATATTTTTATATTTGTCTAAAACATGTTTAACAGATCAAAATAGTACATTTTAGTCAAAATTATAATAGAAGTTCGATATGAACATAGTTTATGTTGTAAAAGAAGTTCATTTTATAAGACAAAAATCATTATCGCTGATTACAACAATGCCTAGTAACCTAATATATATCATTACTTACTGATAATTAATTTTTTTTAGGTTCTGATCGCCTGGTACTTGCTAAGACATCATAATCATAAAAAATCAAATATCACAATCATGCATAATAATGATCATCAAAAAATAATAATAATCATAATCGAATACGATGTTATTAATTTAAAATTTTATAAATTTCTGTGCCTGAGCTATCATAATCCTATGTGTCCTTAGTAGCATAGGTGAGGTTTAATATGTTCCAACTAAAAAAAATGTCTTTAAAAAGAACAGATATTCTTGCTCAGTCAAAACAATTAATGGGAATAAAACCTTCTAGGATTGCCACCAATGGAGCAATCGTGAACAAAAAAATTCTTAATTGCCACCACCGGTGTTAACTGGGTTTTTTATTATGGGTTGCCACTAGTAGTGGCGCTGCTGGTGGTGGCAACTGGGAATAGACGAAATCTCATACACCACTGAGGTTGCGGGTTCGATTCCCGCGACGGGACAAATGTTTGTGCCCAGATAAAAAAAAGCGCAAGCATTTGTTTGGGTGTTGTGTGACCATGGTCCACAGAGTCGGTAGTTAGGAGCCAGAATCTATATAGGTATGTGATTGATAGGCGTATTTATTATATTTAATTTATTTATTTTATAAATAAATAAATAATTTACCTTATTTGAACTTCTCTAAAGTAGCAAATACCTAAACTAGACTTCTCTAAGCATCGCTTACCTGAATATAGACTTAAATAGATTCCTCTTACCTAAGATAAACGTTACCTACACTCTAAGCATTTAATTAAGTTAGACTACTCTAAGCATTACTTACATAAGATAAACTTTTCCAAGCATCACTTACATAATTTAGACTTCTCTAAGCATCACTTACATCAATTAAACTTTTCTAAGCATCACTTACATAAGATAAACTTCTCTACGCATCACTTACATAAGTTAGACTTCTCTAAGCATCACTTACATAAGTTAGACTTCTCTAAGCATCACTCACCTAAGTTAGACTTCTCTAACAGGTCCTGCAGCTGGTTCCTCACCCATACCCCTTTGTTTACAATATTATTCCGCTCCATATTTGGCTTCAAAAAATTTGATTCCGCTTCGAGATAGAAGCAGTCGATGACGGATATCGATAACGTGAAGAGGATTTTAGCGTACATCACTACTGCTGACACATGACCGTGGATCAGAGTAAGCGCACTGAATGGAAAGAATTTCGGATGTGTACGAATTTGTATTGGTTGGTTTCAGTTTATTTGTAAATAGGTTAGGGCGTGGCGTTGTCGATAAAACTCGTTTTCGTATCGATGTTTACGGAATAGGCTTGTTATTTTTATTGTATCTAGTATTGGTAAATTTGATTTTCTGTTTCGTCCCGAATGGAAAGAAGAAAGAAAGAACAAAAAAAACATTTATTTGACGACTCAGTCATACACTGTAAAAAGTGTTTTTATTTTTATAACATCATATTTAATAATTAAAAAAAATATATATTATACAATTTCTAATAATTTATAATATAAAATAAACACATAGGTAATATGTTCAGTAATTATAATTTAGAATAAATATATACATAAATATATTATATTGCACCTACTGATTTGTAAAATATATTATCAATAAATGTTTGTATTGAATTGAACACTAACAAAATAAAACAGAATCACAAAAAGAAAAATAAATATATAAACAGTATAAAGAGATAATTAAGCTTAAATGATTACTACATGTGTGGTGTGTAGACAAATTCTATGTAAACAAGCAGTTTCATAAGCAGACACCTGCTTATAAAACTGCTTGTTACTATCGGGAGCACAACGTTATTTTTCTTCTCGTTAAAAAATAATATAATTTAAAACCAATTGTGACCAGAATGCTGGCTCATATTTGGGTCTGGAAATCAGCATTGCCATTCAGCGTGGCAATGCGGCCAGCGTTCTAGGCACTTTGCCCTCCACCATAGGCCTTTTAGAATAATTGTAATATATTTTGTATATATATTTAAGCAATTTTAGTTTAGATATCACACGATATATATATATATGTATATGTAAATTATTTTAAAACTAATTTAAAAATGTGTAATGAACTAAATATATGTATCTGCCTTTTTTTAATTACGGGTGCGTATATTTTTTAAATAACTTTACTACTTACTAAAACTAACATAACTAATTACTTAAAAGGCACTGACAAACTGTTTAAAATGCGATGAGCTCCCGGCCCTAACGAACCCAAAGTTTGTTCATATTTTTTTATGTAACTGAATGACGGGACGAGCTGGTTGTTTGCCTGTTGGTAAGCAACATGCCAGCCCATAACAATTGAAGTGCCACCTAGGACTTTTCAAATCATAAAAGCACTGGGTAGCAATGCATTGCGCTCATAACCCCGAGACATCAAATATTAAGTCCCAGTAATTTCGCTGGCTACAATGCCCTTCAAACCGGAACACAGGAATGCTTGCGCACTACTGCTTGGCGGCTGAATAACTGGCACAGCGGTGGTACCCACGCAGACGGCCTCTCGTATACGTGAAACCTATTAGCAGTATCATCAAACGGCTCAAATATGAAAATGCCGAGGTTAGCATATTTGCACCCCTTAAGCAGCTACTATAAGATCAAACGAGCTTCTTGAAGTGAAGTTTGATCATTAGTATATTAATCGTCCTTCGAAGAAAAAAATTACCAGGTAGCTTTGTACCTGAAGAATGAATCGACGAAATATAATATAAGAACAAACCAAATTCTTGAAGTGAAGTTTGATCATTATTATATGAGTCGTTTCATATATATTGTATCTGAAGAATGGAGCGACGAAATATAATTGTAATTTATACCTACCTTTTTTTTCAGCTGTAGTATTAAGTACTAGCTGCGCCCCTCGGATTCCCCCGCGGTTTCCAGAAAAGTAGTCTATGTCCTTTTCCTGGACCAGGTTAGAAAAAAATGGTTCAGCAGTTTTTGCGTGAACTTTGAAAAGTAGATACATAAAAAAATACAAAACAGAACATAGAACCGCCTCCTTTTTTGAAGTCGGTAAAAATATGATTCTGTGCTCAAGTAAACAGAGTCGTTAGAACATCGATAGATCTTCCACGAGCCGTTATCGATACTTTTCCCCGCCCTATCCTATCAATGTTTACGCTGCGCTCGAGGCGAACCAAAAAACACACTGCAAATGTTTACGAGCGCAGACATTTTCTGCTATTTTTGTAAACAGTTAAATACCTATAGGGCCCAAGTTTTTTTAAGGTAGGAAAAGGTAAACACAGAAAAATATGGTTTTGCGATAAAGAAGTTTTCAAAACAATTTAATTCAGTTCCTATTCAGTGGCTGCTAGCAGAAGTGGTGTTAACAGGGGTAAAATAATTGTTAACTTTGTAACTATGATTCGTATTCTATTATCATCATCATTAGCGAAATGACTGGGCATGAGACTCAACAGCTAATTGTCTCAGGGTAACGAGCGCAGTGCAGCGCCGCGCAGGATTTTGCAAAACAAAGTTCTGGGTGGTGCTGTTATTGTTATGGGCTGGCGTATTGCTTACCATCAGGCAAACGGCCAGCTCGTCACGTCATTCAGTTACATAAAAAAAAACATCAGCCCATTATGTTCCCACTGCTGGGATACGGGCCTTCTCTCATAGAGAGAGCATGGGCCATAATCCACCACGCTGGCCCAGTGCGGGTTGGTGACTTTCGATCCGACGCACCCAATTTTTAATCCTGCTGTCCCCGCACCACTGACTTTCTTAAGTTATGTGCGGATTTAAAACTCGCTCTTAAGACGGTGAATGAAAACATCGTGAGGAAACCGGCATGTCACAAATTCAAGGATATGTGACATTCACCAATTTGAAAAAAAGCAAAAGCCCGTGTCCCAGCAGTGGTAACGTAATGGGCTGATAATGATGATCATTCCATAGATCTATGTTTCGTCACTATCTCGCCTATGTTAATCAAAGATGTGGCCGAAAGTGCAACTTCGATATCATATATAAAAAAACCTACCGGTTTCCTCACGATGTTTTCATTCACCGTCTTAAGAGCGAGTTTTAAATCCGCACATAACTTAAGAATTAGTCTAGCTATTCAAAGGGGGAACGCTGCCAGTATCTTCGGAACCTTGCCTAAACGGAATCCTTTTAATAATATATTTTTTAAGGTTTTAGTTTTAGTGTCATGTTATTAATTGGTATTATAATTTAGATATTTAAATAATTGTCAATAAACTTGTAGTCTCAAAAAAACTTATTTAAATGTTTAAGATGTCTCTTTCTAGCTTATTTATTAAAATAGTAACCTTTGTGTATGTTTTGTTTACTTCTGTTATGTATTTGTTTATTTATGTATTATTCATCGTGTGTTCATCTCACATCTGACTGTTCGTAATGTCGCGGTCATAGGTTCCGACTGAAAATCAGTACTAAGGTATTTATTACCCTAGTTTTATGCTGACTGGGAACCTTTTCCTGACATCGCGCAACGTTCCATTATACTATAATTATATTATGTATTTATTATTATGTCACATGTGCTATCCTTTTCTGTTATATGTTTATTATAGTATTATTTGTTGTGTAGTATAGTATTGTGGTTTAATGTAGTGTTGCGTGTATCTGTCTGGAATAAATGTATTTTCTTTATTTCTTTCTTTCTTTCTTTCTTTATATATAAGGACGCTTCTGACAGATTTATGTGCTCCAGCAATTATTAGAACTGTTAGAACACGGCAGTTGAGTGACTGCTCTGGCCCGTTTCGATGACTAATTTCATTGCTCACTTGAAAACAATTGTTCACTTACTTGACAAAAATTGAATTGATTGAAAACAATTGTTTATTCACTTCAAATCAATTGTTCACCCACTTGAAAATATTTGTTCACCCACTTGAAAACAATGATTAATCTTGAAAACAATTGTTCTAGACACAGCACACATGTCACGATGGGATTACGATACGGTGTTCTACCGCGTGTTTTGTATCACACTGCTTGCCATAGCATTTACGTTTACGCTGATTCTGACAAACGTATTCGTGGATATTGATGGTCTACTGTCTAGGAAGGACAAAGGTAATTAAATGTAATCCAATAACGAGACGAGCAGGTCATGCGCCTGAGAGTAAGCGACACGCCTGCTCATAAAAAATGCAGCACCAACTAGAACTTTGCTAAATCCTGCGGCACTGCATTGCAATCGTCACTATGAAACAATTAAAAAAAAAACTTTTTTTATTACTTGATAGGCAAACATTTGACTGCTGTCTCTCCTGATGGAAAGTGATGACGCGGTCGACTATGGCTCATGCTTGCCTTGAAGATATCGGGAAACAGACGCTGGCAAGGTGTTCCATTCCTTAGCTGTTCAAATTATGAAAGTTGAAGCGAAACGCTTTGTTCTGGCAGAAGGAATGTCAACCATAAACTGATGCCGAGTTTCCGTACGAGTTAACTCATGTAATTCCATTAAATAACCAGATATTTAGGTAAAATGTCTATTTCACTAACCACGTTACGCGGGGGCGACGCGGCGAGTCTAGTAGGCGCCGCGCCCTGCGCGTCGCCCTCTCATAACCTGTTTAGTCAAATAGACATTTCAGCTAATTGTCAATATTACTGGTGGTAGGTTTCTCGTATGCGAGAGGCCGTCTGGGTGGGTACCACCGCTTTGCCAGTTATTCAGCCGCCAAGCAGTAGTGCGCAAGCATTACTGTGTTCCGGTTTGAAGGGCATTGTAGCCAGCCTGTTTTAGATTAATTCCTATTGGAGATCAGGCTTGATTCATACCACTGTGAGAGATTTTACTTAACTTTATTGAATGGATTGTAAGAGTATTAACTAGTTATAGATAATGTAAGAAAACGGACCATAGATAATTTAGAATCTTAAACTAATATTTTTAATCTTGAACATACACCCCCCCGCTGACGAAGTCTGAATATAATGCAAAGTTTTAACCCTAAGCGACTGTCAATGCATGAAATGTATGTCAATGTCGGTCTTGTCACTTGGATCTGTCAAAGTCATATGTCATCTGTCATATCAGTTCCCTAGTACAATTTTAGGTTAAATTTTACACAGATTTAATGTTATTGATATTTAGATTTTACAATAATAAAGTTACATGAAAAATTGAACTTTTACATGAAAAATATTGACACATGAAAATTGAGTTGACTTAGTGCTTTTACACAATAAAAGTTTTCGTTGTTTCGCTGATTGGAAATGAAGTTTCTACATGAATTTATGTTGTTGGTCTGTTTTACAGTGATAAAAGTGAAAGAACTTATATAATGGAACTAAATCTTATGTGATAATCTTAATTAAGCATGTCAGTAATACATCAGTTTAAATAACTGCGATGAAAATGAAACTTATTAAATCTTATTCTAGTTACATATTTGGTTTTATTTTATAATAATCATATACATTTAAATTATTAGGCAAGTACCTGGGTAGCTTTAGGTAGCCTTTAACACAGTGTTTACAAATTTAGGTAACAGTAATTGGCAAGTATACTAGATTCTACTATTATTGAACCGGTAACAGAACCAATTTGTGAATGGGTCTAAAATAATTGCCTTTTGCAGTTTTGATAAGCACCGACCGAGTTAATTGGTCGTCTTTAGATTTGCATATTTGAGTTACTCTCCCCATAGGCCAACATGAGGGAGGAGTAGTTTCATCCTTTAAAATAACTAAATTACCTACATTTACATTAGGAGATTCATTTAGCCATTTGGGTCTATTTTGGAGTTCCGAGAGGTACCTGTTATACCATTCTTTCCAGAACTGTTGTTTAATTGAAGTTATTCTCTGCCAAATATGAAGTTTATTTTCTGAAATATTAAGAAGGCTCGGTTCTGGAATATCTAACAGTGTAGATCCTATAATAAAATGACCTGGACTAAGGTAATTTAAGTCATCAATGGTATCTGACATAGCATATAATGGTCTGGAATTCAAAATAGATTCAATTTGGCATAATACAGTATACAATTGTTCGTAAGTCATTCTACAATTTCCTAATTTCTTTTTAAGTAACAATTTTGCTTGTTTGATACCGGCCTCATATATTCCACCCATGTGGCTAGCAGATGGAACTGTAAATTTCCAGTTTATGCAGAGTCTGTTAGTGTGATCAATTATTTTGCTGTAAGACGTCTCATTCTGGAACAGTTTGTAAAGCTCATGTAATTCATTATTTGAGCCGTGAAAATTGGAAGCATTATCTGATAGTATAGAGTTACATACTCCACGTCTGGCAATAAATCTTTTGAGGCAGGCTATGAATGAATTGGTTGATAAATCTGAGGCTAATTCTATGTGAATAGCTCTTGTTGCTAAACATATAAATAAACAAATATAACCCTTTGTGTATTTTGCATTGCGAAGGGTTGAAGATTTTATATAAATAGGGCCACCATAATCTAAACCTACATTTAGGAAGGCACGATCTAGATTAACTCTATCAGATGGTAAGTTAGACATTTTTTGCCTACAAGTTTGACCACGATATCGGATACACACTATGCACTTGTAAACTACTTTCTTTACTTCTCCTCTTGCATGAATAGGCCAATAGATTAATCTAAGGTTAGAAATAGTGTTCTGAACCCCTGAATGAAAGAGTTGCAAGTGAATCTTTTGAATGATAAGAGATGTAATATGATTCTTGTTGGGTAATATAATTGGGTATTTCTGATTGTATTGAATGTTAGCATGTTTTATTCTGCCACCAACTCTGAGAATACCATCACAATCTATAAAAGGAGATAATCTCTTTAGAGGGCTAGATGAATAGGTATATTTACCTTTGTTAGATTTTAATTCACTAAGCTCTTTTTTGAAATAAAATGCTTGGACAATTTTTAGTATTAAGTTATGACTGGCTTGTAGCTCTTCAGGTGTGAAAGGACCTGTTTGTTTTGAGCTTGGCCGTTTCAAATTATGACAAAATCTATAACACAAGGCCATAGTATTTTGAAGCTTTTGAAAACTTGAAAATCTTTGAAAGAAGTTCATAAAATATTCTAAATCATCATTGTTATATGATTCTGAAACTGCTTGTACTGTATGTGTACAAACTTCAGCAGTATTGTTTGAAGGATAGGTTTCTAAAATTCTCAATTTCTGAAATATTGTCAGTGTGAGGCCACCGAGTTGGCTGTAATAGTAACCAGGCAGGGCCATGCCACCAAAGTGGGAGGTTCTCCATTTGTTTAGAGTTTATACCCCGAGTAAGAAGGTCAGAGGGATTGTCATGTGTTCTCACATGATTCCAGGTGTTGGAATCAGTGTTTTGCAGTATCTGAGATATGCGGTTAGCTACATAAACTTCCCTTTTTTTGTAAGGGGACTTTAACCAATGTAATACAATGGTAGAATCTGTATAAAGATGTACAGAATTGATTGTAACAACTACTTCTAAAGCAGTTAGAATTTTCTTCATTAGATTAGAGAGTAGAACTGATGCACAAAGTTCAAGGCGAGGTATGGTCACCATTTTCAATGAGGCTACTCTGCTTTTGCTAATTATTAAATGAGATGTCTGATTTTGATTCAAATACTCAGCAACAATGTAAATACAAGCTCCATAGGCTAAAGAAGATGCATCACTAAAACCTACCAAATGGACCTCGTTAGGTATATCTGAAAATGAGTATCTTGGGATTGTTATGTTGTTTAACAGTTCAAGACTGTTGTAGAATGATAACCACTGGGTAAGTAAATGGTTAGGTAGCGGGGCATCCCATTCCAGCTTCTCTTTCCATAGCTGTTGCATGAAGAGTTTAGCTGTAATAATGACTGGAGAGAAATTACCAACGGGGTCAAAACACCTGGCAATTAAAGAAAGGACACTTCTTTTGGTAAAATGTGATGATTGTTGAGTAGGTATGTTAATTTTGAAAACATCTGTCACTGGATCCCATTTGAGACCAAGTGTGCTTGTTTCATCACCAATGATCAAGCTATTTGGGGAATCTTTATCTTTATTTTTTATAACACTTTGCAAGATTTGAGGATGATTGGCTGACCATTTGTGTAATTGAAAACCACCCTTTTTGAATAATGAAGTCAATTGATTACAAAGCTCAATAGCTTCAGGAAGAGTATTTGTACCACAGTGAACATCATCCATGAATGTTTGGTATTGTATACATTTTGCAGCAAGCGGATACTGGTGTCCGTCTTGTCTAGCAAGTTCTAGAAGAGTTTTGTAAGCGAGGTAAGGAGCACAGCGAGTACCATATGTAACTGTGTTCAATCTAATGATACGCAGTTCATCATCAATGACTCTTCTCCACAATATGCATTGTAAATAGCAGTGATCTTCAGTTACATTAATATTTCTGAACATTTTTATGATGTCACAGGAAAGTACAAACTTGAAAGTTCTCAATCTTATGATAATATCTATTATATCTGTGTATATGTTAGGACCTTCATGCAATGCTTGGTTCAAAGAGACTCCACTGGAAGATAAGCTGCTTCCATTGAACACTACACGTATCTTTGTAGAAACACTTTGAGGTTTGATGATTGCATGATGTGGCATGAAAAACATAGTGGGTTTTTCTTTTGTGTGTGGAATGGTAGAAGTAGGCATGTATGATGCATGTCCTAGCTTTATGTATTCTTCAATAAAATCTGAATATTGTTGATGCAGTGTAGCATCCTTATGCAGTCTTTTTTCTAACATAAGAAAGCATTTTTGAGCTATGTTGTAGGAATCACCTAGCATTTCTAGATTTTCAGAAATTATTGGAAGATGTACTGTAAAACGTCCTGTTGGATCTCTAGTAGTAGTACTGTTGTACAAATCCTCACAGTAGGTGTGTTCAGGTGTGGCAGCTTGTGAAGGTTTGACCTCTTCTTGATCCCAAAATCGCTGTAGCAATTGATCACAAGACTGTTCACAGCTAATGTGAGCAGATAAGACTGTTTTTGTGTATGAATTTGATTGATTGTGGACTGTATTGTATAAAGATTGCATATTTAATTGTATATCGCCTGTAACAATCCAGCCAAACACTGTATTGATGAGTGTTGGTCGGTGTGGGCCTAACTGAATGTGACCCTGTAGCAGCAGTGAATAGAACAGCTGGCCACCTATGAGTAAATCTACCTTTTTAGGAATATTGAATAATGGATCTGCTAGGTTGCAATCCGTGGGCAGCTTGAAGTTGTCAAGAGGAATATATGATTGTGGCAGTTGTGTTGAGATTTGTTCTGTCACAATGCATGTTAATACTGTTGTATAATTGTTGAAGCGTGATGCTATGTTGACTGTTGTCGTATTTGATGAATGTGTAGGTGTGTTTCCTACGCCATGGATAATGTATTTTGTTTGTTGTGATAGTGGAAGCTGTAGCTTCGCAGCTAATTCATTTGTGATGAGGCAAACTTGACTAGCACTGTCAAGAAGTGCACGACAGGTCATCCATTCTCCTTGATTGTTTTGTATTTGTATAATGGCAGTGGATAGGTAAACCTCTGATTGGTGTGTGTGTAGGAGCAGCACTGAGGCATGCATGTCATCTGAATCATCAGGCACTTTATTGTTGTGTTCACTTTTGTTTTGCTTTTCCTGACCTGACACTAATACTGAAGTACTCACCTGAGTGTTTTGAAGTGGCTTATTATAACTAGGTGCAGAATTACTGGTAATAGGATGCGAGGACAAGGTAGGATTGTCAATATGAATCACTGTATGATGTTTTTTATGGCATGTGAAGCAAACATTCTTTGAGCATTTATGTTGAAACTTGTAAGGTTTCAGACAGTTGAAGCATAATTTCTTTGATTTCACAAATTCATTTCGTTGTATTGGAGTGAGCTCTAAAAAGGAAGGGCATTTATATAAGTCATGAGACATATTACATAAAATACAGTTGTTAGTTACAGTAGTGCCTACATGGGTGGACACACGAGTAGGAAGCTTTGACATGGTGTGTGCCTTATTTATGGGCTTACTGTCGTTCATTAATTCATATGCAATTGAGCGATGGGTGAGAAAATCAATTAATTCTTTAAGTTTAGGCAAACTTTCATTATTTCGGCTCAGTTCCCATGCAGATCGAAGAGACTGGTCTAATTTTTGGACAATTATGTATATTAATATTAAATCCCAGGACTCTACTGGTATTTTTAATGATTTAAGAGAATCTAAACTTTGTTGCATTGTTACAAGAAATTCTTTTAAGTTATTCCTACTAATGCATTGAATCGACATTATGTTTTTTATGTGAAAGTTGACATTAACAAGTTTATTTTCATACCTGTTAACCAAGATATCTAAGGCACGCCTATAGTTGTCTCCATTGATTGATATAGAATTGATTAGTCCGGCTGCTTCTCCCCGTAGTAGTGACTTGAGGTACTGGAGCTTTTGAAGTGCGGTGAATTGCTCGTTTGCATCTATTACCCCGTCAAATAAGGTTTTGAAGTTGGACCACTCCTTGAGGCTGCCATCAAAATTTGGGATCTGTAAACTTGGAATTTTAATATTAGTGTGCTTAGACGTTTGGCGTCGGAACGAATGATACGAAGCATCGCTTTGGTTTTGATCATTTTTTAGCATCTCCGCGATTAAAGCTTGGTGTTCATAATATTTTTCTTCAGTCGCGCTTCGTTCCGCTTCGTGCAAAGCTTTACGTTCAGGCTTTTCTTCTTCCAGCAGTTCGATATCATCTTGAACGTTATTATATTTTTTGTACAGTTCCACCAGCTCCGCTTGGCGAATTTGGATTTCGAATATTTTCTCCGTATTCTCCTGGTTATCTAGGAAGTTGTAGATGCGCGTCATGCGGCCTTTAAAATTGCTCCTTCTGCTGATGAGTCGCTCCAGCGGCTCCATGATGATTAATTGGATTAAATGTGCTGTTGCACCAATAAATGCCGTGTGATATATGTGCTGTTGCACGTGTGTTAATTGTTAAAATCTCTGTGCCGTTATAAACACTTTTTTAATTGGATTCGGTTCGGTTGACCAGAAATGTTTTAGATTAATTCCTATTGGAGATCAGGCTTGATTCATACCACTGTGAGAGATTTTACTTAACTTTATTGAATGGATTGTAAGAGTATTAACTAGTTATAGATAATGTAAGAAAACGGACCATAGATAATTTAGAATCTTAAACTAATATTTTTAATCTTGAACACAGCCAAATTACTGGGCATTATGAGACACAAAAGCTAATTGTCTCAGGGTTACGAGCGCAGTGCAGCGCCGCGCAGGATTTTGCAAAACAAAGTTCTGGGTGGTGCTGTTATTGTTATGGGCTGGCGTATTGCTTACCATCAGGCAAACGACCAGCTCGTCTCGTCATTCAGAAACATATTTTTTTTTTTAGTTCTACTTAACACTATAGATTTATTGTAAAGTATGGACTGAGTACCTACATGCATACATTTCGAAAAATATCTAATTCAGTTCCTCCGAATTTTGGTAAGCAAGTACTGAAGTATAGCAATGGCGGTAGCGTTATGTTTGTTTGAGTGGATGGAGGGCCGATGTCAAGCTTAATGTGACGGCTGATCGGCATAGCATGATGTAAATATGTGCGTGAGGCTTGTGTACGAACGAGCGGACCGGCATTGCTTGAGTTTGGAAACGAGACGTCCGCCTTTTTTTCTTCTTTCAAGTCCACTCTGTATAGGTATATTTTTTATTTAGGTATTTTTTATTATTTCCGAATACATATTTGCGAAGCACTGGGTCAGTTTTCGCATTTCTTTTCTAGGCCCGGAATTCAATTTTAGTTCAACTTGGGTATGGGAAACGAATGGGTAGACAGGCTTACATTTCAGTTACAATTTTATTGTATTTTAATTGATTTGTTTTATGTGTATATAATATTTAAAAGTGCATTTTAATACCTATTTAATAAATATTTTTTTACTTTTGACTTTATTAAAGTGTTATTGTATTGTGTAATATTCCAGCCAAACCACCACCACCAGTACAGACAGAAAATGAAATATCAGAAGTAATGAAAGCCAACATCATGCTGCCGGACGACAGGACCGACAGCAGGCAGTCCGAGGACGTGTACGATGATAAAGACTATCAGGACTCAACCGACCTTTACAGAAGTAAAAGATCCTTGGGTAATAATAACATTAATTACACATTATCATAGACTGGTTTTCATCCATTAAAAATTCACCTCAATAGCCCAACCATATGTAATTTCCATATCTCCAATAATAGTCCTCGTACTTATCGGGGGCTGTCTTTGATTGCATCTTCTTAATGATGCACTTAGAGACAGTCCCCGATAAGTGTTGCCCATTACATATATACACTAAATATTCTAAGAGGCCTCTACGTGTTGGACTCATGTCCCCGCGCAAGCCTTCCAAATGACCGGGTGTATAACCCGTGAAAAAGAGCGAGATTAATTGTAATATAACAAAAATTGTAATATAACCGCCATATGAACTCGACGATCATTGTCCCCATAGTTGTTTCGATTAAGAGTTGAATGCATGCGGCAGTACTCCTTGACACGGCACGTATAGTCAGGAGGTTCCTCGCTCTGCAGCCCTAACCACCGGGAGTTTGGGCCCCGCTGCCGGCGGCACTCTAGGCTTAGGAGCTTGATGACAGAATAACTGGTTAAACGGTGGTACCTACCCTGATGGTTTCCCGTATACGAGAGACCTACAGATTACCACCTTTTGAAATATAATAGTAAATTCAATATTTTAATTGTACTTTTCTTCAAATTTGAGCATTTTGGGGTCGAGATCTGGGGCCTGGGGGATCGGTATAAAACAAAGTCGCTTTCTCTGTCCCTATATCCCTATGTATGCTTAAATCTTTAAAACTACGCAACGGATTTTGATGCGGTTTTTTTAATAGATAGAGTGATTAACGAGGAAGGTTTATATGTATAATAACCCACAACCCACAATAACACTATAGTTTTTAAGTTTGTTATTGTACTTTTTGTTATTATGTTTTCTGGTGGTGAAACAATAAAGAGTTATCTAATCTAATCTAATCTAACCGTGCGAAGCCGGGGCGGGTCGCTAGTAAAGAATAAAAATAAGTATTTATAATTACTTGTCCAAACGTCTGGTTAAAGCAACTCGTGACCAAAATGCTGGCCTGTAAATTAGTCAAAACTAAGTACTACCACAGAATACTAAGGGACAGAAGCATCACTCCGCAAAGAAATTTAAACAAATAGCGACTCTTGCTATGACGCAATAAAATTCAATTCAGCTCGCGTAGCGCTGCATACCTACCAGTCATATTAACCTACAGAGCGCCTCTCTTTCTATCGCATATCTCTTCTGACGCGGCATGTGTAACGACGCGCGACCCGCCGTCGGTGTCCGGCTATGTACTTGTAGCTTCGTACCTACAGTACGGAGTGCGCTAGGCCTGGTACTACTAAGAAAGTCTTGTTAAAATTTCGTTTGTTAATTACATTCTTTGTCATTTTCTAATTTTCAATTTAAGTAAATAAACATAACTTAATAGAAGTTGTATTAATATAAAAAATATATACATTTTCAGCACCACCCGACCTCTTATTCAACATAAAAGATAGAGAAGTAAAAAAAATACTAACGAATCGTCTATCCAGTCTACTAGACGAGTTGGATGTAGATGATTATAACATCAACAGCAGAAACGACAATCAAGAGTCTATAAATGAAAGTAAAGATACGAATAAACAAAATGCAAAAACTACATTAACTATAAAAGACGAAAATGATAAAACCAGCAAATTACATCTTTACGTGCTTAAAAATGAGGAAAATATAGCTAAAGAAAAAACTAAGATAGAGACGAATACAAAACGAAATAAAGAAAGTAAAGAAGATATAAACAATGATAACAATGAAACAAAAATGCCTTTGAATAAAAAGGATGATAGCCTTCTGCATTTAGCTATGCACAATATAGTACTTCAAGGTATCATAGGCAGAACGAATTTGGACATCGTCTATAAAAAGCTGGCTGATCTGGTAAAAAGTTTTGATGTAAACCATCCCATGGTTAAGAGACGTAAAGGTATGTCGTTATTTTAATTATAGAATTTCACAAACTTCACTTGCTTACTAAGTTTTTTTACAACTGACTCGGTCAGCGTTTGAACACAATCTCAACTGATGGGAAGTGACGATGTGGTTTTTTTTTATGTAACTGAATGACGAGACGAGCTGGTCGTTTGCCTGATGGTAAGCAATGCGCCAGCCCATAACAATAACAGCACCACCTAGAACTTTGTTTTGCAAAATCCTGCACGGCGCTGCACTGCGCTGCACTGCGCTCGTCACCCTGAGACAATTAACTGTTGAGCCTTATAATGCCCAGTAATTTCGCTGGCTACAATGCCCTTCAAGCTAGCACACAGTAATGCTAGCGCACTACTGCTTGGCGGCTGAATAACTAGCAAAGCGGCGGTACCTACCCAGACGGCCTCTCGCATACGACAAACCTACCACCAGTAAGTGACCACCAGTGGTTGTATGTAGCACGCTTACCTTGAAAATACCTGTTCAATCTTGATAATAGCTATCATTTTCCACTGACTGCGTAGACAACAGAAGAAACCCATAGTCGTATTTTTCCAAGACCTAATCAGCAAGGTGTCTCCAGTATATGAGAACGCTTACTATGAAAAGCTCAAGTTTTAGCTTCGTAGGCAGGCACAAAACCGATTTTGATGTAGCACCTTATAATCTAAGTTGGGACTTATGCTACCAATCCCTGAAAACTACATTGAAATCCCTTCAGCAGTTTTAGAGTCTATATGCAACAAACATTCAAAGACATAACACATCATATTTGTATTTCAATAAATTATTTAATTTTATCATACATGCTTAATAAAAACTGGCGGATTAGGTATTTATGTAGTTGATGGTATTAATCTAAATAAAACTTTTTACTCTAAATTTAATAAAAAGCTGTGGTTTCAAAATAAAACCACTGTTGCAATTATTATAGAGCTATTGACAAAGTTAAGCTAGTTTTAGAAAATAAAGATTGTTCTCCTTTACACGCTGCAAGGAAATTTATTGCTCATAGCAATGCAACAGGCAAGAAACCTACATCGTATAAATCAATCGTTACATAGACACGTTACTATTTTCTATTTGATTTCCAGAAGAGTTCAGTGAGGCAAACCTATCCAAAGAAACGGACCCTTTAGAAAAGTCTAAAAATCAAATGGAAGATGAAAAAATATTTGATGAACTAATGAAATTTAGCGATTCAAAAAAACAAATAGAAATTAAAGAGGATACAAGAAGAAACATGATTGTAAAAACTAACACATCTGTAAATAATGATAAACAGAAACCGAAATCTGTTAACCCAACAGGTAAAGTATGTTTTACCACGTTTATAATAATTAATTTCCTTGTTAGTCTGTCTGCCTGTCGTTCCGGGTGGAATCCTGCGACTCAAATGTCGAGCACTTTCAGCTGAAACTTTCAGGGTAGCTCACAACTCCGTAACAATGCATTTTAAATCCATTTATTAGCATGCAATGCCGACTTAACCTCAAAAAGCGCATAAAAACTGGTTTTTAAATTATTTTTGAAATCTGTCACTTATTTGTTTTTATATGATGAGAAAAGCAGGACAATTTGGAGGTAAACGCAAGAGCTGATGATGTGGAGTCTCCGCCGACGTCAGACTTCTTGTAGGTCTGATAGTCAGTCCGGTTGTTTCACCGGCATTTGTCACCTATTATAGAGATATGGTAGAATGGAGATGGAGACGCTCGAGACTTTCAAGCTTAGCTGGTTCTATCTATACTTGTTTAACAAAATTATTTCTAGATAAACTTTCCAATACCTCCATCTTTCATTCCTTACTGTGTTGTCATCGGCAGATCATCAAAATGCGTCATTTTTTTTATGTAACTGTCTGACGAGACGAGCTGGTCGTTTGCTGATGGTAAGCAATACGCCAGCCCATAAAAATAACAGCATCACCCATTGCAAAATCCTCCGCGGCGCTGCACTGCGCTCGTCACCCTGAGACAATTAGCTGTTGAGTCTCATAACACCCAGTAATTTTGCTGGCTGCTATGCCCTTCAAGCCGGAACACAGTAATGCTTACGCACTACTGCTTGGTGGCTGAATAACTGGCAAAGCGGTGGTACCCACCCAGACGGCCTCTCGCATACGAGAAACGTACCATCAGTTCATGCACCATAATCAGATATGAATATTAGTAATAACGCTTTTCCTTTACCCAGGTCCCAACGTAATGATCAAGACAATTATAGACATAACCGCTCTCACTAATGACAAAACTAATAAAGCAGGTGATATGTAAGTATGTATGTTATTATACTTTGTTGATAAGATAAAAATTATCCAAGAGGAAAATTATTCAGTGATATATTTTTCTGTTAGGGTTGGTTTACTATATGGACTAGCTTCTAATGAAGCTGCTCTACCCAGGGGTGCTGTAGCTAATCATTATGCAACTTACTATATAGAAATTTTATATAAACCATATAAAATATGTTTCAGGAATTCTAACGACAGAGTTAACGGAGTTGTACAGCTTATTTACAATGGAAAGTCTATTAAACTTAATAATACAAACAATACAAACGTAAAGGCTACTGAAAGCCTTGTTATGAAACGTATTGAGAAAGAAAAACAAGCTGATATTAAAGAACCGAACAGTTATTACAGACAAATGATAAATAATTATTTGAAAAGATATTCCAAAACGTCAGACAGCTCAGAACACGACAAATTCTATTCAAGAAAACGTCTGAAAAGACACATCAAAATTCGTTACGAAAAAACTCACGAAAAAACCACACAAAAGCCAAAACCTAAAACGAAATCCAAAACTGATGACGACGAACTATTTGTAGAAATCGAAACACATTTCGATAGCAAAGGCACTAAAGGGGAGAAAAAGAAGAAAATGATAAGAGATCTCATACAAAAGATACAAAACGCAATCCATTCTAACATCGAAGTTAAAAAGAAGAAACGGACGCATTGGCATGTGAAAAAAAGAACACAAAGCCCGCTTGACAGGAAAACCGCTACAGCTTTTATAAATAAACTCATGTTACCTCTTGAAACTCTAGCACATAGACATTTAGACCCTATAAGTAAAGCTGTGCCCGCTCATGAAACGATGCCGTTAGTGTCCGATGGTTTTGGACATAATCATTGGCATCAAAGACTTCATGGGCCGAGATTTTTAGAAAAACACATTAATTCTGCAGAAATGAACACAGGTTACTCAGATTATAGCAAAACAATGAGCCATAATGGTATACCTCAGCGACTGCAGAAACCTATAAACACAGACATAAGCGATGAAGTGTTGCTCCATGATAGCAGAATAATTGATTTAGGTAATGTCAAGTTTCTTATGAAAGATATCGATGGCTCAGGTTTCTCGATAGGCTTTAATCAATACACTGATGAGGCACCGGATGGAGAGACGATGAAACTTTTCGCGGGATTAGAAAATGTTATACAAACTTATCATCAGAAATACGACCAAGAAGGTGCAACTAGTAATCAACAACAGAGCCCTGACGGTGACAATCAAAATGATTATCCCGATGATGTTAATGAAAATCTAAATTTAGAGTCGATGGATAAACCAGCTGAGCACATGATAGAACGCCGTTCGGTCGAACAATCCAAGAAACTTGATCACCATACAAACACATATAAAACTAATTATGACAACAATCCATTGCCTCTGCGAACACCACAGAAAAAAAGCCGAAGAAGGCAGAAGTACCACGAAATATACAAATCTGAAAAAGGACACGTGTCTAATACTAAGAAGATGAAAACTTATAGGACAAAGCAAACTAAGACCTTATTTCTAGACGAAAATGTATTCGATAAAAAATTGAAACCAGCTGAAATACTATCCATAGCTGATATGTTCGAAAGAAAGAAAAGATCTTTTAACGTGAAGAAGATATCCAACGTTAAGATGAAAAATAAGATTAGCAGATATCTAAATACGAAAACTATGGCCTCAAAGAGTATATTCATGAACAAAAAAAGAAGTAAGCGTGAGGTAGACAAAATAAGAATCGTCGCAAGAGACGTGCCGGCATCGCATGAGCTACCGAATGAACACCGACATTCAGGTGAGGATATTTTCGTTGTCTCTGATGAGAAAATATATGCAGATAGAGCGGTTGTAAGAGAAGTCGAAGTACCCGAAATAGAGCCTGGTAATCAGATGCATTTCGATATGATGTCACCTGAAAAAGATCACATTGAAGTTATTTCACCCGAAAAAGAACAATACGAGGTAATTGTACCCGAAAATGAGCACTACGATGTTATCACTCCTCAGAAACAGGAAGAACCTTATAATGCTATACCCTCACATGAGAAAGTAAACGAAGATCATTTTGACATCGGTAATTATATGAACGACGCACCCACATTTGACACCGACACTAATGAATTTACTAAGCATGCGAGGCATAACTCCTTAATGTCTAGATATCCGCATATTATTATGGAGGAAATATCAAGGTCTAAAGAAGAGATATTCCCAGATAACCAATATACGGGCTCATATAGAAAATACAGCCCTTACCAGGAACACTCGCGTTATAAAGATGATACAGAAACAGATGCAGCAGCCCCGACAGGAGAAGGGGAACCCATACCTAATGGCCAAGTTATTACAGATCTTATACAAGCACCAAAAGAAAACAACAATTACAAAGTCACTGTAAAAATTAGGCCCAAAAACACAACAGGTACGGGCTTTAAAGAAGTACATACTAGCATTAACAAAAGCTATAATAAAAACGGTTTACTTTTTACTTCTCTAGTTAACGTCTCACAACTTTCCAAGGTGGAAAAAATCAATAGAAGCATAAGTAGAAGAGAGGCGTCAGATCATGCTGCTATAGCGACCTTAAAACAACAACAAGACGTTATCAAAACCTTGATAAAACAGCACAAACACCGCATCGATGAACAGCTGAAACAGCTAAAGAAAGAAAGAGAGAAATTAGACACTATGAACATTGATCATGTAGATATGTTACCACAAAACCTAGTAAATGTAGCTATTTTAAACAATCCAAAAGCACGATACGCAACTAAAAATGAAATAAATAAATTGTTAACAGAAGAAACCATCAATACGAAAAACTGTCCACCTGTAACAGAAGCCATTTTACCTGAACCTACTACTGTAACAACGACAACTACAACGGAATATGTACAACCGACCACGGAGGAAGACAAAAATAAAATAAGTGAAAAGTTCGAGCGGAACGAGAACATAACAAATGAAATACTAAAAAAACTTGATCAAAATACCGACGTTTTAAAAATGTTCTTAGGTAAACTAATATCTAAAATAGATGCGCCAACTAGAAAATCTAATACTGAGAAAATACCGGTTCAAAATAATATAGAATCCAACATAAGAAATGAAGATAAACCAGAGAAAACCAATGAATCGTATCTAAGAAATGATATACCACAGCCTAAAATCGGAAATAATTTGCCGTATAACAATTTCGAGGAATACCATCAAAATTTACCTAATATGTTCTTCAGAAAGTACAATACGCCAGTACAGACGAATCATAGTTTAGGAATACCATTTGTATATGCGTATCAACACCCATACAGTGTTGTGCCAAATAAAGAACCTAACATGGCAAGCATAGTCTACCATGGCCATATACATACTAACACAGTAGACAATAAAAACCCATATTATAACGCCGAAGTTAAACCATATTACAACCCCGACGCGAAAAAAGATTTGAAAGTGAATAATGATCTAATGAAGGTTAATAAAAAGGAGGTAAAGGCAGATATTGAAAAAGAATTTTGGAAACCAAAGCATGGGGAGAAGGTGATTAATGATTTTGTAAGGAAAAATAGTTCTAGATTCTTTTTAGATGAACTAGACGACTTTAAAGTACTTTCTTTAACTGAAAAGCAAGTGTTCTCGTCTCAAGGTCGACCAATTAATGGGACCACAGTGTAACTACAGTGTAGGCCCGTTGTCCCCGTAGGCCTTGTCCCCGCTATGGGGACAACAGGATGTCATTAAATTCATTGCCCCCTTAACGGAGATACAGCCACTAGGTTAGGTTATGTTAGAACTGTGACCACACAGCGCGAGCCGAGCGAGCGAAGCGAGCGTGCCGCGGTAGTGGCCGGCGAAGCGCCAGAAAGTAGTTTTCCCATATAGTTTACTTTACCATATCAACGGAAGTAAGGGGGACGTATTTTTAAATATTTTATTAAAGTACCACTGTCCCCGTTTAACGGGGACACGGCTTACGGGGACAACGGACCTACACCGTAACTACATTAATAAAATACAATAGTATTTTATTTTGTAGTGTTGTAATTTATATTTTGTTGTAATTTAATTTATATAAATTTGTAATAAATTATTATTTCTTTAGTGTTTTTATTCTTTTTATCCCATCTACTTAAAGAACGATAATTGGTTCTTTAATAAGTGCGAGCAAATTATTATATTCATTTTTTTATTTTAGATATAATAATCCATATGTGGTTAGTAACAGATTTATGTAAGTAATCATTCAATATTAAATTTAATTACAATTATATTAAAATCTATAACCTAGTCAAAATTATTAAAAATGTCAATTTTGTTCCAATTAATTTCATAATAAGCTTTGATCACAATTGAATCAATTATCAATTTCATAATAAGTTTAATCACAATTGAATCAATTATTAATTTCATAATAAGTTTAATCACAATTGAATCAATTATTAATTTCATAATAAGCTTTAATCACAATTGAACCACTTATTAATTTCATAATAAGCTTTAATCACAATTGAATCAATTATTAATTTCATAATAAGCTTTAATCACAATTATATCACTTATTAATTTCATAATAAGCTTTAATCACAATTGAATCAATGATTAATTTCATAATAAGTTTTAATCACAATTGAATCAATGATTAATTTCATAATAAGCTTTAATCACAATTGAATCAATTATTAATTTCATAATAAGCTTTGATCACAATTGAATCAATTATCAATTTCATAATAAGCTTTAATCACAATTATATCACTTATTAATTTCATAATAAGCTTTAATCACAATTGAATCAATGATAATTTCATAATAAGTTTTAATCACAATTGAATCAATTATTAATTTCATAATGAACTTTAATCACAATTGAATCACTTATTCATTTCATAATAAGCTTTAATCACAATTGAATCAATGATTAATTTCATAATGAGCTTTAATCACAATTGAATCAATTATTAATTTCATAATAAGCTTTGATCACAATTGAATCAATTATCAATTTCGTAATAAGCTTTAATCACAATTGAATCACTTATTAATTTCATAATAAGCTTTAATCACAATTGAATCAATGATTAATTTCATAATAAGTTTTAATCACAATTGAATCAATTATTAATTTCATAATGAGCTTTAATCACAATTGAATCAATTATCAATTTCATAATAAGCTTTAATCACAATTGAATCACATATTAATTTCATAATAAGCTTTAATCACAATTGAATCAATTATTAATTTCATAATAAGCTTTAATCACAATTGAATCACATATTAATTTCATAAAAAGCTTTAATCACAATTGAATCAATTATTAATTTCATAATAAGCTTTAATCACAATTGAATCAATCAAAGTTGGTCTTTTCTCTAAAAGACTCAGAGGACAATAATGGATTTTAAATTAGAAACATGAATATTAGAATAGATAAACTATTTATTGTATACAATTTAAAGAAATAGACACAGTCCTTAACTATGGTAGTTCAATGGGAAGTCTTAGCGCTTGAAGCGATCTCTTCCAGACAACCTTTGGATGGACAGTATCATCATCATCAGCCCATCACGTTCCCACTGCTGGGACTCAGGCCTTCTCTCATAGAGGATGGGCCATAATCCACCACGCTGGCCCAGTGCGGGTTGGTGGATTTCACATGTCCTTGAGTTTTTGTAAAAAAATCTTGGACATGCCAGTTTCCTCACGATGTTTACCTTCACCGTTTCTAGAGCAAGTGTTAAATCCGCACATAACTTAAGAAAGTCATTGGTGCGGGGCCAGCGGGATTCGAACTCAGGTGCGTCGGATCGAAAGTCGCACGTGCTCCCACTGAGCCACACTCGCTCACTGAGTCACACTCGCTCATTGAGCCACACTCGCTCGCTTACATTCTAATACATTCAATATAACACTTATCTACATAAATATAATAATAGCAGTGAATATTTTTCATGTTAATAACGTAAATTTTATGTGAAAATTGTTCCTGACCGGTTCTAGCGGTGACTTTATAAAACCACTGCGACATCTGACTACACCGATGGTTCCGTACAAACTTGTATGTACACTCGAGAGCAATGAATCCGGGTCACTTAAAGAATCCTAAAAATCTCGGAAACTAAAAATGCTAGGTTAATGCAATAAATTGTATTTAATAGACAATGTAATACTCCTTAAATGAAGGTATTAAAACTTCTTAGTTATTGTAAAGTTATATCATAAAAAAATCAAATTTGAAAAAGGGCCACTTTCGAAGATGGAACTACGAAATTACAGCATTTGGTTTTGCTTTTGTTTGTAATCTGTCATTTATGTGGGTACATAAACCATGTTGATAGTGCTCTATATTCATTATTCAAGCTGAAATTATGTCGCTTACGCCTGAAGAATGCACCAGAATACTTACAATGCTGGAAACTAGCCGGAGTCAGCGCGATACAGCCAGGACTGTCGGTGTGTCGCTGTCAACAGTACAAAGAGTTCTCCGACGTTACGAAGAAACTGGTTCTAACCTACGCAGACCAGGAACGGGCAGAACCAGGTGTACCACAGCACGAGAAGACCGATACTTGGTGAACACCATGCTTCGAAATCGCTTTCTCACAGGAACTGAACTCACCAATCAGTTTCGACGCCTCGGAGGAAGTAACCCAAGTGCATGGACAGTAAGACGTCGGCTTGCTGAATCTAACTTAAAACCCCTTAGACCTGCAAACGGCCCTAAACTGGAGCGTGGGCATATATATTTCGAGACTAAGATATGCCCAGAGCCACGTAAATTGGAGTATTGAAGATTGGTCAAAAGTTATGTTCTCCGACGAATCAAAATTTATGCTCTACAAGCACGATGGAAGACACAGAGTGTATCGAAGACCAGGGGAAAGATTCAAGCAAGCATGCATCGAAGAAAAAGTAGCCTACGGTGGTGGGTCTGTACTTGTGTGGGCCGGAATTTCTTCTGAAAGTCGCACAGAGCTGGTGATCATAGAAAACGGCTCTTTAACTAGCGTAAGATATGTGGAAGAAATCCTCAATGATCACGTTGGTCCATTTATGGTCAATTTAGGTGAGGATGCTATATTTATGCATGACAATGCCCGACCTCATACAGGTAGGATTGTGAATGACTACCTTCAAGAGATGAACATTACTCGTATGGAGTGGCCAGCGCGCAGCCCGGATATCAACCCGATCGAGCATGCTTGGGACGAGCTAGGCAGATGCGTAAAACAACGAAACCCTCCCCCAATCACGCTTCGTGAGCTCAAAATTGCTCTCACAGAGGAATGGGAGAACATTCCCCAAAATCGTATAAGGAACTTGGTGTACAGCATGCCAAACCGCGTAAACGCAGTAATGGAAGCACGAGGAGGCAATACGAAGTATTAAAATTCAAGAAAATCGTAATAAAGTTCAAAAATTTCATGTTTCCTATTTTTGTTTTAAGGAGAGATCAGCAGTTTTTTTCTTTATGTAATTTTGTGTTAATAAAATGTATGGTGACTCATATTTTTTTTACTTTCATTTAAGGAGTATTACATTGTCTATTAAATACAATTTATTGCATTAACCTATCATTTTTAGTTTCCGAGATTTTTAACATTCTTTAAGTGACCCGGATTCATTGCTCTCGAGTGTAGATAGTTAGTCGATAGAAGTTCGCAAAAACTTTATTTTGCAGTTGAAAAAAAATTCTACCGTACATCGATATACGTCACAGTCAATTCTCCAACAACAAATGTAAGATTGTAATCGCCAAATATTTTTTTTGTGATGTAGCGGCAACGGCTTTCGGATTTTCCCATTACTTGTCCTATAAGTCATTGCTTTCTAAGCCAGTAGGTGGCCTAGGCCAAGTATGGCACTACCCGGGTGTTCTAAGATTTCTACCGTCTTGCCAAAACAATCAAATTTTTTGTTAAAAAATATATATTTCTAGACAAGTTTAAAATGCGATGCAGTTTTTTTTATTTAAGTTCGCCCGTTAGGGCAAACTAAAGTCTCTAGGACCATACCGCCATGTCTTACGTAGTTTTTATTTGATAGTTTAATATTCCATTTATTATACTTTTGTTGAGAATGAAGGTCAACAGCAACAAGCCGGACCCTCTCCTAGTGCTTCAATAAAGTGGTGGAACTTTATTCAAGCTTTCCATGGACTTTTGGGAGAACATAAAAAGCAATGTTTTCTCTATTTTGTTTCATTTGCCTACACTCGTGCACGTTTACGAACACATAATGGTTAATATTCCACCGATATTACACACTTTTCAATACCCGCCAAAAAGTTCCCGATGCAGATTAAAATGAGCCAAAACACTCGTAGTTTACGATTATCCGTCAAAGAGTTCCATTGCCCACCTTCCGTCTCCATCACCAGATCAGCTGGCTGTCACCATAATATTGCATTGTCATCAGACAATTTGACATGTGACAAGTGTGCAAAATTTCAACTCTGTAGAATAAGAGGGTGTGGTTCTGATCTAACTTACAAGATTTGACCCAAATAAACATGACAAGTTAAATATAAGCTTGTAATAAAAAGAAACTCTTCTGCTACTCACAAGTTTCTATTGATAGTCTACAAAATTGACCACAAAATTCCAAGATATTTATTATAAGTCGTAGATGCAAGATAAGATGCAGATAAAATAACAATTAACTATAGTATTTATACCAGATAATTCTATTTTAGGGAAAGTTCAATATCCACTGTCTAGAGACTATGTGCATTTAGTAGTGAAAAGAAAAATAAAATATGGAGATAAAAATTGTACGTATTTAATGCATGAGCTTGGAAAAGGTTCTTTATTAAAAAAAACATAAATAAGAGTTATAATTAAATGTTTCCTTTGCCATTTTTTTTTCTCTAGCTCTTCAAATGTCTCGTCATTATTTTTTAAAGATCGGTGAAAAAGTTTCGCGCGCATATTTTGCTGTCATATCAAGGTGACGTCACAATATTCCTTCCGCTTCAATCACACAGTGATTTATTTATGTTTTTGTAAAGTTTAAGGACTTCAGGGTCGTCATTCAATGAAAAGCATATCGTTTTGATTTCGATAACTATCAAAAATATAAAATAAACACGGTATTTGCTTTGAAATGACGTCATGCACTGTGTTGTGTTTCGGAACAGATAAAAAAATTCAGAATTATCAAATTTTATTTATTGATTTAAAAATTTAAATTATTATTATTTTACAAAAATATTCATTGAATGATCTTTCGGATTCGACAAACATTCGTTCTAACTACATTTTAGATTTTTATCGATTACTGTCCGATGCCCTATTGGCGCGAGAATCCGTGTTTTACTTTGTATTCTGTGGTTTTACTGAACGTAAATATTCTATAACTTTGTAAATACTTTACGTATCGATCTGAAATAAAATATATTGAATTATAATAATAGCTTACGTAATTTTTTGATATATATTTTCCACAGGCATTAAGTTTTAAAATAGAAAAATCAAAAATAATGTTTTTCAATAACCATAACCGTTAGCTATTACTTTTTCCGCAGGCTTTTATACTCATTTGTGGACTAGTTGGTGTCTTCGGTCTGTCTTTATCAAAAACAGAGGTAAGGAACAAACATTCTCTTGACATCTGGTTAATTTTGATATTTATTTTGAGAAGGGCATTGTAGCCAGCGAAATTACTGGGCATTATGAGACCCAACAGCTAATTGTCTCAGGGTGACGAGCGCAGTGTAGCGCCGCGAAGGATTTTGCAAAACAACGTTCTGGGTGGAGCTGTTATGGTTATGAGCTGGCGTATTGCTTACCATCAGGCAAACGACCAGCTCGTCTCGTCATTAAGTTATTTAAAAAAAATCATAAAAATCTAATTTAATCTGTAGTATAGCTCGCGCCAAACTTGATGGCGGCTGACTGGCGCATCACGTGATCTGCGCAGATACAATTTCGTATGGGATTTTTTTACTGCGCAGGTCACGTGGTGCGGCTGTCAGCCGCCATTAAGTTTGACGCGATTTATACCTAAGACTAATACTGCTTTAAATGAATAACGCCTGTTCAAATTGCATCGCAATACGTGCGTCAAGCATGTTAAAATTTCTAAAGGGACGAAAAACAAACTTACTCGTGGTAGGTCTCTCGTATGCGGGAGGCCGTCTGGGTAGGTACCACATTGTAGCCAGTGATTTATATTTTCGAATTCTAAAATATATGCGAATTCGATGCAACTTGATCAATACTTCATCATTGTCATGCAAGTGGCAAGAAACTTGCATCATCTAAATGGGTCTTTAGTTAGGTAAGATTAACCGAAACGAAATACATCACCTCGAGACATCAGGTATTATGTCTCATATGCCCAGTAATTTCGCTGGCTACAATGCCCTCCAAATCGGAACACAGTAATGCTTGCGCACTACTGCTTAGCGGCAGAATAACTGGCAAAGCGGTGGTACCTACCCAGACGGCCCACATACGAGAGACCTACCACGAGTAAAAAGTTAAGTAAGTTTTGCTTTAAATTAGCAAATTATTCACCTCAGGTTAACAATGAAGCAGACATATACGAAGTGAAGGAAGATAAAGTAACAAATTCACTTATATTTATGAACCTAAAACCCGAGAAACCAACGCTGAGAGAAATAATATACTATCATATTATTGAGACACCATACGAAAAGAGTCATGAACATGTAACAAAGGAACTTGAACAAGTAACAAGTGAATCTGAACAAGTAACAAAGGAACTTGAACAAGTAACAAATAAACATGACTATGAAGAAGTAACCAATGAACATGAACAAGTATCAAATGAAACTAAACAAGTGACAATTGAAACTGAACGAGTGGCAAAAGAACTTCATCATGAACAAGTAGTAATTGAACCTAAACAAGTGACTAGTGAATCTGGACAAGTAATAAATAAATATGAATATGAAGAAGTAACCAATGACCATGAACAAGTAACAAATGAACCTGTACTAGTAACAATTGAAACTGAACGAGTGGCAAATGAACTTCAAAATGAACAAGTAAGAATTGAACCTAAACCAGTGACAAGTGAATCTGAACAAATAACAAACGAACTTAAACATGAACAAGTAACAATTGAACCTAAACAAGTAACAAAAGAACCTGAACTAGTAACAAACGCACCTAAACTAGTAATTGAAACTGAACGAGTGGCAAAAGAACTTGAACATGAACTAGTAACAAATGAACCTGAACAAGTAACAAAAGAACCTGAACCAATAACAAATGAACGTGCACAGGTAACAAACGAACATGAAATTGTTAGTGATAAAGACAACATTAAAGAATTGAATTTCGAGGACATTAAAAGATATTTTACAAATGGTCATGGTCCATATCAATTTACCATCCCTGAGAATCAGGTAGGCTACCTTTTAGACTTGACTGGCACCGACTTCAAATATATGAGTGGGTAGCGCTCATTATAATTATATTAATTTATTTTTCACTTTTGAGTACCTATTTGTGGTTTTGAAGTCGGTTTAGTTTTTTTGAAAAATAATTTATTTTCTCTTTCTTCCTAATCTCTTTTTTAAAACCCCTTCTTCATCGGTGGTATAACAGTGCTTAGCCGGGCCTGCCCCGGCTAAGCACTGTTATATCGGGCCTACTCCGAGTCACTTTCGTTCGTTCGTTCGTGCGGACTAAAAGAGACACTCTTATGCCTGTTGCATAGCGCTGTCCCTTTCATCCGACAGAACGAAGATCGTAATTACTTTTTCAGGTAAGGCCCTACATCCGATATAATTCTGATTTTGTTTAAACCAGTAAATTTTACACTAATCTTTATGTTATAGGGTGTGGAGGAGCACAAAAGGAGGAAAAGAGACGTCGATTATTCAGTAAGTAATAAATTGTAATTTAATGACAGCCTCCATGGCTTAGTGATTGTGATATTAAATGGCGCTCACTATATTTATTTATTTATTTATTGCAATCATTGTACATACATTATATTATTTAAGTCAAATTAAATTAAAGCAAAGTTCTTATAAGCTATCATAGTGGGTATGTACAAGTACCCTGTGAGGGTGTTTGCAAGTGAGTGCACGTCAGTTGGCCATTATTGTCTAAATATTTACAATGATTCATATTAGTTTGTATCAAGTCATTTCTTCCTAAAAATATTGCCATGTTAATATAATTTTAATCAATTTTTCTTGTTATGTGTTAGTACCTATCTATATTATAATTATGTTATTATTTATTTAATAGGTAAATGTCATATTATTTTATATAATATACTTTTAGCATCAGAAGTGGAAGGTATTTAAAAAAAGAACATAAATCAACAACTGAAAAGTATTTTACTTCAAATATTAATTTAAAATAACAATGTAACTCAAATAATAATTAAACAAACAGCAATCAATTCAAATCACACCATTTACAATAATGCACCTCACTATTTACAGGAATTATACGACTTACTGCAAATTGCGCCGATCACCAATCCAACAACCTTCCTATCCAAAATCTGGGTGACAAAAAGCCCGATCGCTTGGTGGCGGCTGCTTTTATACTCGTTGGAGGGTGACGTCACAAGTTGCATTAAATCGTCAAAGATTCTGCTAATACGGCCTCTCCTGACCGTGCACCGTCCTCGGTGGCATTTTCAGGGATGTCTTCATTAGGAACGCTCATTTCAGGGGCAGATCCAGCATCGATGTTGTGAACTTCACTGTCAGAATATGTGGAAGATATGAGTTTTAGACAAAACATTATGAGCAATTTCCTATACTTTCATTCATCTCACATCCAAGGCCCTCTTTCAATGATACACGCTCAGCTAAGTATAGGTCACATACGTTCGTTATAACATACTTCAAATCAAGCATGTTTCACTCATTCTCACACTTGAACGTATTTAAGTCTACTGAGACTACCACATACTTTAAAACTTGTATGCAAGGCCGAAGCCCAATACGTATTTAGGAAATACGTCTGCAAGGCCGAAGCCCAATACGCATTAGAAAATGCGTCTGCAAGGCCGAAGCCCCATACGTATTTAGGAAATACGTCTGCAAGGCCGAAGCCCAATACGTATTTACGAAATACGTCTGCAAGGCCGAAGCCCAATACGTATTTAAGAAATACGTCTGCAAGGCCGAAGCCCAATACGTATTTACGAAATACGCCTGCAAGGCCGAAGCCCAATACGTATTTAAGAAATACGTCTGCAAGGCCGAAGCCCAATACGGATTTACGAAATACGTCTGCAAGGCCGAAGCCCAAAACGTATTTAGGAAATACGTCTGCAAGGCCGAAGCCCAATACGCATTATAAAATTGCGTCTGCAAGGCCGAAGCCCCATACGTATTTAGGAAATACGTCTGCAAGGCCGAAGCCCAATACGTATTTACGAAATACGTCTGCAAGGCCGAAACCCAATACGCATTAGAAAATGCGTCTGCAAGGCCGAAGCCCCATACGTATTTAGGAAATACGTCTGCAAGGCCGAAGCCCAATACGTATTTACGAAATACGTCTGCAAGGCCGAAGCCCAATACGCATTAGAAAATGCGTCTGCAAGGCCGAAGCCCCATACGTATTTAGGAAATACGTCTGCAAGGCCGAAGCCCAATACGCATTAGAGAATGCGTCTGCAAGGCTGGAGCCCAATACGCATCTGGAAAAATGCGTCTGCAAGGCCAGGTGATACACGGAGTAACGTCGTCGCTGTTGTGCCACCTCACTCAGATGTTTGCCTTAGTTCGCGAAGTAAGCTGTTTTTGCAAACTTACACGCACACACATATGTAAACACTGTAATCAGAACATAAAAGCAAATAAATCTTACTCACTTTCAAAAAATGCGGTACAACTTTCGGGACACCACTCCCCTATCCAAGGCACCATGTATTGTGCTGCTGCTTGGATAGTTTTACCCCGTGCGCCACTTAGTAATTTGAGTTCATAGCGGTCGCTTGACAAGATCACACGGCAACACGGCCTCTCATACCAGCGTCAAGTGTCCCCGTACATTGAAAGCTTAATTACAAAGACCTGGTCATCTATCTTAAAGACTCTGGGAGGGTGTCGATGACGATTCAGTTTGGAGTTTTGCCTTTTCTAATTATTTCTAAGCATGGTTTTGGCGCGGCTTCTGTTGATCATTGCCTCATGATTAGGATTTGCATTCTCGATGGCGATTTCTCGGATCAGTGCACGAATTACAGAAGTGGTTGCATTAGTGCCAATTCACAAATACAAAGCCGAAGATTGAGTGGTTTTCTGTTTACTTATACTAAGCACGAGTTGAATTTTACAAAGAGTGTCAGACCAAATTGTATTTTTGTTTTGTCTTTCAACTCGAATCAGGTTGAGGACAGTCCGCACATAACGCTATGCCTGCCCATTTGATTGACTTGCTTCGCTGGTGGATTTCTGCTTAAATAACCTGCATGACCCTGCATCATTCCCTTTATATATTCGATGGTAAAGTTAAAGTCTTGCAACTAAATCCACCAGCGCGCAACACGCGGTAGCAAATTCTTTTTGCGCGCTCGGAACGGGTGTATTTGCTAACGCCTCAATCTTACGGAGGCTCGGTCTAACCTGACCATGGCTAATGACCCGTCCTAGGTACTCCTCTACGGTACCCATTAAGAAAAGAACAGTTATGCACATTTTTCGAAAATCCGGCTAGGTGAGGGTTTTCATTACTTCGCGCATTAAGCTGATTCCCTCGCTAACTGTCATACCGTGTCTGTCACTGCCGTGCTGATGTCACTGTTACTGACGGGTTCGGAAGTTCATTGCATAAGTTAACCTTACGTTGACCGCTATAATTGGCCTTCGGATCAAGCTTTGGCAAAACAGTCGGTTTCTTTATGTCCGGGCTTTTTGCAGAATGCGCACGTGATTTGAGAATTATTTTCGAAATCTTTACGATTTTTGGGACAGTTAATGCTTTTGTGTCCAGTCTAGCTGCAGTTGAAACATTTCATGTCAAGTAGATCAGCATTTCGCTTTTTTTTCTGTAATATTAGACGGTTCCCGGTTTTCAAGTTTACTAAGGCCAGGCTTGACATAAATAGCTAAAAAGGAAACTAAGTTTTCCGTTGTCAGATTGGCGTTTGTGGCTGCCGCCCTAACTTGTGCATCGTTTATGCCACGTATTACTATGAGTACCATCAGTTCCTCACTTAAGCCCTGCACTATGCGTAAACGTAGCAATGACCGGCGTGCGTATTCCGCGTAAGAGGTGAATTTATCCGAGTTAGTGACCTCATGTATGTAATGTAATGTTCATGACCTCGAAGAGCGTTTGAGCGTAGTCAATTTTTCGCGGGCAGAGAGACTTGAACTCCCTTGAAAAGTTAGACCATGAACGATCGTTGGTTGTCCATTCGTTAAGCCAGGTTTTAGCATCACCTTTTAGGCAATGAGCGACTCGCGACAAGCACTCGGAATCTTCCCAACGGTTTGCTTGCCTGGCACGCTCGACCTCGTCACACCACACCTCAAAGTTATTGACAGCCGGATCAAAGTGTGACACATAATAGTTAGGCGAATTTGCCTTATTTAGAGCGTTAAGTGCATCTGCAAGTGCTTGTGTTGCAGATGGAGGGTCGTCATTGCGTTGAGGTGTGCTGGAACAGTGGTCGGGAGGCAACGATATTTGTGATCTACTCGTGGTGCTTTCTTCGATAGCGTTTAATCGCGACAATACCGAACCTAACGCTTGCTTCATGGATCTATCACGAGTACGAGAGCGATGCCTATAACGAGATTGCGAACGTGACCGAGAGCTATGGCGAGATCGCAAACGAGCCTTATGATGGTGTCGGCGCGATTTGCTGCGAGTACGCCTTGCCCTACGGCGAGGCGACTCGACCGATCTTTCACGCGAACGAGATGACCGTCGCATCACTAATTCAAATTAACAGCTGTTTGTTTCACTTTACAACAGGAAAAATAGGGTAGTTTGTGAGCACGGATCTATCCCACTTCTGATTTTAGCATCAGAAGTGGAAGGTATTTAAAAAAAGAACATAAATCAACAACTGAAAAGTATTTTACTTCAAATATTAATTTAAAATAACAATGTAACTCAAATAATAATTAAACAAACAGCAATCAATTCAAATCACACCATTTACAATAATGCACCTCACTATTTACAGGAATTATACGACTTACTGCAAATTGCGCCGATCACCAATCCAACAACCTTCCTATCCAAAATCTGGGTGACAAAAAGCCCGATCGCTTGGTGGCGGCTGCTTTTATACTCGTTGGAGGGTGACGTCACAAGTTGCATTAAATCGTCAAAGATTCTGCTAATAATACTGTATACCACAGGAAGCGAATGTGGCTTAGTGGCATGTGCGACTTTCGATCTGACCCACCCGAGATCGAATTCTGCTGGCCTCGCACCACTGATTTTATTAAGTTATTTGCGGTTTAACGTTTTTAGAGCGAATGGCTCTAAAAACGGTGAAGAAAAACATCGTGAGGAAACCGGCATGTCCAAGAATTTTTCACAAAAATTCAAGGACATGTGACATCCACCCCCACAGGGTCAGCTTTATGGATTAAGGCTCATTCTTCTATGAGAGAAGGCCCTTTTCCCAGCAGTGGGAACGCGATGGGCTGATGATCATACTACTGGGTACTACGATGTTGTGCAATTTTTCTAGATGCTTCACAATCCGCCGACATTGCCTGAACTAAATTTGGGGATTCTACCAGATTTCATAAAAGCGCTGCTGGCAACTGAAAACTCCGTAAGTTAGTAATAAAACTAGAGGAAAAATTCATTATACCTAAATACTAATAAACGGCTACTCTCACGTTATGATTGTGTCGGAATAGCTCTGCGCCGCGAATCCATAACGTTAACTCCCGGAAAAAGGACAATAGCATATATGTATATCAATGGACAACAGAGGATCGGACAACTTTTCAGAAAGTGTTTTAAATTAACTATAATGAATATATACAGCCATGAAAAATACTATTTTAATTAAATAACGCTCTAAAAGTCTAAATATTGCCGCGCAAAAGGTCACCTCAAAACATGTGACGTCATATGATGATAGAAAACGACAAACTCTTCGAAATAAAACTTGCAAAGAAATTTAAATACGTTTTGTGAAGTTTGGGGACGATATTATAGTAATGGAACGAAAAAAATAGCTAAAATACATTTTATGAAAAGCAAAAACGCAAAATAAACACAAGCTTGACTCACGGCATTTGCCTACAAATGACGTTTGCGCTGTGATTGTTGTTTTGTTTGAGATGAAGAACAAATTAAAAATGTCAGAATTATTAGATTTTATTTATTGATTTAAAAACATAAATCATTATTATTTCACAAAAATATTGATTGAATGATATTTCTGGTTCGACGAACATGCGCTTTAACTACATTTTAGATTTTTTCTCGATTACTGTCCGTTCCCTTATTGTCCAAAACCTGATCGACGTTATTCCGACACAATCATAACGTGAGTGTAGCCGTTTGTATATATATGAATATGTCGTCTCTCGATAGTTTCCAAACCTTAGAGGAAAGATAATGGCATTAACGACCCTTCAATCTTGTACCTACACTGATTTTAATGGTTTATCTAGGAATTTAAACTGAAAAGACCTGTAATAGTAGCGGATATAGAGGAACTAGAAAATGAGATAGAAAAACTGGAAGAAGTAGAAAAAATAGCAGCGAGAGAAGAAAGAAGTGAAAGAAAAGGAAAGGGATATGGAATGACTCTAACCGGTGAAAATGGCATGGTATGGAATGTAAGTAACACTACGCTCAGCTAAGTACCAGCTAAGTACCACTTGATTCAATTGAGAGGCGAGCAAAGAGAATCAACGACGACGCGTTATTCGAGTCAAGACTCCATAGACTTGAACATCAACCGCTGTCTACTTCTTCTTCCGATACTGTCCATCCAAAGGTTGTCTGGAAGAGATCGCTTCAAGCGATAAGACTGCCCATTGTACTACCATAGTTAAGGACTGTGTTATTGTCTATTTCTTTAATTTGGTAGGTATACAATAAGGAGGTTTTTTTTTCTATTCTATTCTATCAACGCAGATTAGCCAGTCTATCGGTCTTATATCGGATACATTTCGGAAAATGTGCGTCGGAATTGCACCAACTAATTCCCCCGTCCCCGTTTCATCATCGGACTACAAGACGTACGGCAACACGCCACCGTTTCATGGTGGACATTCCTCCAACGCGCACTAAGCGCTTCGCTTCCACTTTCATTAAGCGCACCGCTAACGAGTGGAACTCCCTGCTAGAGCCAGTCTTTCACGATGGACGATGTTGCGTGTTCGATTCCCGCGACGGGACAAATGATTGGGAACAGGAAAAATAAGCGCAAACATTTGTTTTGTGTCTGGGTGATGTGGGATCATGGTCCTCAAAGTTCCTGGTTCCTTAGATACAGGGAATCCTAGTTAAGGTCCAGGATCTATGTATGTGATCTTTGGGGGAAAAAATATTAACTTTCCTGAACGAGTTTTTTTTAACATTTTGTTTTTTTTTGGGTATTTTTACAGAGTTTCAATGGCAAGAAAAATTCTCATTATGTCGGTGAAAACAGCGAACTTAAGGTAAATAGAATTAGTATTAACCAGGTTCTGGAAAACTTTTACTCGTGGTAGGCCTCTCGCATGCGTGAGGCCGTCTGGGTAGGTACTACAGCTTTGATAGTTATCCTGCCACCAAGCAGTAGTGCGCAAGCATTACTGTGTTCCGCTTTTAAGGTCATTGTAGCCAGCGAAATTACTGGGCATAACATGAGACTGATATTTTGGGGCGATGAGCGCATTGCAGTGCTACTCAAAGCTTTTTATGTTATTTTTAAGTTCTGGGGGGCACTGCAATTGTTATAAGCAGGCGTGACGCTTACTATCAGGCAAACGACATGCTCATCTTATTATTAAAATCCATAAAAAAATAAAAAGAAAAAAAGAAACGTCAAATGAGTCAATCCTATATATTAACCGACTTAAAAAAGGGGGAGGTTCTCAATTCAACAGTATGTTTTTTTTATTTATTTTTTGTATGTTTGTTACGCGATTACTCCAATTATAAATTGATTTTGATGATTCTTTTTTGTTTGGTAGGTCATACTTCAGAGGTGGTCCCATATAAATTTTATCGAAATGTTTGAGCACTTTATGAAAAAAATAACAAAAACCACAGAATACTAAGGGACAGAAGCATCACTCCGCAAAGAAATTTAAACATATTTGTTATGACGACTCTTGCTATGACGCAATAAAATTAAATTGCACATTTAAACAAAATGAAACTGTATTTGACCTTCTCTTCTAATATTTATATTATATAATGTACATTATTATTATTAATTTCACGCTGTCCATCTTATCTCTTTTTTTTAATTAAATATTTTTTTGTCCCCGCTGGTACAATTTGTTTACTTTTCGGCAAATATCTGAGGTCGAGCAAAGGAGTACGCTGAAAACCAGCCCTGTGTAAACTCACTAGAGTTTACACAGAACGATGCTGAGCCTACCCCTTATTGCCAAACCATAATACTGTATAAATATTGTAGTTATATTAATTTATGTTAAGTTATTGGCAATAAAAATCATTTTCTTTCTTCTTTCTTTCTTTCTTCTTTCTTTCTTTCTTCAATTGTATACCTGCCAGTCATATTAACCTACAGAGCGCCTCTCTTTCTATCGCATAGCTCTTATCTCTTCTGACGCGGCACGTGTAACGACGCGCGACCCGCCGTCGGTGTCCGGCTATGTACTTGTAGCTTCGTACCTACAGTGCGGAGTGCGCTAGGCCTGCAAAACATTAAATATAAGTTTAGTCTTCAAGTTGGTTCTTGTTTTAAAAAATAAATAATTTACAGAATATAAAGGAAAAGCGAAAGCTCAGGCCAACCAGAGACAATAAAGAAATAGATGATACCAAATACGATTCAGAGGAAGCAGTACCGACAGAAGAACCAAGCATAGATGAAACTAAAATACCTGCAAGAACTTATGGAATGAGTCTTAATGGAAACCATGGCATAGTGTGGAATGTAAGTTTATAAGAACCCGCCCGGCTTTGCTCGAGTTATAATAACTTATTAAGAGCCCACACTACCCCAGCTCAAATCAAAATGCTCCCACGCGACGGCCCGTCAACTCGTAGCTACAGTCGCAACTATCTCGCTCGCACCTAGTAGGTACGTTGCGCGGCCGAGCGGGAGCGAGTGCCGGAGCGCGTCTGAACCAACACAGCGGCTGTCGCGGACGTGTAGTTTTCCACGCAATATTTCGGTATTAAATTTCTAACAAAATAAAAAATAACATTATTTTAAATTGAATACATAAGATACACGTATTATATTAGTTCAGATTTGTGTAAAAAGTTTCATTATAATAGGTCAAGTATTAACTGTATAATGCTTTTTATTTACAAAATTTAAGTGGGAAGTTTGTGAATTTTTTGTATCGAGACTTTTTTTAGTAATCGTGTTTTTACAACGTATGGACATCAGAGTATATCCTCAACTATACTATATATTTTTTTCAACACGATTGATTCAATACTATTATTGATATGCAACTTCAAACGCGAACGGTAAAGCAGTTTTGAGGTAGTGTGCAGTCTTAATATTTCTCCTACCCGTGGTAAGTGTCTCGTATGCGGGAGGCCGTCTGGGCACAAAATATAGACTAGTATATATTGTGGTCTGGAAAAGTTTGTCAACTATTCTGCTGCCAAGGAATAGTGCGCAAGCATTACTGTGTTCCGGGGCATTGTTGCCAGTGAAATTACTGCGCATATCTGATATCTTGGGGTGATGAGCGCAGCGCAGTGCTACATAGTGCTTTATATGGTTGTAGCGGTTACCATACACTTAGAAATACTCGCTCAAGCCAACATACTTCCATAATACATGGTATTAAAAGTTCTGGGTGGCAGTTCAGGCGTGGCGCTTACCATCAGGCGAACGATTTGCTCGTCTGGCTGTGGCACTCCCGCATATGAGAGTGGTATCACGAGTAAAAATAGCTGTACAAGTTGCGCCCCGCGGTTCCACCCACGGTTTCCCGGGATAAAAAGTATCCTACGTACTATTCCAAGTCCTAAAGTCCTCCACCAAGTCCTAACCTACATACAAAATTTTATCAAAATTGGTTGGGCAGTTTTTGCGTGAAAGAGTAACAAACATCCATACATCCATACAAACTTTCGCGTTTATAATAATAGTAAGGATAGCTGGTAATATAGTTGGTTATAAATATAGCTGTACATTTACAGGACCTCAACGACCATCGGGTAGTTTATCACGTTGGTGAACAAACTAATGAAACTGAGGGAAATAACACTACTGCTATCGATACCACAACAACACAACCAGATTTAAACGAGATACTAGAAAGTCTATTAAATCTAGGAAATGATGATCATGAAGACAATCCAAAACCTGATTTACCGAGTGAAATTGACGCTGCTTTCGAAGAAATTGATAATATTCTACAAAACGCTGAAAACTCTGAAAATAATGGCGATGAAACAGATGATATAATAGAAGAAAACAATGAAACACCTGAAACTAATGACAATGTTGATGAAAAAGGTGAGATAAATAAGAATAACACTAATCAGCTTCAAAATAATGCCATTTTTAAAGAAATGGTAGATATCATTAAAGAAGTATTCAAAAATGAAACTGTTAAGCAGTGCAATAATACAAAAGTAAATGCCGGAAATAGTAAAGAACATAATGTCAATAATATTAGAGAAGATAATCATGATATAATGACAAATGCACCAAATAAAATACAAAATGATATCATGTTCAATGACATAGTTGAAATAATAAAAGAAGTCTTTAAGAAAGAAACGGCTAAATTAGAAAATAACGCAATAGTATGCAATAACACAATAAATGGTGCCGATAAAAACGTTAAAGAAGAAAGTATTAAAGATCTTAGGGAAGAGAATTATGGTATAACCACAAAAGAACCAAGTACTACGGAAACACTATATGAAAGTAACGAAAGTCAAGAGGAGTTAAACAATAAAAAAGAAACAGAAAATGTGAGTATTTAGTAAAAATGTAGCGAGTGTGGCTCAGTGGGAGGACATGCGGCTTTCGTTCCGAAGCATCCGACTTCGAATCCCGCATGCCTCGCACCACTGACTTTCATAAGTGCGGATTTAACACTCGTTCTAAAAACGGTGAAGGGAAACATCGCGTGGAAACCGGCATGTCCAAGAATTTAATTGTCTAGTGATAGTGCATTAGTGTAACGTAGTATGAGTGCTACTCATACAGAACACAAGAACAAAGTGTCGTCGCCTTAATAGAGACAATAAGAAAAGTGTTAATGGACACATTCTTAATATTACTTTACCTATCAATTTAAGTTAAATGTAAATTACTTATTAGCCTAATCAATTGGCTAAATTGTAATAAAAATGGGGATCATAATGACTATGACACCATACGAAGTAAAAAAAGAAAAAAATAATTAATTACATAAAGGGCATGTGACATCCACCAACCCGCACATACTCTCTCTATAAGTGAAGGTCCGTTTACCAACCAGCAATGGATTTCTCTTCATAGAACAAATATTCATACAAACTTAACAACCGTCATAAAAAAATATTAATAAAATGTAATATATCTACTTTTTTCTTTCTTGCAGAATAATAAAGACACCGACAACAATTCGCAAATATCAGAACTCCTACAGGTAAGTACGTAATAATACGTAATATTCATTTTTTTTATTTATTTATTTAATTTAATGGCAGTGAAATGAGCTCAAGATACAAAACAAAAAAATTATGCCATAAATATGTTATTTTTTTTAATTAAGTGAGACTCCTATATATAATATACCTAATATTTTTATTAGATGGTAAAGTAGCTAAAATTCGTACTCATTCCCTTTAGGAGCCATTTTGGAACTGGTTAGACAAATGGTCATCAGCATACGTCGAACTCTTGATGAATGTAAGTACATAATTAATAATTAAATATTGTACTGTAACGATGAATCAAATTAATGTGTTTTTATTTACACAGCGCATTGATGACCACATTAAAGAAGAAGTCGAAAAACAAATCATAAACATTGAGATGGCATATAACCATAACGAAACTCAAGCAGACCATAACAGTTCTAATTTAGACGAAGACACTTCAGATGAAATTAAAAACCCTTTCGTGAATACGCCTGAAGATAAAATAAATACCACTGACAATACTGACGACGTCAAAGAATCAGCGGATTCCAAAGTTAATGATACTAATGGAGATGGGGTGTTGACAACAAAAAAACGAAAAGATAAAGATTCCGATGATAAAAATGAAAAGAAAGAAGCTTCAACAAACATAAGAGCGAATAATATTTATGGTAACTCTATAGGTAATGGTAAAGTTACAAACATATTCATATACAACATTAATAATGTATCAGATTTTGAAAATATTAAGCCATTGAGTAATGGAACAAATGACATCTTTGTTTTTGGCAACGAAGATAACAAAGTTGACAAAGAAGAAAGAAATAAAGACAGTATTCCGGAAATCCTAAGTGTATCCACAAGTGATCTTCCTAAAGAACACAAAATAAAAGAAACACCAAAACCAGATATTGTTGATGATCAATCACCTGAAGAACAAACAGTCATACCTGAAACTACGAAACTTGACGTTGTTGAAGATACAACGAAACTTGACGCTGTCGAAGATATAACCTTCTGAAGAATAAGAAACACCAAACTTACTGCCGTTGACAAAACATTTCTTGCGGAAGAAACCACTCATATTGAGACAGGAAATAACATGGATTTAGGGCAACTAATATTATCCGGAATCGATTATATCCACAGGTTATTCTATTAGCATAGGTACACTTCTAGTTTATTTATTTCTAAGGTGCAATATACGTAAAACAATATTAAATATGTAATATGTTTAAATTTTAATTTAATTTACTGAATAAAGATAACACCTAAGTGAAATTTTAATTGAATTTAATCAAAACCTTAAAAAATTCTTATAGTCTTGCTCCACAAAATAAAATACCTACCTAGGAAGTTAGTAGTAGGTATTTATCATAATGTAGCCATAATGTACATATTTATCATAACATAATGTAGGTAACATTCATCATATCAATATTGTGTGTAAGATTTTAAATAGCAAAACTAATGTTTCGATCAGTTATCGATTTTATGATCGACACATAAGAATGTCTCTAATCCATCACTAAAACGACCTGCCCATCACTATTTATACTACAACTAATAAAAGTTGCCAGAACATCTGAAAACGTACTATTTTTGGTACTTTTGAATTACTGACAAGACATATATAAATATCCGCTTAAGGAACCGATACCGATAACATTCGTATGGATGAATCCAGAATGTATAATAATCCACCCAAAACTGAATTTATTGCAAGGGCTGCTAGACGCCGTGATGTGGAATAATTCTTACATATTATTATTATTTATTGTAGATAAATATAACTCTAAAGTAAAATTTAAGTGTCTCTAATTTTTGTCTGTTACGTTTATTTTTAATAAAAAAATACTACAAAAAAAAGTAATATGTAATAGATATTGTAAAAAGTATCCCTATCTACCGTACTAAATTGCTTTCGGAGTCTGGCAGCACTACAACTGTCAGTTCAAGGTGACCTTCAAGCAATGCGAGTTTGACATTCTGTCAGAGATAATCTAAATTCATTTGAATTTTCTACCCGCGCGGTCATGTATTTCGCCGCTTGATCGCCGAAACAAAGTTAGATAAATCGTATTTTAGTGAATAAAACCGCCACCCGCCACGTTGCTACAGGATTTTTAAGTGATAAATCTGTGTTTTACCGTGACTCCGGCAAGGTGTTCTTTCGACGGTCTATTCTATTTTCAAATAGGTAAGTTTAATTTACTTTTTAATTTTTTTACGCACGTTGCGTCGTTTGGCGTGGTTAAAAATAGTTTTAATCTCATGCCCCATAATAAATACCTATCGGCAGACATCGGAAGATCTTCAAAAAGTTCGAATGTCAGGGATACATGTAGCTACGTTTTTTATCTCATCTATCGGTAGACTATATATACCGAGAAGTTTTTATACCATTCTCGTAGATAGATTTCCGTGTGTAATGCTTATTTGATTTTGACGAAAGTTAGTCAGTTAGTCAGAAGTAGTAGATAGTCAGTAAGACATATTTTGTAATAAATATATTGTAAATTCATTTGTTTCTAATACAACCCAGTGTTTAAACACCATGCAATTAGGGTTCCAACTTCATTTTATTATTATAAAATTTTGCTACCTCCATAAAACTAATAAACAAATATCTGTGTCACGTCTGGGTGTCATGAGACCATGGTCCTCATAGTTCCAGGATGTCTAGATACATGATCTGTATATGTGATCATTGGACATATCTGGGTATTTTTTTATTACTTAGTGAGCATAATATAATAAAATTGTTTATTGTAATAAAAATTGTACATACCAATAACATAAATTACTCAAATTTTATAATTATAATACACAATAATGTTATTATAAGAAAGGTTGCCTGAAAGACATCGCTTTTAGCGATAAGGCCACCCATTCTAGCACATACAAACCTGTTTTTTCTTCTAGTTTCCTATCATAGTTATTTACTTTTTTGTACTTGCAAACAATATCGAGTTATTTGATCAATCAATGATAATGAGCCTGAGAGTAAACTCCACACTCAGAAATCTATAACTGCTTATAACATTCCGACACGGGCCTTCTCTGAGAGAGTATGGGCCATAATCCACCAGACCCAGTGCAGGTTGATAGATGTCACATGTCCTATGATTTTATGGTTATTAAACATACAATGTTTTCCTTGGTTCTTCGACGATTCTAGATGGTATTCGGAAAGAAAAAATATATTGGTCAGGCAGGATTTGAACCTGTGTCTTTGGAATACTGTATTAACGCTTTACCGGCTACTGGGTCATCTTCTCGAGCAAAGAAATTTCATTTCCAACCTAATTTAAAAAAAGAAGGGTTCTCAATTCAATTGTTTTTTTAATGTTTGTTACCTCAGAATTCAGTCATACATAAATTGATTAGGAAAATTCTTTTTGCGTTGAGTTCAGTATGGCTTCAACATCCTACTTCCTATTAATATTATAAACACGAAAGTTTGTAACAATGCATGTATGTTTGTTACTATTTCACACTAAAACGACCAAACCGATTTTGATGAAATTTGGTATGAAGGTACTTTAGGACTTGGAATAGTACATAGGCTACTTTTTATCGCGGGAAACCGCGGGGCGCAGCTAGTGGTCCCATAAAAATTTCATGGATATTTGACCTTAGACTTTGAAGATACATCAGAATTAGTCTTTTTTTTATATAAAATGTATTATTTTCTTTCTGAATAGCATTTATTATTATTATATTATTATTTAGAATATTAGAATTAGCTATTATATATATATATATATATATATAATTAGCTTAACATGCATCACTAATGCATTAAATATGTATCACATTGTTTAAGTGTTGTATGATTGACTACAACATAGAATAGTTTGTGTCGTACCTTCATCATCATCATCATCACCCTATACGAGTCCACTGCTGCACATAGGCCTCTCCTAATGCACACCACTGAGCCTGATCCTCAGCTCTTCGCATTACTGCCAGCCACTTTGCGCAGGTCGTCGCTCCATCTGGCCGGAGGGCGTCCTACACTATGTTTGCCTAAAAGTGGTCTCCACTGTAGAACTCGTTTTCTCCATTGGTTATCGGTTCTTCTACATATGTGACCGGCCTATTGCCACTTCAGCTTACTTATTCCGAGAGCTATGTCGGTTACTTTAGTGTGTCGTACCTTAATGAATGAATTTTATTTATAGATTCTTAATCACAAACAAAAATAAAACCTATGTTACCACACATAAAAGACATATTTCATTGCAAGTTGTTTCATAATTGAAAACGGAGATAAATCGTTAATTATGTTTTATCTCTGAATGATAAATTAATGCACAGTTATGTAATAATAGTAAAAGTTAGCATGTCTACTATATTTATCCCGCTTTGCCAGGTATTCAGCCGCCAAGCAGTAGTGCGCAAGCATTACTGTGTTTGTATCCAGCGAAATTACTGGGCATTATGTAACTCAACAGCTACGACGACGAGACGAGCTGGTCGTTTGCCTGATGGTAAGCAATACGCCAGCCCAGAACTTTGTTTTGCAAAATCCTGCGCGGGCGGCGCTGCACTGCGCTCGTCACCCTGAGACAATTCGCTGTTGAGTCTCATAATGCCCAGTACTTTCACACATACACACATACATTTCACATATTAATAATGCTGACATACATCCCCAGGCTAAGGCTCACAAAAGAACCACTACAATAGATGATGTGAAACTGGACCTCATCCCTTGTACAGCCTGATAGTTCGTCTTCTGAGCCTCAACCCCTTCCTCAGGTCCGCAATTCCGAAGACAATTTGGTCCCCAGTCCGAACTCTGAGGTGGACAAGGTGAATGCATGTCCCCCCTCTGTGAAATTAACATCCATATATCTTGTAATAACATTTAAAGTGCATATATTAGAGCCTTATTGACTACGAGTGTTTATGCGGCGAACTAGCTGTGCACTCGCGGAGAACTAGCTGTGAACTAGCTGTGCAGTCGCGGTAAACACGCCACGTACTCACGACGAACAAACTGTGCACTCGCGGTGAACTAGCTGTGCAGTCGCGGTGAACTAGCCGCGCACTCGCGGTGAACTAGCTGTGCAATCGCGGTGAACTAGCCGCGCACTCGCGGTGAGCTATCTGTGCGCTCGCGGCGAACACGCTGCGCACTCGCGGTGCACTAGCTGCGCACTCGCGTTGAACTAACTGCGCACTCGCGGTGAACTAGCCGCGCACTCGCAGTGAACTAGCTGTGCACTCGCGGTGAACTAGCTGCGCACTCGCGGTGAACTAGCTGTGCACTCGCGGTGAACACGCTGCGCACTCGCGGTGAACTAGCTGCGCATTCGCGGTGAACTAGATGTGCACTCGCGGCGAACACATCGCGCAATTGCGCTGTCACTAGCACAATACGGAATGATTTATCCACCAAAATGGAAAGTCAGGCCTCGCTAGCATTGGTTGAGTACAATTGTACAATATTGAAGGAAGCGGCAAGTACGCGAAGAGTTCGCCGAAAAAACGCTCGCAAATCGCCAGTGTGGTAAGACTGATAAGGCCTTACTCGTGGTAGTTTTTCTCCCTTCTCTGTTATAGTGCTACAAGATATTGCAGTAGCACACCGTTTTTTTATAAATGTTCTAAATGTGGATTTTTAAAGATTCTTGCCGGCAATGGTTCTATATCCGATATTGGTTACAATATTTTTAACCACGTTTTTTTATTAAGTCACTGTCTTGTTTGTCTGTCTATCTGTCTGGCTGTCGTCCCGGGTGGAATCTTGCAACTGAAATTTCGAGCACTTTCCGATTAGCTATCCGGCTGAAACTTTCAGGGTAGCTAATAACTCGATGACAATGCATTCTAAATCCATTTATTAGCATGCAATGCCGGCCTAACCTCAAAAGGCGCATAAAAACGTGGTTTTAATTTATTTATTTTTTATCTGACACTTTTGATAAATTGATGTAAGTGTACGTCTGTGATGCCTAAACCGAAGAAAGAACTTTAAACGTCGACCAGGATTGTGAGGCTAAATCAAATAACAGACTTTGATGTCACAGACACCTCAGACAAGCTCTGGCAAAGAGGCCCAACAACAAAAGATGGATAACTGGAACTCATTCGTTCGACCTGATGATGGTACTGGACAACCCCCTCGTCCCCAACTAGATGCCAACTCTTTCGATGAAGATAATATGTCTCCAACTGAGGAAGGGATGTTCCCCCAGAACTCTGAGCATCAAAAGGTGAACGCATGTCCCCCCTTTGTAATTGACCAGGCACGTCTCACGCACCCTTTAAATAATAAACGTGTATTTTAGAATGTCCATTTATTAGTTACCACAAAGATTTTGGAAACGCATGTATGTTTTCATTCATACTCCTGTTATATGAAATCTGACTCCATATACATTACATGTGAACAAAATGGCGTCTAGGCGCCGCCATCTTGATTCTATTACAATTTCCTCCTCTTATTCGAGCGCTCTTGTCAGAGTGGCCGTGGTATATAAGGGCCCCAATTCACTATGACAACTTGGCGATTCCTTGCTTCGAGGAAACGTCGATTCCTTCATTAATAAACGACATCTGCGAAATTTGTATTATCTATGACGCGTCATATATATGAATATATGAATGCGTCATAGAGATCCTTTATTAATGAAGGAATCGACGTGATTTCGCCAAGTTGTCATAGTTAATTTGGGCCCAGATGGTGTATGCGGTAGGTCTTCAGCGTCGTGGTTCTCCTTAGCAAGGGTCAGTGCTATGGCAATGCGAGAAGCATTTCCGGCGGTTGGTAGCATTGTGAGGACACTCTATGATGGATTGATTATAATAGGGGATCGGACAATTTTTAGAAAGTATTTAAAATTAACCACAATCCATATGTCACGATTTATTAAAATTATTTATAACAAGTAATATAATCCTACAATTGCATTTAGGTACCTATAAAAAAAAATATAAGGTTGAGCCAGTATGTCGTCGGCTGAATGGAAAAGCCTACGCGTTTTAAAAAAAAAGAGAAATAAAAAAGGTAACTGGGCGGGAAGAGAAAAAAGACGAAAAAAATTGAAAGGATTAATTTAATTATATATGATTACACATATGTTTTGAGGGGAATCAAAGTTTAATTGTAATGATAAAATAGTTAAATATATTGAGATACGGATTTAGAAATAATAAATTGCCCCTGACACTATTCAGACGTAGTTTTATTAAACATACATATAGAAGCTAAGCATTGTTTAAATGAACGCACACTAATAATAATAAAACTTGTTTATTTCTCTTCACAAAGATTCAGGTACAGTCATCGGTTATACATAATTTCTAAAAAACATGCTAATTTGTGAGAGCTGGTGCATGATGTAGGCTTTTGTAAAACCTGTATTACATGACACCAGGGCCCTCGGTGTGAACAATTTTAAGAAATTAGGATCCCTGCCTTATATATAACACTGGATATTGCTTGTACAGAAATAACAATGATTAATAATAATAGTTATGATTAATAATGAGAGGACTATATAAACTTAATATACACCGTCGAGATGTCGAAATCATTATTTTTCAAGTGGTTATGAAATGTGGAGTTCTATAAAAGAAAGTTCTGTTTGTAATTAGTCTTTGCAGAAGGAACAACAAAGAGTGGTGTATATCGAGAACCGAATGCTAGAGCTCGTAGAGAAATTTTATGAGTAGTTCCGAACTAACAATTTTAAAATTTATGATATAGGTAGAAAATTACATCTGCTATGGTACGTCTAGTTTGAAGTGGTAGAAAATGATGACGCGTACAGCGTTGTTCATAATTTTCGTCGTGACAGTGTCAGCGTCGTTTATTGCTTCCATATACAGGTTGGATTTTTACCCTGTATAGTACAAAGTGTCATTTTGTAAACGTAAAAAGTCTTATATGGACCCGTCGGGCACAGCAACGTTACATGTGACATCCACCAACCCGCAATGGGCCAGCATGATTATGACCCATACCTATAAAATTAAAAATTATAAAAAATGCTCTCTCTACGAGAAAAGGCCCGTGTCCCAGCAGTGGGAACGTGATCGTCTACACTGAAGTAATATAACTTTAAACTTAAATAGGACGGTCGAACCGCTAAAAAGAGTATTCTAGTGATTATACCCACTTGTTTAATAAAAAAAAAACATAATAGATAAATGTAATAATAATAGTTAAGAACAAATGATTAACACACTGCTTGAATCCTATGTTTTAAGATTCCTTAGACTATAGATAGATAGATAGATAAACACTTTATTGTTAAAAAACCTTAAATATAGGTACATGAAAAACAAGTAAATTTTACAGTAATCAGCATAACAATAGGCGGTCTTATCGCTCAAAGCGATCTCTTCCAGACAACCTTTGAACAGAAAGGACTAACATAATTTGGAAGGACGGTGGTTTTGACTATGCTCATTGTTTTAAATTTATAAGTTTAAATAAGTTCTCTTTATAAGCGAAATTGTAATTTCTTAAAGAGATTAAATGTTGTTTAAACCGAAGTATTTTTAAAATGCGATAATCTTTTATGGAACTAGTTTATCAAACATTTCATTGATGTTATTACGCTATACGCTCTTATATCGGTCCAATATTTTATCTATAGTTCTTATCTGGCGTGTTTCGATGAGGAAAGTAGGAAAACACGCATTTATAGCTAGATAATTGTGTTTGATGATAAAACTATGAATAAATTAAATGTTAATAGTGCGATCAAGTGCGCGGAGAGCCAATTCTGAAACTGAGATATAGCAAATAATCATCATCATCAGCCTGTAGTTGTCCACTGCTGGACATAGGCCTCTCCCAACGAACGCCATTGGGCCCGGTCTTCGGCTCTACTCATCCAGTTTCTTCCGGCCGCCTTTCGCAGGCAAATAGCAAATATTATTTAATGTAAATTAAAAATTTATCTAAATATAGTTTTTGGCATTATCATTGAGTTGTGAGCTACCCTGAGAGTTTCAGCCGGATAGCTAATCGGCAAGTGCTCGACATTTGAGTTGCAAGATTCCACCCGGAACGCACAGAGAAACAAACAAGAAAGTGACTTAACAAAAACGTGATAAAAAAGCGACACTATCGTGCAATAATACAGAGAGTGTTTCTTTTTTCAAAAATCAAGTCAAGTCAAAATATATTTATTAAATAGGCACAAAAAATGCACTATTAAACGTCAAAAAATTTTTTTTTTGTGACAATTGTAAATTTCTTAAAAATACGTCTTTCTGGTCTCAACTTGACCACACTGGAACAACGGAGACAAAGGGGAGATTTAATTGAAACGTACAAGTTACTAAATGGACACTACAACCAAAGAAAACTAAATATTAACTACTACGTAAAGAAGCGACACTCCCACTAATAACTTTCCTTAGAATTTGGTTTAGAAACGGGATAGGTATTTACCATGTATGTCTAACCCCGGACGCAAAAAGGAGGGATGTTATAAGTTTAACGACTATGTCTGTCTGTGGCACCGAAGCTCTAAAACAGGTGAACCGATTTAAATGCGGCTTTTTTTTATTTGAAAGCAGGTTTTCTAGCGGTGGTTCTTAGACATGATTTATCAAAATCGGTTCAGCCGTTTTTTATATTTTATAGGTTTTTGTGTCGGGAGCTTGTAAAAAGCTTTTATTTAACTTGCAATGTTTGTTTGTTTAAGTCAAATCTGCAAGTTGAATCAAAACTGTCACATTCCGATGACAATGCAATATTATGATGACAGCTGATCTGACGATGGAGACGGAAGGTGGGCACCGCAAAAAAAAACATACCGTCGAATTGAGAACCTCCTCCTTTTTTAAATTCGGTCGAAGATAGATTTTCAAAAATATTACATCTTCAATGTACAGTAGCCGCCTCGTTACAGTTTTATTATAAACTAGCGACCCGCCCCGGCTTCGCACGGTTATTATACATATAAACCTAATCTACTGTACATACCTAGTGTCAAAAGTAACTACAGGCAAAACTCCTATCTATTGAGAGCGGGCAGGTGTTTCAATGCATTGGACAAGGAGCATGACGACGTTGACTTATTCAACACCTCTGCCAGACAACTCAAGGAGTTCCTGGACAAATAATACTTTTTCAGGTGTGAGTACTGTAATATGTGTTATAATATGTACCTATATATATATATTTATTGTGTGTGTTAACTTGTATTCTGTGTGCGTCCGTCTGTATCTTCTATTTATGTAAACTGTATCATTTCTATCTGTGGAAACTTATAATTGGTCTTCTGTATATTTATTTAAGCACTTCTACTTTAAAACCTAGCTGTAAGATTCCCAAAAATTAATAAATAAATAAATAAACCTTCCTCTTCAATCACTATCTATTAAAAAAGCCGCATCAAAATCCGTTGCGCAGTTTTAAAGATTTAAGCATACATAGGGCAACAACACAATGCATGACAATGCAAAATGAATAAATGAATAATAATAATAATGCATAATGTATTATTGTTATATGCATACATTTTATTTTATTTATTTTATTTTGTTTTATTTTATTTTATTTTATTTTATTTTATTTTATTTTATTTGGAAAACATGCAGTGATACATTACTAAATTACTTAAGTTAAAATACACCATTTAGACGTTTTCGCATATTGAATCTAATTTCAATTTGTTTGCTATACACTGAGTTAAGTAAAATGAATTAAGTAAATAGATTTTTTGTCTACAAAAGAAACTATAAGTTATGACAGTTAGAGAGTCATACCAAACCAGTTTTTAGAAATAGTAGCTCTAAGTGCGTTGGGAGACGAGTTAAATAAATCGAATTCGGGTAAGTCATCCAGTTTGTTGACATGAGTAGCTGATCTAATAAAAAATGAATTTGGTCTATAATTGGTCGAACTAAGAGGAATATGCAGATATATTGGTTGCCTAACGGACTTTGAAGGTACTTTTATATTTATCTTGGAGAGGAGATGAGGAGAATCGACTTGTGATTGAGCTATTTTAATTAGTAGGGTTATGTCGGATAATTTACGTCTTTCGTGAAGTGGAAGCATATGATGTCTCCTGCATCTCGCTTCGTAATTAATATCGCACATTTTACATTTGTATTGCAGATGTTTCATAAATCTGCGCTGAATAGACTCCAGCCTATCAATATAAATATCATATTGAGGGTTCCAAATTTGCGAACAATACTCGAGTACATGCATATAACAATAATTCCTTATGTGTTGTGTAGTAGCGTATAAAATACTTTAAGGTATATATTATATGGGCCTCTGTTAATTTTACTTTATTGTACTGCCTGAAAAAAAATAAAATAGGGACATAGGGACAGAGAGAGTGACTTTGTTTTATACTATGTAGTGATGTATAGATTTTGTAAAGTTCATTATATCAAGTTCATATTAGTTGTCGGGCGAGTCAGATACGATATCTTATCTGTGTATAACTGTAAATATAATACCTATATATACTACAAGTTTAGAGCGAGTGTGGCTCAGTGGGGACTTGTGCGCTTTTCGATCCGACGCACCTGGGTTCGAATCCCGACTCGGCCCTGCACCAATGACTTATAGTTAAGGTGCAGATTGTGCACGCTCGCTCTAAAACGGTGAAGGAAAACATCGTGATGAAACCCGCTTACGCGCTTTGGAGTGGTAGGCTCTGGCCGTGGTTGTAATACCACCCACCGAACAAAGCCATGCCGTCAAGCGACCTAGTCGTGTTTCGGGATGATGTTCGGTGAACCATCGGGGAGACGGGTCTGAGCAGCCGCTCAACTGCCGTCTCTCTCTAGATCTATGTGCTTCATCTTAGGCTACATCATCGCTTCACATCAGGCGAGATAGTGGCCAAACATGGATCGATTAAGCGTAAAAAAAAAGTTCAAGATTATATATACAAGCTCTTAGAATCCATTCTATACTATTACATATAATTTCGCTCACATAAATTATATAATTTATGAGAGCGAGTGTGGCTCAGTGGGAGAACGTGCGACTTTCGATGCGACTCACCCGAGTTCGAATCCCGCTGGCCCGGACCACTAACTTTCTTAATTTATGTGCGGATTTAACACTCGCTCTAAAAATGGTGAATTAAAACACCGCGATAAAACCGGCATGTCCAAGAATTAATTACAAAAATTCAAGGACACTGTGGCACCGTAGCTCTTAAACGGGTGAACCGATTTGGATGCGGTTTTTTTAATTTGAATATCATAGACAGTTTTTCTAGCGGTGGTTCTTAGACATGTTTTATCAAAATCGGTTCAGCCGTTTCAAGCTGTTTTGTTAGCTGCGGTAGGGATTTTAGACGCTTTATGGGTACCTATTGTTTTTCTTTGATAGGTTGTTTGTGTCGGGGATGTTTGAATTCGCCAATTAAGTCTCATAGGTATGCTGAGTAATTTCGCTGGCTATAATGCGCTTTCAACATCAAGTTCGACAAATGGTAGATTTGCTCTACGACTCTGTCGGCTATTAACACTGTAAACAAGTGTTACATAACGCGGACACACCTACAATAATACGTAAATTGGCGACCGTCCAACGTTCGTCTACACGTGTTAAGGTAGCATTCCGATTATGGCGACCGCGACCACGTCGCGCGACCCACTGCTCAGTATGAATGGGAGCGCTAAACAATGCATAGCGACCGCGGTCGCGCGGCGCTACCGCTCCAGGAGCTGTGCCGTCACGTGACCCGGTGACATCTTCTGCAGCTAACAGCTGCAAAAGATGCCGCTACGAATTGCACAGAAAAAAAATCGCTTGAATTTGTCTGGGTGCTATGGGACCATGGTACTCATAGTTCCTTGTTCCCTAGATACAGGAAATCCTAGTAAGTAATCGTTGGGCGTATTCTTTACTTATTTATTTAACGTCTCAACGTTACCAAAAAAATTGTGTATCATATAATAATATATTCTTCCTCCAATAACTGCTGCACCTATTTCTAGTTGAAAAGAAATAGGCCGATATAATTGAACAAAACAATCAAAACAACCGTTCGTAATAAAAACTAAGAGAATAATGACGGTCGGTCGCTATCGAAGCCGGTCGCAAACATACATAGAAGACAACGATGCATGGAACATTCCGCTTCTGCCAAGTAGCCAACTGGCACATAAGAAACATAATATTGTTAAAAAAAAGAATTGGAACCAAGGTTCTAAAAAAGCCCCTCAGTTTCTTGCCGTATCTAATGCGTAGTGATTCTTTTTCCGATACGGTGGTAGAGTCATTGTAATAATTGACTTTCATAAGTGCGTCTGTGATGCCAAAATTGGATAAGAACTTTTGAACTTTGAACATTGTTTAGCTACTCCGACGACCCTGGTCAGAAGACAGGCGACCAGGGTCGCGCGTCGTTGTCGCCATCATCGGAATGCTACCCTTATGCAAAGTTATCTGTATATAAATAGTCAGGAACTTAACGTAATTATGAGGCTTATGTTAAAAGAATAAGAGCTATTTTGGTATAGCGCTGCTGTTTTCAAGGTTAGGTCGTAGAAATTTAAAGCGGTTAATGTCAAGACTGTTTGTAATCTATACAGAAAACAATAGTACTAGGTTACTATAAGGTATCACATTAATATGATAAATGCGAAAGATTGTATGTAAGTTTTTTTTTACGCCTAATTGATCTATGTTTGGCCCACTGATCCTATAAAACAATTTTTATAGGATCAGTGGTTTGGCCACTATCTCGCCTGATGTGAAGCGATGATGTGGCCTAAGATGAAGCACATAGATGTAGAGAGAGACGGCAGTTGAGCGGCTGTTCAGACCCGTCTCCCCGATGGTTCACCGAACATCATCCCGAAACACGACTAGGTCGCTTGACGGCATGGCTTTGTTCGGTGGGTGGTATTACAACCACGGCCAGAGCCTACCACTCCAAAGCGCGTAAGCGGGTTTCATCACGATGTTTTCCTTCACCGTTTTAGAGCGAGCGTGCAAAATCTGCACTTAACTATAAGTCATTGGTGCAGGGCCGAGTCGGGATTCGAACCCAGGTGCGTCGGATCGAAAGGCGCACGAGTTCCCGCTGACCCACACTCGCTCTGTCAAAAGTGTGTTTGTTACTTCTTCACGCTGTAACGCCTCAACGGATTTGAGTGAAATTCGGAATGGAGATAGTTTATACCCTGGATTAACACATGGGCTACCTCTTATCCCGGCAAACTACAGGTGAATCCGCGGGGCACAGCTAGTATGTACTTCGAATAAATACAAAAACGGGGAGACGGGTCTGAGCAGCCGCTCAACTGCCGTCTCTCTCTAGATCTATGTGCTCCATCTTAGGCCACATCATCGCTTCACATCAGGCGAGATAGTGGCCAAACATAGAACTATTAAGCGTAAAATAAAAATTAAATAAAAAAACGCACATTCGCGTGTAACATCAAAACTAGTTGTAACAGCGAAATTACTACATATGAGACTTAATATCTGATGTCTCGGGGTGATGAGCGCAATGCAGTGCAGTGCAGTGCTTTTTTAACCTATTTATAAATAAATTCATTTATTTCAGGCAATAATACAGCTAACAAATTGAAAGTACCAGAGGCCCATAAAATATATACCTTACAGACTAGCATATATACAATTTATAAACACTAAAGCTACGATCAGGGAATTAACTTCGGCTTCGCCTCCCTGTAGCGCCGGAATACTATGCCTTCGGCATAGTTTGGTTGCTTTATTTGATCTGCTGGGCAAAGGTTTCCCCTATCTCCCTCTATGAATCCCTCTCCATTGCGATCTCAGGCCAGTCACTCCGGAAAGTGTCCAAATCGTCCCGCAGTGCTTTTTATGCTATTAAAAGTTCTGGGTGGCACTGCAATTGTTATAGGCAGGCGTGGCGCTTACCATCAGGCGAACGACTAGCCCGTCTCATCACTCAGTTCCATAAGTTATTACATTACTAATAAAATATTGTACCTACAAAGTATGCATAGCATATATTTACAACTAGCTGCGCCCCGCGGTTCCACCCGCGGTTCCCCGGGATAAAAAGTAGCCTATGTGCTATTCCAAGTCCTAAAGTAACTACATACCAAATTTCATCAAAATCGGTTCGGTAGTTTTTGCGTGAAAGAGTAACAAACATACATCCATACATTCTTACAAACTTTCGCGTTTATAATACACTAGCTGCGCCCTGCGGTTTCACCCGCAATTTCCCGGGATAAAAAGTAGCCTATGTGTTAATCCAGGGTATAAGCTATCTCCATACCAAATTTCATCGAAATCCATTCAGTAGTTTTTGCATGAAAGAGTAACAAAGGTACATCCATACTTACAAACTTGCGCGTTTATGATATTAGTAAGATATTTTAGTGTAGGATTGTAGTTGCTATCTGTTTCCATGCCTAATGCCATTACATTTGTTTTGTATTTTAATTATCCGCTATGTTGTAAACAATCCGTACCTTCTTTCCGATCCCGATGTATCGTAAAATAATTAATTTTAAGTTTACTAGTATTTGTTAACTGTGTTGTACCACAGAATACTAAGGGACAGAAGCATCACTCCGCAAAGAAATTTAAACAAATAGCGACTCTTGCTATGACGCAATAAAATTCAATTCAGCTCGCGTAGCGCTGCATACCTACCAGTCATATTAACCTACAGAGCGGCTCTCTTTCTATCGCACTCTTATCTCTTCTGACGCGGCACGTGTTACGACGCGCGACCCGCCGTCGGTGTCCGGCTATGTACTTGTAGCTTCGTACCTACAGTGCGGAGTGCGCTAGGCGTGGTTGTACTCTTTTTAAGAAATAAATATCTTAAACCCTATTTATGTTGTTGATTTAGTCTTATTTTGTTGGCGGATGCCACGCGGACTGGGCCAGAGCGTGGTGGATTATGACCATCAACAGCACGATCCACCACGATTCTCTCGATACTCGAGTGAAGACCCGAGTCCCAGCAATGGCAACGTGATGGGCTGATAATGAATTGTTACTTTGTATTCCAGCAGAAGATGTCGCGCGACAGATCCTCGCGTCGGTTCTACCGCGCTGACTCCACGCACGACCTGACCTCCTTCATGGACAAGGGTCAGGCGGCGTGTGACGAGAACCGATGGACCTTCGAGACCGCGTGGGAGGCCGCTAACAAAGGTAACTACGTCTTTCTACCTAACGTAGCTAGAATTAAAACTATATACTATATTAAACTATACATTTGGACTAGGGTTAGGATAGTTTGGATTAAGATATCCTAACCTCCTCCACCGGTTGGGTCACTGGTGGAGAGTCGGGGGACTCTCTGCCGGCTTGCACGGCCCCACATCGTCTGGGGGGTGGCCTTGGTGAACAAGGTCACCCCTCCACAGGCGTAGTGGCCCGGTTCACACCCGGGCTGACTGCCGGGGCGTGATGGTGAATGCTAGCGCCACCACTGCAGAGGAAAGCTCACGGGGGGTTTTTAGTGGGTTCGAGTCCCACACACCCTCTTCTGCCACCCCCGTGGCAAAAGGGGAGAGCAGCGGCATTTTTCCCCCTTAAAAAAATCCAAACTCAGATTAAGCTTGCACTTCGTTTTCTAAGTATTGTTTTTGATTATCAAATGACAATATCAAGCCAATTTTTACCAAGAACGAATTGAAGTCAACGATCGTAACTAACTGTTCGTTGCAATTTTGACATTTGTTTGTTTACTGTATATGCTAGTGGCGACATCTACGGTAAAATTTGCCTCTTTTTCCTTGTTAGGACAACGCCATGGTTAGGGGAGTTGCCCAATTAGCCGCTATTATTCGATATTCGACATTATTCACCATTTTTTTTCTATTATCGTCGAATAGCTAATAATTGTGTAAAAATCGTCAGGCGAGATAGTGGCCAAACATAGATCTATGAAGCGTAAAAAAAACACTATGACAACTTGGCGATTCCTTGCTTCGAAATCACGTCGATTCCTTCATTAATAAACGACATCTCTATGACGCATTTATGTCCTACTAATATTATAAACGCGAAAGTTTGTAAGAATGGAATATGATTGTTGTACCTAGGTATAGACTGACTAAAACGAATAAGTCCTTTATGGGCAATTGCGTACGTTTTTATAATAAAATTCCAAAGTGTATAACGGAGCTCACATAAAGTAAATTCAAATTACGCGTTAAGAATGTTCTAATGAGAAAAGCATACTACACTGTTCGTAATTACATAGAAGAAAAAGATGCTTGGAACATTCCACTTCTGCAAAGTAACCAACTGGTACATAAGAAACATAACATTGTAAAACCCCAAAAATTGTAACAAAATCTCTAAAAAAAATACCCCTCAGTTTCTTGCCGTATCTTCTGAGTAGTGGTTCTTTTTCCGATACGGTGGTAGAGTCATTGTGATAATTTGACGTTCATAAGTGCGTCTGTGATGCCAAAATGATTAAAGAGATTTTGATTTTGAATGTATAGATGTATGTTTGTTACTCTTTCACGCAAAAACTACTGAATGGATTTTGATAAAATTTGGTATGTAGGTACTTTAGTACTTGGAATAGCACATAGGCTACTTTATTTCCCGGGAAACCGCGGGTGGACTTAAAATTACAATTCGTAATACATAATTTCCTAGAAGTACAATAGACGGTCTTATATATGATTCTCTATGACGCGTCATAGAGAATACAAATTTCCCAGATGTCTTTTTTTTATGTAACTGATTGATGAGACGAGCTGGTCGTTTGCCTGATGGTAAGCAATACGCCAGCCCATAACAATAACAGCACCACCCAGAACTTTGTTTTGCAAAATCCTGCGCGGCGCTGCACTGCGTTCGTCACCCTGAGACAATTAGAAAGAAAGAAAGAAAAGAAAGAAAATTATTTATTCTTGCAAAACTGCACACAACAACACACAAATACACGGGTCCTTTAACAAAAAACAATGTCTACAATAATTATAATGCGTCCGTGTACGTAGATAGCTGCCGTGCACAGTGTTGCCAGAAAAGGTTTGAGCTCAGCTTAATGTTGTGATTGTATCACAACGCTGGTTTTCAGCTCCAACCTTTGGTGAATTAGCTGTTGAGTCTCATAATGCCCAGTAATTTCGCTGGCTACAATGCCCTTCAAGCCGGAACACAGTAATGCTTACGCACTACTGCTTGGCGGCTGAATAACTGGCAAAGCGGTGGTACACACCCAGACGGCCTCTCGCATACGAGAAACCTACCACCAGTAAAAGTGTCGTTTATTAATGAAGGACGTGACCTCGAAGCAAGGAATCGCCAAGTTGTCATAGTGAATTAAAGCCCTGCAAACCCCAGGCGCGAAGGAGAGTTACTCGAAACTGGACACCTATTGTTTGCGGCCAAGACGCGTAGATGGTGACCAGTTGTACCAGACTTACCAGTTCTCAATTGTTATTTAATATTGTGCTTAAGGAGATCTCATCTTCAAGATTGCGAAGTACCTGTAGGGGAATTGTGTAACTGGAACAGCGATCCCGATCGCTTTCAATTTCAAATTTGGAAGGCGTTAGCATCTTTCAAACTGCAGTATCGATCATTTTTAACCAAAATTGTTAAAAAAGGTTACAACTACGATAGCTACAATCGAGGAATCTTTAAGTTTCGAGTGAAAAGATAATATCTTGGTAAGCGTGCTAGATCGTCGACCGCATCGTCGCTTACCATCTGGTGATGTAGTGGTCAAACGTAAGCCAATTCACACATCAGGCACATCAGGCGAGATAGTGGCCAAACCAACCTGTAACCTGAACCTGTGAACTGAACCTGTTAAGCGTAAAAAAAATAGCGTTAATAAAGGAGTAGGTTCGCAATTCGTTTTTTTTTATGTTTGTTACCTCAGAACTCTGTTATTTATAAATAGATTTGGAAAAATCTTTTTGCGTTGGATTCAGTATAGCTGTAAGGTGGTCCCATATAAATTTCATCGATATTCGACCTTTGACTTCGCGATCGTGATTGGGATAGAGATTGAGACGCGGACTTTGAGTAGAAACGTTTTACAATTCCACAGACAAATACCGATCACGACATATGTCTGAAAGCGATCGGGATCGATGTTCAAGTGACAAAATGCCCGTACTCGTCTGTGAAGTTGTCAAGTAGTAATTCCACTCTGACTCCGGCTGCGGCTGTAATACCACAACAAAGCCATGACGTCCTAGCCTAGTCTTAGCAACCTAGTCGTTTTTCGGGATGTTCAGTGAACCATCAGGGAGATGGATCTGAGCAGTCACAACTCCCGTCCTCCCTTAGATCTATGTGCTCCATCTGCGGCCACATTTTTTTTTATGGAACTGAGTGGTGAGCCGAGCAGCTTGCTCGCCTGATGGTAAGCGCCACGCCTGCCTATAACAATTGCAGTGCCGCCCAAAACTTTTAAATCAGAATAACTGGCAAAGGCAAAGCCATCAGGGAGACGGGTTTGAGCAGTCGCTCATCTGCCGTTTTCCGACAGATTTATTATGCTCATCTTTTTGTTCATCTGTATACCAGATTTCATCAAAATCATCAAAGATGCTTCAGTATAGGTTCAGTATATAGATCCCATATACATTTTATCAATATTGGTTTTTAGTTGATTAAGTAACAAACATTCATCTATCCATCCATCCATCATCACAAACTTTCGCAGTTATAATATTAGCAGAAATAGTAGGGAGTACTTAGTGTATGTATTTATATAAGGAGACCTATAATTGGCTGTATTAGTGTAACCCTTTAATATTAGTACTTTATTTTATCATAATGCTGTTGGTCTTCTAAATAAATAAATAAATAAATAAATAAATAAATGTGTCCCAGATATATGTATCTTAACGAAATATTTCTCCCGCGTAATGGGAATCAAACCCCCTTCCTCCGTGGTATGCCAACTTGCCCAGCCACTACACCACTGCCGATTGGACCTAATATTGTGTTTTTTCAGTTGGTGGTATCTACACGGTCATTCGATCCAAGGCGTATGTCTCGACGGAAGAAATGGGAGAAAACTACTGCCTTCTTGGTGAGTACCTACAGTCTCTTGCCGTATCTTCTGAACAGTGGCACAGAATACTAAGGGACAGAAGCATCACTCCCCAAAGAAATTTAAACAAATAGCGACTCTTGCTATGACGCAATAAAATTCAATTCAGCTCGCGTAGCGCTGCATACCTACCAGTCATATTAACCTACAGAGCGCCTCTCTTTCTATCGCGCCGCTCTTATCTCTTCTGACGCGGCACGTGTAACGACGCGCGACCCGCCGTCGGTGTCCGGCTATGTACTTGTAGCTTCGTACCTACAGTGCAAAGTGCGCTGTGTGCGAAAGTGGCCCATACTCTCTCCATGAGAGAAGGCCCCTGACCCAGCAGTGGGAATATGATGGGCTGATGATGATGATTAAAAATCGTTTTTTTATTTCCAGGGCCGTACAAGGAGCAATGCGCTCGTACGGAAGTGGAAGAAGCAGATTTCCCCCCGAACTCCCCCCTCACTACCGCTGTCAATGCCATGAGGAGCCAGGGGTACAAGGTATGTCACGCCTGATTGTAAGCACCGCTGCATAAGTGGCAGTGCCACGTATAACTTGAACACCTACCACCATATATACCACTGCATTGCGCTCGTCACTCCGAGACATCAGATATTAAGTTTCATATGCCCAGTAATGTCGCTGGCTTCAATGCCCTTTGGAACACAGTTATGCGCACTACTGCTTAGCGGCAGAATAACTGGCAAAGCTGTAGTACCTTCCCTGACGGCCTCCCGCATACGAGAGACCTACCACGAGTAAAACAAATATTTTTTTTTCTTTTTACAGCTGCATACAGGAACCTGGCTTGTAGATGGCAACCCTCAAATAATTCTGTTCGACATCGGCTCAGCGGCATGGCAACTCGATGGTTATAAACAGGTAAAGTCTAAATTTATTTAAAAACATGCTAATTTCAATTTTGTAATCGAAATAGGGAATATGCGTGTATTATTTTAATGCATGAATCGATTCATTATTTAATACAATTAATGAAAAGAAATGTTTAAAAATACGGCATCACTCGTCAATAAAATAATTAAATGAAAATTTGAATCAATTTAAATCAACATAAACGCGCCATTTGCGTGTGACGTCATAACGTGGGGACCTAGGATCTCCTCATTGGTCCATCTATGCTACATGTGTGTGTCAATAATTTACCAATAGGGCGGGCTCTATGTCAAAAATTGACCAATAAGCAGCGAGGCGCGTGACTTCAAAACGTTGCACGTACTCAAGCGTCTTACGATTACGTTCCGTTTCTCCAAAAATAAGAAAAAGAAACATTGAAATACAAGTAAACTACGCAATTAATAATAATAATTATATCACTACTAAATGTTTACAGGAGTAATCTATCCTAAAAAGTGATTTCCAGATTTTTCGACAACACATGCATCCACCATCAGCCCATCACGTTCCCACTGCTGCGACACGGGCCTTCTCTCATAGAGAGAGAATGGGCTATAATCCACCACGCTGGCCCAGTCCGGGTTGGTGGATGTCACATGCCCTTGACTTTTTTGTGAAAAATTCTAGGACATGCCGGTTTCCTCACGATGTTTTCCTTCACCGTTTTTAGAGCGAGTGTTAGATCCGCACATAACTTAAGAAAGTCAGTGGTGCGGGGCCAGCGGGATTCGAACTCGGGTGCGTCGGATCGAAAGTCGCACGTGCTCCCACTGAGCCACACTCGCTCTACACATGCATATTCCTTATTATTACAAATATATTTATTTCATTCCAGGAACTGTGGGATACCACTTCAGTGGGCATCCCACATTTGGATGTGGAGGCCAATGATGCCGTTATACTGGGGTTCATGGTCGCGCAGTTTATTACTGAGGTGAGATTTTATTAAAAAACCGGCCGTGTGCGAGTCTGAATCGCTCAACTAGGGTTCCGCATAAACTTGTTGCACCATTGCTTTAATTTGCATGCTTGTTTTATAAGGCTGAATGTGACTAGGCCAATATTTATTTATTTTAAGATCCTAAATGATTATTTTAACTTTATATTCTCACATTTGACATTACATTACAATATAATTTAATACAATACAATACATTCATTGACTAATGCTAATAATTGCGTCCTCCTCTCTTCTAATGTTGCTGTGCCCGACGGGGTCCATATGAGACTTTGTACGTTGACTTAATTACACCTTGTACTGCCTATGGAAGCAATAAAGAATCTAAATCTGAATCTGAAATGCATTCAATCGACCCGAGTCAAGATTAGTGCACCTATTTGAAATTAGATGGCGTTGGCGATCGTTAAAACACGCAAACGTTTAGTTCGCGGAAATCAAGTGACCGCCAGATTTGAATTTGTAATGTGGAATAGAATTTACTGGATTCGGATCTCACTAGCTTTAGCGCTTTGTCTTAGCACTTCATCCAGCTCTCAAGCCTTTGCGACTGGAAGCTGTCTACTGCATTGCCTATTCGCCTTGATTGCCTTGTCTGGTAGATTAACGAATTCCCCCCCCCCCCCCCCGCTCTGTAATTTGTATAAATTTGCCCCCGTATTATTTACTTTCCCCTGCGACCTCGGCCTGCCTAAAGGACACCGATAGAACCCCTCCTATAGGACCTAATTGTTCCAAATTATTGTTACATTTACTGCAAATAAATTTCATTTCAAATTTCAAAGAGGGGATAAATCGGATTGAAGGACAAAATTAACTTTGCCGTTGGAAAACTGTTGTCCCCATACATCGACATAGTCAAGGTCAGTTTACCAATTGCAAAAAAGATTATAAACGCAAAATTAAAAACGGCAAGAAAATCATGTCTGTTGTATGGGGGCCCCCTTAAATATATATTTTATTCTATCTTTTAGTTTTAGCTGTATTTGTTATAGCGGCAACAGAAATACATCATCTGTGAAAATTTCAACTGTCTAACTATCACGGTTCATGAGATACAGCCTGGTGACAGACGGACAGACAGGCAGATGGACAGCGGAGTCTTAGTAATAGGGTCCCGTTTTCTCCTTTGGGTACGGAACCCTAAAAACGGGGGATTTATGTTCAGTACCCTCAGTATAGACGATTTTTAAAAATATCTTTAATGTACAGAATTGGCTCAGTTACATTATTTATATGTATAGATTCTTTAGATAAATATATGTCTTCGCGCGAAGAAATACCTCATCTGCTAGGTAGAAGCATAAGCATAGAACCTCCAAAACGGTATCAAAAAGGGGCCAGTAGTTTTCGAGTTAACTGCGAACAAACATACAACAAACACACAAAAAAATCTAGAAAAAAAACAATAACAAACAGAAACAAAAAATCCGTTTGAATACAGAAATACTGTAATTGTGACCCCATTCGATGCTATAATACGCCTGTCCTATTTGCACTTGTCTAGTTTTTGTTAAAATTATACACTTTGTTACAGTTTCGCAAAGCAGCTGAGAACTACAGCGACACACCCCCACGCGTGGTCGCCCACTTCCACGAATGGCAAGCCGGCGTGGGACTTATCATGCTTAGGTACGCACATTTAGTATAGCGCCATCTAGCAGGCGAACTGTGTCAACTCTGAACAAAACCTACAGCTAGTTTCTCCATGCCTGTTCGCTCAGGTAACGCACATTGTAAATTGATAATAGCGCCATCTAGCGGGAGCACTGTGTAAACTCTTTACAAAACCTACAAACCTAGTTTCTCCATGCCTGGTCGCTCAGGTAACGCACATTGTAAATTGAGAATGTCGCCATCTAGCGGGCGCACTGTGATAACTTTTTAGATTACCTTACAGCGACACTCGCTTACGCGTCAACGAGCGCCACGCCAGCGTGGGACTCATCATGCTTAGGTTACGCTCATTTTGTATGGCAATAGCGCCATCTAGCGGGTGCACTTTGACAACTTTAAACACAATCTAGTGACAATCCCCCATGCTTGCTCGCTCATTTTCTCGAGTAACAAGCGGGCGTGGGTCTCATCATGCTTAGTTAACACATTGAGAATAGCGCCATCATCGACACTGCTTACGCGTTCAAGATTGCCAAGCGGGTGTGAGACTCCTACTCAGATAATTTAGTATAGCGCCATCTAGCGGGCGAACTGTTACAACTTTGAACAAAATATAGTGGCACTCCCCCACGCGTGGTCGCTCACTTTCATGAATGTCAAGTTGGCCTTATCATACTTAGGTAACGCACTCGCTTTGCCAGTTATTCTGCAGCCAAGCAGTAGTGCGCAAGTATTACTGTATTCCGATTTGAAGAACTAAATTACTGGGCATATGAGACTTAATATCAATCAAACAAAAGTTCTTTATTCAATTTTGTCATCACAGACGCACTTATGAACGTCAATTATTACAATGACTACCACCGTATCGGATAAAGAACCACTACTCAGAAGATACGGCAAAATAACTGAGGGGCATTTTTTTTAGAACTTTTGTTACAATATTTTATGTTTGTTTTTGACAATATTATGTTTGTTATGTGCCAGTTGGCTACTTGGCAGAAGCGGAATGTTCCATGCATCTTTGTCTTCAGTACTTTTCATGGCATTAAAATTTCTGTGTGGCACTGCAATTGTTATGCATGGCGCTTACCATCAGGCGAACGACTTGCTCGTCTCGTTACTCCATAAAAAAACTTGTTACAGAGTGCGCCACGTAGATGTCGCCACTGTGTTTACGACACACGCAACACTGCTGGGACGGTACCTGTGCGCTGGCAACACCGACTTCTACAACAACTTGGATAAGGTTTGTAAACACTTAAATTGTACCAGGCCTAGTGCACTCCGCACTGTAAGTACGAAGCTACAAGTACATAGCCGGACACTGACGGCGGGTCGCGCGTCGTTACACGTGCCGCGTCAGAAGAGATAAGAGCGGCGCGATAGAAAGAGAGGCGCTCTGTAGGTTAATATGACTGGTAGGTATGCAGCGCTACGCGAGCTGAATTGTGTGCACGCTGGCACGTCACTGACTATCAATTTCAGGAAACGAGAGTATGCACACACATAATAAATCCGTATAATTATATTCAGAATTGCACTTACTTGTAATTTGATGGTGATTTCGGCGCCGCTAAAGAAACCGATGACCTTGCGTGTCCTCTACCGTGTTCGTGAGTATTGCCGCAATAACTGCTCAATTTTTGAACCATCATGGGCGTTGAGTGATTTTTTTTTTAAGTTTGCCCGTTAGGGTAGTCTAAAGTCTCTAGGACCATACCGCCATGTCTTACGTAGTTTTTATTTGATAGTTTAATATTCCATTTTATTATACTTTTGTTGAGAATGAGGGTCAACAGCAACAAGCCGGACCCTCTCCTAGTGCTTCAATAAAGTGGTGGAACTTTATTCAAGCTTTCCTGGACTTTTTGTGAGAACATAAAAAGCAATGTTTTCCCTATTTTGTTTCATTTGCCTACACTCGTGCACGTTAACGAACACATAATAGTTAATATTCCACCGATATTACACATGATCACTCGAAATAACACTTGTTTGGAAAATAAAACAAAATCGAACTGTATCACTTTTCACTTCCCGCCAAAAAGTCCGGGCGTTGAGTGAACGACGACCCACAGATAACAGCGAAGTACAGTGACAATCAGGAATAAAAATATACAGATATATAATGCGGGTACATAATTGAACTTTATTGCGTCATAGCAAGAGTCGCTATTTGTTTAAATTTCTTTGCGGAGTGATGCTTCTGCCCCTTAGTATTCTGTGCGTTGTACTTAATTTCTATGCTTAAGGTGAATAATAAAGTGTTTATCTATATATTATACTCTAGGACGGAAAATATAAGCATAATAAACATTTTATTGTGAGATTTTAAAAAATTAGGAAGAAGAATAACCGGCCAAGTGCGAGTCGGACTCGCACACGAAGGGTTCCGTACCATTGTCTAGAAAAATGGCAAAAAAATCATGTCTGTTGTATGGGAGCCCCCTTAAATATTTATTTTATTCTGTTTTTTAGTATTTGTTGTTATAGCGCCAACAGAAATACATCATCTGTGAAAATTTAAACTGTCTAACTATCACGGTTCATGAGATACAGCCTGGTGACAGACGGACAGACAGCGGAGTCTTAATAATAGGGTTTGTTTTTTTTGCCGTTTTTATAGATAATGGTATGGAACCCTACGTACGCGAGTCCGACTCGCACTTGGCCGGTTTTTAAATTATTTTTTTCTCTGTCACTTGTTTGTCCTAAATTTTAGAAACTAATGTTTCTATCTCTTTCACAGTTCTCAGTGGACGAGGAAGCAGGAAAGAGACAGATATACCACAGGTATTGCATGGAGCGAGCCGCCGCGCACATGACCCATATCTTCACTACTGTATCTGATATTACAGGTTAGTGCCGTCTCTTTCTAGCGCTTAGTGAGGGAAAGAGACAGACGTTTACTATAGGCATTGTTATCTGTCTCATTTTACCATTTCTACAATTCTTGTTAATATTATGTCGCTCTTTCTCACGGGTTATACAGCCGGTGCTTTGGAAGGCTTGCATGACGGGGACATTTTTTTTTTTGTGGAGCTGAATGACGAGACGAGCTGGTCGTTTGCCTGATGGTAAGCAACACGCCAGCCCATAACAGTAACAGCACCACCCAGAATTTTGTTTTGCAAAATCCTGCGCGGCGCTGCACTGCGCTCGTCACCCTGAAACAATTAGCTGTTCAGTCTCATAATGCCCAGTAATTTCGCTGGCTACAATGCCCTTCAAACCGGAACACAGTAATGCTTGCGCACTACTGCTTGGCGGCTGAATAACTGGCAAAGCGGTGGTACCCACCCAGACGGCCTCCCGCATACGAGAGACCTACCACGACTCAATTAAGTTAATTAATAATATAAAGTTTTATTATAATAGGGGATCGGACAACTTTTCAGAAAGTGTTTTATATTAACTACAATTAATATATATAGCCAAGAAAAATACTATTTTAATTAAATAACAATCTAAAAGTACCTATAGGCCGACCGTTTAACTCGCGTATCGCCGAGCGGTAAGAAGGGAGCGAGGGGAGATGTTAGCGGGTGGGTGAAAGGGGTGCGCGGAGCAGAGAGCTTACGTCCTTTCCCTTTCACCCACCCGCTAACATCTCCCCTCGCTCCCTTCTTACCGCGCAGGCGATACGCGAGTTAAACGGTCGATCTATAAAACTATGTTTAAATATTATGTTTCAAATATTGCCGCGCAAAAGGTCACCTCAAAACTTGTGACGTCATATGTAGGTAGAAAACGACAAAGTCTTCGAAATAAAACTTGCAAAGAGATTCTAATACGTTTTGTGAAGTTTGGAGACTATATTGTAGTAATGGAACGAAAAAATTACCAAAAAAACTTTTATGAAAAGCAAAAACAAATATAAACACAAGCTTGACTCACGGCATTTGCCTACAAATGACGTCATGCGCTGTGATTGTTGTTTCGTATGAGATGAAGAACAGATTAAAAATGTCAGAATTATTAGATTTTATTTAGTGATTTAAAAATATAAATCATTATTATTTCACAAAAATATTGATTGGCTGATATTTCTGGTTCGACGAACATTCGTTCTAACTACATTTTAGATTTTTTCTCGATTACTGTCCGATCCCCTATTGAATTTGAAAAGTTTAGGTTTTTTTTTATTGTGTATCCAGGCTATGAAGCGGAACATCTGCTGAAGCGGAAACCGGATATCATAACCCCAAACGGGCTCAACGTAAAGAAGTTCTCAGCGCTTCACGAATTTCAAAACCTGCACGCTTTGGCCAAGGAAAAAATCAATGAATTCGCTAGAGGACATTTCTATGGGTAAGTATGATCGCTTCACATCAGGCGAGATAGTGGCCAAACATAGATCTATTAAGTGTAAAAGTGCTTCGGTTATTTTGATGGGGTTTGTGATTTTGGATAGGTCGTCAAAGTTTTGTATTGTGAGGTTTGTAACTAAAATTTAAAAATCCCCAACGCAAAAATACTATAAAAAGAATAAAACGGCTGTAACGATTTATTTAACACCCTTTTTTTTTTACACTTAATAGATCCATGTTTGGCCACTATCTTGCCTGATGTGAAGCGATGATGTGGCCTAAGATGAAGCACATAGATCTAGAGAGAGACGGCAGTTGTGCGGCTGCTCAGACCCGTCTCCCTGATGGTTCACCGAACATCATCCCGAAACATGACTATGTCGCTTGACGGCATGGCTTTGTTCGGTGGGTGGTATTACAACCACGGCCAGAGCCTACCACTCCAAAGCGCGTAAGCGGGTTTCATCACGATGTTTTCCTTCACCGTTTTAGAGCGAGCGTACAAAATCTGCACTTAACTATAAGTCATTGATGCAGGGCCGAGTCGGGATTTGAACCCACGTCGGATTGAAAGGCGCACGAGTTCCCGCTGAGCCACACTCGCTCTAAACAGGATTCTTATTGAAATTGATTGAAATAAAAGATACATGATGGGGACCATTAGTAACCACATAGTATGTACTTAATTAATTTATTGTAATTATTGTATTTACTTGTAAGTTCTTTTTTTGGTAAATAAAAGTTTTTGTATTTTGTATTGTATGATCGCCCTGCTGGTCCATTTACCAAAAAAAACCGTCTAAACAATACAATACAATAACACTTTATTGCACACCAAATTACATAATAATATACACAATTATACAAAACAAAACAAAAAAATATACACAAAATACATCGTAGTTTTGACGTACAATGGGCGGTCTTATCGCTTAGAGCGATTTCTTCCAGACAACCTTTGGATGGATAGAACAGGCATAAGGTCTAAAGATCTAATACATTACTTTACAAGATACAATACTTTGCTTATAGTCAATACTTTGTCGCAGCCACTTCAACTTCGACCTCGACAAGACGTTGTATTTCTTCATCGCGGGACGTTACGAGTTCGGGAATAAAGGAGCTGATATATTCATCGAAGCTTTGGCGAGACTGAATCATTATTTGAAGGTATTTCTTTTATTTTATGATATGCATTGCGCATGCTAGGCGAAAATCTTTTAAGCTATTGCATAGCTTCTATCGCGGGCCTTGAGCGTGGAGACCGAATCCAGAAATTCCGTAACGAAAATAACCTAACACCCCCCACTCCGAATGCTATGCAATAGCTTTACCGCGGCAGTCTCCGAGTGCCACACGTCTTTTTGTTTTTTATTTTTTTGAAGCGCTTTGCTTCGACCTTCATAATGCGAACGGCCAAGGAGTGGAACTCTCTGCATCAGTGTTTCCGGATAGCCATAATCTGGGTGTCTTTAAGACAAGAGTGAACAGGTTTCTTCTAGGCGAGCGTGCTACATCCTCGACCGCATCGTCACTTAACAACAGGTGAGATAGCGGTCAAACGCAAGACTATAAATAGTTAAAAAAAACTTAAGATTTTAAAAATTAATTTAAAATTGCGTTGTCATGAGAACATGTTGCTAATAGGGAATATGCATGTATTTTTTAATGCATGAATCGATTCATTATTGAATACTATCAATGAAAAAAAAATGTTTAAAAATTTTACGGCATCATTTGTTAATAAAATAATTAAATGAAAATTTAAATCAACATAAACGCGCCATTTGCGTGTGACGTCACAACGTGGGGACCTAGAATCTCCTCATTGGTCCATCTATGCTACATGTGTGTATGTCAATAATTGACCAATAAGCAGCGAGGCGCGTGACGTCAGATAGTGGTTGCACGTACTCAAGCGTTTCGCGATTACGTTTCGTTTCACCAAAAATAAGAAAAAGAAACATTGAAATACAAATAAACTACGCAATTAATGTTAAGTAGTAATTCCTTATTGTAAAATTACACTTGTTCGGTTGGTCAATGGAAACATTGTCGACAGATGACGTAGAATCGTCCCCGTAAGACGATATAAGAGGGATAAAAGAAATTTGGTTGCTCGAGCAATAGTCTCGGTGGCCCAGTGGTTAAGGCGTCGGGACGGTATTCCGAAGACGCAGGTTCGATCCCTGCCCGAACAATATCATTTTTCTTCTTTATTAATTTAATTTTTAATTTAATTTTCTAATTATTTAAACTCTTAAGTATTTCTTTTCTTACTTTTCTTAAATATTTATTTTTTTACTTATTCACTCGTGGTAGAGAGACCTACCACGATGTGTGGGCCGTTAGGGTAGGTACCATAGCTTTGCCAATTATTCTGCCGCCAAGCAGTAGTGCGCAATCATTACTGTGTTCCGCTTTGAAGGGCATTGTAGCCAGCGAAAGTATAGAGCATATGAGACTTACTATCTGATGTCTCGGCGTGATGAGCGCAATGCAGTGCTACGCAGTGCTTTTATTAACAAAAAAGAAGGAGGTTCTCTGTTCAATTGTATTTTAATTTATGTTTGTTAGCTCAGAACTTCGTCATTTAGGGACCGATTTGGAAAATTATTTTTGCCTTGGGTTCAGTGTAGCCACAGTGTTGTACCACAGAATACTAAGGGACAGAAGCATCACTCCGCAAAGAAATTTAAGCAAATAGCGACTCTTGCTATGACGCAATAAAGTTCAATTCAGCTCGCGTAGCGCTGCATACCTACCAGTCATATTAACCTACAGAGCGCCTCTCTTTCTATCGCATAGCTCTCTCTTCTGACGCGGCACGTGTAACGACGCGCGACCCGCCGTCGGTGTTCGGCTATGTACTTGTAGCTTCGTACCTACAGTGCGGAGTGCGCTAGGCCTGGTTTCAATAAAGAGTTATTTTATTTCATGCTTTCTCAATTATTAAGTGTCCAATAAAACTCATTTCAGACAACCGGCTCCGATATGACAGTTGTGGCGTTCCTTATATTCCCGGCGAAGACAAACAACTTTAACGTCGAGTCTTTAAGAGGACACGCGGTCACTAAGGCACTCAGGGATACTATACAAGATATTCAGCAGAAAGTCGGAAAACGGATGTATGATATCTGCTTGAGGTAAGTCAATGGTGCGGCAGGCTAATTAAATAAACAAAAACCGGCCAAGTGCAAGTCGGACTCGCGCACTAAGGGTTCCGTACCATTATCTTTAAAAACGGAAAAACAATCACGTTTGTTGTATGGGAGCACCCTTAAATATTTATTTTATTCTGTTTTTTAGTATTTGTTGTTATAGAGGCAACAGAAATACATCATCTGTAAAAATTTCAACTGTCTAACTATCACGGTTCATGAGATACAGCCTGGTGACAGACGGGCCGGTAGACATACGGACGGACAGCAGAGTCTTAGTAATAGGGTCCCGTTTTAGCCTTTGGGTATGGAACCCTAAAAATACCTTATAATAAAAAATAGAAACTAAAATTTACGTTTGATACCGTACCACATAACATAGTAGTAGTACATAACGTCAACAAAGATACATATGTACTTAGAGAGAGGTAAAGTGCACATACATACATAAAATTAAAATTCATTATAAAAAAAAATGATAATTTTAATGATTGGAATTAAAAGTATGATTGGAATTATGGACTATGTTACCCTCTACATTTAAAACTCACCCTATATTTGTTTAAACTTACCCTGTATATTTTAAACCTACCCTATATATTTTTAAACTTACCCTGTATATTTTATTTTAAAACTCATCATAATATATTTTAAAACCTATCCTTTATTTTTAAAACTCATCTACATTTTTTAAAACTCACCTATTAATTTTGAAACTAGCCCAGTATATTTTGAAACTCACATATATATTTTGAAAGTCACCTATATATTTTAAAACTCACCTACATATTTTAAAACTCACCTACATATTTTAATACTCATCTTTATATTTTAAAACTCACCTACATATTTTGAAACTAGCCCAGTATATTTTGAAACTCACCTATATATTTTAAAACTCACCTATATATTTTAAAATTCACCTACATATTTTAAAACTCACCTACATATTTTAAAACTCACCTATATATTTTATAACTCATCAATATATTTTAAAACATACCCTTTATTTTTAAAACTCACCTGTATTTATTAAAACTCACCTACATATTTTAAAACTCACCTACATATTTTAAAACTCACCTACATATTTTAAAACTCACCTACACATTTTACAACTCACCTACATATTTTAAAACTCACCTATATATTTTACAACTCATCTACATATTTTAAAATTCACCTTTATATTTTAAAACTCATTTCATATATTTTAAAACTTACCCTTTATTTTTTATACTCACCTATATATTTTGAAACTAATATAAGAAAGAGAAAATACAAGAAAAACAATTTAAAAACCATTCACTACGATTATTGATATTTAACTTACAGAACCAATTAACAATTATGTACAAATATATAGAATGATAAAAACTAAACTAACCTACTACAAAATTAAAAAATGAAATTAAATATAAAACACAGAATTTAGGTCCCTGTCCGCGGGCAAGGTGCCCAGAAAGCTGGCAACGTTACCTCGTTGAATGGCCAGACTGATTCGTTGGCCGAGGTAAGCGCCAGCTCTTTGGTCACCTGTTGTTTCAATGAGGCGTCTGGCCAGCTCTTTAAACAGAAGCAGCGCGTTCGCCCCCTAAGGCCCCATAGTTTCAACCACAAACGGAAGCAATATGTATCCCTTGCCGAGTGATGCATATTTCCTCCGCTTGAGGCTCTCTGCTGCTTCTGCCGCCGCTCCTGTCACCCTTGAAGTATCGTTGAGGTGGGACGGTGCTAGTGTATCGGCACAAGTGGCGTCCCACACCAACGGTCTTCCACGGCTCCAAGGAATTAACGTCATGCCGTCGGGCCTCTTGCCATCGTCACGGGAAATACCATTTGGCTCTAAAACAGCCGGCACGTGGACGGTAGCTAGTGAAACTTGCCCCGTATATTTTGAAACTCACCTATGTATTTTAAAACTCACCTAAATATCTTAAAACTCACCTACATATTTTAAAACTCACCTATATATTTTAAAGCTCACCTACATATTTTAAAACTCACCTGTATATATTAAAACTCACCTATATATTTTAAAACTCACCTACATATTTTAAAACTCACCTGTATATATTAAAACTCACCTATATATTTTAAAACTCACCTACATATTTTAAAACTCACCTGTATATATTAAAACTCATCTATATATTTTAAAACTCACCTACATATTTTAAAACTCACCTGTATATATTAAAACTCACTTACATATTTTAAAACTCACCTACATATTTTAAAACTCACCTACATATTTTAAAACTCATCTACATATTTTAAAACTCACCTACATACATATTTTAAAACTCACCTTTATATTTTAAAACTCATCTATATATTTTAAAACTCACCTACATACATATTTTAAAACTCACCTGTATATATTAAAACTCATCTACATATTTTAAAACTCACCTACATACATATTTTAAAACTCACCTGTATATATTAAAACTCATCTATATATTTTAAAACTCACCTACATATTTTAAAACTCACCTGTATATATTAAAACTCACTTACATATTTTAAAACTCACCTACATATTTTAAAACTCACCTACATATTTTAAAACTCACCTAAATATTTTAAAACTCGCCTACATATTTTAAAACTCACCTTTATATTTTAAAACTTAACCTATATTTTTTATCCACAGAGGTCATCTTCCGGAAGCGTCTGATCTAATGCAGAAGGAAGATACCGTTCGTCTTAAAAGATGTATCTATGCGTTACAGAGAGATGGTTTACCGCCAGTCACCACTCACAATGTGGTAAGTAAGGACCATGGTTCTCGTGGCTTTAAGATTAGATTAGATTAGATAACGCTTTATTGTCACACAACAACATGAAATTACAAAACAATACTTAAAGCTAAAGTGTTACAATGGGCGGTCTTATCGCTTATAGCGATCTCTTCCAGACAACCTTTGGATGGTAAGGTACAGGGAGCAAGAGATGTAAAAGCTAAAAAATGTAATCTATATTATTATAAAAATGAAACTGAACCAAATCTGTACATTGATGAATTTTTTTTAAACTAACTGGGATTCAGTTGGCAGTCATTGACTAAATTAAGTAAGGTTTAGCTACTATAATTACTGTTGGGGGAAACCTTTGCCCAGCATTGGGACAACATAAGTTAAAAAATAGCCAAGTGCGATTCGGACCCGCCCACGAAGGGTTCCGTACCATTATCTATAAAAGCGGCAAACAAATCATGTCTGTTGTATGGGAGCCCCCTTAAATATTTATTTTATTCTGTTTTTTAGTATTTGTTGTTATAGCGGCAACAGAAATACATCATCTGTGAAAATTTAAACTGTCTAACTATCACGATTCATGAGATACAGCCTGGTGACAGACGGACATACAGACAGACAGACGGACAGCGGAGTCTTAGTAATAGGATCCCGTTTTCCCCTTTGTGTGCGAAATGAAATGAAACCAATTTATTTGTCAGAATTTCGGATACATATCAAGGTGACAGAGCAATAGTTTTCCCAACGAAATTTGACCTACGTAGGCGTACAAATATTTAACAATTGTATTAAAACATAATTTTGACGGAACCTGCCCCCGTACCCATATGTCCCTTAAGCGCCAATCGTATATCGTGTTGAGCTCAGATTAGGGTGTAGATTCACTGCGGCAATGTCTTATGATGCCACATACATTGTCCTATTAAGTTTATCCTAACTTTTAGTTATCATATTTTGGTATAAATAAATGAGATTAATTCGATTTCTTGTCTGAATCGATAATAATTAGTCGGTATCTCATTAGTCGCAGTGAAGCTATACCTTAATTTGAGCTCAACACGATATACGATTAGCGCTTGAGAGACATATGGGTACGGGGGCTGACTCTAAAGCTTAGTAAATACATTATGGACTATTAAAACAGTTTGTTACGTATGACGTCATAGTGCATACCAACTGCCCGCAGGAGCGAGTCACGAGGCGCTGACGCAGCACATCATGCCTCTCTTTCTAACTTTTAACCTTGTATAGCTTTCCCCCACACCGTCACTTTTCTCACAAGATCCGTTGTCACCCACAAGGATATATATATATATATATATATATATATATATATATATATATAATAGGGGATCGGACAACTTTTCAGAAAGTGTTTTAAATTAACTATAATGAATATATATAGCCATGAAAAATACTATTTTAATTAAATAACGCTCTTAAAGTACCTAAAACTATGTTTAAATATTATGTTTCAAATGTTGCCGCGCAAAAGGTCACCTCAAAACTTGTGATGTCATATGTAGGTAGAAAACGACAAACTCTTCGAAATAAAACTTGCAAAGAGATTCTAATACGTTTTGTGAAGTTTGGGGACTATATTGTAGTAATGGAACGAAAAAATTTGCAAAAATACATTTTATGAAAAGCAAAAACGTGAAATAAACACAAGTTTGAGTCACGGCATTTGCCTACAAATGACGTCATGCGCTGTTTTTGTTGTTTCGTTTGAGATGAAGAACAGATAAAAAATGTCAGAATTATTTATTGATTTAAAAATATAAGTCATTATTAATTTACAAAAATATTAATTGGCTGATCTTTCTGATTCGACGAAAATTCGTTCTACATACATTTTAGATTTTTTCTCGATTACTGTCCGATCCCCCTATTAGCATGTAAGAACTTATAATGTAATTTATATTTAATTAAATGTAGAACCAAATCATTTTGGTTTCCTCTGCATCCTCCTGCCTGTAGCCTACATAATTAGTTTTCCTTTTTGTTTGTTTGTTTGAAAGCCTATAGCTCAATTATTTATTTGTCAGGTGGATGATTGGAGCGATCCTGTGTTGAACGGGGTGAGGCGATGCGAATTGTTCAACACTGTCAACGATAAAGTTAAAGTAAGTGATGGAAAATTATCGATAAAGTTAAAGTAAGTAAAGTTATTTAGAGTGAGTGTGGCTCAGCGGGAACTTTTGCGCCTTTCGATCCGACGCACCTGGGTTCGAATCCCGACTCTGCCCTGCACCAATGACTTTATAGTTAAGTGCAGATTTTAGGTTAGTTAGTTAAGGTGAAGGAAAACTTCGTGATGAAACCCTCTTACGCACTTTGGAGTGGTAGGCTCTGGCCGTGGTTGTTATACCACCCACCGAACAAAGCCATGCCGTCAAGCGACCTAGTCGTGTTTCGGGATGATGTTCGGTGAACCATCGGGGAGACGGGTCTGAGCAGCCGCTCAACTGCCGTCTCTCTTTAGATCTATGTGCTCCATCTTAGGCCACATCATCGATTCACATCAGGCAAGATAGTGGCCAAATATAGATCTATTAAGCGTAAAAAGAAAAGTTATCGATAAACTTAAAATAAGTGATGAAAGTTATCGATAAAGTTAAAGTAAGTAAAGTTATTTAGAGTGAGTGTGGCTCAGCGGGAACTTTTGCGCCTTTCGATCCGACGCACCTGGGTTCGAATCCCGACTCTGCCCTGCACCAATGACTTTATAGTTAAGTGCAGATTTTAGGTTAGTTAGTTAAGGTGAAGGAAAACTTCGTGATGAAACCCTCTTACGCACTTTGGAGTGGTAGGCTCTGGCCGTGGTTGTTATACCACCCACCGAACAAAGCCATGCCGTCAAGCGACCTAGTCGTGTTTCGGGATGATGTTCGGTGAACCATCGGGGAGACGGGTCTGAGCAGCCGCTCAACTGCCGTCTCTCTTTAGATCTATGTGCTCCATCTTAGGCCACATCATCGATTCACATCAGGCAAGATAGTGGCCAAATATAGATCTATTAAGCGTAAAAAGAAAAGTTATCGATAAACTTAAAATAAGTGATGAAAGTTATCGATAAAGTTAAAGTAAGTGGTGAATAGTTATCGATAAAGTTAAAGTCAGTGATGAAAGTTATCGATAAAGTTAAAGTAAGTGGTGAATAGTTATCGATAAACTTAAAGTAAGTGATGGAAAGTTATCGATAAAGTTAAAGTAAGTGGTGAATAGTTATCGATAAAGTTAAAGTAAGTGGTGAAGAAAACATATCGACGTAAAGTTGCCAGCCTTTCGGTATTTTGTAGGATTCATCACGGAGTTTGCGAAGGAATTATACGATCTTATTCCTCCATCTCCTTTCTACCATCGGACAACAAGACGCACGGAAACTCAGCATCCGTTTATGGTTGACATTCCTCCTGTCAGAACAATGCAATTCGCTTCAACTTTCATAATGCGAACAGCTAAGGAATGGAACACCTTACCAGCGTCTTTGTTTCCCGATTCTTATAATCTAGGTGTCTTCAATTCTCGAGTGAATCGGTATCTTCTAGGCAAGCATGATCCATCGTCGACCACGTCGTCATCCATCCATTCCATCAGGTGAGATTGCGCAAAATGCTTGCAAAATGCTCAGTAATACAAAAAAGTGATGATAGTTATCGATGGAGACTTGAAGAGCTAACGTCTCAGGGTGACGAGCGCAGTGCTGTGCCGCGGAGGGTTTTGTATAACAAAGATCTAGGTGGTGCTGCAATTTTGGGCAGGCGTGTTGCTTACCGTCAGGCGAAGAACCTGCTCGTCTTGTCACTCAATTACATAAAACTTTAATCTCACGTATGCGGGAGGCCGTCTGGGTAGGTACCAAAGCTTTACCAGCTATTCTGCTGCCAAGCAGTAGTGCGCAAGCATTACTATGTTCTAGTTTGAAGGGCATTGTAGCCAGTGAAATTTCTAGGCATATGAGAATTAATATCTGATGCCTAGGGGTGATGAGCGCAATGCAGTACTTTTATGGTATTGTTATGGGCAGGCGTGGCGCTTACCATCAGGCAAACTAATTGCTCGACTCATTACTCAGTTTTTTTTTTAATGTAACTAACTGACGAGATCAGCTGGTCGTTCGCCTGATGGTGAGCAATACGCCTGCTCATAACAATAACAGCACCACCCGGAACAAACATAAAAAAGGTCGGTTTAATAAAAAAAACCTTATCACGACTTTTTTCCAGGTAATCTTCCACCCTGAATTCTTAACCTCCACCAACCCCCTGTTCGGTTTGGATTACGAAGAATTCGTTCGAGGGTGTCATCTCGGGGTGTTCCCTTCGTACTACGAGCCGTGGGGTTACACCCCCGCCGAGTGCACCGTAATGGGAATACCTAGTATTACTACTAACTTGTCTGGTGAGTACTGCCGATGCATTTTGACCTCCTCTGGGGCCCCTCGTATTGTGACCTTGGGGCCCCTGATACTATGACCTAGGAGGTTCTTCGCATTGTGATAGTAGACACTTCGTGTCGATACAAGGAGTTCTCGTGCTGTGCTGTGACCTTGGGGCCTATCATACTTTGACCTTGGGGGCCTATCATACCTTGACCTTGGGGCTCTTCGCATTGTGACACTGGGGCCTTTCATACTGTGACCTAGGAGCTCTCGTTATGGGATCACTGGGGGCTAGCTTTGATCCTTAGGGGCAGTATCACTGTAACCGCAGAGGGCTCTTTGTACTGAGATTTTGGGGGTCCTTTTCACTTTAACTTGGGAAGGGATACGCTGCCAACTTGTAGTGGATTGGAACGATTGGGCCAGCTAATAGGTTGTACAAGGTCAAAATGTTGTCCAATTGCTTCACCTTGTAAATAGTAAAATTATATATTTATTTTATTTATTTATACTTTAGCACAAAACAGTTTGTACATGGAAGACTTAATGCTAGATAGCATTTTCTATCAGTCATCCAGGACGTGCAAGAAAAAATGATAGCGGTGCAGTAAAGTGCGGGATGGGAAATATAAAAATAGTAGTAGTTTGAAAAAATCTGAAGTATCGCGGACTGTTTCATTCACCTTTCTAGAAGTATAAAACACAACTTTATTTCCAGGTTTCGGCTGCTTCATGCAAGAACACATCGCCGATCCGATGTCGTACGGTATTTACGTCGTGGACCGCCGCTACATCTCTCTAGAAGGTTCCGTGCAACAGCTGGCCCAGTACATGTTCGATTTCACTAAGTAAGTGTGACCCATCACACGGTATTTATATCCTAGACTCTCGCCTAATAGGTTTGTAGGGACCCCAGCTACGCAAGAAAGCTCATAGATGGCGCTGACATAAAGCAGCATAAACGCCCATACAAAGTCGCAGATTTCTATACAAATCCTGCATCGCGCAAACGAAGTTTGCACGACAGAAAGCTAGTACTTGCAAGTAGGTTCTGTCGGACAGCTGTCCCCGGGACAACACGTGGCTCGGTCGGAAGATCTTCCTTATTAAATGGAGGCGCTTCTACAGTGGAAACCTATACCTACCTATCTACCTATCCGCTACCCCCACTCCTCCATGGTTGTGATGAGTCAACAGCTGACTCATCACATGTACCGTTTTTACCTAGTGAGTGTGACCCATAGTGACCCATCATACAATATTTACCTCGTAGACAATCGCTACATCTCTAGAAGATTCCGTGCTATTCCATGTTTGATTCTATCAAACGAGTGTGACCTCAGTAAACCAGAAGAACCCATAAAACATTGACCTCGGGGCCCTTAGAATTTGACCCTAAGGGCCCCAAGGTTGGGTTAAGTTTTAATATAATTATAAACATGGACAGTATAATATCCAATCCTATTCCTAATAATCAATAATAATCTAAACATATTATAAAAATGTAAAAGTTTGTGAAGAAAAGGATGGATCTTTGTTACTCAATCACGCAGAAACTACTGAACGGATTTTGATGAAATTTGATGTGCAGGTACTTTAAATCCTAAAATAAAACATAGGATACTTTTTATCCTGGAAAACCACGGGACGTAGCCAGTTTATTGTTTAAACTGAATTGATATTATAAACAAATCATTTGCAATCATTTATTGCGTTTCATAGTTGTTGTCAATAAATACAGCTCATTATGGACCCTGTCGGGCATAGCAATTAGAAGAGACGAAGAACACTAGTGAAAATAATAATTATTGAATTAGTATTATTATTTTAAAATTATTATTATTAAGTTATTGTTATTACTAAATTATTATTATTTTAAAATTATTATTATTATATTATTGTTATTACTAAATTATTATTATTTTTAAATTATTATTATTATTATTATATTATTGTTATTAATAAATTATTATTGTATTTAAATTATTATTATTATATTAGTGTTATTACTAAATTATTATTGTTTTAAAATTATTATTATTATTATATTATTGTTATTACTTAATTATTATTGTTTTTAAATTATTATTATTATATTATTGTTATTACTAAATTATTATTGTTTTTAAATTATTATTATCGTGCACAAAATTACAAATCAGTAATCCGTTGGTTTCAGACTGACGCGGCGACAGCGTATCATCCAACGGAACAGAACAGAGCGACTGTCTGATCTCATGGACTGGAGGAACTTGGGCATTGTGAGTACATCATTATCATCATCACCATATCAACCATCATTTATCTTCTATCGAAGCAAAATAAAGTGGTATGCCGTTGCCTGAGGCCGTTGCCTACTCTTTTTTAACCAATTTCAAAAAAGGAGATGGTCATTCGATTGTATGTTTTTTTTATTCCGTCATTTATGAACAGATTTGGAAAATTATTTTCGCGTTGGGTTCAATATAGCTACGAAGTGGTCCCATATACATTTTATCGATAATTGACCTTGGACTTCGAAGATACATTGAAGTCGGTTCTTGTTTTTTTTTCTAAAAAAAATATTTTTTGTTAAATGTTTTTTTTTTCAGTATTACCGTCAAGCGCGCGCCCAGGCCTTAAAGACAGTCTACCCAGACTACGTTGACCAGATGGACCAGGAATTAGAGAAGAGATTCAACTACCCGCGACCCATCTCTGAACCGCCCAGCCCATCGCAGTCCAGTGAGTATACCTAAATCTAGAAAAAGAAAGGATAATTTTGAACCACAAAATACTGATTGTGCACCAAATTTGGTCTATTTTAGCACTCAAACGTATAAGGGGCAGCCCTCGGTAGTTGGGCCACCCCAACGGTATCAAAAAAGCGACCTCTAAAGAAGCATTCAAGCGACAAACTCGTGAACATTTCATCAAAAAGGTGTACCAGATAGATTGCAACCCTTAAAACGTTTCGTTCTTTCAGTTCCTCTTCTCCTCCCTGCTACTAGATCTATAATCCTATCCTAACCCATTGACATAGTCATTTATTATTGCTGGTATATGTCTTTTTATTTATGTAATGACTTAAGTATATATTTATTATGTATATATTTAAGTATATATTTTATAATTAGGCTTGCATAATATGCCTATACCTATTATGTATATATTAAGTTTATGTGGTTTAATATTTCCTATAACACACTTTACTGCACCGCTACCATTTTTTCTTGCACGTCCTGGATGACTGGTAGAAAATGCTATCTAGCATTAAGTCCTCCATGTACAAACTGTTTTGTGCTAAAGTATAAATAAATAAATAACGGTATAAGGGGCAGCCCTCGGTAGTTGGGCCACCCCAACGGTAGAAGGGGCAGCCCTCGGTAAGTTAGGGTGCGGCGGAGGTGGCCCTTGGGCCACCCCAACGCCGCGAACATGTAATATTCAAAAAATAAATGCTCATTATGAAATATTTTAATGAACATATTTTGATGCACAATCAGTATATTTGGCGGGAAAACGGGAATTAAGGTACAGTTAAGTACGATTCGAAAAAAAACGACATTAAAAATAACATTTTTTTGAATAATATATTTTTCAAGACAAGCTTTTAACAAATACGTAATCGGAACCGCGAGTAGATTAAAATGAGCCCAAACACTAGTCGTTTCTGTTTCTCCACTTACTTTTTCTAAACCACGCAACGGAAACGAATATTTGTCTGTTGTTTGTTTGTATGATTTGTGTTTAATTAGGCAATTTTTTTTTTAATGTTTATTATAATATGAATTAGGTTTTTATGGGAAGAATAATTGGAAAAGTTGGCGGAAAGTTTGGGAAATTTGGGAAAATTTGAAATTAATTCCTCGCGCGGATGAAACTGCGGGGCGCGACTAGTTAGGTATAACATTGTGTTTTTCTCAAACATGCATGGAAATATAGTCATTATTTTCGAAAGAGAACACGCGAATTATCAAATTTACGGACTAAGAAAATCAAATCCATTGCAGGAGCGTTTTTTAAGCTATTGCATAGCTTCTATCGCGGGCCTTGAGCGTGGAGACCGAATCCGGAAATTCCGTAACGAAACAAACCTAACACCCCCCACTCCGAATGCTATGCAATAGCTTTACCGCGGCAGTCTCCGAGTGCCACACGTCTTTTTTTTTATATACTTAATGACGAGACGAGCTGGTCGTTTGCCTGATGGTAAGCAATACGCCAGCCCATAACAATAACAGCACCACCCAGAACTTTGTTTCGCAAAATCCTGCGCGGCGCTGCACTGCGCTCGTCACCCTGAGACAATTAGCTGTTGAGTCTCATAACGCCCAGTAATTTCGCTGGCTACAATGCTCTTCAAACCGGAACACAGTAATTCTTGCGCGCTTCGTACTAAGTATGTTTTATTTCCCTGCATTCTTTTGAGAAAAGCACTATATATGCCTGCAATTGCCTATTTCACGGCCTCAACAATAATGTACTATTGTCGTTAATATCCAAAACCAGTGCGTCGTCAAGACATCGCCCGTCTCTCAACCTCAACGACCGACAAACCGACCAAAGACGAGCAAGTCCAAACGGACGACGAAAAGCGACTGACCATTCAGAAGTCGCTAGAAATCCTTGAAATCACTGACGTCATCGACGACGGGCTCGAAGTGAGCTTCGAAAAGCCGAACTTTGCCGAGTCGGAGCACGAAAACTACCGAACGCCGAACGAGACGTTCCTCGAGCCTCTGAACGAAGCGATCGCTGAGCAAATCGATCAGCTGATCGCCAAATTGAACGATTGTACCGATCAGGAATAGGTTCTGTTTTTTATTTTTTAACCCTTTGATCGCTAAGGTCGGTCATTCACGACATCCGTAAAAGTACTCTCGCCGAGGTCGGGAGCTGACTAAAATTACGTATTGAGCGTATGCGAGGCCGTCTGGGTCGGTACTACAGCTTTGCCAATTATTCTGCCGGCAAGCAGTAGTGCGCAAGCATTACTGTGTTCCGGTTTGAAGGGCATTGCAGCCAGCGAAATTACTGGGGATATGATACTTAATATCTGATCTCGGGGTGATGAGCGCATCGCAATGTTATGCAGTACTTTTATGGTATTAAAAGTTCTGGGTGGCACTGCAATTGTTATGGGCAGGCGTGACGACGCTTACCATCAGGCGAACGACTAGCTCGTGCCATCAACCAGTTCCTTAAAAAAAACGAATGTCGGCTATAGGCGACCTTGGCGATTAACGGCTTAATGCACTTTTTTTCTACCTATTTTTCGGTACACCTTATTTGTTGTTTTTGTAATAGTAGTTTTTTTAATTTTTGAATTCTTTTTTTATGGTCTTTTTTATTATTTAGGTTTTTGGTTGCATTTCTAAGTACATTTTTAACTTTTTTTAGTGTATTTTTAATTATATATGATGTGCACTTTTTATTGTTTTTTTTAGTGCACAGTTTAAAGGAGGGTAGTTGTTTGAATTTGGAATTACTAGACACGGTGTTGATTGGTCACTTAGTTATTGTTGCCATTTAGAAAATATAGGTTTTTAAATGACGACGTTTCTTTTTTATGTAAAATAATTTGTTAGAGCTTTAATCAGAAAAAAAATCCAAAATTCTTCCAGTTAACTTCGGTGTACTATGGAGTGTTATAAAGTAATTTTGCAAAAAAGTTCAAAAATAATATAGGTAGAAACTCAAAAAGAAAAAAAGTTCATAATTATTATTATTATTAAATTCTTTATTTCAGATTATAAATCCATAAAAATGTTAGTAAACACAGCACACATTCTTAAAAACTATGTTAGTGCACAAAATTATATATAAAATAAAATAAAACACAAAAAGACAAAAACTCACATAATAAAATTATTGAGACACCAGCATAGCTACAGGCCTTAGTATAGCTAGCCAGTGTCTCATAATGGACGAAAAAAAAAAATTCAACGTTCTGGTTGGTGCTGCTACGTATGTATGAGCGTGCTTGTTGCTTACCATCAGGCGAACGATAGGTTCGTCTCGCCACTTAGCTACATTATTAAAACGTGCCCAGTAATTGAAGGTTTTTTATGCAACTGATGTATGACTGATGACGAGCGTTTCGTTCGCCTGATGGTAAGCGCTTGGCATTGCCACCGAAGAATTGTAAAGCACTGCGAAGCACTGCATTGTGCTCATCACCCCGAGACATCAGATTAAGTCTCATATGCCCAGTAATTTCCTTGAACAGCCTCTGTGATGACTACACCGCACACCACAACCACTAGGTTGGGCAGGTCAGCTCAATTCTGATATGCCCCGGCGGTTGCGGGTTCGATTCCCGCTACGGAACAAAAGAGTGCACAGAAACAAAGCACTAGCACTAGCGCTACAAAGCACTTTGGAGTGGTAGGCTCCGGCCGTGGTTGTAATACCACCCACAGAACAAAGCCATGCCGTCAAGCGACCTAGTCGTGTTTCGGAATGATGTTCGGTGAACCATCGGGGAGACGGAACTGAGCAGCCGCTCAACTGCCGCCTCTCTCTAGATCTATGTGCTCCATCTTAGGCCACATCATCGCTGCACATCAGGCGAGATAGTGGCCAAACATAGATCTATAAAGTGTAAAAAAAAAACGCATTTGTTTCAAGTTGTTTTGTGGACCACGGTCGTAGTTCCTGGTTCCCTAGATACAGGGAATCCTAGTTAGGGGTCAGGATTTTTGTTATGTTATGTTTTATTATTTAAAATAAATATTTATTTTCAATATTTTTTTTTTTTTACAATTACACTAATATTAAATACGAATGTTTGTATGTAGGTAAGTGTTTTACTGGTGATAGGTTTCTCGTATGCGAGAGGCCGTCTGGGTGGTTACCACCGCTTTGCCAGTTATTCAGCTGCCAAGCGGTAGTGCGCAAGCATTACTGTGTTCCGGCCTGAAGAGCATTGTAGCCAGCGAAATTACTGGGCATTATGAGACTCAACAGCTAAATGTCTCAGAGTGACGAGCGCAGTGCAGCGCCGCGCAGGATTTTGCAAAACAAAGTTCTGGGTGGTGCTGTTATTGTTATGGGCTGGCGTATTGCTTACCATCAGACAAACGACCAGCTCGTCTCGTCATTCAGTTACAAAAAAAAGTGTGTTTGTTACTTTTTTACTCTGTAACGGCTCAACAGATTTCAGTGTAATTCAAAATGGAGCTTATGCCCTGGATTAACACAGGCTACTTTTTATCCCAGGAAACATGGTGAAGCCGCGGGGCGCAGCTAGTATTTCTACAAAAATAAATATACAAAAATTTTATAAAGAACCTAAACTTATAGATTATTGATTATTGTTTTGATTATTGATTGTTGATTATTTATTATTTTTTTAATATTGGTTTTCAATTCTTTATTTTTAATTTTTAATTATTTTATAAGATCTATTTTTGTAAACAATGTTAAGGAATAAATGGGCTTAAAAAGTAATAATAAAAAATTTAGAGTTTTTTTTTTTATACTTAATAGATTTATGTTTGGCCACTATCTCGCTTGATGTGAAGCGATGATGTGGCCTAAGATGGAGCACATAGATCTAGACAGAGACGGCAGTTGAGCGGCTGCTCAGACCCGTCTCCCCGATGGTTCACCGAACATCATCCCGAAACACGACTAGGTCGCTTGACGGCATGGCTTTGTTCGGTGGGTGGTATTACAACCACGGCCAGAGCCTACCACGCCAAAAAATAAATAAATTAAATAAAAATAAAAATTATTGAATTATTCCTTATTAAAATTATTATTTCTTTAGTAGGTTAGAGTCAAATCGTATAACTAAGTGACCAATCAACAGATGAAGTGGTGCAAGCAAACCCGGGCCGATTCGAGAGGCTCGCGGCGTTCAATCTCGGATTGACGCGCTGCGAACTGTGGGTTGTCTTCGGACGGTTTCTATTAAGGTTTTTTATATAGTTTATTATTATGTTGCCCTTTCTCAGGGGTTATACACCCGGTCCTTTGGAAGGCTTGCGCGGGGACATGAGAGTCCAACACGTCCTCTTAGAGCATTTGGTTTAGATGTGTGGGCAACACTTATCGGGGACTGTCTCTAAGTGCAGCATTAAGAAGATGCAATCAAAGACAGCCCCCGATAAGTGGAAGGACTATTATTGGAGATATGAAAATTACTTATGATTGAGCTATTGAGGTGAATTTTTAATGGATGAGAACCAGTCTTATGATATGAAACTTCGGCACCTGCCAGTTCTGCCTTATAAAAAAAATGTTTAGGCTGGTGGTGACTCGCCATCCACTAAACGGGCCCCCTTTACTGTTCATTGGCGACGAGAGGGGCAACGTTGGTGTGGGTGGCTAAAGGGTGTCGAGAGGTGTGCTGCAGTTTCACTTAAACGCTACTCCCGGCGTTATGCCCTTTAACACTTCCACCCTTGGAGCTTAGTTCTTAGCTCTTGCATCTCCACCCCCGGACGGCCAGTTAAGGCAAGCCGGGGGTCAGGGGTCTTATTTAACCCCAGGGAGAATCTCGGGGTAAGGCTCAGTGTCGCCACGCACCGTCGACTCGCCACAAAGTCGCCCCTGGCCTTTATTATTATTATTATTAGGAGCCTGTTTTGTCCCACTGCTGGGCAAAGGCCTCCCTACCCTCCCTCCACACCTTCCACTTATCTCTATCCATTGCCACGATAGATCACTTTAACAGCCTCTGTGGTGTAGTGGTTGGGCAGGTTGGCTCAAATCTCATACACCACTGAGGTTGCAGGTTCGATTCCCGCGACAGGACAAATGTTTGTGCACAGAAAAAAAGCGCAATCATTTTTTCATGTCTGGGTGTTGTGGGACCATGGTCCTCATAGTTCCTGGTTCCCTAGATACAGAGAATCCTAGTGAAGGGTCAGGATCGATGTATGCGAACGTTATAAAAAAAAAAAAAAAACAAAAAAAACAATCTTTAAGGTGTGAGTCTAGCTCATCCCGCCATCTCCTTCTTGGTCTGCCGCGACGTCGCTTGCAATCGTGTGGGCCCACTGTAGTGGTTTTGGCCCAGAGATCATCCGACATGCGGCAGACATGTCCAGCCCAGTCCCATTTGAGTGCTGCCGCTTTTTAGATCACATCTGCTATCCGAGTCCTGGAGCGCAGTATGGTGTTTCTTATACGGTCAGTTCGGTTTATGCCAAGAATACTGCGCTCCAGCTCGCTGGCAGACCTCAAGGCCGGACCTCTGATTTTTTATATAGACATACATAGTACGTAGGGTGAGTTTATGAACAGGGATAACCTTATGTGAACCGGTGCTGTCAACTCCACGTTACAAATAGGGTTATATAATTTAATTGTATTATATATATTGAGCGAGTGTGGCTCAGTGGGAGCTCGTGCGACTTTCGATCCGATGCACCCGAGTTCGAATCCCGCTGGCCCCGCACCACTGACTTTCTTAAGTTATGTGCGGATTTAACACTCGCTCTAAAAACGGTGAAGGAAAACATCGTGAGGAAACCGGCATGTCCAAGAATTTTTCACAAAAAGTCGAGTACATGTGACATCCACCAACCCGCACTGGGCCAGCGTGGTGGATTATGGCCCATTCTCTCTCTATGAGAGAAGGCCCGTGTCCCAGCAGTGGGAACGTGATGGGCTGATGATGATGATGATGATGATGATATATATTGTAATTTCTATAATATAAACTTATTATTTTAAAATTATTGATTGATTATTTTATAATTTTGATTAATAAAATGTAGCTGTTGACCTCACTTAATAATAATATTTTGACATAATTTTAATTTAAATGTTTTGCAATGTGACCATGTATATGTATTCTATTAATTGTAATTCTATGAGTCTATGTAACTTGATATAAATAAATAAATAACTTTTTTAATACAATGGAATCAGGCGTGACGTTGCGGAAATTTATCTCAAATCTGAAAATATGTAATGTAATAGGGAATCAAACAGTAAACGAAAAAAAATCTAAAATGTAGTTTGAACGAATGTTTGTCGAATTCGAAAGATCATTCAATCAATTTTGTAAAATGTAATTTATATTTTTAAATCAATAAATATAATCCGATACGGTGGTAGAGTCATGTAATAATTGACGTTCATACAAAATTAATAAAGAGATTTTGATTGATTTAATTTTATTTGATCCGTTCAAAACTCGCCCTGTATGTTTAGTTTTTTACGTATTTGTATTTATTGCACCACACAAGTAGTTTGTAGTTAGTTATAACCACAGAATACTAAGGGACAGAAGCATCACTCCGCAAAGAAATTTAAACAAATAGCGACTCTTGCTATGACGCAATAAAATTCAATTCAGCTCGCGTAGCGCTGCATAACTGTCATATTAACCTACAGAGCGCCTCTCTTTCTATCGCGCCGCTCTTATCTCTTCTGACGCGGCACGTGTAACGACCCGCCGTCGGTGTCCGGCTATGTACTTGTAGCTTTTGATGCTTCTGTCCCTTAGTATTCTGTGGTATTGTTTCTGTTTACATATTCTACTGTGTACTTTATCTCTATCTCCATTCTGTGGTACTGTGTCAGCATATCAATTCTATTTATTTTAAATTTATATTTTACAATGTTATTATTATTTTTAGATTTATTTGTTTTATTTTTTTCTAAACTGTAGCCCCGAAGTTGTTGGTTAAAAAAGAGAATGACCCAATTTATTAAATTGTGTATGTTTCAATAAATAGCTATTTATTTATTTTTTTAATTTTTTTCCAGGAGGTACTACCCCGGCCGCGTCGGTTCACGGCTCTGATGATGAAGACGAGGTCGATGAGGAGAAGGAACTGGCAGAACTCAGGATCAACTAGAACACCCTGTAGCTTGCACATCTTAAACATGTTTAAATACTGTTTAAACTGGTTATAACTGTTTAAATATTGTTTAAACAGATTATAACTATGTTTAAATGAATTTAGAAACCTTAAACAGAGTATAACAATGTTAAATGAATTTAGATACTTTAAACAGTTATTAACAGTGGTTAAATGAATTTAAAGCGATTTTAAACAGATTATAAATATTGTAAAATCAATTTAGACTGCAATAAACGTGTTTAAATGCATACGATACAAATGCTTGCGCTTTTTTCTGGTGCACAAACATTTGTCCCGTCTCGGAAATCGAATCCGCAACGTCAGTGGTGTATGAGATTTAAGCCAACGTGCCCAACCACTACATCACAGATGCTGTCAAAAATAAGTTATAACGGATTATCAGTGCATTTTAACATGTTTAAAAAAGTCAAATAATCTCTTAGACATTCTTAGACATGTTTAAATACCATTTCAACAGATTATAACAGTGGTTAAATAACTTTTATTTAAACATGATTAAGAAAGTTAAGTGAGAGTTATGAATAAGCTTAAATACAATTTAAACACATTATAAATGTCATAACAATAGATAAATCAATGCAAACATGATTAAGGAAATCGGTCGGTCGCTTAAAATGTTTTTAATCATGTTTTAATATAATTTAAACAGTTGTCCGAAACCTGGTCGGAGTTATCCGACACAATCATAACGTGAGTGTAGCCGTTTATATTTATAATAAATATTTCGACTCACGGTAGTTTCCAATCCTTAGTAAAAATATAGTTTGAATATAACTTAAATAGTTTAAATGTAGTTTAAATATAATTTAAACAGATTATAACAAATTTTAAATCAATTCATCATTTAAAGATGTTTAAGAAACTCAAGCAGCTCGGCCTAAGTAAAAGGTGTGTTTGATACCTATATTTTACTTATTTCTGTGTCCTTCTTTATTTTACAATATTATGTTTTATTTTAAATAGCAGTCAATTTCAAAACTATCATAGAGTTTATTTTTATGTATTTTTTTTTTATATTTCTCAATCACTAGTTCCTTTTAAAATAAATTGATTATTATGTAGTTTAATATTTATTTATTTTAAACAGTATAAGTACATTTATGACATATGTGTACTACTTTTGAAATATATCATACTTAAATTACGAACGTTTTACTATATTTTTTTAATCAATATAAGTACATACATGTATACAATGTTGCAATTTTTTTTAGTATTTAATACATTTTAAAGTGTATAAAACCTTATCATGTTTTTATGAAGCATTAAGGAATGCCAAGCGAAAAACTCAAACTAGACTTTTGGAAAGAAAAATACGACCACCGGCTGAGAAAACGTGCACGGTTAAATAACGGAAGAAAAAATTCGACACTCGACTTGGTGTCCACCGTAGCTCAATTGGGCAGAGCACTTCCCGTGCTGCGGGAAGATTGGGATGCGGGTTCAAGTCCCAGCCGGTGATCGTATTTTTTTCTTTCCGAAAAACATTGTATGAAAACTGTTTAAAAAGGACATTTTTAAATAGTTTTATTTAAATATTTTTTTTTTGTTAAATATCAAGATGCGTAGTAGTCATTAACCCGGCGGTTTTATGTGGGCTGGAATCCCAATTTGTTTAAGTAACAAGAACTGCTGAATTAAAATTAAGTTTAGTCAACTAAACTTACATTTACGAAACTTAATTAAAATTTAACTACACCTTGTTTTAGTTGACCAAACCTTAATTTAGTTAACTAAACTTAAAATTAGTTAACTAAACTTAAAATTAGTTAACTAAACTTAAAATTAGTTAACTAAACTTAAATTTAGTCAACGAAACCTAAATTTAGTTGAGTAAATAAATTTTAGTAAGAATTAACTAAAATTTAGTTTGAGTTGCGATATTGAACAATTATGTATCAATATTGGGGTGTTAAATACACCTTGTTTAACTTTTTAATTATAATAAAACTTAATCTCTTAATAATAAAATTATATTTATAGCTCAATCAAAAACTAAATATTAAAAATATTTCCAAGTACCTTCTTGCCTCAAAAAAGAATTTATTATATTTTTTATAGAATTTATACGAAGTATATAATATATAGATATGTATATTATAGATTATTGTTATATTATAAGTTTGTCATGTACATCACATTGAACGCTTCTATGTAGAAAAAAATATTTACTTTAAAATTACTATAATCGGCTTAGAAAATATTATATTTAAAGAATTTATGTTATCTACTAACAGTTTTGTTTACATTAAATCGTTTTAATTTTTGTAAGAATTTATATATTTTAAATTGGCTGAAAATTATGTAATTATAAAAAATATTTTTTATCAATTTTAAGAAAGGCAAATAGATACTATAATAATATAATAGATATTATAATAAATTTAATTTAGATTTTTTGGTATAATTGTTATTATTTTCTAAATACTGTGTCATTTATTAAAAAAACAACAAAAAAGAATTAATAATTAAATAATTTATTAATTGTTCAAAGAATAGTAAATTGATATAATTGTTAATTCTAAGCAAGAACGCATGCTTGGTTTAACAAACTTTTTAGGTACAGGTTTCTTCTAGGCGAGCGTGCTACATCTTCGACCGCATCGTCACTTAACAACAGGTGAGATAGCGGTCAAACGCAAGCCTATAAATAATAAAAAAATAACAAATATTTCGCCGCAGCGTGCCTATAAATAATAAAAAAAATAACAAATATTTCGCCGCAGCGTACGTTTAAACTCGGGACCTTTTCGTTCAGTACAGGAAACGCTCTAAACCAACTGAGCTACCAGGGCAGGTACCTCGCTGCTCTAAATACTTGCACACCTTAACAATTAGCTCTAACGTGAAATAGAGGATCGGACAACTTTTCAGAAAGTGTTTTATATTAACTACAATTAATATATATAGCCATGAAAAATACTATTTTAATTTAATAACGCTCTAAAAGTACCTAAAACTATGTTTAAATATTATGTTTCAAATATTGCCGCGCAAAAGGTCACCTTAAAACTTGTGACGTCATATGAAGGCAGAAAACGGCAAACTCTTCGAAATAAAACTTGCAAAGAGATTTAAATACGTTTTGTGAAGTTTGGGGACTATATTGTAGTAATGGAACGAAAAAAATCAGCAAAAATACATTTTATGAAAAGCAAAAACGTAAAATAAACACAAGCTTGACTCACGGCATTTGCCTACAAATGACGTCATGCACTGTGATTGTTGTTTCGTTTGAGATGAAGAACAGATTAAAAATGTCAGAATTATTAGATTTTATTTATTGATTTAAATCATTATTATTTCACAAAAATATTGATTGGCTGAATTTTCTGGTTCGACGAACATTCGTTCTACCTACATTTTAGATTTTTTCTCGATTACTGTCCGATCCCCTATTGCGGTTAACTCTTTGAACGCCAAGGTCGGGTAATACATACATGACAAACGAAAGTGCTCTCTACGCCGAGGTCGGCTTGAGCCGACTCAAACGTATGAAAATTGCGTGGCGTTGAGGGCACGGCTTTACTTCTATAGCGTGGCGCTCAGTAGAGTGTCAATCATCGGAATTTTTCTTTTTTATTATTTAATAATTATTTCTTATTAGAAATAAACACAAACCGACTTCAAGACTATTCTTATATATAAAATTCTCGTGTCACAATGTTAGTTAACTTACTCCTCCGAAACGGCTTTACTGATTTTTACCGAATTTTATATGCATATTCAGTAGGTCTGAGAATCGGCTACTATCTATTTTTCATACCCCTAAGTGATAAGGGTTATTCACCCTTAACATTTTTTTTTATTTATATGGCAAAACAACGTTTGCCGGGCTAGCTAGTGTCTATATAAATATTAATTAAAACGGCTAGGACTCACGTAGTTTGTCGAATTAGTCGACCTAGGTTTCGAACATGTCCGATGCTCTTCATCAGGAGCGAGTTTACGCTGCGAGATCGCGGCGACCACTGGCGGTGTCGAGGCGAGATGCGCTCCGCACGACGCGAGGGGGGAGGTGGCGTCGGCGGCGCCTGCGGGGAGCGCCACGCGCCTCTCATGAGTCCTAGCCGTTTTATTAAATATTTATAATTAATCAAACTCACGAAAACTTTCATACTAAAATATGTCTATATAATTTATATTCGTTGATTTTTTCAAAAAGCTCAATCAATTTCAGTAAAATTCCACTACACCACCTCTGAAGTACCAAACCTACCAAACAAAAAAAGAAATATCAAAATCGGACTACTCTGTAAAAAGTTATGCGTGGTCATACCTACATTAAAAAATATATACGCGTCGACTTGAGAACCTCCGTTTTTTCGTCGGTTAAAAATCATAAAATCTTCGCCTAGCATGCGTTAATGCACTCAGTATAGAAAATGCAGAACTTCTCTATTGAAATGAAGAAAAATGAAATGACTATTTTAGAAAATAATTTGAATAAATTAGAAATAAGTTTTTTAATTAATCCTATAGTCCCCTTACTGCCAAGTTACATACAAAATCATGAATTATATATTATTATATTGTGCATGCTCTAAAAGCGGTGAAGGAAAACATCGTGAGGAAACCGACAAGTCCAAAAAATCACAAAGTTCAGAAATGTGACATCCACCAACCCGCACTGGGCCAGCGTGGTGGATTATGGCCCATACTCTCTCTAGAGGGAAGGCTCGTGTCCCAGCAGTGGGAACGTAATGATGTATTACTGTTGGAAAATCTACAAGTTTGGGCTTGAATTAATATAAAATTCGTCATATAATTATATTTCAAATAGAAATGTACTGTCTTTGTATGTATTTTAGTCCACAAAAGTCTGAAACTGGACCGTTTTCTATAGCGTTCGTGCCATACAATCAGGAATTTGTTATTTAGTAGTTTAAAAATAAATGTGTTATATTTTACAATTTGTTTTTTTTTTCATTTTTACCTTTTGACTGCCGACTCTTTCACAGGAGGACACCTTTGCTAAGGACTATAAAGGTTAAATAAGTTTTTATTGAAAAATATATTTTTCAAGACAAACTTTTAACAAATCCGTAATCGGAATCATTAGCAGATTAAAATGGGCCCAAACACTAGTAGTTCACTATTATCCGTCAAGGAGTTCCATTGCCCACCTTCCGTCTCCAACATCAGATCAGCTGTCACCATAATATTGCATTGTCATCGGACTTTGACAAGTATGTAAAGTAAGTCAATATTTCAACCGTAGAGAGGAAGTGGTTCTGATTCAACTTGCAAGATTCCACCCGGAGTATGGTTGCGCGGTAGTGCGGCAGTAGGGCACCGGGAACAATTTGTGTCTCCTGCTTCTGCAATAATTGCTTGGAGTTTGTAATCGACACAGCTCGTCGCTCAGTTCAGGGGCGTCTATTTTACCCCGAAACCTACACCTACCTATCGACTACCCCCACTTTTCCATACACTGATATAAAGCTATTTGAGAGCTTTATGTCGACGCGAACGAAGCTCCGGGCGGTTGCTAGTATGAAATAAAAGGCATGTTTACAAAAACAACCCGGATATCGTTTTTAATTACAAAACATTAACAATTAAACTGTACAAAAGTTTAATACAATATTAACAATAGCAAAATTATTTGCCTAAAAATATCTCCTTAAAATTATGATCTCTGTAAATAGAACCTACATTTCTTAATCTAAACTTAACGGGGGGCTTCCGTCAAACTCTTCGGCGAAATTATCAATGCTATCATTTTGCTCAATGGCAGCACCAGAAAAGTTCAACTTCACTGGAACGCGCTTCACATAAGTCCTATTCATAATCGGACTCACTGAATCCGCTTTCGCACAATCTTCGGGTAAATTTATCGGTGTGGCAACATTAACTACACTGGCGACATCTGTTGTAGCATTTGAAAAAGGCATTTTGTAAGAGTTTGCCGCGTTTTTTGATTTGTTTATGATATTTATTGGACTTAAAGGAGGTGGTTCTCCGTACATTTTGAGTTTGGCTATCCGTTCGCTGACTTTTTTTTTACGTTCTAGACTTTTAGGCGATAATTCTTGGGATTCTTGCTGCCTGAATGTAGATTCGAAATCTAGCCCCGTTAAGTTAAAGTCGTCCGGTTTACTTAGAGCCTTGACACCTGTAGGAGTTTCAATGAACATTTTATTTTTACCTAAATTGTAATCACTTCTATCAAACCTATAAGGGGACATGTTTTCGCTGTCAAAGCATTTAATGACAGAATAATTTTGTTTGACAGCAACACAATCTCCGCAAAATTTCCTTCTGTCTAAACCGAACAATTTCTTATTCATTTCGTCGACCATTTCTCTTGCTTTGTCATTTTTGGGAGTTTTCGTGAATAGTGAAAACTCCGTCGCTCGATATTGGGGTATATTTTTTCGGGTGTTGCCAGCGCGTTTCTGCAAATTCCCGCAATATAACACCTGGCCAGTATCTAGAACATTTTCGAAGCCGAACTTCTTGATGCCACTCCAAAAATTGACGCAGATCATGTTTTTATCGACATCAGCAAGGTATACATTTTGGAATTGGTTTTTAATCGATTCGAACTCTCGATTTGGGGGATCGATTGAGAATATGACTCCTACAGTATCGATTTCGTTGTAATCGGTCGTAATAGACGGGTTTTGGGATAGATCTTTTATGTTGTAGCAAATTCTTTTTAGGGTTTCTAAATAAGGTATGAGGGTTTCTTCGTTTTTGCTTTTCAACGGACGGAACATCGATTGCCGGCCAGCCGACAGCTGTATTTCCGAATTTCTGTAGACAGGAAAAATACTTGTATGAATAATAATGAATTAGATTATATTAGATTTAAAAAAATAACTCTTTATTGTTACACCATCGAACATTATAACAAAAGAAAAATAACAAACTTAAAAACAACAAGTGTTACAATGAGCGGCCTTATCACTCAAAGCGATCTCTTCCAGACAACCTCTGGATGGAGCGGACTTAACAAATATGCAAGAGACGGGGGTGTCAACATAAATGAGATTATATACGTATGTACAAAGAATACAAACTAAAACATACTAAATAAAAAAATATTCTTAAATTTGTTGTTTGTTATTGTGCTCCTAATAAAATTATATCTTGCATGTGACAAAATCTATACTAAACCTGACATTATTAATAATTTAAATGAACATTGTAATTATTTAGTTTAATATATTATATTAAACTAAATAATTACAATATTTTATTATATATTATAGTGAATAAGTTCAATTCAATTAATTCCTTTATGGTAGCAAATTTATTTATCTATCTATTTATCATATATCTTTATATATCTATCATCTATTATCTATTCATCTTACTAATAATAAAAATGCGTAAGTTTGTGATGATGGATGTTTGTTATTCAATGACGCAAAAACTACTAAACGGATTTTGATGAAATTTGGTATGTAGTCTTGGACAAGGACATAAGAAATCCCGGAAAACCGCGGGTGAAAGCGGGGGAGCAACTTGTCATCTATATATCTATCATTTATGTATCTATCGTCCATCTATGTATTATCTATTCATCATCTATCATATTTTATTTAATTAAGTTAGGACATGAATTGTGCGTAGTAGCTTTATATAGACCTCCCTCTTTTCTTGATACAACAAACTTTATAGACTCGCTTGACAATATACTAACCAGTGTTAGGACCTACCCCAATATCGTTATAATAGGAGATGTAAATATCGACATTGGCCTGGACAATGTAGACAGACGTTCAGAAGAGTACCTAACGTTAATTGCCAGCCATGGTTTGCTTCCAGCACATACATACCCAACCCGTGAAAGAACTTGTCTCGACCACTGCTTAGTAAAAACTAAAAATGAAGCTACAACACTAATACTGCCAGCTTCCATAACGGATCATTCTCCTGTTGTAGTTCAATTAAATATAAAGCAATGTAAAAAAAGCATAAACAGTAGAAGAATGATGGACCAAGTTAACTATCATGCAGTATGTAAAGAGTTATCGGAAATAGCTTGGAATGACATACTAGACCTAACTGACGTAGACAAAGCTACTGAAATTCTCATGTTAATGATCTCTTCTAAAATTCAGAAATACTCATTCTCTAAACCTGTACCTAGATCTAAATTCAATATTAAACCCTGGATTACTCCTGGACTCATAAAATGTATGAGAAGGAGAGACAAACTACACATGGCTAGTAAAAAAGACCCACATAATGATAATCTAAAGAATAAATATATTAAATATAGAAACACATGTAACAAGATACTCAAGAAACTAAAACGGACGTTCGAACGAACAGAAGTAATGAAACATAACAAAGACAGTAAAAAAACATGGGAAACTATTAAAAAGATATGTAATTTCCCAGTAAAAGATAACCCTGTAGAAAACCTACTAAAGATTCAACCTAATCCGATAGATTCATTAAATGAGGTAAATGAGTATTTCATAAATGTTGGATCAAATCTTGCGAACGATACGCTGCTATCTCTAAATGAGACCGAAGATGAGTTAGCACTCAAAAATTATCAAGACCAAAACAAATCTCTCTCATCTTTTGGACTCATTCCTACAGACCAAACCGAGATTTTTCATATCGTTAGAAACCTGAAAAACAAATCTGCACCTGGATGGGATAAAGCAAATGCTGTGCTAATAAAAATGATATTACCGTACATTATCGATCCACTAACTACAATATGCCAAACCAGTTTCGACACTGGTGTTTTTCCTAAAGTATTAAAAAAATCCATCATTTGCCCTATTCATAAGGGGGGGAACGATGACGGCGTTACTAACTACAGACCTATATCGTTACTACCGATAATATCAAAAATTTTAGAAAAACTTATGAACAAAAGGCTCAAGAAATATCTAGAATCAAAAGGACTGATATCTGAAAATCAATTCGGTTTTAGGTCTGGGAGAAGTACAGAAGATGCTGTCCTAGAAGTTACGGAACACATAAAAAACAATTTAGACAAGGGACTCAAAACGGTCGGAGTATTTTTAGACCTAGCAAAAGCCTTTGATACCGTCTCCATCCCCATTCTCCTAGCGAAATTGGAAGCTGCAGGTGTAAGGGGTACATCTCATTGTTGGTTTAGGAGTTACCTTACTGACAGAACACAGTGTATAAGAGTCAACAAGGCAATAAGTAACGAAGCATCAACCAAGTTTGGGGTGCCGCAAGGCAGTATACTCGGGCCCACGTTGTTCCTAATGTATATTAATGAATTATGTGATTTACAACTGCAAAATAGTAACATATGCCGATGACACGGTACTTTTGTTTACTGCAAAAACCTGGCAAGAGACTAAACTCATTACTAACAATGGATTAGAGGTAATATCAAAATGGTTAAAAAGCAATCTGTTGACAATTAATGTATCAAAAACAAAATATATCAGTTTCACAATTAATAGCTCAACACAACCGAAAACATCACTTGAATTAAAAATGCACTCAGCAACATGTATACAAACAGCTCATTGTATTTGCCCTAATCTAAGCTCCACACCAACGATAAGATACCTGGGTGTCATACTAGATAGGCACCTATCATGGCAGGAACATATCAAAAATCTCTCTGGTCGTACACGTAAACTAATATACATATTTAAGCAACTGCGACATGTCCTACATTTTAAATCCTTAAGCATTGTGTATTGTGCACTTGCTCAGTCCATCCTAAGCTACTGCATCTCAGCCTGGGGTTCTGCTGCACAAACTCACCTAATACTTCTAGAGAGATCCCAAAGAGCACTTCTAAAAGTTATGTGCTTTAAGCCGCGTAGATACCCTACACACAAACTATACAAGCACTGGTCTTTCCTGACAATCAGACAGCTTTTTGTCAAATCTATTATTATCAGACAGCATAGTCTTCTTGACAACAAAATCATGCAAGGTTTAAACAAAAAACGGAGAAAAGACCACATATTTAAAACCCCCAATGTTAGAACTGATTTTGGAAGGAAAAGTTATTTATGTATGGGACCTATACTATATAATCGTCTAAGTCAATCAATTCCGATTGCCACAAAATGCCGATATAAATTAATTAAATTATTAAAAAGTCATCTACTGACACTAAACTATACTGACACCGAAAAATTATTAAACAAACCTGACTAATCAACACAATACCTACATGCTGTAAAATTACATAATAACAAATACAAAATAAAATTATAATATTAATATTGCGAATTATAATATGATACATTACACCCATGAACACACACACACCCTCACACATACACTAACACACACTCACAACACAAACTGAAATATTGTACACAACTCGCTCAATCACACGACTCACACACAGTCATCACTTATCACTCAGTCACGCGACTACTCTCATAAATATCATATTTCAACTAATAGCAATATACGTACAAATACATAATTGTTTTAATTGTATTAGTATAATTCACCATTTATATCCTGTAAATATTTTTCTTTTAAATTACTAACAACCAAAGTAGCGTATTAGTTTTGTTGTTAGATTTTGATATCTCTAAACATACCTACCTACTCATGTACGCAATAAAATAGAAATAGGAGTAGCCGGAGTGACCTACTGTAACCCCGCTGTACAGGCTCAACAGAGACCTAGTGCGGGGGACAGAGATCTTTAAGGGTACACTATACTGTTTTGTTTTTAGTATAAGTATAACATATATCTTATATTATTGTACCTAGCTGTAAGTTTCTAAATCAATAAACAATTAAACAATTAAACAATAAACAATTTACTATGGTCGATTGTGTTGCATTCTCTACACCAAAATTTGTCTTTAAATTATCTAAAGTTTTATTTCGTTTTCTAGCTGCCGTGTTCTCTAAATTTAAATTACGTTTGACGGCAATAAAATTAATTTTAACTTAAGTCAAAAGTGACAGATTGTCGCGCAGAATACAGATTCTCTAACCATAAGTGAAGTTAGACATAGCGTGCGCGGCAGGATACGAAACTGCGTTTGACACAACTAACTCTAACTTAGATTAGGTTTAGAGAATGCAGCATAGTATTAGGGTCAATGTCTATCTATTTATCATCTATCTATATGTTATCTATTGATCATCTACATATTACCTTCTTTTTTCAACTGGCAAATGCCTTTATTACTGAAAACAACTCTACACTCTACTTACTAAAACTAAACTAACTACTTACAAGGAGAAGCAACTGGACAACCCATAGACCATTAAAGGCCTATAGATAGCTCAAATGCTCCAACCCACTACCAGTTGGCAGCGTACCCAAGATGCTGGCAGTATTGCCCCGTTGGATTGCAATACTGATTTACGTTATAACGACATACTTCATTACCTTAAAGCTGTAGGAACGACATTCATGACTTCAATCCAAGCACCTTCTTTGAAGATATCTAAGACTGCATCGTTAGGCTTCCAAATTGAGAGCATCCCTGAAAGTAATTAAACGTTTGTTTTAATGTAAATGCCTGACGAGACGAGCATGTCGTTCACCTGATGGTAAGCACCATGCCCGCCAATAACAATTGCAGTGCCACTCAGAACTTTAATACCATAAAAAGCGTCATAAACACAAAGCATTGTGCTCATCACCCCGAGACATCAGATATCAAGTTTCATATATGCCCAGTAATTTCGCTGGCTACAATGCCCTTCAAACCGGAACACAGTAATGCTTGCGCACTACTGCTTGGCGGTAGAGTAAATGGCAAAAGTGTAGTACCTACCCAGACATGAGCTATTGTACGAGCGCAGTGACGCACAAGATTTTGCAAAACAACGTTCTAGACCCTATTATGGGCAGTTGCTAACTATCAGATAAACGACCAGCTTGTCTCGGCACAATGTTTTTATTTAAACAAGATTTTTGTTGAAAAATATATTTCAAGACAAGCTTTTAACAAATTCGCAATTGGAACCGCGAGCAGATTAAAATGAGCCCAAACACTAGTAGTTAACGATTATCCGTCCCCATCCTTCCGTCTCCATCATCAGAACAGCTGGCTATCACCATAATATTGCATTGTCATCGGACTTTGACAAGTATGCAATTTCAACTCCGTAGGATAAGAGGAAGTGGTTCTGATTCAACTTGCAAGGTTTGACCCAAAGATTGCAAGCAATATATATTGTTTTATATTATATAATTATTTATGTAGGTTTATGATATAATATAATGTGTAATAATGTGTACCTAGTATATGTATGTTTATGTAGGCATTCAGTATGTTGCTGTTGCATTGTATCTATTATTTAAGTTTATTTTATTGACATTGTTTATGGTTATATTATTATTGTACACCTTACATCCCCGTCTTTAAAATAATTCCTCTCCATTCAAAGGTTGCCTAGAAGAGATCTCTTTAACCGATAAGGCCGCCCATTGAAACACTTTCTTTAATTGTTTTTATTTCTGTAATTTAATGTTTGCAATAAAGCGTTCATCTAACTATCTATCTATCTATCTTATACCTTTAGTTACAGCAACCTTCCCTCCATCCCTCTTCAACCCCGCTATTCTCCCTCTAGCGAGCGTGACGACGTTTCTTCTGCCTAACTTCTCTAGTATCTTATTCCCTACTGCTTGTAGGTATTTGTCACGTTGTATCGACGCGTGGTTTTGTAGGAGTTGCACTTGGGTGGAAGATAATTGGGCCTGCATAAAATAGATAAGTGGATAAATTGTTTGGTTTTTCCGATAGATAGGTCGATAAATTGTTTAGATTGAAAAATAGATCGGTAGATACATTAATTTGGTTGACGAATAGATAGGCAGATAAATCTGCATGCTCTGTATCACATGTTTTACAAATAAATTTTCTTTATCTTTATCTTTTATCTTTATATTTTTTCGAGGTAAATGTCGTGTCTCCTCTAAAAATGCCCCTCAGTTTCTTGCCGTATCTTTTTTTTTAGACTTTATAGATCTATGTTTGGCCACTATCTCGCCTGATGTGAAGCGATGATGTGGCCTAAGATGTAGCACATGGATCTAGAGAGAGGCGGACGTTGAGCGGCTGCTCAGACCCGTCTCTTCGATGGTTCACCGAACATCATCCCGAAACACGACTAGGTCACGACTAGGTCACGACTAGGTCACGACTAGGATCTTCTGAGTAGTGGTTATTTTTCCGATACGGTGGTAGTCATTGTAATAATTTGACGTTCATAAGTGCGTCTGTGACGGCAAAAATGAATAAAGAGATTTTGACTTTGACTTTGTCGAAACAAAGAACTGTCGAAATTCAGAGGATCACTGGCCTAAACTACAGAAGATGGATGGATGGGTGTAGAGGTGCACTGAGAAAGGATTTTTCGAAATAGGGGATCGGACAGTAATCGAGAAAAAATATAAAATGTAGGTAGAACGAATGTTCGTCGAACCAGAAAGATCATTCAATCAATATTTTTGTGAAATAATAATGATTTATATTTTTAAATCAATAAATAAAATCTAATAATTCTGACATTTTTAATCTGTTCATCTCAAACGAAACAACAATCACATCGCATGACGTCATTTGTAGGCAAATGCCGTGAGTCAAGCTTGTGTTTATTTTACGTTTTTGCTTTTCATAAAATGTATTTTTCCTAATTTTTTCGTTCCATTACTACAATATCGTCCCCAAACTTCACAAAACGTATTTAAATCTCTTTGCAAGTTTTATTTCGAAGAGATTGTCGTTTTCTACCTACATATGACGTCACAAGTTTTGAGGTATCACCGGTATTCACCTTTTGCGCGGCAATATTTGAAACATAATATTTAAACATAGTTTTAGGTACTTTTAGAGCGTTATTTAATTAAAATAAGTATTTTTCATGGATATATATATTAATTGTAGTTAATATAAAACACTTTCTGAAAAGTTGTCCGATCCCCTATTTCCACGGGAAAACGGCTAGATAAGTATGAATTGTGTTCACATACCCGAAATTCCATAGGGTCCTTGCTTCTCTTCATCAGTTTGGCGATTTGCGATCCGCTGTCGTACGCCATCCTCTTGCTACTCGAATCTAAAGGACTGTCAGAGTCCTGCGATTCCTGTAAAAAAACAATTTTTAGTTTTAACAATCACTTACGTTTCGTGCGAGTGTGGCTCAGTGGGAGCATGTGCGACTTTCGATATGACGCACTTGAGTCCGAAACCCGCTAGCCCCGCACTACTACATTTCTTAAGTTATGTGCGGATTTAGCGCTTTAAAAACGGTGAAGTAAAACATCGTGGGAAACCGGCATGTCCACGAATTTATCACAAAAATTCAAGATCATGTGATTTCTTTTCATCGTTCTTTCTTTACCCGTGTGAAAATGACATTTTAAAAGATAATGAATAATTAATTTTAGAAAAAACAAAAACCGACTTTAATGTATCTTCGAAGTCCAATCGATATCAATGAAATGTATATGGGACCACTTCGTAGCTATACTGAACCCGACGCAAAAATAATTTTTCAAATCGGTTCATAAATGACGGAGTACTGACGTAACAAACATAAAAAAAAAGACGGTTAAAAAGGGACATCCCCGTAGAGTTTCTTGGTGCTATCTTGTTAAGAGCTACGTCAGATGTAGTTTTCACGTTTTAAAACTAGATGGCACCACCATGCAAATTAGAACACGCAAACGGTTTGTTTTGGTAATTTGATGACTCATTTTTGTGACCTGAAATAAATCGCCTTTTGCATACGCCTCTGGATCGTTTCTGTTCTATTAGAGACATTGTGCCTAGACTGTACAATTTTCTCTAGCGGGCGTATTTCCGAAGCACTGGTAGAGACAGTTTTCGCATTTCTTTTCTGAGCCCGGACTTCAATTTGAGTATGGGAAAGAAACGGGTAGACATGCTTACCTATTTTTTGAGTCATGATATTTAAGTTACAATTGTTAACGTATTTTAATTAATTTGTTAAATGTGTGTATGACGTTTAAAAGCATTTTTGAGCCTATTTAATAAATATCTTTTGACTTTGACTTTTTTTTTACGCCTGATAGATCCATGTTTGGCCACTATCTCGCCTGATGTGAAGCGATGATGTGGCCTAAGATGGAGCACATAGATCTAGAGAGAGACGGCAGTTGAGCGGCTGCTCAGACCCGTCTCCCCGATAGTTCACCGAACATCATCCCGAAACACGACTAGGTCGCTTGACGGCATGGCTTTGTTCGGTGGGTGGTATTACAACCACGGCCAGAGCCTACCACTCCAAAGCGCGTAAGCGGGTTTCATCACGATGTTTTCCTTCACCGTTTTAGAGCGAGCGTACAAAATCTGCACTTAACTATAAGTCATTGGTGCAGGGCCGAGTCGGGACTCGAACCCAGGTGCGTCTGATCGAAAGGCGCACGAGTTACCGCTGAGCCACACTCGCTCTAATAATCATTACCTGATCCGAGAAGGTTTTCTGGACCTCTTCGTATATTTTCTCGATCATGGCTTCCCTTTCTGCTTCGTACTTCATCTGGTGAAGATGTTCAAGTCGCTCCGATCTCGTCACTGTTCAAAAAACAATGTTTTAATGTAATTATGTGATGAGACGAGCTGGTCGTTCGCCTGATGGTAAGCAATAAGCCCATAACAATAACAGCACCACCTAAAACTTTGTTTTAAAAATCCTGCGCGGCGCTGCACTGCGCTCGTCACCCTGAGACAATTACCTGTTGAGTCTCATAATGCCCAGTAATTTCACCGGCTACAATGCCTTTCAAACCGAAACACAGTAATGCTTGCGCACTACTGCTTGGCGGCAGAATTAATGGCAAAGCGGTGGTACCAACCCGAACGACCTCTCGCATACGATATACACTCGAGAGCAATGAATCCGGGTCACTTAAAGAATCCTAAAAATCTCGGAAACTAAAAATGCTAGGTTAATGCAATAAATTGTATTTAATAGACAATGTAATACTCCTTAAATGAAGGTATTAAAACTTCTTAGTTATTGTAAAGTTATATCATAAAAAAATCAAATTTGAAAAAGGGCCACTTTCGAAGATGGAACTACGAAATTACAGCATTTGGTTTTGCTTTTGTTTGTAATCTGTCATTTATGTGGGTACATAAACCATGTTGATAGTGCTCTATATTCATTATTCAAGCTGAAATTATGTCGCTTACGCCTGAAGAATGCACCAGAATACTTACAATGCTGGAAACCGGCCGGAGTCAGCGCGATACAGCCAGGACTGTCGGTGTGTCGCTGTCAACAGTACAAAGAGTTCTCCGACGTTACGAAGAAACTGGTTCTAACCTACGCAGACCAGGAACGGGCAGAACCAGGTGTACCACAGCACGAGAAGACCGATACTTGGTGAACACCATGCTTCGAAATCGCTTTCTCACAGGAACTGAACTCACCAATCAGTTTCGACGCCTCGGAGGAAGTAACCCAAGTGCATGGACAGTAAGACGTCGGCTTGCTGAATCTAACTTAAAACCCCTTAGACCTGCAAACGGCCCTAAACTGGAGCGTGGGCATCGTATTTCGAGACTAAGATATGCCCAGAGCCACGTAAATTGGAGTATTGAAGATTGGTCAAAAGTTATGTTCTCCGACGAATCAAAATTTATGCTCTACAAGCACGATGGAAGACACAGAGTGTATCGAAGACCAGGGGAAAGATTCAAGCAAGCATGCATCGAAGAAAAAGTAGCCTACGGTGGTGGGTCTGTACTTGTGTGGGCCGGAATTTCTTCTGAAAGTCGCACAGAGCTGGTGATCATAGAAAACGGCTCTTTAACTAGCGTAAGATATGTGGAAGAAATCCTCAATGATCACGTTGGTCCATTTATGGTCAATTTAGGTGAGGATGCTATATTTATGCATGACAATGCCCGACCTCATACAGGTAGGATTGTGAATGACTACCTTCAAGAGATGAACATTACTCGTATGGAGTGGCCAGCGCGCAGCCCGGATATCAACCCGATCGAGCATGCTTGGGACGAGCTAGGCAGATGCGTAAAACAACGAAACCCTCCCCCAATCACGCTTCGTGAGCTCAAAATTGCTCTCACAGAGGAATGGGAGAATATTCCCCAAAATCGTATAAGGAACTTGGTGTACAGCATGCCAAACCGCGTGCAACGCAGTAATGGAAGCACGAGGAGGCAATACGAAGTATTAAAATTCAAGAAAATCGTAATAAAGTTCAAAAATTTCATGTTTCCTATTTTTGTTTTAAGGAGAGATCAGCAGTTTTTTTCTTTATGTAATTTTGTGTTAATAAAATGTATGGTGACTCATATTTTTTTTACTTTCATTTAAGGAGTATTACATTGTCTATTAAATACAATTTATTGCATTAACCTATCATTTTTAGTTTCCGAGATTTTTAACATTCTTTAAGTGACCCGGATTCATTGCTCTCGAGTGTATACAGGTTAATTCCCTCGCTACGACCGCTCGAGTCTACATTTCCCGCCATCAACTTTGACAGATGACAGGTGATTCAAGATGGCGGAGGGCTAGTTTGAGTTTCACTTTTGCCATAACTCAATATATATTTAAAAACATGACAGCTCATCATCGTCACTATCATCTTCAAACTTACCAGTAGATCCATCTTCGAATTTCTCCACATATAGTAAAGGATACACCCTCGTTACGACCACTCTGAGCCTACATATTTTCCCGCCATCGACTTTGACACCTGACAGGTGATTCAAAATGGCGGCGGGGCAGAGGCCTAGACGCGCGTCCCAGCGCGCCGGGCGGGTGCTGTTGCCGGAAATATGGAGGCGGATTGAAGAGGTGTCCTAAAATAAGGTTATATATTTCGCTTATACATCTGTCGGTGCATTGAATTTATCGTGACACTTTTAGAATAAGCGCCATCTAGTGTAACAGACGAGAGTCGGGAATAATTATCAAAACATTCAAATGCCTTAATTTTTTTTAATGGATCTGTGTGATGAGTTGAGCAAGTCGTTCGCCTAATGGTAAGCGCCACGCCTGCTCATAACATTGCAGTGCAGAACTTTAAATACCATAAAAGGTAGTAGCACTGCATTGCGCTCATCACCCCGAAACATCAGATATTAAGTCTCATATGCCCAGTAATTTCGCTGGCTACAATGCTCTTCAAACCGGAACACTGTAATGCTTGCGCACTACTGCTTGGCGGCAGAATAACTGGCAAAGCAGTGGTACCTACCCAGACCTACCACAAGTACATAGCTTTCTACCTACAAAGTACTTAAAAATCTTTAAAAATAACTTTTGAAATTGATTTATGAAAGACGGAGTAGTCGAATTGAGAACCTCCTCCTTCTGAAGCCGGTTAAAAATACAGGGACAAAGAGAGAGAGAAAGCGCATTCAAGAATAACTTACCTCCCAAGGAGCTACTCCTTCCTCACAATTCATCAGCTCGGCACCGCATGTCACAATCTTACTGCCAACTTTTATCTTCCCGTCATAGACAAGTTTCGACAGCATCTTGTCTATGGTAGCTCTTACGAAGTACCAACCGTCTGTGAGCAGCAGCTCGATGTGGGCTAGGTTGTTGGCACTGAAATAGGATGCACAGAATACATTTTAATAATATGTGTAGTGTATGAGGGTAGGTTCCAACTACTGATATAACAATAGGGGATCGGACTACTTTTCAGAAAGTGTTTTATATTAACTACAATTAATATATATAGCTATGAAAAATACTATTTTAATTAAATAACGCTCTAAAAGTACCTAAAACTATGTTTAAATATTATGTTTCAAATATTGCCGCGCAAAAGTTCACCTCAAAACTTGTGACGTCATATGTAGGTAGAAAACGACAAACTCTTCGAAATAAAACTTGCAAAGAGATTTAAATACGTTTTGTGAAGTTTGGGGACGATATTGTAGTAATGGAACGAAAAAATTAGGAAAAATACATTTTATAAAAAGCAACAACGTAAAATAAACACAAGCTTGACTCACGGCATTTGCCTACAAATGACGTCATGCACTGTGTTGGTGTTTTGGGACAGATTAAAAATGTCAGAATTATTAGATTTTATTTATTGATTTAAAAATATAAATCATTATTATTTCACAAAAATATTGATTGAATGATCTTTCTGGTTCGACGAACATTCTTCCTAACTACATTTTAGATTTTTTCTCGATTACTGTCCGATCCCCTATTGTACTAGAGGGTAGATGGGTGTGTAGTTCATATATCTATGCAAACGTATACTTGCTTTTCCTTTCCTCTCCCTGGCTAGGTATTTCCCAATATGTACAGAAGGTTCACTCTGTCAAGACACCCAAATAAAAAGCTACTCTCGTACCCAGCGATAAGGCACAATCTAGCTTGCAGTACTGCAAAGTATTAGAACTTGAATCGAAGGAGTGAACCAGACATAGGACTAGCAGAGCTCTAGCGTAGAACTCAACCGGTTCTTGAAGTAAAGGATGACGAAGTCACAGGAATAGACGCCCGGCTGTAACTTTCACGTAACTAAAAGCATGTTGCTTATTATCAACACAGAATACTAAACGACAGAAGCATGACTCCGCAAAAAAAATTAAACAAATAGCGACTCTTGCTACAACGCAATAAACTTCAATTCAGCCCGCGTAGCGCTGCATACCTACCAGTCATATTCACCTACAGAGCGCCTCTCTTTCTATCGCATAGCTCTTATCTCTTCTGACGCATCACGTGTCACGTGCACGTGTAATTTATTATTATTTTATTTACACTGCCAACCTTTCTCACTCAGCTATTTAACTCCATCTAAAGGTTGACTGGAAGAGATCGTTTTTAGCGATAATTCCGCCCATTGTACTTTAGTTTTTAAGTTGTTTTCTTGTACCTACTGATTATTTTTGTTTGGCATTCAATAAAGTATTGTGTATTGTATTGTGCAACGTTAGGGTTGATACTTATGTTGTGATGAATTATCAATCTGAATAGGTATTTAGTTCAAGTTATGTATCTCTCTACTGTCCATTACTATTATCCTCATTCTGTGAACAATAACTTTTCAAACAGTATACCTACCTAGTATTAACACAGAAGACTTAATAATTCAAGTAGTATTAGGTATTAGCTACAACTATATATAATTTTTATTTATATTTATAATTTAATTTTCAAACTAAGTAGATAATATAGGTACTGTCTAAGAACCTAAATGGATCTGTTAACACTAGACAAGAAACGGCCACAGCTATCTAGTCCGGGGGCCGTCAGCCGAAAATCATGTTACTTCATAATTAGTGCAAGCTAAATTCATCATCAAATCAAATCATTTATTGCGAGAATATAGTACATAATGGTGACAAAATTATAAAAATAAGTCCTTACATTCTACCATGACAATGGTGTGCAATAACATGTCTAATTAATTATTTTAAATTACATTAGATCTCATATACAAACAAATTATCATTATTAAATTAATCGAAATCGAAATCGAATTAAATCGAATCTAACGCGCTTTAGTATAAGTAGCAGTGGAAAGCGTGCGTCACGGGCGGCGCGCGGTAACCCATTGCACTCTGCACGACCCGCCGGCGGTGTCCGGCTATGTACTTGTAGCTTCGAACCTACAGTGCGGAGTGCGCTAGGCCTGCCATCAAGTAAACTACTTGCTAGAATCGTCACTCGATAACAATTAAAAAAATGCTTAGCCGAAAAAAATATGATGAAATGGAAATGCTAGAATGTTGCATGTAGAAAAAATAAATCTAAATACCACGTTATGCGCTTTTTGAGGTTAGGTCGGCATTGCATGCTAATAAATGGATTTAGAATGCATTGTCATCGAGTTGCGAGCTACCCTGAAAGTTTCAGCTGGTTAGCCAATCGGAATGTGATCGAAATTTAAGTTGCAAGATCCCATGCGGAACGACAGACAGACAAAAAAGAAAGTGACTTAAAAAAAACGTGGTAAAAAACACATACCTGGCAACACTAACGCCATCTACATAAATCCCAGCCACACACAAAACCATGGGTTTGGTGGACACATCGTCTTTTTCCAAAATCTTTCTCAAAATTGGTCTTTCGGCATTGTACAACTCTTTGTCATATCTGTACTTTAATTGATCTATGACATTTCTAGCAGTACATATTTTGCCTAATCTGTTTATGAGTTTGATTTCGTATGAAATTAGTTTCCATAGTATTAACTTTAGGTGAATATCCATCCATCCATCTGGAATTAATTTCTTATCAGTCCCTTCTGTGAAAAGCTGTTTTATTTCTTCTATGGTCATCTTTTCTTCTGTCAAATCATTTCTTTCTCCGACAAACTCAAAGTCGAGTATGTTTTCTAAATTGAAATTCAAAATGTATGGATCTACAATTTGATTTTTTTCATTCTCGCCCTTCGTTAAATCTTTTAGAGTATACTTTTTGATTTTCTTATAATCTCGTTTAAAAATCGAAGTAATATTACTTTCTGCTCTTTTGTCTTCATCTTTGTTAAAATTTATTAAAGCTTTAGGCATACTTTTGTATGGAGTTTCAAATTTCTTTCGTTTTTTAGCTCTAGGACAAGAAAGTATGGGACTTCCTGATCTTTTATTTGGTTTAGGAGTGTCTTTAAAATCTTGTGTACATAGATTTACCTCCAAATTGTTTAGTACTTGTGTATTTAATATACCATCAATATTAATTGCGTTGTCATTCTTTGAACTTAAATCTTTACCATTGTTCAGTTTGGTCTCTAACCTTGCAGTACCGTTATTGCCATCAGGTAAAGTAATATCGTCAAATAGCTTTTTGGATTTGATAAGATTGTCTTCAGAAACTTTAATGTTTACATTGTTACCGTTCTTAAACCCATACATATCTTTTCTATTACTTTTAGATTCCATATTTTCAAGAGTATTGTCATTAGGAAGTACATTGTCTCTGTTGCTAATATTTATATCGTTTTCCGAGTCTATATCAAGCATAAGTTGTCTGCTTTTAGCTAACGCTTGCTCTGATGCAGTAACTTTCTTATTTTTTGCCGTTTGAAATCCTCCAAACGATGGAATTGGAAAACTATCAATATCTTCAAAAAGTTTCTTCGTCTTTTCCAAAGCTTTTTTTGATATATCTACTTCTTTATTATTTCCGGTTTGAAACCCTCTAAAAATATCTTCTTTCGGTTTAGATTTTAATGGATTATGTTCGGTAATGGGGATGTCTTCTATGTCATCAAATATTTTCTTACATTTCGCTAAAGCTTCAGCTGAAATATCAACATTTTTATTGCTTGCAGTTTTGAATCCAACAAAATTATTTCTAGAGTACTCTTTAGCATTTAAGTCATCAAACAACTTTTTACTAGCAGTAACTGCTTTCTTACTAACTTCAACAGGTTTCTTATCAGCTGTTTGAAAACCTTTAAATCCAATATTTGGTATACTATTAGTAACTTTTTCAGGTACTTCTTCAACTTTATCAATATTTTGAAATATTATTTTACTTTTAGCTAATGCAGCTGCAGAAACACTGACAGGCTTTTTGCTTGCTGTTTGGAAACCTTCGAATATTTGATTTATATCTTTACTGTCTTCAGCGTAAGGTAATATTTTGTGATCAACATTGGCTACATCCAAACCATCAAATATTTTTTTGCTTTTCATTAATGCTTCTGCACATATCTTTACTTCATTGTTATTGGCAGTTTTAAAACCTGCAAACACTGCGCTTGGATTTTTCTCTTGAAATTCAGGTATATCTTTTGATATTCTAACAATTTCAGTTGTGTCATAATCTTGAAATAATTTTTTGCTTTTTGTCAATGCTTGCTCGGATATTGTGACGTTCTTGTTACTTGCAGTTCTAAATCCTCTGAACCGATCTTTATCTTCACTTTTAGATTGTGTAGGAAGTTCTTTATCAATATCTTTGAATACATTTTTAGATTTTGACAAAGCATCATCTGATAGTTTAATATCTTTATTATTGGCTGTTTTAAAACCTATAAATTCAGATCCACTTGTTGATAGATGACTAGCATTTTCAGTACTTGCTATATGAGATTTTCTCTTGTCAAGATCTTTAAATATATCTTTAGATTTAGACAATGCTTCATCAGATATTTTGATTTCTCTATTATTAGCTGTTTTGAATCCTACAAACACTACCTTGCTAGTTGATGGTTGGTTAATATCTTTTATAGTTTCTACTTCAAGTTTTGCATCACTTCGGTCAACGTTTTCTGCAGATTTCTCATCTTCCATCTTAATGTCTTGAAACAATTTTCTTGTTTTTGCAAACGCTTCAGCTGATATACTTACATTTTTATTACTAGCTGTTTTAAAGCTATTTACATTTCCTGGCGCTATCGAGGCGTTTTTAAATAAGGAAGAAACATATTTTGCTTTAAGTCTTACAACAGCATCTATTCCATTATTTTGTTCTTCTTGTTCTACATCAATATCTTGAAAAATGGATTTAGTTTTTGCCAAAGCTTCATTTGATATTTTGATAGGTTTATTATTAGCTGTTTTAAAGCCTTCAAAAGCAACATTGTCATTATCAATAGTTTTAGACACTTTTTCTTCAAGTGACATTTCAATGTTCTCAAACTCTTGTAATAGAAGTTCGTCATTTATTTTGTCATCAATAATGTTTTCTTCAAAGATATCAGGTTTATTGTTAATCCCATTAGAGTGCTCTTCTACATTAGCCATATAGCTCCCTTTCGTGTCAGTTTTCTCTAATGAGGTCTTTGTTACAATAGCAACATCTTTATTTACTTCAATGGCATCAAAGTTTTCGTTCAAATCAATATCCTTGAATACTTTTTGGCATTTTTGGAAAGCTATATCAGACATTCCAATTTTCTTACAGCTTGCAGTCACAAATCCCATAAAGATTTGTTTTTCTGGAGGACCTAGGGTATCACCATGTACACTTCTTGTAGATTCTTTTGTTTGAACTTTTTCACATTCTTCTTGACATTTTTCTTCTTCAGAAGCTTTTTTTAAACTATCATTGCTGTTAACTAGATCTGCTTTAAATTCGTCTGCTATTTTTTTAACAGTTTCATTTACAGGCACTACTACTGCTGTAGTAGCAGGAAAATTAATGATCTTTTCGTGTTTAGGGTTGTCACATTTCTCCACCAACTCTGTCAAACTGAAGTTTTCAACAGTTCTGTCATCATTTTCAAGAATGCTTCTAGCTTTATCAAAAGAATCTGTACTTATTTGTATAGACTTGTTGCTAGCTGTTTGGAACCCTACATACATAGATTTTTCTAAAACTCCATAAGATAGATCATATAATGATGTGTCTATTGCGCAAGTCAGAGGCAAATCTCGCATTTCTTTGTGAATGTAATCATTTTCTTCATCACTACTGAAAAGGATTTCGTCTTTTAAACTTTCATTACGTTTTTCTGCTACGTGTTTGATGTCATGTATTGCAACAACATCATCTGATATCTGTTTTACATTTGGCGGTTTTACATCTTGTGAATTGACTTGCAGTTCATCTCTTTTCAATTCAAGTATTGGACTGTAGTTTCTTTCTATGCCATACATGTTTGTATGAGTGTTCAAACAGAGCTCCTTACCTATAATTTGAGAATTTATCAAATACTTTGCAATTTTAAAGTCTGTGTTCTTTTCTATGAGAGGTAAAGCTATGTTTTCAAAGTTTTCGAATGAATCCAGTGAAACAACTAGTGGGGGAGGTGATTTTGCTTTTCTTTTTAAAGTTTTTATGTTCAAAACTGGACTTGGAGATCTTTGACTGTCTTGTCCTGTGTCGATTTCCATTTCTATGGTATCACTAAATATTTTTTTTATTTCATCAGGCGATCTGATAATTTGGTCATCAATGAATGTTATTGTATCCTCTGCGGCAGTTTTTGACAATTGAGAATGAATGATTGTAGTGTTTTGAGTTTTATTGTTAATTTTGTTTCCAGTTAAGTTTTGATCTTCTTCAATATTACATTGATTGACAGATATGGTATTTCTTTCGGCACTCATTTCTTCACTGCTTTGACTGCTTCTTGTAATACTTGATAGTTCTACTTCTAAATTTGATATTTTATAATTGTTCTCAATAATACTGCTCAAAAATTCTGTGCCTCGCTTATTTTCTTTATTACCAGTGTTTTTCTCTTCAATTTGAGTAAAAGTGGTATTGAATTCTTGGGTCATGCCTGAATGGGTGTCTATTGCTTCTACACCTTCTATTATATTAATCAATTGGGTATCGGAGACACACTGCGTCTCGAATTTGTTTGTATTTGGTTTGGGTACCTGAAAAATAAAGAAAAATTTAATCAAATAATATTGAGCATAATATTGTTGGGTTATATTTTTAACGGGACTGTCAGCATGTTTAAATATAACACAAGACAAGGCAATTCTAAATTTTATGTGGTACAGTAATTGTTTTTGGTGTAAATCTTACCATTATGCGAAAAGCCTGTGTGTTTTATCACTGGAAGAAGATATATTAACAAATAATATTATTATTTTTAAAACCTTTAATTAGTTACAAAAGTAGGTATACTTAAAACAATTTATTTACAAATTAATAGTGATTTATTTATAAAACTTTTTGTAGTATTAGATGCTTACCTCATGATACACCGGTAGTTTATTTACAGTCAAGAAATTTGATTTCTTCAACATATTCAAGTCTTTTCTCTCACTTTGAACGACTTTGAAACAATCGGCCATTTGTATTGCTTTCATTTGAGAATACACTGTTTCTATCACATCTTGAGGTTTGTATGTCGTTTCTGTCGTGTCTAAGACTTTATTGTAGAGAACTGGGGGCTTCTTTAAGCGTTGTTTCTCTAGCAACAGCTCAAAATTATCGACAATGTTTTTCGAGGTATCCATGGCATTGGTTCAATTTAGGATAGAATTACACTTTGAAACTATGACATTTTGTTGAAAACGTAAATGTTTCGCCTTGAGAACTTCTTATAATTACAAATTAACACTGCAATAATTAGTTTTAGAGAATAAGCGGCAAAAAAAACTTTCAGCTACACTTCTTGTTTGTTGACAAGTTGACAATAATTTTTGTTGTCATTTTGACACTTAAATTTTGACAGCTTAAAGATGTGTTCAAATCGTACACCTTTAAGTTTCTGAGTGAAAGAACAGGACTGGTGAAGTAAATAAATATATGTAATTATGATTCGGTCAAATTATATTTTATAAATAATAAAATATCATAAGCTTAAAGTCAATAACAACAAAACCACGGTCTTAACGTAACATATTTGTTATAAATCATAATAATCATATATAATACACAACCCATTGAGGAATGACACTGTAAGTAGTGTAAGACCTTATGGTCTGATTTTGGTTGTCCTGAGGGCGCGTGTGCGCCGAGGCAATGAAACACTCCCATATAATAATGTAAATTGTATATTGTTACACAGGGTTGCACAGTTACACATTTATGTACACTAAATGTCGAAACAGCACAAACAAAGCACAGTACAATGAAATATCGCGGGAGAGAGATAACTTCTCTTGTGTGCCGTGAGAGCCGGGCGGCGGGAATCCTCCATATTGGAGTTCCCGGATTAGCGCCTGTGATTGGCCGCTTTACAATTTGGCCAATCACGGCGAGTTCCGGTGTAGTGGTGGCGGTGTTGCCGCCACACCACCCCCCCACGGTGTAAAATGACCCCACGGTAAAAACTATAAAATACAAATAAAAATTAAAAGTTGAAAAATACTGTGGCGTTAGACATCGACGGGTAATTTAAAACGGACATGGCGTCCTGAACGTGATATGTAGTTTTTCGGGGGTGAGGGAGTGGGAGTACCGTTGACTGGCTTTGGAGTAGGAACGGGAGATGGAGATGAAGTAGGACGAGGGATAGGGCAAGGTAATGATGATGGAGCAGAGTAAGGACTGGACTGTGGTGCCTGTTCTATAAAAGCTGGCTTCACACGATCAAGGCTTACTTGCACGTCTCTGTTGCCCACTGTGATGGTGATCGTTTTGTCGTTCCTGGCAATGACCTTGTGTGGGCCAGTATATGGCGGCTTGAGTGAGGTCTTCACCGTATCGTCCCGTAGAAAAACGTGGGTGGCACTGGGTAGTTCCTTGTAGACGAAAACATGACGTTCCGAGTGTCGCGAAGCTGGCGCTGGTTTTAAATCAGCCATGTGGCTGCGCAATGCTGTTGCGAAGTTGTGCACGTCTTCGATTTTGTGTGTCGTCGAAGGAGCTACAAATTCCCCTGGATCACGTCGGGGTCACCAATATGGTCTGATTTTGGTTGTCCTGAGGGCGCGTGTGCGCCGAGGCAATGAAACACTCCCATATAATAATGTAAATTGTATATTGTTACACAGGGTTGCACAGTTACACATTTATGTACACTAAATGTCGAAACAGCACAAACAAAGCACAGTACAATGAAATATCGCGGGAGAGAGATAACTTCTCTTGTGTGCCGTGAGAGCCGGGCGGCGGGAATCCTCCATATTGGAGTTCCCGGATTAGCGCCTGTGATTGGCCGCTTTACAATTTGGCCAATCACGGCGAGTTCCGGTGTAGTGGTGGCGGTGTTGCCGCCACAACCTCAATGACACAACCAAACAAACTCCGAACGCACACAAAAAAAATGAAAAAATATATTCGTTCATAAATTTGATTGAATGAAATAAAACATTTTTGTAAATAAAAAAAAATAATTCTTATATATAGCTTCGTGTATCTATCTCGCGTAAATTGTCACATTTATTATATTGTTGCGATAATTATTATTCAATGCAGAAAAACTAATTTGATATTCCACAAACTGAAACTTCAAATTGTGCATTGTTAATTAATTTCAGAACGGAAAAAAGCTTTTTGACGATTGCACGGATGCATGAGCATTTTCTGGAAAAAAGCCCATAAATATTTGTGTTTACTATCAAAACATACGAAAATATAACAACAATTGTTCCTATTTGACCAAACTTTCTAAAATGGTAAGTTCAACTACATAAATTGCGTAAAATCTCGTAATTTTGTGTCAAAAAATGGCGGTAAACGATGAGGTTATGATTTTTTCCAGTCGCACACAATTTTACTGGTCCAGCCTGGCCCAAGGCCTGAAACTAGGACATATTCGGACTACGAAAGTGTTAACGATTGTATGGAAGGCGTCTGCAAGATTTATGAAGAACACTTGAAGAGGCGGAATCCTAATACGCCAACGATCACCTATGACATTTCACAGTTGTTCGATTTCGTTGATCAGGTACATTATTTAGATATCTTAGACCACCATTATTTGCTTTGTAGCGTTTTGTTCAAGTTTCTGTTAAAATTATATGAAGTCTGAATCGTCCCACTGCCGGGCAATGGCCACCCAATGGTTCTATAACGTTGACGGGTTTTTCAGTTGTCCAGTATTTCATATTATACCATTCATCCTACCATTTCCAAATTTCCATCGAAGTTTGTCTTAATTACCGACTTATTCATGAGTCACCCATTTCAATACAAATGCTAGGACACAAGCCTTTTCTATAAAATAATGAAGCTATTGCCCTCAACTATGCATGTGAGATTTGATATATGTGTATTCAGTTTGCACTTAAGTTATATACATATAAAACAGTGTAAAGAGGTTTGGAGCGAATCATCCCACAGTGGGATCATCAAAACTTGACACCACAGCATAAACTTCAAGTGGGTCCATCAACAAAATCTGGATGTCAATTTATCATGATCATCACTTAACTAATCTGACGTCTTTAAAACCTATTAATACTAACATTTATGTTCGTTTCAGCTCGCAGACCTCAGTTGTTTAGTATACCAAAAATCAACAAACACATATGCACCGTACAACAAAGATTGGATTAAAGAGAAGATCTATGTGTTGTTACGTCAAGCAGCTGGCCAGAGTGATGTTTGAAACTTATTTAGGTTTACATTATGCAGTCTATTACGACACCTTGACATTAGAACAATAATATAGAGCGACAAGAATACGCATGAACATAGATGACGTTTTGCCACTCTTAACATCATAGTAACTTCGGGACTTTTTGACCAATGATTTTGCTGTACACAATTAAAATTACTTACTTTTTAATTAACTACAATTACTCCCTTTTAAGTATAAGACTAAAATGTTTTATAACATGCTTCGTCACACAACATACTTTGAAAAGTCATGTCAGACAGTGACAAAATAGTTTTTTTTTTAATTAGGATGTGATTTGATATGTTCATGCAGATTCTTGTCGAAAGTAAAGCAAGAAAACAGTACTAGTTTGTTTTAGCTATATCAATTTTGATTTGTAAATTCGTACAGATTCTCCGTCACACTATCACTGGCCAAATTCTTAATACGCAAACAACATCTCTATAATGTTTATGAAACTAGCGTGAAACGGACATTGGCAGAATTGTGACAATAAGACAGAAGCCATTAAAAACGAAGTCAAGTCATGCAAACTAAAATTTCTGTCGGTGATGTTGACACAGGCATACAAAAAATCTTGTACAGAGTTACAAGACATATCTGACCAACCAACATAAGACCTAATAATATTGTTACCTATGTCTATATGTCTCTGAAGCGCCAATAGTATATCGTGTTGAGTTTAGATTAGGGTATAGATTCACTACGACAAAGTCTTATGATATATTGTTCCATTGAGTTTATCTCAACTTGTACTTTCGTATTTTGGTATAAATTAATGAGATTAATTATATTTTTTTGCTTAAATTAACAATAATTAAACTATCTCATAAGTCATAGTGAAGCTATACCTTAATTTGAGCTCAACATGATATACAATTGGCGCTTGACGGATATATGAGTAGGCTGTTCTACTTCAACATCAACTTTTCAATGGTGGCCTTTCTGGAGACCAAAATTTTGCATCCAAAAGAATGCATCGATAGACCTTTGATGTAGAAGATTTTGTCAGAGTATTTTCATTAATTGTGTATCCAAGCTGAATATTGCGGCTACACTACTTATAGGGTATCTTAACAGTAGAACTGTCACTAAACGGCACTATACTATACACATGATAATAGGGAATATGCATGTGCTGTCCAAAAACCTGAAAATTACTTTTTACGAAAGAAATCATGTAAACATTTAGTAGTGACATATATTTTGGAGAAATGGAACGTAATCGCAAAACGCTTGAGTACGTGCAACCACGTTTTGACGTCACGCGCCTCGCTGCTAATTGGTAAATTTTTGACATAGACCCCGCCTTATTGCACACACACATGTAGGATGGACCAATGAGGAGATCCTAGGTCCCCACCTTTTGACGTCACACGAAAATGGCGCGTTTATATTGATTTAAATTGATTCAAATTTTAATTTAATTATTTTATTGACGAATGATGCCATAATTTTTTTTTTATTAATAGTGTTCAATAATAAATCGATTCATGCATTAAAAACGTGCATATTCCCTTTACAGACACTTTGTTATACTCGCTTCAAAAATGTACAAAGTATGTTGATTCTTCGTTCTATGCATTGTTCTAACACCTGCTCATTAATTTAAAACACTCATTACCGTCGAAGCTGGCAACTGTTTTCAATTTGTACTATTAGACTTGACACAATTTCAAATTTTGTTGATTTTTATAAGCATTTTTTTTAATCATTAACTCATGTAAGATACATATAATTTTAACAATGAAAGAACAGCAGGGTGATCATGTATCTTGTATTTCAATCAATTTCAATAAGAATCCAGTTTCAATTATAGTTTTGCGATCACATAACTATTTGTTGCAATCAAACGTCAACGAAAGCTCCATTGAAATAAAAATAAGTTTTGACAATCAAAGTTTATATTGATATGAACATTTCCTGTAAAATTGCGATAATTATGGTTTCAATCTAATGACAGAACCAATACCGGGTTCAAAAATTCGCGGGTTTTCTGTTTCAATCAAAACTATAGACAAAAGAGCCGTATTACACACTAAAATTAAATTGATAGGGCGTATACGTAACGATTCATAGCACAATCTCGCTTTGTAAATTGGCCGGGTTAACTCGGGTAAGCTGCAACTTCACCTTGAAAGGCATCGATAGAAGCACATTGAAATCGTGACAAAAAATTGCATGATCGCATTTTATCGATTGAATTAAATTTCTATTGCACTTGGTTCGCAACATGTGACGAAATGATCGCCTTGACGTGTCATTTGTATCTATTAAATGTGTTGAAAAATTTGTGAGCAATAAAATATATAAGATACATTATAAATAATAAATTTACGGGTCGCACAGTGCGAGGCGCGACCTGTTCGCGAGCGTTCCGCACTCGCCTTGAAAAAGACCACCGGGTGTGGTTGAAACTATAGTTGGACTGCTCCAACATAAACGTGTCACCCGTAAATTATTAACTAGCGACCCGCCCCGGCTTCGCACGGAAGGTTTATATGCATGTATTATCCATATAGAACTTCCTCTTGAATCACTCTGTCTATTGATGAAGACCGCATTCAAATCCTTTGCGTAGCTAAAGATCTAAGTATTAGACATGCGCAAAACAGTGCATTGAAAAGTAATGTGATATGGCATCACATTTCGTACCGAGTAATATTTCATTACTTCATCACCCCAAACATCACCTGAGATGGTCGCGTCGGACGCACTATCTATCACTTGTGTGATATTGTAATGGAATGCTCGAATGCAATAGCAAGTGATAGTTATAGCGCATATACATGAGATAGCGAGTTACTTATATTTTTTGTGACTGGAGCGAGTACATCAAATCAAAATAACAATATCGTTTTGAGCGAGAGGTTCAAAACATTCAAATATTACGGGCGGGGGCGGTGCCAAAATAACCTATTGTCGCCTTAATTTTCTAGTAATACGGTTTTAAATGGAAGTTCAATCAAGTGGCAGGCAGGGCGCACGTGCGATGAAGCTCGCTTCCTCTCTCTCAGACGCGCGCGCGAATAGTGTCAGTGAGGCATAGACTCGATAGACATAATGCAATGAACAGAACAGTGCACTGTGTGATGGTATGGTGTGATGTGTAATGTTTAATTTAGTCGAGTAATATGTAATGCTACAGTACTCGATCGGGTAATATTACGCGTAATGCATCAATCGCATTACTTACACATGTATAGCATACAGACGTTTTGAACGTCACTAATATAAGCAAAGCTGTGCACCCCACGTCGAGGTACGCCATTGTTATAAGTTTTCGTCGGCTCAAGCCGACTTCGGCGTAGAGTGCACTTTTTTGTTTGTCGAGTATAGACAACATTGCTGCTCAAAGGGTTAATGTTTCCCTGATTTCAAATAAGTAAAATTATATTGCTCGGGCAGGGATCGAAGCTGCGTCTTCGGAATACCGTTCCGATGCCTTAACCACTGGGCCACCAAGCCAGCTGCTCGAGCAACCAATTTCTTCTATCCTTCTTATATCGTCTTACGGGGAAGATTTTCGCCTAGCATGCGCTAATGCACTCAATATCGAAAATTTTATGTTTCTCTGATTCAGTTCTTTATTATTAAATAATGTATGATTGTTTAGCAAATCATCAACGTTCCTACTACTGGGAAACAGCGCCTGTACTCTGAAAAATTTATTACGATCTTCGTTCTATCGGATGAAAGGGACAGCGCTATGCAACAGGCATAAGTGTCTTTTTTATTACGCGCGAACGAACGAACGAAACCAACTCGGAGTTGGCCTCCTGACCTCTCATAGGAAGTTTTCTAATGTATTATTATAACTATTAAGAGAAAATGACTGGTGCGATTATTTTTTCTACCAAAATGAAGCTTGGGAATTATGTATGTAAGAAATATTGGGATATGGTATTAGTGCAACAGTCTAAATGAATGTATTTCAGTAGGTTCTTTATTTTTTTATTTGTTTTAGAACCAACAGCACAAGAAAATAATAACAATCCATATTAAGCTACTCATACTGCCAATAACAGGTTCACGCTTTTTATACATTTTATTAAAGTTGCTATGTATAAATAAGTAATTTCTGTTTCACAAATTCTTGGAGAAAATGTAACTTATCCGAGTTATCTGACAGATATTTTTTTCAATTTATTGGCAACTTGATACAAAGCCCTTAATGCCTAAGTTAACTAAAAATAAATTTAATAATTTTCCTACAGAACTAACAATAAGTTTATAGATGATGTTCTAATGTTGCAAGTTATAAATTTAAAGACGTGTTGCCATTTAAGAAACGACAATGCCAAAAAAATACAAAAGAAATAAAAAAGTTGAAAAGTCTTACAAAATGTCTATTGTTTGATATTTTTGTTTTTTTCTGATTGACCTAAAAATTGAAGAATATGTTTTGTTTGCTTCCAAAAGCGTTTATTTTTTTCTTATTCTCGTATCGTTAACTCTAGATTTAAGATACATTAAGTACCTTTATGTAAAATAAAGATTTTCAAATTAATTCTGTGATTTTATTGGTATTTTTATTATAAGAATTTATCATGAAGTCCAAGCCCAGAAAAGAAATGCGAAAACTGACTCCTCTACCAGGGCTTCGGAAATACGCCCGCTAGAGATGATAGCACCCTGCGGGATGTCTCTTTTTAAATCTTTTATAATGTCCAAAAATATAACAATGAAGTATAAATTATAATTAACATAACACAATGTCAAATTAGAAGCCCGTGTGAGATGTCCCGTAGTACTTACTTATCAGTAACATGAAAATATGAGATCTATAAATAGATATAAATACAGTAGCAGTTGGAGTGACGAGACCAGACCAGTCCCCACAAGCAGCACCCGCTCACGATTATGACTTGTGGACCAGCCATTTATTTGGTGTAGGTACGTGGTGGTACTTAAATAAAATATTTAAAATACGTCCCGATGTCCCCTTACTCTGTTTCCGTTGATATAGTAAACTTTATATGGGAAAACTACTTTCTGGCGCTTCGCTCGCTCGGCTCGCGCTGTGTGGTCACAGTCCTAACATAACCTAACCTAGTGGCTGTATGTCCGTAAAGGGGACAATGGTACGAAAATTTAATGACGTCCTGTGGTCCCCGTAGCGGGGACAACGGGCCTAAACTATTTATTTTCTTTCGCTTGTTGATAGGTGCATCTCTTTTGAACGTCTTGGAGTGAAAAGAAAACCACGCTATAAAACTATCTGACCACTTATTTGTGGATTGAATAATCAGACCTAATCCTAAATAATTATAAAGTTTTTAGACAGCCTCTGTGGTGTGATAGGCGAGTCAGCTCATACACCTCGGAGGTTCGGGTTCGATTCCCGCTACGGCTATAGGACAAATTTTTGTACCCAGAAAATTAAGTATATGGTTTGCTTCTCGTGTCCTTGTGGGACCATGGTCCTCGTAGTTCCTCTAGAAAAATACCATCTTAGGGGCCAGGCTTTTTGTAATCGTTGGGCGTATCTTAGGAAAATAAAATAGCCAAAAACACATTTTTCAAGTTTATTTAACAAAAAATTTAATTTACACTTAAGGCCAATCAGTGCGTTCTTTTAGAACAATAAATAGGTACTTATATACGTACCTACAAATCCAAATCAATAGTGGAGACACTAAAAACCGGTTTACAATTATTCCTTTACCACTTTTAACAAAATGTATTTAATCTCTAATGTTCATAAAACCAATGAATTGTGTGATTAGGCGCTGCGCAAACGTGGACAATTTGTTACCGAACGGCACACCTCACAGGAAACCGTAGTCTGTGTCAGGTTGCGGCAAGCCGATACTTTGTAACCGAACGGCACACCTCACGGGAAACCGTACTTGCTGTGTCTGGTTGCGGCAATCGGATACTTTGTTACCGAACAGCACACCTCACAGGAATCCGTAGTCTGTGTCAGATTGCGGCAATCCGATGCTTTGTAACCGAACGGCACACCTCACAGGAAACCGTAGTAGCTGTGTCAAGTTGCGGCAATTGGATACTTTGTTACCGAACGGCACACCTCACAGGAAACCGTAGTCTTTCAGGTTGCGGCAATCCGATAATTTGTAACCGAACGGCACACCTCACGGAAAACCGTAGTCTGTGTCAGGTTGCGGCAATCCGATACTTTGTAACCGAACGGCAACCCTCACGGGAAACCGTAGTCTGTGTCAGGTTGCGGCAATCCGATACTTTGTAACCGAACGGCACACCTCACGGGAAACCGTAGTCTGTGTCAGGTTGCGGCAATCCGATACTTTGTAACCGAACGGCACACCTCACAGGAAACCGTAGTCTGTGTCAGGTTGTGGCAATCCGATACTTTGTAACCGAACGGCACACCTCACAGGAAACCGTAGTCTGTGTCAGGTTGCGGCAATCCGACACTTTGTTACCGAACGGCACACCTCACAGGAAACCGTAGTCTGTGTCAGGTTGTGGCAATCCGATACTTTGTAACCGAACGGCACACCTCACAGGAAACCGTAGTCTGTGTCAGGTTGTGGCAATCCGATACTTTGTAACCGAACGGCACACCTCACAGGAAACCGTAGTCTGTGTCAGGTTGCGGCAATCCGATACTTTGTTACCGAACGGCACACCTCACAGGTAACCGTATAGCTAAGCCGGTAGGACACCGATTGCAGTACAATTGTAAGGAAATTTGTTAATGTTGATGCGACGAGTAAGTGTCAAGTGGATGTAACTGGACACAAAAAGTGTCTACGTTTGTGCAGCGAGTGGCTGATTTCACACTGGGCCTTAATTCACTATGGAAACTTGGAGATTCCTTGCTTCGAGGTCACGTCGATTCCTTCATTAATAAACGACATCTGCGAAATTTGTATTCTGTGTGACGTGTCATAGAGAATCATATATATGAATATATGAATGCGTCATAGAGATGTCGTTTATTAATGATGGAATAGACGTCGAAGCAAGGAATCGCCAAGTTGTCATAGTGAATAGGGGATCGGACAGTAATCGAGAAAAAATCTTAAATGTAGTCAGAACGAATATTCATCGAAACAGAAATATCAGTCAATCAATATTTTTATGAAATAATAATGATTTATATTTTTAAATCAATAAATAAAATCTAATAATGCTGACAATTTTAATCTGTTCTTCATCTCAAACGAAACAACAATCACAGCGCATGACGTCATTTGAAGGTAAATGCCGTGAGTCAAGCTTGTGTTTATTTTACGTTTTTGCTTTTCATAAAATGTACCTATTAGATGCTAATTTTTTCATTCCATTACTACAATATAGTCCCCAAACTTCACAAAACGTATTTAAATCTCTTTGCAAGTTTTATTTCGAAGAGTTTGTCGTTTTCTACCTTCATATGACGTCACAAGTTTTAATAATAATAAAAAAAATATTGCGGACATTTGCTCATAGTGTTAGTAATTATTCTTAAAATAAATTTTGGGAAAAATTATTACGCGAGCCCAGCGGTTTGAGCACTGGGTCGATAGATGTAAGTGTACCTAGTGCTCAACAAATGGATTATCCATTTTTCCTGATAATACTCTCAGAACTATTGGGGCTTCCGCGCAACCTGCTCATCATCGAAGCGGCTCTTTTTCTTATTCTTCTTTTTAGTTTTGAGGTGACCTTTTACGCGGCAATATTTGAAACATATTTAAACATAGTTTTAGGTACTTTTAGAGCGTTATTTAATGAAAATAATATTTTTCATGGCTATATATATTCATTATAGTTAATTTGAAACACTTTTTGTTGTCCGATCCCCTATTGGGGACCTGGTTATACAAAAATATTCAGTGGTAGCTTGTATGCGACACAACACACAAAAGTGTCTACGTTTGCGCAGCGCCTAAATGATTACGATTGGATAAAAAGAGTAGAGTTTCTTAGTTATGTGCGGATTTAACACTCGCTCAAACAACGGTGAAGGAAAACACCGAGAGGAAAACTGCATGTCTAAGAATTAATTACAAAAATTCTTAGGACACGTGACATCGACCAATCCGCACTGGGCCAGCGAGGATTATGGATTATACTATATGAAAGAAGCTCCGCGTACCACCAGTGAAAACGTGATGGGCTGATGATGATGAATAAGGGCAGAGACAGTGGTTTAGTAAGATGATATGATCATGCCCTTTTCTACTTCATCGGCCTTTTCCTTGCTCGCGAGCATTTCAATCAGCTTTAAACCGAACCAGTACGCAGTTCCTGGACCCTAGGAACAACACAACATCATGATTAGCCCTGAAAACAACACAATTTTAAAGTATAACATGCGATCTTCTTTATATCTCAACACAAAACAATACTATAACATGCAATCTTCTTTATATCTCAACACAAAACAATACTATATCATGCGATCTTCTTTATACCTCAACACAAAACAATACTATAACATGCGATCTTTATATCTCAACACAAAACAATACTATAACATGCGATCTTCTTTATATCTCAACACAAAACAATACTATAACATGCGATCTTCTTTATATCTCAACACAAAACAATACTATAACATGCGATCTTCTTTATATTTCAACACAAAACAATACTATATCATGCGGTCTTCTTTATATCTCAACACAAAACAATACTATAACATGCGATCTTCTTTATATCTCAACACAAAACAATACTATAACATGCGATCTCCTTTATATCTCAACACAAAACAATACTATATCATGCGATCTTCTTTATATCTCAACACAAAACAATACTATATCATGCGATCTTCTTTATACCTCAACACAAAACAATACTATAACATGCGATCTTCTTTATATCTCAACACAAAACAATACTATAACATGCGATCTTCTTTATATCTCAACACAAAACAATACTATAACATGCGATCTTCTTTATATCTCAACACAAAACAATACTATGACATGCGATCTCCTTTATATCTCAACACAAAACTATACTATAACATGCGATCTTCTTTATATCTCAACACAAAACTATACTAAAACATGCGATCTCCTTTATATCTCAACACAAAACTATACTATAACATGCGTTCTTCTTTATATCTCAACACAAAACAATACTATATCATGCGATCTTCTTTATATCTCAACACAAAACTATACTACAACATGCGATCTCCTTTATATCTCAACACAAAACAATACTATATCATGCGATCTTCTTTATATCTCAACACAAAACTATACTACAACATGCGATCTCCTTTATATCTCAACACAAAAGAATACTATAACATGCAATCTTCTCTATCTCTAATTATCACCCTGGATACAACATAATACAAAACTATTTTATTTATGTAACTGAATGACGAGACGAGCTGGACGTTTGCCTGATGGTAAGCAACACGCCTGCCCATAACAATAACAGCACCACCCAGAACTTTGTTTTGCAAAATCCTGCGCGGCGCTACACTGCGCTCGTCACCCTGAGACAATAAGCTCTTGAGTCTCATAATGCCCAGTAATTTCGCTGGCCACAATGCCCTTCAAACCGGAACACAGTAATGCTTCCGCAATGCTTGGAGGCAGAATAATTGGCAAAGCTGTAGTAGATACCACTAGGTACCCAGACGGCCTCCCGCGTACGAGAAACCTACCACGAGTAATGTCCACAAAGAACCAAGTAACGGTTGAAATCTTACCCTGCTGGTGACCACCTTGCCGTCCACAACTACCCTTTCACCTTCCACGTATGTGTAGTCCTCCTAAAAATATTAATTAAAAATCTCTTTATTCAGTTTTCGCATCACAGACGCACTTATGAACGTCAATTATTACAATGACTCTACCACCTAATCCGAAGAAGAACCACTACTCAGAAGATACGGCAAGAAACTGCCAGTGGGAGCACGTGCGACTTTCGATCTGACGCACCCGGGTTCGAATCCCGCTGGCCCCGCACCACTGACTCTCATAAGTTATGTGTGGGAGGAAACCGGTATGTCCAAGAATTAATCACTAAAATTCAAGGACATGTGACATCCACCAACCCGCACTGGGCCAGCGTGGTGGATTATGTATGGCCCATGCTCTCTCTACGAGGGAAGGCCCGAGTCCCAGCAGTGGGAACGTGATGAGCTGATGATGATGATGATGATGAAACTATTAAAAGGACATACAAACCTTCGGAATTTTGTCCTTCATACTCGGATAAGATGTAACCTTCTTGCCTTTAGCAACTCCGTGTGCTACGAAAGCAGTCGGTGCTATGGAAAAATAAGGATATTTTTTAATGCAACTGAGCATAAGACGAGCAATGTGGCTCAGCTGCCACATATATATCCACAACATACGTTATTACAATAAAATTCCAAAATGTATAACGGAGCTCACAGAGAGTAGATTCAAATTGAGTGTGAAAAATATTCTAATGAAAAAAGCATACTATACAGTTAGTAATTACATAGAAGACAAAGATGCATGGAACATTCCGCTTCTGCCAAGTAACCAACTGGTACATAAGAAAAATAAAATTGTCAAAAACAAACACAAAATATTGTAACAAAAGTTCTAAAAAATATGCCCCTCAGTTTCTTGCCGTATCTTCTGAGTAGTGGTTCTTTTTCCGATACGGTGGTAGTCATTGTAATAATTGACGTTCATAAGTGCGTCTGTAACGACAAAATTGAAATAAAAAACTTTTGAATTTGAATTGAATTGAACATGCTCACACATGGCGCTGACATAATTAAATAAAAAATAAATAAGAAACCGACTTCAATGTATCTTCGTAGTCCAATGTCAATTATCGATGAAATTTATATGGGATCACTTCGTAGCTATACTTAACCCAACGCAAAATGAATTTTCCAAATCGGTTCATAAATGACGGAGTTCTGAGATAGCAAAAATAAAAAAATCAAATAAAACAAATACAATCGAACAGAGAACCTTCTCGTTATTTAAAGTCGGTAAATGAAGTAGCATAAACTTTATTAACCGACAACCGGCGTTCTGTCGGACAGCTGTCCCCGGGACAATAGCACTTGGCTCAGATTCAGATTCCGTAACTTCTTCATAAATAAAGTCGATTCTATTTAGAAATCAAATCAGTAGCGCAATTAGGACATCACTACTCATGGTTCTATGGTTGGACAATCAATCAATCAATCAATCAAAAGTTCTTTATTCAATTTTGTCGTCACAGACGCACTTATGAACGTCAATTATTACAATGACTACCACCGTATCGGAAAAAGAACCACTACTCAGAAGATACGGCAAGAAACTGAGGGGCATATTTTTTAGAACTTTTGTTACAATATTGTATGTTTGTTTTTGACAATATTATTTTTTTTATGTGCCAGTTGGCTACTTGGCAGAAGCGGACGGAGTATAATAGATGATATATGTACCAGCACAGATGGCAGCGATGATTTTCCCCCCGTATTCGTGTTCCTTCAGTAATTTTCCGACCTCTTCTGACTTGGAGAAACGCTCGGAACCTTCCAAGCCTCCGGGGAGGACTACCTGAAAGAACACAAGACATTTACATAAACAAGGTTTTTCGGAAAGAAAAGTACGACACCGGCTGGGACTTTAACCCGCATCTCAATGTTCCCTCATTGCGGGAAGTGCTCTGCCCAATTGAGCTACGGTGGTCACCAAGTCGAGTTTCGAATTTCTTTTCCGTTATTTCTGGTAGGGTAGGTCCTGGCGGTGGTTCTAACACATCTTATCAAAATCAGTTCAGCCGTTTTTTTATGTCAGGATTTTTTTATTTTATTTAGTTAACTGAAATTCGCTTTTTAGAGCTTTTGTTGCTGTTCGTTGGTTTCCTTCAATGGTTTCTTAAGTGCTAGTCTTCTAAATAATTACTAACTTTTCTGAAAAGTAACAGATATTGACGATTGAAACTTACAGCATCATAGGAAGACTGCTCAGCCAGCGCTGCCTCTAACGACTTGTCGGGTACAAGGGACACCTGCCGCGAGCACAGCACAGGAGCGGTGCCATCCAGACCCGCTAGAGTTACTTTGACCTGTAGGATAGGCTTAGTAATAAATAAATAAGCCTTTTAATCGGATTAGAACTTAAATTTACAGTAATTGCCTAATCATTATAATATGTATATTATTAAATATTATTATAAATATATTTTTTAATTTATTTATTATTATTTATTTATTCACAGCTTAATAACTAGTTATTGTTATTTATGGGCTTCTTTATTGAAACACACAGATAATTAAAAACACAAACAAAAACAAATTAAAAATACTAATAACTAATCTAATCTAATAAACCACTATCAGTGGGCAGCGTTCCCAAAATGCTGGCAGTATTGCCACATTGAATGGCAATGCTTATCCTTTGGCCAAAATATAGGCCAGCATTTTGGTCATGCGTTGCTTCAACAAGAATTATTATTATGTATATTATATTTATACATATATTTATAATTTAATTTGTATTTGTTTCGAAAAACCACCGCCCTTCCAAATTATGTTAGTTCCTTCTGTTCAAAGGTTGTCTGGAAGAGATCGCTTTGAGCGATAAGACCGCCTATTGTATATGTTCATTGTTTCATGTACCTATTTTTAAGGTTTTTAACAATAAAGTCTATCTATCTATTTTATTACTTATACAAACTTGAATTGTATTGAGTTGAATTTTAAATAAATTTGATTTAAAAAAAAAGGGTTAGTATTAAGTGTTATAATAATCCATCACAACAGACCCGATACTACTCTTCTTGATAAAGATAATAAAACAGTATACCTCATCGATAGTGCTATACCTAACACACAACAACATTGCATCCACTCATACCGAAAAGTTAGTAGCTAAGTATAAAGTTTTATCCATAGAGCTCGAAACACAATGGTAAGTAAGGACAGTCAAAACAATACCAATCATCATATCATCCAATGGCGTCATTCCACACACTTTTCACTAGCTTGCAAACCTTACTTTTTTTTTACTTGTTATAGGTTTGCGTTTGACCACTATCTCACCTGATGGTATGCGATGATGTGGTCTAAGATGTAACACGCTGACCTAGAAGATACCTGTTCACACTCGATTTCAAGACCCCCAGGTTGTAGTTGTCAGGAAACACAGACGATATACACAAAGTAATGTTTATTCTTCTGCAGAAAGCGGTTATTTTGAACACTTGTAGAATAGTACGAAAATTTCTATCTATATAAGAATAAGTCTATCTAAATAAGAATAAACTTTATTGTGTGAAACTGTGTACATTTGAGGTCCTAAAATAAATATATAAAGTAACAACAGGCTATCCGTTACGCATGAACAATATGTATAAAACATTACATAGAAACTTAAATGAATTTACATTTACTCAAAGAATACGTTCGGATTGTAATGAATTGTTTATTAACCATTCTTTTAAATTTCTTACCATTTAAAGATTTTAAATGAGATGGCGAATGATTAAAAATCCTTATAGCACTGATAAATGAACTTTTATGATACATGGTGTTATTGATACGAGGGTTATAATATATATATTCATAAATCTTTTCATACACCAATTATCGTTTGGCCTAAAGCCTGCGATACTAGTAAATAAACAGAAATATAAATAATAATAATAATAAAACTTTATTGCGAACGTTTGCTCATAGTGTTAGTAGGTATTCTCAAAAGCTATGTTAGTCCTTAAACTAAATTTTGGGAAAAATTAGCAAAAATTTATTGCGATTAGGAGAAAGCACCGTGTCGATGGATGTGTACCCAGTGTTCAACAATTTACTTCAACCTTATGCCAAATAAGGAGTATTTAAATTGTTCTGTTTGTGCCGACATAGCATTTCAACATTATAATATAATGAGATGCCGACATTAGCCGATGGCCTTTGTGGTGTAGTGGTTAGGCAGGTCGGCTTAAATCTTATACACCAGTGAGGTTTCGGGTTCAATTCCCGTGAGGGGACAAAAGTTTGTGCACTAAAATAAAAGCGCAAGCATTTTGTTTCGTGTCGGGGTTTTGTAGGAGCATGGTCCTCATAGTTCCTGGTTCCCTAGACAGGGAATCCTAGTTAGGGGCCAGGATCTATGTGATTGTTCGTAGTTTCATCTTTTGTTTTATGCAACTGAATGTTGAGAGGAGCAAGTCATTCACCTGATGGTAAGCGCCACGCCAGCCTATAACAATTGCATACCTAATATAATTATGACTATAACTCTGGTGGCGTTCATACACGTTATAAGCAACAAACCTAACTATAGTTGGCCGTCAAATAGTTTGCAGTAAACTTTCTTTCATACTCACTCCACCACGACGGAGCATGTCAACGGTGATGATCGTCTCCATCTCCTCGGAACCTTGAGCCACAATCACGAGGGCAGACTTCATTTTGCTCGGGGCAGGACTGGAATTAAATCATTAGCATAGTTTAAAGATCAATTTGTACTTCTGCTATACTGTAGGCATAGCCATATTACGCTATAATATGACTGTAGGCAAGGCATCTGTATCTGGTCTGAGCCGGTTCAAATATTCACTGAGTCGACTGACTCGCGAACGAAATCCTCTGAATGTATGAAATACTACGACTCTACGACTTTACCTTTTCTTCTTCTGTAGCTCTGCTGCAACGTAAAATTTTCTTGATATTACCCGAGCCTCACGAATAGGACTAACAAGCAGATATGATGAAAATTTCGTGATAGAATTCATAAAAATGTTTTTGAAGGACAAATAAAATTAGGGATGTAAAAAAAATCGATATTTTTACTTTTTTATGAAACATCGATTATTACTGCTAAAAAAACATCGGTTAATTAAAAATCGATTGTTTATGCAGAATGTCACATCCATAAATAAGTGCAAAATTCATTGAGGTGCATTGAGGAATGACACTATAGAGTCCTTGACAGCGTAACACTTTTGGAAAGCAATAGTTTTTTGACAGTATTTTGGAGTGTTCACCATACCTATGAAAAATTCTCCCATTCGCTTGAATGAAAATGTAAATGTTCTGCGTTGCATTGCAGCCACTATAACTTCAAAAGTTCGTAGTTGGTCTGTAAAAGGTAGGACATCTGTACTATTCTGTACCCCAGAGTGAAAGATAAGTACCACGATGATTTACGAATTACAGCATTAATAGGGAATATGCATGTGATGTCGATAGTGGCGGCGGCGCTACAACGCAGAACACGAACGAGATGCGATAGGTACCTACATTTTTTACGGCACGCTTCATAGTGAATGTATAAATACAATACTTAAAGCCTCATAGACAGTCTTCCGAGAAATTCCTTTGCAACAAAATCTATGAAATTCGTGCAATCATTTTAATATTTTGTTGGTAACTAGTTTTTTGTCTAAGATTAAACCAGTCAGATAATAAAAATAATTAAAGTAAATACATAGATGATACGAGGGTGCGTTTTTAAGTTCGCGGAATGGGGGGGAGGGGATAATAATAGGTCATTATCGGGATGGCCACGACTTCAGCCACTCAATATTAGTATAAATACCAAGTTTTATCTTAATTGGATCATTAGTCTCTGAACTATCGTCAAGCAAACAACTCAATCGGGAAGAAAGTGTGAATTATGGAAAAAATCGAGTACCGTGCCGTAATAAAGTTCCTTACCAAGCAAGGAAAGTCAGTTCAAAATATACTGGAAGAGATGGAATCCGTTTATGGGGACTCTTGCCCGGGTAAAACCATGGTTTACAAGTGGCACAGTCTCTTTAAACAAGGCAGGACCTCACTTGAAGATGACCCTCGGCCCGGACGGTCAACCGAGGTGACTACTCCGGAAATCATTAAAAAAGTCGAAAAAATTATATTGGAAGATGCCAGACTAAAGAAGAAACAGCTTGCAGAAATGGTTGGAGTATCGGATACGACAATTTTCAAAATTCTACATGATCATCTTGGCATGACAAAGGTCAGTGCAAGATGGGTGCCAAGAATGCTCACGCCGCCTCAAAAACAACGCCGCGTGGAGTGTTCTCGCACGTTTTTGGACCTCTGTAACGAAGATAAGGATGGACTTTTAAGTCGAATTGTTACTGGAGATGAAACTTGGGTTCATCATTATGAACCTGAGTCGAAATAGGACTCTATGCAGTGGCACAAAAAAGGCACACCACCACCCAAGAAGTTTAAAGTGTCACAATCGGCTGGAAAAATCATGGCAACAGTGTTTTGGGATTCGGAAGGGATCCTGTTGATCGATTATAAAGATAAAGGCGTTTCTATAACCGGACAATACTACGCTTCCATCCTCGAGAGGTTAAAAGAAAGCATTAAAGAAAAAAGGAGGGGAAAATTAACCAAAGGTCCTTCTTCTACACGACAACGCGCCAGTTCACAAGAGCCGTGTTGCTTTGGCTGCCCTGCATAACGTGGGCTTCGATATTTTAGATCATCCACCCTACAGCCCAGACCTGGCTCCCAGTGATTACTACCTCTTTCCAAAACTCAAAAAAGAACTTCGTGGGAAGAAATTTTCTACTGATGAAGAAGTGAAGGACGCGGTTTCAGCCTATTTTTCGGACAAAGACAAAACATTTTTTTATGAAGGTATACATAAGCTAATTGAAAGATCTGAAAAATGTATAAGGGTAGCAGGTGAATATATTGAAAAAGAAAAATAATTTTGTATTTTTATTTACACTTCTTACCCTCCATTTCGCGAACTTAAAAACGCCCCCTCGTACATTAATACAATAAACTTCATTATTTCCATTCAGATAGAATTTATAATTAAAGAACTATAATTATTTGACATAATTTACATGACCACAGCACAACTGAAACTTAGGATATAGGTAAATAAACACAATGTTGAAATAAAAATAAAATAAATAAACAAAAAGGCCCCTAACTAGGATTCCCTGTATCTAGGGAAAAACTATGAAAACCATGGTCTCACAATACCCAGACACAAAACAAATGTTTGCGCTTTATTTCTGTCACAAAAATTTGTCCCGTAGCGGGAATCAAACCCGCAACCTCAATGCTCATAAAAAACCATATTATAAAAACCTTAAAAGTACATGAAAAAAACAACTCGAAGTATTCTAAATAGCATAGTGTCTCAAAGTTCAAAAGTTCTTTATTCAGTTTTCGCATCACAGACGCACTTATGAACGTCAGTTATTACACTGACTCTAACTATCGGAAAAAGAACCACCACCATTCGGAAGATACGCCAAAAAAGTTAGGGGCATGTTTTTTAGAACTTTTGTAACAAATTACAATATTTTATGTTTTGTTTTTGACAATATGCTCAGTTAAATATCATAATGTCGAAGCAGATCACAGACGCACTTAAGAACGCCAATTATTACAATGACAATGCCATCGCATCGGAAAAAGAATCACTACCCAGAAGATACGGCAAGAAACTGAGGGAAAATACTTAGTAGCTTCTCCAAGTACATCAATTTTAACTACTGTCATTGGGAGAGGCCTATGTCCAGCAGTGGATTCGTATAGGCTGATGATGATGATAATGATGATGATGTGCAACTGCAAAATCACAGAGATAATTCAAATTAAATAAAAACAACTAAATAATAAATCTTACATGCACTGTCGGTACTGCATCACGAACTAGTCTTGTTCGTTTTTCTTTAATTTTTAGTTCATGGTCCTTAAAATGTATTGAACATATCTTCGAATGTTTTGTTGGCTCCCAATCTCTTCTTCCAGTAGCCGCTATCCAAATATTTTTATAAGCTTGGGGAAAGCTGTAGTTTCCAAAATAAAAGCCTTAGTCATTAACTACTTTTATCATATCTTAATTAAATGGTTTATGTGTGCACAATTTTACTACATTTAAAATTTTACACAAAGATGCAATTTTTTACCCGACGTAATGGGAACTCGAATGTTTATATAATGGCCACACTGACCACTAAACTGCTCAATATTATTTTAACGAAATAATACCAAAAACTGAATATATCAAGCCAAAATCAGGGTTCAAATAGTCGAACCCGATGTGTAGTTACATCCACATAATTTATGTGGATGTAACTACACAACATCAATAAACACAAGAAAAACACCTACCTGTGGAAACTTAAACCGTTAATACAATTTTCGCTTCGGTTCTTGCAACCAAGAATGGAACACCCGACCATACTTTAAAATTAAATTCAAAATTGTTTCTAGTACACAAGCACAAAGATTCATAAGAAAATAATAAGAAATAACACAACAAACATTAAAAAACCACAAGCCGACCCTGCCTGGACACTATTTTGATTTAACACGGCATGACCAATGTCAAGAAAATGGGTTACGCGATAGAGACAATATGATAATAGTTGTACCTCGTTCTTTATAAGAGCCTGTTGTATAGCGCTATCCTTTTTTAGGTCGGAAAACTTCGTAATTATCCCTCTATAGTGTAAGACCTCAATGTTGAGGTGTGTTAGACCTCAATGATTGAGGTAGTGCATTGAGGTAGTGTCATTCCTCAATGAGGTAGTGTCATTCCTCAATGGCAAAATTGGTGATTGGTTTGATGTTACGTACTGTTCCAGAAATAATTTTGTGTATGAGTGAGTGAGAAAGAGACACGACTTGCTTGTTAGACAGAGTTATGACAGAGCCAAAAAATAATAAGGCTTGAAATCATGGAGCATGCTTATTGCCAAAAATAAACAGTTTATTCATTGAGGAATGTAGTGTGAGAACTCAATGGAGTATAGTTAATTTTTAACCTGACATATCACTGAGATTAACTGACAAGTATTCACTCGTGAACATTTACCCATTTCTGAACGCGGCCTAAGCTATATCATCAGACTTTTTGGCGGGAAGTGAAAAGTGATACAGTTCGATTTTGTTATATTTTCCAAACAAGTGTTATTTCGAGTGATCATGAGTAATATCGGTGGAATATTAACCATTATGTGTTCGTAAACGTGCACGAGTGTTGGCAAATGAAACAAAATAGGGAATACATTGCTTTCTATGTTCTCCCAAAAAGTCCATGGAAAGCTTAAATAAAGTTCCACCACTTTATTGAAGCACTAGAAGAAGGTCTAGCTTGTTGCTGTTGACCCTCATTCTCAACAAAAGTATAATAAATGGAATATTAAACTAACAAATAAAAACTACGTAAGACATGGCAGTATGGTCCTAGAGACTAGCCGGCCCTAACGGGCAAACTTAAAAAAAAAACTATATCATCATGGTTTTCCTCAAAAAAAAAAATTTTATCTTTGGTTTCCCCGACAAATGTCGCTTCATTGACAGTTTGACAGCCATTTGTCTTTCGTCTTGTGTATTGTCTATGCGAAAATTGCTTCCTTTCTTTCGCTTTTACAACGTCAAACGTACGAAAAGTAACAGTTTATTTCAATTATTTTACATAATTTGTACAATCTTCACACAAAAATCATGTAATATTCTTTAATTTTTTATTTGGTGTATTTCTATATCACATATTTTGCATTTTTATGCAAGCCACAAACAATAATTGTTAGGTTAGAAAATGATCGTTAGTTTTTGTTTAAATAAAACATAATTTCGCAGTAAAGTGTAAATAAAAATGGACTTCGTTAAACGAGAAGATGCGAGTGTTATCGACGAGGAGAATTATAAGGTTTACATGGAAAATGTAAGTCATGTTTTGTGGATATTTGTATTTTTTTTCATTTCCTGTTTTCAAGCATGCCAACTGACATCATGTTTGTATGACAAGGATGTTTATAATGAAATAGAGAAATTTATGTTCATTGCTGCTAAGTGTTTACTATTATGTTAAGCAATTATTGTCATTTCAAAGACAGGTTCTGGACAATAGGGTCTCGATTTAGTGATATATATATTTATAAGAAAACAAAAAGAGGTCCATGAGTAACCAACTAAACCAGAGGTTCCCAAACTTTTTTTTATCATGAACCACTTTCAAAGTTTTACTAATTTCTGTAGACCCCCTGCTGCTAAATTTTTAGTGTATTCCCAAAACTCCTATAAAATATCACCCTAAATTGGGGGCGTTAAAAAAAAAAAAGTAGCCCATTTTCTTGTGTCCTATTTATTAAAATAATAAATTATAAAAATAATAAATTATAAACATTTATTATTACAAACAATCAACAATTGAAAAAAAATCAACAATGAACTCTGAAATGTAAATCAACAATAAAAAATAGTCATACTTTTAATGAGACGAATGTACTTGATGAATTGACAGCAAATTATCAATATTTGGCTTCAATTTTGTAAGAAGTAATATTTTTTTTTTGCAAGTCTCGACATGTGGTGTACACTTGTACTATTATCTAATGTTCTATTCAATTCTTTGAGTACCTATCTAGTGAATGATGCCACCTGCCTACGTTGATAGGTAAATCCAAGCCAAAATTTTGGTTCTTTATTATGAAAACCAGAGAATTTTTCGTGGACCACCACTTACAACTTGTGAACCCCTGTTTTCTTTTGACATCTACATGGACCCCCGTGTGGTCTCCTATGGACACCTGGGGGTCCACATGGACCACTTTGGGAACCTATAAACTAAATCAAGACATTTCTTGCCGTATCTTCTGAGTAGTGGTTCTTTTTTTGATACAGTGGTAGAGTCATGGAGATAATTGGAGAATGGTGAAATGCCAAAAATTAATAAAGGGATTTTGATTGACATCTACGAGACATTAGTATTTAAAATTTTAGTACTTAAGTTTTGTTTCCAATATTGTTCTTTAGTCACTGTGTATTACAGAATCATTGTAGATTGCATTAAAGTATGTTAAGATGACTTTTAAAATAAAAATAAATACTCTTTAGTTACAGAAATCCCACCAAATCGAAGCTATGGAGTACCAGCATACTCCGATATCCATGGAACAGCTCCACCAAGCTATGCAGTCATCATTAAACACAAGCACCATCATACACAACTTCCAACTGCCCCTCTCGCCTCGTCAGATGTCAACTCTCATGCTAAAAACTAATCTTACAAGAAATTTCGCAGAAATACCTGGTCACTTATCTAGAAACTTAGATATCGACCTAAGTCATAGTCTGTCAAGTGAACTGCCACAGAATCTACGTCACGAGGACATCCTGACTCAGAATTTGAATAGAAACATTGATATAGTTAGAACGTTGGGTAACGAAATAGATTTACAGAATAGTCTCGCTCATACGTTAGTTCAAAACATGAGTGAAGATTTAAGAATGAACGATATAAACTTGCCTCAGAACATACGTCCAGAGTTGCCACACGATTTGAGTCATGAAATAGACTTGTCTCATCATTTGAACCGACAAAATTTAGAGCAAGAGATGTTACAAGATGAACGACGCTCGCCTCTCGTACATTGCACTAATTTGTTAGAGCAAAACTTGCGAACGGACCAAAACTTAGCTCAGAGAATAGAACACAGTTTAGCTCAGCGTTTAGACCAAAATCTAGCTCAGAGACTAGACCAAAATTTGCAACGATTAGATCAAAATATTGCTCAAAGGTTGGACCAGAGTGTGGTGCAAAGGTTGGATCAAATTGGCCAGAGGTTGGAACAAACAGGGGTGCCAAGGTTGGATCAAATTAGCCAGAGGTTGGATCAGAGATTGATGAATGGTATAAGTGAGAGGCAGTTACAAAATGATCATGTTTTACCGATGCAGTTCCATATCAAGGCAGAACAAGAGGATGAAAGTTATTTCTATGAAAATATCAATAATCAAGGGATGCCAGACGTTGACGGAATTAATGGTAAGTCAACTTTTTTCAGTGTAGGTCCGTGGTCCTGGTAAGCCTTGACCCTGCCACGGGGACAACAGGACGTCTTAAAATTTTCATACCATTGTCACCTTTACGGAGATACAGCCACTAGGTTAGGGTATATTAGAACTGTGACCACACAGCGCGAGCTGAGCGAGCAAAGCGATCGTGCCGCGGCAGCCGACGGCGAAGCGCCAGAAATTAATTTACCTATAATATAAAGTTTACTTTACTATAACAACAAAAATAGAGTAAGGGGACATCAGGACGTATGTTATTAAAGTGCCAGTACCCCATCGGGGACACGGCTTACGGGGACAACGGACCAACTACACTACAATGTTTTTTTGTAGAAGATGAGTCCTACTTATATTATTATTAGTCCCAACTTAGATAATAGGGTATGTTAGGTACCTACATAAAAATCGGTTGGGTTAAGTTAGCGCTCTCGCTAAGGGACCATCTCCACAGACGAGAGAATCGCGGCGATAATATCGTCGTGCTACGTATTTCTATACACTCTCTTAGAACGTGTCTACACCAATGACAGTTTCAAACAGGAAGACGAGTGACACGGGTTCAAAGATGACCCGTCTCAAGTGTGTCTCGCGACACACTTGCACTTAGTGGCGCTGAGACCACAGTCGTGAACGCTTGTGCCTTACGTGGTCGTACTTTCAACAAAAACTCATTAAAGATGTCTGCGGGCTTGTTTAGAAAGTGTTATAATCACTAAGGAAAGTAAAATAAGTCACATGGGATTACTTTCCACTCGTAGGTATGAAATATCCATGATATTTTGAAAAATAATGAAATATTAATATTATTCCATATTTGTGCGAGCGAGTTAGCCAATGGAAATAGAAGTGAGAGACACGATATGCGATATTATTTGATAGAAGTTTAGTTACATCTCGCTCGCACGCATTGACTGGCGTCTCTACCCATCCTTGTTATACACAATGCCTACTTGTTTAGTCGGAGAGTTTCGGAATCATTCGTGCGCCGCCGCCGAGACCCGCGAGTTATAAACCCGCCATCACCGCACGGCAAGCGTACGGGCGGCGGGTTGCCACCGAGGGGTTACCTCGCGAGCGAGGCGTTTCGGTGACGTTACGGTTTTTTTTTTCTTATTGATTTAATCTATTTGATCCCACTGCTGGACAAAGGTCTCCCCCATTGATAATTGAGTGTATATTTATGAATTTTCTTATTTGAAAAATGCCAACCGCATGAGGCAGGGTGCTGATCGGGTGCCGGATTGACAAGTGAAATACAACCTTAACAGTGTGTGATCGTTAGAAAAATCATTTCTGAACAAATAACCTATCTTCTCAACAAATCTTCTGAACAAATGACCTAGTCGTGTTTCGGGATGATGTTCGGTGAACCATCGGGGAGACGGCTCTGAGCAGCCGCTCAACTGCCGTCTCTCTCTAGATCTATGTGCTCCATCTTAGGCCACATCATCGCTTCACATCAGGCGAGATAGTGGTCAAACATAGATCTATTAAGTGTAAAAAAAAAAACCGACTTAAATTCTGATATGTATATCTTCGAAGTCCAAGATCAAATATCGATGAAATTTATATGGTACCACCTTGAAGCTATACTTAACCCAACGCAAAAATAATTTTCCAAATCAGTTTATAAATGACGGAGTAAACGCGTAACAAACATACAAAAAACAACAACACAGTTGAATTGAGAACCTCCTTTTTGAAATCGGTTGAAAAAGGACAAACCTTTGCTTGTACAAACAAACAAATGAACTTTCGCATTTTTCATATTTGTCACGGCCAAACTCACAGAATATATCGCCTGGTCATTAGCATAAGAAGACCTTCAAACATTTGGTTGTTTTATTTATCATATAACCTTGAACTTGAGCTATTAATGCATAGACATTTAAATAGTATACTAGATATGTTGTCTAGCCGCTGGAACAAGAAATTTATAATAGTAACAGTCCAAGATCCCACTACATGATTTTTTCGCCCATCTGTTGGTTAGGATAGGGTGTAGGTTGTGGCGGAGTTGGCCCAAAGGCCACCCCCGCCCCACCCTAACCTACCGAGGGCTGCAGCTATATTCATACAGCCTAGGCAAGTAATTAATTAAACGTCATCGATCCAAGTCATTTGCCGGGCTGTTTGATCAAATGGCCGAATATCATTCAGGCCACTTGTTGAATGGCGGCGTTTAGTTAAGATGCTAGGCTGTTGATTGAACGGCGAATTAAGCTAGTAGGCTGCGACATATATTTCAGTTTTTTTTTTTATTGGTAAATGGGCATATGTTTGACGACATCTCGCCTGATGGAAAGCGAAGATGCGATCTAAGATGGAACACGTTTGCCCATGAGATGCCTATTCACTCTAGACTTAGAGACACAAGTTGTAGCTGTTTGGGAACAAAGACGCTGGCAGAGCGTTCCACTCCTTAGCAGTTCGCATGATGAAGGAATCTGCTAAACGCTTAGTACGGATATGTGGGATATTAACGACGTACGGGTGAAACGATTCTCCCCGCCTGGAAGTCCTTAAGTTGTTTGTATGTTGTCTTTGTTCTCATGTACCTATTCATTATTTTGTTCGCTGTACAATAAAGCATGTTTTAATTGTAATTGTAGCCAGTGACACATATACTAGGGAGGTCTTGCTAAAGTGGTCTTGGAAAAAAGACGATCAGAGCTTCCCCTGTCGTTTACGCAGACGAAGTCGCGAAAAAATGCTAGTTTGTGTGGATTTATATGTTTTTCTGATCAAATTCCCGAAGTCTAGACTAGCCATAGAGCATAGACAAATTGATTTTTTAACCTCTTTCTTATGAATATTTATGCTCGAACAAAGGTCATGTACAGAAATATCACATAAAAAAAAACCAGTTGGTAAGTTCACTTGCACGGAAAGTTGCTTTCTCGAGTGTTTTCAACATTTACATAGAATTTTAAATTGAAATAGAACTAAAATGTTTTTGCAAAGCAACATTATTATGTTACCTCTTATATAGATAAATATATTTCTGGATTTATATGCTTTTAATTAGGTTAGGTTTTAATCAAATGAAAAAAAAAGTTTAATGATATAACATCTACAATAACAACATATTATCTACAAGAATTATTATATTCAGCCCATATCGTCCCACTGCAGGGCAAAGGCCTCCCTACTTTCCTTCCATTTCTCGCGGTCTTGAGATAGAATGGGCCAATCTAATAGAAATGTATCCAGCTCGTCTCGCCATCTCCGTCTTGGTCTGCCGCTATCTACAAGAATACATTTTATAAAAATAACGACCTCAATTTTTATATATCTTCATAGTCCAAGGTCAAATATCAATGAAACTTATATGGGACCACTTCGTAGCTACACTGAACCTAACGCAAAATTATATATATAATTTTTTAAATCGGTATATAAATAACGCAGTTCTGGGATATCATACAAAAAAATACAATCGAATTGAGAACCTCCTCCTTTTTTTGAAGTCCGTTAAAAATGAACACCCGCCATAAAAAAGGTAATAAAGATGGAATATATTTTTTCTTTTTCAGGGCATATCCAAGCAGAGCACACGCAGCCCACCCAGTCAGCCATACAGCCAGAAACGCAGATGTACTCCGTTTACACACCCCACGTCACAACCATTCCAGCCTTGAACCCAATTGACTTATATTCAAGAACCCCAAACTACCCCCAAAACTACGTTAGCCGAGAAAACCCCCAAAATCTAGTCATACACAGGCAGTATGACAACACTAGCCCTTACCAGGAGGAATTTAAAAAGTTACGCCAAGATGGCGTCGAAAATGGCGCGAAAAGTAAAAACGAAGAACCGAAAGAGAATTTGAAACCAACAGACCAGAATAAGATTTATAACACAGAGTTTTCGAATGAGAAAGACGACACGAGTAAATTCACTGAAGAATTATCTATGAATATCAAAGGCGAGTACGCTTGTTACAAATGCAGCGAAATTTTTCCCTCCAAAAGAGGTTTGAAGCAACACGCTAAATCGTGCATAGAAAGCGAGGAATCATCAGAAAAAGTGGGAAAATTCGGGTGCAGCCAATGCGCTTACAGATGCCAATCGCCCGCCATTTTGAAAATCCACGAACGCACGCATTCAGGCGAGAAGCCGTTCTCCTGCAACTTCTGCGATTACAAATCAGGTCAGAAGAATAACGTCGCAAAACATATTCTAGTTCACATGAAAGAGAAACCTTTCAGATGCCAGTACTGCGACTACCGTTGCGCACAGAAAAATAACCTAGTCGTCCACGAGAGGACGCACACTGGTTACAAACCCTTCGCGTGTCCATATTGCGACTATAGAACTGTCCAAAAACCTAACTTAGTGAAACATATGTATTTGCATACGGACCAAAAGCCATTTAGTTGCGATATGTGTAGCTACAGATGCGTGCAGAAAACTAACTTAACAAAACATAAGCAGAGACATTTAAATGACAAGGACATAGGGAAGGTGATGATGAAAGATCAGAAACCTTATAGGCCCAGACAAAAAAGCGTAAAATGCACACAGTGTCCTTACAGATGCGTGCAGAAATCTAGCATGGATAAACATATGCAGTTCAAGCATGCAGGCGTCGAATTCACAGGCGAAGGCTTCGAGCAAGGCCTGAACTTGATGAAAAATGATGATGATGTTCAAAATTTGATGAAAAATGAAGATGATGTCCAAAATTTGAGTGTTAAAAAAGGCGGTGTAATGTTTACTCCAGTGTTAGAGGAACCTTTGCAGATACAGTCGTAGATTTCAGTGAGTTTTTGTATATATTGTTAAGTGTTACGCAGAACTGTTGATATTGGTATCGTATGATGGTCATCTTTTTTTTTCATTTGTATGGATGCTTTTAATTTTTTTTTTACACTCTATTGAGCTATGTTTGTTTTATCTCGCCTGATGTGAAGCGATGATGCGGTCTAAGATGGAGCACATAGATCTAGAGAGAGGCGGCAGTTGAGCGGCTCAGACCCGTCTCCCCGATGGTTCACCGAACATCATCCCGAAACACGAGGTCGCTTGACGGCATGGCTTTGTTCGGTGGGTGGTATTACAACCACGGCCAGAGCCTACCACTCCAAATTTCTCCAATTTTCCACGATAATATCGTACACGATCATCCACGACGTAGTGCCAGTTTTTGTAGTGAAAAAGGCGAGCAGGGGCGCGAGCGCAGATTCACACATAATATTGAATATCCTTGTATGTACGAGTACACACTACACTCAACATTATTTTAATTCGACGGAGCCACGGTAAACGCACGTTTTAAGAGGATATGGCACAGCCGCGGCCAGCGAGCACTAGCTATTTGAATAATGGTTTACGGTCTCGCAGAAAATGCGTAAATTAAATTAAATTAATTAACTAAATAATAATAATTAACTAAATTCGTATCAACTTCAGATTTTTGTTAAAATTAGCGTTTCGGGAGAAAACGTTTCTACCACACTAAATCTCAACAAAATTTGGTAATTTTGGTCTCAATTTCTTAAATGGAGAATAAACTAGGTTTTCCTTTTTCTATTTTTATGTCTATTTTTGAAGTTAACAACTTCCAAATTACAAAAAAAATTCGACAAACCTCAATAATGATAACATCTCTTACATGTCCAAATTTCATCGAATTTGGTTAATGTTTAGGGGTAGAAAAACGTTTTCTATTTTTGTATGAAAATTTCAGCGTGCTGTTCCCTCTTAACGTCTCTCGCAATCCCATACATTTAGGCCTCTGTTATATCGTGACGGTAAAGAACAAAAAAGTGACAGTTTAACTAGTATTCTGTGGTTAAAATAATCTAAAAATCTTAGAATGCATTGTCATTGAGTTGTGAGCTACCCTGAAAGTTTCAGCCGGATAGCTAATCGGGAAGTGTTCGAAATTTGTGTTGCAACATTCCACCCGGAACGACAGACAGACAGACAAACAAGAAATTGACTTAATTAAAACATGGTAATATCGTGCCGCGCCGTTATCGTGGAGAATTAGAAAAGGGTCCCATGACCATCTTAGTCATTTATGAATTGATTCTGATGTTTTTTTATTCGATAATGTAATTTGAGCCAACCACTACACCACAGAGTATCACATAAGTTTGTGGCGCCCTAACAAACTTTGCATATCAGTTACCACAAGTGTAGACGTTACAGTGGCGCCATCACTGTCATCCACATTCATTCAGATCACGTCGCATCTTTTTTGTGGCGACGTCACTGTCATCCACATTCATTCAGATCTCGTCACGTGTTTTTTTGTGGCGCCATCACTGTCATCCACATTCATTTAGATCTCGTCGCGTTTTTTTTGTGCTAAGACTATAAATGTCAAAATATGATCATTTTTCTTCATCAGATAAAACAAATTCAATAAATGTAAGTTGTCCGTTTTAATGTAATAACTACAGTTTTTGAATATGTTATTTTAAGGAAGTCAACATTAAATTTTTTTATGTAACTGACAGACGAGCTGGTCGTTCACCTGATGGTTTACAGTTGTTCCCCAAGGAAGGGATGGTTTTATAGGATTAAAAGTATTCTGTCTTATTCCAGGGCCTAAGTACCTATATATCAAATAACACCTATATGTCACATGTCTTTGAAAAGCTGTCTCGGGGCGACGAGCGCAGTGCAGTGCCGCGCAGGGTTTTGTAAAATACAGTTCTGGGTGACACTGCAATTGTTATGGGCAGGCGTGGCGCTTACCATCAGGCGAACGACTTGATCGTCTCTTCGCAGTCCCATAAAATTAAACTGTTTTGAAGCTACGAGCTAAGCCCGAGGCGTCAAAATAACACCAATCTTGTGTCGTTAACCTTTTCAGCGCCTCGTTAAAGAAGGAAAGCCGTGCCTCCCACGCCGAGCAACGCAATTTTACGTTTTAGTCGGCTCATGCCGACCTCGGCGTAGAGAGCACTTACGTGTGTCGTGTATACCCGACCGTGGCGGTCAAAAGGTTAATTAAAAAACCCCCTACACAAAACCTGTGAAATGTAGTAAACGGCTGAACCGATTTTGATAAAACATGTCTAAGAACCACTGCTAGAAAACCTGCTTTCAAATAAAAATACCGCATCCACGGTTCACCCGTTTAAGGTGTCACAGACATACACACAGACTGACACACATAGTTGTTAGTCTGTAAGGTATATCTTCTATGGGCCTCTGTTAATTTTACTTTGTTGTACTTTCATATTGCCTGAAAATAAGAGTTTAATAATCATAATAATATTGGTCAAACTTATAACCCCTCCTTTTTGCGTCGGGGGTTTTAAGCTTATCTAGACGATTATACTCAGTGTTTTGTATTCGTTTATATTTAAGATGAGTCGTTTTTAACACGTTCCCTGTCTGTCGGCTGATTATGGCGAAGGTAACGCGCTTGGAAAACACTAATACGTTACTTGCCATAAGTGTGTCAGGGAAACAACTTCTATAGAGGATAAATCTATTGAGCGTGTTGGTACTGTATTTTACACTGGACGTGCTAGGACAATAGGGGATCGGACAGTAATCGAGAAAAAATCTAAAATGTAATTAGAACGAATGTTCGAACCAGAAAGATCATTCAATTAATATTTTTGTGAAATAATAATGATTTATATTTTGAAAATCAATAAATAATTCTGACATTTTTAATCTGTTCTTCATCTCAAACGAAACAACAATCACAGCGCATGACGTCATTTGTAGGCAAATGCCGTGAGTCAAGCTTGTGTTTATTTTACGTTTTTGCTTTTCATAAAATGTATTTTTGCTAATTTTTTCGTTCCATTTCTACAATATAGTTCCCAAAATTCACAAAACGCATAAGAGTCTCTTTACAAGTTTTATTTCGAAGAGTTAGTCGTTTTCTACCTACTTATGACGTCACAAGTTTTGAGGTGACCTTTTGCGCGGCAATATTTGAAACATAATATTTAAACATAGTTTTAGGTACTTTTAGAGCGTTATTTAATTAAAATAGTATGTTTCATGGCTATATATATTAATTGCAGTTAATATAAAACACTTTCTGAAAAGTTGTCCGATCTCCTATTGTACAGTAAAGAAAAACACCAAGACGTACAAAAAATACAAAATAACAAGCAAGTGACACGAAAAATATATCTAAAAACGACGTCTTTTTGCGCCTTTTGAGGTTAGGTCGGCATTGCATACTAATAAATGGATTTAGAATGCATTGTCATCGAGTTGTGAGCTACCCTGAAAGTTTCAGCCGGATAGCTAATCGGAAAGTGCTCAAAATTTGAGTTGCAAGATTCCACCCGGAACGACAGACAGACAGACAGACAAACAAGAAAAAGACTTAATAAAAACGTGGTAAAATAATAACAAAATTCCGTAATAGATTAAAAAATAATCTAAGTACCACGTTTTTGTGGATTTAGAAAGCATTGTCATTGAGTTGTGAGCTACCCTGGAAGTTTAGTGTAGTCCCGTTGTCCTCGTAGGCCTTGCCCCCGCTGCGGGGACAACAGGAAGTCATTAAATTTTCGTACCATTGTCCCCTTTACGAAGATACAGCCACTAGATTAGGTTATGCTAGAACTGTGACCACACAGCGCGAGCCGAGCGAGCTAAGCGAGTAATTTTCCCATATAAAGTTTACTATATGATCGGAAACAGAGTAAGGGGACATCGGGACGTATTTTTAAATGTTTTATTAAAGTACCACTGTCCCCGTTTAACGATGACACGGCTTACGGGGACAACGGTCCTACACCGGAAGTTTCAGCCGGATAGCTAATAAAATGCAGTAATTTGCAAAGCCCATTGAGCTTGCAGGTCAATTTTGTTTTTTTTTGGACAGGGAACGTGCTTATAGCTTATGTCCATAGGCTGTGATGGGATTTCCATAAATTTGTAATGTTATAGTAGTAAAAATTGTTACCAAGAGATTGTATGTACCTAAATTAAAAATGTACATCACATTAATTAGTTTTACGTATAATAAGTTCTAGATTTAATTTTTTTATTTCAATCATTTGTATGATTATTTTTTATTAAATGCCGCTTACCAAAGTGATACTGTGTATTTTTAACCGCCTTCAAAAAGGAGGAGGTTTTCAATTCACCTGTATGTTTTTTGTATGTTGCGCGATTATTCCGCCAATTATGAATTGTTTTTTTTTGGTATGAAAGTTTTTGTGGGTTTGTTTCATTATAAATATTTAATAAAACGGCTGTTTGTTTTTTTACTCTTTATAGATCTATGTTTGGCCACTATCTCGCCTGATGTGAAGCGATGATGTGGCCTAAGATGGAGCACATAGATCTAGAGAGAGATGGCAGTAGGTATTTTGATAATTATTTTTGTTTGGTAGGTTCAGATCTCCCATATAAATTTTATCGGAATTGATTCAGCGCTTTTTGAAAAAATCAAAAAACGAACAATGAAGTATGTACATAATACATATACTTAGGTATAGTTTGGAAGACGGTATTTGCATTTAAAAAAAACTTGTTTGAATAAGGAACATCCAACCCGCATTAGGTCAGCGTGGTGGACTATGGCCCATTCTCTCTCTACGAGGGAAGGCCCGTGTCCCAGCAGTGGGAACGTGATGGACTGATGATGAACTAGCGACTCGCCCCGGCGTTGCTCAGGATTTTATAAGTATTATACACCTAAACCTTTATCGCGAAATTCTCAAAATGACCGTGAAATCTAGTACAGGGGTCGGCAACCCTTTGAGTCGGAAGAGTCAAAAATTACAAATAACAAAATTTCAAAGTTATCAAAGAGCCACATTTTTTTTCTCCAACAAGAAATAGGACTTGCATAAATAAAGTTTAAAAAAAGAACTAATCTATTTTTTCATAAGAAAAATATCTATTTATTCATATATAAGTAGTGTTTTTTCACAACAAATTCACTCATTCACAACAAAGTAATAGTACAATACACCGTCGTCGTTTCCATAATAAACTGTGATGGGGCATGTCTGTTTAGGCAATTTCGTATATTTTATACGGCAACCCATGTTTGGCACAGGAAATACGAGAACAAATCGTCGAACACGTGCTTAACAAGTGCGCCTAGAAGAAACCTGTTCACTCTTGTCTTAAAGACACCCAGATTGTAGCTATATTATCATTGAGGAATGAAATGTATATTATCCATTGAGGTCTCAATGATATTATCATTGAGGAATGACACTCTCATTATATATTACAAAGATTTTTTTTTAATACTTTTTCTTTGGTTATATTATATTACCCAAAGACAAATTATATTTTATCTTTGATATTACCCTCAGAGTCAAAGACAAAGTATTAAAAGTAAGTACTATATTTTATCTTTGCTCAGAGTAATAGTAATAGTGTCATTACTCTAAGACAGCTATACTCTAAGTGTGTTCCGCGGAACCCTAGGGTTCCGCGATACCTCTGTAGGGGTTCCTCAAGAATTAGAAAAAAAATCAAAACACCTCACTCTGGTCGAACGTTTTGACTCCGCGGCCGCGCGTGTACTTGCCATGTGGTAAAGTAAGTAATAATTAGTAACTGTTACATTGTACTTTTATTACGCTTATTAATAAAGAATACACTTTTAAAAACTATTGTTTTATTGTAGGGTTCCATAAAGTATTTTGCTTCCCAAAAGGGTTCCGTCACCAAAAAAGTTTGAGAACCACTGCTCTAAGATATTAATATAATTCGTCTTTGTCTTTGATATTACCTATTTACTCCTATGGTAACCACTAAGTTCTGGTCACATCCGGACTTCCTCTATGCTTCCGGTTCCGGCGGCTCTCTTTTTCTTTGGATTTTTTTTCATTTGTTTCACATTTTCTTGTTCAGTTGTCATTTCGAGCTAGTTGTCGAAATAAAATATAAATATGAAATATATCATTATTCATTAAATTTCATCCGTTCTGAAAAGCTTTGGTTGAACCTTTCGTCTTGCTAAGCTCGTGGAATATCTATTACTTAATCCATCGCAATGTCCTCAACAGCAAAACCCGCAGACGAAAACCCAATTTATGGACCCTTCTTTGGAGTCATGGGGGCAGCATCTGCTATCGTCTTTAGCGGTTTGTAGAAAGTACAAATTTAATAAAAAATATACATGGCAAAAAAATTAGTTATTCTCATCTCATCCTCACCTCTCAATCTCACCGGGTATTGTGAAATTTACTTATTCTCAACTCACCCTCACCTCTCAATCTCACCGGGTATTGTGAAATTTACTTCATCTCATGTGACCCTTAATTGTTAACTTTCGAAGAGAAAGGAAAGGGAATCCCCAGGGATGGATTTAGGGCTTTTATATAACTGAAAACTCCGTGCGATTATAATAATCTAAAACTTGGTACACGATTACCATGATGACAATACGAGGACATCGTATTTGTTTAATTGCAGCGCTGGGAGCCGCCTATGGAACTGCCAAGTCAGGAACGGGTATTGCCGCCATGTCAGTGATGAAGCCCGAGCTAATCATGAAGTCCATCATCCCCGTCGTCATGGCGGGTATCATTGCCATCTACGGTCTGGTGGTGGCTGTCCTGATCGCCGGTTCCTTGGACTTGCCAAAAAGCTACACCCTTTACAAGTTCGTGCATCAATTGACTATAGCATACTATAGATTTTGTTAATGACTTTAGGTACAGCCTTATTTATATTTAAGTAACCTAGATTGAGATTTAGAAAATATTATTTAAGAGCTGAGAATTTCGCACATGTTATATTAAATTTAGTTTATTTATTTGACTGAGTGATGAGGCGATCAAGTCGTTCGCCTGATGGTAAGGGCCACACCTGCCTATAACAATTGCAGTGCCACCCAGAACTTTTAATACGATAAAAAGTACTGCGTAGCACTGCATTGCGCACATCACCCTGAGACATCAGATATAAGCTCTTAAAGCCCATAGATGTAAGTTCTAATGTCCTTCAATGTTCCTTTAAACCGAAACACAGTAATGCTTGCGCACTACTGCTTGGCGGCAGAATAACTGGCAAAGCTGTACCAAACCAAACGGTCTCCCGCATACAAGTGACCTACCACGAGTCATAAAATCACAAATACAAATTCAAAACGAAGGTGATACAATTCATAGAACTTGCGCAAAAAGACAACAGTTGTAGCAAAAGTCAGAACTAAGACTATTTCTATATAATAATCATTTTTTTCCTAGTGCATTGTTACACTTGTTCACTTTTTTTTTTTTCGCTTAATAGATCTATGTTTGGCCACTATCTCGCCTGATGTGAAGCGATGATGTGGCCTAAGATGGAGCACATAGATCTAGAGAGAGACGGCAGTTGAGCGGCTGCTCAGACCCGTCTCCCCGATGGTTCACCGAACATCATCCCGAAACACGACTAGGTCGCTTGACGGCATGGCTTTGTTCGGTGGGTGGTATTACAACCACGGCCAGAGCCTACCACTCCAAAGCGCGTAAGCGGGTTTCATCACGATGTTTTCCTTCACCGTTTTAGAGCGAGCGTGCAAAATCTGCACTTAACTATAAGTCATTGGTGCAGGGCCGAGTCGGGATTCGAACCCAGGTGCGTCGGATCGAAAGGCGCATGAGTTCCCGCTGAGCCACACTCGCTCTTACCCGCCCGTGTCGGTTCTCTTTCTGCACAGATTCTAGTAACATCTCTTAAGCTGACGACTTCCAAAACACATTACAAGACTGTTCGTTGTTATCTATTTCAGAGGGTTCATCCACCTTGGAGCGGGTCTCTCCGTCGGGTTATCCGGCCTGGCTGCAGGTTTCGCCATAGGCATCGTGGGTGATGCCGGCGTCCGCGGTACCGCTCAGCAGCCCAGGTTATTCGTCGGCATGATCCTTATCCTCATTTTCGCCGAAGTGTTGGGTCTATACGGTCTCATCGTTGCCATCTACCTGTACACTAAGCAATAGGTAAATCACACACCCTCCGTCGGCCATGCTTCGAGTCTCTATGCCACGGAATCTGCTCACAGGAGTCGCGCACAGGAAACGTCGTCGCCCGTAGCCCGCACAGGGCCTCGGAGCACATACCAACTTGTATTACAAATCTTGTTAACGTTATTGTTCATATTTTCGGGGCCTGCGCCTTGAGACGTGACTGTATAAATAATTGTTCTATAATTACAATAAATTGGCGCATAAAATAGAACACCCAAACATTTATATGAAAAAAATTATATTAATAAATGGATGGGTGTTCTATTTTATACGAAAAGGATCTATTTTCGAATCCCGATTATGTTCATCAATGCTACCGGGCGATGACTGCGCCAACTTAATTTATTACGGCGTGTTTTCTCATTTTTCGTGACATGAGATTTTGTTGCAACTATCGACATATCCACTAAATTGTGGTAAACTTGAATGGGACAAGGGGCACCTCAAGACTTTATCGCAGTGAATCTACACCTTAAATTGAGCGCAACATGATATGCGATTGCTAATCGAGGGACCATTGGGTACGGCGTCTGATGTGTTGATATAGGTATGAAGGTCTGTCTTGTGAACCATAATTAGACCATGGACCAAATATATGGTCCATGATTAGACTGATGCGAAATTAAGCTGTTGAACTAGAATATATATATAGATTCTATATAGATATATAGCGAGTGTGGCTTTCGATCCGACGCACCTGGGTTCGAATCCCGACTTTGCCCTGCACCAATGACTTGGAAAACATCGCGATGAAACCCGCTTACGCGCTTTGGAGTGGTAAGCTCTGGCCGTGGTTTTAATACCACCCACCGAACAAAGCCATGCCGTCAAGCGACGTAGTCGTGTTTCGGGATGATGTATGGTGAACCATCGGGGAGACGGGTCTGAGCAGCCGCTCAACTGCCCTCTCTCTCTAGATGTATGTGCTCCATCTTAGGCCACATCATCGCTTAACATTATGCGAGATAGTGGCCAAACATAGATCTATTAAGCGTAAAAACAAAAAATATAGTGTGATATTTTGAATGTTGATATTTTCAATGTTTTCCAAAAAGTCTCTTTAGTTGTATGAGAATCTCAGATGTAGTTTATTTTTAGAAATTTAAATTTTAATGGTAGCTAAGGCCTTTAGCGACTATTGGTCTACAATAGCACAAGATCGCGAAGCCTGGAAGTAATGCTTCCTTTGGCCTTTGGCCAAAACTGGGACGACACAGGCTAACAGCACAAAATATAGACTGGTACAGAAATCAATCAACATAGTAAGTGCGCTCGAGCAACGCACACATAGACATCGCTCACGGACACGATATCTCGAACCAGTTGAGACCAGTGCGAGCGCGAGTGCCATCCGCTTGAGACACGCGACTGCGAACTTTTATTGTGCAAAAATGAAGCAACAAAGCAAAAGTTACTATAACTGCTCAGTGGACGGTTGTTTAAATTCAACATTAAACGATTAATTGTCATTTTTTAGGCTACCAGTTGTTTCAGAGAGGTAAGTAGGTATTTGCTTGTATTTCGATGGTTCGTTTTCACGTAACACAGAACAGTTAGGTAGGTAGGTAAGCGCCCCGGCCCCCGGCCCCGCGCCGATCAAGCGGACATGATTTTGTGGCCTTGTCATATTTTAACGATTTATATTAGATATTTGTCTTCAAAAAAGCTTTATCAAATTATAATAATAACTGCGAAAAAATTATGTCCATATCTTGTAAAGTTATGTTTTTAAATCAATCAATTTTGGACTTCCCATAAAATTCCTGCACCGTCCGAGTAGCTGTCGCGTCGTGAAAACAAAAGGAGATGACAATGCACAAAACTTTTCACAGGGCACTTCATTTACCCGTTATAAAGATTATTGCAAAGATGGCACCAAAACTTTATTAACCATACCACCAGACAGTTTTGTGGAATTTGTCAGATCAATGGAGGAACGATTCTGCAACTTTTTCAAGAGGAACTACTTGAACTGTGAAATCCTAAAAAGTCTCTAAAATGAGGTACAGACTCTTACTTTCTCAATGCCTTGCAAGTGTTACTAGCTTACTGTAAACAATTGTACATAAAAATGCGAATTTATTACACTTTAAAATATAATAATCGTGCATTTCGCCAATGTCGAAATCGTCGCAAGATATTTTCTGTGACAAATTTGTAATATAACAATAACATTAAAATTGAAATATTTAAGTTATTATTGTTTTATATTTCCGTTCTTCCTTCTCAACAATAAATCAAACAACTAGATACGAGTGCCACTACTACGATAGTTTTTGTGCATAAGCCAAAGTTGACAACCCTAGCGCAACTGCCGAGCGTAGGTATGAAAAGTGAAGTACATACATGAGATTGCCTTCTGTACTTGTCTATATTTTGTGCTAACAGTAACAGTAATGGTAGCTAGGTAGGTACTTACCAGTTGTGTTGGGCGCTGTCCCTCGCATGTCGTACACCACACACGATATCACATTTTAGATTATTGTAGCATTAAGGCGAAACTAATGTAAAGTAGAAATTTAAGTCCATTCGAGTTATGATATAATTTATGAAACCGTTGAACCTCCAGGGCACTGTGTACCGTCGCTGAGGAAGTTGAGGTTAAACCGGGCTTGAGTACTTACGCTATACATTACAGTGTTACAGTGGACGTGTGTGTCCTTATTCTGTTACGGGCCCCAATGCTATCTCGTTCTCTCGAGCGACCATTGGGAAATTGAAAAGCGAGTCACAAACATTGTATTGCCAGGAATCGGTAAATAAACGTGGTTCGTACATTCCATATTATTTTGTTTCTACTTGATTTATGCTGTTTTATTTTCCTTCATGGTCCTAGTAGTACATACATATTTATAAGTTAAAGTATTATTTAGAAGGCAGTCGCTTTCATGATATAAACATAGCACAGCCTTTATTCGAATTGCCAGTTATTCTGCCGCCAAGCAGTAATGCGTAAGCATTAGTTTTAACTTGAAGGGCACTGTAGCCAGCAAAATGGAGATTACTCTATCGTCTCAGGGTGACGTGCCGTGCTGCGCAGCATTTAGCAAAAAAGGGCGGAGCTGCAATTGTTCTGAGCAGGTGTGTTGTTTACCATCGGGTGAACGATCTGCTCGTCTCATCAGATAAAAATATACCTATAAATATCGTCTATTGCCGGATTTGAATGTCTCTCGTCATAGCCGGACACCGACGGCGGGTCGCACGTCGTTACACGTGCCGCGACAGAAGAGATAATAGCTATGCGATAGAAAGAGGCGCTCTGTAGAGGTTAATAGGAGAATTAGAGATTTTATATTTATATAATTTATTCAAAATTATCATTACATAAGCCTCTCTTTACATATTTCCACAAAACTTGTTTGCACGTGAGGGGCTCCTCTCACATTTAGTAGCTGCACTGTTAACGTGTTAATATGACTGGTAGGTATGCAGCGCTACGCGAGCTGAATTGAATTATATTGCGTCATAGCAAGAGTCGCTATTTGCACAGAATACTAAGGGACAGAAGCATCAACCGCAACGAAATTTAAACAAATAACGTCTCTTGCTTTGAAGCAATAAAATTCAATTCAGCTCGCGTAGCGCTGCATGACTATACAGCCAATTACACTAATTCATCATTTAAAATACAATACAAATATGAAAAAACAAATAATTAAAATACAGAATAAATCATATTATACAAATCAATTATATGAACAGAACGAATCTACTTACGTCATATCTATAGCCCGAGCTGTATCATTTCTTCATAATTATTTAGATTTTTTCCCCTGTTATAAATAATAATTAAAAAACATAATTTTAAAAGTTCTGTGATAAACATTATAAAGAACAAATAATTAAAAAAAAAACTACGTAGGACACAACTCAACATCACATACCACACTCACGTAACTTAATTTTACACAACTAATGTAATACGCTCAGAGTTAACCTCACCTTCACACACACATACACACCTTCATACATAGACACACACACATCCTATCACACCTTTCGCACATGTAGTTGTTGGTAGGTACTGTTAATATGTCAGTACCTTTTGATGTTTTTTTTTTTACTGGTTATAGGCATGCGTTTGACCACTATCTCACGTGTAAAAAAATTTTTTATAGGATTAATATTATTTAATTTATTATTAATATTATTATCATTATTTCCTCCTTATAAAATATTTACGTTTCTTTTAATTTAATTACATACGTATTTGATGGTAGGTACTTGTATTTTTGTTCATCATGTTTGTTGCATATAATGTATTCTCTCTGCTCTCTATACAAGTTAGCTTATAAAAAGTAAATCCGTGATTAGATGTAAGACATAGCAATTACTGTTTTTATACTATATAACAATAAATAAAATAAAAATAAAAATAACGAAATCAGTGTTATTTCCTTGGTAAGAGGTACTAAATAAAAGTCAAAATTTTAATAATAGATATATTAATTTTCAATAACCATGTAATATTTACATCGTACGAACTAACCTTCGTATTTACATTACAGAGTACAATATAATTGTTTCTACGTAGGTATTTACTCCTATAATATCTAAGAAGCTGATGTCCAAAGGGCGAAATATAATGTTAAGGAACATGGATGAAAGTTTATAAAGCCACTGTCTTCATCGATAACGCCAATACTTGTGGTAATCAATGTTTTTTGTATCAGGGACGACGGGGAGACGAGCAGTTCGCTCGCCTTATGGTAAGCTGCCTGCCCAAAGTTGCACCACATAGAACTTTGTTTTGCAAAATGCAAAAAAAAAGTCTCATGATGCCCAGTAAATCGCTGGGTACATTGCCTCTCAAACCGGAACAGTAATGCTCGCGCACTACTGCTTGGCGGCACGAACTTTTTCTTATAACTCTGATGATTCTATTTCCTATCACATACACAAAACATTTAAAAATACTTTTTATATTGCTAATTTTTAGTCAGTAATTCCCTATTACAATTAGGCTTACGTATTAACATTTAAAATTTGATTACTTACATTAATTATATTTATTAAACAAAAAATTATAGGCTTCTTACTTATGTAGGTATAAAGGTCATCCTTCATTAATCAACCCGCCACCCGACAAACAACGCGTCGCCACTCAGCGTCCATTCATCGTCCACGGGTTTACATCGCGTTTGTTCTCACTAGTTCGATTTATTTGTTGGATCGTCGAACTAGTGAGAATTTCTTTTCTCATTTACTAATAATTAATTATAATTAATTATTATAATTAATTTATAATTATTTATTATAATTTATTGAGTTGGCGGTAGGTCGAAATAATCATGTAATTTTTCGATATACCCTACCTATACACATAATTTACAAATAGCATATTACAATAACTGTTGCCACCTTAAAAGTCACCAGTGGTGACAAATGAGACGCATTCTAAAAATAATTCCCAATAGGGGATCGGACAGTAATCGAGAAAAAATCTAAAATCTAGTTAGAACGAATGTTCGTCAAACCAGAAAGATCATTCAATCAATATTTTTGTGAAATAATAATGATTAATATTTTTAAATCAATAAATTAAATTCTGACATTTTTAATCTGTTCTTCATCTCAAACGAAACAACAATCACAGCGCATGACGTCATTTGAAGGCAAATGCCGTGAGTCAAGCGTGTGTTTATTTTACGTTTTTGCTTTTCATAAAATGTATTTTCGCTAATTTTTTCGTTCCATTACTACAATATCGTCCCCAAACTTCACAAAGCATATTTAAATCTCTTTTCAAGTTTTATTTCGAAGAGTTTGTCGTTTTTACCTTCATATGACGTCACAAGTTTTCAGGTGACCTTTTGCGCGGCAATATTTGAAACATAATATTTAAACATAGTTTTAGGTACTTTTAGAGCGTTATTTAATTAAAATAGTATTTTTCATGGCTATATATATTTATTGTAGTTAATTTAAAACACTTTCTGAAAAGTTGTCCGATCCCCTATTGTCACCATGCATGTTTTTCTATTTAAGTACAAATGATATACAGTCTGTCAAACGTTATAAAGGTTACAAAATTAAGTAAAAGTTGAGGCGCCCAAACGATTTGGGAAAATTTTTTTTGCTCGGTCTTTTATTAATATTTTATTTTTTAATAGCTTGGATATGTTCTTGTTCTTAAAATTGAAAGAATAGTAAACATGAAGTATACATGAAGTAAACATAAAAAAACTGACTTCTTGATGTATCTCCGAAGTCCAAAGTCGAATATCGATGAAATTTATATGGGTCCATGTTACAGCTATGCTGAACCCAACGCAAATATAATTTTCCTAATCCGACGCACCTGGGTTCGAATCCCGACTCGGCCCTGCACCAATAACTTATAGTTAAGTGCAGATTTTGCATGCTCGCTCTAAAACGGTGAAGGAAAACATCGTGATGAAACCCGCTTACGCGCTTTGGAGTGGTAGGCTCTGGCCGTGGTTGTAATACCACCCACCGAACAAAGCCATGCCGTCAAGCGACCTAGTCGTGTTTCGGGACGATGTTCGGTGAACCATCGGGGAGACGGGTCTGAGCAGCCGCTCAACAGCCGTCTCTCTCTAGATCTATGTGCTCCATCTTAGGCCACGTCATCGCTTCACATCAGGCGAGATAGTGGCCAAACATAGATCAATTAAGCGTAAAAAGAAATCCTAATCAGTTTATAAGACGGAGTTCTGAGGTAAATAACACAAAAAACATACAATTGAATTGAGAACCTCCTTTTTAACCGACTTCAAAAAATGAGAAAGTTCTCTATTCGATTGTATTTTTTCTTAATTTGTTACCTCAGAACTCCGTAATTCATGAACCGATTTAGAAAATTCTTTTGCGTTGGGTTCAGTAGTCACGAAGTGGTCCCATATAAATTTCATCGATATTTGACCTTGGACTTCGAAGATACATTGAAGTCGGTTTGTTTGATAAAACGTATACTAGTTTCAAGTCGGTTATACCACAGAATACTAAGGGACAGAAGCATCACTTCGCAAAGAAATTTAAACAAATAGCGACTCTTGCTACGACGCAATAAAATTCAATTCAGCTCGCGTAGCGCTGCATACCTACCAGTCATATTAACCTACAGAGCGCCTCTCTTTCTATCGCGCCGCTCTTATCTCTTCTGACGCGGCACGTGTAACGACGCGCGACCCGCCGTCGGTGTCCGGCTATGTACTTGTAGCTTCGTACCTACAGTGCGGAGTGCGGTAGGCCTGGTTACATTGACAAACTTTTGTAACGAAGAAAATAACAATTTATGTACATTACAGGAAAGATTTATAATAATGACATTTAAGTTACAGCGGCGCTCTGGGGACTTACCACTATCTCTTAAAACAGTATTATTTTAAGCTTACTTCCGTTTCCCGTACCACGAAGTCCTAAAAAAAGCTTACTTTGATATTGTATTGTTGAGAAGTTTTGGTGACGTCATCATAAATCATTCATTCAGGTGTTTTTCGACAGCTGACACTTCGCAGGAACAAAAACATTATTGTTTTATGAAGCTCATGGTGCGAATCAGAGTAATATGATTGTAAGCTTGAAATAAAACGTTCCTGTAGCATGATTTTCTTGTAAAAGTTGGTGGTAAGCCATGTCATTAACCGGCAGGGCGATCTTTTATTTCAATCAATTTCAATAAGAAACCAGATTCGATGATGGTTTTGCGATCACGTAACCCGTTTGTTGCAATCAAACGTCAACGGAAGCTCAATTGAAATAAAAAAACGTTTTGACAAACAAAGTTTATAAACCATAAACAAGAGCTGTATTACACAGTAAAGTTGAATAGATTGGGCGTATACGTAACGATTCATAGTACGATCTCGCTTTGTAAAATGGTCGGGTAATCGATATAGGAGCACATTGAAATCGAGATAACAAGTTACATGATCGCATTTTGTCGATTGAAGTAAATTTCTATTGCACGTTAAACCGCAACATGCGATGTTCGCAACAAACTTACGTGACGATCCATCCGCTTCAACTCGCGGCAGAATCACGATCGGTCGGAGTCGGTGTGGACACGACTCGCACGATACAAGCGACAAATGAAAGAAACGTTACGTAGTAATTATGGAAGAGTATGGGAATAATGGATAGATAGATATGTAGATATAGGTTTCCACTGTAAAAGCGCCTCCATTTAATAAGAAAGATCTTCCGACCGAGCCAGGTGTTATTGTCGCGGGGACAGCTGTCCGACAGAACTAGGGATTGCAATCCCACAAAGCGGGATCTGCTGGACCCTGCACCTTCAAAGCGCGGATCCCGCATTTTTTTTTTGTTATATAGGCTTGCTTTGACCGTTATCTCACTTGTTGTTGTTTATAAAAAAATTGGCACTAAAACTTTGCGACGTTGCCGTTCCACGCAGAAATGAACAAATATATAACTCTGTTGTTAGGAATAAGGGTAAAATTGAACAAAGCTATTCAACTATGCCAAATATTTAGAGATGAATCTAAGAAAACATATTACTAATTATACTTAAGTAATAGAAAAGAAATAATTTCTGTTGCTTAATGTAAGAAATGTTTAATAAATTATTTTTCAAAAAAAACTAAACCGACTTCAAAACCACAAATGGCACTCAAAAGTGAAAAATAAATTAATATAATTATCATAAGCGCTACCCACTCATATATTTGAAGTCAGTGCCAGCCAAGTCTAACCTAAGCTAACCTAACATCACACAAAAAAAATATTAAAAAAAAAACATACCGTCGAATTGTAAACCTCCTTTTTGAAGGCGGTTAAAAATTGATTTTTACACATAAATCTGTAGTTTCAATTCGATTTTATGACAATTTCAAAGATGCGGGATCCCGCGTGATCCCGCGCGGGGTTGAGTAATTGCGCATGTCAATCCCGCGGGATTGAATGAGCTGCGAGATAGCAATCCCTAAACAGAACCTACTTGGAACTTGTATATTATTTATCGTGCGAACTTCGTTTGCGCGATGCAGGATATGTAATTGAAATCTGCGACTTTGTAAGGGAGATTGTTTTATATCAGCGCCATCTATGAGCATGTCGTTGAAATATGTGGCGGCTGAGGTCGCCACATAACTAGCAAGTAGTTTGTCACGACGGACCAAACGAAGCGAATGTTCGTTCGTGAATCGGAACGTGTGGACCCGACTATTCGTATTCCAGCAGATCCTTCCCGCACATTACTTCTTAAATCTTAACAAACTTAAGATTTTCAATAGTTCGGAAGAAAAATGATATTGCTCGGGCAGGGATCGAACCTGCGTCTTCGGAATACCAATCAATGTTAACATTGACGACAGATGACGTAGAACCGTCCCCGTAAGACGATATAAGAAGGATAGAAGAAATTTGGTTGCTCGAGCAGTTGGCTCGGTGGCCCAGTGGTTAAGGCGTCGGGACGGTATTCCGAAGACGCAGGATTGACCCTACCCGAGCAATATCATTTATCTTCTTCCTATTTAAAATCTTAAGAGTTTCGCCTAGCATGCGCTAATTCATTGAATATCAGAAATTAAACTTAAGTTTTTTTTTAAATTTATGACGAAAGAGGTTCAGCCTCGATGGTCGTATCTTTTTTCCTTTCCTTAGCATGCATCTTGTACATATGGTTCCTGAGATCCTTTGGCTTCATGTATCTGTAATCAGAGAAAACGCGTTTAAAAACTAAAACAAATATAGAATAGGGGATCGGACTACTTTTCAGCAAGTAAATAATTATATATAGCCATGGAAAATACTATTTTAATTAAATAACGCTGTAAAAGTACCTAAAACTATGTTTAAATATTATGTTTCAAATATTGCCGCGCAAAAGGTCACCTCAAAACTTGTGATGTCATATGTAGGTAGAAAACGACAAACTCTTCGAAATAAAACTTGCAAAGAGGTTTAAATACGTTTTGTGAAGTTTGGGGACGATATTGTAGTAATGGAACGAAAAAATTAGCAAAAATACATTTTATGAAAAGCGAAAACGTAAAATAAACACAAGCTTGACTCACGGCATTTGCCTACAAATGACGTCATGCGCTGTGATTGTTGTTTCGTTTGAGATGAAGAACAGATTAAAAATGTCAGAATTATTAGATTTTATTTATGGATTTAAAAATATAAATCATTATTATTTCACAACAATATTAATTGAACGATCTTTCAGGTTCGACGAACATTAGTTCTAACTACATTTTAGATTTTCTCGATTACTGTCCGATCCCCTATTCAGGTTCACGCGAAGATGTTCCTTACGGACTTCTGGCCTACAGGGGTAGTCTACCGCCGTTATAGGGAAAGCAGGCAAAAACAATAATCCCTTCTATGTTGTGTATAGTAGCGTAATAATACACTTAGTTATTGTGTTATATGTTTGTATATATGTTAGTCTGTAAGAAATATATATTATGGGCCTCTGTTAGTTGTACTTTAATACTGCCTGAAATAAATGAATATATATAATATTTTTTTACTGAGCTCACAGAAAGTAAATTGAAATTCCGTGTGTAAAATATTCCAATGAAGAAAGCATACTTTACAGTTAGTAATTACATAGAAGACAAAGATGCATGTAACATTCCGCTCCGGCCACCGTCTGGGGCACAAAACAAAGTGAAGGATTACCGTATGGGCACAGAACAAAGTGAACGGTTACCGTCTGGGGCACAGAACAAAGTGAACGGTTACCGTCTGGGGCACAGAACAAAGTGAAGGCTTACCGTCTGGGGCACAGAACAAAGTGAAGGCTTACCGTCTGGGGCACAGAACAAAGTGAAGGCTTACCGTCTGGGGCACAGAACAAAGTGAAGGCGCTTACCGTCTGGGGCACAGAACAAAGTGAAGGCTTACCATCTGGGGCACAGAACAAAGTGAAGGCTTACCGTCTGGGGCACAGAACAAAGTGAAGGCTTAGCGTCTGAGACATAGAACAAAGTGAAGGCTTGTCGTCTGAGGCACAAAACAAAATAAACGCTTACCGTGTGCGGCACAGAACAAAGTGAAGGCTTACCGTCTGGGGCACAGAACAAAGTGAAGGCTTACCGTCTGGGGGCATAGAACAAAGTAAAGGCTTACAGTCTGGGGCACCGAACAAAGTGAAGGCTTACCGTCTGGGGCACATAACAAAGTGAAGGCGCTTACCGTATAGGGAACAGAACAAAGTGAAGGCGCTTACCGTCTGGGACACAGTTGGCACTGGTGCGGGAACAGCTTCTGGTCGGTATGTACCCTCAGCTCGTGGCGGTCGCGGATGGAAGCCGTCGAGAAACACTTCTGGCACACCTTGCACGAGTGGGGTTTGGCGCCACTGTGCGACTGTTGAGAGGTTAACATTGTTAATGAGGGCCTTTTTTGTTAACTTCAATAGGGAATATGCATGTATTTTTTTTAATGCATGAATCGATTCATTATTGAATAAGATGAATGAAAAAAAAATTAAAAATTTTACGGCATCTCGTCAATAAAATAACTAAATGAAAGTTTGAATCAATTTAAATCAACATAAAGCGGGGGAGCACCAACGGTATCCTGGGCGTTATCACTACATAGTATAAAATATATATCCCTATGTATGCTTTAAAACTACGCAACGGATTTTGATGCGGTTTTTTTAATAGATAGAGTGATTGAAGAGGAAGGATATATGTATAACAACCGTGCGAAGCCGGGGCGGGTCGCTAGTTAGATATAAGCCGGAGTTTCCGTACCAGGGGCACAGGACACGTATCCACTGCGGCGTGTCTGGTGCTGCTGGTTCCGGACGTTATATGAACTAATTTTACATTTTAAGTTTTAATTTTGAATTTTAATGTTATGTTTTAATTTTGAATCTTAATTTTATTTTGGATTGTAACTTTGAATGTTAATTTTGGATTTTAATTTTGATATAATATAAAATAAAACAGTGTAATTTGACTAACATAGTATGTAATTTCTAATTTGTACTAATACATATGGATCTCGGTCTGAAAATATTTTTTTTATTATTATTATAAACGCGTCATTTGCGTGTGACGTCACAACGTGGGGACCTAGGATCTCCTCATTGGTTCATCTATGCTACATGTGTGTGTGTCAATAATTTACCAATAGGGCGGGCTCTATGTCAAAAATTGACCAATAAGCAGCGAGGCGCGTGACGTCAAACCGTGGTTGCACGTACTCAAGCGTTTTGCAATTACGTTCCGTTTCTCCAAAAATAAGAAAAAGAAACATTAATACAAATAAACTACGCAATTAATAATAATAATTATATCACTACTAAATGTTTACAGGAGTAATCTATCGTAAAAAGTAATTTCCAGATTTTTCGACAACACATGCATATTCCCTATTCTGATGTATCTTCCAAGTCCAAGGTCGAATATCGATGAAATTTATATGGGACCACTTTGTAGCTATACTGAACCCAACGCCAAGAATTTTCTAAATCGGTTTATATATGACGGAGTTCTGAGGTAACAAACATAAAATGCTTAAACGTGAAAGTTTGGATGTATGGAAGTATGTATGTTTGTTACTCTTTCACGCAAAAACTACCGAACCGATTTTGATGAAACTCGGTATGTAGGTACTTTAGGACTTTAAATAGCACATAGGCTACTTTTTATCCCGGGAAACCGCAGGTGGAACCGCGGGGCGCAGCTAGTAAAAAATTACAATCGAACTGAGAACTCTTTTTTAAATTGGTTAAAAAGGGAGGAGGTTCATCGCTTCATAGGGGTGTATATGCCAAAAATTAAATAAATAGTGACTTTTGGCGATAGTGAAAAGTGACACAGTTCGTTTTTTTATGTAACTGAATGACGAGACGAGCTGGTCGTTTGCCTGATGGTAAGCAATACGCCAGCCCATAACAATGACAGCACCACCCAGAACTTTGTTTTGCAAAATCCTGCGCGGCGCTGCACTGCGCTCGTCATCCTGAGACAATTAGCTGTTGAGTCTCATAATGCCCAGTAATTTCGCTGGCTACAATGCCCTTCAAGCCGGAACACAATAATGCTCGCGCACTACTGCTTGGCGGTTGAATAACTGGCAAAGCGGTGGTAATCACCCAGACGGCCTCTCGCTTACGAGAAACCTACCACCAGTAAAATTTATTTTCCAAACAAGTGTTATTTCGAGTGATCATGTGTAATATCGATGGAATATTAACCATTATGTGTTCGTTAACGTGCACGAGTGTAGGCAAATGAAACAAAATAGAGAAAACATTGCTTTTTATGTTCTCCCAAAAAGTCCAAGGAAAGCTTGAATAAAGTTCCACCACTTTATTGAAGCACTAGGAGAGGGTCCGGCTTGTTGCTGATGACCCTCATTCTCAACAAAAGTATAATAAATGGAATATGAAACTAAAAAAAACTACGTAAGACATGGCGGTATGGTCCTCGAGACTTAAGCCTGTCCTGACGGGGGAACTTAAAAAAATATATAAATAAATAAATGGTTGGACGGAGTATAATTTTTTTTATTTATTTATTAAACAAAATCCACAGCCCTTAATTCTAATCATAGATGATTTTGTATGTACTTTGAGGCCAATGACGGATTTACATTATCTATAATTAACTTATAAATAGACAGTCGTGTCTTGAAGATATATAAATCGCACCTTCGGTGCTACAAAGTCACAACAGCTCAGTTTTGAATTTTACAGGAGAGGACTTTGAAGATTTTTTTCGCATGTATTGCCTTATTACTGGATGTCTAATTGTAGTAGGTTTACAATCTTTATAAAATTGATGCTTTATTGTGTTTTCTATAGTTTCATGTCAAAAGTTTAATTCAAAATACTAAAATTGTTCTAATAAAACGCAAAACAAAAAAAGTGTCCTGAATTGTGACTTTGTTGCACCAGGAATTATTTAGTTAAATGACTTATGCCTTATTATTTAGGCATTTCAGTCGGGCTTTTTGCACTCGTCTACATCATTTGTGTGGCTTTAGCTCCAAAGCACGTCATAATCTCGCAGGCGCGGGGGCACAACTGTCTAATCAAACTTTGTTGGCCCAAAACGAATGGAAAAATGCACCAATAACCACAAAGGCACTCGCGCCATTTAATAGATTTTTGCGATAGTTTCGCGGGTGTTTTTGTTGCCCCGATATAGGCATGGCTCTAAGACAATTTGGCATACTTAACTCAATTTTGCAGTTTTGGCTATTTGTGACTTTGTTGCACCGAAGGTGCGATATATGAAATGTGAAATATGAATATGTATATGAATATGAATATGAATATGAATATGAAATATGAATATATTATATAATGCTTACCACTTTGACATGCCTCTTCAGACTGGAGTTTGTTACGAAGCACGACTCGCAGATGTCGCATTTGAAGGGTTTGTCGTTCCTATGCGTTCTCTCATGAACCTACAAATGAAGATTTCTTTATTATTACTAGCTGACCCACCAAACGTTGTTTTGCCATATAAATTTAAAAAAAATGTTAAGGGTGAACAACCCTTATCACTTAGGGGTATGAAAAATAGATAGTAGCCGATTCTCAGACCTACTGAATATGCATATAAAATTTGGTAAAAATCAGTAAAGCCGTTTCGGAGGAGTAGGGTAACTAACATTGTGACACGAGAATTTTATGTATATGATAGTTCTTAAAGTTGGCTTTACTCGAAATTAAAAGAATTTCGGTAATTAATGAAAATTACGGGCCTAAACCAAGTGGCAGTGGCGTAGCGACTGGAGGGCTAGACGGGGCAGTGCCCCGGGGCCCCCAAGCTCATGGTGGCCCCCTGGGCTTGGACTGAGATTGAACTAGTCAAAATTAATCCCACATTATGAATATATATGTAACCAAAATTCCAGGAACGCGACTTTAATAATGGCAACTAATTTGAAAAGGTACAGGGGAAATCCCAACAAGTCTCGAACATCTTTGTTTGAAACTTGCGGGGATCTCCCCCTTTATTTTTTGCCCCAGGGCCTAGGTTACCTAGCTACGCCACTGCCGAGTGGAGTTCAGTTTGCGAATGTAAATCAATTGTTCCATCGTCTTGCAAGAATGTACGCACAATTCGGCAGGTATTCAGTATTGCCAGGCCTAGTGCACTCCGCACTGTAGGTACGAAGCTACAAGTACATAGCCGGACACCGACGGCGGGTCGCGCGTCGTTACACGTGCCGCGTCAGAAGAGATAAGAGCGGCGCGATAGAAAGAGACGCGCTCTGTAGGTTAATATGACTAGTAGGTATGCAGCGCTACGCGAGCTGAATTGAATTTTATTGCGTCGTAGCAAGAGTCGCTATTTGTTCAAATTTCTTTGCGGAGTGATGCTTCTGTTCCTTAGTATTCTGTGATTAAACTACGTTATGTACTTCTGTTTCCTGTTTTGGTGATCAATAAAGTACTATTGTATTGTTATGAGAAGAGCAAGTCGTACGCCTGATGGTAAGCGCCACGCCTGCCCGTAACAATTGCAGTGGCACCCAGAACTTTTAATACCGTAACTAGTAAAAAGCATGTAGCACTGCATTGCGCTCATCACCCCGAGACATCAGATATTAAGTCTCATATGCCCAGCAATTTCGCTAGGTACAATGCCCTTTAAACCGGAACACAGCAATGTATGCGCACTACTGCTTGGCGGTAGAATAACTAGCAAAGCGGTGGTTCCTACCTACATAGTGCACACACACCTACATAGTTTAAATATCTCGGAAAAAAAGGAATTTTGAGAATTTGTAAAATTAAATATAGTCACTTAAATTGATTTTTTATTAAGGTTTTTGTTGAAAAATATTTTTTTCAAGACCAGCTTTTAACAAATTCGTAATCGGAACCGCGAGCAGATTAAAATGAGCCCAAACACTAGTAGTTTACGATTATCCGTCAAGGAGTTCCATTGCCCACCTTCCGTCTCCATCATCAGATCAGCTGGCTGTCACCATAATATTGCATTGTCATCGGACATTGACAAGTATGCAAAATTTCAACTCCGTAGGATAAGAGGAAGTGGTTCTAGTTCAGCTTGCAAGATTCCACCCGAACAAACATACATTTCAAGTTAAATAAAAGCTGTAATAATTACTTATTATTACAGCTTTTATTAGAGTGAGTGTGGCTTAGCGGGAACTCATGCGCCTATCGATCAGACGCAACTGGGTTCGAATCCCGACTCGGCCCTGCACCAATGACTTATAGTTAAGTGCAAATTTTGCACGCTCGCTCTAAAACGGTGAAGGAAAACATCGTGATGAAACCCGCTTACGCGCTTTGGAGTGGTAGGCTCTGGCCGTGGTTGTAATACCACCCACCTAACAAAGCCATGCCGTCAAGCGACCTAGTCGTGTTTCGGGATGATGTTCGGTGAACCATCAGGGAGACGGGTCTGAGCAGCCGCTCAACTGCCGTCTCTCTCTAAATCTATGTGCTCCATCTTAGGCCACATCATCGCTTCACAACAGGCGAGATAGTGGCCAAAAATAGATCTAATAAGGGTAAAAAAAAAACTTACGTTCAAGTTATAAGGTTCATAGAACCCTTTCCCGCAGTAGGAACAGTGGTAGGTGGTGCCGCGCGCCGCTCGCTCATGTGTCTTCATATGAAGACGGACCAGCTGCGCCGAGCCGAACATCTTGCTGCACTCCGGGCAGCCGTGGGTCTTCTCCTGGTGACACGTCAACACAGTGTGACAAGGGTAAAGTTGGGACGGTGTGAGGTTTTTGAACTGTAAAAGTATTTTGTGAATGTAGTAAGTTTGTGAGGGTGTGTAAGGGAGAGAGAGGTGTTAGGGATTGTGAGTGTGTGAGTGAGGGAGGGAGGGTGAGTGTGTGCGTGTAAGAGAGTGAGTGTGTGCGTGAAAGAGTGTGCGTCGGAGTGAGGGAGGGTGAAAGGTGAGTGAGGGTATGTAAAAAAGAGAGGGTAAAGTAGTGTGATTGAGGGATGATGAAGTGATGAAGGTGTGAGGGTGAATGAGTGTGTGAGAGAATGTGGGTGTTTGTGAGAGTGTGTTTAAGGTTGTGTTCATGTGTATATTACTTACTAGATGCGTATCGGCGTGCTTAGCGAGCGAATGTCGGTATTTGAACCGCTTGGGACAATGCGGACACTGATGCACCCCGGCCTCCTTGTCCTCATGGGTTGTCATATGCTCCCTCAGCGCTTTCAGACCGTATACAGGTAACAGACATATACGGCACTCTGTCTGTTCTGTCGGATGGAATCTGAAATATTATTAACAAATAATATTTTATATTTTTTTATGTAACTGCATGACGAGACGAGCTTGTCGTTTGCCTGATGGTAAGCAATATGCCAGCCCGTAACAATAACAGCACCACCCAGAACTTTGTTTTGCAAAATCCTGCGCGGCGCTGCACTGCTCGTCTCACTGAATTTCATATACATAAGATTCTAAGAAAAGCGTCAGATTCGAAGGAGAAAGAAGGTACCTGCGTCTATGGTTTTTCAAGCTGCTTCTTGTCTGAAATACTTTTTCACAGTTCTTGCAAGGGAACTGCTCTTGTTCAACACCGGTCGCTTCTGCTATGGTTAATCTGCAAAAAATTATAAATAATAAATTATAGAGTAGAAGGTAGTGGATAGGTAGATAGGTAGGTAGGTTTCTACTGTAATTGTGCCTCCATTTAATAAGGAAGATCTTCCTCGGCCTGGGGTCAGCTGTCCGACAGAACCTACTTGGAACTTGTATAGGTGTTATCTGTCGTGCGAACTTCGTTTGCGCGATGCAGGATTTGTATAGAAATCTGCTACTTTGTATGGGAGTCTATGCTGCTTTATGTCAGCGCCATCTGTGAGCATGTTGTTGATATATTTGGCGGCTGAGGTCGCCACAAAATAAATAACGCCCAACGATCACGTGAATAGATCCTGGCCCATAACTAGGATTCCCTGTATCAGTGTTCCTGTGTTCCCTGTTGTGTCGAACAGCCAAGGAGTGGAACGCATTGCCAACGTCTGTGTTTCCTGACAACTACAACCTGGGGGTCTTCAAATCGAGAGTGAACAGGTATTATCTAGGTAAGCGTGTTACATCTTAGATCACATCGTCGCTTACCATCAGGTGAGATAGTGGTCAAACGCAAGCCTATAACCAGTAAAAAAAAATAATCTAGGGAACCAGGAATTACGAGGACCATGAGTTTCCATGAGCTGTTTATACATCATAAAATAGTAATAATTAACTAGTCAAACTTGTCTGAATAAAGCAGCTTGATTTTTATTGAGAATAAGCGAGTGTAACGAAAGTTGCGGTATATTGACCTATAGATGGCGCTGTTATAAATTTATGACATACTGTACATAGACCTCGAAAACTTATAGGTAAGAATAGCTGGCTACCTTTGTATAATCCTCGCTCGTCGTTTCGCCTTCGCCTTGTCTTCTCGTTCCCTAGCGATCTCGGCTCGTTGTTCATTGAGTAGCCCGAATGTGTGCCATTTGAAGTGAACAAGGAATCTCTTCGGATGGTTTAGCAGCAACAAGCAGTGTGGGCATTCGTAGAACACCACTGATTTTGTACCTTGAAATAAAATTCATATAAATAAGACTCAAACAAGGTTGCTCGGAAAGAAAAAATACAACCACCGGCTGGGACTTGAAGCTTTCTATTCTTACTATATTTATATGAAGTATTAACAAATGCCAAGCGAAAAACTCAAACAAGGGTTTAGCGAAAGGTGTCGACTCGCCGAACGCTGGAACGAGAGTGATGATGCCTCGTGTAGACGGCGAAACACGTGTCGTACAAAGAGTGTTGTTGTTAGGAACTAACAACAACCTACATAATATTCAGTGGGATTACACTATATATTTTCATTGCGTTTCAGTTTTGAGATGAATTTCCGCAACGTCACGCCTGATTCCATTGCATTAAGGGTTTAGCAACCAATCTATATACATTCATTTGTATTACATAGTAATTGTCTTTAGTTGTAACTTTAGTTTAGAATATTCGCTAGACGTGATTCTTAAATCTTTTGATGTACAACTTACCATTTTCAATACTTTCCAATGCTTCTTCTACACTGGTCTCCATACTGATTATCTTTGTATCTCCGACACCACTTCTAGGCGTACCGTTACTATCTCTATGAAAGGGATTACCATAATCTATGTCAGGCCAACTGGAATGTTCAACTTTGACGTCCACATTTGAAAAGTCGTTGTCCATCTCTTCTGGTTCAAGTTTCAAGGGTATTTCAAATTGGACGTCAGTTTTGTTTTCAATAACATGTGATCTTCTCGTACTGTGGATTTTCTTTGACGGTGAATGCCTTTTTGCATCTGGTTTTGTGTTTTGCGATTGTTTTATCAACGCTTCGTCATCACTGTCACTTTCATTTACTTCATCAGTTTCGTTGCTTTTTGTGACGTCAGATTTCGGTGATAGTGCCAATGGATCAGAGTCTACATTTGATTCAGCGATATCCGCCTTCATATTGTTGTTAGTAGACTTTATCAATATACTTTCGATTAGGCGGACAGTTTTTTCGAGGCTTTTACGTTTTCTTTCGCTAATACAGTTATCTATCATCTTTGTTGCTGGCATGTCTTCATTTGGCTTGGTTTGGTGATCATGTTTTTCAAAGTCAGAGAGAATAGGTGTCTGTATGGATTTAGGTGCTTCTTCGTTTTCATAAGACATCCTATTTTGACTAAGATTTTTTGGGTTATCAAAGTAATTTGATTCAATACTATTTGTGACTCTTGTAAATAGGTCAGGTATGTTTTTAGATGGCATTTCACTGTTCCGGCTGAGATTCTCAGGGCTTAAATAGTCATTGTTAGACATTTTTGCAAACATCCCTGTAGGTATTTGAGATCCGATTTCAGATGACATTGTACTGCTTTGATGGTGAATTTGAGCATTATGTAAGGAGTCAATGTAAGGGCTTTTTTGGAATATCTTTGAACTGACTTGGGGTATGTTTAAGGGATAGTTCTTGATACCTTGTTCTCTCTCATTTGTAATTTCCAATTCCGAGGCAGTTCTCATAATATTTTGATGGAAATTCATCATGTTATTATGATGCTCAGCATGTGTCATTGTACTCACCGCTGGATAATAGCTCTGCATTGAATTTTCGTGTGGAAATTGGGCGCTCTGAGGCATGTGAGGCGATGCATGTCCCATTTCTTGGTAGGCGTGAAACGGATTCATTTGTAAGGGCATATTAGTGGAAGGCTGTCCAAAACCAGGGTAATTGAGAGTTTCATATGGATTGCTTCCCGTTGAGGCCGCTTGGTGCACAATTTTACCAAAACTATGCAGGTTGTGGTTTATGTGGCTCGAGTTAGATTGCGACCGGTTTAACGACGCAACCATGTTGTTTGGGGCTTCATTCGGCCCGTAAGTCCCACTGCTGTTCAACATGTTTAATAATTCACTGTAGTTTCACTGTTATTAAGGTTTTACATAGTCCTTTTTGGTGTTGTTTCAGCAAAAGTAAACAGAAATGGGGCAGGCCATTTTGGCAAATTTAGTGAATTTGGCATTTAAGGTCAAGGTGTTGCCAGCTGCGTATGTAAATCGAATACCCAAACATTTCTGAAAATTATGGCGAAATCATATCACTAATAAACATTGAGATTTAGGATTGCGAATTCATACATACATGAAGGATGACAATATCAAAATTTGAAGACATTGCGGTAAGAAGTGAAAAGTGATTCCATTCAATTTTGTTTCTTCGAATAATAAAAGTGGGCGCTAGAAACAAACAATAAATACAAGGTATTTTTTTTTGTTCGATACGACATGAAATCAAATGGTTAAAGTTGTCTAGGCTAGAAAAAACATTTTAAAACAGATATTCAAATACTGTTTTGAATGGAGTTAGTTGTGTATTTATTATTGATGTTCGTAAACTTGTACGCGTGTAGACAATTAAAACGAAATATTTATATGTACCTACTCCCGAGAAGTCCATCAGAAACTTCTTGTAATCTTCCAGCTAGAGGAATATGGAAGGTCTGGCGTGAAGTAATTGATGATTTTCAACCTCGACAAGTTGATGTCGACGATGTTGAAGCTAAAAATACAAACAAAGGCCTTGGGGTTGCAGGCATTGCATAGTGTAGAACTATTATGTAGATGGCTCATAATATCTTTAGTACTTTACTTTTAGGAAATAGCCAGTTACCGGGAAGTCTGCTTTTTTGGCAACATTATTATGTCAATTTTGACATTTTTACAATGCTGCCAACTTGTGAAAAAAAAATGCATAACCGAAAAAATCGACGTATAATAGGATAAAACGTAACACGTAACGTTACATGTACGCTAACGATAAATCGGAATTTACCGATAATGAAAGGTAGCAGTGCAAAGCCAAATCCCAAAAAGGGGAGAAAAAAAAAGATAGCCGTGTCATATTTTTGGCGGGAAGTGAAAAATGATACAGTTCAATTTTGTTTTATTTATCAAACAAGTGTTATTTCGAGGGATCATGTGTATTGTCAGTGGAATATTAACCATTATGTGTTCGTAAACGTGCACGAGTGTAAGCAAGTGAAACAAAATAGAGAAAACATTGCTTTTTATGGTCTCCCAAAAAGTCCATGGATAGCTTGAATAAAGTTCCACCACTTTATTGAAGCACTAGGAGAGGGTCCAGCTTGTTGCTGTTGACCCTCATTCTCAACAAAAGTATAAGAAATGGTATATTATACTATTAAATAAAAACTACGTAAGACATGGCGGTATAGTCCTAGACACTAGCCTGCCGTAACGGGCGAATTAAAAAAAAAAATAAGGTAGCATAGCAGTGTCATTGTAGGCGGCGCTGCCATCGCAATTTTATAAATATTAATTTGATTGAATCTAGACTTTATTTAGTTGGCAGAAAGTTTATTTTTGCTTGGAATTGCCAAATATGGACACGAAACAAAAACCATTTACTCTCTCTTTTCCGCTTTATTTATGTTTCATTCGTCGTTTCAGGAAGATGGTTGTGTGATCTTTCATGAATCTCATTTTAATTCGATTTATAGTGAATTAAACAGAAAACAAACGAAAGAATGGCGCTGGCCGCCGCCGCCGAAGAATATTTTCGGTCGATGAACCCTCTCGCCTCGAAAATACATGAAGATGTGGTCGAAGCGAAGAATTCCTATGAAAATATCTGGGAAACCCTTACGGAAAAAGAAAAAGTGAGTAAAAACACTTCCTATGTCATAATTTAAACGTTACACGACCAATGCGTAATTGTTGCATGTTTATGTATGTTAGTTTCAATAATTAGGTATAATTCTACTTTCATGGCTTGCCCACGCTAGCGCTGAGTATTAGTCATCAATGCATATCATATCTTAAAATAATGTTTTTTTTGTCCTTACGCTCTGGTTGCATTCTATCTGCAATTCTGTAGGAACACAGCATATTTCTGTAACAAATAAATTTGTACCTATTATAAGCATTTCCAATGATTAAACAAAAATATTTTACTTTGATGTTATAAGCCCTTTTACATAGAATCAAAATTTGATAAAAAAAAACTAAAACAATAAAAAAAATTATGTACTAAAAACATTCTTGAAATAATTCTATGGAAATTTTTTAAAGGTATCCAATTTTTGAATGGAAATTAGTGATGAGTCTTGCAAGTCGTTCGCCTGATAGTAAGCCTGCCCATAACAATTGCAGTGCCACCCAGAATTTTTAATACCATAAAAAGCACTGTAGCACTGCATTGCGCTCATCACCCCGAGACAGATGAATCTAACCATCCAACCATAAATAAAGATTGTATATGTGGTACATAACTGTAGTATGTTATATGGATTGCCTTCTAAAGACATTAATTCTTCCAGGACGAAATAATAAACGAATCAATCATAAAGCCCGAGATATCACTCAAGTATGCTCTCTTAGACAACCTAGACTTTGATATCAACGACCCACCAGTCCGTAAAGATGACCTCATGTCATTCTTCGGTCGTGACCACGGTCAGAAAATGATACATGATGAAAACGGATCATATCGAGATGAGCATTCTGCTCCGTTCCTCTATCAAACCAAAAGCCAGCTGAATCTGTGCATTCTCAGCGAGCATCGGAATACCAAAGACGTCAAACCTACATCCCCACCACCGGTGATGTCAGAACTAGCTCTATCTCATTCTAAAGTTGTATCCGAGTTAAAGAACGCTCTCAAGTCTCACGAACTAAGGAATACATACAAAGATGATCACGAGATGACTTCACCGAACTTCATAAGCAAGTTTATAGGTAATTTTAAGAATAAGGACGAGGAGAGAGAATGTTTGGTGGCTACTGGACCGCAGATGCATATTGTGGCGTCTTCGGATAATTTCTTCAGAACAAACTTCAAGAGTCCGCAGAACGATAACAAGTTTGAAAAGGAATATAGAAGCAGTGTGATAAAATCTAGCAGTGGTAAGGAATATTATAATCTAAATTTTAACCCCCGATGCAAAGGAGGGATGTTATAAATTTGACCACTATGTGTGTCTGTCTGTCTGAGGTACCGTAGCTCTTAAACGAGTGAACTGATGTGGTGGTTGAGGTTGTTTTATTTGAAAGCGGGGATGGGTCTGAGCAGCCGCTCAACTGCCGTCTCTCTCTAGATCTATGTGCTCCATCTTAGGCCACATCATCGCTTCACATCAGGCGAGATAGTGGCCAAACATAGATCTATTAAGCGTAAATAAAAAGCAGGTTTTATAGCGGTGGTTCTTAGACATGTTTTATTGTGCCGTAATGCTCGCGCACACTATGTAGTAACATAATAATATGAGAAACCTACGAACTACATATATTTACTCTTACTCGTGGTAGGTCTCTCGTATACGGGAGGCCGTCTGGGCAGGTACCATCGCTTTATCAGTTATTCTGCCGTCAAGCTGTAGTGTGCGAGCATTACTGTGTTTTTGAAAGCGATTGTAGTTCTGTGTTCTGGGTGGCATTGCAATTGTTATGAGCAGTCATGGTGCTTACTAACAGGCGAACAACTTGCTCGTCTCATCACTCAGTTCCATTAAAAAAAATGTTATTTGCACAAACATTTGTTCCGTCGCGGGAATCGAACCCGCAACCCCTGTGTTGTACGAAATTTGAGCCAACCTGCCCAAACACTACGACCGAGGCTGTCAAACCGCGGGCCGCAGTTATTTATAAATTGATATGATTGTTTCACTATGATATTTAATATTGAGAACCTGTTTAAAAACATCCATTTCAATTCTAAACAATCGACAAAGGACCTATCAGTTACCGAACAAAGAAAGTATTAGCTAAGCAAATTTAGTTTTGTAAACAGACAGCTGTTTGATTTTGACTAGGTAGATGAAACGATATTTGTGTGACCAGCCCTAGTGCACTCCGCACTGTAGGTACGAAGCTACAAGTACATAGCCGGACACTGACGGCGAGTCGCGCATCGTTAACGTGCCGCGTCAGAAGAGATAAGAGCTATGCGATAGAAAGAGAGGCGCTCTGTAGGTTAATATGACTGGTAGGTATGCAGCGCTACGCGAGCTGAATTGAATTTTATTGCGTCATAGCAAGAGTCGCTATTTGTTAAAATTTCTTTACGGAGTGATGCTTCTGTCTGATGTGTATGGAGTGTATTCTGTGGTGTGACCAAATGAACAGTATTTAATAGGGAAAATGCATGTGTTGTCGAAAAATCTGGAAATTAATTTATACGACAGATTACTCATGTAAACATTTAGTAGTGATATAATTATTATAATTGATTGCGTAGTTTATTTGTGTTTCAATGTTTCTTTTTCTTATTTTTGGTGAAACGGAACGTAATCGCAAAACGCTTGAGTACGTGCAACCACGGTTTGACGTCACGCGCCTCGCTGCTTATTGGTCAATTTTTGACATAGAGCCCGCCTTATTGGTAAATTATTGACACACGCACACATGTAGCAGAAATAGACCAATGAGGAGATCCTAGGTCCCCACATTTTGACTTCTCACGCAAATGGCGCGTTTATGTTGATTTAAATTGATTCAAATTTTCATTTAATTATTTTATTGACTAATGATGCCGTAAAATTTTTAAACAATTTTTTTCATTAATATTATTCCATAATGAATTGATTAATGCATTTAACATAAATGCATATTCCCTATTCTAAAGATTTATCATGTAGAATGACTCAAGATGATATAACTTTTTATACTTTCGCTTATCTAAGTTTATTGGACGCGATATAGTCGTTTCTTAGAACGCGTCTGATGTAAGCAAGCACTTATGACTAAGGCGATAGTTAAATGATAGTGAAAACTGCATCGAATTCTATCACGCAGTTTAGCAGTAGGTACTTCTTTATGAACATTTTCAAACGGTATGTATAAATAGAAACAAATCGCCTATTGAAAATTGTATTTTTCAGGATAAGCTTTTACCTTTTTTACCTTATAAGTTATATATTATATACCTTTATATACCTCCTTATATAGCTTTTAAGTTTTATGCCGCCAAGCAGTATTGCGCAAGCATTACTGTGTTCCGGTTTGAAGGGCATTGTATCCATCGAAATTACTAGGCCTATGAGACTTAATATCTGATGTCTCGGGGTGATGAGCGCAATGCAGTCCTACGCAATGCTTTTAATGGTAGTAAAAGTTTTGGGCACTGCAATTGTTATGGGCAGGCGTGGCGCTTACCATCAGGCGAACGACTCGCTGGTCTCATCACTCAGTTCTATAAAAAACCTAACCTAGTGGCTGTATCTCCGTAAAGGGGACAATGGTACGAAAACTTAATGACGTTCAAGGCCCCAATTCACTATGACAACTTGGCGATTCCCTGCTTCGAAATCACGCCAATTCCTTCATTCAGAAGCAAGAAATCGCCAAGTTGTCATAGTGAATTGGAGCCCAGTTCAGCCCCGTAGCTTCTTTTTTTTTACGCTTAATATATCCATGTTTGGCCACTATCTCGCCTGATGTGAAGCGATGATGTGGCCTAAGATGAAGCACATAGATCTAGAGAGAGACGGTAGTTGAGCGGCTGCTCAGACCCTCTCCCAGATGGTTCACCGAACATCATCCCGAAACACGACTAGATCGCTTAACGGCATGGCTTTGTTCGGTGGGTGGTATTACAACCACGGCCAGAGCCTACCACTCCAAAGCGCGTAAGCGGGTTTCATCACGATGTTTTCCTTCACCGTTTTAGAGCGAGCGTGCAAAATCTGCACTTAACGATAAGTCATTGGTGCAGGGCCGAGTCGGGATTCGAACTCAGGTGCGTCGGATCGAAAGGCGCACGAGTCCCCGCAGAGCCACACTCGCTCGCTAAACGGTGGTAAAAGTGGTGGGGACAAAGGACCACAGCCAAGACTACCCTTCAATTTTTCAGATATATCCGAAGAGAATCGTGGGCTTCTATCATCGAGTCAAGCTTCGTCGGGGACTGATTTCCAGTCGACCGAGACACTCACAGACTCCGTGCCGAAAACTGGGTACGACTTCCTCGACAACTGGTAAATCGGACCGACGGGGAGAAAACAGTCCGATCGGACTAAGCGATCGGACCACGGGGTAAAGAATGTTCCCAAATCGCGTGGTTCTAGTAGGCTATTTGTAACGGAAAATACAATACAATACAAAAATGCTTTTATTGTACTGGTGTACACAAAAAATAACAAGTTACAGAAATTGGTTTTCAATAGGCGGACTTATCGCTAAAACCGATCTCTTCCAGTCAACCTTTTGATGGAAAGAACTAACGGGTGAGATAAGTCGGCGGTGCAAATAAATCAAAATAGAAATAGCTAGAAAATAAATAAAAATATACGAGTTAAGGCGGGGTTCGAGCCCGCGTATAAAACCGGTAGCGACCAACTACGCCACTGGAGCATCCACATCCTTGGCCGAATTTTTGCCGCTCCCTTTCGGGTGCATTTCAAAGCACTGCACTGCGCTCATCACCCCGAGACATCAGATATTAAGTCTCATATGCCCAGTAATGTCGCTGACTACAATGCCCTTCAAACCGGTACAATGCGCACTACTGCTTGGCGGCAGAATAACTGGCAAAGCTGTGGCACCTACTCAGACGGCCTCCCGCATACGAGAGACCTACCCAATGCTTCAAATAGAACCACGCGATTGGACTATGGGCAATAGTAAAGCTTCGACCTCACCAAACGTTCGGAGTGTTCGTTCGCGAACACTTTGGACAAGAGAAGCTGTTCGTGAGCGAACGCTCGTTTTAGGCACATTAATAAGATGCATTGGTCTCAATATTGTATTTGTTTCAGTCTATAATATATTTTATTTAAAAAACCGACTTCAATTCTGGTGTATCTCTGAAGTCCAAGGTCGAATATCGATGAAATTTATATGGAACCATGTTGAAGCTATACTGAACCCAACGCAAAAATTTCCAAACAGTTTATAAATGACGGAGTTCTGAGGTAACATAAAAAAACGGCTAAGTGCGAGTCCGACTCGCGCACGAAGGGTTCCATACCATTAACGTAAAAAAAACACGTTTGTTGTATGAGAGCCCCCTTAAATATTTATTTTATTCTGTTTTTTAGTATTTGTTGTATAGCGGCAACAGAAATACATCATCTGTAAAAATTTCAACTGTCACTATCACGGTTCATAAGATACAGCCTGGTGACAGACAGACAGACGACGGACGGACAGCGGAGTCTTAGTAATAGGGTCCCGTTTTACCCTTTGGATACGGAACCCTAAAAAGCAATCGAATTGAGAACCTCCATTTTGAAGTCGGTTAAAAAATGTATTACATTGTAGATTGTAAAAATAGTAAATATATTACATAACTCTTTATTATTACACCACTGATCCTATAAAAAAAGTCAGATACTATGCAAGGAACACGGGATTGACGCGCACGAAGCGGATACCACTACACAGCGGATACTACATCGAGTCAGTACGCAACGAAGCGCTGGCTGAGTAAGTACTGCGAGACGCGTGAAGTTTAGTTTATAGGCTTGCGTTTGACCACTATCTCACCTGATGGTAAGCGACGATGTGGTCTAAGATGTAACACGCTAACCTAGAAGATACCTGTTCACTCTCGATTTGAAGACCCCAAGGTTGTAGTTGTCAGGAAACACAGACGTTGGCAATGCGTTCCACTCCTTGGCTGTTGATGAACGTGGCACCAAAACGCTTTGTTCGTACAGGAGGGATGTCTACCAAAAATATACCGTATTGCGTGTTTAAACATTGTAAAAACTGCTCCCAGAAACCGAGACGAAACGATTAATACTTTGATTTTATTTTTCCGTATAGTATGTTTAGAATAGAAACATAAAACTAGTTAGTGTGGCCAGCCTACATTGAAATTAATTTACCTAGAAGTAAGGGTAAAACTAAGTTAAATAGATGTGTGGTCCATAAAGGTCTGAAACTAGAGCTGATCCCTTTTCAACTCCAGTGTCAGTTTTACTTTAAAAAAAAAAGTATTTTGGTAATTTTCATTCATGTAAGATTGTTTATAATCACTTATTATGTTTGTTACCACCTGACCAATTTGAATGCGATTTGGTTAGGGTTCCGTAGCAAAACAAGGAACCTTTATAGTTTTACCACGTCCGTCGGTCTGTCTGTCCGTATGTCCGTTTATATCAGGTACTTAGGATTTAAGGATTTATTTATAGAACTACTCGTAAGCTAGCTGGCCAGCAGTAATTCAATTTATTATTATTTAGCGCAGAGCAGTGATACTGCCTTACTCTGAAACTTTAACTTCATTGGTCGTGATGAGTCAGTGAGTGAGATTTTATTTTGTACATTATAGGTATAGCTAAAAGATAGATTAATCAGTCATTGTCATAATGATGACAAATATTTAGCTAATTATATGTCTATTAAATAAATACATAGATCACTCCATCCATTTACAATTATATTAATAGTATATACCTACCGTTCACTAAAGAATCAGTGGGATTTTTTTTATTACGCTAGCAACATTACACTCACACTGACGCATGTGTTTCTACAGAAAGACTGTTATCTATGTGTTGTCACGCTTATATACGTATAGTTAGGTACCGGCCTTCTCAGTGTTGTTCCCGAAAAGTGTATCTGACTTTTTTTATAGGATCAGTGTATAACACCTCCAGAAATTATTACAACAAAAGGAAAAAATAACAATATATATATATATAAACTAGTATTTCGCCGCGTGCGCGAGCTGCTAAAGCAGCTCGCGTGGGAGGGTGGTTGCTGTTTTTTTTAAAAGCTCCCTATCGATTACGGTTCTAAAGTTTTGTTTACCCTATTTGTTCTGAAAACAAACTTTTGTATGGCGGCCAACTTGAAAAAAAGTTGGATTTCAAGTGATTGTGTGGCGTGCGCGAGCTGCTAAAGCAGCTCGCGTGGGGGGGTTTTGCTTTTTTTTATAAAAGCTCCCTATCGATTACGGTTCTAAAGTTATTTAAGTTCAGTTGTTCTGAAAAAAAGACTTTTGTATGACGGCCATCTTGAAAAATGGCGGAATCCAAGTGATTTTGTGGCGTGCGCGAGCTGCTAAAGCAGCTCGCGTGGGGGGGTGTTGCTTTTTTTTTATAGACGCTTCCTATCGACTACGGTTCAAAAGTTTTGTTTGGCTTATTTTTCCGGAAAAAAAACTTTTGTATGGCAGCCATCTTGAAAAATGGCGGAATCCAAAATTTTTTTTCATAATTGTAATCTTCGACCCAGAAAACCTCCCGATGCAAAATTTCAGTCGGATCGGAGCAACTTTCAAAATGGCCGCCATTTTTTTTTCTTTTTTTTTAATTTTTCCAACTTTTCCAAATTTCCCCCATCGTCCTCTATGACATTTGGTCGAGCACTCTATATCTATCTCTTACCGTTTAAAAGTTATTTGCATTTTTATTTTGTATGGCGGCCATGTTTTTTTGTATAGCGGCCATCTTTTTTTTCAAATTTTCAAAAATGGCCCAGGTTTTTGGGCATATTTAGTTCAAGCGGTACCCCCATCCGATTTATAGTTTCCGAGATCCCTTGAGCAGTTCCATCTCGGAGACACCTTTCCATGGATTTCGGATTTTTCTGGTTGGTTTCAAAACATCCTCTATCCAACGGTACCAAACACTCCCCCCCACCATAACGGCAAGTCGGAGATCAATTCTGTCAATATGTCAGTCAGTCAGTCAGTCAGTCAGTGGTCTTCCAGTTTTATATATATAGAACTAGTATTTCGCCGCGTGCGCGAGCTGCTAAAGCAGCTCGCGTGGGGGGGTGGCTGCTGTTTTTTTTTAAAGCTTCCTATCGATTACGGTTCTAAAGTTTTGTTTACCCTTTTTGTTCTGAAAACAAACTTTTGTATGGCGGCCATCATGAAAAAAAGCTGGATTTCAAGTGATTGTGTGGCGTGCGCGAGCTGCTAAAGCAGCTCGCGTGGGGGGGTGTTTTGCTTTTTTATAAAAGCTCCCTATCGATTACGGTTCTAAAGTTATTTAAGTTCAGTTGTTCTGAAAAAAAGACTTTTGTATGGCGGCCATCTTGATAAATGGCGGAATCCAAGTAATTTTGTGGCGTGCGCGAGCTGCTAAAGCAGCTCGCGTGGAAAGGTGTTGCTTTTTTTTTATAGACGCTTCCTATCGACTACGGTTCAAAAGTTTTGTTTGGCTTATTTTTCCGGAAAAAAAACTTTTGTATGGCAGCCATCTTGAAAAATGGTGGAATCCAAAATTTTTTTTCATAATCGTAATCTACGACCCAGAAAACCCCCCGATGCAAAATTTCAGTCGGATCGGAGCAACTTTCAAAATGGCCGCCATTTTTTTTTCTTTTTTTTTAATTTTTCCAACTTTTCCAAATTTTCCCCATCGCCCTCTATGACATTTGGTCGAGCACCCTATACCTATCTCTAACCATTCAAAAGTTATTAACATTTTTATTTTGTATGGCGGCCATGTTTTTTTGTATGGCGGCCATCTTTTTTTTCAAATTTTCAAAAATGGCCCAAGGTTTGGGGCATATTTAGTTCAAGCGGTACCCCCATCCGATTTATAGTTTCCGAGATCCCCTGAGCAGTTCCATCTCGGAGACACCTTTCCATGGATTTCGGATTTTTCTGGTTGGTTTCAAAACATCCTCTATCCAACGGTACCAAACACTACCCCCCACCATAACGGCAAGTGGGAGATCAATTCTGTCAATATGTCAGTCAGTCAGTCAGTGAGTGGTCTTCCAGTTTTATATTATATTAATTAATAACAATAGATAGAGCTATGCGATAGAAAGAGGCGCTCTGTAGGTTATTATGACTGGTAGGTAGTCAGCGCTACGCGAGCTGAATTGAGTTTTATTGCGTCATAGCAAGAGTCGCTATTTGTTTTAATTTCTTCGCGGAGTGATGCTTCTGTCCCTTAGTATTCTGTGGTTATAGGTCTAGGTGCTGCTTTATGAAGCCAGTATTATTAAGTAAAGATTTGTCGTTTACTTTGTTTATCTTAGACTGTGTACCTAACCTTTGTTTTCTAAGATTGTGTCAGATGTAGGTTAAGTTTTATACTATGTGCTCTCGAAATTAGACTGCATTTATTTACTTTCTACCTAATTTATTACTTTTATACTTAGAATTAATGTGTGATCAAAATGTAATCTCATATTCGAAAATAAATGGAATATCTGTACGCATGTTTTGTTTTATTTTGCTATTATCGACCGATAGGATAGTTCAAATGGCCATAATTCATAATAATTTTCTTTCAGGAGGACACAGATTGGTAATTAATAACACAAGTGTAAACCCTAACGTTACACGTGCCGCGTCAGAAGAGATAAGAGCGGCGCGATAGAAAGAGAGGCGCTCTGTAGGTTAATATGACTGGTAGGTATGCAGCGCTACGCGAGCTGAATTGACTTTATTGCGTCGTAGCAAGAGTCGCTATTTGTTTAAATTTCGTTTCGGAATCATGCTTCTGTCCCTTATTCTGTGCCGATACTTCAAATGGCCATAATTCATAATAATTTTCTTTTAGGAGGGCCGTCTGTATGTTTGTCATCTCCAATCACTATTAGTATTAAAAAAATTCGTTATCCGCGACCTCATTTCTGTTCCTCCGCTTATTTCTAAACCACGCAACGGATTTTGATACGGTTTTTACTGTCATTTAGAGATTTTTTTACGGAAAGTTAATGTACAATACATTCTGATTAAGTTTTTGTATAGTTGAGAAAATTCATGTTTTGATATCAAGTCGTTTAAAATAACAAAAAAAAAAACAACATCACATAAATATAATGCATCCATGCGTAGCCGGGGCGAGTCGCAAGTACATTTTCAAGAATAGACATCTAGGAGTATTTATTGCTAGAGACATCTATCTTTCATAGTTGACACTAAAATTCCTAATCACTGCACTGCCATCTAGCGGTGAGTAGGAAATAAGATTCATTGCGTAAACATTTTTGGAGTTGTTGCTACTCAACGCTAGATAGAACTATAAGGTCAAGCTGAAAAATTAAAGAGTACCCTACCCTATTTATTTATTGATTAGGAACTACAAACAGTACTAACATATGTCTAAATATTATCAGTAGAACTAAACATATTTATTATAAGATAATGCTAAAGTTAACAAATGTTAACCCACACCGAAGTTCACGAGTTAACAGATACCGGTTAGTGTGTGCTGCTCGCTAAAGCAATTATGTAGAAAATGATCGTTACATACGTACTAAAATAATAATAATAAATAAGGGCTGTTGACTCGACGATCATTGTCCCGATAGATGAGTCGGTGAACGGCCTTATAGCGAGCCTAGACCAACATCTCAAAAGGCTCTCGCTAGACGGTTGAATCAAGGGTCAGATGCATGCGGCAGTACTCCTTGACACGGCACGTATAATCAGGAGGTTCCTCGCTCTGCAGCCCTAACCACCGGGAGTTTGGGCCCGGCCCCGCTGCCGGCGGCACACTAGGTTTAGGTTTTTTATAGTGTTTTTGTATATATATTTTTATATATATTTTTAGTATTGTAAAATCTTAAATCCAAGAAATTAAATAAATAAATGGTAATAATAATATAGTTTTACATTGCATTGCATTGCATTGCTACGTGTGGCTTAGAAGAAACTCGTGCAGCTTTCGATCCGGCGCACCGGAGTTCGAATCCCGCTGGCCACTACTGACTTTCTTAAGTTTTGTGTGGATTTAGCACTCGCTCTAAAACGGTGAAGGAAAATATCGTGAGGAAACCGACATGTCCAAGAAACACAAAGTTCAAGGACATTGCGTCCACCAACCCACATTGGGCTAACGTGGTGGATTATGGTCCAGCAGTGGAAGCGTAATGGGCTGATGATGACGATGATAATTATGACCATCATGATGTTGAAAATGTTATTAGAGAGAGGTTGGTTAAGTGCGATGTACCTGCCTAATGAAGTGTCATTAATAATTACGATACCTACCTAGAAGAGGGTACCTTTTTTTACGCTTAATAGATCCATGTTTGGCCACTATCTCGCCTGATGTGAAGCGATGATGTGGCCTAAGATGGAGCACATAGATCTAGAGAGAGACGGCAGTTGAGCGGCTGCTCAGACCCGTCTCCCCGATGGTTCACCGAACATCATCCCGAAACACGACTAGGTCGCTTGACGGCATGGCTTTGTTCGGTGGGTGGTATTACAACCACGGCCAGAGCCTACCACTCCAAAGCGCGTAAGCGGGTTTCATCACGACGTTTGACGACTAGTCTTTAAACTTCACAAAAACGTATATAAAATTATCTTAAAGTAACACCGTCCATATATATTTCTGTCTACATTCCTTCACTTGTGGGTTGTCTGGAAGAGATCGCTTTGAGCGATAAGACCGCCCATTGTGACATTGTTATTAAGTTAGTTGTTATTTTAGTTTTTAATTATTTCTGTATTTTGGTGTTACAATAAAGAGTTATTCTATTATATTCTATAAATCACTTTGCAAGTTTGCTTTCGTAGAGCTTGTCGTTTCGTTGGCAAGCGTGTGACGTCATACATCTGAGGTACCTAACCTTTTGCGCGGCAATATTTGAAACATAACATTTAAACATAAATTTAGGTGCTTTTAGACTTTATTTAATTAAAATATTATTTTTCATAGCTATATATATACATTATGGTTAATTTAAAACACTTTCTGAAAAGTTGTCAGATCCCCTATTACAATTTGTTGCGACTCTAGCCACCAAACTAGGTGTTGACACACCAGCCCCCCTACCCATATGTCCCTCAAGCGCCAATCGTATATCGTGTTGAGCTCTGATTAAGGTGTAGATTCACTGCGACAATGTTTTATGATGCCATATACTATCCCAATCAATTTATCTCCACTCGTAGTCATCGTCTTTTGGTAAAAATAGAATGTGATTAATTCGATTTCTCGCCTGAATCGACAATAATTACCGTTACCGTTAGTAGACCGTATCTTATTAGTCGCTGTGACGCTATACCTTAATTCGAGCTCAATACGATATACGATTGGCGCTTGAGGGACATATGGGTAGGGGGGCTGTATCTTGGCAGTTAGCTTCTTCGCAGTTTTGTTCTGCCTCTTAGGTATACATGTGTTCAAAAAAGTTCAAAGTTCTTTATGCATTTTTGTCATCACAGACGCACTTATGAACGTCAATTATTACAATGACTCTACCACCGTATCGGAAAAAGAACAACTACTCAGAAGATACGGCAAGAAACTTAAGGGGGATATTATTTTAGAACCTTTTTATAATATTTTATGTTTGTTCTTGGTATTATGTTTGTTATGTGCCAGTTGGCTACTTGGCAGAAGCGGAATGTTCCATGCATCTTTGTCTTCTATGTAATTACTAACTGTATAATATGCTTTTTTCATTAGAAATATTTTTCACACGCAATTTGAATCTACTTTCTCTGAATATGTATATTAAAGTGAATGAACAATAATGTAGAAAAGAACACAACAATAATGTAAAAACCTCAAAATTAAATTACATTTGATTAATGTATTTATATACCTTAGTTACAAACCTACGCGTTTAAAAACAAAAATTAAAAACAAAACTCCAGTGCTGCCAGCTAACAAAACAGTTCTCCCGACCGATCTCGCCTGCCCCTGACCACGCCGCCCGCCTCGGGCCGCGTCAATCAAACGCCCGGTGCTAATTGTTTCTGTTTTCGAACGGATACGGAAATACCCATTTCGTAACGAAGAATTGGATTTTCAATGTTTATGGTAATTATTATTATGTATTATGTCGCTCTTTCTCACTGGTTATACACCCGGTCCTTTGGAATGTTTGCGCGGGGACATGAGTCCAACACGTAGACATTGCTAGATAGATATGTAATCGGCAACACTTATCGGGGACTGTCTCTAAGTGCAACATTAAGAAGATGCAATCAAAGACAGCCCCCGAGCAATGTTTTCTCTATTTTGTTTCATGTGCCTACACTCGTGCACGTTTACGAACACATAATGGTTAATATTCCACCGATATACACATGATCACTCGAAATAACACTTGTTTGGAACATAAAACAAAATCGAACTGTATCACTTTTCACTTCCCGCCAAAAAGTCCTATGGCTATATGATGTACCTACTAGGTACAATTATAGCAATTTCATTGCTATAAAAAAGTTTTTAAGCGCGCTCGGGGCTATGCCGTCCGGTTTGATTGACTTTCCGCGGCCGCCATTTTCGTTTAAAAATTCGAAGTCTGACATCCGCCCGCGCGTTTAGGACCAACCAGCTGGCAGTTTTAATTGTTTTTGTTTTTAGTTAGGAGTTGGTTTTGACGTTGCGAAATACGGACGTGTTTTGTAACGAAACGGTTTTACTGATGTTTTGGCTCCTGTTTGTAATAACTGAAGCATCGTACGATTGACTTTTTTTTATGGAATTGAGTAATGAGACGAGCAAGTCGTTCGCCTGGTGGTAAGCGCCACACCTGCTCATAACAATTGCAGTGCCATCCAGAATTTTTAATATCATAAAAGTACTGCGTGTATAGCACTGAATTGCGCTCATCATCCCGAGATAATACAATACAATATATATTGAGACGGAACTGGCAGGTGCCCAAGTCTCATATCATAGACCGGTTCTCATCCGTTAAGAATTCACCTCAATAGCCTAATCATAAGTAATTTACATATTTCCTATAATAGTCCTTGCACTTATCGGGACTGTCTTTGATTGCATCTTCTTAATGATGCACTAAGAGACAGTCCCCGATAAGTATCGACCATTACATATCTAAACTAAAATGCTCTAAGAGGCCTCTACGTGTTGGACTCATGTCCCCGCGCAAGCCTTCCAAAGGATCGGGTGTTTAACCCGTGAGAAAGAGCGACATAATATAATATTATGATTGTACCTGCATATTATAGAGAAAATACTATTGTAAACTATAAGGTTGACTAGAAGAGATCGCGCTAAGCGATAAGTCCGCCCGTTGTACTGTAGGTATTAAGCCAATTCCTGTACCTTGTCAATTTTTATTGTTTTTTTTTTACACTTTATAGATATGTTTGGCTAAGGCCTAAGATGGAGCACATAGATCTAGAGATAGGCGGCAGTTGAGCGACTGCTCAGACCCGTCTCCCCGATGGTTCACCGAACATCAATAAAGCAATAACGCAAATCGTTGTGCAATAAAGCATTTTTGTATTGTATCGTATTGTATTGTAGGAATACTTTACGACGTATTTATACAACCATCTGTGGAGCCGTAACTTGTGCTTACAAAACGCAGCGACAAATAGCTGTTTAATAAATATTTCGAACGGATTTCACGCGTCATTTGGTGATGAGTTGATTTAGTGGCAAGGGGCAACGGATGCGTGCATTCTGAACATATTGTACAAGTAGTGCAGTCATTTGGTTCGAAAAATAGTTGTTACCTGGAAAGATTTCCGGAAGTTTTCAAAATCGGTAATTTTATAATTATATATAATTTATAATTATTTATAAAAAAAATGTTATTAGAAAAAGCCCACTATAACCTAGGTGAATATTTCTCACCATAATTAATATTTAACTTCTTTTTCTTGTTTGTTTTGTGTTTTAGAGGAAATCATTATATGTTCGAAAAGGACACAGCTGTTGATACTCATTTATACATTATATTTAAGACCATTTTTGTACACAGTGAACAATAAAGTATATTCTATTCTATTTTACTCTATAGATTTTGATTTTGCCACCTCGTATTTTTGACAATGACTTACAATTAAAGTGTACTCCAAAGCGCGTTTTGAAAACCCCCTCACCCTCCCCCGCTCCTGCTCGTACCTGGTGCAAAGGTATCCAGAGCGGAAATGCCACCAGTGTTAGGTATATGGGCACTTTTGCACCGGGTACAGATAAGATCGGAAGACCGGGTAGAGATAAGACCTATTTTCAATTTTTATTTATTTCAGATAATTGTTTTTGTTTTTTTTTGTGATTAGTTAAATTGTAATACTAATCAAACTAAATGAAAACCTTTTTTGTTCGTTCATACCGGAATACACAGAGACGAATATTGATTTATTAAAAATTATATAAATAGGTAAAGTACCATTTGTCTAAAACGAATAAATTTATAAAATGATAAAGGAGTAACTAATTATTTTTCCTAAATCATACTTAACGACATATTGATACAACCATAAGCGGGGTCGTAACTTACTGCACAGAATGGAGGGACGGATAACCTATTTAATAAATATTTTGAACAGATTTCACGCGTCATTAGCTGATCCGTTAATTTATGGGTACTGAAGGTTGAGTGCGCTAGGCCTGCTACTACTGGAGGTTGGCCGTCAGCTCCGCATATTCTTCTCTGTTTCTATGTAGGTACTTTACATTAAAATAATAACATAGTGATAATATTTAAAATATCGTATGGTACCTCACAATATTTTAATTTTTTGTTTAGATAGATAGATAAACACTTTACTGTTAAAAAAACCTTAAAAATAGGTACATGAAAAACAAGTACATTTATCAGTAATCAGCAAAACAATAGGCGGTCTTATCGCTCAAAGGGATCTCTTCCAGACAACCTGTGAACAGAAAGGACTAACATAATTTGGAAGGACGGTGGTTTTTCGAAACAAATGCAAATTAAATTATAAATATAATATGCACATAAAATTAAATTATAAATACATTCGAGAGCAATGAATCCGGGTCACTTAAAGAATCCTAAAAATCTCGGAAACTAAAAATGCTAGGTTAATGCAATAAATTGTATTTAATAGACAATGTAATACTCCTTAAATGAAGGTATTAAAACTTCTTAGTTATTGTAAAGTTATATCATAAAAAAATCAAATTTGAAAAAGGGCCACTTTCGAAGATGGAACTACGAAATTACAGCATTTGGTTTTGCTTTTGTTTGTAATCTGTCATTTATGTGGGTACATAAACCATGTTGATAGTGCTCTATATTCATTATTCAAGCTGAAATTATGTCGCTTACGCCTGAAGAATGCACCAGAATACTTACAATGCTGGAAACCGGCCGGAGTCAGCGCGATACAGCCAGGACTGTCGGTGTGTCGCTGTCAACAGTACAAAGAGTTCTCCGACGTTACGAAGAAACTGGTTCTAACCTACGCAGACCAGGAACGGGCAGAACCAGGTGTACCACAGCACGAGAAGACCGATACTTGGTGAACACCATGCTTCGAAATCGCTTTCTCACAGGAACTGAACTCACCAATCAGTTTCGACGCCTCGGAGGAAGTAACCCAAGTGCATGGACAGTAAGACGTCGGCTTGCTGAATCTAACTTAAAACCCCTTAGACCTGCAAACGGCCCTAAACTGGAGCGTGGGCATCGTATTTCGAGACTAAGATATGCCCAGAGCCACGTAAATTGGAGTATTGAAGATTGGTCAAAAGTTATGTTCTCCGACGAATCAAAATTTATGCTCTACAAGCACGATGGAAGACACAGAGTGTATCGAAGACCAGGGGAAAGATTCAAGCAAGCATGCATCGAAGAAAAAGTAGCCTACGGTGGTGGGTCTGTACTTGTGTGGGCCGGAATTTCTTCTGAAAGTCGCACAGAGCTGGTGATCATAGAAAACGGCTCTTTAACTAGCGTAAGATATGTGGAAGAAATCCTCAATGATCACGTTGGTCCATTTATGGTCAATTTAGGTGAGGATGCTATATTTATGCATGACAATGCCCGACCTCATACAGGTAGGATTGTGAATGACTACCTTCAAGAGATGAACATTACTCGTATGGAGTGGCCAGCGCGCAGCCCGGATATCAACCCGATCGAGCATGCTTGGGACGAGCTAGGCAGATGCGTAAAACAACGAAACCCTCCCCCAATCACGCTTCGTGAGCTCAAAATTGCTCTCACAGAGGAATGGGAGAATATTCCCCAAAATCGTATAAGGAACTTGGTGTACAGCATGCCAAACCGCGTAAACGCAGTAATGGAAGCACGAGGAGGCAATACGAAGTATTAAAATTCAAGAAAATCGTAATAAAGTTCAAAAATTTCATGTTTCCTATTTTTGTTTTAAGGAGAGATCAGCAGTTTTTTTCTTTATGTAATTTTGTGTTAATAAAATGTATGGTGACTCATATTTTTTTTACTTTCATTTAAGGAGTATTACATTGTCTATTAAATACAATTTATTGCATTAACCTATCATTTTTATTTTCCGAGATTTTTAACATTCTTTAAGTGACCCGGATTCATTGCTCTCGAGTGTATATTACTGTAAAATCAAGTAAAATTAACATTTTAATAACCATATTGATACAACTTGTGGAGTCGTAACTTACTTTACAAAACGTAGATGTCTATTTAATCACATTTTTAACAGATTTCACTCCTCATTTGCTAATGCGATGATTTATAGGTAAAGGGTGCAAAAATAACATATCGCGTGTCTATATTGCACTGCAAATCCGACGTCACAAATGGAGCTGGATCGGTCACACCTTGCGTAAGAACATGGATCACATCCCCAGACAGGCGTGGCCGTCCGAAACAGACCTGGCGGCGTTCTGTCATCGCGGAAGCAACGTCCATCGGACTGACCTGGAGTGAAGTGAAGCGCACGGCTCAAGACTGACTGACTGAAGAATGGCGAAAAACAAAAGTGCTCCCGTGGCGAGAGCAAGAGCGAGTGTGGCTTAGTGGGTACACGTGCGAGTTCGATCCAACGCACATGAGTTCGAATCCCGCTGGCCTCGCACCACTGACTTTCTTAAGTTATGCGCGGATTTAACTCTCGCTCTAAAGGAGCTCTAAGGAAAACATCGTGAGGAAACCGGCGTGTCCAAGAATCAATTACAAAAATTCAAGGTCATGTGACATCCACTAACATGCACTGGGCCAGCGTGGTGGATTATGGCTCGTACTCTCTCTATGGTAGAAGGTCCGTGTCGCAACAGTGGGAACGTGATGGGCTGATGATGATGATGACGAAAAGTGGTCACATTAAATAGTGAAGGTAATATGAATATTAGTCATTAGAGTTACTTAAACAGATAATGTTTTTATTTTTTTTCGTTAAAAATTCCTTAATTTTATTTAAAAGCTATTATTTATAATTTTGAACAAATATGTACTTACCTAATATTAGCATTATTCATTTAAATAATGGTTTTAGTTTATAAATTACAAATAACCGTTGCCAACAAAGCAAACCTAATTTAATAAAAAAAAAATACCGTCTTTCTCAAGAGGTTTATCTACCGGAATAATTTCTAATTAAGACGTCCGTGAAACCGGTATTCGAATCATTTCTAAACATTAGCAGCTTTAAAATCAACTGTAGCGTAAAAATACTCAAATGCAACATTATTTATGGTTACAAGCAATTCTATTGAGAAACATTCATTAATAAAAAGTAAAAGCTCTTTTTGTCGTCAAAACATCGATAAATTATCTGACAATTGAATTCGCGCGTTTTTTAATGTCATATTAGGGCGGCCATTTTCGTCGATTGTGAAACTTCCTTTGTTCTCATTTTTGGGTGCGTTCACGCGTTGACTTTTTTTTAATAAGAAGGGGTGACGAGGGCCAATATTTATATGGGGTTTGGGTTTTATCGTTTTTTAGTATCTATTTTAGCTTACGTGTGGCCTTTCCATGTTTGATGTGAGATTATGGTGTGTTTTTACTTTGTAATCTTTGTAGGAATGTTTTAGAAAACTTTTTTGTAGTTTTGCACGTGGTGTGTGAACAGCGTGTTTTATGTTGGCGTATGTTACTACTTTGGTAATTAGCAAAATCTAATTATTAAGAGACCGTCATCCGCCACCTACATAGTAAAGTTTCAGTACCTAGGCTTACTTAATCTCCAAAGAAGATCTATGGTGTTCTTTTAGTTCAAAGATTATCCCAAGTGGTTTTCTTTAAATGGTTATATGTAGAGTTTAAAGTATATGGTATAGGTTCTTAGGTTTTTTATCAATAATTTATACAAATAAATATTTTCTTTTTAGGATTCCGTACCCAGAGGGATCCTATTAACAAAGAAAACTATTACCTATTACTAAGACTCTAATGTCAGTCGGTCTGTTTGTCCGTCTGTCACCAGGCTGTATCTCATGAACCGTGATAGACAGTTGAAATTTTCACATATGTATTTCTGTTGCCGCTATAACAACAAATACTAAAAAACAGAATAAAATAAATATTTAAAGGGGCTTCCATACAACAGACATAATTTCTTTGCCGTTTTTATAGACAATGGTACGGAACCTTTCGCGCGCGAGTCCGACTCGCACTTGGCTAGTTTTATTTAATCAATAATTTATACAAATAAATATTTTCTTTTTTTAATTCTTTGAACTTTAATATTTTGTTTGTATTTATTGTACTATAAAGGTACCTTCGACACAACACTTCTTTAATTGTTAGTCACTACGACGTTCACGCATTTTCTCCACTTCCCGCAGCACAGTGCCGCATCCAGTACATCCGTCATCATTCATCAATAGCACTACACTAGCTCACAAGCTGTAGGTACACTACACTACACAAGTGCTAGTGCGTGTAGTTCGCTTGTTAACACGAACGCTTGGCAAGCGCAGAGATGGATTGACTGGGAAGTAACGGACTAGTTTACTGTGAGAGAAAATGGAAGGAAGGAAGGCTTCTGTAATCTGAAACGCAATGAAAATATGTAGAGTAATGTCGCTGGATATTATGTAAGTTGTTGTTAGATTAATATGTATGGGGGTAGGTAGAAAATGTCAAATGAATTAATATTAAATATATGTAAAAAAAATCAATCCGATTTTTACAAATAATAAATAGGATAAATAGTTTAATATTTTGCTTTTTTTATTAAATATATAAAAAAGAAACTGTTCGTTGTTTTAATTTTTTTTTATGTAACTGAGTGACGAGACGAGCTGGTCGTTTGCCTGATGGTAAGCAATACGCTAGCCCATAACAATTACAGCACCACCCAGAACTTTGTTTTGCAAAATCCTGCGCGGCGCTGCACTGCGCTCGTCACCCTAAGACAATTAGCTGTTGAGTCTCATAATGCCTAGTAATTTCGCTGGCAATTTTCTTTTATACAAACCGCTTGTCCTGACAATAACACAAAAAATGAATTATCCAATTTGGTGCAGTCGTTCGGAAGTTATGCGCATAAATACATTTTGTCGATTCATTTTTATTTATATAGATATGACAATTAGTATATAAAAAATAAGGTATATGATATATAAAAAATAATTTAATACATAATAAACAGGGAAAGATATATCTATTAATCTATAACAAAGAAATATCTAAATCTGAACTAAAATAACTTAAATATATATACAAAATATAATACAATTATTCTAAAAGGCCTATGGTGGAAGGGAAAGTGCCCAGAACGCTGGCCGCATTGCCACGCTGAATGGCAATGCTAATTTTCTGACCCAAATATGAGCCAGCATTCTGGTCACATGTCGCCTCCACCAGACGTTTTGCCAAGTCCCTATAGATTTCATGGGTGCTCGGCCCCCACGGTCCTAATGTTTCTACCCCAAACGGCACAAACATGCAACCTCGGTCGAGATTTGTATATTTGCGCCGTTTGAGGTTTTCCGCTTTTGACGCAGCTCCGCCAGCCCGAACAGTCGTTTCTGGAAGATGAGACGGAGCTAGGGTATCTACACAGGTAGCATCCCATACTAACGGCCGTCCCATCTTCCAAGGAATTAGTGTCATTCCATCGGGCCTCTTACCGTCGTCACGCATCAGTCCATTAGGCTCTAGGACTGATGGTACACCGGCACTGACAAAGGCCCGACGGATGACATCATTCAAGCTGGCGTGCCGTGATATGCGACCCGCACTTCTGCTGCATGATAAACCGTGGTGGCCAAACCGATCCACCATTTCACCACAAGTACACCGGTGGGGGACTTGGCAACACGCGCCTAAACGTAAGGAAACTGCCAATCGGAATGTGCTGTTGTCAAAAAGGCTTCCAATGTTCTTTGATGGTAGGGCTTGCAACCAAAGTCCCGATTCCCAGCGTGAAACAGCAAGAAGACGTGCACGCTCTGTAGAGAAAGCAGCTGTGTTGAGCAGATCTGTACGTTCTAACTCGCAGAGCGGCCCATCCCATTGCTTCTGAGAACGAAGAACTTTGGGCAAGGGTTGATTGGGACAAGCTATTTTCCAGGACTCTGTCGCCTCAGTAAGGAAAGTAATTTCAAAGTTTGCCAAAGATGGTGATAAGATATTTTCAATTAAATTTTGTGTACTGTAGACTGACGACAGAAATGCTGGTAATGATACACTGGAAATTTTGCGAATTCCGAGGCCCCCATACCTTATCGGTAGTGAAGCCTGGCGCCAAGTGCGATCGTCAAAAGGCGTGTTAAGTATGGCGGTGAGAGTATCCCTCAAAACGTTGTCAAACTGTTGTAAAAGTATAGGGTGATTCCAAAGTTGACAACATCTTAAGGTATACATAAATTTGGGGACAAAAAGGCAATATCTGATAATAAAATAAGCCATATGCGTATTAATTTTAAAAAGTCGGTCCAAAATTGAACGAAAATTTTGAATTTTTTCCTCTACAAAATCTGGTAAAGATTCATCGAGAATCGGGGAACCTAAAAGACGTAGTGAACGAGATTCTAAAAGTGTTATGTTTGGGGCAATATTTCGAAAAAGGTCTATTGTTTCGCTCTGATGGTTAACTGAATTTGTCATATACAATTCACATTTTGAAAAATTCAAATTAAGGCCTATTGCTTTAAAATTGGTGATTAAATTTTCCAAATCTTTGTAGACAGTGTTCACATCGCCTCCTAGGGTTCCATCATCTAGGTACCAGACGTTGAATTTTGATTCTAATTTTTTAATGATGGGATGTATAGCTAGACTAAAAATAGCCGGTCCCAACGGATCACCTTGTTGGCAACCAACTTCAGATGATATCAAATTATTTTTGTATACTAATTTTGAAGGTTGTCCATAGCAGTGCCAAAGGTATTTATATAAAATTGGAATTTTGTTCTTTACTTCTGTCAAAAGGACGGCCCTATCTACTGAATTAAAGGCGTTTTTAACATCGACCTTTAGCAGCACCTCGCCTCCTTGATGAGACAAAAACGTTCTTAGGGCGTGAACCGCCGCCTCACAGCTACCACGTGAACCAAAGCCAAGCTGTAGTGGTTGAAAATATTGGCGAAGTGAATGATTTATATATTTGCAGCTTATTTTGGCTGTTAGGCGGCGATAGACAGTACCAACTGCTATTGGCCTTATACCCCCATCTTTCTTTAAAAGAGCACACAGGTTTGCTCCATAAAGCACGTCTAGGATGCCCGGATCGACTTTTCCTGCAAGCATGACGTTAGCCAAGGATGTAATTTCTTTGAGGAGGGCGTCCCCGATCTCACCGCAACCTCCAGAAGTTAAATCTTTTAGGTGTTGTGGCGTGAGAGCATCGAGGCCACCCGCCGAGCCACTTTGAAATGAAGCAATGGCATTGGCTACATCCTCAGCCGTCGCAGTAAGGACTTCGTCCGACTCGTCTGGGGGCAAAGGAAGATTTATGTTTGCTGCTGAAGATGGATGTTTATCCTTTAGTGCCAACAAAGTTTCCGCAGTGTTGGGTGCAATTGTGTCGTTTGAAAATAAAAGCCTAGATGACCCTTTTATATCGCCTTCACTGAGTCTATCTTCAACCATACGGTAAGATATGGTCGAAGATCGAATCGAGGTTGAAGTGCGTGCTATATATGTAAAATTTGGAAGAGATTTCGAATTTTGTATGCAGTTTTGTTTTATTCTGTTGGTTAGAGATTTTTGATCTAAAGGATTTTTCGAAACGTGCAAAATTCTGTATGGGAAAGTTAACAAATGCTCCCAAGCACGGGTTGAATTGGAAGTTAATGCATGTCTAATGTCGGCGGTGAGGCATTGCGCCACAGATATACGCGCACCGCGAGGAATCCGTCTTATAATGGGTAAGTTATTTTTAAATTTACTTAGTAATTCCCAAAAACTAAGAGGCGGCTCGTTTTGATTGTGGAAACTGTCTGCGTTTTGAGATGTGGTTGGACGTGGGATTGTTCGGTGCACCTTGGTAACGTGTATTTTAAGCCCACGTATACCTTTGAAAAACCGAGGTTGGGAGCACTGATTACACTTTACTAAGCTTGTATTTTCCAACGACACATTACTGTTTAAATTTAAAATTTCGGTATCATTCCGATTAGCAGTATTTCGTGAGAAATGTACAAAATCTGTAGATATTGCTCCATCAGACACGGGAGGTGCTGGAGAGCGCGACTGAAAAGACTCTTCCGGTGGTAGCAGCTGCCTACTACGCCGCACAGACTGTGGCGGCGGAGGCAACGGCTCATCAACATCACTACTTTCCGGGGTGAAAAACTCTTCACAAGGAGGAATGTCCGGCAAAAAAGGCATATAAATTGTATGTTACAATTTGGGTTGGCAGTGATTGTCATAGGAGGACAGTAGACCGCAGGCGCGACCGCGGCTCGGTGCCATGACTACGCGTTGCTATAGACGCGGCGTCGTCACCGAGACTTGTCAATTCTGAATCCCAATGTTTATTTACTGATTTCAATAATAACTGGTCCTCAGGGCTGGGACATTAATGCGAACAGTTGCAGAAATCGTGCACTTTAAATGGTGACAGCCACTAGTAAAAAACTTTGCTTAAAATTCGATAAAAAATGTTTTTCATCGGAGCTAAATTTGTATGACGTTGGTTTTTTTTTTTTTTTTTTTTTTTTTTTAAAAAGAAAAAAAAAAAACTAACCTTAATTCTTTCAAACACACAAACAAATATTATGATAAATACATAATGTTAAATAAATAAAGAAAGCACTAACTATAACCTTCCTGTACGACACTCGCTCAATACCAGCACTCGTGCTGCTCGTCTATGGGTTTGAGTTTATGTTGATGCGTCTGACATCTCATTTTTATATGAGGATGAAAAAATGTGCCAAAATTAGTAGTAGTACTAATTTGTTATTAATATAAAATAAATAAACAATTCTAAGTGACATATTTTATGAAAATTTAAGTTTGTTTCATAAATGACTAATAATATAGGACGTATTTATTTATTAATATAAGTAATATAAATTGAAAGTTAATTAAATTGTAACTTGTGTATTTTTATTATAATTATTAAGACTTGCAGTGTATAATGAACTTAGTAATATGGCCAATAAGTAATTCTATTCTATCATTAACAAATAAATAAATAAATCTTTCTCACCTGATTACGTCCCTGTACCACTTAAATCCGCATCGTATTACGCCTCGCACACAATTTGCGGCGTATTCGATACATTAACCGATGTTTCAAAAGTTAGTGTATTTAATTGTTAAATATTTAGTCGTGTTTGCAGAGTTTAGCAGTAATGCTTGCGCACTACTGCTTGGCGGCAGAATAACAATATTATGTTATATAATCCAATAATAAGAGTTCAAGAACATGTTACATCCGTCTCCAACACGTTGTTTGTAAGTATGGACCACCGAACAAAGCCGGTATGGCTTTGTTCGGTGTCAAGCGACCTATATAGTCGTGTTTCGGGATGATGTTCGGTAAACCATCGGGGAGACGGGTTTGAGCAGCCAGCTGCTCAACTGCCGTCTCTCTCTAGATCTATGTGCTCCATCCTAGGCCACATCATCGCTTCACATCAGGCGAGATAGTGGCCAAACATAGATCTATTAAGTGTAAAAAAAATAATAAAGAAAATGGAGGTTGTTAAACGTTGTATGTGTTGTTTGTTTGTATGAGGTATTTAATTTCTGGAACTATTGATCTAATTTAAGAAATCTTTCTCTGCTCTCTTTGTTTTACTATCCTTATCCTTATTAATATTATAAACGCGAAAGTTTGTTAGAAAAAAATAATAACGCCCAACGATCACCTACATAGATGTTGCCCCTAACTAGGATTCCCTGTATCTAGGGAACCAGGAACTATGAGGACCATGCTCCCACAACACCCAGACTCGAAAAAAACGCTTGCGCTTTTTTTTCTGTGCACAAAAATTTGTGTGGTCGCGGGAATCGAACCCGCAACCTCAGTGATGAATGAGATTTGAGTCAACCTGCCCAACCACTACACCACAGAGGCTGTCTAGACGTATGGATTTATGGATGTTTGTTGCTCTGTCACGCTGCAACGGCTAAACGAATTAGGATAAAATTTAGTATGGAAATAGCTTATACCCTGGATTAACACATAAGCTACTTTTTATCCCGGGAAACCGCGGGTGCAACCGCAGGGCGCAGCTAGTTGGCTGTGGCTATATGACAACCTGGGAGTCTTCAAAGCGAGAGTGAACAGGATCTTCTAGGTAAGCGTGTTACATCTTAGACCACAGCAAATAGATAGTCGTCAAATGCAAGCCTAAAACTAGTAAATAAATATTTTGTATGTGAGCGAACAAAGTCGCAGGCGGTGGTTAGTACATAGTTAATTTTTAGAAAAAAAACACAAACCGTCTTCAATGTATCTTCGAAGTCCAAGGTCTAATATCGATGAAATTTATAGGACCACTGCGTAGCTATTCTCAACCCAACGCAAAAATAATTTTCCAAATCTGTTCATAAATGACGGAGTTCTGAGGTAAAAAAATATAATAAAAAAAATACAATCGAACAGAGAACATTCTCCTTTTTGAAGTCGGTTAAATATAAATGCACATTACTGCTATTTCGCACAAATTGAGGTCACTGTGTAAAGTGATAGCCGGCGTGTCCAAACAAATCTATTTGTTGCAATCTGCAACACGACACCGAAATGGCGAAATCCAATAGGTTGCAAAGTGCTTCGGCAAACACTGGGGTCATTTTGATTGTTTTGGATGAATGCGGCGCTCGCCTTTGCCACTTACATGTGTAAAGATAGTCGATGTGTTGCCATTTTAATAATAATAATAATACCTAATAAATGTTTTTATTTCAGTCGTAAAATACTCATACCAAATTAAAAATAAATATTCGTATGTAAAAATAACAAAACAAAATGAAATAAAATACCTACAGTTAAAAATAGATTCAGTGAATAAGTATTAGTTGTAGTTTGATTACCCGTTTTTCATAAATAAATAAGACTAATAGATAAAAAAATACTAAAGAGTGTAATATTATTATTATAGCTATTTAAACAATCCTTGGCATAAGAATTATTTGGTTCTCAAACTAACATTTATTTTAATAACTGCAATTATTATTATTTTTAAGTGCAAGTACCTACAAATGTATGCGTTACTGCTCATACGTACAAAACTAATATACTAATTCTTACTTATAGGTGAACACTTGTAATTGGTCTAGTTATCCTGAACATAAATTAATTATCATGCATGTATTGGCTGTAAGTTTTCCTAAAATAAATAAATTAATATGTGTTTACTTCAAGAAGGATTTCTTGCCTGAATCGATAATAATTAGTCGGTATCTCATTATTCGCAGTGAATCTATACCCTAAACTGAACTCAACGCGATATACGATTGGCGCTTGAGAGACATATGGGTATGGGGGCTGGTGTCGGGATTTTTAGACCGCATGACCTAACGACTGTTGTCCTAACAATAACCGGGACCGACGGTTTAACGCGCCCTCCGAAGCACGATAGCGCTCAGATGCACGATAGCGCTACTACACAAATGGTCACCCATCCAAGTTGTTACCGCTGCGATCGTTGCTTATCAAAGATGATCTAACGAACGGATAGGCGACGAGCGCTCATATATCGTCATAATCATCCGTTACCTCAAAAACAAAAGAAAAATCATCCCAAATAACATAACATTTCACGTAATTCCAAAACTTCCCAAAGCTCTGAAGAATGCATTTTAAAGACGTCTCGCGGAACAAACGGAAGGGTTCCGTCGATAATAGGATTCCTTCATTGTCCTGTCACTTGCAAACGGTTGTCTGAACTAAGTGGTATCTCGCTTTGATGTACTCGCGAGTGTAGGGAGATTTGCTGTAGCTGGCAACTGGAGATATGTATGGTTTTTTTAATGGCAAAAGCAAATATCGTCCAATAACAATTTGAGGCAAATATGCAAATATGACTTCGATGTGATATAACAGCGAAGTTACTGGGCATATGAGACTTAATATCTGATGTCTCGGGGTGATGAGCGCAATGCAACGCTACGCAGTGCTTTTTATGGTACTAAAAGTTCCGAGAGGCACTGCAATTGTTATGGGCTTGGCTTAGTTACCTTGTACTCACCTATTGATTTATTCCGTGCTAAAACTAGAAACAATTTTCAGTGCTTTTGTTAAGAATTGTGATTATGCCTTTGATAAAAATTATCTTGATTAAGTAATTGGGCCGTGTAATTAGGTAATGATTATTAAATAAATATACAATAAATATATTTCTTTGCTCGTCTCATCACTCAGGTCCATACAAAAATGGGAAAATAAATGAAATTAAAATATTTATTCAATTTTGTCATCACAGACGCACTTATGAACGTCAATTACTACTCGTACAATGGCTACCACCGTATCGGAAAAAGAACCACTACTCAGAAGATACGGCAAGAAACTGAGGGGCATTTTTTTTAGAGACTTTGTTATAATTTTTTGGTTTTCTACAATGTCATGTTTCTTATATATGTGCCAGTTGGCTACTTTGCAGAAGTGGAATCATCACTCGCTCTAAAAACGGTGAAGGAAAAACATCGTGAGGAAACCGGTATGTCCAAGAATTAATTACAAAAATTCAAAGACATGTGACATCCACCAACCCGCACTGGGCCAGCGTGGTGGATTACAGCCCATACTCTTACAACGAGGAAGTCTGGAAGGCTCGAGTCCCAGCAGCGGGAACGTAATGGCTGATGATCATTAGCAAATTATTTATATGTCTAACTCAAGCTATTTTTAGAGCAATAATTTTACAAAAGATAAATAAAATATTTTACATTTGCATATACATTCTTAGTTGTATATAGTTTAGTTTCTTTATAATAGTTTCTTTGTGATAATTGTAAATAGTTCCTAAATAAGGTAATAAATAAAATAAAAATCTTAATGATAAATTTTAATTCTCATAATATCTCCTTCCATCCCGCTCACATATCGCTGTCTCTCTCGCACACCATATGTCGGCCGCGCGGCCGCCACGCGCGCTTGCCAGATTTTGCACGCAGTTGTGCCTTGAATTTATCTTTATTTGCTATGAAAAGATTAGCTCTATTGAATTAGGATATGGTCGAGTCGGTCATTGCTGCAGGCTAGGCGTCACTGCCACGTGCGTAAGGGGTCAATTCCACGCAACTACGGAAACAAACTAGAGTACACTAAGGAGGCATTTTTCACCAACTTATCAATAACTTATTTGTTTATTTATACTTTAGCACAAAACAGTTTGTATATGGAAGACTTAATGCTAAATTGCATTTTCTCCCAGTCATCCAGGACGGCCAGTAAAGTGCGTGATGGGAAATTTAAAAATACTCTTAATTATTGCCTAAAAAGTAAGTATTATATATATTATGTTGAAATATATACTATTTTTACCACTTAAACTTTATATAACTTCATTAACCTATTCTCTTTTTAACTCCCGACGCAAAAAGGAGGGGTGTTATAAGTTTGACCACTATGTGTGTCTGTCTATGGTACCGTAGCTTTTAACGGGTAAATCGATTTGGATGCCGTTTTTTTTATTTTAAAGCAGTTTTTGTAGTGGTGGTTCTGACATGTTTGTACATGTTTTATGTGTGGCGGGTCTTTTTATATTTAATTTAATTTTTCTTTGTTTTACTAAGTGGTGAGTCAAGCGAGTCGTTCGCCTGATGTTAAGCGCTACGCCTGCCCATAACAATTGCAGTGCCACGTGGTAATAGGTAGTTAGTATTATTTGGTACTACATTGCGCTCATCACCCCGAGACATCAGAAATACTGATCTTTTTTACTTTGATTTTACCGAAGGCGGAAAAATCAGATTGCCCTTCAAGTATTCACAAACGATCTCTCAAACAGTTTGTGGTTCCCCTATAACTAACATGCTTATAAAATGCGACATCACATCAGATATACCTATGCTATTTATTTAAATCCATCGCTTCAAGCGTTGTGTAATAGGCAGATCAAACGGCGCTTATACTTTTAGTTCAAAAACGTCGTAACCGACTACCTCTGTCAATGTTTCCTACGTCCTTTTTTGTTTTTATGGAACTGAGTGGTGAGACAAGCAAGTCGTTCGCCTGATGACCAGCGAAATTACTGGGCATATGAGACTTAATATCTGATGTGTCGGGGTGATGAGCGCAATGCAATGTTACGTAGTGCTTTTTGTATTTAAAGGGTTGCACTGCAATTGTTATGGGCAGGCGTGGCGCTTACTAACAGGCGAACGACTTTTTCGTCTCATCAATCAGTTCCATGAAAAATAAAAAATAAGTAGGTATCATATATATATAAATATGTCAGTTACGTCATTTTTCTTCGGCGCAGGGCAATTTGTTGTTTTCAGGCGCGAATGTGTTTGACGTTAGTTTCGGCGGGAACGCGTGGCGCGCACGTGGCGCCGCCCGCCGTCTGGCGGCCATCGATCGAACTAAGGAGGTACGATAAATGGAGGGTGTGTGATTTTTTCGTATGGCAAGTATGTTAAATACAGGTTCAACAAATAAATATAAATAACATGCATCCCTACTTAGTACGTTGCAGAAAATCTTTCTTTATGCCACTTGGAGTTGCATGTAGGTACAAAAATATCATCTATCATCATAAAATATTCAGATTCAGGTTAAAATTTCATAAATATTCGCTCAAGATGAGGCTATTATTTTAAAATGGATAGTAATCTAGTTCAAAAACCACAAAATGTTATTATTAACAAACTTCTATTACTGAAAACAGATCTACACTCTAAACTTATTAGAGCTAAACTGTTTAAAAGAAGCAACTGATGGAATCTTTTTTGTCATGATATTTTAAGTTATAATTTTTAACGTATTTTAATTGATTTGTAATATGTGTATATGACATTTAAAAGTGCATTTTTTGTGCTGATTTAATAAATATCTTTTGATTCTTTGACTCTTGATAACCTATTGACTATTAAAGGTCTACAGATAGCCCAAATGCTCCAGCCCTCTAGTTAGCAGTTAGCAGCGTACCCAAGATGCTGGCAGTATTGCCTCGTTGGGTTGCAATACTGATACGTTGAGCCAAATAAGTCCCAGCATTTTGGTCACGCGTCGCATCGATCAGGCGCTCCGACAGACTTTTGAAAATACGATGAGCTTCCGATCCCCACGGACCCAAAGTCTCCGCACCAAACGGCTCAAATTAATAAATAACCAATTTGAATATAATAGAAGCCTTTTTGAGTTCCGTATAGCATAAGAGTTCAAACGTACCTACGTCTGATACCGCTTATAAACTATAACCACAGAATACTAAGGGACAGAAGCATCACTCTGCAAAGAAATTTAAACAAATAGCAACTCTTGCTATGACGCAATAAAATTCAATTCAGCTCGCGTAGCGCTGCATACCTACCAGTCATATTAACCTACACAGCGTCTCTCTTTGTATCGCATAGCTCTTATCTCTTCTGACGCGGCACGCGACCCGCCGTCGGTGTCCGTCGATGTACTTGTAGCTTCGTACCTACAGTGCGGAGTGCGCTAGGCCTACTATAACTAATCTCCAGTGTAGATTGTGTCTTTAGTGTAATTATTAACTAAATTTTGCACACATTAATTTATAAACAATTCCAAGAAAATGTGTTTCTTTTATTTTTAAACAAGCGACCCTAACAATCTAGTCCAGTGGGCGGTCAACATAAATATAAAGGTGCGAACACACGTCAGGGACACGCGAGGTGGGTGCCGTTAGCCGTATATTTATAACGCGCCTTCGCGTCACGCCCCATGTAGCGACACCTTTATGGCATGATACTTATTTATGTTTTTTTAGCGTGACACAGTTAGTTCATGGAAGGTATACGTTATTTTTTTTACCACGTTTTTATTAAGTCAATTGCTTGTTTGTCTGTCTGTCGTTTCGGGTGGAATCTTGCAATTCAAATTTCGAGCACTTCCCGATTAGCTATCCGGCTGAAACTTTCAAGGTAGCTCACAACTCTATGACAATGCATTCTAAATCCATTTATTAGCATGAAATGGCGACTTAACTTTAAGACGCATAAAGAAAACGTTGTTTTTACATTATTTGTTTAATCTGTCACTTTCTTGTTTATTATGGTGTTTCAATAGGAAAATGGTTTTTAAGTTTGATTTCATTTCGATGTTTTGTCTCTTTAGTTAGAAGCCAAAAAAATATTTTAAATATAATATATGCAGAACTAAATAATTATTTTATTAAGAAACGTTTTAGTTTTGTAAAGTATATCGCCGCAGCCGAGGTTAAAGCTCGGGATCTTTTCCTTCAGTACAGGAAACGCTTTTAACCAACTCGGCTACTATGACAAGTACCTCGGTACTCGAAAAACTTGCACCTTTTTTTACCGTCTTAGGGTGACGGGGGCAACTACCATTGAAAATATATCACACACTATTTTATTAACTGATATAAATTTAATAATAGTTAATTATATTCATATCAAGAACTAAATTGGAATCTCAATGGTATTAAATTGTTACCTACTTATTTTTATATTTCTCCATCATTAGGAGTATGCACTCTTGTGAATATATGAATATCTTAAATTCCTAGTAAATATTTCGGGAATTTATACGAAGTTATTATCATAAATATAACGAAATGGTACTAAAATACCTACTCATTATTGCTAACTGTACCTAGCGAGTTTGTATATCAGCTAGGTATGTTGCAAACTAAATATGTGATACTATTTACTCGTATCTATCAATTTGACCTGTGCAACAACTTATAGAGCGAGTGTGGCTCAGTGGGAGCTCGTGCGACTTTCGATCCGACGCACCCGAGTTCGAATCCCGCTGGCCCTGCACCACTGACTTTCTTAAGTTATGTGCGGATTTAACACTCGCTCCGAAAACGGTGAAGGAAAACATCGTGAGGAAACCGGCATGTCTATGAATTTTTCACAAAAAATTCAAGGACATGTGACATCCACCAACCCGCACTGGGCCAGCGTGGTGGATTATGGCCCATTCTCTCTCTATGAGGGAAGACCTGTGTCCCAGCAGTGGGAACGTGATGGGCTGATGATGATGAACAACTTATAACACAATATTTTACGCAAATAAATACATTCATTTATTCGTTCATAAATTCATTCATTCTTTCATACATACATTCATTCGTTCGTTCATAAAGTCATTCATTTATACATTCATTAATTCTTTCACACATCCATTCATTCCTTCATACATTCATTTATTCCTTCATAAATTCATTCATTCATACATTAATTAATTCCTTTATGCATACATTCATTCGTTCGTTCATAAATTCATTCATTCATACATTTATTCATTCCTTCATACATCCATTCATTCGTTCATAAATTCATTCATTCATTATTTAAAATTTATATTTATGTCGTAAATAATACAAAGTACATTATTTTAGACATTTTATTTCCACATAAAATTTAGACATTAATTATTTTAACGTTAAGTCTTGATCACTTAATATAATGCTGAGATCTTATTTTATTAATTAATTGCTAATATTTACAGGTTTTGGTGCTGCTGATAACTTACAATATATTATATTATCTACAATACATTATATTAGACAAATAAAGTTGATGTGGTGTTGGCGATATGATTTTTGGAAATACTATAAACGCGAAAGTTTGGATATTTGTTACTCTTTCACGAAAAATCTACCGAACCGATTTTGATGAAATTTGGTATGTAGGTACTTTAGGACTTGGAAAAGCACATGGACCACTTTTTATCCGGGGAAACCGCGGGTGGAACCGCGGCGCGCAGCTAGTAATATATTTAAATCAAATTATAATATCTTTAATCAGTTTTGGCATCAAAGACGCACTTATAAACCTTAAGTTATTACAAAGACTCTACCACCGTATCGGAAAAAGAAACACTACTAAGTACCAGGCAACAGCAAGAAGTCTTGTCGGGTCGTGTTCATTATATCATGTCGTGTGTGTATTCTCCCCTTAATCATCACTACTGGCAATTACTTGGGGTAGGTCTCTCGCATGAGAGGCCGTCTGGGTAAGTACCACTGTTTTGCCAGTTGTTCTGCCGCCAAGCAGTAGTTCTCAAGTATTACTGTGTTCCGGTTTGAAGGGCCAGTGAAATTACTGGGCATATGAGACTTAATATCTGATGCCTCGGGGTGATGAGCGCATTGCAAGTGCTACGCAGTGCTTTTTATTCATTTATTTATTCTTAGATTCACAGCTATTTTTAGTAATTCATAGCTAGTTACATATAATTTGAAATTAAATAAAAAAATGATGGTATTAAAAGTTTTGAGTGGTACTGCAATTGTTATGGGCAAGCGTGGCGCTTACCATCAGGCGAACGACATGCTCGTCTCTGCACACAGTTCCAAAAAAACGTGAAAAAATAATTTCAATAAGAAAAAAATAACAAACTGGCTAAAAGTAAAAAAAAAAATTAAGAAAATAACATGACTGTCTCTGGCCGAAAGTATAAAAAAATAAAAAAGAATTCACCACAGATTAAGTAACTTACGCTAGAACGTTCGTTCCAAAAACCATCTCGGCAATTTTTCAAACAGTCAGAAGTTTATTATTATGGAACTTGGGACGGATTTTAAAGAAAATTGTGCACCATTCACATAACAATTTACAAGTAGTCACCTATGTCGAACCTATGCATATTTTAACCTGAAATTATTACTATATTTTACACGTTTTGTTTAATTACAAGAGAGGCTTGAACGAATAAAAAATGGCGGACGGAATGTCCCTAAGCAACAACTGAAGCATTGCAATGGCGGTGGCTTTGTTTGTTTGAATGGACAAAGGGGAAGATGTCAAGCCGATTAGACGGCCGTTTGGCATCATTCATTATCAGCCCATCACGTTCCCACTGCTGGGACACGGGCCTTCTCTCGTAGAGAGAGTATCGGCCATAATCCACCTCGCTGGTCCAGTGCGGGTTGGTGGATGTCACATGTTCTTGAATTTTTGGGATTAATTCTTGGATATGCCGGTTTCCTCACGATGTTTTCCTTCACCGTTTTTAGAGCGAGTGTTAAATCCACATACCTTAAGAAAGTCAGTAGTGCATGGCTAGTGAGAATCGAACTCGGGGGCGTCGGATCGAAAGTCGCATATGCTTCCACTGAGCCCACTCGCACCGATTGGCTTAGCATGATGTAAATGTGCGTAAGGCTTGTGTATGAACGAGCGGACCGACATAGTTTGATTGCTTCACTTTTCTATTTGGCGACAAGACGTCCACCTTTTTTATTCGTTCAATAATACGGGTTTATTTTGAAAGTATTTTTTTTATTTCAACGGAACTGATGAAGGAATTAGTGAAGTGCGTGATTTACTATATTCTGCCACCAAGCAGTAGTGTGCAAGTACTTAGTAAGTTCCGGTAAAGAGCTTTGAAGCCAGCGAAACTACTGGGCATTGAAAAATATCTAATGTCTCGGGGTGATGAGCGCAATGCAGTGCTACCTTACACAGTACATCCCATGGTATTAAAAGTTCTGGGTGGCACTGCAATTGTTTCATTATAGGCAAGCGTGCCGCTTACCATCAGGCGCAGGGCATGCTTGTCTCATAGCTGTTGTTTAAAAAAATACCGTTATTATGTGTCAAAGCACCCCAGACTATACAGGTGAATACATAATAAATAAATACGCCCAACGATCACTTACATAGATCCTGGCCCCTAACTAGGATTCCCTGTATCTAGGGAACCAGGAGCTACGCGGACCATCCCACAACACCCGGACACGAAACAAATGCTAGCGTTTAATTTTTTTCTGTGCACGAACATTTGTCCGTTCGCGGGAATCGAACTCGCAACCTCAATGGTGAATGTGCTTTGAGCCAACCTGCCCAACCACTACACCATAGAGGCTGTCAAGAATAAATATGTTTAAGAGACTCCGTTCCAGCCAGGTCAAAAGTTTGGCGTTAATTACATTATAGACAGAAATAGAAAAAAAACTGAAATTACGTTTTCGTAACTATTTTTTATAACAGGCTACGAAAAGAACTATTTTTCACCTTTTTGAAAAGCCGAAAAGCAAATCTTTTTCATCACTGTGATTCGTAAACAGATACGAAGATGATTTCTTTTTTTCTCTTTGAGGTATTTGGCTTTGCACAATTGTTTCTTTTTCCTTTTTTATACTTTACCAATTATTAAACAAGAAAAAAATACATACCAAGTACTTTTTACTATTAAAATTATCGTTGTTTGCGTGGTTTTCAGTGCGAGGTGTGACGCGTTCGCGAGCGTTCCGCACTCGCCTTGAAAAAGACCACCGGATGTGGTTGAAACTATAGTTGGATCACTCCAATTTAAACGTGAGTGTCACCCGTAAATTATTACCTATTAATAAGTACTTTTTTATAAAGATTTTGATTGTGGCGGTACAGCTCTTTTCCTTCAAAGCTTTATTTTTTGTGAAATATTTTACATTAGGTACGTACATAATTTTACAGTTTAGTATCCAAAAATTACATTCATAAAAATGCTAACCAGAAAAACAAAAACATCAACTTCATTCAAGTTTTTATTTTTCTGGTCAGATTTTACAATACCCTAGATTTTACAATACCCTAGATTTTACAATACCCTAGATTTTACAATACCCTAGATTTTACAATACCCTAGATTTTACAATACCCTAGATTTTACAATACCCTAGATTTTAATATTAGGCATAATAATTTACAACGGTCAAAGCCTAAACTTTACAGAAGCACGTCAAGTCACGTTGATTTCCTCGTCGGTGGCGCTAGCATCGCTTTCGTATTCATCACCTTCCTCCATGTTGGAGAATTCGCGCGAAAAATGACCGGCGGCCATCTTGTCTTCATAACCTCTAAAATCTGACGAAGCAGGATATATTTTCTTATTTTCTGGGTTTTCTTCTTCATTGGAAAGGGGGGAGAGTTTAGGCTTGTCTGCTTCGGCGTCTGATAAGTCGGGGTGGGGGTTGTTTTTGTTAGGGAGGGTTTGTTCGCGGGATCCGCCGGAAGCGAGCAGTTCCCGCTCTTTAGAGTTGCGCCATTTCATGCGACGGTTCTGGAACCAGATTTTTACCTGTGAATAAAGAAAAATAATTTTTAGAAATATATTGTAAGTAATTCAAATAAAGAGCGCGAATAAGAGCGAGTGTGGCTCAGTGGGAGCAAACGACTTTCGATCCGACGCACCCAAGTTCAAATCCCGTTGGCCCCGCACCATTGACATTCCTAAGTTAAGTGCGGATTTAACACTCGCTCTAAAACTGTAAAGGAAAACATCGTGAGGAAACCGGCATGTCCAAGAATTAATCACAAAAATTCATGGATATGTGAAATCTACCAACTCGCACTGGGCCAGCGTGAAGGATTATGCCCATAATCTTTCTATAAGAGAAGGCCCGTGTCCCAGCAGTGGGAACGTTATGGGCTGATGATGATGATGATGAAAATAAATTATCACCTAAAATACCGATCCGCTGGCAAGATTGAAACTATTACATCTAGGGAATATGTAAGTACCTACCTACATTATAACTGGTACGACCATCGGCACAATAAAATACTTACTACCATACTATAATAGGTACTGTACCTAATAAAATACTTAATATTTCTTGTACAAAAAGAACTGTTACCAAAAACGTTAATAATCATTAATCAAATCCATCAACAAGCCATTATCTTTTTAGGCTATAATCGAATCGTTTATCGATTCTGATTCTTTTTTCGTTCAAAAATAACAGTTTCGCAATAAAATCGCAGGAAACCTGCATTGTGTTCGTTTTATAAAAAGGTGTTTCTGACGGCATTGTATTTTTTTATTGATGGCTTGGAGGTGTGGCAGAATGCGCTGGTGTGCCTTTGCCAGTGTGCGCCGTAAAAAAAATTAACTTTGACCGCTCGCGGGTGCTATTATTATGTATCGCAACGATATTTATATGTATTTGCAAAATAATAAGTTTTTTGTTAAAAAAAAATTTTTTAGTAATCGGAACCGAAAGCAGATAAAAATGAGCCCAAACACTAGTAGTTTACGATTATCCGCCAAGGAATTCCATTGCCCACCTTCCGTCTCCATCATCAGATCAGCTGGCTGTCACCATAATATTGCATTGTCATCGGACTTTGACAAGTATGCACAATGCCAACTCCGTAGGATAAGAGGAAGTGGTTCAAGTGGTGGATTCAGCTTGCAAGATTCCACCCGGACATACCTACGTACATTGCAAGTTAAATAAAAGGATGCATTTTAACTTCCGCGAAAATCTAAAATGTTCTTTTATTTTTTTTATAGAACTGATTAATGAGACGAGACAGTCGTTCGCTTGATGGTAAGCGCCACGCCTGCCCGTAACAATTGCAATCCAATGCTATAAAAATAAATCAATCTATCTAATCTCATAAACTATAAAACTCCACATTATGTGTTAAGTTTTTAAGTTTAAGGTTAAGTTACCAATAAATTACTTTTGATTTTACAGAATCTACAAAATAAATGAGGAAAACATATAAGTTCCCATGTTTGCATTATTTTACAGTCTTTTACCTGTAAATATAATAATATGTAGTAATTTAGATTTTGCAAACATTTTTAACAATTTTACACGCTATTAAATTAAAACGAATCAATTCGCCAATAAAGGCGCTGCTACTAGTGTTGAGTAGGACTTACATGAACCAGTACATTTGTCCCGTACGCGACAGAAAATTGTAAGAGCGGCTCAAAATGAAAAAATGTAAGACTTCAATACGAATGTCCCGCTCATGCTCATTGGTCCCGCTATCTATCTACTCTTCACTCAATGAGGCGACGAGCCGGAGAGTCGCGACAGTACATTTTCGTTCGATGGAGATAACAAAGAGGGTGAATGTGATGTTGTTCTTCTCTCTGTCACTGCCTCACGCGATGTTGTTTGAATGATCGTCGAATATGACCGTGTTCGCCCGAAACTCCGAACAAAATACGAACTGTTGTATAACTATCCAAAATATGTAGACAAGTTTTACTTATGTTTTACTTTCACATCAGTAAGTGGGTTTGGGTATACTTAAATGAGTCGTATTATATATATAGAATACAGCAAAGATAATATTAGGATTCTCCTAATAGTAGGTAAATATAGTATGGATAAAAAGAATAAATGTTCACTTTTATATATATATTTATATATTTACTATATTTTTCTTATTTAGATAACCACAACTTTATTACGCTTCAACATTAAGAATTTATGATCATGTCTTACTATAAGTATGAATACCTACTTGCATAAGCGACTCATAATAATTGTCACTCATAATAGTAGTTAGGATATTTTAGGTAATTGTAATATCGCATGTAGTTCCTGATTCATTATCTAGCGGAAAAGTGTGACACCAGTACAAAAGCCGGATATCTCTTCATTTGAACCGTATGAGCTCAATAGACCTCGAACGCCTCGCCTCATTTGAAGCGGTACACAGTACTGGCTCAGTACAAAAAAGAGGCACCTCTTACAAACTCATTTTAAAACCGTGTCCTACCCAAGACTAGCTGCTACATCATTTTTAAAACAAATTTGAAATTCGTATGACAAATAGCGCCGGCGATTGGCCGTAACCAATTACCCAATGATAGATGAACGCGCGAACGTTTCAAAATTTCATAAATCGAACGCCTCGAATAATTTGTCAAACTTTTGAATATCGAACGTGTTTTTAGGGTTCTGTTGGCTTTGATTAGCCCACACAGATATATTAATGTTACTTCTCTATTACATATCTACAACAAAGTCGCTCATCAGCTGTGTCTGCTGCATGTGTATTTACAAAAAATATTTTTAAGCTATTGCATAGCTTCTATCGCGGGCCTTGAGCGTGGAGACCGAATCCAGAAATTCCGTAACGAAAATAACCTAACACCCCCCACTCCGAATGCTATGCTTTACCGCGGCAGTCTCCGAGTGCCACACATCTCTTTTTTTTCTAAAATGGGTAGCTTGATGGATTTCGGCTCTCACCATTATTTAAAGAATTTCTTGGCGAAGGCTTGAGCATAAGTAAAAATAACACATACATATTTTAATATAAATGATATGTATGTTAGTTATAAGGTACATATTTATATGAAACGCAAAATAAGTAAATAACATCTGTAACTTATTTTAATGTAGCATGAAATAAAGATTAAATAAATAAATAAGAAGGTCTAAGGTACTCTTGGAAAGCCGGGGCAGGCTTTTTTTTATGCAACTGAATGACGAGACGAGCAGTTCGTTCGCCTGATGGTGTGGTGTATTACTTGCCTGCCCATAACAGTTGCAGCACCACCCAGAACTTTGTTTTGCAAAATCCTGCGCGGCACTGCACTGCGCTCTGTTATACCCCTCACATGACAGCTGAACTGCTGATGAACTGCTTCATCAGCAATTCCCAGACTTATTCTCGTGAGCTCTAGCACGGAGAGCGCGGGACCACTAGTCTGCATTTTACATCCGTACCGCGAGGCTGCCAAAGGCTCATCCTATACTTTATTACTGCATTTCATTTAATTCCTTTTTTTAAAAACGCCCAGCGGTAATCCCGTATAACAGCTCGTCATCCTAAGACAATTACCTTTAAGTCTTATAGTGCCCAGTAATTTCGCTAGCTACAATGCCCTTCAAACCGGAACACAGTAATGCTTGCTCACTACTGCTTGGCGGCTGAATTACTGGCTAAGCGGTGGTACCCACCCAGACGGACTCTCGCATACAAGAAACTTACCACCCTTAATTTTAAAATATAATTTTGTGCAGAACCATCAAGACAGTAAGCTAAACGCGGTTGGCACCTCCTTGCCTTTTCTCTTTTTTCTCTATGCCTTTATAATTGGTGACATGCGTGCAATTGTATCGATTAATCGATTTGCTAATAGTGACGTCTTTATTTCGATTAGTAAACAAAACTCAAAGAATAGAGTTGCAGAACAGCTGCTGGGTGATTTTTAATGATTACATTTAGGTTATTCTGTCTTGAAGTTGTCAAATATAGCGTGAAGTTTGTTACAAAAAGAATCTCTTGTTATTTTCACAAAGTGAAAACTCATATTGTTTTCGTTTTAAACTTTTACCTTCACCATTTTAAAAGCAGCGGGGAAATAAAGTCAAAGTCAAAATATAATTTATTAAATAGGCACAAAAGTGGGCTTTAACGTCATAAAGACTTCAAATAAAATTAAAAATATGTTAAAAAATGTAAACCGAAATGCCCTTTATTACACTTGTTAGTATTTAATAATTTATACATGTTAGTCTGTAAGGTATACACCGTGCAATTGAATTCGATATTTTTGTAAAAATATGCACTCAGTCCATGCTTTAGAATACATCTGTAGCGACAAATTTAAAAAATAAAAATAAAATAAATATTGGTTGATAGTCACTGATACTCAGCGCGGTTACTTATACTATTAATTATTCTGTAACGCGGTTGCACTCGTCGGATTTTGGACAGGAGGTGTTTATCATGTTGCAGGGCTTATGTCACGAATTGGAATGATGACGTTTATTATAACTTCTAGTTTTATGTTTTAAAATATAAATTTTTATTTTTATTTAATGGTATAAACATTCTATAGCATGGACTGAGTACATACTCTTCGCAAAAATATCAAATTCAATTCCACGATGTATATTTTATGAGCCTCTGGTACTTTTAATTTGTAACTGTATTATTGCCTGAAATAAATGAATTTATTATTATTATTTAAAATCCCTACCCAACTAGCCCAACGAAAAGTTTGATCCTCAAATTGATGGAAGCCGCCGTCCGCCGCCGCGCCGCTGCCGCGTGGCAAATCTGGCGATCTCTAGTTTACCAGTTCCACGGTGAAGGGGCGACAATACGTCGCGACCAGATGACGCCTCGGCCCTTTTGTCGAGGGATGTACGTGTAGGGAATTTATACTTAAGAGTTATCGATACAATCACATAAATCTTCTTAAAAAATTTAAAACAATATCTAATTGACAAATGCTATTATAATTTAGACGAGTTTTTCAACGACAAGTAACGTAAAATTAAGTAACTATTATTATATGATAATTAATAATACTATAATATGTTTGTTTGTTTTATGAATTGGTCCGCTCGCTATAGCTTCTATTGTCATACCCTGTCAGGTTCATATATGTTTACTAATCCTTTCATAAGACCTCTCCAAATGTACATTATATGATTGCAATATATAATTGAGTAGGTATTGAGTATTAAAAATGTATACCTAAATAATTTAATTGCTATTTATTTGTACACATTGATGGCGAAATTATCGAGATTAATCGCGAAAATTGCTGCGCAAAGAGACTTCCTACCTCGAAGAGATTGCTTTGCTGTGTGCATGAAGAGTTTATCTAGATAGATAAACTCTTCGTGCACATATATAGATTGAATTCGGATAGATATCCGTGTGAAAAGAAAAGAATATGATACAATTTGTTAGAATTAATAATTATAGTGGCAGAACCGGCTACTGCATCTATGACTAAACGCTATGCTTTTGTGTTTATGTCGTTCAAATCAAAATGGACGCCTTAACTCCGAGTAATTAATTCGAATTGTTTTATCCTCCATCTAAAGAACCATACAAGAAGTAATTTATCACAATCATTATTATAAGTAAGTAGCCAAATAAAAAAGTATCTTCAATTGAATCTGGTGCTTTTATTTTGTAACTGCGCTATAGCCTTTATTCTGTTCTATAGCCTCAAAACAATAAATGAATTTATTATTATTAATATTTTTGTATGTTTTTCAGAAGTGTAGAGAGAGCGTAGAGTGCCTATTATTATTATTAATTCATCTCTAGAATAAAAAAAATGAGCTAGGGTATCCACGTCTACAATACGACTATATTGTGTTAAGAATATTGCTGAAAACAGACAAAATTTGAACTAATGCTCTTGGTCCATGCAGGCTTTTATGTAACTATTACGTTATTTGACATACAGCTTATAATTATATATTGTATCTATGTGTGTATGTATATTAATTAGGTATAGAAGTTTATTATTATAGTCGTATATATATTTAAGTAATTAGATTATATATTGTAAATAGAAAGAAAGAAAGAAAGGAAGAAAATACATTTATTCAAAACAGATACACGCAACATTACATTAAGCTATAATACTATACTACACATAACAAATAATACTATACTTACATATAACAGAAAAAAAATAACACATGTAATAACAGATATAATAAATACATAATATAATTATAGTATAATGGAACGTTGCGCGATGTCAGGAAAAGGTTCCGACTCAGCATAAAAACTAAGGTAATAAATACCTTAGTACTGATTTTCAGCCGGAACCTATGACCGTGACATCACGAACAGTAAGATAAGAGACGAATACAACATAAATATATAAACAAATATATAACAAGAGTAAACAAAATATACATAAAGCAACTAAAATAATTATTCATATATATCATATGTAAGCCCTTAGTATGTCTATTATAATTTATATCACCACCGTCTGTGTATGTTTCGTTATTCCTCTCCATCCAAAGGTTGTCTGGAAGAGATCACTTTAAGCGATAAGATTGCAGCCCATTGTTACACCATTGTAAACATTTGACTTGTACTTTATCTCTATTTTCAAGGTGAATAATAAAGTGTTTATCTATCTATCTAACTGTCATTTTGAATTTTGTCAAATCACCAACCGACTTTATCGATATTTCGCCAGCTTGACAGTACCCCATCACTACCAAGAGACAGGGGTCTCCCTCGAATTATAATTACTTTTCGACGTATTCATTTTTATTGCGAATTATACAGGATAGAGAGATTTGTTGAAACATATGATTGTGACAGAGAACTAGAGGGGTGAGGGGGAAATCACTTGAGCCGGCTTATCTTCTTGTAGGTTTATAGAGGCACCTACTTTTTTTTATGTGACTGAGTGATGAGACGTGCAAGTCATTCGCCTGATGTTCGCCGATCGCGGTAAGCGCCACGCCGGCCCATAACAATTGCAGTGCCATTTAGAGTTTTAAATAGAATAAAAAGCCCTGCGTGCGGGCATTATGAGACTCAACAGCTAATTGTCTCAGGATGACGAGCGCAGTGCAGCGCCGCGCAGGATTTTGCAAAACAAAGTTCTGGATGGTGCTGTTATTGTTATGGGTTGGCGTATTGCTTACCATCAGGCAAACGACCAGCTCGTCTCATAATCCAGTTAAATAAAAAAAAAAGTGTGAGCGCCCGTTGCGAGTTCTTAGTAGATTTATCTTAAAAATATTGGTTAAATGTTATATATAGTCTAAGCGTACAACGTTGTCTTTTTTCTATATTCTCAGTTCTCACATCAGCCACAAACACAAAAGTTAAAGGGTTACTCAACAAATAGTATATTTGAATAGCCATTTAACCTATATTATTTACTTAAAAATCAATGCAAATAGCACGTCAATCATAAAGTCAAAATACAGCAAAAGGAAACACAATAAAATTAAAATTCAAAAAAAGAATGTCATGCTAAATATGCCAGAACGCTGAATGAAAAAAGCCCGCGGAATACTGGCCAAAATAAATAAATGCAAATATTTGAAATTGGAAGCGCGCGAATGTAAACATGGCGGCCGTTTGAATATTCATTCCAAATATGAATATTTGAAATTTGGAAGCGGCCGAATATCGAATTCATTGGATGAGAAATGCGGTTTGGAGCGGTATAGTTGTTTATGTTTACCTGCGGCCCTAGTCTAGATAACTACCTACTACCTATACATTCACTAACTAATTATACTAGAAAAAATCATCTGAATAGTCAGGGGCAATTTATTATTTCCAAATCAGTATGTCAATATATGAAACTATTTTATCATTACAATTAGGCTTCGATTCCCGTCAAAACATATGTAATCATAATCTTTTTAATTTTCGTTTTTAAATCTTCCCGCTCTGTCACCTTCTTTTTTCTTTCTTTTTTTTTAAATCGCGATGGCTTTTCCATTCAGCCGACGACATACTAGCTCAACCTTATATTAAATATTTTTTTAGGTACATACCTAAATGTAAGTGTAGGTATTTATATTACTTATTTTATAAATCGTTTTAATAAATCGTGACACTATGGTTCTCCGATGCGTACAATATACGCAAAAATTTAACTTTTTACAAGCTTTTATACAACTTGCAATGTATGTGACTATGTTTGTTCGGGTGGAATCTTGCAAGTTGAATCAGAACCACTTCCTCTTATCCTACGGAGTTGAAATTTTGCAAACTTGTCAAAGTCCGATGACAATGCAATATTATGGTGTCAGCTGATCTGATGATGGAGACGGAAGGTGGGCAATGGAACTCCTTGACGGATAATCGTAAACTACTAGTGTAAGGACTCATTTTGATCCGCTCGCGGTTCCGATTACGAATTTGTTAAAAGCTTGTCCTGAAAAAAATATATTTGAGTATGGGAAAGAAATGGGTAGACAGTGTACACGCTTACCTTCATTTCAAATTTGATATTTTATTTGAATCTTGACATTGATAGTTACAATTTTTAATTTGTTTGTATTATGTTTAAAAATGCATTTTTGTGCCTATTTTATAAATATCTTTTGACTTTTACGTGCTTTTACTTACTTAATAATATAATAAGACTGGCTGACCCGGCAAACGTTGTTTTGCCATATAAATTAAAAAAAATGTTAAGGGTGAACAACCTTTATCACTTAGGGGTATGAAAAATAGATAGTAGCCGATTCTCAGACCTACTGAATATGCATATAAAATTTGGTAAAAATCAGTAAAGCCGTTTCGGAGGAGTAAGGTAACTAACATTGTGACACGAGAATTTTATATATATGATGATAACCTTAAATAAACCGCCAACCAGTCCCAACCCAACTAGCTCAAGCGCTTATCAAATGACAATGGCGGGACTAATTAATTGTTTTATAACAATGGTGCGATCTGATACGACGCTTTTGATGTGAGACCCTCCCCACAGACCCCTTGAGAGGTCTGCCTCGAAGGACTCACGAACGAACGCATTAGAATGATTCCAAAATCCAACCAATATTAATATCTATTATTTATATTATTCTGTTTTTTAGTATTTGTTGTTATAGCGGCAACAGAAATACATCATCTGTGAAAAGAGAGAGCGAGTGTGGCTCAGCGGTAGCTCATGTGCCTTTCGATCAGACGCACCTGGGTTCGAATCCCGACTCGGCCCTGCACCAATGACTTATAGTTAAGTGCAGATTTTGCACGCTCGCTCTAAAACGGTGAAGGAATACATCGTGATGAAACCCGCTTACGCGCTTTGGAGTGGTAGGCTCTGGCCGTGGATGTAATACCACCCACCGAACAAAGCCATGCCGTCAAGCGACCTAGTCGTGTTTCGGGATGATGTTCGGTGAACCATCGGGGAGACGGGTCTGAGCAGCCGCTCAACTGCCGTCTCTATCTTGATCTATGTGCTCCATCGTAGGCCACACCATCGCTTCACATCAGGCGAGATAGTGGCCAAACATAGATCTATTAAGAGTAAAAAAAAAAAAACAACTGTCACTATCACGGTTCGAGATACAGCCTGGTGACAGACAGACGGACAGCTGATTCTTAGTAATCGGTAGTATTCTTTGATTATAGGGTCCCGTTAACCGTCGAAATCAGCGACAATTTGGCGGGAAGCGACGTATGAAGTGAAATTTGATTTCTAATTGTTTGTTTTTACAAATTTAATTTAACTTGCAATAATTGTTTAGGTAAAATCTTGCAAGTCGAATCAGAACCACTTCCTCTTATCTTTGAAATTTTGCATACTTGTCAAAGTCCGATGACAATGCAATATTATGGTGACAGCCAGCTGATCTGATGATGGATACGGAAGGTGGGTAGTGGAACTCCTTGAAGTTTTTTTTTTTTGTGACTGAATGACGAGACGAGCTGGTCGTTTGCCTGATGGTAAGCAATACGCCAGTCTATAACAATAACAGCACCACCCAGAACTTTGTTTTGCAAAATCCTGCGCGGCGCTGCACTGCGCTCGTCACCCTGAGACAATTAGCTGTTGACTCTCATAATGTCCAGTCATTTGACGGATAATCGTAAACTACTAGTGTTTGGGCTCATTTTAATCTACTCGCGGTTTGAATTACGAATATTGTTAAAAGCTTGTTCATATATTTCAACAAATATCGATTGAGCTATTATTACTAAACTTACTAGTAGAAAATGCTTTAGCATTAAGTTCTCCTTTTGTACATTACTTGTAATAGTGTAATAAAGAATTAATTAAATAAATACTACGTATATATATGTACTAACTACCTATTCGAGTAATTCTTTATATTGAGTCTGGCTTGTCTCGCATTTATATCTACTTGGAACAAAAGATCAGAAGTCTAGATTAATAAGTATTTTTACTTGAGTTACTTGATACTAGCGGAATTTACAAAGTAGTTCCGTGCACGTACGAGTACAAAAAACTTAGTTCAACAAACAATCGAGTATAAAAATGTCGAGTCGTAGTATTAAAATATCTTTAATTCGAGTTATTAAAAAGGGCTACTTACATCACTATGAACCGATAAAATAAATAAAAATCAATACCAGTTTAAATATCGAACGCACAGACAAATCATCACTAAAAACAAATTACAAGTTTCAAAATTCGAACGCTGCAATAGGGCAGTGCACATCGCGGCGCGTTGCGCGGGTTACGGATTAGGAGTCCGTATCCGCAATCTTGGCGCGCTGTTTGCATTTGACGTTAAATAATTGTTGGGCGCCCGCCGGCCCGGGGTAACAAATTGTTTAGAACTGGCGTACCATGTAATAATCAGCTTCTAAGGCCATGTTATGAGCCAAGTATACACTAGACTAACTTGATACGTATGTACCTACGTCGGCAGAGACCTAAGCTTTGTAAGTAACGTAGTTATTCTATATAGGGTACAATTATGTCTTCTATGACGTAGGTATAGCAAAAAAAAACATTTATTAATTGAAACCTTTCTTATAAAAATGTATATAAAGTAAATTAAATATAGTGCAATACAATACAATAGAATTCCATAAAACTTTATTGCACACCAAATCAACACACAATATAAAAAAGAAAGAAACAATGAATGAATTTATTTATTTAATAAACGATAAATTATAATGAATAGTTTGTAAATAACGATTTCATATGACAATATTTTCTTGTATCATACTTTACAGAGCGTGATTTTTCAGTAGTCGGGTTTTAGATTTTGAACTTACTTTTTATTCCATATATCGCATCAACAAAAGCTTTGTCAACTGAATTGCACTTAAAAAAATATAATAATGTGTCTGCTCTAATGTCTCTGTAAGTCTATAAGAGGGGGAGCGAGTTAAACGCGCCGGCACGCGGCGAGAATCCGACGCCGACCCATTTAGGACACGTCTGCAATAATTTGTTGGATTTTATTTGAGGTTCTTGACAAATTGATCAATGATATTGATAACATTATTATTTAAAAAGTATTTGATTTGTTCCTAAGTTTCATATAGGTACTAAGATTTTAAATAATTAGGAAGAAGAAAAACGATATTGCTCGGGCAGGGATCGAACCAGCGTCTTCGGAATACCGTCCCGACGCCTTAACCACTGGGCCACCGAGCCTACTGCTCGAGCAACCAAATTTCTTCTATCCTTCTTATATCGTCTTACGGGGACGATTCTACGTCATCTGTCGTCAATGCTTCCATTGATCAACCGAACAAACCTAATCTAATAGGTATACCTAATCTGTGTCTTTGAAAGAATTTAAGCTAATGGTTGAACATTTTGGTGTTATGCGTGTATTTTTCTGCCATATTTTTAGCTTCAACCTTTGAAACTATTTATTGTTACACCAAGTAGAGAAAGTCACTAAAACGCTGTATTGGGCGGTGTTATCGCTAAAAGCTACCTATTCCACACCTATGATTATAACAATATAAAAAAAAACTGTTTCTTTGAATAATTGAAGCTGCCGGTCGGACATTTTCGTGGTTTGCTAGAATTTTCTGCGATATCAGTAGCTTCACTAAAGGGATAAGACCGCCCATTGTACAGGTTCAATACAATATGCACACCAAATAATCACAATAAAAAAAATAGAAATAATAATGACAACATACATTAATTTGAGGTACAATGGGCGGCCATATCGCTTGGAAAAATTTCTTCCAGACAACCTTTGGATAACTTTTCTTTTGTATTGTCTACACAAATATCGTTCATTTTTTACCGACTTCAAAAAAGGAGAAAGTTCTCTATTCGATTGTATATTTTGGGAAATTCTTTTTGCGTTGAGTTCACTATAGGTACGAAGTGGTCCCATATAAATTTCATCGATATTTGACCTTGGACCTCGAAGATACATTAAAGTCGGTTTTCTGTTTGATAAAACGTATACTTGTTCTACGATAATTAGGTTCTATTGCTTAGTGTGCAATTAAGTGGAAATATTGATCATTGTAGGAACTTAGCATCAGCCGAGTGTGTTAGATTAGAAGAACCAGGTAGGCAAGGTTCAATTCAAGGTTATAGACAGTAAAAGGAAATCGTGACAAAAGTTAATTGGATGTCAGTCAAAAAAAGAATGCAAACTACAGACACACCTTAATCTTACACCTTTTCTTTATAGATACACCTTAGTAATGTTTCTTTTCTGAGTAGTGGTTCTTTTTCCGATACGGTGGTAGTCATTGTAATAATTGACGTTCATAAGTGCATCTGCGATGCCAAACATGAATAAAGAACTTTTGAACTTTGAACTTAGAAACACTAAGCTCTATCTTTTCTTAGAATATAAAGTATCCAATGTCGATCCCGTTATAATTTAAAACTAACCATTTTAGTGTCATCTAATACATAACCCTATTTTGTTCTCTATTTTTGTTTTTCGCTTGATCATTTTACCCTTTTTTGTTTATTGAAAAACGAAGACCCAAAACCATGTGACAATAACGATAACCATTTTACCCGTATCCTATTTACCGAAAGACAATAAACACAAACACCCCTACTTCACATCAGAAGCACGTTCAAATACCATCTCGAATTCTAAACAACGAACCAAATAATCCGTAAACATTCATACAAACCAAATATCTGCTACCAAGTGCGTCGTAAAAATCGGATAGCCGTAAAAAAATCGACTTCAGTTACCCCAGCACTAAAAAAAGTAAAACGCTCAACGGCCAATAGCAACTCGCGGAACTTTTATTCGATACATATCGACCAATGGAACCTGCCGTTTAAGACGCAATTCTACGTTATAGCCATCTCTTTCGTTCCTATTGTAAAGTTGTGTTTCTGTTCCGTTCAATTTTGTCTTAACCTCTGAAGACGTTGGGTAGTGCGAGTTTAGTAGAATATTTTTATATTTTTATTGAGTAAAAACGATTGAATGAAATGGTCCTGGCGTGTAATTTCGCTTTGTTTCGTTTGAAATTGCCTTTTATTTGCTGTTTCTCGAGGTAATGATGCGAATATTTGAAATAGGAACGAATAAAGCGTAGGGTTCAGTAACATTATTTTGTACGAATAGGTACCTATAACAGCTATTTGATACTTGTGTAACGTTATTTCTGTAGGTTTATTAAGTCTGGTGTGGCTTCAACTGAATACGAACTGGTGTTACAATATATATTATTATATTTTTCGGATTTTATTAAAATTTCGTTATTTTTATCGCTCGCGGTTTCAATTCCGAATTTGTTAAAAGCTTGTCTTAAAAAATATATTTTTTAACAAAAAAACTTATTTAGAAGTTTGTTAAAAATAATAAAATTCTAATAACACCCGAAAAAAAATACCACATAGTAACACCAGTTTGTATTCAGTTGAAGCCACACCAGACTTAATAAACCCACAGAAATAACGTTACACAAGTACCAAATAGCTGTTATAGGTAGTTACCTATTCGTACAAAATAACGTTACTGAACCCTACGCTTTATTCGTTCCTATTTCAAATATTCACATCATTAGGTTTTTTGTGTCGGGGGTATTTTACATTTTAGTTTGTCCTGTGGTTTATCTTTGTTACGTTTGAAATTTCGTTTGTTTCAAGGTTTTTCGAAAAGAAACAAGAATCCGTAATAGATTAAAAAAGTAATCTAAAGACCACGTTTTATATGATTTAGAATGCATTGTCATCGAGTTGTGAGCTACCCTGAAAGTTTCAGCCGGATAGCTAATCGGGAAGTGAGTTGCAAGATTCCACCCGGAACGACAGACAGACAGACAAACAAGAAAGTGACTTAATAAAAGCGTGGTAAAGAAAAATACTATCACCGGCTTGGACTTGAACCCGCATCACAATCTTCCCTAGTTTTCTTCGTTTATCAAGACCAAGTTCCTAATGATGTCTTCCTTACTCCACAACTAGTGTTCTGCTCTAATTCGACAATGATCATCAATTAATCGCGCCACGCTCCCCTCGCCTCCCAATGGGCCTCCCACTGGGCCTCCGCAGGCCTCCGGGGACTAATGAAATGCAGCCCCTGTTTGCATTGTTCAAAATAACAACACATTGGAAAACTCTTGCGTTTAAAAATGTGAAGTTATGCGTGTAGGTATTCTGTACGAAGAATGCTACGCTTCGTAGCACCTGCATAAGTTCAAAATCTCTTTATACAGTTTTGTCGTCACAGACGCACTTATGAACGTCAATTATTACAATGACTCTACCACCGTATCGGGAAAAGAACCACTACTCAGAAGATACGGCAAGAAACTGAGGGGCAAATTTTTTTGGGCCTTTGTTATAATATTTTGTTTGTTTTTGACAATATTATGCTTCTTATGTGCCAGTTGGCTATTTGGCAGAAGCGGAATGTTCCATGCATCTTTGTCTTCTATGTAATTACTAACTGTATAGTATGCTTTTTTCATTAGAATATTTTTCACACGCAATTTGATCTACTTTCTGTGAGCTCCGTTATACATTTTAGAATTTTATTGTTAACATATATTAAGTATAACAATATGATAAGTCGTGGTAGGTCTCTCGTATGCGGGAGGCCATCTGGGTAGGTACCACCGCTTTGCCAGTTATTCTGCCGGCAAGCAGTAGTGCGCAAACATTACTGTGTTCCGGTTTGAAGGGCATTGTAGCCAGCAAAATTACTGGGCATATAAGACTTAATATCTGATGTCTCGGGGGGATGAGCGAAATGCAGTCCTGCGCAGTGCTTTTTATGGTTCAAAAAGGTTCTGGGTGGCTCTGCAATTGCGTTGCAGCTGCGAGGCGTGGCTCTTACCATCAGGCAAACGACCTGCTCGTCTTATTACTCAGTTCCATAAAAAATGTACCTAGTACTCTCCATTCACTAACATTCTGATTTTGATAAGCCCATTGTAACACTTTTTACAAGCTTTTATTTAACTTGCAATGTTTGGGTCAAATCTTGCAAGTTGAATCAGAACCACTTCCTCCTCCTCTGATTTGACCCAAGCAAACATACATTGCAAGCTTGTGATAAACTCCAACTCCATTTCAATAAAAAAATACCTTAACTTTTTAAATAAACATCTCAAGGCATGATTATCATACCGGACCCCACTCGAATGCGGATTTCGGAATTGCGGAAAATTGCGGAAGTAATCGGATGTTCCCCTCTCTAGCCGGGGATATTTTTTTAAATTTATATGGTGAAGGCTTGGGGATAAGTAAGACATTAGTGGGAATAAATTTAAAATATAGTACCACAACTCAAGTAATCGCAATTATTACTAATAATTATTATCTATTATAGAAATCCGCCATTTTAAAACGATTTCCCGCCAGACTCTCTCACGATATTTTTTTTTGAGTTCGCCCGTTCGGGCAGGCTAAAGTCTCTAGGACCATACCGCCATGTCTTACGTAGTTTTTATTTGACAGTTTAATATTCCATTTATTATACTTTTGTTGAGAATGAGGGTCATCAGCAACAAGCCGGACACTCTCCTAGTGCTTCAATAAAGTGGTGGAACTTCATTCAAAGTTTTTTTTACACTTAATAGATCTATGTTTGGCCACAATCTCGCCTGATGTGAAGCGATGGTGTGGCCTAAGATGGAGCACATAGATCTAGAGAGAGACGGCAGTTGAGCGGCTGCTCAGACCCGTCTCCCCGATGGTTCACCGAACATCATCCCGAAACAAGACTAGGTCATTCGACGGCATGGCTTTTTTTACTTATACCTACCTACTCTTCTTTACTATTTAACGACCTTAGCTCATTCTCCATACTGTACTCACACGTGTACACTTTGTACGTCTGGCCGTGGTTGTAATACCACCCGTATTACAACCACGGCCAGAGCCTACCACTCCAAAAACTCCATGAACTTTTTGGGAGAACATAAAAAGCAATGTTTTCTCAATTTTGTTTCATTTGCCTACACTCGTGCACGTTTACGAACACATAATGGTTAATATTCCACCGATATTACACATGATCACTCGAAATAACACTTGTTTGGAAAATAAAACAAAATCGAACTGCACCTATCATTTTTCCCTTCCCGCCAAAAAGTCCAAACTCTCTCACGTCGAAATGGCAAAGCAAAGACATGCATACAGCCAAAAATGATTAAAAAGGTGCGTTCAGAAATTAAATCGCTTAAATATCGAATTCAGTAATTGTTTTAAAGGCTCCTTTCTAAGGGGCGTGCCCGTCCCCCAACGCCTGCGTCTGACAGCCCCCTCCCCTATTGTACCCTTAGGGTAGCAATTTTTTGTAACACCCTGTGTTAAGCTCCCCTAAAAGGTCGGTGTAGCGTTTCACCTCGTTCCCATCACTGGACGGTTTTGGATGAAAGATGTTTACTTACTTTCTTTCAATTGATTTTGTTACTTTTGGGACGGTTTTGATTGAGTGCAGTACAGTTATTATGCCGCCAAACAGTAGTGCGCAAGCATTACTATTTCAGTTTGAAGGGCATTGTAGCCAGCGAAATTACTGGGCATATATGAGACTTAATATCTGATGTCTCGGGGTCGAAGTGCTTATTATGGTATTAAAAGTTCTGGGTGGCAATGGAATTGCTATAGGCAGACGTGGCGCTTACCATCAGGCGAACGACTTGCTCGTCACACCATTGAATTCCAATAAAAAAAGTCCCGTGTCCCAGCAGTGGGAACATAATGGGCTGACGATGATGATGCATAATCCATTGTCTCTTAGAAAAGTCTGGTATTACCTGACTGTCTTTAAGACCGAGCTTCTCTGCCAACTTCTTCCGGTCAGGCTTGGAGATGTACTTCTGAACCTGGAACCTCTTCTCCAGACCCTTGCGCTGAAGATCGGAGAAGACGGCTCGCCGCATCATGCCTCGACGGGGTTTACCTGGGAAGAATATATCTTTAAATTTCATGAATATATACGTCTATACGTCAGGCTTCATTGAGAGGCGTGTTCAAATCCAAATTTTATCATTACTACCTCTCACTTCAAAACAGTAATATAAACTGAGCTTCCTGCAGGGCGATCATGTATTTTTTATTTCAATCAATTTCAATAAGAATCCAGTTTCTACATAATGGTTTTGCGATCACGTAACCCGTTTGTTGCAATCAAACGTCAACGAAAGCTCAATTGAAATAAAAACACGTTTTGACAAATAAAGTTTATATCGATATATAAACCGTATTACACAGTAAAATTGAATATATTGGGCGTATACATAACGATTCATAGCACAATCTCGCTTTGCAAATTTGTCGGGTAATCGATAGGAGCACATTGAAATCGAGACATAAAAAGTTACATGATCGCATTTTATCGATTGAAATAAATTTCTGTTGCACGTTAGTCCGCAACATGCGATGTTCGCAACAGACTTACGTGATCGCCCTACTGGTCTACACTGCATCTGTTCATAGTTTCTAAATGTACCTTTATGACACTTCTCTATTTTCACATCTAGCTTGGCTTGGCTTCCAAGATAACACTTAAGCTTGCTGCAAGTTTTTTTCACCTTTGATATTGATTTGACAAGTCAAGGGTTGTTTGTGCTGGATCGTGTTTTAAAGCATAAGCACTTTTTTTCTATTCAGGCATTTCCCATTCCTGTCATTGAAATAATTAAAAACACCTACGTCGAAAAAAGCCTGTAACTTGACGTCATTATGACGTAGATTTTGGCATCTGGGCGCCATCGTCAATCGTAAACCGTAACCGAGTGAATTATTTTTTTTCATTGCAGGTTCTTTTTTGTGAAAAATTGTGGCATCTTTGTCATGACAAACATCATGCAAGTTTGTTGCGTGGTCACTAGAAAGTTTGCCTTAAACTTGCAGCAAGTTTGCACACTTGCCATGGCAAACTTGCTGCAAGTTTTCACGTTTGCTACTTCAAACTTGCTGCCTAAGTCTTAAACAAGTTTATATTGCTATCTGGGTTGCTAGAAACTATTAGCCTAGAAAAAACTTACGCCGTACTATCACATAGATACTGGCCACTAACTAGGATTCCCTGTATCTAGGGAACCAGGAATTATAAGGACCACGGTCTAGACACGAAACAAATGCTTACGCTTTTTTTCCGTGCACAAACATTTGTCCCGTCGCGGAAATCGAACCCGCAACCTCAGTGGTGTAAGAGATTTGAGCCAATAATTTAATTTATTTATATTTTTCTTATTTTTTCTTACTTTCTTTCTTTCTAATAAAGTTCTTTCTTACCTCTTGAACTATGCGCCCAAGGGAATCCTCCAGGCAAAGGAAAAACTTGAGTATGCGCTTGAGATGGCCTTACTGTAACAAAGAAAAAAAATGTGAGTTCTTGGCTCCCGACTTATGGCTCGAATGGTTAGTTTTACTTGTGGTAGGTTTCTCGTATGCGGGAGGCCGTCTGGGTAGCTACCGCTTTGCCAGTTATTCTGCCGCCAAGCAGTAGTGCGCAAGCATTACTGTGTTCCGGTTTGAAGGGCATTGTAATAGCCAGCGGAGAATATCCCTTTGGAGTGAAGAGGGCAATACAGACGAATGATTTTCTCGTTTCCCTGGTCAGTTCCATAAAATCTATGGTTTGAAATTAAAATCTTACAAAAGAGCTTAAAAAAAGAACTTATATTTTTATTAACCAACCGTTTTTAATAAGCTGAATTCATTTTTTACTAAAGCCGTTTGGCTAAAATGGCAAATGAAATCGCGCCCACTCCGCCACCATTGTAAAAAAAAGGCAAACGAAATCACGCAAAAAAAAAAACTAAATGGCAAACGAGATTGCGCCCACACATCCACAATTGAAAAAAAAAACACAATACGTCATTGCTCATTTCATTTTACGCCATAATGTGGATTTCATACAATAGTAATGCATCAAATATGATGAAACGCGCACAAAAGATGGTAAAAAATGCAATAATCGATCCTAATGCGTGTGAAGGGAGTCGATGATATTTGTGATGTTAATTCGTATGATTTATTGATCTATTTGAACTGATTTTAACGTATTTTGTGCAGTGATAAAGACTATACTAATACAACAGAGTTAAAAAGTAAAATTTAAGTAAAAAAACAGAATTTAGGTCGCCGTCTGGGCGGGTAAGGTGCCTAAATGCTGGCGATGTTACCTCGTTGAATAGCCAGACTATTTCGTTGGCCGAGGTAAGCGCCAGCTCTTTGGTCACCTGTTATTTCTATTTTGTGCAGATTATACGTTTGTCTTATGGGCAGGGCAGTGATAAACGTACAGTCAGCGCCATAAGTATTCAATGGACAATAACTTCGAAAGTATCTAAATTAAATGCAATTTTTTGCAGTTTCCATATTGGCACAGGATATTAACTCGCGTTTAAAAGCAACAATCGGTGAGAATAGACTATGATTGAAGGTATGGTCAATTGAAGATAAAGAAGTTCAGTCATTTGGTAGTTTTACCTGGAAAGATTTCCGGGAGATTTGAAAATTTGTAATTGTATAGATTTTGATGTGCTTTTTCTGAATTTCAACTTTGCCACCTCGTATTTTTGCCGCTCGCGCCGCCATATTGGAAAAATGGCGCCTAAAAGAAGTTTTTTGACAATACAGGAGGTATTGTCAAAAAAACTTCTTTTAGACTTATTTTACGATAAAATGTTATATACAAAATGAAACTAGAGACAATTACCTACAGTTGGTCGTACGTCGGACAACAGCCATTAGGCCATGTCGGAGGCCTTTAGGGGTCCAAAAACTCCGACATCAGAATTGGCTTCACAATCTATACATTCACACGAGAGAAGAAGAACCAGATAGAAATTGGTTCAGCGTAAAGTGGAAGAACTCCAGTGCGCCGATTTGAAAGTTGCACGAGTTCCCGCTAAGCTATACCTACTAGCTCTAATATTTACATTAGAGATGCGCCGAATAGTGGTTTCACCGAATAACCGAATACCGAATATTATTCGGTTTAACCTTTACCGAACCGGATATTCGGCCGAATTATTCGGTTTACCATTACTGTTTATGCGGCAAAACAATCATTGTATTGCGTAAACAGGTTCTAACATGTCCGCTACGTGTCGCTGCTGGCTAGATGACGAGCGAGCCGCCTCACCGCCCACAAAAAATATGCTTTCTATGACTTATAATATAACATAAATCTTACATAAGAAGTGTTGTCCTTTAGTTCTAAACCATGTCATGTAGCCAAGAAAATAGAAATGCTTGAACCGAATATATTCGGCAACAAAACCGAATAATTCGGCCAAATACAAATAATGGAAAAGATGACGAATACGCCTAATACCGAATACCGAACGAATATTCGGCGAATCTCTAATTTGCATCCCCTACGCAATGTGAATCAACGCCATAAAATATCATAGTATTGTCTATGGGCTATAGGGTTTCATTCATAACCACAGTACCCACAAAAGGGACCAAATCCCTACACAAAACAGTCATTTTTTAATCATTAAGCCCCGTATTATCATCTCTGTACAAATCCAGTATTATCAACTCTATATTTATCTTAAAGATTAATACAACAATAGGGCAACATTATGTTTGTGCAACAAATTGGGCGTTATGTTTTTTTAACTGGCAACTTGTTACAATAAATTGTTATTGCAAATGGTAACATTGGCTACGATTGTTTTTTTTTCTTTGTGGCTGTCTTTTTGGGAGGTCGTCCTGTTTTTATGTCTTTTATTGATTTTTTTCGATGCTGTCTTATCTTGGGATCTAAAGTATAGGTTTTTATTGGCTGGATTATGTCAAGCTCTTTGTGTTTTTATTGCAGAAGTTAGGTATAAACGATTGACTACTTTGACTAGTGTATTGGTCGGTCGGGTTTTTTTGTTTCACCTTAGGAATATCAGAAAGTTCTAAAGAGTATAAAAGCACAGAATACTAAGGAACAGAAGCATCACTTCGCAAAGCAATACATTTATACAAATAGCGACTCTTGCTATGACGCAATAAAATTCAATTCAGCTCGCGTAGCGCTGCATACCTACCAGTCATATTAACCTACATACAGAGCGCCTCTCTTTCTATCGCATAGCTCTTATCTCTTCTGACGCGGCACGTGTAACGACGCGCGACCCGCCGTCGGTGTCCGGCTATGTACCTACTTGTAGCTTCGTACCTACAGTGCGGAGTGCGCTAGGCCTGGTATAAGGTATATTTTTATTTATAGAATTAAGTAACAGACGAGCAAGTCGTTCGCTTGATAGTAAGGGCCACGCCTAACAATTGCAGTGCCACCCAGAACCTTTAATACCATAAAAAGCACTGCGTAGCATTGCATTGCTCTCATCACCCCGACATATCACATATTGTCTCATACGTCCAGTAATTTCGCTGGCTACAATGCCCTTCAAACCGGAACACAGTAATGCTTGCGCACTACTGCTTGTTCTTTACTTACCAGCTAAGTAAGGATGGTGACAGTGCGCCAGGAGATGCTGCAGATGCTGATGCTGCACAGGAATGGGACGCGATGCGATTGGCTTCGCAATTGGCCAGGGATTGCCCATGATGGGCTGCCGGTATTCTGTAACAAGAGATACTGTTATCACAAGCTTTTATACCTATAAGTAAGGTACCTACCTAGAGCGGGTGTGGCTCAGTGGGAGAACGCGCCATTTTCGATCCGATGCACCCGAGTTCGCATCCCGCTGCCCCTGCACCACTGACTTTCTTAGTTATGTGCGGATCTAACACTCGTTCTAAAACGGTGAAGGAAAACATCGTGAGGAAACCGGCATATCCAAGAATTTATGCTCGAGGCTCGAGTCCCAGCAGTGGGAACATAAAGGGCTAATGCTATTGACGTGCAGTGCGTCTGTGATGCGAAAACTTAATAAAGAACTTTGAACTGTGTTCCGGCTTGAAGGGTATTGTTATGTAGCCAGCGAAATTATTGGGCACTATCACGATTTAATCGAACTCCAATATTACTCTACTCTGGGCCCCAATTCACTATGACAACTTGGCGATTCCTTCCTTCGAAGAAACGTCGATTCCTTCATTAATAAACGACATCTGCGGAATTTGTATTCTCTATGATGCGTCATATATATGAATATATGAATGCGTAATAGTGTAGTTTATTAATGAAGGAATTGACGTGATTTCGAAGCAAGGAATCGCCAAGTTGTCATAGTGAATTAGAGCCCTGATTTAACTAAGACACTGTGCTATTTAAAATACATTCTTCTAAATAATATTAATAATGATGAATGAACATTATCAAATTTGACTGTTGGTAAGCACCAAGCAATAGTGCGCAAGCATGACTGTGTTCCGGTTTGAAGGGCATCGTAGCCAGCGAATGACTGGGCATTACGAGACTCAACAGCTAATTGTCTCAGGGTGACGAGCGCAGTGCAGCGCCGAGCAGGATTTGGCAAAACAAAGTGCTGGGTGGTGCTGTTATAGTTATGGGCTGGCGTATTGCTTACCATCAGGCAAACGGCCAGCTCGTCTCGTCATTCAGTTACATAAAAAAAATTGAACTGCTACCTCTCACCATCTAACAAAGAAGGCAGAAAAACGCACCGCCTGTCTATTTAAAATTTAAAAATTGCCAATCTTAATCGATAACCAATTAAATCTTCCATAAGTTAATTAAATAGACGTTCCAATCGCAGCTCAAAGAGGTCGCATTCAGCGCAGTAATCGTGGCAACACCCTTACAATGGGAATCTTAATCGCTGTACAAGCTCAGAATACTAAGGGACAGAAGCATCACTCCGCAAAGAAATTTGAACAAATAGCGACTCTTGCTATGACGCAATAAAATTCAATTCAGCTCGCGTAGCGCTGCATACCTACCAGTCATATCAACCTACAGAGCGCCTCTCTTTCTATCACATAGCTCTTATCTCTTCTGACGCGGCACGTGTAACGACGCGCGACCCGCCGTCGGTGTCCGGCTATGTACTTGTAGCTTCGTAACTACAGTACGGACGCTAGGCCTGGTACAAGTGAAAGGAGAGAGCGGATTTGCTCTCATCTTACTTCCTTCGCTCTGCTGGGACAGATGCTTTCTCTTTTTCATGTGTTTCCGACCTCGTAGGAGGATGGGGAAATAAGGACCTCAGCCTCAGAATGGGTTATGACTATTATATTACGAGTATACATTTAATAAAGAAAAACTGACTGCAATTCTGATGTATCTGTAGTCCAAGTTCAAATATCGATGAAATTTATATGGGGTCTAGGGGGTCGCGAGGTCCAGTTTGGGGCGTACTAGTTCACTTAACATAACATATTTTAATGATAACTACTGTGTACTTAAATCTCTAACCTGCCTCTGTTGAGATAAACTTTCATGGGGCAATGTATAGCATTACAAGACATTGTCGCAATGAATCTACACCTTAATTTAAACTCAAAATGATATACGATTGGCGCTTGAGGGACTAGTGGGTACGAGGGCTGATGATAAATGATGAGGCGGTCGGAGATGTTACTTAGAAGGTACTGTTTGTGCTCTTATTTAACTAAATAAATAAATAAATACAAAGATCACATACATAGATCTTGGCCCCTAAATAGGATTCCCTGTATATAGGGAACCAGGAACTATGAAGACCATTGTCCCACGATACCCAGAAACGAAACAAATGCTTGTGCTTTTTAACCTTTTTTTTCTACATTTGTCCCGTCGTGGTAATCGAACTCGCAACCGCAGTGGTGTATGAGATTTGAGCCAACCTGCCCAACCACTACACCACTGAAACTGACAAAAAGTTGTTACTTAGAAGGTACGGGCTTACCACTAACTTTTACAAGACAATCATGCTACAGGAACGTTTTATTTCAAGCTTACAATCATATTACTCTGATTCGCACCATGAGCTTCATAAAACAATATGTTATTGTCAGTGCGAAGTGTCAGCTGTCAAAAAACACCTGAATGAATGATTTACGATGACGTCACCAAAACTTCTTAACAATACAATATCAAAATAAGCTTTTTTTTAGGACTTCGTGGTACGGGAAACGGAAGTAAGCTTAAAGTAATACTGGTTTAAGAGATGGTGGCAAGCCTGCTGGTTGTGCTCTAATTCAATTAATCGAGACTATCAAAGAGATCGGTCTCGCAATAAACTCAGTAATCGTATAACAACGCGATTGCAAACACAATGGGGTATTCTTAATTGTTGGCGTGTGGTACAAGGCATAAGTTGAGTCGGTAGAGCCGATAAAATCTCAGTACCTAAATAGTAGATAGATAGACACTTCATTATTCACCTCATAAATACAAATTAGTACAAAAAAATGTTTACAATTGTGAACAATGTGCGGTCTTATCGCTTAAAGCGATTTTAACTGACTTCAAAAAGGAGAAGGTTCTCTGTTCGATTGTATTTTTTTTTAATGTTAGTTATGATATGGAAATTATTTTTGCGTTGGGTTCAGTATAGTGGTCCCCTATAAATTCCATCGATATTTGACCTTGGAATTCGAAGATATATACATTGAAAAACATACTGAAAATCACTATTGTGTCCTTTTATGACCATTTATTACTATTACATATACAAACTTTCGCATTTATAATATTTGTGTGATATGTACCATAGCTAATTTCTTGGCTTCTCCATTGCCTTGGTCAACCGAACACTCCGTACGGCCACCCGTTTCATTCATGTGTAAAATAGAATAAAAAAATATATATTGAATTCAAGAAATTATTTCAATTCTTACAAGCTTTTATTTAACTTGCAATGTATGTATGTTTGTTCGGGTGGAATCTTGCAAGCTGAACTAGAACCACTTCCTCTTATCCTACGGAGTTGACATTTTGCATACTTGTCAAAGTCCGATGACAATGCAATATTATGGCGACAGCCAGCTGATTTGATGATGGAGACGGAAGGTGGGCAATGGAACTCCTTGATGGTTAATCGTAAACTACTAGTGTTTCATTTTAATCTGCTCGCGGTTCCGATTACGAATTTGTTGAATGCTTGTCTTGAAAAATATATTTTTCAACAAAAAAAACTTATATGCTGTGGTTTCCTATTTTAGTGCTTAGAATTTTTCCTACTTTTTAGGAGGAAGGTGCTGAGCTATGGCTGCCTATAATAGGTGAAGTACCATCTAGAACTTCGCAGCCACAGCTGCCGACCGTCGTCACTGTTGACACGCGTCACCTTCACCCCGCTTGCCCCAACTGCGGCTGACATATACACGCCTCTGTTATTATGATTATAGCCCGACAAGGATCTGTATGAACACGCGCTGTCCCTCTGAACTTCGACAGTTCTATTTTCTTCACTTCGATAAAATATAGTTCGACAAGTCATTGTTTCGACTGAACATAATTTGACAAGTATTAGTTCGACAGAAAATACTTCACCCGATGGAAAGTGACGACGCGGTCGACAATGGATTATGCTGCCTATAAGATACCGATTCACATGGTGTAGCCATGGGCGGTCTTCAGACAACCTTTGGATCGAAACATAAACAGACTGTGGTGATAGAAAGGTGAATGATAAATGATAATGATAGGTGAATATAAAATCTAATATGGATACTTAGTTACTGTGTTATATCTAATATATAAAATTCTCGTGTCACAGTTTTCGTTGCCATACTCCTCCGAAACGGCTTGACTGATTTTGATGAAATTTTTTGTGCTTATCCGGTATCTATGAGAATCGGCCAACATCTATTTTTTTTTTATATATTTTTTTAATTTATATGGCAAAACAACGTTTGCCGGGTCAGCTAGTTTTTGTATATGTGTTAGTCTGTAAGGTATATATTCTATGGGCCTTTGTTAATTTTACTTTTTTGTACTTTAATACTACTTAAAATAAATAAATAAATAAAATGATTTAAATAAATAAATCGCTACCTCTTATGCCACCGCCCCGTCGTCACCTATGCCACACACCACACCCCCTGATTTCTTACCCCGACTGTCAGAAGCATGCCTCTGTAATATATTGCGTGGCCTTTGTGATGCTATTAATCATTTAGCTAAGCGTTGTTTTTGACTTCACTCGTGGGTGGGAGGGGTGTTGTATAATGATTACAGAATTACAGCTGTTTCTGATGTAATTCGATTGGTTCGCAATATTGTTATACTCAACATCTTTTTTACTCGTGGTAGGACCACAGCTTTTCCAGTTATTCTGCCGCCAAGCAGTAGTGCACAAGCTTAGAGTATATAACTAGGTATAGAGCGCGCGTATCGTACTTGTAGCCCAATGCGCAGCGTAGGCAAGTCAACTATAGCTAGCTATCTTGATAGATATGTGGCAAATAGTGCTGGGCAATAATTGTGCGCCGCGCCGCGCCGTGACACGGTTCCTATTGTTGTGTATGTATGTTATGTATTGTGTACCTACAAGTGTAATTTTAGTAAGTGGACATTATTTATTTTAATGTCTGAATGTATATGCTGCATACCTAGTTATGTATACTCTAATTGCAAAAGTATTACTATGTTCCGGTTTAAAGGGTATTGTAGCCAGCGAAATAAAAAAATACGCCCAACGATCACATACATAGATCCTGACCCGTAACTAGGATTCCCTGTGTCTAGGGAACCAGAAACTATGAGGACCACGGTCCCACAATACAAAGCACGAAAAAATGCTTGGGCATTTTTTTCTTTGCACAAACATTGAAGTAAATTCTAGTCAAAATCTCTTTAATCATTTTGGCATCACAGACTTCACTTATGAACGTCAAATTATCACAATGACTCTACCACCGTATCGGAAAAAGAACCACTACTCAGAAGATACTGCATTTGCTGGGCATATCAGACTTAATATCTGATGTCTCGGGGTGATGAGCGCAATGCTACGCAGTGCTTTTTATGTAAAAAAGTTCTGGGTGTCTGCAATTGTTAGGGGCAGGCGTAGCGCTTACCATCAGGCGAACGACTTGCTTGTCTCATCAGTCAGTTTCATAATAAAAATCTAGTGTAATTAATTGGCATTATGAGACATAGAAGCTAATTGTCTCAGGGGACTCAGTAGAGCAATTGTAGCTCAGCGGGTACTTGTATGACTTACGATCCGGCGCACCGGAGTTCAAATCCCGTTGGCCCCGCACTGATTTTCTAAAGTTATGTGCGAATTTAATGCTCGCTCTCAATTACAGAAAAATATGAGTAATATCATCACCATCATCATCAGCCCCTCACGTTCCCACTGCTGGGATAAGGGCCTTCTCCCATAGAGAAAGTTTGAGCCATAATCCACCACGCTGACCCAGTGCGGGATGGTGGATGTCACATGTCCTTGAATTTTTATGATTAATTCTTGGACATTCCTTCACCGTTTTTAGAGCGAGTGTTAAACCGGCACTTAAGAAAGTCAATGGTGTGGGGCCAGGGGGATTCGAACTCGGGTGCTTTGGATCAAAAATCGCAAATGCTCCCACTGAACCACACTCGCTCTATAAGAAATATATAAATAGGTATTAAATATGACTCAGAGAGAATTTAAAAAAAATGAACGTGTGATGAAAATTTGTCAATCACGCGTCTGTCAGCGTCCGGACAGCGATACGTCATGATTGGCCTACGTCATCCATACTAAATAAAGACTAACTACAAACAGAAAAAAAATAAAATAGGTATAAAATATTATACAGAAGCTTTATTGAAACACACAGATAATTAAAAAACACAAACAAAACAAATTAAAAATACTAATAACTAATCTAATCTAATAAATAACTACCAGTGGGCAACGTTCCCAAAATGCTGGCAGCATTGCCACGTTGAATGGCAATGCTTATCCTTTGGCCAAAATATAATTAATATAATAATAATATAATTAATAATATTATATAATTAATTAATATTAATATATCATGGTATATAATTATATAGATTAAGTGTGACCAGACCCATCACACTCATTACGGATGGTCATTAGTGAACTAACAACCACCAAAAACCCTACCAAAATCAATCTAGCCTATTCACTCAACGTTAATTGGTTTCCAACTTACCCTGTTCCACCCCTGAAATTAATACTATAAAATAATTAAAACAACACCCCCGTTTTAAATCGTTAAACGAAGGGTGCTTAAGGGGAAGTTTTCCGTGCCGACGCCCTTAATAACTGGGGAGCCCTCCTTGGCCCTCTCGACTCACCTTAAGTAGGGGAATTTGCGGATCAGGAATTTAAGAAAATAATGTTCTTGGAAGTCAATAAATAAGTTTCTCGTATGCGAGAGGCCGTCTAGAGCGAGTGTAGCTCAATGGGAGAACAATACAATACAATACAATACAATAACACTTTATTGCACACCAAATTACATAATAATATACACAATTATATGAAACAAAACAAAAAAAATATATACACAAAATACATCGTAGTTTTGACGTACAATGGGCGGTCTTATCGCTTAGAGCGATTTCTTCCAGACAACCTTTGGATGGATAGAACGGGTATAAGATCTAATGCGGTTTGGTGGTGTACATAATAAACAAATATAATAGTCACAAGTAACTTATAGACAGAGAACGTGCGACTTTCGATCCGACGCGCCCGAGTTTGAATCCCGCTGGCCCCGCACTAACTTTCTTAAGTTATGTGCGGATTTTTTTATATAACTGAATGACGGGACTAGCTGGTCGCTGGTCGATAGTAAGCAATACGCCAACCCATAACAATAACAGCACCACCCAGAACTTTGTTTTGCAAAATCCTGCGCGGCGCTGTACTGCGATCGTCACCCTGAGACAATTAGCTGTTGAGTCTCACAATGACTTGTAATTTCGCTGGCTACAATGCCCTTCAAACCGAAACACAGTAATGCTCGCGCACTACTGCTTGGCGGCTGAATAACTGGCAAAGCAGTGGTACCAAGACGGCCACCCAGACGGCCTCTCGCATACGAGAAACCTCTAAAAACGGTGAAGGAAAACATCGTGAGGAAACCGGCATGACCAAGAATTTATCATATAAATTCAAGGACCTGTGACATCCACCAACCCGCACTGGGCCAGCGTGGTGGAATATGGCCCATTCCTATTCTCAAAATCATTTTTCTTTCTCTATGAGAGAAGGCCCGTGTCTTTTCTTATATTAAAGAAAGAAAGAAAATAAAGAAATTATTTATTGCTAAACTGTACACATAGAGTTTAAATTAGAACAAAAATATTTATTAGCACAAAAATACAAAAAACAGCAGCAATAGGGGTAAGCTCAGCACTGATATTAGGTATTTCTTATATTTAGCATGTTCCAAACGCGGCAAAAGCCCGAAAAATGGTCTCTTTTTTATAAAATCCTTACATTTACCAACTCATGTTGGTAAATTCCAAGATTTACTAGTAAAACCTAACATTTACCAATATACGCGCTTTTTGCAGTAATATTAATAAGTCCGTTAAAAAGCTTTAGATGATTGCATCTAGGTTGGACTGTCTTTACCTCCGGCATTGTTGCGAGAGACATGCCTCCGTACCCATGCCGGAGAGAAGGTACTAATTCTAATTTTGATTTTGATTTAATTTATATCGCTCTTTCTCACGGGTTATACACCCGGTCCTTTGGAAGGCTTGCACGGGGACATGAGTCCAACACGTAGAGGCCTCTTAGAGCATTTAATTTAGATATGTAATGGGCAACACTTATCGGGGACTGTCTCTAAGTGCATCATTAGAAGAGACAATCAAAGACAGCCCCCGATAAGTGCGAGGACTATTATTGAAGATATGAAAATTACTTATGATTGGGCTATTGTGGTGAATTTTTAATGGATGAGAGCCGGTCTATGAGAGCTCGGCACCTGCCAGTTCCGCCTCATAAGAAAATATTTTGACAGGTGGTGACTTATATTATTAATTTATATTATTATTATTCTTAATTGTAATTGTGGTATTTTAAGTATTGACATTTATCTAATATATTAATGTATTTTTTTGTTATTTTATTTGATTATTTATTGTGCACAATATGGGTCATGGCATGCCTGAAATAAATGACATTTGAATTTTTAATTAGTCATAACTTATTACAACACTGACGACTCATCTAATAAGAAATCATTCACAAATATCAAACTCCTGCATTAGAACGCACACTTGAGAAAATTAAAAGAAAAAAAACACAATAGATGCCAATAAAAATTGGATTAAAATAAAATTATCTCTGTCTCTCTCTTTTCATATTAAAACGAGTGAGAAGGAACATGCAATATGATTTTAATTTTGGCTTGGCACAGTGCGTCCATTCAGCTTTTGTAATCCTAAAATATAACAAAGAATAGTTTTGATCCTCAACAAAAGGATGCTATTTTATGATTTTTGAACGCTTCGTTTTTGATAGGGTGAATTTATATGTTTAAATGTTTTATTTGATGGTTACTTATTAATAATAAGAGATAATTAGCTGTTTTTTTACTGAAGGTTGACAAAAAAAATGTTTAAAGAAATCCTTGAAATAAAATATGTATTATATATATCTTAAAAAAATTTTTTTTTTAATTTTCTCAAGACCTTGTGATTTAATTTAATGGGTTACTTTGAGGAAAACATCCCGGAAATAGGATCGATTGTTATGATAGAATCTATTTTGTCATTGTTTTTGAGAAATTATATTTTAAGGCCTTTTTTCAAAAGTAAATCTTCTCAAAAATCCACTAGATTTATCCTCAGAACAAAACTTATTCACTGCAAAGGACCGCGAAGGTCTCAAAATGTTTCAATAGGTACCCTGTAAAGGTACTTAGTGTCAGCCAGCCAGCCAGTGAAATTACTGGGCATTATGAGACTCAACAACTAATTGTCTCAGGGTGACGAGCGCAATGCAACGCCGCGGCCGCGCCGGATTTTGCAAAACAAAGTTCTGAGTGGTGCTGTTATTGTTATGGGCTGGCGTATTGCTTACCATCAGGCGAACGATCAGCTCGTCTCGTCAATCAGTTACATAAAAATAAAACAGTATGGCCTAATATTTTTTCATGGCACTCATTGATGAGACAAGCAAGTCGTTCGCCTGATTGTAAGCGCTACGCCTGCCCATAATAATTGTAGTGCCAATGTCACCTAGAACTTTAATATCAAAAAGCACTGTATTGCGCTTATCACGCCGAGACATATGCCCAGTAATTTCGCTGGTTACAATGCCCTTCGAACCGGAATGTTTGTGTATTCATATACATAAATAATTGTCATATGAACAATAATTTATAAGTATAAATTAATACCTTCAAATTAACAGCCATATTAGAAACACATAAAAAATACCTCACCTATGAAACATATAATGCACCTACATCAAATAGCAGTTATTAGCGTTATTTAATTAACTGCTACAGACCCGTTATAACGGAACGATTGAGAGCGTTATCGGCCGGCCGGATGTCCCGCCGTTTCGCGCCAATTTTTACGCGGGAAGTGTGAAAATAATTGATTCGGGAGGGGACCGTTCGCTTTATTGGCTTCAGGCGGTGGATGCAATAAAGGTTGATTTGACTTAATTTTCTTTTCATTTGCTTTTAATAAAGAAAGTTGAGATTATGCAGTCTCTCTCTATGTGCTCCATCTTAGGCCACATCGGTTTGAAGGGCATTGTAGCCAGCGAAATTACTGGGCATTATGAGACTCAACAGCTAAATGTCTCAGGGTGGCGAGCGCAGTGCAGCGCCGCGCAGGATTTTGCGAAACAAAGTTCTGGGTGGTGCTGTTATTGTTAAGGACTGGCGTATTGCTTACCATCAGGTAAACGACCAGCTCGTCTCGTCATTCAGTTACATAAAAAAAGCCCATGGAAGTGACGTAAATGCAGAACAATGTAACAAATTACCGCATAATTACGTTCGCAGTGCGTTGCGGTGGGCGGTGGCGTTGACATTATTATGTTTTCGGCGCACTTCCGGTTTTCATGTGACGTTTCCGGTTTATTTTCTGTAGTGGTTCTCTAGCTAGCACAGCATTGTCAAGTTTTGTGGTCTCAGATTAGTGTTATATTATAGCATTTTACATATATTTATATATTATATCATCATCATCATCATCATCAGCCCATCATGTTCCCACTGCTGGGAGACGGGCATTCTCTCATAGAGAGAGTATGGGCCATAATCCACCACGCTGGCTCGGTGCGGGTTGGTGGATGACACATGCCCTTGATTTTTGGTGATCAATTCTTGGATATGTCGGTGTCCTCGCGATGTTTTCCTTCACCGTTTTTAGAGCGAGTGTTAAATCCGCACATAACTTAAGAAAGTCAGTGGTGCGGGGCCAGCGGGATTCGAACTCGGGTGCATCGGATCGAAAGTCGCACGTTCTCCCACTGAGCCACACTCGCTCTCTCGCTTATACATATGTACATGTTTATTATAATCATATACAGGGTGAAACTTTTTAACGCCACCCGGATAGAAAGTACTCTAAATACTGGAGATAGCAAATTTTACTCAAAGGAAAGATTCCTTTATTTTTTTAAAGAAATAAATCTGCATTGAAAGATTTTCGAAAACTCGAACTTTTCGAAACAATTAATTCAATTAATCAAATCAATTCAATACTCGCCATATAAGCAGTCTTCGCCTATAATTACGATGGCATTAACCATGTACTATCTTAGAATTAAGTAACATTTAATTTTAATAATATAAATCGTGTTGGCATTCAATAAATAAATAAATAAATTAATATTGACTCTATGACATTTTTTTTTATTTTATTTATATTTTATGTCAGTCATTGACATCTGATACTCGGCCATGATGGCGCTCAAAGTGGCGATACAAATCATTCAACGTTATTATTATACCATGCGGTCTGATAATTTTAGTTACATCCCAACAGCCTTTCATACCTACATAAACATTATACTGTTCATTAAGCTTAAATAACTTAAATTTATATGTGGCAATGTGTATATGTGGCTATGAATAAACATTTTATTTATTTTTATTTTTTTATTTATAATTTTTTATTTTGAAACTCTCATTCCCATGGGACTAAAAATTAAGATATTCATAATTCAGACCAATATTTTTTGTTCATGAAAGGGGATGACGAAGACGCATCTTCAGACTGGTTTTGGTCATAAGAAATTCCACCAAGATTCAATAAAAAATAACAAAAATCTTAAATATCTAACTAACCTCAAAATTCCATAATCCTAACACGCCCTCGCGTTAACTCGCTCGCGGTCCCATTGGCTCGTTTAAATTCAGAACGCGCTGCGGTCGTGTTAACCGTCGCGAGTGTTTCAAATATGGAACAGTAATGTACACGTGTGAGTACAGTATGGAGTATGGGCTAGGGTCGTGAAATAGTAAAGAATAGTAGGTAGGTAGGTATAAGTAGCTGAGTCAGGACGATTGAAATAAATAAATACGCCCAACGATCACATACATAGATCCTGGCCCCTTACTAGGAATCCGTACTTAGTAGGGAACCAGGGGGCCTACTCCGAGTTGCTTTCGTTCGTTCGTTTGTTCAGACTAAAAGAGACACTCTTATGAATGTTGCATAGCGCTGTCCCTTTCATCCGACAGAACGAAGATCGTAAATAATAAATAAAATGTAATAAACGACCAGATCGTATCGTCATCCAGTCACATTAAAAAAACGCACATAACTTAAGAATGTCAGTGCGGCGGGCCAGCGGGATCGCTCTAGGCAGCCTCTCGCATACGTATTTGAAACATAACATTTAAACATAGTTTTAGGTAATTTAAGGGCTTTATTTAATTGAAATGTTATTTTTCATGGATATATATATATATATATATATATATATACGTTATATACGTTATGGTTAATTTGAAATACTTGCTTGCGCTTTTTTCTGTGCACAAACGCTTTGCTTCGACCTTTATAATGCGAACGGCCAAGGAGTGGAACTCTGCCGGCATCTGTGTTTCTGGATAGCTATAATCTGGGTGACTTTAAGACAAGAGTGAACAGGTTTCTTCTAGGCGAGCGTGCTACATCTTCGACCGCAGGCCTAGCGCACTCCGCACTGTAGCTACAAATACATAGCCGGACATTGACGGCGGGTCGCGCGCCGTTACACGTGCCGCGTCAGAAGAGATAAGAGCTATGCGATAGAAAGAGAGGCGCTCTGTAGGTTAATATGACTGGTAAATATGCAGCGCTACGCGAGCTGAATTGAATTTTATTGCGTCATAGCAAGAGTCGCTATCTGTTTAAATTTCTTAGCGGAGTGATGCCCCTGTCCCTTAGTATTCTGTGGTTATAGTCCATACTGTTATAGTGCACCGTTTTAGTTTAACAGGTGTAGCATGTAAGTGCATAAGTGTCGCTGTTCAACAGACTCATTTCTAAGTAATACCTTTGTATATAGTATAGATATTTACGTAGTTTGGTTGTTACTTAGTTGTATATTACCTATCGCTGCATGCGGGGTTGTAATGCGATACATCCGGCTAATATTCTAAATGTGTGTGTGAGGGTGTGTTTGTGTGTGTTTTGACCACATAACTCCATAACAACTGAACAAATTTTAATCTTTGTTTTATTTGTTCCGAATAGCACATATATGATAGTTCTAGTTTAAAATTGTGTTATGTTAATTGTAATTTATACCTCATTGGTTAATGTTATATTTTTAGACATTTTAAAAGATTTAAGAAAAGAGATCCCCGCAGAGTTTCTTCAGAGGATCTTCTCTAGCGGGCGTATTTCCGAAGCGCTGGCAGAGTCAGCACCCGTACCCATATCTCCCTCAAGCGACAATCGTATATCGTGTTGAGCTCAGATTAGGATGTAAAATCAAAACGAGAGAAAACTCTCGTTCTAGCGTTCGGCGAGTCGACACCTGATGATGCCTCGTGCAGACGGCGAAACACGTGTCGTACAAAGAGTGTTGTTGTTAGGAACTAACAACAACCTACATAATATTCAGCGGGATTACACTATATATTTTCATTGCGTTTCAGTTTTGAGATGAATTTCCGCAACGTCACGTCTGATTCCATTGCATTGCATGGTGTAAAATCACTGCGACAATGTCTTATGATTCCATAAATTGTCCCATTAAGTTTATCTCAACTTGTAGTTATCGTATTTTGGTGTAATTTAATGAGATTAATTCGATTTCTTGCCTAAATTGACAATAATTGGATCGCATCTCATTAGTTGCAGTGAAGCTATACCTTAATTTGAGCTCAATACGATATACGATTGGCGCTTGAGGGACATATGGGTAGGGGGGCAGTTTTCGCATTTCTTTTCTGGGCTCGGACTTCAATTCAATTTGGGTATGGGAATGAAATTGGTAGACATGCTTACCTTTTTTTTCAGTCTTTATATTTTAACTTATAATTTTTAACGCATTTTAATTGATTTATACTATGTATACATGACGTTTAAAAGTGCATTTTTTTCTACTTATTTAATGCAGAACCAGCCAGATCAGACCGGCAAATCAAAATCAAAATCTCTTTAATCATTTTGGCAACACAGACGCACTTATGAACGTCAAATTATCACAATGACTCTACCACCGACTCAGAAGTTACGGCAAGAAACTGAGGGGCACTGTTTTTAGAGATTTTGTTACAATTTTTTGGGGTTTTACAATGTTATGTTTCTTACGTACCAGTTGGTTACTTTGCAGAAGTGGAATGTTCCAAGCATCTTTGTCTTCTATGTAATTACAAACAGTGTAGTATGCTTTTCTCATTAACATTCTTAACGCGTAATTTGAATTTACTTTCTGTGAGCTCCGTTATACACTTTGGAATTTTATTATAAAAACGTACGCAGTTGCCCGTAAAGGACTTATTCGTTTTAGTCAGTCTATACCTAGGTACAACAATCCTATCCTTATTTCTAGTGTTTATGTTATGATGGAAAAATAATGTCATACCTTTTCAAACACCAGCAGGGCGATCATGTATTTTTTAACCGACTTCAAAAAGGAGGAGGTTTACAATTCGACGGTATGTTTTTTTTTTTTTTTTTATTTTTTTTTTTGTGTGTTTGTTACGCGATTTCTCCGCCAATTATGCATTGATTTCGATGATTCTTTTTTTGATTGGTAGGTAATACTTCAAAGGTGGTCCCATATAAATTTTATCGAAATTCATTTAGTAGTTTTTGAAAAAAATTGCAAAAACAAAAAATATAAGCTTAATCTTCAAGTCGGTTCTTGTTTTTTTCGTAACCAACTTTCTAAAGGTGGAGGTTTGTATTCGACTGCTTCACCTGCTTCACCCAGGGTTGACTTCCGGTGAGGGAACTCCTCAACGGTGAATAGTACAGACACAACATTTCGTAAATGGATTTAACCATAATAGCCTGTTCTAAATTCCATCATGACATGGCAGATACACCCAGGATTGACTTCCGGCGAGGGAACTCTTCAACAGAGATATAGGACAGACATGAAATTTTTTTGTACATGCATTTAATTGTGATAGCCCGTTTTAAACTTCGTCATGATGTGGCTTCTAGATCATAAAAGCTTGTCTTTAAAAACTTTTTGAATTAATTTAATTAAAACTTGTTTTTCACTAAAAAGGGTAAAATAAATTATTTTTCAAAAAAAACTAAACCGACTTCAAAACCACAAATGGCACTCAAAAGTAAAAAATAAATTAATATAATTGTCATAAGCGCTACCCACTCATATATTTGAAGTCGGTGCCAGCCAAGTCTAAAAGGTAGTAGATAGATACTACCTACAAGTAGTACTTACTATATACATATTTATCTGCTACCTATTAGACTTGGCTGGCACCGACTTCAAATATATGAGTGGGTAGCGCTTATGACAATTATATTAATTTATTTTTTACTTTTGAGTGCCATTTGTGGTTTTGAAGTCGGTTTAGTTTTTTTTGAAAAATAATTTATTATTTCAATCAATTTCAATAAGAGCCGTATTACACCGTAAAATTGAATGGATTGGGCGTATATATAACGATTCATAGCACAATCTCGCTTTGTAAATTTGTCGGGTAACTGGTTTCTCATTGAAATTGATTGAAATAAAAGATACATGATCGAAGAGAACTATCGAAAGAGTGAAGGAGCACGTTGCAGCTGTGAAAAACCGTCAGACGACCAAATCAGCGTTTGCCGACTCCTGAGCACCTACTTGAATCAGGACCAAACCACTGGATCGAGTTTATTACCCAAAAATCTTCTCAACCGATCGACAGTTCTATCCAAGAATTGTTCGAGAAGCGACTGAGATAAAGAAGTTCTGTAACTTCAATCGGGAGGATGGTTTTAGGTTATCTGCATCGTGGAATCCGGTGATCAGTAGGCGCCGCGATTTATCTTCGAACGTATCTGCCGATACTGTTAGTATTGTATGTCGTGACCAAATTTTACCAGACCAAATGCGGGTAGTTGGTGACAACGCCCGCTATGACGCTGATACCCGCTTCTCCAGTCTTCTCGTAACCACTCAATGCAACTTGATCGAAACGTCGAGGTTAGTCAAAATGTTACTTTGATTTTAAAATTGTGCGCGAAGAGCCTGACCTGACCTGATAATATCATAAAACAATAATAATTAGTAATAATACATTTAATATAAATTGAGTTTACATTTAAAGAAGTCATCAAGAGAGGAGAAGGAGAAGTGCAGTAACCAGCTATGTAATTTTGTTTTAAATTTATGAAGTGGCGTATCTCTTATTTCTATTGGGACATGGAAAGAGCGAGTGTGGCTCAGTGGGAGAACGTGCGACTTTCAATCTGACGCACCCGAGTTCGAATCCCGCTGGCCACGCACCACTGACTTTCTTAAGCTATGTGCGGATTTAACACTCGCTCTAAAAACGGTGAAGGAAAACATCGTGAGGAAACCGGCATATCCAAGAATTAATCACAAAAATTCAAAGACATGTGACATCCACCAACCTGCACTGGGCCAGGGTAGTAGATTATGGCCCATACTCTCTCTATGAGAGAAGGGTCGTGTCCCAGCAGTGGGAACGTGATGGGCTGATGATGAATTGTATACATAGTACTTAATTATGTAGGGCATCGTGTCTAATCAAACTTGATCCCCTATATCTCTTCGACAGTCTCTGTGGTGTAGTGTTTGGGCAGGTTGGCTCAAATCTCACAACTGAGGTTACATTTAAAGAATTTATCAAGAGTGTAGAAGGAGAAGTGCAGTAACCAGTTTATAAAATCAATTTATGAAGTCGCGTATCTCTTATTTCTATTGGGATATGGTTATAAATTCCATCACCGTACCATGAAAGAATACATATAAAACGGATACCCTTTACCTCTAAGCCCTATTGATCCAAATAAACTAGCAGACTATAACACTCCCACACACCTGTCCAACCATTCCAAAAAAAATAACTCCACCCCTCCCTATTCCAATAACTGCTATAAAAAAATAACGATAATCGAATCGAAATTTAACGAATAACGATTTATGCCGCCGTGATCTCTCCGACTTTATGACAATCGCGTAAAAAACGGACCCGCCAAATCTCAGTAACATCTACCAAAATCAAATTGCGTACCAAAAAATCTTTTCCACACCCTAACTCTTACACCGTAAGATTCAAAATTGTCTTCCATAAAGTTCAAGGAGTACCAACATGAAATTGGTTTTGGTCAGACCGTAATAATCTTAGCGTGATTTCATAAAACCTTACTATCTTATATCAATGGCATAAGATCTAATATCGATGGAATATCAAATTCAAGCGGCAAAGGAATATTGGTGTTGGTGGAAGCAGTAGGAGAGTTTCAGTCGTCAGATATCTGAATATTATGCCAATATGGCACCAATGACATGTTAATATGGGCCTTCGCAGCGATATGCATAATTTTATATCGGTGGAAATGCAGATTTTTGCGAAGTCGAGTTATCCGCGTATTCTCTCTTTCGGCAGATGTGTTCACACACAAGTTTTGAGTCGCAAATCTAGGGTACCTACCTAACCTCAGTAAGTACCTATTAGTAATTTCGAGGTTGCGATTGCCGCGACGGGACAAATGTTAGACAAAAAGAAAAGCGCAAGCATTTGTTTCGTGTCTGGGTGTTGTGGGACCTTAGTTCCTGGTCCCTAGATACAGGGAATCCTAGTTAGGGGCCAGGATCTACGTATGGTAACGTTGCTTAATGAAATGAAATGAAATGAAATGAAATGAAATGAAATGAAATGAAATGAAATGAAATGAAATGAAACGAAAAGAAACGAAACGAAACGAAATGAAATGAAATTGTTTATTTTCCAAACTGAAATCCATTATAATTATTACACATTAAATATCTAATAATAATTATATCATATAAAATAAAAATATAAAATAAAATGAAAATGATAGTCTTTAAGTGATCGGCGTGTGGTACATCCGCCACGTCCGGTGTAGTATTTAAAAAAAATTATAATGTTTAATGTTCTTATCATCATTGCCGTCAGCCCGTTATCGCCGCTGCTGAGCATAGACCTCCATTTGGAGCTGCAATTCTTTAATATGAATATGATGGTTAATACTTATGGTAAACTAGTTTCTCCCCGCGGATCCACCCACGTTTTTCCGGGATAAAAAGTACCCTACGTCTTTTTTCAGTACTTTACATACTACATTTTGACAATATCCGGTCAGTAGGATAGGATAGGATTGGATTGGATTGGATTGGATTGTCTATGAATTCAGTGCATACTGTCTGTTACAATCTTCTAGTTTTACATAATTCATTAGACTTCTATAAAAGTTAAATTCCTCACAGCTTAATTCATACTTATTTATTATTAATGAATACATAAAAATTTGTTAAAAAGACTACTTATGACGTAGGCTGGCTTGCAACGGCTTCTCTTTCTATTTTCAGAATAAGGGACAAGGGATTCTACAAATTCTGTCCTTGATGATTACGCCAGTTCACACAAAACGATGACGTACGACGCAGAAACAGAAAGAAGTAAAGATTGGTAGCTGAAAAATCATTTTTCTAAATTGGCACCCAACATGGGGCGATTGGCGCCCAAAATGGGGCGGTAAGAACTTAGTTTCCTAATTGAAACACATCTACAATCTTTTCCTTGTATCTTGGCTCTATTTTATTTATCCCACTATCCCTAATTGCTCACTAAGCGCCCCAGACGAGGCAAAAACAATATTAATACAGAAATATCAGAACATCAATAATAAAATAATACAGCGTCAGAAACGTACAGAAAAGGACATATTAATTTTCGCTAAGACCCTCTCCTGCAGCCGTCTCGCTCGCACAAGTGTGGTGTCTAATAGCGCTGTCCTATTCCCGCCCCCGAGCTTAAGTGTCGGCCCAGATGTTGCCAGTTTTATTGAAAAAGTCAGCGGCCATATTGCGACTTTCCACAGTAGATTAAGATGTAGCGTTGGATAGAGAAAAATGTTATTGGAAACGTTATAATAGATAGCATACAACTTTATAACCTATTATAACGTTATAAGTTCTATAACGTTATACGTTGTAATAGCGAAAGCTAAAGCTGTTGCGCTAGTTTTACTCTAGTAAAAGGTTATCGGGAAACAGTTTAGTTGTAATTGGATTTCTTTGCGAGGTTTTAGGTAGATATTATTATCGAGATAAAAGAAATATCGTTTCGCTCGTTCTAGTTTAATCTTGGAAATAGCGCTCGCATGATCTTTATGTATTACCATCTTATATCCAAGATACAGACTCTGCCTAGTTTGAAATCATTTCGATGTACCTACTGATTTTATGATTATTTTATATGTACGATGTGAAAATGAAAATGAAATGACATGAAAAAAATATATATTTTTGAATTGTGTACTTATATCTGGAAATAAATGATTCTTATCTTATTTTTTGATTCGACAGTCGCTAGACACTATAGTTTTCTGTCCTGCAGCTCTACCCTCAATTTTTCTGAATAAATTTTATTAAAGTGTTTCAGTCTAACCTACTGGGGAGCTGTTAAGCCGGCGACCGGTAACCGTTCTCTTTACGAACGTTGTCTGGAAAATATCGCTTATTAGCAATAAGACCGATTATACAATTACAATTTAATATTCAATTTTAAAATAAGTATTGTAGTGTTACATATCATCTTCATTCATTTTTCATGACTCATCAAACCTATTTCTTATTTATTTAGGACCTATTTTTATTGCCTTGAGGAAAAAGAAAACAGAATTCAAAATTTGATGAACTGACAGAGAACGAAAAAAAGAGGAAAACCAGGACTTGAACTTGAGCTTGGAGAGAGAAAGGTGCTCTGACGATTTGTTAAAGGTGGAAAACCATATTATTTTGTGGCTCCGTTGTTGTGAGGTATCACAAGTTGGTGGCCCGAACAAAGGCCCACTCACCGCCGTTGAACGTCCCCTGGATTGGGAGAAGGACAAACCCAGGACAAACTTCCAGCTTCTTGGGAGAAGGACAAACCCAGGACAAAGTTCTACGTTCTCATTTACCCTCTTCGACAGGCAGAAGAAGCCTATCGACAAGGACAAAGTACTACGTTCTCATTTACCCTCTTCGACAGGCAGAAGAAGCCTATCGACAAAGTATACGTTCTCATTTCCCTCTATCGACAATTTTCATTACCCGGAAGATCTTTTCCTCAGCAGCACTGTTTTATATTCTGTATTAAAAGTATCACCAAATTAACATCATTTTATTACAGCTTCCCAGTCCCTCTCTCTCTCCCAGAAAGGTACTGTACGTGCGGAGGTCCATAGGTAGAGCTAGCCGGGGGACCTCCGTAACGTTACAGTATGTTACATTGGAGACATAAAATCTGTGAAGTGAATGAAATCACTGAATTCCATTAATTTAAATACATGTTTATAAATGTCTCCGATTATGTAAAAGCGATTATGTATTATACCTACTTGTTAAAAAAAATATAAAAATGTAATAATAATAACAAATGATTAATGCACTGCTTGAATCCTATGTTTTAAGTTGCCTTAGACTTAAGTACCTAGTTAATGCATGCTCACTGTTTTGAATTTATAGAATAAATGTTCTTTAAACCGAAAAGCCTTAGAAGTCCCGAAAAAAGTTCGCGAGTTAACAACAACTTAGTGACAAAAAGGAATTTAGAACAGAAGACTAACGAAAAAAACGCGAAAAGAAGACGGTATACGTTTTATCTGCTTATAAAAACTACCCACCCGCAACAGTATCACTCAGCTCTACGTGATCATGGCGCTTGAAACAAAGCAATATCGAGTTCTCAAATTAAATAAAAACAGTTAAACTAACAAACAAAAAAAGAATCATAAAAATCAATTCATAATTGACGGAGTAATCGCGTAACATACACACAAAAAAAAAACATACCATTGAGAACCTCCTCCTCTTTAAAGCCGGTTATAAAGAAAAGCTTTTATTACATTTAAGTCCTCATATTCATTGCTTTTTGTTTTTGGTGTATATATAAGAGTTAGCTCTTCCGCTCGTATTCAAAATTATTGTCATTATTTTGACACTGAAGATTCACAAACCGTGAGCAGGAACTAAGCAGACATGGTCCCATAACACCCGGACGCGAAACAAATACCTAATTGCGCTATTCATGGAAAAGATTGGCGCTTCTTTTGGCCTCATCGTTCGGACTGAACATGGATATGGAGCCCATTTTTCTTCTTAGTCGATCCTACGGCTTTATATTTATTGGACCAGGGGGCTTACCACCAACTTTTACAAGACAATCATGCTACAGGAACGTTTTATTAGAAGCTTACAATCATATTACTCTGATTCGTGCCATGAGCTTCATAAAACAATATATTTTTGTTCCTGCGAAGTGTCAGCTGTAAAAAAACACCTGAATGTATGATTTACGATGACGTCACCAAAACTTCTCAACAATACAATATCAAAGTAAGCTTTTTTAGGACTTCGTGGTACGGAAAACGGAAGTAAGCTTAAAATAATACTGGTTTAAGAGGTGGTGGTAAGCCTGCAGTTCTCCGCCACAAGTACAGCATTGTCCGTGGCAGTGTACAGGTCCTCGCGTGTACAGATGGTAGGACACGCAGGACAAGACAAAAGGTGTGCCATAGTCTGGGGAGAGACACCGCACTCGCATGCACTATCCGAGCTGTAGCGCCACCTGCACATGTTCTTCTTGCTACGGCCGACTTGGGTCCGGAGTCTGTATAAAGACTTCCATGTCGGCCAAGGCAGATTGTGTCCTCTGGGGGGAGATTTTCGGTAAGTTCAATAGGTGACGCTGTACCTCTTCTGCCAGAGACTTGGAGACATCTTCATCTATTGGCAACGGAAGGACCTCTTTAATGAGCTACGCCGCATTTTAAGCCATATATGGATGCTTTCAACGTCGAGGTCACGTCAAGTTCAAAATCAATTTAAGCATTACAGACGCACTTATGACCGTCAATTATTACAACAACTCTACCACCGTATCGGAAAAAGAACCACTACTCAGAATTTACGTGAAGACCGGGGGGCATTTTTTTTTCAAGAGTTTTTGGTTTTTTTACACTATCTCTTGAGAACTTATTATTGCTTACCACTGTAAGTTCCTGTTTTATTGTGTGTGTCCGTCTGTGCAGATCGCTTATTAGCGATAAGACTATTTTACAATTTAATATTACATTTTAAAATATATGTTAGATAGGAGACACAGAGATGTATTTAATTTATTTTCCATAAAAAATACATGCATATAAAGTTACAAGCAAATTTCAGTAGATAATCAAAAAACTAAAACCCGACTACGACATACAAATGCCCAATAAGATCAAATAAAATAGTAACCTATGTCACCCGGACCATAATAATGAATCAATTTATTCATTCATCAAAATAGATGTATTAATATTTCAAAATTAAATGGAAATATAATGAATAATAAAATAATTAAAAATAATTTGTCTACAACTATTTAAATGTGGTCTGACCATCATAAGAATAAAATATTTCATTTATGTTTATTTTCAATGGATCCGAGCAGTCACTTGTTTTATTATTAAAAATAAAATTTAAGTTAAAATTATTTATTGTAATATAAACGGAGACCAAATCAAATCAAATCAAATCATCAAATCAGATCAATTACATATATTACACAGCTATGATTTTATTAATCATCATCATCTTAATCAGCCCATTACGTTCCCACTGCTGGGACTCGGGCCTTCCCTCGTAGAGGGAGCATGGGTCATAATCCACCACGCTGGCCCAAAGCGGGTTGGTGGATGTCACATGTCCTTGAATTTTCGTGATAAATTGGACATGCCGGTTTCTTCACGATGTTTTCCTTCACCGTTTTCAAAACGAGTGTTATTACATAATTGTTATTAAATAATAATGTCAGTCATTTATCAATCGTCATATAATAAAATACTAAATTAACAAAATTGATGAGATAATGTTCAATTTAATGTCAAATACAAACATCTATACAATATAGTCAGTGCAAATTTAATGTCAAAAATAAAAAAATAAGAAAATTTAATTTATATGTCAAAAGTACCTAAACGTCTCAGAGTAATGACTAAATCATTTAGGAATGACACTAGACCTCAATGGACTAAATGCTTTCCCGGCGGACATCACCGACGGACAATCCCCACACGAACGCAAACGGCACTAACCGAAAGTAAAAAAAATATATTATCTTTAAAAAAAAATCAAAAACCGTCTTCAAGACTATATCCACATATACAAACTAAAACCAAAAAGTAGAAAATTGATTTTGTTGATTTTTTCAATTTCGATAAAATGTATATAGACCTATATATAGACCTGTATAGATACCTTTGAAGTATGACCTATAAAACAAAAAATGATATATGAATAAATAATAAATTAACAGCAACTTAACAGCAATGGACAGAGGGTCATGGAAGGAGGGAAGGGAGGCCTTTGCCCAGCAGTGGGACAAAACAGGCTCATAAAAATTAAATAATAAATAAAATAATAAATAAAATAAATAAGATAATAAAACAGTGACATGTACATATGTACAAAGAGTACAAATTAATATCATGTACTTACCTACTTACATGCACATCTTGTTAGCTGTCAATGTTACCTCCAATATTGACTATATTCAAAATTTTAGAAAATTTGCTGGTTTCTCTATGGCTATCGTAAGGCTCCGGCAGCAGCAAAGGAAAATAATGTTGTTTACTTTTGTCATATCTTTGGTTTTGTGATTCTAAAAAAAATGGGTAATTAGTGTTGCATTTTTCGTCTACTCCTTTCTTTCTAAATCTTTGTTTTGTACTGCTAATTGGCTTGTATTTGACCACTATCTCACCTGATGGTCGACGATGTAGCACGCTTGCCAAGATAGTACCAGTTCACTCGAGACTTGAAGATTTCTAGATTGTAGCTATCGGGAAAGACTGACTCTCGCAGGGAGTTTCACTCGTTACCAGTGCGCATAATGAAAGTGGAAGCTAAACGCTTAGTGCGCGCAGGAGGAATGTCCACCATGAAACGGTGGCGCGTTGCCGTACGTCTTGTAGTCCGATGATGTAACGGGGATGTCGGAATTAGATGGTGCAATTCCGACGCACACTCCGAAATCATTATGAAAGACTAGTTTATTTGTACTCACCGACATTACTCTTCGCCACACTGTCTTCCCTATCCCCCAAGATCGCACTAACACTAAACTTCAGAAGCGGCTTCTTCTGTTCGCTGAACTCCTCACAACTCCTCACCATATCGTCTGTAGTGTACTGCTTATCCTTCCCCAAGTCCTCATCAGAGTTCTCCTGGTAACTATGTAGGTTAAACCTCTTTTCTAGCTCTTCAAGTCTTCTAATACCGGATTTCTTGCAAGCGAATGGCGGGCAATCGAACGCGCCGCAACTTTGACAGCGACGATTCAAATTTGGAATGTTTAAAACCTCCTTTTCGTCAGTTCTTTGGTAATAATCGTTATTGTAGTACTCGTTTTTAACGCTTGGATAGTCGTCGTCGCGGCTTTTTGAGTCATCGTCCTCGATTTTTGAGTCTTCGATCGACTCGTCGTGTTTCTCGTCTTCGTTTTCGATGTTCTTCGGCTCGTCCATGTCGGGTGAGTTTTCTCTAGACTGCTCGTAGTTCTGTCTTTGTAGGACATAGTTTTCTAGCTGCTGGTTTATGTACTGGTTGTGGAACTCTGCTGTCTTCTGCTGGTGCAAGATGTTGTCAACGAGGAAAGGTGACGACATATTGAAGGGAGTATTATTGTTGTAGCACAAATTCTGAATCGTTTTCAACATAATGTTATGGCCCAACTTGTTTGTGAACGGGTTCAACTTTAAAGGTCCATGTTTCATGTCCGTCGGGTACATTATACGTTCATAACTGTTACAAAATAACGTTGCAAAAATAGCAATTAAAAATAGCAGTTAACGTCATTATCCGTTCACCAACACTATTGTCATTTTAAGAAAAAATAATAAATGTTGCGTTCAAAAATGGAACATCGCGAAAAAAATTCAAATTGGAATCGCGTTTGAAATTAGAACAATGTATTCGTGTGAATCGGTACAGAGCTCAACAACGACTGACTTGTAGGGAGTGGTAGCTAAAAGGGGCGGGTTTCTGTCGGGGTGGCTTTTTGCACGCTTTTGTATTCCCACCCAACTTACATAGACCCCCCGTGGCCCCTTCTCTCGAACATTTCCGAACAAACCACGGCATTTAGTTCTTGAATGGCGGGGTCTTGTTACACTGGTCATCGTATTGACTTACAATTTTGTAGATTCTATCAGTTTCACTCAATTTTCGTCTCTATTGCTGCTTAATAAGAGTAGTTTTATATTTTTCTTGTTCTAAGAAGGTTGTATTATCTAGAATGTGTGTATTATTCATAGGTTCCGAGGAAAAAGGGTGTATATAGCAGATTTTTTGTTTCATATCAAATTTATTGACTACAATGCGGTTCAACCGCGCTTGCTTAACGGCCTCTGTTATTAAAGGCACGTAACAGAAAGACTGTATAACATTTGTTTAGTCACCTAGCGAATGTGGCTCAGTGGGAGCACGTGCGACTTTCGATCCGACGCACCACAGTTCGAATCCCACTGGCCCCGCATGACTTTCTAAAGTTATGTGCGGATTTAAAACTCGCTAAAACCGGTGGAAAACATCGTTAGGAAACCGGCATGTCCAAGAATTAATCACAAAAATTCAAGGACATGTGACATCCACCAACCCGCACCGGGCAGTGTGGTGGATTATGTTAATTCTACCTGTTACTGCTAAACACATGTAAGCGCCATTTCTCGAAATGGGTCGTCAAAATACAGGCCTAGCCTAGTTTGGGGCCCACCGATAATAACATCGGTATCTTCTAAATCTACGTGCTCCATCTTTGCTTAACGTCGTCGGCCACATCGTTGCTTAACATCAGGCGAGATGGAGGTCAAACGTAGATTTAACACAAAAAAAAATACATTAAATCAGTTTATTTGTAAATCAATATGTTATTTAATTATATAGCGAATTTGTTTAACTTAACGGAAAATATTATTTTTTTATGTAACTGAATGACGAGACGAGCTGGTCGTTTGCCTGATGGTAAGCAATACGCCAGCCCATAACAATAATAGCACCACCTAGAGCTTTGTTTTGCAAAATCCTGCGCGGCGCTGCACTGCGCTCGTCACCCTGAGACAATTAGCTGTTGAGTCTCATAATGCCCAGTGATTTCGCTGGCTCCAATGCCCTTCAAACCGGAACACAGTAATGCTCGCGCACTACTGCTTGGCGACTGAATAACTGGCAAAGCGGTGTTACCCACCCAGACGCCCTCGCGATCTGTAGACAACACTACGTGCTACGGCGTAGACCACCTACAACATTCTTGTAGACTATGGCTACGTGTCTCGTAGCCGCTACGTATATCGCCTACGAAATTGTAGCACTTTGTAGCTACTTCATTAAGAATTCCGACACGAAGTTATCTCAAAGAAAAACGTATAATTTTTATACACTGACATCCTTAGTGGTTAGTGGTTGAGGTGACTTTGACACTGGGTTGCGGGTTTGATTCTCGATACAGAGAAATTGTACAAAAATTCAGCCCGGATATTGGGTCATGGCCATGGTCCTCGTGCCCTTTTTCCCTAGACACAGGATCTTAACCCTCATAAGGAACAGACTTATTAAGATCTAAATTTTTTATAGTAGGCATATATTTTCTTAAATTTTAATGAAATACAGCTTCAAGTTTCGCTATCATCAATTGATAAAACATTCTCTATTCTAACCATATCCTGCTACGAACAAACCAATAAAAAACTAAATATAATTCATCTGCTAACAGCCATAAAATAACAGCTATAAAAATAGCGGTCAACTAAATAAACGTTATAACAGCCTAACGTCAGATGCAAGACTGGCCGGAAAGAAAAGAATCACCAACCGCGCGAGTTAAAGAAAAAAGTGTTCCAATTTTGAAATTAGCCACACCCCCGTTTTGTTATTGGTGCACATTCCCAAACCCTAATGTTGCAAGTACGGAGAACATATTTACCCTATTTAGCACCCTATTTTTGTGGAATTAAAGTTTAGTTTATTTATGTGTTTAAAGTTATGGACAGATGAAAAAGGTATTATTTCGGTTCGGGTATGAATTTTATTCCCTCGTGTTTTGATGTGAAAATTAATAGGCGTTTGCTTTGAATAAGTCGAATACAATCGTTTAACGACAATGAAGATCGAGATTTAAGAATTACGCTTTTGTATTGAGTTTTGGAGTAGAATTATAGATGACGTCATAAGTATTGAGCTTTTATTTATTTAGATGCAATGTTTGTTTGGGTCAATTCTTGCAACTTGAATCAGAAACACTTCCTCTTATCCTACGAAGTTGAAATTTTACATACTTGTCAAAGTCCGATGACAATGCAATATTATGGTGACAGCTGATCTGATGATGGAGACGGAAGGTGGGTAATGGAACTCCTTGAAATAATCGTAAACTACTAGTGTTTGGGCTCATTTTAATCTGCTCGCGGTTCCGATTACGAATTTGTTAAAAGCTTGTCTTGGAAAATATATTTTTTAACAAAAACATTATTTTATATTGGGGTCTGGTTAACAATGTAACTTCTATGAATGTATGTATGTTGTATGTGACTTCTAATGTTAGATGGTTTTTTTAATGTTCAAAACTAGGTTTTAAAACTCTTTTGTGTATTTACCTACTTATATTAGCTTTATCAATTTATATTTATTTTAAGTACTAACATAGCTTTTAAGAATAATTACTAACACTATGAGCAAATGATCGCAATAAAGTTTTTATTATTATTTTTATTATATTTTAGAAACAATAGAACTGTGTTATTTATTTTTAGTTTATGTTATTATGACAATTGAAGTTGAACTACTTAAATAAAATAAATAAAAGGCATAATAAAATAAAATATAAGTAAATTTTCAGAAAGAAGAAAAATGAAGATGCTTGATCAAGATTAGAACCTGCGTCTTTGGAGTACTGGCCACCGAGTCATCTGCTCAAGCAAGTAACAACCACATTTTTTTATCACGTCTTATCCGTCGGTAAGGCGTCGGGACGAATTCCGAAGGCGCAGGTTCGAATCCTGTCCCAGAAATTTCATTTTACTACTTTATGAATATTTGGATCTTTATTTTATTTGGATAGATAGATAGATGAACGCTTTATTGCAAATTAAAGACATTACATAAAACAATTAAAGAAAGTGTTACTCTGGGCGGCCTTATCGCTAAAATCTCTTCCAGGCAACCTTTGGATGGAGAGAAATTATCAAAATGGTAAAGACGGGGATTTAAGGTCTACAATAATAATAAAACGTTAACAATATCTATAAAATAAACGAAAATACTAAAATAATAGTATATATACTAGAAATAAAAGTAAAATAAAAATAATAATAGTATAAATACTTTTGTTTTAAGTTCGCCCGTTAGGGCAGGCTAAAGTCTCTAAGACCATACTGCCATGTTTGTCGTAGTTTTTATTTCATAGTTTAATATTCTATTTATTATACTTTGTTGAGAATGAGGGTCAACAGCAACAAGCCGGACCCTCTCCTAGTGCTTCAATAAAATGGTGGAACTTTATTCAAGTTTCCATGGACTTTTTGGGAGAATATAAAAAGCAATGTTTTCTCTATTTTGTTTCATTTGCCTACACTCGTGCACGTTTACGAACACATAATGGTTAATATTCTACCGATATTACACATGATCGCTCGAAATAACACTTGTTTGGAAAATAAAACAAAATCGAACTGTATCACTTTTCACTTCCCGCCAAAAAGTCATAGTATATATACGTTACTAGTATTAAATAATTTAGGTACTGAAACAGCGTATCATAATAATACAAACTAGGAACAAATAAACTTTAAATAATCTTAAATCCTTAATGTTGCCACACGAAAAAACTCCTTCCCAAACCTCACCAAATGGCTCCCTATTCAAATCGACATATTTACACAATTACATCGATTCGCCGCGGACGGCCGCTGAAGGGGTGGCTGTCACAACAGTATTTACATCAACCCCCGGCGCATTGTGATATGGAATTATTTAAATTGATATTTTGAGCTACATCGATTAAAAGTTATTAACACTTCACTTCTTAGGTTGTCTGGAATATAATGTTTTCAGCGATAAGATATTGTCACGCATGCTTTGAATACATGTTTTATACGTTTTTGAGTAGCATCTGTAGGATTTTCAATCAATTAAAATACGTAACTTAAAATATAATGACTGAAAAATAAGGTAATCATGTCTACCCATTTCTTTCCCAAACACAAATTAAAGTCCGGGTGCAGAAAAGAAATGCGTAAACTGACTCTACCAGTGCTTGGGAAATACGCCCGCTAGAGCAGATAGCACCAAGAAACTCTGCGATTTTGTTTCGTTTTAAACGATAAGACCGCCCTTAATGACACTTATATTGTTAAGTTTGTATTAAACTGTTGCATTTTCTGTATTATGGTGTTACCAATATATGTAGAGTTATTCATTAATTCATTGTTTTTAACGAGTCAAAACACCGAATAGACCTACCACAGAAATAGTAGGTACTACTACGTATACCTACTGAAAATGACAATGGTATTTTTTTAAATAAATCTATTGTGTCCTACTGCTGGGCAAAGGCATAATGAAAACAATCGATTTATTTTTATCACTGCCTTACCCTCAAACAAAAATTAAAACTAAACTATATATATGACAACTGCGGTTGACACATATTTCGGCGGGAACGCACGTGCCGCCATCTTTACAATTAGACACGCAATTTAGTGACGCAGATTTTGTTTTGTCATAATTATTACTGTATTTTATCGTCTTTTATGAATTAGTGTTTTGGTTCCATAATTTCAGTTAGATTTAATTTTATTTAAATGGGCTGTGACAGTTTTATGAATTGAAGGAACCGGTTTTAAATTTTAAATGGTTCAAAGACTAAGGGACGTTAAAAATAATTTTGGTATCCATTTTGATACGCACATTATTTATTGATTATGTGATTCGTGATTCGATTTATTGATTATGTGATTAGTGATGAGCGCTTTCGCACACCCGTATGTGCATAACGCTTTTAACGCGGTTGCTTTGTCTTGTGAAGTAACTTCCTAGGTTAGTTATAATTTATGTGTGTAATATTCTTAGTAAGGGTCGTTTCTTTTCGAAGTTGAATAATATAATTATGTATAAGACTAGTAGCGACATCTGTCACTGAGTAGAAATACTAAAAAGAATTATAATTGCTGACAGCACCATCTCTGGACGAGTGGCGACATAATACTCAAGGTAAAAAATCAAGGAGGCTTGGTGGCACTTTCGAGTCCTGACGGTAACGCCATCTAGTAGATGACTTTATTACTATTATACATGTAATAGGGAATATGAAAGAATTACTAAAAAGGTTGGTGTTTTGCCTTTTTTGACCATCTCCAAAGGGAAATATCAACACGATTATATATTTTGAACTGCATTATAAAAAGATATGCACCCACACGTATTATTTCACTACTTATGGCCAGAAACATGTTGTGTTGATAAAGCTGCTACTTAACCTAACTTTAACCAACTAGTCTGGTGTTTTTTTTTATTTTAACAAACTAGTCTTTCCTCATTTTACAGCTACCTAGCCCTAACGTATATCCAGCAATTTGTTAATGCTTGTTTTGTACGACGAAAATAACTTAAAAATTTACGAGCCGCAGCGCCCCTAGCGGGATAAAGTTAAAGTATTATTCCCTATTGAAAAACTAATAAAATGGCGTCTCTAACGCCCTAACCTGAGCAACATAATAACCTAATACTTTTGATAAATGCAAAGCTGAGATGTGAACTCGTGTACGATGAAACAAAGGGTACAAGTCCACCGCTTAGTGTGAAACTCCGCAACTCCGTTTTGCCAGTTATTCAGCCGCTAAGCAGTAGTGCGCAAGCAGTGTTCCGGTTCGAAGGGCATTGTAGCCAGCGAAATTACTGGGCATTATGAGAATCAACAGCTAATTGTCTCAGGGTGACGAGCGCAGTGCAGTACCGCGCAGGATTTTGCAAAACAAAGTTCAGGGTGGTGCTGTTATTGTTATGGGCTGGCGTATTGCTTACCATCAGGCAAACGACTAGCTCGTCTCGTCATTCAGTTACATAAAAAAACTCATGGAAGGTAAATAATAGACAATTTTATAAAAAAAGCTTTATTTACATAAACTAGCGATCTATATAAAAAAATGTGGAATTAATCTATCTACGGCCAAAGTGGTTTCAAAATCCAAAACAACCAAATAGTAGTGTGCATGAAAGAAAGCGATGATGTGCTCATCAAATTTATTGAACAAATTAGGTATTTACAAATATGTTCGGCGATATCACCTGATGTTAAGAGGGCGCCAGTTGAGCGACTGCTCAGATCCGTCCCCCTGATGGTTAACCGAACATTATACAACAAGAATAGTTCACATATTCAAACACTTCATAAATTACATTTTGAAATGACTTTGACCATTACAGACGTACAAACTATTAAATTACGTATATTAAAAAAAAACATGTGCATCAAAGCGTAGACATTTCTGTTTGTATATCATTTTACAAACATAAAACAATTTTATTTTACAACGCCTTATGAAGAGCAAAAAGAAATTAAAAATCAAAAAATTCCGTCATTAATCCCACGAATGTGATATGCACATTCATAAAAACAACCTTTTGTTCTCGACGTAAACAAGCGCCAGAGGGACACTCGTACCGTATTCATAAACAACACTTATCTCACTTGTCATAACTCCCATTTTCACGCATGCGTTTAATCTCTAGTTCTGCCTACCCACCGGTCACTCAAGCGCCCAAGCAACCCAAGCGCAAAAAACAACACGATACACGATTGGCGCTTCAGGGACGCCGGCTGATTGGTCGCTTCGCCGCACTTAGCCAAGTGTTTCGACAAGTGTCGTTCAAGAATACGAGTGTATATTCTAACTAAAGTGTTTATACATAAAGATTCTTAACTATATTAAACATTATTTAAAGATTTTCAAGTGATGAAGATACATTTTTAATTTTCATTGTAAAACTACGGCAGAAACTTGCTCAATATTAAACAATTACTGTGTTCCGGTTTGAAGGGCATTGTAGCCAGCGAAATTACTGGGCATATGAGACTCAACAGCTAATTGACTCAGCGTGTCGAGCGCAGTGCAGCGCCGCGCAGGATTTTGCAAAACAAAGTTCTGGGTGGTGCTGTTATTGTTATGGGCTGGCGTGTTGCTTACCATCAGGCAAACGACCAGCTCGTCTCGTCATTCAGTTACATAAAAAAAATGTTCTCTCGTCTCTAAATAGTGTAAAACAAAGTCGCTATCCGCTCATTTGTTTCTCCGCTTACTTCTAAAGCACGCGACGGATTTCGATAAGGTTTTCACTGTCATTTAGAGATTTTTTTACAGAAATTGTTCTTAACATCGTGTGAGCGACTTCCTTGTTTCATCACTAAGTGTAATAAAGTGCGTGCGTCCACTTTGCGAAGTGTGAAAAGGGCGACCAAGTTTTAAGTCCATATACTGTAGAATGAGACCAGAGAAACTCCGGGTAGGTTGAGGTGGCTGGGTCATGTCCTTCGCAGACCACTGGAGTACATCGGCAATCAGTGCCATGACCTTGTAGTCTCAGGAGCAAGATCTCGTGGCCGGCCTAAGACGCGATGGCTTATTTATTTATATATTTATTTATTTCAATTCAGGTGCCCGTTACACTTACAGCACTACAACCAAAGCGTGTAGCGGGCCAATTACATGTTGGAATACAAATAATCATAAAAATAATAATAATGTCAATTAATAATAATGTCAATTAATAATAATGTCGATTAATAATAATGTCGATTAATAATAATGTCGATTAATAATAATGTCAATTAATAATAATGTCGATTAATAATAATGTCAATTAATAAAAAATGATTACAAGTTTGGCATGTCAACGTAAATATAAATATGCAATTTTAACAAAATCTCCAATTCTATCCGTAAAAATGTCAATATTTACATGCCGAAATGCCTTAACGTCGTCAATGTGGACATGAGAGCCAATAGACTCACATCGCAGGACGCTGAAAACCGTGCGAAGAGGAGAGAGAGAAGGCAAGCGGACCCCGGCCGAAGCCAGGAATAATAACGTTAGGCAGAAGAAGACTAAAGAATAAGACCCTTGTAAATAAATAAATATGAAAATAATAAAAAAAGTGTCAAGTGACGAGCGAGTGTGGCTCCGTGGGAGCTCGTGCGACTTCCAATCCTTTGCACCCGAGTTCGAATCTCGCTGGCCCCGCACCACTAACTTTCTTAATTTATGTGCAGATCTAACGCTCTAAAAACGGTGAAGGAAAACATCTTGTGGAAACCGGCATGTCCAAAAATTTATCATTAAAATGCAAAGACATGTGACATTTATCAACTCGCTCTGGGCCAGCGTGGTGGGTTACGGCCCATACTCTCTCTACGAGGGAAGGCCCGAGTCCCAGCAGTGGGAGCGTGATGGACTGATGATGAAAAAGTGTGTTAAGAGATGACGGTTGTCTTTATTCAAAATATTTTTGTTAACTTTGTATTTTTTCTTTTGAACAAATGTTAAAGTGTTCATTATTGAACAAGTTATGATGTGTCATTTATAAGTTATAATAAGATCTCTAATAATAATATAATAATAATACGTTTTATAACAACTTTTTTGATAATAATCTACTAATACACTACTAGAAGTTGAATTTTTGTCGTTTTAGCACCTTATTTATTTACAATTACAATAAAATAATAATTATTATTAAAATAATATATAATTAAAATTTAGAAATATTTACTAATGAAGAAATCAGAAAGAACTTTGGTTATTTTTGACAATTTAATATCTTATTTTTTACCTTATACTACTTTATTGTTACTAATATGTGCAGTATATGTACAATTTGGAAATAAATTCATACAAGCTGACAAATTCATATTTTTAGAATCAAAACATTTAACACGTTTTGTTCATAATGTACTAAATGTCTTAAATTACTTTTAAACGTGATTGAACAACTTTTGTTCTTAACAAAAAACAAAAATTAAATTTAAAAAATATTACAAATTTTTAATGTCACAATAATCTTGACAATTTGGTATTTTATTCAACAGTAATTAGGTTAATTTTTATTAATAAATATTATTATTAAATTAGTTTTATAAAATAATAATTACAAACATTTCCGTGTGAGATCAAGAAAGATTCTAGTTTTTCCATTTGATTCTATTACTATCTGAGCCAAGCAGTAGTGCGCATGACTGTGTTCCGGTTTGAAAGGCATTGTCGCCAGCGAAATGACTGGGCATATGATACAGACGGCTACGGGTAGGAGTTTTGCTTACCATCAGGCGAACGATATGCTCGTCTCGTCAATCAATTAAAAAAACATTTTGTCATTAAATACTCTATTACCAGATTGATCTCTCATTGAATGATATTACATGTTACAAAACATTAAAAAAAAAAAACACTCCGTTTTAACTTTAATCAGTCTCTAAAAATGAATAAAAAAGTTATTTAAATAAAGACGTGTGGCACTCGGAGACTGCCGCGGTAAAGCTATTGCATAGCATTCGGAGTGGGGGGTGTTAGGTTATTTTCGTTACGGAATTTCTGGATTCGGTCTCCACGCTCAAGGCCCGCGATAGAAGCTATGCAATAGCTTAAAAAAATAGCGTCCTATGTGCCATGGTTATCAAATAACATCCATTTTAGTGAAAAGTGGGAAATAGTTTGTGCATATTTACAATATTCTTTTTACATTAATCCTTTTTTTTCTTTTCTTTATCACATTGGTTCGTGATTTTGTAAATTAAATAAAGTCATGCATATATCCCATTATATTTTTAATTTTAATTATTAAAAATAAAAGTTGATTTGGATTCTAGCGTGGAGCTTAGAAGCATTTTGCTACTTTTAAACAACAAAATACAGTTCACCCTTAAATAGCCTTATATAAATGTAAATAAAAAAAAATAAGCAATATAAAAAAAATATAGAAAATCGAATTGAGCATCCTAGTATTTTAAAACATACTTAAAAATATTACAAAATAATAGAACCTTCTTTTCTTAAAGGCAGTTATTTCTTACAGTCGCACTAATATAAATGCGAAAGTTTGTGCGTTTGTCATCACGCCTGAACGAATATTGATAAAATTTGGAATGGAGATAGCTAATACGATGAATTAACACAGGCCACTTTTTATTTAAGAAAAACGTTTCCGCGGGCGAAACCGCGGTGCTTAACTAATCGAATTTTAAGCCTCGAAATTTTATGTAGTTCTTAAAACACCATGATATTGCTTCTTGGGACGTCGCTTAGGTTATCGTCTATCGTTAAATACATATTAAAAGAAAAAAACATGGCGGTCGAGGACAAGAAATGCCAGACGTCGTGAGAATCGTACAGCTGTAAAAGAGAGCACACCCTGTTGCTCTGCCGAGATTGCGCTGGGGTCAGCTGGAAAATAATTCACAAATTAAAATTAAAAAATACCCCGACACAAAAAACCTACGGCAAGTTTTATGAAACAAAAAACCGACTTCAAGTTCGAAGTCCAAGGTCCTCGAGTTTTGAAGACTTGGTGTTTGTCTTGGAGTTTAGAAGACCTGGTATTTGAAAGCAGTTCAGATAATCAGATAATCATTTATTCGTATTCAAAATACACATCAAACAATAATTTCAATAATAGATAGGTACATAATAGGGGATCGGACAACTTTTCAGAAAGTGTTTTAAATTAAGTACAATTAATATATATAGCCATGAAAAATACTATTTTAATTAAATAACGCTCTAAAAGTACCTAAAACTATGTTTAAATATTATGTTTCAAATATTGCCGCGCAAAAGGTCACCTCAAAACTTGTGACGTCATATGAAGGTAGAAAACAACAAACTCTACGAAATAAAACTTGCAAAGAGATTCTAATACGTTTTGTGAAGTTTGGGGACGATATTGTAGTAATGGAACGAAAAAAATAGCAAAAATACATTTTATGAAAAGCAAAAACGTAAAATAAACACAAGCTGACTCACAGCATTTGCCTACAAATGACGTCATGCGCTGTGATTGTTGTTTCGTTTGAGATGAAGTACAGATTAAAAATGTCAGATTTATTTATTGATTTAAAAATATAAATCATTATTATTTCACAAAAATATAGATCGGATGATCTTTCTGGTTCGACGAACATTCGTTCTAACTACATTTTAGATTTTTTTGTCGATTACTGTCCGATCCCCTATTAGTACGACTGTCGACAAAACATAGTAGGTATTAATAATATTCAAAAAAACATTATTAAATTGAATCAATATGAAATACAACAAATCAGATAATAATAATTATATAATTAATCTATATTATATTACGATGATAATAATAAAACGTTTTAGCAGTAAATTTAATAACAATAATTAAAATTGTTTTGTGCTATAGTGAATTCTTGATACGAGTAAAAGGCCTGGTCGATAAGCCAGCGCTTCAATCTACATTTGAAGCTGTCCACATTCGGTCCTTAGACAGGTTAGAACAAATAAAATAAGTAAGTAACTTACTGCCCAATTTGTGCTTTGGTCCAAGTAGAAATAGCTCGAACCGAACCACACTGTATACGTCAGCGCTATGTACACCCAACTGAAAAAAAAAACAAATAAATATTGTAAATGCGAAAGTTTGTGTGTTAGCACAGAATATTAAGAGACAGAAGCATCACTCCGCAATGAAATTTTAAACAAATAGCGACTCTTGCTATGACGCAATAAAGTTCAATTCAGCTCGCGTAGCGCTGCATACCTACCAGTCATATTAACCTACAGAGCGCCTCTCATTCTATCGCGCCGCTCTTATCTCTTCTGACGCGGCACGTGTAACGACGCGCGACCCGCCGTCGGTGTCCGGCTATGTACTTGTAGATTCATACTATCGTTTTTATAATAAAATTCCAAAGTGTATAACGGAGCTCACAGAGAAAGTAAATTCAAATTACGCGTTAAGAATGTTCTAATGAAAAGCAAACTACACTGTTCGTAATTACATAGAAGACAAAGATGCTTGGAACATTCCACATATACAGGTACATAAGAAACACTTATGTACCAGTTGGTTACTTTGCAGAACAACATTTGGTAACATTGTAAAACCCCAAAAATTTTAACAAAATCTCAAAAAAAAATGCCCCTCAGTTTCTTGCCGTATCTTCTGAGAAGTGGTTCTTTTTCCGATACGGTGGTAGAGTCATTGTGATAATTTGACGTTCATAAGTGTCTGATGACAAAATGATTAAAGATTTCGATTTTTTTGATACCTACAAATTGCAAATATACAATACAAAGTGAATTTTATTGCGTCATAGCAAGAGTCGCTATTTGTTTAAATTTCTTTGCGGAGTGATGCTTCTGTCCCTTAGTATTCTGTGGCGTTGTGCTGAAATAAAGAACTGTCGAAGTTCACAGGGACTATAGATGACAAATGATGAGGAAGTATAGATGACATACCTGTACCATCTGATGGACTCCCGGTGCAATAGCTTCATGACGATGTAGAATAGTGTATACAAGAAGAGGTTACTCATCAGAACTAAAAGCAGATGCGAGGCGAAGTCTCTGCTGTGCTGAGTTACTCTGCAAAGAAAAAAAAACATTTAAAACAAGTAAACGATTTATCAAACAAAAAAAAACCGACTTCAATGTATCTTTGATAGGTTTCTTTTAATTCGATAGGTTTCTTACTGGTGGTAGGTTTCTCGTATGCGAGAGGCCGTCTGGGTGGGTACCACCGCTTTGCCAGTTATTCTGCCGCCAAGCAGTAGTGCGTAAGCATTACTGTGTTCTGGCTTGAAGGGCATTGTAGCCAGTGAAATTACTGGGCATTATGAGACTCAATAGCTAATTGTGTCAAGGTGACGAGCGCAGTGCAGCGCCGCGCTGGATTTTGCAAAAAAAAGTTCTGGGTGGTGCTGTTATTGTTATGGGCTGGCGTATTGCTTACCATCAGGGAAACTACCACCTCGTCTCGTCATTCAGTGACATAAAAAAAAATCTTCGAAGTCCATGGTCAAACATCGACGAAATTTATATGGGACCACTTCGTAGCTATACTGAACACAACGCAAAAAGAATTTTCCAAATCGGTTTTGAATGACGGAGTTCTGAGGTAACAAACATAAAAAAGAAACAAAAAAAAAACAATCGAATAGAGAACCTTCTACTTTTTGAAGTCGTTTAAAGTTAAAGTTCTAATGTATCTTCTTAGCCTATAAAGGACCACCTCAAAGCTACATTGAACCAAAAGAATTTTCCAAATCAGTTCATAAATGACGGAGTTCTGAGGTAACAAACACAAAAAGCAATTGAATTGACTCCTCTTTTATTGGAAGTCGTTAAAAATAGTACATTGTTCACCGAGAGGAGAAAGTGACCGATTACCGTCGAGGGTGTCGTTTGAAGCCCGAGCCGTAGGCGAGGGCTTTAAAACACCCGAGATCGGGAATCGCACTTTCTCTCGAGTGATACATAGTGCTTTATACTACACCTACGAGGAAAATAAAAAACTAAATCTTTACTAATTGAAATTTATATTGAAATTGTTGCAGTTAGTGAAGCTTAATGTAACACTTTTTCCATTAATGTTTGTTTGAGATGTTTGCGATGTTCTTTTTTCAAATTGTTTGACACCATCCAACACACAGCTAATGGCCAGTGTCATTTTGCGAACTTGGAGATAAAAACTCACTGTAAAAACTTTTTGGCTTTTGATATTTAGGTTACCAGCGCATAGTCTTACCCAAAATTAAAAAAGAAAAACCACGTAAGAAATGGATTTTCATACACTTTTCTCTCCCGCTCAGATGCGTTTTCTCGCCGCATATTTGTTCGATATGCAATGACGTACTTTCTACCGTAAATTTGATAAAGTATCAAGGTACTTTCCGAGCAGGTGTAGTATAAACCGTTTAACATGTCAGAAGTCAAAAGATATTTATTAAATAGGCATAAAAATGCACTTTATGACTGAATAATAGGTAATCATGTCTACCCGTTTCTTTCCCATACTCAAATTGAAGTCCGGGCTCAGAAAAGAAATGCGAAAACTGACTCTACCAGTGCTTCGGAAATACGCCCGCTAGAGAAGTGCACAAAGTAACTCTGCGGGGATGTATCTTTTTTAAAATCAAGAAAAAAATAGTTGCAAAAAGAAACGCCCCCGGGTGGACTCGAACCACCAACCTTTCGGTTAACAGCCGAACGCGCTAACCGATTGCGCCACGGAGGCGACTGGCGGGAGCGACGAAATTACGGAACTATACAGTGTGGCCACATGTTGAGACTTTTAGGGTAGGTATCTTTTTCCTTGCAGTGAAGAAGTTTTGTTCTTAGAAAACATCGGTTGGATTTTGGAGAAAATAGGGAATATGCATGTTTTTTTTTAATGCATGAATGGATTCATTATTGAATATTATTGAAAATAAAATTTTTAAAAATTTTATGGCGTCATTCGTCAATAAAATAATTAAATGAAAATTTGAATCAATTTAAATCAACATAAACGCGCCATTTGCGTGTGACGTCACAACGTGGGGACCTAGGATCTCCTCATTGGTCCATCTATGCTACATGCGTGTGTCAATAATTTACCAATAGGGCGGGCTCTATGTCAAAAATTTACCAATAAGCAGCTCGCAGCCGCGTGACGTCAGATAGTGGTTGCACGTACTCAAGCGTTTTGCGATTACGTTCCGTTTCTCCAAAAATAAGAAAAAGAAACATTGAAATACAAATAAACTGCGCAATTAATAATAATAATTATATCACTACTAAATGTTTACAGGAGTAATCTATCGTAAAAAGTAATTTCCAGATATTTCGACAACACATGCATATTCCCTAATATAATAATTTATATGACCGATTAAGCCCAAGTGTTTTTAATTAACTTCAAGTATTAGTTCGACACAAAATACTTCGACAACACCAGCGGCCTCAAAGACTGAGTTAGGTTATGTTAGAGCAGTGACCACACATAGCCGACGGGGGGCGAGGAGGAGGCGGTTCGACCGCCTCCATCCTCTGTAGTGGGTTCAGTGGTGGAGAGTCGGGGGACTCTGCCGGCTTGCACGGCCCCACTCGTCTGGGGGGTGGCCTTGGTGAGCAAGGTCACCCCTCCACAGGCGTAGTGGCCCGGTTCACACCCGGGCTGACTGCCGGGGCGGGGTGGTGAATGCTAGCGCGACCCCATCTCGCCCCACCACGGCAGAGGACTGCTCACGGGGGTTTTTAGTGGGTTCGAGCCCCACACACCCCTTTCTCCCACACCCGTGGCAGAAGGGCAGGTGCAGCGGCATTTTCGCCCTCAAAAAAAAACTACATATCGCGCGAGCCGAGCGAGCGAAGCGAGCCGAGCGAGCGAAGCGAGCGTGCCGCGGCAGCGGGCGACGAAGCGCCAGAAAGTAAATTGAATGTTTGTGTTGTCGAACTAATACTTGTCGAATTTTGTCCAGTCGAAATAATGAGACAGCCTCTGTGGTGTAGTGGTTGGGCAGGTTGGTTCAAATCTCATACATCACATCAATGAGGTTGCGGGTTCGATTCCCGCGACGGGACAAATGTTTGTGCACAGAAAAAAAGCGCAAGCATTTGTTTCGTGTCTGTGTGTTGTGGGACCATGGTCCTCATAGTTCCTGGTTACCTAGATACAGGGAATCCTAGTTAGGGGCCGGATTCTGTGTATAGATAGATAGATAGATAGATAAACACTTTATTGTTAAAAAACCTTAAATATAGGTACATGAAAAACAAGTAAAATTCACAGTAATCAGCATAACAATAAGCGGTCTTATCGCTCAAAGCGATCTCTTCCAGACAACCTTTGAACAGAAAGGACTAACATAATTTGGAAGGACGGTGGTTTTTTGAAAGAAATGCAAATTAAATTATAAATATATGTATAAATAGGTACAATATACATATATATATATATATATATATTATATATATATATATATATATATATTATATATATATATATATATATATATATATATACATACACATACATATATATATATATGTATGTGTATGTGTTTGAAGGGCGTGATTAATTACTAAAAAAAAAATTTACTTGTCGACCTTATATCAAAGTGTCGTGTCGCAATAAATAACTGTCGAAGTTCAGAGGGACACCTTTATTTTCTCTAAATTGAAGTACATTACCCGTAAGCAGCGATGGCCCAGTTGGCCAGGTTGGCAATGACAAGCAGCACGCAGCGGCCGCAGTAGGTCGGCGTGATGGCAGCCAGCGGACGGGACACCAGCTCCCTTCCCGCGCGGTACAACATGCCTACATCTGCGAAGTAAAAAAAAAGCCAACGTCAAAAATAATTTCTTAAATAAATAATTTATTACTAAATGCTAGCCTATTTGGTTAAAAAAACTCAATTCTCAATAGGGGATCGAACAGTAATCGAGAAAAATCTAAAATGTAGTTAGAACGAATGTTCGTCGAACCAGAAAGATCATTCAATCAATATTTTTGTGAAATAATAATGATTTATATTTTTAAATCAATAAATAAAATCTAATAATTCTGATATTTTTAATCTGAACTTTTTAATCTCAAACGAAACAACAATCACAGTGCATGACGTCATTTGTAAGCAAATGCCGTGAGTCAAGTTTGTGTTTGTTTTACGTTTTTGCTTTTCATAAAATGTATTTTTGCTATATTTTTCGTTCCATTACTACAATATCGTCCCCAAACTTCATAAAACGTATTTAAATCTCTTTGCAAGTTTTATTTCGAAGAGTTTGTCGTTTTCTACCTACATATGACGTCACAAATTTTGAGGTGACCTTTTGCGCGGCAATATTTGCAACATAATATTTAAACAAAGTTTTAGGTACTTTTAGAGCGTTATTTAATTAAAATAGTATTTTTCATGGCTATATATATAAATTGTAGTTAATATAAAACACTTTCTGAAAAGTTGTCCGATCCCCTATTATTTATTCTACAAATATTATAAACGCGATTATTTGTAAGAATGTATGTATGTATGTATGTTTGTTACTCTTTCATGTAAAAACTACTGAATGGATTTCGATGAAACTTTACAATAATATAGCTTACACATCAGAATAACACATTTTATCCCGGAAAACCGCGGGTGAATCCGCAGGGCGCAGCTAGTCATAAATATATAGGTACATGACAATTCACAAAACATATTTATGACCCTCATAGGGTGTGCAGATTTTGCACGCTCGCTCTAAAACGGTGAAGGAAAACATCGTGATGAAACCCGCTTACGCGCTTTGGAGTGGTAGGCTCTGGCCGTGGTTGTAATACCACCCACCGAACAAAGCCATGCCGTCAAGCGACCTAGTCGTGTTTCGGGATGATGTTCGGTGAACCGTCGGGGAGACGGGTCTGAGCAGCCGCTCAACTGCCGTCTCTCTCTAAATCTATGTGCTCCATCTTAGGCCACGTCATCGCTTCACATCAGGCGAGATAGTGGCCAAACATGGATCTATTAAGCGTAAAAAAAAAATATCTTCGAAGTCCAAGGTCAAATTTCGATGAAATTTATATGAAACCACTTCGTAGCTATACGGAGGTACAGAAATGACGGAGTTTTGAAATAACAAAAATAAAAAAAAATACAATCGAACAGAGAACCTTCTACTTTTTGAAGTCGGTTAATTAATTAAAAAATAAATAAATTTAATTTAATAAAACTAAAATGAGTGACAGGGTTGCCAGCTCACCGAGGCGGAACCTCCCGAGGTAGTATATCTGGAAGGTCATCACGAGGCACGTGACGAGGTGCAGCGCAGTGAACGCGATCCAGAAGTAGAAGTTCGCGTTCAGAACCCCCACCAGACCTGGAAACAACGACGGAAATTACTAGAATGTTTACTAGAAAGAAAGAAAGAAAGAAAGAAAGAAAGAAACCACATTTATTTTTTATAATAAAATTCCAAAATGTATAACGGAGCTCGCAGAAAGTAAATTCAAATTACGCGTTAAGAATGTTCTAATGAGAAAAGCATACTACAATGTTCGTAATTACATAGAAGAAAAAGATGCTTGGAACATTCCACTTCTGCAAAGTAACCAACTGGTACATAAGAAACATAACATTGTAAAACCCCAAAAAATTTTAACAAAATCTCTAAAAAAATGCCCCTCAGTTTCTTGTCGTATCTTCTGAGTAGTGGTTCTTTTTCCGATACGGTGGTAGAGTCATTGTAATAATTGACGTTCATAAGTGCGTCTGTGACGACAAAATGATTAAAGAGATTTTGATTTGATTTGATTTATTCAGGACATCACACAACATTACACAAAACATACTAAAATAAAGAGAAAACGAAAACAATAAAATATACAATACAGAGAAATGTTGCGCGATTTCAGGAAAAGGTTCCGACTCAACATACGCTATAGTGTTTTAAGTACCTTAGTCAGTACTAATACTCAAATACTCATTTATTGATAAACAGGGTTTACAAGTCAAATCATAATTATTATTATTATTAAATTCAATATGAAATTTAGAATAAAAATGTCAAAATAAAATAATAGAATATAATATTCGTAATGTCACAATTATAATTAAATTCAAATCCCACAAAGGGGAGAAAAAATAAATAAATAAAAATATAATTAATTTGTAACAATCATAATTATTATGATCAGTTAAAAAATGTCAGGAGTATAAAATATATAAATTACGGCAATGTCATAAATTCATCAAAACTATAGAACGTTTTTTTTTTTTTTTACGCCTTATAGATCTATGTTTGGCCACTATCTCGCCTGATGTGAAGCGATGATGTGGCCTAAGATGGAGCACATAGATCTAGAGAGAGACGGCAGTTGAGCGGCTGCTCAGACCCGTCTCCCCGATGGTTCACCGAACATCATCCCGAAACACGACTACGTCGCTTGACGGCATGGCTTTGTTCGGTGGGTGGTATTACAACCACGGCCAGAGCCTACCACTCCAAAGCGCGTAAGCGGGTTTCATCACGATGTTTTCCTTCACCGTTTTAGAGCGAGCGTGCAAAAGCGTTCGAGCGTTCGAGTGCGAGCGTTTGCTTGATAAGCCAGCGTTTAAGTAGTGTTTTGAAGCACGTCACGCTGGGAGCTGCGATGATATCAGCTGGAAGCCTATTGTAGACCCTTGGACTCATTACGTGAGTCAGTTTACAGGACTTGGCGAGGGAGCGCGGTATTCCTGCGAGACAGGAATACCGCGCTGCTAAGGTACTTCATATTTATATTCATATTCATTTACATATGTTCATACATATATTATTACAGACAGGTGTTAAAATAGTGTCACAGAGTATGCTGTAAGTATGTACCCTGTAAGGGTGTTGCATCATGAGTGCAGTTCTATTATAGTTCAACATAATTCAACATTCCGATTCTAATAGGGGATCGGACAACTTTTAAAAAAGTGTTTTAAATTAACTACAATGAATATATAGCCATGAAAAATACTATTTTAATTAGATAACGCTCTTAAAGTACCTAAAACTATGTTTAAATATTATGTTTCAAATATTGCCGCGCAAAAGGTCACCTCAGAACGTATGACGTCATATGAAGGCAAACGAAACAAGCTCTACGAAAGCGAACTTACAAAGTGATTTATATGTTATAATATGTAAATTAATTATATAATTGACTATTTTAGATGTAAATGAAGGTACTTTCAGGAGTTTATTTAATTCAAATATTATTTTGTCATGGCTATATATACACAAATTTAAATATAAACACTTTCTGAAAAGTTGTCCGATCCTCTATTGGAATTATAATATTCCACTCACCAATAAATATAATAAGAGCCAGCACCGCGAAGGTCGCGTGTGCCCGTGCGTTTATATCCGGATGCCGGCACTGGTAGATCTTGACCATACACAACACTGATGTCACGTACATGAACGACGTGTCTGGAATAAGAAAAAATATACATTTTAAAACAAAAAAAACTACTTTAATTCTAATGTATCTTCGAAGTCCAAGGTCAAATATCGATGAAATTTATATTAGACCACTTCGTAGCTATACTGAACCCGACGCAAAAAGATTTTAAATCAATCAAACAAGGTTTTTCGGAAAGAAAAAAATACGACCACCGGGCTGGGACTTGAACCCGCATCCCAATCTTCCCTCAGCGCGGGAAGCGCTCTACCTATAGAGCTACGGTGGTCACCAACTCGACCACCGTAGTCGTACTTCGTACTTAGTGTCGAATTTTTTCTCCCGTTACTGAAGTGTCTTAAGGGTGACGTGTACACCATCTATTGAGATTGGAGTGAACCTTTTTGAAGAAGATACAGTGAGTGTGTTTATTTGTGTGTGAGATTGAAAGTGTGAGATAGAGATTGATTGTGTATGTGTAAGAGAGAGAGAGACGTACCAAACTGGAAGTTCATGCTGTTGGGACAGACGTGGTAGGCGGCAGACAGTAGGCCTTCGCTGACGAGAGCCACGCCCATCGCATACAGCAAACCGAAGTGTTGAGGAATACCGAGCTCTTTCTGTAACAGCACAGAATACTAAGGGACAGAAGCATCACTCCGCAAAGAAATGTAAACAAATAGCGACTCTTGCTATGACGCAATAAAGTTCAATTCAGCTCGCGTAGCGCTGCATACCTAGCAGTCATATTAACCTACAGAGCGCGTCTCTTTCTATCGCGCCGCTCTTATCTCTTCTGACGCGGCACGTGTAACGACGCGCGACCCGCCGTCGGTGTCCGGCTATGTACTTGTAGCTTCGTACCTACAGTGCGGAGTGCGGTAGGCCTGGTAACAGCAACACCTTTTTAATGGGACAGAATAACAAGACGAGCAAGTCGTTCGCCTGATAGTAAACAACAGGCCTGGTGTCCCTCTGAACTTCGAGTTCTTTATTTCGACACGACACTTACTTCATAAAAATATAGTTCGGTAAGTCATTGTTTCAACTGAACATAATTCTACATAAGGTCTATGTTAAATGGTAAATGTTGCTATCTTAGATAAAATGTTGCCCTGCCAGATTTTTTATTTATTTACTGTATTTTTTTCATATTGGTTATACTGAAATCCGCCTCCTCACTCTGATTCATTCCAATGTTGCCATATTCAACCACTTATGACAAATAGTAACTTTTTGGGATTGCTAGATGTACGCGTGATATAGTTTTAAAATTCAAGATTCATGATTCATTTATTTGCATAAAATAACCAAGGGGGTGTTAATTACAATTAGATTCAGAAACTTCAGCGTACCGTTTCCGTTTAAAAAAGAAGTTGCCAAATTTGTTTCTTCATACCAAGAAGCTCAAAAAATGTTACCGCTTTAAACTAAGTGTTGCGATTTTTGCCAAAAATCTTGCCGTTTTCGACAAAATCTTGTCGTTTTCGACAAAATATTGCCATTTTCGACACAATGACCTCTATAGGTTATTCATTTTTTAATTTTTCAGCCACTTACTTCCGCCTCGCTTTTCGTCCGATGCACATTATGTCGTCTCCATACTCGGCACAGGAACAGGAAGCCGAGTAGAATGTACCCCAAGTTCGAATACACGTGGTTGAAATCAGATAGCACCATTAAGGGATGCGCGCACAGGAAGTTGAAGTAACAGAGATCTTGGTTCCCTGATTGGTTGAGCATCTGAAAAAAATACCGTCTCTTACATATATTATATAAAAATATGAAATTAACCAAATTGATTCTGATTTTTTTTCAGAATGACAAGACGAGCTGGTCGTTTGCCTGATGGTAAGCAACACGCCTGCCCATAATAACAGCACCACCCAGAACTTTATTTTGCAAAATCCTACGCGGCACTGCACTTAGCTCGTCACCCCGAGACATCAGCTATCAAGTCTCATATGTCCAGTAATTTCGCTGACCACAATGCCCTTCAATCCGGGACACAATGCTTGCGCACTACTGCTTGGCGACTTTGAATGATATAGGATTAGAATATAGGTACCCTTTGATAAGTGACAACCAGTTGTATAACCGGTAGTGTATAGAAGACAGCCACAGTGAGAACATTCCACAGGTACATCTTGGAGCGAGCCTGCAGCACGCGCGGACGGCATCTGAAACATTAACAATATCTCAAATAAAAAATTAAAAACCATGAAAATCTATGACACAATAAAACATGTCTAAAAACCAGCGCCAGAAAACCTGCTTTCAAATAAAAAAACCGGCCAAGTGTGAGTCAGACTCGCGCACGAAAGGTCCCGTACCATCTATATAAACGGCATAAAATCATGTCTGTTGTATGGGAGCCCCCTTAAATATTTTTTTATTCTGTTTTAGTATTTGTTGCTATAGCGGCAACAGAAATACATCATCTGTGAAAGTTTCAGCTGTCTAACTATCACGATTCATGAGATACAGCCTGGTAACAGACGGACAGACAGATGGACAGCGGAGTAATAGGGTCTCGTTTTACCCTTTGGTACGGAACCCTAAAAATTTAAATTTTAGAATCCCCTACACAATAAAACATGTCTAAGAACCACCGCTAAAAAACCTGACGCATCCAAATCGGTTCACCCGTTTAAGAGCTACGGTGCCACAGCCAGACACATAGTGGACAAACATATTACACCCCTCCTTTTTGCGTCGGGACTTTACTATAAAAGAGTAAAGTACGTAAATAACGTATTGAGAACCTCCTACTTTTTCTGAAGTCGGTTAACAAGTACACATTTTATCAAAAAAAACCGACTTCAATGTATCTTCGAACTCCAAGGTACGGATACAGAACCTTCTCCTTTTTTGAAATCGATTAAAAATACAAGGAATAGTAGTGAAGGGTCAGAACTCACCTAGCCAAGTTAGCGACGCACAGTTTCCCGCTCATCCTGTACAGGTCCTTGTCCGGGTTGACATCCTCCGTCGCCACGGTCGATATGTCGGACTCCGTGTCGGAAGACGAACTGCCGTCTGAAACAATATTAAATTAAATTAAATTAAAAATGAAATGAAATAACTCTTTATTGAAACACACACTGGCTTAGCCAGCGAAATCAATGGGCATTATGAGACTCAACACTTAATTGTCTCAGGGTGAGGAGCGCAGTACAGCGCCGCGCAGGATTTTGCAAAACAAAGTTCTGGGTGGTGCTGTTTTTGTTATGGGCTGGCGTATTGCTTACCATCAGGCAAACTAGCTCAGCGTCATTTCGTTACATTATAATTAATTTTTTGAAAAAAACAAAAACCGACTTCAATGTATCTTCGAAGTCCAAGGTCACATATCGATGAAATTTATATGGGACCACTTCGTAGCTATACTGAACCGAACGCAAAAAAAATTTTTCAAATCGGTTCATAAATGACGGAGTTCTGAGGTAACAAACATTAAAAAAAAAATACATTCGAACAGAGAACCTCCTCCTTTTTTGAAGTCGGTTAAAAAGAAACACCTGTATAATAGTATATTCCTTACCGTTTCTATCTCCGTCGCCGACAAGACGTTGTCGTGACGTGCTGCTTTCTCCGCTGACGTCCATGACGTCGACGTGACGTCGCCGGACTGACGTCACCGTGCTGACGTCGTGAGGCGTAGCGGGAGCGACTATGTTGCCCTCTGTGGGGGGGTAGGAACAAGATTAAACGTTTCGTTATAATTTTGGTATTCCATTTTTATTTTGAATCAAATAATTAATAAAATTATTAATAATACTTAAATTATAAATAAAAAACTATACAAAATAAATATGTTTTCCTCGCAACTGTCTTGAAAACATTTGTTGTTGTAAAAAAACTATTACAAAATTAGAAATACATAATAATATAATATTAATTGCTACAAATTATTAATTAAATTAATAAATTCATACTACAAAAAAAATTGCATAAACTAATATTTTAAAATTCCCTTGACACAAAAACCAGTAAAAGTAAAAAAACGGATTTGATAAAACACGTAGAATCACCACTAGAAAACCCTCTTTCAAATAAATAAAACCGCATCCGAATCGGTTCACCCGTTTCAGAGCTACGGTGCCACAGACACACATAGTGATCAAACTTATGCCACAGACACACATAGTGGTCAAACTTATGCCACAGACACACATAGTGCTCAAACTTATGCCACAGACACACATAGTGCTCAAACTTATGCCACAGACACACATAGTGGTCAAACTCATGCCACAGACACACATAGTGCTCAAACTTATGCCACAGACACACATAGTGATCAAACTTATGCCACAAACACACATAGTGGTCAAACTTATGCCACAGACACACATAGTGCTCAAACTTATGCCACAGACACACATAGTGCTCAAACTTATGCCACAGACACACATAGTGGTCAAACTCATGCCACAGACACACATAGTGCTCAAACTTATGCCACAGACACACATAGTGCTCAAACTTATGCCACAGACACACATAGTGCTCAAACTTATGCCACAGACACACATAGTGGTCAAACTCATGCCACAGACACACATAGTGCTCAAACTTATGCCACAGACACACATAGTGATCAAACTTATGCCACAGACACACATAGTGGTCAAACTTATGCCACAGACACACATAGTGCTCAAACTTATGACACAGACACACATAGTGGTCAAACTTATGCCACAGACACACATAGTGATCAAACTTATGCCACAGACACACATAGTGATCAAACTTATGCCACAGACACACATAGTGGTCAAACTTATGCCACAGACACACATAGTGGTCAAACTTATGCCACAGACACACATAGTGATCAAACTTATGCCACAGACACACATAGTGATCAAACTTATGCCACAGACACACATAGTGATCAAACTTATGCCACAGACACACATAGTGGTCAAACTTATGCCACAGACACACATAGTGGTCAAACTTATGCCACAGACACACATAGTGATCAAACTTATGCCACAGACACACATAGTGATCAAACTTATGCCACAGACACACATAGTGATCAAACTTATGCCACAGACACACATAGTGATCAAACTTATGCCACAGACACACATAGTGGTCAAACTTATGCCACAGACACACGTAGTGGTCAAACTTATGCCACAGACACACATAGTGATCAAACTTATGCCACAGACACACGTAGTGGTCAAACTTATGCCACAGACACACATAGTGATCAAACTTATGCCACAGACACACATAGTGATCAAACTTATGCCACAGACACACATAGTGATCAAACTTATGCCACAGACACACATAGTGGTCCAACTTATGACCCCTCCTTACCTTCATTCTGCAGTGTTCTATCGTGCAAGTCCTTTCTCTCGCATAAGATAGAGATGACAAATGCGACGTAGAAAGAGAGAAAGAATGCCAGAGCCACCCCGGCAGCTATCATGTACTCCTGGTACGATATTGTCTCTATTATCCGGAAACTGAAAGAGAAAGATTAAAAGATAAGATATATATTTCCAAAACGAAAGTTACATAGGAAGCTTAAGGTGATACGTTATTCATATAAAATTCAACCATTTATTTATTTATTTATTTATTATTAGACGGCTTTGGCCAATTACCTAAAAAAAATTAGTCTTAAATGCAGCAAAAATAAAGTAAAAAGTAAAATATGTCAAACAATAATTACAAGATAATAAAAATTAAATTACAGATTATGTCAGTGAAAATTAATCAAATAAACATGTCAACATACCATATTAACTTGTTCACTGAATATTAGAAATGACTACATTTACGCGTGGTTTACGGGTGGTTATTTACACAAAATTAATAAAATTGTTCATAAATTATTTGAATTTGAACAAGTAAAAAGATTTTTTAGAGTAGTGGCACAGAATACTAAGGGACAGAAGCATCACTCCGCAAATAAATTTAAACAAATAGCGACTCTTGCTATGACGCAATAAAGTTCAATTCAGCTCGCGTAGCGCTGACTACCTACCAGTCATATTAACCTACAGAGCGCTCTCTTTCTATCGCGCCGCTCTTATCTCTTCTGACGCGGCACGTGTAACGACGCGCGACCCGCCGTCGGTGTCCGGCTATGTACTTGTAGATTCGTACCTACAGTGCGGAGTGCGCTAGGCCTGCTAGTGGTTTTTTCTACAGTAATATTATAAAGAGAAAGATTTATATTTTTGTATGTTTGTAAATAATAAACTCAAAAACTACTGGAACGATTTCAAAAATTCTTTCACCATTAGAATGCAACATTATTCCTGAGTAACATAGGCTATCTTTTATTATGTCGACGCGAACGAAGTCGCGGACGGTTGCTAGTTTTAAATAAATAAATAAACTGGTGGTAGGATTCTCGAGAGGCCGTCTGGGTGGATACCACCGCTTTGCCAGTTATTCAGCCGCCAAGCAGTACTGCGCAAGCATTATGTTCTGGTTTGAAAGGCATTGTAGCCAGCGAAATTACTAGCCATTATGAGACTCAACAGCTAATTGTCTCAGAGTGACGAGCGCAGTGCAGCGCCGCGCAGGATCATGCAAAACAAAGTATTGGGTGGTGCTGGCAAACGGATCAAGCAAACGACCAGCTCGTCTCGTCATACAGTTACATAAAAATAAATGTATGTAACCTGAACTGTTTGACCCGGCCCTCGGTAGCGACGTACTGTTTCTCGCTCCAGCCGAAGTACTGCGCGACAGAGGGCGCTCCGGTGCTGTTGTTGGCGAGCTCCGTACACGCCTCGTCCGAAGTCTTCACTATGAACACGATGTAGAAACCGAGGGGGAACGTGTCTTGCTGGAACAACAAAATAGAATAGAATATAATTATTTATTGAAATGAAATTAATTGCTAAAATTGTGTACAAATTGTGTACAAACTGTGTACAAATTGTGTACAAATTGTGTACAAACTGTGTACAAATTGTGTACAAATGGTGTACAAATTGTGTACAAATTGTGTACAAATTGTGTACAAACTGTGTACAAATTGTGTACAAATTGTGTACAAACTGTGTACAAATTGTGTACAAATTGTGTACAAATTGTGTACAAACTGTGTACAAATTTTATACAAATTGTGTACAAATTGTTGTAAAAATTTCATTATGCTATAGTGTCAACAATTTATCCATGACGGACGTACAATATTTCAAAAAGAAAGTAATAAATTTTAATATTCGTATGAAAATTTAGACCAAATGACAAGATGTTATTTAAACGTCAATAGAAAATACACAATAAAATATATTATCAAACTTGTCATAGATAAAAAAATTCATTACATTAATATAAATTCTCTCTCTATGAGAGAAGGTCCGAGTCCCAGCAGTGGGAACGTGATGGGCTGATGATGATGATGAATATAAATTGAAAAAATGTATGTTACTTAAAATTAAACAATTCTTTTATATTATAAAAACATTTATCTACTAGCCACTTAAACGGTTTTGTCTTAAATTGGTTAGTCGGTAGCTCCCTTATATCCCTAGGTATTTTATTAAGAGGATATGGAAGCCGCGGCCAGCGAGCACTAGGTATTTGAATAATGGTTTACGGTCTCGCAGAAAATGCGTAAATTAAATTAAATAAATTAACTAAATAATAATAATAATTTAACTAAATTCGTATCATGCTTCAGATTTTTGTTAAAATTAGCGTTTCGGGAGAAAACGTTTCTACCACACTAAATCTCAACCATATTTGGTAATTTTGGTCTCAATTTCTTAAATGGAGAATAAACTAGGTTTGAAGGTTTCCTTTTTCTAAGTTTATGTTTATTTTTAAAGTTAACAGCTACCAATCTTCAAAAAATTTTTTCGAGTAAATATCGAGTTTTTGGGGTCCATTTATTCAAATTCTATAGGAATTATCGAAAAAATAAAAACCTACAAACCTCAATAATGATAACATCTCTTACATGTCTAAATTTAATCAAATTTGGTTAATGTTTAGGGGTAGAAAAACGTTTTCTCTTTTTGTATGAAAATTTCAGCGTGCCGTTCCCTCCTAAATATTTTGACTGTCAATACGAAACAGTTCTTATGACTGACTGGCCTTTTAACATTGTTTGTTACACTGGGCAAGTCAAATTTACATTATTGACATTAGAATTAAGTAATACAATTCATCATCATCATCAGCCCAGTAAGAATTAATCACAAAAATTCAAGGACATTTATTTTATTTATTAATTTTTGGGAATCTTACAGCTAGGTTTTAAAGTAGAAGTGCTTAAATAAATATACAGAAGGTCAATTATAAGTTTCCACAGATAGAAATGATACAATTTACATCAATGGAAGATATAGACGGACGCACACAGAATACAAGTTAACACAGACAATATATTTATATAGGTACATATTATAGCAAATATAGTACTTTTTTTTTATGAGCCTGTTTCGTCCCACTGCTGGGCAAAGGCCTCCCTTCCCTCCTTCCATGACCCTCTGTCCATTGTTGTTAAGGGCCATTCCTTGTCGTAGGCGTCTAGGTCATCGCGCCACCTACGGCGGGGCCCCGCGGTCATGTTGCTCCGGCTGGAACCCAGTCTGTTAGGACTTTTGCCCACAGCTGGTTTGGCATACGACACACGTGTCCAGCCCAGTCCCATTTCAGCTGGGCTGCTAAGTATAGTATATAAGCTGTAGTACTAACACTTGAAAAAGTATTGTTTGGCCAGTAACTCCTGAGTCTTGAACTCTTGAGTTGTCTGGCAGTGGTGTTGAATAAATCAACGTCGTCATGCTCCTTGTTCAATGCATGTGACATCTACCAACCTGCACTGGGCCAGCGTGGTGGATTATGGCCTATACTCTCTATGAAAAAAGGTGTCCCAGCCGTGGGAACGTGATGGGCTGACGATGATAGTTTAAACTTTTTGAGTATGCAAAATATTTTACGCCGCAGTTTTCCAAATCGGTTTATAAATGTACGGAGCTCCGAGGTAACAAAAAAAACATTCCAATTGAGAACCTCCTGTTTTAACCGACTTCAAAAGGAGAAGGTTCTCTGTTCGATTGTATTTTTTTTCATTTTTTTATGTTTGTTACCTCAGAACTCCGTCATTTATAAACCGATTTGGAAAATTATTTTTGCGTTGGGTTCAGTATATTATATTCACTACGAAGGTATTCACTACGAAGTGGTGGATATTTGACCTTGGACTTCGAAGATACATTGAAATCTGTATTTTTTTTCTAAAAATTAATTATTTTGATGTTGGTTAACAAAATACTCACAGTAAGGGTGATCCCTCCTCTCCTAGTCATCGTCAAGTAATATCCGTCGTACAATATATCTCTTTCATTGTCAAATACTGGGCACTGAAAATAACTGCCTGCATTAGAAACATGTAGTAGTGTGCATTATAAGTTACATACAAGACAGTAAAACAAATAAGTCCTTCATCGGCAATTGCTTACGTTTCTAAAATAAAATTCCAAGATGCATAACGAAGCTATATTCTAATGTAAAAAGCATACTATACAGTTAGTAATTACATAGAAGACAAAGATGCATGGAACATTCCGCTTCTGTCAAGTAGCCAACTGGCACATAACAAACATAATATTGCCAAAAACAAACAAAATATTGTAGCAAAAGTTCTAAAAAAAAATGCCCCTCAGTTTCTTGCCGTATCTTCTGAGTAGTGGTTCTTTTTCCGATACGGTGGTAGTCATTGTAATAATAGGGGATCGGACAGTAATCGAGAAAAAATCTAAAATGTAGTTAGGACGAATGACGAACATTCGAACAACCAGAAAGATCAGCCAATCAATATTTTTGTGAAATAATAATGATTTATATTTTTAAATCAATAAATAAAATCTAATAATTCTGACATTTTTAATCTGTTCTTCATCTCAAACGAAACAACAATCACAGCGCATGACGTCATTTGTAGGCAAATGCCGTGAGTCAAGCTTGTTTGTTTTACGTTTTTGCTTTTCATAAAATGTATTTTTGCTAATTTTTTCGTTTCATTTACATTATAGTCCTCAAACTTCACAAAACTTATTCAAATCTCTTTGCAAGTTATTTTCGAAGAGTTTGTCGTTTTTTACCTTTATATGACGTCACAAGTTTTGAGGTGACCTTTTGCGCGGCAATATTTGAAACATAATATTTAAACATAGTTTTCGGTACTTTTAGAGCGTTATTTAATTAAAGCAGTATTTTTCATAGCTATATATATTCATTACTGGTTCATTTCTTTTTACTGGTCTGGGTGGGTACCACCGCTTTGCCAGTTGTTCAACCGCCAAGCAGTAGTGCGCAAGCATTACTGTGTTCCGGCTTGAAGGGCATTGTAGCCAGCGAAGTTACTGGGCATTATGAGACTCAACAGCTAATTGTCTCAGGGTGACGAGCGCAGTGCAGCGCCGCGCAGGATTTAGCAAAACAAAGTTCTGGGTGGTGCTGTTATTGTTATGGGCTGGCGTACTGCTTACCATCAGGCACACGACCAGCTCGTCTCGTCATTCAGTTACATAAAAAAAATTTTTAGTTAATTTAAAACACTTTCTGAAAAGTTGTCCGATCCTCTATTACGCAGGCATGGGAGCTTACCATCAGGCGAACGGTCTCATATCATAAAAAAAACTTACCGAGAAATTCTGTATAGACACCACAGCACATATGTCATCTTCCGATTCAATCATAACAATTACACTTTTGGGTCTGGACATCCAGCCGGTCTGTTTATACAAATTCATTTCTTCGTAGTAACTCTTCAATTTACTCTGTTCAGAGTCATTTAACTCCTTATTGCACATGTGCTTCCGCTTTATTGTTTGCGTATTCAAATCAACCAATTTATTTTTATTCTGGTTGAACGGGTAGAAATAATACTTCGGTTGGCTCGGCGAACTCGTCAGGTTCGTGGTAGAATTCAGCGTAATGTAGAATTTTTCCACAGTTTCTACCTTAATGGTAACTTCTATCGGATCTGGCGAGGACGACGTCAGATGGACGATCGGCGTGTTCAGTGTTGATATATCTGAAAAAAGAAAACTATTGTTCGTGTTGCCATGTGTGAAAAATGGTTTTATTAAAATATTATTTTTTTATTTACGTATCAATGGCCCACAGTAGACTTTTATCCACTTCCCATTGGCTAAGTAGGCGTGAACAGAAAGAAAAAAGAAATTAAAATATTTTGGGAGAATACATTTAACAAGGAGAACTTATTTGTAGGACTGGCAGCCCCTGGATTTTTATGATAAATACACATATTGCATACCGAGTAGAAAACGAACAAGCATTAAAGGTCATCTAACCTTTTTGGCCTACTCCGACCGCCGCCATTTTGAGTTCATCTCGAATCGCCAAAACCTTAACACACCTATACAAGTATCTAATGCTATTGTTGACCTCAAATATTTCGAAAACGTGACGCTTTTGGAAGTGCAAGACGAACAATGTTTTGTTTGTACTGATGTCCTCTATTGGTTTATCAAGGTTTGACAATGGCCGCAATTTCAGGACATGCTCGGGTTAGTTAGGCCAGGGTCTAATTAAAATTTGATCTAAATTTGAGATTGCGAAACCTTCACACATTCTCATACACTCATACACTTTCACATCTATACCAACAATCAGGCACATATTTTATTTCAAATATAACTGACGTAGTTACATACAACCGAAATGCCCTTTATCCTAGTGTATAGTATTTTATAATTTGTATATATGCTAGTCTGTAAGGTATATATTTTATGGGCCTCTGGTACTATTAATTTGTTACATAACTGTATTATTTTCTGAAATAAATGAATTTATTATTATTATATCGTAGATATGAAGTTAGTTTCTAGGAAATTGCAATGTAAAACTATATTATTATTATTTATTTTCTTACTACGTATGTAACAATCATTTTCTACATAGTTGCTTTAGCGAGCAGCACACACTAACCGGTATCTGTTAACTCGTGAACTACGGTGTGGGTCTAACATTTGTTAACCTTACCATTATCTTATAATAAGTATGCTTTGTTCTACTGATAATATTTAGACCATAATGTTTGTACTTCCTAATAAATAAATAAATCTCTGTAATAAAGCATTTCTGTAAGTGGGGGATATAAGGTCAATAACCCCTCTCTCTCCCCCTCCCAAATTCGGGCAACCGTGTTCTAAAGTTTTACCCTTGGTGAAGACCCAAAATTTTACCACACCTTTACAATTAACAGTGTATTTTTTTTTTAGTATTACCACGTTTTTATTAATTTACTTTCTTGTTTGTCTGTCTGTCTGTCGTTCGGGGTGGAATCTTGCAACTCAAATTTCGAGCATTTCCCGATTAGCTATCCAGCTGTAACATTCAGGGTAGCTCACAACTCGATGGCAATGCATTCTAAATCCATTAAAACGTATTTTTTTTGTCTATTACTAGGCCTAGCGCACTCCGCACTGTAGATACGAAGCTACAAGTACATAGCCGGACACCGACGGCGGGTCGCGCGTCGTTACACGTGCCGCGTCAGAAGAGATAAGAACTATGCGATAGAAAGAGAGGCGCTCTGTACGTTACTATGACTGTAGGTAAGCAGCGCTACGCGAGCTGAATTGAACTTTATTGCGTCATAGCAAGAGTCGCTATTTGTTTAAATTTCTTTGCGGAGTGATGCTTCTGTCCCTTAGTATTCTGTGCTATTACGGATTCTTGTAAAGTTTTCACTAGTTTTCTAACAAGTACAAATCACTCACCGCACGTGTCTTCGTCTTCATCGAAGAGGTTATTGTGAGGGCATAGAGTCCGTGATATGTTGGTGAACTGCTCCAGGCTCACAGGAGTCTGCACCAGCATTGGAAGCTGCCAGGAAAATACACCTGGAACCATTTGGAAGGTGGTAACATAAAAAGAACTAAAATCTTCCTTCATAATGCGAACGGCCAAGGAGTGGAACTCTCTGCCGGCATCTGTTTCCAGATAGCTATAATCTGGGTGACTTTAAAACAAGAGTGACCAGGTTTCTTCTAGGCGAGCGTGCTACATCTTCGACCGCATCGTCACTTAACAACAGGTGAGATAGCGGTCAAACGCAAGCCTATAAATAGTAGTGTTGTGTGTCGAGAAACCAGTAGCGTAGCTACCGGAGGGGGCTAGACGGAGCAGTGCCCCGGGGCCCTCAAGCTCAGGGGGCCCCTCGGCCTCTGACGTCATGACGTTATTTGAAGGCAAATGCCGTGAGTCAAGTTAAACACAAACTTGACTTTTTTGCTTTTCATAAAATGTATTTTTGCTAAATTTTTCGTTCCATTACTACAATATAGTCCCCAAACTTCACAAAACGTATTTAAAGTTTTCTACCTTCATATGACGTCACATGTTTTAATATTTGAAACATGACATTTAAACATAGTTTTAGGTACTTTAAGAGCGTTATTTAATTAAAATAGTATTTTTCATAGCCATATTCATTATAGTTAATTTAAAGCACTTACTGAAAAGTGGTCCGATCCCCTATTAGCACAACGATGATATATGTACATACCTTTCTGCTGTCTAGCTGTTATGAAGAGCGGGTACGTCCTATTGGCGAAGTCACTTGCGACAGTCACCCGGGCCGGGGTGTCATAAGCTCTTAGATTATTGTCCTTAAAAACAGAAACAAATGTTATAGGAATTCATTGATATAATCTAAACTATTATAAAAAATTGAATTGAGCCAATTCTCAAGGTATTTATGGAAAACCGACTGGGATCGACTATTTAGAAGGTAGAACACGAATCCACGGTTTTTAGATTTTTTAACCGACTTTAAAAAAAGGAGATGTTTCTCTGTTTGATTGTTTTTTTTTAATGTTACTTCAGAACTCCGTCATTTGTGAACCGATTTGGAAAATTATTTTTGCGTTGGGTTCAGTATAGCTACGAAGTGGTCCCATACCAATTTCATCGATATGTGACTTTGAACTTCAAAGATACATTGAAGTCGTTTTTTGTATTTTTCGAAAAATTAATTGTATTTTTGTTATCTATAGACTCGGACACTGCTAAACTGATTTTAATGTGGTTTTCAGGGTTTGGTAGCACTAGTCCCAACATAGATTATAGGGTTTGTTACATCGAAGTCAACTGGGTGACTACGAGGATACTGCTTGACTTCCCTATAGTACCCGCTGTCATATATAGGGCAGCTATATAGGGTTATATAGGGTCTTGCTAAGATGGTCTAGGAAAAAGTACAAATATGAACTTCCTCTGTCGGTCACGCAGACGAAGTCACGGGAAAATGCTATATTATATTATAGTACAGTAAATATTTATTTATTTAATTCTTTATTGCGCTATTACAAGTAATGTACAAAGGGAGAACTTAATGCTAAAGCATTTTCTACCAGTTATCCAGTGACGGTAAAAGAAAGTTACAAAGCGTGCATCAAAACGTTAAAAAGCTAACTGAGAAACAATATTAATATCGTATTACATATAAATTTATATTATATATATATATATATATATATATATATATATATAGGGAACCAGGAACTATGAACCACAACATCCAGACACGAAACAAATGATTCCGCTTATTTTTTTCTATGCACAAACATTTGTCTCGTCGCGGGAATCGAACCCGCAACCTCAGTGATGTACGAGATTTAAGCCAACCTGCCCAACCACTACACCACAGAGGCTGCCGTAAATAGTAGATGTCTTAACAAGAAAAGTTAAATAGATCATTTTTTGTTTGTAACAAATCAACAATTTATTAGGATTTGACCAGTGGCTTTAGACCATTTCTTAACACCGACTGTATAGAACTTATGATCTCCAATATCTAGAAACCGTGACATTTCAGGATACTTCAGTTCAATACTTTTTGTTTGTATTGAAGTCTTCTAATTTGCTCAGTATTTTTTTTTTAATATAACTGAACGTCGAGACGAGCAGGGCTTTCGCCTGATGGCAAGAAACATATCTGCCTATAACAGTTGTAGCACCACCCTGAACTTTGTTTTGCAAATCCCGCGCGGCACTGCACTGTGCTCGTCACCCTGACACAATTCCCTCTAAATCTCATAATGCCCAGTAATTTCGCTGGCTAGAATGTCCTTCAAACCGGAACAGTGATGTTTGCGCGCACTACTGCTTGGCGGCTGAATAACGGGCAAACTTTTACTGTGTTTCGGCACATGAATATGTTTGAGAGCAATAGAACAGCGGTTCTCAATTTTTTTTAGCTATGGAACCCTAAATTATCTACCTAATTTTGGCGGAACCCCAACTCATATTTTTAACCGACTTCATAAGGAGGAGTTTCTCAATTCAACTGTATTTTTTTTTGTATGTTTGTTACGCGATTACTCCGCCAATTATGAATTGATTTTGATGATTCTTTTTTGTTTGCTAGGTCATACTTCAGAGGTGGTACCATATAAATTTTATCGAAATTGATTCAACATATGTGCGGGCTAATATATTAATAAAAATGCCGGCCAGCGTCGGCAATTCTCGGAACCCCAGTGACCCGTTCACGGAACCCTAGGGTTCCGCGGAACACCTATTAGGAACCGCTGCAATAGAACACCATATGCATTCTTAGATAGATAGATAGATAGATAAACACTTTATTGTTAAAAAACCTTAAAAATATGTACCTAACATGAAAAACAAGTAAATTTCACAGTAATCAGCATAACAATAGGCGGTCTTATCGCTGTCTTATTCTTACCCCAGCAAACTCCATGATGTACTCAGTGTTTTTGCTAACGTTGACGGTGTACAAAACGTTGTACTTGTATCTGCAATGAATATGTTAAAAATTAATACAGTTTTCTTTTCTATAATTTTTTAGGAACGGAGTCACGACCATGCCAGCCTTGGTACATGCAAAGTTATTGATTTAAGACAGTGAGCACACAGCTACAACTTGTGTCTCTTTAAGTCTAGAGTGAATAGGCATCTCATGGGCAAGCGTGTTCCATCTTAGGCCGCATCTTCGCTTTCCATCAGGCGAGATGTCGTCAAACGTATGCCCATTTACTAATAAAAAAGCAAAAAGAGTCTTAGCAATGTCTGATGTGGAAACTGCTAACACATTTTGGAATATGCCTACATCTAAAGAATATAACATAAGAATATATCCCAAGAGATATGGGATTAAATTATTATAGACTAGCTGCGCCCTGCGGTTTCACCCGCGGTTTCCCGGGATAAAAAGTAACCTATGTGTTATTCTGATGTGTAAGCTATATTATTGTAATGTTTCATCAAAATCCATTCAGTAGTTTTTGCGTGAAAGAGTAACGAACATACATCCATACATTCTTACAAACTTTCACGTTTATAACATTGGTAGGATTAAATACAGTTTTTACCAACTGTAATCTATGCTGAGTTTACAGCCATTAAGTATTTGATCAACAGTTAAACACTAATCTTGTGGCAGTATTTCTAAGTTCTGCAGTTACTTTACTATATGAATGAATAACTCTTTATTGGTGATGCCACAATACAGAAGAAATAACAGCTTAAACAAATATAACAATATTTTTAATGTAACTGAATGACGAGACGAGCTGGTCGTTTGCCTGATGGTAAGCAATACGCCAGCTCATAACAATAACAGCACCACATAGAAGTTTGTTTTGCAAAATCCTGCGCGGTGCTGCATTGCACTCGTTACCCTGAGACAATTAGCTGTTGAGTCTCATAATGCCCAGTAATTTTGCTGGCTACAATGCCCTTCAAACCAATATAAATATAACAATATAAGTGACACAAAGGCCTTATCGCTTAAATCAATCTCTTCTAGACCTATATCTTTTCCTATATGATGCTAATGCCATTGCCTTGCTTTGAACTGCCACGAGAACCCCACACTGCACTCTTGCAGAGGTAACGACACCATAGGCTGCATATTGTTGCATGTAACGGACAGATTTTACTCAGAGGGCCCTGGCTTTCGTGTGATATGTGCATTTACAATTTAAAGTATGTAGTTTAAGGAGTAATAATAAATTATTATTTATTATTCTTATTTTTTAATACATATGTATGTAGCATACATAATATATATGTTTAAAGTATACTAAGCTAATATACATTACAATCAATCAATCATTTGCCAAAAATAATACAAGTGCACTCTTACTTCTAAGTTAATCATCTAACACAAGGATAAGCATTGCCATTCAACGTGGCAATGCTGCCAGCATTTTGGGAATGTTGCCCACTGGTAGCGGTTTATTAGATTAGATTAGTTATTAGTATTTTTAATTTGTTTTGTTTGTGTTTTTTAATTATCTGTGTGTTTCAATAAACAATTTTTAACACATAAACAAACAAATAGATAAATACATACATAATATGTATGTATGATTATATGCAACATAGAATTAGTAAAAGAAACTGTACAAGGCTTAGTAAAGATTACAAAAATGCTGATTAGAAAAATATGTATTTCCTGGTACAGATAATTGCTTAGTAATTTTATCAGATTAAAAAATAGATAAATGTATAAAGATATTTTTTAATTTAAATAAAATTTTACACCTACGTATTTCATTCATTTTCATAGTCTACACAGTGTTTCAAAGTCAGACTAATTTTATCTATTTTGTTGTCATCGCATAAAAAAGCTGAATATTGAAAAATGCTCAAACCTGTATTTAATAATTTGTACAATACGCGCCACGAAAGATGAGACTTGACAAGCGTCAATAGTGGGGAGCCTGCGCAGGTACAGTCGTGTACGAAATAGTTATCCATAATTTGTATATCTACTCAGGGATTTTTGACAACATTCAGAATTAGGTAGGTGTGTAGCAATACTAAATTAATTTTCTTAAACCTGTTATAGTTTTATTACTAAATAATAAAATTTAAGATAAAAAAGGCAGATTGTCCTAGTCACTGTCACTGTCAATATATGATGTAAGTGTAAACGTCGTAAACCATCTTACTACTTTGTCTTCTTAATGTTTCACCTCGAGGCATAATTAAGATTTCACAAAGTTACACTCGTATACAACACAACTATAACAAAGTAGAAATTTATAAACACAAGTTGCACTCGATTGTACCGCGGAGTCAAGCGGTGCGTCCACGGGGTGAGGAGGACTGACACGCATGCGCAGTGCCGTACTTGCACCTCCCGCGCTCTTTCCGCTGCCCTGTTGACCCCCGATCCCTTCCCGCCTCAGACCTCATACCGCTAAAGAGACCTATAAATCGTCTACTGCGCAAGTCAAACCACGTGGTTTGTCAAGTCTCATCTTTTGTGGCACGTATTATAATTATAAGAACTAGCCAGTTTATTTACAGAACCAATGAACAATTATGTACAAATATATATAGAATGATAAAAACTTAACTAACCTACAACAAAATCAAAAAATTATATTAAATATAAAACACAGAATTAGAGTCTGGTGGAGGCGACATGTGACCAGAATGCTGGCTCATATTTGGGTCAGAAAATCAGCATTGCCATTCAGCGTGGCAATGCGGCCAGCGTTCTGGGCACTTTCCCTTCCACCATAGGCCTTTTAGAATAATTGTATTATATTTTGTATATATATTTAAGTTATTTTAGTTTAGATTTAGATATTTCTTTGTTATAGATTAATACAATTATTATAAATTAAAACACAGAATTTCGGTCACCTATAAATGTATAAATGTATAAAATGTTCGACTCATTTTTATTGCTTTATATTCTTATCGTCGAGTATGAACTCAATGGTATAAAATAAGTAACTTCATTACACGTGATACAGACCAATGCCCTAGAATGTTTATGTCAAGGGTCAGTAGCAAAGTTATTGTTCCTTAACGGCTATAATTGCGGCTAAATATGAGTCATTACAAGTTTTCCTAGCTAGCAAATTCATTGAAACATGAACTTGTAATATGTTGGTGGAGACACGACTGAATATGATTATTGACCGATATAAAAAACAAATTTTAGTTTAATATGTTTCCGATAGATACTTGAAGATTATTAGACATGGCTTTGTTAGAATACTTACGTATTGTTATAGTGAAATTCTATTTCATCTTGCCCGACGCTCTGTTGCAAACTTATGTAAGGTAGACACAAAAATATGCTAAGTTTTATCCAAGTTGCAAATGCCATTTTTAGTTTTAAATACCATCAAACTGATAATAAGACACAAAAGTTAATTTTCATTGATTTTTAAAGCATCACTCTATGAATTTATTTGTTTTATTTCCGATTTCCGCAGAAATCTGCAGAGAGAAACGAAAATTCCAAAACAAAGTGTTACCGTCACTGTCAAATTGACAACGTCAAAACATCTGCACTACACTGCTGCCAACATTTTAAACACAATGCTATGCTAGAGCTGCACCTGCATTGTTTAATCGATGAACCGGTAAATATTTTTTCTCGGTCATTACATAACCTTTTTGTATCCATCGTTTTAATAAATTTGCTGTAATACAATTAGCTGTTAACTCGCAGGTTTCTCATGAAATTCATATTTCTACTTTGTCCAAAGAATATAACTAAAATATATACAAGGCTTTATGAATAAAGAAATAAAAATAACAAAACTAAATGGCAAACACGCCATGTAGATCGCCACTAGCGTGGCGTTACCCTCTTGTATTAAAAGGCTTAATTTTTGGGCAAAGTACGTGCCAGCTCTGAGATTCCCGAAGCGAGGACCAGCCTCTTCGAAATATCTTTACAAAATGTTTCGTATCGGACGACCACGGGCTTATAGTTTCCACAGCCAGCGCTTCAACTGCACTGCACGCTGAGCTTTACATACTTTCGCCGTTTTAAAGTTTGTTTCTACTTTATACGTCACGGTTATAGGTTCCGACTGAAAATCAGTGCTAAGATATTTTATTACCTTAGTTTTTTTGCTGAGTCGGAACCTTTTCCTGACATCGCGCAACGTTTCATTGTTCTATGATATACATACCATATATATATCTATATATATATATAAATATCGGTTTAATGTAAAATAAAAAAATAAAATGTATTTAAAGTCATTTACTCAAAAAAGCAAATATCTATCCATTTTTATATTATTTAATGTAAAAGTTATATTTACTTAGTATTGTAGAGTGTATATTTCCACCATGAACGCATTCATAACTAGCCAATTGAAGAGTAACAGCCGCCATATTTGTATGAAATCTTTTAATCGGCCAATAGAATTTGAATATTCGTCTCACTGGTCATATGCGTCGGTCTCATTGGTTGACAGCTTGAACAGGTGCTATGCGTCATCCGCCATAACGTTGATTGTGTTCGTGAAAGTGCGCTTTGTGATCAAATTTTGTGAAATCAAGTGATTATTTTGTGATATTGTATTAGTGAAGTGTATTTAATGCGATAATAAACATGACGGAATGGTATAGGATGAGGGACGGTTTCAACAACAAGCACAACTGTTCGGAATTGTCTGTTGAAACTTCGTGTGAAATGTCAGACTCTTACAATATATTTACGGGCGATTTGAGTCCAATATCGGCGTCTATAGTGCCTAGAAAGTTGGATTTTAGCAGTTATAACGACGAAGATGGGATTAGAGACGCTGCACAGACGCCAGCGTCCCATAGTCCCCCTTACAAGAGAGTTAGGGCTCTCAGGTATGTGTCTCACTTTCTCTATTGAAATTCTATGCATAAAACACCACGGTGCACATAAATGTAGTATTTACAATGCCCCCAATACATTCAAAATCGGAACGAGCATCGAAATTATTGAATCAACACATTTTTATGTCATAATATCATTAAAAACATTGTCTCTAATTTAAGTGAACCAACAACGCCTACGAATCGTAGCTTGCCAATTGTCAGGGACGCTCGTATGCCCTTACTTTCATTTGATTTTTGCATAATACTTGATATTTATCATTGTTTATCTAAAAACCAATACTGTTAACAAGAAGTTCTAGATCATTCTAGCATTTTCTAAAGATTTTTTATTACAACACTCATAAGTGTAGCCAGCGAAATTACTGGGCATATGAGACTTAATAATATCTGATGTCTCGGGTGATAAGTGCAACGCAGTGCTACGCAGTGCTTTTTATGGTATTAAAAGTCCTGGGTGGCACTAGAATTGTTATGGGCAAGCATGGCACTTACCATCAGGCGAACGACTTGCTCGTGTAATTACTCAGTAACATAAAAAAAGTGTACTCACTACACACTAAAGTAGAAGTGGAATAGACTCAATACACATTCAAACAATGAAAAGTAACGAGACATTCTATTTAACTGCATTTAATTTTCATTATTTAGTGCTCTAGTTTACAATCTAGACATTTCTAATATTTTAATAACAAAGCCGAACAATCTGACAGCCTCTTTGGTGCAGTGTTTTGGCAAGTTGGTTCAAATCTCATCTCAATCCCAAATGTTTGTGCACAGAAAAAAAAAACACAAGCATTTGTTTCGTGTCTGTGTGTTGTGGGACCATGATCCTTATAGTTCCTGGTTCCCTAGATACAGGGAATCCTAGTTAGGGGACAGGATCTATGTATGTGATCTTTGGGAGTTATTTATTTATTATTTTATAATTCATATTCCACCCAATTAACCCATTGTAATCTGAACCGTCTGCATTATCGTAAGAAAGTCAATCTCATAATGCCGATCGGTTAAACAAGTTCAGAATAGTACATACTAGCCATGACGCAGGAGAAAATGCAACCAAGCTTTATCCGAAAATAACACTAAATATATACCTATGGACAAGGTTCCGACTGAAAATCAGTTCTTAAAAATCCCTTAGCATATTCTGAGTCGGAACCTTTTCCGGACATCGCGCAACATTTCACTGTGTTGTATTTATTGTTGTCTGTTTTGTCCTTATTCTAGTATATTCAGTGTAATGCTGTGTGATGTCCCGAATAAATGTATTTTCTAACTTTATTTACATACAATGGCTTCGCATAGATAAAAGGGTTACCTACCTAATTATAATGTCTTCTGTTAATCCATTTCAATTATGTGATCATTTCCCTACGTCAGTACCACACCCACCTTCACTAATCAATCATTTCTATTATATCCCAGTCTATTATCTTAAACAGTTCCTATAAAAACTGAATATAATAAATGATACAAAGATGAAATGAAATGTAATAAATTTATTTGTCTGAAACATGGGTACAGATAAAGATGTTGAGATTTGTTAGGTATAGGTTCCATCATGTTCTATCTTTCCGTGTACAAATATTTATGATAATGAATTTAATGCATGTCATAATGTAATTTAACACATGTGATTATTTATTAGTTATTGTCAGTACCTTAATAATGTCAAAATAATATAAAATATACAGTTATGTCATGATCATGATACAATAATAATTATTAATAATACATTTAATATACCTTCACTTTACATTGAAAGAACTCATCAAGAGAGTAGGAGAAGTGCAGTAACCAACTATGTAATTTTGTTTTAAATTTGTGAAGTGGCATATTTCTTATATCAATTGGGATATAAATAATATAAATGTATATTTCTCTTAGTAACAACTTCGTTTCTGAGACCCTAATTAATAAACTAGGCTGTATGGCCTGTGCCTTAATAGTTAGTTTCTACCCATTATATTCAATTTCTTCTTGTTACACATTTTTTTTTTAGTTTCAGTAAATTCATTTAGCCTAAACATTAAACAAATAGTAAGATACAGAAGTTTTTAGACACAAACAATGAATTGAAATTAGATAAGACACCTACCTACAATTAATATACCTAAATACCTACATGTTTATTATTTTAAATCTATTAATAACACGGTTCATGTATTTTGTGAGTTATTCTTTTTTTATTTCCTCTGACCTAATGTAAAAAAATAAATCGTATCTCTGAATCCCAAGACACAGGCTTTCGCCTAGTTTGGGACTCATTGTTTAGTCGTAATCTGAAACACTAAACTAACCCTTCTCTGTATTACGTGTGTACCACATATTGTTATAATCTTTTTGACTATAAACAATCATTATTGTTATTATTATTCCCCAACTCTGAGTTGTCTGGGAGAGATCCCTCTATGCGAAAAAACCACCCACTGTGACACATTTTGGAATTTGTTTTTTGAATGACATTTGAGTGACATTCCAATAAAAACAGGAATGTAAATATTACATTTAAGCACTAACAGATATGTGCCTAACACACTTGGTGGGCAATTTTAGTAAATTAATTTAGCCTAAACATTAAATAAATAGTAAAATAAAGAAGTTTTTAGACACTAAAACAATTAATTCAAATCAGATAAGATACAATTAAAAATATATATTTTATGGGCCTCTGTTAACCCTTAATCGGGCACAGGGAACTATTTTCCCACCTTGTCAATCTAGTCATCTTGTCAATCTTTCATTCGCACACTATCCCTCCACTTCACTGTATGTATGTAAATAAATAAATATGTACACATTTATTTGAGGATCGAGGTACATAAATTCAAAAGTAAAGTCAGAGTAAGTTACTAGTCTATTAAAATTTATAGACGTGATCGGACAAAGGCAAATAATTTCCCACCCGAAAAAACCTTATATTTTCAGTATCAGTAATTTTTATTTTATTTTATGTACACTACTATCTCACATGATACAAGAACTTACACTTAAACCACCAAAAGCGTTTTTTTTTGTTCTGCCCGATTAAGGGTTAAGTTTACTTTGTTGTACTCTAATATTGTCGAAAGAGTTTAATAATAATAAAAATCATAATAAACATAAACTTCCTCCGACTCACCACAACAAGTCCCTACAAGCTCTCACCACCTCCCAAACAAGTCAAAACATGCACAATACAAACAGGAAGGGCATGATAATAATTTGCTTGACCTGATTCTAACTTGTCTGACTGGTTCTAGCCAAATACTGTTAAATGAAAGTGGCAGGATTAATAGCATGTTATATATAGAATAGCCATAAAAACGATCAATCAAATATCGATGAAATTTATATGGGACTACTTCATAGCTATACTGAAACCAACACAAAAAAAAATATCCGAATCGGTTTATGAATGACGGAGTCCTAAGGTAACAAACATAAAAAACAATTGAATATAGAACCTTCTCCTTTTTTGAAATCTGTTTATAAATCAAATCATCATTTATTTGCCAGAATGCAGTACAAAGCAGATGGTAATAATTAGAATCGGTACATCCTACCATAACAGTGGTATGCAAACATAGTATTTTCAAATTTAATTGCAATAACATTTAAATAAAATAGAATTTGTATGAGGTAGTCTCTCGCGTACATAAAAAAACATATACAGTCGAATTGAGAACCTCCTTTTTTAATATTGAGAACCTCCTTTTTTAGTAAAAAAATCTAAATCTCAACCAATCACATAGTACCAAATAAAGAAAAATGAAAAAAGAATTCCGGCAGTCTCTTGTATTCACAATTTTCGGTTACAAAAATCAGTTAAACTACTGTTACATCAAACACATTACCAAACATGTGATCGTCGGATCAGCTGACATCTGCTACACAAAAAAAAACACCTACGCTTCACACCTTGTGACTCAATGCCAGGCCAAAATCAAACTTAACACTCAAGAGGTAGGTAGTTTATGGTTTGGCACAAAGTTTCTACCTGAAGATGATATTATACGTTTTTTTTCTTTAGATTTGAAAAAACTCGCCAATTTATGCTAATTTTCACCTGTCCTTGTTGTAAATACCTACTGTTATTTTGATAAATACCTACATTCATGTAGGTATATATTGCGGTCACATGTCAAACATGCGCGACATGGAGCGAGTGAGGCTCTGTTGGATGTTTTTATGGAACTGAGTGAGTACTCCTTGACACGGCGCGTATGGTCAGGAGGTTCCTCACTCTGCAGCCCTAACCACCGGCAGTTTGGGCCCGGCCCCGCTGCCGGCGGCACACTAGGTTTAGGTTTTTTATAATATTCTTGTATATATTTTTTTTAATAGATATATTGTAATTAATTTTTAGAAAAAAACGAATACCGACTTCAATGTATCTTCGAAGTCCAAGGTCACATACCGATAAAATTTATATAGGACCACTTCGTAGCTATACTGAACCCAACGCATAAAGAATTTTCTAAATCGGTTCATAAATGACGGAGTTCTGAGGTAAAAACATAAAAAAAAATCGAACAGAGAACCTCCTCCTTTTTTGAAGTCTGAAAAAAACTGATTTAATAATGAAAGTAAATAATATGAATTATAGTAATTAGAATTATTATAATTTCATCAAAATTCGTTCAGTAGAATTGGGTGATTGAGTAACAAACATCTATCCATCCTCACAAACTTTCGCATTATGAAATTAGGGAAATTCCTCATTTCCATATACATAATTATAATAATTTATTTGCATAAAATAACGTATGGTACAGGTGTTAACAGTGTAAAAAAAAGATCTCCTATTCTGCCTTTGCAGGCGAGCAACTGTTTCCAGCCATATAAAATTAATTTCATCAAAATATTAGATATTAGATAGATTGAGATATTAAAAACCACCGTCTATTATTTTTGCGTATTTCCTCTCCCTGCACGGTTGTCTGGAAGATATCGCTTTAAGCGATAAGACCGCCAATTGTTACACTTTTGTTACGTTGTTTTTATTATTTATAATTTTATGTGTGTGTTTCAATAAAGAGTTATTTCATTCATTTCATTTTCAAAATATTCAAATTTAATTAGGAAAACATTACAAATAAAATTTAAAATTAATAAAATAATTACATAAATTCATTATTAGTGAAATATTTTAATATAAGCGAAACTAGCTGCGCCCCGCGGTACCACCCGCGGTTTCCCGGTATAGAAAGTAGCCTATGTGCTATTCCAAGTCCTAAAGTACCTACATACCAAATTTCATTGAAATCGGTTCAGTAGTTGCGTGACATACATTCTTACAAATTTTCGCGTTTATAATATTGGTAGGATTTACAGATCACCTAAACAACAATAAATATCACAACACATTCATATAAACATCCCCAAAAAAAATTAAGAAAGCCACCCCTCACACAAACAGAACTTGTTGCGTCTTACACGACAATAGACGCACACACTGACAAGTTGTTCTGTCGGAACACCTGAAGATACATGTCTTGGGAACCTTTGTGACTTTTATTACGATTATTACGATCCTAGGGATATAAAATGCTACTGGTAGGTAGTACCAGGCCCAGCGCACTCCGCACTGTAGGTACGAAGCTACAAGTACATAGCCGGACACCGACGGCGGGTCGCGCGTCGTTACACGTGCCGCGTCAGAAGAGATAAGAGCTATGCGATAGAAAGAGAGGCGCTCTGTAGGTTAAAATGACTGGTAGATATGCAGTGCTACGCGAACTGAATTGAATTTTATTGCGTCATAGCAAGAGTCACTATTTGTTTAAATTTCTTTGCGGAGTTACGCTTCTGTCCCTTAGTATTCTGTGCTATGACGCAATAAAATTCAATTCAGTTCGCGTAGCACTGCATATCTACCAGTCATTTTAACCTACAGAGCGCCTCTCTTTCTATCGCATAGCTCTTATCTCTTCTGACGCGGCACGTGTAACGACGCGCGACCCGCCGTCGGTATCCGGCTATGTACTTGTAGCTTCGTACCTACAGTGCGGAGTGCGCTAGGCCTGGTATAAGAAAGAAATGGGTAAACATACTTACCTTTTTTCAAAGATTAAGATAAATTTATTGAATTTCGACAAAGCCATGTTAACATAAGTTCCAATTTAACATATTTTATTTGTATCATGTGTTTATGACCTTTAAAAGTGCACTTGTGCCTATTTAATAAATGATATTTGACTTTGAGTATTATTTTTTGTTGCAGATTACTAGACAGTCCCCACACACCCAAAACGTTATTGGAGAAATGTTCAACGCCATCACATCACCCGTCGCGTTCGCGGCGGCTGCCACCCAAGATAACAATAGCATTTACAGGTGACAATTTTTTGTATGGTACTAAGTGATGAGACGAGCACATCGTTCGCCTGATGGTAAGCGGCACGCCTGCCCATAACAATTGCATTGGCACCCAAAACTTTTAATACCATAAAAAGCAATGTGTGGCACTACATTGCGCTCATCACCTGAGACATCAGATATTAAGTCTCATATGCCTAGTAATTTCCATGCCCTTCAAGCCGGAACACACAGACAGTAATGCTTGCGCACTACTGCTTGTCGGCAGAATAACTGGCAAAGCTGTGGTACCTACCCAGACGGCCTCCCGCATACGAGAGACCTACCACAAGTATAATAACATAAATAGTAATTGTATCAAAAGTTCTTAAAAGCCCCTCAAATCTTGCCGTAGCTTCTTAATAGTGGTTCTTTTTCCGATACGGTGGTAGTCATTGTAATAATTGACGTTTATAAGTGCGTCTGTGATGCCAAAATTGAATAAAGAATTTTTGATTTTTTAGTATAAAACAAACTCTGTTGCTAATGAAGGGAAGCTTGTCTCGTCACCCATTCACATAGAAAAAACAAGAATGTTATTGAAAAATAAATATTTTAAGACAAGCTTTTAACAAATTCTTAATCGGGACCGCAAGTAGACTAAATTGAGCCCAAAAACTAGTAGTTTACTATTATCCGTCAAGGAGTTCCAATGCCCTTCCGCCTCCATCATCAGATCAGCTGGCTGCCACCATAATATTGCATTGTCATCGGACTTTGACAAGTATGCAAAATTTCAACTCCGTAGGATAGGAGCAAGTGGTTCTGATTCAACTTGCAAGATTTGACACAAACAAACAAACATTGCAAGTTAATTAAAAGCTTGTAAAAAACAAGAGTTTTTAATAACCCCCTGATATTTATTCCTTCATAAAGCATGCGAAAACAAATGTTTTCGAGATTAAAGTACCTTAATAAAAACGAAATTTTGTTAATATTCCCCGCTGACACACCTACTAACGAAACAACCTATTTTACTTATATATTTATTAATCTTCTGGCAAATACTCTTCAATTGTATTAATTCAATTATATAATGTATTTAATTGTAATCAAGTCAAGTCAAGTCAAATATCATTTATTAAATAGGCACAAAAGTGCACTTTTAAAGGTCATAAACACATGATACAAATAAAAAATGTCAAAAATTGTAACTTATGTTAACATGACTTTGAAAAAAAGGTAAGTATGTTTACCCATTTCTTTCCTATACTCAAATTGAAGTCTGAGTGCTGAAAAGAAATGCGAAAACTGACTCTACCAGTGCTTCGGAAATACGCCCGCTAGAGAAGATAGCACCAAGAAACTCTGCGGGGATGTCTTTTTTCGGCACAATTACGTATAAATTAGAATTAACAGAATGTAAAACAAGAAATGCGAGTGAGATGTTAGTGTTGTAGTGAGATGTAATGATATTTAACTTTTCAATTGTATTATTGTTATAATATTTGCACGCCTACATTGGCAAAGTACGGCATAGTTTCTGAATCTGATTGTATTTAACATCTCCTTGGCACCTGTATTTTATGCAAATAAATGAATCTTGACCGCCCGCAGGCACCCCGGCCGGCTCGAGTCATCACCTACACCCGCCGTCCGGAGACGACGACAGCGCGCTCGGCAGTCTACCACCAGACGAGAATGACGACAGCCGGCTCACCGTCCGCCGCCCTGTCGCAAACATCAACCCGTTCACGCCGGACGGTAAGTCACGTACTGTCTGCAGAGTACTACGGAATGTTGCTACCACCTTTTGTAATAAAAGGTTCACCCCTTGTTTACTGCCTCCTCCTCCTGCCTCTCTCCTCTTGTTGTATACTGTCCACTTCTTGTAATAAACATTTCACCTCTTGTTGTATACTGTCCACTTCTTGTAATAAACGGTTCACCTCTTGTTGTATACTGTCCACTTCTTGTAATAAACAGTTCACCTCTTCTTGTATACTGTCCACTTCTTGTAATAAACGGTTCACCTCTTGTTGAATACAATCTCCTTCTTCTAATAAACGGTTCACCCCTTGTTTACTGTTTATTGTGTCCACTTCTTGTAATAAACGGTTCACCTCTTGTTGTATACTGTCCACTCCTTGTAAACGGTTCACCTCTTGTTGTATACTGTCCACTTCTTGTAATAAATGGTTCACCCCTTGTTATATACTGCCCACTTCTTGTAATAAACGGTTCACCCTTTGTTGTCCAACGTCCACCTCTTGTAATAAATCGTTTACCCATTGTTGTAATATGTCCACCCCTGCTGATCTTATATGTCCTTGAACATGATTACCTAAAAACACCATATGTTTACCTTTTTAGAGCGTCTAAGTTATAATCTTTTTTGGTACAGGTCAAGCCCTAAACAAGAAGAAGCGAGCGTTATCAAAAACACCGACATGGGACGCCACGCCAGAGCAACCCCCCAAAAGATTACGAGTAAGTTCCAATTTAAACCCGCACATACAATTATTTTACCCGCTTATACAATTATTTAACACGTACTATTATTTATTAGGCTGCTTGCGGGGACTGGTCTGTTCTAGTCACTCCTACTGCTACTGTCATACCTACTTATATTTTATTTACACTTTTCTGTTACTGATACTATGACTATGGGACATCTCACTCGCATTTCTTGTTTTACATTCTGTTAATTCTAATTTATACGTAATTGTGCTGAAAAAAGACATCCCCGCAGAGTTTCTTGGTGCTATCTTCTCTAGCGGGCGTATTTCGAAGCACTGGTAGAGTCAGTTTTCGCATTTCTTTTCAGCACTCAGACTTCAATTTGAGTATAGGAAAGAAATGGGTAAACATACTTACCTTTTTTTCAAAGTCATGTTAACATAAGTTACAATTTTTAACATTTTTTATTTGTATCATGTGTTTATGACCTTTAAAAGTGCACTTTTGTGCCTATTTAATAAATGATATTTGACTTTGACTTTGACTTAGGTCGCCTAAAAGGTATTTTTGGGTTTTATAACTTATTTTACTAAGTAGTAATGAAAAAAAACTAAAATATTATATAAGTACACCACCGTCTTTAGTCGTTATAGTTAACATAGAATTCTTGTCATTTTGTGTAATGTGACATTTCATAATTAAAAACTTAATGTAAATTTTGTTGATTGATTAATTTGAATCACTATAAATTATTGCATGCCGCAGGCATCATCATCATCCCTTTACGTTCCCACTGCTGAGACTCTGGCCTTCCTTCGTAGAGAGAGCATGAATATAGCGACGTATTTCTAACATTTAACACCAAAGTACCACCTGTATTCACAATAATTTAATTTGATTTGATTAATAAATAAATCTCTTCCACAGGAATCGAACATATCCCGCTACAACGTAGAATTCATCGAACTTTGCGTGATAGGGCGCGGTGAGTTCGGCCGGGTCACCAAATGTGTCAACAAACTCGACGGCTGTGTGTACGCGCTGAAGCGGTCGCTGCGACCGGTCGCCGGCTCGGCGGCCGAGAGGGCGGCCCTGAACGAGGTCCACGCGCAGTCGGCGTTGGGGAAGCATGCCCACGTAGTCAGGTGAGATATTAAAACTGGATAGAATTTATGCAAAAGCTGTAAGCAACGATTAAAAAATATTAGAAATATGTGTACGATTCAAGCGATTCGACCGATGGGTGAACAATTTGAAGCGGTTGTTTTGACCGATGGGTTAACAATTTGGGCGGTCGTTTCGACCAGTTGGTGAACAAATTGCGCGGTCGCTTCGACCATTAGGTGAACAAATTGAGTGGTCGCTTCGACCGGTGGGTGAACAAATTGCGCGGTCGCTTCGACCAGCTGGTGAACAAATTGAGTGGTCGCTTCGACCGGTGGGTGAACAATTCGGGCGGCCGCTTCGATCAGTAGGTGAACAATATCTGCAAAATTGCGAATTTTGGAAAATAAAATTTACTTTAACTAATAAATTTATTGTTAAATTATTGTTCACCCACCGGTCGAAGCGACTGTCCAAATTGTTAACCTACCGGTCGAAGGGACTGCTTCAATTTGTTCACCCACTGAGTCGAATCAACCGCTGTAATACATGAATTTTTTTTCTTTAATAAAAATTAAATTTTATTTAATATGTTTCCATAGATATTACTCTGCGTGGGCGGAAGACGATCACATGATAATACAGAGTGAGTTCTGCGACGGTGGCTCGCTGCAACAGAAGATGGAGGACGGTCCGCTCGCAGAGAGCGAACTGTTGTTACTGCTGCAGCATATAGCTGACGGACTAGCGTGAGTATACTGTGGGACTATTTCTTTGCTGCATGCTCTAAACTTAACTTTGAATTGTAGTATTCCACTCACCAATAATAAACTCTTTATTGGAACACATACAGATCTGGATAATTAAAAAAGTAACTATAAAAGCTTATTTATAGTGTAACAAATATATTTATGTGCCAGTTGGCTACTTGGCAGAAGCGGAATGTTCCATGCATCTTTATCTTCTATGTCTATGTAATTACTAACTGTATAGTATGCTCTTTTTATTAGAATATTTTATATCCGGATGCCACCGGTAGATCTTGTATTATTTTGTTCCGTTTGCAGGTACATCCACTCTCTCCAACTGGCCCACATGGACTTGAAGCCGGGGAACATCTTCATCTGCAGCGGCGAGGGTGCGCCCGCGCACGACAGCGACGACGGATATGAGGACGAAGCGCCCGCGCCGCACCACACCTATAAACTAGGTACGTATCCATCTGCAGCGGCGAGGGTGCGCCCGCGCACGACAGCGACGACGGATATGAGGACGAAGCGCCCGCGCCGCACCACACCTATAAACTAGGTACGTATCCATCTGCAGCGGCGAGGGTGCGCCCGCGCACGACAGCGCCGACGGATATGAGGACGAAGCGCCCGCGCCGCACCACACCTATAAACTAGGTACGTATCCATCTGCAGCGGCGAGGGTGCGCCCGCGCACGACAGCGCCGACGGATATGAGGACGAAGCGCCCGCGCCGCACCACATGGAACGTAATCGCAAAACGCTTGAGTCCGAGCATCCACGTTTTGACGTCACGCGCCTCGCTGCTTATTGGTCAATTTTTAACATAGAGCCCGCCCTATTGGTCATTTATTGACACACGCACACATGTATCATAGATTACCCAATGAAGAGATTCTAGGTTCCCACATTTTGACGTCACACGCAAATGGCGCGTTTATGTTGATTTAAATTGATTCGAATTTTCATTTAATTATTTTATTGATTAATGATGCCGTTAAATTTGTAAAAAAAATTTTTCACCTAATAATGGATTGATTTATGTAATAAAAAATACATGCATATTCCCTATTGTAACACGTGCATTTGTCTGCAGGCGACCTCGGTCACGTGACGTGTATTTCGTCCCCGACAGTGGAGGAAGGGGACTGCAGGTACCTTCCCAAAGAAGTGCTACAGGAAGATTTCTCGCAGTTAACTAAAGCAGATATATTCGCTTTTGGTAAGTTATAAGCATACTGTACGAAATGAAATGAAATATTTATTTGTGGGAAGAATGGTCATAATAAAGTTTACAAATCTTTTAGAGTTCTGCGTGTCTCACCATTTCTGGCATACAAATTTTCATATTAATAATACATTATTTAAATTATATTGAAATAAAACGGCCCATGCATATAATTAGTTCAGTAAGTGTCAAAGATTAATTAAAAAAAACACATAACCATCAAACATCAAATTCATTAATTATTCACAGGCACAATGTGTCAAATACAAAATATATATATCAAATATGTCGGTGTGGCTATGTGGGAGCACGTGCGACTAGAGCGAGTGTGGCTCAGTGGGAGCACGTGCGACTTTCGATCCGACGCACCCGAGTTCGAATCCCGCTGGCCCCGCACCACTGACTTTCTTAAGTTATGTGCGGATTTAACACTCGCTTTAAAAACGGTGAAGGAAAACATCGTGAGGAAACCGGCATGTCCAAGAATTTTTCACAAAAAGTCAAGGACATGTGACATCCACCAACCCGCACTGGGCCAGCGTGGTGGACTATAGCCCATTTTCTCTCTAAGAGGAGGCCCGTGTCCCAGCAGTGGGAACGTGATGGGCTGATGATGATGAAATATGTCGATAATGTCACTTGTCTTTGCAATTTAAAAGTACTACTTCTATATGCTGTTCGTAATTACATAGAAGACAAAGATGCTTGGAACATTCAGGAAGAAACATAATATTGTAGAAACAAAAAAAATTGTAACAAAATCTCTAAAAACAATGCCCCTTAAGTTTCTTGCCGTATCTTCTGAGTAGTGGTTATTTTTCCGATACGGTGGTAGAGTCGTTGTGATAATTGACGTTCATAAGTGCGTCTGTGATGCCAAAATGATTAAAGAGATTTTGACTTGACTTGCCTATCCTTGCCTTCAAAAAAGGAGAAGGTTCTCTATTCTATCGTATTTTTTTTTATGTTTGTTGCCTCAGAACTCCTAACTATTAACCGATTTGGAAATTTCTTTTTTGCGTTGTGTTCAGTATAGCTACGAAGTGGTCCCATATAAATTTCATCGATATTTGACCTTGGACTTCGAAGATACATTGAAGTCGGTTTTTTTATAAACTGTTTTTTTTTTATGTAACTGAATGACCAGACGAGCTGGTCGTTTGCCTGATGGTAAGCAATACGCCAGCCCATAACAATAACACCACGTCCCAGAACTTTGTTTCACAAAATTCTGCGCGGCGCTGTACTGCGCTCGTCACCCTGAGACAATTAGCTGTTGAGTCTCATAATGCCCAGTAATTTCACTGGCTACAATGCCCTTCAAGCCAGAACACAATAATGCTCACGCACTACTGCTTGGCGGCTGAATAACTGGCAAAGCGGTGGTACCCACCCAGACAGCCTCTCGCATACGAGAAACCTACCACCAGTGAATATAGTGTATTCTAGTTTTCCTTGCATATATGGGTACGCACGGTTTGTGCATAATGCCCAGAGCCAGCCTAGTAAGTAATAAGGATCTTGTAGAAAAATATGTTTTTATTAACCGACTTTAAAAAAGGAGGAGGTTCTCTGTTCGGTTGTATTTTTTTTTTTTTTTATGTTTGTTACCTCAGAACTCCGTCATTTGTGAACCGATTTGGAAAATTCTTTTTGCGTCGGGTTCAGTATAGCTACGAAGTGGTCCCATATAAATTTCATCGATATGTGACTTTGGACTTCGAAGATACATTGAAGTCGGTTTTTGTTTTTTTCTAAAAATTAATTATTCAAGACAAGCTTTCAACAAATTCGTAATCGGAACCGCGAGCAGATGAAAGTGAGCCCAAACACTAGTCGTTTACGATTTACTTATATCTGTTGTCTCGGGGTGATGAGCGCAATGCAGTCCTGCGCAGTGTTTTAATGTTACTTACTGACTAAAGCCAAAACACACACACCATTGTTATGGTAGGATGTACCGATTCTAATTCCAATTATTACCATCTGTTTTGTACTACGTTCTGGCAAATAAATGATGATTATGATTATGATTAAAAATATTATTTAATCTAATTCCATTTTTTATTATTATTTTATTTTATCTTTATTATTATTGACATTGAATATTTATTAATTTGTTGTAAAGTTAATAATATTATTGTGTGAAAAAAAAAAGTTCTGGGTGGCACTGCAATTGCTGTGGGCAGGCGTGGCGCTTACCACCAGGCGAAGGACTTGCTCGCCTCATCACTATATGTAACAATTGTTCGTGTGCAGGTCTGACCCTGTTCGAGGCGGCGGGCGGCGGGCCGCTGCCCAAGAACGGTCCGAAGTGGCACGACTTCCGCGACGGGAAGCTACCCGACCTGCCGGCACTCTCCCGGGACTTCAACCAGCTGCTCCGGGTGACTACTATACTTACTTATTTATTATTTCTTTAGGAGGAACATCTTCGCGTGTTCCCCTGGAACCTGGAGCCCGTAGGACTTCAGGCAGTGGTCCTCGTCTGCTCCAAACTCACGATGGATTCCTCACGCGTACTCCGATGAGAGCCTATTCTCTCCCGGACGTTTAGAGCGAGTGTGGCTCAGCGGGAACTCGTGCGCCTTTCGATCCGACGCACCTGGGTTCGAATCCCGACTCGGCCCTGCACCAATGACTTATAGTCAAGTGCAGATTTTGCACGCTCGCTCTAAAACGGTGAAGGAAAACATTGTGATGAAACCCGCTTACGCGCTTTGGAGTAGCACTGGCCGTGGTTGTAATACCACCCACCGAACAAAGCCATGCCGTCAAGCGACCTAGTCGTGTTTCGGGATGATGTTCGGTGAACCATCAGGGAGACGGGTCTGAGCAGCCGCTCAACGCCGTCTCTCTCTAGATCTGTGTGCTCCATCTTAGGCCACATCATCGCTTCACATCAGGCGAGATAGTGGCCAAACATAGATCTATTAAGTGTAAAAAAAAACGTATCAAAGGACTTCTTCACTCTTCGTCTCTTTATCCAGGCGCGAGACAATATATACTGCCCCCAGTGCCGGTAGCAAGTAAACTACCAGAATGGACCCTCAGCATGGCCAGGAGACAAATAAAAATATCCCCTGTATATCCCCTTTTTGTTTGACGAAAGTGGATGGTAAGGGGGCTGGAATGGCAGTAGGTAGTTAACTAACTGATGTAGCGGTAGCTAGTTAAGTAAACTACCCAGAATGGCGTTAATTAAACCATCCGAAATGGCGATAGCAATGTAAACTACCCGGATTAGCGCTAAATATATGCTTGGCGGCAAAATAACTGGCAAGGCTGTACGCTGCTGGCCTACCACGAGTGCCTGATTGATAAATATTTTTTGATTTTGACTAACTCACCATTCGTTTTCAGAAAATGGTGGACCCCTCCCCCGCGCTCCGGCCGACGGCCGCGAGCCTCCGCCGGCACCCGCTGCTGCAAGCCGCCGGCAACAAGACCAAGTCGCAGCTGCGCCGCGAGCTCGCCGCCGCCAACCTCAAGAACGAACTGCTCGCCAGGCAGCTGCAGGAGGCAGCCAGGTACATAGGAGCCAAGCTCAAGAATTAACTCCACACTTGTATAAAATACCCCTAGCTTCTATACAAATGTATAAAATATCCCTTTTGTTTTACATATGTATAAAACGCCCCTATCTTTTCCACCTATATGTATTAAATACCTTTATCTTCTCCACTAATGTATAAAACACCCCGATCTTCTCCACAAATGTATAAAACACCCCGATCTTCTCCACAAATGTATAAAACACCCCGATCTTCTCCACAAATGTATAAAACACCCCGATCTTCTCCACAAATTTATAAAACACCCCGATCTTCTCCTCAAATGTATAATACACCCCGATCTTCTCTACAAATGTATAAAACAGCCTATCTCCTTCACAGATGTATAAAAACCCTAACGCCCTCACACGTGCGCGTTAATCAAGAATCGGCGAAATTCCGCACGCGATCCGCAAAGCGTCTGCAACCGGCGCGCGACTCGCTGGACGCCGTGCGGACCGCGGCCGACACGCAGCGGGCACGCAGCGACAGGCGCGCCAAGTGTACGTAACATGTACGACGGAAATATCATAATATAGGTGAATCAAGTGATAAATCAAGAAGAAAAGGTATTTGGATGGACAAAGAAGATTGTATCATCATCAGCCCGTCACGTTCCCACTGCTGGGATACGGACCTTCTCTCACAGAGAGTATGGGCCATAATCCACCACGCTGGCCCAGTGCGGGTTGGTTAGAAGATTGTATACATGATGTTAAAATTTTATAGGGTAGTTTTAAACATTTAAAAAACCCCCGACACCATAATATCTAAGACCCACCGCTAGGAAACCTGCTTTCAAATAAAAAAAACCGCATATCTAATCGGTTCACCCGTTTAAGAGCTACGGTGCCACAGACAGACACAATTAGTGGTCAAACTTGTAACGCCCTTTTTGCGTCGGGGATTAAAAATGTTACCATTTCATTTTTCAACAAATTTTGTTTTTTTCACATATGACCATTACTTTGTCTACCATTTAATGACATTGAAAAAAAATTGTCAAGTACCCTATTATACTGGACAAGGATGTTGATGAACATAGCCAAAGCTAGCTTGTGTCCATGGTCCTCGTAGTTCCTGGTTCCCTAGATACAGGGAATCCTAGTTAGGATCTTTGTATGTGATCGTTGGGCGTATTAGCGCATGCTAGGCGCATATGATTTTAAAATAATCAGAGAGAAAAATGAAATTGCACGGGCAGGGATCGATCCTGCGTCTTCTGAATAACGCCTCGACGTGCGTCACTGAGCTTACTGCTTGAGCAACCAAATTTCGGTGCTCGGTGGCCCACTGGTTATGGCGTTGGGATGGTATTTCGGAGACGCGGGTTCGATCCCTGCCCGAGTAATATTTTTTCTTCCTGTTTATTTAAAATGACCAAAGTTGTCTAATCCTTCCAGACAGAGGCGACCTCACTGCAATGTCATCTACAATCATAAATAAACTACAAGATTTTTTTTAAAATATTTCGCCGCATCTGATGTTTGAACCTGAGACCTTTTCCTTCAGTACAGGGAACGCTCTAAGCCAATAGGGAAGAAGAAGCAAAGCTTATCGAAGATGGCGCCACTAGCGTATACAGTAAAAAAAAATAACGTCAAAATAAAAAAAAAATCTACGTAGTTATGAAAAACGGTTGTCGATTGAAATGTTTGGTAAAAATTGGCTTAATATAATCAGTGAATCAAATACAATACTAAATCAACGAGGTGCAAGCTCACTAATCGGAAAAATAGACGAAATAATAGCCGGAAAGTTTGGTACTTTCAATATTTTGAGCATCTTAAAACTATGATGTTATCACAAATATGTATTTTGAACTGTAATAGAACGAGTTAAATGGGTAGGTCCGTAGTCCCCGTAAGCCGTGTCCCCGTTAAACGGGGACAGCGGTACTAATATTTAAAAATACGTCCCGATGTCCCCTTACTTCCGTTGATATAGTAAACTTTATATGGGAAATCTGCTTTCTGGCGCTTCACCGGCCGCTGCCGCGGCAGTTGTTACCTCAGATCTCCGACATTCATAAACCGATTTGGACTTTTTTGCGTCGGGTTCAGTATAGCTACGAAGTGGTCCCATATAAATTTCATCGATATTTGACCTTGGACTTCGAAGATACATCAGAATTGAAGTCGGTTTTTTTATAAAATGTATTCTTGTCCAGCCCCCCTACCCATATGTCCCTCAAGCGCCAAATCGTATATCGTGTTGGGCTCAAATTAAGGTAAAGCTTCACTGCGACTAATGAGATGCGGTCCAATTATTGTCAATTTAGGCAAGAAATCGAATTAATCTCATTAATTTACACCAAAATACGATAACTACAAGTTGAGATAAACTTCCATAGGACAATATATGGCATCATAAGACATTGTCGCAGTGATTTTACACCCTAATCTGAGCTCGACACGATATACGATTGTCGCTTGAGGGAGATATGGGTACGGGTGCAGGACCGACCTTCATACCAAATTTCATCTAAATCCTTTCAGTAGTTTTTGCGTCATTGGGTAACAAACATCCATCCATCCATCTATACATCCTCACAAACTTTCTCATTTATAATAATTGTAGGAAGTGGGGATAAAAGTCTTTTACATGTGGCGTATTTATCAGAGGCCTCTTATGATATGAATATAGATTGATATAAGCACAAATAGGTATATGATTTATTGAAGGTTTGACACATAACAGCACAATATTTAGCAAAAATCTTCAATTGGATTACTAAACAGATTTTGATGATACTATTTCTAGATGTCCTTAACAAACGTATTTTTAGTCATGCATTTTACAGCTTTGAAGAAATTGCTTAAACAGCTTAAACTGAATATTTTTGCTAAATATTTTGCATTGTTTTTGAATGACCTTATATGTATGTATGTGTAGATGATAGATACATAAAAAAAGGAAATCAGCATGTAAGAATCTTTAAAAGATAAAATAATTCAAAAAACCACGTTCTTATTGATTTAGAATGCATTGTCATCGAGTTGTGAGCTACCCTGAAAGTTTCAGCCGGATAGCTAATCGGGAAGTGCTCGGAATTTGAGTTGCAAGATTCCACCTGGAACGACAGACAGACAAACAAGAAAGTGACTTAATAAAAACGTGGTAAAATAGTTTAATAAAGTAAAGAAACTTTGAATTCTGTAGAGATTTTATCAGTAATGATAAAAATACTGCCGGTTTATAATCTAACTCGAACAGCGATCTTGATCGCTTTCAAATACATCTCGTCAGCGATTGTGATCGATTTAAAATTGGAATTGTCTAACATTTTTCTCAAAGTCCGCGTCCCAATTCCTATCTCAATAACTATCGCTAAAAATAATCGATATCGCAGTTTGAAGGTTTCCAACGCCTTCCAAATTTAAAATTGAAAGCTTTCGCGATCGGTGTTTTTGAAGTTAGATGATGTCCCTATTGATCTATTGGTCTTTATATAAAAGTCGTTTAATTATTTCAAATTGAATCAACTCAATGGATTGTATTCCATTTTCAAATTTAGCCAACATGTAGTTAGTCATGTTGCAGTCACTTTGACTAATTCGTAATAATGTACAGTTACTAGAACGTTTAATAATTGGGTGTACTGAAGTCGCAGTGTTTGCAGTTTGTAAATATCAAAGGATACTTTCATGTCCTATTATGTAGTTTTAAAGTCTTAAATTTAATGATAAAGTGCCCTTAACGTTAAATAAAGAAAATGTGATGTGCTTTCAAACGAATTTAAGAAATAAAAACTTGTAAGAAATTGATTATTGTTAAAAAAACGGTGATGTCCTAATAATTCTTCCATTTCTCCCATTTTGTGATATGTTTGGATAAAATTAATTGTTGTGGTAGGTTTAAGATTTTGTTTTGAGGCAAGATGGATTTTTGATAGATTTGACTTGCAATAGAAGTCATTACATCTGTGAGTCTTTTGAAAGTCAAAAATATATTTCACAATGTCATTACTGTATAAGACCTCATATAAAGGGCGTATTACACTTGACACTTCGTAAGTCGCGCCTCAAAATGTTTGCTTCTAGGTTTTAAGGCAGCTATTGATATATTTGAAAACGCATATAAATGTAATTTAATAATAATTTATAATTAATCATTGTATAGATGTAAAAACAAATTATTTGTCGGAACCCGTCGCAGCCAATCTATAGTTATATGTACTCTTAATATTATTAATTTTAAGTCGCTGTATTTAGTAGATAAATTTATAACAAAATATTAATCAAAAGGAAAAGTAGAATAATCAATAATTAAAAAACCGTTCGATTTCAGTTTTAAAATATAGATTTTTCAGTATTTGTCATTTTAGTTGTAACCCTAAGAATAAATAAGAAATTGACAGTGAAAATAAATTACATTGTAGTGTTTTTTTTTATTTCAAACTTTGGTCACCTTTTTTTCTATATATATATATATATATATTATAATATTTCTTGTGCTGGTTTTTTTGTACTCGATATATAGCTATTACTTTTCCGGTAGTCAAAAACAAAATAATCATATTACATTTTAGTTTTAGTTCGAAATATTAATTTTATTGAGCAGATATCTAGTTTTAATGTATGTATGTATTAAGTTTAAATCATTAAGTAATATAAGTTCGTAACAATCAATAATATCTTTTCACGAAGCAAGGAAATAATATTTAACTGTTCATCGTACTTCTGATTGTCATTTTTCTACCTTACAAGTCTCAGAATACTCTTCAAAAATGATTCAGTATTTTTAAACGCTTTATGATCTATGTTTACCATCTCACCTGATAGTTTTAATACCACCCACCGAACGGCGCTGTAACGTCAAGCGACCTAGTCGTGTTTCGGGATGTTCGGTGAACCATCAGGGAGAGGACTCTGAGCAGTCGCTCAACTGTCGTCTTCCGACAGACCTATGCTCCATCTTCGGCCACATAGTCGCTTAATCGTGGCTCGCATATCAATAGTGGCTGAACATAGATCAAGGAGTAATAAAAAAGAATATACATTTTTTTCATTCAATTAAATACGTAATGTCATAAATATTTCATTATTCTAGAGCAGTAACAGTAATTAGTTTTAAGCATATCTTATAATATTTATTATTACTTTGTCATCCGACGTGGTGGGGTGACTTTTACTTAGTTTTAGTTCGATCTCATACTTCCTCGGTACTGTTTTTTTATGTATATTTTCTTATGTTATTTGTATTCGTCTGCAAATCTACAATTATTATTCAAAAATAATGTCTACTGAAATAAGTACCTAAGCCTACTGATGTTATTGGTTGACGAGCGGTGTAATCCATGACTTTTTCAAGTTTTGGATGACATTGCAATCGTTATGGGCAGATGCGCTTATCATCAGGCGATAGACCTGCTCGCTTCGTTACAGTTTCTACAAATAGCTGTTTTTTTTAGTTTTACTCTAAATTGATGTAACAATGACACATATTCCAGTTTTTTTATTAATTATTTTTAGTATCATCAATACCAGTTTAAGAGTAATAAATCCAGAAATTTTTGACATTGTGCAGTTTGTATTTTGTTTAATTTCAAATTTTTTTTGCAGACGATAACTCTTTCATGTTTTGTATATTGTAAGTCAGTTTTGTTTGACTAACATTTTTTCAATAAGCGGGCATTTTGAATGTTGCCCAGTTTTGTTTATATGACTGCAACATCTGTGCTAGGCATACGGCTGGCTTACACTTGCACTGCAACATATTGTATGTGCATTAAATACACTGTCTAGGAAATATTGCAGAACAATTAAGTGTTCCACTTCTTGTAAAATATAAAACTTTTCACCACTAAAATTTTAACTAAGATTCCGTTTGAAGTATAAAATATTAAATGGATAGATGTTTTTTTTATTCTTGAACTGAAGAAAATTGTAGTTTAAACCACCTATAGTTAAAAAGAAAACATTCGGCTGTCGGACTTCAACCCGCGTCTTTAAAGCCTAACGCGGGAATGGCTGTCACAAATTAAGCTACTGTCACCACGAAACCGAATGTCGAATTTTACATAATTTTTGTTATTTGTTCTGCCATATTTCTTAGGAGTATTGTAAGTTGTTTCTTTGTGAGGGAGGTGACGCGACCAAAGTTGGAATTCTCGGATTGTGGGTGGTTTGTGTAATAAATAACGTTTTTGTATATTTGCTTTAATGATTATTGTATCAAATAAATGTGCTTGTTTCGATTATTAATGGCTTTTATTTTATAGATTCCTGTTTTACAACCTAGAGATAGGTTAAAATACAGCGAGCATTCATTAGATGGTACAAGGTTTTTGAGCGAGTGTGGCTCAGCGGGGACTCGTGCACCTTTCGATCCGACGCACCTGGATTCGAATCCCGACTCGAGCCTGCACCAATGACTTATAGTTAAGTGCAGATTTTGCACGCTCGCTCTAAAACGGTGAAGTAAAACATCGTGATGAAACCCGCTTACGCGCTTTGGAGTGGTAGGCTCTGGCCGTGGTTGTAATACCACCCACCGAACAAAGCCATGCCGTCAAGCGACCTAGTCGTGTTTCGGGATGATGTTCGGTGAACCATCGGGGAGATGGGTCTGAGCAGCAGCTCAACTGCCGTCTCTTGATCTATGTGCTCCATCTTAGACCACATCATTGCTTCACATCAGGCGAGATAGTGGCCAAACATAGATCTATTAAGAGTAAAAAAGGCTACTATAGTCGTCGCACAGAGTCAAGTCGATTGGTGCTTGAGAGACATGTGAAATTTTATCAAAATGTATTCAGTAGTAATGCGTGAAGAGGATGAACATCAATACGTCATCACAAACTCGCATTTCTAATAATATTATTTAATATTAATGAGATTTAGATTTCACTCTAAACTTGTGGGGATGATTAAAATGAAAATTCTTATGTATCCGTAATACTTTTTATTGTATATCATCAATAATCATCTCTCATCTACAACTACAAGCCAGGAACGAAATAATTATTTTACAGTTTTTATAAATACAAATCGATACAAATCAACTGTACATGCGTATGTGGCCACTCACGTGTTTCGTTTTCCCCGATTTTATGCATAAGATGCATTTTTAACGGTGTTGCTTCGTTGTCCCCGTAAGCCGTGTCCCCGTTAAACGGGGACAGCGGTACTTTAATAAAATATTTAAAAATATGTCCCGATGTCCCCATACTCTGTTTCCGTTGATAAAGTAAACTTTATATAGGAAATTTACTTTCTGGCGCTTCGACGGCCGCTGCCGCGGCACGCTCGCTTCGCTCGCTCGGCTCGCGCTGTGTGCTCACAGCTCTAACATAACCTAACCTAGTGGCTGTATCTCCGTAAAGAAGACAATGGTACGAAAATTTAATGATGTCCTGTTGTCCCCGTAGCGGGGACAAGGCCTACGGGGACAACGGGCCTACACTTTTTTAACAATGAAACGTGTCATTTCTTCACATCCTATCGGCTTCGGCGAAAACTTGACGGGTTATTCAAACTCACATGGCCAGTTGATTTATCATCTAAATATAATAGGATCGTCTGATAAACATAAGTTGTTCAACATCGATAACTGATCAACTTTTCACGTCTATTTGATCGATATCACTAAAATGTCTAGTCCAAAACTGCTTAATTGTACAGAAGTTGTTCAACTTTCCATAATGAACACACAAATCAGATGATCCCGTAAAATAGCCAAATTTAGGCGCTCGCATTACAAAATTGCTAAGCGATTTTCTATAAATTTCTTAGATTAATTTTTACAAAACAAGAGAAATTCATATTGTTAAAGTATTTTAGTATATTTCAAGGCTGTTTTGGCCCATTTCATAGATTTAAAGCTCATTTGTTATATTATGTTTTGCTGGAGAGTAACTACTTAGAGACGGTAACCCATACGTCCCTCAAGCGCTAATCGCATATCGTGTCGGTGTCCCTCTGAATTTCGACACGACTCTTACTTCGAAAAAATGAATGTGTTATCGAAGTATTGTCTGTCGAACTTGTCGAATTATGTTCATTCGAAACAATGTCTTGTCGAACTATATTTTTTGTCGTGTCGAAATAAAGAACTGTCGAAAGTGGGACACCCATATCGTGTTTAGCTCAAATTAAGGTATGAGCCGGCCTAGCGCACTCCGCACTGTAGGTACGAAGCTACAAGTACATAGCCGGACACCGACAGCGGGTCGCGTGTCGTTACACCTGCCGCGTCAGAAGAGATAAGAGATATGCGATAGAAAGAGAGGCGCTCTGTAGGTTAAATGACTGGTAGGTATGCAGCGCTACGCGAGCTGAATTGAATTTTATTGCGTCATAGCAAGAGTCGCTATTTGCTTAAATTTCTTTTCGGAGTGATGCTTCTGTCCCTTAGTATTCTGTGGTATAGCTTCACTGCGACTAATTAGATGCGGTCTATTGTCGATTCACGCAAGAAATATAATTATCTCATTCATTTATACACAAAATACGATAATTACAAGTTGACATAAACTTTCATAGGACATTTTTTTTATGGAACAGTGATGAGACGAACAAGTCGTTCGCCTGATGGTAAACGCCACGCCTGCCCATAACAATTGCAGTGCCACCCAAAACTTTTAATACCATTAAAAGCACGGCGTAACGCTGCATTGAGTGCATCACCCCGAGACATCAGATAATAAATTTCATATAAATCTACACCTTAATCTGAGCTAAACGTGGCTTAACAGGATATACTACAGGCGCTTGAGGGACCAGTGGGTACGGGGACTGTTCTATACTATATAATGATGCATGATTTTTTTTTTAATTTTTATGTGACTGAATGACGAGACGAGCTGGTCGTTAGCATGATGGTAAGCAATACGCCAGTCCATAACAATAACAGCACCACCCAGAACTTTGTCATGCAAAATTCTGCATGGCACTGCACTGCGCTCGTCACCCTGAGACAACTAGCCTGAGTTATTCGATCAACTTGATCAAATAACTGAACAACATTTTTGCAGTGTGGAGAGAGCCTTATAGTTTGTGCAATTTCTCATGCGGAAATTGCTAAGGCAATTATAAATATTTTCCAAAAGTTGTTCAGTTATAATAAAACATGATTTTAATTGATTGTGTACGGACTAAATGAACGTTGTCATGATTTACACGTAAATTGAGACGTAAATACATTTGGAAGCAATATTTACGCAACAACTGAACAACTTTTGTTCAACTCTTGAGTTTCAAAAGTTGTCCAGTTTTTTAGAAGTTACTCGATATTACGTTTACTTAACATATATTTTGTACAGAGTGGAGTTTTTTTTTTAATTATTTGGCAGAATTGCAGTCTATTGATATCATTATGAGATTCAGTTGTTAGAAAAAAAAATGTATGTACACAAACTTCGATGAACGCAATTTACTGTTTCACAAGACGAGCATATCGTTCGCCTTCATGGTAACGTGACTAGTAGATGGTAGGCGCGTGCGCATAACTGCAGTGCTATGAATTGCAATGTCCTGCACTGCAATGCTCACCCCGAGACGAGATTATTTTACACTAAGAGAAAATGAGAGGTTTTTAAGAGAGATATAATAATTTTTATTGTCTTTATATAATTTCATATATTATTAATAAGTGCAAGTAATTTCGAGTGAAGTTTATATATCAGCTATTTATTTGAATAAAACTACATTTTCAAAAGTTTCTGATTATGTCTAAATAAATAAAATCAGGGACATGGGTTCGGTTCTCACGGGCGCCAAAAATTATATTATAAAGGCGAGTTCTCTGTGAGTTTGTTACTTAACTAAACAACGACTGAACAGATTTCGATGAAATTTGGTATGTAGGTTCTTTAGAGTAACCTTTATCCTATTCCAGGACTGGAATCTTAAAAAGGCAATATTTTTGTAAATCACAGATCTAATATTATAAATTCGAAAGTGTTTGTAACCTGTTCACGCCGCAACGGCTAAATACATTTTGATGAAATTTGGAATAGAGATAGCTTATATATTGGATTAACATAGGATACTCATCATCATCATCATCAGCCCATCACGTTCCCACTGCTGGGACACGGGCCTTCTCTCATAGAGAGTATGGGCCATAATCCACCACGCTGGCCCAGTGCGGGTTGGTGGATGTCACATGTCCTTGACTTTTTGTGGAAAATTCTTGGACATGCCGGTTTCCTCACGATGTTTTCCTTCACCGTTTGTAGAGCGAGTGTTAAATCCGCACATAACTTATAAGAGTCAGTGGTGCGGGGCCAGCGGGATTCGAACTCGGGTGCGTCGGATCGAAAGTCGCACGAGCTCCCACTGAGCCACACTCGCTCACATAGTTCACATAGGATGCTATTTATCCCGAAAAATGTCCACCCGATATTGCTAAATGTGGTAAGCTGTGGTAAATTGTTTCATACCTTTTGTACTGACTTTAGTATAAAATGTAGCTAGACTGTTTATAAAAAATTCAAAATAAAGTGATAGGTATATATTACATCACTACATAGTATAAAACAAAGTCGCTTTCTCTGTCCCTATATCCCTATGTATGCTTAAATCTTTAAAACTACGCAACGGAATTTGATGCGTTTTTTTTAATAGATAGAGTGATAGAGGAAGGTTTATATGTATAATAACCGTGCGAAGCCGGGGCGGGTCGCTAGTTTATATATAAAACAGTCATCGCTTAACATCAGGCGAGATTGAATTTCATTAAAAACTGCTTAGTCATCCACATGACTGTTCGCTAAGGAATTCTACGACTTGACGGTTTTTATCATCTAGGTCAGGGGTTGGCAACCTTTTGAGTGGGAGAGCCAAAAATTACAATTTACAAAATTTCAAAGTTTATAAAGAGCCACATTTTTTTCTTACCAATAATAAATAGTGCTTGCATAAATAGTTTTTTTGATACAAAAAAACTTATCTATTTATTCATAAGAAAAATATTTATTTATCTATATATATAACATATTATAAAGAGGAAAGATTTTTTTGTTTGTTCGTTTGTAACGAATAGGCTCCGAAACTACTCATAACTTGTTGTTTTAAGTTTCACGACTCCAAATTTTCATTTGTTAGTTGGTTTCTTACTTTACTTTTATTCATGCAAGAGAACGCTCGCACGAATATGTCGATCCGAAGATAGTCACGAGGGAGGGGTGCGGTGAAAAGCGAGTACAAGTGAAGCTCAAAATTTGTGACGTCATATGTAGGTTGAAAACGACAATCTCTTCGAAAAAAAACTTGCAAAGAGATTTAAATACGTTTTGTGAAGTTTGGGGACGATATTGTAGTAATGGAACGAAAAAATTAGCAAAAATACATTTTATGAAAAGCAAAAACGTAAAATAAACACACGCTTGACTCACGGCATTTGCCTACAAATGACGTCATGCGCTTTGATTGCTGTTTCGTTTGAGATGAAGAACAGATTAAAAATGTCAGAATTATTAGATTTTATTTATTGATTTAAAAATATAAATTATTATTTCACAAAAATATTGATTGAATGATCTTTCTGGTTCGACGAACATTCGTTCTAACTACATTTTAGATTTTTTCTCGATTACTGTCCGATCCCCTATTTTATTTATGAATTCTTAAAGTGATTTCTAAACTGACTCTAATCTGTTTTGTGTGCCTAAATAAATACATATTTACATATCGAAACTCTAATCGAGCAAAGCCGGGCAAGTTGCTACTGTGGGTATGAATTTTGTGACTATGGGAATAAAGCGATTTGTTTCATGTCTGGGTGTTGTGGGACCATGGTCCTCAGTTCCTGGTTCCCTAGATACAGGGAATCCTAGTTAGGGGCCAGGGTCTATGTATGTGATCATTGGGCGTATTTATTTAATACTAACTGCGTCCCGCAGTTTCACCTCCACAAAAACCATCACGTTCCTTACCAGGATATATTAGCTACATACCAAACTTCATCAAAATCCGTTCAGTAGTTCTTGATTAACAAACATCCATCCATCCACACAAACTTTCGCGGTTTTTATTAGTAAGCTTATTCATGGAATTCGATGTGTAGAATTATTCAAACAAATTATGTATATTTCGTTTAACTAGAGCCACTAATATCTATGAGATAGAAATACCGCTTATAAAAATATAATAATAAATGCTTTTTATTATTATTCATACTTTTTATTTATATGGCAACACAATACAATATTTTAATGTGGCTACTCTAAGAACTCACTAGATTTACTATTTATATAAATTAATATATATTATTAACGGGATATTTACCATTTTTATTATTTGATTTGAGTTTTCGATATTTCGGCACAGTTACAAGCGCCATGAGAGCGAGTGTGGCTCAGTGGGAGCACGTGCGACTTTCGATCCGACGCACCCCAGTTCATACCCCGCACCACTGACTTTCTTAAGTTATGTGCGGATTCAACACTCGCTCTAAAAACGGCGAAGGAAAAACATCGTGACGAAACCGGCAAGTCAAAGAATTAATCACAGACATCCACCAACCCGCACCGGCCAGCGTGGTGGATTATGGCCCATACTCTCTCTACGAGGGAAGACCCGAATCCCAGCAGTGGGAACGTAATGGGCTGATGATGATGATGACAAGCGCCATGATCACGAATGAACTGAAATATTTGCGGGTAGATGGTTTTTGTAAGAGCAAACATAACGGTCTAACCTCTTCTTGGTCAAAACCACCCACCCCCAAATACATCAGTTCATTCCAGATCCTGGCGCTTGTTTCTGCCGAAATATCGAAAACTCAAATCAAATAATAAAAATGGTAAATATCCCGCTCATATTTTTTTTATGTAACTCAATGACGAGACGAGCTGACTTTTTTTTTAATTTAATATTTCGGCAAGCAAGCTGACGGCCCGCCTGATGGTAAGCAGCTACCGTCGCCTATGGACATCTGCAGCACCAGAGGCAATGCTGATGCGTTGCCGGACTCTATTAATTCCACTTGCCTGATGGTAAGCAATACGCCAGCCCATAACAATAACAGCACTATCCAGAACTTTGTTTTGCAAAGTTCTGCGCGGCGCTGCAATGCGCTCGTCACCCTGAGACAATTAGCTGTTGAGTCTCATAATGCCCAGTAATAATTTATATATAATACTACTGTTAGTGACCATGATAGTTTAAAAACTTATATTGTATACATTTGTTTCAAAACTCACTTCTTTCTTTTTAATATATCTGACCAAGAACTACCAGCAGGGGAATAGTGTAACTCAAAAACCGATCCCGATTGCTTTCAAAGACAAATTACTGCAAATTACTAAGCGGAATTACTGGGCATATGGGACTTAATATCTGATGTCTCGGGATGATGAGCGCAAGGCAGTGCTACGCAGTGCTTTTCAGCCGACTTCAAAAAGGAGAAGATTCTCTGCTGATACCATAATACGTTTTATCAAACAAAAAAACCGACTTCAATGTATCTTCGAAGTCCAAGGTCAAATATCGATGAAATGTATGTGGGACCACTTCGTAGCTATACTGAACTCAACGCAAAGCTTTTTCAAATCGGTTTATAAATGACGGAGTTCTGAGGTAACAAACATTAAAAAAAATACAATCAAACCGAGAATCTCCTCCTTTTTTTTTAGTCGGTTAAAAAAAGAAAATCGCGATCGGTATTGTTTGTGGAATTGTCCAACTTGTCTACTCAAAGTCCGCGTCCCAATCTCTATCCCAATCACGATCGCTAAAAATACGCCTTCCAAATTTGAAATTGAAAGCGATCGCGATCGGTTTCCGAGTTACACGATTCAACTGCTGTTTATTATGTATAAGTGTCAATTTTCTATCAATTTCTTTCAAATCTAATGAGTCCAAAAAGTGCCAGCAGCAGTCGACAATAGAAAAATCTTGTTAATATACAAAACGATTCCTTTCCATTACTAATACTATATTTTACAATCGCAAAAATAATTAACAAGTACCCAAATATAATAACAAAGGGAGATTCCAGTGATAAAGAAATAAAACAATGACCGTTGATTGCAGTTTATTAAAGCGCCATCTATTAATTGGAACTAGTAACTAACAAGAAATTACTGATTTGCATCAAAGCATTATTTTGTTAATAAAATAATAATTTTATGTATCTTTCCTTATTAGACCTATAAGTAGATAAAATAATGTCAATTTAAAGACTTTTTTAAATTTATAACCACGATTTTAAGATGTTTATAACTTCAATAATGCCGTAGAGCCAAATCAATGAATAAAACACGCGTTTCCAATACGGTAGACAATTTCTTGAATGCAGTTACTTCTCAGACTAACAGATGGCGCTAATTTAAACTGAACCAATATAAGTCAAAACTTAGATATAACATGAGTTCATTGTAACGATTGATATTTTTAATTCACGACAAAAAATATTTTTCATTATTATAATTATGTTTTTTAATTTTGTGAAGAATGGAAATGTGTTTACCAAATTTTTATGTTAAGAGAGTATATTTTTATTTTTTACTTATAAATCTAAGTAACGAGCAGATCGTGCACCTGATGGCAAGCAAGTGTCTATAACAGTTGCAATGCCACCTAAAGCTTGCAATGCCAAGAGCGGCAATGTCAACTCCCCCCAAAAACCGGAGCGTGATGGTTACTTGTAAAGATTTTTAAACATGAATTAAAATACCAACAGCTTTATTACAAAATAAAAAAATAGTAATACTTAAAACTTTGTGATGATTCGGTAATAATCGAGCATTATTATTTATCGAGTAATAATAATAAATAAGTTAACATAATTATAACAAAACTCTTAAATTTTATTACAATTTCTATGACGTGTACAGTCGACGACAAAAACAATGACAACCTTTGAGAAAATACATCAGACTCAAACAGAAAAAAATGCCACTTTTTTAACATTAACTTTAGTCTCAAAATGGTTCAGCCGTAAGTTTACAAAACATTTTTGTCTCTGCAAGTACTTTTGTACTTTTTGTCAGCGACTGTACACGTCATTTATTTAAACATGTTACATTTTCAGTACAAATACAAGGTGATTTCATAAGATTTATATTGATTTTTATATTGATAACAAACAAATTTGCAATGAGACGACAAGGCAACCGCAAACATAAAACTACCCAGGCGCTTGATTACGTAAACAACAACTAAATTTGAGTTTTTATGAATGAAAACTCCTTAAACGCTGAAGGACCACAGATCTAGCGTCAACGATCAGGTAGGTCCCAAAATAAAAAAAAACCAGACGAATCTTATAACGCTGATAATGACAAGAAACAACATAAAATGTCCCAATAAATACTTACTGTGGATAGACAAAGACACCAATTAAACCAATAACTGAACAGAATTATCAAAATTTGTTTTGAATCATTAGAAAAAATCACAAACTACCACGTGAAAATCATGATTTCCACATAAAACTCCGTCTACTCCTGAGGTTATTGCGGGGTGCGGGGAGAGTGGTACTATGATAGAGACAACTATAAGTAATAAATATCCAAATCGGTTACGCGAGACATAAGTCGGCCGCAATTTTTTATCACTTATAGGCTACTATCTCGCCTGATGTCAAGCGACGATGTGGCCGAAGATGGAGCACATAGATCAGTCAGAAGACTGCAGTTGAGCGACTGCTCAGATCCGTCTCCCTGATGGTTTACCGAACATCCCGACCCTTAGGTACATTAGGAACCTTAGGTAGTCGCCGACAAAACGTGTCACATAAATAATTTAATATAAATTGTATGTATGTTAGTTCTAAGGTATATATTTATATGGGTCGTAGAATAAGTTAATAACATCTGTAACTTATTTTAATGTTGCCAGAAATAAAGATTAAATAAATAAATAACTTAGGAGCGGACCGAGTTCAGCGCTAGACCTGTAGCATATACTTTGTATAAGGTGTTTTATTCAATATTCCCCACAACGCCTTGAAATTACCGTATTTTATATTTTAAAAAATAATTAAAATATTTTAAAAATTATACAAAAGAAAAATACTAATTTCTAAAATTAAAGTTGCTAATAAACAGATCATTCGTATTACAAAAACATAGGCCGAATTCACCTCACGTGCCAAAACAAACGACTAAACTGCGATCGCCGCGCCATCTCTTATCAGAAATCGGTAAGTGAAGCAACTACGCGTCCTTACGTGCGTCAACCGTTGTTGGACGACCCCTGGGTTTTTTGTTCGAACAGCGCGGCCATGTCGCGGATATTAAACGAAGGAGACATCTTGTCTTTCCTGCTGAAAAGGAAAAATGATAAATTAAATCGAAAATAATTATTACCTATTAATATTAAGGATCGTATTTAACTGTGCCTCAATTTATTCCCGTTTTTCCGCCAAATATACTAATTGCCCAAGGGCCACCCCCGCCGCACCCTCACCTACCGAGGGCTGCCGCTTATAGCGTTCGGGTGGCCCAAGGGCCAATGGCTGCCCCTTATACGTTTGAGTGCTAAGAGCAGACCAAATTTGGTGCACAATCAGTATTTTTGGTGAACAGTTAAAAAATATCCGAAGATTAACATATTTTTCTATCACAGACACAAAGATTCTTAGTTATTACATAAAAATATTAATTAATAAAAATCACATTTAAAAACTAATTTTTAATATTCGAAAATATAGCTTTAACCTGGAAGTACTACTATCTTGCGATTTTGAAAAAACTACAAACTTAGCTACAAAGACAGTTTCTAGTTATTTAAGAAAGAAAGAGTGACAAACAGACAGCGATGACGTTAATATTTTAAATGGAAAGTTAATTCAATGATACGATACGAATTCAACATCATCACAACAAAATAACACAAACACAAGCCTATGTACTTATATTTCTACAAAATTGGTACCGTAGTTTTTTTTGAAAATGATTTATATATTAAAAAAAATGAATGACAAACTTGTCACCTAGATTCCAATAGGATTGTTAAAAAAAAAAATTATCAGACATTGTCAAATCTAAAAGCGGCCATTAATTTATAGATGTGACTGTACACTGAACATCTCCTTTTGTTTGAAGTCGGATAGAAAAGTAACGGCAGATGGAAGGTGGCGCTCGTAGCACCGGTGGCAGGTTTTTCGTAAGCGTGAGGCCGTCTGGGTACCACCGCTTTGCCAGTTATTCAACCGCCAAGCAGTAGTGCGCGAGCATTATTGTGTTCCGGCTTGAAGGGCATTGTAGCCAGCGAAATTACTGGGCATTATGAGACTCAACAGCTAACTGTCTCAGGGTGATGAGCACAGTGCAGTGCCGCGCAGGATTTTGCAAAATAAAATTCTGGGTGGTGCTGTTATTGTTATGTGCTGGCGTATTGCTTACAAACAAGCAAACGACCAGCTCGTCTCGTCATTCAGTTACATAAAAAAAAGGTTTGTGTGGTATTTACATCTGAGCGCTACCGAGCGGAGAGCACGTTAAGCCGTCGGTCCCGGTTGTTGTGTTAGGCTAATTGTTATACCATGTCGGAGGCCTTCGGGCGGTCTAGAAACTCCGACACCAGAGTTGGCCACACACACACACACACACACACACACACACACACGTGAGAAGACGGAAGGTAAACTGTCATAAATGGCCGCGTTTACAGATTTGTGGTGTTGGAGTATTTTTTGACAAAGCCAAGAAACTGGATGAAAAGAGTAAAAAATATTTACTGCATCTCAATTTTAACATAAACCATTTTCAAAATATTTTCAAATAATTAATGCGACAAGAATCTGCATGAACACGAACAAAACAAACATATTGTCACAAAAGTTCTAAAAAATGCCCCTCAGTTTCTTGCCGTATCTTCTGAGTAGTGGTTCTTTTTCCGATACGGTGGTAGAGTCAGGGTGATAATTTGACGTTCATAAGTGCGTCTGTGATGTCAAAAATGAAAAACAGAGATTTTGACTTTGTCCATAGGAATTGCAGTGCCAACCAAGTCTTTAACATCATGCGAAACCTCTACCTCAAATGCGGCGATAGGATGGTCAGAAAACCTACAAAGAGGTCACACCACCGTAAAGAGACGGAAACAACCAAAGCGGCTTCCTCTTTACTTTCGTCGATTCGGTCATAAAGCTTACTAGTAGTGTAGTGCAGGTTTTAAATTTGATAGAGAGAAAGAAAGAGAGAGAAATAGGAAAAGGCTTCGTGTATTTCCGCCGCTCTTCGGTGGCGTGACCTTTGTAGGTCTTTTGAGCATGCTACTGTCTGACCACCGCTTCCAAGTTCACTCAGATTCTTGACGACTTAAAATAGAAAATTCTCTTTTAAACGTACCTTTCATATTCCCGACTCCTAACACTGTCTCGGTCTTCTCGTCTCATCTCTAGTCTTCTGCAGACATCTTCATCGGGACTAGTTGGTGATTGTATGGAGTCCAGATTGTTCGCGCTTTTCGCTAAGGAGAACCGCATCCTCTGACCGAGGTCTACTGTATTCCTTCTCTCGAATTTGGGAACTTCATCGGACGTATCTGAACCATCTTTCTCATCTTTCTTTATTTTGATTCTGGTCAGTTGTTCCGGATTGCTTCGGAATGACTGGGAACTGTATTTTTCTCGGAGGAAATTCCGTCTCTCTTCCTTGTATTTTTCTATCCGTTCTCGACTTAGTTTCTTTTCGGTATCAAAGCTTATTAGATGTTTGATGTCTGTAGGACGTTTTTCGTTGAAACGTTGGATTAGAGAAATTTTGTTTTCCGTTGTTGGAGTAATGCTTTCTTTGCTTTCGTTTTCAACCGGATTTAGATTTAGATCTGGTAGATATTTTGCTTGTCTTCTCACGTCTCTTACTTCTAAGCTTTTTCTTCTGTCTTTTTCGTTACCAAATTCTTTGACGAATGCGTTTTCGTCGAGAGATCTAGCTGAGTTTTTCGACAGTTTATAGCTTTTAGGTGAATTGGGTACTTTGAAATCATCTTTCTTGATTTCTACTGGGACGGTATCGTTTCGCGTATCGTCCTTCCTTTCGAGGCTAGGGTATTTGATTTCCGCTTTAAATTTCTCGAAAGTAAAAGGCCCCTTTTGTTCAGTTGGACTTTCGAAACGTATCGCTAGTTCTCTTACGTTTAAATTCTTAGCTTCTACTTTTGGTTTAACAATGTTACCATTTTCTTTTTCAATGTCTTTACCATTTGGAATGTCTACGTCTTTGGAATCTATCTGATCACAAATCTGCAATGTATCTACATTTATATTTTCATAATCATTTTGCCCACTTTCAAAGTTTATCGGTCTATCAAAAGAGATGTTTTCATAATGTCTTTCTTCAGATTGTTGTGGCAAAAGTACGTCTTTCGGATCTTCCTTCTCAGGTGACTCTAAAATCATAGCGTTCACCTCTTCTATACTCTTTTTGAAAAACTTTACTTGACTGTAAACATCTACGTCATCTTCATCATCAACGTCTAAGTTAGTTTCTTGTGTTGGTGTTTCTAGTATTATTAAATCTTCAGGTTGGCACGCCTGTTGTGTCGGTAAGGACGCATCCGCTTGTGGTATCGTTGCTTCTTCTACTATAGACAAATTTTTGTCCAAATCTATGTCTTCGTACACGGAATCTCTGTCGCTATCTTTGGACTTAGTTGGCGATCTGAAAGTTATGCTTATTGTGGACTTCAGTGGGCTTTTTAAAGGACTTCCTGGTGAGCTTTTGCTGCTGGACGATTGTAGATTTATATAATTTGGTCTTGTGAAGTTATAGCATTCGTACAGCTCGTCGTGTTTCAAGCTGACGTTGGAATAGCTTGAAGAGCTTTCGTGTGATGACGTCATCACTTTCATATCTTGCTTTTTATCCGAGTTCCGATCGGAAGACGACGTCGACACTGCCGAGAGCCTGTTCAAATTGTGATAGCTAATATCAGAGTGAATCGGACTTGGATCCAGACTTTGCCCTTCTATATTTATGTGATCGTAATCGGCTGCTTTCAGCTCACACTTGAGGCATTTACCTTCGTTGCAATTAACGCAATCATTACTTTCTATTTTTATCGTATGCTTGTTGCTCTCACTTATTTCCGAGTCTGTTTCTAAAGGGTCGTAGACAGGCGTTATAGGAGTGACTGGACTAGAATTGATGGTGCTAGTAGTGAGGTTGCTTATAGAAGAGTTTTCAATAGGCCAGTCTATCTTGATCAGTGTTGAATGGCCGTCTTTCCCGTGCCAACTGAGTCGGCTGATAATGTTTTTGTCGTTTGTTTCTATAGGATGGTTCATTCCGCTGTATCTAGTAGAATTTTTGGTTTTTCTAGGCGAGTTCCGTTCTCTGTAAGCGTTAGTGAAGCGATGATTTTAGGCTGTTACAATTAAGTTTGTTATGTTGGTGGTATTTTTAGTGGGAATGTGGATTGATGTATGAAATACTTATGTTTTAAGTAATATAAAAGTTTTGGAATGACTATATGAACGCGAGCAAAGCCGGGCATTACTGTATATATAAAAATTGCTAATTACTGTTTAATGATTAAATACTTAATGCAGGCTAGCACGACCTTATTCGAAAATCTAGGACTCTAAATATACTAAAACATTATATTTCTCATGCAGGATTTGAATCTGCGTCTTCGGAATACCGTCCCGACGGCGACGCCATCTCCGTTCGTTTATTTTATATTGTTGAAACATGTTTAAATCCCATTTAAACATGTTCAAAACAGTCGTGCAAGCGAGCTTTAAGTATTATTAAATTAATAATAAAATTCTAATATGATTTGTAATCAACTACCAAAATTAGAACTATAAAGTAAATTGTATAAATAATATGCGTAGTTGGCCATAGATATTTATTATTAAAAACTAATAATATGAGCAGAATAATAATAAATAATAATACATTCACCAATCAACATTCTCCACTAAATAAAGATGTACACAAACAAAATACGACCACAAAAAATTTAACAAAATGCGGTAATTACGGAAAAAAGTGAATGAAGAACATCAAAATCAGTTCAGTAGAAGGAAAGAAGGACAAACAATGATCTAAAGTATTTTTCAAAAATGTGGCAAGTCCGCGACTTAGTGAAGAATCTAACACCCGTATTCATGGACAACTTGAAATCTCCGTATTCGTGGAAACACTTTGCAAAGTAAAACACAGCAACCAATCAAAACACTCATTTGCACGCATGCGCTTAATGTGCACTTAGTATTGGTTGCTGTGCTGTTTTTTATGGCTTTTCCTGTTTCCGGTTTCCCGTCACATTTTGGAACACCCTGTATCACGGTTTTAAATAATTAGGAAAAAAATATGATATTGCTCGGGCAGGGATCGAACCTGCGTCTTCGGAATACCATCCTGACGCCTTAACCACTGGGCCACCGAGCCAACTACTCAGTCAACCAACATTAACGACAGATGACGTAGAATCGTTCCCGTAAGACGATATAAGAAGGATAGAAGAAATTTGGTTGCTGCAGCAGTTGGCTCGGTGGCCCAGTGGTTATGGCGTCGGGACGGTATTCCAAAGACGCAAGTTCGATCCCTACCCTAATTATTTAAAATCTTAAGATTTTCGCCTGGCATGCGCTAACGCATTCAATATCAAAAACCCTGGTACGTTAGGTACGTTAAAATAAACTGCTTGTTGCTTGTTATTTTTGAACTTGCCATATTTTTGAAGACATCAACGAAAACATACGCTCTAAGTAGGTATATACCAAACTTGCAGGAAATGAATTAGGGTCATTTCATATTGGAACAGAATAAAAGCGCAACGAAGCGATATGTACTTTTGGTGATAGTGATACAATGTTGCAAAAAACCCGCAAAAAATGAACCTATTTATAACCGAATTAAAAAAAGAAGCGGTTTTCAGTCCTTGAAACACAGCGTCAAGCTACGTCGAGGGCTAGAGAGAATAAAAAAAAAGTCAATAAAGAAATTTTTATGTTTATGTTACGATTGGGGGGGGGATTGGGGGGGGGGGGGTTGGGGGGAAGTTGTTAAAAAAGATCACGTGATTGAAGGACGAACGCTTCTCTAGCGGGTGTATTTCCGAAGCACTGGTAGTCAGTTTCCGCATTCCTTTTCTGATCCCGGACTTCAATTTGAGTATGGGAAAGAAATGGGTAGACATGCTTACCTTATTTTTCAAAGTCATGATATTTTAAGCTACCGAAGATACTGCGAAGATTTTTTGGAGTGGTAGGCTCTGGCCGTGGTTGTAATACCACCCACCGAACAAAGCCATGCCGTCAAGCGACCTAGTCGTGTTTCGGAATGATGTTCGGTGAACCATCGGGGAGACGGGTCTGAGCAGCCGCTCAACTGCCGTCTCACTCTAGATCTATGTGCTCCATCTTAGGCCACATTATCGCTTCACATCAGGCGAGATATTGGCCAAACATAGATCTATTAAGTGTAAAAAAAAAAGCTACAATTGTTTATGAATTATAATTTATGTGAATATGATGTTTAAAAGTGCAGTTTTTGTGCTTATTTTATAAATAACTTTTGACTTTTATTTATTCTTCTTTTGTTGCAAAAACGTCCGCCGTCTGCGCACGCCGTCACCACTTCATTACGCTTGTGGCTAGACCCTAATTTAAATGTTCCACTGAGACATTGCAAGTTGGTACAGACCTCACATAGAATCCAGTTACCAAAAATACAAAATAACTACAAAAAAATTGCGTCAAAGACCTTTATGAACGTGATATTTGCAGGAAGGCGATTGTCGTCACCAGCCCCCCTACCCATATGTCCTTCAAGCGCCAATCGTATACCATGTTGAGCTCAGAGGTGTAGATTCACTGCGACAATGTCTTACGATGCCATATATTGTCGCATTAAGTTTATCAACTCGTAGTCATCGTCTTTTGGTATAAATGAATGTGATTAACTCGATTTTTTGCCTGAATCGACAATAATTAGACCGTATTATTAGTCGCAGTGAAGCTATACCTTAATTCGACCTCAACACGATATACGATTGGCGCTTGAGGGACATATGGGTAGGGGAGCAGGTCCCCAATTCACTATGACAAGTTGGCGATTCCTTGCTTCGAAATCACGTCGATTCCTTAATTAATAAACGACATTTTTATGACGCATTCATATATCCATATATATGACGCGTCATAGAGAATACAAATTTCGCAGATGTCGTTTATTAATGAAGGAATCGACGTTTCCTCGAAGCAAGGAATTGCCAACTTGTCATAGAGAATTAGTCCCCAGATCGATGGAAACGATAAGTTCCTGCAGCCACGTTCATCAATATCCTTGTAGCAATATATTATTATAATTTCTTACCTGAGTTTGACGTTTCCGAGTGACGCTTGGAAATCAGTAACGGAAGCTTTGGGGCTCTCTCTGTCTTTACACAATCTGTAAGGCAATGAACTGAAATAAGATGATTTGTTGAATTGCCTTTAGCTTTATGGTACAACACATATTATTTAATGTAATTTAATGTAACAAAAATAAATTGAACATAATGGGAAGAAACTATCTATTAAGGCACAGGCCTTACAGCCTAGTTTATTAGTTAGGGTCTCACAAACAAAGTTGTTACAATGTGAAATAAATGAATTTTGAATTTGAATTTATTTATTTATTTAATCTTTATTTCAGGCAACATTAAAATAAGTTACAGATGTTATTTACTTATTCTACGGCCCATATAAATATATACCTTAGAACTAACATACATATAATTTATATTATAATAGTTATATTACATACTTGTATTCTTGTGAAATGTCATGTACCTATTTATTTATAATTGCAATAAATGATTGAGTGTTGACTATACCTACTTATTTATGATTACAATAAATTATTGAGCATACCTATTTATTTATGATTGCATTAAATGATTGAGCATACCTATTTATTTATGATTGGAATAAATGATTGAGCATACCTATTTATTTATGATTGCAATAAATGATTGAGCATACCTATTTATTTATGATTGCAATAAATGATTGAGCATACCTATTTATTTATGACTGGAATAAATTATTGAGCATACCTATTTATTTATGATTGCAATAAATGATTGAGCATACCTATTTATTTATGATTGCAATAAATGATTGAGCATACCTATTTATTTATGACTGGAATAAATGATTGAGCATACCTATTTATTTATGACTGGAATAAATGATTGAGCATACCTATTTATTTATGATTGCAATAAATGATTGAGCATACCTATTTATTTATGACTGGAATAAATGATTGAGCATACCTATTTATTTATGACTGGAATAAATGATTGAGCATACCTATTTATTTATGATTGCAATAAATGATTGATTATTGAAGTAGTTACCTCTTGGCGATGTCGTTGGCGTTGTTTTCGTGTTGCCGCGAGTGCCGCTTCTCTGGCGCTACGCGCGCGCGGGGGGACTCCCCGTCGATGTAGCCGATCTGTGACAACTGCTCCTCGAGGGCCAGGCGACGTCTGCGGGGGGAAGCGAGGGGGGTTAGTTTGGTGTAAGGTTCTTTAGAAAACATATTCATACCGAATTTTCGTTTCTAACATTTTATAACGTATTATATAGAGAGCCAACATAGGTTGGGTACATACAGATAACAATAACAAATAATAATAATAATACGCCTAACGATTACAAACCTAAATCCTGGCCCTTAACAATGATTCCTTGTATCTAGGGAACCAGGAAGTATGAGGAGCATAGTCCCACAACACCCACCCAGACAAACGTCTGGTCTCTCACATTACATTACAGAGAAGCAACTACAATGGCGTCTGTAAATACGAAACTTTAAGTAATAATGCAAAGCAAGTAGTACTAACTTCTCAGCGAGCTCGTTGGCTGTCTCTATATCCACGCGAAGATTCCTTCTCGGCGATGGCTCCGCACTGCACAACCCTGACTCTGGCGGTGTCGAGCAAAGCGAACCACCCTGCGGGAAAAGAACAAATTTATTTAGACTACTTTTTTATGGCACTGAATGACGCGACATGCAAATCGTTCGCCTGATTATAAGCGCCACACCTGTCTATAAAAATTACAGTGCAGAACTTTAAATACCACGGAAAGCACTGCGTAGCACTGCATTGCGCTGATCACCTCGAGACATCAGATATTAAGTCTCATATGCCCAGTTATTTCGCTGGCTACTGTCGCATTCCGCTTTCTTTATTTCTGTGTAGCCAACTCTGCACAAGCGAACGACCAGCTCATCTCGACTCCCAACTACATAAAAAAATCCGTAAAATGTAAGAAAAAAACTTTTCTTGATTCTGTCGGTACTATTTTAAAAGTCACTTTGGCGTTAATATGCCTAATGGATCATAGAGTTACCGACTCGAAGTAAGAGTCACGCGAGGCTGACAGTTTGCGAGCAGTGACTCACCTGCGGCTGCGCTATGAGCTGCGTGTCGTCCTCCTCGCTGAACATGTGGTGGTCCCTCTCCTGCGGAGACAGACGCAGCCTCATGTCGGCCAGCTCCGCCTGCCACGGAGCAGTGACTCACCTGCGGCTGCGCTATGAGCTGCGTGTCGTCCTCCTCGCTGAACATGTGGTGGTCCCTCTCCTGCGGAGACAGACGCAGCCTCATGTCGGCCAGCTCCGCCTGCCACGGAGCAGTGACTCACCTGCGGCTGCGCTATGAGCTGCGTGTCGTCCTCCTCGCTGAACATGTGGTGGTCCCTCTCCTGCGGAGACAGACGCAGCCTCATGTCGGCCAGCTCCGCCTGCCACGGAGCAGTGACTCACCTGCGGCTGCGCTATGAGCTGCGTGTCGTCCTCCTCGCTGAACATGTGGTGGTCCCTCTCCTGCGGAGACAGACGCAGCCTCATGTCGGCCAGCTCCGCCTGCCACGGAGCAGTGACTCACCTGCGGCTGCGCTATGAGCTGCGTGTCGTCCTCCTCGCTGAACATGTGGTGGTCCCTCTCCTGCGGAGACAGACGCAGCCTCATGTCGGCCAGCTCCGCCTGCCACGGAGCAGTGACTCACCTGCGGCTGCGCTATGAGCTGCGTGTCGTCCTCCTCGCTGAACATGTGGTGGTCCCTCTCCTGCGGAGACAGACGCAGCCTCATGTCGGCCAGCTCCGCCTGCCACGGAGCAGTGACTCACCTGCGGCTGCGCTATGAGCTGCGTGTCGTCCTCCTCGCTGAACATGTGGTGGTCCCTCTCCTGCGGAGACAGACGCAGCCTCATGTCGGCCAGCTCCGCCTGCCACGGAGCAGTGACTCACCTGCGGCTGCGCTATGAGCTGCGTGTCGTCCTCCTCGCTGAACATGTGGTGGTCCCTCTCCTGCGGAGACAGACGCAGCCTCATGTCGGCCAGCTCCGCCTGCCACGGCTCGAAGTACGAGTCGCACGAGGACGACCTTAGGGGGAGAACTGCTGTCAGTGGAGGTCATTATCGGTTTACTTTCGCTTGCAGCGTAAATAATGACTACCACACTAATTACACTATAATAAATTGGAAAGAGCAGAGCAAGAGAATGACCGATTGTGGCTCAGTGGAGTTGAGAGAAAGTAGCTAAAATTACGTGATTAACGGACGACCCCTAATCTTGTGGAGCACTTATTTATTTTATTAATTTATTTTAGGAAAACTAACAGCCAATACATGCATATGATAATAAAATTATGTTTAGGATAACTAGACCAATCACAAGCTTTCACAATACAATATACCTGGTGTAAGGTACACAATATTATGATATCAGGACCCAGGTATGCCAGGGTCCCAATTTACTATGACAACTTGGCGATTTCTTGCTTCGAAATCACGTCGATTCCTTCATTAATAAACGGCATCTCTATGACGCATTCATATATCCATATATGTGACGCGTCATAGAGAATACAAATTTCGCAGATGTCGTTTATTAATGAAGGAGTCGACGAGCAAGGAATCGCCAACTTGTCATAGTGAATTAGGGCCCAAGTGTAAGTGTAAGGTACACAATATCATACCTGGCGTAAAGTTCACAATTATTATACCAATTTATTATAAAGAATTTTTGAATATAAGATTAGAAAATGAACATTTCTGCCTTCCAGCATTTCGTCATAAATTCGTTTATTGTGTAGAAATGATGTGTTTCGAAAGGAAAATTTTAATTTTTGTTTGAATTATAGGGTAGGTAATTTAGTTACTACATCAAGAGGCAATTTATTATACATATCGAGTCCTTGTTTATGTTTTAGTTTGCCGAGTCACAGACCTAGTGTAAGGTTCACAATACCATACCTGGTATGATGTTTGAGCGGCGCGGCGACGCGGTCGGCTAGAGGCGCGAGGGTGTCGGTATCGGAGCCGAGGGACTCGCACGACTTCACAGGACGCAAGCCGACTAGCGGCATCTCCTGAGGACAACAATACAATACATATACAAAACAATAACTCATTATACATATATATGGAGAGAATATTCCTATAACCTTAGGTATGCGCGTAAGGTTTTGAGGGATGAGGGCGGGCGGCGCGGGGCGCGGGGTGCGCGCGCGGTGCTGCGCGCTTGTGTACAGTTAGTATACATACTTGTGCGGGGGCAGGCGCGGGCGGGGTGAGGGCGGGCGGCGCGGGGTGCGCGCGCGGTGCTGCGCGCTTGTGTACAGTTAGTATACATACTTGTGCGGGGGCAGGCGCGGGCGGGGTGAGGGCGGGCGGCGCGGGGCGCGGGGTGCGCGCGCGGTGCTGCGCGCTTGTGTACAGTTAGTATACATACTTGTGCGGGGGCAGGCGCGGGCGGGGTGAGGGCGGGCGGCGCGGGGCGCGGGGTGCGCGCGCGGTGCTGCGCGCTTGTGTACAGTTAGTATACATACTTGTGCGGGGGCAGGCGCGGGCGGGGTGAGGGCGGGCGGCGCGGGGTGCGCGCGCGGTGCTGCGCGCTTGTGTACAGTTAGTATACATACTTGTGCGGGGGCAGGCGCGGGCGGGGTGAGGGCGGGCGGCGCGGGGCGCGGGGTGCGCGCGCGGTGCTGCGCGCTTGTGTACAGTTAGTATACATACTTGTGCGGGGGCAGGCGCGGGCGGGGTGAGGGCGGGCGGCGCGGGGCGCGGGGTGCGCGCGCGGTGCTGCGCGCTTGTGTACAGTTAGTATACATACTTGTGCGGGGGCGGGCGCGGGCGGGGTGACGGCGGGCGGCGCGGGGCGCGGGGTGCGCGCGCGGTGCTGCGCGCTTGTGTACAGTTAGTATACATACTTGTGCGGGGGCAGGCGCGGGCGGGGTGAGGGCGGGCGGCGCGGGGTGCGCGCGCGGTGCTGCGCGCTTGTGTACAGTTAGTATACATACTTGTGCGGGGGCAGGCGCGGGCGGGGTGAGGGCGGGCGGCGCGGGGCGCGGGGTGCGCGCGCGGTGCTGCGCGCTTGTGTACAGTTAGTATACATACTTGTGCGGGGGCGGGCGCGGGCGGGGTGAGGGCGGGCGGCGCGGGGTGCGCGCGCGGTGCTGCGCGCTTGTGTACAGTTAGTATACATACTTGTGCGGGGGCGGGCGCGGGCGGGGTGAGGGCGGGCGGCGCGGGGCGCGGGGTGCGCGCGCGGTGCTGCGCGCTTGTGTAGTTAGTATACATACTTGTGCGGGGGCGGGCGCGGGCGGGGTGAGGGCGGGCGGCGCGGGGTGCGCGCGCGGTGCTGCGCGCTTGTGTACAGTTAGTATACATACTTGTGCGGGGGCGGGCGCGGGCGGGGTGAGGGCGGGCGGCGCGGGACGCGGGGTGCGCGCGCGGTGCTGCTTGTTGCTGCGAGTGAACAGCCCGCGCCAGCCGGAAGGGGACCGCTTGAGACCGCGCTTTGTACCTTTCAACAATAATACTGTATTTGATGTATATATCAACGACATGCTCACAGATGGCGCTGACATAAAGAAGCATACACGCCCATACGAAGTCGCAGATTTCTATGCAAATCCTGCATCGCGCAAACGAAGTTCGCTCGACAGACAGCACCTATACAAGTTCCAAGTAGGTTCTGTCGGACAGCTGTCCCCGGGAAAATAACACCTGGCTCGGTCGGAAGATCTTCCTTATAAAAAGGAGGCGCTTCTACAGTGGAAACCTATACCTACCTATCTACCTATCCACTACCCCCATACTCTTCCATATAGACTTTTAGTGATATCAATCAAAGTGTGGGTTGATTGATTTATTGAACATTCTAAAAATCGTCTGAAATAGGGGATCGGACAACTTTTTAGAAAGTGTTTTATATCAACTACAATTAATATATATAGCCATGAAAAGTACTATTTTAATTAAATAACGCTCTAAAAGTACCTAAAACTATGTTTAAATATTATGTCTCAAATATTGCCGCGCAAAAGGTTACCTCAAAATTTGTGACGTCATATGTAGGTAGAAAACGACAACTCTTCGAAATAAAACTTGCAAAGAGATTTAAATACGTTTTGTGAAGTTTGGGGACTATATTGTAGTAATGGAACGAAAAAATTAGCAAAAATACATTTTATGAAAAGCAAAAACGTAAAATAAACACAAGCTTGACTCACGGCATTTGCCTACAAATGACGTCATGCGCTGTGATCGTTGTTTCGTTTGAGATGAAGAACAGATTAAAAATGTCAGAATTATTTATTGATTAAAATATATAAATCATTATTATTTTACAAAAATATTGATTGAATGATCTTTCTGGTTCGACAAACATTCGTTCTAACTACATTTTAGATTTTTTCTCGATTACTGTCTGATCCCCTATTAACTGTTCGATATCTCAACTAACATAGGCTACTTTTTATCCCGGGAAACCACGATAATTGTAAACATATTAAACCACTTTTCAGAAAAGTCAGATAGCCTTATAAATTAGTACCAACCTGATAGAGGTAACTCGAGCACTGTGTGGTATTGAGGTAGATTGTTGGGTCCGTTGCCAACCTGAAGAAAACAATTTTTTATTTATTACAAGCTTTCATATAACTTGCAATGTTTGTTTGGGATGTTTGGGTTAAATGATGGTTTGTTGCACGCCTCGCTGTAAGTGCAGCAAGCATTTAAGTATGAAATAAATAAATAAATACCACACCACAAATAAATACCACATCTCATGGCTATATTTAATTTGTGCATTAATTCAGGTTCATTTCCCGATTTGATGAAAAAAAGTTAAGTTACTTTCCCATCTTCAAGTCAGGTAACAAAACTGACCCCTCGAATTATAGACCAATTTCTGTGCTTCCGGCTCTAAGTAAGATATTTGAAAAAAAACATTCTACGGCAACTATTGTCTCACTTTAACGAACACAGAATATTGAACGAGAATCAGTTCGGTTTCACGAAAAGCAGATCAACAACTGATGCCGGGGTACATTTAGTTACCCATGTGCTTGAAGCTTGGGAGAGTTCACAGGATGCCATTGGAGTTTTTTGTGACCTCTCCAAGGCTTTTGACAGCGTAGAGCACAGTACTCCGATTCGTAAACTCCACCACTACGGAATTCGTGGAACTGCTCTGGATCTTGTAGAGTCCTACCTAACTGACAGGCAGCAAAAAGTTGCTACAAATGGCGTCATTTCATCTGGATCTTTAGTCAAAATGGGTGTACCACAGGGTTCCATTTTAGGGCCGTTATTGTTCTTAGTGTACGTAAATGACTTACCTTTTATGGTGAAAGATCTTGCAGACATTGTACTTTTTGCGGATGATACATCGATAATCTTTAAGGTAAATAGGAAGGATAGTGAACTAGTACACGTAAAAAATGTATTAGATATTGTGTCAAATTGGTTCGCTGCCAACAACTTGTTACTAAACGCGAAAAAGACGAAATGTTTAAAATTCTCTTTGCCCAATGTTAGACATGTAGAGCCAAACGTAATGCTTAATAGTGATAAACTCAACACAGACAAGGCGACGGTATTCCTAGGTATAGGCATATACTCTAAGTTGCAGTGGGGTCCTCATATCGATGCTCTATCAGGAAATCTTAGTTCTGCTGCATATAAAGCATTATAGTAGGTATGTACATTGACCCTGTGAGGGTGTTTGCAATTGAGTGCACGTCAGTGGGCCATTATTATCTACATACTTACAATGATTCTTCATTTCCTCAAAAATTAGTTCCCTGATCCTAAAGAGTGTAATGTTATTAAAGCATGTTGTGTTCACCTCAAGAGAGTCGTACACTCAATAGCAAAACCAATGTTTATTAATTATTTTTGTAAGTTAAGAATATCGTCTAGTTTTGTGAACTTAAAAAAAAATATAATTCATTATTTATTTATTTATTCATACCCCGAGACATCAGATGTACGGTTTGTGCAAGCACAATACTTCAAGTACACATTCCCGCGGGTCAGCATTTTACCTTAGCGATACTATTTTAACGTCAGTACTCATAACGCCACCGTACCATCAACATTCATTTAACTTTAACTAACTATTGTACTCACAACCAACTAAATAAACCGGAATCCTTCAGCTCGTGAATTTATTTGAACTACAACTACCAACTAACTAACTATTCAGAGATTGTGGGGCGCACACTACTACGCACCCTACAACAGATATTAAGTCTGATATGGCCAGTAATGTCGCCGGCTTCAATGCCCTTCCATTCGGAACACAGTAATGCTTGCGCACTACTGCTTGGTGGCAAAGTGGTGGTACCCACCCAGACAGCCTCTAGCATACTTGTTAGTAAGTAGCAGGTTACCTCGATGTACTTGGGCGCGTGCGTGGCGGGGCGCAGCTGCACGCCGGCGGCGGCGGCGATGGCGCCCGACGCGGGGGGCGCCGGGGGCGCGGGGGGCGCGCCGCGCCGCCGCGCCTCCTCCAAACTGGGGGGGACACATACATCATCAGCCCATCACGTTCCCAGTGTTGGGGCACGGGCCTTCTCTCATATAGACAAACACACACACACATACATGATCATAACAAATTATATCTCTCGGAATCGACGAGTCGGTCGCACTTCCGCTGTCTTTCTCGCTCCAATAAATGACGTTTGTAAGTGACAGAAAGAGATAGAACGCTTCTATCTTTTTTGCTTCTATTAGAAGCATAGGAAAGTGCGTTTCGGTGCGGCCAGATGTAGTTCAAGCCTTAGATGGTGAAACCTACTAATATTATAAACACGAAAGTTTGTCAGAATGTATGAATGTTTGTTACTCTTTCACGGAAAAACTACCGAACCGATTTCGATGAAATTTGGTATGTAGGTACTTTAGGTCCTGGAAAAGCACATAGCCTATTTTTAATCCGGGAAACCGCGGGTGGAACCGCGGGGCGCAGCTAGTTAAATTGTAAAATGATAATTTTCCATGTGATCCAATAACCTTACGTAGTCATAGTTACATTTTCAATTCATTGTAAAGTCTGGGAGACTTCAAATCGAGAGTGAACAACCTACTCCGAGTTGCTTCTGTTCATTCGTTCGTGCGGACTAAAAGAGACACTCTTATGCCTGTTGCATAGCGCTGTCCCTTTCATCCGACAGTACGAAGATCGTGATTCCTTTTTTAACCGACTTCAAAAAAGGAGGAGGTTCTCTGTTCGATTGTTTTTTTTTATGTTTGTTACCTCAGAACTCCGTCATTTATGAACCGATTTGAAAAATTATTTTTGCGTCGGGTTCAGTATAGCTACGAAGTGGTCCCATATAAATTTCATCGATATGTGACCTTGGACTTCGAAGATACATTGAAGTCGGTTTTTGTTTTTTTTTTAAATTAATTATTATCAGAGTACAGGGGCAGGTGTCTTCTAGGTAAGCGTGTTACAAGATAGACCACAGCATCGCTTACCATCAGGCGAGATAGTGGTCAACCGCAAGCCTATAACCAGTAAAAAAAACGGCTTTTAATTGCAGTCCGTTTTATCTCTATCTTTTATATGATGATACCTGAGTAGCTTAGTGGGTGGGTTGACGGGCAGGCTCTTGGGTCGGCGGCTCGACTCCGCGCCGCGTAACTCCACTTGAGACTCACAGCGATCCTGCAACAACAAATATTACAATATTTTTTAGAAAAAATAAAACAATTTCCAAATCGATTCATAAATGACGGAGTTCTGAGGTAATTAAATAATTTTTTGCGAGTTATAGTTAAATAAATCTTAAATCGATCATAACTTTTTTCTTACGCCCTGACCTATATTTGTTTTTAATGTATTATTATTAAATAGGTTATATTTTTTAATTGATTGCATACATAGGTATTATAATAAATGAATCACAAATTAAAAATATATTAAATTATTATTATTTAAATTCTTACCTGTTCGATAGACTCCGGTCCGGAATCCGACTCCGCACCCTGTTCTTGTGCGAAAAGATCTTCCGCGTAACAAATCAGGAACTCAGTCACTACCGCCTGTTGACAAAAAGATATGTTTCAGTTTTAATTTATGATCAATCCGTCTGTATGTATGTCGGTGTGTTTTCCCAAAGCTCTGAAATAGCTTTTCCGAGAATAGGCTCTGAAATAGTTTAGCCCAGAATAAGCTATAAATTACCTTTAAAAAAATTAAATTATTTTATTTATCTCAGTAACAACTTTGTTTGTGCGACCCTAATAAACTAGGCTGTATGGCCTGTGCCTTAATAGTTAGTTTCTTCTCATTAAGTTCAATTTCTTTTTGTTACACTAATTCACATTTATTTTTATTTATTTTTACCTTAGCTCAGAACAAGCTCTAAAATAGCTTATCATAGAATAAACTTTGAAATGGCTTTGCCCAGAACATACTCTGAAATGGCTTAGCCCAGAATACGTTCTAGTCCAGAATAAGTACTGTAATAGCTTACTCAGCCCAGATTTAGGCCCAGAACATACTCTGAAATGGCTTAGCCCAGAATAAGCACTGTAATGGCTTACTTAGCCCAGATTTAGGCCCAGAACAAACTCTGAAATGGCTTAGCCCAGAATACGTTCTAGTCCAGAATAAGTACTGTAATAGCTTTTTAAAAGCTTTTTAATAATTTAGCCCAGATTTAGGCTTTGAAATGGCTTTGCCAAGAACAGGCTTTGAAATAGCTTAGCCCACAAAAAGCTCTGAAATGGCTTAGCCCACAATGAACTCTGAAATAGACTAATACATAGTTTAGCCCAGAATAGTCTTTGAAATGACTTTGCCAAAATTGGCTCTATGATTTTTTCTTTGTTTACAATACAATACAAAACTGCTTTACTGTACACCAAAACAAAGAATAACAAGCTACAGAAATAGACTTACAAATTACAGTACAATGGGCGGACTTATCGCTAAAGATTCTTTCTTTTCTTTCTTTGGAAATATTTTTTTCTCACAAAGGCCTTTTCTAGTCTATCGGTCTTTTATCGGATACATTTCGGAGAGTGTGCGTCGGAATTGCACCAACTAATTCCCCCGTCCCTGTTTCATCATCGGACTACAAGACGTACGGCAACACGTCACCGTTATATGGTGGACATTCCCCCTGCGCGCACTAAGCGCTTCGCTTTCGCTTTCATTATGCGCACCGTTTACAAGTGGAACTCCCTGCCGGAGTCAGTTTTACGAGACAACGTACAGATGTTCTACACTTCTATGTACATATTGATCTGCTAACGCAAGCATTATTGTTTTGGTGCGACGTTTATAATTTTAACCAACTAAATTTTTTTACATGTTTAAATAGATTTCGTCATTATTTTATTATAAATCATTGTCGAAATAGCGCTCGTTGGGTTTAGTCACAGAATACTAAGGTACAGAAGCATCACTCCGCAAAAAAATTTAAACAAATAGCGACTCTTGCTATGACGCAATAAAGTTCAATTCAGCTCGCGTAGCGCTGCATATCTACCAGTCATATTAACCTACAGAGCGGCTCTCTTTCTATCGCGCCGCTCTTATCTCTTCTGACGCGGCACGTGTAACGACGCGCGACCCGCCGTCGGTGTCCGGCTATGTACTTGTAGCTTCGTACCTACAGTGCGGAGTGCGCTAGGCCTGGTTTAGTTAATCTCCTACGTATTTACCTTTCCCTCTTAATAACAACTTACACTATAGACACACTACATCAGCCTTTCCCGATAGCTACAATCTGGGAGTCTTCAAGTCTCGAGTGAACAGGTACTATCTTGGCAAGCGTGCTACATCGTCGACCGGTGGTAGGTTTCTCGTATGCGAGAGGCCGTCTGTGTGGCTACCACCGCTTTGCCAGTTATTCAGCCGCCAAGCAGTAGTGCGCGAGCATTACTGTGTTCCGGCTTGAAGGGCATTTTAGCCAGCGAAATTACTGGGCATTATGAGACTCAACAGCTAATTGTCTCAGAGTGACGAGCGCAGTACAGCGCCGCGCAGGATTTTGCAAAACAAAGTTCTGGGTGGTGCTGTTATTGTTATGGGCTGGCGTATTGCTTACCATCAGGCAAACGACCAGCTCGTCTCGTCATTAAGTTACAAAAAAAAAAGCGTCGACCACATCGTCGCTGACCATAAGTGACATAGTGGTCAAACGCAAACCAATTCGCTATAAAAAAAGCATTTTTTTTGTTTTTTTTTCCTAGTTACCTGTACAGCGACCCCCTGCAGCGCGTGCTGCGGGCGCGGCGAGCGGAGCAGGTTGGGCGCCCACACGATGGCCATGTTGCGAGCCGTCATCCCCGTGGACGAGCCCAGCAGCGACACGCGACGGAGGTGACGCATCAGGTACGCTAGTGTCCTGTGCCATGTAAGTCAAATGTCAAAAGATACTTATTAAATAAAACAATAAATGCACTTTTAAACGTCATATACACACAATAAAGCTAAAAAAACACAAAACTTAATTTAACATGACTTTTATTCATCATCCCGAAACACGACTAGGTCGCTTGACGGCATGGCTTTGTTCGGTGGGTGGTATTACAACCACGGCCAGAGCCTACCACTCCAAAGCGCGTAAGCGGGTTTCATCACGTTTTCCTTCACCGTTTTTAAAGCGACCGTCCAAAACCTGCACTTAACTAAGTCATTGGTGCAGGGCCGAGTCGGGATTCGAGCCCAGGTGTGTCCGATCGAAAGGCGCGCGAGTTCCCGCTGAGCCACAGTCGCTCTGAAATAGCATAAAGCTGACCTATAATGCGGCGGCGGCAGTTTGACGACGGTATCCCTGACGGCGCGCAGTTTGCTGATCTCGTCGGGCTGCTGCATGGCGCTCACGAAGCTCTCGTACAGTTGGTACGTGCAGAGAGGGTTGGGTAGCTCCCTGCGGACAACAAAAACATTTACAATTTTTAAAATTTAAGTATTCTATCATCATATCATATATATTGTCTAATTTAGTTCCTAAGATAATTAGTTCCTCAAACTTAACTAGATGTCGCCACAGGAAAAATTAGAACACGCAAGCGTTATGTTCGCGAGTTCCCGCGTCAGTGTTCGAAATTTGAATTTTGGTTATCCTCGAATACAGGCTCTGTTATAAACATTGAATTCTTTTATTTGAACGATCAACAGCGAGACGAATTTTGACCTGCACGAAGTTGTACATATATCATATCATATCATATCATGTATTCATATTATTGTATATACTATTAACTTTAATATTACATTAATTCTATTTTGTAATTGCATGTATTAATTATTTTTTTGTGTGATAAATATAATTGGTTTTAAATCGTTTTTGTCACAATAAATAAATAAATTAATATCATATCATATCATATATTCATATTCATATTCATATATATATATATATAAAATTCTCGTGTCACAATGTTAGTTACTACTCCTCCAAAACGGCTTTACTGATTTTTACCAAGTTTTATATGCATATTCAGTAGGTCTGAGAATCGGCTACTATCTATTTTCATACCCATAAGTGATAAGGGTTGTTCACCCATAACATTTTTTTTAATGTATAGTGCAAAACAACGTTTGCCGGGTCAGCTAGTATATAAAATATATAAATATATAAAAATCTTATGTCACAGTATTCGTGTTTATACTCCGATTTTGATGAAATTTTATACGGATATTCAGTAGGTCTGAGAATAGGTTTATAACAATTTTTTATACCCCTTAGTGTTAAGGGTGGATCACCCCAAAAATTTTTTTTTTCCTTTTGGGAATTAATTTTTTTTGGTTATTATTTATGATGTAGCATTAAAAATACATTCAGTCAAACATTTGCAAAACCTCGCGACACTGCACCGCGCTCCTCACAATAAAACAATGGCTGTTAATTACGCGCAGCAACATTTTTAGTCTCCGTTGGAAATGGGATCCAATATGAATGGGATCGGTTGGGAATTGTATCTATTGTTCAAGTAAATGTATATAATAATAATATAATTTATTTATCTCACAAATATAGGTAGGTATTCCATATTTATATTAACAACACTGTAGTTAAAACATTTGGGCCTAACCTGTCTTTGTGAGCGGCTGGTGCCTGAGGTATGTTCTTGAAAAGTATATATTATTTAAGCAGGATTTATTGTTTTAGATGGCAACAGAACCAGTTATTCTTCTTATATATACAGATTCTGTATAAATTACCTGAAGTACATCTTCAACAGACTAGGCACGGCGTGCGGATCCCGCGCTAGGTCCGGTCCGCTCAAGTCCGGCGCGGTTCCGCTGTCGAAAGCGGCGCGTAACCGCTGCGTGAGCCCACTGCCGCCCGACAGTCGATACACGCCGTCCACCGCACCGCGGGATTCTATTGCGCGCGCGCATTCTAGTAACACTAGGGGCACTGAAACAAACAATCAAAATTGGTAAATTAGTTTTTTTTTTATGTAACTAAATGACGAGACGAGCTAATTATGTAGGCTACAGGCAGGAGGATGCAAAGTAAACCAAAATGCTTTGGTTCTAAGTTTAATTAAATATAAAAATTAAATTTTACGTTCCTACATGCTAATTATCCTAATGGGTGACAACGGTTCGATGTGAGAACCAGAAGTGACGGTGTGGGGGAAAGCTATATAATGTTAAAAGTCAGAAAGAGAGGGCATGATGAGCTGCGTCAGCGCCTCGTGACTCGCTCCTGCGGGCAGTTGGTATGCACCACGACGTCATACGTAACAAGCTGGTCGTTAGCCTGATGGTAAGCAATACGCCAGCCCATAACAATAACAGCACCACCAGAACTTTGTTTTGCACAATCCTGCGCGGCGCTGCACTGCGCTCGTCACCCTGAGACAATTAGCTGTTGAGTCTCATAATGCCCAGTAATTTCGCTGGCTACAATGCCTTTCAAGCCGGAACACAAAAATAAATTGCGCACTACTGCTTGGCGGCTGAATAACTGGCAAAGCGGTGGTACCCACCCAGACGGCCTCTCGCATACGAGAAACCTACCACCGGTTAAATCCATAATCCTAGTCATCTTTGTCGTCCGGAAGCAAGATGGGTCGACGATATTGTAAAAATCGCGGGCCGAACCTGAACACGAATGGCGCAGACTCGAGGCAAATGGCATGATATGAGAGAGGCCTATACCCAGCAGTGGGATGTAAAGGGCTGTGGATGATGATGATGATAATCCTAGTACATAGTTTCAATGGATTACATCTTAAAGGATTTGGCATAACTGATAGCCGCTTGAGACTGAATCCATTCTTGAAGAATCTTAACAAAATATCTGATCCTATTTCCATCCGATCCCATATAAATAATTCCCGCTGATTTCCATTTTCCCATCCGATCCCAAAGTCAAACAACCCTACTTGACACAATTCCCATCGGGTCCCATTTCCCAGCAGATCCCATTCCTAACAAATCCCACTCAAATTACCTTCATGTCCACAGTTAAGTAAATGCTCCCCCAGATCGCACCCGAAGACGCGCTCGCGCAGTATCCCCTGCTGCTTGAGGCTGCGGCGCGAGGGTCGCGAGAGGATGAAGCTGCGAAACAGCGAGATCAGCTTGCCGTGCTTGCGGAGAACCGGCTTTATTGGCGCCACGGCTACCGACCTGACAAGGGGAATATTAATCAGTAACATAAGCAACTTAATAAATTAGATTGTATGTACTAGCTGCGGCCCGCGGTTTCACCCGCGGTTTCCCGGGATAAAAAGTTAGTCCTTTTCAAGGACCTAAAGTACCTACATACCATCAAATTTCGTCAAAATCCGATCAGTAGCTTACTCGAGATTGAGTAACAAACATCCATTCATCTATGTTTCCATCCATACATCCGTGCTAACAAACTTTAACATTTATGATAAGTAGGAGAAAAGTTTTGCGTTATACAATGCGGCTGGTTCACCTTCAGCGGTTTTGTAAAACTGCGTGAAAAGACACGTTAGATTGTATATTTTAGTTTCTTGTCAAATTACCAGGGGGTGTGAGGTGGAGTGTTGTATTATCACAAGTATATTTACCCCACAATAGGCGGTGGTTGCGTCATGTGCCTGGGTACTTTATCCCCTATAACGGCAACACAGTGATGGGGGAAGAACCCCACTCGAAATCCGCGTTTGCCGCGCCACCAGAGTGATTCTTGAGGTCCTGTAAGAAAATGAAATTAAGCATAATTAAAAAAAACCAGACAAATGCGAGTCGGACTCGCGCACCGAGGGTTCCGTACTTTGTAGATACATATTATAAATAGTTCAGAAATCGAGTCTTGCAGTTTTTTAACCTCGATGATGAAAGAAAGAAGAAGAAAGAAAGAAATAAATTATTTATTGCTAATCTGTACACATAGAGTTTGAATTAGAACACAATATATTTATTAGCACAAAAATACAAAAACAGCAGCAATAGGGGTAAGCTCAGCACTGAGCTGCGTAAGTCTAGCAGCTCACGCAAGGCTGATTTTCAGCATACCCCTTTATTCTACAGATGGTCGTCGATATAGAGTCATGCGGGGTACCAACATGAATAAATTAATTGGATTTACTTTAAATAAAGACGATATTTTTATGATAATAACAAATGAATAGTTTCCAGATTTTTCCCTGTACATGTATTAGACGATATTACTTGGAAATTTCATAGTTCTAGGTCAACGGAAAGTAATATAAATTTTGATTCCCTTGAGTGTCGAAATATGCTTTCTTAGCGGCATAAACGGCCATATCTTCTATTTTCGTCGGTACAAGTATGGCAGGCTTTACCTTCCAGCTTAAGCTGGTTAATTACTGTCTGCTTGCCTTGCTGCACATTTCTCTGACGGGGTTCTGCATCTTGTGCTGCCTGTGCAGGGATTTCATCTTTTCTCTTTCTTTCTATATCTTTATTTTTACGTTAACTTAGACGTTTAATTTTTGCACATCTTCAAGGGACTGTAGACCTGAGTATATATAGTTTTAATTTCAACTCGATACCTCCACACGTTCCCGAGATATATGGTCTTGACAGTCTGTCTGTCAAGACCCAAGGACAGACGGACAAAAAAGTGATCCTATAAGGGTTCCGTTTTTCCTTTTGAAGTTTGGGACCCTAAAAAGGTTAAGCTAAGACTACTACTAGTACGCTTTTACTCAGCAGTTTCAGAGTCTATAGATATAACAATCATGCCACGGTCATTACAAAACACTGGGTAGCGCTGCAACTGATGCTTACCATCAGGCGGAAGACTTACTCGTCTCGTCACTCATAAAAAAAACAGCAATCATCATCAGCCCATCACGTTCCCACTGCTGGGACACGGATCTCTCGTACAGAGAGTATAGGCCATAATCCACCACGCTGGTCCATTGCGGGTTGGTGGATGTCACATGTCCTTGAATTTTTGTGATTAGTTCTAGGACCGGCAAACCGGCATGGTTTCCTTAAGATGAAAACATCTTCACCGTTTTTTACAGCAAATTTTAAATCAATAAAAAATTTTACGCCCAACGACATACATAGATCCTGGCCCCTAACTAGGATTCCCTGTATCTAGGGAACCAGAAACTATGAGGACCCTACAACACCCAAATCCGCATATAACTTAAGAAAGTCAGTGGTGTGGGGCCAGCGGGATTCGAACTCGGGTGCGTCGGATCGAAAGTCGAACGTCTTCCCACTGAGCCAAACTAGCCTCTATTTTTTAAACAGCTATAAAACACAAAAGCACCAAAAGACACCAAATTACCTGCGTTGGACATACCTGGCATATCTATGATAGATATCATATCACCAACTTCGAAGCTGATCTCGTCTCGCGCCTGCAACAACATAACAATATATATATATATATATATACAGAATATATATATATTTACACTTATACTTCAGCATAAAACAGTTTGTGCATGGGACTACTTAATGTTAGATAGTATTTTCAATCAGTCTGCCATGCGTCCATCCAGGACGTGCAAAAAAAAACAGTGGCAGTGCTGGGCCTTAATTCACTATGACAACTTGGCGATTCCTTGCTTCGAGGTCACGTCGATTCCTTCATTAATAAACGACGTCTGCACAATTTGTGTTTTCTATGACGCGTCATAGACAATCACATATATGAATATGTCATAGGGATGTCGTTCATTATTGAAGGAATCGACGTGATTTCGAAGCAAGGAATCGCCAAGTTGTCATAGTGAATTGGGGCCCAGTAAAGTGCGTGATGAGAAATAGGGGAACGGACCACTTCTCAGAAAGTGAAAATTAACCCTAATGTATGTGTATATATATAGCCTTGAAAAATAATATTTTAATTGAATAAAGTCCTAAAAGTCCCTAAAACTATGTTTAAATGTTATGTTTCAAATATTGCCGCGCAAAAGGTCACCTCAGATCGTGTGACGTCATATGAAGGCAAACGAAACGACAAGCTCTACGAAAGCGAACTTGAAATTTAAGGAGTTAAGGGGTCATGGCATGAAAAATATATCGTTTTGATTTAGATAAAAAACAAAACTATAAAATAAACACAAGCTTCGCACACGGTATTTACTTTGAAATGACGTCATGCACTGTGATTGGTGTTTCGTTTGAGATAATGAACAGATAAAAAATTTCAGAATTGTCAGATTTTATTTATTGATTTAAAAATATATATCATTATTATTATACAAAAATATTGATTAAATGATCTTTAGGATTCGACAAACATTCGTTTTAACTACATTTTAGATATTTTTTCGATTACTGTCCGATCCTCTATTGTATAAATTCTTAATTATTGCCTAAAAATAGTTACATACCTGTAGTATTTAAAAATATATACTATAATTACCACATAAATGTTTTACATAAACCTAAGCGTAAAGCGTATTAAACCACAGAATACTTAAGGGCCAGAAGCATCACTCCGCAACGAAATTTAAACAAATAGCGACTCTTGCTATGACGCAATAAAATTCAATTCAGCTCGCGTAGCGCTGCATACCTACCAGTCATATTAACCTACAGAGCGCCTCTCTTTCTATCGCGCCGCTCTTATCTCTTCTGACGCGGCACGTGTAACGACGCGCGACCCGCCGTCGGTGTCCGGCTATGTACTTGTAGCTTCGTACCTACAGTGCGGAGTGCGCTAGGCCTGATTAAACTAAGCGTTTCGCAGATTCCTTCATCATGCGAACTGCTAAGGAGTGGAACGCTCTGCCACCGTCTTTGTTCCCAAACAGATACAACTTGTGTCTCTTTAAGTCTAGAGTGAATAGGCATCTCATGGGCAAGCGTGTTCCATCAACAAAAAAGAATTATAAGAATTTTTTAAATGGGATTATTTGTTCCAGAGATCATCTCCTACATATTTACATACAAACAATTGTACCTCCTTATAAACATTAGTAGTATACATGGAATTTATAGTTATTTTTCCTGTTTTTTTACACACGCCCATAATTATATAATTAATTAATTATTCATTAATTGATTCCGGTTTGAGGGGCATTGCAGCCAGCAAATTCTTTTTTTATTGTACTGAGATGAGACGAGCAAGTCGTTCGCCTGATGGTGACCGCCACGCCTGCTCATAACAATTGCAGTGGTGACTTTTGATGCCATAAAAAGCACTACGTAGCACTTTTTTTTTATATAACTGATTGACGAGGCGAGCTGGTCGTTTGCCTGATGGTAAGCAATACGCCAGCCCATAACAATAACAGCACCACCCAGAACTTTATTTTGCAAAATCCTGTGCAGCGCTGCACTGCGCTCGTCACCCTGAGCTATTAGCTAGCTAAAAACATTACGTGATTAATTGACAACTATTTAATTACATAAAAAAAGAATAAATTAGGGAACATAGACATACCAAAAATACTATTTGACACGGTATCACTCACATTTTTGTTCGTCAGGGGCGAGTTTACACTGCGAGATCGCGGCGACCACTGAATTAATAATGAATCAAACTCACGAAAACTTTCATACTAAAACGGCTTCACTCACCTGTGATACATATTTATATGATGATGATAACTTCATCACAGCTTCACTCACCTGTGATACATATTTATATGATGATGATAATTTCATCACAGCTTCACTCACCTGTGATACATATTTATATGATGATGATAATTTCATAACAGCTTCACTCACCTGTGATACATATTTATATGATGATGATAATTTCATCACAGCTCCACTCACCTGTGATACATATTTCTATGATGATGATGATGAGATCATCACAGCTCCACTCACCTGTGTTACATATGTCTATGATGATGATGATAATTTCATAACAGCTTCACTCACCTGTGATACATATTTATATGACGATGATAATTTCATCACAGCTCCACTCACCTGTGATACATATTTCCTGACGGAGTATGCGGCGGCGACGGCGGGCGTGTTTATCGAACTGGAGTCCTCGTTCGCTACTAACAACTTATGACCTGCGGAAAAACACCAACATATCACTATCGTATAGTAATAATATTATAAATGCAGTTTGTATGTTTGTTCAATCTTTAATTTGTTTAATAGTTCTGCACATAAATTACTTTTTTCTTTTTCTTTTTTTTACCCTTAATAGATCTATGTTTGGCCACTACCTCGCCTGATGTGAAGCGATGATGTGGCCTAAGATGGAACACATAGATCTAGAGAGAGACGGCAGTTGAGTGGCTGCTCAGACCCGTCTCCCCGATGGTTCACCGAACATCATCCCGAAACACGACTAGGTCGCTTGACGGCATGGCTTACAACCACGGCCAGAGCCTACCACTTCTTTTTTTTATGAAACTGATGATGACACGAGCAGGTCGTTCACCTGATGGTAAGCGCCACGCCTGCTCATAACAATTGCAGTGCCACCCAGAACTTTAAATACCATACAAGTACTACGTAGCACTACATTGTGCTCATCACCCCGAGACATCAGATATTAAGTCTCATATGCCCAGTAATTTCGCTGGCTACAATGCCCTTCAAACCGGAACACAGTAATGCTTGCGCACTACAGCTTGGCGGCAGAATAACTGGCAAAGCTGTGGTACCTACCCAGACGGCCGGCACACGAGAGAGCTACCACGAGACTTAATGCTATTTAGCATTATCTACCAGTCTTCCAGTTCGTGGAAGAAATATGGTGGGTGGTACGTTTTGAGCATAAGGTTGATTGAAACATTGAGAGATACTAAAACAATGTTTTTTATGTAACTGAATGACGAGACGAGCTGGTCGTTTGCCTGATGGTAAGCAATACGCCAGCCCATAACAATAACAGCACCACCCAGAAATTTATTTATCAAAATCTTGCGCGGCGCTGCACTGCGCTCGTCACCCTGAGACAATTAGCTGTTGAGTCTCATAATACCCAGTAATTTCGGTGGCTACAATGCCCTTCAAGCCAAAACACATAATGCTCGCGCACTACTGCTTGGCGGCAGAATAACTGGCAAAGCTGTGGTAGCCACCCAGACGGCCTCTCGCTTACGAGAAACCTACCACCAGTAAATAAATAACATCAAATCATTTATGTAGTGATATATCAAAATCATCATTTTGCCCATTACGTTCCCACTGCTGGGACACGGGCTTTCTATCATATACATCAGGTATGGACCATAATCCACCACACTAGTGCGGATTGGTGGATGTCACATGTCCTTGAATTTTTGTGATTAATTCTTGAACATGCCGGTTATGAAACGCAATAGGGGATCGGACAACTTTTCAGAAAGTGTTTTTAATTAACTATAATGAATATATCTAGCCATGAAAAATACTACTTTAATTAAATAACGCTCTAAAAGTACCTAAAACTATGTTTAAATATGTTTCAAATATTGCCGCGCAAAAGGTTACCTCAAAACTTGTGACGTCATATGTAGGTAGAAAACGACAAACACTTCAAATAAAACTTGCAAAGAGATTTAAATACGTTTTGTGAAGTTTGAAAACTATATTGTAGTAATGGAACAAAAAAATTAGCAAAAATATATTTTATGAAAAGCAAAAACGTAAAATAAACACAAGCTTTACTCACGGCATTTGCCTACAAATGACGTCATGCACTGTGATTGTTGTTTCGTTTGAGATGAAGAACAGATTAAAAATGACAGAATTATTAGTATTTATCTATTGATTTAAAAATATAAATTATTATTATTTCACAAAAATATTGATTAAATGATCTTTCTGGTTCGACGAACATTCGTTCTAACTACATTTTAGACTTTTTTTCTTCGATTACTGCCCGATCCCCTATTCCGGAAAAAAAATCGACGCGGACGAAGTCGAGTGGTTCAGTAAGTTTACAAGGAAAACGTATAGACTGAGATGTATTTATAGGTAAGTAGGTATCGTATGGGGAAAATATATGTTTTTTTATGCAGCACGTAAATGCGCGTGTAAAATATATATGATAAAACTAGCTGTACCTAGGTTTTTTTATTTATATATACTTTAGCACAAAACTTTTTTTACAATTGTACATAGAGGACATTTCTCTTTTTTTTCTTTTTTTTATACATTATTGGTTTACGTTTGACCACTATCTCACCTGATGGTAAGCGACGATGCGGTCGACGATGTAGCACGCTTGCCAAGATAGTACCTGTTCCCTCGAGATTTGAAGATTCCTAGATTATAAGTATCGGGAAAGATTGACTCCGGCAGGGAGTTCCACTCGTTAGCAGTGCGCATAATGAAAGTGGAAGCGAAGCGCTTAGTGCGCGCAGGAGGAATGTCCACCATATAACGGTGGCGTGTTGCCGTACGTCTTGTAGTCTGATGATGAAACGGGGATGGGGGAATTAGTTGGTGCAATTCCGACGCACACTCGCCGAAATTTATCCGATATAAAAATAACCATAAATAATTTTTAGAAAAAAACAAAAACCGACTTCAATGTATCTTCGAAGTCCAAGGTCACATATCGATGAAATTTATATGGGACCACTTCGTAGCTATACTGAACCCGACGCAAAAAGAATTTTTCAAATCGGTTCATAAATGACGGAGTTCTGAGGCAACAAACAAAAAAAAAAATACAATCGAACAAAGAACCTCCTCCTTTTTTGAAGTCGGTTAAAAAGACCGATAGACTGGCTATTTTGCGTCGATGTTCAAGAATGTGGAGTCTTGACTCAAACAGCGTGGCATCGCCAATGAGTCTCTTACTTGACTTTGACCTATTGATGTTGAGCATTTTCTACCAGTCATCCAGGACGTGCAAGGAAAAATGGTAGCGGTGCAGTAAAGTGCGTGTGAAATTTTAAATATTCTTAACTATTGCCTAAAAAGTTACAGTTTAGACTGACTAAAACGAGTAAGTCCTTCATGGGCAATTGCGTACGTTTTTATAATAAAATTCTGAAATATACATATAACGGAGCTCACAGAAAGTAGATTCAAATTGAGTGTAAAAAATATTTTAATGAAAAAAGCATACTATAAAGTTAGTAATTACATAGAAGACAAAGATGCATGGAACATTCCGCTTCTGCCAAGTAGCCAACTGGCATATAAGAAACATGATATTGTCAAACATATTGTAACAAAAGTTCTAAAGTAAGAGTAACACCAAGCGCTTTACTACCTTCATAATTCAATTCAATTCAAATTATTTATTTCAGACCAAGTCCATAACATTACAATTAGTTAAAAATAAAATACCCATTAAAAAATTAAAAATTACAAATTAGATATAAAACATATTAAAAAAAAAATTAAAGGGACTTGGCAAAACGTCTGGTGGAGGCGACATGTGACCAGAATGCTGGCTCATATTTGGGTCAGAAAATCAGCATTGCCATTCAGCGTGGCAATGCGGCCAGCGTTCTGGGCACTTTCCCTTCCACCATAGGCCTTTTAGAATAATTGTATTATATTTTGTATATATATTTAAGTTATTTTAGTTTAGATTTAGATATTTCTTTGTTATAGATTAATAAAATGCTACGTATGTAAAAAAAAATTAAATAATAATAAAAATTAAAATATTAATAATGCGAACGGCCAAGGAGTGGAACTCTCTGCCGGCATCTGTTTCCGGATAGCTATAATCTGGGTGTCTTTAAGACAAGAGTGAACAGGTTTCTTCTAGACAAGCGTGCTACATCTTCGACCGCATCGTCACTCAACACCGTCGGCAGAATAAACACTAGCAGAATAATCACACTGACGGCAAAATAATCACTCTAGTCTAGACAGTATAACATACACATTGACGATGACGGTAGTATAATCAGACTGACGGTAGAATATGCACACTAACGGCAGAATAATCACAATGATGTTAAATTCACCACCCACCGAACAAAGCCATGCCGTCAAGCGACCTAGTCGTGTTTCGGGATGATGTTCGGTGAACCATCGGGGAGACGGGTCTGAGCAGCCGCTCAACTGCCGTCTCTCTCTAGATCTATGTGCTCCATCTTAGGCCACATCATCGCTTCACATCAGGCGAGATAGTGGCCAAACATAGATCTATTAAGTGTAAAAAAAAAAAAAAAACTCCGACGGCAGAATAAGCATACTGACGGCAGACTAAGCACACTGACAGCGGAGTAATACCGACGGCAGAATAAACACTACGACAGTAGAATATAAACACTGACGGTAGATTAATGAGACCGACGGCAAAATAAGCACAGCATACCTTTATTATCGCACTGCAGCCAGTTGAGCACGGGCCCGCAGTTGATCGAGTCGTCCGCTATGATGGACAGATGGTGTACGTAATCCGAAATCAGCCGGTAGTAGCTGCCGTCGTCTAAATCTGCCGTAAGCTCCTCTGAGAGGTTCGGAAGGCCGGACACTTTGCGGTCGTATATGCACCTGTTGAAAAAAATAATTTATGAAACAAAATTTGAATCGATCTCAAATATCAAGTACCTACAAACTTTGAAATAAATAAACATTCATTTATGATCATAATATGAACAATTGAAAATTAAATTAAAATTTATTGTTAATAAAAAGTTTGTGCTTGACAAAAAGAATTTAATGTCAAAGTCATAATCTCTTTATTCATTGTTGTCATCACAGACGCAATTATGAACGTCAAATTATCACAATGACTACCACCGCATCGGAAATAGAACCACTACTCAGAAGATACGGCAAGACACTGAGAGGCATTTTTTTCCAACTTTTATTACAATATATTTGTTTTGACAATGTTATGTTTCTTATGTGCCAGTTGGCTACTTAGAAGCGGAATGTTCCATGCATCTTTGTCTTCTATATAGTTACTAACTGTATAGTATGCTTTTGTGAGCATGTCGTTGATATATGTGGGGGCTGAGGTCGCCACACCACCAACCTTTTTTTGTTTTTATACATTATTGACTTACGTTTGACCACTATCTCACCTGATGGTAAGCGACGATGCGGTCGACGATCTAGCACGCTTGCCAAGATAGTACCTGTTCACTCGAGACTTGAAGATTCCTAGTTTTTTTTTTTTTTTACGCTTAATAGATCCATGTTTGGCCACTATTTCGCCTGATGTGAAGCGTAGATGTGGCCTAAGATGAAGCACATAGATCTAGAGACGGCAGTTGAGCGGCAGTTGATTGTAAGTATCGGGAAAGATTGACTCCGGCAGGGAGTTCCACTCGTTAGCAGTGCGCATAATGAAAGTGGAAGCGAAGCGCTTAGTGCGCGCAGGGGGAATGTCCACCATATAACGGTGGCGTGTTGCCGTACGTCTTGTAGTCTGATGATGAAACGGGATGATGACGGGGGAATTAATTATTATTATTATTATTTATGATGCAATAGCAGCTTGTTGAGCTGATGCGTGCATATCGTTGCACTTGTGATTTAATTTTAAATTTTTACGAGTCTGTTTTTAAAACTGTTCACTGATGGCGCACTGATCACTGACCATGGTATATTATTCCAGTGGTTTACTACGCGACTTGGCAAAAAGCTAGTACTAGGAGGCTTGGTAAGTTTCAGTGAGTGTCATCATAATAATCATAATCATTTATTAATTGTAAATATGGGTACAAATTGATCTTGATGTCAAAATTTTTGTAGCAGCGCTCCATATCTAGCCATATTACGGCGTACAATTAAACTGAGGAAATAATACAATATAACAAAATTAGTGGTAAATAGGCACAATGTCAAATAATATGTTATTGTCATTATAAAATAGAGTCAAATAGTAATTTCAAAATAAAGATAAAGATAAATTTATTTAAATTTCTACAAACTTATATAGATAGATAGATAACACTTTATTGCACTTAAAAAAGAAAACATAATATACAGTTGGTAACTGTTAGATATGCTACGGAGCTACGGGGATAGGGACGCGACTAATCAAAATGCCAGCTAGATGCGCACTGATTTATTAACCGAATAGTGGCGCGGGCGCAGCCGCGCGTAGCTACTTAGGTACTTATATCTAAATACATAACAACTCCTCCCTCTTTAAATGCAGGGTAACAAATCAGAAAAACTGCCTGTAATTAACTTTGGTTCTATCACGTTTAGATCTACTAGGTTCCTGAATTGGGGCAGTGGTCGGAGTAGAGAAAATGAGGGCTTCATCTTGAGCGCTAGATTCCCGCGATCTTAGATCAGCTGATTCAGGTGTGCGCGGCGCGGGCGCGGGCGATCCCGTTAGCCCGTTAGCCGCGGGCGGTCCAGTTGTTATGTATTTAGATATAAGTACCTAAGTAGCTACGCGCGGCTGCGCCCGCGCCACTATTCGGTTAATAAATCAGTGCGCATCTAGCTGGCATTTTGATTAGTCGCGTCCCTATCCCCGTAGCTCCGTAGCATATCTAACACTGGCGACGAGCGAACTCACAGTGCAATGGCGTCCTTGTCTTTTGGAATTTTATCAAGCTTTGACCACCTCTCCCAGGATTGGAATACATACAGAAGCAGAATCTTGCAATTTTTCATCGCCAACGACTTTACCGAGAACACGGACAAGGCGGGCGTAAAAAGGAAGGCCATCTTGCTTAGCGCACTCACCGAGACAACATACAAGTTGGCAAGTGATTTGGCTTTGCCAAAAGACGTGGCAGATTTAAATTTTGAAGCTCTTCTTAAAGTTTTGGACGACCACTTCACCCCTAAACGTTGTGGTTTCGCCGAGCGATACCACTTCTACTCGGCGATGCAGAACCCAGGGGAAGGGCACTCTCAATGGGCGGCCCGCATCAGAGGCTTGGCTGCTCATTGTGGATTCAAAAATCTCGAAGAGGCCTTGCTAGACCGTTTTGTCATGGGCATGGCAGCTGGACACGAGCGTGATAAGCTTTTTTCTCAGGACCTGAAGGAACTCACTCTCAGTAAGGCAGTGGATTTGGCTGAGAGTGTGCGCTGTGCGCGCGAAGCCGCAGCGTCAGCGCCCGCCACCGCGGGAGCATCCGCAGCCCGAGACGTCGGCGTGTTCAACATATCGAGAAATTCGGAGAAATGCAGTGTGTGTGGTTATTCTAACCATAAAAGCGTGCAATGCCGGTTTAAAAATTACAAGTGTAAAAAGTGTGGTCAAAAGGGCCATCTCCGCAAAATGTGTTCTAATAATAAGATAAAGCACGTTGAGGAAGGTAAAGTGGATGGAAGCGATGACGACGGTAAGTCTTTTAACAATATTAGATGTCCTCGTGATAAACCTATGATCGAGCGTGTCGATGTCGCGGGTGTTTTATTAGAGTTCGAAGTAGACAGTGGTTCCCCTATAAATGCTATTTCTCATACAACGTACGAGACATTTTTCCCGCATATAACGCTGTCACATACTAGGAAAAAATTTAACAGCTACACCGGCGATAAAATGCCTATTAGTGGGTACATTCGTGTCCCCGTCACGTACCTCGGGAGTACACATGCACTCGATATGTACGTCGTCCGTGACGGTGGGCCGCCGCTCCTAGGACGTAGCTTTATGTATGCTTTCGGGTTAGAGATAGCACGCACAACGTCGAAAATTAAATATTGCAATGAATCTGACGATCCCCTAATCACTAATCTAATTGCCAAATTTCCTCAGCTTTTCTCTGGTGATTTAGGGTGTTTTAATAAATATGATGTCAAGCTGTACTTAAAACCGGACTCGAAGCCCATTTTTTTTAAAGCTAGACCAGTACCGTTTGCCTTGAAAGAAAAGGTCGACAAAGAATTGGATCGCCTGGTAGAAGTAGGAGTCCTAAAACCGGTTGAGCACTCCGAATACGCCTCCCCTATCGTTCCAGTATTAAAAAATGACGGCAGCGTAAGGTTATGTGCTGACTATTCGGTAACGATTAACAAACATTTAGTTATTGAGAAGTACCCTTTACCTACTATTAATGAAATGTTTTCGAAGTTACATGGAGGGAAATACTACTCTAAATTAGATCTTTCTATGGCATACGCTCAATTGTGCTTATCTGAGGAGTCACAGAACCTAACTTGCATCAATACACATCGTGGTTTGTTTACTTTCACGCGCTTGGTGTTCGGACTGTCCAGCGCAGCCGCTATCTTCCAGCGCGCGATGGAATGTGTGTTAGCGGGTCTGGATGGCGTTCTATGTTTCCAGGACGATATTTTGGTGTCTGGGTCTAGTAAATCGCAAAATTTGGAGAGGTTACGCATTGTTTTACAACGTCTCCAAGATGCCGGCCTAACAGTTCAAAAAAATAAATGTGAATTCCTAAAAACTGAAATAAATTACCTTGGACATATTATTGATGTCCACGGAGTGCGTAAGTCGACCGACAAGGTAGCAGCGATTGTAAATGCACCTGTGCCTACCAATGTGTCGCAGTTACAATCCTTTCTAGGGCTTATTAATTACTATCGTAATTTTATCCCGGACGCGACTAATCAAAATGCCAGCTAGATGCGCACTGATTTATTAACCGAATAGTGGCGCGGGCGCAGCCGCGCGTAGCTACTTAGGTACTTATATCTAAATACATAACAGTAACACATAATCAATAAGCACAATAGGCGGTCTTATCGCTAAGCAGCGATCTCTTCCAGACAACCATAGGGTAAGGAAAACAACACATAAAAGAGGATAGTGTGCAGTAGATAATAAGTAGAAAATAATTTTAAACTTATATACATCATATACATTCAGAAGTGATTGTAACAAGTTTTTATTCCTGGTTCGAGAACATTGGTACCCAAACTAGGAGACCTGTGTTTTGGCATACCAATACCCCCCGCCCGACATATTTTATTAAAATAGGGTGTCGCAAAATTAATTATTATGATAATTATGATAATAAGTATCATAATAAATAATATAAGATCGAATTAGGATTAATAACAATAGTCTTCGCCTTAATAGAGATCATAAGTGAAGTCGTAAGTCCTCTTAAATGTCTCTAACGTTTTATTTTATTTTATTTAAGTCGTTGTAGTAATATGTAGAATTCCGACGCACACTCGCCGAAATGTATCCGACCTCAGTGGTGTATGGGATTTGTGGAGAGCACTGCACCTAGTGTAACATACCTATGCAGCATATCATCCAGCCGCAGCAGGTTGTCCCGGTTCCGGCTGAGCGTCCACTCGCTGACGTCGCTCGCTTCGCTCCAGCTCGCCTGGAGCCTCGCTTCCACAGACTCCTCTGACGTGTTCACGTGTGAACGCACCTTTAGACAGATCCAACCTGGGGGAAAGTAAACAATCGGGATCAGATAAAAGGGTAAATAAGATTTTTGTTGAAAAATATATTTTTCGGTGTCGTGGGACCATAGTGCTCATAATTCCTGGTGCCCTAGATACAGGGAATCCTAGTTAGGGGCCAGAATCTATGTATGTTATCGTAGGGCGTAAAATAAAAAATATATTGTTATTGTTCACCAACACTTCCAGTCAACAATAATAGTTTCTGAATTTTTTTTGCAAATTTACAATAGGGAATCGGACAGTAATCGAGAAAAAATATAAAATGTAGTTAGAACGAATGTTCGTCGAACCAGAAAGATCAGTCAATTAATATTTTTGTGAAATAATAATGATTTATATTTTTAAATCAATAAATAATTCTAACATTTTTAATGTGTTCTTCATCTCAAACGAAACAACGATCACAGCGCATGACGTCATTTGTAGGCAAATGCCGTGAGTCAAGCTTGTGTTTATTTTAGGTTTTTGTTTTTCATAAAATGTATTTTTGCTAATTTTTTCGTTTCATTACTACAATATTGTCCCCAAACTTCACAAAACGTATTTAAATCTCTTTGCAAGTTTTATTTCGAAGAGGTTGTCGTTTTTTCACCTACATATGACGCCACAAGTTTTGAGGTGACCTTTTGCGCGGCAATATTTGAAACATAATAATTAAACATAGTTTTAGGTACTTTTAGAGCGTTATTAAATTAAAATAGTATTTTTCATGGCTACATATATTCATCGTAGTTAATTTAAAACACTTTTTGAAAAGTTGTCCAATCCCCTATTCTGAGATTCATTGTTTACTTCATACGCTACAGGCGACATCTGCGATAATTCTTCTTATATTTTATATGAAGCTTTAACGAATGCCAAGCGAAAAACTCGAACAAGTTTTTTCGGAAAGAAATAATACGACTGGCTGGCAAACTTGCAACTTTGAGTCTATGGTCGAGACTCAGTAAAGGAGGCTCAAACAGGTCCTCGCCTGTGAGCTTCTCTGTCGATAAGTTTGTTACCTTCGTCCGTAGTATCGGGACATTTGTTCTCGCACGGCACCGTCTCTATGCTGAGGCCGCCGAGACAAACTCTCTCGTAGTGGAAATGTGCGCACTCCTCCAGCTTCGGGAAACGACACGACGACGGCGGCGGCGCGGGCTGCAAGCGACATACCAAACTGTTTATTGGATGCCCACCGTTAAAAGTCGATTATTTAACAAAGGGGTTATAGTACAGTCATTTGGTTCGATAAATAGTGGTTACCTAGAAAGTTTTCCGAGTTATGAAAAATTGGTAATTTTATAGATTTTGATGTGCTCTTTCCGAATTTCAACTTTGCCACCTCGTATTTTTGCCGCTCGCGCCGCCATGTTGGAAAAATGGCGCCTAAAAGCAGTTTTTTTGACAATACCTCCTTTCCGACATATTTTACGATAAAAACAGTTATACAAAATGGAACTAGAGACAATTACCTATAATTTATGTGTGTACCTTTTTTAAAGTCAATAGTTTTGGCGTACCAGCGCCGCAAACTATACTCCAACACGCGCGTTGTTTAGCCGCCATTTTTTCAATATGGCGGCGTGAGCGGCTAAAATACGAGGTGGCAAAGTTGAAATTCGAAAAGATCACATCAAAATCTATAAAAATTAGCAATTTTCAAAACTCTCGGAAAACTGTCCAGGTAAAACTACTAAATGACTGGACTATTAATCAGTATTAATTAGTAATCTGTATTCTTTACTAGAACATAGTTCCAACATGCCCCTGTACTCTCAAAAAAAAAAAAAACTGTCGGATGAAACAGAGACAGCGCTATGGCATAAGAGTGTCTCTTTTAGTCCGCCCGAACGAACGAACGAAAGCAACTCGGAGTAGGCCCCCAGAACCTACCAATTTATCATTTATTTTGATGATAAAATGGGATGTTATAATCGGATTTGGAAAATCGATGTTTTTCGTTTTAACGCCATCTAGTTCGGTCGGAGCAAAATACTTTTTTTATGAAACCGAATGATGAGACTAGCAAGTCGTTCGCCTGATGCTAAGCGCCAAGCCTGCTCATAACAATTGCAGTGCCACCTAGAACTTTTAATACCATAAAAAGCACTGCGTAGCACTGCATTGCGCTCATCACCCCGAGACATCAGATATTATTACCGTTTCATCGAGATCGAAGGTGGCGGAAGGTGGCGGCGCTGACATACTCATGGCCGAGGATTGTGACGTCACGGGCGTTACCGCCAGCGCGGTCAGCGATATAGACCCTGGAACGAAGGAAAATTACGTAGGTATCCATTATTCAGATATTTTTTTTTATGTTACTGCAATGAGACTAGCAAGTCGTTCGCCTGATGGTACGCCACGCCTGTCTATAACAATTTCAGTGCTACCCAGAACTTTTAATACCATAAAAGCACTGCGTAGCACTGCATTGCGTTCATCACCCCGAGAAATCAGATATTAAGTCTCATATGCCCAGTAATTTAACTGGCTACAATGCCCTTCAAACCTTGCTTCAAATGCTTGCGCACTACTGCTTGGCGGCAGAGATATTTGTTAGATGTACATGTACCTAGGCTCCTTGTACTTTGAAACATCTCCTTTGTGAGCAGAGCGGCATGTCCAAGAATTTATCACAAAAATTTGAGGACATGGGACTTCCACCAACCCGCACTGGGCCAGCGTGGTGGATTGTGGCCAATACTCTCTCTATGAGAGAAGGCCAGTGTCCCAGCAGTGGGAACGTAAGGAGCTGATGATGATGATGATGATGAAATTATGTCATGGGAGCTTATTGTTATATTCAGTGCAAGCCACTAGTGCAGTAAGTAAATATAATTATTACCTGAGTTTTCCCTCTTGCATTCTGTGTCATTCGTAGCTCGAGTGGAGCTTCGGGAATCCGAACTGAATCGTACCGATCTGAAATGCAGAGAATAGATAAATACGTAAGGTTATAACAATAAACTTGTACTTGGGCAAAATTGGAAATTATCGTTTTTGGAAATTTTGTCAGTTACCACAAGTCACCACTACCACGTCATTCACGGAAAGACTTTTGAGGCGCTATATGAAAGTCCGCATACAAATTAAAGATTTTTATTAAAAGGATCTCTTAAAATAGTTAATAGCTCTTTGCAATAGCTGGGCATATCTTCATCAAATACATTTAAAAGCAGAATCACGATTCAAACGTAGGGTCGGAGTAGTGTGAAAACGACGAAAGAATAAGATATTACGTAGTAACTAGTAAGTAATCTGTGACGAAGAAACAAACGAAGCCACAGAAGATTTAATAGTACATTTACTAAGCAAACGTTCGATTGTGAATCGGTCGGTGTGGGTCCGGCTATTGAAATCGCTTCAGAGGGTACACACACAGAGGGCGAAACAGGCAGACAGACATGCGTCAAACTTATAACGCCCCTCGTTAACAATCATGAGCACTTTCAAGATCTCGGTCTTAGGTACGCCGAGACTAAAAATCTGGTCTTGGTCGGACCTTTTGACAGCGATCCTAATAAAAAGAGGCCCAATCCCAAGCCGGTGAGAGGCGCACCGACTAGCGGAACAGCCACCAGCGGCCTGCCAGTTCCCCGGGGTTAGAAGCCCCCGCGCGCTTACGCCTGGGTAGAGGGGACCACCCCGAGACCCACCCCTACCACCCCCCAGGGGAGGTGGAAGATCACCATGACGATCGGACCTTTTGTAACCAAACAAACCTAAACCTCCCGGAAACAGTTTTAATTTTTTGACACATTTTAATGATATCACAGACTGGTAGTTCTGTCTGTAGGCATTCTATCTCTCTCTCACCTGTGGAAAGTAGTGCAGTGCGTCATGCTATCCTTCTCTGGCTCAGCGAACGCCCTCGCCGCTAGCGATTGGCACGACATCACAGATCCGTGGGGCGAGCCCTGGAATAGAAGGAAATAAATAGTTAGACACCTTTACAAGTATACATTTTATAAACAAAAAGTCACATTGATATAAATTAAATTGATTATTAAATTGAATTAATAATAATAATTAACCACCGGTAGTTTTGGGTCCTGCCAAGATCTATGTATGTGATCGTTGGGCGTATAAAGAAATAAAGATGTCTAGAAATAATGATGTGTGTATTATCTTCTAAGTCCTTGAAGCTATACTAAACTCAACTCAAACTTGAACATAACCGAATTATCGAGTGTCTCTAAACTCACCGAGGTACCTGCCCTGGTAGCTTAGTGGGTTTAGAGCGTTTCCTGTACTGAAGGAAAAGGTCCCGAGTTAAAACCTCGGCTACCGCCGAGTTAAAACTGCGGCGAAATATATTGCATAATAGCATGCATGTGTTGTCGAAAAATCTGGAAATTACTTTTTACGATAGATTACTTCTGTAAACATTTAGCAGTGATATAATTATTATTACTAATTGCGTAGTTTATTTGTATTTCATGGTTCTTTTTCTTATTTTTGGAGAAACGGTACGTAATTGCAAAACGCTTGAGTACGTGCAACCACGTTTTGACGTCACACGCCTCGCTGCTTATTGGTCAATTTTGACATAGAGCCCGCCCTATTGGTAAATTATTGACATATACACACATGTAGCATAGATGGACCAATGAGAAGATTTTAGGTCCCCACGTTTTGACGTCACACGCAAATGGCACATATATGTCGATTTAAATTTTCATTTAGGTATTTTATTGACAAATGATGCCGTAATATTTTTTATTAATAGTATTCAATAATGAATCGATTCATGCATTAAAAAAATACATGCATATTCCCTATTGCAAACTGTCAAAATAGCAATCGGTTAATATTGCTAACCGTCACAATGGCGATTATTTAAAATACCAGATTTTACTGGAGCTTAAAAACTTGGCAGTTTCTTTAAAGTATTTAGGGTTTGAGAGGCACTCAAGATAAACGCAAGACCGCTCGTTAGAAGATCGTAAACAATTCAGCGGCCACTTGACTTATCTACCGGTTCGAGATAAAAGGGCGTATGTGTTGGAATACTTTAGATAAAGATTCAGATGACTTGGCCTTCCAAATCAAAGGTAGTTTAGTGATGTGGTCTCTAGTAAATATAGTTTAAAGCGATAAGACCGTCCGTTTAAAGTTCGGCATACATAATGCGAACGGCCAAGGAGTGGAACTCTCTGCCGGCAACTGTTTCCGGATAGCTATAATCTGGGTGTTTTTAAGACTAGAGTGACCAGGTTTCTTCTAGACGAGCGTGCTGCATCTTCGACCGCATCTTCACTTAACAACAGATGACATAGCGGACAAACGCAAGCCTATAACTAAAATAAAAATACAACAGGATTATCATCATGCGGAGTTCGGTGGAGGTTGCCACATTCTGGTCAAAAATCATTTGAGTGTTGAGTTGAGCCTTTGACAATAAATGAATGAATCATAACAATGTTACAGCATTAGTTGACATTTTGGCCGAGTTCATCAATATCGTGGTCGCACTATCTCTAAATAGTATAATACAAAGATGCTATCCGCGTCCTCATTTGTTTCTCCACTTACTTCTAAACCGCACAACGGATTTTGATACGGTTTTCACTGTTATTTACAGAATTTTTTACGTTAATATGTACAATACAATCTAATTAAGTTGTTGTAAACATAGTAGAGAAGATTTTATGATTTGTAATCAAGTCGTCAAAGTTTACTGTATCATCGGAAACAGAGTAAGGGGACATCGGGACAAATTTTTAAATATTTTATTAAAGTACCGCTGTCCCCGTTTTACGGGTCACGGCTTACGGGGACAGCGGACCTACATCATCAAAAATGATACCACATTAGTAAATTGCATTCGTGCGAGCAGGAGCGGGACGGTAGTACCAGGCCTAGCGCACTCCGCACTGTAGGTACGAAGCTACAAGTACATAGCCGGACACTGACGGCGGGTCGCGCGTCGTTACACGTGTCGCGACAGAAGAGATAAGAACTATGCGATAGAAAGAGAGGCGCTCTGTAGATTAAAATGACTGGTAGGTATGCAGCGCTACGCGAGCTGAATTGAAATTTATTGCGTCATAGCAAGAGTCGCTATTTCTTAAAATTTCTTTGCGGAGTGATGCTTCTGTCCTTTAGTATTCTGTGGTAGTCCCACAATATGACAGCATACTTGAGATAAGTCGCAAGGGCGTAAGTGCCATATGTTTTGAGTATCGTCAGCTGAGATTGCACGGGTGCATTCTTCATTGTTATCTTCGAGATAAGTCGCCGAGTCCGATGGAAGAGAGTGCAGAAATGTCAAGGATGTTCAATGAATCATTGGTTTCAACAGTCTCGCTTAAAATTAAAGAAAACATCGTGAGGAAACCGGCATGTCCAAGGAAACAATCACGAAATTCAAGGACATTACAATGTGATATTCACCAACTACTGAAGTTTTGTAAGTTAATCTTTATTTCAGGCAACATTAAAATACGTTACAGATGTTATTTACTTATTCTACGGCCCATATAAATATATACCTTAGAACTAACATCATCATCATCAGCCCATCACGTTCCCACTGCTGGAACTCGGGCCTTCCCTCATAGAGAGAGTATGGGCCATAAACCACCACGCTGGCCCAGTGCGGATTGGTAGATATCACATGTCCTTGAATTTTTGTGATAAATTCTTGGACATGTCGGTTTCCTCACGATGTTTTCCTGCACCGTTTTTTTAGAGCGAGTGTCAAATCCGCACATAACTTAAGAAAGTCAGTGGTGCGTGGCCAGCAGGATTCGAACTCGGGTGCGTCGGATCGAAAGTCGCACGTTCTCCCACTGAACCACACTCGCTCTCAGAACTAACATACATATGATTTATATTAAAATATTTATGTTTATATTTTTAATATTTTTGTTTTTTGATATAGGGCATAGGATATTTTTTTATCCCCAGAAAATTGTTGACACGGGGCCTGGAGTAACGTTCTTCTTCTTTCGTGGGTGTGTGGTCAACCCTGTCGGAGTTTTTAGACCGCCCGAAGGCCTCCGACATGGTCTAACGACTGTTGTCCGATAACAACCGGGACCGACGGCTTAACGTGCCGTCCGAAGCACGGTAGCGCTCAGATATACGACACAAACGGTCACCGTCCAAGTTGTGACCGCTGCGAACGTCAAAATTAGTATAGTTCCTCAGACCTCGAGATAATTCAAAGTGAATGATGAGACGAGGGACACCACACATCGCGTCGCAGATTTCGTTGAATCACTATTAAACTAAATGCCTGAGGTTTACGTAAATCCAAGTTATAATTTTAGACTTGTTATTGTTATGAAGAATCCTTGAAGAATTCTTGCGGTTGCGCTCGAGTTTAAAGAAATTCGTGATATTTAAAGCTACGATTTTCCTCATGTAGTTTATGAAAATTATTTGTCTCTACTCCTTGAGAGCTTTAAACAACTCATCACCTGCGGCTGCGGGCCGGGAGCAGAGAACAAAAGCGCGACTGCAATTGACGCGACTAAGATTTTCCGACCGAGCCAGCCCTCCACCCATATGTCTCTCAAGCGCCAATCGTATATCATGTTGAGCTCGGATTAAGGTGTAGATTCACTGCGATAATTTCTTATGTTTTTTTAAGCTATTGCATAGCTTCTATCGCGGGCCTTGAGCGTGGTGAACGAATCCAGAAATTCCGTAACGAAAATAACCTAACAGCCTCCACTCCGAATGCTATGCAATAGCTTTACCGCGGCAGTCTCCGAGTGTCACACATCTGTTTTTTTTTTTATTTGTCATAGAGCCAACAGCACTTAAAGAAAATAATAACATTGCAAATTAAGCTACTCATACTGCCAATAACAGGTTCACGCTTTTTATACATTTTATTAAAGTCGCTATATATAAATAAGTAATTCTATACGCATTTGAAGCACATATTATTAATTTTGCTTTGTTTGTGGTGGATGTGTGTAGTGTTTGTGTGTGAGGAAAAGTGAATGACGCTGTGTATGAAGATAAGGTTTGTATGTTTTTGTAGGTATTTGTGTGTAATATGTATTATGTACAATATTATGTATATAAAATGTATTATTATTATATATATTTTCCATGCATTTAATGTATATATGAGATGCTAGTAATTCCTAAGTATAAAATATAGATGTTGCCATATATTGCCCCATTAAGTTTATCTCAACTCGTAGTCATCGTATTTTGGTATAAATGAATGTGATTAACTCGATTTCTTGCCAGAATCGACAATAATTAGACCGTATCTTATTAGTCGCAGTGAAGCTATACCTTAATTCGACCTCAACACGCTATACGATTGGCGCTTGAGGGACATATAGGTAGGGGGGCAGGTGTATTGTCCCGGGGACAGCTGTCCGACAGAATCGACTTGTACAGGTACAGGTGGTACAGGAACATGTATAGGTGTTATCTATCGTGAGAACTACGTTTGCGCGATGCAGGATTTATATAGAAATCTGCGACTTTGTATGGGCATTTATGCTACTTTATGTCAGCGCCATCTGTGAGCATGTCATTGATATATGTGGCGGCTGAGGTCACCACACGTTATTTTGTTTAATGTAACTGAATGACGAGACGAGCTGATCGTTGGCCTGATGGTAAGCAATACGCCAGCCCATAACAATAACAGCACCACCCAGAACTTTGTTTTGCAAAATCCTGCGCGCCGCTGCACTGTGCTCGTCCCCTAAGACAATCAGCTCTTGAGTCTCATAATGCCCAGTAATTTCGCTGGCTACAATGCCCTTCAAGCCGGAACACAGTAATGCTTGCACACTACTGCTTGGCGGCTGAATAACTGGCAAAGCGGTGGTACCCACCCAGGCGGCCTCTCGCATACGAGAAACCTACCACCGGTCGTAAGTATAATGAAAGAGTCAGCAAAGCGCTTAGTGCGGACTGGTGGTAAGTGCACAGCGTAAGGGTTCCTCTTTCTTGCCAATAGTTACCACCAGCGTCTTCTCCGTAAATACCAATTATATCACAAATGTACAACGCTGTAGCCGGCGTTGATTCATCAACAACGCATTGTTTGTGCGTTGATGCGGTGCTATGTGAACGAAAACACATTGTCTTGTTGGGAAATCTCGGCAAGGAAATACGTTTAATATGCATGAGGTTTTAATTCTTAGAACTTGTGACGGAATTCATTGATTTGATGCTTCGTGCCTTAGCAAAAGGGTACTGATTTAAAAGCTCGCAGGACTTTTGTCACACAAGTATACGTTTTATCAAACCAAAAATCGTTATCGATGAAATTTATATGGGACCACTTCGTAGCTATACTGAACCCAATGCAAAAAGAATTTTCCAAATCGGTTCATGAATGACAGAGTTCTGAGATAACAAACATAAAATAATAATAAAAAAAATACAATCGAATAGAAAACCTTCTCCTTTTTTAATGTCGGTTAAAAATAGAACTGCACGTCATCGGCAGTAGGTAGTACGTATGTACCACATCCTAGACGCGATGCAGTAACGAAATACTTTATGTGCGTCATAAAATTTCTAAAAAGTAGGTTAACAACTGTCTCTACGGATTCCTATTTGTGTGGGCGACGGTCCGTCTGCGAGCGTGTAGCGTTTTATTCGCCTAAAACACGGAGACAGGTTTTTAATGTTTTAAAACAAGTACATATACGTTTTATTAAACAAAAAAAACCACTTCAATGTATTTCCGAAGTCCAAGGTTAAATATCGATGAAATTTACATGGGTCCACTTCGTAGCTATACTGAACCCAACGCAAAAATAATTTTCCGAATCGGTTCATGAATGACGGAGTTCTGAGGTAACAAACATAAAAAAATACAAACGAATAGAGAACCTTCTCCTTTTTAAAGTCGGTTAATAAATGCAGTATTATTACCTATTTGCGAATAATTTACAAATATCTCCATACAATGGATCCCTGAAAAGGCACAACGTCGCCGAGGCCGACCTAAAAAGATGGCGAGATGAGGTGGAAGCAATTGGGGGAGGCCTTTGCCCAGCAGTGGGACAGTATAGGCTAGAGAAAATAAAAGGGTCGTAGAGAGATTTTTTATGAATCTACCAATTTTAAGAATCTGCATTATGGAGATGGTTATTGTCTATAAATGCCGCGGTAAGGCGGTGGTTGCACTGCCAGCGTTGATATGCTTCGATACTCGTAGTGAGTCTCTCGTATGCGGGAGGCCGTCTGGGAAGGTACCACAGCTTTGCTCGTTATTCTGCCGCCTAACAGTAGTGCACAAGCATTACGACTTGCTGGTCTCATCACTCAGCGGCAAAATATTTGAAATTAAACTTAAAAACCAAGTAAAACCTTAACTAAGTAAAAGTTATTATTGTTTAGATGTTTTTTTTTTTAAGGGAAAATGTAATATTATATCGTTCCGTTTCTACTCATATTGCTTTGCCCTAAATTGTGTACATATGTGACTCTGTATTATAATATTTAAGATCCCTGTAACATATATGATGCAATAAATGATTGAATATAAATATAAAGTACTCCTAGTATTACCGCTGGCAGTGCGACCATCGCCTTACCCCGACATTTATAGGCAATAAACATCTCCATAGTAAACGAATTATAGCTCTCTTGTAATGCGATATTTAGAATTATTTGGTGGGTTTTGACACAAAAGAATTTGTCCATGTGACCCTAGAATGCATCAGGTTAGAGATAGACACGGTTCGTTCTCAGACCACATAGAATACATAGATGACAAAGATGCATGGAACATTCCGCTTCTGCCAAGTAGCCAACTGGCATATAAGAAACATAATATTGTCAAAAACAAACACAAAATATTGTAACAAAAGTTCTGAAAAAAAATGCCCCTCAGTTTCTTGCTGTATCTTCTAAGTAGTGGTTCTTTTACATCACATGTAACAATAAAGTATTATCTGATATAATCTATGAGCACCTCACTTAAGTACTACATACTACAAAGGCTGTGGAATATAGACATATGAACTCTTATTGCAATTTTTATGGCAATATTTGTTCCATTTTTGACCAATTGAAATTATGCAATTCAATTAGAACAATTAAATTCAAGGTACACAGTCATGGCTACATCTAAATCTAGATTTCTCTAAATTGACACAATCATGCCAGAAATATTTTTTATACACAGATAAAATGTCTATTATAGATTAGTTTAAGATATTGCATGCAATGCTATTAGGGTATAACAATTTTATGACCTCGCAAACAAATCTAGCTTATGCTTGAATGTAGGAAGGGTCAATTTACAATAAGTTTTTTGTTGAAAAATATTTTTTTCAAGACAAGCTTTTAACAGATTCGTAATCGGAAATGCAAGCAGTTAAAATGAGCCCAAACACTAATAGTTTGCGATTATTCATCAAGGAGTTCCATTGCCCATGTTCCGTCTCCATCAACAGATCAGCTGGCTGTCACCATAATATTGCATTGTCATCGGACTTTGACAAGTATGCGAAATGTCAACTCCATAGGATAAGAGGAAGTGGTTCTAATTCAACTTGCAAGATTCAACCCGGACGAACATACATACATTGCAAGTTAAATAAAAGCTTGTAACAAAATGGGGTTAAATTCAATAGGTACCTTTCCTTGTGTAAATCAAATAAGAAACACAAATGTTCATGCAATTTTAAAGATTTTTAGTAAAGTTATGATATTGCAGAATAATTGCTTATCACAACTGCACATGCCAATGTGATTAAAAAAGTTAAATTAAAAAATAGGGCAAGATTTGTTTGAAGACTGCAATAATGTGTTATAACTTGATAAGTCTAGGAAATATACTTATAGAAAATAGATAAGCCTTTTAGTCAGACATGCCATTTGAAATGTACAGTAATTGCCTAATCATCATTTTAATTAGATATTATAATTGTAGACTGAATTGAATTCTAAATTGTAATAATAATTAAAAAAAGCATGCAATATTTTTAACATTATTGTATGGAAATATATTATACAATTACAAAATTATTAATTTGCTCATCTAAAAATTACAAATATATTTATCATTTGGTATTTTCATTGTTATACTAGCTGCGATCACACAGTTTAATCCCACATGATAGGGGGTTTATTTTCTCCTGACTTTGCAAATTTTCCTGGCAGTTTTTTTTATTTTTTTTTACTTAAAAACCTCATTTGGAATAACTATTAACTACTTGTAGATTATGAATATACCTATGGCTCATGTGTAATAAAAATAGGGAGCAGGTAGCAGCATTATACGATGCTTCTTAAAATATTTGTAATGCCAAACATTAAAAAAACGATACAAATTGGTTCAGGTGTACTCAAGTGGTGCTCTTACCAAAGAACAGCATTTCATTTACATTTTTATAGATAATTGACAAATCTTCATCTCACTGCAGTATTCAAACAAATCTTAGCAGAAAAAAAAACAAAAATTGAACAACATACAGACAACATCTATTCAGCTTCTTGATCGCTCACATTCTGACCACACAGGAGCCACCCGTCCGAGCACACACCGAAGACCCGTCTCATGGCTTCGCAGCGCTAAAATAAGGGAATTTCATTGGAGAAATTGCCATTAACACTTCTGCTACTAATCACAGTTCTATCTTCGTTTTTTAGTTTTCGTTTTCACCAACCACTTCACAAAGGTTTATTTTTTATTCACTATATTTTTTTCCTCTGAGGAGTTTGGCGTAGCACGTTGTTTTATTCAAATACAAATTGTAAAGAGGTCACTGTTTGAATTAGGAATGTTTTTGTTGTCACATTTCACATTTATTTTTAATTTTTACTTTTTATTGTTAACACTGGCTGGTTATAATTATTTTTTAATGTAGATTATGTACAGAAAAATATTTAACACAGTTTCTAAATGGAAGTCATAGACGGAATGTAATTCGTCACCTTCTAGGCTCACTACGCAAACTTGGCACATCGTTTTAGGACACAAAAAACCGTTTTTGTACTTGATTTGGCACCATTTTGGTACAGAAAATTTCGAAAGCGTTTTTCTGCAACACAATTTTACGTTCTCATTCCGTCACCGGTTCACTAACCGAGACGAAGATGGGAAATAGTTTAAAAAAATCTCCACTGAAACACCGTATTTCGACACTAAAAACAATATTTACAATAAAACTGGGCTACAAAACAAAAATAGCCAATGCTCTCCAGCGGCGAACGAGCGAACGAAGAATGAATTTCAGTTTCACTTTTTACCAGCTTTCGTGACGAGTAGGCGTTAAATCACCGGCAGAACGCTGCCTTAATTAGCGAATTAATTCAGTAAAAAGCTTTTTCTAATGAAATAATCGCGAAATTATAACTCAGGAGGTGTAATTCGATTTGACAGCGGCGCGCCCCCCTCTCCACTCCGCGGCGTACTGCGGTCGATTGCGGTGTTGCTAGTTGGGGAGAATCTCCTGTTGAGATGGGGACACTGGTGGTACGTTTTTATTTTAGAGCGAGCGGGAATTAAATGATTAGAAAGTAATTTAATATTGTTGTACGTTTATGTTTATGGAAAGTATTAGTAAATTAAATATTATGGACTAAAATTTTAAATAAAATAGATTTTATGTTATATTTGCCAGCTTTGATCTAGTGTCGTGTTACGAGTAATCACATTTAGTGACTGAGAGAAAACAAAAGAAATATATAGGAAGTGTCATGTTCAAGCTACCTACTAAGCTCTCAAAAAAAATCGATAATCCTATTAGGAATACTTATAACGGTAAAAACCATACAATTCTCCTACAGATTATTATAGGGGTCATAACTCTGTTAAGTTTGTCCGAAACGAACACAAAATTAAAATACATTTCTTCTGAACGGTTCTTGGACAGACATTCTGAACGATATTATTTTTGTCTTTAATGTCGCAGTATAAATAATAAATGCACATAAATTTAGCGTAACATCGCTTTACGAATTCATTAAATGAGATTTATTATAAATATCTTTATACAGTAGGTGGGTAAGCTTCAACAACAATATAAGAACATAATTATGTAGGTAGGTATAACAACCAAAGAAAATACGAAGTCAACGAGCGAAGCCATAGAGCATCATTCAATAAAGAGGCAAAATGGTGTCGTAGGCCGATTAGACGTCCGTCCGACGTCTGTCATAATAATAAACATCCTCGCGTGACGCCGCTCGCGTGACTTAATACGACGTTATAATGCTGTGCTTGCTTGTACTAGACATAGTTTCATAAATTGCGTACAATTTATAGCTATCGGTAGATTGATGTCTATAACTTTAATACTCCCATAAAACTCATAAATATGGACATCATATTTTCGACATCTTTGGATTCAGAGATTTAGTTTCAAAGACGCATGATACTCATAATTTCTTATTATACATACATGGAATCCTAGGTAGAGTCGAACCAAATAATAGGGTGCATTCATCCACTGCAATTTTCAAACATAAGACAAAACGTCAATGATTTAGTTTGGACTATCTGTAGTATAATAAGATCTTCGGAAGTTTCTGACCTCTTCTGCGTATTTAATCGTATAAATAAACCATTTATTAACCTTATTTATTTACTTAGTAACTACGAATATGAGTCGTAGGAATCAGACATGACTCAGATGTCAGCCAAGAAAAGTTCAAATCATGTAAACAGCAGTGCTGTTAGTCATTCAAAGGCCACCCCTCGTCCCTGAACTTTGCTGTTACAATCAGAACGCTGTGACAGCGAAACAAGTTATAAAAAAACTGAACAATAAGAACGGCCACGCTTCACTTCCCTAACAATGAACACTTTATTAGACACTTGAGTTGATCCAATTTATGGAGCGTCTCTTACTTCCTTGTAGGACATTACTCCAAGCAAGAAAGAGTCCTCTCCTTTTTAATTTTCACAAAGAAACCTATCAAGATAGAATATTAATAATATAATAATATAATTTTATTTCAGATAACAATAAAGGTAGTACATCGAAATAAAATTATTAGAGGTCCATATTATAAATACCTTCGAGTAAATAATCTTCGGAAGTGCTGCTGGAATTCGGAGCTTGTAAGACTTGAACGTCGTTGGTCGTTGGTTATATTAATAGCAACACTGTATGGTCAGTAATTATTTGCAGTACAAACAGGCCTAGCGCACTCCGCACTGTAGGTACGAAGCTACAAGTACATAGCCGGACACCGACGGCGGGTCGCGCGTCGTTACACGTGCCGCGTCAGAAGAAATAAGAGCTATGCGATAGAAAGAGAGGCGCTCTGTAGGTTAATATGACTGGTAGGTATGCAGCGCTACGCGAGCTGAATTGAATTTTATTGCGTCATAGCAAGAGTCGCTATTTGTTTAAATTTCATTGCGGGGTGATGCTTCTGTCCCTTAGTATTCTGTGGTACAAACAAGCCCGATATTAGGAAAATAAATATTTAATGAGCAGACACGAGTTGCATTATTTAAGGTCGTCGTCGACGAACTTGACTTAACAATGACTACTACCGTTCTGAATAAGAACCACTTCCTATCCTACTAATATTTTAATAGTTATTTATATTTTCACAGTTTTAAGAACTCTAGGTACTTAGTAGTGACCTTAATTACCTTATCATTTAACTTCAAATAAGAGCCAGTTTTCAAAGACAATTCGGTAAAATAATTTCCGTTTGGTAATCATTTATTTCGGACTTTAGACCACTTCACTCCACGCAAATCAGTATTTTAAATCAATAATATTGGTTTAACGTTTAAAATAGCGTTAAGCGACTCTAGCAATTACTTGCGACTAAATTTATCACTTTTTAGATTTATAAATCATTGACATTTGAACCCTTACCCACATCTTACACTATAACAATTTTTGACCGGTAAAGAAAGACCACAAACTGGTCAATAAACGTCAGTTTCCATCACAAAACATATTAACAGTAGATGGACGGTAATCGTTTTCAAACGGCTGTAGGCGCGATACCGTCTTGAATATTAAATAAGGTGAAACGTAGAATTATCCACTGAAGGTTACCGAAATTTTGAGGTATTCGGAGTCAGACGGCGTAGGAGAGAAGGCATACCTTTTTGATTTCAATTTGTAATCGGAATGCCCAATTTCACCAAAACCATTCTATTTAAGTAACATATATTATACACAGTTAGTTTATCGGAGCGAAAAGGACGTAAGAACAGAATAATTATTATGCTCCTATGATTCATGACCGTACGGTCATCATGGTTAATCAAGTTTACATCCTGAAATAATTGCATTTTGGGGAAATTGCAAGATATTATAAAAAGCATCTCTTGAGGAATCAATCAATTACTGTGTGATAAAGAAAACATGAGCAGTACTATCCTAGTGACAATGAAAAAACCAGCCAAGTGTGAGTCGGCCTCGCGCACGAAGCGCATTATTACCCACCATAACAAAAAAAAAACCACCATAAACCATTACCATTATCTATAAAAACTGCAAAAAATTCACGTTTGTTGTATGGGAGCCCTTAAATATTTTAAGTAGTTGCTGTTATAGCGGCAACAGAAATACATCATGTAAAAATTTCAACTGTCAAACTATTACGGTTCCTGAGATACAGCCTGGGGACAGACAGACAGATAGACGGCCGGACAGCGGAGTCTTAGTAATAGGGTCCAGTTTTTCCCTTTGGGTACGGAACCCTAAAAATGGAGCAGTACTAATCCTAGTGACAACGACAAAATAGTCGGAAACTACACTGTTACAATCACAGCATCAACAATGTCACACCAATTACATCAGCGTACTTACACTCAGCAAATCGAGCAAAAAAAATCATTAAGGCAGATGTTGTAAGTATGACGCAATAAAGTCTCCCAAGTGTTGGCGGGATGACCTCAGCTGGATGAATTGAAGACATTATTTCCTGGCAAGTTCATAGTCAAAATGATATTCATTAAATTACCGCTTAACAAGTAACAATGACCTCGTTCAAAGTCCTGTCATTTAACCCTGATTCCCAGACTACTAGGGAATAATGAACAAATATTTGACACGCCAAAATATTTTTATAACGTCTTCTTCTTCTTTATACCGTAATAAGAATCTAAGGAGCGAGTGTGGCTCAGCGGTGGCACGTGCGACTTTCGATCCAACGCACCCGCGTTCGAATCCACTGGCCTCGCATCACAGACTTTTTAAGTTATGTGCGGATTTCACACTCGCTCTAAAAACGGTGAAGGATAACATCATGAGGAAACCGGCGTGTCCAAGAATTAATCACAAAAATTCAAGGACATGTGACATCCATCAACCCGCACTGGGCCAGCGTGGTGGATTATGGCCCATACTATCTCTATGAGAGAAGGCCCGTGTCCCAGCAGTGGGAATGTGATGGGCTGATAATGATGATGATGAAGAATCTAACAAAATATTAAACAAATTGTTTTGTCACATTAATACTTATTAATTTTCCACAAAGTTGTTGTTGTTTTGCACTATGTATGTTTTATACTCATATGATATTATATGATTTTACTAATAATAATTATTATATAAGTACACCACCGTCTTTTGTCGTTTCACAAATCCTCTCCATCCCAAGGTTGTCTGGAAGAGATCGCTTATTAGCGATAAGGCCGCCCATTGTACTAATTAAATTTTTAAGTTCTATGTCTATTTGTTCTTGTTATGTTTTTGGTGTACAATAAAGTGTTATTAATCAATCAATCAATCAAAGTTTTAATAAAAAATCGTTTAATAAATTAATCGGAAATTCGTAAAAGATCTATTATACTAGCGACGAATATTTCAGCAAATTGATCAGGTATTCATATATTGTCTATCAATTCGATGAAGTCATCCCAAGCGTTGGTGGGATGACCTCAGTCGCATTGTGGAGACACTTGTGTCCTGGGACCTTCACGGTCATACTTATAATCTGGATTTAGCAAGTTCTATTAATATGTATGAACCGACATCGAGACAATGAATTTACTACTTGTTCCTTATGGTTCGAGTTGTTGGAAACCAAAGCTATGTCGTCAAAATAAACCACAATATGGTATTTAGTCACGACATGTTTATTAAATGCTATGAGCCAAAAACCTCCAATTTGTTGTCAAAGCCTGAGCATTCATGAAGTGAGGGTATTTCTAAGCAATGGTAATAAATCAAAACCTTTTGTGTCGTCACTACACGACAGTTTTCTTCCAGCTGATACGGCGTGATTGTTACAGCAACTGATCATTCATGAACAAGAAATTATGTAGTAACGTAGTAAAGGCATTCTTTATCAGTAATACGAGTAATATAATCAACGAATCAGGGCTCTAATTCACTATGACAGCTTGGCGATTCCTTGCTTCGAGGTCACGTTGATTCCTTCATTAATAAACGACATCTGCGAAATTTATGTTCTCTATGACGCGTCATAGAGAATCATATATGAATGCGTCATAGAGATGTCATTTATTAATGAAGGAATCGACGTGATTTCGAAGCAAGGAATCGCCAAGTTGCCATAGTGAATTGAGGCCTTGATCCTAAATTCCCGTCCGTCTCATGGTGTAAGTATTGGTCAATTACAGTAGGTTCTATTTCTCCAATACACTTTACATCAAGTAATTATATAACACTAAGTTAAATACATATAACGCCAAGGGTACTTCTAAGAGATCCAAGACTACGATATAAGAAATGTCCGTTAGAGAAGTAGGCATAATAAGAAATCTACATATCACTGCAGTGAAACGCATAAGTCTCATAACACCAGAAATGACGTTTGTAAAGCTAAACTCTCACTTCCGTAAAAAGGTGACAATTTATATAAGCGATATCACTTACAAGTGCGTTCGTTTTAGTTTGGCCAAGTTGTGCACTCAATATTTATACACTGCTACTAATAATATTGGAATAGATCGAACGCGTGGCGTATTAAATTTGATTTGTATAAGGGTCGACGTTAATACAAGTAGTCTAACGGTCTTGTATCGGATACATTTCGGAGAGTGTGCGGCGGAATTGCACCAACTAATTCCTCCATCCCCGTTTCATCATCGGACTACAAGACGTACGGCAACACGCCACCGTTTATGGTGGACATTCCTCCTGCGCGCACTAAGCGCTTCGCTTCCACTTTTATTATGCGTACTGCTAACGAGTGGAACTCCCTGCCAGAGTCAGTCTTTCCCGATAGCTACAATCGAGGAATCTTCAGGTCACGAGTGAACAGGTACTATCTTGTTAAGCGTGCTAGATGGTCGGCCACCGCTTACCATCAGGTGACATAGTGGTCAAACGCAAGCAAATTCCCAATAAAAAAAAACAAGGTTTTATAGAAATTTACATCGGTAGCGGTTATAATAAAAGGTGATCTAGCCTATTTTATAAGTAATATTCAGGGAATTAACTGACCTTGTAGAATTTGCACTTTAGATTTAAGATAGGCGAAGATGTCCTAAAACAGGCTGAAGAAGCGATCTTTAACCGGTTTTAATGCCAAGACTAAAGGTCTGAATTTTTCTTAACTCCTTCAAAGAAAATCAGGATCGCAGAGAATCATGGGAAAGTAGTCTTTTGTCTATCCTGAATTTGCATGTGCAGCCTACGCACACAAACTGAAAAGCTATTGTTAAAAAATAATTTTGCACTGACAATTGAATATAAAAAAGGCAATTAAAACCACAAACAGCACAATATTTTATAGAATTTTTCTAATCGCTTACGCCTACCGCTCTGTTATCAACATTGAACCAAGCGTTCTCTTACAGCACAGGTAATCTTGTCAAAGTAATGACGAAGTCGTCGAAACGCGAAAGATCACACTGATTAGCTAAATGCGAAAATGTTACCCAACACTGAGTACTTGGCCAATGACAACATCTTACCATTTATCACTGAGAAGTATCGTTTCCTTGTTACTCAAGAAACTCAACCGGCTATTGGAGAAGCCTCAAAAAATGGAATACCACGTGGTGATGACAGGTGTCGTTATAACGGAGTGCTGAGTGCGAAAAAACGAGAAGATGGCACACCACCTGCCAGATGGGTCAACGACATCGAGCGGCCAGGAAGGGCACCTGGACGTCGGCCAGTAAAAAGAGGAAAGACAGAGAAAGCTTATACGCGATAAAAAGTTAATCATTCAATCCTTTAAAAATGTGCATCGCAAAAATGTTTGTGGTTCTAAGTGGTCTCTCTCTCTCTACCTCAGGGGTCATTTGTGTATGTTGGGCACAAGAATAATGTGTCTTCACCTTAATAGAACAAAAAGAAAAGTGTTGATGGACATATTCTTAATTTTACTCTACTTAGCAGTTTAAGTCAAATTTAAATAACTTATTAGTCTTATTAGGATAGATTGTAATTTTAATGGCGGGTCTTTATTTGAGACAAGTCATTACATAAAAACATGAATCATCATCATCATCAGCCTGTAGTCGTCCACTGCTGGACTTAGGCCTCTCTCAACGAACGCCACTGAGCCCGGTCTTCGGCTCTTCTCATCCAGTTTCTTCCGGTCGCCTTTCACAGGTCGTCGCTCCACCTGGCTGGTGGGCGTCCTACACTACGCTAAAAAAATGAATGTTGGGCAGTATTTTTAAATAGTACAGATTGTATTATATCAATAACTAGCGACCCACCCCGGCTTTGCACGGTTATTATACATATAAACCTTTCTCTTCAATCACTCTATCTATTAAAAAAAATCGCATCAAAATCCGTTGCGTAGTTTTAAAGATTTAAGCATACATAGGGATATAGGGACAGAGAAAGCGACTTTGTTTTAGGCTATGTAGTGATTTCTAATTCAATCAATATTTTTTCAATAATTTATCATATTTTATTAATGGTACAGATTGTATTATATCAATAATGTCTAATTCACTATCAAACGCACGAACTTTTCGATCCTTCACTGAATCGCATGACTATTAGGATCACTAAACTAAGTCCTCTAGGCACCGCATCACCTCATACCGTAAGCGTAACAAAAACACCGAGCGGTCATCGGCTTCCACCAGTACCAATATAGTATTTTTTATGTCAAATAAAACGATCCAAATTCGGCTACCACAACAGAAACATTATTACGTGAGTCACGTTTAAAAGATATACTTTTAATGTATCTTTCTGCGTCATACAGTTTAGGATTTCTTTTAGGATTCGAGATTTGTTTTCCTCAAACAGCAATTTGGAAAATTGTAATTTAAATTTAAATGTTTGGCATGAAAATAAGTGGTCTGGTACTTTGAGTGTTTGTTGAAGAACGACCCGGGTGTACCTTTTCACCCACAGCGTCACTCAAAAGTGACATCATTGCATTGTTTTCCCTGCCATTGTTAAAATTAACAGCGGTACATAAGTGGCTCAAATACCAGAGTGTATGCTATGCACTATGCACTTTGCCTCGGCTCCTTACACCATTGAATTTAATAAATAGTTTTAGATGCGAACAATGTCCTAACTTTTATTTCAAAATATTATCCTTAGAAGCATTAGTATACTAAGCTGAATTTTAAAATAATAATCCAGGCATAATCAATACTCAATTTATATACCTACATAATACTTATTAGTATGTAAATTCTATGACTTGCGTCAGACATAACACTACAAAACGACCATACTTATTTAATTCCATTCCAAACAAATTGACGACTATAATGACATTATTTTAATGTTCGTCTGGTTAAATGAGACCATTTCACAAGTCAATTGTCCAATGAAACATAATATTAATAAGGAAAAAGCGACCATACTAGACATAACTCAGCACTAAAATATGTAATAGCAATTTATTACGCAAAAGTGATAGTATCTTCATACACTAGTAACTCGTAATACTTGCAATTTTTTTACATAATTTTAATCATTATATTATCAGATCAAAACGTAAAATAATCTCAATCTGATAACTTGTATTTCAGCATTTTAATAATCTTTTAGGGAAAGTCTGTGGTAAAGAGAGCAACATCCTAAGTACACTTTTTAATTTTAGTGTTACCATTTTAGCATAATTTGTCCAAAACTAGGGGAAATCCAATTTCGATCATAACAGGGAAATTATTTTATTGGCGATTGATCAAGACAAAAAGCGCAACAAATCATTGATCACTATTTGAAATAAATCGACAATTAAAAAAATTACGCGTACTTTACGCTCGTCGCTTTATATCTTTAGGTAGAGGCACAGAATACTAAGGGACAGAAGCATCACTCCGCAAAGAAATTTAAACAAATAGCGAGTCTTGCTATGACGCAATAAAATTCAATTCAGCTCGCGTAGCGCTGCAAACCTACCAGTCATATTAACCTACAGAGCGCCTCTCTTTCTATCGCATAGCTCTTATCTCTTCTGACGCAGCACGTGTAACGACGCGCGACCCGCCGTCGGTGTCCAGCTATGTACTTGTAGCTTCGTACCTACGTAGAGGTAGGTACAATTAAAAAATGGACAAAGCAATGGAAAGAGGGTCATGGAATGAGGAAAGGAAAGCCTTTGCTGAGCACTGGGACGAAACAGGATCATAAAAAATAAAAATACTCGTCACGAGTAATTTAGTCGTACTTTTCATCCACAACGCTACGAACACTGACTGTCAACTTGTTAAAAGAGTGACACATATTGATGACACCAACCAATCAAGTTGTTTAATCGCCTGAGGACGCCTTAACAGTCGGCGACAAGTTTACTTGCATCGTGTTTGTTGATGACCCGATATGTTTGGACAGTTTTAGCGACTATTTATTAACGCCAAACCAAAATGATTGCCTAATTTATTTTTGAATTTACCCCTATTGCCCTTTTATATTTATTTCACTTGTGTATACAACTAGCTGTGCTCCGCGGTTTTGCCCGCGCAATAAAGCATTTTGTTTTCCCGCCCTAATTTCCCAAGTTTCGGGGTAACTTATCCAATTTTGGCACTGCAATTGTTATGGGCAGGCGTGGCGCTTATTATCAAGCGAACGACTTACTCGTCTAATTACTCAGATCCATAAAAAAATAACATCAACCATATTAAATGTTCTGTGACGCCATACTTATCAGTTATCATTTAAAACATATATCCCACGTCCGTGGCCTATAAGAAACATTCTGGATAACAACTCATTTAGTGAACTCTGTTACAAAACGTGAGTTTCATATCTCCTTTCAGCTTTACCGTGCCGTCGAAACAAAGTAAAAAACTAGTACATGTTCGTAGCCAATCTCATAATAAACTGAGGAACCGGATCGTCTAATCAGACTAATTGCTAAAGCGGACGACCTAAATCACTTACCGATTTGCATTTCTCAACGATTTAGGTAAAAACCGGTGTCAGTAGCTGTGCTTCGAAAAGTGAAGTGTATCCTTATGGAGCGTTTAGAAATGCCGTTATGCATGCTGTCTGCTTCCTCTCGCATCACAGACTACCTAAGTTTCAATTCGAAGAATTGAAATTTTTCTTTTGAAACAAAGCAAAGTTTTTAGTTACGCGTTAAGTTCTTCTGATAACGACCGCCGTCAATAAAAGGGTTCGCCGCTTTACGAGAACTTGTCAGTGTCGTTATTTATATTACATATCATTGGCTTTGCAGTACTCGGTAAACAACTTCAAAACTTACTCCAATCTTGTTAGCGGTGGCCGGAGGAGTGCCGTGAGAGCTAAGAGTATCAGTAAAGTAGTTATTTTTTTCATTCACTTCTTCGATAGAGACAGTCGATGCATCCGCTGTTTGTTTTATAGGGGCTATGCACTCTTGGACTGATCTGGGCCCCAATTCACTATGACAACTTGGCGATTCCTTGCCTCGAAATCACATCGATTCCTTCATTAATAAACGACATCTCTATAACGCATTCATATATTCAAATATATGACCACAAATTTCGCAGATGTCGTTTATTAATGAAGGAATCGACGTAACCTCGAAGCAAGGAATCGCCAAGTTATCATAGTGAATTAGGGCCCTGGTGATACAATACAGCACAGATTCAATTCAAATTCAAATAGTTTATTTCCAAAAAACAGATATTCAATAGGTGATACAATTTTGACGCTAGCGATCTTAACTAAGCTGGGCTTGTAGCGTATTACATTAATTGCAAGAGCAATGTAAGTAATTATTATTATATATATACTGACTAAAATTAGGTTTAGTTGATATACACAGCATGTAGGTACTTTAATATATAAATAATGTATTGTAGATGGAGTGGCCTGAGATCGCTGTGATCCTGCTATACAGGCTCTTATGAGACCTAGTGCAGGGAACAGGGATTCACAAAAGGGTACTGTAACACCTGATAATATATGCACCTAACCACTAATGTACCTATTTAAAAAGTACTTGAACTGTAGATGTTGTATAAATAAAGAATTTTTGAATTTTGAATTAATTGCGCAGAATCTACAGTAAGACTTAACTTGTGTCGTAAGTATCTGCTAACTCTTCCATTGCACAGTTCAACGAGATTTACTCGTATAATACGCTCGCATCTCACTTTTTAAAGCCCTTCCAGTAAATGCCAGAACCCTAGCCCTATCCATGACTAGCCAGCCCGACAAAAGGTCAACAATAACATTATATTATCATCGTATTGAATGCGCTGACCTATATTATACAACTGCTATTCTTTCATTGAACTATTATCATTGTCACTATTGTTTCGGCTGACTATTGAATGTATGAGCGATATAGGTATTGGACCCTATTGGTGATTCGCAGTATTGGCACATAAAAATAATACGCAAGGTTTAAGAACTGGCGAAAGAGCTAACGAGTAACGTTGTGAGGCTTCAGACCTGTCAATCATTGTACCTGTACCATCGAAAAATTGAGTATCGGTACAGAATACTAAGGGACAGAAGCATCACTTCGCAAAGAAATTTAAACAAATAGCGACTCTTGCTATGACGCAATAAAATTCAATTTAGCTCGCTTAGCTCTGCATACCTACCAGTTTATACAGTGTATATTAACCTACAGAGCGCCTCTCTTTCTATCGCATAGCTCTTATCTCTTCTGACGCGGCACGTGTAACGGCGCGCGACCCGCCGTCGGTGTCCGGCTATGTACTTGTAGCTTCGTACCTACAGTACGGAGTGATGGACACTGTCGCTAGTGACATTATTGATGTCACTGCGATTCCTAGTTCTGGCTGGCACTGCAACTGTCGTGAGCTTAACACTTGCCATTTGGCGTAGAATCTCGACTCGTTATATCTTTTCAAATCAATAAAGACTGTTTAGTTGTAACTATCATCCAAGCTGGTCAATGTGCGTGAGATCATCTCTTATCTTTATCATTCCACTTGAAGATTGTACGATTTCGTAATTGTACCGGTAATTACCCTGTGGACTAGTTTACGTGTCTGTACATTTAATACTAGAAAACCGTAGAGCATTCCAATGTTGGGAGGTTTGGAGAACCTTTTTACCCCAACGGTTATCGGTTCTACGAGCTATATGGCCGGGCCATTGCCACTTCAACTTGCTAATTTTGGGAGCTATGTCGGTTACCTTTGTTCTTTTGCTGATTTCCACATTCCGGATCTTATCTCGCAAAGAAATCCCAAGCATAGCTCTCTCCATAGCTCTTTGAGTGACTTTGAGCTTATGAATCAGGTTCTTTATACAAAAAGGCAATAATCAGCAATCTTATGCTCATATTGAAGAACTCGCACTCGTTCACTCTCTTGAAATTGTTTTTTTTTAAACTCCTAGACGGGAACAGATTCCAGATCCTAGACACATTAAGAAGGATGCTGCAAAGCGATGTCACCAAAAAATTTAAATCAGATGATGGAACGGGAACAAACAAATCAATTTGTTTAAGAGAAAAGTTATTCTAGTTTTCCATTCACCCCAAAACAAATTCAAATTAATTTATTGCAAATATGGTTACCCATATTTGCATACATGATGTTACATAATTATAAGATCAACCATATTTTACCAGGACGCATCCAAATATTATAAAAGTGACATCAAACACACACATACATCAAACAAAACTTGGACATGATACCAGTAGTACTATTTGTTATATCAATCGAAGCATTTATAAACTAGACCATACGGTACATTATAGCGCATAGCGGTGTAATTATAATTACCTACACTCGTTAAGTGGAATGAATGATGATAAGTAACATGAAAATCTCACGCACATACGTAGTGTAGTGGGGCTAACGATATCTTAAACGTTATAATTACAACTGTTGTGAATTATTCAGTGCATGATTCTCGTAAGAATGTTATACTGTATAAAATTTAGTTTGATTTTTCCAATTGATTTAGCTTCTTAAAACGCCCGGCTAACCCCGGTAAATTTGTACCACTGTACTGTTTTATTTATGGAGTTGAGTGATGAGACGAGCACTTCGTTCGCCTGATGTTAAGCGCCACGCCGGCCCATAGCAATTGCAGTGCCACCCAGAACTTTTAGTACCATAAAAAGCACTGCGTAGCATTGCATTGCGCTCTTCACCCCGAGACATCAGATATAAAGTCTCGTATGCCCAGTAATTTCACTGGCTACAATGCTCTTCAAACCGGAATACAGTAATGCTTGCGCACTACTGATTACCAGACAAGAACTTCAATTCTAACTGAACAATCTTAAAAAAAAATTAAAGAAATTTTCTCCTATTATGAAGTGTTGGAGAATTTGGTGATATTATGATGACATGTTATAATTTTTAACTAACCAATCTAATAAAACATTATATTATTTTTATTATCTAGGAATCTTCAAGTCTCGAGTGAACAGGTACTATCTTGGTAAGCGTGCTAGATCGTCGACCGCATCGTCGCTTACCATCAGGTGACATAGTGGTCAAACGCAAGCCAATTAGCAATAAAAAAAAAATGTTATTTGGGGGACAGTAAACGCTGCGCTGAGCCACTGACATACTGCATGGGGTATAGAGCATTTCCTGCCAGAATCTACCAAACCCAAGCCAAACCAACTTCTATATGTAACGAAATGCGGCTTTATGTTGCTGTCTAATTGCTGCAGTGGCATAAATGCCATGACATCACAAATCACAAAGACATTCTCTTCTCAACAGCTTTTTCTAGACCAGAAACAGAACAGAATTTAACTAAATTACGTCAACTTAACTTAATAGTGTTTGAGTGTGTCTAAACTCAACCGGAGGGAATTAATTACAATCGTTAGCATTGAACTGGGTCAATAGGATGATGTCAGATAATTATCTTTCTCAATGATATTAAAACGATCAATTTTGAAACAAATTGTGATTGACCGTATCAAAAGCAGATTCAAATTCTAAAGTTCTTTATTCAATAAAATTTCTGACTGATTCATTTAGCATTTTCACCAACGTCTGATGCAGCGAAAGACCTGTTCAAAATTGTGGGTAATAAATAGATATATGGTCTACATGTGGCTGTTTATGAAGACTTACAAACATACATAAATGCCTGGAATGGCCCTACGTAATGTGGCGCTATTTTCATCTTTTCTCAGGTATATCCGTAATTAATGTAACCTTTTTATTATAGTATTAGCATATATGATGGGGCTGACATGTACTAATTAATGTACAAACCCTCCCACAAATAACATAGATAAAAAATAGCATTTTATTTTTAACAGAGAAATAGAAGGACTGGTGGCTGAGCCGAACATAATCGGCGAGATAAAAGCGCACAAACTCCGTTGGCTCGGCCACCTTGAAGAATGGGGTAAGACCGAGCTGTTAAGCGAGCATATGCGTTCGTCGACCAGTCGGCCGTCCTAGGTATCGCTGGAAGGATGAGGTCGAAAGGGACTTGTGCGAACTCTACGTCAAGGAATGGTAGGAGGTGGCGCAAGACAGATCCAAGTAGAGACTTATTATCGGGGCCAAGACTCACTTTGGGTCGCTTGCGCCATCTTAGTAAGTAAGTATTTTACTTTTAATTTAATTAAATGTATAAATGATGATCGGTAAAAAACTACGTAGTCGAACCGTAACTGTACACAGTAAACCAGATGATAAATAGAACGGCCGTGACTTGGCAAAGCTGGGGAGTATTGTCGGATTTAACGAGGCACTCATCATTTACAGGAAGTGTCGGTGAATTTGGTAGGTAGTTCCTGCCTGAATCAACTATTCTAATGGTCTAGCGCGTTGTATTTTGGCAAGTTGTCAAAATCAATCGTCTGCGTCTGGCTAGACCAGTTCATATAACAAGTAATAAACCAAGTTGGCAGAGACTGCGCGTCCTATTCCCACAACAGAACAAAACAACAGATCAAGTGTTTTTTTTGTTCACTTATGAGTTATATCTGCAAAGTAGCCAACTGATACATAAAAAACATAACATTGTATAAACCTAAAAAATAGTAACAAAATCTCTAAAAGCCCTCAGTTTCTTGCCGTATCTTCTAAATAGTTCTATTTCCGATACGGTAGTAGAGTCATTGTGATAATTTGACGTTCATAAGTGCGTCTGTGATGCCAAAATGATTAAAGAGAATTCGATTTGATAATATGGGAATGAAACCATGGCCCTCGTAGAATTTTGACGCGGTTTTCACCATAATTTAGATAATTCCCTGAGCGAGGTTTAGGTGTATAATACATTTCATCTTTAACACACCAGCATGTAATCCACACAGTCAAAATGGACCCTAAAATTATTTCCGTCGTAATTAAGTCACTCAGATTTTTTCGTACTTCACTTGTTTACATTCTATCAACAATAGTATTTGCTTCTATGTTAAAGAAATTCATTTAATCGAGCATATCGTTTCAATAATCACGATGAGTAGCCAAGTAGCGTTTACAGCTAAACACCGCTAGTGCATGATTAATTTGTTAAAAACGCGTTGCTATTACCAGTTTTTGTATAATCAGTGGATAGGGAGTTTATATAAATGTATACTCGTTTTTTAACGGTTCATTTTAACCGTTGTCAATTATTTGCATGACTAGATTGTTAGCAGGCAATTCGAACTAAAGTTTTTTTGTCTACATTTTTTACGATAGCTATAAGATATAAAACCTCGATAAACCTATCGAGACTCGAGCCTTTCTCCAATACGCTGCGCTATTAATAAATACATAAAAAATGCATGGGACTAGGTATTTGACGAATACTACAATCTGTGGCAACCGTGACGTCACTGATTATGAGCAACTGTCTTAAACATTTATTAGCGTAGCTAGACACTTAGCATAAATTATTTTTCTATATATAAAAACACAGAGTAAACCTATTGGGCAGGCTAACATTTTACATAATTATAACGGAACTTAAGAGGGAAAGGATTGACAGCAATCTGTCGTACAAAAAAATTGTGATTACCGAGTCTAGTTATAGCAGGCCTAGCGCACTCCGCACTGTAGGTACGAAGCTACAAGTACATAGCCGGACACCGGCGGCGGGTCGCGCGTCGTTACACGTGCCGCGTCAGAAGAGATAAGAGCTATGCGATAGAAAGAGAGGCGCTCTGTAGGTTAATATGACTGGTAGGTATGCAGCGCTATGCGAGCTGAATTGAATTTTATTGCGTCATAGCAAGAGTAGCTATTTGTTTAAATTTCTTTGCGGAGTGATGCTTCTGTCCCTTAGTATTCTGTGGTTATAGGCGGATTGGAGATTGATCGAACGATATGCATCAATCCAAGATTGATTCAAATCTTAGACGCTGAAGTACGTAGAAATAGAATCCGCTCCCTGCTTAGTCAATTACCAAACCATGGGAGCTTCTCACACCTATTATAATCCTGTCTATTTTAAGTTGACATAGCATGTCACCCATCAGCGTACCTATTTAAGACCGTGTATATCTAAGAGCTTGTACAAAAACGTAAGTACCGTCAAATGCTGTCATCGTGCTAAACAAATGAGCCATTTAGTTCAATATAAAAGTAATACAATTGTCTTCCTATATAATGGTTCTATTTGAAACGTAATATGTGTGCAGCGTAGAACCTTGTCATAGTAAGCCAAGAAGTCGTTCACATACAATACGAGTATACCGCAAAAACTGTCCCGATACATTATGAGGGTATAAAACCAACACTAGTAATTCGCAAGCGAAAATATCTTTTAAAACACACTCATATAGTTCAGTTTCGTTTAATCTTTATTTTAAAGCTACACAAGCATAGTAACTTACAATAATAACCTGTAATCTAATAAACGTAAAATTCAATTTCAATTTTCAAACATGTGCATGGTTGTAATATGAACACTAGCATGTGTCAAGCGAATTTCAACTCTTTACATTCTATAAGTATAGTTTAAATTCGTTTCTTTATCTTTTCGCATGTTTATTTTTTAAGCATGCAACGTGCAATGCAACACGCAAGAACGCGCGGAAGTCCGGCCGTCACGCATCGCGGCGTGATGACCGTCATGGGGTAATTTTACTAGTGCATGTGGCAACTCGGAATGCGTTCGAAATTCAATTCAACTTTTTATATAGATTGGCAAATGACGGGATTAGAGGATTATAGTTTTTTTTAATACTTTACTCTGGTGTACGTTTTTATATGCCAGTTAAATACAATTATAACATTGACACAACATTTAAAACCGGTGTCTAATCGGTTAAATCGGCAGTAGTCGCTAGCCCGCTTTCGACCAGACTTGCTGTTTGCTTATTTGTCACTGGTTTGACGACGCGACGTTGCAGTTAATGCAGTTTATGCGTTTAAACTTAATTAAACTCAAAAGAATAAGTACACCGTGCAGCTAACTCTGGCAACCAGATCACAGATTAAAAAATGTTTGAATGCTCTAAAATGGTGAAAGAAAACATCGTAATTAAACCAGCTTACGCGCATTGGAGTGGTAGGCTCTGGCCGTGGTTGTAATACCACCCACCGAACAAAGCCATGCCGCCAAGCGACCTAGTCGTGTTTCGGGATGATGTTCGGTGAACTATCGGGGAGACGGGTCTGAGCAGCCGCTCAACTGCCGTCTCTCTCTAGATCTATGTGCTCCATCTTAGGCCACATCATCGCTTCATATCAGGCGAGATAGTGGCCAAACATGGATCTATTAAGCGTAAAAAAAAAATCTTAAAAAATATTTTGTAAAAATGATAAGACCAATTAAAAGTTTCGAATGGAATGAGAGGTAGGTACTTTTTTATAACGTCCCTTCAGTCTTCATACGACGTCACAGCCCTACAGAATTGCCCTCAGCCCTACAGATGATCGGACAGGGTCAGATCAAGAATTTCTCATGATAAATCTTTGATCTACGACGGGTCGGCTCGGGCGAACGAGGTCAACCTTGACAGAACAACTAAATCATATTGTCTGTAGTCAGTATCGATCTAATATCCCAGGTCTAGTACCCAATACCAGGCCTAGCGCACTGCACTGTAGGTACGAAGCTACAAGTACATAGCCGGACACCGACGGCGGGTCGCGCGTCGTTACACGTGCCGCGTTAGAAGAGATAAGAGCTATGCGATAGAAAGAGAGGCGTTCTGTAGGTTAATATGACTGGTAGGTATGCAACGCTACGCGAGCTGAATTGAATTTTATTGCGTCACAGCAAGAGTCGCTATTTGTTCAAATTTATTTGCGGAGTGATGCTTCTGCCCCTTAGTATTCTGTGCCAATACGCAATGTCGTATGTAAAAGAGAGAGCCCATTCGATTCTACTACTAAAAAGGACACCGCAAACAGTAAATAAATAAAAAAGAGCGTGTGTGGCTTAGTGGGAACATGTGTGACTTTCGATCCGACGCACCCAAGTTCTAATCCCGCTGGCCCCGCACCACTGACTTTCTAAGTTATGTGCGGATTTAACTAAAAACGGTGAAGGAAAACATTGTGAGGTAACTAACAGGCATGTCCAAGAATTAATCACAAAAATACAAGGACTTGTGACATCCACCATCCCGCACTGAGCCAGCGTGGTGGATGCCCATACTCTCTCTATGAGAGAAGGCCCGTGTCTCAGCAGTGGGAACGTGAGGGCTGATGATGAAACAGTAAATAAACAGTAGGTACGAAGTGAGTAGGTACTGTGACTCATTTGATAGTTAACGTTTTTAACAGTAGCTGTCGCAACTCACAAATTATTTTAGTTCCTGATTCATTGTCATTATTTTCTGTCGGAATGATTCACAATTCACATGGTCCTATGCTGCCGGGTGCTCCAATTGCACAATGGTTTTACATAACTGTAGTCCAAACCAGACGTTACATACACAATTTATTTTATACTAGCTGACCCGGCGAACTTCGCACCGCCGCTATTTTAATTTCTGTCCTTTTTTATAATTTTCTTTTATACAAACTTTCTGCTGACCATAACGAGCACATAAAAGAAAGATTTATCCAATTTGGTGCAGTCGTTTGGAAGTTATGCACGTACAAACATTTCAGTAATTCATTTTTATTTATGGGCGATTCTCTGTAAACTCGTAAATAGCTGTCCGAACCGATTTTTGTTTTAAATAATACAATTTAATAAAATAACTATCACTCTATAATTAAATAAAAGACTCAAACTTTACAGTGCAGTTGTATTTAGAACGATAACAATTTTAACTATTTTACTAGAAATTATTAAAGCCTTAAAAATACAGTCCCCTGGCTGTCCCATTATCAGAATTCCCACTTAGAGGTAATATTTAAAAATAAGTAATTAAGACTGTATCAATTTGGCTATTAATATCTAATAATAGAATAGTTAAATTATATTTTTTTCATAAAACATAGTCTAGTTACGTATATTTTCAATTTGAAAATGCCATGTTATTGTTGTCCGGAGATTTTTCAAACAGTCCTCTGCCAAAAATTAAAAAATACAATAGAAAAAATCTGTTATGTTTACAAACGTAATTTGGCGTGAAATGTAACGCATACATTATGAAGTTGGTAACATTGTCAAAAACGGCGGCGGAACGCTATTTTACTTAGTGTCCGAGCGTCATCTGTGGGGGTGAATGCGTCGTGGTCGCTCCGACAAACAGTCCTCTGGTAAGTGATTATATTGATATTAATTAATGTTATTGTATGTATATATAATATATTATTTCTTTGATTTATGTCCAAATCTATTGGTTGCTTCGCGACCAAGTATTTTTCAATAGTTTAGCAAATATTATGCAAATAGTCCAAAATACACAGTCCCCTGGCTACAGTCCCCTGGTTGATAATACGACAGTGGGCTGTAGATTTCATTTATTGGTCAATATTTACAAGTTTTATTGATGTAAATTCGTCACACGTTTAAGTTTTATTAATGTAGGAATTATAAGAGCTTTAAAAATATATGATTCGCGTTATTTATCTTACTGAACGTTAATTACGTTACAGGTTGTTCGCATACATTTAAGATGCCTGCTAAAAAAAAGTTATCCCGAGAGGCATTATTAGAAAAAAAGAGAAGCAGAGCGGATAAGATACTAACGTAGAAAAAAATATCCTCAAATGTGTGAAGAGATGAAAGAAAAGGAGAGGTTAAAATACCAGAAAAGGAAAGAAAAAGGTTTGAGGAAATTAGTGAAAGATATGACACCACGGGAACAGGGAACAGGGCTGCCTAAAAGAAGTGGAAAGAACACTGAACTGTATACCGAGCTTAATGAATGAGACTGAAAAGCGTTACTAATACGTTTATGCGTGAAAATACGCCATTATCAAATCCTGAAAAAGATACTCCCCCTTCAAGACAGCTAACTCCATTTTCAATTCAGCTTTCTACAGCTCCAAGCCCAAGCCCAGCAAACTTATACTGTATACAGTATAAGTTCACAGCAAAGAAAAAGACAATCCAAAAGGCAAAGACAAAACTATAACAAAGAAGAAAATAAAAAGATCGCAGATTTAAAAAGAAAACTTGACATAATACAGAAAAAGGTTGGCAAGGCTTTGAAACTAGAAACAAAAAAAGTTGAGGACACACCTAACACAATATTATTTAAAATGTTAGTCGAGCCTGTTTAGAGAAAAGAAGTGGTCAATAAAGCGTTATTTGGTGACGTCCTTGTAATGTTAATAAATGTACGTGGAACTACACAGAAAATAAAGTATAGGTAAAGGCGCACTAGACGGCGTCGAATCAACGTGCAAACGATTTTGTTGTTAGTTCTGGGGGTGACCAGTTCGTCAAATCAATAAAAAAAGTTATGGATGGTCTCCTAGGAACGTCCTTACTGTCCCGTCTCAAAAATCCACCCTGTTTGTGATAAACAAAAAGTATTTAATTTGTAAGAGAAGTTATGCCTTTTGCTTTGTTTTTTTTAAAGAAACTTTTGTAATATTATTGTTGTATGTTGATGCATAAATATGTCATAAAAATAATAAATGATTGATACTAATAATATGACTTACTTCTATATAAAACAGTCCCCTGTTGCACCTAACAGTCCCCTGTCATGATTTATCAGAAAAATACAAATAACTTTAAAAAATCCAATAAATTCAATTGGCCCTCTTATGCAATAACAGTAATAGTTACTTTCCTAAGCAATAGTATTATATTTCTGCGAAAATGCTAAAATAATATACCAGGACAGCGTTTGTATGGGCCATTGCGAGCTTACAGAGAATCGCCCTTATATAGATTCGTTGACACTATGTGACTAAACCCCTTTCCAAGCAATAAAGATATTAATAGGAACTTCAAGAATCCTAATTTCAATTTAATTGTGGTTTCTTTTCTTGTGGTAAATAGTTCTTTTACCAGAGCATGTCTCGGCGAGTCACTTATTCTGCCGTCAAATAGGTGTTCTCGGATAGCTATACTCTGGGAGCTTCAAGGCTAGAGTGAACAGGTTTCTCCTGTGCGAGAGTGCTCCATTTTCACCACGTCGTCACGTAACAACAGATGAGATGGCGGTCAAACTCAAGCCAATATATAAAATAATGTTTTTATTATGTGCAAGAGTGGTGTTATGACCTTTTTTGATGACGAACGACCTGCTTCACAGAGGTAGAGCAGGCCGGCTAACTATTTGGCTTTGACATAATATATGGACGAAATATATTGAGAAAAAAGACTGCGGAGAATGGCTGAAGACGGTGGAGCTGACCAGGACCTGAACTGACGACGGAGGCATGCCTCTTCTCTTTTTCAAGTAGCAAATAGCAAATTATCGTAAGGCGCGTCACAGTCGCCTATGAGCCTCAGCATCATCAGAAGAATTACTCATGTGTTGCCGAGGCCGACGCTGTAAGACCCTTCTATCTAACTCTCTTCCTAAAGTACTCCATTCCGTAGCTGTGTCGTGCATACACACATGTATACAGTAACGATTTGTCTCAGAGCTGATTGTCTCAGGGTGACAAGCGCAGTACAGTGCCGCGCAGAAATTTGCAAAACAAAGTTCTGGGTGGTGCTGCATCTGTTATGGGCAGTCGTTTTGCTAACCATCAGATAAACGACCTGTTTGTCTCGTAATGCAATTATATTTAAAAAACCGGCCAAGTGACTCGCGCACGAAGAGTTCCGTACCATTATCTATAAAAAAGGCAAAAAATCATGTCTGTTGTATGGGAGCCCCCTTAAATATTTATTTTATTCTATGTTTTAGGTTTTGTTGTTATAGCTGTAACAGAAATACATCATCTGTGAAAATTTCAACTGTCTAACTATGACGGTTCATGAGATACATCTCATGAACCGTCTGTCCTGTGTGTCTGTCTTGTCTGACAGACGGACAGACAGACGGACGGACGGACGGACAGCGGAGTCTTAGTAATAGGGTCCCGTTTTACGCTTTGGGTACGGAACTCTAAAAACTGTTTGAATGTCTCTCTGTCGCCAACAACTGGGCATTTGAGATTATAAAGCACTAGGAACCGCCTGCGACTTCGTTTGTATAATAATAAAATGTAGTCTATATTACTCGGAATAGTGAGCACCTTTCTATTACAGAAGGAATGTTAAACGATCGATAGAGATTACCCCCTACAAACATACAATACAAACAATTTTACTTTAATATTAGTATATAATCATTTTTTATGTAACTGAATGACGAGACGAGCTGGTCGTTTGCCTGATGGTAAGCAATACGCCAGCCCATAACAATAACAGCATCACCCAGAACTTTGTTTTGCAAATTCCTGAGCGGCACTGTACTGCACTTGTCACCCTGAGACAATTAGCTGTTGAGTATCATAATGCCCAGTAATTTCTCTGGCTACAATGCCCTTCAAACCGGAACACAGTAATGCTCGCGCACTACTGCTTGGCGGCTGAATAACTAGCAAAGCGGTGGTACCCACCCAGACTGCCTCTCGCATGCGAGAAACCTACCTCCAGTAAATGAGCTCCATATAAGAGCAAACTGCCGAGCAGAAATATTAGCTTTATAAATGCCGGCAGCTTTTTTTAACAGTTCACATATCGCACGATCTATGCTACCGGGTGATCTAATTATGCAATGGTCGTACATAACCGAAATCAGCTTGCATAAGCCGTTTGTTGACCGACTACACCAGTCTGATGAGACATCTTTTGCAGTTCGGTTGGAGAGCGCAGCGGTGTTGCCAGTTGGAAAAAATATGCCCAGTTTTGGGGAGATCAATGTGGGGGCAGAAAGAAGTGGAGGCAAGCCGTGCAATTGCAGAGGAACAATTTCGGCTCGGTATAATTTATTTATTTAATCTTTATTTCAGGCAATATTCAAATAAGTTACAGATGTTATAAAATATACTTATTCTACGGCCCATATAAATATTATATATTACCTTAGAAATAACATACATACATACAGATTTTAATAGATTTTATATTCATTTCAGCCTCTGTGGTGTAGTGGTTGAGCGGGTTGGCTAAAATCTCATACAGCACTGAGGTTGCGGGTGATTCCCGAACGGGACAAATTTATATGCCAAAAAAACCCCTGCAAACATTTGTTTCGTGTCAGTCTTATGGCACTATTGTCTTCGTAGTTCCTGGTTCCCTAGATACAGGGAATCCTCGTCAGGGCCCAGAATCTATGTACGTGACCGTTGATCGAAAAAAAAATATTACGAGGCGAGGTTAACCGGCAAGCATTTGACCGCAGTCTCGATGGAAAGTGATGAAGCGACTGACGATGGATCTAGACGGAAAATAAATCTCTACTGTAGTTAGTTAAATAAATAGAAACTTTACTAGCGGTAAACGTATAAATACGTACGTATAGACAAACTTCCAGGGAGAAAAATTAATCGACGAATGTACCTGAAAATAAACAAAATAGGTAAATAAATTATTAACAAGTAAACTATGCTAAGCCTGTTTTGCGAAGCCTGGTGCCTGAGGTAGGCATATAATGCAGGCATTATATGCCTACCTCAGGCACCAGGCTTATCCTGATACAGGTATCACAGGTCACCAGGCCCCTCTCCACGGATCTAATTAATCTAATTTTACTTACTATATTATCATATATAAAATTCTCGTGTCACAATGTTAGTTACCTTACTCGTCCGAAACGGCTTTACTGATTTTTACCAAATTTTATATGCATATTCAGTAGGTCTGAGAATCGGCTACTATCTATTTTTCATACCCCTAAGTGATAAGGGTTGTTCACCCTTAACTTTTTTTTTAAATTTATATGGCAAAACAACGTTTGCCGGGTCAGCTAGTAAAATTTATAATTTGTACATCGTTACATTGCAAAAGACAAGGACTACTTAATTTATAAGATACAAGTTTGGAGGTAGACAGAAAAAAAAATAACTAGATAAAGCTTGGTCACAGATTGTGATGATATTAAATAATTTATAATTACTCAGTTTATTGTTAACTTTGCGCGTGTCCCAGCTATGGGAACGTAATGGGCGCAGCGGTACAATTTTTTTTTATGGAACTGATTGATGAGACGTGCAAGTCGTTGTTCGCCTGATGGTAAGCGCCACGCCTGCCCATAATTACGCTCATCACCCCGAGACATCAGATATTAAGTCTCATATGCCCAGTAATTTCGCTGGCTAGTCTTCGAACCGGAACACAGTAATGCTTGTGCACTACTACAGAATAACATAATCAGACTGATATTTTTCTAATTTCGCCTACTCTGAAAATTCATCATTATCATCACCGCCTTACATCAGTCCACTGCTAGACGTAGGGATATCCCAAAGCACGCTAGACACATAGAAAACCACTTTATTGCGGCATAATCTTACAAATATTATAAATGCGAAAGTTTGTGAGGATGTAAAAACCGCTGAACCGATTTTGATGCAATTTGTTATGTAGGTTTTTTTAGGTTCTAAAAAAGGACATGGGCTACTTTTTATCCCGTGAAACCGCGGGGTGCAACTAGTATTATAATAGTTTTATTATATATTATTTATTTTGCACGCTCGCTCTAAAACGGTGAAGGAAAACATCGTGATGAAACCCGCTTACGCGTTTTGGAGTGGTAGGCTCTGGCCGTGGTTGTAATACCACCCACCGAACAAAGCCATGCCGTCAAGCGACCTAGTTGTGTTTCGGGATGATGTTCGGTGAACCATCGGGGAGACGGGTCTGAGCAGCCGCTCAACTGCCGTCTCTCTCTAGACCTATGTGCTCCATCTTAGGCCACATCATCGCTTCACATCAGGCGAGATAGTGGCCAAACATAGATCTATAAAGTGTAAATATATAGGTATATATCTTTTTACATATATAATAAATGATATATAATAGTCAAATGCAATAGTCGGTCGCATCTCTTACAGAATACCATAGACTTTATAAAGAAGAATTTTAAAGACGTTAGTGTATATAAAATGACATCTACATTTTCATTCAAAAAGTTATATTTAATCAAAATTCTTCAAATTCCCACAAAAGGGAAGGTCATCCATATAGCTCGCTGTATGCTGTATCAATTATGATAATTCTGTCCCACAACGGTAACCCTATCGGCACAATAAAATGCTCTGTAACGTCTAATAGAACTCGTTTTTTGAAACCGGCCCGGCCAGATTTCTCCTCGTGTTCTCTGATATCACACTGTTATAGCATAGACTATGATGGTTTGTACAGAAGAGCCATTCTTACCTTCTACCTATTTAAAACACCTAACCCGGTATATATTTAACCCTGTAGGAGAGCTGGTTTTGAACTGTATATTAACGTGAGGAGGGTTAGGTCAGATCAGGTGCCTGAATTGTCTGTTCCATCATGACTTCATGACTAGTTACAACAGTTTCAGTTTCACCCGAAACTTTAAATTCTAATTAATCAAAACACTGCTCTCTACTCGACACACGGATACTTTAGCTTCCATATATTGATGTATCTCTGATAAGTTCCAAGTTCAAAAGTTCTTTATTCATTTTTGGCATCACAGACGCACATATGAACGTCAACTATTACAATGACACCGTATCGGAAAACCATATATGTAATATTACACTGCCCTAGTTTAAGATCTATAAATTAACTTTTTTTTATATATTACTGATATACAATAAATAATTATTTATATTGTATACTGATTACTCAGTGTTTTTTTTTTGTACAAAATAAATAACAATACTTTTACAGGGTCAGGGAATTAGAAGAATCAGCGACAGCTAGGTTGCCTTCCTCTGACTCGTTATTTTGTTGCGAACTTCGTTCCGTTAGATGAAAGGGATAGCGCTATGCAACAGGAATAATATAAGAGCTTTTCTTTTAGCCCGCACGAACGAAAAAACAAAAGCAAATCGGAGTAGCAAAAATAGCGAAATCTAGGCAGTTTTCCTGAGTGCGCTCTGGAGTATCGCATCTATACAAAACATAATCCATTCTTCTCTACATTAGAAACGTTTAAAACGTTTAATATGCGCCAATGGCAGTGTGCCGGCTCCTTCGGATATATACTAAACTGTAAACGTTGTTGTTTTTAATTAATTTCCGAGGATAGGCGGACGCCATACCTGGAAGTGAGTAATCAAAATAATAGCTATGGTAATAGCTTTTCTTTGCTATATTGATTAATTACTATCGAGAACCGTTCAGATAGGATTTATGGACATTTTTGGCAAACCTTTTGATTGCCGTAGAAAGAAGTCGACGGAAAAGAAGACTGTCGTGGGATTTTTTTTCTACCCGCTAAAAATATGTATATTGTGACATGGATATTGATGAACATTCTGTATTCAATTGTTTTTTTATGTTTGTTACCTCAGAACTCCGTCATTCATAAATCGATTTGGAAAATTCTTTTTGCGTTGGATTCAGTATAGCTACGAAGTGATCCCACATAAACATCAATATTTGACTTTGGACTTCGAAGATACATTGAAGTCATTTTTTTTTATAAAATGTATACTTATTTTGTTTTTTTTTGCTGGGTATAGGCTTGCATTTGACCACTCTCACCTGATGATAAGCGATGATGTGGTCTAAGATGTAACACGCTTGCCTAGAAGATACCATAGTTTCTATGTAATAAGGTGAGATAGTTAACTCGTCCAGCCTAAGCTACTGAACCACGATGGATTCTTCTAAATCCAGAAGGCTCACTGATGACACAGGATATCCAATATGGCGCACAGACGTCATGCTATGAATGGAAATTAATACGACGGCGAGCGTTGGAATGGGAACCCTATGTATTTATGATTCTGCCGTAGCTGGATCTGAGTTTTCTATACGATATATTTGTTTATAATGAAGCCTGAGCCTGAGCTGTTTGTTGTAGGGACACGGCAACAGGTTTAATTCTCCATGCAGGATTAGTATTTGTGAAAATACGAACATGTTTAAAAATGTTTTTTTAAATTAATAATAGGCGACTTCGTGGAGGCCGGGGGCGACTTTGTGGCGAGTCGACGGTGCGTGGCGACACTGAGCCTACCCCTATATTCTCACTGGGGCTAAATGAGACCCCTGACTCCCAGCTTGCTTTAACAGGCCGTGGGTGGAGATGCAAGAGCTAAGAACTAAGCTCCAAGGGTTAGATAGATAGATAGAAAATACTTTATTGCACAAACAAACTTGTAAGTACATAGGCGAACTTAATACTAGTGAGCATTATCTTCCAGTTAACCTCGATGTACTGTGGAGATTTTATAAGGTAGTGCAAACAAAATATAAAGGAATGAATACAAAATAGAAGGGTTGAATTGTTAAAGGGCATAACGCCGGGAGTAGCATTTAATTGAAACTGCAGCACACCTCTCGACACCCTTTAGCCACCCACACCAACGTTGCCTCTCCCGTCGCCAATGAACGGTGGCCCTTAAAGGGGGCCCGTTAAGTGGGCGAGTCACCACCTGCCTAAATATTTTCTTATGAGGCAGAACTGGCAGAAGCCGAAGTCTCATATCATAGACCGGTTCCCATCTATTAAAAATTCACCTCAATATCCCAATCTTAAGTAATTTCCATATATCCAATAATAGTCCTAGCACTTATCGGGGGCTGTCTTTGATTGCATCTTCTTAATGATGAACTTAGAGACAGTCCCCGATAAGTGTTGCCCATTACATATCTAAATTAAATGCTCTTAGAGGCCTCTACGTGTTGGACACATATCCCCGCGCAAGCCTTGCAATGGACCGGGTTTACCCGTGAGTAAGAGCGACATAATAATAATAATAGTGATTTATTTTGACAGAATAGATATTTTTACAGAGTAGGGTTTAGTATTGAATCCATAGACAGGGTATTCGAGTTCGATGTCAGAAAGCGTTTTATTTCTCCCAATGAAGAGTGACTATTCAAGATCGTGAGAATGATGTTATCAATACATCATAAACCTCATAGAAAGCTGTAATCATCGTATTACACGTCCAACTAGCGATCCTACATCGATTTAATGATAAATTGCTCTGTCAACTAATGGGTATTGCTTTCTCTGGCGAGGTATGTTTATACGCGTTGAGTTCAAGACCTTCGGCACTGAAACTGTTGCTCACCTACCGTTTATGAGAAGGTTCGTGACTTGAACCAATTGGGCTATTTTGATCCTCTCGAAACGCTTCTGATTGGGTACTTTTTAACCAAGATTTAGACTTAAGATTTTAAATAATCAGGAAGAATAACAATTGCAGTGCATACCGTAACGAATTTCAGTACCACAAAAAACCTTTAAAAAGCAAAAAAACTTAAAGATTTTGATAAAACATGTCTAATAACCACCGCTAGAAAAACTGCTTTAAAATAAAAAAAACCGCATCCTCATCGGTTCACCCGTTTAAGAGCTACGGTGCCACAGACAGACACACAAAGTAGTCAAACTTATAAGACCCCTCCTTGTTGCGTGGGGGGTTAAAAATGATATTGCTCGGGCAGGGATCAAACCTGCGTCTTCGGAATACCGTCCCGACGCCTTAACCACTGGGCCACTGAGCCAACTACTCGAGCAACTAAATTTCTTCTATCCCTCTAATAGCGCCTTGCGGGGACGATCGGGACGTCGGGGACGACGACGTCACCTGTCGTCAATGTTCACATTGATCCTAGCATGCGCTAATGCATAAAGGCGCCAGCTGAAGAGCAGGATAATTCAATTAAAATTCAATACATTATTGGCCCTGTCCAGTCATTCGGTAGTTTTACCTGGAAAGATTTCCGGGAGTTTTGAAAATTGGTAATTCTATAGATTTTGATGTGCACTTTCCGAATTTTAACTTTGCCACCACGTATTTTTGCCGCGCGCGCCGCAGTCTTGGAAAAATGCGCCTAATAGCAGTTTTTTGACAATATCTCATTTCCGACGTATTTTACGATAAAAAGTTATATACAAAATGAAACTAGAAACAATTACCTACAATTTATGTTTGTACCTTTTTTCATAAAGGGAGCGGAACGGGGGGGAACGGGAGCACCAACGGCCTTCTGACCGATGTTGCAACAAACATCTGTTCGTCCATTATGAGACACTGGCTAGCTATACTAAGGCCTGTAGCTATGCTGGTGTCTCAATAATTTTATTATGTGAGTTTTTGTCTTTTTGTGTTTTATTTTATTTTATATATAATTTTGTGTACTAACATAGTTTTTAAGAATGTGTGCTGTGTTTACTAACATTTTTATGGATTTATAATCTGAAATAAAGAATTTAATAATAATAAAGTCAACAGTTTTGGCGTACGAGCGCCGCAAAGTGTACTCCAACGCGCGTGTTGGAGTACACTTTGACTTATTTACGACCTGGAAAGTTTTCCGGGAGTTTTGAAAATTATTAATGTTATAAATTTTTGATGCGCTCTTTCCGAATTTCAACTTTGCCACCTCGTATTTTTTTATAAAATTACCAATTCCCAAAACTCCCGGAAAACTTTCCAGGTAACGACTATTTTTTTAACCAAATGACTGAATGATGAATGAATGATATAAGAGCTAGGTTTCTTTAAAATAATCCAATCTTACAGGTCAGAGTTACGCGACGCATTTGCTTTGTATACACATGCGTCTAAGAATTATAATATCAAACCAATAGCATAGATTATGTAGATTTTTTATAGTCTGCGCCAGTGACCGAGATATGGTGCATTTCCATAATAATTCTGTATATTAAGCGCACAGTTTTATGTCTTCCTAGATAGCTTGCGAGAACTGACAGCTTTTGTGGGGAAATGTAAAATGTTTTATGTTTGATGTTATGTATATTGTGTATATAAAAGGGTGACGCATGGCGTTGCGAGATCGATGTTTTGTAGATTTATTTTTTTTATAGTATAATAAATGATCGTAATCTTTTATTTTTACAAGGTTTAATTTAACTTGCAATGTTTGTTTGTTGGGGTGAAATCTTGCAAGTTAAATCAGAAACACTTCCTCTTATCCTATGGAGTTGAACATTTGCATAATGGCAAGTCTGATGACAATGCAATATTATGGTGACAGCCAGCTGATCTTGACGGATAATCGTAAACTACCAGTTTTTGGGCTCGTATTAATCTTCTCGCTGTTCCGATTACGAATTTGTTAAAAGCTTGTCTTGCAGTAATGCTTGTTACTGCTTGGCGGCTGGACAACTGGCAACTTCAGTTATGGTGTGAGGCACCGTAACTACGCAAATGCAAGTCATCGTGGTCATGCTGATTAGGCAAAAAAAGCTTTTATTTAACTTTCTTGAACTAACCAACCAGGTGAGCCGTTACCTCAGTAATTATCCCAGCACCTCTGTGTTATGTGGCACACTCTATTATCGTTACAACTGCAGTTCCGTGCAGTTGTAACCAACTGGCTACTGAGTATATTGCCCAGTTTAATGTTAGGGATATGATTCAGCGTTTTTGGTAAGAAATGCGTTTACAGTTTACTTTAACTGTGGCGGGCGGCTATTTTTGTGTTTGACAGTTTTTTTATTTTCACTATTTTATTTAATGAGAGGAGCTAGTCGTTCGCCTAATGGTAAGCACCACGCCTGCTCATGACAATTGCAGTGCCATCCAGAACTTTTAATGCAATAAAAAGCACTGCGTATCACCATCCCCTAAGTTTACGTATCACCTCGAGACAGTAATTTCGCTGGTTACAATGACCTTCAAACCGGAACACAGTAATGCTTGCGCACTACTGCTTGGCGACCGCTTGCTAGGTAGCTTGGCTAGGTGACCGTATGTACAAGTACATGTACATAACATGTACACATTCAAGAATTGCCCACACACTAAAAATCATAATTCATAACGGAATTAAAAAACGTGCCAATCGTTTAAAATACAGTCCCCGTTAATTAAACAAACACCTATTCAAATGTTTGACCAGAACACGGACTTAAAACACGGTAAAACTCGTAAAATCTAAAAATATCTCCCCTCCTAAAATCGGGGAAAACCCGGTCGATAGCGCGGCAACACCGCGATCAAAGCGTCATTTTGGTAATGTCTGGTACTAGGTGGTACTAGTAGATCTCTTCTGCTTCTGTCGTAAGTCATCCTCATAACGTATATGCGGACTGGAGGACTTTTTCTATGTACCTTTTTTATGTAACTGGATGACGAGACGAGCTGGTCGTTTGCCACCACCCAGAACTTTGTTTTGCAAAATCCTGCGCGGCGCTGCACTGCGCTCGTCACCCTGAGACAATTAGCTGTTGAGTCTCATAATGCCCAGTAATTTCGCTGGCTACAATGCCCTTCAAACCGGAACACAGTAACAGTAACCTACCTCATATGTAAAGAATGGGTGAGGACCGGGCTGTGAAGCGAGCGTATTTGGGACGGCCGAGTGGCCGACGACCAGTCGGGCACTCGAAAGTAGCTCGAAATAGTGGGAAGTAGTGGAAGACAAAGTGAAGAAGGACTTGCGTGAGCTCCAGGTCGAAGAATGGCAGGAGTTGGCGCAAGACAGACTAAAGTGGCGTCTCGTATTGTCGGAGGCCAAGACTCACTTTGGATCACTGCGCCACCCTAGTTTGTTAGTTTACCTCATATGCACTTCCATGTTTTTCACATTAATCAGAGTATATTGTATTTTTAACCAACTTTAAAAAAAGAGAAGGTTCTCTGTTCGATTGTATTTTTTTTATAATTTTAATTTTTTTATGTTTGTTATCTTAGAACTCCGTCATTTATGAACCGATTTGAAAAATTCTTTGCGTTGGGTTCAGTATAGCTATGAAGTGGTCCCATATAAATTTCATCGATTTTTGACCTTGGACTTCGAAGATACATTGAAGTCGGTTTTTGTTTAAATAATTATTGTTGATCTTGTTTGTTTAATGTACCTACTCTCTGCTCTAAACAAGATAGCTTATAAAAATTAAATCCGCAATTAGATGTAAGACTTAGCAATAACGGTTATTATAGTAATTAAGATGTGTGGATTTTGTCAAAAAATAAAATACAAACAAATGTGTGATAAAAATTTGCATGAATGGCGCCACTTTCAACGTCAAAGTGACGTCAGGATTTGTCTTTACCACAGAAATTATTATAAGATGTCTGTGGTCTTGACCAATGATACTGCGGGAATCGATTAGTTAGTTCCATTCTGCCCCCTACCCATATGTCCCTCAAGCGCCAATCGTATATCGTGTTGGCTCGGATTAAGGTGTAGATTCACTGCGATAATTTCTTATGTTGCCATATATTGTCCCATTAAGTTTATCTCAATTCGTAGTCATCGTATTTTCAACCGACTTCAAAAAAGGAGGAGGTTCTCTGTTCGATTGTATTTTTTTATTTTTTTTTTATGTTTGTTACCTCAGAACTCCGTCATTTATGAACCGATTTGAAAAATTTTTTTGCGTCGGGTTCAGTATAGCTACGAAGTGGTCCCATACAAATTTCATCGATATGTGACCTTGGACTTCGAAGATACATTGAAGTCGGCTTTTGTTTTTTTTTTTAAATTAATTATGGTATAAATGATTGAGATTAATTCGATTTCTTGCTTGAATCGACAATAATTAGACCGTATCTTATTAGTCGCAGTGAAGCTATACCTTAATTCAATCTCAACACGATATACGATTGGCGCTTACGGCTACCCCATATGGGTAGGGGGACTGGTCGAGTTCATGATCATTTTTATAATACTATACATTAGGTAAGTTAATACTCAATACTTTATTGCAAACATATGTACACAAAAGTTCTTATTGTAGTGGTGAGATTACACATGACCCTGGTAGGGTATAGCAAATTATAAATTATAATGGGAGCGGACCGATGATTCTACAACGTCTTTGTCAGTTACTTATCAATTTATCATCTCATTCTTATTTTCAAAAATAGTCATTTAAATTATAATAACATTTTTATATCAGGAATCGTTTTAATTTATTAAATTTTATATAATTTTCTTCTTTTATTTCGTCGTGTAGATTATTATAAAATTTTACTGACATTACATTCGGACCGGAACTATGTATGTTCAGTCTTGATATGGGTAATACTAATTTATGCTTAAACCTAGTTGCAAATCGCCGTGTTTGTTCTGCATGCTGCGGAAAACTGCGGATATTGTCTCTTTAAGTTAGTCGTAAGTTAGGTATTGTGTTTATTCTGTGCTATATGTTATTTGCTGGAATTTGTAACGGTGTTCTTATTTTAAAATACGTACAGTAAAACTTCACTTTTATATGTATTTCTAAGAGTCAGTTCACTTCACACCTTCGTCCTACTCTACGCTTGCCAATCCGTGATCCGACTCTGGCTCCTGCCTGCAAAGTGGCGAGTTGTGTATGTGTGAATGGGCAGATTAGCTTTCTACGTGAGCACTTTATACCTATGACAGACAGACGGAGAGACAAATACTTAATCTTAAGAATTGCAGTACCTAGGTTTAGACTGTGTAAAACGAATAAGTCCTTCATGGGCAATTGCGTACGTTTTTACATATCCGAAATGTATAACGGAGCTCACAGATAGTAAATTCAAATTGAGTGTGAAAAATATTCTAATGAAAAAAGCATACTATACAATTAGTAGTTGTACTATACAGTGGTTGTCTGGAAGAGATCGATGCTTAGCGATAAGATCGCCTATTGTACTTATTAATTATGTATTACCAACTGTAATTCTATTATGTTTTTTAAGTGCAATAAAGTGTTATCTATCTATCTATCTTAGTAATTACATAGAAGACAAAGATGCATGGAGCATTCCGCTTTAGCCAAGTAGCCAACTGGCACATAAGAAACATAATATTGTCCAAAACAAACATAAAATATTGTAACAAAAATTATAAAAATAATGCCCCTCAGTTTCTTGCCGTACTTCTGAGTAGTGGTTCTTTTTCCGATACGGTAGTAGAGTCATTGTAATAATTGACCTTCATAAGTGCGTCTGTAACGACAAAATTGAATAAAGAACTTTTGAACTTTGAATTTTGAAATCGATAATAAGTGTTCGTTGGATTCTTTGAAGAATCTATCATCATAAATTTTAACAAAGACATAATCGCCAGTACAGTTATCTAATAATTGTAGTCACATCGATAGCGATACAGCAAAACAACATACGGTGTATCAATGAATGGTTCAATGCTATTAAATGACACCGAGCATTGTGCGCGAGAACAGTAAGAATACCGACCAAGCGTGTGTCATACCTAACGCGTTCACGGTTCCGGAGATGAAGTATGTAGCGACCTCAGCTGCCACATATATCAACGACATTACCCAAGAAAGCTCACAGATGGCGCTGTCATAAAGTAGCAAAAATACCCATACAAAGTCAGCAAGCAGATTTCTATACAGATCCTGCATCGCGCAAACAGTTTAGACAGACGAGACCTATATATATGATTAAATGGGCTCACGTTTGACAACAATTCATCTGATGGTAAGCGTAGTTGCGGTCTAAGGTGGAGCACGTTTGCCCATGAGGTGCCTATTCACTTTTGTTTTAAAGAAACCCGGGTTGTAATTGGAAATAAGTATTCTGGTAAAGAATTCCACAATCCTAACACCTGTCCCAGGGTCAATAACACCTGGCTCTGTCGGAAGATCTTCCTTATTAAATGGAGGCGCTTCTATAGTGAAAACCCAGACCTACCTATCTTCCTATTCACTACACCCTCCATAAAGAATGTAAAGAAGCACAAGCTCTCCCAATCAATCCCTTTTGGATTTGTTTGACGCGGTTACAATAGTTATATTATAATTTATGATACAGTTCGCGGCGTGGTAAGTATTTGTTAATTATTATAACTATACGCCATAATATCAGTTAATATTGTATAGTTTATTTTTATTGTACGGAACCCTAAACACTAATTTCCCACATTCACACACACATACAATGTAGGTACCACGCACCGTTACTATTAGTGAAAAACCTAACCTCGTCACGGCGAGGCACTTTGACCTGTAGCGGTAACTCGCTCTTGGCCTTTTGTATTTACACCTACTAACACAGAACTGAGCGAGCGTGGCTCAGTAGGAGCACGTGCGACTTTCGATCCGACGCACTCGAGTTCGAATCCCGCTGGCCCACTGACTTTCTTAAGTTATGTGCGGATTTAACACACGATCTAAAAATGAAGGAAAGCATCGTGAGGAGACCGGCATGTCCAAGAATTCATCACAAAAATTAAAGGGCATGACATGCGTTGTGGATTATGGCCCGTGTCCCAGCAGTGGGAATGTACCTAATGTGCTGATGATGACTGGTACACAGTAACCAGAAACGTACAGCGAGCCTACTCCGATTTGCTTCCGTTTGTTCTTTCGTACGGACTAAAAGACACTCTTATGCCTGTTGCATAGCGCTGTCCCTTTTATACGACGGAACGAAAATCGTAATTATGGATCAGAGTAAGGCACCAGAATCGGGCGTGTCTCACCTATGCTCTCCTAATCGGTACACATACGTCAACATGACAGATGACAGTGACAGCTAGCGGAAACGACAATGAACTTGGCGGGTAGACGTGTCGTTCTTAATTTAAAAATGAAAAATGGCGGCTAGAGGTCGTCTTCAAATTGTTTGCGTGGGCGTTTGTGAATTGACCACTTGGGAGACATTGTTTAGTACCTACCTAAGTTCTTAGTAATATCGTCAGAATATAAAGTGGCAAACAATAAAACCCTACTTCGGGCAGCAATCGGCATCATATCAAATCAAATCTCTTTATTCATTTTTGGCATCACAGACACACTTATAATTTATAAGTTATAAATGTCAAAATTATCACCATGACTACCACCGTATCGGAAAAAGAACTACTACTCAGAAGATACGGCAAGAAACTAATGGGGCATTTTTTTTGGAGATTATGTTACAATTTTTTGATTTTCTACAATGTTTTGTTTGTAGAAAATCAAAAAGTTCTTATGTGCCAGTTGGCTACTTTGCAGAAGTGGAATCTTCCAAACGCCATTGTCTTATACATAACTAGGATTACCACACCTCGGCAATGCGACTGCATCTGTGGTGGGGCAGGGCCTCAATTCACTATGACAACTTGGCGATTTCTTGCTTCGAAATGACGTCGATTCCTTCATTAATAAACGACATCTCTATGACGCATTCATATATTCATAGAGAATACAAATTTCGCAGATGTCGTATATTAATGAAGGAATCGACGTTCCCTCGAAGCAAGGAATCGCCAAATTATCATAGTGAATTAGGGCCCAGGTTGGCTCCTTTCTCATTCACCGAGGTTGCGGGTTCGATTACCGTGACGAGACAAATGTTTATGCACAGAAAAAAGTGCACGTATTTGTTTCGTGTCTGAGTGTTGGACGTGGTCCTCGTAGTTCCTGGTTCCTAGTTCGGGCCCAGGATCTATGTATGTGATCGTTTGTTAGAAATGCTCTTTATGTCCTGGATAAGGACATACGCGCTTTTTATCCCGGAAAACCGTCTGTGTATGTGTGTTTATTAGTAGAGAGCGAATGTGGCTCAGTGGGAGCACGTACGACTTTCTATCCGACACACCCGAGTTCAAATCCCGCTGGCCCCGCACTACTTACAGTTTCTTAAGTTATGTGCGGATTTAACTCGCTCTAAAAACGGCGAAGGAAAAACATCGTGAGGAAACCGACATGTCTAAAAATTTATCACAAAAATTCAAGAACATGTGACATCCACCAACCCGCACTGGGCCAGCGTGGTGGATTATGGCCCATACTCTCTCTATGAGGGAAGGTCCGTGTTCCAGCAGTGGGAACGTAATGGGCTGATAATGATGAAATACTCATCATCATCATCAGCCCATCACGTTCCCACTGCGATGAGTGTTTATTACCTAACTCCATAAAGACAATATATTTTGATGAAGTGTGGTATACATAATACGTACTTCAGGTCCTGGAATAGGACATTTACTGTTCATCCCGGAAAAACGAACAGTTTTCAGGGAACAACTATAAATCGAATTCTACACGGACAAAGTCGCGGGTACAAGCTAGATCTACACAAAAAAATTGAGATGAAACGGATATCCGGCAACTATCCGGTATCCGGCCTATCCAGCGTAGATTTACTATCCGGCCGGATACCAGTATGTCAATATCCGGCGGATACCGGATTTTTAATAAATAATGAAAATTTCATGAAATCTTCTATTATATTATTATATTTATTTGCTATTAGTCTAAAAAATTCCAAACCTCGAAACCGAACCGTTTAGCCGAATATTCGGCCGCCAGATATCAGGCTATCCGGCTTCTAGGATTCGTGTTTTTTTAGAGACGAAACGGATTGCTGTTTGGCCGGATACCGGTTAACCGGCCAAACAGCAATCCGTTTCGTCTCTAAAAAAACACGAAATCATCTCTTACCTACACCTCTATTCTTAGACTCCCTTGATCTCAATTACAAAATTAGCATTCAGTGGTTCCGAAACAAATTATCATCGACTAACAATAACCCTGAAAATGGCTGAATCTTGAACACGGAAAGATTTGACCCAGTTATAGATTTACCATTATGAGTCTTTAAGAAACCGGTTTTAGCGATAAGATCGTCCATTCATAGTTTTGGAAAATTATTATCATCGCTTCCTTATTAACTAGACAACTGCGAAGCACGACTGAACATAAAATAATTTAAAATCATAAACAGGTCAGTTCTCATTCTAAATTAGCAAATGTTATTTCATCATCATAATCAGCCCATCACGTTCCCACTGGTGGGACACGGGCCTTCACTCATAGAGAAAGTATGAGCCATAATCCACTACGCTGGCCAAGTGCAGGTTGGTGGATGTCACATGCCGGTTTCCTCACGTTATTTTCCTTCACCGTTTTTAGAGCGAGTGTTAAATCCGCACAAAATTTAAGAATGTCAGTGGTGCGGGGCCTGCGGGAATCGAAATTGGGTGCGTCGGATCGAAAGTCGCACGTGCTCCCACTAGGCCACACTCGCTCGAAGTTAAATTTGACATAGGGACAAGAGGTATGATTTTTAATTATTTTACTACTATATCAATGGGAACAGAGTAAAGGGACAACGGGACGATTTTTTAGTTATTTTATTAAAGTACCGCTGTCCTCGTTTAACGGGGACACGGCCTACGGTGACAACGGACTTACCTAAAATTTGACGTGTACGATAAAGGTTTTTGAGTTCAAACTAACGGCCGCCGTAACCGTAACTTTCATTTTTTATCTATTAATACTATCAATGCACGAAGTTTATCGCCCCATCAACTTTAGAAAACTTAAATTATCAATTTATCACTGAAAAGTTTGTCCCGAAAAAAGTTCCAATGCAAAAAGTGTTTTCGCCCAACGTGGGGCTCGAACCCACGACCCTGAGATTAAGAGTCTCATGCTCTACCGACTGAGCTAGCCGGGCTGGTGACCAAGAGGCCTAATTTATCTTTTGCTACAAGAGTTTTAGTTGTTTTTGATCATCGACTATATCATTATAAATTCCAATTGAATCTAATATTATTCAGATATTTATTTTTCTTCTTAACTATAGACATTTTAACAAAATTTCTATAAAAACAAATAATATATTCAAGAATGCAATAAAACCCCTAAACCTAGTGTGCCGCCGGCAGCGGGGCAGGGCCCAAACTCCCGGTGGTTAGGGCTGCAGAGTGAGGAACCTCCTGACAATACGTGCCGTGTCAAGGAGTACTGCCGCATGCATCTGACCCTTGATACAACCGTCTAGCGGGAGCCATTATATTATTTATAGTTATAACTTATAGTTCAAATTCGTAAAGATATGCAAATCAAATCAATCTTTGTGTACAAATAATATAATTAATGTCTAAGGAATTTTAATGTCCCTAGAGTATAAATACAGTCCCATCTTCGTAATTTATGGAATAATTTTATCTCTTAGATATGAGATCGACTCGTATATCTATAATGGCATATTCTATTATTATGAATCATTTTGAAATCTGAGACAAGCTGTATTTTATTTACCTACTTACGTCACAGAATACTTCACTGTACAAGTATTTAGGTTTATATTTATATGAAGCATCAACTAAGGCCAAGCGAAAAACTTTAAAAAGGCGTTTCGGAAAGAAAAAAATTCGACCACCGCCACCGGCTGGGACTTGAACCCGCATCTGAATCTCTTCACGCGGCGCGGGAAGCGCTCTACTAATTGAGCTACGGTGGTCACCAAACCGTTCCGTTATTTAACCGTCTTAAGGGTGGGTGGGTATTTATCTTATTATAATTAGATAGTGAACTAGTACACGTAAATAATGTATTAGATGTTGTTTCAAATTGGTTCGCTACCAACAACTTGTTACTAAACGCGAAAAAGAGGAAATGTTTAAAGTTCTATTTGCCTAATGTTAGACATGTAGAGCCAAACGTAATGCTTAATAGTGATAAACTCGACACAGACAAGGTGGCGGAATTCTTAGGTATAGGCATAGACTTTAAATTGCAGTGGGTCCCTCTTATCGATGCTCTATCAGGAAAACTTAGTTCTGCTGCATACGCGGTTAGTAAAATTAGGCAATTGACGGATATAGCTACGGCTCGGTTAGTTTACTTTGCATACTTCCACAGCATTTTGCTGTGGGGTTCTGCCGCAGATATAGAAGCTATTTTTATTTTACAAAATCGGGCGGTTCGCCCTATTTATGAGTTGGGTCCTCGCGAATCATTAAGAGAAGTCTTTAAACAAATTAATGTATTAACTTTACCTTCTCTGTATATATGTGTGACTATTTTCTTCTCTGTATGTATGTATGACTAATAGTTAAGTGCAGATTTCGCACGCTCGCTCTAAAACGGTGAAGGAAAACATCGTGATGAAACCCGCTTACGCGCTTTGGAGTGGTAGGCTCTGGCCGTGGTTGTAATACCACCCACCGAACAAAGCCATGCCGTCAAGCGACCTAGTCGTGTTTCGGGATGTTCGGTGAACCACGGGTCTGAGCAGCCGCTCAACTGCCGTCTCTCTCTAGATCTATGTGCTCCATCTTAGGCCACATCATCGCTCCACATCAGGCGAGATAGTAGCCATAAATCTATAAAGTGTAAAAAAAAAAAAAATTTTTTTGAAAATATAATGTATGTTCGTAAAAATCTGCACAAATTCAAGGTGAATAGTGACCATCACCATCATCAACATCAGGTTTTTCAAAAATATCTTCAACGTACAGAATTGGCTGAGTTCCATTTTTATTATAGTAGGTATAGAAAAATCTTTACCGTGGGACAGCAGTATTTTCCCTAGGTAACATAGCCTAGTCACGCGTAGCTTTCCCGCTGCCCATCTGTTGGTAACCAGGGACGAGCGCACTTTCTATTTTAAGAACATGAGAATAAAAAAGAAATATGGTTGGAGATCTTTTAACAGCTTGCTTTTAAAATTAAGTCACTTGTCTGCGAAATTACTGGGCATTATGAGACTCAACAGCTAATTGTCTTAGGGTGACGAGCGCAGTGCAGCGCCGCGCAGGATTTTGCAAAACAAAGATCTGGGTGGTGCTGTTATTGTTATGGGCTGGCGTATTGCTTACCATCAGGCAAACGACCAGCTCATCTCGTCACTTAGTTACATAACTAGTTTGTCTGTCTGTCGCTCGGGGTGGAATCTTGAAACACAAATTTAGAGTACTTTCTGATTAGCTATCTGGCTGAAACTTTCAGGGTAGCTTGCAACTCGATGACAATGCATTCTAAATGTAAAACGTGGTTTTTAGTTTTTTTCTACATTCTTGTTTTCGATAAATCCCCAGTTCAGATGTACACGTCAAGAAGTCACGGAAAGTGGTGGTAGGACCACCACTTTTCAAGTTATTCTGCCGCCAAGCAGTAGTGCGCAATACTGTGTTCCGGTTTTAAGGGCATTGTAGCCAGCGAAATTACTGAGCATTAAGAGACTTAAAAGTTAAAAGCTATTGTCTCAGGGTGACGAGCACAGTGCAGTGCCGCGGAGGATTTTGCATGACAATGTTTTAAGGCGGTGCTGCAACTAATATGGGCAGGCGTGTTGCTAACCATCAGCAGGCTTAGCATGGACTGGAGACAATTTTCCCCGGGGAGAGGATAAAAATCTTTTCCCCTTTGTCAATTTTGTCTACCCTCCGAGCATGGCCTAGCCTGTGGATACTATATCCACGGTGGAGAAAGCCCTTCTCTCCGTCATTGTTGCCATACTAAGAAAAATTAATAAAAATAACATATGTTCAATCAATTTTGAATTGTCATTCATTCAATTGACTTTTTGTCTATGGTTTAAAAATAATGTAATTGTGCGTCCAATTTAAAATGACGTTAGATGATGTGAGTTTCGTTACATGAAATTGTCATTTTACTTTAGTAGTGCAGTAACCTCAAAAATTGAAATATTTCCTTTATACCTTGCGTATTTTTAATAAACTAGTAGGTATATTGGAAAGTGCTTAAAATAAATAAATAATATAATATTAATAAGATTTAAAATAATAATAAAGAAGAAAAAATATATTGTTCAGACGGATCGAACCTGTGTCATTGGATAACCGTCCCGATTATTAAAAATTATTAAGATTTCAAAATCTTGAGATTTTCGCCTAGAATGCGCTAATGCATTTAATATCAAAAATAATAATAACAATTTTGTATATATGTAATTAAATTGAACTATTTGTTGATCCGAAAAAGTTGCCGGAGTTCGTTGTCCAGTATCTCAAAAGGGTTGCTGCCATCTCTAACAAATCTCCAGTGCAGTTTTCGCTCCATGATTTGCATTGCTCGCGTAAAAACATAGTTATAAAATGCTCGAGACATATTTTTTTATTTAAATACAAATTAAACCCACCTCAAAGGATCGAGGATAGCCTTTCCCTATCTTATGTCAAACGGGGACTATTTTATCCACGTAATAATGACTCCATGCTCTGAGACGGAGACATATTTCCACCACAAATGTCAAAGGGGTAGATTTATCTTTTCCTCTGTTTCTGTGCTATATAAGGTGGAGAAGATAATTTTATCTCTCAAAGGTAGATCAAAACATGGAACAAAACTTTTTCTCTCCGGTCCATGCTAAGCCTGCTGGAGAACGACGTACTTAAATAAAAAAAAAATGAGATAAAAACCCAAACCTGCGCGCTGCGTGGTCAATCAGTGTTTATGCGGACCCTCGCTCATATTATTAATCCTATTATACTCCGTCCAACCATTTATTTAACTTTTGACATATGCACGCCTATGAAGTTCCGTAATTATTGAAGTGATGAACCATACTGAAAAAATTCAATAATTTATGGGCACTGTTTTTTTTTTACAATAGTGACGAGACTTTCTACTTGCTTGAATTATCGAAGAATTACCTTCGATATTTTTTGAGCCTATAAATTGATAACCCAAAATATTAAGGTGATTTTTCCATTAAAATATGAAGGGTTGTTAAATATGTTCATTTGTACATAATTGTTATCGATTATAAAAGGTTAAATATTAAGATAAGAAGTCAAATAAAGCAAAGCAAAATAATTGAAATACTCGATTGTTTTCAGAAATCGAATCAGTAACGTAATTAGGACATCACTAAACGAGCTGTCTAAAGATAAATGGTTGGACGGAGTATAACATAATAAATGCGAAAGTTTGTAAGGATGGATGGATAGATGTTTGTTACTCAATCACACAAAAACTATTAAACGAATTTTGACGAGTATGTAAGTACTTTAGGTCCTGGAAATGGACATAGGCAACCCGGTAAACGAGGGTGAAACCGTGGGGCGCAGCTAGTGTCATTACATTACACGATTCCCCCAGTTCTATATTTATACTCTGTGTCTCACCTTGGCCCATATCGGGGATTGGCGCAGTGCGTTATTTACAAGGGTATTATTATGTTTGCTTATTAGCTACCGCTCGCGACATCGCCCGCGTCGATGTAATAAAACATAGTCAATGTACTCGTAACTAAGGGACAGTGTAGGGATAGATGGATGTATTTTTGTTGCTCAATTTTGGTAAAAATAGGAAAAGGACATAGAATATACATAGATACTGAAACCTACAACACAGGATAGTGTGGGATTAAGAGCTCATAGAATTGATTGTAATACACGATTTGTATTTGAAATATAAATGATTGATTGATTGATAGATAGGCTACTTTTTATCCCGATAAACTGCGGGTGAAACCGCGGGGCGCAGCTTGTATAGACTCCGTACCGGTATTACCAAAAATCGAATATCGAACAAGGCCAGTTGATTCACCTCAACCTTGACGAAGACCATACCCGAGGGCAACTACTAGTTCAAAAATAACCTTCCGAAATGCCAACGACCACCGCAAGGTCCACCACCACCTGGACCCCAATTCACTATGACAACTTGGCGAAAAAACGTCCATTCCTTCATTAATAAACGACATCTCTATGACGCATTCATATATTCATATATATGACACGTCATAGAGAATACAAATAGCGCAGATGTCGTTTATTAATGAAGGAATCGACGTTTCTTCGAAGCAAGGAATCGCCAAGTTGTCATAGCAAATTAGGGCCCTGGTTCTGCTTACCTCTGTCACATACTACCTTTCCAAGAGTGCTGCTGGTAATAAAATTTATTAGTACTCTCCTAGAATCCTACTTCCTACTGGTATCCTACTATATAATACACTCGAGAGCAATGAATCCGGGTCACTTAAAGAATCCTAAAAATCTCGGAAACTAAAAATGCTAGGTCAATGCAATAAATTGTATTTAATAGACAATGTAATACTCCTTAAATGAAGGTATTAAAACTTCTTAGTTATTGTAAAGTTATATCATAAAAAAATCAAATTTGAAAAAGGGCCACTTTCGAAGATGGAACTACGAAATTACAGCATTTGGTTTTGCTTTTGTTTGTAATCTGTCATTTATGTGGGTACATAAACCATGTTGATAGTGCTCTATATTCATTATTCAAGCTGAAATTATGTCGCTTACGCCTGAAGAATGCACCAGAATACTTACAATGCTGGAAACCGGCCGGAGTCAGCGCGATACAGCCAGGACTGTCGGTGTGTCGCTGTCAACAGTACAAAGAGTTCTCCGACGTTACGAAGAAACTGGTTCTAACCTACGCAGACCAGGAACGGGCAGAACCAGGTGTACCACAGCACGAGAAGACCGATACTTGGTGAACACCATGCTTCGAAATCGCTTTCTCACAGGAACTGAACTCACCAATCAGTTTCGACGCCTCGGAGGAAGTAACCCAAGTGCATGGACAGTAAGACGTCGGCTTGCTGAATCTAACTTAAAACCCCTTAGACCTGCAAACGGCCCTAAACTGGAGCGTGGGCATCGTATTTCGAGACTAAGATATGCCCAGAGCCACGTAAATTGGAGTATTGAAGATTGGTCAAAAGTTATGTTCTCCGACGAATCAAAATTTATGCTCTACAAGCACGATGGAAGACACAGAGTGTATCGAAGACCAGGGGAAAGATTCAAGCAAGCATGCATCGAAGAAAAAGTAGCCTACGGTGGTGGGTCTGTACTTGTGTGGGCCGGAATTTCTTCTGAAAGTCGCACAGAGCTGGTGATCATAGAAAACGGCTCTTTAACTAGCGTAAGATATGTGGAAGAAATCCTCAATGATCACGTTGGTCCATTTATGGTCAATTTAGGTGAGGATGCTATATTTATGCATGACAATGCCCGACCTCATACAGGTAGGATTGTGAATGACTACCTTCAAGAGATGAACATTACTCGTATGGAGTGGCCAGCGCGCAGCCCGGATATCAACCCGATCGAGCATGCTTGGGACGAGCTAGGCAGATGCGTAAAACAACGAAACCCTCCCCCAATCACGCTTCGTGAGCTCAAAATTGCTCTCACAGAGGAATGGGAGAATATTCCCCAAAATCGTATAAGGAACTTGGTGTACAGCATGCCAAACCGCGTAAACGCAGTAATGGAAGCACGAGGAGGCAATACGAAGTATTAAAATTCAAGAAAATCGTAATAAAGTTCAAAAATTTCATGTTTCCTATTTTTGTTTTAAGGAGAGATCAGCAGTTTTTTTCTTTATGTAATTTTGTGTTAATAAAATGTATGGTGACTCATATTTTTTTTACTTTAATTTAAGGAGTATTACATTGTCTATTAAATACAATTTATTGCATTAACCTATCATTTTTAGTTTCCGAGATTTTTAACATTCTTTAAGTGACCCGGATTCATTGCTCTCGAGTGTATTATAAACGCGAAAGCTTGTAAGAATGTATGAATAATAATAACGTTTATTGAAAAAAAAATTGTTTACAAAAACATAGTCCATCGGTCCCCAAACTAGGTAAACCTGTATCTTGGGGACCTCCTTCCTGAATAAGATAAGATAGATAAGATAATCATTATAAATATAAACGGCTACACTCACGTTATGATTGTGTCGGAATAACTCCGACCAGGTTTCGGACAATTAGGATGTCCTTCTTCCGGGAGTTTACGCTTTGGATTCGCGACGAATCCAAAGCGTAAACTCCCGGAAGAAGCCGTTTATATTTATAATGAATATTTCGACTCACGATAGTTTCCAAACTTTAATAGATAAGGTAAGATAATTATTTATTACCAAAAGAAAATTTACAAATTTTTCTTACAAATAGGACAAAATACTTATTACCTAAAAAAAAAATAGAGTTATCGGCGATCCCCAAACTAAGCACGAGGCCTATGTCTTGGGAGTCGAGTGCAAATTTAACAAATCAAATTTATTTATTTATTTATTTATTATTAGATGATCAACAGCTTATACAAGAGATTCAGTTACAATCTTAAGTAATCATAATATAGGCTAATGAAAGATCATCCTAATTATTACAATTATTATGTATTTTGCGCTCTCTAGCAGAGGATTCAAGTATGTATAAAGGGTGTATATGTGTGAGTCTATGTGTGTGTGTGTGTGTGTGTATGTGAAAAATATTATGTATGTGAAATTTAAAATATTGTAACCAAAATAATTGAAAAAGTTGACAAATGGCAATGTGGGTAGGTATAATAACTACGGTATGTATATATTTATTGTTAATGTAAAATTTGATAGAGATTGAATTAGTGTGAGGGTGTGAGTCTGAGCGTGGTGAAATGTGAGTGTGGCGAGGGTGAGTGAGTGTGAGTGAGTGTGTGTAAGTGAGGCGTGTGAGTGCGCGCTAGGCAGATATTAGATCTTCAGTCTCGGCATAGGTTAGTTTGAGTAGCCATTCAAATGATAAATATTGTTTTATGACAAAAGAAAAAAACGTCATTTTCGACTATATTATACTACTAATATGTAATATCACTACATAGTATAAAACAAAGTCGCTTTCTCTGTCCCTATGTCCCTATGTATGCTTAAATCTTTAAAACTACGCAACGGATTTTGATGCGGTTTTTTTTAATAGATAGTGATTAAAGAAAGGTTTATATGTATAATAACCGTTCTAAGCCGGGGCGGGTCGCTAGTATATATGTAATATCCTACCAATATTATAAACGCGAAAGTTTGTAAGAAAGGTTGTACCTTTGTTACTCTTTCACGCAAAAACTACTGAATGGATTTTGACGAAATTTGGTATGGAGATAGGTTATACCCTGTATTAACACATAGACTACTTTTTAACTCAGGAAACCGCGGGTGAAACCGCAGGGCGCAGCTAGTAAAATATAGAAATAAATAGATGTATGTTTGTTACTCTTTCACGCAAACACTACCGAACCGATTTTGATGAAATTTGGTAGGACTTCCGGACTTGGAATAGCACATAAGCTACTTTTTATCCCGGGAAACCGCGGGGCGCAGCTAGTGTATGTTATGTAACTGCATTGCATTATTAACGCGTTGTGGTTAAACGCAGTTCCATTTAATGTAAGTATGTGCATAATATAAAGGTGAACCACAAAGATATTGCATAGCTTCTATCGCGGGCCTTGTTTTATGTCAACTTTAGTCGTCTGATTTGTTGTGTATCTGCCTCAATGCACTTACTGGTGGTAGGTTTCTCGTATGCGAGAGGCCGTCTGGGTGGGTACCACCGCTTTGCCAGTTATTCAGCCGCCAAGCAGTAGTGCGCAAGCATTACTGTGTTCCGGCTTGAAGGGCATTGTAGCCAGCGAAATTACTGGGCATTATGAGACTCAACAGCTAATTGTCTAAGGGTAACGAGCGCAGTGCAGCGCCGCGCAGGATTTTGCAAAACAAAGTTTTGTGTGGTGCTGTTATTGTTATGAGCTGGCGTATTGCTTACCATCAGGCAAACGACCAGCTCGTCACGTCATTCAGTAACATTAAAAAAAAATGTGGGTACTTCCTTACAAAGGAGCCTACTTCTCACATACCTTCATAAATTACCTAACATAGCTACCTTCTTGTCAGATTCATACCCCATGCTTTAGAATTTACCGTAGTGTGGTTGGAAAGGGTATGTTTATTACGTCACCCCTGGGTGAGAGGGTTCGGCCTGACCTTCAGCCGTGCCCTTCCCTCGTGACCTATTACTTGAGGGTGGGGGAAGGGGGTTGTATTTGCGAGTGGTTAGGAGTGAAGCCGTGAAAATCAGTCCACCATTGAGTTTCGTGTGATAGTGCGATACTGTCTTTAACCGAGGTTGCGGGTTCGATTCCAGCCACGGGACAGATGTTTGTGCACAGAAAACAAAAGTAATAATAATAATTAATGCTTTATTGTATACCAAACAAGAAATTAACAAGGTACACGAAAGTACCTAATCATTTTCTCGACAGCCTCTGTGATGAAGTGGTTGGGCAGGTTGGCTCAAATCTCATACACCACTGAGGTTGCGGGTTCGATTCCCGCGAAGAGACAAATGTTTTTGCACAGAAAAAAAAAGCGCAAGCATTTGTTTTGTGTCTGGGTATTGTGGGACCATGGTCCTCGTAGTTTCTGGTTCCCTAGATACAGGGAATCCTAGTTAGGGGTCAGGATCTATGTATGTGAACGTTGGGCGTTAAAAAAAAATATTGTTCCGAGTCTGGGTGTTGTGTGCATTGTCGTCAAAAGTCCTCATAGTTCCTGGTTTCCGAACTAGTGGGAGTGCCAAGCAGTAGTGTCGCGGAGGATAAATAAAAATATCGGATGCCGATATGTCGGGTACTCAAGCATTTCATGGTTTACCTGTTTGTAATAGCTTCCCTCTAAAAGTCAGAAGATATTTTAATAAATTTAATTGAATAGGCACAAAATGCACTTTTAAACGTCTTATACAAATAGTACAAATTAATTAAAAAATAGGTTAAAAATTGTAACTTAAGTTATGACTTGCATGTCTACCCATTTCTTTCCCATACTCAAATTGAAGTCCGGACCCAGAAAAGAAATGTGAAAACTGACTCTACCAGTGCTTCGGAAATACACCCGCTAGAGAAGATAGCGCGGCGGCAATGTCTCTTTAATCAAATATTTTTAAATGTTAATGAAAAATGAAGTATACATTATAATTAAAAAAATAACAAACTTGAAAGTGCGAGTGAGATGTCCCATAGTCATAGTATCAGTTGGTATCAGTAACAAAAACTTAGTATATAGCTGGTACATTTTAACATTGTAGTCAGCGAAATAACTGAGCATATGAGACTTAATCTGATGTCTCGGAGTGATGAGCGCAATGCAGTGCTACGCAGTACTTTTTATAGTGTTTAAAGTTTTGCTCGTCTCATCACTCAGTCTAATACTAATTACTGGGCATTATGAGACTCGGCAGCTAATTGTCTCAGGGTGACGAGCGCAGTGCAGCGCCGCGCAGGATTTTAAAAACAAAGTTATTTATGAGTGGTGCTGTTATTGTTATGGACTGGCGTATTGCCTACCATCAGGCAAACGACCAGAACGTCTCAATATTCAGTTACATAAAAAAAAACATGACCCATATTAGCGGGAAGGGAGTGACTCGACACTGTAAAAACTCGATCATCGCACACAATAGGTGTTCAACAAATTGCAACACCACTCTTTAAACCTCCTCACATACGCGCTTTCATAGAAACCCAACTAACAATGGAACGTCCGACATAAAATGGAGACCATGCGTGGCGAAACTTACAATTTGTTGATACGATTTTAATTGTCATATAGACACTTTGTGTCGATGTCGTGTCGTCTGTCTGTACAGTGCATGTACTTGCATACTTGCATCCACGTTTTGAAGGGGTATGTAGTCCACCTTAGGAAGTACCACACCTTTACGGGATATTCAACCACCAGGTAGTAGAGCGCAAACATTACTGATCCAGTTTGAAGGGCAATCAAGCGAAATTACCAGGGGACGAGCGCAGTGCAGTCCCGTACAAGTTTTGCCAAACATATTTATGAGTATTCTTATAATATTTTTAAGCATTAACGAATGCCAAGCGAAAAACTCAAACAAGGTTTTTCGGGAAGAAAAAATTCGACCACCGGCTGGGACTCGAACCCACAGCCCGATATTCCCTCAGCGCGGGACGCTCTACCAATTGAGCTACGGTGGGCACCAACTCGAGTGTCGAATTTCTTCTTCCGTTATTTTACCATCTTAAGGGTGACGAGTACGCCATCTAATGAGAGTGGAGTGAACCTTTTTCTCATATTTATGAGTAGTCCTACAACTGCTATGGGCAGGTTTTAAAAGAAAAACGTGTTTCGGCACCAGAATATTGGAGGAGAATTTTACCTCTTCCTTCCATCGATCACTTCTTATTGTCGACAACACATCTGTGCATAAGCAATGGTGACCGCGTATCATCCAACGGATCGTCGTTAAATACATCAAAAAATCTATGCTAATATTATAGACGTTAAGTTGTTTATGAAAGTAAAACTCGCTTACGGGAAAATATAATAATAAAGGGTTCCACAGACGCCATCTTGGATTTACGAAAATATTGATATGTCTATGGATTTCCCGTGACTTCATATTGAATCATTCGAACTACTCGTCACCGAAAAAGCTGAAAATAAGCGCGCTATAATGGCGCTTTATGGCCTCAATCTAATTTCATGTACCCATATCTTTATTACCTCTTTTTTAGGGTTTCGTACCCAAAGGGTCAAACGGGACCCTATTACTAAGACTCCGCTGTCCGTCTGTCTGTCTGTCTGTCCGTCTGTAACCAGGCTGTATCTCATGAACCGTGATAGTTAGACGGTTTACATTTTCACAGATGATGTATTTCTGTTGCCGCTATAACAAAAAATACTAAAAAACAGAATAAAATAAATATTCCCATACAACAGACATTATTTTTTTGCAGTTTTTATAGATAATGGTACGGAACCGAGTGCGCGAGTCCGACTCGCACTTGGCCGGTTTTTTTAGTATTAAATAGTTACTAATCAACATATTTTCTTTCTTTCTTTACCTACCTAATAATATTCTACAAACCTACGATCACATTGTCCAAGTCTGACTGACTCATCACAAAATTTTCAAAATTATTTAAGATTTCAAATTTAAACAGCTTGTGCCGGTATGGTAATTTAGTAGGTCGAAATGGTTAGTAACCTATTCGATCCGCGCCGATTATGTTTGATACCTACCCACTAAATTATAGTAGCTATATTAATATGCTATATTATTATCGACATGGTGATTGCTCTTTACCCATGCGTATAACTACGCACCCGCGATTTAAGCCGCGGGGATTTCGGTCTATAATACTTAGGAATAATTCATTTTATAACAAATAATTATTTTTAGAAAAAAAAACAATAACCGACTTCAAGACTAAACTTATTTTTTTTTGTTTTTGTTATTTTTTCCTTTCAAGAGCTAAATCAATTTCGATAAAATGTATATGGGAACACCTCTGAAGTATGACCTACCAAACAAAAAAAGAATCATCAAAATCAATTTATAATTGGCGGAGTATTCGCGTAACAAACATAAAAAAACATACCGTCGAATTGAGAAACTCATCCTTTTTGAAGTCGGTTGAAAGAACCGACTTCAATTCTGAAGTATCTTCGAAGTCCAGGGTCGAATATCGATGAAATTTATATGGGACCACATTGCAGCTATACTGAACCCAACGCCCAAAGGATTTTCCAAATCGTTTTTATAAATGACGTAGTTCTGAGGCATGAGGTAACAAACATAAAAAAAACATCGAATTGAAAACCTCCTCTTTTTTAAAATGGTTAAAAACAAACCGTTTAATATAAACTAGTAGGTACAATCATATATGTACTATTATTAATAAGTTTTCTGTGCAATCGGTGAGGTTGGACACGATTCTCCATAGTGCGTTTCTACGCCCCGCCACAGACTCCACTTTCCAATTTCTGGCTCGCAACTTTGCAGTCATTGACAGCGAATCGGAATAAACGAAGATTGGACATTGTTCTTTAGATAGCCGGTTAAACGTGTCCGTAATCGGTCTTCTGCTCGTGGCCCGCCATCGTACACTCAGCGACAAAAGGTGCTAAACATTTGTGAATCTTTGATTGACTACACCTTCAATATTTGGCTTGTTTCTCTGAATGTTACACTTCAAAAGTCTGTTAATAACCTGTGCAAATAGGGAAACTGTAAAAAAAATCATGTTATTTGTATATTTTCAGTGTTATTGTCAATGGGGAATATACATATATTTTTTTAATGCATGAATCGATTCATTATTAAATATTATTAATGAAAAAATGTCAAAAAAATTTACGGCATCATTCGTCAATAAAATAATGAAATAAAAATTTAAATCAATTTAAACGCGCCATTTGCGTGTGACGTCAAAATGTGGGACCCAGGATCACCTCATTGGTCCATCTATGCTACATGTGTGTGTGTGTGTGTGTGTGTGTCAATAATTTACCAATAGGGCGGGCTCTATGTCAAAAATTAACCAACAAGCAGCGAGGCGCGTGACGTCAAAATGTGGTTGCACGTACTCAAGCGTTTTGCAATTACGTTCCGTTTCTCCAAAAATAAGAAAAAGAAACATTGAAATACAAAAAGACTACGCAATTAATAACAATAATTATATCACTACTAAATGTTTACAGGAGTAATCTATTGTAAAAAGTAATTTCCAGATTTCCGACAACACTAATACATGCACATTGCCTATTCATTGGTACACTCAGCGACATAAGTCGCTGAACTTTTACAATCTTTCAATTGTCAATAACACCAAAAATATACAAATTACATGCATTTTTTTTGCAATTTACCTATTCGCACAGGATATTAACATTTTTAAATGCAACATTCAAGGTATAAGACAAATATTGAAGGTGTAGTCAATCAAAGATTCACATATGTTCAGCCACTTTTGTCGTTGACCGTACTTACGCAACCGAGTCAATTGTATGCCTAATATTTAATTTGATTATCAATTAGGCGGCGAATAAACGCTTTGGTGTCTGATTTTGGACAGGATACTATTTTTGATACACGGTCAGAATAATTTATTTATTTACAGAGATGTCATAACTAATACATTTCTAATTCTAAACTAAAATAGCTTAAATAACTTTTTTTTTTAACACATAGATCTAGAGAGAGACGGCAGTTGAGCGGCTGCTCAGACCCGTCTCCCCGATGGTTCACCGAACATCATCCCGAAACACGACTAGGTCGCTTGACGGCATGACTTTTGTTCGGTGGGTGGTATTACAACCACGGCCAGAGCCTACCACTCCAAAGCGCGTAAGCGGGCTTAACTTAAATATATATACAAAATAACTAAATAACAAAATATAATCGAAAAAATATATAAAATATAATCTAAAACGGTGAAGGAAAAACATCGTGATGAAACCCGCTTACGCGCTCTGGAGTGGTAGGCTCTGGCCGTGGTTGTAATACCACCCACCGAACAAAGCCATGCCGTCAAGCGACCTAGTCGTGTTTCGGGATGATGTTCGGTGAACCATCGGGGAGACGGGTCTGAGCAGCCGCTCAACTGCCGTCTCTCTCTAGATCTATGTGCTCCATCTTAGGCCACATCATCGCTTCACATCAGGTGAGATAGTGGCAAAACATAGATCTGTTAAGTGTAAAAAAAAAAAAAATAATAATGAAATTATTCTAAAAGGCCTATGGTGGAGGGGAAAGTGTTTAAATATGAGAATTTAAAAGGAACATTCTGCCTTCCAGCATTTCGTCATTAATTTGTTTATTTTGTAGAAGGGATGTGTTTCGAAGAACGCTTTGATTTTTGCTTTGAACTCTAGAATAGGTAATTTAGTTACATGAAGAGGTAATTTATTCATTCATTCATTTATTAATAATTCAGACATAATTATCCATATTTGTTAGTAAAAATGCAAGGTAATAAAATGTTAGTAAGTAATTAATCAATTTGTACAATTCAACAAATTGATTGATTGAAACAATTATTATTATTATTAATTATTATTATTATTTGTTTCATTATTGTACAATTCAATTCAAAAGTTCTTTATTTCAATTTTGTCGTCGCAGACGCACTTATGACCGTCAATTATTACAATGAATCTACCACCGTATCGGAAAAAGAACCACTACTCAGAAGATACGGCAAAAAACTGAGAGGCATATTTTTTATAACTTTTGTTACAATAATGTTTGTTTTTGACAATATTATGTTTCTTATGTGCCAGCTGGCTACTTGGCAGGAGCGGAATGTTCCATGCATCTTTGTCTTCTATGTAATTACTATGTAATTAAATAACTACATATCATTTTAGACTAAATACTCGTTTATATGTTTTGGTTAATCAAGTCACAGGCTCTTCACAATCTCCAAGTAAAAGTCCATGTCCTTTTGTGATATCACCATTTTATTAAGATGACAAATTTACCCATCTCGCTCCAACGTATGTTACCATTACGTACCTCTTTCCCTAACAGTCAGTAAGCACCTTATACAGTAATAACATACACGACCACTCAAGGTAAACCGCATGAAAATAGACGCAGCCGATACCTACCTGACGTGTATTGGCCTTTATTTATAGTTTTGTTCTTGTGGTCATATAAATATCAAGTATCTCAAAATAGTAAAAAAACAAAATACAATTTCTGTTTCTTCGCTTATTTCTTCTAAACCGTGCAACGGATTTTGACAGGCCTAGCGCACTCCGCACTGTAGGTACGAAGCTACAAGTACATAGCCGGACACCGAAGGCGGGTCGCGCGTCGTTACACGTGCCGCGTCAGAAGAGATAAGAGCTATGCGATAGAAAGAGAGGCGCTCTGTAGGTTAATATGACTGGTAGGTATGCAGCGCTACGCGAGCTGAATTGAATTTTATTGCGTCATAGCAAGAGTCGCTATTTGTTTTAATTTCTTTGAGGAGTGATGCTTCTGTCCCTTAGTATTCTGTGGTTTTGATACGGTTTTCACTGTCATTTAGAGATTTTTTTTTACGGAAGGTTAATATGTACAATACATTCTAAGTAGGTAAGTAATCAATATATTAAATTCAATGTTTTGTAATCAAGTCGTCAAATAACCGGCTAAGTGCGAGTCGGACTCGCGCACGAAGGGTTCCGTACCATTATCTATAAAAACGGCAAAATTAAATCACGTTTGTTGTATGGGAGCCAACTTGAATATTTGTTTTATTTTGCTCTTAGTATTTGCTGTTGTAGCGGCAACAGAAATACATCATCTGTGAAAATTTCAACAGTCTAACTATCACGGTTCATGAGATACAGCCTGGTGACAGACGGACGGACAGATGGACGGACAGCGGAGTCTCAGTAATAGGCTCCCGTTTTACCCTTTGGATACGGAAAAATGCCGAATTTCGCTTGGAATAATATCTTTCAAACCGGAACGGAAGTAATGCTTGCACACTACTGCGGTTTAACATCTGGCAATTGGACCCAGCTAGAAATCAAACTCCGGTGCGCCGGATCAAAAGTAGCACAAGCACCCTCTAAGCCACGCTCAACACCAATTTGTGACAATTTCATAATGCCCTAGCCGCTAGTTGCATAGATAATCGTACAAAGGGTCTCTAATCGCTCCAAACAAGCAATTAGGGCCAATGAGTGAGTTGGCCGGACGGCTGGATTAAAGAAAGTTAATGGGGCTGCGTTTGTACTGTACTGGTGTAGGTCCGTTGTCCCCGTAAGCCGTGTCCCCGTTAAACGGGGACAGTAATACTTTAATAAAATATTTAAAAAGACGTCCCGATGTCCCCTTACTCTGTTTCCGTTGATATAGTAAAGTAAACTTTATATGGGAAAACTACTTTTTGGCGCTTCACCGGCCGCTGCCGCGGCACGCTCGTTTCATTCGCTTGGCTCGCGCTGTGTGGTCACAGTTCTAACATAACCTAACCTAGTGGCTGTATCTCCGTAAAGGGGACAATGGTACGAAAAGTTAATGACGTCCTGTTGTCCCCGTGGCAGGGACAAGGCCTAAGGGGACAATGGGCCTACACTTACCCTTCGACGACCTTTTTTTAGGTATTAATTCGAACAAGTCATTTGCCTGATGCGCCACGTCTGCCCATAACAATTACAGTGCTACCTAGAACTTTTAATACCGTAAAAAGCACTGCGTAGCACTGCACTGCTCATCACCCAGAGACATCAGATATTAAGTCTCAATGTCTAGTTTCGCTGGCTAAAATGCCCTTCAAACCGGAATACAATAATGCTGATGTATAGTATATTAGAGCGAGTATGGCTCAGTGGGAGAACGAGCGACTTTCGATCCAACGCCGAGTTCGAATCCCACTGGCCCCGCACTACTGACTTTCTTAAGTTATGTGCGGATTTAACACTCGCTCTAAAAACGGTGAAGGAAAACATCTTGAGAAAACCGGCATATCCAAGAATTTATCACAAAAATTCAAGGACATGTGACATCCACCAACCTGCACTGGGCCAGCGTGGTGGATAACGGCCATACTCTCTCTATGAGAGAAGGCCCGTGTCCCAGCAGTGGGAACGTGATGGGCTGATGATGATGATTAATAAGTGATTATTATAACACTTCTAACGAATGACTAACGTCTACTAGATCTGTATATGCATTTATTTCAGTACTTGCTGGCCGCAGGTTGCGGTGAGGACAAACACGTACAAGATATAAATGATATAGGATGACAGATAGATTTTTTTTTCTTTATTCTAGGTAGCATCATACGCTGCTTCCTATTTTTATTACAATCTAGCCATATAATTAGGCTAATAAGTAATTTAAACTGATACATAGCTTAATACTAAGAATGTGTCCATTAACACTTATCTTATTGTCTCTATTAAGGCGAATACACTTTGTTCATTTGTTCTTTCTGGGTAACAATTGCTACATTACACTAATTCACTAGCACTAGCACTACACTAACTCAAACGGTTTAGTTCTTTTGAGTCTTCTCACTATATCCGTGTGGTCGAGGAGCTGGATTGCCTCGACGTTTACATGATGGTGAAGTCTGTTCGTGACCTTCGGCATATTGTTTTATAACTTTATGGACGAACTCTACTTCTAGGTCCCGATGAAGATCGTCATTTCTTATGTACCAGGGTGCGTATGTACCTTATGGTATGTACCTTATGACAGATAGATGACGGGGACTCCCTTTAGCAATATCAAGAAATGTAACGAAAATGAAATAACTCTTTATTGAAACACAAACGTTGTCTGGAAGAGATCGCTTATTAGCGATAAGACTGCCCATTGTACTATTAATTTTAAGTTCCACTTTTTATTTCTTTTGTTATGTTATTGGTGTACAATAATGTGTTATCAATCAATCACACACAGCAAATTACTAAGCTAACAATAAAACCTTATCGGTAGTGTAACAATTGGCGGTCTTATCGCTGAAAGCGATCTCTTCCAGACAACTGTGCAGGGAGAAGAATAACGAAACAATACAAGGACGGTGGTTTTTATTTTTCTATTTTGCCTAAGAACTTTGTGTCTGCAGTAGGGGATCGGACAGTAATCGAAAAAATATCTAAAATGTAGTTAGAACGAATGTTTGTCGAATACGAAAGATAATTCAATCCATATTTTTGTTAAATAATAATAATTTATATTTTTAAATCAATATTTAAAATCTAATAATTCTGCCCTTTTATATCTGCTCCGAAACACCAACACAGTGCATGACGTCATTTCAAAGTAAATACGGTGTGCGAAGCTTGTGTTTATTTTATATTTTTGATTTTTATCTATATCAAAACGATATGTTTCTCATGCCATGACGACCCTAAAGTCTTTAAACTTTTCACATAAACGTATAAATCACTTAGGAAGTATGCTTTCGTAGAGCTTGCCGTTTAGGTGGCCAGCGTGTGACGTCATACGTCTGAGGCGATCTTTTGCGCGGCAATATTTGAAACATAACATTTAAACATAATTTTAGGTACTTTTAGGACTTTATTTAATTGAAATATTATTTTTCATGGCTATATATACACATTATGGTAAATTTTATACAGTTTCTGAAAAGTTGTCCGATCCCCTATTGAGGTTTATCTGTTCTCGTAATATCACAGAATACTAAGCGACAGAAGCATCACTCCGCAAAGAAATTTAAACAAATAGCGACTCTTGCTATGACGCAATAAAATTCAATTAAGCTCGCGTAGCGCTGCATACCTACCAGTCATATTAACCTACAGAGCGCCTCTCTTTCTATTGCATAGCTCTTATCTCTTCTGACGCGGCACGTGTAACGACGCGCGACCCGCCGTCGGTGTCCGGCTACGTAATTGTAGCTTCGTTCCTACAGTGCGGAGTGCGCTAGGCCTGGTCATAGTAAGTTTACTGCACCGGCACCGCTACAAAATTGTTATAGGCAGGCATGGCGCTTACCATCACGCAAACGACTTGCTCGTCGCCGTCGAACATCTTTTTTTTTATTAACTGAATGACGAGACGAGCTGGTCGTATGCCTGATGGTAAGCAATACGCCAGCCCATAACAATAACAGCACCACCCAGAATTTTGTTTAGCAAAATCCTGCGCGGCACTGCACTGCGCTCGTCAACCTGAGACAATTAGCTGTTGAGTCTCATAATGCCTAGTAATTTCGCTGGCTACAATGCCCTTAAAACCGGAACACAGTAATGCTCGCGCAGTACTGCTTGTAACCCGAGAAGCGTTTTCTTAAGATAAGTTTCGAGGCAGACTGTGACTTAAAAAAGTTAAGGAAGAAATACTGACTCATCTCACACCCTAAACCTGCATCAAAACACTTCCCAAAACATTTTCCCCTATAGTAACTGACTCACTGACTCATAAACCTAATGTATGGTCGGCAGAAGACCAATTAAGACAAACAGTTTTGAGAATAGCCACAAATAGAGCTTACTTGTTAACGCACAGAATTCTTCTATCCTATTATATAAATGCGAAAGTTTGTGTAGATGGATGGATGTTTGTTACTCAATCACGCAAAGACTACTGCACGGTTTTCGATGAAATTTTTTCAGGTCCTAAAGAGCGAGTGTGGCTCAGTGGGAGAACGTGCGACTTTCGATCCGACGCACCCGAGTTCCAATTCCCTTGGCACCGCACCACGACTTTCTTAAGTTATGTGCGGATTTCTAAAAGCGGTGAAGTAAAACATCGTGAGGAAACCGGCATGTCCAAGAATTAATCATTACAATTCAAGGACTTATTGTGTCACCCACCACGCACTGGGCCAGCGTGGTGGATTATGGCCCATACTCTCTCTGTGAGAGAAGGCCTGTGTCCCAGCAGTTCTTCTTCTTCTTCTTCGTGTCGATGGTCCATTATATGTTTTAATTTTTAAATAATTTTAGCACAATGCTCGGCTATTGCTACCCCAGGAGTCCCAGCAGTGGGAACGTGATGGGCTGATGATGATTGCTTAAAATTACCGATATTGCAGTTTGAAAGATGCTAACGCCTTCCAAATTTGAAATTGCAAGCGTTCAGGATCGGTAATCAAGTTAGACGATTTCCCAGCTGAGCTTCTTTCTAGTTGGTTTAGTTCTGTGGCTTCACTAGAAAACCTTTCGTCCTTGCCAACGCCACCCCCTAAAATCCGATAGTTAAGTACTTTCATAGCGCCTAGACGGCGCGACATGCTGCCTAGACGCGTGACGTCACTATGGGGTGGGGACTCACCATTCTATGGCGGTAACGGGGAACAAAGGAAAGTGCTAAACAAAACATAACCTATAAAACGTAGGATCCTAATATAACGTACAATGTTATAATGTAGTCAATAAATGAATTGAAATTGAAACATATCTATCGTAGGCAGAACAAGAGGCAGATTTAAAAATGTATCGATTTAATGCATTGTCATCGAGTTGTGAGATAGCGGTCAGTGAAGAATAATTCCATTCTGTCTCGGTATGTCTCGGGGTGATGAGCGCAATGCAGTGTTACCAGGCGTAGCGCACTCCGCACTGTACAAAGCTACAAGTACATAGCCGGACACCGACGGCGGGTCGCGCGTCGTTACACGTGCCGCGTCAGAAGAGATAAGAGCTTTGCGATAGAAAGAGAGGCGCTCTGTAGGTTAATATGACTGGTAGGTATGCAGCGCTACGCGAGCTGAATTGAATTTTATTGCGTCATGGCAAGAGTCGCTATTTGTTTTCAATTTTGCGGAGTGATGCTTCTGTCCCTTAGTATTCTGTGGTGTTACACAGTACTTTTTATAGTATTAAAAGTTCTAGGTGGCACTGCAATTGTAATGGGCAGGCGTGACGCTTACCATAAGGAGTCTTTATCACTCAGTTCCATAAAAAGTTTCCATAACAATATCTACAACAAAAATACCTTTGATTCAAAATCAATAATCATTCATGCGCTAATTCAGGTGTACCCGGCGAATAAGACTTCTTAGGGTAGATAGCATCGGCACTTTACTTTGTACCCTTCAACCCCTTCGTCAACCCACTTCCCCTAGGAGGTGCGTGACGTCACGCGTCTAAACCTCCTGCCGCCAGGGGATAAATACGAGTTAGCAAATAGCTGCGGAGCTTAGAATATATGACGATGTTATAATATCACCCGTGCGTACTGTTCCCCTTAGGAACACGCGCTCCTGCCGCGGGAATCGAACCCGCAACCTCAGTGGTGTATGAGATTTGAGCCAACCTGCCCAACCACTTTACCACAGAGGCTGTCAAACATTACAACATTACATTAACATTACCAGGAAATGTTCTGATCCTCTCACGCGCCATCTGTCTCGGTTATCATTGCCAGTGGCGGTTCTAGCTTTGTTTAGTCCTGTGATTAGACACTAATCAAGATTATTGCGAGCGAGTTTGGCTCAGTGGAAGCATGTGCGACTTTCGATCCGACGCACCCGAGTTGGAATCCCGCTGGCCCCGCACCACTGACTTTCCTAGGTTATGTGCGGATCTAACATTCGCTCTAAAAACGGTGAAGGAAAACATCGTGAGGAAACCAGTCCAAGAATTCAAAAATTCAAGGACATGTGATATGTACCAACCCGCACTGGGCTAGCGTGATGGATTATGGCCCATACTCTCTCTACGAGAGAAGACCCGTGTCTCAGCAGTGGGAACGTAATGAGCTGATGATGAATTCCGACACACACTCTCCGACATGTATCCGATATAATTAATTTTTACAAAAAAACAAAAACCGACTTCAATGTATCTTCGTAATTTATATGGGACCACTTCATAGCTATACTGAACCCAAACCGGTTCATTCATGATGGTAAAAAATAAAACAATCGAATAGAGAACCTTCTCCTTTTATTAAGTCAGTTAAAAATAACATTAATTGAGATTTTGAAAAGTTTCGTGAGTGTTATTATTCATAATTGATATAAAACGGCTGACGTAACTGACGGTTACGTGCGAGCGCTCGCGACCTACGCCGCGGCTTGATCTCATAACTCCCAGAAGAAGGACTTCTAAAATGTCCGAAACCTGGTCGGAGTAATTTTCGACATTTACAGTGAGTCTTAGCCGTTTTATATCAATTATGAACATTAATTGAACTAATTAACATTACTGAACAACTTTCTACGAGTAAATCAGTTTGCAAATTAATTAAGACCAGTGGAACGAGAACATGTGAAATATTTAGAAACTTGCAATTTTTGGATACCTACTGAACCACTGTTGATGCTAATCGTTGTTTAGAAACTTGAGTTTTATGTTTTGATTTTTAATCTCGTAAATAGGCTAGATACTTCTCTTTCTTTATATTTTATTTTGTCAGCTGAGGCAAAAGTTATCATTATTAACTCTGCATAAACATGTACCTAATTAGTTACCTACTTACTTACTGAAATGATGTACAATTGTTTGTTTTATGCAGTAATAAACATACTTTCATTTCATTTTTATTTCATAGTTAAACAATAGATATGCCATTTTAAACAGCTTTTTTTTTATGTTTGTTACCTCAGACCTCTGACATTTATAAACTGATTTGGGAAATTCTAAAGTGTTAGGTTCAGTATAGCTTAGATGGTTGCATAAAAATTTCATCGATATTCGACCTTGGACTTCGAAGATACATCAGTGTTGAAGTTGGTTTTTAATGTCACTTCATTACACTAACTCAAAAGGTTTTGTCCATTTTACAGATATAGATGAAAATAAATCTATCTGCAAAATTATTTAGTTAAAAAGTATCAACATTCTATGTCATTGTGTGAGGTATGCCCTTTACTAGGGACTGGTAACAACTCATTTCATCGATCCAAGATAACACCACTGTTTAAGGTGAAACCTTTCTACCTTGATGAGTTTAATTTTAACACTCACTCTAAAAACGTTGAAGGAAAGCATCGTGAGGAAACCGGCACGTCCAAGTTTTTTTTTTTTTATGCTTTATAGATCCATGTTTGGCCACTATCTCGCCTGATGTGAAGCGATGATGTGGCCTAAGATGGAGCACATAGATCTAGAGAGAGACGGCAGTTGAGTGGCTGCTCAGACCCGTCTCCCCGATGGTTCACCGAACATCATCCCGAAACACGACTAGGTCGTTTGACGGCATGGCTTTGTTCGGTGGGTGGTATTACAACCATAATATTTACCACAAAAATTCTAGGATATGTGACATCCACCAACCCGAATCCACTAACATGCACAGGGCCAGCATGGCGGAATATGGCTTATACTCTCTGTATGAGGGAAGGCCCAGGAGTGGGAATGTAATGGGCTGATGATGTTTAATTTGCCGATAGAAGTCAAGCAATTACTTAAATCTACTTAGCTACTGTGCCACGAAGTTACAAAGTTTTTAACTGGGTTGTCACATATGAAAGACTACAGGGGGGTCAGGGCATACTAAAATAGATTGTTTACGTAGTAAAACGCCAGGAATAGATGTTATATTGTTGTAACATACCTTTTAGACCGTGGGCCGTTCCGAGCACAGCCGAAATCCCATCTTTTCACGTTCAAAACTGCTTTTTTTCAACACAAAATCCACAAAATCGTATTTTTGACTATACACTAAAAATGTGCTTTTTTCTTATAATTCAAACAACTACACACTTCAAAACTCTCTCAAGATAATCACAGGAAACAGCAAAAAGAAATCAACGTCGTGGATGGTAATTGATCTTTTAAAAACAGGATGTAGATTCAAAACAAAATTGCACTTCGATTTGTTGGTAAAATAAAAGATAGTTGAAAGAAAGTACGGAGAAAGTTTACACTAAAAATAATATTTAACGTCCAATGGCACTGGAACTAGCACTAGAAACTGGTCGCTATAGTTATTTTTAAATGTTTTTTAAATAAAAAATCACTACACACGTAAGAAACAACTCCTACAGAAGTCAACAACCGTTTGACAGGTTTTCTTTTTTGGCAGAACGCGACGCCATTTTTGCAAAAAGTTGCCAGTACATGATGAATAGTTTCCCAGATTTTTTCTTTTGCATTCGGTGGATCTTATTTTATTATATTTTACATTATTTATATTGAAACAAATTATCTCCGCACACTCCACAGTCTTGAGTTTAAATAAATGACATAGGTTTGGACACGCCATTTATTATCACTGCTATAAAACGAGACCACATCAGTTCTACTATTTGACGCTAGGTGGCTAAAACTAGCGCCATCTATTGATTGTTCTTAAACTAGTTAGAGCTGTAGTAATGTTTAGATTATAAAAGTTATGCTACTCGACACTAGGTGTCACTTTAGTACAACATGTGAATTTAATAAACATCACACCTGCGCCGCCGCCGGCGGGCGTGGTGGTGACGATTGAAATCCAGATGGGTAATTCAAAGAAAATAACCAATCTCTAACTTTATTTTTAAAATTTGTACCTACTATTTTCATAATTTCTACAAAGCTTTCACTATCCAGCCAATGTTCCATTATTCTAAGCTCCTATCATTAGATATCTATGATTGTACCCGCATTTGACCAATGAGTTAAAATGAGGTTATAATAGACGAGATTTAAAATAAAACCAGACGCTTTTTATAAGTAGATATACATCATTTTATTGTAAGTTTAAATAAAAAAGTAATATTAAATTAACTATTTAAACTATCTAAGAATAATATATTGCAGGTCCTCCTTCACTTCGGTACTAACTCAAATGCACTGTACGTAATATAACAACAATATTGTTTTATATTATTATATTATCTGCCGTCTCTCTCTAGATCTATGTGCTCCATCTTAGGCCACATCATCGCTTCACAACAGGCGAGATAGTAGCCAAACATAGATCTAGCTGACCCGGCAAACGTTATTTTGCCATATAAATTAAAAAAAATGTTAAGGGTGAACAACCCTTATCACTTAGGGGTATGAAAAATAGATAGTAGCCGATTCTCAGACCTACTGAATATGCATATAAAATTTGGTAAAAATCAGTAAAGCCGTTTCGGAGGAGTAAGGTAACTAACATTGTGACACGAGAATTTTAATATATATATATATGATGATGATGATCTTAATAAATATATCTACCTACTAAACGAGGTATGTACGTACGTTCTTGGTCCGAAAAAATCTACTTAGATATAGAAACTTCAATATAATAATAAATAGCTCAGTATAATATAGCTATAATAGCTTCAATATAAAAGCTATGAAGAGATCCGATTATAGATGATATATTTCAAAAATTCATAACAGATACCAAATAAGTAGATATAATGTAGATATAGGTACCTACTTATATAATACATAGGTATAAATAAGCTGTGTAAAAAAAATTGAATACTTAATATTTAGAAATGAAGCTTCTTTTGCATAACAATAATAATAGGCATCACAAATTGAGATTAAAATATTACATACAAAACATAATTTAAATATCAATCAAAAACTGTTGAAATCAATTTTTTTTTTTGTTATGGACGACTTTTTTGAAAACACAGATAATTTAAAAAAAAAAAACACAAACAAAACAAATTAAAAATACTAATAACTAATCTAATCTAATAAACCACTACCAGTGGTCAACTTTCCCAAAATGCTGGCAGCATTGCCACGTTGAATGGCAATGCTTATCTTTGGCCAAAATATAGGCCAGCATTTCGGTCACGCGTTGAAAAAAAAACTTCATTTAAATATTTATTAGGTAGATAAAAATCAAAAATTTAAACATAATTTACACATAATACAAATAAATTAAACTATGTTATGGGCTGGCGTATTGCTTACCATCAGGCAATCGACCAGCTCGTCTCGTCATTCAGTTACAAAAAAAAAAGTATTTTGAGAGGAAATTGTCAAACTAGTGCAATAAATACATACCAATGTACTTATCAGGCACTAAGATTGTTTTATAGCTGTATACTTGTACCTTCTTACTATGTATTTACAGTAAATTAACGAATGCCAACCTTTGACTGAATTTAAAGGAAAACTGACTCAATGGCTTGCTAAAAACTGCTTTTATGACTTAGATGAATATATATTATGAATATATATAATTTATAATTAAGACTTTTAAAAACTCTTAATTATAAATTAATAATAATTTTAAAATTATAATATTAATAATTTTAAAATTATAATATTAATAATTTTAAAATTATAATATTAATAATTTTAAAATTATAATATTAATAATTTTAAAATTATAATATTAATAATTTTAAATGTTCAATTAAATTAATTACAAAAATCGATCACTGTTTTACATTTATTAGACTAATAATATTTTAACATTTTTAATTTATAGTAATTTATTGATTTGTTAGACTTAAGCTTTTTGAAATTAATTTAATAATAATAATTTGTTTGTATATGAGATCGAATGTAATTTATATAATTAATTAATAAGACATATTATTGCACACCATTGTCATGGTAGAATGTAAGGACTTATTTTTAGAATTGTATCACCTTTATGCACTATATTCTTGCAATAAATGATTTGATTGATTTGATTCAAGCAAAAAACTCAAACAATGATTTTCGGAAAGAAAAAATACGCATGTAATAACAATGAACAATTTGACTAGAGTAAATAGTTTGGCATTAACTGGCAACATTAAACTGGTGATTTAACTCATTCTATCAATAAAGCCATCAGTTTAGAAGACTTGGTGTCTTTCTCCACGCCAGGGAACACGAACCCCTTTTTAGCCAGTTCTTCATAGGTCATCTCGAACAAAACTTCGAAGCCTGCCTTCTTAGCCACGGCTTGGGAAGCGCCGGCGGTGAAAACCGTAGCCGTAACCTTGATGCCGAGGGCTTTGCAGAGAGGGATCCTGAAAAAAGAGGGATTTTATTTATAGATAACACTTTATTGCACTTAAAAAAGAAAACAGAATAACAGTTGATAATACATAATTTCCTATAAGTACAATAGGCGGTCTTATCGCTAAGCAGCAATTTTATGCCACGTTTTAAAACGACTTTAACGAAAGGAGGTTCACCGTTTTAGAGCGAGCGCGCAAAATGCACTGCTTTTTCTCGTGGTAGGTGTCTCGTATGCAGGATGCCGTCTGGGTAAGTACCACCGCTTTGCCAGGTATTCTACCGCCAAGCAGTAGTGCGCAAGCATTACTATGTTCTGGAACGTTCTGGTTAGAAGGGAATTGTAGGCAGCTTGATAGAGCGAGTGTGGCTCAGTAGGAGCACGTGCGACTTTCTATCCGATGAGCGCAGTGCAGTGCTACGCAGTGCTTTTTATGGTATTAGAATTTCTGAGTGGCACTGCAATTGTTATGGGCAGGCGTGGCGCATAACATCAGGCGAAAGACTTGTTTCTCACATCGCTCGGTGCCATAAAAAAAATGGTGGACAAACATAAAGTCTTAAGTATGTAGTATCAGACGACCTAATAAGGTAATCTGAGTCCTAAAATCTGAGTTTTTTACACGGCGTTGGCAAGTACAAAATGCAAATACTCTTAATACAGATAAATCTTATAACTAGGGTAGTACTAGAAAATGATTGCATTCCGCTTTGATTGTCCTATCGAGATACTGGATAGGTATTGTCACGGGCAGGTTCAAATAATTTCATGTACCTATTTTTCCACTTTACTAACATAGGTTTAAAGAAAAGCTGTTACACGACTATGGATTTATCCGAAAAATGCCCGATCAATCCATAGAACTACCTATATTAAGGAATGCATTAAATAAATAAATAAATAAAAATAAATAAATAAATAAAAATAAATAAATAAATAAATAAATAAATAAATAAATAAATAAATAAATAAATAAATAAATAAATAAATAAATAAATAAATAAATAAATAAATAAATAAATAAATAAATAAATAAATAAATAAATAAATAAATAAATAAATAAATAAATAAATAAATAAATAAATAAATAAATAAATAAATAAATAAATAAATAAATAAATAAATAAATAAATAAATAAATAAATAAATAAATAAATAAATAAATAAATAAATAAATAAATAAATAAATAAATAAATAAATAAATAAATAAATAAATAAATAAATAAATAAATAAATAAATAAATAAATAAATAAATAAATAAATAAATAAATAAATAAATAAATAAATAAATAAATAAATAAATAAATAAATAAATAAATAAATAAATAAATAAATAAATAAATAAATAAATAAATGAATAAATGAATAAATGAATAAATGAATAAATGAATAAATGAATAAATGAATAAATGAATAAATGAATAAATGAATAAATGAATAAATGAATAAATGAATAAATGAATAAATGAATAAATGAATAAATGAATAAATAAATAAATAAATAAATAAATAAATAAATAAATAAATGAATAAATAAATATATAAATTTATATATATGAGGAGCTCCTTGGATCAATCCCGACGAGGTCGATGTCCAATGAGGTATCGAACGAAACGTCAATATGAATAATATTTACTATTTGACGTGAAAATTACTAGCAATTTTTGTAATTTATTTATTTTAGATTTATTAATTATGGTTACGAAAGCAAACCGAAAAAGCCCAAGGCGATGCATATGCGACACTACTGCTATTCTGAAAAAGATCACAGGAAACCCACCGAACTTGCCGATACATGAAGTCAATCTTATACGACTTAACTTGTTCACTGAAAGGAACTCAGATGGAAGCGGATACTTGGTACTACGAGGGAACGATATATACAGCAGGTATCGTAGGAGAATACGGGACACGGATATCCGAGCTATATGTGTGTATGCGAGAGAAATGCCAAGAAGAATATCGAGAATTGATTTGAGTTACAACAAAATCACAGACAAGGGCTTCTTCAAGTTGCTGAAGAAGCTGCTGATCAAAGGAAGATCGAGTATTATAAATTTAAATATCATGAACAACAATTTGACAGAAAAATCGATTTTACACTTAGCGAATTATGCAAAACTGCTCAAACTGAAATATTTAAGACTGAACGGCAACGATATTGGTACTAAAGGCGGCGAATATTTGTCGAAATTCCTTATTTATAACAAATCTGTCGAGTTTATTGATATAGGCGAGACGGGACAGACTTTAACGAGCGTCGCTCCGATCGTCACAGCTTTAAGAATTGATCACGGAGCGAATACAACGGTAAAAGTATTCGATTTCAGTCGAATCATTCCGTTGTTTAATCGATATTCGTATGAGACAAAATGGCTGGCGTATCACATCGAGTATCTGCTTGAACGAAACTCTACGATAATCGAGTTACATTTGCAGAAGAATGAATTCATTGGACACGACATGGAGTATTTTGTTCGAGGTTTACGTCGAAACAACACTTTGCTTTACCTAGACCTTGGATACAATAAAATCGGCGATTACGGAGCTGAATTACTAGGAAAATACCTAGCAGAAACACCTGAACTCATCCTTCTAAACATCGCCGGAAACAGTATCAAAGACACTGGCGCGAGAGCTCTAAGTTTCGGGATGCCTTACTCTAAAATTCGCGCTTTAGACATTGGTAACAACAAATTAACAGATCGAGGCATGCTAGACTTGTTGAATACGATCAAAAAGCCTTACTTCATAAGGTTTTTGAACATCTGGGGGAATAAATTTGGTGATGTTACTTGTAGGGTTATAGAAAGAATGCTTCTAAGCGGCGTTCTGTTCCAACATACGATAGACGTACGTTTATATGAAGTAGATGATATCCTTTATGCTGCGTATTATCCAAATCCTGCTAATCGAAATAAGCACTTATATTACTGCGAATTAGAGTTTGCATTTGCTCAATCAATTTACCATATTAAGAGGAATGCCATTGAAGAAAAGAAGCCCGTTATGGTAGATTGCAAACAGAGACATTGGTTAGACAAAACTAATAGGAATAGATTTTGAATTATTTTGTTTGTAATAAAGTATTTATGATTGTTTCCAACGTGTTTCAATTTAAGCATAAGTAAAAACAATGTTTACGGAAGAAATAAAGCTACTGCTGGGACACGGGTCTTCTCTCATAGAGAAAGTATGGGCCATAATCCGCCTCGCTGCCTCAGTGCGGGTTGGTGGCTGTCACATGTCCTTAAATTTTTGCGACTAATTCTTGTACATGCCAGTTTCCTCACGATGTTTTCCTTCACCATTTTTAGAGCGAATGTTAAATTCGCACTTAAGAAAGTCAGTGGTGCGGGGCCAGCGGGATTTGAACTCGGGTGCATCGGATCGAAAGTTGCACGTGCTCCCACTGAGCCATACTCCATTGCCATACCTATAACTAAATAAGATCCATTTGCCCACGGCTCGTTCCAATCTTTCAATAAGTATGCCATAAGCCCCTCCGGAATTCTTCCGGAATTCCTTCACCTCACTAATGGGATATTTATCGGTGAGCGTCGCAAAACGTCCGAGAAACGTCCGGGGCACGTCCGGAATGCGGACGGGATGGAATCCATTGGCGGGAAAATTAATCGGCTTACTGCGGCTTTCAGATAAGAAGGTTGGCTTCAACGGGTTCCTTCTTTTTATAATAGGTTTTTTATAATATGTAGGAATGTTGACGAAATTTTGTGAGTAGGTTTCAGGCTTGAACGAATAAATAAAACCGGCCAAGTGCGAGTCGGACTCGCGTCCAAGGGTTCCGTACCATTATCTATAAAAACGGCAAAAAATTACGTTTGTTGTATGGGAGCCCCCTTAAATATTTATTTTATTTTAATTAATTTATTTATTTTTAAAGTGAATATATAACTAAATATTCTGTGAATATTTCAAGCGTGTCACTGTTGCCGTTATCAATATCGAGCGAAAACGAGAGAAAAATCACGTTTGTTGTATGGGAGCCCCCTTAAATATTTATTTTATTTCAATTTAATTATTTATTTTTAAAGTGAATATATAACTAAATATTCTGTGAATATTTCAAGCGTGCCACTGTTGCCGTTATCAATATCGAGCGAAAACGAGAGAAAAATCACGTTTGTTGAATGGGAGCCCCCTTAAATATTTATTTTATTCTGTTTTTAGTATTTGTTGTTATAGCGGCAACAGTAATTCAATCTTCTGTGAAAATTTCAACTGTCTAACTATCACGGTTCATGAGATACAGCCAGGTGACAGGCAGACAGACAGACGGACGGACAGTGGAGTCTTAGTAATAGCAGGCCTAGCGCACTCCGCACTGTAGGTACGAAGCTACAAGTACATAGCCGGACACCGACGGCGGGTCGCGCGTCGTTACACGTGCCGTGTCAGAAGAGATAAGAGCTATGCAATAGAAAGAGAGGCGCTCTGTAGGTTAATATGACTGGTAGGTATGCAGCGCTACGCGAGCGCTATGCGGAGTGATGTCTGTCCCTTAGTATTCTGTGGTAATAGGTCCTGTTTTACCCTTTGGGTACGGAACCCTAAAAAGAAGGATAGAATCTCGCTAAGGAACAACTGAAGCATAGCAATGGCGGTGGCATTAAGTTTGTTTGAATGGACGGAGGGCCGATGTGACGGCTGATCGGCATAGCATGATGTAAATGTATGCGTGAGGCTAATATAGTATAAGCGGACCGGCATAGCTTAAGGGCTTCACTCTTGAATTTGGTCCACCATCTTTTATTCGTTCAAGGTTTCAGGTTGGTATTTCAGGTTCATTGGTATTATCCTGAAATAGAACGTACGATAATTTGTGTCCTGGACAAATCGACCAAGCGGGTGAAAACGCGGGGCACAGCTAGTTTTAAATGTTATTATTTAGATTTATAAATGTGTGAATTTAGTCCTATGCTTTGTAATATCGTTATTTTTCGTTTGAGTATAATATTTTAGGCATTCCCACAAATGATTGATAAATCCATCAATTATTAAATCCATAAATGTGATGCGTATGAAAACAGTGATTATTTTACAATTTATTTTAAAGCGCCGAGACTATTTCGTTTTCGAGACGTATTTATTAAGTTTATTTATTCTGATTTTCCTTTTTTGTAGATCGTCTACCGAAAATTAAGGCCTCTACGTTGGCGTAGACTTATCGTAGCAGGGTCTACGAAATACTTGTGCTACGTCTTCGTAGATAGCATTGTCTACGAGAATTCTTTTTTTATGTACACAGGTAGTTACTGAGCATATGAAACTTAATATCTGATGTCTCGGGGTGATGAGCGCAATGCAGTGCTACGCAGTGCTTTTTTTGATATAAAAAGTTCTGGCGGGCACCGCAATTGTTATGCTGCCCATAACAATTGCGGTGCCCGCCAGAACTTTTTAGTGCGGCAGGCGTGGCGCTTACCATCAGGCGTACGACGTGCTCGTCTCGTCACTATAAAAAAATTGTGATAAGACAATTTTCTTTGGCTACAATGCCCTTAAAACCGGAACAAAGTAATGCACACTACTGCTTGGCGGCACAATAACTGGCAAAGCGGTCGCACCTACCTTGCGACCTCCCGCATACGAGAGACGAAACGAGTAATTACTCTTAATAATATTTTTATTTTTGTGCGTATTAGAATGTAAATATAAGCATGTATGTATGATTATGTAGATATTTAGTTGTAATTAATAAATTTTGTTGTACACCGCCGTCTACTTCTTCTACCGATACTGTCCATCCAAAGGTTGTCTGGAAGAGATCGCTTCAAGCGATAAGACCGCCCATTGTACTACCATCAGAATACTAAGGGACAGAAACATCACTCCGCAAAGAAATTTAAACAAATAGCGACTGAAAATTTAATTCAGCTCGCATAGCGTTGCATACCTACCAGTCATATTAACCTACAGAGCCTCTCTTTCTATCGCGCCGCTCTTATCTCTTCTGACGCGGCACGTGTAACGACGCGCGACCCGCCGTCGGTGTCCGGCTATGTACTTGTAGCTTCGTACCTACAGTGCGGAGTGGACTAGGCCTGGTTATTGTCTATTTCTTTAAATTGGTATACAATAAAGAGTTTTTCTATTCTATTCTACTATTCTCGTATTCTAGAACATTCTCTTGATTACAAGATAGAACATATAGGCACAGAAGCCTCTAGAAGTACCTGGCTTCCAGAAGCACCCTGCCCACCCCAGTGCCCCTCCAGTCAGGACGCACCACCAGGCCGTAAGCTGTCAGGTACCGCTGCACGCCGAACTGCTGGAATACATCGGCACCCTTGGAGACCAGGTCCACGGCGCCGAACAAAGCGGCCCAGGTCGGGTCTTCTGTCTGTTGGGAAGAATAATTATTTAATGCAATCATATTAAAATTTTAACCATCTTCAAAAATAGGAGGATTTTCTCAATTCGATTGTTTTTTTTTTAATTTGTTACACATATAAAAAGCGATTTAGAAAATTCTTTGCGTTAAGTTCAGTATAGCTACGAAGTGGTCCCATATAAATTTCATCGATATTCGACCTTGGACTTCAAGGATACATCGGTTATTTTTTTTTGTTATACGTTATTATTATTTTACTAAGTGATAAGGCGAGCAATTATTTCACCTGGTGGTAAGCGCCACGTCTGCCTATAACAATTGCAGTGCCACCCAGAACGTTTACTGTCATAACAGATAAAAACTCTAACAGCACTGTACTCGCGCTCGCTTCGCTCAACTCCCTACTTCAAATCTATAGAAAGTAAATCTACTTGCATGAAAAGGCTCCTCCTTATCCTCCTTATTGACGACGGTGAGCACGTTAACCCCGACCAGTTCTGCTGCGTCATCATCAGTGACGCAGGCCAGGGACAGCTTGTCTTCCAGGGTCGTTGACCAGAGCTTCTTGAGCTCGGCCAGAGCGGTCGGGTGCTTGTGGATCTCTGGAAGGAAGAGGATAATTCACATATGATACCTATACAGCCGTTAACATCAACGGTAAACAAAAATGTAGCATAGTTAACGAAAGAAGAAAAAGAAATTAAAGTTTTGATTAGTCATTAGTTCAGTAACAAAGTACGAGACCAGTGAGCCCGTTTAGTAACTATTAAATTCAGACGTGAAGCTTCGCTTACACCTTTCTAGACTAGTTCTATTCTGTTTTTCTACTATAGCGCTCGCTTCGCTTGCGTCCACAACGAATTCAACGATCACTGATAATAATTATTGATCGCGTCGCTCGCTTCATTCACGCATTTTTGCTGTAAAGACAACTAAACTGAGTCGATATTAAAAGCTCGCTTTGATCACGTCAATCTAGAATCTGTTCTTACCAATATACTTGCAGGGTGGCTCGTCCCTTGTGAAGTGATCGGTGAGCAGCTTCAGCGCCGCTGGGAACATGTCTTCGGTCACATCTTGCACCCGCAGCGGGGGTCGGGACGCGCGGGGGGAGGGGATACGCACCCACACCGTGGGGTAAGGGAGGGACGCGGGGCGAGGGTATACCATCTGCAAGTTAGTTTAAATTAATAGTTGGTTTTTGAATGATACTGCCTTTTTATACAACTGAGTAACGAGATGAGCAGGTCTTGGTCGTGCCCATAAGTAACAGTTGCAGCGCCACTCAAATAACACACCTTTGAGGTTCCCGAGAAATCGAAAATTCCATGGAGCTAGAAATCCCGACTAGTTCTATTCTATTTTTGTACTATTGCGCTCGCTTCGCTTACGCCCTCAAATAATTCAACGATCTCAGATAGTTATTATGCAATGAGTCTGAGCAATTGCTCAACTGCCATCTTCCACTAAATATCTACGTACTTCATCTAAAGAATAAAAGTAAGAAAAATCATTTTTCATTTCAATCATTTCAATAAATGAACTTATATGATTTTATATATTATATATGTCAATGCGGCAAGAAGATTGTTCTTTTTAGAATGTATATTAGATTACATCTATTTTTAACCGACTTCAAAAAAGGAGGAGGTTCTCTGTTCGGTTGTATTTTTTTTTTATTTTTTTTTATGTTTGTTACCTCAGAACTCCGTCATTTGTGAACCGATTTGGAAAATTATTTTTGCGTCGGGTTCAGTATAGCTACGAAGTGGTCCAATATAAATTTCATCGATATGTGACTTTGGACTTCGAAGATACATTGAAGTCGGTTTTTGTTGTTTTCTAAAAATTAATTATTTAGATTGACATCAATATAAATGTCTAATATTGTAATTATTATTTTAAGCTCTTTAATTTATTGCTTTACGATTTTAATTTGAAATTGATTTTATTATGATTTTTTATGGAGTTATTTTACTTCCTGACGAACGAGATGACTAATGTATTATTTTTGTTTTATTTAATTGACGGGAAGTTTAATAACATATATAGTAAAAATGTCTATTGTATGGCTATTAATAAATATATACCACGGGTGGGTACCACCGCTTTGCAAGTTATTCAGCCGCCAAGCAGTATTGCGCGAGCATTACTGTGTTCCGGTTTGAAGGGCATTGTAGCCAGCGAAATTACTGGGCATTATGAGACTCAACAGCTAATTGTCTCAGGGTGACGAGCGCAGTGCAGCGCCGCGCAGGATTTTGCAAAACAAAGTTCTGGGTGGTGCTGTTATTGTTATGGGCTGGCGTATTGCTTACCATCAGGCAAACGTCCAGCTCGTCTCGTCAATCAGTTACATAAAAAAAATAAAAATATATACGACGAATTACCGCTGACATTAAAAACTTTACAATTTAATCAATTTAAAATAAATTTCAATAAATGGCTTCTTGAACGCCGCTTTTATAGCATAGAGGAATATTTTAATTTTAAAATGAAAATAATTGACATTTTACATATCATTACTTTCCATTTAATATTGTAATTATTATATATTATGTCTTATTCATATTACATTAAATATTTAAATGTCTGATTTAATATTTTCATTTTTCAAATATGTTATCTGATTCTGTAATGACGTTTCATTTCATTTTTATTAACTTTTAATGAGTTTTTATTCAGTTTCTTGTGAAATTTATGTAAAAAAAATTGCACGCCTGCAAATGCAGAACAAGTGAGGATTATTTCGTCACACATACTTTGTTATATGGCCAATAAAATTCTGATTCTGATTCTGTTTTTGATTGAATATTCTACTGAATCAGTAATCACTAAGCCCGGAATCTCCAGAACTATAAGCTCACGAACTCGAAATTTCGCACGTAAAATCTTTGCTCTGATTATCTTGGAAAACCCAGAAAAACTCGAAGTCGTTCGAAGTGGAAATAAAAGCTAGGTTGAGTTTCTTTTCTTTTGTTTTCTTTTTGAGACAAGTCATTATAAACAACCGCTTAGCAGTAGTGTGCAAGCATTACTCTATTCCGGGTTAAAGGGCACTATTGATTGATTGATTGATAACACTTTATTGTACACCAATAGCATAACAACAACAAATAAAAATAGATCTTCAAATTTAAATAGTACAATGGGTCTTATCGCTAATAAATGATCTCTACCAGACAACCTTTGGATGGAGAGGCTTTGTAATACGACAAAAGACTATGATATTATAAATATTTTGTACACCTACATACCTAAAATTAAATGTATACCAAACGAGTTAAATACATACATAAGTCTGGAAGAAGTCGCTCTAAGCGATAAGACCGCCCATTGTACGTGAAAACTACGATGTATTTTGTGATTATATATATTTTTATTTTATTTTTCTAATATTGTCTTTGTTATTTGGTGTGCAATAAAGTGTTATTGTATTGTATTGTATTGTATTGTATAAATAATAATATAATATAAGTATGTGTATTATATACCAAGAGGCAATGCAGTCCCGCGTGTAACTTCTGTTACGCTGCTACTGTTATAGGCAGGCGTGACGCTTACCATCAGGCGAAGGACCTGCACCTCTCGTCACTCAGTTGTAAAACAAGATTTTTGTTGAAAAAAAAATTTTTCAAGACAACTTTTAACAAAGTCGTAATCGGCACCGCGAGCAGATTAAAATGAGCCCAAACACGAGTAGTTTATTCATCATGGAGTTCCATTGCCCACCTTCCGTCTCCATCATCAGATCAGCTGGCTATCACCATAATATTGCATTGTCATCGGACTTTGACAACTATGTTAAATTTCAACTCCGTAAGATAAGAGGAAGTGGTTCTGATTCAACTTGCAAAATTTGACCGAAACAAACAAACATTGCAAGTTAAATAAAAGCTTATAAAATACAATGCAAACTCACTCTGGTTACAAGTTAGAACTGTTCACAAAACTTCACAAAACTTGGTCCTTCCGTCACCGCAGACAGGCTTCGAATGAGCTCTAGGGGATGAAATCGGATGGGGATGTACTGAGGGGCACACTGGGTGCAATGAGGGAAAAAGAAACTAAAATATTGCTAGCGACCCGCCCTGGCTTCGCACAACATAATTATTTTGACATCTTCGGTAGTGTGCATTCAATTCAACAATGCTTGGCTTCGGAATTCTTTGGTTTTCAACTTAGATTTATTTCTATAGGGAATATATGCATGTTTTTTTTAATGCATGAAGCAATTCATTATTGAATACTATTAATGAAAAATAATATTTAAAAAAAATTACTGCATCATTCGTCAATAAAATAGTTAAATGAAAATTTGAATCAATTTAAATCAACATAAACGCGCCATTTGCGTGTGACGTCATAACGTGGGGACCTAGGATCTCCTAATTGGTCCATCTATGCTACATGTGTGTGTGTATCAATAATTTACCAATAGGGCAGGCTCTATGTCTAAAATTGTCCAATAAGCAGCGAGGCGCGTGACGTCAAAATGTGGTACTCAAGCGTTTTGCGATTACGTTCTGTTTCTCCAAAAATAAGAAAAAGAAATATTGAAATATAAAACTATGATAATAATTATATCACTACTAAATGTTTACAGGAGTAATCTGTCGTAAAAAGTAATTTCCAGATTTTTCGACAACACATGCATATTCCCTATTACTGCAAATACAAACCTTCGCATTTATTTTATGGAACTTGGTGATGAGACTAGCATGTGGTTCGCCTGATGGTAAGCGCCACGCCTGCCCATAATAATTGCAAGGCCACCCAGAACTTTTAATACGTACCAAGCACTGCATATCACTGCATTGCGCTCATCACCCCAGACATCAGATATTAAGTCTCACATGCCCAGTAATTTCACTGGCTACAATGCCCTTCAAACTGAAACACAGTAATGCTTGCGCACTACTACTTGGTGGCAGAATAATCGGCAAAGCGGTGGTACCCACCCAGTCGGCCTCTCGCATACGAGAGACCTACCACGAGTATATTAGTAGGATTCTAGTCAGACTCATTATTCTGCTCCCAGTGTGCTTCCCACCACAAAAGATGCCGTCATAAGCCAATCTAGAGCCGCTAAATGCCATTTAATTCAACCCTACACGACACGACTCCGTCCGTCGTCGGTCGGATCGGGGTCGTGTCGGTTTAAAGTACTACGATTAATTAATGACTTTGTTCAACTAACCCCCAGATCTAGTAAAATGTAACGGAAAAAAGTCATTTATATTGCGGAAAATAGTAAATGATCACCTAAAAATATCACCAAAAAAAATATAATCACCAATGAAATTGTAAATTATCATCAAAGTAAGCTCCACCAGAAGTCTCGCTTGTCACCTCTTCATGTCGCTTGACCTTCGCTCCGCTGCGGAAGTCGCCGGCTCGCTTTGCTCACCACCTCGTAGGCTCGCTTCATTCAGGACCTCCTTCGCGAGCTTCCTCCGCGCTTTTTATTTACCTACACTCTAGGGGTAAGAGCGAGTTGGACCACGGAAGAGTGAGGCGCGGCAATTCGATTTGGTGGTCATTTACTAAATTAGATCTGCCGATACAATTTTTGGATAGAAGTGTATCGGATCTCAAAGATTATTTTTATGTACATTATATTTTTCCCATAATTCATTACTAAATTAGGATTTTATGAATTAACTAGACGTTACCTGCGACTCTGTCTGTAGAATTGGGTTTATAATTGTTGCCTAAGGAACTGTTCGTCCCGGGATGAAAGTATCCTATTTTCTATTTCGCTTGGGGTTTTGCTGAAAACCAGCGACGGGTGTCAAATAACGACATTTGATATTTGTGCTGAGCGAAAACCCCATTTGACACCACATACCTAGTAGTAATTGTCTCTTTATACTGTTTTTTATATATATATTAGAGCGAGCGTGGCTCAGCGGGACCTCGTGCACCTTTCGATCCGACGCACCTGGGTTCGTATCCCGTTCGCCCCGCACCACTGAATTTCTTTAGTTATGTGCGGATTTAACACTCGCTCTAAAAACGGTGAGGGAAAATATCGTGAGGAAACCGACATGTCCAAGAATTTATCACAAAAATTTAAGGACATGTCAGATCCACCAACCCGCACTGGGCCATCGTGGTGGATTATAGCCCATACTTTATCTATGAGGGAAGGCCCGAGTCCCAGCAGTGGGAACGTGATGATGATGATGATGATTTTTTTTTTATAAAATGTATCCTATGTTAGTTATTATAAGTACCTCCAAGAATATGTCTATTATCTGTCTTGAATAAATGTATTTTCTTTCTTTGACTGGGCCAGCGTGGTGGATTATGGCCTATACTCTCTCTATGAGAGAAGGCTGCTGAACTGATGATACCTACACAATGAGACTGACGCCGTACAAACAAGTCAAGATGTCTCTATACAATTTTATTGAGACTAGCTGACCCGGCAAACGTTGTTTTGCCATATAAATTAAAAAAAATGTTAAGGGTGAACAACCCTTATCACTTAGGGGTATGAAAAATAGATAGTAGCCGATTCTCAGACCTACTGAATATGCATATAAAATTTGGTAAAAATCAGTAAAGCCGTTTCGGAGGAGTAAGGTAACTAACATTGTGACACGAGAATTTTATATATATGATATAGTACGACTACATGAAGAAGATTCCTGGGAGTAGAGGAATTTTCTTATTAGAAAATTATTTAAATTCTAGCTCCCGACTCTCTGTTCTGAATTAATGTGGTGATACATACCTATCTATTATAGTATACCTACCTATAATAATGTACAAGATTTTTGTCGAAAAATATTTTTTTAAGACAAATTCGTAATTTGAACCGTGAGCAGATTAAAATGAACCCAAACACTACCCAAACAGTAGTTTACGATTATCCGTCAAGGAGTTCTATTGCCCACCTTCCGTCTCCATCATTAAATCAGAGGGCTCCATGTCACCATAATATTGCATTGTCATCGGACTTTGACAAGTACATATGCAAAATTTCAACTCCGTAGGATAAGCGGAAGTGGTTCTAATTCAGCTTGCAAGATTCCACCCAAACAAACATGTATACATTGCAAGTTAAATCTTTCCTTCCTAGACGGGCAATCTTGTCAGAGTGGCCGTGGTATGAAAGATGGTGTAGGCGGTGATTGTTCAGCGTCGTGGTTCTCCTTAGCGAGGGTTACTGCTATCGCAATGCTTCTCCATTTCGGGCGTTGGTAGCATTGCGAGTACACTGGACTATGGTGGTTTGAGTTCAAGTCTTAATCAGATCTGTCCATCGCGTGGGTGATCGGCCGCGTGCTCTTTTTCCTGCCACCTGACCCTGGGCCAAAAGTCTCTCCATCGAATCTTCGTTTCTGGAGATGTGACCAAAGAACTTCAGTATTACATAACATAGTTGTACTGTCGACGAAAGTCTATTTTCGAAGTTCTTTAAGAATGGAAAAATAAAAGCTTGTAAAAACATATCTTCAAATCACAAAAGCCTATCATAAAAAGTCACACGCGTGAAGTATAAGAAATTAATAAGATTTAAACATAAGGTTCATTGCGCTGATCATCTTTGTTCTGAAAAGGTATATACTACACAAAGACGCCGAGAGGTGCATCTGCTGAGAGCCGGGTGGGCGCTACAGTTTTAGGTCACATTCAAAATGTTTTCTATTAAAGCAGTAATTATTCTTTCTATAAAGAAGGTTTATTATAAATGGATTTAGAATGCATTGTCATCGAGTTGCTATCCTGAAAGTTTCAGCCGGATAGCTAATCGGCAAGTACTCAAAGTTTGAGTTGCAAGATTCCACCCGGAACGACAGACAAGAAAGTAACTTAATAAAAACGTGTTTAAATAAATAAGTAAGCCTAAAATAATAATAATATGTAGGTACACCTAGAACTATTTTTTTTACATTAATCTGGGTCTGCGTTTGACCAAAATCTCACCTAATGGGAAGTGACGATGCGGTCGGAGATGTAGCACGCTTACCCAGTTGATACTTGTACCTAAAACTAAATCATCATCATCATCATTATCAGCCCATCACCCACTGCTGGGACACGGGCGTTCTCTCATAGAGAGAGAAACTAAAAACTTAAAAATATAACAAACTTTAAAAAGAGAATCCAGAAGGTACAGCAAGAAACTGAACCGTGTTTTTAAGCTATTGCATAGCGTCTATCGCGGGCCTTGAGCGTGGAGACCGATCCAGAAATTCCATAACGAAAATAACCTAACACCCCCCACTCCGAATGCTATGCAATAGCTTTACCGCGGCAGTCTCCGAGTGCCACACGTCTTTTTTTATTATATTTATGAACTACTAAGTGGTACCTAATAAGCCCAGTAAACTACAAGACTCTTTAGTACCTAGGCAAAGAGAAAGAAATCTTTACTTGTTTTTTTAAGCTATTGCATAGCTTCTATCGCGGGCTTTGAGCGTGGAGACCGAAACCAGAAATTCCGTAACGAAAATAACCTAACACCCCCCACTCCGAATGCTATGCAATAGCTTTACCGCGGCAGTCTCCGAGTGCCACACGTCTTTTTTATTACCTTATAGGCAAGCATTTGACCGCAGTCTCACCTGATGGAAAGTGACGACGCGGTCGACGATGGATCATGCTTGCTTAGATTCACTCGAGACTTGAAGACACCCAGATTATAAGAATCGGGAAACGAAGTCGCTGGTAAGGTGTTCCATTCCTTAGCTGTTCGCATTAAAAAGGTCGATGCAAAACGCTTCGGTCGGGCAGGAGGAATGTCACCATGTACGGACCCCGAGTATCCGTGGGTCTTGTTGTCCGATGGTAGAAAGGAGATGGAGGAATTAGCTCGTATAATTCCATCGCACACTTACCGTGATGAATCCTATAAAATACCGACAGGCTAGCAACTTTACGTCGATGCTCGAGACTCTGAAGCTTAGCTTCAACCAACGCATCGTTACCAACAAATTTTTTTGACTTGTTCTTGCACCCTTGTGTCAAATCTGCCTTGTGCAATGTTCTATAAAGCTAGACTAAAACCGCGGCTCTTACCCCATCCGGACACATGTACCTCACTCCGTACTTGGCACTCCGCCATCTTGGATTCCCTCCAAAACATCGAGAGAGACGCTCGAGTCTCCATAACAGTGTACATTTGACTAGAAAACTGACGAGACGTAGCGATTTTCCACCCAATATCAATTAAAAACTATTATAAAATCAATCAGTCAATCAGTTTTGAGTAATTTTACATTATACAGTTTGAGGTTATAGTTTTGCGTGGGAAAGTTTCGCGCGCTTTTGTTTTTTTAATTGGAGAAGACAAAGGAAGACGTGTGTGTGGTTTTCTGGTACATGACTTTGGACTTAAACAATAAGGTAAGAGAAATTTTTTTTTTAATAACTCCTTTAAAGCACTGAATACTTTATAGTACAAGAGAATTTTGAACCTAGGTATATCTTTATCAAAGCAACTTGTATTAAACAATTATGGTTCTACGTAGAAACTGTATTTACCTAAAAACCATGAAGTATTTAGGCTTAGTACAATATTTAACATTAATAATAATTTTTTATTTGTATCATGTGTTTATGACCTTTAAAAGTGCACTTTTGTGCCTATTTAATAAATGATATTTGACTTTGACTTTTGACTAATCATAAAAATATATATGTAATAAATCAATTAATATATTTTTCAGTGCTATTTCTATTTATAACTGATACGCAAAAATGATACGCACTCCGTCGAAATGATACGCATATTTTTGTTTTGTTTTATGATAACGGTTAGGTATTACTGTTTTTTTTAATAATCAGTGATCTTTTGACATTTAATGTTATCTTGCCTCAGTATCTTACACCAAGAAATTGACGAGGCAAGGTTGATATAACATCAAAAAGGTGAACTCAACGATTAATTGATTGAAACCTTCAGAGATTTCGACATTTCCCATCAATAATGAACTCTGAGTTCAAAATAAACACGCAAACACGAAATCAGTTTAATAATAAACTCCCACATGTATTCCTGCGGCGCGTATAAATCCGTTCCACAAATAATGCACTATATCTATAGCACTAATAATATTTTGACGTGGATATATGCTTCTCCGGTCGGATATAGTTATATTGTGTCTTACGTATTACTTAGTACTATGACTACAAAATGCGTGCATTATGGTTAGTAAAGACAAGAACATTGTTTTTTAACCCCCGACGCTAAAGGGAAGGGAGTTTGAATACTATGTTTGTCTGTCTGTGGCATCGTAGCTCTTAAGAGGGTGAACCGATTTGGATGCAGATTTTTTTATTGGAAAGCAGGTTTTCTAGCGGTGGTAAAACGTTTGTCAAAATCGGTTTAGCCGTTTTTTACTTTTTATAGTATTGCGTCGGGGGTTTTTTATATTTTAGTTTACTGAAATTTGCTTGCTTTTTAAAGCTTTGAAGTTGATGGTCACTAATTAAAACCAGCTTCTAGATATACCTACATACTTACAAGGGCAACATTTATCAAGCTAGAACCGAGTGAACTATAATAGTGCTCTACGACTGAGATATAATTAAATACCTACCTATATCAAAGCAAGTTTCTGCCCCTGTACTCTGAAAAAGTAATTACGATCTTAGTTCCGTCGGATGAAAGGGACAGCGCTATGCAACATGCATAACAGTGTCTCTTTTAGTCCGCACGAACATCGTATATAAATATCCATTTAAATTAATAACCAGTTCTTCTAATATCATTCTTTTCACAAACGCAAGGTTTACCCAGGATCATCATCATCATAATCATCATCATCATCAGCCTGTAGTCATCCACTGCTGGACATAGGCCTCTCCTACTGAGCCCGGTCTTCGGCTCTTCTCATCCAGCTTCTTCCGGCCGCCTTCCGCAGGCCGTCGCTCCATCTAGCCGATGGGCGTCCTACACTACGCTCGTCGATTCGCGGTCTTCACTCAAGGATAATTTGAGAATAATTCTCACCTAAAAGATATATACTGACTGAGCATAACAACAAACATGGAAGAAACATAATTTCCTAATGATTATTTAGCGCAAACTATACCACGCAAAAGCCACGTGTACTTTCTCCTGATTTCATTTCAAAACAAGGAATAAATCCAGGGTCGTTAAATCAGTAAACATCCGTAGGTCAATGGCGAGGCTGCGACGTATGGAGCTATATATAGACGCCATTTTGGTTTGATAGCCGCCATCTTGACGCGTCTGGTTTTTGACCTTTGCTTGAATAAACTTTATTGGCTTTTAATTGTGTTTTTTTGTTATTCAAAAGGATTAATTACTTACCTAAGTATGTAACGGTTTTTTTGGTTTACATTATTGGACAACATATTTTTTGTTAAAAAGAAGAAGTACGTACTACATTTTCAAATTGCCAATAAGTTCATTGCTCTTTAAATATCTAAATGAAATTTAGTTTTATACATCTTTAATGCTATTGTGTTGTCATATTAATGTCAAAACAAGAAATATCACATAAAATTATTAAACAACAATGCATAAATCTAATAAACACTTAAATATCATCAACAAAATAATTCGTTAATTAAAACAAGAGTAACGCCCTGTCAAGGACACGGCGCGCGGATCGTATGTCAAATGTCAGCGGTAGTCATAGCAACGCGTGCTCATTGGCAAGCTTGGACGCTTGCTGTAACCTTGTACGACTTAAGTGACGTAGGTATAAATTTTATAAATGTGAATCTGGAACCTTGTCTGCTTTCATTTCAATCAGCGAGTCTTTAGATTTTGTCAGATGCTGGCAGACAGCCCGTTTAATGATAAGGTACCTAAACATCGCTAATAATAATCATGTTGTCATGTTAAAGCAGAACTTTATCATAAAACATGGTGAATTTTAAGAAATTTTTAAGTGATACTTGGTATTCTGTGGTAATAATAATTAGATGGGCCACCATCTCTTTATTTCTTCAGAAAAATATAATAGACAAAAGAAAGCAAAAAAAAAAGTCACGTTCTTCAAATTCATGATACGCAGAAAAGGTCATGTCTTAAAACTTGATACGCAATTTAACGTTGTGCGTATCAAATCGTCCCTCTGACTGCGAAATGAATTGGAATGTGTGTAAAGACTTTAGCGAAAAAAAGGCTTGAAGCATTGTTTACTTATAGTTAACTAGCTGCGTCTCGCGGTTTCATTCACCGAAGAAAAGAATCATATGTGGAGACAAACACACTAACACACCTACCAACTTTCGCATTTATAATATTTGTAGGATAGGATAGGATAAGAAGTAGGATAGGATGATATTCAAAAACAAAAACACGGAAATATATAACGGAAATTGCCGGCAAAGCTATATTCATTACACCAGACGTTAGACAAGATCAACCACAGCCAAGACAATATCTTGGCTCAATGATAGCATTAATAAAATTGCTGATGAAGAGTGCTCTTCGTTGTCAATCAATATACATTAAAAGTCAAAGATAATTTATTAAATAGGTACAAAAATGCACTTTTAAACATCATATACACATTATACCTTAACTAACAACTGTATCTTAAGATATCTTGACTTTGAAAAAAAAAGGTAAGCATGTCTACCCATGTCTTTCCCATACTCATATTGAGGTCTGGGCCCAGAAAAGAAATGCGAAAGCTGACTCTATCAGTGCTTCGGAAATACGCCCGCTAGAGAAGATAGCACGAAGAAACTCTGCGGGGATGTCTCTTTTTTCAACTCTTTTAAAATGTCTCAAAATATAACAATGAATGATGAACGTCATATTACACACTTTTATTAAGCACTTGTGATATAATAGTTTCCATCTCTGTCATTTTTAAATGAGTGACAAGGAGAGAGCGTTGGATTTGTGACAAAATTGTTGTTAGTTACGTAAGGGGAGGAAATCAGCTGATCATTGATTTATTAATGAAGGAGGCATAGATCATTTACCTATAGTATTGGCAACAGAACTCACGACGTAAGTATGACTTCTTACGTCATGAGTTGGACTTTGGTCGGGAAGTGAAAAGCAATTTTGACTGGTACGCGCCGCTAGCAGTATTTTATGTATTTTTATAGGTTATAAATCATAGCTTTTAACCCGCGACGCAAAATGGAGGGGTGTTATAAGTTCGACCACTATTTGTGTCTGTCTGTGGCACGGCTCCTAAATGTGTAAACCGATTTGGATGCGGTTATTTTTATTTGAAAGTAGGTTTTCTAGCGGTGGTTTTTAGACATTATTTTCTCAGGGGTTTTCTTATTCTTTATTGTACACTGGCAGAACATTTACATCGTGGATTATAATTCACAAATACAAGGGCGAGCTTACCTCTAAAACGAGTTTTCAACCAGCAAACCCTTAGGGCAAGAGCTGACACTTGAGCAAATAGGTTTCAGTGTACGGTTACGGTTTGAATAAAAAATCAGCAACTATAATCATAAATATCTAAAATAAATTCCGTACCCAATGGGTAAAACGGGACCCTATTACTAAGACTCCGCTGTACGTCCATCTGTCTGTCTGTCCGTCTGTTACCAGGCTGTATCTCATGAACCGTGATAGTTAGACAGTTGAAACTTACACAGATGATGTATTTCTGTTGCCGCTATAATAACAAGTACTAAAAAAACATTTAAGGGGGCTCCCATACAACAGACATAATTTTATTGCCGTTTTTATAGATAATGGTACGGTACCCTTCGTGCACGACTCCGACTCGCACTTGGCCATGGTTATTTGCATTTTTTGTGCTTATTTCATAAATATCTTTTGTCTTTTGACCATGGCTAAAGTTGCTTAACCAACAGATCTGTTTTGAATGGCTAGGCGAGTCACGCTACGGGCGCTGCAACTAGGCTAGCTAAACAACGGTTTCAGTAAACATGGTCAACGGCCTAGCGAGGCCGTTCTGCCAGTTGGCTGTCAAACCAACAGCGCTGCCAATTTCCTTCTGAACTGTGTCGGACTTATATGGTAAACTGCCTTGACGGTGCCGAACTGGCAGCAGATTCGAACCTTCACCTGGTTGGGTGAAGATTTTTTTAAACTTATGTAACTTGGTGATGCTAAATCATTTTTGATTGATGGAAAAGGTGATGATGATGAAGTTTGACGTGTGACATTAAAATCAGTCAAGATATATAGGACAGACAGACACATAGACTGCGTTTCGGATATATACGGAACAAAAAATCTGGTTTTATCATAACGCGTATTTTCTTCATTCAAAGGTTGTCTAGATGAAATGGGTTAACCAGATAAGATTACCCATTTTTGGACAAGCTGTAGTTTCCTTTTTTAATATTACTTTTGATCGTATAACAATTGTAGCCAGCGAAACCTGCCGCCAAGCAGTAGTGCGCAAGCGTTACTGTGTTCCGGTTTGAAGGGCATTGTAGCCAGCGAATTACTGGGCATATGAGACTAAATATCTGAAGTCTCGGGGTGATGAGCGCAATGCAGTGCTACGCAGTACTTTTTATGGTATTAAAAGTTTTGGGTGGCAATGCAATTGTTATGGGCGGGCGTGGCGCTTACCACCAGGCGAACGACTTGCTCGTCTCTTCACTCAGTAACATAAAAAAAAGTATTATAATGTTCTTCAATAACAACTCATATAGAAGTAATAATTCATAAAGGTGCGTATCATTATGCGTATTATTTCAAACATAATAAACAGAAGTATGAAAACATTCGTTCCGAAGCTCTGCAAAATATTTATGACCTAATTTCCAACCGGTATTAGACACTGAAGCAAGATACGCACAATACGCTTTGTTTGTAAACACAAAGCCACGTGGTGCCATCTATATTTAAACACCCGAACTAAATCTAACGTTGTTGACCGACCAGTCTAAGTAGACCCCGCAGCTCTTTATACTGTGAGTATTGTTGTTCGGAAGTGGTAGATCTTCGTATATTGGTTTGCGATGTTTGCCAAGTAGTGGAATTTCCGATGTTGCAAAATTTTTGTTGTTGTTATTTTGAAATGGATGTTGTTATGACTAGTTTGTGGGTGATGTAGGTACTTCAAATAACGTCTGTGTTTCTTTTAGTCTTGACGTGTTTCCCGTAGTGAGGTGAGAACCGTGAGTGATCTAACTGCAACAAATTTATTGTAGTAGGTATTTATATGATATATGATAATATTGTTATTATCTCCTGCTCATATTATTGCAATTTTACCACGGTTTTTTTATTATTATTATTTGTCTGTCTGTCGTTCCGGGTGGAGTCATGCAACTCAAACGAGCACTTCCCGATTAGCTATCCGGTTGAAACTTTCAGGGCAGCTCACAACTCGATGACAATGCATTCTAAATCTATTTATGGCGAACTAACAATGAGATTAAAGCCGTTTTTAAACTTTTGCGAATTGTGTTAATTTTTTTATAAAATTTCTCGTGAGATTAATGAAACTTGATCGAAATGATAAAGTTAGTCAACTTTTATTGAAATTTCTGCACGAATAGACCCGATAGTTTTATAATAACATGAGATACAGAGCTGCAACTATATTGTGATATCCAAAGAGAATTGAGTAGTCATTACTGAGCAATATAAGACTTTGACGTAATTGTCTCAGGATGACAAGCGCAGTGCACTGCTGCGCAGGATTTTGGGAAATTAAGTTTCGGGTGGTACTGTATCTGTTATGGGTAGGCGTATTGCGTACCATCAGGCAAACGACATGCTCGCCTTATCACTCAGTTAAATAATAATAAAAATATTAAATAAATAAAAAAATTAAATTCTTTATTTCGGGCAATACACATCCATATTTTGAAATTGAAATATATCATTAAAATGAAAATCAAAAATTTTAAATTAAAAGTCAAAATTACAAATTGAAATCAGCAATTAAAATTAACAATGAAACTTAAAAATTAAATTCAATATTAAAATTAAATTAAAAAATTAAAATCGTAAATTACATAAAAAATTAGAAATGAAATAACTTAATAAATAAAAATAAAAATGATTACACAAGTATAGGTAAACCCCGCCGAACTAGACACTTCCAGAGCGGCGAGGTGAACCTATCTGCTACCGTCTTATATTGAATACCTACATTGAATTGAATTAAATTGCATTTTGTCATTTAGTAACATCAAAGAAAACATAAAATTCTTTGTCGCCCAAGACATTGCAGTCCGTTTCAAAACTGCATTTCAATTGTTACCCTGAGTCGTCAGCTAAGCTGTACAAGTCCAATAACCCCTGGCCTTAAAACAAAGGTTAAGAATGAAATCTCTCCTTGACACATTGTTTTCAACCATTCTTGGATCGATTCGAAGAAATTTCCTTACGTGTGCGAACAATTGGCGTGAAATACGCACCTAAATACGCTTCTCGTAACTACGCACTTATACGCTGGCCGGCGGCCATGTTTGATTTCACCTTTTTAAACTTCACTCGTGTTATGTTTTTTTAATTAGATTAAAAGCAGGCGCTCTGTTTTTTAGTTTGGAACTGCGTAGTTGTTAAATTTGTACAATAAACATGCTTCTGAGATAGTAAATACGTCTTTAGAATAGGGGATCAGACAGTAATCGAGAAAAAATCTAAAACGTAGTTAGAACGAATGTTCTTCGAACCAGAAACATCATCCAATCCATATTTTTGTGAAATAATAATATATTATTAAATCAATAAATAAATACTAATAATTCTGACATTTTTAATCTGTTCTTCATCTCAAACGAAACACCAATCACAGCGCATGACGTCATTTGTAGGCAAATGGCGTGAGTCAAGCTTGTCTTTATTTTACGTTTTTGCTTTTCTTAAAACGTATTTTTACTGTTTTTTTCGTTCCATTACTACAATATAGTGCCCAAACTTGACAAAACGTATTTAAATCTTTTTGCAAGTTTTATTTCTAAGAAAGAAAGAAGAAGAAAGAAGAAAGAAAAACCATTCTAAGAGTTTGTCGTTTTCTACCTTCATATGACGTCACCTGTTTTGAGGTGACCTTTTGCGCGGCAATATTTGAAACATTCCATTTAAATAGTTTTAGGTACATTTAGAGCGTTATTTAATTAAAATAGTATTTCATGGCTATTTTAAACACTTTCTGAAAAGTTGTCCGATTCCCTATTATTTTTAATGCTAATTGTAAAGCTTTATGTCCAACTTATGTAAGCCAGTCCATATTAATTGTTGATCCATCTAGAATTTGTGTGACACTGCACTGCGCAGGAATACTCATCACTCGTGGTAGGTCTCTTGTATGCGGGAGGCCATCTGGTTAGGTACCAACGCTTTGGCAGTTATTCTGCCGCCAAGCAGTAGTGCGCAAACATAAATGTGTTCCGGTTTAAAGAGCAATGTAGTCAGTGCAATTACTGGGCATATGAGACTTAAAATCCAATTTCTAAGGGTGATGAGCGCAATGCAGTATTACGTAGTACTTTTATTGTATTTAATGTTGTTTTCCTTACCCCTATGATTGTCTGGAAGAGATCGCTGCTTAGCGATAAGACCACCTATTGATGACCACATATTTGACATATAGGAAATTATATATTACCAACTGTGATTCCGTTTTCTTTTTTTAAGTGCAATAAAGTGTACCGGTGTTATCTATCTAAGGTTCTGGATGGCACTTCAATTGTTATGAGCAGGCGTGGCGCTTATCATTAGGCAAACGACTTGGTCGACTCATTCAGTTCTATAAAAAAAAATATGTCACCTGCATAGAGACATCTGACAAGATAGAGAGAGACTACATAGAGTTTGAAAACTTTGCCTCGATTTCACTTTCACTTTTGCTTTGATTTCACTTTGCCTCGGCTATCATTATATATTTATACGCTATTCTTCTATACTAGGACCTTCAAGACAATCTGGCACAAACACCCAGACTGAACATTTAAATGTACTTTTCCCCAAATTGATTAATTCACTAGCCTTCCTTAAGTATTTATTAAGAACCTTTCCTTTAAACCATTAATTTCCATTAGTTCTTAAAAAATCCCAAAAATTTACATGTCAAGGCTCTTGGCACGGTACACATTCGTTTGTATCAACGTATCTACGTAATACTTTTTATTTATCAATGACATTAGCCTGATTCCCCACAATCTACTTCACTGCTGGGCAAAACGCCAGGTTCGATGACCTCAAAGTGGCGAAAATACGCGTTTTTTATGAGGGCAACTCTGGTTCATGTCCGTATTATTTTACGCTACAGTACTGACAGTACCTTCTCTAAAACAAAGTCGCTCGTCCGCGGCTGTCTAGTCACCAATATTTACAAAGTTTATTGAGGATGAAGAAGGTGTTAGACCACACTAATATTATCTCACCACTACCACACACACATATCACACAAACACACACACACTCAACAAAAAAGCGCTCCGCTTTGCCAGTTATTCAGCCGCCAAGCAGTAGTGCGCAAGCATTACTGTGTTCCGACTTGAAGGGCATTGTAGCCAGCGAAATTACTGGGCATTATGAGACTCAACAGATAATTGTCTCAGGGTGACGAGCGCAGTGCAGCGTCTCGCAGGATTTTGCAAAACAAAGTTCTGGGTGGTGCTGTTATTGTTATGGGCTGGCGTATTGCTTACCATCAGGTAAACGACCAGCTCGTCTCGTCATTCAGTTACATAAAAAATAAAAATAAACACTCAACGACCACATCCACACACGATATACACATTGCATGTTTTGTTTCTTATTTTCTCTTTGATTATATCTATTATTTCTCTTACTATTCAGATTTGGCAATTTAATGCATCAAAATTGGGAGAAGGAGCTAGTCCTTGAAACACAGCGTCAAGCTACGTCGAGGGCTAGAGACATTAAAGCTAAGCTTTCTTTTTTTACCCAACGCAAGAATTTTCCAAATCAGCTCATAAATGACGGAGTTCTGAGGTAACAAGTAAAAACAGGAAAAAATACAATCGAATAGAAAACCTACTTTTTTTGACTTCGTTTATAGAGGACAAAGGCTACTTTTTACCCGGGAAGCCGCGGGTGCAACCCCGAGACGCAGCTAGTACTTTTACTAAAGCAACCGAACTGACAGTAAAATAAAATACTCTATTCAACTACGTGATCCCCATGTTTACTCTGATTTATATTGTTAATGATTTGTAGACCAAAATAATAAACTTGGCTGACCGTTAGTTCACCTAACGGTTCGTCTTTCACGAAGCAAATAGAATCAGACGTTTGTTTATAGCTACAAATTCTGAAATGCAATGAAACCTCACGCCTAACACGCCACGTCACGTCTGTCACGATTCCATTGCATTACTTACAAATTCTATACTACTGAAAATTTATTGATATTTTTTAACCGACTTCAAAATGGAGAAGGTTCTCTATTCGACTGTTTTTTTATGTATGTTACCTCAGGACTCCGTAATTTATAAACCGATTTGGAAAATTATTTTTGCGTTGGGTTCAGTATATCTACGAAGTGGTCTTATATACATTTCATCGATATTTGACCTTGGACTTCGAAGATACATTGAAGTCAGTTTTTTTGATAAAATGTATACTAGTTCATGAACAATAAGTTGTCTGTGGGAGTTGAACCCGCAGCCTGCTTGTCCAACCACTAAACCACATAAGCTGTCTTGTGTTGCCATGTTGCCAATTTGACATGTGTGTATACAATCATGTAATACCATGGTGGTAGGTTTCTCGTATGAGAGAGGCCGTCTGGGTGGGTACCAACACTTTGCCAGTTATTCAGCCGCCAAGCAGTATTGCGCTAGCATTACTGTGTTCCGGTTTGAAGGGCATTGTAGCCTGCGAAAGTACATTATGAGACTCAACAGCTAATTGTCTCAGGGTGACGAGCGCAGTGCAGCGCCGCGCAGGATTTTGCAAAACAAAGTTCTGGGTGGTGCTGTTATTGTTATGGGCTGGCGTATTGCTCACCATCAGGCAAACGACCAGATCGTCTCGTCATTCAGTTACATAAAAAAACCTCTTTAATAGCACAGAATACAAAGGGACAGAAGCATCACTCTGCAGATAAATTTAAACAAATTGCGACTCTTGCTATGACGCAATAAAATTCAATTCAGCTCGCGTAGCGCTGCATACCTACCAGTCATATTAACGTACAGAGCGCCTCTCTTTCTATCGCATAGCTCTTATCTCTTCTGACGCGGCTCGTGTGACGACGCGCGACCCGCCGTCGGTGTCCGGCTATGTACTTGTAGCTTCGTACCTACAGCGCGGAGTGCGCTAGGTCTGGTAATACCAAATACCAAGGAATACTAACTACTACCACGTAGTAATACTCGCCATTACACCAGACTTAGTGTCGCAAGCGCACATAATAGAAAATACCTATTGGAACAAATCTTGGATGTTTGTCAAGTGCAATGACTCCGTTTATTTCTGTGTTTCTTCACAAAGCAACTAATTAGTCTGAAATCCTGCGATGACTTCACTGTTTCAAAGTGGATTATTTCGAAAGATTGTGTCGTTTTCTAGAAATATCAACATATTCAGTTTCCTCTTTAAAATAAAATACATTTATTCCGGACATCACACAACATTACACTGAACATATTAAAATAAAGACAAAAAAACAATAAAAATAATACAGTGAAATGTTGCGCGATGTCAGGAAAAGGTTACGACTCTGTACACGCTTACGTAGTCACTTGGTTCGAAAACAGTGGTTACCTGGAAAGTTTTCCGGGAGTTTTGAAAATATGTAATTGTAGAGATTTTGATGTGCTCTTTCCGAATTTCAACTTTGCCACCTCGTATTTTCGCCGCTCGCGCCGCCATATTGGAAAAATGGCGCCTAAAAGCAGTTTTTTGACAATACCTCCTTTCGACTTATTTTACGATAAAAACTGTTTTATTTATACAAAATTAAACTACTTTTTTCATAAAGGTAATGTTTTTGGCGTACGAGCTGTTATCTAGATACTAACACGCGTCCGTAATAGTCCAGTCAGGACTATTACGGACGCGTGTTAGTTTTATTTACACCGTTGAGTATCAAATCATATCATCGTCCAAAACGATACGCCATTTTGATGCAGACAACTCGACACGATCCTGATAGATGTTTCTGACGATGTTGGCAATATGTTAACCAATAATTTCGTCCAAATTGTAAATAAACATGCACGAGCCGAATAAAGCTACGCATGGAGTTAATTTTAGAAAGGTACGTTTTGAAGTGCGACAACAGAAAATCATGTCAGTAGTAAACCCGTGCGTAAAAAAAATAGAGGGACTTTTTTTTCTTTATTTGGCTGACCAACGATTGTTACATTGTTAGGGTTCCGTACCCAAAAGTTAAAACGGGACCCTATTACTAAGACTCTTGTCCGTCCGTCTGTCACCAGGCTGTATCTCATGAACCGTGATAGTTAGACAGTTGAAATTTGACAGAAGATGTATTTCTGTTGCCGCTATAACAACGAATACTAAAAAACAGAATAAAATAAATATTTAAAGGGGCTCCCATACAACAAACGTGATTTTTTTGCCGTTTTTATAGATGAAGCACTTGCCCAAATATTTTATCTTTATTTAGCTTACCAATGATGGTTACATTATTTCTTACTAGCTGCGCCCTGCGGTTTCACCCGCGGTTTTCCGGGATAAAAAGTAGCCTATGTGTTAATCCAGGGTATAAGCTATCTCCATACCAAATTTTATCAAAATCCATTCAGTAGTTTTTGCGTGAAAGAGTAACAAAGGTACATCCATTCTTACAAACTTTCGCGTTTATAATATTAGTAGGACATTAAGGTATTTACTCGTGGTAGTTCTCTCGTATACATACGAGACGGCCTCCCACATATGGGAGGCCATCTGGGTAGATAACACCGCTTTTTTATTAATCTTTTATTCGGAAAACAAACAATGATATATTTTAAATAATGTTGAATTACATTTAAACACCATTTAAACGTTTTCGCATATTAAAGTATGCTTACGATTTGCCAGTTATTCAGCCGCCAAGCAGTAGTGCGCAAGCATTACTATGTTCCGGTTTGAAGGGCATTGTAGCCAGCGAAATTACTGGGCATAAATGAAAGTATCTGATGTCTCGAGGTGGTGAGCGCAATGTAGTGCTACGCAGTGCTTTAATGGTATTGAAACTTCTGCGTGGCCTTGCAATGGTTATGGGCAGGTTTGGCGCTTACCATCAAGCGAAAGACTCGCTTGTCTCAACGCTCAGTTCCAAAAAAAATGCCATTTACCATTGACATATATTCTACTGAAGTACTAGTACCGTAGTATACATGTATATCAATGCCATTTACTAAGTAACTCTTCCTTCCTTCCAGAAGATGCCTTCGGAGGTGATATCCGAAAAATCGCTGCAGCGGGAGCTCGCCGACTCCATCATCAGGATGGTGCCGCTGGATGAGATCAGGATACTTCTGGCTTGCGGTGCTAAGGTACATCTTAGCTTACTTTGCGCTGTAAGATACTCAGAGGTTCAGTTGACTGGTGGTAGGTTTCTCGTATGCGAGTGGCTGTCTGGGTGCATACCACCGCTTTGCCAGTTATTTAACCGCCAAGCAGTAGTGCGTAAGCATTACTGTGTTCCGATATGAAGGTATTGTAGCCAGCGAAATTACTGCGCATATGAGACTTAATATCTGATGTCCCGGAGTGATGAGCGCCATGCAGTGCTACGCAGTGCTTTTTGTGGTATTCAAAGTTCTGGGTGGCACTGCGATTATTATGGGCAGGCGTGGCGCTTACCATCAGGCGAACGACGTGATCGTCTCATCACCTGGTTCCATAAAAAAGTTTTGGGTCACACTGCAATTATTATTTGCAGGCGTGGCGCTTACCATCAGGCGAACGACATGCTCATCTCATCACTCAGTTCCACTAAAAAAAGCTTTTGTCTCAGGTCAACGAGCCAGTGACCCAGGGTCTCCGTCCGCTGCACTACGCCATCTGGCAGAGGCATCTGGAAGCCACGCGCCTGCTGCTGGTGCGCGGCTGCGACGTCAACGCGAGGGACGACTGCGGGTACAGCGCGCTGCATCTGTCGGCTGAACACGGGTAACAAATAAAGAAGAAACAAAGAAAAGACCCCTCTGACACTGAAACCTATTTGCTCAGTGTGACAGGTCTCTTTCCTCAAGGATTTGTTGGAAGAAAACTCTTTTTAGGAATGCAATGGAATCAGGCGTGACGTTGTGGAAATTCATCTCAAAACTGAAACGCAATGAAAATATATAGTGTAATCCCACTGAATATTATGTAGGTTGTTGTTAGAATAATATTGTTATATATATAGAATTAACGCACACTAAAAAACAGAATAAAATAAATATTTAAGGCGGCTCCCATACAACAAACGTGATTTTTTTGCCGTTTTTATAGATAATGGTACAGAATCCATCGTGCGCGAGTCCGACTCGCAATTAGCCGGCTATTTCCCTTTCGAGCTTCACGTAAATAATGGATAATTCCTTAAGCGTCATAATGTTCAGTAATTTCGCTTCAACTTCGTTTTCTTTTCCCAGCTACACAGAACTGGTGAAGCTGTTGCTGGAAAGCGGTGCTGCGGTCGACTACCGCCCCGACACCGGCGAGGAGTTCCCGCGGACCACGCTGTGTGACGAACCGTTGAGGCTGGCCATCAGGAACAAACATTACGTGAGTATCTGAATTAAAAGCGGATACAGCTTTCAAGTCAGGTCAGGTCATATAGTCGAGGTCTAGTCGGGTCGCTCCTTTCCCTCTAATATGGTTGAGGGGGTGATGGCTGGTCCACAAGTATTACTCGTGAATGGGTGCTGCTTGCGGGGACTGGTCTGGTTTAACCCTAACTGCTACTGTATCTATATACCTATTTATATATTACTCATATTTTCATGTTACTGTTTTTTTTTACGCTTAATAGATCTATGTTTGGCCTCTATCTCGCCTGATGTGAAGCGATGACGTGGCCTAAGTTGGAGCACATAGATCTAGAGAGAGACGGCAGTTGAGCGGCTGCTCAGACCCGTCTCCGCGATGGTTCACCGAACATCATCCCGAAACACAACTAGGTCGCTTGACGGCATGGCTTTGTTCGGTGGGTGGTATTACAACCACGGCCAGAGCCTACCACTCCAAAGCGCGTAAGCGGGTTTCATCACGATGTTTTCCTTCACCGTTTAAGAGCGAGCTTTCAAAATCTGCACTTAACTATAATTCATTGTCATTGGTGCAGGGCCGAGTCGGGATTCGAATCCAGGTGCGTCGGATCAAAAGGCACACGTATTCCCGCTGAGCCACACTCGCCACACTCTCAAGCAACAATAAATAGTTGTTCTATTCTATAGGATATTATTACATTATATTAAGCATGGTTCGTAATATTTTTAGGAAGTAGCCCGTCTTCTTCTGGAGCACGGAGCAGACCCCAACAAGCGCTACTTCTTCGGTTCCGAGATCAACCTGGTCTCCGACCCTGAGTACTTGGAGCTGCTGCTGACCTTCGGAGCCAACCCTGACTCCAGGGACCGCGCCGGCCTCACGCCGCTGATGAAGGCGGCGAGGCAGAGGAAGGTAGGTGTTAAAGTATGTATTTCGTTCTGCAACTTTTGCTTATTCCCATTTGAGAAGATTTCTAGCGCCTTCTTCTCTCGTGTGTTTTTTAATGGAACTGAGTCATTTGTCATTCGCCTGATGGTAAGCGCCACGCCTGCCCATAACAATTGCAATGCCACCCAGAACTTTAATACCATAAAAGCAAAGTAAGGCGTCGGGACGGTATTCCGAAGACGCAGGTTCGATCCCTGCCCGAGCAATATTATTTTTCTTCTTCCTAATTATTTGAAATCTTAGTATTTTCGCCTGGCATGCGCTAATGCATTAAATATCAGAAATATCTCATTATTTTTTTTAAAAGTACCTAATGTAGTCTTACATGAAGCTTAAAGATGGCGCTATCAATGCCGTACTCCAAGTTCGTATTGTCTCCAGGGTATGGATGCCGTCCTGCTCCTCATCAGCTTCGGTGCTGATGTCAACGCAATCGCAGACGCGAGGAACGACTACAGAACTGTGATGCATTACGCAGTGCTCAGTGGTAAGTAAGAGACAAACTATTAAGAAATACATATTAAGGGGGTATGTTTTTCATACAAAATTCAACCATTATCAGGCCTAGCGCACTCCGCACTGTAGGTACGAAGCTACAAGTACATAGCCGGACACCGACGGCGGGTCGCGCGTCGTTACACGTGACGCGTCAGAAGAGATAAGAGCGGCGCGATAGAAAGAGGCGCTCTGTAGGTTAATATGACTGGTAGGTATGCAGCGCTACGCGAGCTGAATTGAATTTTATTGCGTCATATCAAGAGTCGCTATTTGTTTAAATTTCTTTGCGGAGTGATGCTTCTGTCTCTTAGCCATTACTAACTTGTTCACTGAATAGTAGAAATGCCTAAATTTATGCGTGAACTATTTACGGGTGGTTATTTACGCAAAATAATAAAATTCAGTCACAAGAAAATCAGTGATGCTAGGCCAGCGGGAGTCGAACTCTGAAACGTCGGATCGAAAGTCACACATGCTTCCACTGATCCACACTCGCTCTCTCTCTCACTCGTTCAAATGATTGCCTATTCAGTAATTAAAAAAGGTAAAAAATTAAAATCATGGTAATCTACGTATTTGATAATTCTAGTGAGTATTATTATGTCGCTCTTTCTCACGGGTTATACACCCGGTCCTTTGGAAGGCTTGCGCGGGGACATGAGTCCAACACGTAGAGGCCTCTTAGAGCATTTAATTTAGATATGTAATGGGCAACACTTATCGGGGACTGTCTCTAAGTGCATCATTAGAAGATACAATCAAAGACAGCCCCCGATATGTGCGAGGACTATTATTGAAGATATGAAAATTACTTATGATTGGGATATTGAGGTGAATTTTTAATGGATGAGAGCCGGTCTATGATTTGAGACCTCGGCACCTGCCAGTTCCGCCTCATAAGAAAATATTTTGGCAGGTGGTGACTCGCCACCCACTAAACGGCCCCCTTTAAGGGCCGCCGTTCATTGGGGACGAGAGGGGTAACGTTGGTGTGGGTGGCTAAAGGGTGTCGAGAGGTGTGCTGCAGTTTCACTTAAACGCTACTCCCGGCGTTATGCCCTTTAACACTTCCACCCTTGGAGCTTAGTTCTTAGCTCTTGCATCTCCACCCCCGGACGGCCAGTTAAGGCAAGCCGGGGGTCAGGGGTCTCATTTAGCCCCAGGGAGAATCTCGGGGTAAGGCTCAGTGTCGCCACGTACCGACGACTCGCCACAAAGTCGCCCCTGGCCTTATTATTATTATTACAGACACCGAACTTTCCGTCTGTGTTCGAGACTTGTCAGCTTTTTCTCCACCAGCTTATGTCTCATGTCTTTAGTCATTCGTTCAATGTAATACGTAAAAATTGGTATGAATGTTTGAAGTGCTCACTCAGTTTGGCCAAAGAATACTAACTTTATTACTGTTTGGCATTGTGTTATGTTAATCATAAATTACACCTCACTGTATAGATATTTTAAAATATTAAAAGAGAGACATCCCCGCAGAATTTCTTGGTGCTATCTCCTCTAGCAGGGGTATTTCCGAAGCACCGGTAGAGTCAGTTTTCGCATATTTGAGTATGGGAAAGAAATGGGTAGACATGCTTATCTTTTTATTTCAAAGTCATTATTTAAGTTACAATTGTTAACGTTAATTGATATGTATTTTTTGTATATGACGTTTAAGAGTGCATTTTTTGTTGATTTATGGCCTAGTAAAACTTTTCCCTCCACCAGGTAACCCAGAAGTGGTGAACCTCCTCATCAAGCAAGGCGCTCGAGTGAACTATGAATGTCCGGAGCTCAGCAAGCCGAGCCCCCTCGACCTCGCCATCCTCAAGGGAGACGTGGAGATGCTGCAGCAGCTGCTGGCTGCTGGTGAGCGTCTTCACCATCTTACAAAACCATACCAGGCTTCAGAGTAAAAATAAAAAGAAATCTTACTGATCACCAAAAATCGGAGGAAACTAAGTCATGATACTAGTGCCATATAAAAGTAAACACATCACTCACACCCTAACACACCCTCTCACACCCTCACACACATCCTCTCACACTCCTTCACGATCTAAATCACTCGTACGCTGTTATTATTAATATTTGTTTAAATGTTTTAAGCTATTATTTAGGTATTTATTGTTGACAACTGCTAATTTAAATATTAAACAATATACCTATATTCACGCTAAAGTCACCAAACGGCCTCAACGGAACACCAGCGCTGATCGTACGACCAGCACAACGCTGAGTTGAGGCCGGTTTGCAACAAATTAAATCATTATTATTTAATTTATATAACTATTTTTATATTACTTAAACCTTATATATAAATGTCTTAAAAATCATTTATTAACTTGTCAGCCTCTGTGGTGTGGTGCTTGGGCAGGTTGGCTGTTATCTCATACATCACTGAGGCTGCGGGTTCGATTCCCGCGACGGGACAAATGTTTGTGCATAGAAAAAAAAGCGCAAGCATTTGTTTCGTGTCTGTGTTGTGGGACCATGGTCCTCGTAGTTCCTGGTTCCCTTGATACATGGAGTCCTAGTTAGGGGCCGGGATCTATGTATGTGATCGTTGGGCGTATTTAATTTAATTAACTTGTAACATTGTGCATCATTTACCGACTTCAAAAGGGAAGGGGAGGGGTTCTCAATTCGATTGTATTTTCTTTTTTTGTTTGGTACCTCAGAGCTCCGTCATTTATGAACCGATCTGGGAAATTCTTTTTGCGTTGGGTTCAGTATAGCTACGAAGTGGTCCCATATAAATTTCATCGATTTCATCGACTTTGGACTTCGGAGATACATTGAAGTCGTTTTTATTTTGATGTTATTTTTTAGATTAATTTTACTGACATGGTATTAACTTCTGTATTTCTGTTTTTAGGGGCTCAAGTGAACGCTTCTAGTTCAGTGATCGGGTCGCCGCTACATGTCGCATGTTCGGACAACATCGCCAATAGGAAGGAAATCGTTAAAGTAAGTTCTTTTCAACGTTTTCAACGTAGGAAGTAGCATGCTAACGAGTAAAATTTCACCTGCCATTGAAATTAATGAAAAATAGCAAAAGTTTCCATCACTGTTTGATAACATAAAGGTAAATTAATACAACTACTCATACATCATAATAAAGTTATGATACTGTTACTTTACTATTCATCATCATCATCATCAGCCCATCACGTTCCCACTGCTGGGACACGGGCCTTCTCTCAGAGAGAGTATGGGCCATAATCCACCACGCTTGCCCAGTGCGTGTTGGTGGATGTCACATGTCTTTGAATTTTTCTGATTAATTCTTGGACTGGTTTCCTCACGATGTTTTCCATCGCCGTTTTAGAGCGAGTGTTAAATCCGCACATAACTAATGAAAATCAGTGGTGCGAGGCCAGCGGGGTTCGAACTCGGGTGCTTTGGATCGAAAGTCGCACGTGCTCCCACTGAGCCACACTCGCTCCCCTTAACTATTATTTAATTATTATTTTACTTTATAAATAAATCTATTATAAACTACATTACTTTATTAATTTATTACAGGCAGTATTAAATTACAACAAAGTAAAATTAACAGAGGTCCATAGAATATATACCTTACAGATACTAAAAGTTAGAAAGTTCTAACGACTACTTGTTCTAGATCCTTCTAGAAAGCGGCGCGGACCCCAACCTGAAGGTATACAACGAGGAGGACATGACGCAGCTCCGGCCCGCGCTCGCAGAGTACCTCGCCAGCAACCTCGAGCCGCGCGCTGAAATCGTCGCCATGCTGCTTAGATACGGAGCCAGGGTAAGGAAAATAATATATATTTCGGTGTTACTTAAGAGGGAACGGCACGCTGAAATTTTCATACAAAAAGAGATAACGTTTTTCTACCCCTAAAAAATTATATATTTTTTTTTTTATTATTTGTAGGCTTGCGTTTGACCGCTATCTCACCTGTTGTTAAGTAAATAACCAAATTCGATGAAATTTGGACATGTAAGAGATGTTATCATTATTGAGGTTTGTAGGTTTTTATTTTTTCGATAATTCCAATAGTATTTGAATAAATGGACCCAAAAACTCGATATTTAATCGAATTTTTTTTTTGAAATCTGGATGCTGTTAACTTTTAAAATAGACATATACTTAGAAAAAAGAAAACCTACAAACCTAGTTTATTCTCCATTTAAGAAATTGAGACCAAAATTACTAAATTTGGTTGAGATTCAGTGTGGTAGAAACGTTTTCTCCCGAAACGCTAATTTTAACAAAAATCTGAAGTTTATACGAATTTAGTTCAATTATTATTATTGTTATTATTTAGTTAATTTATTTAATTTACGCATTTTCTGCGAGACCTTAAACCATTATTGAAATACCTAGTGCTCGCTGGCCGCGGCTGTGCCATATCCTCTTAAGAAATATTCCAAATCCTCCACGGGGGGAGGGACATAAGAAAAATAAAGATTATAATGATAATAAAGAAAGAAAGTAATAAACAATTTCTTCTGACGAAACTGCACACAACAAACATAGCACTTAAGTACATTATTGAAATACCAGCGGGTATCAGCTGAAAATCAGCGCCGAGTTGTGTAAAACTCTTGGCATTTTATGCTGAGCTGAGCTCATTCGGCACATATGTTTATTATTTAAGTTTCTATTTTTTGTATTATTTGTTTGTCGTGTGCCGAATAAATGGTTTTTCTTTCTTTCTTTTTTCTTTATTATCTGTGTTCAAATCTGGGAGTGAAATCACGAGTGAACGCGTATGTTCACTCGGTCGTCAGGCAAACGACCAGCAGCTCGTCTCGTCATTCAGTTACTTAACAGCATCGTTTTACATCAGGTGAGATAGTGATCAAACACAAGCTAACAACTAGTAAAAAAAAGTATAAGTAATCAATTAATCAATAATAGCATGGACCAAATATATTTAGTCCATGATAATAGCAAAGAATTCTTACTATTACTTATAATAGCATTATATAATAGTATATAATATATAATACTATTATGCGATGCCGTCAAGCGACCTAGTCGTGTTTCGGGATGATGTTCGGTTAACCATCGGGGAGACGGGTCTGAGCAGCCGCTCAACTGCCGTCTCTCTCTAGATCTATGTGCTCCATCTTAGGCCATATCATTGCATCACATCAGGCGAGATAGTGGCCATCTATTAAGCGTAAAAAAAAAAAAAATTAATTCACTTAAAAATTTTGGTACAAAAATAATAATAGTATTAAATAATATTATCGTACTATCGTACTTTATAATATTATAAACGCGAAAGTTTGTAGGAATGGATTTTGATGAAACTTTACAATAATATAGCTTACACATCAGAATAACACATAGGCTACTTTTTATCCCGGGAAACCGCGGGTGAAACCGCAGGGCGCAGCTAGTATTATTATAATTTATTAATTCACTTAAAAATGTTGGTACAAAAACTTAATTTTAGAGCACTCGGTAGCTTATTGTAATGTGTTTACAAAATAGGGTTAGTGCTTATAATAATTAAGATATTTAAGGTCCACTAGTTCCCACACTAGGAATCCCTGTGTCGTGGGACAATCAAAAGTTCCTTATTCAGTTTTGGCATCATAGACGCACTTATGAACGTCAATTTATCACAATGACTCTACCACCGTATCGTGTCTGGGTGTTGTGGAACCATGGTCCTCTTAGTTCTTGGTTAGGGGTCAGGATATATAGGTATATGATCGTTGGTATTTATTTATTATTATTTATTTATCTCTTTAGGTAATCATGAAGACTCAGTTCCGTGACCCGGACGGCATCCTCAACCACCTCCAGAATGTGACGGCAGTGGAATACGAACACATCTTCTACCAACTTCTAGAAGCAGCAGAATCCTTCGACCTTTGCATGATTAAGAGGAACAACACGCTAAACGCCAAGCAAAAACAGACCTTAATTGAACGCGCTAAGATGCCTCTTCCTCTGCTCACGCAAACGAGAGTTGCACTTCGCAGGTTTTTGGGAACTTCCTTAGTCCACGTGGCTAAAAAACTGGAGATACCCAAAATTCTTCACCAGTACCTTCTTTTTGACTGCCGCTAAGGTATTCTTTATTCCAAGAAGGTTTTAGTTCTTCAGGCAGAATGGTTAGCTCCTCTGCCGCTGTTGTATTTTTAAAAAGATATTCGGTGTTGCTAGTTGAGGAATTTCCAGTTTAAGAGGTAACTAGCAATTATTGGATTTTGTATACGTTTAGGGTTCCGTATTAATGTATGAACCCTTTGTTATAATTATGACGAAGCCTTTGTATTGATGTTTTATATTTTTTATCCCAATATAAAGTTTTGCTATTATTTCTTTGAAATATTCGATTAATTAGTATTACAATAGAATAGTGCTTGTTATCAATGTATAATCAATTGATATCAAACTACTCTGTTCCTATATCATTGTCGTTTTAACAATATTTATTTTCTATTGTTTTTGTCAAAAGCATTATATTTTTTATCCCAATATAAAGATCTCCTGTTTCATAATATCGTTTGTGATCAATGTATAATCAATGGATATAATCATACTACTACGCATATGTCATTGTCGTTGTAACAATATTTATTTTTGTACTTTTTATGTAAAAAAATATGTTTTTTCGATGTTATATTTTTCGATAAAGCTTATTTAATTTTCTGATTGCTTTTACATAAGAAGCTATTTTGAATATGTTTTATTTTATTAAGCTGCATTGTTATTCATAATTTCATCGTCATAATATATCATAAGACTAATGAATCATTATTATTTTCGTATCCCATAGTTCTACCTACATATTTTGTCAGTTCATGGTCTGATTACTTCGATGATAACTATGTGATACTTTGTGATAATTCTATCGTATTATTAAGGATTTTGTACTTCTGATTATTGATACATTTAATATTCTCAAGTATTATCTCCTACGACTGTATTTTAGGTTAAGATTTATTGTATGTAATAAATGTGTGAAAAACCATGAATTTTACTTTATTCTATATTTGAAAATCCCTACATTACTACCCTACCCATCCTCATTTATTATATAATTGAGTTTGGCGTGGTTTGGCATAACGCAACACTTGAGTAGGTACCTACGGTCCAAGCTTTATATGTTCTCCCGTTATTAACGTCTAATCTCCATATAAGGTGAGGTGTCTTATTAAAAATGATAGGTAGGTACTCAATAACCAACATTTTACAATTCAACTGAAACTGTAATCTAGCTCTTTTTAGATAACATTTTATTATAAATAGGTATTTTATCGAATAAGCTTATTTTTAAAATAATAGCAAAAACTGCAACAAAATCTATCAAGTAACTAGTTTAGAAGTAGGTATAAAAGAACAGACAGAGATGCGTATGACATCTTTGTTTTTAAGTAGATAGATATTATATTAGCTTTTAGGTACATATATATATATATATATCATTAACATAAATGAGCATATGATCCAATAAGCTATCATAGTGGGGTTGCAAGATGTACGTAGTCCTATCATTTATTCTGTAGCAGTACCTAGGTTATGTTTCATTATTTGGGCAAAGCAATACAATAGACATGTGTAAGTAATGCGATTGATGCATTACGCGTAATATTACCCGATCGAGTACTGTAGCATTACATATTACTCGACTAAATCAAACATTACACATCACACCATAGCATCACACAGTGCACTGTTCTGTTCGTTGCATTATGTCTATCGAGTCTATTCCTCACTGACACTATTCGCGCGCGCGTCTGAGAGAGAGGAAGCGAGCTTCATCGCACGTGCGCCCTGCCTGCCACTTGATTGAACTTCCATTTAAAACCGTATTACTAGAAAATTAAGGCGACAATAGGTTATTTTGGCACCGCCCCCGCCCGTAATATTTGAATGTTTTGAACCTCTCGCTCAAAACGATATTGTTATTTTGATTTGATGTACTCGCTCCAGTCACAAAAAAATAAGTAACTCGCTATCTCATGTATATGCGCTATAACTATCACTTGCTATTGCATTCGAGCATTACAATATCACACAAGTGATAGATAGTGCGTCCGACGCGACCATCTCAGGTGATGTTTGGGGTGATGAAGTAATGAAATATTACTCGGTACGAAATGTGATGCCATATCACATTACTTTTCAATGCACTGTTTTGCGCATGTCTACAATACAATACAATAACATTACTCAAGGCGCAGATACCATCGTGATGCGATTGAAAACAAAATATATGATTAGCGACATCTATCGTCGAGTAGCATAACTATTTGTTATAGTTGGGATATTTTTCCACCTACAAACTGGCAATATAGTAAAATTTAATTGTCAAACAATTGTCAAAATATACCAAAGTCAATGTCAACGTCAAACAAATGAAATTGCAGTTTTCGATTTTTCGCGATTCTTACTATTCTTAGCGATCGTATATTTTCCTAATTTTCTCAAATTATCCTTAAATCTATTAAACAATGGCAGATAAACAGAAAGTAGACCTCGGTCTTCTTGAGGAAGACGACGAGTTCGAAGAATTCCCCGCGGAAAGTGAGTACTATACTCATATGTTGTCCCAATGTTTTAATTCAACAATTTTACGACTTTCCGTGCATTTTGTTGCTAGATTGGGGCACAGAAGACGCTGATGATGAAGACGTTTCGGTTTGGGAGGATAATTGGGAAGATGACATCGTACAAGACGATTTCAATCAGCAGTTGAGGTTAAGTTTGTTTTTGTTTGTCATCACAACATCTCGGTTTTTAAGGTTACTAATGAAACTATCATTATAGGTTATTCTTATTGCAGTAAATGCTTGTTAAATGGCGAGGTGTTAGCATAGCAGTGTATTAAAAATTATGGGTGGCACTGCATTGTTATAAGCATATCGCTTACCTTTAGATGAAAGACAAGCTCATCTCATTCCCTAATTCCATAAAAAGTATATAACACGGTCATATACATAGTATAGATTTTTTAATTTTTTTTCTTAAATCTGTTTTAATTTAGGGACTTTGAGTCGTCCAACGATTATGTCAGTCCCATATTGATCTCTATTTATGTATCATGTACACAAGATAATTGTTTTATTTTTGTTTTCAGACAACAACTAGAAAAGCTGAAGGAACAAAACAAGGAATAGACTAATAGAATGTAAAATTAGATTTAAGTTTTAAAATTCCATGTTCATTTACGATTCAAATCCTTTGTGTTCTGCGAATACACTTTTGTCCATTTTCTAAATTATTCCATGTTGTTTATTTTTTTTAAATAACAGATGTTTGGTCGGATTTTATATCGGATCTATAAGTGAGTTTTTAAGGACTCCGTGGCTAAGATAATAATATCTAAACTGTTTTAGATATGGGAAAATGGTAATGTTTTTATGCAGTACGGAGTAATTCTCTTCTAGCAATCACCCGTGACAATAAAATATAGCCTATGACTCAGAGATAGAGCAGCTTTCTATAGGTGAACGAGTTCTCAAAACCAGTAACCAGTTATTCCAGATTACCCATCTACAAACATACATACAATTTTAACTATAGATAGATAGATAAACACTTAATTTTTAAAAACCTTAAAAATATAGGTACATGAAAAACAAGTACATTTCACAGTAATCAGCATAATAGGCGGTCTTATCGCTCAAAGCGATCTCTTCCAGACAACCTTTGAACAGAAAGGACTAACATAATTGGTAAGGACTTAATGTAGTATTCTATAATACTATATTAAGTATTAACTAGTATAGATATATGGAAATAAATTGATTTAATAACAAAAAAACCAACTTCAATCAGATGCATCTTCTAAGTCCAAGGTCATATATCGATGAAATTTATAATCTGATGAAAATTATATAATTAAAACAAATATTTAATTACAATAAAATTCTTTAAAATAATTTTCCACATCACATTATGACTGAGTACTGAGGTAAGAAAAAAAATCGATTTGAGAACATCCTCCTTTTTGAAGTCGGTTAAAAAGATTACAATAAAACAAAATATACAGAAATATCAAATTTTTATTCAACTTTCAACAAGAATCTAAAAGTATCACAAATCAGTCTCTATATAAAATTTCCTATACTTCTTTTCATGCTTTTTTACTTCCTAAAACTAGGTCCACTCGTGAGGTATGGATGGGTGACAAACGAAACATAAATCCTGACTGAAGTCAGTGTCAACGATTTTAAGATGGACCTTTTCGTAGCATGTTTGTGGGGAAAACTCCTCAGCTGACGTTTAGTGGACTCAAACGCTCAATCATTTGTCCTTAAGTAGCAAATTTTGAGACTATGAGGAACTACCACAGACGTTACTACTGTCTGAAAACCGGCAGACTTTCGCAGACAATTTTCATAGACATAGACTAAGATATAAGTATAAAATAATAATTGATTTTCTAAAAATTGGTTCGCAATAAATTATTATTAAAAAAGCTCCTATAATTGATAATGTTTAGGATAAGTGTGTAATGCTATGTATAGTTGGAATTCAGTTGTAAAGGTAATCACACGTTCAAGCATATTGTCCAATGAAACTTGAAGCTTGATTGATTTTGCAGTACAACAAAAAACTTATGAACAACGCATCTATACACGGTCAAGTTTACTTGATCAAGTCTCATGCCAAATTGGATGTATGAACTTGAACAATTGGCTACCTTAAATTAGTACATAATTCTTAACTTAAAACTTAAATATAGACATGACAAATGACAGAAAATAATACTTAATTTAAACATGACAAATATAAATAAAATATGAAAGTGCTACGTTTTACAAGATACGTTTTACAAGGTTGCAAGCAGTGGGCTCGATGGTCAAGTTGGTTAAGACGTCGGAACGTCACTTCGAAGACGCGTGTTCGAGCCCCGCTTGAGAAAGCTCTTGACTACTTAACTCTCTTGAGGCCCATGTCCCATCAATGTTAACGAAGGGGACAGGACAAGTCTTTACATTAAAAATCATTTTTAAATAATGAAAAGCGGGTATTAGAAATTTATGTTAGGATTGGCCTGATTGGTGCCGAACTGGAATTCGTTTTCGTTTTGCGCTGGCTGCGCGTTTTCATCGTCTGCTTCTGCGAAGTACGTGTCTAGAAGATGCAGAGTTTTCTTGTACACCTAGAAAAAAAACAAAATAATTCATTAGACCTGTGGCGACCTCAGCTGCCACGTATTTCAACGACATGCTCACAGATGGCGCTGATATAAAGTAGCATAAACTCCCATACAAAGTCGCAGATCTCTATACAAATCCTGCATCGCGCAAAGAAGTTCGCACGACAGACAACACCTAGACAAGTTCCGAGTAGGTTCTGTCGGACAGCTGTCCCCGGGACAATAACACCTGGCTCGGTCGGAAGATCTTCTTTATTAAATGGAGGCGCTTCTTTCTACAGTGGAAACCTTTACCTACCTATCTAAATAGCCCCACTCACATAGACCTCAAATTTTGCTTTGTAAGACTGCACCTTGCCCGGTACTGTTTTTTATGTAACTGAATACTGAGACGAGCAAGTCGTTCGCCTGATGGCAAGCGCCACGCTTGCAACAACTGTAGGTCTTTATAGATTGTTTTCTTGTCTCGCCTATTTTTGTATTATTTTGTTCACATTGTAGCCAGCGAAATTACTGGGCATTATGAGACTCGACAGCTAATTGTCACAGGGTGACGAGCGCAGTACGGCGCCGCGCAGGATTTTGCAAAACAAAGTTCTGGGTGGTGCTGTTATTGTTATGGGCTGGCGTATTGCTTACCATCAGGCAAACGACGAGCTCGTCTCGTCATTCAGTTACATAAAAAAAAACTTGTATACATGCTATTTGTTGTGAGTAGTTTTGTGAGAATAAACGGTTTAATTCTTGCTTTGTTGATTTGGGAATACCACACCTTGGCCAGTTCAACCGCCAAGTAGTAGTGTGCAAATATTATTGTGTTCTAGTTTGAAGGGCAGTGCTACTGAGCATTAGCAGTGCAGAGCCACACAAGATTTTTCAAAACTGTCATGGGTAGTGTTGCAACTGTTATAAGCAGGGGCGTTGGTGTCAGGCGAACGACCCGTTCGTCTCACCTAGTTACATAAAATATGTTACCTGTTCATTCTCGTGTTCCTGCAACTTTTCAATCTGGTCGAGGACTCCAATTTCTTCGAGTTTCAAACAGAGGGCTTCTACTTGGCCGTATTTCACTGCAGCCTGTAAACAATCATCATCATCGTCGTTATTTTCTTCATCGTCATCATCATCAGCCCATTACACTCCCACTGCTGAGACACGCGCCCTCTTTCATAGATAATTTATGGACCATAATCCACCATGCTGGCCCAGTACGGGTTAGTGGATGTCACATATTCTTAAATTTTTTTTCTTAGACATGGCAGTGAAAATTGGTAGGGACCAATAAAATAATAATAATAATTTCTGTAATTGACCTCTGAGAGTGACCTACCAATAAATGACCTCTCGGAGTGACTTACCAGTATATGACCTCTAGGAGTACCTTACCTGTAAATTGCCTTTAAGAGTGACCTACCAGTAAATTACCTCTTAGAGTTACTTACCTTTAAATGACCTCTCAGAGTGACCTAACAGTAATTGCCGTCTCCGAGTGAGCTACCTAAGAGTGACCTATCAATAAATGAGCTCAAAGAGTGACTTATCTATAATTGACCTCTCCGAGTGACCTACCTATAAATTACATCTAAGAGTGACCTATCAACAAATGAGCTCTAAGAGTAATTTACCTGCAATTGATCTCTAAGAGACTAACCGTTAAATGACCTCTCAGAGTGACCTACCAGTAAATGACCTCTTACCAGTAAATTGCCTTTAAGAGTGACCTACCAGTAAATTACTTCTCAGAGAGACTTACCTTTAAACAACTTCTCAGAATGAGCTACCTATAATGGACCTCTCCAAGTGACCTACCTGTAACAGGTTAGCGATTCCATCCAGTATCAGCACCACAGTCCTGTGGTCGGGCGCGGTTAGCAGCGCGCAGTAGGGCTCCAGGAAGCCAGCAGAGACCAGAACATCCAGCTGTGAAGCTGTGCCGCCGAGACAGAGGTTGGTGATCGCCCAAGCGGATTCTTTCTGGCATCTGTGGGTGGAGAGAAGGTACAAAATCAAGTATAAGGTTGTGTTTATAACACGGTGTGGTGTCTGTTTCGCTTAAAAGCGCCATCTAGCGGCAATAACTATGGCGCCTATTGCTCTTCACTAGCGCTACATAAATAATAAATGGTGTTTTTTAATTATGGAATTGAGTTTGAGACGAGCAAGTCGTTCGCCTAGTGGTAAGCGCCACGTCTGCCCATAACAATTGCAGTGCCATCCAGAACTTTTAATACCATAAAATTACTGCGTATATAGCAATGCTTATCTAGTGACGCATTGTCACAATATGGTGCCATTGCTTTTGATTAGCGCCATCTAGTGACAAATTGTGATGTCTACACCACTACTGCTATAAGGAAGAAAACTGCAACTTAGCTTTTGATCTGGAACGCCTTTATTGCGCTAACAAGCGTCTGAGGGCTTTAAATATCCCCGGTCTAGCAAGAAATTATCACATTTTGGTACTACTGTTTTTGATTAGTGCCATCTAGTGACAGATTTAAGTGTCTACATCACTCCTACTATTGAATAATCGCTATCTAGCGATAAATTAACACACTATGGTGCCTAAACCTTTAATTAGCGCCATCTAGCGCGGTTTTATTGTACTTACTTGGCTTCCCCAGTAACCAGCACATTCAGCAGCGGAGTGAGTAGATCCTTGTCCAGCGCTCGTTGTATTTGCGCATGCGTGCCTGCGAGGATGTTACTGGCCGCCCACGCAGCCTCCTTTACTAGAGATGGCTTCCCGCACTGCAGGAGCGCGATCACTTGGTCGAGACAACCGGCGTCGAGACAACGGTCCGTCTGGGAAGAGTTAAATAGTGTTTTTTTTCTTTACGCTTAATAGATCTGTTTGGCCACTATCTCGCCTGATGTAAAGCGATGATGTGGCCTCAGATGGAGCACATAGATCTAGAGAGAGACGGCAGTTGAGCGGCTGCTCAGACCCGTCTCCCCGATGGTTCACCGAACATCATCCTGAAACACGACTAGGTCGCTTGACGACATGGCTTTGTTCGGTGGGTGGTATTACAACCACGGCCAGAGCCTACCACTCCAAAGTGCGTAAGCGAGATTCATCACGATGTTTTCCTTCACCGTTTTAGAGCGAGCGTGCAAAATCTGCACTTAACTATATGTGGTCGTCACGTCATTGGTGCAGGGCCGAGTCGGGGTTCGAACCCAGGTCGGATTGAAAGGCGCACGAGTTCCCGCTGAGCCTTACTCGCTTTAGTAGATTATTGAACGTGGGTGTAAAACGATCGACCCTATATATAATATACTAGGAACCACCTGCGACTTAGTTCGCATTGACACAGCAAAAATATAGCTTTGTGTCACTTGCGGATAGTGTAGTTTTCCATCAATGAAAGAATTTTCTGAATTGGATCAGTATTTTCAGAGATGACTTCTTAAAACCATACTTTTTAATGGAACAGAGTGAATACGAGCAACTCGTTCGCCTGATGGTAAGCGCCACGCCTATCCATAACGATTCAGTGCCACCCAGAATTTTAATACCATAAAAAGCACTGCGTAGGACCGCATTGCGTTCATCACCTCGAGATATTAAGTCTCATATGCCCAGTAATTTCGCTGGCTACAATGCCCATCAAACCGGAACACAGTAATGCTTGCGCACTACTGCTTGGCGGCAGAATAACTAGCAAAGCTGAGGTACCTACCGTCCTCCTGCATACGAGAAACCTACCACGAGTATACATACTTACATACCTACAACTTCACCTCGTTTTAATATTAGTTTAGAGTAAATTAAACATTTTGTATGCAATCAATTTTATTTTTCAATTAAAGAATAATACAAATAACAAATTCAAGTCTTGACAAGATATCATTACGTAAAATATATCATTCAAGTAATACCAGGCCTAGCGCACTCCGCACTGTAGGTACGAAGCTACAAGTACATAGCCGGACACCGACGGCGGGTCGCGCGTCGTTACACGTGCCGCGTCAGAAGAGATAAGAGCGGCGCGATAGAAAGAGAGGCGCAAAGTCGGGTAATAATAACTTTACATACCTGCGTGTCAGTCCCAGTAAGCATGTTCCCCAACGCTCTCAAAGCGGGGGTCTTAACTGCTGCAGCCTTGTGCGCCAGAAGCGCTATGAGACGATCAGTGAGCATAGGTACCGTTTGTACAGCTTCTATCCGCTCGTTCGGCCCGTCTGTCAGGTATGACAGCGCCCAGCAAGCGTCGGCTGTGGATGGACATTTTTAATTTATATTTTTTTAAGTTTGAGTGGCCATACGACCAGTTCGTTCACCTGTTGGTAAGCAACACTGTTGAGAGAGCGAGAGTGGCTTAGTGGCAGCACGTGCGACTTTCGATCCGACGCACCCGAGTTCGAATTCCGCTGGCCCCGCACCACTGAAATTTTTGAGTTATGTGCGGATTTAACTCGCTCTAAAAACGGTGGAAAACATCGTGAGGAAACCGGTATGTCCAAGAATTTATAAGCTAAATTCAAGGACATGTGACATCCACCAATTCACACAGGAACAGCGTGGCCACCAAATCGAATAGCCGCACCTCACTCTTCCGTGGTCCAACTCGCTCTTACCTCAAGTGTATATGGAGCGAAGGGGGGAGGTGGCGAGCAAAGCGAGCCTGCGATTTCCGCAGTGGAGCGAAGGTCAATTAGGCTCGCTTCATTCAGATCCTCCTTCGCGAGCGACATGAAGGGGTGACGAGCGAGACTTTGCTGGAGCCTATTTTGGTGAACATTAACTATTTTAGAAGCTTTTATTTAACTTACAATGTGTGTGTGTATGTATGTCAAGTAGTTCTATTGCCCATCTTCCGTCTTCATTATCAGATCAGCTGGCTGTCACCATAATATTGCATTGTCATCGGACTTTGACAAGTATGCAAAATTTCAACTCCGTAGAATAAGAGGAAGTGATTCTACGTTAACTGCTGTTAACTTGCAAGATTTGACCCAAACATTGCAAGTTAAATAAAAGCTTGTAAAATAGAATATGACTATTTCCATTTTATATTTCTAATAATATTTATTGGAGCTTACCCAGAACATCCTGGTCTGCGATACCCAGCAATATAGATATGTACGGCAAGGCAGGAGCTACCAAATCGAAATTCACCATTGGATTCTTGTTTCTGTAACAAATTAACAGCTTTCAGAGTGTTGTCTCTTTCTATCATATTGAGAATGAAATAGCAACAATAGAGACATAAATATAGGTAGTGATTGTCATTGTAAATAGCTCCTCTGGTCATGTTATCCTTGAGATCCATAGTATTTTGGTTGAGTTTAATGTTGCATATTTGTATTTTATTTCTATCCAATATCTTATTAAAGCAACATTAAAGAATACTTCGATGTACTGTGGCGACCTCAGCCGCCACATATTTCAACGACATGCTCACAGATGGCGCTGACATAAACTAACATAAACGCCCATACAAAGTCACAGATTTCTAAACAAATCCTGCATCGCGCAAACGAAGTTCGCACGACAGACAAGACAACACCTACGAGTATACAAGTTCCGAGTAGGTTCTGTCGGGCAGCTGTCCCCGGGACAATAACACCTGGCTCAGTCGGAAGATCTTCCTTATTAAATGGGTGGCACTGCAATTGTTATGGGCAGGCGCGGCGCTTACCATCAAGCGAGCGACTTGATCGCCTAAGTAATTAAACTGTGGATTTGCATGGACCCCAGTGATTATCAAATGATCTCGTCGCGGTTTGGGTTCGATGACGAAAGCCAGCAATACCGTCAGTGTAGTGTGCCGTGATGACAACCCTATGCTTTTAAAAGACCAAGTGCGGGTAGTTGGTGACAACGCTCGCCTCCAGTCTTCTCGTGACGACGGCCAATGCAACTTGGTCGAAACGTCGAGGTAAATAAAATTAATGTTTTTAGCGCGATCAAGTCCCGTTTTGTTATCATAAACTATTGGTTCTCTAATCACTCAAGTTGAGTGATTAGATAACCAATAGTGATTTTTTTTATGTATAATAATATGTTATGAATAATATGTTGAGTGACTCAACTACATAAAAAAATAAAGGACTATTCACTACCCCCACCCTCCATAGTAAGATTGTTTTGCTTGTATTAAATTTAATTATTTAAGGATATTTTACTTGTTAAAGTTTGAATTTTGCAATGACAGACTATTACTCATTTTTCCATTATTTCATTTCTGATTCTCTCATTTTTCTATCTCATTTTCTTATTTTTCTCAATCATTTTCTTATTTTCTCCCACATTTTCTTATTTTTCTCACTCATTTTCTTGTTATTTTCGCTCATTTTCTTATTTTGCGCACTCATTCCCTCATTTTTCGCTCTCACTTGCTCACTAACCTGCACAAATTGCTGTAAGTCCATACGTTAGTCCTCAACTGTGTAGATGGTGTGTTCGGGGTCATGTAAGGCATGATAGCCGGTAGGGCTCCATGGTTCAGCACTGCGTCTCGTGTCTCTGGACCATCACCTGCTATGTTACCGAGAGCCCAGGCAGACTGTTCAGCCACTACTCCTCCGTGGGAGAGCAGAGTTATGAGTTTGGGGATCGCTCCGCCCTGGAAATAGAAATTTTGTTTAGGCGCTTTATTTAAATCATTAATCAGTGTTAAGGTATTTATTACCTTAGTTTAATTTATATGTTTATCACTGTATGTTTACCAAAGAAAATAAAAATAAAATAAAATACTCTCTATATGAGAAGTCCATGCCAGCAGCAGTGGGAAAGTGGTGGGCTGATGATGGTTCAAGATTCAGTATTCATTTTTATTTGCATAAAATAGAGGTACCAAGGAGATGTTAAATACAATCAGATTCAGGAACTATGCCGTACTTTGTCAATGTAGGTGTGCAAATATTTCAATTCAATTCAAAAGTTCTTTATTTCAATTTTGTCGTCACAGACGCACTTGAGAACGTCAATTATTACAATGACTCTACCACCGTATCGGAAAAAGAACCACTACTCAGAAGATACGGCAAGAAACTGTCTATTATAACATCAATACAATTAAAAAATTAAATATTAATACAATTAAACACACATTATATAACACAATTAAATAGTATTTGCCAGAGATAATAAATAAGTAAATAAGTATTATTCATACTATTTCATTTAACAATGTCAAATTAAATAAATATATGAAAAATTAAATGATATCAATATCATTTCATTTACAATGTCATGTAAACTAAATAAATTTCACATGTCAACAATTTGATAATTTCTATTTGAATAATTCAGAGACAGTATAAAAACACTTTTTCAATGGCCCCAGTTTGGAGTTTTCTCCTGAATCTACTGACAGGTATCTCCTCTATATCAATCAGGATAACATTATATATGCGTCCGCACATTGCATAACAATTTTTACAGCAGGCAGCTACCTCGGACAAAGAATTAGTCTAGCTATTCAAAGGGGGAACGCTGCCAGTATCTTTTCGGAACCTTGCCTAAAGGGACTCCTTTTAATAATATATTTTAGTTATTATATTAAATTTTATAAGGTTTTTAGTTTTAGTTTCATTGTTCTAGTATATAATTCATATTCAATTTTAGTATATAATTCATGTTCTAGTATATAATTCATGTTCTTGTTGTTTTAGCACTTTAATCCTAAAAAAATAAAAATGAATCGCCATTTTTATAGTACATTTGAGTTTTTGGAATATTTGGCAAAACAATACTATAGTGATGATGAATAGTTGCAAAGTAGCTGAGCTTACATCTACAACCGCCAGTGTGTGTTCACGAGTGCCCGATGCGATGTTGGTTAGTGCCCACGCTGCTTCAAACTGAAGGTCGGCACTGGAAATTTAAAATATTTTATTTATTTTTTAGATAACTACGAAGAAGAAATTTGATATTGCTTTTTTATGTAACTGAATGACGAGACGAGTTGGTCGTTTGCCTGATGGTAAGCAATACACCAGCCCATAACAATAACAACACTACCTAGGACTTTGTTTTGCAAAATCCTGTGCGGCGCTGTACTGTGCTCGTCATCCTGAGACAATCAGCTTTTGAGTCTCATAATGCCCAGTAATTTCGCTGACTACAATGCCCTTCAAGCCGGACTACAGTAATGCTTGCGCATTATTGCTTGGCAGCTGAATAACTGGCAAAGCGGTGGTACCCACCCAGACGGTCTCTCGCATACGAGAAACCTACCACCAGTGCTTGGGCAGGTGTTGAGCCTGCGTCTTTGGAATACCGTCCCAGTAGTTTGTGCATGAATTAGTAACAAACATCCATCCATCCATCTCGCTGGTCTCGTACCAATGAATTCTTAAGTTATGTGTGGATTCAACACACACTCTTTAATCGGTGAAGGAAAACATTGCAAGGAAACTGCCGTCTCTCTCTAGATCTATGTGCTCAACATAGATCTATAGTGTAAAAAAAATGTCCAAGAATAAGAAGAGATCCTACTGTGCCAGTGTGGTGGATTAAGGCCTATACACTCTCTCTGCCAGAGAAGGCCCGTGTGTCCCTGCAGTGGGAACGAAATGGGCTGATAATAAAATAAATGGGTAAAGAAATTAAATACTTGGGTAAAAATAATAGCAGAGTTTTACCTACCATTAAAACTCTTATTATGTCCGGAGCCTTATTCGAGGCCTTTAAACAATATTTGAGAAGCAGTCCTTCCGTTTCCGGCCGTGTAATAGTAGTTGTAGTTCCTTTTCCGGGCGGTAGAGGGGGTATTTCCCCACTTTGTTCACCAGGTGGCGCGCACGAGTCGCTCTCGTCATTGAGGTCTCAAATATATACCTTACTTATTTTTAAACTAAAATTAAGATTACAAACACCAGGCAGAACTTACCGTAAGGCCTCGAATAAGGCTCCGGACATAATAAGAGTTTTAATGGTAGGTAAAACTCTGCTATTATGTCCTATCGCCGTTATTCGAGGCCTTTAAACAATATTTGAGATAATGTTTGTTTTCGCCTGGTGAACAAGACGCCAATGTGATTACTAGTGATTACACATTTAAAATTTTTGCAGCTTGAGCATATAATGATGTAACTTAGTTCTTAGTTATATTTGTTCTTTGTCCTTCTTAGTCATATTTGTTCATTTACATAAACACATTAATGAGTAAATTTACAGTTTTGGTCTATCGTATGGGTTCAAACAGAGCATCTAATGAGTTATTAACTTCTAAGTATACAATAAATAATAGTTAACAATAAAACGTTTATCTATCCATCTATTCATATTGTTACTGAAGACTGGCATCACACTTTTCGGGGCTTTCCTGACGCCAGCCTCTTCCGTAAAAAGGTTTTACCCAACTTACCGGTTCTAGAACTAGTCATTGCTTACAACTCAGTGGCGTAGCTACCGGAGGGCTAGACGGGGCAGTCCCCGGGGACCCCAAGCTCAAAAGGCCCCTCGGACTCTGACCAGTGCTCTGACTTACAAACAATAAATTGAACTAGTAATTTTTTTTTTTTTTTTTTTCCATATTCGCAATATAAATAAACCAGAGAACGCGACGAATGCGGAACAAACGATTTTAAATAGTTTAGTTGGGGCCCTATTTTGCCCCAGGGCCTTTGGTTACCTAGCTTAGCTACGCCACTGTTACAACTGTTCTATTTCGCGGGCAATAATGAACGAATTACAGACATCAGCTTTAGTACGCCTATTGTTGTCACATATAGGAACTTTTGAACTCACTTTACAGGACGAGGATAACGGTTTTCCACATAAAAAAGTTTCCATTTCGATTGTATGCATGCATAGTTCTTATTGATCCGTATGTAGGCCAATCTATGAAATTACCATCCGAAATACATAAAAGGACATATGACATCCACTGACCATTTCAGTTCGTGTACTTACGACCTGAACTAGTGATAGAAAGTGATTTCCCACTCATAGTTGATCTTATTTTACATAATATCCAAGATTTTAAACTATTAGCAGGTATTGGAACTATTCTTTTTTCTTTTTTTTTTTTTTTTTTTTTTCCACAAAATTCACGTTTTTTTTTTTTTTCTGTACTTACTGCATAAAGCTGAAAACCACGGATTCGGAACGTTCTGTGGCCTTGAATGCCAAATGATGGAGAAATCTGTGCGATTATTAAAAACATGCCTTCCGCCCCATTTAGATGCAAGACAACTTTCGGCATCAGATTTAGTGACGGAAAGATCCAAGCTCCTCCAAACTTTAATTCCCATGTATCATTTTGACTAATTAGACTATCATTTTGGTACGACATCGGCTCACGCTAACGCAAAAAGATCCATCTCCAGAACACCTCGTTTGTCGAGAACTATATCCATCAACCGCGGAAGCAGGTTCGGCCACGCGGGAAGTATTGACTTTAAGGAGATCCGATTGGTTATACTGTTGTAACTGCCCGGAATATGAATTTCGAATATTTAATAAGCCAAATGATTTAGCTCTTTTGATCGACTCCCCCTCAAATATCAGATAACTTACGACAAATCTGCTGTGACACTGCATCACACTGTAACAAAATTGACGAGAAAAGGATTGAATCAAACAACGAGTTCTTCCGCGGCCTCCCGTCCTGCGTCAGCTGCCTCTGTTTTGAGAGAGTCTGATACCGATGAAAAGTGTAGTCGACACGATTTGATGATACATAACATCCACCACTCGAGTCAGGCTATACATTACAAACAACAAAAGTTGAACCGTCTCTGTGGTACAGCCAGCCGGGCGACGTAAACCTTAGACTCCTTACTATACTCTGAACATCTCGCAACGTTACCTTTTGGTCTGATTCATTAACTTATTGCATCGTATTGGTATTGTTTAGCTGTAAGGATTAAGGATGTTATATAATATGATAAAAATAAATTAATAAATTTCAGAATCTTTTACAATATTTTATCAAAGCCCAGCAGCGTTTGCGATATGGAGTTACAGTCCATACATCTTCACAAACTTTTGCATCTTTATTATAGGACTAGGTAGGATCCGTTCATCCTGATTCTTGTCAGAAAGTTGTCCTGTGGAAAAAATCAAACAATCATCTCAGATAAAGAACAATTCGATTTTCCTGCTGTCGGAGTATTATCCTCCACTCAATTTAAAATAGCCGCGGAAGCTTTTGGATCATAATCTGAAATAAAGTTATATTATTCAGAATTTTACTACACAGCCAAATATATTTGAGGCTTTTTACAATACTTCTACAAAAATACTATATAAAAACTGATTAATAATAATAAAAAAAAAAATAAAAAAAAAAAATATTATTATTTGGGAGCTGATGTAAGTCCAAATGGTCAACAGGTCATCTGTAGTAGTTGACTTCAAGAAACAACGATGAGATGGCCTGTATGAGATCAATTTTTTATTATAATCCAATCGTTTGGTTGTAAACAGATTGGAATCCGATGAACTGAATTCAGTATTAATTTGGTTACTTTTAGTTATTGCAGTATTTAATTGATATTTAGTCAATAATTTTAAATTAAATATGAGGCCTGAAGCCGTCGTATTATTATGTCACACTTTCTCATGAGTAAGTATACACCCGGTCCTTTGGGTGGCTTACGTAGCGACATGTGTCCAACACGTAGGCGCCCCTAGACCAATTTTATGCCCAAATATTATGAAATGAGCCATCTCGGAAGATGTAATAGTTTGATAGTTGGTACTGATCGACCGAGGCGAGACCAGCGGTGACCTCTCACCTCGAAACCCATGTGAAGAATCAATATTCCATAGCTTCTTCCCCTGCGTATTGATCTAACTAAATAAACTTTGTCGAATGAATCTTTTAGCATTAGTCGGGTTTCTTTGACGTGAGGTAAATGACTGCTCTAAATTTAGGTCGAAGGATACGCTAATTATACTAGCCTGAGCTAGAAATTCGTAATGACCCTCATTCGCACCCTTTAAGAAGGCGGATATCTTACGTTATTGCACACAAACAGTGCCGTGGAGTAACCAGCTTGGTTGTAGCCACTAGGTATAGGTAAAAATATTAGATTGCTAAACACAAACAGTGCCGTGGAGCGACCAGCTTGGTTGTAGCCACCCGTATAGGTAAAAATATTAGATTGCTAAACACAAACGGTGCCGTGGAGCGACCAGCTTGGTTGTAGCCACTAGGTATAGGTAAAAATATTAGGTTATTAAACACAAACGGTGCTGTGGAGCGACCAGCTTGGTTGTAGCCAGTAGGTATAGGTAAAAAATAGTATGTTGCTAAACACAAACGGTGCCGTGGAGCGACCGTCTTAATGTAGTTGTTAGGTCCAGGTTGCGCAGCCTGGGACCCATAAAAAGCACTCTCTTCTCTTGCGCAGAGAAGGAGGATTTTTGAGTTACAAAGACATTTCCAAATCATTTTCAAATATATTCATAATGATTTGTTTGATGGTGAATATTTCTAAACTACTATTGAGAAATTGATCTTTACCCAAGCTCTAAATGAATATACTCCTTGTTCAACAATATTGGCCCTCGAATTAATTACAAACAAACAATAGTTTTTTTTTTTTTTTTTTTTTTATGTCTTGTGTCTTTTATAGAAGGGCTCATAGTTGCAGCATAGGTGATTGCACCCAAAAATACATATATATATTATTTTGGCTTTTTCGGCCTGTTAATTACGTCATTCACCTCCAGTTCAGTAAACCCCGACCGTTATTTTTTTTTTTTTTTTTTTTGTTTTACCTAACTAACACTGCAATAAAAGAGGATATAACTACTACGTTTAACTACAATCTTCGGATTTAAAATGTTGTAATGAATTTAATTATTGCAAATACTCTTATGAAGCTTTGTAACAGTTGGCTCTTTTAAGGTTGCTAAATCGAAATTTAACGCACCTGAGGGCCGATTTGGAGGGCACCTCACTAAGCATTTGTTCATTCAGTGTGTCTACGTTCGTATCCATATTTGAGTTACAAGAGGCATCCTTGCTTTTGGGAAGGTACTGACCAACTCGAAAGTGGATAGCCACTATAACTATGACAAAAAACAAAAATGTTATGTCACTTACTTGTTTAGTGAGGCGTTCCAAAGCCTCACTCTCTTTAGGAAGTTCCTCACTGTTCCGTCTGCTTTGCTCATTGTACTCACTTCACTTGTTAGTTTTTATCCCGCTAGCCACGACTCTTTTCACCAGACGACGAAAAAGAGAAAGCCTCGCGGTCCCTTACCACAAGTATAAGATATTGTTAAAAATAAATTGTTCATTTTGATCCCGCTAGCCACGTCTCTTTTCACGAGACGATGAAGAAGAGAAAGCCACGCGGTCTCATCACTATTTTAAAGGCATTGTTAGAAATCACCTGAAACTTAATTAATATTTAAAAAATAATAATAATCGAAACTACAACTTAATAACTTATTCAATTATTTCAGAAAACTATTTTAAATTTAATTCTTTTTATTTTATCGAACGCTAACAGCGTTACGACTTCACGGCACGAAAACTTAGACGCCAATGACGAGAGCGACTCGTGCGCGCCACCTGGTGAACAAAGTGGGGAAATACCCCCTCTACCGCCCGGAAAAGGAACTACAACTACTATTACACGGCCGGAAACGGAAGGACTGCTTCTCAAATATTGTTTAAAGGCCTCGAATAACGGCGATAGGACATAATAAAATAACATGACTACAATAGGGGATCGGACAGTAATCGAGAAAAAATATAAAATGTAGTTAGAACGAATGTTTATCGAACCAGAAAGATCGTCCAATCAATATTTTTGTGAAATAATAATGATTTGTATTTTTAAATCAAGAAATAAAATCTAAAAATTCTGACTATTTTAATCTGTTCTTCGTCTCAAGCGAAACACCAATCACAGCGCATGACGTCATCCGTAGGCGGATGACGTGTGCCAAGCTTGTGTTGTGATTACTTTTCGTTTTTGCTTTTCATAAAATCTTACAATATTTAGAATTAAGAGATAATAAAATAGTCCATTAATAGGTGCAATTCTCCCAAATGATCATTATCTCTTTGCTTACAACTTGTTTTGTACAATAAATAACATGGAACCAAGCTATATAAAAGGCGACAATAGAAGTCTGCCGAGAGTGGATATATTAATGGTTGGCAATTTCTTTGCCTCAAACTCGGACTTCTGTGCTGCTGAATTTCGAAATGTTAAAACATCTACGTAAGTATTTCAGCTATTCTTCATTTGATCTAATTTATGTGAGTATGGAAATAACAAAGGGAAACATAACCTAAAAAGTGTAGGTTGTGATAATTGATGTAATGTTACGTCCTTTTTATTTTTATAATGACTTACTTTAATGTTTTACTTTTGCGTCTTTTTAGATCAGCGAGACAATCATAAGGGGATGATGCGATAGGATACGTCCAACTTCGGCGAGATACGGATTTGTGTACGATCAAATGTAAAGTGTGTCCAGAGCACAAAATTCGTTCAAAGGCGTATAATGCGACTATGATAGTAAATGAAAAAGAAGAAAAAGTAGTCAGCGTTCAGTGTCATGACTGTGCTGCATCAATGGGAGGTTGCAAACATGCTGTCGCTTTTCTGATGTGGGTCCACAGGAGAAGTGAGGAGCCATCTAGTACTGAAATACAGTGTTACTGGAAGAAATCTAAACTGGCTCAGATTGGTACCAATGTTAAGTATGTTACTGCAAAGGACCTTTCGTCTGGTAAAAGAGTATCTTCTACACAGACTGCTCCACACAATAATATGCTGGAACAATTTCTCCAAGCAGCTGCTACCCGAAATGTCACAATCTGTGAATTATTGAAATATTTATTATTCATTACTTAATCATTGAATATTGTGATGACGGTGATTGTGACACATTTTTGGATACAATAGCTCAGTATTTTACTGAGAAAAACATTAAACTGATTGAAGAAAACTCTCGAATGCAATATAAGAACAGGTTGTGGCACGAGCTCAGGTATGGGCGTATTACAGCTTCAAAATCCTACGAAGTTAGCAAATGTCATACTGCAGATGGGTCTTTGATATCTATGATCATGGGAGCCAAGACCCCAGACACAAAAGCAATGAAGAGAGGTCGGGAATTAGAAACAAAAGTGAAAGAAACAGTGGAAAAAACACTTGGCAAGAAAGTGAAGACCTGCGGATTATTTATTTCCTCACGATACCCATTTATGCTGGTTCACCAGATGGTATTATTGACAATAAAGTATGCGTTGAAATAAAATGCTCAACCAGTGGAAAAACATATAAAAAATATTTGAAAGATAATAAAGTGACAGAAAAATATATTGCACAAATACAAATGTTTGTCACAAATTTGAAACATTGTTATTTCTGTGTTGCTCACTGGGATTTTGAACTCAACAACCATGTTGAAATGTTATTAGTAAGCTATAATGAGGCCTTAGTAAAGCACTATATTTCAAGTTCAACTCAATTTTGGAAAAAAAATGTATACCCTATTCTATATGAAAGTTCAAAATAAAATAATTTTTTTACATATTCAATGGTTTTATTTATAAAGTTAATATTAGGTATGTACACATTCATAAATAAATAACTCTTATAAAGTCCTTTCCTTTTTCTCAACCAAAAAGAAACAATCCTTTGTTATGCCTATATAAAAACGTGGTTTGGCTTCAATTTTTTTCCACATATTATTCAGGGATTGCTTTGCTTCTCTTTCCTGTTCTATTTTAGCTTCTTTGTTTAAGCTACTTCTGTCAGATGGTATTTTACACTGTAACGATTGAACAGAAGGTGATGATGGTTGAAATGATATTGATTGGTGTAAAGTGATATGTCACTATCAGATCCATCGATGAATGTTCTGTTTATTTTAGACACACTTGGTCTTGATAGCTCTACTTGTTCTTCTACTTTGAACGGAGATGTCGATGTGGTTGTTGTCCACGTTTTAGATGGTGATGTTGCAATGTTTTTGGATTTGTTATGTGTTTTTGTATACTTGCTTCTGAAGTATTTACTTTTGTCAACAACTTGTACACCTTTATCTTGGCTTTTTGGCTGTTCTTCTCTTACGAAGTCAGTTTGTAAATCTAAAACAAAAGTAAATTGGTCATTATTGTTAACCATTCCGAAAAAGGTATTGGTTCAAATTAAACTAGTAGGTATTTAGCTAGGTACTTACTAAGAGACTGAGTTGTATTTTCTTTTTCCATATTAGTCTCCAGTTTAATTTCTGCAAGGGCTTCTATTAAATACATTCTATTAAAGACATTCTTTGCCTTTTGACAGCAGCGGGGCAAGATGTACTAGTAGTTGATGGCAAACTTCTTTTCCTATCAGTTTGACATTGAAATTTTGAAGGAAAGCATCCAGGTTTTATCATTATTTTTTTACAAAGCCCATAATATGATATCGCATGTAATTTTCCATATCATTCGGCAGCTATAACACAAATTACAAATTATTTAAGCACTTATACTAAACTTCTTACTTGTAAAATATATAACCTATACATACACAAAAGTAACATTATTTTACACACCGCTTAAACTCTATCTAAAGGTACTTACATCGAAGTGTCCTCACAAAAGAAAATCGCTGATGTTATAGACATCCCTTCGTGTTTTCGTCATGCTAGATCCTTCCATTTTTTTCGCATTTCTGCTTTTCGTGGTACATCAATTAATAATTTATTTGGAGTAGCTATAGAATTATTTCTACATTGAGGTACTGCACACCAACGATATGGTTTTCGTTCCATTCCGACAATTTACTCAATTTAGTCCCCAAACTTCACAAAACGTATTTAAATCTCTGCAAGTTTTCTTTCGTAGAGTTTGAGTTTGACGCACAGAACAATAATACTGGTTTGACGTTTCGGCCAGCGTATGACGTCACACACCTGAGGTGACCTTTTGCGCGGCAATATTTGAAATATAATATTTAACTTTAATTTTAGGTACTTTTAGAGCTTTATTTAATTAAAATGGTATTTTTCATGGCTATATATATTGATTATGGTTAATTTAAAACACTTTCTGAAAAGTTGTCCGATCCCCTATTAAGAATTTAAAAAACCCCCACACAATATCCTATAATTACTTTTTATAGGATATTGTGTGGGGGTTTTTTTATAATTACTTTTTGTAGGATATTGTGTGGGGGTTTTTTAAATTCTTAATTGTAATCATGTTGTTTTATTATTTTTACCCAAGTATTTAATTTTTACTAACAATTGAACCGATTTTGGTAAATCATGTCTAAAAACCACTGCTAGAAAACCTGCTTTCAAATAAAAAAACTGCATCCAAATCGGTGCACCCGTTTAAGAGCAATGATGCCACAGACAGACACACATAGTGTTTGAACTTATAACATTATACACACCCCTTCTTTTTGCGTCGAGGGTAGAAGAAATAAAAGAATTGGGTAAACATAATAAAATAAGTGGGTAAAAATGTTATCGACGTTCCTCACCAGTCATCCCTGTCTAGAGCTTGCACAAGTGGTGGTATGATGCCAGCATGCACCATTGGTGTGATCGGAGGGTTCTGCTCCTTGGACAGCATCCTACGACCAGCACGGGCTGCTGCTGTCTTGGTAGCCAGGTCGTTGTTCTTGAGACCTGGGATGGAGGAGTTTAAGTTGGTTTTTGTAAATGTGACGATATGAGCAAGTCGTATTTTTGAGGCATGGTAGCGCTTTGATGTAAATACCACACAACCAGTCACCCATCCAAGTTGCGACTGCTAACATTGCCTAACCAAGATCTGTTACGAATGGCAATATGAGCTACACTACAAGCACTACAGCAGAATTAATGATTAGTCAATGAACAGAAACGGTACCTCGCACAATCTCATCAGGGGTAAACACTTTTTCATTCTCAACGATGTCATCTCCAGGCTCCGGTGAGAGAGCCCTGCGCTTCTGGAGCTGTTCCTCGCGAGCTTGTTTGCGGAGGGCTACGCTTAACTCAGCCCTTTTGCGTCGGAGGTCCTGTAGATAGATGATGATGAAAAATGACTTTTAAAATGTATGTTATATAACATACATTTTGTACAAACAAATGTTTAATGTATGTTATTTATTGATTTATAAATGTCATTAAACTGTTATTTTATTTATTAAATATTTGCATGTCACTAATAATTGACTGTGTTTTGGATCCAATCATATTTAAAATAACATCTTTAATTTATGTACCAACATGATGAAAATGATTTAATTTCCATCAAAATGAATTTAGTTTCTAACTAATGAGTTGTGAGATATTTTACACAATTTTTTTTTTTTTTTGTAATTTAATGAAGAGTCAGCTGGTCGTTTGCCTGATGGTAAGCAATACACCAGCCCATAACAATAACAAGCATTACTGTGTTCCGGTTTGAAGGGCATTGTAGCCAGCGAAATTGCTGGGCATTATGAGACTCAACAGCTAATTGTCTCAGGGTGACGAGCGCAGTGCAGTGCCGCGCAGGATTTTGCAAAACAAAATTCTGGGTGCTCCTGTTATTGTTATGGGCTGGCGTTTTGCTTACCATCAGGCAAACGACCAGCTCGTCTTGTCATTCAGTTCTACAAAAAATAAAAAAAAAAAAAATAACGCCACCCAGAACTTACACCTATTAGTTTTAAAAATAAATAGACGTTATGACACTAGTAGGTACCCTACCTTATGTTAGTTATTAGAAATGTAGGCACTTATTTTAATCTTAAATACAATTATTAGGGTAGGTATGACTATAATTTTGAGCAGTTTGAATTGAAAATATGACAAGGTATACCTATAATTAATCACTACATAGTATAAAACAAAGTTGCTTTCTCTGTCCCTATATCCCTATGTATGCTTAAATCTTTAAAACTACGCAACGGATTTTGATGCGGTTTTTTTTAATAGATAGTGATTGAAGAGGAAGGTTTATATGTATAATAACCGTGCGAAGCCGGGGCGGGTCGCTAGTGTATAATAAAGTAGTGTTAGGAAACTAAACGACACTAGATTCCAATTAGGTTTAAAAATATTCTATAGTTAGACCATAAGGGTAGATATTTTCTAAAATTTCAATACATTTTTGTTGAATTTTTTAGCCTACCTCCTTTGATAATTATGATAAACGTGGCACCGCGTTTATGATTGGTTATTTAAACAATTTAACTAGTTAATACCACCAACATTTGCTACATTTATTTACTTACGAAAAACATATGAATATCGTTAATAAAACGTAAAATTAGTAAAAACAAGTTTCATGTATATTAATTGTATCTTGGATTGTTACTTACGGTTGTACCATGGCCAGCATTTTTATAGGATGCCAATCGTGCCGCGTGGGTATTTTCAGACATTTTAATTAAATGAGAAATATAATTTTAAAGGTTAAAATAATTCAAACTTCAAGAACAACGGTCCGAAAGCACAGTGGAGAAGAGAAGGGGAAGGAACTACGTACTGTCTCCGTAAGTAATAATGATGCCAGGTGAGTAAATAAAATCTCCCCACCATCTCTTACACATGTTTCATAAATGCAGCACAACACAAGATGATATCAATTTTGGAAGCGTTGATTGATAAAATATAGCTGATAACATTTAACATATAAGTACTACTATATAAGTACTATTGCTTTTCCTGTGTGTTTGGTATGCAATATAGCATTATTGTATTGTATTGTACTACTCAACAATTCCTAGAGAAAGGCATTATAATACTATTCTATCCTACAAGCCTACGTAATATTATAAACGTAAAAGCATGCGTCTATCAGGTTATTTGTCACCACTTAGCTCCGTAAGGTCTGAACGGTTTTGATTGAGGACTATAGAGTTGGTCCAAAACCCAAGGCACAAAAAACACAGTCGAGGATGATGGGCAACATAACCAACATTACGTCAATGAGTACATTTACTTGGGCTAGAGAGTTTCTCTCGAAACAGGCAAGGGAAGGAAATTGATTGCCCCATCAAAAACGCCTGGAAAAGCTACTGGTCCAAGAAGACGATAACGAAGGGAGATTTCCCAATTTCCCTGAAGCGTAAATTTGTCGACAATTACGCATCCTACAATGCAAAAGAAAGCTGGAGCACTTACTAGTATCTTGGACGTGAAAGGATCCGACAAAGGGCGGTACACTACACGCTCCAAAACGGGCAGAAGCATAACAGATGGAGGCTACAAGGCTACTATGGCATGGAGTTAGCCGTATGCATCCCGACTGCTGGGCAAAAGTTTCTAAAGAGGTAGCGGGCGTAAGAGAGAGACACGTGCAAGAATTTGAAATTGGGGAGGTCTAAGCCAAGCAGTAGGACTGTATAGGCAAGGTAAAAAAAAACAAGGCCAAAAAAAATTATCATGTTATAAGGAAACCCTTTAAACTTGGTAACACTAGAACATTTTCATTTTGACAGTGACATCTGTGACTTAACAGAACGGAATTAGTGGTACCAGTTCCTACCTAATATTTATTTTAGACTAAAAGATTTATTTATTAGTTTTAAGAAATTCAACAAGATTTAAGCAACCATTTAATAAAGTTATATAGTTAATTATAATATATTAAATATTCTATATATATAAACGACGGTTCCCGCCCAGCTGATAATTTGATTTTTAAAGGTTGGTATTTTATTTTTATTAACTAAACTATCGATGTTTGAAAAATACTAATCGATTATTGCATCCAAAATGTTTGATTTTTTTCATATTATACAATGACATTGACATTTCCTGTCAATGATAAATTTCATCACCTGGCAGGTTGTTGGTATTTGTAGGTATAAATTACGTCAATAAAATTGATAACAATCATAATTTGTGTAATAAATGTGTTGATAATAACATTCTGTACATATATTAAATACATTTCAACAACGCCATTCATGGCCACGTAAATACTTTTACGTCCTTATTAAATATATAATTAGGTACCTCATAAAATTTAATTATGAGATTACATATATATTGTATATTTATATGATCATAACGCTATTTACGATAGGTACATCTACTTCTGGTCTCGAGATTAGGTAATTATAAGTAGCGTTCTTTATCATAATAACATGAAACTTACAACGTAACATAATTAATGAGGACCGAACAAAACATAGGTAAAGGTGACATGTGATCGGATTTCTGGGTCTTATTTGGGGCAATAAAACAGCAATGACCATCACGTGGCAACGCAGTCAGCATTCCAGACACGATCTACCCAATTTCTATTTTTTATAGCTTTATTACTAAATAGAATATAGGTATCACAAAAAATACATAATATCAAAAGTGGACCCACTTAATTTATGCAAATTCTATCACATTAGCAAACAAAGACAACGAATCGAGTATTGAGCTTAACTTCATTATTAATCAAACTGCATTGCGACTCCAAGCTTCGAATTAATGCAGCCGAGATGAACATCTGAAAAAAGTACTGAATAAAATAAGAAGAAGTAGGAGGCGCTCCTACGACAGATATTGAGTGGTGGGATGGGCCTAACATGCGCAAAGACGTATTACTATAAAATAATCTTACATTACTCTATAATTAACCTATGCATTGACCGACACTTTCAACAGACGACCTCATATACGAAACGATCGTAAATTAACGTTATTAAAACAAGTTTACAAGCGTTCATGAACGTGTAATTACGCAAAACGTTACGCCGCTGGGCGTGACATCACAAATCAGTCCGGTCGGGCTGAAGACAACACGTCAGTCGTTCGTCCTTGTCTGTTGGCCTGGGTTGAGAGGGACAGCAATCGTTGGCAGGCCGCCGCTGATCGTATTCTGTCGAGGGTGTCGCCATTTTCGTTTTGACGAATATTGACAGCACGGCAGACAGACAGTGCGCGGCCGTCGACGCAGCGTCTGTCGGACTATTTTTATTTTGATTGTGAATCATTTAACGAGCTGATTACGTTCACTAACCCGCCGTGTTCTGTTTGTAATTAAATCTCTATTTACCAACGCTGGAACGAGTGATAAATAAGTCAAATTCGCCGATTTTTGGTGCTAACCTCTTAGGTTTTTTTGTAGTTGTGTTTTGAGAACTGCAAGACTGATCGATATGTGCAAGATGTACTACAGATGACTCCGCATTAATCTCGCCCATCCTCGTGTTATTTTCTGGTAAGTAGTGTATAAATCATATGTTTGTGATCATTTTTCTATCAAGAATAGTGTCACGTTTAATAAAATACGACGCTTCTACATATGTAAATGGGCTACCACAAAGTATTATTTGGCCCCAGAATGATATTAATAGTGTAGAATGACTATCATCCTTTGTTGCGGTAGCTCCAGTTTGTTTACGAACTGTCAGGGGCAGTACACGGCCTAAGATATATTGCCTGGGTTGGCGACTATGCGTGGATTACACGAGCAAAGGAAAAGCTACCTTAGCTTACCGGTCATAGAATCCAAATTTCCAAAGCATCGAGGACTATAACAGCCCGTAGAATTAATTTATCACACGCCGCGCTTGACAAGTTGAAAACATAAATTCGACCTTGGCGCTCCACGTGGTTTGCAGGCTTTTATGTTACTTCTTTCTTTTCGACGCTGACAGTTGACAGAATCGATTATCGATTTTTTGCATCGATTATTTTTTTTTGTTTATCTTATCACTAATTGTGATGTTGGCAGTATGGAATCTCTACAATGTCAAAAATTCAAAATATTTTTGGAATGGAATATAGTTTATGAAAATTTGTTTTTAATTTTGTTTAATTTTTTTCGCTCGTTAACGTTATTGTTAGTGCGGATTTGAAATAAGTTTAGTGGGCTTTTGTTTATTTTAATAGTATAAATATGGAAGGTAAGTTATCAGTGTTATCTAACATCTTCACTTATTTTGTAGTTATGTACTCTATTGAAATTCCACACTTCCACAGGCAAATACCTATACAAACAACAGTCAACTTTGTAAAAAGTGTTACATATCGTTAATATGGTGGTTTAATTGTCAATAACCGTGCTGGGAGAGAAATAACGCTAAATACATGGGCCAATTTCCTAAGCTTAACCAGCTAACTATTGATGTAGTCATCATAATTATTATTGATTTATATAATTTTTGCCTTAGACCAGAATAAAATAAAGTTTCAGAGGACTTTAGGGAGGGAAATTTAAAGTAAATAAGCTTTAACAGTACCGGTGAGGCTAAGGCATGTCGCCAGACAATGACATTTGTTATTTAATTTATTTAATTATAATTACAACAATGTCCTACTAACCTAGTTATTATGATCTTTGTTGCTAACAATATATGGACAAAATCAGTCTGAATTTTTTTTTAATCCTTTAGTTTAGGTTTTTTATTGCCTATACAATAGTATTTCAGTCTTCTGTACTATTGGTTCAAAATTTCCTTCAAGTCACCTTAGGCATTACATGACAGCCTTAGATGGAAACAGAGTAGGAATCAGTCAGACACAGTTATTGGGCTCCAAAGTGAAGTCTATACATGAATGTGCCCCACTGCTGGGCAATGGCCTCCCCCAAAATTTTTAATTATATTTTTAATCAAATTGGAGGGTTCCTGCAACGGATATGCTGTCATGGTGATATTAACAAAACTTTTTAATTGATAAATGCGAAATTGTATGCAAGTGTGTTTGTTACTTCACTCTGTAACGGCTCATCGGATAAGAATGAAATTCGGAACAGAGATAGCTTATACCCTGCACATAATTTTTATCCCAGGGAACTGGGTGAAACCGCGGGGCGGGCTTGTTATTTATACTTCCTACTTATAATTAAGATTTAATCTAACATCTAAAGAATGAAAAGAAATAAATAGATTTACTGTAACAAAAAAATTAAAATAAAAACAGGAACATGAATTACAATTGCTATAAATCTAAAATATACATTAAACTATAAAAACATTTAAATTAATAAATTAGCTTTTACCACAATACTGCCTCCTCTCAGCAAAATGCTGGTTGTAGCAACCAGCGCTGATCTTCCGTAGAAGCCGCCTGGTGACATTACGGACACAAAAAATGTTTTTCAAAATTGTCAACATCACAAAAGTACCAAGTTATATATCTTACTTACTGTCTCTTTCTACTGTTCACGGCTCTGTGCTGTTGCCGGATAGAGTAAAAGGTGTCAAGCTCATCCCCTTATCTCTCATTTGGCCACCACAATGCCATTTTGCAGTACATTCCACTTTACAGTAACCATGTAGTATTTTGGTAACCTTGTGGTAGGTAGTCTATAGAAAAGCAGAAGGTAAATTATTAGGTACCAGCAGACGTACCACCATCACTGAAACCAGTATTATTTTAAGCTTACTTCCGTTTCTCATACCACGAAGTCCTAAAAAAGCTTACTTTGATATTGTATTGTTGAGAAGTTTTGGTGACGTCATCATGATACATTCAGTGTTTTTCGACAGCTGACACTTCGCAGGAACAATAACATATTGTTTTATGAAGGTCATGGTACGAATCAGAGTAATATGATTGTATGCTTGAAATAAAATGTTCCTGTAGCATAATTGTCTTGTGAAAGTTGGTGGTAAGCCCCCAGGCCGGTCAGGGCTGGATGGCACCACCATATGCAATCAATTAACTAAACGAGGAGCGTCTGAGCAATCACTTAACTGGCGTCCTCTAGATTTGTGTGCTCCATCTTTGGCCACATGGTCATGGAACATCACGCTTACCCAGTAAATACTTGCTTGTTGATGAACACATTTAAGGGACAATGAGTTGAGCGAGTGTGACTCAGCAGGAACTCGTGCGCCTTTCGATCCGACGCACCTGGGTTCGAATCCCGACTCGGCCCTGCACCAATGACGTATAGTTAAGTGCAGATTTTGCACGCTCGCTCTAAAAGGGGGAAAGAGTTTTCCTTCGCCGTGATAAAACCCGCTTACGCGTTTTGGAGTGGTAGGCTCTGGCCGTGGTTGCAATACCACCCACCGAACAAAGCCATGCCGTCAAGCGACCTAGTCGTGTCGCCATATCATCGCTTCACATCAGGCGAGATAGTGGGCAAACATGGATCTATTAAGCGTAAGAAAAAAAAATCAATGATGAACAATGGGGGGGTGAGCGAACGTGGCTCAACAGGAACTCGTGCTACTGTTTTTTTATACATTATTGGCTTGCGTTTGACCACTATCTCACCTGAGGGTAAGCGACGATGTGGTCGACGATGTAGCACGCTTGCCAAGATAGTACCTGTTCACTCGAGATTTGAAGATTCCTAGATTGTAGCTATCGGGAAAGATTGACTCTGGCAGGGTGTTCCACTCGGGACTTATGATTCGACGCGTCGGAGTTGAATCCAGCTGGCCCCGCGTGCGGGTATAATGCTCGCTCTAAAAACGTTGAAGGAAAACATCTTGACGAAACCGGCATGTCCAAGAATCACAAAAATTCAAGGACATGTGATATCCACCAACCCTCACTGGGCCAGTGTGTTGGATTATGGTCCATACTCTCTATGAGAGAAGGCCCGTATTCCAGCAGTAGGTACGTAATGGACTGATGGCGATGATGGGACAATGGTCCTTGTAGTTCTTGGTTCTCTAGATACATAGAATCCTAGTTAGTGTATGTGATAATGAAGATGTATGTGATGTATGTGATCGTTGGGCATAAAAACGGCGATCTTATCGCTCAAATCGATATATTCCCGAGAACCCAGGTGGTACGTATTTTGTACGCAAGAAGCCGTCTGGGTTGTTACCTTAGCTTCGCTAGTTATTCTGCTGCCAAGCGTAATGCGCAAAACTGCTGAAAGTTCAAAAGTTCTTTATTAGAATTTTGTCGTAACAGACGCACTTCTGAACGTCAATTATTACAATGACTCTTAACACCGTATCGGAAAAAGAACCACTACTCAGAAGACACGGCAAGAAACTTAGGGGCATATTTTTAGAACTTTTGTTACAATATTTTATGTTTGTTTTTGACAATATTATGTTTCTTATGTGCCAGTTGGCTACTTGGCAGAAGCGGAATGTTCCATGCATCTTTGTCTTCTATGTAATGACTAACTGTTTAGTATGCTTTTTTCATTCGAATATTTTTCACACTCAATTTGAATCTACTTTCTGTGAGCTCCGTTATACATTTGGAATTTTATTGTAATAACGTACACAATTGCCCATGAAGGACTTCTTCGTTTTACTCAGTCTAAACCTAGGTACTGCAATTCTATCCTTATTTCTAGTGTTTATGTTGCTGCGCAAAATTCTGCAAAACTAAGTTCTGGGTGGTGCAGCACCTGCTATGGGCAGGCGTGTTGCTTACCATCAGTTCAATGCCCAGCTCGTTTCGTCACACAACAAGTATACGTCATAAAAAAAATCGACTTCAATGTATCTTCGAAGGCCAAGCTCAAATATCGATGAAATTTATATGGGACTACTTCGTAGCTATACTGAACCCAACGCATTCCAAGTTGGTTTATAAAAGACGGAGTTATGAGGTAACTAACAAAAAAAAAAACAATCGAATTGAGAACATCCTCCTTTTTTTAGGGTTTCGTACCCTAAGGGTCAGTCTGTCTGTCTGTCCGTCTATCACCAGGCTCTCATGAACCGTGATAGTTAGACAGTTGAATGAAATAAATATTTAAGGGGGCTCCCATACAACAGACATGTTTTTTTTTTTGCCGATTATATTTGTACGGAACCCTACGTGCGCGAGTCCGACTCGCACTTGGCCGGTTATTCGAAGTCGGTTAAAAAAGAATACAACCTTTAAAAGTTCGATTAGAAGGTGAAAGGTCATACGCAAAGGTCCTACGCTGTGACAACGACATCAATATTCGCAGAGCTGCAGTATTAATAAATATATGAATAAATTTATGAAACGATGTTGATTTCCTGAAATATGACCGATGCTTTCATGTCTTTATTTAGAATTCTGACATGTACTTTTTTATATAACTGAATGACGGGACGAGCTGGTCGTTTGCCTGATGGTAAGCAATACGCCAGCCCATAACAATAACAGCAGCACCCAGAACTTTGTGTTGCAAAATCCTGCGCGGCGCTGAACTGCCCTCGTTACCCTGAGACAATTAGCTGTTGAGTCTCATAATGCCCAGTCATTTCGCTGGCTACAAATGCCCTTCAAACCGGAACACTAATGCTCGCGCACTACTGCTTGGCGGCTGAATAACTGGCAGAGCGGTGGTACCCACCCAAACGGCCTTTCGCATACGAGAAACTACCACCAGTAAATAAAAAGTGTGTCTTGGCCTCCGATACTAAACATGAAATGTCGTGCATATCATAAGTATTTCAGGTAACATATTTACCTACCATTAGAAATGTATAAACATTTGGCGGGGCGGCTGATGAAGTCCACACGTGACCAAAATGCTGGCGTGTATTTTGCCCCTTCGACCATAATGATCGAAGTTTTGCCCAAAGAATCAGCGTCGCTATTCAGCGCAGCAACGCCGCCAGCATTTTGGGCACGTTGGGCGACGGGCATCGGTTGAATTATCTGTACGCCATTTAGCTGGCTCAACCGATAAATATTATTAATTTTCTTTTGGTATAGTTTCCATTAGTTTAGATTTTTTATTTATTTAGCTTTTTTATTTATTTATTTTTAAAATATAAAGTTCCTTCAATGCCTTTTTATCATTCATATTTATTTTAGTTATATTTCATAATTTTAATTTTAAGGTAAATGTTAGTTTTTTTTTCTTTTTTTCTATATTTGTTTAAGTAAGAATTTGATTTAATGAATATGATGTATATGATGTTCGGTGAACCATCGGGGAGACGGGTCTGAGCAGCCGCTCAACTGCCGTCTCTCTCTAGATCTATGTGTTTCATCTTAGGCCACATCATCGCTTCACATGGCCAAACATGGATCTATTAAGCGTAAAAAAAAATATGAAATTGAAAAATACTCATCAATTTATACAAAAATATAACTAAAATATATGAAATCGTGGATTTCCCAGTGTTTAGAATTTAATGTACTTACGAACCCATCCTCTTCGTTTTCCTGAAATATGACCGATACTTTCATGTCTTTATTTAGAATTCCGATATGTCGTACATACATACCTGAATATAAGTATTTTAGGCAACATCTAACGGTAGATATATATATAAAGTTCCTTCGATGTCTTTTTAGCGCTCATATTTTTTTTTAGTTCATTTTTTGTTTGTCTGTTTTTTAATTTTTTTTGTTACACTTGTGTTATACTTATATTTTATTATTTTTATTTTAAGTTAAATGTTATTACTATAAAAAAGATTTTCTTTCTTGTATATGTTCAAGTAAGAAAAAATTGAATCACTAAAACTAAGAAAATCGTTGGTTGGTTGCCAGTGTTCAGAATTTAATTTACCTACGGAATAATCCCCTTGTCGACTCTAATTTAGTCCTCCGAGCCCTTGTAATTGAGCTGACTCTACTATATCACGAAAGTAGTCAAGTGAACTCAAGTGTCCCCTGAAACTTTAACGTCGGTAGAAGCGAACTTTCCCCCAAATAATATTTTCCTCGGACCCAAACTCAACCATTTCCATACCCGAAAAACCTAATAAACTTCTAAAACCATTCTAAAAATCCCGAAAACTTATATCACAAAAGATTTTTGCAACGCTCCAGTAGAATTTCGCAGACTTTTCCCGCGAAAAAACCGCTTTGACAGCGAAAAAGGCGGCAACGGCCGCCATTACGGCCAAGTGACGCCGTGGCCGGCGGTATATAATTGGGCGAGCTCGGTGGACAGATTTTAATAACGTTAAACCAGGAGTTATGGCTGTGTCGTCTTGTATTTGCGGGTAAGATAACATTTTATACCGTGACTTATTTGATATTAAAGTAGGGGGCGAATCAGCTGTATGTTGATGAAGCTGAAACTTTTTTACGAGTACTTTACTTATCGGAATGCTAAGATAATGTAAGCTAACGCGACCACTATGACTCCGATCTTTTAAATTTTTGCATTTTATAGCCACTTGTTAAGGCTTTGGTCCTTTTAGTCAGGCTTCTTAAGTTCTTACACATTTATATAGCTACAGTCTTCTGTACCTTACGATAAACGTCTCTATTCTACCGTTTAGGAGATTAGGGTAGGAATCTAGTCTAGCCTCATCATCGTCATCATCGCCTATATCAGTTTACTTCTGGATATCTTCCTTTCCCAAAGCACGCCACTGAGCACTATCTTCGACATTCCTTCTTCAGTCACTACCAGCTACCCTGCGTATATTGTCGCTCCATCTGCTTACAGGACGTTCTACACTACATACAGGAGTCTAGCCTGTTATAGACGAATAAACAAGCAAAAAGTCTGAAAAAGGTAATTTAGCAATCGGGCTTACCTGCTACCCAAAACTATTTAACTTCTATCATCAACTTTATCTCAATCCATTTTACGAAAACAGTGTACCTACCTCAAACAATATTTCGCTCGATCCACTTTCAGACCCTGTATTTTGGAGGGAAAATGGAATAGAGTAAGCAAAGGTAATACAACAAAGGAGTAGGGGCTCCGCGCCCGTACCTAAATTAAAACCCTTTTCACGTACAAACAGCAGCAGTAGGGCAAGTTTTTAAATATATTTCAAAACTTTCAAATTTTAATTTATTGACTGATTTTTTTTATCAATAATTTTACATGTATTGCCCAATGTTTACCCAATATTTATCGTTGTTACTTGATTCCCATATATCATGTCATTTAGTAGTGACAACTAACGACGATAACTGCTGTACTTGCAGCTTCAGGAGCGTTTTGGCCAGTGCCATGCCTGTCCACAGTGGTGGCAATATCATATTCTACCAGATTGGATAAGATCCTACTAATATTATAAACGCGAAAGTTTGTAAGAATGGATGTATGGATGTACCTTTGTTACTCTTTCACGCAAAAACTACTGAATGGATTTTGATGAAATTTGGTATAGAGATAGCTTATACCCTGGATTAACACATAGGCTACTTTTTATCCCGGGAAACCGCAGGTGAAACCGCAGGGCGCAGCTAGTTACAAATAATTCATTTGAGAACGCTCAAGTGCCAATCAAATTTATCCACATTTCGTTTCAGCAATTATTTAGGTGAATCCGCCATATTTACACTATTAAATACATTAAAGGTATGAGTTTTAGACTTAGACTAGACTATTTTGGCTGTGAGTGTCCTGTGGAACGAATGCCTTTTTATTTATGATTAAATGGGCTCACGTTTGACAAGAACTCACCTGATGATAGGCGTAGTTGCGGTCTATGGTGGAGCACGTTTGCCCATGAGGTGCCTATTCACTCTTGTCTTAAAGAGACCCAGGTTGTAATTGGAAGAAAATAAGTATTCTGGTAGAGAATTCCGTTCCTTTGCGGTACGTATAATGGAAGAGTCAGCGAAACGCTTTCGCCTGTCCCTATTACGCACTGCGTAAAGTTAGGCTACTGCATCAGACTCTTTTGAGTTTCGTATTACAGCGGAAATGTAGAGTAGAGCGCGGCGCGGGGAACGCAATTGGCTTAGAAATAACTTGCTTATGTTTGAATTAGACCAGCGTTTCTTAACTTAGGGCCCTCAGACATTGGGGTGGCGTGAGAAACTTTAAGATATCATTTAGGACAATTTTTAAACATTTCAATGTTTATAAAGTTGCTTAATTGAAATATTTCTAGTAAATCCCACTACATCATGTACACATACATCTTTAACCTGTAAATACGGGGAACAAATGAAAAAAATGTGTTAATAATAACTAAAATGAGTTACTTGATTCGACTACATTAAGATGATGTTTTTTCTCTCTTATTGTATTCTTCCGTGAGAAGACTGTGTAATCTAGGGGTCCTTGAAAGGTTTAGAAACGCTGACGATTTCCGAAAACCCTAGCACGGACGTTGACGAAGTTTGAACTGGTGGAAATAGGGCAGCTTATTTGCAACATACAGCCGCGTTCCATTTAAATCACTAGTGTCGAGGGCTTTTATCTCACTGTGAATTTTAAAAATTGGTATTTAAGGATATTTTCGAAGATAAGCACGGATTATGATGTGGTTTTCACCATATTTCAGACAATTTCTTGAGAAAGTTTATGTGTTTAAAAAGTATATACCTATATAATTATTTATAATATATATTTATATCGCACTCGTGGAAGATTCGGCGAATAAACTACCATTTTAGCATGTAATTTTATCATAATAAGTTCTCGATTGAACGAAGACGATCACTACAGAATTGTTCAAATATTCCTAACTTCAAAACACAAATATAGGTAACAACCTCGCCTTTTACAAGGATGTTGACAAAGTTGTGCTGCTGGTGTAAATAGGTCAGCTAGGAATGACAATACTTGTTCGATTTTCGACGGGAACATACCTACCTACTCTCAGTACAAATACTTTAGATTGTAGTGTACCATAGAATGTCGTAGATAATCCTGCAGTTGTTGATGTGTGGAGATGGAATGCATTGCATTTTAATATCAAATTTCGTAGTAATAAAGTTGAATTATGTCAACAACATACATTCTTAAAGATAAGAAAACTACCTAGATGACTTTATAATTACAATCAACAGCACTAACGGTCACAATCTCTTGGACAAGAAAGAAATGGATTTTAAGGATACTACTGAAATACCTCATTCTATACATATACATCTTGACAAAAAAATAAACAAATAGGTAAATAAAAAACCAAAACAATTTTCGAAACGAGCATTATCGACGGCAGTTGTGCTTTTTAAAGTCAAGATAATCTAATCAAATCTGCACACGCTCCCAAATTATGTTCATAAAATACCACTACACTCGTCGAACTCAACCCCTTCTTACAGTCAAGGACTTCCCAACCCTACTGTAACGGTTTTTTCTCGGAAACGGATTCGGCAGATTCGGAATTCAAATTCGAAATTGGAACTCGGAACGCTGACGCGGCCGACTCTTCAGTTTCGGGTAGACGGCTTTTCTTACGACTTCCGGTGGAATTGTTTTCTTTATAAGTCTGGAAGTTTATTGGCTGGATGGGTTAAGTTTTGTCTTATAAATTGCGAAGGAGTTTGTATACCAAACCAAGCTTAGATCACCGAAAAATAATGTATGGTAGAACAGCAGAATTTTACGTCGTAGCTCGGTTAGTACCTTTGTGTCGTGGTGTGTCCTTTGTCGCGCCACATGTTTTGCTTTTGATCGGCTCTGTAAGTGACACAATACGACACATCATGAAATCGCGAGTGTATGACAAAGTCATTACTGTCATTGCAGTTTAGGTGAATTTTGTAGGTTGTGTTAAAAATATTATCACAGTTGTTATTTTTTATATCTATCACGATAACATGTCATGCATTTCATTGTGCTACTATTGTATTGTTATACCTACCTGATTTTTCAAATATTATATAATTACCTACTTATAAAATCCTGATAACAGTGCTGACGTACTTTTATATCTCTAAATTGTAATCGATGTATATCAAAATATCACTACTTGATAGCTAAATGTAAGAAACAACTGAGATTGTTTTGCTACGTCACTATACTCCACAATAATTGAATAAAAAAGAATTGATTATGATGATTGATTAGGTATATTTTTACACTGATTATGACTTATGTATAAAAGGTACAAACAAATTTTTTTTGCTTGACACAATTAAGTAACATACTTTATTAAGGTCCTACCAACATAGACAGTTTTTCACCGAGACGCTAACAAAAAATTCCAATTTAGTAATTCTTGAGCTTCTTGCCTGGAATTAGAATTCATCGTGGCGTACATTACTGGAACTACGATTGTTAAGGCAGTGCTGTGGTGAGGCACGGATGGACTGGATAAAATCACCAACTACCAAGTACCAGCTAGTAATCAACTTATCTTTCCTAAGTGATACAAGCCGAAGCACTCGCCCGAGAGCTTTGTATAGCGCTCGGATATTCAGGGATATAAGATACGTAAGATCGTATCCGAGAGAGCGTCATCGGCACAATAGACGCGAAGATTACCGCAAAAAATTCGTCCCAGTAGAATACCAGTACACCCCAGACGCTTCGACCTGAAAATATTAAGCGAGCGTTCTCTAATTAACTGTTACTACGAAAGCGAGATTATATCTGCACACATGCGAATGTGTGTGTGTAAAGGAACCTCTAAATAAGCTGTAGGCATGAAGGACCAAAAATACACTGTCAAAGCAGTAATAAGAATTGTGATGAAAGATCCAAAAGCCTTTATTAAGTTCACTTATTATCTAAAGTAATGCTGATGAGGCATTTCAGATTGTAAAAGCTCGTTGCAAAATATTTCGAATTTAGGTCTTACCTACGTTGGAAGATCTACGAACAAGTCTGACCCTTTAGAAATGAAGCTGAATAGTTTATATCGGTAAATCAGATCAGAGTTTATAATATTTGAATTAGAATGGAACTGACTTGTAGAAAAAAAATAGACGTTAAATTGAGGAAGAAAAGATCATAGTAAAGCTTTGCTTAATGGCTCAACAAATGAGGTGTTGCCAGATTCTTGATCCAGAAGTCCTAAAATCCGAATTCATAATGACGTCACAGGACATCTAATATGGCGGACTATAGAAGCCATTTCTAAACTTTTTTGGAAACCCTCAATCCATGCATCTACGGAGTTTCACCAATGGTAGACTGACTAGCGATAAGTAACTAACTCCACTCAAAACTTGTGCAGCGCCCTTACAGGGCTCATGTATTTATTCTATAAGACATTTCTAACACTTGTCTGGAACATTACATGTAAGCATAAATAAATGAGTATGCATAGATGTATCAGGAATCATATGGAACCTCATATTTATTGATTCCAAATAGGCAAGTTGTACCTTTTTGAATAATTTTATACGTGTTTACTGTTAAGTAAGTTCATCAATACGCTATACCAAGGTTATGTGTTTGCTAACCTTTCCAACGCTAGTGATTCCAATAAACAACTAGTTTGGACTCCCATGCGCTAATTAATAAGGAACACCGTAATTTTTAGCTGTCTGGTTTAAGTGATACACCTATAGAGAAAAGACGAAAAGAAGAAGAGAGAAAATAGATAAAATTCGTTGTAATAAACCTAGCCCGCGATTGTATTTGGATGAGGGTTTGGATTAGCTGCCTATGTGAAAGCTTGCTTTTCATCATCATCATCATCATCATCATCATTATCATCATCATCATCAGCACATCAGGCCATTTCTCTCCTATTGCTGGGACAAGAGCCTTTTTTCAAAGAGAGAATTGTATTGGTATTAATCAACCACGCTGACCCCATGCAGGTTGGTGCATGTCACATGTCCTTTAACTTTGTGATTCTTGGACACGATTGCTCCCTCACGCTGTTTTCCTTCACCGTTTTAGTAGCGAGTATTATATCCGAAAGTTGTTGGTGCGTCGAGTTGCTTTTGATACCCACAAACTTTTCTGAACGGCATTTAGATGTTCAATTGGTTATACAACACTCGTATTGACAATTTTGAGATGCTGGTTTACGTCCCTTCGTATTTTTAACCGACTTCAAAAAGGAGGAGGTTCTCAATTCGACTATGTTTTTTTTTGTTTGTTTGTTACGCGACTACTCCGTTATTTATAAACTGATTTTGAATTCTTTGGCGTGGGCTCAGTATAGCTTCAAGGTGGTCTCATATAAATTTCATCGATATTCGACCTTGGACTTCGAGGATACATCAGATTTGAAGTTGTTTTTTTTATAAAAGATTGATCCAAAAAGTTGTCTAAGTTTTCGATATAAAACCAGCATCTTTAGCTTTTCTTCGATACCGATAGACGTGGGAAGACATCCTGTAAGATCAAGATCTTGTTCCTTAAACCATACACAAAAGAGATGCGACTCTTACATATTCTGTGTATAGACCACACGCGCTATCATTGTACATGCAGGTGATAATCGATCCTATAGAGGCTGCGATGCTTTAAACAATTGAAATTGTGTTAATTGTTATAAACGATGCTCCAGTGTTTGATTTGAACAAGTTTTCTGAATGATATCGGTAAATAGAAGGAAGGAGTGGTTAACAAGAATGTTTTGTCAGTCTAAAATTGTGTTAAGACGTTTGGACCATAGTTAAGTTTTCTAAAACGTTTCGAATCCCTGAATGCACATGATCCAACTGGCGCAAGTTCAGTTTTTCTTAACAATTTGTTAAGTGTTGCGAGCTTGCGGGTCATGCGAAAATATAGATGAACTTAAGCGCTATCTGTGGATAAGCGAATGTGGATGCCTGGATGCAAAATTTTAAGGAAATGCCCATAATTTGGAACCCTTATTTACATTCTCCGAACATTGCCAGACAAGGGATACTGCATCTGGGCCTCAAACCCTTTACGAATTTATGATAAGATTCGTTAAATAATAGAAGAGGCTCGTATTAAGAAACAAATTCGTGTTTGGGAGGGCGAGCACGACGCGGCGGGAAAGGGTACATTTTGAGACTAGGGTTGGACACTGTCGATATACTTATCGATAGTTCAAAACTATTCCTATTCAAAAAGAAAGAACTGATCCGGGTTTTAATGAACCGAAAGAATGATTTTAACTATAAGCAGAATTACTTTGACTATTGATGGATGATGATGATGACTTTGTTTATTTAATACTATCGAATATTTCGTAGCCATTTATTTCTTAAATTTAGAAACAGCAACAAGAGCCTATTGGTATTTTTTTTCCATCTACGCTACCAAGTACGGTACATCTTTTGAAAGATTGCTGCTTATCCCATAGCCAAATGTACAGAAACACTAAACTACAATCTATATTTAGTGTCAATTGACCTGCTAATTGATCCTATCGGAACCCAGTCCTATTATTGTGATCGTTTGAGATCGTTAACTATCTTGATTTGAATGAATACATTAGCATAGAAACTACGTTCTCTTTGAATCTTCTTGTGACGACATTGTAATCGTTGAAGCCACCCAGAACGTACTGCAAAATCCTGCTGGTGCTGGTCTGATTGGTCAGTTTTTCCCAAATTTAAAAAAGTGGAGGTTCTCTATTTGATTGTTTTTTTTAATGTTTTTTACCTCAGAACTCCGTTGTTTATGAACCAATTTGGAAAATTCTTTTTGCGTTGGGTTCAGTACTACGAAGTGGTCTCATTTAAATTTCATCGATATTTGACCTTGGACTTCGAAGATACATAGAAAGAAGAAAGAAAGAAAATACATTTATTCAAGACAGATGCAGGCAACATTACATTACATTTACATTGAAGTCGGTTTTTTGATAAAATGTATACTTGTAAGTCCTATGTTCACCGATGGGGTGAGTGCGGCATAGTAGCAAATAGTGGTGCTTTAGATCGGAAACACCGGAGTTTGAACATTTAAAACCCGCCTCGGACCCGCCAGTGTTTTCTCTTACTTTGCTCAGATTTAAAACTCCCGGCAAAACATGTCTAAGTATCATAAAATTCGACGACAGAACTCTGATAATACAGGCTCACCCTGGTAAATGATGAGTGGCCCGCGCTTTGAACACACTCAAACTCTCTTGATATCAATCTGGCACTGAAAAGGAAACGTAATAGGCTGATAATGATGCCCAGCAATATCACTGGCTACTACAGTGCCATTCAAACAACAGTTATTTCTTTGACGGCAGAAAAATATGTCAACCCAAATAAACGGAGCTCAAGAGCGCTGGCACCTGGTATTTTTTCAACTACCTATATCTACATCGTCCGGAACGAAGTGAAGAGGTCTATTGATGGCATAGATGTTAGATGCCTTGGAATATGTAATAGCATTCTCGCTTACCCTCTATCAGAGGGAGCAAGAGGAATACAAATTTGTCAATATTGCCATAAAACGCCGAGGTTGGTCGGTAGATGTATACGATGGGAGTGACATGATCATGTCAGATCAAACTCCTTTTTAATAAATAAAGATATTTAAAAAAATCTACATCGATATTTCCAGTCATAACAGCACAACCCTAAGCAAGGGTGGCACCGACATTTCCATGTAGGTCGCATAAAAATAACATTTTCGCCTGCTGTAGACACAGCTGCTCAAATATTGACTTGCTGCAGCCTCCGATACAGGATTGGCAAGCCCTGTATAGACAAATATGTAGGTATTGTTTCCTAGTTCTACTTTTTACCAATCAGTACACAGCGCTGTCTTGTATCTTAATAAAAAATTTTGTCTGAATTATGAATATCTTAAAATTTTGATTTGTATCGCCAACATCAGCAGCAGGTCAGCTGTCAATAATCGCCATCATGGAAATCTAGAAATCCTCAGAGTAATACTGAGTAGAAATCTATGTCTGTCATTGACATCAAAGACAAATAATTATAAAATTGACATAGTATCAATGTCAAATTGACATAGACATTCAATGCATAATGTGTCAATGACAGTATATATATATAAGCCCCTTGTACATTTCCTGTCTAGTAATTTGGTCCAGACGCAATTCTAGCTTAATTTCTATAGAATTTCAGGCAATCTCCTTTGAGTTCTTTGTGCCACCGCAATAGGGGATCGGACAGTAATCGAGAAAAAATCTAAAATGTAGTTAGGAAGAATATTCGTCGAACCAGAAAGATCATTCAATCAATATTTTTGTGAAATAATAATGATTTATATTTTTAAATCAATAAATAATTTTGAAATATTTAATCTGTTCTTCATCTCAAACGAAACAACAATCACAGTGCATGACGTCATTTGTAGGCAAATGCCGTGAGTCAAGCTTGTGTTTATTTTACGTTTGTGCTTTCATAAAATATATTTTTGCTAATTTTTTCGTTCTATTCCTACAATATTGTCCCCAAACTTTACAAAACGTATTTAAATCTCTTTGCAAGTTTTATTTCGAAGTGTTTGGTTTAGTTTTAGGTACTTTTAGAGCGTTATTTAATTAAAATAGTATTTTTCATGGCTATATATATTAATTGTAGTTAATATAAAACACTTTCTGAAAAGTTGTCCGATCCCCTATTCTGTTATGTCCGGTCGCGGAGCTTATCATCAGGCTTAAACTAATACCGCATTACAATAAAAATGGTACAACATACACTAAGTCACAGCTGCAGAGTAGTGAGTAAATAAAGGCCCCATTATTTCAATGCTGGTCTAGACAACAAGTTTTTGACTGCTATAGCGATGTTACCATTGCGATCACGCCCGTCCCGCGCTGACTCCGTTTATTGTATATTTATGCTAAGCATTTGATTTGTAAGCTGGTTGCCGTGTGCATTATATAATTCCGATTTGTTATTATTAGTCTTTACATATTTTGGTTTAGTTTGGTTACCTATTTTTAGTGCTTGATGAAACGTTTAGAAATATCCTTTATAATTGAGGGTATTTTAAATGAGCACTCAAGGATTTCAAGTCTGCGTCTCTTAAAGAAAAAATAGTAGATCCAAGGATAATTTGATCGATTTAACACTCAACTCACAAGATGAAGTTGATTCGAGCCGTTCAAAATGAGTAATTATGTAACTCACTTTGAAGCCGTTCAATTCAAAACTGCTCTAACGAGCACTCAAATTAAGCAGCATCAACAATGATTTTTCCACTCTAGCAACACTGAACGTCCCATTCTAAAATTGAGCTAATTACGAAGGCGGGAAAAGTCGGGATTTCCGAACGCTGCAAAAAGAAAGATGGCGGCCTAGATTTTTCGTTTTTAATTATCGCCTTCACTCGAGGGCCTCTAAATTGGAGTGCTCTTTGCTTGGAGTAAATGGAGAAAAAGGAACGAGGCAATCAACAGACAGGGCTGGAGATAATTGATTTTAATGGAGTTAGAGGCAGGCTTAGTGTTTAGTTTACTTATGACGTGCCAGTATTTCTGGATTTTTGGCGATAAATATATCCGCAATGCTGCAAAGGTGTTGCCCGCTGCTACCGCCTACTGCAGTTTTTAGGAAAAAGCTAGTCATATTTTCTGTTTATGTAGGTACTTAGATATAGTTCTGCAAAGAATATGAATATTACGTCAGTTGCGGTATACAGACATTCGTAGTAGGTACATTGGAATAACTTGGAGGACGTATGTAAGTATTGCCCCTTGTCCAGGGTACGCCGGCTGGCCGGGTGCTTTCAAGGTCTGAGAGAAACCAGAAATGCTTAGGTCGCTTGGGTACGTAGTTAGTAAGTTACATTCTCAGGATAAATTAGTTCAGTTTTAATCACTTAGGTTTGCTTTACATAATCCAAACTTAAATGTTTGATATTGTGGATCAAGCCATTATTGGAAGCAGAACGAATGCATTGCCGTACAATTCAAAGTACTGAATAGCATTGCAAATTGCAATTGACCAACAGACTATCAGATTCGTCTCGTTACTTATTTTTAAATAAAGAATACCAGCAAGTAATTTTGGCGCGAAAGCAATACCCGCAGTCCGCAATGCCGGTTAAGGTGTTGCCAGTTTGCATTATAAATTATCTAGGACAAAGCGGTTGAAACTTTTGATAAGAAACAAAAGGCCGGCATAAAAATTATTATCTTGAGAAAACAAGGCTTGGGAGAAACACTTTTTGAATAAACAAAGCTCTAAATAATGGGATAAATTTACTTGGATATTGGAATTTAGAAATTTAGGGAATTTTGGAAAAGTCGGTGACAATACCAAGGTTTAAAAACATAACGTAAGTTTATTGTACAGTACGGTTTCTTCCCTGTTTTAGAGATAATGTCAAACCCGCATAACGTAATAAAATCACTGGTTCCCAGCGGGATTCGAAGTCTGGTGCGTTGACGAGTTGCTGCAGGTCTACACTCGCTCCATTTGTCTATTTTTTCTATATTATCTACACTAATATTATAAAGAGTGAAAATTGTAAGCATGTTTGAAGGAGGAACTCTGGAACTACTGATCCTACTCTGAAAATTCTATCACTGATAGAAAGCTACACCAAAGAATACTAAATATTACCAGGCCTAGCGCACTCCGCACTGTAGGTATGAAGCTACAAGAACATAGCCGGACACCGACGGCGGGTCGCTAGTCGTTACACGTGCCGCGTCAAGAGATAAAAGCTATGCGATAGAAAGAGAGGCGCTCTGTAGGTTAATATGACTAGTAGGTATGCAGCGCTACGCGAGCTGAATTGAATTTTATTGCGTCATAGCAAGAGTCGCTATTCCTTTAAAATTTCTTTGCGGAGTGATGCTTCTGTCCCTTAGTATTCTGTGCTATTACTTACGTAGCTACACTATCCCTGAGTCATCATCATCATCAGCCCATTTCGTTTGCACTGCCGGGACACGGGCCTTCTCTCATAGGGACAATATGGGCCATAATCCGCCACGCTGGCCCAGTGTTGGTTGGTGGATGTCACATGTCCTTGTATTTTAGTGATTAATTCTTGAACATGCCGGTTTCCTCACAATATTTTCCGTCACCGTTTTTAGAGTGAGTGTTCTATCAGCACATAACTCAATATTAACTAGTGGTGCGGGTTTCGAACTCGGTGCGTCGGATCGAAAGTCGCACGTGCTCCCACTGAGCAACACCCGCTATGCCTGAGAGTGACAAAGGCTTTATTTTATTATGTCGACTCGAACGAAGTTTTGTATAAAAATAGTTTTAAGATCCAATTGTTCAAGTTCTAGGATTTTGGTTGTGTTCAAGCAGATTTTTTTTATGGATCTGAATGATGAGACAAGGTAGTCGTTCGCCTGATGATAAGCGCCACACCTGCCCATAACAATTGCAGTGCCACTCAGAACTTTTAATTCCATTAAAAGCACTGCGTAGCAATGAATTGCGCTCATCACCCCGGGCCATCAGATATTAAGTCTCATATGCCCAGTAATTTCGCTGGCTACAATGCCCTTCAAACCGGAACACAGTAATGCTTGTGCACTACTGCTTGGTTGTTGATTCATGTCGCATTATACACATAACTGCCAAGGCCACGTCAAAACGTGACGAACTTTGCAAAAAGAAATACAAAACAATGCAATAAAGGACCGGAAAAACAAAGTTTCCATCAGTAATAACATTTACAGAACCGTATCCTATTTTCTCGTCGACAAAACACTGTTTTAATACGTCTATATAATTCTTGTATGTATGTATGTTTGTACAAATCTGCGAAGTCTTTACATTCAGTCCGCTTCTAGTAGTAGTGGTTGGGCAGGTTGGCTCAATTCTCATACACTGAGGTTGCGGGTTTGATTCCCGCGACCGGACAAATGTTGGTGTACAGAAAAAGCAAAGCATTTGTTTCGTGTCTGTGTTGTGGGAGATTGGTCCTCATAGTTCCTGGGTCCCTAGATACGGGGAATACTTTTTGCATGTTTTTTTTATCGCTTTGCCATAAAAATAGAGGAAAAATAAGATCAACAATTTAAAAATATTTGCACTTTGTTGCTTTTGGTTTTTACTCTTCTCTTCTAAGCGCTCCCTAAGCTTCTGTGGTGTAGTGGTTAGACAGGTCGGTTCATATTTCATACGCCAACAGAGCCCTAATTCACTATGACAACTTGGCGATTCCTTGCTTCGAAATCACGGCGATTCCTTCATTAATAGACGACATTTCTACGACGCATTCATATATTCATATATATGATTTTCTATGACGCGTCATAGAGATTACAAATTTCGCAGATGTCGTTTATTAATGAAGGAATCGACGTGATTTCGAAGCAAGGAATTGCCAAGTTGTCATAGTGAATAAGGGCCCAGGTTGCAGGTTGGATTCCGTGACAGACTATGCACAAAAAGAGGCGCAAGTATTTAAGCTCAACCCCGGCGAAAATCAGTTCAGTCAAACAAGATTAAATACTAATGGAGACCATGTCAATCCAATAAGCAAGTATTAAGCGAACAAAGTAACAGACACGAAACTTACTATTTAGTAAGAAGATATTTCATTAAAATATAAAGTCATTATTATCATCATCATCATCAGCCCATCACGTTCCCACTGCTGGGACACGGGCCTTCTCTCATACAGAAAGAATGGGCCATAATCCACCACGCTGGCCCAGTGCGGGTTGGTGGATGTCACATGTCCTTGACTTTTTTTGTGAAAAATTCTTGGACATGCCGGTTTCCTCACGATGTTTTCCTTCACCGTTTTTGGAGTGAGTGTTAAATCCGTACATAACTTAAGAAAGTCAGTGGTGCCGGGCCAGCGGGACTCGAGTGCGTCGGATCGAAAGTCGCACGTGCTCCCATTGAGCCACACTCGCTCTTCAAATCTAAAGTAAAAATAAGTAAATAACTTTAAAAACTCCTCATCTTAAACTTGCGAGGCAATTTTCCCCACCCGCCCCTCTTTAAAAACATATAAGAGAAATTAATCCCCACTTACACGGGGAGAATGCAGTAAAGTAGCAACACTGGGGTATTTTATTTCAATCTAGTGGCAGCACTTGTGATGAATGGCAGTAGGAGCGTCTCAGCTTTTAATATAAATGGTTTTTATTGCCTGTTACAAGATGGCCGTACAAATATACACCCTGGGTAGTGGTTTGGCGGAATAACTACAGTCGTTTCGGGTTCGATTCCCGCTACGGTGTTTATGCACAATAAAGAGCAAGTAGGTATCTATTGGTTTCGCATTCTTGTACATACGTAGTTATTTATTTATAGATATAGAAACAGTTTTAAAAAATAAAAAATCTAGTGTATAAGAAACTACGTGGACCATGATCTCACAACACCCAAACACGAAACAAATGCTTGATTTTTCAACCGACTTAAAAAAGGAGGAGGTTCTCAATTCGACGATATTTTTATTTGTTTTTTGTATGTTTGTTACGCGATTACTCCGCTAATTATGAATTGACTGTGATGAGGACTTTTTGGCGGGAAGTGAAAAGTGATACAGTTCGATTTTGTTTTATTTTCCAAACAAGTGTTATTTCGAGTGATCATGTGTAATATCGGTGGAATATTAACCATTATGTGTTCGTAAACGTGCACGAGTGTAGGCAAATGAAACAAAATAGGGAAAACATTGCTTTTTATGTTCTCCCAAAAAGTCCATGGAAAGCTTGAATAAAGTTCCACCACTTTATTGAAGCACTAGGAGAGGGTCCGGCTTGTTACTGATGACCCTCATACGACGATATACGAAATAAATTATTGTAATATTAACAAACTATCAAATAAAACTACGTAAGACATGGCGGTATGGTCCTAGAGACTTTAGCCTGCCCTAAGGGGTGAACCTAAAAAAAAATTGATTGACGATTCTTTGTTTCTTTGGTAGGTCATACATCAGAGGTGGTTCTATATAAATTATTATCGAAATTGATTTAGCAATTTATGAAAAAACAAAAAGTATAAGTTTAGTCTTGAAGTTAGTTCTGGTATTTTTCTAATAATTTATTATTTATTACTAAACATATACACAAAACTAAAACACAATAAACTTATTCGAAAAATAACAAGAAATTGTGCATGTGCTAAGTTTGTTTTGTGCAGTTTCGTCAAAATAAGTCGGTTTTCTTTCTTTCTTTATACGGTTAGCCACTAAATTCCGGTGATAGACAAATATACATTTTATTATAAAAAAACTGACTTCAATGTATCTCCGAAGTCCAAGGTCAAATATCGATGAAATTTATATGGGACCACTTCGTAGCTATACTGAATCCAACGCAAAAATAATTTTACAAATCGGTTCATAAATGACGGAGTTCTGAGGTAACAAACATTTAAAAAAATACAAGTGAACAGAGAACCTTCTCCTTGTTTGAAGTCGGTTAAAAACACATGAGTTGCAGTAAAAACCGTTGGACTGGGTACAGAATCCATGGGAATGGTACTCGAGGTAGTCGTGGTAGGTAGGTCTCTCTCGTAGGTGCTACATCTTTGCCAGTTTTTCTGCCGCCAAGCAGTAGAGCGCATTACTGTGTTCCGGTTTAAAGGGCTCTGTAACCAGCGAAATTACTGATTATATATGAGAATTAATCTTATGTCTCAGAGTGATGAGCGCTATGCAGTCCTACGCAATGCTTTTTATTGTATTACAAGTTCTGGGTGGCACTGCAATTGTTATGGGCAGGCGTGGCGCTTACCATCAGGCGAAGAACGTGCTCGTCTCATAAAAAAAAAGAAAAAGTATCGGTTCCATAAAAAAAAGGTAAAAAATTCTAAAAATGCGAAATGTGCCGATCCATAGCGGGCCAAGTAGCGACTTAAATAGTTTTCCAAAAGCGGAACTCAACACAAATATAACCTTGTCAAATAAGAAAATTGTTTCTTTTTTTCTGCCCCGGAATAAACGAAAGATAATTATTCCCAAACGATTCACCGGAAATAAGGAAAAAGGGGAAAGCTGAACCCCCACGTATTTTGTTTACTTCGTCGAGTTTTACGCGGAGCGTTTGTAAAGATTTTTCGTGAAAAAGACGAAATAGACGAAAAATATAAGGTTCCTAAACTCCTTGCTGAAAATGGGAACCTTCAACCTCCTTTGAGATTTTACTTTTTTTTGTTCGACCTTGCATTTCTCCGGAAGAAAGCACTTCGGCTGAATGTATGGAACCGTTCTCTTAATAACCTACGCTGCGAACGGAGTTACTGGGCATTTGAGTCTCTGATGTCTCAGGGTGACGAGCGTCAGTGCAATGCCGCGCGTTTTACGCGCACACGTGTTTATCTCACCTCGCAGATAATGTAGGATTATGTAGTTTTGTTCACTTCACTTCTTTACAATATAATAATTGTTTGATTTTTTTTATTATTCGCCCGTTTGAGCAGGCTAAAGTCTCTAGGACCATACCGCCTTGTCTTACGTAGTTTTTATTTGATAGTTTGTAAAATTACAATAATTTCTTTCGTATGTCGTCGTATGAGGGTCATCAGCAACAAGCCGGACCCTCTGCTAGTGCTTCAATAAAGTGGTGGAACTTTATGAAAGGTTTCCATGGACTATTTGGGAGAACATAACAAGCAATGTTTTTTTCTATTTTGTTTCATTTGCCTACACTCGTGCACGTTTAAATGGTTAATATTCCACAGATATTACACATGATCACTCGAAATACTTGTTTGAAAAATAAAACAAAATTGAACTCTATCACTTTTCACTTCCCGCCAAAAAGCCCTTGTTTTAATTGCATTTGTGGAGTTGCCATAACACAATATTATTTCTGCTTCTTTGTGTTTAATGTTATTTTTACTTTTAATGTAATATAATTTCGTCTGATTGTTCGTGATGTCATGGACGGGGTTCCGATTGAAAATCAGTGCTAAGGTACTTCAAAACACCTTAGCGTATGCTGAGTCGGAACCTTTTCCTGACATCGCGCAACATTTCACTGTGTTGTATATTATATTGTTTTTGTTTAGTCTTTATGTTAGTATGTTCAGTGTAATGTTGTGTGATGTCCGGAATAAATGTATTTTCTTTCTTTCTTTCTTTTAATCGTTTATCTATGTTTGGTCACTATTTCGCCTGATATTAAGCGACGATGTAGCTGAAGATGGAGCACAAACATATAGGAAGATAAGTTAAGTTTAAGTTGAGTGACTGTTCAGGCTCGTCTCCCTGATGGTTCACGGCGGGTGGTGGAACCGCGCCTGGTGGCGGTGGTAGGTGGTGTAAGCGGATTTCCTCACGGTGTATTCCTTCAAAGTTGAAGCGAACTTGGTGCTGGGCCGAGTCGAGATTCGAACTTGGGTGCGTCGGATCGTAAGGCGCACCAGTTACCTACCGCATAAGTTAACGACTGCTATTGTTGAGTTGGTTTCTTCAAAAATCTTCTTTTTACAACTTATGTAGATAAAACGAAAAAATGAATGAGACAGGGATTTCCGCATGATGATATGCTTCGAACTCATTTTCGTTATTTCGTTGTTTATTATTTTGAATAAAACTAAATATGACGGTTAAAGTAATACAAAAAAACATTATTAATAGAAAATATATGGATCTATACTATGTATTTCCTTCCTTATTATTAAAATCACGAAAGAAACTATAAATATGTAGCATTGTTTACAAAAACGGGAACCTAAACAAGTTTTTTTTTTAATATATTTTTCAAGACAAGCTTTTAACAAATTCGTAATCGCGAGCAGATTAAAATGAGCCCAAACACTAGTAGTTTACGATTATCCGTCAAGGATTTCCATTGCCCACTTTCGTCTCCATCAGATCAGCTGTCACCATAATATTGCATAGTCATTACAAGTTTGCAAAATTTCAACTCCGTAGGATTAGAGGAAGTGGAAATTAGAAGATTTAACTTAAAAGATTTGACCCAAATAAACATGGCAAGTTAATAAAAAGCTTGTTAAAAAATATGGACCTCTTTCTATAGCTTATTTTTCTTAAACATTCAAAAAATCACGAAATTGTTTAAAAAAAACTGTTAAAAAATAAAATGGACCTGTTTCTATAGCTTATTTTTCTTAAACATTCCAAATTCAAAATCACGAAACAAAACTATAAATATGGCGGCGACTTTTCATCTGGCGTCGAACGTGTATTGTAAATATTTGAATTCGGTTTGCGGGCGATCGAACGCGCCTAGCATTGAAATGGCGGTTTTATCCACATTGGCGCGTAGCTCGTAGGGATGGGGAGATACATCGGGAGCGTGCATGAAATGTTTCAGTTTTGTTAGGTTGGTAGTTCGATTACGAAAGCAATATGGTTTTTTTAAACACTGAATGATTTGGTTAAAGTGAATGCCTGATATGCCTACCAAGCAGCTTTTAAGCTATTGCATAGCTTCTATCGCGGGCCTTGAGCGTGGAGACGGAATCCAGAAATTCCGTAACGAAAATAACCTAACACCCCCAACTCCGAATGCTATGCAATAGCTTTACCGCGGCAGTCTCAGAGTGCCACACGTCTTTTTTTTTTATGTAACTGAATGACGAGACGAGCTGGCCTTTTGCCTGATATAATAAAATAATTAAACTGAGCTTAATATAATTTAAAACGTAGTTATAAAATACTTTAGTCAATAATATTTAATATTTTGCATGTAGGTACAGAGTCCGCCCAGTTTGCGATATCTGATTTGCATTGTAGCCAGCGAAATTACTGGGCATTATGAGACTCAACAGCTAATTGTCTTAGGGTGACGAGCGCAGTGCAGCGCCGCGCTGGATTTTGCAAAACAAAGTTCTGGGTGGTGCTGTTATTGTTATGGGCTGGCGTATTGCTTACCATCAGGCAAACGACCAGCTCGTCTCGTCACTCAGTTACCAGTCATATTAACCTACAGAGCGCCTCTCTTTCTATCGCATAGCTCTTATCTCTTCTGACGCGGCACGTGTAACGACGCGCGACCCGCTGACGGTGTTCGGCTATGTACTTGTAGCTTCGGATCTACAATGCGGAGTGCGCTAGGCCTAAAATAACATGGGTCTATAAAACCATCAAAATTCACCAGACCACCAGACATTAATATTTTTACTAGATTTTAGCATAAAAACAGACCGTAGGTTTAGTACCTACGGTTAACGGCAGAATAACTGGCAGCCAGTTATTCAGCCACTGCAGTTTCACTAATATTATTATTAAATCGATATTAATCATCGATATCAAAGAAGCACGTCACTATTCTAGAAAGATAGTCTAGAATCTAGATAGCATACGTAACGACATCGCGTAGGAAAACAGACATTTCTAGATATTCTCACAATGCAGCTGTGAAACATAGAATAACTAAACCTTACAGCTTTGTAAAGAGTGTGGCTCAGCGGGAACTCGTGCAACTTTCGATCCGACGTGCCAGAGTTCGAATCCCGCTTAGCCGTGCACTAATTGATATGCGGACTATATGTATAGCTAAAGCGTGTGTGGCTCAGAGAGCGAGTGTGGCTCAGTGGGAGAACGTGCTACGTTCGATCCGACGCACCCGAGTTCGAATCCCACTAGCCCCGCACCAATGACTTTCTTAGTTTTGTGCGGGTCTAACACTTGCTCTAAAAAACGCTGAATTAAAACATCGTATGGAAACCGGCATAACCAAGAAAGAATCTCAAAAATTCAAGGACATGTGACATCCACCAACCCGCACTAGACCAGCTGGTGGATTATGGCCCATACTGCCTCTATGAGAGAAGGCCCGAATCCCAGCAGTGGGACGATGATGATGTATAGCTGTTTCCCGCGGTTTCACCCGCGTGTATTTTCTATTTATTATTCAAAGTTTCACAAAATTTAAAAAAGCGAGAGAAGTCGGCGGTGTAAATAAAAAAATAATGAATTATGTGGTTCAAATTGCGTTTAAAAATATTCTAATAAAAAAAAGCATACCATTAAAATTAAAATTCATTTTATGGCTTAACTGCCATTATATGAATTTCAATTTTACCAATAAACCAATTAAAATCAATAACAACAAATTACGTATTCAATATGTCAGCTGGCTAAAATAAAATAAAATCAATTAAATATACCATTAGATAGTAATTACATAGAAGACAAAGATGCATGGAACATTCCGCTTCTGCCAAGTAGAATAAAGAACTTTTGAACTTGGAACTTTGTTATTAGAAAGGGTTGTTTACTGGATATTTCCGGTTTGTTCCAGATGCGTCGGCGGTGGTGGTAGCTCGGCGGTATGCAGGGGGGCGCGCCGCCCGCCGCCGCGGACGCCGAGCAGGCGCAGTTCGAGGCGGACAAGCGAGCAGTCTACAAGTGAGTATAATGGGTAGTGCAGTATTCGGGGTAGTGAGGTATTCGGGGTAGTGAGGTCTGGGGATGTGGGGTCTGCGGGATAGTGGAGTCCGCGGGGAAGTGGGGTCTGCGGGGTAGTGGGGTCCGCGGGGTAGTGTGGTAATTATTATTATTATGTCGCTCTTTTTCACGGGTTTTTTCACACACCCGGTCTTTTAGAAGGCCTGCGCGGGGTCATCAGTCCAACACGTAGAGGCCTCTTAAAGCATTTAGTTTAGATATGTAATGGACAACGCTTACCGGGGACTGTCTCTAAGTGCGACATTAAGAAGATGCAATCAAAGACAGCCCCCAATAAGTGCGAGGACTATTATTGAAGATATGAAAATAACTTATTATTGGGCTATTAAGGTGAATTTTTAATGGATGCGAACCGGTTTATAATATGAGACTTCGGCACCTGCCAGTTCCGCCTCATAAAAAGTATTTAGGCAGGTGGTCAAATCACTTAGGGATATGACCAAATAATCAGAATAATCCAAATCTCTGTTTTTATCATATCCCTGCGACATATAGATAAAGCTTTCTCTTATCTTATCTCTTACTTGTGTTCCAGACACCCCCTATTCCCGCTCCTAGCGCTGCTCCTAGAGCGATGCGAGCAGGCCACAGCCGGGGCGGAGCCCCCGGCTGCGGACGCGTTCGGCGCAGACCTGCAGGCCTTCGTGCAGCACCAGAGACGGGACCGCCGCCCGTTGCTGTTAGACGAACCGGAGATCGATGGGCTGATGATTAAGAGCATACAGGTTAGTCAAAGTCAAGGTCAAAAATCATTTGTTAAATAGAAACAAATAATGACAGATTAAAAAATTATCTAAAAAAAGTCGGCCAAGTGCAAGTCGGACTCGCGCACGAAGGGTTCCGTACCATTATCTATCAAAACGGCAAAAAAATCATGTCTGTTGTATGGGAGCCCCTTATTCTGTTTTTTAGTATTTGTTGTTATAGCGGCAACAGAAATACATTATCTGTAAAAGTTTCATCTGTCTAACTATCACGGTTCATGAGATACAGCCTGGCGACAGACGGACAGACAGACGGACGGACAGCGGAGTCTTAGTAATAGGGTCCCGTCTTACCCTTTGGTGGATAAATACAGTCAATTTTTCACTGTTCAAGCACCTAGTATTTCATTTATTAATTGTTTTTTGTTGTTTTATTGTGTCGTGATCATTGTTGCACCGTGTGCAGTTTGTCAAAATAAATGTTTTCTTTCTCTCTTTCTTTCTTCTTTCATAGTGGTGAAACTTATGATACCCTTCCTTCTTTTCCTTTTTGCGTCGGGGGTTAAAATAAACCTTATTGACCCCAAATTAACTAATACCAGGTCCTCCGCATCCACCTGCTGGAACTAGAGAAGGTGCAGGAGTTATGTCGCGACTTCTGCGGCCGGTACATCGCCTGCTTGAAGACCAAGATGCAGAGCGAAAATTTACTCAGGACCGACTATAGCGCAGGTTGGTACTACTGATTTTACTGGTGGTAGGTTTCTCGTATGCGAGAGGCCGTCTGGGTGGGTACCACCGCTTTGCCAGTTATTCAACCGCCAAGCAGTAGTGCGCAAGCATTACTGTGTTCCGGCTTGAAGGGCATTGTAGCCAGCGAAATTACTGGGCATTATGGGACTCAACAGCGAATTGTCTCAGGGTGAAGAGCGCAGTGCTGCACCGCGGATTTTGCAAAACAAAGTTCTGGGTGGTGCTGTTATTGTTATGGGCTGGCGTATTGCTTACCATCAGGCCAACGACCAGCTCGTCTCGTCATTCAGTTACATAAAAAAACTGATAAACCGTATTGGACCTCCTCATTAATTTCATTGTTTTTTTTTTAATATAAACGGCTACACTCATGTTATGATTGTGTCGGAATAACTTTGACAGGTTTCGGACAATTAGGATGTCCTTCTTCCGGGATTTCACGCTTTGGATTCGTGGCGCAGATATCCAAAGAATAAATTTCCGGTTTCCCTACCAATAGCAACCATCAGACGCGCCGCCAACCATCAAGTCAACGACCCGCTCATCTCTTGAATAGGGGATCAAACTACAATATCTTTTCAGAAAGTGTTTAAAGTTAACCATAATATATATTAATAATATGTGTAAAACCATGACAAATATGATTTTTAATTAAATAAAGTCCTAAAAGTACCTAAAACCACAGAATACTAAAGGACAGAAGCATCACTCCGCAAAGAAATTTAATCAAATAGCGACTCTTGCTATGACGCAATAAAATTCAATTCAGCTCGCGTAGCGCTGCATACCTACCAGTCATATTAACCTACAGAGCGGCTCTCTTTCTATCGCATAGCTCTTATCTCTTCTGACGCGGCACTTGTAACGACGCGCGACCCGCTGTCGGTGTCCGGCTATGTACTTGTAGCTTCGTACCTACAGTGCGGAGTGCGCTAGGCCTGCTAAAACTATGTTTCTACGTTAAATAGTTTGTTGATGAATAAATGCTAGAGTAATTTTATTAAACTATATTTAAATGTTTGTTTCAAATATAACCGCGCGAAAGGTCACCTCAGAACGTGTGAAGTCATATAAAGGCAAACGAAACGACAAGCTCTACGGAAGCAAACTTGCAGTTATTTATACTTTTTTGTGAAGTTTAAAGTGTCGTCTAAAGTTAGGGTCGTCATGGAATGAAAAACATCGTTTTGATTTAGATAAAAAGAAAAAAATATAAAGTAAACACAAGCTTCGCACACGGTATTTACTTTCAAATGACGTCATGCACTGTGATTGGTGTTTCGTTTGACATAAGAGCAGATAAAACATGTCCGAGTTTTTTAGGTGGCCGTGGTTGTGATACCACCCACTGAACAAACTAGGTCGCTTGACGGCATTCAAGCGACCTAGTCGTGTTTCGGGATGATGCTAGTTGAACCATCGAGGAGACGGGTCTGAGCAGCCGCTCGACTGCCGTCTCTCTCTAGATCTATGTGCTTCATCTTAGGCCACATCATCGCTTCACATCAGGCGAGATAGTGGTCAAACATAGATCTATTAAGTGAAAAAAAAGAGTTTATTTATTGATTTAAAAATATAAATAATAGTAATATAAATAAAAGTATTGATGATAATAATATTTCTATTTTCAGGCGGAGTGGAAAGCAACAACAACTTGTCCGGATCCATAGACGACCAGTCGAGCACGTCCAACTCTCCACAATATCAGGTATGAAATGTATGTCCTTTTGTATCTGAACTAATGCAATTTTTTTTATTAAATAATTATAGTTAAGTGCAGATTTTGTACGCTCGCTCTAAAACGGTGAAGGAAAACATCGTGATGAAACCCGCTTACGCGCTTAAGAGTGGTAGGCTCTGGCCGTGGTTGTAATACCACCCACCGAACAAAGCCATGCCGTCAAGCGACCTAGTCGTGTTTCGGGATGATGTTCGGTGAACCATCGGGGAGACGGGACTGAGCAGCCACTCAACTTCCGTCTCTCTCTAGATCTATGTGCTCCATCTTAGGCCACATCATCGCTTCATATCAGGCGAGATAGTGGCCAATCATAGATAAATAAAGCGTAAAAAAAACAAAATTAACCTTCGTTTTCACCGACATTTTTTTATACGCCCAACGACCATATACATAGATCCTGACCTCTAAATATACTCCGTCCATAGTCCGTCTTGTTTTTACAATTTTTTCTTCTTCGTGTCGTCGTCGGTCCTTATGTTTTAATGTTTAAATAATTTGAGCCCAATGCTCGGCTATTGCTACCCCAGGAGGAGTAGCTTCATACAGGTCTTGTAAAGTGCAGGTGTTGAGGCACTGAGGGCAAGATAGCAAGTGTTGCATTGTTTGCGCTGGAGCACCGCAGTCACATCGTGACCCACCGGGGTCAATGTAGCCCTATTTGGCTAGGTTGCTCCTGCAGCGGCCCACTTGGGTCCGGAGTCGATTAAGCGACTTCCAATAGGCCACGGGAGGTCGCAACCCGCGGGGAGTTGCTCAGCCGGCATTATATAGCCAGGTGGATGTGCGTGCAGTTTTTACAATAAAATTCAAAAATGTATAACGGAGCTCACAGAAAGTAGATTCAAATTATAATAATAATAATAATAATAAAGGCCAGGGGCGACTTTGTGGCGAGTCGTTGGTGCGTGGCGACGCTGAGCCTTACCCCGAGATTCTTCCTGGGGTTAAATGACCCCTGACCCCCGGCTTGCCTTAACTGGCCGTCCGGGGGTGGAGATGCAAGAGCTAAGAACTAAGCTCCAAGGGTGGAAGTGTTAAAGGGCCTAACGCCGGGAGTAGCGTTTAAGTGAAACTGCAGCACACCTCTCGACACCCTTTAGCCACCCACACCAACGTTGCCCCTCTCGTCGCCAATGAACAGCGGCCCTTATAGGGGGCCCGTTTAGTGGGTGGCGAGTCACCACCTGCCAAAATATTTTCTTATGCGGCGGAACTGGCAGGTGCCGAGGTCTCATATCATAGACCGGCTCTCATCCATTAAAAATTCACCTCAATAGCCCAATCATAAGTAATTTTCATATCTTCAATGATAGTCCTCGCACTTATCGGGGGCTGTCTTTGATTGTATTTTCTAATGATGCACTTAGAGACAGTCCCCGATAAGTGTTGCCCATTACATATCTAAATTAAATGCTCTAAGAGGCCTCTACGTGTTGGACTCATATCCCCGCGCAAGCCTTCCAAAGGACCGGGTGTATAACCCGTAAGAAAGAGCGACATAATAATAATAATTTATTGTGACATAATAGATATTTTTGCTGAGTAATAGTGAATCCATAGGCTCTCGAACTAGTTTAAACTGTGTTTCTAGAGCCAGTGGCTTCTCCCAAAAGAATGTGCTAGTTACAAACTATTATGTAGGTAAAATTATTATGTAGTACAAAAATATTTAAATTTATTTATTTTAAATTAAGCTAACAATTATTAAACTTAACATTAAGTAGAAGGAGGAATTGCGTGTGAAATAAGATAAGCATAGGTACTATTTATTTATTTAGGAAACTTACAGCTAGGTACAATAATATAAGATATATGTTATATTTATACTAAAAACAAAACAGTATAGTGTACCCTTAAAGATCTCTGTCCCCCGCACTAGGTCTCTGTTGAACCTGTACAGCGGGGTTACAGTGGGTCACTCCGGCTACTCCTATTTCTATTTCATTGCGTACATGAGTAGGTATGTTTAGAAATATCAAAATCTAACAACAAAACTAAACGCTACTTTGGTTACTATACAGTTAGTAATTACATAGAAGACAAAGATGAATGGAACATGACAGAAGTCCGCTTCTGTCAAGTAGCCACCTGGCCATTGAGGTCTCACCCTCAATGCACCTGGCACATAAGAAACATAATATTGTCAAAAACAAATATAAAATATTGTAACAAAAGTTTTAAAAAAATATGCCCCTCAGTTTCTTGCCGTATCTTCTAAGTAGTGGTTCTTTTTCCGATACGGCGGTAGTCATTGTAATAATTGACGTTCATAAGTGCGTCTGTGTTGCCAATATTGAATAACGAACTTTTAACTTTGAACTCCAACTATTTATCTTTTGACAGCTCGAGTAGTGATGTCCTAATTGCGTTAATGATTCGATTTTTGAAAACAATCGGTTTTATTTATGAATAAGTTTTAATCGATTTAACGAATTGATATTCCATTTTTGCTCTACGTTTCGAATGGTTTTATAGAAATAATCAGGTGTATAAATGACTATATTGCATGTTTTCATAAAAAAATAATATGAATTATTGTGCCATAGACAAACACATAGTAGTGAAACTTATAACACCTCTCGTTTTTGCGTCGGGGGTTAAAAATGATTAGATTGACAAATTCACCTACTCGCACTTCCAGTTTGATATTGTGTTATGTTAATTGTAATTACCTCATTGTTTAGTGATATATTTTTACACAATTTAAATTTTATTTAATTAAAAAAAAAAGACATCCACGCAGTAACAATTTTTTTTTTCAAATATTTTTTTTTTTATTGCTAGAATGTCGTGTACAAATATGACAAATAAAGATAATTCCCAACATTCTACCATAACAGTGGTGCGCAATATTAACATAAAAAAAAATATAATTTCATTAAATTCAAATTGTCAATATTAACATTAAAAAAAATATAATTTCATTAAATTCAAATTGTCAGATTTTAGATGTAGATTTTAATTAATGTCAAATTATTAAATAGAATTAAATAATAAATCAATCAAACTTGTCATCTAAAAATTCATTCGTTTTATAATAACATTCAATAATTAAATAATTTTAATCAACAATTTTTTAATTTTTCGTGTCAGTTTCTTGGTGCTATCTTCTCTAGCGGGCGTATTTCCGAAGCACCGGTAGAGTCAGTTCTCGCATATCTTTTCTGCACCCGGACTCCAATTTGAGTATGGGAAAGAAATGGGTAGACCTAGACATACTAACCTCTTTTTTTCAAAGCCATGATTAGATTAGATAACGCTTTATTGTTTCACAACAACAAGAAATAAATTAAAAACAATACTTGAAGCTACAGTTACAATGGGCGGTCTTATCTTACTAATATGTTAAACGCGAAAGTTTGTAAGTATGGATGTACCTTTGTTACTCTTTCACGCAAAAACTACTGAATGGATTTTGATGAAATTTGGTATGGAGATAGCTTACACCCTGGATTACCACATAGGCTACTTTTATCCCGGGAAACCGCGGGTGAAACCGCACGGCGCAGCTAGACGCTTATAACGATCTCTTCCAGACAACCTTTGGATAGAGACTCAAAGAAACTAAGAGACGGTGGTGTTGCAATTATACTCATGATGTTTTATGTTAATGTTTTTACGTATTTTAATTTATTTGTGTTACGTGTATATGGCGTTAAAAAGTGCATTTTTGTGCCTATTTAATATATTTCTTTTGACTTTCAACTAACAACTCCGCTTTAAGATCGCTTTGAGCGATACGACCGCCTATTGTAAAACTTTGGTTTTTAAGTTTGTTATTCTTCCTTTTGTTGTAATGTAATAATTTCTGGTAGTTTTTTTTTACGCTTAATATTTCTAAAAAAAAAAAAATAGTTAATAGACGCTTAATAGTTTTTTTTTATTTTTTTTTATTTATTTGTTTTTTTTTGTTTGGGCACTATCTCGCCTGATGTGAAGCGATGATGTGGCCTAAGATGGAGCACATAGATCTAGAGAGAGACGGCAGTGGGGTAGTGTAACAATACAGATATCTAATCTAATCTATGTCCATATTATGAGTAATATTAAAACGGTTATTGTTTGACTTGCAGTCGCCCCCGGCGCCGCTCGCCGCGCCGCCCTACCCACAAGTGTTTCAGCACACGGAACTGCCCTTCGCCGCCCCGCATCGCGACCCGCCCAGTAAGACAATCTTATACATTATTACAAGCTTTTATCTAACTTGCATTGTTTGGGTCAAATCTTGCAAGTTATCAGAACCACTTCCTCTTATCCTACGGAGTTGAAATTGCAATATTATGGTGACAGCTGATCTGATAATGGAGACGGAAGGTGGGAGTTTTAAGTTCTCATGTAAGGTAACAAAAAGTCTTAAGGAGCATATATGTCGCTCGTCACCCCGAGACATCAGATATTAAGTCTCGTAATCCCAGTAATTTCCCTGGCTACAATGCCCTTCAAACCGGAACACAGTAATGCTCTCGCACTACTGCTTGGCGACTGAATAACTGGCACGCTGTGGTACCTACCCAGACGGCCTCCCGCATACGAGAGACCTACCACAAGTAAAATAAATTTATCTAACCCAGTGTTGTTTACATTATTTTATTGAAAATGTATAGATGATTATGACATAAAATAGGGGATCGGACAGTAATCGAGAAAAAAATATAAAATGTAGTTAGAACGAATGTTCGTCGAACCTGAAAGATCAGTCAATTAATATTTTTGTGAAATAATAATGATTTATATTTTTAAATCAATAAATAATTCTGACATTTTTAATCTGTTCTTCATCTCAAACGAAACAACAATCACATCGCATGACGTCATTTGTAGGCAAATGCCGTGAGTCAAGTTTGCGTTTGTTTTACGTTTTTGCTTTTCATAAAATGTATTTTTGCTAATTTTTTCGTTCCATTACTACAATATCGTTCCCAAACTTCACAAAACGTATTTAAATCTCTTTGCAAGTTTTATTTCCAAGTTTGTCGTTTTCTGCCTACATATGACGTCACAAGTTTTGAGGTGACCTTTTGCGCGGCAATATTTGAAACATAATATTTAAACATAGTTCAAGGTACTTTTAGGGCGTTATTTAATTAAAATAGTATTTTTCATGGCTATATATATTCATTGTAGTTAATTTAAAACACTTGCTGAAAAGTTGTCCGATCCCCTATTGTGGATACATAATATTTGCGAATTTTGTTGTGTACTTTTATAAAATTTATATCTGTGACATCATATTAAAAAATATTTGTGTATATATATATATCTTAGTGCAGGCGACTACTGTATTGTCTAAAAATACAAAGAGTAGGAAAAATTTAATATTGTGATTTTTTCTGTATTTCAGCTCCAGTGGTGCAGGGATCGACGCCGATCAGCCAAATCGGCGCCGGGTTGTTACCGACAGACTCCTTCACAGGTATGCTAAAACAGAGTATAAAAACATTATGTATGATTTACTTATAGCCACAGAATACTAAGGGACAGAAGCATCACTCCGCAAAGAAATTGAAACAAATAGCGACTCTTCCTATGACGCAATAAAATTCAATTCAGCTCGCGTAGCGCTGCATACCTACCAGTCATATTAACCTACAGAGCGCCTCTCTTTCTATCGCGCCGCTCTTATCTCTTCTGACGCGGCACGTGTAACGACGCGCGACCCGCCGTCGGTGTCCGGCTATGTACTTGTAGCTTCGTACCTACAGTGCGGAGTGCGCTAGGCCTGCTTATAGTGCAACAAGAAACTGAATGAATTCGACCAAAATTGCAACAAATTGTTTCCGTTTCCTATTTTACTTCTGTGACGGTTATAGGCCACAACATAGTAAAAATAATGACTGAATCGGACTCCGGGAGGCTATGAGGTGCATTTTTGATGTGGCCACCAGGCAATCAATGGAAAAGGCGTAAGCCACCTTGACGCTGAAGGGTAACGTTATAGTCCAAATCCCCGTGCTGGACACCGGCGCCGGTGTGTTGGTGGAATTCCGAATTTTCACATGTAATATGCACTCAACCGCACCCCACAAGAGCGTCTTCAGTTTTTATTATGTACAAAGCACCTTTTTTTAATATTTAAATTTGTTGTGACGATATACACAATACGCCCTTTCAATAATGGCGGAAGCAAAGATGACACAGGACCTGCATGCGAGCGTGGGAGTCACACATAGGGGGTTCACACGATGTCGCAGCGCGCGCTCTTATTGGCGGGCGCGATTTAGCGCACGAAGTTTAAGTGGGCACTTTACCTAACCTTGCATTGACTGGTAACCCAATCGTTTAAATGGCCCAATCAACGCCTATGATATTATTTCGTACAAGCAACTCTAAAGCGCCTGTTCGCGCCGCCCGCGCGCAGTCACTCGGTTCGCGCATAACGACCCTACTGCCAGGGACATAAAGTTATTAAACGATATGTTAGCTCAACAACCAGATCTAGATATATTTAATGATAGGGCAGGCAGGTTCAGAAACGAACTTCTTGCTTACCTTAGTTTTACCTTGTAACGTGTAAGTTGCATGTGTTGTATAAATAAATAATAAATAAAGCTTAACTTGCCTATACTATCATTTCATAACGCCCCAAAGGTGTGACTATAGCAGTCTTCTCACCATCCACGTTGACGTTCCAGGCAGTAACTCCAACAACTCGTGCTCGTCGGTGTCGGGCTCCCCGCCGCCGGAGGACGAGTGTGACGAGGCGGGGGCGAAGCGCGGGGTGCTCCCGCGGCACGCCACGCAAGTCATGAGGGCCTGGCTGTTCCAGCACCTAGTGGTAAGGCTTAATACTCTAACAGTTCTCATAAGAAAACAAGCGTGGAAAGTTTTTTTTAGAGAATTGCCGAATAGTGGTTTCAACGAATAACCGAATAATATTAACCTTTACCGAACCGGATATTCGGCCGAATTATTCGTTTTACCATACGCTGGCTGTTTATGCGGCAAAACAATGATTGTTTTGCCGCGTAACGAGATGATCAAAGTTGCAGTAATACTCAGAATTATTTCTGATTATATTTATTTAGGTATATAAAGCATTAACGAATGTTAAAGTCTCAAAAGAGCTTTTGTAAAAAATCATATTATTTAGAAAGAACGACTACACCTAAAAGAGTTTTTTCTATACAAGGTGTAACTGAAGGGATGGAACATCGGAGTCATGGGGTAGGGGGCATCAATACCCATCGGTTTAACCCCCATGTATGTTCTACGATATTCAGGTCCCCGCCCCCATGCCACCAAGGATCCACCCCTCCAGTTACACCGGGTGAAAATGATTGGTTATTAACTTTTTTTTTATGTAACTGAATGACGAGACGAGCTGGTCGTTTGCCTGATGGTAAGCAATACGCCAGCCCATAACAATAACAGCACCACCCAGAACTTTGTTTTGCAAAATCCTTGCGCGGCGCTGCACTGCGCTCGTCACGCTGAGACAATTAGCTGTTGAGTCTCATAATGCCCAGTAATTTCGCTGGCTACAATGCCCTTCAAGCCGGAACACAGTAATGCTCGCGCTCTACTGCTTGGCGGCTGAACAACTGGCAAAGCGGTGGTACCCACCCAGACGGCCTCTCGCATACGAGAAACCTACCACCAGTGAATATTATGGTATTATTACGGTATCATAAAGTCTGAACTCTCCAGATCTGTTTACCAGTAGTATAGGCGTCAGCAAATGCAATAATATTTAATCAGTATACCACCGCCTACAAGTCGTAGTGGCTATGCATGTTAATCACTCAGGAATTTACTATTAAGGCACTATTTTAAGGTTGTCTGGAAGAGATCGCTTTGAGCGATAAGACCGCCTATTGTTATGCTGATTACTGTGAAATTGACTTGTTTTTCATGTACCTATATTTAAGGTTTTTTAACAATAAAGTGTTTATCTATCTATCTATCTATTTTGTAAGTTTTCTTTTTTAACTTAGTTTATTACTATCTGTGGAGACTTGTAATTGGCTCTTTGTTAGTTACTTGTACTCATATTTTTAACCGACTTCAAAAAAAGGAGGAGGTTCTCTGTTCAATTGTATTTTTTTTTATGTTTGTTACCTTAGAAATCCGTCATTTATGAACCGATTTGAAAAATTCTTTTTGCGAAGTGGTCCCATATAAATTTCATCGATATGTGACCTTGGACTTCGAAGATACATTGAAGTCGGTTATTGTTTTTTTCTAAAAATTAATTATGTAATTGATAGCTATATATATAGATAGTCCTCCAAACAAAATAAAATTAAAATTCACGTATATATTTCCATTCCAGCACCCATACCCAACGGAAGAAGAAAAGCGCACCCTAGCCGCCCAAACCCGCCTGACTTTACTCCAAGTCAATAACTGGTTCATAAACGCACGTCGCCGCATCCTCCAGCCGATGTTGGACTGCAACGAGAAACCTGGTGAGTTTTTAGCTTTAAATGTACATTTGTGGTCTAAAATCAGAAACTGGTCTAAAATTGCGGAGAACAGCGCGTCTGAAAGAAAAGGAAGGAAAGACAAAAGTTAAAAAATAGTACATTGTACACCGAGGGGAGATAACGAGAAATAGATCTTTCTCCCGAGTGATACATAGTGCTTTATACTACACCTACGAGGAAAATAAACAAAATTTAACGCAACGAAATAAATTGCCGCGCTTTTTTTTCGTATTGCAGAATAAGGTTGCCATCCTCATTTCATTAAAAATAGAAAACAAAATAAAAACCGCCTCTGTTCTCTAATTATTTGATATAAAACCTTTTTGAGATTTGAGGTTTGTATGTTTCCCGCCTCTTTTTTCTAATTATTTCATACAAGACCTTTTTGAGGTTTGACGTTTGTGTTTTTTTTTTATGTTCGCTGCTAAAAAGCAAAAGAAAGCTAGCCGGGCAGTACTGGATTTTCATACAACATTCCTGCCCTGCTTCGGAGGGCAGTAATGAAATTCCATATAACTTTTCCCGCCGCACATTTTTAAGGGAGAAATTACGAACTTTGTAACCCGTTTATGAACGAGTAATAAGACACTTTCCGAGTGGGTGTGGTATAAAATCTGTTGTTTGGTTAGAAGAAGTAAGCGGGGAAACAGAAATTAGGACGCTGATAGCGAATTTGTTTTATACTATTTATTTATTTAATCATCATCATCATCAATCAGCCCAACGCGTTCCCACTGCTGGGACACGGGCCTTCTCACTTAGAGAGAGTATGGGCCGCATAATCCGCCACGCTGGTCCAGTGCGATTTGGTGGATGTCACATGTCCTTGAATTTTTACTATTAATTTTTGGACATGTTGGTTTCCTCACGATGTTTTCCTTCACCGTTTTTAGAGTGAGTGTTAAATCCGCACATAGCTTAAGTCAGTGGTGCGGGGCCAGCGGTTTGAACCCGCGTGCGTCGGATCGAAAGTCGCACAAGATCCCACTAAGCCACACTCGCTCTTTTATTTTATTTATTTAAGAAATACAAACATTATGGTCTAAACATAATCAGTAAATCAAAACATACATTACAAGATAATGCTAAAGTTAACAAATGTTAACCCACACCGAAGTTCACGAGTTAACAGATAGCGGTTAGTGTGTGCTGCTCGCTAAAACAATTATGTAGAAAATGATTGTTACATACGTACTAAAAAAAATTGCTATAGTTTTACATTTCAGTAAAGCTAGGCCTAGCGCACTCCGCACTGTAGGTACGAAGCTACAAGTACATAGCCGGACACCGACGGCGGGTCGCGCGTCGTTACACGTGCCGCGTCAGAAGAGATAAGAGCGGCGCGATAGAAAGAGAGGCGCTCTGTAGGTTAATATGACTGGTAGGCATGCAGCGCTACGCGAGCTGAATTGAACTTTATTGCGTTATAGCAAGAGTCGCTATTTGTTTAAATTTCTTTGCGGAGTGATGCTTCTGTCCCTTAGTATTCTGTGGTAAAGCTACAAGAGCGAAAAAGTATAATAATAATATTTTTTTTTTTACGCTTAGTAGATCTATGTTTGGCCACTATAGATCTAGAGAGAGATGGCAGTTGAGCGGCTGCTCAGACCCGTCTCCCCGATGGTTCACCGAACATCATCCCGAAACACGACTAGGTCGCTTGACGGCATGGCTTTGTTCGGTGGGTGGTATTACAACCACGGCCAGAGCCTACCACTCCAAAACGCGTAAGCGGGTTTCATCACAATGTTTTCCTTCACCGTTTTAGAGCGAGCGTGCAAAATCTGCACTTAACTATAAGTCATTGGTGCAGGGCCGAGTCGGGATTCGAACCCAGGTGCGTCGGATCGAAAAGCGCACGAGCCTCCGCTGAGCCACAATCGCTCTAAAAACATTCATAAAGAGAGTATTATATGTGTTCTCAGGTGCTAAGAAAGGCAAGAACGGATCGTCTATAAGCAAGAGGTACTGGCCTGATGCGTTGTCCAACCCACAGTTCACAGCTGGTAAGTCAAACTCGCTCTCTAAATTGTAATAATTATATAACGCCCAATGATCACACACATAGATCCCGGCCCCTAACTAGGATTCCCTGTATCTAGGGAACCAGGAACTATGAGGATCATGGTCCCACAACACCCAGACACGAAACAAATGCTTTTTTTTTCTGTGCACAAACATTTGTCCCGTCGCGGGAATCGAACCCGCAACCTCAGTGGTGTATGAGATCTGAGCCAACCTGCCCAACCACTACGCGTATGCGTTTCTGCCCCCCGATTCAGAACCGCACGATAACTTGTTGTCGATCGATTCGGTTTCATATCTGAAGATGTGAAATATTGCACACAATACAAATTCCGTAAATGCAACATTTAATCGATACCGATATTGTAACCGACACCGTATTGAATTCTCGGGGCGGAATAGCTCGGAAAGGAACATACCTACAAAACGGGATCGATAATAGTCGAATCGATTCGGTATTCGTTATCGTGGGGTTCTGAATTGGGGGGCTGATTCGATTTCTGAAAACAATTGACTTTATTTATGAATGAGATTTGAGCGATTTAACAAATTGATATTCCATTTTGGCTCAACTTTTGTATAGTTTTATAGAAAATCAGGTGTTTAAATGACTATAACTTATTATATAACTTGGTATTTGGTTTTGTCGCGATCCCTTGAAAACCACTCGTTAAATTGGGATGAAAATTGTCCTACGTCCTTGCCCGAGTTACAGGCTATCTCTGTGCCAAATTTTATCAAGATCGGATCAGCCGTTTAGGCGTGAAAAGGTAACTAACAGACAGACAGACGTATTTATAATATTAATGTGAATTATTGTGGGTTACTGTGTGTAGCACTTTGTATTCCGTATCACTTTCCAAAAAGATATTACCAAGGGAGTTCGCCATCTAATGGTTTCTAATCCAAGCTATTGCAAAATTCTCGCACTCGATCCGCTCGCGATAGAAGAATGTAGGTATACGTTTTACTTTTATTCTTGGTGAAAGAGTAGGTATTTTCGTAATTGCGAAAATAGGGAAAGGTAAAATCGGGCTCGGCCTCGAGCGGCAGAAGCCCACGCCACTGCTGTGGATGGATAAAACTGTGGTTGTTCCTGACGAAGGAGAAACAAAATTAAACCCTGTAATGGAATCAGGCGTGACGTTGCGGAAATTCATCGCAAAACTGAAACGCAATTAAAATATGTAGTGTTATTTCGCTTTATTCAGCGGAATTCCTTTACATATTTTCATTGCGTTTCAGTTTCCAAAATTGAACCACACAGAAACCGATTTTCTAACTAAGTGTCTGGTCTTTCCAGGTCTTCTGTCTTCATCAGAAGACGAAGAAAACGAAGGAGACGCTTCAGCCGACGAACAAGACCAAACTGACGAACACACAAGCGACCAGACATACCCGCTACAGACAAGCATGCATTAAACGCCTGTCTCGCTCTTACAGAAGAAAATTAATTAGGACAGACATTAGAAACACTCGAGCAGCCAGACATACCCTTTACAGACGAGCATGCACTAAACATATGTCTCGCTCTTACAGAAAAGAATTAATAAGGGAAGAAAAGAGATGAAAATATGAGGCAACATATGAGTCATTTTCGCGGGAAATCTTCTGTCTCGTTCTTCTAGAAGAATGTTAGTAAAGAGAGAAAACCATACGTGTCATGAAATGTGTGTCTTTTGGTCTTTAGAAACGCTTTTCTAAAAGAAAAAAATGAAATAAATAAAAAAGCCAAGATATTAGAAATACGTTCTGTATTTCTTTGCGGTTAGTCTAAACGCAGTATTCCGTTGTATAAAAAAATTTGATTTTGATCTACACATAATGGTCTGAGAACCGATTCGCGGTCTAAAATTTGTGGTCTTAAAAATATCTCCGTGCTACCAAGCTATTTTTCAGACCACATTTGAGTTGTGGTCTAAAAGTGAACTTTAAGTGTTGAACGGAGATTTGTGGAGACGGACTAAAATTTGTTAAATAGATAAAACTGTTTGGTCTAAATCGAGATATCTACAAGAAGCGGAGTGAAAATAGGTTAAACTTAAAACGATTTGTGGTCTTGATTGATTGATTGATAACACTTTATTGTCCCCCAATAATATAACAAATAACTTCTTGGTATTTCTTGTTTAAGGAAGGATACGCAAAGCTTAGCGTAGATGTCGCTACTAGCGTTAGTAGTAAACAAACATCTGAATTAAATTTTAATTTTATTAATTTTTTTTTAATTTTTTTTTTAGTTTTTTTTTTAATTTTTTTTTTATTATTAAATTTTTAAGGTGAATAATAAAGTGTTTATCTATCTATCTATCTCAAAATTGAAAATTTGCAAAAAGCTGACTGGAATTGTTGGTAAAATAAGCCATTTCTTACTATAATTTAAAAATGTCTAAATTAAATAATACACAACGAAGTGCAAGCCAAACAATAGCTGGAATTGGTAGGTATTTTAAATCTTTTGAGCATCTCCAAAGCATTATGTCATCACAATAATGTATTTTTAACTGTAATAGAACAAGTTAACTGCACCCACACTGTCCCACACCTATATCTAATCACTTATGACCAAAAATGTGTTTTTTTCATGGAACTAAGTGATGAGACGTGCACGTCGTTCGCCTGATGGTAAGCGCCACGCCTGTCCATAACATTTGACCACCCATAACTTTTAATACCATAAAAAGCACTGCGTAGCACTGCATTGCGCTCATCACCCCGATACATCAGATATTAAGTCTCATATGCCCAGTAATTTCGCTGGCAGCAATGCCCTTCACAATAATGCTTGCGCACTACTGCTTGCCGGCAGAATAACTGGCAAAGCTGTGGTACCTACCCAGATAGCCTCCCGCATACGAGAGACCTACCACGAGTGTGTTGATAAAGCTGGTCCTTAACCTAACCCTAACCAATGACTTGTTCTTTGCGTATTCTTCAATGATACGCCGTTTGGTAAATTAGACCACAAATCGCAAATACGCACGATACGATGACTTATCAACTTTATACATAACTTATGTATACGTATTAATTTTAATACATAAAATGGTCATGACAAAACATGTCACAGATGTAAGGTTTATTTAATTAAATATAAAAAGACAATTACTGAACAGTATACCATATTGTTAAGTTAATTAGTATAGTAATTAATGTGATAAATAATAACTACACGTTATTAAAGATTAATTTTATTTTATTTAAAAAAAATTGAAAAATTTATATTTTTGTATATTTTTTATTTTTGGGCCGATTTTCCAATCCTCAGATAGACAAGCGGATAGTAGAACTGCCGGATAAAGTATTTCTATAAACAGCTGAGTGACGAGACGAGCAGATCGTTCACCCGATGATAATTCAATTCAATTCATTTATTAATAATTTAGACTTAACATCCATATTTAGTATACAAGTTCATAAAAATGTTAGTAAGTAATTAATTAGGTTCACTAAAATGTCAAAATAAAATCAATAAATCAATCAATAATGTCACACTAATCAAATCAAATTAAATTAAATATATTTATATCAAATTAACTTATACCACAAAATAAGGGACAGAAGCATCACTCCGCAAAGAAATTTAAACAAATAGCGACTCTTGCTATGACGCAATAAAGTTCAATTCAGCTCGCGTAGCGCTGCATACCTACCAGTCATATTAACCTACAGAGCGGCTCTCTTTCTATCGCGCCGCTCTTATCTCTTCTGACGCGGCACGTGTAACGACGCGCGACCCGCCGTCGGTGTCCGGCTATGTACTTGTAGCTTCGTACCTACAGTGCGGAGTGCGCTAGGCCTGGTTATACGAGGATTGAGAAATCAACCTTAAAATCGATAGAAGAGTGACATTCCAAAATTTATTGATACGACGCTGGATCATTTTTGAAAAATAATTTGTCTAAATATATCTTAAATTACGTCATCAACATCAATAACGAAACATTCGTTCGGTGATTTTTCGAAATTATTAAATATATATAAATTTATACAATATACATATTATATCATGTTATTATTACTCGTGTATACTCAATTAATAATACGAAAGCAATTGTAGTTATTATTTATTAAAATTAATAATAGAACCATGTATACGTAAATCATACCTCAATTTAAAACTACTATTCTTGTAATTATAAAAAAATGATAATACTCATAAACTTAAGGGGCAAACTTGTGATTATTTTCAAAAAATCTAATATTTCTTAAAAAAATATTATTTGTCAATGTATGTCGTCTTCCATCGTGATTATTAAATTTTAACCGACTTGAAAGGAGGAGGTTCTAATTTTTTTTTAAGGTTTTTACCTCAGAACGCTGTTATTTATAAACTGTTTCGGAAAATTCTTGCGTTGGGTTCAGTATAGTTCAACATGGCCCCATATAAATTTCATCGATATATCGATATATATGGACTTCATAGATACATCAGAATTTAAGTCGTTTTATTTTTGTTAAAAATGAATTATTTTCACTTAATAATACTCAAAGAAAGTTACCGTATCATAAAAATATAAAAAAAACCCTCAAGTTTGCCTCTACTAAAAATTTAGGACAATGCACTTGTATGTATATAACAATTTCGTCTCAAAGAGATTTCTTTCGCATTTTATTTTAAAAAACGAGCGTTCGTCAATTTTAACACCGGTTGTGAATAAAAAAAATAGTTAACTTTTTAATTTTCCTCCATTTTACCATTGACGCTAGGAAAGTATACGGACGCATAACAAGTTAATTTATGCTCAAAAAATTTAAAAAAAGAACTGTCAAGTCCTCAGAGCCATCATTGGTCAGTTTGAAGACTAAAAATGGCGGAGTAATAATAAATTTATTTATTTTAGGCATAAATACAGTTAACAAATTAAAAGTACCAGAGGCCCATAAAATATATACCTTACAGCTAGCATAAATATATACAATTTAAATACTAAAGCTACGATTAGGGAATTAACTTCGGCTTGGCCTCCCTGTAGCGCCGGAGTACTATGCCTTCGGGCCAAAACTCAGGAGCCAGGAAAGTCTTTATACTTCGCTGGAAGCCGGAGCACGAAGGACTTGAAACTCGTCGTCCTCGTTGACTCCAACCTCAACAGCAACTGGTTCAGCTCCTGGATCCGTCCGCCGCACCTCTCATAGATATACCGAACGACATCGTCTCCCTACGTGCTCTGGTCAAATCGGGAGTGATTTAGAGCGAGTGTGGCTCAGCGGGAGCTCGTGCGCCTTTTGGGTTCGAATCCCGACTCGGCCCTGCACCAATGACTTATAGTTAAGTGCAGATTTTGCACGCTCGCTCTAAAACGGTGAAGGAAAACATCGTGATGAAACCCGCTTACGCGCTTTGGAGTGGTAGGCTCTGGCCGTGGTTGTAATACCACCCACCGATCAAAGCCATGCCGTCAAGCGATCTAGTCGTGTTTCGGGATGATGTTCGGTGAACTATCGGGGAGACGGGTCTGAGCAGCCGCTCAACTGCCGTCTCTCTCTAGATCTATGTGCTCCATCTTAGGCCACATCATCGCTTCACATCAGGCGAGATAGTGGCCAAACATAGATCTATAAAGTGTAAAAAAAAAGGTATATCGCCATCCTCGGCTCTGCAATGACAACTAATCGGCGGACTCCATGTTTAGTCTTCAAACTGACCAATGAAGAGTCTGATGACGCGACAGTTCCTTTTTTAAATGTTACGAGTCCTGTTATACTTTCCTAGCGTCAATGCATTTTACCGACTGAGCCATATTGTGAAATAGAAATAAAAAAAGTAATATTTTTTACCACAAAAACTATAGACAATACCGTCCATAGACAAGAAGAATATTTATTTTAAAATTGTAAAAATAAGTTTTAAACTCATTGTTGTATTTTTTTCTATCGACGCCATATTAGAATTAGTTCGTAATATTTAGGTATATTTTAAAACTGATTATACGATGTAATTATACGATTTCCAAATAGTATACTCAAATGGTTAAAATAAACGTTTGATTCAAAATTGTATACGTGCAAAAGTATTAAAAGAAGTAATCGAAATTTTTAAATTTAGATGTAATTTTTTTCGGAAGCTAGATTGGTGTAGAAGAATGTTAAAGGAGTATTGTGACGTCATCGCATTGAAGATCTAACCAAACGAAACTGTATACGGTCTTTTGCATTTAAAATCAAAATTTATCGATATTTAATTAATAATATTGTTATTTCATAGTATTTTTGGATTGACAATGCTGATTGACGTCATGAAATTTAAAATGTAAAAATTAATATTAACAAGGGCTATATTATTTTTTAAATTATTTAATTATTATATACTCAAAAAGTTCCGTAATTCTGCTGTTATATCATTTCTACATTCTTGTTGTATATAAACACTGAGCACTCCGAGGCATTTTTGTTACAATTTATTTTGTTAAATATCATGTTTTATGAACAAAATATGAACCAAACTAAAACATATTTTAAAGTTTTATGTCATATTGTTTGCAGCCTTAAAAAATATTTTAGAGAGTAAAATGTTGCGCTAATGTTACATATTTATCTTATGATGAATATTTTTAACATAACATGTAACAAAACTAGTTTGTGTTTTTAACATAACATGTAACAAAACTAGTTTGTGTTTTTAATATAACATGTAACAAAACTAGTTTGTGTTTTTAATATAACATGTATCAAAACTAGTTTGTGCTTTTAACATAACATGTAACAAAACTAGTTTGTGTTTTTAATATAACATGTATCAAAACTAGTTTGTGTTTTTAACATAACATGTAACATAATTAGTTTTTTTTTTTACGTATAGCCCTTGCAAATATATTAAGCCAGTGATGTAGAAACGCATATACGTAAAATGGAATGGTGACATTAATATAAGATTTTTTTATAAAACATACTATTTAAGTATACATTGTAGTCTTAAATTGTATTTTTAATGTATTTTAAAAATGATTTTGATGAAAAGCCAATATTGGGGCGCAGACTGTCAATGTTACCATCAATAAGGAAAAAATATAATGGCCATCAAAATAATCTTTGAGATCCGATACAATTCTACCGAAAAATTGTATCGGCAGATCAAATTTAGTAAATGACCACCAAATTAAGTAAATGACTTGGCACATCGTTCTTCCGTGGTCCAACTCGCTCTTGCCCCTAGAGTGTATATAAAAAGCGCGGAGCCAGAAGCTCGCGATGGAGGTCCTGAATGAAGCGAGCCTACGAGGCCGAATGGAAAGAATTATTAATTTTACCTATTACTAGAATTCCCTGTATCTAAGAAACCAGGAGCTACAAGGACCATGGTTCCACAACACCTGAAATCAGAACCAACTTGCACTTTTTCTGTGTACAATGATTAACCGTAGCCGGAATCGAACACGCAACCTTGCACAAACCACATCACCTATTTCAACTCAGTTCTAATAAAAGGTGGCATATTGTAATGACCCCGGGGTACGGGGTACTGGATTATGACCCATACTTTCTTTATGAGAAAATACCCGTGCCCCAGCAGTGGGAATGTCAAAGGATGATGATATCTATATAACATGATAACATTTTACATAACATGATGACATATTATATAACATGATGACATTATATAACATCATGACATATTAAATAACACGATGACATATTTATATATCAATCAAATGCGTGCATTTATATAGCAACCAAATCATCGAGAACCGTATGTTTAGACAAACCTATCCTAGGTTTTAAGACATTACTAACCAGACACGTTAATTGAAATGTTTGTTTTGATAAATAAAAGAAAGAAAAATAACATGTGACATTTTATATAACATGATGACATATAATATAACATGATGACATATAATATAACATGATGACATTATATAATATGATGACATATTATATAATATGATGACATATTATATAACATGATGACATATAATATAACATGATGACATATTATATAATATGATGACATATTATATAACATGATGACATATAATATAACATGATGACATATTATATAATATGATGACATATTATATAACATGATGACATATTATATAATATGATGGCATATTATATAACATGATGACATATAATATAACACGATGACATATTATATAATATGATGACATATAACATGAGGAAATATTACATAACATAACGATATAACATTTCCCAAAAGTATGACGTAATATTGACAGACTGCGTGCCTCATTTAGTCGTAGAATTTTGTTGCTTATTTTTTTAATCCAGCGGTTACATATAGTAAAACTGTCCAGTTGTTAGTATACTATAGGATATAATGTGCTTGATAGAGTAAGCATTCAAGTTGGTTATACATAATTATTATATAATACGGCATAATTTTTGCTAGTCAATAAAATAATTTTTAGGCTCGATTCTGTTGTTTCTTTTACATTTTTAACCGACAAAAGGAGAAGGTTTTCTATTCGACAGTACTTTTTTTTTGTGTGTTTGTTACCTCAGTACATCCTCAGGTCATTTATGAACCGATTTGGAAAATTCTTTGCGCTGGGTTCAGTATAGCTACGAAGTGGTCCCATATACATTTCATCGATATTTGACCTTGGACTTCGAAGATACATTGAAGTCTTCCGACTTTTTTGTAATCGAGTGATTAGACGAGCATGTCGTTCGCCTGATAGTAAGCGCCACGCCTGCCCATAACAATTGCAGTTGCACCCAGAACATTGAATACCATAAAAAGCACTGCGTAGGACTGCATTACGCTCATCTTCCCGAGACATCAGACATTAAGTCTCATATGCCCAGTAATTTCGCTGGCTACAATACCCTTCAAACCGGACACTCTGAACACAGTATGCTTGCGCACTACTGCTTGGCGGCAGAATAACTGGCAACGCGGTGGTACCTACCCAGACCGCCTTCTTACCTTATTAGCGTCAAAATATGTATGTATCAAAAGACATTCAGGTGAAGGCGCCACTGACTACGTCGAAATGATGTCGAGACGAGATTTGCTGTAGTAAGAGTCGAATTTAAATAAATAACGCCCAACGATCACATAGATCTTGGCCTCTAACTAGAATGCCCTGTATCTAGCGAACCACGAACTACGGGGACCTTGCTCCCACAACACACAGACACGACAAATGCTTGCGCTTTTTTCTTCTGAGCGCAAACACTTGTCCCGTCGCGGGAATCGAACCCGCAACCTCAGTGGTGTAAGAGATTTGAGCTAACCAGCTCAACCAGTACACCGTAGAGGCTGTCATCAATATATTAGGTGAACAAGGTTTTTCGGGAAGAAAAAATTCGACCACCGGCTGGGACTCGAACCCACAACCCAATATTCCCTTAGCGCGGGACGCTCTACCAATTGAGCTACGGTGGGCACCAACTCGAGTGTCGAATTTCTTCTTCCGTTATTTTACCAAGCCGTTTCCGTTTTTTGAGAAAAAGGTTCACTCCACTCTCAATAGATGGCGTACACGTCACCCTTAAGACGGTAAAATAACGGAAGAAGAAATTCGACACTCGAGTTTTTGCCCACCGTAGCTCAATTGGTAGAGCGTCCCGCGCTGAGGGAATATTGGGTTGTGGGTTCGAGTCCCAGCCGGTGGTCGAATTTTTTCTTCCCGAAAAACCTTGTTTGAGTTTTTCGTTTGGCATTTGTTAATGCTTAAAAATATTATAAGAATATATTAGGTGAATTTAGGTGAAGGCGCCACTGACTACGTCAAAGTGATTTCAAGTCGCGACTATTAGTACTGATAGTCGAATTTATAAACGCAAAACAGAACAGAGCTCTAATTCATTATGACAACTTGGCGATTCCTTGCTTCGAAATCACGTCGATTCCTTCATTAATAAACGACATCTCTATGACGCATTCATATATTCGACACGTCATAGAGAATATAAATTTCGCAATGTCGTTTATTAAAGGAATCGACGTGATTTCGAAGCAAGGAATCGCCAAGTTGTCATAGTGTATTGGGGACCTGAGTAGAATCAGAAGGCATATTTTTTTATGTAATTGAATGACGATACGAGCTGGTCGTTTGCCTGATGGTAAGCAATACGCCAGCCCATAACAATAACAGCATCACCGATGTTAGGCTCGGTGATTAAGATTTAATTTTGATTTATAAAATACATAGAGACCCAAGACTTAACATTTTATAGAATACAATTGAAGCATAAGCAATGGCCGTGGCGTTATGTTGTGTGAGTGGAGGCCCGATGTCAAGTCGATGTGCCGGCCGATTGGCATAGCATGATGTAAATGTGTGCTTTATACGAGCGAGCTGACCAGCATAGCTTGAGTTCTTCACTTATGAATTTGGCAACGCGGCGTCCATCTTTTTTATTCATTCAACCACGAAGTTAAGTAAATAGAGAAAACATATATCCGTTAGATGGCACTGATTATAAAAAATACTGAATAGAAAACTAGACGTGGTAGGCCGTCTGGGTAGGTATCACAGCTTTGCCAGTTATTCTGCCGTCAAGCAGTAGTGCGCAAGCATTTTTGTATTCTGGTTTAAAGGGCATTGTAGCCAGCAAATTACTGAGCATATGACACTTAATATCTGATGTCTCGGGGTGATAAGCGCTACGCAGTACTTAATATATAAATATAGTATTAAAAGTTCTGGGTGGCACTGCAATCGTTATGGGCAGGCATGGCGCTTACCATCAGGCGAACGACTTCCTTGTCTCATCACACAACTGCGTAAAAATTCCTTCGAATAATAATCAAACACCGCAGTTCCTTTTATATAAATTTTAATTTTATAAACAATCAATCAGTTACAAAAGTATTTTTTTCCTTACAAATTATATTTACAATTCTTAATCTAAGAAGTCGTACAAAAATAGTCCTTAGTCCCCACAATTAAGATACATAATGGAATGTTTAGAAGAAAAATCTCAGATTAAAGCTTTTATTTGAGCTTTAGGATATGATGCCCTAATTCTATGCTGCATTCTCTAAACCTATTTTGCACTAAGTTAGAGTTAGATCTGTCAAACAGTTTAGTATTCTGACGCGCGCTATCTCTAAACTTCACTTATTTTTAGGGAAGACAGACAGTTGAACTTCCACCTCCCTCTAGAGGGTGGTAGGGGTGGGTCACGGAGCTCTACCCAGGCGTAAGCGCGCGGGGGCTTCTACCCCGGGGAACTGGCAGGCCGCTGGTGGCTGCTCCGCTAGTCGGTGCGCCTCTCAGCGGCTCTATGTTGGACTGTTTTATTTTTTATTTTTTTGATGGTCGCTGTCGCCTCTGCTCTCTTAGTCTTCTTCCGGCGGCGGGAGAATGTCGCGGGGCAGGGCGCAAATAATCCGTTTTATGCGCGACTATCTGTCACTTTTGACGTAATATAAAAATACTTAATTTTAGCGCTGTCAAAAGTTATTTAAATTTAGAAAACGCGGAAACTAGAATACACCTCGCGCCAAACTAGATAGCGGCTGACTGCTCATCACGTGATCTGCGCAGATACAATTTTGTATGCGATTTTGTTACTGCGCAGGTCACGTGGTGCGTCTGTCAGCCGCCATTAAATTTGACGCGATTTAAATACCTAATACATTAATTATGGATAATTTAAAGTTAAATTTATGTTTAGAGAATGCAACACAGAACCCGTCATTACTAATATTTGCGCTTATAAAAGTACAGAACAAAGTCTCGTTACACGAAATGTTACAATCAATTCAATTATTGCTTATTTCAAAATCATAAAAGTAAATATTTTTATGTGTACAAAAGATTTATTTTTGTATAAACCATTTATTTTTGTATAAAAAATATTTTTTCTAAACGATTTATTTCTGTACCTATATGTTTCTTTGTGTAAAAGATATATTACAAAACATAACAAGAAACGTTCCTTCGATGATAGAAACTACATAAAAAATTTAGATATTTTTTTACTTTAATTATTTATTTATGGTATGCATTTGTGTATAAATATTCGTTATTCACCCTTAATATATCAAAATTGAGCAATTTTCGCAGTCCCCATAAGTACCTCACCGCTTACAGCTAATGTCCTACGCAAATCGGTTCAGTAGTTTATAAATTTAATATTTACATATTTATATCACATAAAATCAAAAAATATAAAAGACTAATTTATAAAAAAATTACATCAAGCACCTAAGTTCTTCATATTTTCTGACTTATCAAAATTACATAAGTCCTTTGTTTTAGTAAAAATAAAAAGTGACAGATTAAAAAAAATCTAGAAACCACGTTTTTATGCGCCTTTTGAGGTCGGCATTGCATGCTAATAAATGTGTATAGAATGCATTGTCATCGAGTTGTGAGCTACCCTGAAAGTTTCAGCCGGGTAGCTAATCAGGAAGTACTTGAAATTTGAGTCGCAAGATTCCACCCGGAACGACAGACAGACAGACAAACAAGGAGGTGACTTAATAAAAACGTGGTAAAACTGCATTCAATGCAGGATTTCAAAATTGAGCAATCAAAATTACATGTATCTATTTAGGTATAGTCAGCAACAAAAGTCACTTAAAATTTTAACTTTTTGTATCGATAGGTCTGTACAATAAATGTCTGTACAATACAATGCGCTAAGTACAATACTTATTTAAACACCTAATACACAGGAAAACATTGTCAACATAAAAATAAAATAGTTGGTTTAATAGGCGGCCTTATCCCTACGTGTAATTTCTTATAGGCTGTCGATGTTGAACTCCTATATGATCTGGTATATGTAAAAATAACATTTCAACTTTTGTAGCTGACTGTACCTCCATTAGTTAAAAAAATCTAAACTAAAATTTTTTTTTAAAATTTTAGTTTAAACATTTTGATAATAATTTTGAACACAATGTAGAAATTAAATTTACACATCCATGCATACATAATATTTCTACAAAAATAATTATTTGTCAGAATTAAGATATACCTAATTAGAAATCTTTGATCTAGACTATCCACAAATTCCCAAAACGCTTGCCAATTGTAATTAATAATTGCAGTGCCACCCAGCACTTCTAACTGCAATTGCACGAAATGTATGTCCCAGAAACAAAAATATGAAAAAATGTATGTAAATTTAATTAAAAAAAATATGTAAGTTTATGAAAATTTTTGTTGTGTGAAATGTATGTATTTATGTTGAAATAAATGCGTACAGCGCTGCTTTAACCTGAGACAAAGTTTCAAGTACCAAGACCAGTAATTTCTATAAAACATGATTTTTCTATTAAAATTTTATAGAAAACCCGTGTTTTCTAAATGAAGTCGATAATTACTGGGCATTATGAGACTCAAAAACTTTCGTCTCAGAGTGACGAGCGCAAAGCAGTACAAAACAAAGTTCTGGGTGTCGCTGCAACTGTCATGGGCAGGCGTGTTGCTTACCATCAGGTGAAAGATCTGCTCGTCTGGGCACCTAAAGGGTCATCCATTAGTCACGTCAGGGTTTTTTAGCAACTTTCTAACCCCGTGGTGATACGAGGTAAGGTTTTAGATTACCCCTACCCAAAAACACATGCATTTTGTTACTAAAAAGTATATTTATATATATATATATATATTTTTTTTACACTTAATAGATCTATGTTTGGCTACTATCTCGCCTGATGTGAAGCGATGATGTGGCCTAAGATGGAGCACATAGATTTAGAGAGAGGCGGCAGTTGAGCGGCTTCTCAGACCCGTCTCCCCGATAGTTCACCGAACATCATCACGAAACACGACTAGATCGTTTGACGGCATGGCTTTGTTCGGTGGGTGGTATTACAACCACGGCCAGAGCCTACCACTCCAAAGCGCGTAAGCGGGTTCCATCACGATGTTTTCCTTCACCGTTTTAGAGCAAGTATTGTAGTAAAAAAGTATTTTAAAAATTCTGATTTTTTTTTAAATATAGGGTATTAACATATATATATTCTACCGATAGAGTAGCGAATTCATGAAAACTATTTGTTCAAATATTGGTAAGTTAGACCTAAAGTTCGCTGCAGCGCTAATGTCGTCTAACCAAACTATTAAAACATGCAGCGCTTGATCGGTTGTAGAGTTTAGTTTACTTGCGACCAAAAGGTCGTAAGCGCTATGAAATTTCGTGGCGCTTACGCGTTTTGTTCAAGATAGTGTAACAACATGGCGTCCCTATAGATTTTTAGATGTATGGATGTCCGTACATCTCAGTCTAACCAAGTGAGTGATCGGATCGCGCTATCTAGTAATATACACATATATGTATATCAATGGGTATAATCCAATTTAATTCTGGAATAAGCACTGTGATAACAATTTCCAGACAGACATTTAATGCTGCAGGTTGTTTCTGAATGTTGCCTGGCGACGGTGAGTCGAGGTCAAACGCCGCTTTTCTGTTTAAAAATTGCGCGTCCAACGAAAAAATAAATGCACGTGACATCTTACTACACCCCGCCACCCCTCGTGATATTTCGTGATATTTTCCGAGCCCCGCCCCTTTCGAGCCTCACGTGATTAATGGGCGATCCCTAATTACATTAAAAAAGAATTGTCCTCATATTTGGCAGAATAATCGAAGAAATTATCACGCACGTCATAGTATTATCTTCCACCCAGCCCTACCACAGAAGTCATACACATACTTTCATACAAATAACCAATTTTTGATCACCCCTTATGGTAACTTAAAACTATAAATATACAGTTTCCCGTAACTTTCCTGTGCCACCAGAGGTCCCGGTCAGAAAAAAATACGATTCATAATAAACTATGATTACAAAAAAAACATGTCTAATAAAAAAAGTCAAGTTACTATATGAGCGAGTGTGGCTCAGTGGTAGCATGTGCGACTTTCGATCCGACGCACCCGAGTTCGAATCCCACTGGCCCCGCACCACTGTCTTTCTTAAGTTATGTGCGAGTTTAACACTCGCTCTAAAATCGGCGAAGGAAAACATCGTGAGGAAACCGGCATGTCCAAGAATTTATCACAAAAATTCAAAGACATGTGACATCCACCGCACTGGGCCAGCGAAGTGGATTATGGCCCATACTCTCTCTATGAGAGAAGGCCTTAGTCCCAGCAGTGGGAACGTAATAGGCTGATGATGATGAAGTTACTATAGATTTCTTAAAAAGAAATCGTTGCATCATACGTTTCTACAAAAAAAACATATGAGTCATGTTTTATTTTTAAAAAACTTATGAGTTATGTTTTTGTTAAATTGATTGTATATTTTTGGTTAAATTTAATAATAACTATAATATATTTTTGATATAAGTATCAAGACTTTCAGACAGACAAATTATATTTACAGTTTAAACTTAATCTTTTACAAATCTTAAACTTTCTGATCCGGAGGTACACATAAGACCAATGACCGTCACAGTAGCGACCTCTGGTGGCGTATTGAAACCCTCTCTCCATGAGGCAGTCAATTTTATTATCTATTCAATAAATTTTGGAAAATCTAACTATCTAAACTAAACCTTTTCTTTCGATGTTCAGACAGAATGAACGCGTTGTCTGACCTTAACAGCGACTCCCTCTCCACGTCGCTAAACGTGGTCTTAACGAATCCTGGTCTTAAAATCTTAAAGTCTTCAACGCTCCGACTTTGTTCTTTTACGTCGACCAACTCTTGTACTTTTTGGTTTTGATTCTCGTCTTCATCGAGCGGTTGATACGCGCTTTCTCTGTGCAGGAATTTTTGCGAGTTCTGAATGATAATTGTGGATCCTCTTCGGATGGTTTCCCTTCCTATTTCCACGAACTCCAGGGAAGGTTGTCCAAGAACGAAGTTTTTGTAGGCTCTGATGAAGACTATGGCGATGGTGACGAGGCCCAGCGCTATCATGGAGTAGGTGAGGAGTGGTGCTGCGATGGGACCGACTGTAGTGGCGAGGAATATCCACCGCCAGATCGAGGTGGTCACTTCGTGGATGCCCTGGAAAAGAAGGAAAGGTTATGTTAAACCTGCAGTGGAATCATTTAATTCGAATACCGATTTCGATCGCTTTCAATTTTAAATTTGGAAGGCGTTAGCATCTTCTACGCTCATATCGATCATTTTTAGTGACCGTGATTGGTATAGAGATTGGGACGCGGACTTTGAGTAGAAAAGTTAATAACTTTAAACTGTCAAACTCCTACACATACCTACCTATCTTGAACGAATATAAAACAGTGGACTCCTCATGCACACATTTACATCATGCTATGCCGATTGGCCGTCACATCGGCTCTCTGTCCACTCAAGCAAATATAAGGCCACCGCCGTTGCTTATACTTCAGTTGTTGCTTAGGGAGATTCCGTCCACCGATTTTCAAAAAAGAAAGTGACAAATGACTGAATTATTCTAAAAAACACGTTTTTATGCGCCTTTTGAGGTTAGGTCGGCATTGCATGCTAATAAATGGATTTAGAATGCATTATCATCGAGTTGTGAGCTACCCTGAAAGTTTCAGCCGGATAGCTAATCGAAAAGTGCTCGAAATTTGAGTTGCAAGATTCCACCCGGAACGACAGAGAGAAAGACAGAGGTGGCTTAATAAAAACGTGGTAAAATAAAGAGCATTTCAGGTTCAACCCATATGGATCTTGGTCTGAAAATTAAATTATATAATTATTATGTCGCTCTTTCTCTGGGTTGGGGATTTATTGGGGTATGGGTTATACACCCGGTCCTTTGGAAGGTTAGCGCGGGGACATGTAGGAGTCCAACACGTAGAGGCCTCTTAGAGCATTTAGTTTAGAAATGTATGGCAACACTTATCGGGGACTGTCTCTAAGTGCATCATTAGAAGATGCAATCAAAGACAGCCCCCGATAAGTGCGAGGACTATTATTGAAGATATGAAAATTACTTATGATTGGGCTATTAAGGTGAATTTTTAATGGATGAGAGCCGGTCTATGATATAAGACTTCGGCACCTGCCAGTTCCGCCTCTTAAAATATATTTAGGCAGGTGGTGACTCGCCACCCACTAAACGGCCCCCTTTAAGGGCTGCCGTTCATTGGCGACGAGAGGGGTAACGTTGGTGTGGGTGGCTAAAGGGTGTCGAGAGGTGTGCTGCAGTTTCACTTATACGCTACTACCGGCGTTATGCCCTGTAACACTTCCACCCGTGGAGCTTAGTTCTTAGCTCTTGCATCTCCACCCCCGGACGGCCAGTTAAGGCAAGCCGGGGGCCAGGGGTCTCATTTAGCCCCAGGGAGAATCTCGGGGTAAGGCTCAGTCTCGCCACGCACCATATTATTATTATTATAACTGCTGCAGTCTGAAAATGTAAACTAAAGGTGTACGTACCTCTTCGACCCACATGACCGGGAAGATGATGTCGGGGAACTTGTGTATATTGTTGACGCGGATGCCGGCCGCGCGCGACACCTTTATGTTCAGTTGGACGCGCACAAAGCCTTCGAGAGGGACGCCGATTTTCTGGAAAATAAAAGGAATTTAGTTATTAATAATAATTATTGTACACCAAACAAGAAATTTACAAGGTACACGAAATACTTTTACAGACTATAGTACAACGAGCGGACTTATCGCTAAAAGCGATCTCTTCCAGTCAACCTTTGGATGGAAAGAACTGAACGAGTGAGAGAGGTGGGCGGTGTAAATAAAAAGTAAAAGAGGACGCCTAATCACATAAAATATATATTTATATATAAATAAATTTATAGATGACGCGTCGCATCGATCAGGCGCTCTGAAACGTACGTGACCAAAATGCTGGGACTTATTTGGCTCAACGTATCAGTATTGCAACCCAACGGGGCAATACTGCCAGCATCTTGGGTACGCTGCCGACTGGTAGTGGGTTGGAGCATTTGAGCTATTTATAGGCCTTTAATGGTATATGGGTTGTCCAATCGCTTCACCTTGTAAGTAGTTAGTTTATTTAGTAAGTACATGCAATAATACATGCAAGGAAAGTACTAATAATTTAATTACCAGCAGCACTCTGGGAAAGGTAGTAATGGCGGGTTAATAATTGTCTCAGTTTCTATAGTTCTTTTTTAAACGATTTCAAAAAAGGAGAAGGTTCTATTTGATTGTTTTTTTTTTCATGATTGTTACCTCAGAACTCCGTCATTTATGAACTGATTTGGAAAATTCTTTTTGCGTTCGGTTCAATATAGCTACGAAGTGGTCTCATATAAATTTCATCGATATTTGACCTTGGACTTAGAAGATACATTGATCTCTTTGGCACAATCTCCCCTTTTGCGACGTTGTAGAGCTAGTTTTTTTATATGATCAACGATCGCGGAATGAGACGAGCAAGTCGTTCGCTTGATGGTAAGCGCCACGCCTGCTCATAACAATTGCAGTGTCACCCAGAAATTTTAAAATCATAACATTTACTGCGCAGTACTGCAATGGGCTCATCACTTCAAATCGCATCACAGTATTGCTTGCGCACTACTGCTTGCCGGCAGAATAACTGGAAAAGCGGTGGTAACTATCCAGACTATCCCGCTTACGAAAGACTACCAAAAGTACGTACGATTACAGTCTGTTAGTATGCTCATTTCTCCTTTCATTTGTTATATCCCCTAATAGCCCTGTTTAACCTTTATATTAATCAATTGATTGATGAACTCAGCAAAGCTAACGTCGGCTGCTCAATAGACGGAACTTTTGTAAATAATCTGAGCTACGCAGATGACATGGTGTGCTGAGTCCATCAATTAACGCACTCAGAAAGCTGTTGGGAATGTGTGAGTCATATGCTGTCTCTCACGGGCTCACTTATAATGTAAAAAAAAGTAAACTAGTTTTTAAGGCGAAAGGCATATCAATAGATAATGTCCCTCCGGTGACCTTGAATGGAACTCCCCTTAAAAGGGTTTCGGAGTTTAAATATCTGGTACACCTGGTCACGGAGGACTTATCTGATGGTAACGACGTTCAGAGAGAGCGAAGGGCGTTGGCAGTTCGTTACAATATGCTAGCTCTAGTGTACAAAGGACGTGAAAGTCACGCTCTTTAAGGCGTACTGCCAAAGCTTTTACACCTGCAGCCTGTGGGTGAGGTATACGCGGCGGGCTTACAGCGCTCTTACAACGCTCGTACAGTATAGGTAATAATGCTTTCAGGGCGCTGATGGGGCTTCCACGATACTGTAGCGCATCACAAATGTTTGCGGAGGCTCGTGTTGATGATTTTTTCGCCATCATCAAAAAAAGAGCCGCATCAATGATGAGCAGGTTGCGTGGAAGCCCCAACAGTATTCTGAGAGTATTATCAGGAAAAATGGATAATCCATTTGTTGAGCACTGGGTACACTTACATCTATCGACCCAGTGCTCAAAACCGCCGGGCTCGCGTACTAATATTCCCTAAAACTTATTTTAAGGACTAACATAGCTTTTATGAATAATTACTAACACTATGAGCAAATGTTCGCAATAAAGTTTTAATAATTCCTTCGTTCATTAATTCCTTCATTCACTCGTTCGTCCGTGACTTACCGGTTGTATCAAAAAGTAGGTCTCGTGTTTCTTCTTATTAGGTTTGAGGCCGTCGAACTTGCGTAAAAGAGTTGGGTCAGCATCGTAGAAGTGAGGGTAGGACAGGTAAACTGGGGCATCTGAAAATTAATAAAAATAATTTTGAATATCGATAACATTTAAGAAAATTTTCCTAAAGTCAAATATTTGCAATTCACATATATTTATGAATTCGTCAATTGCTCAGTTTTATGAACCGCATTTGCAGCAGAATATAAGCGGTACGTAGAATTGATATCTATAGAATAGAATTCTTTTGAAGGAATTTTATAAAATTGATTTTCATTATAAATATAAACGGCTACACTCATGTTATAATTATGCCGACCAGGTTTCGGACAATTAGGATGTCCTTCTTCCGAGAGTTTACGCTTTGGATTTGCGGCGTAGTTCAGTCTACGCCGCGAATCCAAAGCGTAAACTCCCGGTTTAGTGTAGCCGTTTATATTTATAATGAATATTTCGAGTCACGATCGATGATTCGAGTTTCCAAATTTTAATTTTTTTTTTATTGTAACCCAAAATTTTGGCTCCTTCGATTCCTTCGATTCCTTTAATTCCAAGTATACGTAGTTTACTATGTAAGAACGAAGAACGGAGCCAAAATTGGTCCCTGTGGTACCCCAGTTTGACGAAAAACCCGGAAGATGTGACTCCAATTAGAGTCAACATTTTGCACTGTTAGTTGAGTAGGACTTCCAGTACTACAAGTTCCAGAGCGATTCCACGAATTTCGTAGTGGTGGAGTTTATAAATCAGTGTACTGTGCTCTACACAATCAAAAGCCTTGGAGAGGTCACAAAATACACTAATGGCATCCCATCCCAATAATGTGAAATCAAATTAATATTCTGTGTTACAGGTAAGATATTTAAAAAATCATCAACCAATTCGTCTCCGAAAACGAAAGTACAGACTGGTTTATAATTTTTTTGTTGGTGGAGCTAACAGCAGCAGTTACAAAATAATAAATAAACAATAATATAATAAACTAAGAAAAAAGAAATGCGAGATGTCTTCGTTTGACGGGTCTTGGATTTCTACAAGTATTATCAATAAAAGGGGGAATGTACATACTATATTGACAGGGGCTGATGTTCTGCAGACCCCTAGGGGGGCACTCTTCTCCCTGGCAGTAGCACTTATTGTCGGGGTTCATTTCTGCGCACTCGAAGGTCGACGCCGGTGGCGTGTACAGGCCTGCTTGGATGCCTGGAAAAAAGGATTACAAAAATAAATAAATACGCCCAACTATCAAATGCATAGATGACCCTAACTAGGATTCCCTGTATCTAAAGAACTAAAACGACTATGGCCCCACAACACCCAAACATGGAACAAACACTTGCCCTTTTTCTTTTACTTTTTTTATGTAAATGATTGACGAGACTAGCTGGTCGTTTGCCTGATGGTAAGCAATACGCCAGCCCATAACAATAACAGCAGCACCCAGAACTTTGTTTTACAAAATCCTGCGAGACGCTGCACTGCGCTCGTCACCCTGAGACAATTAGCTGTTGAGTCTCATAATGCCCAGTAATTTCGCTGGCTACAATGTCGTTCAAGCCGGAACACAGTAATGCGCACTACTGCTTGGTGGAAAAGCGGTGGTACCCACCCAGACGGCCTCTCGCATACGAGAAACCTACCACCAGTAAAAAGAACTAGTTTTAGGCTTGCGTTTGACCACTATCTTACCTGATGGTAAGCGATGACGTGGTCTAAGAAGTAACACGCTCGCCTAGCAGATACCTGTTCACTCTCGATTTGAAGACTCCCAGGTTGTAGTTGTCAGGAAACACAGACGTTGGCAATGCGTTCCACTCCTTGGCTGTTCGTAAGATGAACGCGGAAGCAAAACGCTTTGTTCGTACAGGAGGGATGTCTACCATGTATGGATGTCGCATAGCCGTGCGTCTGGTTGTCCTATGATGGAATGGAGACGGTGGTATGAGCTATGAGGTCATGTAGCTCCTGTCCGCACCTCCAAAGTGCAGCCAATAAATTACCGCCAAACTTGCGACTTGGAAAATGTCTATTCCCTTCCTTTTTATGGTTCCGTACCCAAAGGGTAAAACGGGATCCTATTACTAAGACTCCGCTTTCCGTCCATCTGTCTGTCTGTCTGTCTGTCAGTCTGTCTCTCTGTCTGCCTGTCTGTCTGTTTGTCCGTCACCAGGCTGTATCTCATGAACCGTGATGGTTACACAGTTGAAATTTTCACAGATAATGTTAAATGTTTTTCCCTAATCGTAGCTTTAGTGTTTATAAATTGTATATATGTTAGTCTGTAAGGTATATATTTTATGGGCCTCTGGTACTTTTAATTTGTTAACTGTATTATTGCCTGAAATAAATGAATTTATTATTATTATTATATGTTGTTGCCGCTATAATAACAAATACTAAAAAACAGAATAAAATAAATATTTAAGGGGGTTCCATACAACATACGTGACTTTTTGTCGTTTTTATAGATAATGGTACGGAACCTTTCGTGCGTGAGTCCGACTCGCACTTGGCCAGTTTTTACGTGATAGTCAGAATTTTGCTTACCATCTTTGTATACATCCTTGCGATGCTTCAGTGGCAGAATTCGGCAGAGGTCCTTGTCGTAAATGTGCACTATGTCAGACTTAGTCACCGACCGCGGCGGGAAGAACGAACCTTCTGATGCTCTGGGAAAAAACAACATAGGTATTAAATAATGGAGGTTGTCTGGAAGAAATCACTCTAAGCGTGTATAGTATAATGTATAATAACAATAAATAATTTAGGCCCGTGGTCGTCCGACACCAAAAAATTTTGTAAAGATATTTCGACGAGACTGGTCCTCGCTTCGGGGGATCTCAGAGCTGGCGCGTACTTTGCCCAGAATTTAAGCCTTTTGATACAAAGGGGTAACGCCGCCAGTATTCTGGGAACCTTGCCGCACGGTGGCGATCTAGATTCGGCTTGTTTGCCCTTTAGTTTTGTTTATAATTGATGGTATTATTTAACATGTGACAATAATGTAATAAGTTTAATTATAAATTTCTTTACTAAAATATAGAAGTTTTATAAATAATTTATATCTGTTTACAATAATTAGTGAAGAATATAAAAGATTTACATAAATGAGACTTAATATCTCATGTCCCGGGGTGATGAGCGCAATGCAGTCCTGCGCACTGCTTTTATGGTATTAAAAGTTCTGGGTGGCATTGCAATTGTTATGGGCAGGCGTGGCGCTTACCATCAGGCGAACGACATGCTCGTCTCATCACTTAGTCCCATAAAAGAATGAAGTCCTAGCTTTGGGAATGTCATAGACTAAAGCAATTGCCTCAGAATTCGCACATGACCCGGTGCCAAGGCATTCAACGAAGGTAAGGACTGTATAAATACACACTTCTCAGATTGGACTTACGTCACTTCACTTTAGCAACAATGTTAGTAAGACCATTTGAAACGTCAATGGCTCGGTTTAGATAGCCAATGATTTAATAATATTTGACATACATAATTATATTTAACATACCTAAGTAGAATTTTTCTTTCTTGCTAATTGGCTTGCGATAAGGTTAGGTCAGAATAAGGTTGAATTACAAATACGTAGGTATTAAGTAGCTTTTGTTTTTCTTTATTTTTTTTCGATTAATGTATCTATGTTTGGCCACTATCTCGCCTGATGTGAAGCGATGATGTGGCCTAAGACGGAGCACATAGATCTAGAGAGAGACGGCAGTTGAGCGGCTGCTCAGACCCGTCTCCCCGACAGTTCACCGAACATCATCCCGAAACACGACTAGGTCTTGACGGCATGGCTTTGTTCGGTGGGTGGTATTACAACCACGGCCAGAGGCTACCACTCCAAAGCGCGTAAGCGGGTTTCATCACGATCATTATATTCTTTGGTTGTTTGTTTTTCTTTCTTTACTAGATGTGTCCCACGGTTTCACCCGCGGTTTCTCGGGATAAGAAGTAGCCTGTGTTTATCCAGGGTAATATGGGTAGGTTTCTCGTATGCGAGAGACCGTCTGGGTAGGTACCACCGCTTTGCCAGTAATTCAGCCGCCAAGCAGTAGTGCGCAAGCATTACAGTACCTATATATTAAGTATATAGTAAGTGTAGTATATATTATTAAGTAGTTACATTTCTTGACGTAAATACCTACTGGTAGGTATATTACGAGTTTGCAAGTTGTACCTTGGCCAATAAGGTTAATTTGCATGATGCAAGTACATCCTTCACCTTGTACCAACAGACGGATTCCGCTAATAGTTATAAATAATGGTTAGTACGTTCTGGCACGCAGTTCGTACACGCATCTGATCTCTCATTCATCAAAGTTGATTCAGCATTCTAAATTTGGTGGTCATTCACTAAATTTGATCTGTTGATACAACTTTGGCATCACAGACGCGCTTATGAACGTCAAATTTTACAATGCCTACCACCGTATCGGAAAAAGAACCACTACTCAGAAGATACGGCAAGAAACTGAGGGGCATTTTTTTAGAACTTTTGTTACAATATTTAATGTTTGTTTTTGTCAATATTATGTTTGTTATGTGCCAGTTGGCTACTTGACAGAAGCGGAATGTTCAATGCATCTTTGTCTTCTATGTAATTACTAACTGTATAGTATGCTTTTTTCATTAGAATATTTTTCACACGCAATTTGAATCTACTTTCTGTGAGCTCCGTTATACATTTCGGAATTTTATATTTTACACAAAAATGCAGTTTTAAACGTTATAAACACAATATAAATCAAATTAGAAATATGTTAAAAATTTAACTTAATTCAACATGACTTTGAAAAAAAGGAACCTAAGCATGTCTACCCATTCCTTTCCCATACTCAAATCGACCGGCCTAGAAAAGAAATGCGAAAACTGACTCTACTCGTACCAGTGCTTCGGAAATACGCCCGCTAGAGAAGATAGCACCAAGAAACTCTGCGGGGATGTCTCTTTTTTCAACTATTTTAAAATGTTTCGAAATATAACAATGAATAATAATTAATTTAAATTGACAAATGTATACATAAATAATAATCAAACGACTAGGGATAAGTGACTTACTCCACTCAAAACGTGCAGCGCCCTCACAGGGTGCATGTAATGATTATGTAAGACATTTCTAACACCTGTCTGGAACATTACGTGTAGCATGATTAAATGATTAAATGATAAATTATCATTGCCAATTAAAATGTCAAACTAGAAGTGCGAGTGAATGTCCCATAGTAAACAATTTTGTACATTTCTGCTACTGCGCAGTTCACGTATAGCTTTTTTTATGAAACCGACTGACGTGGCGAATAAGTGGTTCGCCTGATGGTAAGCGTCACGCCTACCCATAACAATTGCAGTGCCACCCATAACTTTTAATAACATAAAAAGCACTGCGTAGCGCTTCATTGCGCTCATCACCCCGATACATTATATCCAGTAATTTCGCTGGCTACAATGCTCCTCAAACCGGAACACAGTTATGTTTGCGCACTACTGCTAATAATAAAATAACTAAGTAAATAACGCCCAACGATCCACATACATAGATCCTGGCCCCTAACTAGGATTCCCTGTATCTAGGAAACCAGGAACTATGAGGACCATGGTCCCACAACACCCAGACACGAAACAAATGCCTGCGCTTTTTTTTTATGTGCACAAACATGTGTCCTGTCGCGGGAATCGAACCCGCAACCTCCGTGATGTATGAGGTTTGAGCCAACCTGCCCAACCACTACACCACAGAGGCTGTCAACAATAATAATAATGATTACAAGCATTAAGTTAGCCTTTGTTCCTATAAATTTGTTTGTGCAATAAAGAACTACCTACCAATCTAATATCTATAGATTTAATTGAGAGAATTTGCGATTCTTGGTGACATTGAAAAATTACCTTTTCCAGTGAAACCTTGTTTCTAAGATAACACTATTCAACCAAGGTTGAGGTTTTTCCCTTAGCAAGATGTAAATCAAATATGGTTAAGCAAATATTTTAAGTTAAATGCGCATTTCCTGTTCGGGTCGAAATCCACCATCCTTTTTTATTGTTTACTAGCTGTGAATTATTACCACTACAGTCGGGATTCAGGAACTATACAAGGACCACGGTCCACCAACACCCAGACACAGTTTTTTTTTTAATCAAAAAGGAGGGTTGTTATGAGTTTGACCACTATGTGTGTCTGTCTGTGGCACCGTAACTTTTTTTTAAAATTGTGAATTGGCTTGCGCTTGACCACTATATCACCTGATGGTAAGAGACGATGCGGTCGACGATCTAGCACGCTTGCCAAGTACCTGTTCACTCGAGACTTTTCCTCGATTGTAGCTATCGGGAAAGACGGACTCTGGCAGGGAGTTCCACTCGTTAGCAGTACGCATAATAAAAGTGGAAGCGAAGCGCTTAGTGCGCGCAGGAGGAATGTCCACCATAAACGGTGGCGTGTTGCCGTACGTCTTGTAGTCCGATGATGAAACGGGGATGGGGGAATTAGTTGGTGCAATTCCGACGCACACTCTCCGAAATGTAAACTCTTAAACGTGTGAAGCGATTTGGATGCGTTTTTTTTATTTGAAAGCAGGTTTTTAAGCGGTAGTTCTTATATAGATTGTATGTAAATGAATTATCAAAATTGGTTGAGCTAGCTGCTTTTTACTTTTTATAGGATTTTTGTGTAAGGTTTTTTAAAATTTTAGTTAATTAAAAATCGCTTGATTGTATTTTATACTAGTTGCGCCCCGCGGTTTCACCCACGGTTACCTGGGATGAAAAGTAGCCTTTGTCCTTTTCCAGCACCTAAGGTACCTACATACCAAATTTTATCACATCCCGTTCAGTAGTTTTTGCGTGACTGAGTAACAAACATCCATCCTTCCTCACGAACTTTCGCATGTATTACTGTCAGACCTAGCGCACTCCGCACTGTAGGTACGAAGCTACAAGTACATAGCCGGACACCGACGGCGGGTCGCGCGTCGTTACACGTGCCGCGTCAGAAGAGATAAGAGCTATGCGATAGAAAGAGAGGCACTCTGTAGGTTAATATGACTGGTAGGTATGCAGCGCTACGCGAACTGAATTGAACTTTATTGCGTCATGGCAAGAGTAGCTATTTGTTTAAATTTCTTTGCGGAGTGATGCTTCTGTCCCTTAGTATTCTGTGTTACTGTCAAAGTACTTTGTTTCTGTTTAAATTCTCCTCATTCGAAAGCAACGTAATCTTTGATAAATTGAATTGGATTCGATTTAATTTCGTCATTTCGATTCGACTATGTTAATTTTCCGGGTTTTTTATTGCATGCGCCTGCGCAACACGCGTTTCGTCATAGTGGGTTCAGAGTTTGGCTCTCGTGTTCATATCTCAAGGTGACAATAGATATTTTACAAAAAGGACTGACATTGCGGTTTTGACAGATTGTTTACCTATTTGATAAACAACCTTAATGGTGGTTTCTTTTTTGAGCAAATGAGCAAGTCGTTTGCCCGATGGTAAGCGCCACGCCTGTCCATAACAATTACAACGTCACCCGGAACTTTTTATGCAATGTAAATTACTGCGTAGCACTGCATGCGAGCATTGCGCTCGTTACCCCGAAGCATCTGATATCAGCCAGCCCAGTAATTTCTACATATTAAAATATTTTTTTACGTACAATCTTATTACTTTTGACGGACATCTACGTCTATATGACGTCTGAAAATGACGCAATTAGTACTACTGTTTGGCGGCGAGATAACTGGCAGCATTGGTACCTACCAACGTTTGTTATAATTGTATTTCTTTTCAAACTTGCCGTGGTCATCAGTTGGAGCCAAGCAGTAGTGATTTTGTATTACTGTTCCAGTTTGAAGAGCATTGTATATAGCCAGCGAAATTACTGGGCATTAGAGCTTATGTCTCAGTGTGACGAGCGCAGTGTCGCGGAGAATACTGCAAAACAAATTTCCAGACGGTAAGCGCCACGCCTGCCACCAAGAACTTTTAATGCCATAAAAAGCACTGCGTAGCACTGCATTGGGCTCATCACCCCGAGACATCAGATATTAAGTCTCATATTGCCCAGACTACTGAACTATGGAACTATGGAACTGCATAATAATGGAATTCAGATACGTATCGACACAGAAAATATAGTTTCTAATTTTAAACTAAAATAAAATTAAATATATATAACAAAATATAATAAAAATATTCTAAAAGGCCTATGGTGGACGGGAAAGTGCCCAGAACGCTGGCCGCATTGCCACGCTGAATAGCAATGCTGATTTTAACAATTTCTTTTAGCTCTTTTTTTGATTAATATTTATAAGGTAATTGGCTAGGACCGTCTATTTAATAAATAAATTTATATTAGCTTGCGAACAGCCGCTTTGACAGTTTTATACAGCGATAGATTTATGGTATTCAATAGAAGAATTATAATTTTCCATTGGTTCGTTTTATTACCACTGCGTTCGTACCTTTTTTATCGTAATGTTACCTAACACTGTACCTAGGTATGTTTCATCATCATCATCATCAGCGCATTGCGTTCCCACTGCTGTGACTCGGCCCTTCCCTCGTAGAGTATGGGCCCTAATCCACCACGCTGGTCCAGTGCGGGTTGGTGAATGTCACATGTCCTTAAATTATTGTGATAAATTCTTGGATATGCCGGTTTCCTCACGATGTTTTCCTTCACCGTTTAGCTGTTTAGGTAGGCGTCTGACAGACTTCTAAACGAAAAAGAGTTGAAAGCAGAGACATCCTTGCAGAGTTTCTTGGTGCTATCTTCCCTAGCGGGCGTATTTCCGAAGCACTGGTAGAGTCAGTTTTCGCATTTCTTTTCTGAGCCCGGACTTCAATTTGAGTATGGGAAAGAAATGAGTAGACATGCTTACCTTTTCTTCGAAGATATCTTAGTTCATAACTAAGTTACAGTTTTTAACGTATTTTAATTGATTTGTATCATCCGACGTTGAGAAGTGCTATTTTTGTGACTATTTAATAAATATCTTGTGACTTTAATTACCAAAGATAATCAATTAATGTAATAATAATTATTATGACATGGGTGGCGAGTCACCACTTGCCTAAATTTTTTTTTATGAGGCGGAACTGGCAGTTGCCGAAGTCTCATATGTCATCCATTAAATAATCACCTCAATAGCCCAATCTAAAGTAATTTTCATATCTCCCATAATAGCCCTCGCACTTATCGGGGGCTGTCTTTGATTGCATCTTCTAATGTTGCACTTAGAGACAGTCCCCGATAAGTGTTGCCCATTTCATATCTAAACTAAATGCTCTAAGAGGCCTCTACGTGTTGGACTCATGTCCCCGCGCAAGCCTTCCAAAGAACCGGGTGTATAACCCGTGAGAAAGATCGACATAATAATTATATTTTCATAAATATACAAAGAAGGAAAAGTTAATATACCTTCCTTAAAAAATCTCTTAACGATTCACGGGGACCCAACTCGTTAATAGCGCTTTAAGACTGAATTTTTTTGTTATTATTATGTCATGCATCCGAAAAGGTAGGCAAGAATCGTCACTCAATGGGAGCCTCAAGCGAGGCGGAGACGACGTGACCGGCCTCGCAAAAGGTGGCGTGACGATCTCGAAACCTACCGACGCGGATGGATGGAAATAGCTATAGACAGAGATGTTTGAAATAAGATGGGACCTTTGCCCAGCAGTAGGACACAACAGGTTGATATAATAATAATATACATCATCCAAATAAGTCTAACTTACCGTATATTGTTACACGGCTTGTCCTTCCAATGCGGCAGGTGGTCTAATCCGTTGATCTTATCGATGTATCCGAATCGGTCCATGGCGTTCTGGCCGGTGTAGATAGTTGACACTTCGTCCAGAGTGCCGTTACGCTGTTCAACAAAATAGGATAGAATATAAATACTTGTTCTTTTTACGTTTTTTTTTAAGTTCGTCCCTTAGGGCAGGCTAAAGTCTCTAGGACCATACCGCCATGTCTTACGTAGTTTTTATTTGATAGTTTAATATTCCATTTATTATACTTTTGTTGAGAATGAGGGTCAACAGCAACAAGCCGGACACTCTTCTAGTGCTTCAATAAAGTGGTGGAACTTTATTCAAGCTTTCCATGGACTTTTTGGGAGAACATAAAAAGCAATGTTTCTCTATTTTGTTTCATTTGCCTACACTCGTGCACGTTTACGAACACATTATTGGTAATATTCCACCGATATTACACATGATCACTCGAAATAACACTTGTTTGGAAAATAAAATTAAATTAAATAAAACAATATTATGTTTAAATATTGCCGCGCAAAATTAAAGATCACCTCAGAACATGTGACGTCATATGAAGGCAGAAAACGACAAACTCTACGAAATAAAACTTGCAAAGATATTTATACGTTTTGTGAAGTTTGGGGACTATATTGTCGTAATGGAACGAAAAAATAAACGACAATAAATTTTATAAAAATAAAAACATAAAATCTGACTTCAAATGACGTCATGCGCTGTGACAGTTTCGTTTGAGATGAAGAACAGATTAAAAATGTCAGTACTATTAGATTTTATTTATTGATTTAAAAACATAAATCAATATTATTTTGCAAAAATATTTCTTTCCGAAAAACCTTGTTTGAATACTGCCAACTTACTGCCAACAGGAGTCCCATCTGGCTGTTGGGTCGTTTCCCCTTTGGATAGAAGATGTGCGCGAGAGAGACCAGCGGATCGTTGTAACTGAAACACAATACAAGTTTAAACACAATATTCCAACAACGAATATTTCAACACATTTTTATGGAACTAACCAACGGGCCGAGCAAGTCTTTCGCCTGATGGTAAGCGCTACGATTGCCCATAACAATTGCAGTGTTAGATAATGCGATGCAAAGCTGCTGCGCTCGTCACCCCGAGACATCGGATATTAAGTCTCATATGACATCCTCTGTGGTGTAGTGGTTAGGCAGGTTGATTCGAATCTCATACACCACTGAGTTGCGGGTTCGATTCCCGCGACGGGAAAATGTTTGTACAGAAAAAAGCGCAAGCATTTGTTTCATATCTGGGTGTTATGGGACCATGGTCCTCATAGTTCCTGGTTCCCTAGATACAGGAAATCCTAGTTAGGAGCCAGGATCTATGTATATGATTTTTGGGCGTATTTATTTATTTATATGCCCAGTCATTTTGCTGGCATGGTTGCAAAATATGTTGGGGAATCAAGGATAGCTTCCAAATTCATTATGAGCACCGCCAACGAGTGGAATTCCCTGCCAGAGTCAGTCTTTCCCGTAATTACAAACTAAGAGTATTCAAGTCTTGGCAAGCGTGCTACAATGTCGACCGCATTGTCACTTACCATCAGGTGAGCAGGTGGTCAAACGCAACCCATGAACATAAAAAAATGTATTGTGGATTTTAACCCGAATAGGAAACGGAAGCCAATCTACAATAAAGAAGCTAACTCTGTTAAGATATTAAAATACTAAATTATAGTTTTTTTTATGTTTCTGCCAGCCTGAAAATCGACATGGAAAAAAGGTTTCGCATTTTTCCCGATTTGGGATTATTCTTCCATCTCTTTCCTTCTTTTCTCCTTACAGAGCCGTTAGACAATGCTGATCCAAAGCTCAAGATTCTTTCACTAATAGAAAGCATATCCCCGATGTAGAAGTGTTGAAGTACATCAAAGAAACGCTTCATGGACGGACAATTATACTTTGTACTTTAATATTGCCTGAAATAAAGAGTTTAATAATAATAGACGCAGTTTCTACGCAGATAAAGTTGCGGGTGTCAACTAGATCATTAATAATTACTTACCCAAAAACCAGTTGCTCCGCCGTCACGTGGACAAACGGTTTCGCTCGCTCTTTGTAAGTGATGGAGAGACCAGAGACCAGGATGTTGGACAGCCAGCTCGCCATGTTCGGGGAGAACGACGTTACGGTCTGTAACAAGATGAGATGAGGTGAGATGAGACGAGAGATGAGACGATGAGTTTTATATGTATATATAAAGGTTATCTGACAGAAAACGAATAAGTCCTTCATGGGCAACTGCGTACGATTTTAAAACAATATTCCAAAATGTTTAATGGTGCTAACAGAAAGTAAATTTAAATTACGCGTAAAGACTGTTCTAATGAGAAAAGCATACTATATCGTTCGTAATTATATAGAAGACAAAGATGCTTGAAACCTCAGAGTATACATAGCTAGTTATTTATACTCTAAGTACCTAGTTATATATACTCTAAGCTTGGAACAGTCCACTTCTGAAAAGTAGCCAACTGGCCATAAGAAACATAACATTGTAGAAAACCAAAAAAAATTGACAAAATCTCTAAAAATAATGCCTCTCAGTTTCTTGCCGTATTTTCTGATTAGTGGTTCTTTTACCGATACGGTGGTAGTCATGGTGATAATTTGGCGTTCATTAGTGCGTCTGTGATGCCAAAAATGAATAAAGAGAATTCGATTTGATTTAAGAATCTTCGACATAGCCCACAGGATTAGCCAGCTAAAATGGCAGTGGGCCGGCCATACCGCAGAACCGATAACCGCTGTGGAGACGCGTTCTTGTGAGGAGACCGCGAATTAGCAAACATAGTTTAGGACGCCCTCAAGGTATGTGGGGCGACGATCTTCGCAGTGGCTGGCAGCAGGTGGCGTGCAGTTGAAGAGGCCTATGTTTAGCAGTCGACTGCGACAGGCTGATAATGATTATGATGTTATTTTTTTCTACTGACAGTCTACGTTTGACCACTAGCACGCTTACCCAGTAAGTACTTCTGATTTGAAGTTCAAATCGTTCAAATGTGTTCAAATTTGAACACACCGATATTGTATTTATGTAGAAACACAGACGACGGCAACGCATTCCACTCCTTTGACCACAAAAAGGATGATGCGAATGTAAAAAGGATGTGAAAAGGATGAAGCCAGCGAAATTACTCGGCATTATGAGACTCAACAGCTAATTGTCTCAGGGTGGCGAGCGCAGTGCAGCGCCGCGCAGGATTTTCCAAAACAAAGTTCTGGGTGGTGCTGTTATTGTTATAGGCTGGCGAATTGCTTACCATCAGGCAAACGACCAGCACGTCTCGTCCTTCAGTTATATAAAAAAGAAATATCAAAACGTTTAGTACGGATAGGCGCCACTTCCACTATGTAGGGGTGACGTTGTGCCGATCGTCTGGGTGTCCGTAGGTAGGTATGTAAAGAAAAATGTATTTCTTTAATTTAGAATTTTGCCGCGCTTTGCGCCGTCGGTAGAAGCGTTAGAATAGAACGTAATGTCGGCTCAGTGGTAATCAGATGTAGGTAAAGCAGATGAGATAAAGTCAAGATGGTATGCAATGGAATCAGGCGTGACGTAGCGGAAATTCATCTCAAAACTGAAACGCAATGAAAATATATAGTGTAATCCCGCTGAATATTATGTTCAAGATGGTGTCAAGTGAAGAGAATTGTGGTTATTGTTAAAATAGTACTTTGAAAAGTGAAAATTAAGTAGTGATAAGGAATTGGCATAGTATAAACTTTGAATGTCGTTTCTTTGTTTACAGAGCAACAAATTATAGTTTATTTTCAATTGCCAATCCTAAACTAAATTAAATAATATAAATTTTATATGTATATCAACATTTTTGAACGCTCATTTAATGGTGCTGCATAAGCAAAAGCAGCAGGTGTATAGGATCAGACGGTGCTCTGTACGCCTGCTGTTTTTAGCCGTTACAGGTTTGGAAGCAAGTCTGGCTTTACTCGGTCCTCAATTTCCGGATGTCCATGAGATTTCCAGCGACAGCCAAAACAAAAAATAAAACTGAAATAGATGAAGCGAGGTCAGACTCTAAGCACAAAATAAGACATCGATAATAAACATTTCAAACGCTCATAACCAGTGATCGGAGTAGGTATAATGATTTAGTCAATGATCTAAACGAGAGCAAGTGTGGCTCAGTGGGAGCACGTGCGACTTTCGATCCGACGCACCCGAGTTCGAATCCCACTGGTCACCACTGACTTTAAGTTATGCGGATTTAACGCTCTAAAAACGGTGAAGGAAAGCATCGTGAGGAAACCGGCATGTCCAAAAATTAATCACAAGAATTCAAGGACATGTGACATCCACCAACCCGCACTGGGCCAGCATATAGCCCATAGTCTCTATGAGAGAAGGCCCGTGTCCCAGCAGTGGGAACGTGATGGGCTGATGATGATGATGATGATCTCAAACGCACATGCGAATATGGATATGCCTCCGGGATTCCGGCATTTAAAAATTATTAGGACATTTATTTCGGGATTTAAAAACTATATCGCGAAGGCGTAAGGTGAGAAACGTATCAATATGAAAAAGTTTTGTTTTTCTACACATTCAGCGCCCTAGTTACGGTATAGTAGCAGACCAGCATACTATAGTCAAATAAACTATAACTCAGCGAACAGAGTCGGTTTGCCAGTTATTCAGCCGCCAAGCAGTACTGCATAAGCAATACTGTGTTCCGGTACAAAGGGCATTGTAGCCAGCGAAATTATTGAGCATGTGAGACTTAATATCTGATGTCTCAGGGTGATGAGCGCAATGCAATGCCACGCAGTGCTTTTTATGGTATTGAAAGTTCTGGCTTATTCATATTCATATAGTTTATTAGCTTTCCACAATGTAGTTCTTAGGCGGTAGGTTACAAAATAAATGATCATAATGGACCCTGTTGGGCACATCTAAATTGGTGTAGATAAGATGAGGAGAGTCATTTCGTTTAGTAAGTATATATTATAAGTTATTTAAGTACAGTATCATTCATATATTCATATATTTAGGTCACATATTCAGATATTTTTATTTATTTATTATGTATTATATATGTAGGTACAACGTTATTATCAGGCCAACGACAAGCTCGTCTCATTACTCAGTATAATAAAAAAAGGAATTATTACTATAGACGAAATAATATTAGACATAACCACTGGTGACATTAGCACAGGTTTTTAAAAACTACTTTGGCACCAGTCTCCCACAATACAGGTTTAATTTTTTGTAGTATCTATGTAATATCTATAATTAATACTTAAGACGTACTATTACCTGCTTATTGTAAAGAAAAAATAAATATACTTTTTTATAGAGAAGAGGTCTTAAGTCTCATATGCCCAGTAATTTCACTGGCTGTGCCCTTTAAACAGGAACCACATAATACTAAGGGACAGAAGCATCACTCCGCAAAGAAATTTAAACTAATAGCGACTCTTGCTATGACGCAATAGAATTCAATTCAGCTCGCGTAGCGCTGCATACCTACTAGTCATATTAACCTACATAGGGCCTCTTTCTATCGCATAGCTCTTATTTCTTCTGACGCGGCAAGTGTAACGACGCGCGACCCGCCGTCGGTGTCCGGCTATGTACTTGTAGCTTCGTACCTACAGTGCGGAGTGCGCTAGGCCTGCCGGAACACAATAATACTTGCACTACTGCTTGGCGGCACAAGAACTAGATTATAATAATTAAAAAAGTATATATTTTGTTTTAACACATGTTGTTACAAAATAACTTGACAAATTAATATAAATAAGTAAATTAAAAGCCTTCACAAATAGCAGTTAACTAGAAAATTAGGGGTTTTTACAATTAACCCTTAGAACATCCTAGAGACACGTGTGTCTCTAAAGAAATAAAATAACCAGCCAAGTGCGAGTCGGACTCGCGCACGAAGGGTTTCGTACCATTATCTATAAAAACGGCAATAAAATCACGTTTGTTGTATGAAAGCCTCTTAAATATTTATTATATTCTGTTTTTTTAGTATTTGTTGTTATAGCGGCAACAGAAATACAGCATCTGTGAAAATTTCAACTGTCTAACTATCTACGGTTCATGAGATACAGCCTGGTGACAGACAGACAGGCAGACAGACGGACGGACAGCGGAGTCTTAGTAATAGGGTCCCATTTTACCCTTTGGGTACGGAACTCTTAAAAGCGAGATGAAACCATGCAATGCCATTTACGAACTGCAATGATTAGATAGTGAAGACGTTAGGGCTATAGAGAAGATATATAAAATGAGACAGAGGAGAAGACGAGAGACGAGATGAGATGAGGTAAGACTAAACAACAGCCAAGTTATTAAAAATATACTTACCAGTAAAGGAATGTTCGGTACAACGAGCTTTAAGTTCTTATCCACCGACATCTCCGGCACGAAGCGCAGGATCTTGTTGTGTTGGTAGGTCACCGTGTCATTGTCGTGGAACTGGATGTTCACCTTCTCCATGTCTTCTCTGCAACAAACAAACAACAGATGAGATAGAAGACAAATGCAAACCTAAACCAGGCCTAGCGCACTCCGCACTGTAGGTACGAAGCTACAAGTACATAGCCGGACACCGACGGCGGGTCGCGCGTCGTTACACGTGCCGCGGCAGAAGAGATAAGAGCGGCGCGATAGAAAGAGGCCCTATGTAGGTTAATATGACTGGTAGATATGCAGCGCTACGCGAGCTGAATTGAATTTTATTGCGTGATAGCAAGAGTCGCTATTTGTTTAAATTTCTTTGCGGAGTGATGCTTCTGTCCCTTAATATTTTACATATCTTCATATTATTAGTATAGATTTAGAATATGTTTAAGCGAAATTTCAAGAAATTATACTCAGGGTGACGAGCGCAGTGCAGTGCCGCGCAAAACTGAAAATGGAGAATAAACTAGGTTGCTAGGTTTTCCTTTTTCTAAGTTTATGTCTATTTTTAAAGTTAATAGCTTCCAAACTTAAAAAAAAAACGAGTTTTTTGGGTTCATTTATTCAAATTCTATAGGAATTATCAAAAAAATTAAAAGCTACAAACCTCAATAATGATAACATCTCTTACATGTCCTAATTTCATCGAATTTGGTTAATGTTTAGGCGGTAGAAAAACGTTTTCTCTTTTTGTATGAAAATTGCAGCGTGCCGTTCCCTCTTAATCGGAATGTTCACAAACACCATTAGGTACCTACCAAACAGCGTTAAGACGCTTTAGTTTAGATGAAAACTGCTCATGTTTCATGAGTAAGTGGGCCCGGTTTGAGAGTTTTACAGTCTTTTGTGTAAGTAAGTAGTAATTATTGTTCTGTCTCTTATCTTTTATTTACTTTCTCCAATTATTTTGTGACAATGACGGATAGATGAAAGTTGTATACCCATAGCCTAAGGTAAATTTTACTCTTCAATGCAACATTGTATAAACGACACAAAGAGCGAGTGTGGCTCAGTGGGAGCACGTGCGACTTTCGATCCGAAGCACCCGAGTTCGAATCCCGCTGGCTACTGACATTTTTAAAGTTATGTGTGGATTTAACCGTGGTTCTAAAAACGGTGAAGAAAAACATCGTGAGGAAACTAGCATGTCCAAGAATTAATCACAAATATTCAAGGACATGTGACATCCACCAACCGGCACTGGGTCAGCGTGGTGGATTATGGCCCATACTCTCTTTTTCAGATTAGGCCCGTGTCGCAGCATTGGGAGAGATGGAATCATCTTTATCCTGTTATTGTAATGTATGTAATATTTATTTATATTAATGTGTATCTATGTTTATTATATTTTAATAGTATTGTATGTATTAAGAAAGAAAGAAAATAAATTTATTATGAGACCATCTTATACTAAAATCACATCAATAATTATTTACTATTTTCTTAGTGTGTATATTTTGTAATTGGTTTATCTAAATGTATTAAGATATTGAAAACCCATATTAAAGTCTACGATATTAAAGTCCAATATAAATTTCAAAGATACATCAGAGTTGAAGTCGTTTTTTTAACAGACTTCAAAAAGGAGAAGGTTCTCTTTTAGACTGTATTTTTTTATGTTTGTTATATCAGAACTCCGTCGTTTATGAACCGATTTAGAAAATACATTTTGCGTCGGGTTCAGTATAGCTACGAAGTGGTCCCATATAAATTTCATCGATATTTGACTTTGGACTTCGAAGATACATTTGAATCGTGTACCCAGCGAAATTACTGGGCATTATGGGACTCAACAGCTACTTGTGTCAGGGTGACGAGCGCAGTTTAGCGCCGCGCAGGATTTTGCAAAACAAAGTCCTGGGTGGTGGTGTTATTGTTATGGGCTGGCGTATTGCTTACCATCAGGCAAACGACCAGCTCGTCTCGTCATTCAGTTACATAAAAAGACGTGTGGCACTCGGAGACTGCCGCGGTAAAGCTATTGCATAGCATACGGAGTGAGGGGTGTTAGGTTATTTTCGTTACGGAATTTCTGGATTCGCTCTCCACGCTCAAGGCCCGCGATAGAAGCTATGTAATAGCTTAAAAAAAAAGTCGTGTGGCACTCGGAGACTGCCGCGGTAAAGCTATTGCATAGCATTCGGAGTGGGTGGTGTTAGGTTATTTTCGTTACGGAATTTCTGGATTCGGACTCCACGCTCAAGGCCCGCTATGCAATAGCTTAAAAAAATGTTTTTTTTTAAAACGTATACTTGTTTGTTATAAAATGAATTATTCATTTATCATCTGTGTGTGTTTCAAAAGAGTTATTTCTCATTAATGCAAAATGAAAGAGTTCATTTTTCATTCATTTTCATTTCATTGTGTCACGGTTACGTACATACACGACACATATGCACACACCCTCACATACACAGTTAACTCAGCGGATCTCTCCGGGGTGGCGTGATATACGGCAATTACTGCGAGTCTCGTACTACTGTACATACGGCAAAATGAGGAGCGACGCGCGGTGACCTTGAACTAATTGCGCTATTCTATGATCAACAATTCGAATTAGCCATTCTATGATGGCTGGTCCACAAGTCATACTCGTGAACGGTTGCTGGGACTGGTCTGGTCTGGTCACTCCTAACTGCTACTCATACCTATTTATATTTTATTTATTTATTTTTTGTTACTGATACTATATATAAATGAATTATGAATTATGAATTACTATGACTATGAGACATCTCACTCGCACTTCTAGTTTGACATTCTGTTAATTTTAATTTATACCTAATTGTTCAGTTATATTTCGAGACATTTTAAAAGAGCTGAAAAAAAAACATTACCGTAGAGTGCATTCCTTGGTGCTATCTTCTCTAGCGGGCGTATTTCAGAAGCACTGGTAGAGTCAGTTTTAACATTTCCTTTCTGCACTCAGACTTCAATTTGAGTATAGGAAAGAAATGGGTAAACATACTTACCTTTTTTCAAAGTCATGTTAACATAAGCTACAATTTTTAACATATTTTATTTGTATCATGTGTTTATGACCTGTAAAATGCACTTTGTGCCTATTAAATAAATGATATTTGATTTTGACTCTATGATTAGCAAATAGCCAACTTGCACATAAGAAACATAATATTGTCAAAAATATGCATAAAATATTGTATCATGAGTTCTAAAAAAATGCCCCTCTGTTTCAGAGTAGTGGTCTTGTTCCGATACGGTGGTAGAAGGAAGGAAGGAGGAGGTGGTGGAAGGAATAAATAGATACCTACTTTAATTCTCTTTTCTGCAATTTTTATTTATTTTGTTATTTGAGCTGTGAAATACAATGTGTTTACCGCCACTTTATAAAATCGCACATCATTCAGTCGTACATACAGTAAAGGTTATATTCCACGGAGAACTGCTATGATTTCTTCATAATACTGGTACAGTCACTGACAAAAGCATTTTTACAAATTCTAAAAAATATGTCTGTAGAGCAAGGCAAGTATTCGCCAAGCTAAATTTTTAACTTTGACCTGTAGGAGTAGCATACCGTAGATACAGGGAAGGAGCGAAATTTGTGCGTTCAATATAGCTACAATATGTGGTCTCATAAAAAAATTCATGTATATTCGACCTTGAAATTCAAAGATACATCAGAATTAAAGTCGGTTTTTTTAAATAAAAAATGAATTATTTGTTCTTAACGCTGTATGTGTAACGGCTCAACTCAATTTGGAATGGTGATATCTTATACCCTGGATTAGCTCCAGGTGGTAGGTTTCTCGTATGCGAGAGGCCGTCTGGGTGGGCATGGGTACCACCACTTTGCCAGTTATGCAGCCGCCAAGCAGTAGTGCGCAAGCATTACTGTGTTTTGGTCTGAAGGGCATTGTAGCCAGCGAAATTACTGGGCATTATGAGACTCAACAGCTAATTGTCTCAGGGTGACGAGCGCAGTGCAGCGTCGCGCAGGATTTTGTAAAAGAAAGTTCTGGGTGGTGCTGTTATTGTTACGGGCTGGCGTATTGCTTACCATCAGGCAAACGACCAGCTCGTCGCGTCATTCAGTTACATAAAAAAAAAGTAACACATAGGCTTCTTTTTATTCCGGAAAACCGTGGTCAAAACCGCGGGGCGCAGCTAGTAATCACAAAAACAATTTAAACACAGTTTTATTACAGTTTTTATTTATTAAATTTTTTTAATACCCTTGTCTCCGTGACTGTACTTAGTGCACACATTGGCGTAACATTAGAACGAGGTCCATTACGCCACCGAATTACGTTTAGTGCACTCCAAAAATACGCACTGCGCAGTTTTAATGTAAAAATATAGATTTCGTTTGACCACTACTCTATCTATTGTAAGGAACTTCCCTCCTACTTCTCCGAGCTACCTGTCGCCATCTATAAAAACCGGGCGCTTTGACGGAAGCGGCCATTTTGCTTCTTTGCGCTCGTAGCGAACGGACGTCTGCTATAACTCATGTTGGTCGTTGATTCATTGATTTACAAGTGTGCAATCGTTATTTAGTGTAACAATGGGTACTTTTCTTTTTGTTAATAAATTTTGTTGTTGTAATTGTCGTTGATTTTTGTGTATTAAACGGATTTCTTGTTCGAACTTGTTCTTTTAAAGCAAATTCCATTTCTGATTCTGACACTATAATATATACTGTTATAAAAATGGAAAAGAGCCAATTTTGTACATTGACGATATATTTGCAAAACCAACTGGGATGAAAAATGGACTATTTAGATAGAACTGAACACGAATCTATGGTTTTTAGAATTTTTGTTTGTTTGTGTGTTTGTTATCTATAGACTCGAAAACTACCGAACGGATTTTAATGTGGTTTTGTGGGTTTGGTAATATTAGTCCCAACTTAGATTATAGGGTATGTAACATTAAAATTGGTTGGGTGACTACGAAGATACAGCTTGGCCTCGTAGTAGTACGCGGTCCCATATACTGGGGAGGTCTTGCTAAAATGGTTTTTGAAAAAAGTCGACTATGGGCTACGCGGACGAAGTCGCGGGAAAAAGCTAGTATATATATTTTTTTATACACCGAACGATCAAATACAGCGTTTTTTTCTATTCAGTAAGATTTGCCCTGCGTCGCGGGAATCGAATTGAATCAAAACATTGTACCACAGAGGCTGACTATCTATAATCTATATTTATAATTATAATCCGTCCAACCATTTATTTAACTTTTGACAGCTCGATTAGTGATGTCCTAATTGCGTTACTGATTCGATTTCTGAAAACAATCGACTTTATTTATGAATAAGTTTTAATCGATTTAACAAATTTATATTCCATTTTGATCAACGTTTCGTATTGTTTTTTAGAAATAATCAGGTGTTTAAATGACCATATTGCATGTATTCATAAAAAAAAATCATATGAATTATTTTGGTTGTTTTATTTGCTTTATTTGACTGTAAATTTAAGTATTTAACCTTTTATGACCGATAATAATTATGTACAAATGAAAATATTAAATAATCCCTTTTATTTTTTATGGAAAATTCACCTTAATAATGTTGGTTATCAATCTTCGGCCTTAAAAAATATCGAAGATAATTAGCATGTCTCGTCACTATTGTAAAAAAACACTGTCTATAAAGTATTGCATTTTTTCACTATGGCTCATCACTTCAATAAATACGGAACTTCATAGGCGTGCATATGTCAAAAGTTAAATAAATGGTTGGACGGAGTATAGTCAGTTATCTGTGGTCGGCTCCCCGGCTGAGTCTGCACCGGCGATCAACGTTTCTATAGCGAATTCCTCACCATCATAAACAAGTCATTAGTCTCATCAATGAAACTTTTCATTTTCTGAAGGCGTTAGTCGAGCCGAGGTCATCGACCTGTCATTACCTAGTGAAAACAAACTTTCGATAAGTTAGTTTACCTCAAGGTGACGAGCGGAATACCATCATGAGAGAAATATTGTCTTACTCTTTGAATAGTAGTTACTATACAATATTACACTATATATATTCTATACTATATATACATATATTCACTATATATATATATATATATATATATATAGTATTCATATAAAAAGCGAATATATATATATATATATATATATATATATATATATATATATATATATATATATATATATATATATATATATTCGCTTTAGGGAAGCGAAGCCGCCGAAAAATCCCTAGAGTTTAATATTATCATATGAATTGTATATCCTGCCGTCTCTCTCTAGATCTACGTGCTTCATCATCGCTTCACATAGTGGCCAAACATGGATCTATTAAGCGTAAAAAAATATATGTTAGTCTCTAAGGTATTACAATATGGGCCTCTGATAATTTTACGATGTACCTTTATTACTGCCTGAAATAAAATTATATTATTATTATTAATATTAATATTGCTTTAGTGTGCACCCATAACATAATTATTAAAAAAAATAACCAACTATAATGTATCTTCGAAGTCCAAGGTCAAATATCGATGAAATTTATATGGGACCACTTCGTAGCTACACTGAACTCAACGTAAAAATAATTTTCCAAATCGGTTCATAAAAGACTGAGTTCTGAGGTAACAAACATAGCCTCCTACATTTTTGAAGTCAATTAAAAAAATCAAGGTACAGGAATAGGCTTACTAACTACCGTACAATGGGCAGACTTATCGCTAAAAGCGATCGATTCCAGTCAACCTTTGGATGGAAAAATGTTGCCTATGCGTTATTCTGATGTGTAAGCTATATTATTGTAAAGTTTCGTCAAAATCTTTTCGGTAGTTTTTGCGTGAAAGAGTAACAAACATACATCCATACATTCTTACAAACTTTCGCGTTTATAATATTAGTAGGATGTAGGATTTTCTATTCTTTTAACATTTGTCCAATCCATCCAAAGGTTGTCTGTAAGAGATTGTTTTATGCGATAAGACCGCCAATTGTAGCACTATAAGCTTTTATTGTTTGTTTTTTTTTCAGTGTGTGTTTCAAGAGTTATTTCATTTCTTTTTTCACAATCTGTCAAATTATATTATATTATATTATATTTATTGTTTTGACCCTAATTAAGTAAAAAAATAAATAAATAACGCCCAACGATAACATACATAGATCCTGACCCCTAACTAGGATTCCCTGTATCTAGGGAACCAGGAACTATGAGGACCATGGTCCCACAACACCCAGACACGAAACAAATGCTTGCACTTTTTTTTTTCTGTGTACAAACATTTGTCCCGTCGCGGGAATCGAACCGCCTATTGTATTACTCTAGTTGAGGTTTATATTTTTCTCATGTAATTATGTTTGTGGTATGCAATAAAGTGTAATTATATTGTATTCGTTCGCGCCACACATATTGGCGTTTTTTATTTTCCCTACCTTCCTAATTCCTTATATTTCTGACGACTATCCCTGCCGCTCATTACCGCGCTGGATGGTAGAACTGCTTGTCTCATCAAGCAGTCTGCGACCGTTCTTCGACCTTCGCGGCTGCCGCTTCCGGCTCGAATCCGAAAGTCCAGGAATTGTTCCACCTCTTGGGATAATTCTTCGGGAGAACTCGACGCGCAAATATACATAAACCCCGCTACGTAAAAGCTTCTAGCCTAAACTGAAGCTGCATACTAACAGTTTCACCAACCGCGCCGCGCATACAGTCCACTTTTCACACCAAACATCGAAGGCCACCTGGTGATACAACTACCTGAAGAAGCCGTGAAGAAGCGCTACAAGGATGGACCTTCCTATCTGGAGGGCAAGCTACTAGAATACCGAATCCAGGTGATGGTAGTTTGCCTAGTTCAGCGCCAGTTAGGAGTATCAGGTTAATCGTCACGATTCGCTTTACCAGCTATCGTTACATCGCCATTTGAAGACGTGCTCGGCTATATTACTTAGCTGCCGCGTTAACGGTATTATTATATTGTAAAAAGGACTTACCTATATACAAACGGTCCCACTTCCACGAGCTTCGGTCTCTCCCCGTTCTCAATGAACCCGTGAGGGTTCGTCACGTTAAAGATATAGACCTTCGTAAGCCGCGTCACGCCGGGTTTCTGCCAGTAGGTATATGATATTGAGCCGTTCCATAGCTTCAGTTCCTGTGGAAAAACATCCTGAGTATGAAAATATATTGTATGTTCGTAAAAATCTGCACAAATTCAAGGTGAATTGTGGCCACCACAACATAAACACTAGAAATAAGGATAGAATTGCAGTACCTAGGTTTAGACTGAGTAAAACGAATAAGTCCTACATGGGCAATTGTGTACGTTATTTCAAAAAAATTTCAAAATGTGTAACGGAGCGGATTACACTAAAAATATAACTCTTAATTTTTTTTATGTATATTTTTCTTAAGCCCGCTTCAATCCGGGATGGAAAGTATCCTATGTCCTTTTCCAGAACATAAAGAACTAACATACCTCTCACAATCAATATTATTAGTTTATGTAAGTGCATTAAGATATTGAAAACCACCGCCCATTCTTTTTTGCGTTTTTCCTCTCCCTTCACGGTTGTCTGGAAGATATCGCTTTTAGCAATAAGACCGCCAATTGTTACACTATAATCTTTTATTGTTATTTTTTTATTTTCAGTGTGTGTTTCAGTAAAGAGTTATTTCATTTATTTTTTTCACAACCGTCAAATTATATTATACTATATTATATTTATTGTTTTGCCCCTAATTAAGTATAAAATAAATAACGCCCAACGATCGCATACATAGATCCTGACCCCTAACTAGGATTCCCTGTAATTAGGGAACCAGGAACTATGAGGACCATGCTCCCACAACACCCAGACACGAAACAAATGCTTGCACTTTTTTTTTCTGTGCACAATCATTTGTCTTGTCGCGGAAATCGAACCCGCAACCTCAGTGATGTATGAGATTTGACCCAACCTGCCCAACCACTACACCACAGAGGCTGTCAAAGTATGTTAGTGTGATGTATGGAATAAATGTTTTTTCTTTCTTTCTTTTCTTTCTCTCTTTCAAATGTTGCGTGAGTTCCATCTATCCAAACTTTCACATTTTTATTAGGACAGGAGGACGATAGGTTTTATAAGTACTTACCCTAAATATAATATAATCCAGCCAAGGCACGAAGGACAGTATGACTCCCAGTACCACGGTGCAAATGCTGAACATAATAACCACCAGGCGACCTGCAACAAAAGTTAATGATATTCACATATTTATTAATCTTAGGTCTAGTAGCCCCGTTTTTTTTACAATTCTATAAAATGTACAAAAATGTTATAAACAGTCAGAGCGAGTGTGGCTCAGTGGGATCACGTGCGACTTTCGATCGGAAGCATCGGAGTTCGAATCCCGCTGACCCCTTCTTAACTTTTTTTTGCTTTTTTAACTTTTTTTTCATGATTTTCTTAAGTTATGTGTGGTTTTAACACTCGCTCTAAAAACGATGAAGGAAAACATCGTGAAGAAACCGGCATGTCCAAGAATTAATCACAAAGAAAGGACATGTGACATCCACCAACCCGCACTGAGCCAGCGTGGTAGATTATGGCCCATGCTCTCTCTATGAAAGAAGACCTGCGTCCCAGCAGTGGGAACATGATTGGCTGAGAAAAAGTGAATATATTCGATTATATGCATATTATATTTCCGGCGAAATTACTGGGCATTATGACACTCAACAGCTAATTGTCTCAGGGTGACGAGCGCAGTGCAGCGCCGCGCAGGATTTTGCAAAACAAAGTATTGGTTGGTGCTGTTATTGTTATGGGCTGGCGTATTGCTTACCATCAGGCAAACGACCAGCTCGTCTCGTCATTCAGTTACATAAAAACAAAATATATTTTATATAAATATAAAACATTGTTGTTCATAAAAAATGACCTAGTTAAGAGGAACTGCGACTATTATGGGTAATTAATGGTAAATACTTAATTGTGAAGTAACTTGTTGCTATTCTGTGGTTTCCTCTTATTCTAGTTCACGTAGGTTAAGATATAGTAATTGGAAATATTTAATGCGATGAGACGAGCCGGCCGTTCGCCTGATGGTAAGCAACACGCCTGCGTTTTTAACCGACCTAAAAAAAGGAGGAGGTTCTCAATTCGATTGATTTTAACCGACTTTCAAAAGGAGGAGGTTCTCTGTTATTTGTATATTTCTTTTTTAATGTTTGTTACCTCAGAACTGCGTCATTTATGAAACGATTTGGAAAATTCTTTTTGCGTTGGGTTCAGTATAGCTACGAAGTGGTCCCATATGAATTTCATCGATATTTGACCTTGGACTTCGAAGATACATTGAAGTCGGTTTTTTTTCTAAGAATTAATTATTATGTTTGTTACCTCAGAACTGATATCCCAGCAATATATAGTGTAATTTCGCTGAATATTATGTAGGTTGTTGTTAGAATAATATAATATGTACGGGGTAGATAGCAAATGTAAAATTAATTAATATTACTGGGCATTATGAGACTCAATAACTAAATGTAAATGTAAAAAAAAAGTGTCAGGGTGACGAGCGCAGTGCAGCGCCGCGCAGGATTATGCAAAACAAAGTTCTGGGTGGTGCTGTTATTGTAATGGGCTGGCGTATTGCTTACCATCAGGCAAACGACCAGCTCGTCTCGTCATTCAGTTACATTAAAAAATATAAATATATATATATTTTAATTGTAATTCATTTTACATTTAACATTAAATGTCAGTTCAGTATTGAGTTCAGTTTAAGATAAATATTACATTTTATAATAGGGATAGATAACAAATTTCGAACGCAACAATTTCGGTTATTTCCTCCTCTTCCAGGCCTTTTGCACCAGTTTTGAAACTTATTATACAGAAGGACGTCACAGATGGAATTTTAACCGTTTTTAATTATATTAATTACAAGTTTAAATAGTTTTTCCGGTTAAAAACCAAGTAAATGAATTGTTTACCTGCAAAATGTGAAAATTAATTCATAATTAGTTTGTTTATGCATTCTTTAAGCACGTAATAAAGGCGTTTTGCTCACGTTTCCTTAGGTTAAGTCCCGCGCTAGTTATAACATAATTAATAATAATCTAGGTACTAGGAAACGACTTGATGACCAAGGGTTAATAGGTCAAGCAGTGGAGGCAATCTTGGAATTACCTGTAATAGGTACCGAGGCCGACTTAGTTCGACTTTTGACCTGACCACAGAATACTAAGGGACAGAAGCATCACTCCGCAAAGAAATTTAAACAAATAGCGACTCTTGCTTTGACGCCATAAAGTTCAATTCAGCTCGCGTAGCGCTGCATACCTACCAGTCATATTAACCTACAGAGCGCCTCTCTTTCTATCGCATAGCTCTTATCTCTTCCGTTGTTGCCGTCGGTGTCCGGCTAAGTACTTGTAGCTTCGTACCTACAGTGCAGAGTGCGCTAGGCCTGACCTACCGGAGTTCTAATACCAGCTTAAGCAATGTGACGTTTAAGGACTGTAGATCGCGCAAACTCTTTATGTAGATGCTACTAACTTGAGTGTTGCGCTCGACGATTCGGTAACGACTGAGTGTTTTTTTTATACATTATTGGTTTGCGTTCTTCACTCGAGATTTGAAAAATCCAACATCATAAGTAGGTATCGGGAAAGACTGACGTCGGTACGGAGTTCCACTCGTTAGCGGTGCGCATAATGAAAGTGGAAGCGAAGCGCTTAGTGCGCGCAGGGGGAATGTCCACCATATAACGGTGGCGTGTTGTAACTTCTTTACTTCCAAAAACATAATACATTTCATAACAAAAAACCGACGTCAAGACTGATGTATCGATTTCCAAGGTCAAATATCGATGAAATTTATATGGGATCACCGCGAATCTATACTGAACCCAACGCAAGAATTTACCAAATCAATTTATAAATGAGTTCTGAGGTAACAAATACAAAAAATACATAAGATTTTAAATCATTTGGATGAAGAAAAATTATATTGCTCTGAAAATACATTTATTCCGGACATCACACAACATTACACTGAACTTACTAAAATAAAGACAAAACAAAAATAATAAATACAACCAGTGAAATGTTGCGCGATGTCAGGAAAAGTTTTCGACTCAGCATACGCTAAGCTATTTTATTTATTTATTTATTTAATGCATTCCTTAATGTAGGTAGTAACAGATGGTCAATTTATAGTCAGTTCACTAAGGAACCTGTCAGGCACGCATTTAGAAGAGAGTATATATTGAGTAGTATTATCTTCTATCTTCTTCTAATATATAAAATTCTCGCGTCACAGTTTTCGTTGCCATACTCCTCCGAAACGGCTTGACCGATTTTGATGAAATTTTTTGTGCTTATCCGGTATCTATGAGAATCGGCCAACATCAATTTTTTTTTTTTTATTTATATGGCAAAACAACGTTTGCCGGGTCAGCTAGTTATTTATATTATTGAGTAGTATTGAGGGCATTTAGAGTTTTTAAGTACCTTAGCACTGATTTTCAGTCGGAACTCTGTGCATGACACGAACAATCAGACGAAGATATTAACAACAAGTAATACGTTTTGTCAAACGAAAACACCGACTTCAATGTATCTTCGAAGTCCAAGGTCAAATATCTATGAAATTTATATGGGACTACGTAGCTATACTGAACCCAACGCAAAAATAATTTTCCAAATCAGTTCGTGAATGACGAAGTTCTGAGGTAACAAACATAAAAAAATAAAAAAAATACAATAGAGAACCTTCTCCTTTTTTAAAGTCGGTTAAAACAAACAGAACAAAAAAGTATAATGCAGAAATAATATAGTGAAATTGCAACGCCACAAATGCCATTCAAACAAGAATTATCTTATTATTTGAAGTGCTTTTCAGGTCAAATTTTCGGCCTCAGCTTCGGCTCGCGTTCGCCGCATTTTTCCCATCCCTAGCAACCGCGGCTTGCGGTCGGTTACTGTGAATAAGCCATCAGCTAGTTATTCCGTAAGTGTGGGGAAAAACTGCGATAGTAATCTATTAGATGGATCTGTGGTTTTAAAAAACGTGCGCAGATAATGACACGATGCGAAGTCTGCAACTTTGTGGTGGCAATTATAATAATTAATAACATTTATCTAAAATCATAAAACGAATATTACGTAGGTTGTTGAATATAATAATATGTACGTGGAGGGGGGTAGATAGCAAATGTAAAATGAATTAAAATTAAAAATATGTAAATAAATAATCCGTCCGCTTTTATTGATTCTTTTTTCTTTCATTTCGGCAGGTCAATCACACTAAAAAATATGTGAAATTGCGAGATCACAGCGGACCGCACGGCCTGCCATTAAATTATCTGCAGGCCGCCAGCCGCCCGTATGGAGAGCTGAGATAGGTAAATTCAGCATTTAACCAGTGGCGTGAACTATATTTACGCCTCGCCAGCGTACCGCATGGCCTGCTGAAGTCGAAAATCCTTAATATATAATTAATTAATAATAATTAATATATATACTAGCTGACCCGGCAAACGTTGTTTTGCTATATAAACTAAAAAAAATGTTAAGGGTGAACAACCCTTATCACTTGGGGTATGAAAAATAGATAGTAGCCGATTCTCAGACCTACTGAATATGCATATAAAATTTGGTAAAAATCAGTAAAGCTGTTTCGGAGGAGTAAGGTAACTAACATTGTGACACGAGAATTTTATATATAAGAATATATATAAAAGGTACGTAGCGACGATAGTGTTAATAATAAGTATGATAAATTATATATTTTTTAATAAACAATAACTCATTATCATGTATTTATTACTTAAAAAGAATATGAATTTCCGCAACATCACGTCTGATTTCATTAGAAACCTTTATTTATATTCTGGGGAATCAAGAACTAGTATTTTAGTTCTTGGTACAAAACTTAAACATAACACGGATATATAAACGAAAACTTGCTCTTTGATTCTTAACTAACTGCGCCCGCGGTTTCTCGGTATAAAATGATGGTAAGCGCCACGCCCGCATGTACAATTGCAGTGCCATCTAGAACTTTTAATACCCTAAAAATCACTGCGTTGCACTGCATTGCGTTCATCACCCCGAGACATCAGATATTAAGTCTCATATGTCCGGTCAGGCCTATGTCCAGCAGTGGACTCGTATAGGCTGATGATGGTGATATGTCCGGTAAGATCGCTGTCTACAAAACCCTTCAAACCGGAACACAGTAATGCTTGCGCAGTACTGCCTGACGGCAGAATAACTGGCAAAGCGGTCGTACCTACCCAGACGGCCTCCTCATACGAGAGACCTACCACGGGTAATCATATACTGTACTACACAGCAGTCTTTGCTGATCGTAATAAGCATTTAGCAACATTGTAATTTCATGGTCTCGATAGGTTTTCCTTATATTATGCAAACTGGCTGTTATATTTATTGTGGATTGTGTAGAAAATATAATAAATCAAGGTAAATAACCTAGGAACAATATAATCTGAGAGAAGAGTTCTTACGTGACTGTCCTATTAATATTTTAAATTGTATGTCTTGAATAAACTACGTAATTATATAGAAGACAAAGATGCTTGGTACATTCCACTTCTGCAAAGTAGCCAACTGGTACATAAGAAACATAGCATTGTAGAAAACTCGGCCCTGCACCAATGACTTATAGTTAAGTGCAGATTTTGCACGCTCGCTCTAAAACGGTGAAGAAAAACATCGTGATGAAACCCGCTTACGCGCTTTGGAGTTGTAGGCTCTGGCCGTGGTTGTAATACCATCCACCGAACAAAGCCATGCCGTCAAGCGACCCAGTCGTGTTTCGGGATGATGTTCGGTGAACCATCGGGGAGTCGGGTCTGAGCAGCCGCCCAACTGCCGTCTCTCTCTAGATCTATGTGCTCTATCTTAGGCCACATCATCGCTTCACATCAGGCGAGATAGTGGCCAAACATAGAAGCTATTAAGGGTTAAAAAAAAACAAAATCACTCCAAAATGCTCCTCAGTTTCTTGCCGTATCTTCTGAGTAGTGGTTATTTTTCCGATACGGTGGTAGTCATTGTAATAATTGACGTTCATAAGTGCGTCTGTGATGCCTAGAATGAAAAAAGAAAATATGAACTTATGACATACGGAGCCGAAACGTGGACACTGACTGTGAGACTGGTTCATAAGTTTAAAGTCGCTCAGCGAGCCATGGAACGAGCTATGCTCGGGGTTTCTCTGAAGGATCGAATCCGCAACGAGGTGATCCGACAGAGAACCAAAGTAACCGATATAGCTCTCCGAATAAGTAAGCTGAAGTGGCAATGGTCCGGTCATTTATGTAGAAGAACCGATAACTGATGGAGTAAACGAAAGCGGAGACCACGTTTAGGCAAACGTAGTATAGGACGCCTTCCGGCCAGATGGAGCGACGACCTGCGTAAAGTGGCTGGCAGTAATTACATGCGAAGAGCCGAAGATCGGGCTCAGTGGCGTGCATTGGGAGAGGCCTATGTCCAGCAGTGGACTCGTACAGGCCCATGATGATGATGAAGTTAAGCAATTAAAAAGATGTCTAAAGTTGCGACTCTTCGAGATACTGGGTTTCCCGCATTATTTTTAGTATCTAGTAGCTATTAAATGGATTTCTTTACATATGGAATTACTATAATTAGGAAACAGATTGAGGTCATAACCAGTTACAAAGTTGAAACTTGAAATTGGCAATAGGATTACGTAGAAATGATTTTTGCAATTCAAATCAATGCAAATCAAGTCGTAAATAAAATTGAAATGTTATTAGTAGTTCCATTTTATCGATTGTAGGATACCGCGAAAACATAACAAGATATCTTAAAATCACAAGTAATAACTATAAATTAAATACTCCCGACCCAATAAAACATGTCTAAGAACCACCGGTAGAAAACCGCTAGAAAGCTAGCTGGATTTCAAATAAAAAAACCACACCCAAGTCCATTACCACCGAATACTAAGGGACATAAGCATCACTCCGCAAAGAAATTTAAACAAATAGCGACTCTTGCTATGACGCAATAAAATTCAATTCAGCTCGCGTAGCGCTGCAAATCCACCAATCATATTAACCTACAGAGCGCCTCTCTTTCTACCGCATAGCTCTTACCTACAGTGCGGAGTGCGCTAGGCCTGCCGTTACTTTAATTGGTACCTACCGAAATTTGAAAATTCGTAGATATAACATGTCACCGCAATATATATTTATATATTTTGAACGGGCGAATGTCTTTATTACTACTAAAAACAACTCTATATTCTACTTACTAAAAATACTGCCAGCATCTTGGGTACGCTGCCAACTGGTAGTGGGTTGGAGCATTTGAGCTATCTATAGACCTTTAATGGTCTATGGGTTGTCCAATTGCTTCTCCTTGTAAGTATGTAGTTAGTTTAGTTTTAACACATCTTGTTTACATGTAGTCAAGTCAAAGTCAAAAGATATGCACCCCTAAACGTCATATACACATAATTAAAATACGTTAAAACTGTAACTTAAGATATATTGACTTTGAAAAAAGGTATGCTGTGCATGTCTACCCATTTGAAAGCTGCGAAAGACACATATTACGCATACTTTCATTCTCTGATGACTTACGGTGTTTTTGGGGTACAGCAGACGAATCAGACAGAGTCTTTACACTACAAAAGCGTGCGATCAGGTACATTTTGGGCCTAAAAAGTAGAGATTCATGCAGAGAAAAATTTAAAGAGCTAAATATTATGACAATGGTTTGGGAGTTCATATACCAGAGCATACTGTATGTTAGGGAAAACATGGACAAAATGACCACACATAAAGATGTCCATCACATAGATACTAGAAATAAAGACAATTTGGTCCTGCCACGGACAAGATTATCGAAAATTGCTAAAAGCTATACCTTTATATGTGTTAAACTTTATAATAAAATAAATTTGGAAACAAGAAACATGAGCAATAATGAACTTATGCCTTACATAAAAAAAACATCTTATTAATAAAAGATTTTACTGTATTGACGAGACTTTTGCCAATAAATTATTATTTTGTAATTAAATATTATTATTTTTTGTACATTATGACATATCTAAGAACATTATGAAATGTCAAACGATAGAAAATTGAATTGAATTGAATTGAATTTCTTTCCCTTACTCAAATTGTCATCATGATATCATACATGAGCGCCAACTGAGATCCTCCAGTAATTTAGTTCTCTACCCCTTCACACCAGACATCTTTTCGTGACGACTCTTTCACCATTGCTGTAAGACTGTGGAATGGATTACCATTGAGTATCAAAAAAGCGACTTCTAAAGAAGCATTCAAGCGACAAACTCGTGAATATTTCATCAAAAAGGTGTACCAGATAGATCGCAACCGTTCTTTCAGTTCCTCTTCTCCTCCTTGCTACTAGATCTATAATTCTACCTAAACCCATTGTCGTAGTTATTTATCATTGCTGGTATATATTTTTTTAGTTATGTAATGATTTAAGTAGGTATATAATTATTTATTATGTAAATATATATGTATATATTTTTCACTTAATAGATACTCACTCACACTTACTAGATCTCACTAGATCTTACTAGATTCACTTAATAGATCTAGGTATGTTTGGCCACTATCTCGCTTGATGGGAAGCGATGATGTGGCCTAAGATGGAGCACATAGATCTAGAGAGAGACGGCAGTTGAGCGGCTGCTCAGACCCGTCTCCCCGATGGTGAATATTTAAGTATATATTTTATAATTAGGCTTGTTATAGGTATATATTACGTTTATGTGGTTTAGTTTTATTAATAGCACCTACATATTTTTACATATACCATAGGTTTATTATTTTTAAATTTCCCATTAAGCACTTTACGGCACCGCTACCATTTTTTCTTGCACGTCCTGGATGACTGGTAGAAAATGCTATCTAGCAATAAGTCCTCCATGTACAAACTGTTTTGTGCTAAAGTATAAATAAATTGAAGTCTGGGCCCAGAAAATAAACGCGAAAACTGACTCTACCAGTGCTTCGGAAATACGCCCGCTAGAGAAGATAGCACCAAGAAACTTTGTGGAGATATGTCTTTTTTTTGTAAATAAGTACCTACTGCCTGAGGATTGTGGTAACTGTTAGGTGTAACTAAACTATATATGAGGACCATGGCCCCTCAACACCCAGACACGAAACAAATGCTTGCCCTTTTTATTCTTTGCACAAACATTGTCCCGTCGCGAGCACCGAACCCCGCAACCTCCGTAAAGTATGAGATTCGAGCCAACCTGCCCAACCACTGCGCCACAGAGGCTCTCTTTTAATAATAATAAATGATGAGTAAAGAAAGTCTCTCACGACAAGCTGCGCTGCAAATGATCATTATAATGATGGAAAGGTTTTAATATATGTATATATTTACAATTGCATATACGTACTTGTATATTATAAGACGTCCTGCACCTGATGGTAATCGCCATGCCTCGCAAACAAAGAGACACATTCAATGTGAACATAGACGACAGATGACGTAGAATCGTCCCCGTTAGACGATATAAGAAGGATTGAAGAAATTTGGTGGCTCGGTGGCCTAGTGGTTAAGGCATCGGGACGGCATTCCGAAGACGCAGGTTCGATCCCTGCCCGAGCAATATCATTTTTAGGGTTCCGTACCCAAAGGGTAAAACGGGACCCTATTACTAAGACTCCGCTGTCCGTCCACCTTTCTGTCCGTCTGTCTCATGAACCGTGATAGTAAGACAGTTGAAATTTTCACACATGATGTATTTCTGTTCCCGCTATAACAACAAATACTAAAAAACAGTATAAAATGAATATTTAAGGGGGCTCCCTTACAACGGACATCATTTTTTTGCCGTTTAGATAATGGTACGGAACCCTTCGTGCGTGAGTCTTACTCGCACTTGGCCGGTTTTTCTTCTTCCTAATTATTTAATAATCTTAGTGACATGCCATTGTGTCAGCAGATAGACCGAAAAACGCCAGCTTTGTCTTCAAACCAAGTCTCTTTTCTCTGGCTATATAGGTTCTATCTTGTAAAGAAAGTTGTCATTATACTTAGAGAGAAAGTATCTATCTAAATTGTATGTATGTTTGTTGGTTTGTGCAGTTTTTTGACCGTGAAAGGTCGTGTGTCAGCAATCAGATTATGTTACGGGGAACATAATCTTCGTCAAATGATCGAAGAGTTTCTCTTAGATTACAATCTTTATATTTAGGAACTGGATGTGACTGCAGTTTCAGTGACTTTTTAACCGACTTACAAAAAGGAGTTCCTGTTCGATTGATTGATTGATACGCTTTATTGTACACCAAAAACACAACAAGAATAAATAAAACTTAAAAATTTGATTAGAACGATTGTTTTTTTATGTAACCTCAGAACTCCGTCATTTATGAACCGATTTAGAAAATTGTTTTTGCGTTGGGTTCAGTATAGCTACGAAGTAGTCCTTTATAAATCATCGATATTTGACCTTGAACTTTGAAGATACATTGAAGTTGTTTATTTTTTTAATAAAATGTATACCTAATTGTTCTTTTAATCTTAGAACCTTGGATTCTTACTATTATACTATTATTCGTACTTATCTTACTATTATTATAATTGTGAGGATGGCTGGATAGATGGATGGATGGATGTTTGTTACTCTATCACGCAAAAACTACTGAACGGATTTTGATGAAATTTGGTATGTTTGTTCTTTAGGTCCTGGAAAAGGATATAGGCTTTTTATCTCGGGAAACCGCGGGAGAAACCGCGGGGCGCAGCTAGCACGACCCTCAGCGTTATGACGGTTCGTTTATAACTTGGTACAATTTGGTTAAAAGAAATGGGACAATTTATAAGGAACAGTTTTTATCAGGTTTCTTATATAAATTATACCATTTTATAAATTTTGCGTTTATAACTATCCGTAAGAGAGAGTGTGGCTCAGTGGGAGAACGTGCGACTTTCGATCCGAAGCACCCGAGTTCGAATCCCGCTGGCCCCGCACCACTGACTTTGTTAAGTCATATGCAGATTTAACACTCACTCTAAAAACGGTGAAGGAATACGACATGAGAAAACCGGCATGTCCAAGAATTAATCACAAAAGTTCAAGGACATGTGACATCCACCAACCCGCACTGGGCCAGCATGGTGGATAACGACCCATACTCTCTATGAGAGAAGGCCCGAGTCCCAGCTGTGGAAACGTGTAGGCTGATGATGATGATGATGATGATGATGAACTATTTACGGTTCGATGTCGATTCGGTATCGATGATGAACCGTAAATAGTTCATCATCATCATCATCATCATCATCAGCCCATCACGTTCCCACTGCTGGGACACGGGTCTTCCCTAATAGAGAGAGAATGGGCCATAATCCACCACGCTGGCCCAGTGCGGGTTGGTGGATGTCACATGTCCTTGAATTTTATGTGAAAAATTCATGGACATGCCGGTTTCCTCACGATGTTTTCCTTCACCGTTTTCGGAGCGAGTGTTAAATCCGCACATAACTTAAGAAAGTCATTGGTGCGGGGCCAGCGGGATTCGAACTCGGGTGCGTCGGATCGAAAGTCGCACGAGCTCCCACTGAGCCACACTCGCTCTTAATAAATAAATAAATAAATCGTAAATAGTTCACCACGCATAAATTTTGGCATTTCTACTGTTCAGTGAATAAGTTAATAATGGTTGAATTTTGTATGAAAAACGTATCATAACGAACCTTAAACAAAAAATAATAATAATAAACCTTAATCATATTATAAATGCGAAAATAACTTTGTCTGTCTGTCTGTCGCGATTTGACACCAAAACTACTGAACCGATTTAAATCAAATTTGGTACACAGATAGTCTAGAGCCTGAGAAAGGACATAGGCTACCTTTTAATACGAAAAAAGGGTTGTAAGGGGTTGAAAGGGGGGGATGAAAAGTTGTATGGAAGTATCGTCCAATCGTTTACGCAGCAAAGTCGCGGGAAACAGCTTGTTGTAATAATATATATATATATTTATCTCGTAACTTCAAAGAAATGTTCACAGCAGAGATTACAATGATGTTGCAAAAGAAATAGCAGCAGACTAGATCAGAGCAGACTGGGGTTTTAGCCAGTAGGTGGTTTTATTGACCAAGTCTGACACTACCCGGGCCCTCCATTCCCGGGTGTCCATGAGGATTTCCCCCGTTTGCCGAAACTAAAAAATACCACGTTAAGCTTCTTGTACCGATTTTTTGTACGTTTCTACTTTATTATAAGTATAGGCATTAGTATCTATTACGCAACTGGGTCAAGGCGTCTGCCATTAAGGCGGAATTAAATACAAAGTCACAGTAACTACTTAAAATACAAACTCCCGAGAATTTTTTATTGATCTGAATGATGAGACGAGCAAGTCTTCCACCTCATGGTAAGCGCCACGCCTGCCCATAATTGTCTGCTTCTCTTCTTTCCCATACTCAAATTGAAGTCCGGGCCCAGAAAAGAAATGCGAAAACTGACTCTACCAGTGCTTCAGAAATACGCCGGAGAAGATAGCACCAGAAACTTTCCGGGGATGTTTCCTTTTTTAAGTATTTTAAAATGTCTAAAAATATAAAAAAAAAGCGTAAGCATTTGTTTTGTGTCTGTGTGTTGTGGGACCATGGTCTTCATAGTTCCTGGTTCCCTAGATACAGGGAATCCTAGTTAGGGGTCAGGATCTATGTATGTGATCGTTGGGCGTTATTTATTTATTTATTTATTTATTAACAAAGAACAATGAGGTATAAATTATAATTAACATAACACAATGTCAAACTAGAAGTGCGAGTGAGATATCCCATAGTCATAGTATCAGTAACATGAAAATATGAGTGATATATAAATAGGTATATACATACAGTAGCAGTTACAGTGACCATCACGTGGGGCCAGGATCAATGCATGCGACCGTTGGGCATATCATCATCATCCTCATCATCATCAGCCTGTAGTCGTCCACTGCTGGACATAGGCCTCTCCCAATGAACGCCACTGAGCCCGGTCTTCGGCTCCTCTCATCCAGTTTCTTCCGGCCGCCTTTCGCAGGTCGTCGCTCCATCTAGCCGGTGTGCGTCCTACACTACGCTTGCCGACTCGCGGTCTCCACTCAAGGACACGTCTACTCCAACGGTTGTCCGTCCTTCGAGAGATATGACCAGCCCACACACAGAGATTGCCACTTCAGCTTGCTAATTCGATATTCGTTGGGATGTATTATGTATTTATCTTTTGGGTTCATTATGACTATAGCTTTTCTAATTGTGCGGAATGCGGAAAGAAAAAGTGAAGAAGGGTTTAGTCACACGGATGCTGGCAAATCGCCAAATCTTTAACAATTTGCATTGTTCTATTGTATTAGGTTAGGATACTGTAGCTTTGAACTTAGAATAAAATAGAATATACCTTATTTGCTTCAAATGTGAGTATATCTGAATTCAATTTTAGGAAACCTTTTTAACCGACTTCAGAAAAGGAGAAGGTTCTCTATTCGATTGTATTTTTTTTATGTTTGTTACCTTAGAACTCCGTCGTTCATGAACCGATTTCAAAATTCTTGCGTTGGGTTCATTATGGCTACGAAGTGGTCCCATATTTCATCGATATTTGACCTTGGACTTCGTAGATATATTGAAGTCGGTTTTTTTGTTTGATTAAACGTTAACTACTCTGCTTAATTTGAATTTGAAATAGTTCATGTATTACAAAATACACTTCAATTCTGATGTAACTTGGAAGTCCAAGGTCGAATATCAATTAAATTAATATGAGACCACATTGTAGCTATACTGAACCCAATTCAAGAATTTGCCAAATCTGTGTATAAATGACGGAGTTTTGAGGTAGGTACACACATAAAAAAATACAATTGAATTGAGAACCAAAACTCGATTAAAAGAGATCCCCGCAGTTTTTTTTTATGTATCTGAATGACGAGACGAGCCAGTCGTTTACCTGATGGTAAGCAATACGCCAGCCCATAACAATAACAGCACCACCCAGAACTTTGTTTTGCAAAATCCTGCGCGGCGCTGCACTGCGCTCGTCACCCTGAGACAATTATTATTAATTATGATTATTTTCTTGGTACTATCAAAGAATACTAACTACTGTCTTCTCTAGCGGACGTATTTCCGAAGCACTGGTAGAGTCAGTTCTCGCATTTCTTTTCTGAGCCCGGACTTCAATTTGAGTATGGGAAAGAAATGGGTAGACATGCTTACCTTTGTTTAGAGTCATGATATCCTAAGTTGCAATAATAACATATTTTTTTACATTTTTATGGAACTTAGTGATGAGACGAGCAAGTCGTTCGCCTGATGGTAAGCGCTACGCCTGCATAACAATTGCAGTGCCACCCGGAACTTTTAATACCATAAAAGCACTGCGTAGTACTGCATTGCGCTCATCTTCCCGAGGTATCAGACATTAAGTCTCATATGCCCAGTAATTCGCTGGCTACAATGCCCTTCAAACCGGAACACAGTAACGCTTGCGCACTACTGCTTGGCGGCAGAATATCTGGCAAAGCTGTGGTACCTACCCAGACGGCCTCCCACATACGAGGGACCTACCACGAGTAAAAATGATTTATATTATGTGTATGACGTTTAAAAGTTCATTTTTTGTGCCTATTTCATATATATTTCCTTCTTAAAGTAGTAAACAGTTGTTATTAATCTATTGATATTGGTTTGTTAAGAAAACGAGAGTTTGAAAACTTGACACATTAAGTTATATTCATTCTTAACTGCTTCATGTAAAATTGTGTAATAAACTTTGTATTTATGTGATAATAAAATATTAATATTGATTTTTGATTACTGAAGAAACGATCTGGTTGCAATTTTTGACTCAAGTTCAGACAGACGCTTCGCAAGTTTACAATGTACCTACGTAGTAAACTTGACCTTACTTAAGACTATTAATTATTCTGTGAGTTTTTTTTTAATTGGTAAATGGGCATGGCAAGTTGAGAGACCGTATTATATACGATACAGCGCTCTAAAACGCGAATCCTGGATGTTTCCCAGAAAGCCGTCCAGCTAAAATGGGACTGGGCTGGACAAGTGTGTCGTATGCCAAACCAGCTGTGGGCAAAAGTCCTTACAGACTGGGTTCCAGCCGGTAAAACGGACCCTGTTACTAAGACTCCGCTGTCCGTCCGTCTGTCTGTCTGTCTGCCCACTAACACACAACAAACTTTCGCATTTATAATTAGTGTGAATATGATTCTACGCAGACGGAGTTGCGTGTTTCAGGTAGCGTAAATTACAATAAAAACAGGTTCTGAAGAAGTTTGAACGAGTTTATAGATAGCAATGATTGAAATAACTTAAAACGACGTCTGCATCGACCATTCAACATATTATGACGGACACGGTGCGTAGCAAACAGGTTTGAAAAACGTATTTATTTAGTTGAAAGTAGGTTAAACGCGTAAGTATACGTTTCGACATAGTATTGCAGGAGCATCTTTATATATTACGCCCTATGGTTTTACCCGCATTTTCCGGAATTAAAAGTCTGTGGTAATCCAGGGTATTCAAGGACATATGACGAAAATTCAAGGATATGTGACATCCACCAACCCGCACTGGGGCAGCGTGGTGGATTATGGCCCATATCTCTCTACAAGGGCCGAGTCCCAGCAGTGGAAACGTAATGGGCTGTTGAAGATGACATTTAAAAATTATTATTACACAAAATTGTGGATGTGACATGTTCTTGAATTTTTGTGATTAATTGCTAGACATGCCGGTATCCTCACGTGTTTTCCTACACCGTTTTAGAGCGAGTGCACAGAATACTAAGGGACAGAAGTATCACTCCGCAAAGAAATTTAAACAAATAAGGACTCTTGCTATGACGCAATAAAATTCAATTCAGCTCGCGTAGCGCATACCTACCAGTCATATTAACCTACAGAGAGCCTCTCTTTCTATCGCGCCGCTCTTATCTCTTCTGACGCGGCACGTGTAAAGACGCGCGACCCGCCGTCGGTGTCCGGCTATGTACTTGTAGCTTCGTACCTACAGTGTGGAGTGCGCTTGGCCTGGCGAGTGTTAATTCCGCATAACTTAAGAAAGTCAGTGGTGCCCAGCGGGATTCGAACTCGGGTGCGTCTGATCGAAAGACGCACATACTGAACCACACTGTTTAAATACGATGTTTAAACGTGTTTACGTTTATACGAGTTACGTAATTATTTATCTGTGCCAGTCGGTCAGTCTAGGTCTTTCACCGATTGATGTTTTTCTATGAAAATTATGTCAGCAACTGCAAGTGCAGCTTAATGGGATATGTTCCGTATACCTACGATGCCAATATCACCTAAGGTTTATGAAATGAAATGAAATTATTGTAGCAGTAGCAGAATTTAGTGTTGGCAGTAGTGCGCAAGCCCTGTGTTCTGGTTTGAAGGGCATTGTAGCCAGCGAAATTACTGGGCATTATGAGACTCAACAGCTAATTGTCTCAGGGTGACGAGCGCAGTGCAGCGCCGCGCAGGAATTTGCATAACAAAGTTCTGGATAGCGCTGTTATTGTTATGGGCTGGCGCCTAGATACAGGGGTCAGGATCTATGTATGTGATCGTTGGGCGTAAATTCTTTAATTCCTGAAAAAACTATTATGATCACAAATCTGAAACGTAATGACAATATGTATTGTAATTCCGCTAAATATCATGTAGGTTGTTGTTAGAATAATGTCACATTTGTGGGGGTAGACAGTAATTATGTAAAATGAATTAGAAATAAACAAAATGACCAAAATGCTGGCCTATGTTTTGGCCAAAGGATAAGCAATTGCCATTCAACGTGCCAATTCTGCCAGCATTTTGGGAACGATGCCCACTGGTAGTGGTTTTTTAGATTAGATTAGTTTAATTTTAATTTAATTTCCTTATCATATTGTTGTAAAATTTATGATAAATAATATAATCATGCTCTAATAAAAAAAAAACCTTTTTAATATTATAAACGCAAAAGTTTGCATGTATGGATGTATGGATGTATGGATTTTTTACTCTATCACGCAAAAACTACCGAACCGATTTTGATGAAATTTGGTGTGTAGGTACTTTAGGACTTGGAATAGCACATAGGCTACTTTTTATCCCAGGAAACCGCGGGTGGAACCGCGGGGCACAGATAGAAATAAAGAGAGCTCTAACAACAACCCTCCTTGTACGACACGTGTTTCGCCGTCTGCACGATGCATCATCAGGTGTCAGCTCGCCGAATGCTGGAATGAACTTTAGAGCGAGTGTGGCTCAGCGGAAACTTGTGCGCCTTTCGATCCGACGCACCTGGGTTCGAATTCCGACTCGACCCTGCACTGACTTAAAGTCAAGTGCAGATTTTGCCCGCTCGCTCTAAAACGGTGAAGGAAAACATCTTGATGAAACCCGCTAACGCACTTTGGAGTGGTAGGCTCTGGCCGTGGTTGTAATACCACTCAACGAACAAAGCCATGCCGTCAAGCGACCTAGTCGTGTTTCGGGATGATGTTCGGTGAACCGTCGGGGAGACGGGTCTGAGCAGCCGCTCAACTGCCATCTCTCTAGATCTATGTGCTCCATCTTAGGCCACATCATCGCTTCACATCAGGCAAGATAGTGGCCAAACATAGACCTATTAAGCTAAAAAAAAAAACGAGAGCGTATGATCTTTAGCAAAGGTTATGCAAAGATTTGCAAATCTAATTGTCAAACAATGGCGTTGGTTCCGGTGTGCTTAATTGTCGGAAGTCATAAGTTTGTTTTTAACGTCATAGATACGGTACATTTGTTGACAAGGGCAAAGTCTTAAGCGAGTAAACATAGAGGTTTTTTATGACTAACATAACAAGGAAAAAAAATTAAACATAACTCGTGGTAGGTTTCTCATAAGCGTGAGTCCGTTTGGGCAAAGAAAACTATTACTTACGTAAAGAAGCGACACTCCCACCCCCCCGCCAATTTGTCGTCACCCGCAACGCATGGGTAAAATTCTAGGTAATGCCGTGCTTGCGTCACTCGGTTGTCACCGCTCGCTTATAGTAGGTGTGAAAGAAAAACACTTAGGTTGCTTTTTTAATCTACTATGAATTTTATTAATTTATAACAAATTTCAACATCGTAGCATAATAATTATAATGTATAATAAAAAAGGCTTAATAATGTAAAAATTAAATAAAACTAAACTAAAAGATATTACATACTATGTACATGACGGGTATCGGTTGAGACATCTGAATGGCCTACAGATAATTCAGGTTGCTTACGTATAGCGTTGACCTTGTCGCACTTGATTCGCATTAGCTCATCCCTACAATAATTACGCACACACACAAAACGTGTGCGGACATGACGGTGCGTCAGTAGTAGTAGTAGACAGTTAGCTCGGTAATTCTGCCGTCAAGCAGTAGTGCGCAAGCATTATTGTGTTCCAGTTTGAAGGGCATTGTAGCCAGCGAAATTACTGGGCATATGAAACTTAGCATTTGATATCTCGGGGTGATGAGCGCAATGCAGTGCTACGCAGTGTTTTAATGTTATTAAAAGTTCTGGGTGGCACTGCAATTGGGCGATTATGGGCGAGCGTGGCGCTTACCATCAGGCGAACGACTTGCTCGTCTCATAACTCGAGGTATAGACTGACTAAAACGAATAAGCTCTTTATGTGCAACTGCATACGTTTTTAAAATAACATTCCAAAATGTATAACGGAGCTCACAGAAAGTAAATTCAAATTACGCGTAAAGACTGTTCTAATGAAAATAGTTTAGATATTGATTTAAGATACTGTTCGTAATATCATATTTAATAATATTTATCAAAAAAAAATTGTTCTAGTTTTATCGTGCGGTACCCTAAAACCTAGATATAGCTAGACCACTTTGCCTAAACCGGTTTTAAACAGATTGACTTGTTATAAGATATCTTACGTAATTACAAAATCGAGGTATTTTTAACCAACTTTAAAAAAAGGACGAGGTTCTCAATTTGATTATTTTTTTATGTTTGTAACCTCAGAGCTCTGTCGTTTATAAACTGTTCGGAAAATTCGTTTTGCGTTGGGTTCAGTATAGCTTTAACATGGTCCCACACTGGTGGTAGGTTTCTCGTATGCGAGAGGCCATCTGGGTAGGTACCACCGCTTTGCCAATAACTCTGCCGTCAAGCAGTAGTGCGCAACCATTACTGTTTTCCGGTTTGAAGGGCATTGTAGCCATTGAAATTACAGGGCATGTGAGACTTCTGATGTCTCGGTGTGATGAGCGCGATGCAGTGCTACGCAGTATTAACATTAACAGTTCTGAGTAGCACTGCAATTGTTTTTTTTTTATGGAATTGAGTGATGAGATGAGCTGGTCGTTCTCCTGATGTTAAGGGCCACGCCTGCCCATAACAATTGTAGAGCCACCCAGAACTTTTAATATCATAAATAGCACTGCGTAGAACTGCATTGCGCTCATCACCCTGAGACATCAGATTTGTTTTGGGCAGGCGAGATTTGTCAAAATAAATTGTTTTTTTCTTTCTGTCTTTCTTTCTTTTTGGTGCTTACCATGAGGCGAACGACTTGTTTAGATTATTACTCATTTCCATTCAAAAGAAAATCTTTTTATCCCGGAACAATGACCGCGCGAGTGAAGTCGCGGGGCTCAACTAGTATAATACACTCGAGAGCAATGAATCCGGGTCACTTAAAGAATCCTAAAAATCTCGGAAACTAAAAATGCTAGGTTAATGCAATAAATTGTATTTAATAGACAATGTAATACTCCTTAAATGAAGGTATTAAAACTTCTTAGTTATTGTAAAGTTATATCATAAAAAAATCAAATTTGAAAAAGGGCCACTTTCGAAGATGGAACTACGAAATTACAGCATTTGGTTTTGCTTTTGTTTGTAATCTGTCATTTATGTGGGTACATAAACCATGTTGATAGTGCTCTATATTCATTATTCAAGCTGAAATTATGTCGCTTACGCCTGAAGAATGCACCAGAATACTTACAATGCTGGAAACCGGCCGGAGTCAGCGCGATACAGCCAGGACTGTCGGCGTGTCGCTGTCAACAGTACAAAGAGTTCTCCGACGTTACGAAGAAACTGGTTCTAACCTACGCAGACCAGGAACGGGCAGAACCAGGTGTACCACAGCACGAGAAGACCGATACTTGGTGAACACCATGCTTCGAAATCGCTTTCTTACAGGAACTGAACTCACCAATCAGTTTCGACGCCTCGGAGGAAGTAACCCAAGTGCATGGTCAGTAAGACGTCGGCTTGCTGAATCTAACTTAAAACCCCTTAGACCTGCAAACGGCCCTAAACTGGAGCGTGGGCATCGTATTTCGAGACTAAGATATGCCCAGAGCCACGTAAATTGGAGTATTGAAGATTGGTCAAAAGTTATGTTTTCCGACGAATCAAAATTTATGCTCTACAAGCACGATGAAAGACACAGAGTGTATCGAAGACCAGGGGAAAGATTCAAGCAAGCATGCATCGAAGAAAAAGTAGCCTACGGTGGTGGGTCTGTACTTGTGTGGGCCGGAATTTCTTCTGAAAGTCGCACAGAGCTGGTGATCATAGAAAACGGCTCTTTAACTAGCGTAAGATATGTGGAAGAAATCCTCAATGATCACGTTGGTCCATTTATGGTCAATTTAGGTGAGGATGCTATATTTATGCATGACAATGCCCGACCTCATACAGGTAGGATTGTGAATGACTACCTTCAAGAGATGAACATTACTCGTATGGAGTGGCCAGCGCGCAGCCCGGATATCAACCCGATCGAGCATGCTTGGGACGAGCTAGGCAGATGCGTAAAACAACGAAACCCTCCCCCAATCACGCTTCGTGAGCTCAAAATTGCTCTCACAGAGGAATGGGAGAATATTCCCCAAAATCGTATAAGGAACTTGGTGTACAGCATGCCAAACCGCGTAAACGCAGTAATGGAAGCACGAGGAGGCAATACGAAGTATTAAAATTCAAGAAAATCGTAATAAAGTTCAAAAATTTCATGTTTCCTATTTTTGTTTTAAGGAGAGATCAGCAGTTTTTTTTCTTTATGTAATTTTGTGTTAATAAAATGTATGGTGACTCATATTTTTTTTACTTTCATTTAAGGAGTATTACATTGTCTATTAAATACAATTTATTGCATTAACCTATCATTTTTAGTTTCCGAGATTTTTAACATTCTTTAAGTGACCCGGATTCATTGCTCTCGAGTGTATATACCAGCGGTTCCTAATTTTTTTAGCTATGGAACCCTAAATTATCTACCTAATTTTAGCGGAACCCCAACTCATATTTTTAACCGACTTCTAAAAAGGAGGAGGGTCGAAAGAAATTCGACAGTATGTTTTTTTTTATTTTTGTTTGTATGTTTGTTATGCGATTACTCCACCAATTATAAATTGATTTTGATGATTCTTCTTTTGTTTGGTAGGTCATACTTCAGAGGTGGTCCCATATAAAATCGAAATTGATTCAGCACTTTTGCGCGAATAATGCCGGCCAGCGTCGGCAATTCTCGGAACCCCAGTGACCCGTTCACGGAACCCAAGGGTTCCGCGGAACACCTATTAGGAACCGCTGATATATAACCTTCCTGCTGGTACTTCTAAGTTTTAAGGCCGCTAGGGCTTAGAAAGTTGAATGACTACATTCCTATTAAATATTGGAGTTTTCACAAGGTTGACACAAAAACCTTGTCACAAACTGAGTCACACATTGATGACAACAACCAGCTGTCACGTACAGGGACCGATAATGATCTCTGTTCAGAATTTCACTCTTTTTTATGTAACTGAATGACGAGACGAGCTGGTCGTTTGCCTGATGGTAAGCAATACGCCAGCCCATAACAATAACAGCACCACCCAGAACTTTGTTTTACAAAATCCTGCGCGGCAAAATCCTGTGTCACCCTGACACAATTAGCTGTTGAGTCTCATAATGCCCAGTAATTTCGCTAGCTACAATGCCCTTCAAACTGGAACACAGATAATGCTTGCGCACTACTGCTTGGCGGCTGAATAACTGGCAAAGCGGTGGTACCCACCCAGGCGGCCTCTTGCATACGAGAAACCTACCCCCAGTAAAAGCCTTTGAGCCGTTAGTGAAATAGTAACAAACACACAAACACGCGAACTTTCACGCATTTACAATATTAATATGTAATAGATGGATAGATAAACACTTTATTGTTAAAAACCTTAAAAATTAGTAAATTTCACAGTAACCAGCATAACAATAGGCGGTCTTATCACTCAAAGCGATCTCTTCCAGACAACCTATGAACAGAAAGGACTAACATAATTTGGAAGGACGGTGGTTTTATCGAAACAAATGCAGATTAAATTGTGATTAATCAATGATGTGATATACTACTGAAAACAAGTCTACACTCTACTTACTAAAACTAAACTAACTACTTACAAGGAGAAGCAATTGGACAACCCACAGACCATTAAAGGCCTATAGATAGCTCAAACGCTCCAACCCACTACCAGTCGGCAGCGTACCCAAGATGCTGGCAGTATTGCCCGTTAGATTGCAATACTGATACGTTGAGCCAAATAAGTCCCAGTATTTTGGTCACTCGTCGCATCGATCAGGCGCTCTGACAGACTTTTGAAAATACGATGAGCTCCCGGTCCCCACGGACCCAAAGTCTCCACACCAAACGGCTCAAATATGTAACCGCTACGCTATGTAGTCTATATCTATATATATTGTGAAATATGTGACACTCGCTCCGACTGTTTTATTTTTAAATTCCACCCCTGAAGGGATAAAAATGGCTACCATATAATGTAAACGCGTACGTTCCCCGCAGAGTTTCTTGGTGCTATCTTCTCTGCGGGCGTATTTCCGAAGCACTGGTAGAGTCAGTTTTCGCATTTCTTTTCTGGGCCCGGACTTCAATTTGAGTATGGGAAAGAAATGGGTAGACATGCTTACCTTTTTTCAGTCATTATATTTTAAGTTACAATTTTTACTATTTTTAGCCGACTTTACAAAAAGGAGGAGGTTCTCTGTTCTATTGTATGTTTTTTTTTATTTCTTTTTTATGTTTAATACCTCGTCGGGTTCAGTATAGCTACGAAGTGGTCCCATATAAATTTCATCGATATGTGACCTTGGACTTCGAAGATACATTGAAGTCGTTTTTTATTGATAAAATGTATACTTGCAATTGATTTGTATAATGTTTATATAACGATTGCATTTTTGTGCCTTTAAATTATTACTTGATATTCGAACGAAGTCACGGGCGAATGCTAGTGAAGAAGGATGTATATTATCAACTCTAACGAAGGATATTACGCAATTTAATTGAAGAAAAAAAACACTACATCCGACAATTCCGATAAATATTATCATTTACATACATAGTCATTGAACTTGGTGAAAGTTTGTTGTCTATACAAGTGCCCGCTAACGGTTCTGCTTGCTTATTTATTACACTCTCTTTTGACAGGTGTCTAAATTGACACACCATTGGCGGAGCACTGTTGATTTAATGCTGTGATCTGCCGGCCTACCCACTTGTCACACAAATTTATATTGTACAATACAATACAATACAATACAACAACACTTTATTGCACACAATAATGCAAGATATTTTTTTTTTTTTTATGAGCCTGTTTCGTCCCACTGCTGGGCAAAGGCCTCCCTTTCGTCTCTCAATCAATAAATCATTTATTTGCTAAATACATCAATTATTACATTGTCTTATTAATTATATTAATAGTCAATTGTATTCGGCCTGCAAGCAGGCGGGCAAATGTTTAAAAATAATATTTTTTATGTCAATTCATATTATTTCATGATCCTGTATCCATTGCTTGTAATGACTATACCTTGTCGTAGACCTTTCCGTTTAAATTAAACATAAGAAAATGAGCACAGGCGGCGGTCTTATAGCAGCAATCTCTTCCAGATAACCTTAAGATAGATAGGATATTATAATTGTTATCTAGTGGTCGGTGGGTTACAGCAAAATCAATTCATAATACAAATGCATTACATTGCATTGTAGCCATCGAAATTACTGGGCATATGAGACTTAACATCTGATGTCTCGGGGTGATGAGCGCAATGCAGAGCTACACAGTGTTTTTTATGGAATCATAAGTTCCTAAAGAGAAGAACACGTCGTTCGCCTGATGGTAAGCGCCACGCCTGCCCATAACAATTGCAGCGCCACCTATAACTTTTAATATAATAAAAAGGACTGCGTAGAACTGCATTGCGCTAATTAACATCAGATATTAAGTCTCATATTATATGCCCAGTAATTTGGCCCTGCAAACCGAAACGAAGTAATGCTAGCGCACTACTGCTTGGCGGCAGAACAAGCAAAGCTGTGGTACCTCCCACCCAGGGGGCCATCCGCATACAAGAGACCTACCACGAGTAAAACTCGAGTACTATTCGAGTTGATATGAGATATGAAAGGCATTTGCGTGACCAGTGGGTAGGTCGCTGACCTTGATTGAAGAGTCTATTTAAATTGTAAGAGTACTTGAAAAGTTTTTCTTGGTATAGACTTTTATCTAATGGATTTTAAGAACTGCATCAAAGAAATGCTTGAACAAAGGCTTTGTACGACAACAAACTTTTTCTCTCAGAAGTTCAGAACTCAGAAATTTTAGAGGAGTGGCTGAGCGATAACTTACAATCAGGCGCACCCAAGTCCAAAGTCAAAAGTCAAAAGATATTTATTAAATATGCACATAAAATGCACTTTTAAACGTCATACACATAAAACAAATCAATTAAAATACGTTCAAAATTGTAACATAAAATATCATGACTGAAAAAAAGGTAAGTATGTCCACCCATTTCTTTCCCATACTCAAATTGAAGTCCGGGCGCAGAAAAGAAATGCGTTAACTGACTCTACCAGTGCTTCGGAAATACGCCCGCTAGAGAAGATAGCACCAAGAAACTTTCCGGGGATGTCTCTCTTACGGCATTGTAGCCAGATAAATTACTGGGCATATGAGACTTAATATTTCTGTTATCTCGGGGTGATGAGCGTAATGCATCGCTACGCGGTTTTTTATAAATATTTAAATTCATTTATTTAAGGCAATAATACAGTTAACAAATTAAAAGTACCAGAGGCCCATAAAATATATACCTATTGTATTAAAACCCCTACCTATGGTTTTATATGGTATTAAAAGTTCTATCATCATCATCATCATCATCAGCCCATCACGTTCCCACTGCTGGGACACGGGCATTCTCTCATAGAGAGAGGATGGGCCATAATCCACCACGCTGGCCCAGTGCGGGTTGGTGGATGTCACATGTCCTTGACTTTTTGTGAAAAATTCTTGGCCATGCCGGTTTCCTCACGATATTTTCCTTCACCGTTTCTAGAGCGAGTGTTAAATCCGCACATAACTTAAGTAAGTCAGCGTTGAGGGGCCAGCGGGATTTGAACTCGGGTGCGTTGGATCGAAAGTCGCACTTGCTCCCACTGAGCCACACTCGCTCTCCGTTCTGTGTGGTTCTGCAATTATTATGGGCAAGCGTGGCGCTTACCTACAGGCGAACGACTTGTTTGTCTCATTACTCAGTTCAATAAAGAAAAAGTTATGCTATAAAAATACTAGCAATAAATTCTATTTAATTTAACATATCAACATAGTAATATATAAATTATTTAACAACCCGCTAAAAGGTATAGAGTTATTTACTAACAAACAGACTAATAAAACTTTATTGCTATAATAGTGCAGTGCCATCAGTACCTAAGTAGTATTAGAGATGCACCGAGTCCGAGTTATACCGAGTAACCCAATACCACCGAAAATTACTCGGTTCTGTAACAAAATACTAAGTAATTTTATGATTCTATGTTTGATAATAATCGGTTAATTATAAATAGTAAAGCCCATTTTCACCAACCGAGTATTAGGGAAAAACCTGAGCGTTACCTAACTAAATCTAATCTAAATTTTTAGAAAAAAACAAAAACCGACTTCAATGTATCTTCGAAGTCCAAGGTCAAATATCGATGAAATTTATATGGGACCACTTCTTAGCTATACTGAACCTGACGCAAAGAGCTGGCGCTTACCTCGGCCAACGTATTATTCTGGCTATTCAACGAGGTAACGTCGCCAGCTTTTTAGCACCTTACCCGCAGACGGCGACCTAAATACTGTTTACAAAACGCCCGACTTCGATACTGGATTACAATTATGCATTTTATAACAAAAACAGACTTCAATTCAGATGTATCTTCGAAGTTAAACGTCGAACAATAAATAAAAAAAAAATCGATAGAAGAAATATCGATGAAATTTATGTGGGCCCACCTTGTAGCTATACTGAACCCAACATAATTTTCCAAATTGGTTTATAAATGGCGGAGTACTGGAGTCAATATTAAAAAAGATAAGTTTACGTTTTATCATACAAAAAACCGACTTCAATGTATCTTCGAAGTCCAAGGTCAAATATCGATGAAATTTATATGGGACCACTTCGAAGCTATACTGAACCCAACGCAAAAGGAATTTTCGTCGGTTCATGAATGACGGGGTTCTGAGCAACAAACATAAAAAAATAGAATCGAATAGAGAACCTTCTCCTTTTTGAAGTCGTTTAAAAATACAAACAAATGAAAACCTCCGTCTTATTTTGAAGACTATTAAAAACGCCGCGGATACTTAACAAGTATGGAACTTGTTCGAGTATTACGCGCATCTCATTTAGTCTGATAAAAACCGGAAATGCGATAACTGGTGCAAGTTCAATGGCAACCTATCACACCGGACATGAAAATAAAAGAAAGTATTACATTTTTTATTAGCGGCCATCTTTTTTGGAACTGGTTTAAACTTGTTTGTGGCCTTGGCAGAGAAAACATTTAATAAGGCTAGCAGGTCTTTTACCTTTTTTATTTATTTTTTATGTAAGTGAGAGACGAGACGAGCTGGTCGTTTGCCTGATGGTAAGCAATACGCCAGCCCATAACAATAACATCATCATCATCATCAGCCCATCACGTTCCCACTGCTGGGACACGGGCCTTCTCTCATAGAGAGAGAATGGACCATAATCCACCACGCTGGCGCAGTGCGGGTTGGTGGATGTCACATGTCCTCGACTTTTTGTGAAAAATTCTTGGACATGCCGGTTTCCTCACGATGTTTTTCCTTCACCGTTTTTAGAGCGAGTGTTAAATCCGCACATACCTTAAGAAAGTCAGTGGTGCGGGGCCAGCGGGATTCGAACTCGGGTGCGTCGGATCGAAAGTCGCACGAGCTCCCACTGAGCCACACTCGCTCTTCGCTAACAATAACAGTACCACCCGGAATTTTGTTTTGCAAAATCCTGCGCGGCACTGTACTGCGCTCGTCACCCTGAGACAATTAGCTGTTGAGTCTCATAATGCCCAGTCATTTCACTGGCTGCAATGCCCTTCAAACCGGAACACAGTAATACTCGCGCACTACTGCTTGGCGGTTGAATAACTGGCAAAGTCACCTGATGGTAACATGTAACAGAACTCCTTTCCTAACCTAAACCAGGCCTAGTGCACTCCGCACTGTAGGTACGAAGCTACAAGTACATAGCCGGACACCGACGGCGGGTCGCGCGTCGTTACACTTGCCGCGTCAGAAGAAATAAGAGCTATGCGATAGAAAGAGAGGCTCTGTAGGATAATATGACTGGTAGGTATGCAGCGCTACGCGAGCTGAATTGAATTTTATTGCATCATTGCAAGAGTCGCTATTTGTTTAAATTTCTTTGCGGAGTGATGATTCTGTCCCTTAGTATTCTGTGCCTAATCAAAATACCATTCTACTGAGATACTTCTTATACGATTCGGATGTCATTGGTGTTCACTCGTGGTAGGTAAAATAAGTAAGGTAATCCGACAGAGAACTAAAGTCACCGACATAGCTCACAGAATTAGCCAGCTGAAGTGGCAGTGGGCCGGCCATATTAGACGTAGAACCGATAACCGTTGGGGTAGACGCGTTCTAGAGTGGAGACCACGAATTGACAAACGTAGTGTAGGACGCCCTCAGGCTAGGTGGAGCGACGATCTTCGCAGGGTGGCTGGTAGCAGCTGGATGAGAGTAGCCGAGGATCGTGCTCAGTGGCGTGCAATTGGAGAGGCCTATGTCCAGGAGTGGACTGCGATAGGCTGATGATGATAATGTGGTAGGTCTCTCGTATGCGGGGCCGTCTGGGTTGGTACTGTCGTGTATGAGGGTAAGCACCGCTTTTCAATATAATAATTGTACTAGAGGGTAGGTGGGTGTGTCTTTCATTCGAAATATATCTGTGCTAACGTATACTCGTGCTAGATTTCCCTTTCGGTCGTTTCCTGGCTATGTAGAATAGAACAGAATAGAATAACTCTTTAATATAACACCATGATACAGAAGCAATTAAAACGCAAATAACAATTAACTTAATACTTGTGGTCTTATCGCTCAAAGCCATCTCTTCCAGACAACCCACAGGTGGAGGAGTGTCGACAAAAATATGTATTGACGGTGTTATTAACAAAAATATAGGTATTTCTCAGGTACCACCGCTTTGTCAGTTATTTTGCCGCCAAGCAGTAGTGTGCAAGCATTACTGTGATCCGGTATTGTAGCCAGCGAAATATCAGAATTAAAGTCGTTTTTTTTTGTGTTTATTTTAATGCGGTAGGGGAAAAAAGCATCAAAGAACAAATTAATAATACTTCCCGGATAGATGTTATCTGTTTTATTTTATTTAGTGTTTGTATTAATTATATAATTTAGTTGCGGTCTAGCAATCACCGACAATGGACGCCGGATGGACATTGAATTCAGCCAAGTGACGAGTCAATTTTTATTACTATTTACTGCATGGGATAGAGCGAGTGTGGCTCAGTGGGAGCACGTGCGACATTCGATCCGACGCCGAGTTCGAATCCCGCTGGCCCCGCACCACTGACTGTCTTAAGTTATGTGCGGACTTGAACACTCTTTCTAGAAACGGTGAAGGAAAACATCGTAAGGAAACCAGCATGTTCAAGAATTAATCACAAAAACCCGCACTGGGCCAGCGTGGTGGATTATGGCCCATACTGTCTCTATGAGAGAAGGCCCGTGTCCCAGCAGTGGGAACGTGATGGGCTGATGATGATGATGACTGCACGGGATTTGTTGCATGTTTATTACTGCATGGCAATATTTTTAAACTTGTTTTTTTCTTTTAGAACCTGGCCCCTAACTAAAATTCCCTGTATCTAGGGAACGAGGAATTGAGAGGACCATGGTCCCACAACACCCAGACACGAAACAAATGCTAGGGTTTTTTTTGCACAAACATATGCCATGTCGCGGGAATCGAACCCGCAACTTCAGTGGTGTGATTAGATAGAGATTTGAGCCACCCTGCCCAACCACTACACCAGAGGCCGTCAATTTGTTTAAGTTCAAGTTCAAAGTTCTTTATTCAGTTTTGGCATCACAGACGCACTTATGAACGTCAATTATTACTATGACTCTACCACCGTATCGGAAAAAGAACCACTACTCAGAGAATACGGCAAGAAACTGAGGGGCGTATGTTTTAGAACTTAAGACAGTATTTTAATGTAAATCGTACATTTGCACAGTCGGGAGTCATCATTAATTAAGTAGATAATGTGTGATAGATAATTCACTTGTGCCGATACACTAGCGCCGTCCCACCTCAACGGTACTTCAAGGGTGGCTGGAGCGGCGGCAGAAGCAGCAGAGAGCCTCAAGCGGAGGAAATATGCATCACTCGGCGAGGGATACATATTGCTTCCGTTTGAGGTTGAAACTATGGGACCTTGGGGGGCGAACACGCGGCTTCTGTTTAAAGAGCTGGCCAGACGCCTCATAGAAACAACAGGTGACCAAAGAGCTGGCGCTTACCTCGGCCAACGAATTAGTCTGGCCATTCAACGAGGTAACGTTGCCAGCTTTTTGGGCACCTTGCCCGCGGACGGTGACCTAAATTCTGTGTTTTATATTTAATTTCATTTTTTAATTTTGTTGTAGGTTAGTTTAGTGTTTAATTCTATATATTTGTACATAATTGTTAATTGGTTCTGTAAATAAATAAATGACGATTGATAAGTAGATAATAATTTAGAATACATTGTATTTTAATTCAGTTTAAAAAAACTGAAAACTGCGGAATAGTTCTGTCTCACACGTTTTTTGGTATTGCACATGCTTAGGGTTTACTTGTACGGAGAACTGAGTGATGAGACGAGCAATTCTTTCACCTGATGGTAAGCGCCACGCCTGCCCATAACAATTGCAATGCAACCCAAAACTTTATATACCATAAAAAGCCCTGCGTAGGACTGCATTGCGCTCATCGCCCCGAGAAATCAGGTATTAAGTCTCGTATGCCCAGTTATCATATTTTTTTTACGCTTAATAAATCCATGTTTGTGTACTATCTCACCTGATGTGAAGCGATGATGTGACCTAAGATGGAGCACATAGATCTAGAGAGAGCCGGCAGTTGAGCGGCTGCTCAGACCCGTCTCCCCGATGGTTCACCGAACATCATCCCGAAACACGACTAGGTCCCTTGACGGCATGGCTTTGTTATATTCATATGTTAGTAATTTATGAAATCATGTTAATACGTATGCAGTAATGCAAAAAGAATTTTCCAAATCGCTTTATGAATGACGGAGTTCTGAGGTAACAAACATAAAAAAATACAATCGAATACAGAACCTTCTCCTTTTTTGAAGTCGGTTAAAATACAAACGAATGAGAACCTCCTTATTTTGAAGACTTCTGCTGAACCCAACGCAAAAAGAATTTTCCAAATCGGTACATGAATGACGGAGTTCTGAGGTTGTGTTGAATGAGTTCTGACTGAGAATGAGTTCTGAGGTAACAAACATAAAAAAACTGTCGAATGGAGAACCTTCTCTTTCTTTGAAGTTTTACTGGTGGTAGGTTTCTCGTATGCGAGAGGCCGTCTGGGTGGGTACCACCCCTTTGCCAGTTATTCAACCGCCAAGCAGTAGTGCGCAAGTATTACTGTGTTCCGACTTGAAGGGCATTGTAGCCAGCGAAATTACTGGGCATTATGAGACTCAACAGCTAATTGTCTCAGGGTGCAACGCCGCGCAGGATTTTCCAAAACAAAGTTCTGGGTGGTGCTGTTATTGTTATGGGCTGATAAACAACCAGCTCGTCTCGTCATTCAGTTACATAAAAAATAAAATCGGTTAATACATGTAGGCCACTCTAGGCAAGTCAAAAACCTGCAATTCTCTAGATGGCCGACCGGAAGAGCTTTCACTAGTGAATTTCGGGTGTAAAATCGCATACATGTAATCACATGTGTAACCTGTCTATCGTGTATTGTGGTCAATTCAGAAGAGATAAGCGTCTGAAGAGAGAGAGCGAGTGTGGCTCAGTGGGAGCTCGTGCGACTTTCGATCCGACGCACCCGAGTTCGAATCCCGCTGGCTGCACCACTGACTTTCTTAAGTTATGTGCGGATTTAACACTCGCTGTAAAAACGGTGAAGGAAAACATTGTGAGGAAACCGGCATGTCCAAGAATTTTCCACAAAAAGTTAAGGACATGTGACATCCACCAACCCGCACCGGGCCAGCGTGGTGGATTATGGCCCATTCTCTCTCTATGAGAGAAGGCCCGTGTCCCAGCAGTGGGAACGTGATGGGCTGATGATGATGATGATGATGATGAAGCATCTGCGAAAATATTTAGTGTAATTCCACTGACTATTATGTAGGTTGTTAGAATAATAATATGTAAGTATGGGATTGGGATAGCAAATGTAAAATGAATTTAAATTAAAAATATATCTAAATTGAAATCCTTACCTTTTTTTATATGCTATAAGCTAATGTTATAACGTTTGATGACACCTCACCTGATGGAAAGCGAAGATGCAGCCTAAGATGGAGCCTGTTTTTGTCCATCAGATGCCTATTCACTCTAGACTTAAAGAGACTCAAGTTGTATCTGTTTGGGAACAAAGACGATGGTAGAGCGTTCTACTCCTTAGCAGTTCGCATGATAAAGAAATCTGCGAAACGCTTAGTACGGACGGAATACGGATGGGATATTAACGAGGTACGGGTGAAACGACTCTCCCCTGGAAGTCCTTAGGTGGAAAAGAGACGAAGGGATCAATTCGATAAAAAGCAACAGACACCCTTTTCCCAACTTTTTTTTTTATGTAACTGATTGACGAGTCGAGCTGGTCGTTTGCCTGATGGTAAGCAATACACCAGCCCATAACAATAACAGCACCAGAACTTTTTTTGCAAAATCCTGGGTGGCGCTGCACTGGCTCGTCACCCGGAGACAATTAGTTGTTGAGTCTCATAATGCCCAGTAATTTCGCTGGCTACAATACCCTTCAAGCCCGAACACAGTTTCTTGCCGTATCTTCTGAGTTGTGGTTCTTTATACGATACGGTGGTAGAGTCATTGTAATAATTGACGTTCATAAGTGCGTCTGTGATACCAATATTGAATAAAGAACTTTTGATTGATTGATTGATTGAAAAAGTAAAAATTCTCTTATAACTTAAACCATATCCATTAAGTTACAAAAACGGACGGCACATTTCGCAACGCGTTGCGTGCACGCGGCGGCGGTCGGGCGTTTTGGATCGTTGCGTGTCAGCGGGCTACAGTTTTTCATAACTCGATGTAAACATCAACATTGCCACGATGTCGGTTGGTTGTCAAGGTGGTGCATTCGATAATAAAAATAAACAGTCACAATATATTTATTTGAGGCACTGGGTAAAAATTCATAGGCCCATAGCCCACCTAGTCACACAATAAATATAGAACAGACTTAAAATGAATTATTATTTTATATTGACTATGATTTAAAATTATTTGTTGACATATTGATTATTTTATTGATTTCATTGACATTATTGATTAATCTATTGATTTTATTTTGACATTTTAATGAAACAAATTGATTAATTACTTACTAACATTTTTATGAACTTGCATTTTTACTAACAAATATGGATAACTATGTCTGAATTATTAATAAATGAATTAATTAATTAATTGAATAGGCACAAAATGCATTTCTTTCCCATACTCAAATCGAAATCTGGGCCCAGAATAGAAATGCGAAAACTGACTCTACTAGTACGTAGTAATATTTAGTTTTCTTTGCTACCAGTGCTTCGGTAATACGCCCGCTAGAGAAGATAGCACCAAGAAACAGCGGGGATGTCTCTGTTTATAAAATCTTTTAAAATGTCTAAAAATATAACAATAAACAATGAGGTATAAATTACGATTAACATAACACAATGTCAAACTAGAAGTGCAAGTGAGATGTCCCATAGTCATAGCAAGGAACACTAACTTTTATGGTCATAGTATAGGTAACATGAAAATATATGAGTATTATAGATACCGTAAATATGTTCATGAGCATATTTACTTGGGACAAATAGTATCCTTCCAGGCGAGACAGGACAAAGAAGTTATATGTAACTGAATGACGAGACAAGCTATTCGTTTGCCTGATGGTAAGAAATACGCCAGTCCATAATAATAACAGCACCACCTAGAACTTGGTTTTGCAAAATCCTGCGCGGCGCTGCACTGCGCTCGTCACCCTGAGACAATTAGCTGTTGAGTCTCATAATGCCCAGTAATTTCGCTGGCTACAATGCCCTTCAAACCGGAACACAGGATTGTTTGGCGGCTGAATAACTGCGATGATACCCACCCAGACGGCCTCTCGCATACGAGAAACCTACCACCATTGCTCGAAGTTGCTTTACGCACCAAAAACGCCTTGAGGACCTATTGGTCTATGAAATATCTAATGAAGGGCAAACTCCCTCTTTCCCTTAAAAAACGACTCGTGGACATGCGCATTCTCCCTGTCCTCACATATGGTGCACAGACTTGGTCTCTGACAGAATATCAAAGGTCCGCACTCGGAGTTTGTCAACGAGCGATGGAGCGCAGTATTATCGGAGCAGTGGCGTAGCGAGGTAACCAAAGGCCCTGGGGCAAAAAATAAACTAGGGCCCTAACTAAACTATTTAAAATCGTTTTTTTCGTATTCGTTGCGTGTCACCCTCATAAGGGCTTTCACATAAAAAAAACTTATCTACGCTTAATACCTAATTTGACAAATTTGTATAACCTCTTGGCTTCCCTGGAGAAAGGGGCAGCCAAGATGCTATTAAATAAACCGAACATATTTATATCAAAACTATACTCTAACAGAAACATACTCCTAAAATACAGAAATTATTTTTGAATAAATTAGGATTGTAACGCCATCTTCCACTTCCAATAATACGGTTGTTTATGCCGCATACCTTGACACTCGCAATTAAATCAAGTCCTATTGGGTATTTCCCGTAAAATGCCTAAAATTGTTAATTTTTAGTAATATCATTAAATAAATATTTTTGCGATTACAATCTTACATATGCAGATTGAAAATTGACCGTGAGATATATTGATGTATGGGAGAAGAATATTTCAACAACAATATTAAGTTTGTCCTTCAATCTGACTTATCCATTCTGTACATTTTAAGTTTCTCTATGTATTTATTATGTATATTTTATTATTATACTATGTATTTTATGTAATGACTTTAGCTTATGTATATTATAATGTTAATCAGAGAAGAGTGGATAGATACGTTTATTATGTACTAAACCTACCTACAAAATTATCTTAATAAGACCGTCCTTATATATTTCTGTCGACATTCCTTCACTTGTGGGTTGTCTGGAAGAGATCGCTTTAACCGATAAGACCGCCCATTGTGACACTAATATTAAATTAGTTGTTATTTTAGTTTTTAATTGTTTCTGTATTGCGGTGGTAACAAAGAGTTATTCTATGCTATTCAATCTTTTCGTTAGACCTATTTTAGCATAATGACAGCCCCTGTGGTGTAGTGGTTGGGCAGGTTGGCTCAAATTTCATACATCACTGAGGTTGCGGGTTCGATTCGCAAAAAACGACCTAGTCGTGTTTCGGGATGATGTTCGGTGAACCATCAGGGAGACGGGTCTGAGCAGCCGCTCAACTGCCTAGATCTATGTGCTTCACCTTAGGCCACATCATCGCTTCGCATCAGGCGAGATAGTGGCCAAACATAAATGTATTAAGGGTAAAAATTAAAAAAAAAACGCGCAAGTATTTGTTTCGTGTCTGGGTCTGGGACCATGGTCCTCTCAATTCCTGTTCCCCAGATACAGGGAATCCTAGTTAAGGGCCGGGATCTACAGGATCTATGTATATGTGATATATATTGTTATTATTATCATACCTATTATAACGGAACCCTCGATGCGAGAGTCTGTCTCGCAATTGTCCGGTTTTATTCAAGCTTTAATTTAACTGGCAATGTTTGGGTTAATACTTGCAAGTTGAATTAGAACCACTTCCTCTTATCCTACGGAGTTGAAATTTTGCATACTTTTATTTTTATGTAACTGAACGACGAGCCGAGCAGGTCGTTCGCCTGATGGTAAGCAATACGCCTGCCCATCTACTTGTCAAAGTCCGATGACAATGCAATATAATGGTGACAGCTTATCTTATGAGGGAGACGGAAGGTGGGCAATGGAACTCCTTGACGGATAATTGAGAGCTAGGTACTAGAGATTGGGCTCATTTTTATCTGCTCGCGGTTCCGATTACGAATTTGTTAAAAGGTTGTCTTGAAAAATATATTTTGCTTGTTCTTGTTCTTTAAGCGTTAAAGTAGGGTTGTTACTCACCATGATTGACCTTCCCCTGCTGCGATATCAGTACATTGAGTGGCACGCGGCGGTCTCCTGAGATCCTAGGCGCAAGTTCGAACAGCCTGTTGCGAGCTGATTGCCGCACGGCGTGGTAAGGAGCGTGACCCATCGTAGTCTGTCGCTACATTCGTGAACTGGAAAGAAAAAAATATTGATGGCTTTATATTTTTTTGATGATCCTTCGGCTTTATATTTTTTTGGACCAGTACTCCGCCACAAGCACAGCATTTTCCGTGGCGTTGTACAGGTCCTCGCGTGTACAGATGGTAGGACACGCAGGGCAAGACAAAAGGTGTGCCATAGTCTGGGGAGAGACACCGCACTCGCATGCACTATCCGAGCTGTAGCGCCACCCGCACATGTTTTCCGTGCTACGGCCGACTTGGGTCCGGAGTCTGTTTAAAGACTTCCATGTCGGCCAAGGCAGATTGTGTCCAGGGGGGAGTTTTTCGGAAAGCGAAATTGGTGATGCTGTAGGGTATTTCTCCTGCCAAAGACTTAGTCGCGCCTTGGAGGCATCTTTATCTATTGGTATTACCATCAAAATAATCTTTGAGATCGCATACACTTCTATCCAAAAATTGTATCGGCAGATTTAATTTAGTAAATGACCACCAAATCGAATTGCCGCACCTCACTCTTCCGTGGTCCAACTCACTCTTACCCCTAGAGGTAGGTAAATAAAAAGCGCGGAGTCAGAAGCTCGCGAAGGAGGTCCTGAATGAAGCGAGCCTACGAGGCCGAGTGGAGCGAAGAGGGGAGGTGGCGAGCAAAGCGAGCCGGCGACTTCCACAGCGGAGCGAAGGTCAAGTAGGGGAAGCGACATGAAGGGGTGACGAGCGAGACTTCTGGTGGAGCCTACTTTGGTGATCATTTACTATTTTTGGTGACCATTTACAATTTTTTTTGGTGATTATATTTTTTTAATTGGTGATATTTTTTGGTGATCATTTTTGGCAATATAAAGTGATTTTTTGGCGTTACCTACATTTTACTAGATCTGGTGGTCAGTTGTAATCGAGAAATCAGATATTAAGTTTCATAAGCCCAGTTATTGCGCTGGCTACAACGCTTCAAACGGGAACAGTAATGCTTGCACACTACTAGGGGTCGACCAATCACGTGTTTAGCGACTTTCTAACCTCCCTAGTGATACGAGGGGAGGTTTTAGACTACCTACCCAAAAATTCACGAAAATTTTTTTGGTGCAAAATACATAGGTCTATTAAAATATTCAAAATATTATCTTTAAATACTAATATAATCTAATTTTATTCCATAATATTTTATTAATTTTTTTTTAATCACAATAAATAACATCCTTACAGCTTAAAAATGCAAATACGATGCTATTATATAATATTTAAGTACCTTACATAATATTCAGTTTTAATATAAATTATTATTTTCAACAAAAATTCGAGCCACTTCTGAAACTTCGACAGGCTACAGTTAAAAAATATCAATCTCCTCCGACAAGAGGTTAATTAGTCTTATGGCGCGTGACAAGGGGGCAAACTTGAGTAGGTTCGTTCTCGCCACGGGCACCTCAAGTGTGGCGGCGCGGCGGCGCGCGCGCCCGGCTCCGTCCGGCACGCGCAGCCGCAGCGCCGCCAGCAAATACAACGTACGTAAAACTTATATGTCGGGCGGGGGGTATTGGTATGCCAAAACACAGGTCTCCTAGTTTGGGTACCAATGTTCTCCAACCAGGAATAAAAACTTGTTACAATCACTTCTGAATGTATATGATATATATAAGTTTGTTGAAATTTAAATAAATTTATCTTTATCTTTATCTTTATACTCGTATATACTTATATAGGTATAAGATGAATGTCAAAAATGATTTATTAGCGTATTTGTTACTAGGTGTTTTATATATAACTTGTATGTAATCTAACTATAAAAAAAAGTCTTTTAATAATATAATAAATCATTCTAACGCTTGAAACCGTAGACAAAAACTATAGGTACAACGATTTGACATAACTATAATTAATAACTTTTATTTATAGACAGGTGGAGTAAGGTACTGACTGAATGGTGGCCAAGACAGGGCAAGCGTAGCGTTGGGTGTCCAGAAGCAAGGTGGGTCGACGATATTGTAAGAATTGCGGACTGAACCTGGACACGAATGGCGCAGACTCGAGGCGAATGGCATGACATGAGAGAGGCCTACACCCAGCAGTGGGATGTAAAGGGCTGTGGATGATGATGGATGGTGATTTATAGACAATCCTGCTATATGTTTATTTTGAATTATAAACTAATAGACAGGACAAAATCAAAAACTTAAATTAGATCCTTGCTTAGTGAATACTAGCAACCCGCCCTGACTTGTCACGGATGCAATTTGAATAAAATATATACAATAATGACATGCACTTTTATTCGTAACATGTATACCTACTGTAACCTTCTTACTTTAATATATTACTTAATTAAAAATGATCATCATATATATATAAAATTCTCGTGTCACAATGTTAGTTACCTTACTCCTCCGAAACGGCTTTACTGATTTTTACCAAATTTTATATGCATATTCAGTAGGTCTGAGAATCGGCTACTATCTATTTTTCATACCCCTAAGTGATAAGGGTTGTTCACCCTTAACATTTTTTTAAATTTATATTGCAAAACAACGTTTGCCGGGTCAGCTAGTGATAATATATAAATAGTAAATTGCATCGGGAAGTGGGTCGCTAGCCGCTTCCAGATCATATTTTGACGGCTTGATTAAAATAAATTGATTAATTTTTATTTATTTATTTAATTCGGACAATAATAACATAATACTAAGGAGTAAACGTCATTAGTATTAGTACTAGTACGTTAGTAGTAAAAGGAAGCGAGTGTGGCTCAGTGGGAGCTCGTGCGAGTTCGAATCCCGCTGGCCCCGCACCAATGACTTTCTTAAGTTATGTGCGGATTTAACACTCGCTCTAAAAACGGTGAAGGAAAACATCGTGAGGAAACCGGCATGTTCAAGAATTGTTCACAAAAAGTCAAGGACATGTGACATTCACCAACCCGCACTAGGCCAGCGTGGTGGATTATTGCCCATTCTCTCTCTATGAGAGAAGGCCCGTGTCCCAGCAGTGGGAACGTAAAGGGCTGATGATCGAAACGTCATTAGACCCATATGATAATATTAAACTCTAGGGATTTTTCGGCGGCTTCTAAAGCGTCGATAGACCACGCCCACGCATGCGCACGCCGCGTTAAATTCGCCCGTTTGGGAAGGCTAAAGTCTCTAGGGCCATACCGACATGTCTTACATAGTTTTTATTTGATAATTTGAAAATATTACAGTTTGCTTTTGTTTTGTATGTACTAGTGCTTCAATAAAGTGGTGGAACTTTATTCAAGCTTTCCATGGACTTTTTGGGAGAACATAAAAAGCAATGCTTTCTCTATTTTGTTTCATTTGCCTACACTCGTGCACGTTGAACACATAATGGTTAATATTCCACCGATATTACACTTGATCACTCGACATAACACTTGTTTGGAAAATAAAAACAAAATCGAACTGTATCACTTTTCACTTCCCGCCAAAGTCCTCATTTAGCTGTCATTAGACAAGAATAGAATAGGATAACTCTTTATTATACCACCAAAATAGAGCAATAATTAAAAACTAAAATAACAACTAACTTAATAATAGTGTCACAATGGGCGGTCTTATCGCTCAAAGCGATCTCTTCTAGACAACCCACAAGTGAAGCAATGTAGACAAAAATATATATAGACGGTGTGACTTTCAGATAATTTTGTTATATAGTACAAACAAGTAATAGAAACAAACAAGTAACAAGTAAGAAACAAGTAGTAGTTATGGGGCGTCCATAAATTACGTGAGGTGTTTTTTTTAAATTTTCCGTAACTCCCTCCCCCCCTGGTGAGATGTCGTGAGATTTTATTCAACCCCCTCTCCCAACCCCTAATCTCAAGTGAGATTTTTCAAAATGTGGGTTAATTTCTTACGTAAACGCGTTGGATTGTTATTGCAAAAAGAAAAAAGAAATTTGCTTCGTGCTTTTATTTACGATTAGTTAAGACTAATAATCAATATTGCTGAGAGTTTAATTATAATGTAATAAACGATTACGCTTAAGATTAAATCTTAAGTATGTACAATCTGGATTAAATGGACCAAAATAGTATTTTTTTTTTAAGTTTCAATCAGAAAAAAAATTGCTTGATATTTGCCGAGACCCCCCCTCTTTCCAACGTAAGATTAGACGAGATTTGACTCGACCCCCTCCCCCCCTTAAACACCTCACGTAATTTATGGACGCCCCCTTAGTAGTAGTGACAAGTAATGTTTCTTCGCCATATTCATATGTATATTATTGTGACCTTTTTATACATATGTGTAAAAAGGTCACATTAATTAGTACGTTAAGGATAAATATTAATTAAATAGTGAAAGGAACTAGGAATTATAATACTATCATTAAAAAATATCAATATTATTTAATAATTAGGCTTCAATCAAATTATTGGAGCAAGGTAGTTTTCTCTGTAATTGTAAGGTCATAGACTATATTATTATAAACTAGCGACCGCCCGCGACTTCGTTCCCGGTGACATAATAAAATATCGCCTATGTTACTCAGGGTTTTTTTACGCTTAATAGATCTATGTTTGGCCACTATCTCGCCTGATGTGAAGCGATGATGTGGCCTAAGATGGAGCACATAGACCTAGAGAGAGACGGCAGTTGAGCGGCTGCTCAGACCCATCTCCCCGATGGTTCACCGAACATCATCCCGAAACACGACTATATAGGTCGCTTGACGGCATGGCTTTGTTCGGTGGGTGGTATTACAACCACGGCCAGTGCCTACCACTCCAAAGCGTGTAAGCGGGTTTCATCACGATGTTTTCCTTCACCGTTTTAGAGCGAGCGCGCAATATCTGCATTTAACTATAAGTCATTGGTGCAGGGCCGAGTCGGGATTCGAACCCAGGTGCGTCTGATCGAAAGGCGCATGAGTTCTCGCTGAGCCACTCCCGCTAAATCGCTCGGGATAATGTAGAATTCTGACGGTGAAAGAATTTTCGAAATCGGTCCAGCAGTTTATGAGTTTAATCGTTACAAACATACAAAAGTACAATTTGCTGTAGTCGCGTGCATCGTAAGTCGCACGTGCTAAGCCACACTCGCTCAGTTAGATAGATCAGCGGTTCCCAATTTTTTTAGCTATGGAACCCTAAATTAACTACCTAATTTTGGCGGAACCCCAACTCATATTTTTTACCCGACATCAAAATGAAGAGGTTCTCGAATCAACTGTATGTTTTTTTTTGTATTTTTGTTACGCGATTACTCCGCCAATTATGAATTGATTTTGATGATTCTGTTTTTGTTTGGTCGGTCATACTTCAGAGGTGGTCCCATATAAATTTTATCGAAATGGATTCAGTACTTTTGCGCGGGTCAGTACATCGATAAAAATACCGGCCAGCGTCGGCAATTCTCGGAACTTCAGCACAAAATATGGTATATTTTGTGACCCCAGTGACCCGTTCACGGAACCGCGGAACACCTATTAGGAACCGCTGAGATAGATAGTTAGGTAGATATTTTTTTTTATGTAACTGAATGACGAGACGAGCTGGTCGTTTGCCTGATGGTAAGTAACATGCCAGCCCATAACAATAACAGCACCACCCAGAATATTGTTTTGCAAAATCCTGCGCGGCGCTGCACTGCGCACGTCACCCTGACACAATTAGCTGTTGAGTCTCATAATGCCCAGTAATTTCGCTGGCTACAATGCCCTTCAAACCGATATAGATAGATAGAAAATAAAACAATTAATTGTTAAAACCCTTAAAAATAATACAGAATATTAGGAAAGCTTTGACGCGATCTTTGACAGCCAATGTTTGACAGCGATTAATTTCGGCAGGTAGCGCATTCCACAAACGAACAGCTTCAACAGTAAACGAGTGGTCGTAGAATGAGTTAGATATTTATCTTAATTATAAATAATAAAAAATAACTCTGTTGGTAAGATTGTCGCAAAATTCCGCCGAGCGGAATGTAACGGTATAGCTGGAAAGATTATGGATAATTAATTACAATGGACCATGGTACTGTGGTGATCAAAAGTGGTAACGTTTTACTTGATTATTTTTAACAAAACAAAATTCTTTATTCTACACAAAACAAAAATAATCATTAGATACATGAAAAATTACAAACTATACAATGGCCGGACTTATCGCTAAAATAAATCTCTTCCAGTTAATCTTTGGATGGAGTTAAATAACTCCATCCCAGGTGGTCCCAGCATTAGATTTTTTTATGCAACTGAATGACCAGACGAGCTGGTCGTTTGCCTGATGGTAAGCGGCGCTGCACTGCGCTCGTCACCAAGTTCTTTATTATATATTACTTATTATAGTTCAAAAGTTCTTTATTCAATTTTGACGTCACAGACGCACTTATAAACATCAATTTATTATTCCAATGACTCGGAAAAAGAACCACTACTCATAAATACGGCAAGAAACTAAGGGTTTTTTTTTTAACTTTTGTTACAAATGTTTGTTTTAGACAATATTATTTTTCTTATGTGCCAATTGGCTACTGGCACCCTGAGACAATTAGCTGTTGAGACTAATGCTTGCGCACTACTGCTTGGCGGCTGAATAACTGGCAAAGCAGAGGTACCCAGACAGCATCTCGCATACGAGAAACCTACCTCAAGTGAAACGCAGATAACCAAGAGAAGCTCAACAGTGAGCGGGCACGTTGAGCTTCTCTAGGTAAAAATATGTTAACGCTTTTGTACGCGTCAGTACATATCCAATTATCATAGTGACCACGCGGCGGCACGTTACGCCGCCACGAGACGCGCGGTGTCTCGGCACGACTGTCATGTTAGTCACATTTTGTGGAAGGTGTCAATGTTCTACGAAGCGTGTAGCGCAACAAGGATTGTGATGAATACATTAGCTTCTGAAGATAACTTCTAGTTTGACATTGTGTTATGTTAATCGTAATTTACCTATACCTCATTTACTATTACATATTTAGATATTTTAAAAGATTTTACACGCTCCTGGACATAGGCATAAATAGTATAAATAAAAACAAATCATTTATTGCGAGGATATAGTACATAAAGGTGATAAAATTCTAAAAATAAGTCCTTACATTCTACCATGACAATGGTGTGCAATAACATGTCTTATTAATTATTTAAATTAGATTAGATCTCATATACAAACAAATTATTATTATTAAATTAATTTCAAAAAGCTTTAAATGTCATACAAATTAAAAATGTCAAAATATTATTAGTCTAATAAATGTCAAATTAGTGATCAATTGTTGTAATTAATTTAATTGAACACATTAAAATTTAACATTAAAATTAATTTATAATTAGGTGTTTTTAAAAGTCATAAAAACATTTTTTCGCAAGCCATTTAGTCAGTTTTCTTTTAAATTAATTAATAAAAATATTTTATTGATTTTATAACATATTTTTTTTTAAATATAGGCAGGTAATGTGGGTAAAAAGTATAAAACAATCTTTATCACCCGGAAAACTGCGGGTGAAACAGCGGGTTGCAGCTAGTTTATTAACTGGAAGTTCGCAGATAAATAAAACATACAAAAATAAAATATACTCCTTCTACGAGGGAAGGCCCGAGTCCCAGCAGTGGGAACGTAATGGACCGATGATGATGATGACAAAAATAAAATATAAAATGTTTTTAATGGAATCAGGCGTAACGCTGCCGATATTCATTTCAAAACTCGTTATAGCGTTTGGCAAATCGACACCTGATGATGCCTCGTGCAGACGGCGAAACACGTTATTATAGTTATTTAACATTATTTATTATGTACTAAATACAATATTAACCTCATTAACGTATTTATTATTATTATTATAGATATATTAAAAAAGAGAAATAAAAATCGGAGGGATTTTATATATATAGTTTTAATTCATTTTACATTTACTATCTACCCCCATACATGTTCTATGTTCCGGTTTGAAGGGCATTGTAGCCAGCGATATTACTGGGCATTATGACACTCAACAGCTAATTGTCTCAGGGTGACGAGCGCAGTGCAGCGCCGCGCAGAATTTTGCATAACAAAGTTCTGGGTGGTGCTGTTATTGTTATGGGCTGGCGTATAGCTTACCATCAGGCAAACGACCAGCTCGTCTCGTCATTCAGATACATAAAAAAATACTAATTATGTTACTCTCACAACTTATACATCAGGGGTTCCCAAAGTGTGCGCCGCAGCGGCGGCGCCCTGGTGCGCCGTAGAGAGTAAAGAGGGGCGCCGTGAGGCGCTCCTGTTTACCATTCTACGGAAACTAAACTTAGGCAAATGAAAATAGCGGTTTTAAGCCCTATACCACGCCTTATACCTTTGAAATAATGTGTGGTGATCACCAAACTCACACGTCATATTGACTAAGTGCCATTGTATTTTATTTCCTATTTTCTTAAATTAATAAATGTTTTTCTTGTATATAAATATAGAAACTCAGCTTCACATAGTGGATGTTTTAATTTTTGTGCCTATCTACTTAGTATCATTGTACCCTATTTCAACTAGCTAGGGGGCGCCGAGACAAAATAATAAACCTGTAAGTGCGCCGCTAACTGAAAAAGTTTGGGAACCCCTGCTATACATCATATTCAGTGGAATTACACTACATAGTTATATTGCGTTTAAATTTTATTTATTTATTATATGCTACAATTATGTTTTTGTCCTGCGTCTGTTTCTTTCGGCTATAATGTCTTCTGTGGTTTCGGTCTATGATTTAGACTTAAATATAAATCGCTAAATTAGAATAAAGTACCGACTTAATATAAAACGACTAGTACCTCACGTAACCGGAATGGTTTCGCATAATTCACGTGGTGGAAGTAACACAAAACTTAGGGTTACATCTATGTAAACTACTACCAAAATCGAACCCTTATCAACACTATTACAACCTTATAGTGTCGTCCGTCCTTCGTTATATTTTTTTTCATATGTTATTGAGTGATGAGACGAGCAAGTCGTTCGCCTTATGGTAAGCGCCACGCCTGCCTATAAAAACTGCAGTGCCACCCACAACTTTTAATGCTATAAAAAAGCACTGCGTAGCACTGCAGTGCGTTCATCACCCCGAGACATCAGATAAAGTCTCATATGCCCAGTAATTTCGCTGGCTATAATGCCCTTCAAAGCGGAACACAGTAATACTTGAGCACTACTGCTTGGCGGCAGAATAACTGGCTAAGCTGTGGCACCTAAACCGACGGCCTCCCGCATACGAGAGACCTACCACGAGTAATACCAGGCCTAGAGTGAGATTTTGCAACTCGTTAACGCGTTCTACCGCGCCCCCTTAATCGCGTAGTGTATGACCCTAATGGATATATAGTCCTCGCACGGAACCTTCATTTGATATGTGCCACACACTTGTCCACTTTTGTTTGTGCTGTAATTATAAACTTAGAATTAGCAAATTAACGAAGCTTGTGAATCACGCAAAGTAATATAATCAAAATATTTTGAACAAATATTGTGGACCTACTCGTGTATTAATAACGTATTTTTCCATATTAACGTCGGTATTTCACTAGTGGTAGGTCTCTCGTATGCGGGAGGCCGTCTGGGTAGATACCATAACTTTGCCAGTTATTCTGCCAAGCAGTAGTGCGCAAGCATTACTGTGTTCCGGTTTGAAGGGCATTGTAGCCAGCGAAATTACTGGGCATATGAGACTTAATATCTGATGTCTCGGGGTGATGAGCGAATGCAGAGCTACGCTCTACTTCGCTTGGTATTAAAAGCTCTAGGTGTCATTTTGGGCAAGCGTGGCGCTTACCATCAGGTAAACGAAATGTTCGACTGCTTAGTTTCACTCTGAGACACTCGGAGACTGCCGCGGTAAAGCTATTGCATAGCATTCGGAGTGGGGGGTGTTAGGTTATTTTCGTTACGGAATTTCTGGATTCGGTCTCCACGCTCAAGGCCCGCGATAGAAGCTATGCAATAGCTTAACAATTTTTTCGCACACGTTTGAAGCCGGGCTGGGTCGTTGAGTTCATAATATATAATAAAAATGTGCTCTATGGAATTAATTTTAGATAAAAAACCGGTAAATCTCGCAAACTACTCACAAAAAATAGATCAAGATCTTTCCGCTAAAAATTATAATTATGTACAGTCGAATTGCGAACCTCCTTTTTTGTTATGGGTAAAAAAAGTTGGAAAAAGACTATTGTCGAGTTGTGGCGGATTTCCGTTCTTTTTTAATTTGTGTGCGACCTTTACCGCCGTCACACTATGGACGCAGCAATTGGAAGTAGGACCCTACTGATTGGAGCTTGGAGCCGCAGTGTGTATTGATTTGAGTAAAACAAATAAGTCCTTCATGGGCAATGCGTACGTTTCTACAATAAAATTTCAAAATGTATAACGGAGCTCACAGAAAGTAGATTCAAATTGCGTGTGAAAAATATTATAATGAAAAAAGCATACTATACAGTTAGTAATTACATAGAAGACAAAGATGCATGGAAACATAATATTGTCAAAACAAACATAAAATATTACTACATATATCTTTCCCATACTCAAATTGAAGTCCGGGCCCAGAAAATAAATGCGAAAACTGACTCTACCAGTGCTTCGGAAATACGCCCGCTAGAGAAAACCAAGAAACTCTGCGAGGATGTCTCATTTTCAACTCTTTTAAAATGTCTCGAAATATAACAATGAACAATTAAGGAAAAAATAAAATGACCAGAATGATTCCGTTACTGCAAAAAAACTATAACAGACTTTTCAGCTGGCTGAGCATCCATTATGTAATAGGGAACGTAATTTCAGAACGTTACATCAGTACAACTTCACTAAAACGGTTTAGTTTATTTGAGTCTGCCGTGAAATCGGACTGTCGCCACCTTATAATAAATTCTTTTATACCACACCTGCTCGGAAAGTACCTTGATACTTTATCAAATTTACGGTAGAAAGTACGTCATTGCATATCGAACAAATATGCGGCGAGAAAACGCATCTGAGCGGGAGAGAAAAGTGTATGAAAATCCATTTCTTACGTGGTTTTTCTTTTTTAATTTTGGGTAAGACTATGCGCTGGTAACCTAAATATCAAAAGCCAAAAAGTTTTTACAGTGAGTTTTTATCTCCAAGTTCGCAAAATGACACTGGCCACTAGCTGTGTGTTGGATGGTGTCAAACAATTTGAAAAAAGAACATCGCAAACATCTCAAACAAACATTAATGGAAAAAGTGTTACATTAAGCTTCACTAACTGCAACAATTTCAATTTAAATTTCAATTAGTAAAGATTTAGTTTTTTATTTTCCTCGTAGGTGTAGTATAAAGCACTATGTATCACTCGAGAGAAAGTGCGATTCCCGATCTCGGGTGTTTTAAAGCCCTCGCCTACGGCTCGGTCTTCAAACGACACCCTCGACGGTAATCGGTCACTTTCTCCTCTCGGTGAACAATGTACTATTATTTCAGGCAATAATAAAAAAAAACAGAGTAATCAAATCAGAGGCCCATGCCACAAATACCTTAGAGACTAACATAAGTTACTGTTACTGTTAGCCTGTGTCGTCCCAGTTTTGGGCAAAGGCCTGCCCCCATGACTTCCAGGGTTCTTTAACATAGGTACCTATGTTAAAGAACCCTGGAAGATATATATATATATATATATACCTATGTTAAAGAACCCTGGAAGTCATGGGGGCAGGACTGTGTAGCGATGTTGTGGCCTAAGATGGAGCACATAGATCTAGAGAGAGACGGCAGTTGAGCGGCTGTTCAGACCCGTCTCCCCGATGATATAAAACACTAAGTCTTAAAATTAGGGAATTTATGTGGCGGGTTCGCTTCCCCGTTGCGTCGGAAGACCACACCTTCTGGCCAGAAGTCCGGACTAAGGAACATCGTCGTAAGTGCAGCTGGAATCCTCAGCTTGTATGACTTGAAAGTCGTTGGTCTACTAGATACCAGGTGACTGATTTCGATGTCTATCGGTCCCTCAGTTCAGCCTTCGATCATCTGCACTATATGCGCCTGGAGGTCTTCCGACTTATGAGAGTCACGGAAACTTAAGATACTTTGTTATGTAACTTTCTATATAAATATTGGTGGTAATGTTCTCGTATGCGAGGGGCCGTCTGGGTTGGTACCACCGCTTTGCCAGTTATTCAGCCGCCAAGCAGTAGTGCGCAAGCATTATTGTGTTCCGGTTTGAAGGGCATTGTAGTCAGCGAAATTACTGGGCATTATGAGACTCAACCGCTAATTTCTGATTATACCATAAAAAGCAGTGGCTACGGAACCCTACCTTATGTGTGTGACACGCACTTGACCACTTTTCGGTATTACTTTTTGTAGCTACTGTTTTTAGTTTGCTCTCGTTGATCGGAAGTTGATGGATCACAGTAAAAAATGCAGTAAGAAATTTTGCAAGAAATCCTATACAAATCAATTCGCCAAGTTTTAATCAATACAAATCTCTAAGCAGGATGTGTTTTTTTAAATCCTACATGCCAATTAAGTGAATGAATTTCATATTTGTTAATTGAACGTTTTTACAAATGTATTGAATCTATTCACGCACAAATTAATCCTACTGATAGCAGGCCTAGCGCACTCCGCACTGTAGGTACGAAGCTACAAGTACATAGCCGGACACCGACGGCGGGTCGCGCGTCGTTACACGTGCCGCGTCAGAAGAGATAAGAGCTATGCGATAGAAAGAAAGGCGCTCTGTAGGTTAATATGACTGGTAGGTATGCAGCGCTACGCGAACTGAATTGAATTTTATTGCGTCATAGCAAGAGTCGCTATTTGTTTAAATTTCTTTGCGGAGTGATGCTTCTTTCTCTTTCTCTCCCTTAGTATTCTGTGATTTTGGTGTTATAGTAAAGAGTTATTCTATTCTATTCTAATCTATGGTTGTGTCTTCTTTAAGTATACCTATACCTACATATCAGCCTGACGTAGCTACTTGCAAACATTATAGGTAATAATGTAACATAATACAATGCTCACAACTTCATCTCTGCAAATATTCAGACAAACAATCATTTATTTACATAGATAACTACACCTATAGTAGGTATATTGATGTGTGTACTTATGTATGTGTATGTAACTTTATGAAGACTTATTTGTTGCTTTGACAGGTAAATACATAACTATATACCTATAGTATAACAAAAAGCGGGTAAATTAAATAAAAAATACGCCCAATGATCATTAACTAGGCCCCTAACTAGAATTCCCTGTATCTAGGGAACCAGGAACTACGAGGACCATGCTCCCGCAACACCCAGACACGACACAAATATTTGCCCTTTTTTCTGTGCATAAACATTTGTCCGTCGCGAGAATCGAACCCGCAACCTGAGTGGTGTATGACATTTGAGCCAACCTGCGCAACTACACCTTTTTTGACCACTATTTCACCTGATGGTAAGCGCTGATGTGGTCTAAGATGTAACACTCTCGTATAGAAGATAACCGTTCCCTCTCGATTTGAAGACTTGATTGATTTGAAGATTTGATTTGAAGAGGTTCTAGTTGTCAGGAAACACAGACGTTGGCAATGCGTTCCACTCCTTGGCTGTTCGTAAGATGAACGTGGTAGCAAAACGCTTTGTTCGTACAGGATGTCTACCATGTATGGATGTTGCATTGCCGTGCGTCTGGTTGTACTATGATGGAATGGAGACGGTGGTATCGGTCATGTAGCTCCTGTGCACACTTTCCAAAGTGTCCAATTTGAGCATTGGAAAGTGTCCACTTTAGAGCGAGTGTGGCTCAGCGGGAACTCATGCGCCTTTCGATCAGACGCACCTGGGTTCGAATCCCGACTCGGCCCTGCACCAATGACTTATAGTTAAGTGCAGATTTTGCACGCTCGCTCTAAAACGGTGAAGGAAAACATCGTGATGAAACCCGCTTACGAGCTTTGGAGTGGTAGGCTCTGGCCGTGGTTGTAATAACACCCACCGAACAAAGCCATGCCGTCAAGCGACCTAGTCGTGTTTCGGGATGATGTTTGGTGAACCATCGGGGAGACGGGTTTGAGCAGCCGCTCAACTGCCGTCTCTCTCTAGGTCTATGTGCTCCATCTTAGGCCACATCATCGCTTAACATCAGGAGAGATAGTGGCCAAACATAGAACTATTAAGTGAAAAAAAAAAAAAACAAATTGGAAAGAAATGGGTAGACATGTATATACATACATACCTTATTTTTCAAATTAATTTTAACAATAACAGCACCACCCAGAACTTTGTTTTGCAAAATCCTGCGCGGAGCTGTATTGCGCTCGTCACCCTGAGACAATAAACTGTTGAGTCTCATAATGCCCAGTAATTTCGCTGGCTACAATGCCCTTCAAACCCGAGCACAGTAATGCTTGCGCACTACTGTTTGGCGGCTGAAAATACAGTTAAACTTGCAGTACAGAGGACATGACTGCCTACCTATTAAAACACTACATAAGGATACAATTCATTAGGTAAATCCATTCAATCTGTTTGCGTTTTCCATCCAAGGTCTTACGTAATGGCCCTGCAAGGATGATTTCTCAATCACTTCCTCCGTAATTGCAATTGTAATTGCAATTACATGGAAAAACTGTAATTGTGCCCGTTATAGTTCATAATTAATGCAGGTGACAATGTTTATGAATGACGCTAGATTATTAATGAGTTAGCAACGAACTCCTGAGCTTGAATATAATCAATAAAAAATGTAGATATTATTATTGTAGCTGAGAAAAACTGTGATATTGTTGGAAACTAGCTTTATCCCTGGACTTCTTTTGCTTTGGCTCTGTGTGTCGGGTCACTCCCTTCCCTCCAATATGGTTGAGGGGGGAGATGGCTGGTCCACAAGTCATACTCGTGAACGGGTGCTGCTTGCGGGGACTGGTCTGTTCTAGTCACTCCTACTGCTACTGTCATACCTACTTATGTTTTATTTACACTTTTCTGTCACTGATACTATGACTATGGGACATCTCACTCGCACCTTTGTTTGACATTCTGTTAATTCTAATTTATACGTAATTGTTCATTGTTATTTTCGAGACATTTTAAAAGAGCTGAAAAAAAGACATTCCGCAGAGTTTCTTGGTGCTATCTTCTCTAACGGGCGTATTTCCGAAGCACTGGTAGAGTCAGTTTTCTCATTTCTTTTCAGCACTCAGACTTCAATTTGAGTATAGGAAAGCAATGGGTAAACATACTTACCTATTTCAAAGTCATGTTAACATAAGTTTAAATTTATAACATATTTTATTTGTATCATGTGTTTATGACCTTTAAAAGTGCTTTTGTGCCTATTTAATAAATTATATTTGACTTTGACTTTAATTACGGAAGAAGCACATAGTCGTTTTTTCCAATACATTTCAAGGGTGGCTGGAGCGGCGGCAGAAGCAGCAGAGAGACTCAAGCGGAGGAAGTATGCATCTCTCGGCGAGGGATAGGTACATATTTCTTCAGTTTGGGATCGAAAGTATGGGGCCGAATACTCAATAAGAACTTTTGTATACATATGTTTGCTTTATTGCAAATCTTATTATGGTGGTGAGATTACATATGACCCTGCTAGGGTGTAGCAAATTATAAATTATAATGGGAGCGGACCGACGTATTCTACAACGTCTTTGTCAGTTACTTATTTGCGTATGATTTTATTCTTATTTTCATTAAAAACTCATTTAAATTTTAATCACATTTTTCTATAAGGAATTGTTTTAATTTATTATATTTTATATATTTTTCTTCTGTTTTTATTTCGTCGGGTAGATTATTATAAATTTTTACTGACATTAATTACGTTTGGAACGGTACTATGTATGTTCAGTCTTGATGTGGGTAATACCAAAGAAAACTAAATATTACTTGTAATACCAGGCCTAGCGCACTCCGCACTGTAGGTACGAAGCTACAAGTACATAGCCGGACACCGACGGCGGGTCGCGCGTCGTTACACGTGCCGCGTCAGAAGAGATAAGAGCGGCGCGATAGAAAGAGAGCCGCTCTGTAGGTTAATATGACTGGTAGGAATGCAGCGCTACGCGAGCTGAATTGAATTTTATTGCGTCATAGCAAGAGTAGCTATTTCGTTAAATCTCTGCGGAGTGATGCTTCTCTGTCCCTTAGTATTCTATGGTAATACTAATTTATGCTTAATATACAAGACCACAATATGACGATTGTCTTATTTCGGATGTTCGGTGAACCATCAAGGTGATGAGTCGGAGTAGTCATTTAACTGCCGTCTCAGAAAAGAAGGCCTCTACTGAAAACTCTTCACTACATACCCTAAGTTCAAAGTTCAAAAGTTCTTTATTTCAATTTTGTCGTCACAGACGCACTTATGAACGTCAATTATCACAATGACTCTACCACCGTATCGGAAAAAGAACCACTACTCAGAAGATACGGCAAGAAACTGAGGGGCATATTTTTTAGAACTTTTGTTACAATATTTTATGTTTGTTTTTGACAATATTATGTTTCTTATGTGCCAGTTGGCTACTTGCCAGAAGCGGAATGTTCCATGCATCTTTGTCTTCTATATAATTACTAACTGTATAGTATGCTTTTTTCATTAGAATATTTTTCGCACTCAATTTGAATCTACTTTCTGTGAGCCGTTATACATTTGGAATTTTATTGTAATAACGTACACAATTGCCCATGAAGGACTTATTCGTTTTACTCAGTCTAAACCTAGGTACTGCAATTCTATCCTTATTTCTAGTGTTCATGTTGTGGCCCTCATCGGGTGAACATCATAACCCATAGATTTTTTTTTAAATATGATAAACATTATTTATTATATATATTAACAACATGAAACTAAAACTAAAAGCCTTAAAAATATAATACTATATATATTATTAAAAGGAGTCCCTTTAGGCAAGATTCCGAAGATACATAGATAAATTAATCTCTACGTTCTTAAATTCACATTCCAATATTGCAAGCCTATTTAGCAATAAAAAAACATCGGAAAATCCGTTAGGCCTCGAATATGGAACGATTGGTTCGACCAATCAGCGGCCAGCGGCGAGCCTTGACCAGAATGCGCGCCATTTTCATGCAATGTTCTAGTAGCTGTGTTGTAATGTTTTTTTTAATAAATGATGGGTGAAAGAAAGCGGTGATTGTAGTTTCTTTTGTCTTTTTGAAAGTGATGCAGAAGTGAAAAGTGATAGAGTTCGACTTTGTTTGATTTTCAATTTTTTTTATTTCATTTAAAAATTCTGAAAAATACATATAAAAAAATTGTTTTTACTAAATATTTAACTAAAACTAAAGTATTATTATTTTATTTATTTTTTATTTTTTTCAGGCAATATTAAAGTACAATAAGGTAAAATTAACAGAGGCCCACAGAATATATACCTTACAGACTAACATACATACAAAAATATAACACTATACATACATACATATATTATATTAATAAGATATTTTAAGTTACAATTGTTAACGTATTTTAATTGATTTATATTATTTGAATGACGTTTAAAAGTGTATTTTTTGTGCCTATTAAATAAATATCTTTTTATTTTTAGACTTAAGGACGTCTTCCGACTTCCTAAAGAGACTCCAATGTACTGCAATATAACTATTTAATTTATATATAGGTATATATATCTAATTTTAATTACTTTAATCATAATATTTTTAATACTGACATTTAAATTGACAACATTTTGACATTAATTAAAATCAACTTATAATAATCTGACAATTTGAATTTAACTGAATTATATTTTTTGAAATTATATTAATATTACACACCATTGTTATGGTAGAATTTTTTTTGTCACCATTGTATACAAAAATTTTGACAATAAAATTTTTGATTTGATTTGATTTGCATTTTCTTAAATTCTGTGTCCCACTGTAACGGTGGATGGCTATCTGGCCTGACCTTGTCTGTCTCGACACCTTATTACAAAAACCTTAACAAGGTCCATCAATTTTATAGGCCAAGCGTCTGCCAACCTACAAGTGATATTAGCGTGAAATAAGAAACCGAATGTGATATATGAACTATATTAACTTTCCGGGTCCCGTATATTGTTTTTTTTAACCGACTTCAAAAAGGAGAAGATTCTCTATTCGATTGTATTTTTTTTAATGTTTGTTACCTCAGAACTCCGTCATTCATGAACCGATTTGGAAAATTCTTGCGTTGGATTCAGTATAGCCAGGCCTAGCACACTCCGCACTGTAGGTACGAAGCTACAAGTACATAGCCGGACACCGACGGCGGGTCGCGCGTAGTTACACGTGCCGCGTCAGAAGAGATAAGAGCTATGCGATAGAAAGAGACGCGCCCTGTAGGTTAATATGACTGGTTATGCAGCGCTACTCGAGCTGAATTAAATTCTATTGCGTCATAGCAAGAGTCGCTATTCGTTTAAATTTCTTTGCGGAGTGATGCTTCTGTCCCTAAGTATTAAGTGGTATAGCTACGAAGTGGTCCCATATAAATTTCATCGATATTTGACGTTGGACTTCGAAGATACATTGAAGTCGCTTTTTTTATGAAATGTGACCATGAATAATGAAGTGTAAATTACAATTAACATAACATAATGTCAAACTAGAAGCAAAGAAAACTAAATATTACTACGCTAGCAGTGCGAGTGAGAAAGAAAGAAAGAATTAGTTGTTAACTATTATTACTGGACCCCAAAATAATTACTTTATTTATGCTTTATTCATATAATATCTGTGTTAATGGACGTGTTAACTCAATAAAATATTAATTGCCAAAAACAACTGCTGAAAATTACATAAATTAACATTATTTGCGAGCGAGTGTGGCTCAGTGGGAGCACGTGCGACTTTCGATCCGACGCACCTGAGTTTGAATGCCGCTGGCCCCGCTGGACCACTGACTTTCTTAAGTTAAGTGCGGATTTAACACTCGCACTAAAAACGGTGAAGGAAAACATCGTGAGGAAACCGATATGTCTAGGAATTAATGACAAAAATTCAATGAAATGTGATATCCACCCGCACTGGGCCAGCGAGATGGCCCGTACTCTCTCTATGAGAGAAGGCCCGTGTCCCAGCAGTGGGAACTGGGAAATGATGATCCACCACGCTGGTCCAGTGCGGGTTTGTGGATGTCACATGTCCTTGAATTTTTGTGATCGATTCTTGGACATGCCGGTTTCCTCACGATGTGTTCCTTCGCCGTTTTTAGTGTGAGTGTTAAATCCACGCTTAAGAAAGTCAGTGGTGCGAGGCCAGAAGGATTCGAACTCAGGTGCATCGGATCGAAAGTCGCACTTGTTCTCACTGAACCACAGTCGCTCGCTTTAGCATGACTAAGCGGATTTTAGTAGGTCGATTGCAATGCACGTGCCTATATTGTGAAGAATTTCAAAATATGAAACATACTTCCTTACAATATATATCATTTATGATTATGTAGGTAATTAATTAGCGTGCTTGTTTTGTAATACAACTCGGTAGGTATGGCAGAACGCTGACATGATTGACTTCGATTCGTCGCACCGGAGTTTGAGGTCCGTATTCCAGACTGAGCTAGCTTGGCTCAGTGGCAGCAAGTGCGACTTAAGATACGACGCACCCGAGTTTGAATCCGACTGACCGCAGGGACCACTAACTTTAAGTTATGTGCGGATTTAACACTCTCTCTAAAAAACGGTGATAGAAAACATCGTGAGAAAACCGGCATGTCCAAGAATTTGTCACAAAAATTTAAGGACATGTGACATACACCAACCCGCACTGGGCTAGCGGCGTGACCCATACTCTATGAGAGAAGGCCCGTGTCCCAGCAGTGGTAACGTGATGGGCTGATGATGATGATGAATCCAGTATGACGCTCAACCGTTTTATTTCCGTTCACCAGGGCCCTAATTCAGTATAACAACTTTGCGATTCCTTGCTTCGATTCCTTCATTAATAAACGACATCTCTATGACGTGAAAATATAGGTACTATACCTATATTTTGAAGCAGGAGGTGCATAGGGGCAGACGGGGGTTTTAGCCAGTAGGTTGTTTAGAACCAAATCTGGCACTACCCGGGTCCTCCCTTCCCACGTGTTCATGAAATTTCCACCGTCTGACAAAACAAAAAAACCCTACAACAAGTACCTATCTAGTGCAGAACCATTAGCACTTTGTGATTTTTCAGTGTTGTTTATTTATATCTTATGATCAAATAAAGTTCTTTTAGGTGAGAAAGTAATAAATATTTCCATTTAGTAATTGGCACGTCGCAGTTTAATTTCTTTTTGGACAACTACCACAAAAGACTTAATAGTACCACATAGTACCAAGCAACTACAAAAAAAAATGAACGACTCTGAAATGTGTGAGTGTGAGACGGCCCTAATCGACCGACAAAAAGTGGTCAAGTGTGAGTCGTGACATGCATAACGTAGGGTTCCATAGCCACTGCTTTTTGTGGTAGTAATTCAAATTTCAATTTGATAATTAATCCTAAATATCATCAGCCCATCACGTTCCCACTGCTGGGACACGGGCCTTCTCTATAGAGAGAGTATGCACCATAATCCACCACGCTGGCCCAGTGCGGGTTAGTGTGGGTTACTTGTCCTTGAATTTTTGTGATTAATTCTTGGACATGCCGGGTTCCTCACGATGTTTTCCTTCACCGTTTTTAGAGCGAGTGTTAAATCCTCACAGAACTTAAGTAAGTCAGTGGTGCGGTGGTATTCTAAATATATTTGACTCCAATCTTTGTTTAATAATATTTTTTGAAATGAATTTTTTTATGTAACTGGATGACGAGACGAGCTGGTCGTTTGCCTGATGGTAAGCAATACGCCAGCCCATAACAATAACAGCACCACCCAGAACTTTGTTTGCAAAATCCTGCGCGGCGCTGCACCGCGCTCGTCACCCTGAGACAATAGGGGATCGGACAGTTAGTGATTTATATTTTAAAAATCCATAAATAAAATCTAATAAATCTGACATTTTTAATCTGTTCTTCATCTCAAACGAAACAACAATCACAGCGCATGACGTCATTTGTAGGCAAATGCCGTGAGTCAAGCTTGTGTTTATTTTATGTTTTTGCTTTTCATAAAATGTATTTTTGCTAATTTTTTGTTCCATTACTACAATATCGTCCCCAAACTTCACAAAACGTACCTACTTAAATCTCTTTGCAAGTTTTATTTCGAAGAGATTGTCGTTTTCTACCTACATATGACGTCACAAATTTTGAGGTGACCTTTTGCGCGGCAATATTTGAAACATAATACTTATTTAAACATAGTTTTAGGTACTTTTAGAGCGTTATTTAATTAAAGTAGAATTTTTCATGGCTATATATATTAATTGTAGTTAATATAAAACACTCTCTGAAAAGTTGTCCGATCTATCTTTTTAAAAGCTTCGCAGTACCTAATTATAAAACTTGACATAAATTAATTAATGATGTGAAATTTTAATGTAATAATTATATTTTCTTTAAATGTTATTGCTATTAAAATTGAAAATATTATTTTTGCACACCATTGTTATGGTAGAATATACTGTTTCTAATTCTAATTATTACCATCTGCTCTGTACTACATTCTGCAAATAAATGATGATTAGATTTCATTTGGTATAATCAGACTGAAGACTACATGGAAAGCATATTTTGTTAGAGTATCTTTGTTGTTAGGTGAAGGATGAGTTCAGTCTTCAATATATTCGAAACTAGCTGCGCCCCGCGGTTTCACCTACGTTTTCCCTGAATAAAAAGTAGTGGTAGGTCTCTCGTATGCGGGAGGCCGTCAGGGTAGATACCACCACTTTGCCAATTATTCTACCGCCAAGCAGTAGTGCATTAGCACTACTATGTTCCGGTTTGAAAGGTATTGTAGTGAGGAAAATTACTAGGCATATGAGACTATTTTTTTTAATATAATAAATGCATTACGACATATTAGGCGAAAATCTTAAGATCTTAAATAATTGGGAAGAAGAAAAATGATATTGCTCGGGCAGGGATCGATCCTGCGTCTTCGGAATACCGTCCCGACGCCACTACCACTGGGCCACCGAGCCAGCTGCTCGAGCAACTAAATTTCTTCTATCCTTCTTATATCGTCTTACGGGGACGATTCTACGTTATCTGTCGTCAATGTTTACTGATCAACCTAACAAGTCTAAAATTACAATTAGCAACATATTCTAATGATATTAATCAGATATATAATCAGATTCAAATTGCTGATATTATTTTAAAGAAGAAAATTAATAAACAAAATTAAATCTAATTAATTAAAAATCTGAAGATTTTCAGTATTAGTCTCAAAGATTTTATCTTTTCTTGAGATTTTATGGTATCCGGGGTCAAAATCGCGAAATCTTTTAACGGTCCTTGTTGGACTACGGAACCCAAAAAACACAGTTTTATGAGGTTAGAACGGTCAATGGCCAGTTCTGTTAGAAGTACCTAACGAGGTTTTGATTGGTTGGTTTTTGAAAGGTGAAACTGTGATACATTTTTTCTAAGTATGGTTAGTGGCTAGCGGTTTAAGGAATAAATATTTAAATTTTTACAAGCTTTTATTTAACTTGCAATGTATATATGTATGTAGGTATGTATGTAAGTATGTTCGGGTGGAATCTTGCAAGCTGGATCAGAACCACTTGAAGACAGAGAGACACACACACACACCACAGAGTTGAAATTTTGCATACTTGTCAAAGTCAGATGACAATGCAATATTATGGTGACAGCTGATCTGTTAATGGAGACGGAAGGTAGGCAATGGAACTCCTTGATCGATAATCGTAAACTACTAGTGTTTGGGCTCATTTTAATTGCGATTCCAATTATGAATTTGTTAAAAGCTTGTCTTGAAAAAAATATACTTTTCAACAAAATATTTTTCAACGAATCACGGCTGATTCGTCTGGTGACGTCACAGTTCTCCTTTCGCTTCACTCGGGTCGTTGAAAACTAAAGTTTCGCTCTGCTTTTGCTATGGGTGTATGGGAGGGCGAGTATGGCTCAGTGGGAGCACGTGCGACTTTCGACCCGACGCACCCAAATTCGAATCCCGCTAGCAACGCACCACTTTTTAAAGTTATGTACGGATTTAACACTCGCTCTAAAAACGGTGAAGGAAAACATCGTGAGGAAACCGAAACCGAAAATTTATCACAAAAATTCAAGAACATGTGACATCCACCAACCCGCACTGGGCCAGCGTGGTGGATTACGGCCATACTCTCTCTATGAGAGAAGGCCCGTGTCCTAGCAGTGGGAACGTGATGGGCTGATGATGATGATGATGATATGGAAGGGCAGGAGGCGTGTGACGTCACGGAATTGGCGCGAGGTTCCGTGTTTTTGCTGAACTCTATACTCTATAACTTTGTAAATTCTTGACTTATCGATCTGACATAAAAAATATTGAATTTAATTACATAATTTTATTTGAACGTTAAATCCGGTTTTTTTCAACGCTTTTTGAACCTGCTACCTGCGCGATCTAAGATGCCTGCCCAACCTCTGCACCAACGAGGTTGTCATCTAAATGTCAACAACGTACATTTCAAAGGAAAATGATAGAAAATCTTTTCGAAAACGAAGCTCTTGAAAACCTCTCGAAAGTCCAATAAAAATAGTATTTATATCTTTATTGTTGCAGTGCCACCCAAAACTTTTAATACCATGCAATGTCAAAGTCAAAGTCAAAGTCAAAATCTCTTTAGTTATTCATTTTTGGCATCACAGACTTGGAGATTATGAACGTCAATTATTACAATGACTATCGACGTATCGGAAAAAGAACCACTACTTAGAAGATACGGCAAGAAACTGAGGGGCATTTTTTTATAGATTTTGTTGAAAAAAAATCGGTTTTTACAATGTTATGTTTCTTATGTACCAGTTGGCTACCTTGCGGAAGTAAAATGTTCCAAACATCTTTGTTTTCTATATAATTACGAACAGTATGCTATTCTCATTAGAACAGTCTTAACGCGTAATTTGAATTTACTTTAATTTACTGCGTAGCACTGCATTGCGCTCGTGGTCTAGAGACAACTAGAATGGCTCATCACCGTAATGATAATTAGAAAAAAACCGACTTCAATGTATCTTCGAAGTCCAAGGTCAAATGTCGATGAAATGTATATGGGACCACTTCGTAGCTATACTGAACCCAACGCAAAGAATTTTCCAAATCGGTTCATAAATGACGGAGTTCTGAGGTAACAAACATAAAAAAAAGAAAAAAAAACAATCGAACAGAGAACCTCCTCCTTTTTAGAAGTCGGTTAAAAAGAATTTATCTTAAATTAACTAAAATTACAATCTTTTTAATTATAGATGCGTTACAGAATGGACTCAAAACGCACCAGACCATTTCCAAAAGTAGGTTTTGCCTTTCACTAAAACACAATACGAAGTGGCTCAGTATTTAGACCGTATTAGATTTAAGATTGTTTTTTATATTTTATTTGTTATGGAATGAGGTGACGAGGGAAGGTCATGGGCCTGATAGGACGCGCCACGGTCACAACTAAATTTTATAAATCTGACATTTATTCGGATCAGTCGAACGGAGTAGTGTTCTGTAAACCATCAGAGAAACGACTCTGAGCAGTCGCGACTTTCTTCGTCGGCCACAAAACCGCTAAACAACATAAAAAAATCTTATGATATGCTTATAGTGTTAAAAAAAATTTTTTTTAATATATTTTTTTTGTATTTTATATACAAGTTTATTTCAACTACTCTCTTTATAAATGGAACTTATTTATTTTCAAAACCTACAGCTCTTATTCTTACAAATATACTGAACATATTCTTACAATAAGTTTTCTATTGAAGAATATTTATTTACTTTGACATGGTATGAGCAAATGTTCGCAATAAAGTTTTTTATTATTTATTATAAGAAAACCAATATTTTTTAACCGACTTCAAAGTAAAGGAGTATGTTCTTTATTCAACTTTTTTTTTATACCTCGGAACTCTTTTTTTTTTAATGTAACTGAATGACGAGACGAACTGGTCGTTTGCCTGATGGTAAGCAATACGCCAGCCCATAACAATAAAAGCACCACCTAGAACTTTGTTTTGTCTTGTGAAAATCCTGCGCGGCGCTGCACTGTGCTCGTCACCCTGAGACAATTGGCTGTTAGGTCTCATAATGCCCAGTAATTTCGCTGTCTACAATGCCCTTCAAACCGAAACACAGTAATGCTTGCGCACTACTGTTTGGTGGCTGAATAACTGGCAAAGCGGTGGTACCCACCCAAACGGCCTCTCGCTTACTAGAAACCTACCACCAGTAAACTAGAAACCTACCACAACTCTAAAATTTATAAGCTGATTTGTTAAATTATTTTTCCTTTGGGTTCAGTATAGCATGGTCCCATATAAATTTCATCGATATTCGACCTTGGACTTCGAAGGTACATAAGAATTGAAGTCGGTTTTTATTATAAAATCAATTATTCACAATCACATACATAGATCCTGGTCCCTAACTAGGACTCCATTCGGAACTAGAAACTACGAGGACCATGGTCCCACACAGACACGAAACAAATGCGCTTTTTTTGTACTCAAACGTGTCCCGTCGCGGGGATCGAACACTACCTCAGTGGCGAATGAGATTTAAGCCAACCTGCCCAACCACTACACCAGAGAAGCATATTTACCTTCTCCATCCGAAAAAACTATAAATTATCAACCAGTCATGCAACATGGTTATGCAACAACCCACTGACATACAAACATACTTACACGCTTCCTTATGTACCCACTGTCAGCTATGTCTGCGGACAAGACTGCGGAGTTATGTATTCACTAGCTGCGCCTCACGGTTTCGCCCGGGGTTTCCCGGGATTAAAAGCAGCCTATATCTTTTTCCAGGACCTAAAGTACCTACATACCAAATTTCATCAAAATCCGTTCAGTAGTTTACGCGTGATTGAGTTTTTTTTATGGAACTGAGTGATGAGACGAGCAAATCGTTCGCCTGACATTTGCAGTGCCACCCAGAACTTTTAATACCATAAAAAGCACTGCGTAGCACTGCGTTGCGCTCATCACCCCGAGATATTAGATATCAAGTCTCATATGCCCAGTAATTTTGCTGACTACAATGCCCTTCAAACCGGAACACAGTGATGCTTGCGCACTACTGCTTAGCGGCAGAATAACTGGCAAAGCTGTGGTACCTACCCAGACGGCCTTATTACGAGCACAACACCAATTTTTCTTCAATTCACAAATTAGTTTCGATTCGGTCAATTCTCATTCAACGTTATTCAAATTTAGCGGAATTGGCCTTCAAAACTAAGGTTTTTTACTATAATATTTTAGTTGCAAGTAATCTAAAGAAAATCTTATTAAAGAAGTTTTATTTTCTATTGTTAAGACCTAGGTCTCAAAGAAAAAAAGCACTGGGTTTTTATTTTTCACTTAAGTCATTTAATTATACGAAAAAACAAGATTTAATAGTATCTCAAGTGTTAAATATATTTTATTATCTAATATTTAATACTTAATACATTCAGGAATAAAAACGTGATTGCAAAAAAAAAAACTGTTTTCCCAACATTGTTTAAAACTACGTAAAATATATTTATATTTTATATAAAATCATAAAATATTTTGAGTAGAGATTATAGCTAGATATGCAACACTTTTTTATGTAGATAAATTACTAGCTGCGCTCCCCGGTTTCACCCGTGCGAGATAGGATTTACATTTTTTCCCAGATTTCCCAATTTTCCGGGCACGGTCTGAACTTCGACAGTTCTTTTCAAGTTAAGTCAAAATCTCGTTATTCATTTTAGTCGTCACAGACGCACTTATGAACGTCAATTATAACAATGACTACCACCGTATCGGAAAAAGAACCACTACTCAGAAGATACGGCAAGAAACTGAGGGGCATTTATTTTAGAACTTTTGTTACAAATTTTTGTGTTTCTACAATGTTATGTATATTATGTGCCAGTTGGCTACTTGGCAGAAGTGGAATGTTCCAAGCATCTTTGTCTTTGGCACATAAGAAAAATAATATTAAAAAAAAATCTTAAAATATTGTAACAAAAGTTCTAAAAAATATGCCCCTCAGTTTCTTGCCGTGTCTTCTGAGTAGTGGTTCTTTTTCCGATACGGTGGTAGTCATCGTTCATAAGTGCGTCTGTGACGACAAAACTGAAATAAAGAACTTTTGAATTGAATTTGAATTGTAGAGGCTTAAATTTTTATGTTTATATAGAATACGTGAGCGAGTGTGGCTCAGAGGAATAGGTGCGACTTTCGATGCGACGCACCCGAGTTCGAATCCCGCTGGCCCTGCACCACTGACTTTCCTAGGTTATGTGCTGATTCAACACTCGCTCTAAAAACGGTGAAGGAAAACATCGTGAGGAAACCGGCATTTATAAAAGAATATCACAATAATTCAAGGATATGTGACATCCACCAACCCGTACTGGGCCAGCGTGGTGGATACCCATACTCTCTCTACGAGGGAAAGCCTGAGTCCCAGCAGTGGGAACTTAAAGGGCTGATGATGATGATAGAATACGTATATATATAAGGTATATATGTATAGTAAACATCCCGGCTCTATCTATTAATCTAGCATTGAAACGAAGTATGATCGCCGAGGAACGCTGAACTTTGTTTAGCGAAATTCTGCGCGGCACTGCACTGCGCTCGTCACGTTGAAACAAGATCTTTCTCATAATGCCCAGTAATTTCGCTTGACACAGTGCCCTTCAAACCGGAGTACAGTAATTAATGCACTCTGCTTGGCGGTTGAATAACTGTGGTACTTACGGAAGCACTCTCTTGTAGCTACATACCACTACATGTAATGTGTGTATGTTTGTGTGTGTGTTTGTGTAGTAGGTGACACAAAAAAAGTTCTACTATTATTATAATTTACTTTTTTTGTGTCATGTCATTTATATGCGAAAGTTTGTGAGGATGGATGGATGTTTGTTACTCAATACTATGACTATGGGACATGTCACACGCACTTGTAGTTTTACATTGTGTTATGTTAATTATAATTTATATTTTATACCTCATTGTTTAGTGTTAAAGACATTTAAAAAGTTTTAAATAGAAAAGAGACATCCCCGCAGTTTCTTGGTGCTATCTTCTCTATCGGGCGTATTTCCGAAGCACTGGTAGAGTCAGTTTTTGCATTTCTTTTCTGCGCCCGGACTTCAATTTGAGTTTGGGAAAGTAATAGGTGATATACTTACCTACCTTTTTTTCTTCAATGTCATATTATAAAGTATTTCAATTTTCTTTTAACGGGCGAATGCCTTTATTACTGAAAACAAACTACACTCTACTTACTAAAACTAAACTAACTACATACAAGGAGAAGCAATTGGACAACCCATAGACCATTAAAGGCCTATAGATAGCTCAAATGCTCCAACCCACTACTAGTTGGCAGCGTACCCAAGATGCTGGCAGTATTGCCCGTTGGATTGCAATACTGCCCAGTTGAATTGAAATAAGTCCCAGCCTTTTGGTCACGCGTCGCATCGATCAGGCGCTCTGACAGACATTTGAAAATACGATGAGACCCCGGTCCCCACGGACCCAAAGTCTTTCATATGATTTGCATTATGTATATGACGTTTAAAAGTGCTTTTTGTATGCCTAGTAATGTGCGATTGACTCAATAGCTAAATGTCTGAGGGTGACGAGCGCGGTGCAGCGCCAGGCAGGCGCGTTTTGCAAAACAAAGTTCTGGGTGGTGCTGTTATTGTTATGGGCTGGCGTATTGCTTACCAACAGGCAAACGACCAGCTCGTCTCGTCAGTCAGTTACATAAAAAAACAAAACATATCTTTTACTAAAACCATGCCTAGCGCACTCCTCACTGTAGGTACGAAGCTACAAGTACATAGCCGGACACCGACGGCGGGTCGCGCGTCGTTACACGTGCCGCGTCGGCTCTGTAGGTTAATATGACTGGTAGGTATGCAGCGCTACGCGAGCTGAATTGAATTTTTGTTATAAGTGGTGCCGCAGCTTGCAGCAATGGACTCGGACAATGCTGATGAAGCCACCGAAATATTATTTTACGGAGAATATTATTGTAGTTCAAAGGAGGCGCAGTTAATTTAACGTGTATAACCTTCATGTATTAGTTTATTGTTCATTCCGTTTGCGAACGCCGATGTCAAAGAAGAAGTAGGGGTTTTTGGCATGTTGTCATCGGACGCTGTCAAAAAAAAAATTCTGTCTAGCCTTGATACCATTGAGTGTCATTCCTCAATGCTTGATACGATAATTTACAAAAAGCATAGAAATCTGTTGGAATCCAAAAGAAGGAGCTAAGTATCTGTTTAAATGTTGTTTTATCTCGTTGGGGGCTTATTTATGTTGGTGTTGTAATGAATATTTCAGAGGTTCTTGAGAGATACAGTTGAATTATAAAATGTTGTTGGTTGTGGCTGGTTGGTTGCAATTTTACATATTGTAAGGGTGGTTGTACAATACCGCGTTAATGTAACACTGGCACGATGTGGATATGTTATGGTTTATTAGGAAGAATAATGTGGAAATATAATGTAAACTGATGGGAATGACTTTGTCTTATTGCATTCTGCTCTTATTATGATGCCATGCTAGTGATGTTTTAACATTTTATTGCGCCATAGCAAGAGTCGCTATTTGATTGAATTTCTTTGCGGAGAGTTGCTTCTGTCCCTTAGTATGGTAAACTAGTACTATGGTAAAACATCTAACCATTAAGTAGGTACAATCATAAGTAACAATAGGTATTTGAATATAAGAAAGAAATGGGTAAACATACAACTTACCTTTTTTCAAAGTCATGTTAACATAAGTTACAATTTTGAACATAATATTTTTAATTTTATTTGTATCATGTGTTTATTATCTTTAAAATTTTGTTCTTATTTAATAAATGATATTTGACTTTGACTTTGACTTAGACTATGTTTGTTTTTGACAATATTATGTTATACGAAGAACTAGCGACCCGCCCGGCTTCGCACGGTTATTATACATATAAACCTTCTTCAATCATTCTATCTATTAAAAAAACCGCATCAAAATCCGTTGCGTAGTTTTAAAGATTTAAGCATACATAGGAATATAGGGACAGAGAAAGCGACTTTGTTTTATACTATGTAGTAATAGTGATGATGCAGACTAGCTCTTTATTCTAAACTGTCCTAGGTTTAAAAACGTTACGTGCCTTATTGATTCTACGATTTTGCTTACTGTGAAAACAGCTGCTTTGACATACTTTCACATACGTATTTCACATAATTTTGTTATTGAATGCATTAGCGCATGCTAGGCGAAAATCTTAAGAGTTTAAATAATTAGGAAGAAGAAAATGATATAGCTCGGGCAAGAACGAACCTGCGTCTTCGGAATACCGTCCCAACGACTTATCCACTGGGCCACCGAGCCTACTGCTTGAACAAATGTCTTCTCATCATCGGCCCATTACGTTCCCACTGATGGGACTCGGGCCCGGTTGCCTCAGTTTGGGCCATAATCTGGCTGGCCCAGTGCGGTTTAGTGGATGTCACATGTTCTTGAATTTTTGTGATAAACTCCTGGACATGCCGGTTTCCTCATGATGTTTTTTTCATTGTTTGCAGAGCGACTGCTAAATCCGCACATAACTTAAGAAAGTCAGCGGTGCGGGGCCAGCGGGATTCGAACTCGGGTGCGACGGGTCGAAACTCACACGTTCTCCCACTGAGCCACAATTGGTCTGTTCTGAAGTTATAAACATAACTTGAGTGTAGCTGTTTTATAAAAGGCACAAGTCAAAATATGTTTTATAAATGGACACAAAAAACGCACTTTTAAACATCATACAAAACATTAAACATGTAATTAAAATTGTAATTTAAAATATCATGACTGAAAATCAAAGGTAAGCATGTCCACCCATTTCTTTTCCATACTCAAATTGAAGTCCGGGTGCAGAAAAGAAATGCAATAACTGACTCTACCAGTGCTTTGGAAATACGCCCGCTAGAGAAGATAGCACCAAGAAACTCTGCGGGGATGTCCCTTTAAAAACTTTTAATATGTCTTAAAATATAATACTGAACAATCCTTGCTTCCTTACTTTAGTATGATAAACGTGAAAGTTTGTATGTATGGATGTATGGAGCTTTTTTAGTATGAAAGTTTTCGTGAGTTTGATTCATTATCAATATTGCCGCCGCGCGTGGTCGCCGCGATCTCGCAGCGTAAGCTCGCCCTAAGGAAAAGCATCGGATATGCTCGAAACCTAGGTCGACCAATTCGACTAACTACGTGAGTCCTAGCCGTGTTATTAAATATTTGTATGGATCTTTGTTACTCTTTCACGCAAAAACTACCGTAGGTACTTTAAGACTTGGGATAGCCCATAGGCTACTTTTTATCCCGGGAATCCGCGGGTGGAACCGCGGGGCGCAGCTAGTGTGGTATAAATTATAATTAACAAAACACAATGTCAAACTAGAAGTGCGAGTGAGATGTCCCATAGTCATAGTATCAGTAACATGAAAATACGAGTAATATATAAATAGGTATATAAATACAGAAGCTGTAAGAGTGACCAGACCAGACCAGCTACAAGCAGCACCCGTTCACTAGTATGACTAGTGGACCAGCCACCCAACCGTATTCGAGGGAAGAGAGAATTTATATAAATAGCCGCCAAGCAGTAGTGCGCAAGCATTACTGTATTCCAGTTTGAAGGGCATTGTAGCCAGCGAAATACTGGGCATTATAAGACTCAACAACTAATTGTCTCAGGATGACGAGCGCCGTGCAGCGCCGCGCAGATTTGCAAAACAAAGTTCTGAGTGGTGCTGTTATTGTTATGGGCTGGCGTATTGATTACCAAAAACGACCAGCTCCTCTCGTCATACAGTTACATAAAAAAAAAATATAATTATAAGTAAAAGAGAGAAGGATAGAACAGTGGACGGTAGATGGACCAGGGCAGTTACAAAATGGTGGCCAAGAGACGGGCGAAGACTAGTAGGCAGACCACCGGCCAGATGGTCCGATGACATAGTGAAGGGGGTAGGAAACTTGTGGATGCGGAATGCGCAGGACCGGAACAAATGGCGTGAGGGAGAGGAGGCCTATACCAGCAGTGGGTGGACACGGGCTGAAATGATGATGATGATGATGATGATGATAAATAAAAAGCTTAAATTTCGATTTTATATTTGTTTACAAACAAATCAAACACTTACTAATGCAGTTCACCCCTCTGCCCTTTTTACTAAGTAAAGCGTAGATAACAATGTCATTGACCCAGATAAACAGGTTTATAACTCTCGTTTGGACAACTTAGCGGCGAAGATGTATAAATATTATGAAGGAGGCATACATAATTTATCTATGGTTGCACTATTCACTCTAGCCTTGAACGCGCTTGGCCGAATATCGAGGCAACAAGAACAAACTCTATACTTATAAATTAGACTTTTTGGCGGAAAGTGAAAAGTGATACAGTTCGATTTTGTTTTATTTTCCAAACAAGTGTTATTTCGAGTGATCATGTGTAATATCGGTGGAATATTAACCATTATGTGTTCGTAAACGTGCACGAGTGTAGGCAAATGAAACAAAATAGAGAAAGCATTACTTTTTATGTTCTCCCAAAAAGTCCATGGAAAGCTTGAATAAAGTTCCACCACTTTATTGAAGCACTAGGAGAGGGTCCGGCTTGTTACTGTTAGTCCTTATTTTCAACAAAAGTATAATAAAATGGAATATTAAACTATCAAATAAAAACTACGTAAGACATGGCGGTATGGTCCTAGATACTTTAGCATGTCATAACGGGCGAACCTTAAAAAAAAAATCACTTTTATTTATGTTAAAAAGCAATTTGTAAATTTATTTTTCTCTTTCTATTTTTGTTTAAGTGCGTTTGTTATATGGGAGCCCTCTTATAATATTTATTTGATTCTGTTTTTTAGTATTTGTTGTTATAGCGGCAACAGAAATACATCATCTGTGAAAATTTCAACTGTCTAACTATCACGGTTCATGAAATGCAGGCTGCATTTCAGACAGTGACAGACGGACAGACAGACAGACGGACAGCGGAGTCTTAGTAATAGGGTCCCGTTTTACCCTTTGGGTACGGAACCCTAAAAATAATGTAGAACGTAAGTACTACCTCAATTTGTAAGTGTTTGTGTGTTAGTGTGTTATTGTGTTTGTTACTCCTTCACGCTGTAACAGCTCAACGGATTTCAATAGATAATCTACGTTTGACCACCATCTCGCCCGATGTTAAGCGACGATGTGGCCGAAGATGGAGCACGTAGATCTAGAAGATACCTCTTCACTCTGGATTGAACATACCCAAATTGCAGTTATCAGGAAACGAGAAGACTGCAAGGAGTTCCATTCTTAGCAGTACGCACTAGAAACGTAGAATCAAAATTGTACGAATTGTCGGAAAGTCTACTAAATAAGGGTGATATTTGGCCGATCTTCTACTCGTCCTGTGATGGAAGGGGGAGGGTGGAATTAGGTCGTGAAGCTCCTGTGCACATTGTGCATGTATCTTATAAAAGATTGACAAAATGCAATGGAATCAGGCGTCACGTTCATCGTATATTATATTATTCCAACAAAAACCTACATAATATTCAGCGGGATTACACTATATATTTTCATTGCGTTTCAGTTTTGAGATTGACAGACATGCTACCTTACGTCGATTCTCAAGACTATGCAGCTTTGTAGCGAAATTCTATTTGACCTCATGCCACCGTCTCCATTCAATCATAGGACAACCAAACGCACGGCTATGCGACATCCATACATGGTAGACATACTGTACGAACAAAACGTTTTGCTTCCGCGTTCATCTTACGAACAGCCAAGCAGTGGAACGCATTGCCAACGTCTGTGTTTCCTGACAACTGGGAGTCTTCAAATCGAGAGTAAACAGGTATCTACTAGGCGATCGTGTTACATCTTAGACCACATCATCGCTTACCATCAGGTGAGATAGTGGTCAAACGCAAGCCTATAACCAGTAAAAAAATAGTGAAATAGGGAACATGCATGTGTTGGGTGGAAATTACTTTTTATGATAGATCACTACTGTAAACATTTAGTAGTGATATAATTATTTTTATTAATTGCGTAGTTTATTTGTATTTCAATGTTTCTTTTTCTTATTTTGGAGAAACGGAACGTAATCGCAAAAGGCTTGAGTACATGCAACCACTATCTGACGTCACGCGCCTCGCTGCTTCTTGGTCAATTTTTGTTATAGAGCCCGCCCTATTGGTAAATTATTGACATACACACACATGTAGCATAGATGGACCAATGAGTAGATCCTAGGTCCCCACGTTTGTGACGTCACACGCAAATGGCGCGTTTATGTTGATTTAAATTGATTCAAATTTCCATTTAGTTATTTTATTGACCAATGATGCCGTAATATTTTTTTTTTTACATGAATAGTATTCAATAATGAATCGATTCATGCATTAAAAAAATACATGCATATTCCCTATTCGGAATGGAGATAGCTTACCTAGAGGATTACCACATAGGTTACTTTTTATTTCGTAAAACCGTGGGTGAAACAGCTATAGTACTGCTATATTGTTTACTGTGCCTATGTCTTACCACATCCATTGATCGAAAACTAGGTATTTTTACACATTCCCTGTTATCAACAGTTCAAGGTGAAACCAATTATGAGGTTCGTCGTTATCTATGTATCAATCTGAACTATTAATTAATTAATTAACCGATTAATTATTGAAATTAGGCGTGCTGCTTTTTTTTACCGACTTTAAAAAGGAGAAGGTTGTCTATTCGATTGTATTTTTTATGTTTGTTACCTCTAAACTCCGTCATTCAAAAACCGATTTAGAAAATTATTTTTGCGTTGGGTTCAGTATAGCCACGAAGTGGTCCTATATAAATTTCATCGATATTTGACCTTGGAGTTCAAAGATACATTGAAGTCGGTTTTTTTGTTTGTTAAAAGGTATATTTGTTAGAGTAAACAAACATAATGCCACTTATAATACCATGAAAAGTACTGCGAGTAACCTTTTTTTACGCTTAATAGATCTATGTTTGGCCACTGTCTCACCTCATATAAAGCGATGATGTGGCCTAAGATGGAGCACATAGATCTAGAGAGAGACGGTAGTTGAGCAGCCGCTCAGACCCGTCTCCCCGATGGTTCACCGAACATCACCCCGAAACACGACTAGGTCGCTTGACGGCATGGCTTTGTTCGGTGGTATTACAACCACGGTCAGAGGCTACCACTCTAAAGCGCGTTAACGGGTTTCATCACGATGTTTTCCTTCACCGTTTTAGAGCGACCAAATTACCAATTGCGATTACCAAATTGCGCTTGTCACCCCGAGACATCAGATATCTCGTGGTAGGTGTCTCGTATGTAGGCCGTCTGGGTACCACAGCTTTGCCAGTTATTCAGCCACCAAGCAGAAGTGCGCAAGCATTACTGTGTTTCGGTTTGAAGGGCATTGTAGCCAGCGAAATTACTGGGCATTATGAAACTCAACAGCTGATGTCTCGGGGTGATGAGCGCAATGCAGTGTTACGCATAGCTTTTTATGGTATTAAAAGTTCTGGGTGGCGCTGCAATTGTTATGGGCAGGCGTGGCGCTTACCATCAGGTGAACGATTTGCTCGTCCATTACTGAAATCAATAAAAAAATAAGCAAAAAAATATATTATATCATATCACACAATCATACAGTCTTATATTATTTTCGGTATATTTCGGCCGGCCCGAAACCAACGTGGTACCGCTCCTTCTGCAGCCACAACAACAACGCTTCGTGCTGCAGAGCCCAGGACGGCAATATACCTCTCCCGATCTCCAGTTGTCGCTGTCGAGGTTGGAGTCAATGAGGACGACGAGTTTCAAGTCCTTCGTGCTCTGGCTTCCAGCGAAGTATAAAGAGGCGTTCCTGGCTCCTGAGCTTTGGCCCGAAGGCATAGTATTCCGGCGCTACAGGGAGGCGAAGCCGAAGTTAATTCCCTAATCGTAGCTTTAGTATTTATAAATTGTATATATGCTAGTCTGTAAGGTATATATTTTATGGGCCTCTGCTACTTTTAATTTGTTAACTGTATTATTGCCTGAAAAAAATGAATTTATTTTATTTATATATTATATCATACAATTTGAGTATGGGAAAGAACTTTGTAGACACGCGCTTATCTTTTTTTCAAAATCATTTCACAAATATTACAAACGCGAAAGTTTGTTTGTGTGTAAGTGTGTTTGTTCCCTCTCCATGCTCTGAGTGACATTCGGAATAGAGATTACTTGAGAGAGAGCTTACCCGTACATTTTTCCCGCGACATCCTGGTCTTAAATATTAAGGAACTAATTACACATGGAAGTCTCCATATTCCTATAATTATTCAATAAAACCAAATATAATGTTCGTACACCGTTTTGTATATTTTAAACTGACAATCAACAAGTAGTTACGACAGCTGCCATACTAGGTCTACACTATGGTATTCATAGACATAACTTATAACCTCATCATTAAAATGTGCTTTCCCGTACATAAAGTACCTATTAACCAAATTTCATCAAAATCCGTTGTTTTTGCGCGATTTAGTAACAAACATACATCCATCCATACTTTCGCATTTATAATATAAGCAGGAAGGAGGAAGTAGAATTGTTGTACGTTAAAACATTGTAAATATTTTTGTGAATTAGCTGTGCTAATTAATATATATTATGATAAACAAACAATTCGTTTCAATGGATTTGTATTACTATCAACAAGTTAACATCATATGTTTTAATATTAGGTTGTTTGGCGGGTTCATCAGTGCCTCTACTCCACCTGACCGCGCATAGATGATGCAGAAGACAAAGATGCATCGAACATTCCACTTCTGCCAAGTAGCCAACTGGCACATAAGAAAGATAATGTATTTATTTTAATAATATATAATTTATTTTAATGTTTATGTTTTTTTAACGGGCGAATGCCTTTATTACTGAAAACAAACTACACTCTACTTACTAAAACTAAACTAACTACATACAAGGAGAAGCAATTGGACAACGCATATACCATTAAAGGCCTGTAGATAGCTCAAATGCTCCAACCCACTACCAGTTCGCAGCGTACCCAAGATGCTGGCAGTATTGCCCGTTGGATTGCAATACTGATACGTTGAGCCAAATAAGTCCCAGCATTTTGGTCGCGCGTCGCATCGATTATGTTTATGTATGTTTATTATATTTTAATAGTATTGTATGTATTAAGATTATTTACTATTTTATTAGTGTGTATTTTATGTAATTGGTTTATGTAAGTGTATTGAGATATTAAAAACCACCGTCCATGTATTTTTGCGTATATAATTAGTATCCTTGCACGGTTGTCTGGAAGAGATCGCTTTTAGCGATAAGACCGCCAATTGTTACAATTTTGTTAAGTGGTTATATTATTAATAATTTTATGTGTGTGTCTTTCAATAAAGAGTTAATTTGAATAAAGATTTCATTTCATTTCATTTTCATTAAACATCATAGCGAGACAATGGTCAAACGCAAACCTATAACTAAAAAATAAACAAAAAATACATAATATAATGGGTATTTATATTGTGGCTGTGAACAGAGATGTTTGGAGGGAGATGGGGGAGACCTTTGCCCAGCAGTGGGACACAATAGGTTGATATAATAATAATAATCATCACTATCACTATCACTACATAGTATAAAACAAAGTCGCTTTCTCTGTCCCTATATCCCTATGTATGCTTAAATCTTTAAAACTACGCAACGGATTTTGATGCGGTTTTTTTTAATAGATAGAGTGATTGAAGGGGAAGGTTTATATGTATAATAACCGTGCGAAGCCGGGGCGGGTCGCTAGTGATATAATAAATTGTTATTAGACAACATAACATTTTGCCCTTTTCCTTATGGATTAAAAAATGGCGACGACATATCCGCGATTAAATAACAATACCTATTAGCATCTTGCGACAATTCTTACAGATAAACAATTTAATGAATCAGGTATATTGTTCTATTATGTGGTCAGTCTGTATAAGCTTCCGTTATTGATCAATCTTAATCGATAAGTAATTACAGTGAGTAGGTAGGTCTAGGCTAGGCCATGGCACAGTATGTTATAGTACCTACTTTGATAGATGGATAGATGAACGCTTTATTGCAAACATTAAATTAAAGACAATACATAAAAACAATCAAAGAAGGTGTTACAGGGGATCGGACGACTTTTCAGAAAGCCTGCCCGAGGTTTTTCCACAGAGCTCTTTTTTTATGTAACTGAATGACGAGACGAGCTGGTCGTTTGCCTGATGGTAAGCACTAAGCCAGCCCATCTTAAAGCAAAGAATACTAACTACTTAAGGTGAGAGTGTGGTCGTGCGGTAACTTGCCTTACGATCCGAAATGCGAGTTCGAGTCCCGACTCGGTTCTGCACGAATTAACGTATGCGGGAGGCCGTCTGGGTAGGTACCACCGCTTTGCCAGTTATTCTGCAGGCAGTGAAATTACTGGGCATTATGAGTCCCAGGGTAACAAGCAGTGCAGTGTCGCGAAGGACTTTAATAAAACCGGCCAAAGCGAGTTGGACTCGCGTACGAAGGGTTCCGTACATTATCTATAAAAACGGCAAAAGTATGATGTCGGTTGCATGGGAGCCCCTTTTAAATATTTTTTTATTCTGTTTTGGTATTTGTTGTGATAGCGGCAGAAATAAATCATGTGTGAAATTTTTAACTGTCTAACTATCACGGTTCATGAGATACAGCCTAGTGACAGACAGACAGCCAGACGGACGGACAGCGGAGTCTTATTAATAGGGTCCCGTTTTATCCTTTGGGTACGGAACCTTAAAAACCAAGTTCTGGGTGGTGCTGCAACTGTTATGAGCAGGCGTATTGCTTATCATGAGATAAGAATTCTGCCTATATTTCCTCTTGAAACGACTCACCGCAATGAAAGAAAGCGCGATTGTGGCCGGTAGAGAAACTGCTTTTGCAAGAGTTTAGATGTCACCAGGCCTAGCGCACTCCGCACTGTAGGTACGAAGCTACAAGTACATAGCCGGACACCGACAGCGGATCGCGCGTCGTTACACGTGCCACGTCAGAAGAGATATGCGATAGAAAGAGAGGCGCTCTGTACGTTAATATGACTGGTAGGTATGCAGCGCTACGCGAGCTGAATTGAATTTTTTTGCGTCATAGCAAGTCGCTATTTGTTTAAATTTCTTTGCGGAGTGTTGCTTCTGTCCCATAGTATTCTGTGATGTCACTTGCAAATATCCGCACAGCCTTGCTCATAGAATAGTCTCCCTCATTTAAAACTATGACCTTCGACTTATGATTGGAATCAATAATAAGATCGACTATATTATTTAACAAGGTTGAAATTATTTATTTATTCATACTTATTTAGTTAATAAGTGTATGTAAATGAAGTTATAAACAAACTGGCAAAATCTTCCTCCTGTTCTTTAGCTTTAATCAATTGATTATTTGTTTATATCACTTTAAAATTAATAAAACAGATATTGTACAAGATCGCACAATTAATTCCTTTTAAATAATGTATTTGAGGCATTTTAAGAGTTGAAAAACGAGACATCCCCGCAGAGTTTATTGGTGCTCTTCTCTAGCGGGCGTATTTCCGAAGCACTGGTAGAGTCAGTTCTCGCATTTCTTTACTGAGCCCGGACTTCAATTTGAGTATGGGAATAAAATGGGTAGACATGATTACCTTTTTTCAAAGTCAATTATCTTAAGTTACAGTTCGTTATTTAACTGGTTTGTATTACGTGAATATGAGGTTTGAAACTAAATTGTTTGTGCCTATTTAATAAATCTTTTGACTTGACATAAGGAACATTTTTGTATAATTGAAATATCTGAGTTTTTTGATATGTCAACTAACTCCAAAGATAAAGGTACGAAGCTACAAATACATAGCCGGACACCGACGGCGGGACGCGCGTCGTTACACGTGCCGCGTCAGAAGAGATAAGAACTATGCGATAGAAAGAGAGGCACTCTGTAGGTTAATATGACTGGTACGTATGCAGCGCTATGCCAGCTGAATTGAACTTTATTGCGTCATAGCAAGAGTCGCTATTTGTTTAAATTTCTTTGCGGAGTGATGCTTCTGTCCCTTAGTATTCTGTGCTTATACACCATTTTTTTCACATACTCAAAGTGAAGTCTGGGCCAGAAAATAAATGCGAAAACTGACTCTACCAGTGCTTCGGAAATACGCCCGCTAGAGAAGATAGCACCAAGAAACTCTGCGATTAGCGTGTTTAGTTAACTTTGAAATTATTTAGATACCTATTTATCTTAAATTTTTGACATTTGAATGACAAATGACGGAGTTAGGTTAAGAAAGGTGACTTTGACCTGTCATTTTTAATTTAAATAATAGCAGTAGTATATATTCTGTAATAATACAATCATAGTCATCATGGATAATTTATCAAGTACCTAATTTAGTAAAAAAAATACTGAATTCATGTTATTGACTATGGGACGTCTCATTCGAACTTCTAGTTTGACATTGTGTTTTGTTAATTATAATTTACTAGCGACCCGCCCCGGCTTCGCACGGTTATTATACATATAAACCTTCCTCTTCAATCACTCTATCTATTAAAACCGCATCAAAATCCGTTGCGTAGTTTTAAAGATTTAAGCATACATAGGAATATAGGGACAGAGAAAGCGACTTTGTTTTATACTATGTAGTGATAGTGATACTTCATTGTTCAGTATTATATTTTAAAACATTTTAAAAGAAAAAAAATAGAGACATCCCCGCAGAGTTTCTTGGTGCTATCTTCTCTAGCGGGCGTATTTCCGAAGCACTGGTAGAGTCAGTTTTCGCATTTCTTTTCTACACCCGGACTTCAATTTGAGTATGGGAAAGAAATGGGTAAGCATGCTTACCCTATATTTTTCAAAGTTATGATATTTTAAGTTACAACTTTAAAGTATTTTAATTGATTTGTGTTATGTGTATATGACGTTTAAAAGTGCATTTTAGTGCTTATTTTATAGATACCTTTTGACTCTTGACTCTTTGATACGATTGTAATTAGTTATTAGACAACTAGCTGCACCGTGCGGTTTCCCGGGGCAAAAAGTGTCCTATGTTTTAATCCAAGGTATAAGCTATCTCCATTCTGAATTTCACTCAAATCTGTTTAGCCGTTACAGCGTGAAGAAGTAACAAACACACTTACAAACTCGCGAGTTTATAATATTAGTATGATACTAGCTGCGCCCCGCGGTTCCACCCGCGGTTTCCCGGTATAAAAGTAGCCTATGTGCTGTTCCAAGTCCTAAAGTACCTACACTCCAAATTTCATCACAATCGGTTCGATAGTTTTTGCGTGAAAGAGTAACAAACATACATCCATACATTCTTACAAATTTTCGCGTTTGTAATAATAGTAGCAGGCCTAGCGCACTCCGCACTGTAGGTACGAAGCTACAAGTACATAGCCGGACACCGACGGCGGGTCGCGCGTCGTTACACGTGCCGCGTCAGAAGAGATAAGAGCGGCGCGATAGAAAGAGAGGCGCTCTGTAGGTTAATATGACTGGTAGGTATGCAGCGCTACGCGAGCTGAATTGAATTTTATTGCGTAATAGCAAGAGTCGCTATTTGTTTAAATTTCTTTGCGGAGTGATGCTTCTGTCCCTTAGTATTCTGTGGTAGTAGGAAGTAGGATGAATGTTCGCCTCGTAACACGTTACATTACATGCGTTTGCATAGGTCAGTAACCTTTATACAGATCAATCAAAGTTTTATAATAGCACTGGATATATAGGTTACTAGTGAAATTGTCAATCAATCTCAGACGGACCAATAACGAATAAAAAATGACCTCATAACAACAGTCAATGTACTTGCCCATTGGAATGTTTTGTGTTAATATAAACCTTATGACCAGTAAGAGTTAAAGTTCAAAGTTCAAAAGTTCTTTATTCAGTTTTGGCATCACAGACGCTCTTATGAATATCAATTATCGACTCTACCGCCGTATAGGAAAAAGAACCACTACTCAGAAGATACGGCAAGAAACTGACGGGCATTTTTATTAGAACTTTTGTTACAATATTTTCCACCAATCATAGTCCAGTGTACTCGCAATGCTACCAACCGCTAGAAATGGAGAAGCATTGCGATAGCAGTAACCCTCGCTAAGGAGAACCACAACGCTGAACAACCTCACATACACTTTCTATTACAACGACCACTCTGACTAGAGTGCCCGACTAGGAAGAGTAGAGAGTTACAATATTTTATGCTTGTTTTTGACAATATTATTTTTCTTATGTGCCAGTTGGCTACTTGGCAGAAGCGGAATGTTCCATGCATCTTTGTCTTCTATGTAATTACTAACTGTATAATATGCTTTTTTCATTTCAATTGAAAATCAATATTTGTACTTCCGTTTGAGCATTTGACCACAAAAATGTAGAAGAAGCTATCGCACCGAAGGTGCTTAAAAGGTAGTAATGAGAATTTGAGGTAGGACTCCACTGCGCGACACACTGCATTGCGCTCATCACCTTAAGACATCAGATATTAAGTCTCATATGCCCAGTAATATAGAAACCAGTTTATGCTATATATTTCTAGTTGAATATGGAAATCATCGAATTCGCGACAAATAAAATAAGAAAGTGAAATAAAAAGAAAACGAATTAATCTAGAAACCGCGTTTTTATGGTTTGAGATTATGTCGGCATTACATGCTAATAAATGGATTTAGAATGCATTGTCATCGAGTTGTGAGCTACCCTGAAAGTTGCAGCAGGATAGCTAAACGGGAAGTGCTCGAAATTTGAGTTGCAAGATTCCACCCGGAACGACAGACAGACAAACAAACAAGAAAGTTACTTAAAAACCGGCCAAGTGCGAGTCGGCCTCGCGCATGAAGGGTTCCGTACCATTATCTATAAAAATGGCAAAAAAAATATGTCTGTTGTATAAAAGCCCCACTTAAATATTTTTTATTCTGTTTTTTTAGTAGGTATTTGTTGTTATAGCGGCAACAGAAATACATCATCTGTGAACATTTTAACTGTCTAACTATCACGGTTCATGAGATACAGCCTGGTGACAAACGGACAGACAGACAGACGGACGGCAGACAGCGGAGTCTTAGTAATAGGGTCCCGTTTTATCCTTTTGGTACGGAACCCTAATAAAAACGTGGTAACGTGATAAAAACTAGCGGTAGTCCAACTTTTAACAACCTCTTTTTTTGTTTATTTGCGGGCCACTGGTCAGTCATTCTCAAATAAGCAGTAGTTTCACTGGCTACATGTAAACCAACAGTTAAATATAACAGTACAGTTCAAGTAAACAGCACATAATACTAAGGGACAGAAGCATCACTCCGCAAAGAAATTTTAGCAAACAGCGACTCTTGTTATGACGCAATAAAACTCAATTCAGCTCGCGTAGCGCTGCATGCCTACCAGTCATATTAACCTACAGAGCGGCTCTCTTTCTATCGCATAGCTCTACCCCAAAATACCCCCTAATACCCCTTATTGCCAAACCATAATAGTATATAAATATTGTAGTTATATTAAGTTATGGTAAGTTATTGGCAATAAAAAAATCATTTTCTTTCTTTCTTTTCGTTTTGTTTCTTTCTTTCTTTTATCTCTTCTGATGCGACACGTGTAACGACGCGCGAGCCGCCGTCTGTGTCCGGCTATGTACTTGTAGCTTCGTACCTACAGTGCGGATTGAGCTAGGCCTGTTAACAGTTAAATGGCTTGTAACTTATTATATATATATATATATATATATATATATATATATATACAAGTCGAGTATTGAAACTGGAAGGACGCGCTTAATAGATTCAATTTAAAGATAAAGTTCTAAACTGTCAGTAATTATTAAGTTACAAGCCATTTAACTGTTAACAGGCCTAGCTCAATCCGCACTGTAGGTACGAAGCTACAAGTACATAGCCGGACACAGACGGCGGCTCGCGCGTCGTTACACGTGTCGCATCAGAAGAGATAAAAGAAAGAAAGAAACAAAACGAAAAGAAAGAAAGAAAATGATTTTTTTATTGCCAATAACTTACCATAACTTAATATAACTACAATATTTATATACTATTATGGTTTGGCTATATATATATATATATATATATATATATATATATATACTGATATACTAATACTAGTATTATAAAAAGGTAAAATTGTATGTAAATAAATAAATTAATTCTTATAATATTTTTAAGCATTAACGAATGCCAAACGAAAAACTCAAACAAGGTTTTTCAGGAAGAAAAAATTCGACCACCGGCTGGGACTCGAACCCACAACCCAATATTCCCGCGCTGAGGGAATATTGGGTTGTGGGTTCGAGTCCCAGCCGGTGGTCGAATTTTTTCTTCCTGAAAAACCTTGTTTGATAAATAAATTAATAAATAAATACGCCCAACGATCACATGCGTAGATGGCCCCTAGCTATTTCCCTGTATCTAGGGAACCAGGAACTACGAGGACCGTGCTCCCACAACACCCAGACACGGAGCAAAGTGCTATTACGTTTTTTGCGATATATGTGTGATTGTGGTTATTAATTCTAAAACAAACAAGAATTCATTTTATAAAAATACCGACTTCAATTCTGATGTATCTTCGAAGTCCAAGTCCTTGTAGCTATACTGAACCCAACGCAAAAAGAATTTTCCAAAGCTTCGCATTGATTTCTATGGTATTAATGGTTCTGGGTGGTATTGCAATTGTTATGGGCAGGCGTGGCGCTTACCATCAGGCGAACTACTTGCTCGTCGCATTACTCAGTTCCATAATAGACATATATACACATATATAAATTGTACTATTCAGTCATAATCAGTTTATAAAAGACGAAGTACTGAGGAAACATACATTAAAAAAAAAACTATGAAATTGGAAATTTCCTTCTTTTTTGACAATGACATGAACAATGACACGTATAAGGCTCAGATTCGTTAAACACAGATGTGGCGACACTTAATTGAGAGTTATGTCAAAATATGTTTTGCATAGGTATGGGCAAATATCAATGCAAAGCAGCGCACAACCCTGGACCTCAAGGTGAAATTAACGATCGTTTAAAACGCTGATGCAAAATAATCTATAGAAATAAATATTGATAACTAGCCACGCCCCGCGGTTTCAGGGATAAAAAGTTTTGTTGCTGAAAAATATATTTTACAGCGTGAAGTAACAAACACACACACAAACTTTCGCATTTATAATATCAGTATATGTAATACGTATATAATTCTGTATTATAGTATATAATTCTGTATTACAGAATAATAGTGTGATTGTGTTTATTAATTCTAAAACAAACAAGATTTTTGTTGAAAAATAAATTTTTCAAGACAAGCTTTTAACAAATTCGTCAAATTCGCGAGCAGATTAAAATGAACCCAAACACTAGTAGTCTACGATTATCCGTCAAGGAGTTCCATTGCCCACCTTCCGTCTCCATCCTCAGATCAGCTGGCTGTCACCATAATATTGCATCAAGTCGTCAAAAAATCACACCACATAAATTGCATCCGTGCGAAGCCGGGCAGGTCACTAGTAATATAAAAGATTGCGCTTAACAAGGAAAATGTATATAATTACTCAATTAAATATCATTTTGATTCATATCTTTATGTCTCTCGTGATGACCGTTAGAGATTAGGTAACCTCGAAATTGTAACCGCTGACTATTATAAATACAAATGATTGTATAGTTTTATGGTGAAATGGGCTCACGTTTGACAACAACTCACCTGGGGCCCAGTTCACTATGACAACTTGGCGAAATCACGTCGATTCCTTGCTTCGAAATCACGTCGATTCCTTCATTAATAAACGACATCTCTATGACGCATTCATATATTCATATATATGACGCGTCATAGAGAATACAAATTTCACAGATGTCGTTTATTAATGAAGGAATCGACGTGATTTCGAAGCAAGGAATCGCCAAGTTGTCATAGTGAATTAGGGCCCAGATGATAAGCGTTGTTGAGGTCTAAGGTGGAGCACGTTTGCCCATGAGGTGCCTATTCACTCTTGTCTTAAGGAGACCCAGGTTGTAATTGGAAGGAAATAAGTATTCTGGTAGAGAACTCTACTCCTTAGCAGTACCTACGTATAATGAAAGAGTCAGTGAAGCACTTTGCACGGACTGGTGGCATGTGCACAAAGTAAGTAACTCTCCTCGCCTGGTGGTCCTAAGATAGAATGGGGATGAAGGAAGCAGCTGATGCAGGCCGTGTGCACACTCCCCGAAATGTAGTCTGTAGAAAATTGATAGTCGTCTGTAGATTGTATGGATGGAAGGATGTATGGATGTTTGTCATATGTAGAGCCATATAAATGAAATTAAAGCGAGTGGGCTCAGGTCCGTGTGAATTTTGATTGGACGCACCTGAGTTCGAATCCCGCTGGCCTCGCTTGCTTTCTTAAGTTATGAGCGGATTTAACACTCGCTCTAAAACGGTGAAGGAAAACACCGTAAGGAAACCTTTCAGTTTTCTTTCTGATAATTTAAAATCTTAAGGTTTTATAAATTTCGCCTCGCATGCGCAAATTTTTTTCAATATCAAACGTTTTTCTCTATTTTTCCTGAGTTCTAACCATTTATAAAAACTGATTCGACGGCCCGATGCTTTTCAGTTCATCACCTAAGAATATTGAAATTCAACGAAGCCGAATTAGTTTTAAATTTAAGCACAGTCGGTGTTCCCTGAACAACACAAACGGCTTCAAAGACTAGGTTAGGTTATGTTAGAGCAGTGACCACACATCGCGCGAGCCGAGCGAGCGAAGCGAGCGTACCGCGGCAGCGGCCGGCGGAGCGCCAGAAAGTAAATTGAATGTTTGTGTTGTCGAAGTACGTGCTGTCGAACTAATACATGTCTAATTGTGTTCAGTCGAAACAATGACTTGATTATATTTTTTCGAAGTATGTGTCGTGTAATAAAGAACTATCGAAGTTCACAGGGACACCTAAGTTTAGTACTTCAAACTCAAGTAATATTTGAAAGGTACCGTATAAAAAGACTATTTTCATTGGATTTTCGAGAGGTTTTCAAGAGCTTTATTTTCGAAGAGATTTTCTAACATTTTCCTTTGAAATGTACGTCATTGACATTTAGATGACAACCTCTTTGGCGTAGAGGTTGGGCAGGTCGTCTTAGACCGCGCAGGTAGCAGGTTCAATAAGCGTTGAAAAAAACCGGATTTACCATTCATAAAATTACGTAAGCTATTATTATATTTGTGATATTTTTTTATGTCAGATCGATACGTCAAGTATTTACAAAGTTATAGAGTATTTAAGTTCAGTAAAATCTCGCACCAATTCCGTGACGTCACCCGCCTCCTGCACTTAACATCATCATCATCATTAGCCCATCACGTTCCCACAACTGGGACACGGGCCTTCTCTCTTAGAGACAGTATGGTCCATAATCCACCACGCTGGCCCAGTGCGGGTTGGTGGATGGACAGCCGATTTCCTCACGATGTTTTCCTTCGCCGTTTTAGAGCGAGTGTTCAATACATACATAAATAAAAAGAGTCAGTGGGCGAGGCTAGCGGGATTCGAACTCGGGTGCGTCGGATCGAAAGTCGCACGTGCTCCCACTGAGCCACACTCCTACCATACATCCATTGCAAAAACAGTGCAGCACCTTAGTTTTCAGCGAGCCGATTGAAGCGGAAGGAGTACTGTGACGTCATTAGACGAATCGGCCTTGCATAGAAAAAGCGCGTAGCATCGTTTTACCGATCTTAAAAATAATTGTGGAGTCATTTGAAGTGCTAGAGAAAAAAAAATACAAAGTTTGTTAAAACATGCAATGGATAGATAGCAAATTGTATAATGAATTTAAATTAAAAAAAATATATACCCCTATAAATAAAAAGCCCTCCGCTTTTTTTTAAGTGGAGAGATTTTTGTCTAAGTTAATATATATATTTTTAATTTAAATTAATTTTACATTTGCTATCTACCCCCAAACATATGTTATTCTAAAGACCTATATATTCAGCGGAATTACACTAGATATTTTCATTGCGTTTCAGATTTGTTACATACATGCAACATTAAAAAAAAAACTAAAATATTTAACCAAGCATATATTATATTTTATATTCCTGAAAAAAAAATAAAAAAAAAACGTAAGCATTTAATTCGTGTCTCAGGGTTTGTAGGACCACGGTTCTTGTAGTTCCTGCTACTAGATACATAACAGGCATTTAAAAAACAATCTAATTAAGAACCTACTTTTTTTTAAAGTCAGTTAACATAGCCCGAGCTCCGGTCGTAGTTTTTATTCCGTCCACATACACACAACCACACAAAGAGGTCATAATTGTAGGTTATACCTATTTGATTTATCTACAAAAAAGTTTAAATTACAATCTTGGTGTTATTTACATAATCATTGGTTTTTAAATAGATTGCCTAAACTATTTGGTTGTTCAAAATATAATTACGGAAATTTGACATAAAAAGCGCGCTATTTGGTCGAGCCTCCCGGCGGCGCTTTGGCATAATAGGTACTTGTGGTAGGTCTCTCGTTTGCGGGAGGCCGCTAGGTAGGTACCACCGCTTTGCCAGTTATTCTGCCGCCAAGCAGTAGTGCGCAATCATTATTGTGTTCCGGTTTGAAGGGCATTGTAGCCAGCGAAATTACTAGGCATATGAGACTTAATATCTGATGTCTCGGGGTGATGAGCGCAATGCAGTGCTACGCAGTGTTTTTTTTATGGTAGGTATTAAAAGTTCTGGGTGGCACTGCAATTATTATGGGCAAACGTGGCGCTTACCATCACGCGAACGACTTGTACGTCTCATTACACAGATTCAAAAAAAAAGTTGTATTTAAATTTTTCAGTTTTAAATTTAATCTACAATACACTACAATAATACTTTATTGATCACCAAAAACAGGAAACAGAAGTTTACAGTTTCAAATAATAGTGGTAAAACAATGGGCGGCCTTATCGCCATGTGTAATTTCTATTATCTGTCCTTTTCCAGAATCTAAAGTACATAATTTCATCATAATCCGTACTGCAGTTTTTAGAGCAACAAACATTCATACATCCAAATAAAAAAACACATCCAACCTCACAAAGTTTCTATATGAAAATATTAGTGGCTAAAACCTTATAAGGCGCGTCACTCAAACAAAATTAGTTCAAATTATGTGTTAAAGCAAGTGGCAAGTGGTAACAGTTGACCGCTCTCTCGGCATTAGGCCATACAAACCAGTATCTTGCGACAGCGGTGTTGCATTCGGTACCATTCCAAAACGACCCGCCGATTTGTAGACGGCTTGCCATATTTCAATTAAAAAAAAGACTTGTAGATCTATTCGTAATATTCTATACTTATAAATAAAAACGAATGTTTGTATGTTTGTCCTTTATGCGTTCCTAAACCATTGATTCGATTGAAATTACAATTTGGTGGGATCTTCTGTGTGCGCCCGCGATGCCATAAAAGTACAGATTGTAATTTTTTTCAGATTTCAAGTTCGATTCCTGAGTGTGGCAAGTGAGTTTCGAAAATCTATGAACGCAGATTTGTTTCTTTTTAAAAATAAAGGAATGTTTCCTTTGAGTAAAATTTGCTAGCTCCAGTATTTAGAATACTTTCCCTGCGGGTGCAGTTAAAAAATTCCACCTTGTCTCTTTTTTTTTATGTTCGCCCATTAGGGCAGGCTAAAGTCTCTAGGACCATACCGCCATGTCAATGATTTCTCCATAATGGTTAATATTCCACCGATATTACACATGATCACTCGAAAAAACACTTGTTTGGAAAATAAAACAAAATCGAACTGTATCACTTTCCACTTCCCGCCAAAAAGTCCCACCCTGAATAAATAAAAAGCTCATGCCGAGTACAGCTGATAAAAAAATGAAATTGACACTGGCAAATGCACAAAAGTGCTAAGCCTCGAACGAGGATAAAAAAAGTAAATTCAAATGTCGTAAAGACTACTTTATTCTAATAAAAAAGCATACCATACTGTTCGTAATTATATAGAAACAAAGATGCTTGGAACATTCCACTTCTGCAAAGCCAAAAAATAATGCTTTCGTTTTCTGCCGTATCTTCTGAGTAGTGGTTCATTTTCCGATACGGTGGTAGTCATGGTGATAATTTGACGTTCATAAGTGCGTCTGTGATGCCTAAACTGAATAAAGAGATTTTTATTTGGATTTTTGAATGCGATTTGTTTTCAGTATATATTATTACGGCAAGGGCGCTATTTTGAATCCACAGCAGAGCGAAGGATTTTAAATTGAAATCCGAGAGCAAGGGGTTCAATATACGCCGCCCGAGGAAAAATAATTTTACGGCTGAGTGTACTTACATTCATTCCCCTCTATGAAAAAAAAAAACAAAAGACGTAATTCGCGCGTTTTATGTTTTTTTTTTTGACGGCCTTTTACTAGGTCACGAAACACAAGCTAAATGCATGTTCCTAATACAAACTCATTTCTGCCCTCTACAAAAATGTCTTTGAGAAAAGACATTTTGCTTGCACTAAACTTATAAAGAGAATAAAAAAGAGACGTAGTATGCGCATTTTTTATTTTTTATTCTTTTCATCCCATCTATTCGAAAAGGACGACTTGGTTCGCCTTTATGTGCACCCAAAGATGGTGTTTTCTATAAGAAACTTTTAGCGGGCAGTAATGAGTTTTTAATCCTCTTTATAAGTGCGCCGCAATTATCTTTGCCGCGCACTTTTTGAATTTGGAACATCTTAGTGTTCAGCACCAAAGAAATGGAACGCAAATATTGTTTGAATAAAGACTGACTGGTACGACGGCCCATAGTCACAAATGTAAATTTCAATTTAGTTGTTACACTATGTTTTATTAAATAATAATATTACAATAAAATATGAGGCGCTTTTATTTTCTCATAGTGGGTGATGAAAAGTAGAGTGTATCACACGGGCGCAAAATATATTTGCGCCCGTGTTGCAGAACGTTGGACAAAAAGCGTATGCGCCATGAAAAATCACGGCGCTTTCAACCTTTTCTTCGATAAAAAACTACAACATAAAAGCGCTCTATTGCTGCGTGTTTATATGCTAGGTTCGACGGCTATTGTTTCAGCGCTGCAGCGAACTTAAGTTTAAACACTTAACAAAATGAAAATGAAATTAAAAATGAAATAACTCTATATTGAAACCCACACAGATAATTAAAAACTAACAATCAAAGCATTTACAGTGTAACAATTGGCGGTCTTATTGCTAAAAGCGATCTCTTCCAGAAAACCGTGCAGGGAGAGGAAAAACCCAAAAAAAATGGACGGTGGTGGTCCAATATCAAAAAAATAAAATGGAGCATGATCCTTGCATAGCTTCTCTATACGCATTAATAATAGCTCAATATATAACTTATCTTTTTATTTCGTCATTGTAACTCGTTCAATTCAAACTCGTTTCTGTCTTCTTTGAAGTGTTGGAGAAAAGACATTGAAGACCCAATTGATTCGAATAGCGTCAAGTAAACGTCCTCGAGTTTTGTTTTGAAGCCGATGGTTTCTCTGTTTTCCTCACGTTTAACTTAGAGCGAGGCCGGCCAGTTTATTATCTATAATTATAAACAAACTAAACGACCAACATTTGAAACAGCAATAAATAAACCATGTATTAAAACTAACTAACTAAATCATGTTAAATTATTTTTGTTGATAACACCGTCCATATATATTTTTTGTCTACACTCCTCCACTTGTGGGTTGTCTGGAAGAGATCGCTTTGAGCGATAAGACCGCCCATTGTGACGCTAGTATTAAAATAATTGTTATTTTAGTTTTAATTGCTTCTGTATCATGGTGTTGTAATAAAGAGTTATTCTATTCTATTCTAAATCAGTACAAAATTAATTACCTACTAGCATTTTCCCGTGACTTCGTCCGCGTGGGCGACAATGGAAGCTAATAGCCGTTTTTTCTTCAAACCATTTTAGCTAGACCTCCCCAGTGTATGAGAGCGCGTATTACGAAGAGGTCAAGCTGTATTTACTTAGTCACTAAACCGATTTCGATATAACATGCTCTATAATCTAAGTTGAAATAGAACTATTAAGCCCTGAAAACCGCATTAAAATCCGTTCATCAGTTTCAAAGTATATAGATACCAAACAAACAAACACAAAAAATCTAAAAACCGTGGATTCGTGTATATGTATATGCCCTCTAAATAGTCGATCCCAGTAGGTTTTTAAAAAATATTTTCAATATACAGAATTGGATCAGTTCCATTATTATAATAGTACCTAATAATAATAAATAAATTATAAGTGTTGCCTTACATATCTAAACTAAATGCTCTAAGCGGCCTCTACGTGTTGGAATCATGTCCCCGCGCAAGCCTTCCAAAGGACCGGGTGTATAACCCGTGAGAAAGAGCGACATAATAATAATAAATAATAATAGTTGAGATTAATATATGTATGTAAAATATACAGATGATACGTTACTAAAAAGTGACAGATTAAAAAATAATCTAAAAACCGTTTATGCACCTTTTGAGGTTAGGTCGGCATTGCATGCTAATAAATGGATTTACAATGCATTGTCATCGAATAGTGAGCTACCCTGAATGTTTCAGCCGGGTAGCTAATCGGGAAGTGCTCGAAATTTGAATTACAAGATTCCACCCGAAACGACAGACAGACAGACAAACAAAGTGACTTAATAAAAACGTGGTAGGCAATATATAACAAAATGACAAATTGAGACTGTATGTATTATTAGTATGTTTGTAATTATATTTACTTAGGTTTCTCAAGAAACTATTATATCAATAGATTTCTTGACGTAGTTAGCTGCTTTATTGTTTACCTAAATAGGTAAGTGTCATATAAACAATATGATAAATTATTATATATTGCAGCAAAATACATAAATACAAAGGTTTGTTTAAGTTAGTAATTAAATAAACGACGCTCCACAATTACACCATAAATATACTTGACTCCGATCCTTCATCATCAGCCCATCACGTTCCCACTGCTGGGACACGGGCTTTCTCTCATAGACAGAGAGAATGGGCCATAATCCACCAAGCTGGCCCAGTGCGAGTTGGTAAATGTCACATGTCTTTTACTTTTTGTGAAAAATTCTTGGACATGCCGGTTTCCTCACGATGTTTTCCTTCACCGTTTTAGAGCGAGTGTTAAATCCGCACATAGCTTAAGAAAGTCAGTGGTGCGGGGCCAGCGGGATTCGAACTCGGGTGCGTCGGATCGAAATTCGCACGAGCTCCCACTGAGCCACACTCGCTCCGATCCTTATTTAATAATAATTACAAGCTTTTATTTAACCTGCAATGTTTGTTTGTTTGGGTCAAATCTTGCAAATTGAATCAGAACCACTTCTTATCCTATATACGGAGTTGAGGACTTTGGCAGGATGTGAAAAGTGATACAGTTCGATTTTGTTTTATTTTCCAAACAAGTGTTATTTCGAGTGATCATGTGTAATATCGGTGGAATATTAACCATTATGTGTTCCTCAACGTGCACGAGTGTAGGCAAATGAAACAAAATAGAGAACATTGCTTTTTATGTTCTCCCAAAAAGTCCATAGAAAGCTTGAATAAAGTTCCACCACTTTATTGAAGCACTAGGAGAGGGTCCGGCTTGTTGCTGATGGCCCTCATTCTCAACAAAAGTATAGTAAATGGAATATGGTCTTGTAAAATCATAGTGGTTAAGGCGTCGGGACGGTATTTCGAAGACGCAGGTTCGATCCCTGCCCAAGCAATATCATTTTTCTTCTCCCTAATCATTTAAAATCTTAAGATTTTCACCTAGCATGTGCTAATGCATTCAATATCTGATGTCTCGGGGTGATGAACGCAATGCAGTGCTACGCATTGCTTATAGTATTAAAAGTTCTGGGTGGTACTGCAATTGTTATGGGCAGACGTGCCGCAACGCCTCATTACTCTGTTCAATAAAAAAATAAGTCTCTCAAATAGCTGAGTACTCTCTAAATCCCATTATGTCTTACAACTCGAGAGGTGAAAGTAACGACTGGCAGTAGAAGATACAAAATAAATAATCGGTTGAATTGAAAGGTACCGCAATTGCGCTACAATCTAAAATCTTGCGACGGTGTTTCATAGATTTTAGGGTTCCGTACGTCAAAAAGAAAAAAACCGGCCAAGTGCGAGTAAGACTCGCGCACGAAGGGTTCCGTACCATTATCTATAATTAATTTTAGTATTTATTTTTAAAATGAATATATAACTACATTTTCTGTGAATATTTCAAGCGTCTACCTTGCCGTTATCAATATTGCCGTTATAATAACGGCATCAGGTCCGTTAGCAATATTGAGCAAAAAAATCACGTTTGTTGTATGGGAGCCCCCTTAAATATTTGTTTTATTCTGTTTTTTAGTTGTTGTTATAGCGGCAACAGAAATATATCACCTGGGAAAATTTCAACTGTCTAACTATCATGGTTCATGAGATACAGCTTGGTGACAGACGGACAGACAGACAGACAGACGAACGGACAGCGGAGTCTTAGTAATCGGGGACCATATGATACAGGTGATGTATTTCTGTTGCCGCTATATTTTACCCTTTGGCTACGGAACCCTAAAAACGGAACCATTATAGGATCACTTTGTTGTCCATCTGTCTGTCTGTCCGTCTGTCTGACAAGCCCCTTTATCTCGGAAACTTGTGGAGGTATCGAGTTGAAATTAAAACCAACTCAGGTCTACAGCTGTGAATAAATCAAACTTCTAAGTTAACGTAAAAAAAAGATACGGTCGTTTATGCCGAAAAAAAAAATATTTTGACACTCAACTATCTTATATTTCAACTGCCGTCTCTCTAGATCTATGTGCTCCATCTTAGGCCACATCATCGCTTCACATCAGGCGAGATAGTGGCCATAGATCTATTAAGCGTCAAAAAAAAACAAAAAAAACTCTCAAGGGAATCAAAATGTATAGGGTACTTTGACTTAAAACTAAGAAATTTGCCAAGTAATACCGTCTAATAATACATAAAAAAATAACAAATTGTTATTAAGAAATAAATAAATAAATATACTACGAGTACAGGGGAAAATCTTTAAACTATACATTTATAATTAAATCATAAACAATATAGTCTTTATTATTAAAGTAAGTAAGGTAACAAGTATACGGTATACGGTATCAAACAAAAAACCGACTTCAATATATCTTCGAAGTCCAAGGTCAAATATCGATGAAATGTATATGGGACCACTTCGTAGCTATACTGAACCCAACGCAAAAGAATGTTCCAAATCGGTTCATAAATGACGGAGTTCAGAGGTAACAAACATAAAAACAATCGCATAGAGAACCTTCTCCTTTTTGAAATCGGTTAAAAATATAGTCTTTATTTAAAGTAAGTAATCAATCACCGAGGTTAAAAAGCTGCGAGACTCGATTTTTGAATCATCATCACTACATAGTATAAAACAAAGTCGCTTTCTCTATCCCTATATCCCTATGTATGCTTAAATCTTTAAAACTATGCAACGGATTTTGATGCGGTTCTTTTTAAAAGATAGAGTGATTAAAGATGAAGGTTTATATGTGTAATAACCGTGCAAAGCCGGGGCGGGTCGCTAGTTACCTGCACATTTATTTCATGTTTTTTTTCTCAATCATCTCATCATGTTCCGACTGCTGAGACACGGGCCTTCTCTCGTAGAGAGAGTATGGGCTATAATCCACCACACTCGCCCAGTGCGGGTTGGTGGATGTCACATGTCGTTGAACTTTATGTAATAAATTCTTTGACACGCCGGTTTCCTCACGATGCTTTCCTTCACCGTTTTCAGAGCGAGTGTTAAATCCGCACATAACTTAAGAAAGTCAGCGCAGTAGCAGGATTCGAACTCGGGTGCGGCAGATCGAAAGTCGCACGTGCTTCCACTGAGCCACACTCGCTCTACTAATTTATGCCTCGTCAAATGTTCTGTTATTGACAATGTAGCATATCTAACTCACAAAAAGTTTGCTAATGCAGTTTGCATCACCTATTTGACACTTTAATTGCATTGTGAAATAATAACAAAAAAGAAAATGTCTGGGCAGGCAAAAATGGTATGTACATGTGAAATCATATATTATTATACCTACTGTCTATTATAAGAATCGACGACGACTGAGATCGTTCTTTATAAAAAGCGGAAGATTGTGAGGATGGATGGATGGTTTACAGCTTAATAACTCATCATCATCCTTCACGCCTTCTCTCACAGAGAGAGTATAGGGCATTATCAACCACGCTAGCTCAGTGCGGGTGGGTGGATGTCACATGTCCTTGAATTTTTGTGATTAATTCTTGGACATGCCGGTTTTCTCACGATGCTTTCCTTCGCCGTTTTAATTGTAACTATCTACTATAAGATATTTATTAAATAGGCACAAAACTGCACTTTTAAACATCAATATAACTACACAATACAAATCAATTAATAAAATATTAAACATGTTAACTTGAGGTATCTTGACTTTGAAAAAATTGGTAAGGGTGAGTATTTCTGTCCCATACTCAGATTGGAGTCCTGGTGCAGAAAAGAAATGCAAAAACTGACTCTACCAGTGCTTCGGAAATACGCCCGCTAGAGAAGATAGCACCAAGAAACTCTGCGGGGATGTTTAACTTTTTTTAACTCTTTTAAAATGTCTCGAAATATAACATGGAACAATTAAGTACAAAATCTTTTTTTTTATGTAACTGAGTGACGAGACGAGCTGGTCGTTTGCCTGATGGTAAGCAATACGCCAGCCCATAACAATAATAGCACCACCCAGAACTTTGTTTTGCAAAATCCTGCGCGGCGCTGCACTGCGCTCGTCACCCTGAGACAATTAGCTGTTGAGTCTCATAATGCCCAGTAATTTCGCTGGCTACAATGCCCTTCAAACCGGAACACAGTAATGCTTGCGCACTACTGATTGGCGGCTGAATAACTGGCAAAGCGGTGGTACCTACCCAGACGGCCTCTCGCATACGACAAACCTACCACCAAAATAAAGACACTACTATTATTATTAATAATTACTATTATTAATTACTCTGAGGATACAAATTAAAATTAACAAAATGTCAAACAAGAAGTGCGAGTGAGATGTCTCATAGTCAAGTATCATTAACAGAAAAATATATCAAAGTCCGATGACAATGCAATATAATGGTGACAGCCAGCTGATCTGATGTGATAATTGAGACGGAAGGTGGGCAATGGAACTCCTCGACGGATAATCATAAACTACTAGTGTTTGGGCTCATTTTAATCTGCTCGCGGTTCCGATCACGAAATTGTTAAAAGCTGGTCTTGAAAAATATATTTTTAAACAAAAATCATGTATTTAGCAGAAATAGGCTAACAGCTAAGCGCGCTCCACTACAAGCGCTATATGAAGCTGGTTCTAATTTCAAACAGCTTTATGATTAGTAAATAATGAACCATTATATTAAAATGTGAAGGTTTATCATTACAAACGCATTTATTGAGTCAGACACAATGATTTCTATTAAAGAGATTTAAGAGGCGAGATTTAACCTCGATTCGTCCAAATATTTTTTTTTAAATTTGCCCTTTTGGTCAGGCTGAAGTTTCTATGACCATACCGCCATGTCTTACGTAGTTTTTATTTGATAGTTTAATATTCCATTTATTATAGTTTTGTTGAGAATGAGGGTCATCAGCAACAAGCCGGACCCTTTCCTAGTGCTTCAATAAAGTGGAGGAACTTTATTCAAGCTTTCCGTGGACTTTTTGTACTCTTTAACGAACACATAATGGTTAATATTCCACCGATATTACATTACTTTTCACTTCCCGAGAAAAAGGCATAATAAAAATAAATTAACCTAAAGAAAATGTTGTTGACTGCGCACGGCATTCTGATTCAGCCTATAATTATTATAATACTAGCCTTTCCGCGGTTTTGCTTGCACGGACTTTAGAATGCTATTTTAATTTCAATACATATCAAAACGTTTACACGTAAAACGTAACATTAAATACATGTCAAAGCTGCACCCACTATATTTCTTTCACGACCTGAAAGACTGGTAGATAATGCTAAATAGTGTTAAGTCATTCCTTGTACAATTTATGTGCAAAACTATTAAATAAATAAATAAATATTTTTTAGAAAAAAACAATAACCGACTTCAATGTATCTTCGAAGGCCAAGATCAAATATCGATGAAATTTATATGGGACCGTAGCTATACTGAACCCTACCAAAATGATTTTCCAAATCGGTTCATAAATGACGGAGTTCTGAGGTAACAAACATAAAAAAAAACAAAAAAAAATTCAATCGAATAGAGAACCTTCTCCTCTTTTGAAGTCGGTTAATAAAATGTATAATATGATGGGTGTATGAGATTTGAGCCAACCTGCCCAACCACTACACCGCAGAGGCTGGAGGAATGCTAAGGTACTGTGAAGCGAAGAATGAATGAAAGAATGTACCTACGTGCTGAAGCATAAACTATTCATACAGTAGGTACCTAAGTACCTATAGCAAAGTTTTAGGTTATACCACGTTATACGAAGGTCACTAGGTGGGGTCTCTCGTATAACAGATGCCGTCTGGTTGGAACTACCGCTTTGTCAGTTATCCTGCCGTCAAGCGGTAGTGCGCAAGCATTACTGTGTTCCAGTTCGAAAGGCATTGTAGTCAATTAAATTACTGTTCATATGATATTATATATATATATATATATATATATATATATGATATATATATAATATCTGATGTCTCGGGGTGATGAGCGCAATGTAGTGCTACGCAGTACTTGGCATGGTATTAACAATTATAAGTAGCACTGCAATTGACAATATTTCAAATTTATTACCCTATTTTTAAGAGCGAGTGTGGCTAAGAGCGAGTGTGGCTCAGTGGGAGCTCGTGCGACTTTCGATCCGACGCACCCAAGTTCGAATCCCGCTGGCCCCACACCACTGACTTTCTTAAGTTAACACTCGCTCCAAAAACGGTGAAGGAAAACATCGTGAGGAAACCGGCAAGTCCAAGAATTTTTCACAAAAAATCAAGGACATGTGACATCCACCAACCCGCACTGGGTCAGCGTAGTGGATTATGGCCCATTCTCTCTAAGAGAGAAGACCCGCGTCCCAGCAGTGGGAACGTGAAGGGCTGATGATGACCCTATTTTTATATTTTAAATATCGAAAGTATATGGAAAAATAGAATACACGTACTGTTTTTTTCTTAAATTAATTTTAAATTTTACAAAATCTTCCGATCGCGATCCTAAGTTTGGCATAATAAACTGGTATGCCATTGCAAACGATTTTTTTAAATGGTTTGAGTAGGCACATCTTTCAGTTGATTTAGTTTACAAAATTTCAAATAACAGTCAATGTCACTCATGAAGTTGACATTGACATATTTGACATAACCACACGACATGACCACGGAGTACAGCAACTTTTTATTTGTTTTACTGGACCAGGTTAAACAAATGATGGATATTCTGCCAACTCCTTACACTATTGAGTTTTTTCAAAATATCTTCGTAGCCAGTTAATGAACAAGTATACATTTTATAAAAAAAAAACGCCTTCAATGTATCTTCGAAGTCCAAGGTCAAATATCGATGAAATTAATATGGGACCATGTTGAAGCTATACTGAACCCAACGCAAAAAGAATATTCCAAATCGGTTCAGAAATGACGGAGTTCTGAGGTAACAAACATAAAAAAAAACATACAATCGAATATAGAACCTCCCCCTTTTATGAGGTCTGTTAAAAACTCGGATCTTTTTTTATTCAACATGTTAGTATCTGAAAATTGTAATATTTTTATTTCAAAAATAGTAGTAACATTTACTCTAATGGTTCCGAGATTAAAGTACCTTATTATAAATTAAATGTTTGTGCGTTTTCCATCGGGCGAAGGACTTGCTTGTCTCATCGCTCAGTTGTATGCGGTTGTATAAAATGATGAAATAACACAAATTTTATGTATTTGTATAGACTTATTATGACATGGTTGCCGTCTGAACAAGAAATACCGACGTATTATGAAACGCAGATGCGGGGCTAGGCGGCCTTTGTGACGCAACCAGCAGGTTCTGAACTGGTGCCGGATCGATTCCAGTTTCGGTAATAATAAAATTATTGTTTTCTACTGCATGATCGAGGGTGTGATGAAAATTATGACAAAATACCTACTTTCTTTAAATTCTGAAACGCAACGAATATAGCGTAATCCCGCTGAATATTATGTAGGTTGTTGTTAGAATAATATCATATGTATGGGGGTTGATTGTAAATGTAATGAGTTAAAATTTTAAAAAAAATAATTTTTAAATATATATATATATATATTTAAAAGATTTTTTTTTAATTTAAATAATAAATATGGTAATGAGTTTAATAATATAAGAACAGGTATATAATGTATTAATTTAGTAAATAATAAATTATGTTACATAAAGAAAGTCCTAACAACAACCCTCTTTGTATGACACGTGTTTCGCTGTCTGCACGAGGCATCAACAGGTGTCGACTCGCCAAATCGATGTATCGATAATATTCAGCGGGATTACACTATATATTTTCATTGCGTTTCAGTTTTGAGATGAGTTTCCGCAACTTCACGCCTGATTTCATTGCATTCCTATTTCCTTTCCTAAATAGTATAAGAAAAAGTCGCTATCCGCGTCCTCATTTCTGTTTCTCCGCTTACTTCTAAACCACGCGACAGATTTTGATATGGTTTCCACTGTCATTTAGAGATATTTTTACAGAAGGTTAATACAATACATTGTTATGGGGTGCAGCCGCGGATATAAAAGCTATTATGATTTTACAAAAGCGGGCGGTTCGCGCTATTTATGAGTTGAATCCTCGCGAACCATTAAGAGATGTCTTTGAACAATTTTTTTTTACGCTTATTAGATCAATGTTTGGCCACTATCTCGCCTGATGTGAAGCGATGGTGTGGTCTATGATTGAGCACATAGATCTAGAGAGAGACGGCAGTTGAGCGGCTGCTCAGACCAATCTCCCCAATGGTTCACCGAACATCATCCCGAAACACGACTAGGTCGCTTGACGGCTTAAATTAATGTATTAACTTTACCTTCTCTGTATATTTATGAAAATATAATGTATGTTCGTAAAAATCTGCACAAATTCAAGGTAAATAGTGACCACCATAACATAAACACTAGAAATAAGGATATAATTGCAGTACCTAGGTTTAGACTGAGTAAAACGAAATGGGTTAAATCTTGCAACTTGAATCAGAACCACTTCCTCTCATCCTACGGAGTTGAAATTTTGCATACTTGTCAAAGTCCGATGACAATGCAATATTATAGTGACAGCTGATCTGATGATGGAGACGGAAGGTGGGCAATTTTATTTATTTATTTAATCTTTATTTCAGGCAACATTAAAATTAGTTACAGATGGCAATGAAGCTCCCTGACGGATAATCGTGAACTACTAGTGATTAGGCTCATTTTAATCTGCTCGCGGTTCAGATTACGAATTTGTTAAAAGCTGGTCTTGAAAAATGTATTTTTCAATAAAAATCATGTTTTCGAATCTTGACCTACTCGTCGCCAGTTTAATTAAATTAAAAATAGAAAGTAATTAACTTAATTAATTGTTGAAGTACCAAAGGTTATTTACTTTTATTGTTTGGATTATCAACCGGTGGTTAACCCCATCTGAGAATAATGTCACCTGAGGGTGACACCGGTCTATTGGTCTACCATTGTTAAAAAACCGGCCAAGTGCGAGTCGGACGCACGCTCGAAGGGTTACGTACCATTATCTATAACAACGGCAAAAAGTCACGTTTATTTTATGGGAGATATTTATTTTATTCTGTTTTTTAGTATTTGTTGTTATAGCGGCAAGAGAAATACATCATCTGTGAAAATTTCAACTGTCTAACTATCACGGTTCACAAGATACAACCTGTTAACAGACGGACAGACAGACAGACAGACGGACAGCGCAGCGGAGTCTTAGTAATAGGGTCCCATTTTATCCTCTGGGTACGGAACCCATACCATACCCGTACGGTAGTCATGAAGGAGCTACCTACAGTTAGCTGGGTTGGTCTACCGTTTTTATGGAACTCAATAAAATGAGGCGAGCAAGTCGTTCGCTTGATGGTAAGCGCCACGCTTGCCCATAACAATGGCAGTGCCACCCATAACTTTTAATACCATCAAAAGTACTGCGTAGCACTGCATTCCGCTCATCACCCCGAGACATCAGATATAAGTCTCATATACCCAGTAATTTCGCTGGCTACGAAGCCCTTCAAACCTGATGGGTATTTACAATAATTATGCTTTAATTGGCAATAGAAATAGTTATTACCTTCAATAAAATTAAACTTTATGTTATTTTATTTTATTTAATAAAATAACATGAATTAACTAAGTAGGTATAATTTTTATTACAATTAATTTAATATACATTATACCTACCTATATTTTATAATAATAATAAATAATATATAACGCCCAACGATCACATCCGTAGATCCTGGTCCCTAACTGGGATTCCCTGTATCTAGGAAACCAGGAACTACGAGGATCATGGTCCCACAACACCCAGACACGAAACAAATGCTTGCGCTTTTTTTTTGTGCACAAACATTTGTCTCGTCGCGGGAATCGAACCCGCAACCTCAGTGATGTATAAGCTTAGAGCCAACCTGCCCAAACACTACACCACAGAGGCTGTCATTTAATACCTATACCCTTATTAACCCCCGACGCAAAAAGGAGGAGTGTTATAAGTTTGACCACTGTGTGTCTGTTTGTGGCACCGTAGCTCTTAAACAGGTGAACCGATTTGGATGCGTTTTTTTTATTTGAAAGTAGGTTTTCTAGCGGTCGTTCTTAGACATGATTTATCAAAATCTACCGAGTTCCGGGTAGCACTGCAATTGTTATGGGCAGGCGTGGCGCTTACCATTTGGCGAACGAATTGCTCGTCTCATCACTGAATTCCATAAAAACAAATTCAAGAGCACAGCTAAAATATATAATAATATATAAAATTATATCGATATCATAAATTGAAGACATTACCACACAGCAGGTATATAATATGTTTATATACGCAGATCTCGGATGGAGGATGCTTTTATATTAATTTTATACGTTTCATTATGCATTTATACATAATTTTATTTAGTCGTAGACCTAAATGTGGTAATCAAAAGATGAGGTTAAATGGAATATCTGCATAATAACATAGAATTTATTAATATATTTATTCGCATCACTAATTCATGTGCCCATCCCTATTTTTCAGTATTGGCATTGTTAAATATATTTATTTTAACTTAATATATTTTACTATATTTACTTTAACTTTTAACTATAGTTAAAATTTTTTTTTTTTAATTCTTTTTTTTTACTTTTTGGCGGGAAGTGAAAAGTGATACAGTTCGTTTTTGTTTTATTTTCCAAACAAGTGTTATTTCGAGTGATCATGTGTAATATCGGTGGAATATTAACCATTATGTGTTCGTAAACGTGCACGAGTGTAGGCAAATGAAACAAAATAGAGAAAACATTGCTTTTTATGTTCTCAAAAGTCCATAGGAAGCTTGAATGAAGTTCCACCACTTTATTGAATCACTAGGAGAGGGTCCGGCTTGTTGCTGATGACCCTCATACGACGATATACCTACGAAAGAATTTTTTGTAATTTTTACAAACTATCAAATAACAAACGAATTTTAAAAAATACATTTTTTTTTTAATTTCGCCCTTTTTGGGCAGTCTCTAGGACTATACCACTTATATATACACCACTTACATACTTGTCTTACGTAGTTTTTATTTGATAGTTTAATATTACATTTATAGTATACTTTTGTTGAGAATGAGGGTCATCAGCAACAAGCCGGACCCTCTCCTAGTGCTTGATTAAAATGGTGAATGAAAAGTTTTAATAAAGTTTCAAGCTTTCCATGGACTTTTTGGGAGAACATAAAAAGCAATGTTCTCTATTTTGTTTCATTTGCCTACACTCGTGCACGTTTACAAACACATAATGGTTAATATGCCACCGATATTACACATGATCACTCGAAATGACACTTGTTTGGAAAATAAAACAAAATCGAACTGTTTCACTTTTCACTTCCCGCCAAAAAGTCCCAAAATTAACACTATTTGTGATAAGAACTTATTGTTTTTTTACATGTTACAGATATAACGCATAAAAGTAATATTCAATTAAAAATGAATTCATAATTCAAAATTAGTTAATTAATAATTCGTTTTCAGGACGATGTCCAAAATGCTAACATACCTACATGTAGACCCCATTAGTTGTTCAAAGTTCTAAGTTCAAGTATCTGGCATGACAATGACGCTTTGGGTTAGCCTATAAGTTTACAATTGTAATTAAATAAGTAAATAATTAATAATAAAATAAATATTTGATAAAAAAATATTTATTAAAATTTTATTTTATATTTCGCACATGTATATTATACTCAATACTCAATAGTTTATTGCAATCATATATGTATGTACATTTGAAGAGGTTTTATGAAAAGGTAAGTTAACATATGTGACCCTGACAGGGTATGGCAATAGGAGTAACAGGAGCGAGCGGACCGATCCATTAAATAAACGTTGGTATTTTATAGTCATAAAAAGAATTAATTTTATTAGTATATTGATTTAAAATATCTATTTACTTGTCATTAAAAAATTCGTGTAAGTTGTACCTATCTACTTAGTTTTTGATTAATTAATTTGCACTAAAACCAAAGTATAATTATGCTTAATTACATCAATATCGTTGCAGTATACACATTGCCGAAATATCTGACTATTTACCATAAAAAATAATGAATAAAGTAACAAAACTCAATTATTATTTTAAAATTTAAATAATTGAAAAATATAAATTGTATGTAATTTTAAAGTAATTTCATCGTTCATAATTTTCTGCACGCAAATCCATTGAAAAATAACTGCTTAAAAAATAAAAGTAACCAATTAGCCATTTAAAAATTAATAATTGTAATAATCATTGAGTAATTCGTAAACACACGCATCTCGCCACAGCCGTTTTAAAAAGTAAATAAAAAAGTTATGTCATGCCGAAATCGCACAAAAAAAGTAAAATTAAATGCCGGCGGCAGCGGCAAGCGCGCCGTCGGCAATCATTTTAGGCTTGCAGCCTCCGCATCTCAGACTTTCCACTGCCCCACTGCCCTAAATCCCCACCTGCCTCGAGTGAAAGCGAAAATTAGCAAAATCATGACATAATATCACATAACCTACCTCAAGAGCCAATCCGTGAATTTCGTCTCACAAAAATTTGCAAACACACACTTGCACTGAAAAAAAAACACTACACTAGCTGTCACTGTCAAACTGTCAAAAAGCGCGCGAAACTTTTTTCTTTTCAACTTTCCCGCGTATTTGGTAACTTTTTCACAATGGCCGCGCGTGTTTGCGAATGCGGCGCGCGTATAGTCAATTCGGGCTATGAAGCCCGACTGTAATGCAAGAATTGTGAATAAGCTGGCGCAAAGCGTTCGCTTGATGTAGGGCTGTCGCTAACACGGTGTTGACCGACCGCGACGAGGATGGTGGGTTATGTGTTTATTGGTCATACGTACCTATATTATTATATCGCTGCGTTTCTCTGTATCTGTGAATATCTCTATATATCGCACCTTCGGTGCTACAAAGTCACAACAGCTCAGTTTTTAATTTTACAGGAGAGGACTGAAGAATTTTTTTGCATTTATTGCCTTATCACTGGATGTCTAATAGGATAAAATCTTTATAAAATTGATGCTTTATTGTGTTTTCTATAGTTTCATGTCAAAAGTTAATTCAAATTACTAAAATAATTCTAATAAAACGCAAAACAAAAAAAGTGTCCTGAATTGTGACTTTGTTGCACCAGGAATTATTTAGTTAAATGACTTATGCCTTATTATTTAGGCTTTTCAGTCAGGCTTTTTGCACTCGTCTACATCATTTGTGTGGCTTTAGCTCCAACGCACGTCATAATCTCGCAGGCGCGGGGGCACAACTGTCTAATGAAACTTTGTTGGCCCAAAACGAATGGAAAAATGCACCAATAACCACAAAGGCACTCGCGCCATTTAATAGATTTTTGCGATACTTTCGCGGGTGTTTTTGTTGCCCCGATATAGGCATGGCTCTTAGACAATTTGGTATACTTAACTCAATTTTGCAGTTTTGGCTATTTGTGACTTTGTTGCACCGAAGGTGCGATATATAAATATACATATATTCAAATATCGATAAAATTTACATGGGACCACCTCGTAGCTATACTAAATTGAACGCACTAAGAATTTTTGGAATCCGTCAACAGTTGGCGGAGAAATCAGTGGAATATAGAACTGCCTCCTTTTGAAATCGGTAAAAAGTAATAATAGTAAAGCATAAAAGTGCATCATCATCATCAGCCTATTACATTCCCACTGCTGGGAGACTGGGCCTCCACTCGTAATGAGAGTATGAGCCATAATCAGCGTTGCCAGACGTCCCGATTTTGGCGGGGCTAAAACTAAATGTCTCGCGCAAGTCAGGCTCAGTCCCGATTTTTGGGGATTTCCAAATAATGATATCAATAGTAAAGTAACGTATTATTTATTAAAATACATTTTTATTAAAAATAATTTTATTAAAAATTGATATTTTTATTAAAATACATTTTTTTTGGCTATCTCTCATCATTGTAAACCTAATTTGAAACTCAAATAAAAAGATAAATAGTAAAATATTCTTAAAAAAAAACAAAACCGACTTCAATGTATCTTCGAAGTCCAAGGTCAAATAGCGATGAAATTTATATGGGACCACTTCGTAGCTATACTGAATTCAACGCAAACATAGTTTTTCAAATTGGTTCATAAATGATGGAGTTCTGATGTAACAAACATTAAAAAAATACAATCGAACAGAAAACCTCCTCCTTTTTGAAGTCGGTTAAAAAATAAAAACAACTGAATATTTACGTTTTTTTGAAGTCGGTTAAAAATTAAAAACTACTGAATTTTTACGTTTTTTTATTATGTCCAGCTTTTGACTAAAGAATCCCACTTATTTTACTCAAAAGGTATCAGAATCCCGCTTTATCGGAAAAAATCCACCAAGCTAGCCAAGTGCAGGTTGTTAGAAGTAAAAGTGCATAGAAAAATATAAATAATAGTAGCCTGACAACCCTACTTGATTCACTTCAAGCGTCACTCATTTCAATCGTTGAATACTGTGACATTGTCATTTTCTAAGAAAAACCGTCAAGGTATTATAAATTATGGTAAAATGACAGGAGATTATCGCAATATTGACAATTATCTGGCAACACCTTTGAACTTCGGGGTAAATTGATTTGTTTACTTGCGTTTTTTTACGCTGCGTGAAATATAGTGGCATGGTACATAGAATAGAATATAATAGAAAACACTTTATTGCACTAAAAAAGGAATATTACATTTTGAACATACTTTCTTACGATAAGTTAAATAAGTGGCCCAGGCTAAACAGCGATCTCTTCCAGACAACCGTATGCTATAAAGAGACAATATTTATAGACGACAGTGTGCAGACGTAAGAACGTAGGTATGTATTCTAACAACATACTTAAACTAAAGTTATATAAAATATATAAAAAACAAATAAAATATATAGTAAATAAAAAAAAATATTTTTGTGATTTTATAAATATAGGTAAGTAGTAACGTAATCGCATTAACAAAAAAAAATTAAAAAAAATACATAGCTATATATGGTATATATACATAATTCTGTATATACAAGAATTGGGGGCGCTGCCGAGCCGTGAGCGAGTGTGACTTAGCGAGAACTAATGCGACTTACAATCCGACGCAGCGGAGTTCTAACCCTGCTGGCCTCCGCCTGATCACTTCTTTAAATTTAAAGTCAAGGTATATTAAATGTATTATTAATAATTATTATTGTATTTCATGAGATGATATAACTGTATATTTTATTCTGACATTATTAATAAGAGACTGACAATAAATAAACAATAATAAATAATAACATGTAAAATTCATTATTATAAATATTTGTACACTGAAAGGTAGAATGATGGAATCTATACCAAATAAATTTTAACATCTTTATCTCGACCCATGTTTCAGACAAAAAAAAATATTATTATTCTTAATAGATCTATGTTTGGCCACTATCTCGCCTGAAATAAATAAATTTAATTCATTTCATTTTATTTCTTGCGCCAATGACAGCCTCTGCGGTGTAGTGGCTGGGCAAGTTAGCTCAAATTGCATACACTGAGGTTGCGGGCTCGATTCCGCGACAGGACAAATGGACACAGAAAAAACAGCGCGAGCTTTAGTTTCGTATCTGTGTTGTGGGAGCATGGTCCTCATAGTTCCTGGTTCCTTAGATACAGAGAATCCTGGTTAGAGTACAGGGCCCTAATTCACTAAGATAACTTGGCGATTCCTTGCTTCGAGGTCACGTCGATTCCTACCTTAATAAACGACATCTGCGAAATTTGTATTCTCTATGACGCGTCATATATATGAATATATGAATGCGTCATAGAGATGTCGTTTATTAATGAAGGAATCGACGTGATTTCGAAGCAAGGAATCGCCAAGTTGTCATAGTGAATTGGGGCCCTGATGTACCAGGAATAAATGTAGGCTCTACTAGCCTCAGTCTAGGTTAAAATTGCACAAAATAAATGTTTACATGAACGCTATTAAAATGTATAAGAAATTGCCGAACTTATTGAAAGATTTGCCTCTGACTATTTTTAAAAGAAAATTAACGCAATGGCTAGCTAAAAAATGTTTTTATGATTTGAAATAGTACTTGACATATTACATATACGGAATAATTATTAAATTATTATAAAATATTATATTATTAATTTAGAAATATTAATATACCTGTCTAATCTATATAATATATCTTATTTTTGTTACATTTTCTCAAAATATTTTTAATACTGACATTTAAATTGACGATATAAATTAAAATTAGCTTAAAATTTACAATTTAAATTTAATAAGTATATTTTTAACCAATTTAAAAAAGGAGAATGTTCTCCGTTCGTTTGTATTTTTTTATGTTTGTTACTTCAGAACTCCGTCATTTATGAACCGATTTGAAAATTCTTTTTGCGTTGTGTTCAGTATACTATGAAGTGGTCCCATATACATTTCATCGATATTTTACCTTTGGTTTCGAAGATACATTAAATTCGGTATTTTAACACCATTGTTATGGCAGAATGTTAAGAATTATCTTTATTTATCATCTTTGTATACAACATTCTTGCAATAAAGAATTTGATTTGATTTGATCTATGTACGAGGTCGTTGGGCAAAAAACTTTATGCAGACTTCCTGGGGCAACTTGAAAATATAATTTCGCTACGTTGCGTGGTGTCAATTGCTACTGGTTATGCATACGTAATGGACATCAAACAAATTACATTTTTTTTTTTATTAACCTATTTGATCCCACTGCTGGGCAAAAACACACAAAATACTAGTTTAAAGCAACAGTCGGAATGCATTATTTCCCGCCAAAAAGGCAGTTATATAAATATTATAACTGATGGTAGGTTTCTCGTATGCGAGAGGCCGTCTGGGTGGGAACCACCGCCTTGCCAGTTATTCAGCCGCCAAGCGGTAGTGCGCAAGCATTAGTGTGTTCCGGCTTGAAGGGCATTGTAGCCAGCGAAATTACTGGGCATTATGAGACTCAACAGCTAATTGTCTTAAAATGACGAGCGCAGTACAGCGCCGCGCAGGATTTTGCAAAATAAAGTTCTTTGTGGTGCTGTTATTGTTATGGGCTGGCGTATTGCTTACCATCAGGCAAACGACCAGCTCGTCTCGTAATTCAGTTATATAAAAAAAAATGCTTAACAAACTAGATTAGTACTGTACTGTATTCACAAAACTGTAACTATTTATTTATATCATTCAGTCGTCCTCTTTTACTTTTTATTTACACCGCCAACCTCTCTAACGCCTTTAGTTCTTTCGTTCTTTTCCATCCAAAGGTTGACTGGAAGAGATCGCTTTTAGCGATAAGTCCGCCCGTTGTACTATTGTTGTTGTTAGGGCTTTCTTTATTTAACATTATTTATTATTTATTTATTTTATTTATTTATTTATTTCAGGCAGTATTACATTTAATGTACAATAAAGTAATATTAACAGAGGCCCATAGAATATATACCGTATAGATTAACATATATACAAAAACTAGTATTTCGCCGCGTGCGCGAGCTGCTAAAGCAGCTCGCGTGGTAGTGGTGTTATTTTTTTTTATAGAAACTTCCTATCGATTACGGTTCTAAAGTTATCTAAGCCTTTATGTTCTAAAAACAAACTTTTGTATGGCGGCCATATTGGAAAATGGCGCAATCCAAGTGATTTTGTGGCGTGCGCGAGCTGCTAAAGCAGCTCGCGTGGGGTGGTGTTGTTTTTGTTTTATAGAAGCTCCCTATCGATTACGGTTTTAAAGTTATTTAAGTTCAGTTGTTCTGAAAAAAAGACTTTTGTATGGCGGCCATCTTGAAAAATGGCGGAATCCAAGTGATTTTGTGGCGTGCGCGAGCTGCTAAAGCAGCTCGCGTGGGGTGGTGTTGTTTTTGTTTTATAGAAGCTCCCTATCGATTACGGTTTTAAAGTTATTTAAGTTCAGTTGTTCTGAAAAAAAGACTTTTGTATGGCGGCCATCTTGAAAAATGGCGGAATCCAAGTGATTTTGTGGCGTGCGCGAGCTGCTAAAGCAGCTCGCGTGGGGGGGTGTTGCTTTTTTTTTATAGACGCTTCCTATCGACTACGGTTCAAAAGTTTTGATTGGCTTATTTTTCCGGAAAAAAAACTTTTGTATGGCAGCCATCTTGAAAAATGGCGGAATCCAAATTTTTTTTTCAAAATCGTAATCTGCGACCCAGAAAACCCCCCTATGCAAAATTTCAGTCGGATCGTAGCAACTTTCAAAATGGCCGCCATTTTTTTTTCTTTTTTTTTAATTTTTCCAACTTTTTCAAATTTCCCCCATCGCCCTCTATGACATTTGGTCGAGCACCCTATACCTATCTCTAACCTTTCAAAAGTTATTTACATTTATATTTTGTATGGTGGCCATGTTTTTTTGTATGGCGGCCATCTTTTTTTTCAAATTTTCAAAATTGGCCTAAGGTTTGGGGCATATTTAGTTCAAGCGGTACCCCCATCCGATTTATAGTTTCCGAGATCCCCTGAGCAGTTCCATCACGGAAACCACTTTCTGGTGATTTCGGATTTTTCTGGTTGGTTTCAAAACACCTTCTATCCAACGGTACCAAACACTCCTCCCCACCATAACGGCAAGTACCACTTCTATTTCTGTCGCTATTATGGTCTTTCAGTTTTATATTATATTAATTCTGTCAATATGTCAGTCAGTCAGTCAGTCAGTCAGTCAGTCAGTGATGGTCTTTCACTTTTATATAATTTTATATTATATTAATATAACGCTATAACTAAGTATTATATACGCTACTACACAACACATAAGACACAACATATATTTACATAATTAATACATTATTTACCGTTTCTTATATACACTATTAAACTCATTACCATATATATTATTAAATATGCAAATATATTTAAAAAAAGCTGAGGGATTACTTATATATATGTATATTTTAATTTTAATTCATTTTACATTTTCAATCAACTGAACTGATTTTAATTAAATTTAGTTTGTAGGCACTCGAGGCATAGGGCAAAAGGACAAAGGATGCTTTTATCCCGGCAAACCGCGGAGCACAACTAATCGGAGGGTTTTCGGGGTCATAGCTTACGATTATGAAAAAGAAAATAGGGTTGCGCCATATTTCAAGATGGCCGCCATACAAAAGTTTTTTTCAGAACAAAAAAGGTGCATAAACTTTAGAACCGCGTTTAAAGGCGTTAAAAAAAAGCCAACACAACAACCAACAAAAACCCCGCCCGCCACGCGAGTGCACGCCGAGTGAATAGGCATCTCATGGGCAAGCGTGTTCCATCTTAGGCCGCATCTTCGCTTTCCATCTGGCTAGATGTTGTCAAACGTATGCCCATTTACCAGTAAATTAAAATAAAAATTGCACACCGAAAAACATAGACACATAAAAGACATAGACACATAATGAAAAATAAAATATAAGTCACAAAATACATCGTAGTTTTGACGTACAATGGGCGGTCTTATCGCTTAGAACGATTTCTTCCACATAAACTTTGGATGGATAGAACAGGTATAAGGGCACATGTATAAGGAACAATAATAATAATAAATTATTTATTTATTTATTTAAACCAGAAGCCTTATATAACATGGGTAATCAAGGCAACATCTAAATTTTAAAAGCTACCTAAGGTAATTAGGTTACATAACAAGATAGGTTGTTCCTTAGGCTTTTTGGGCTAGGCATAATATTTGGACCCCTGTCTTCTAAACTAGGTGTGTAATACACCTGTATTTTAGAAGCCAGTATCCTACCTTCCGTGGTGGACTGAGCTGAATATATCTCTCGATTTTTATGTTACAATACAATAAAGTTTGTATACAATAACATTGCTGACGCAGGCTTTAAAAGTGCAAAACTAAAATGGGACTGGGCAGGGCACGTGGTTCGCATGCATCCGGAGAGGTGGGCAAGAATCGTCACTCAATGAGAGCCTCAAGACGGGCGGAGACGACGTGGCCGGCCTCGGAAAAGGTGGCGTGACGATCTCGAAACCTACCGACCCGGATGGATGGAAGTGGCTGTGGACAGAGATGTTTGGAGGGAGATGGGGGAGACCTTTGCCCAGCAGTGGGACACAATAGGTTGATATAATATAATATAATAATACAATAAAGAGATTTTATATTGTATTGTATTGTATTAAGATATTGCTCGCGAACCATGTCGCGAACCATCGCTAGTCTTAAATTGCTGGAAAAGCGATGAGACATAGGTAGTACCGCAGTGCTAATGATTACACGACAACCGTCACCGGGAAATAACAGATTTAATAACAAAACTATATTGTAAATAACGTTCGTAAGCAAAAGCCTTGATTTCCTCAGTACATAGATCAAAGTAAAATCAAAGTCAAAAGATATTTGTGGGCCATAATCCACCACGCTGGTCCAGTGCGGGTTGGTGGATGTCACATGTCCTTGACTTTTTGTGAAAAATTCTTGGACATGCCGGTTTCCTCACGATGTTTTCCTTCACCGATTTTAGAGCGAGTGTTAAATCCGCACATAACTTAAGAAAGTCAGTGGTGCGGGGCCAGCGGGAATCGAACTTTTTTTTTACACTTAATAGATCTATGTTTGGCCACTATCTCGCCTGATGTGAAGCGATGATGTGGCCTAAGATGGAGCACATAGATCTAGAGAGAGACGGCAGTTGAGCGGCTGCTCAGACCCGTCTCCCCGATGGTTCACCGAACATCATCCCGAAACACGACTAGGTCGCTTGACGGCATGGCTTTGTTCGGTGGGTGGTATTACAACCACGGCCAGAGCCTACCACTCCAAAGCGCATAAGCGGGTTTCATCACGATGTTTTCCTTCACCGTTTTAGAGCGAGCGTACAAAATCTGCACTTAACTGTAAGTCATTGGTGCAGGGCCGACTCGGGATTCGAACCCAGGTGCTTCGGATCGAAAGTCGCACGAGCTTCCACTGAGCCACGCTCGCTCTTACACATGTGATTATTTATTAGTTATTGTCAGTCCCTTATTAATAATGTCAAAATAAATTATTTTTCAAAAAAAACTAAACCGACTTCAAAACCACAAATAGACACTCAAAAGTGAAAAATAAATTAATATAATTATCATAAGCGCTACCCACTCATATATTTGAAGTCGGTATCAGCCAAGTCTATTAGGTAGCAGATAAATACTATGTATATAGTAACTATTGTACTACTGTATTGTACTGTATTGTATTGTACTACTTGTAGGTAGTATCTATCTACTACCTTTTAGACTTGGCTGGCACCGACTTCAAATATATGAGTGGGTAGCGCTTATGATAATTATATTAATTTATTTTTCACTTTTGAGTGTCTATTTGTGGTTTTGAAGTCGGTTTAGTTTTTTTTGAAAAATAATTTATTATACCCTTTTTAGTGCCAAACAAGTTTTAATTAAATTAATTTAAAAAGTTTTTAAAGACAAGCATTTATGATCTAGCAGCCACATCATGACGAAGTTTAAAACGGGCTATCACAATTTAATTTATGTACAAAAAAAATTCATGACTCTCCTATTCTCTGTTGAGGAGTTCCCTCGCCGGAAGTCATTCCTGGGTGTATCAGCCATGTCATGAAGGAATTTAGAACAGGCTATTATGGTTAAATCCATTTACAAAATTTTGTGTCTGTACTATCCACCGTTGAGGAGTTCCCTCGCCGGAAGTCAACCCTGGGTGAAGCAGGTGAAGCAGTCGAATACAAACCTCCACCTTTAGAAAGTCGGTTACAACAAAAATAAGAACCGACTTGAAGATTAAACTTATATTTTTTTGTTTTTGCTATTTTTTTCAAAAAGTGCTGAATGAATTTCGATAAAATTTATATGGGACCACCTCTGAAGTATGACCTACCAATCAAAAAAAGAATCATCGAAATCCATTCATAATTGGCGGAGTAATCGCGTAACAAACACAAAAAAAAAAAAAAAAAACATACCGTCGAATTGTAAACCTCCTCCTTTTTGAAGTCGGTTAATAAAATAAAATATTCAGTTATGTCATGATCACGAGATGAAATTTGGTATGTAGATACTTAAAACTTGGAATAGCATATAGGCTACTTTTTATTCCAGGAAACCGCGGGTGGAACCGCGGGGCGCAGCTAGTTGTACATAAAGCATCTTAAGTAGGGTGGATTTTTGAGACGTGGCTGTAAGGGCAGGTACTTAACCGTTACAGCAGGCCTAGCGCACTCCGCACTGTAGGTACGAAGCTACAAGTACATAGCCGGACACCGACGGCGGGTCGCGCGTCGTTACACGTGCCGCGTCAGAAGAGATAAGAGCTATGCGATAGAAAGAGACGCGCTCTGTAGGTTAATATGACTGGTAGGTATGCAGCGCTACGCGAGCTAAATGAATTTTATTGCGTCATAGCAAGAGTCGCTATTTGTTTACATTTCTTTGCGGAGTGATGCTTCTGTCCCTTAGTATTCTGTGGTTATAGTTACAGGAAAACATTCGTATTCTCGGTAGTTTTTGCGTGAAAGAGTAACAAACATCCATACATACAAACTTTCGCGTATATTATTAGTAAGGATGTCTAATTAATAAATCATAATAGCTATTGTTATGCGAATTTATTGCATGTGGCATAATTAAAGGCTGCTTTGCCTGACGCGTTATTTCATGGCCATATTTATCTACCTACATTAATCATGCTATTTATTTATTTACTAGCTGCGTCCCGCGGCTTTGCCCGCGGTTTTACGGGATAAAACTGGTACTACTGGTTTTACTGGTGGTAGGTTTCTCGTATGTGAGAGGAAAAAAAATGCCCATCAGTTTCTTGCCGTATCTTCTGAGTAGTGGTTCTTTTTCCGATACGGTGGTAGAGTCATTGTGATAATTTGACGTTCATAAGTGCGTCTGTGATGCCAAAATGATTAAAGAGATTTTGATTTTGAGTCAGTTTTCGTATTCCTTTTCTGGGCCCGGACTTCAATTTGAGTATGGGAAAGAAATGGGTAGACATGCTTTCCTTTTTTTCAAAGTCATGTTAACTTAATGAACAATTTTTAATATATTTTATGTATTATGTGTTTTATGCATAATAAATATATTGTTTAGTATGCACAAAAATGCACAAATCGTCCCCTTACTGCAAAAACCAACTAAGTGCGCTTTTTAACAAAAATGAGTTAAGAATACCATTAGAATCTCCTCTTCAAGATCTAAATACTAATGTTAACATGTTAAAAAGCGCACTAGTTGGTTTTTGCATTAAGGGGACGAAATGTTTTGTCAAAGTCAAAGTCAAATATCATGTATTAAATTTTAATAAATTATATTTAACTTTGACTTTGCCTATAAACTACATCGCAGTGGAATAAGTAATAAGGAAGTGTATTTATAAATGAGTATTTTACTGAGAAATGATATTTTTTTAATTCTTTTAGCTCATTAACTCGAATATGAGAAGTCATAGTAAAAATATCAGCGGTGTCAAATGATATGGTATGCCAATAAAATTATAGTTTCGTATTACCACTTTACATGTTGTACACAGTATGGGAACTTACTTATACTTCGAAAAACTACAGGATGTTTTCAAGTCAAAAATCGCCGGACATGCCGGTTTCCTCACGATGTTTTCCTTCACCGTTTTTCAACGGTGACAGCCAGCTGATCTGATGGACGCGGAAGGTGGGCAATGGAACTCCTTGACGGATAATCGTAAACTACTAGTGTTTGGGCTCAAGTTAATCTGCTCGCGGTTCCGATTACGAATTTGTTAAAAGCTTGATTAAAAAATATTGTATAATGTAGAATATATTTTTGTGGTAGAGTCATTGTGATAATTTGACGTTCGTAAGTGCGTCTGTGATGCCAAAATGATTAAAGAGATTTTGATTTAGTTTTTTTTTAACAGAAACTTACTTATTATCGTTGTAGCACACGCCGGGTATCCGCTACTCGGCTACATTTGATTACGTTGTCCCGAACTAAGTCACGGGCTGGCGCTATTTCATGTGGTAGTAGATTTCCACTGGTGGTAGGTTTCTCGTATGTGAGAGGCCGTCTGGGTGGGTCCCAGCTTTGCCAGTTATTCTGCCGCCAAGTCAGTAGTGCGCAAGCATTACTGTGTTCAGGTTTGAAGGGCATTTTAGCCAGCGAAATCACTGGGCATTATGAGACTCAACAGCTAATTGTCTCAGGGTGACAAGCGCGGTGCAGCGCCGCGCAGGATGTTGCAGAACAAAGTTCTGGGTGGTGCTGTTTTTGTTATGGGCTGGCGTATGGCTTACCATCAGGCAAACGACCAAAACGACAAAAATATATATATGCCCATTTGCCCATACTGTGTTGTTATAGTACTCGTAGATTAATACCTTAATAAATGCAAAGTGTAAATTGTAAGTTTTAATCCGGCAGACTTTCCAAGGCTCCCGACCCATCTTTTAAATAGTAATATTTTTATTATTTATTCGGAAGAGCTGACAGAAGAATCCTCATTACTTTTTGTAAAAAAACACGCTTTTATAAATGCGAAAGTTTGTGTGTTAAATTTTACTGATTGTTTTGTATGGGTGAGTGAAGATTTAGTTGCATAAATTAATTTCTCGTTATCGAATTATAAGAAAAAAACACCAAACTTGATATAGTTGCGAGATGTATGCAGATATGAAGGTTAGAGTGAGACGCGCCAGACGCGGTTTTCTCCCCCCTCCCCTGCCCACCTGCTAAGGGGAACCTCGTGGCAACCGGACTTCATCAGCTCAGATCCCTAAGAACACCTGTTCCAAGCAGTTTTCTTTGTCTCAAAAATGCGAGGTGATGGACTAACCTGTACTCGACAATTGTCTATCTAATTCAATGCATCAAAAACCCAAGCGTGTCTTTTCACCGCAAAACGCAGTCCCTTCAACCTGACTCAACTTTTCCTACTCCCGCTCCGCTCCTATTCCGATCCCGTCCCCGTCCTATCCCTTCACCGTCCCGCTCCTATCCAGGTCACGTCCTTTTCCTATCTCGATTCTATCCTTATCCCGTTACCGACCCTTCCTAACCCAGAACCGTACCCCTCATATCCCGTTACCATCACCTTCTCGTATTTCGTTACCATTCCACTCCTATCCCGTTACCGTCTCGCTCCTATCCCGTTACCCACCTCCACCTATCCTGTTACCCACCCGCTTCAATTAACGTCCCTCTCGTATCCCGTAACCGTCGCGCACCTGTCTCGATCTCGTCCTACCTCATTGTAGCCTAGGACTCAACTACTACTAAGATCTTCTACTATTAGTGTGTTTGTTACTTCTTCACGCTGTAACGTCTCAACGGATTTGAGTGAAATTCGGAATGGAAATAGCTTATACCCTGGATTAACAGATAGGACTTTTTAAGCCGCTGGTGAAACTGCTGGACGCAGCTAGTTCTTAATAATCAAAGTAAAAAGATATTTATTAAATAGGCACAAAAATACACTTTTAAACGTCATATAATACAAATCATACAAATTCATTAAAATACGTTAAAAATGGTAACTTAAAATATCATGACTGAAACACAGGCAAGAGTGTCTATCCATGTCTTTCCCATACTCAAATTGAAGTCCGGGTGCAGAAAAGAAATGCGGTAACTGACTCTACCGGTGCTTCGGAAATACGCCCGCTAGAGAAGATAGCACCAAGAAACTCTACAGGGGTGACCCTTTTCTTAAATATTTTAATGTCGCAAAATATAACACTGAACAATGAGGTATACATTATCATAAATTAACCTAACACAATGTCAAACTAGAATACTATATTATAATTATAGTTGAACCACGTTGAACTACAGAATACTAAGGAACAGAAGCATCACTCTGCAAAGAAATTTAAACAAATAGCGACTCTTGACGCAATAAAATTCAACTCAGCTCGCGTAGCACTGCATACCTACCAGTCATATTAACGTACAGAGCGCCTCTCTTTCTATCGCGCCGCTCTTATCTCTTCTGACGCGGCACGTGTAACGACGCGCGACCCGCCGTCGGTGTCCGGCTATGTACTTGTAGCTTCCTACCCACAGTGCGGAGTGCGCTAGGCATGGTTGAATTCTGCATCTCTTATTATTACATTCTACTATTATATTAGCTAATCTATGACAGTAATATGATGTTTACGAAGTACGAATGCCAATGTCATAGCGGACGCCGGGCACTGTATCTAGAATCTAGAAATCATATTTTTGGTGAGATTTTTTGTTGCCTTTTAGGTTTCTAGCCTGTTTCCTCGTTTTTGTCAGTGAAAAAGAACTACAGCAAATAATTAGAATTTTTAGCTAACAAGACAAGGTTCCCGGCAACCGAAAACAGACGCGGCCTCCCGCTTAGAGAGACCTGTCTCTCGTATGCGGGACGCCATGTGGGTAGATACCACCGCTTTGCCAGTTATTCTGCCGCAAAGCAGTAGCGCAAGCATATTGTGTTCCGGTTTGAACGGCATCGTAGCCAGCGAAATTACTGGGCATTATGAGACTTAATATGTGATGCCTTAACTGGCCGTCCGGGGGTGGAGATGCAAGAGCTAGCTCCAAGGGTGGAAGCGTTAAAGGGCATAACGCCGTTAGTAGCGTTTAAGTGAAACTGCAGCACACCTCTCGACACCCTTTAGGCACCCACACCAACGTTGCCCCTCTCGTCGCCAATGAACGGCGACGGGTGGCGATGGCGAGTCACCACCTGCCAAAATATTTTCTTATGAGGCGGAACTGGCAGGTACCGAGGTCTCATATCATAGACCAGCTCTCATTCATTAAAAATTCACCTCAATAGCCCAATCATAAGTAATTTTCATATCTTCAATAATAGTCCTCGCACTTATAGGGCTGTCTTTGATTGTATCTTCTAATGATGCACTTAGAGACAGTCCCCGATAAGTGTTGCCCATTACATATCTAAATTAAATGCTCTAAGAGGCCTCTACGTGTTGGACTCATGTCCCCGCGCAATCCTTCCAAAGGACCGGGTGTATAACCCGTGAGAAAGAGCGACATAATAATAAATTCATATATTTCAGGCAACAATAAAAAACACAGAGTAATCATATCAGAGGCCCATGTCACAAATATCTTAGAGACTAACATATATATAAAATTTATAGAATACTAAATCTTAAAATTAAAGAATTTAAGTGGCGGCTTCGCTTACCTGTAGCGTCGGTAGACCACACTGGTACACGTTTTGGGCAGGTGTGGCGAACAACCACTCGATTCAACACTGTTAAAAAAAATTGACAAGCCAAAAATAAAAAAACATGCAAACGTAAGTGTAGAAAAAAATTCAAATTAATTAAACAATAAAAGATATTCAACGGCTAAGCCGTAGTGTGATAGGAACAGTATTCCGGATGAAAGGGCATAATTTCAGGGTGACGAGCAGTAATGTTGCAGGATTTTGCAAAAAAATGTTTAGGTGCAACAGTTAATGCCCAACGATCACCTATTAGGTACCGTAAAATGAGGTTATTTTGCTCCGTGAAGGTAAATATGCTCCAAATTTAAAAAAAGTTTATTTCGATTAAATCTCTAAATATACAGGGACGTCTAAAATTTTTTGAACGCATCCGATAAATGATTTATAAAATTGGCAACACTGAATGAGAACTTCCGGTTTCTGACATTTCTTTTCTTTTTATCAGCCATTATTAAAACGTGTGCGTTTCGTAAAGAAAAAAATAGTCTGCAAAATCCACCTTCATCGACGAATGTACTTGGATATTTGAGGTAAGGAGGGTTTAATGCAAGTAGGTATGTAATTAGCTAACAATTACAACTAGTATTTAGAAAATATGTACATTAATTTAATTTTCTAACCTCTTTTACTTTGTCGTTCCTACTTTGCGCCATTTTTGGGGATATTTTGCTCCTGGAGCAAAGTTACAATTATGTTTTTGAATACTTGCCATTGTAACTGCCACATAGCTCATACTAAATTCAAATCGTTTTTCTGTAGGAAAATGCCTCGGAATTATGTAAGGAAAATGCCTAAAAGAAATTATAAAAATTATTCACAAGAGACTCTTCGAGATTGTCTAGCAGCAATAGAAAACAAAGAATTAACGCAAAGGAAAGCTAGTGAAATGTACAGGATTCCACGAAGAACTTTAATAAACCAACTCAGGCTTCTACGGTGCAACGAAACACCAAGGCCACCAGGAGCACCTACTACATTTACAGAGGAAGAAGAAAAAATATTCGTATCATGCATACAAAAATTGAGCGAGCATGGTTTTCCTATTACAAGTTTCGATTTGCGCATTGTAATACAATCTTATCTGGAAAAGATTGGGAGAAGAGTTCCCAAGTTTAAAAACAACTGCCCAGGCTTGGAGTGGGTGTCGAGTTTTTTGAAAAGAAATACTGAATTGTCACAGCGCCTCGCTGCTAATATAAAGCGCAGTAGAGCTGGCATTGATCGGGAAACTCTCTCAGATTATATTCAAAATTTAGCGGAGGTGTTAAAAGATGTTCCTCCAGAGAACATTTGGAATTACGACGAAACGAATCTATGTGATGACCCTGGGCAAAAAAAGATTCTGACGAGAAGAGGCACCAAATACCCCGAAATTATAAGAGATACATCCAAAAGTTCTACATCGATCATGTTTGCTGGAAGTGCTGAAGGAGAGTTACTTCCGCCATACGTCGTCTACAAATCTAAGCAGCTGTGGAATACTTGGACAGAAAATGGGCCGAAAAATACTCGCTACAATTGTAGTCCTTCTGGTTGGTTTGACATGAACATATTCAATGACTGGTTTTTCGCACTTGTACTGCCAAAGCTCAAAAAACAGGAAGGCCCTAAAGTCCTCATAGGCGACAATCTATCGTCACATATTTCAGTGGATGTTCTTAAAGCTTGCAAAGACAATAATATAAGGTTCGTGTGTCTTCCTCCGAATAGCACCCACTTGACGCAACCCCTCGATGTCGCCTTCTTTCATCCAATGAAAGTTGCATGGCGGAAAATTCTAACAACATGGAAGCAATGCGAACAAGGCATACGGGAAAAAACTGTTCAAAAGAGCAGTTTCCCAGTCTTACTTAAAAAACTTCTTAGCGATTTAGAAGAAAATAGAAAAGAAAACTTGAAATCCGGTTTCAGAAAATGTGGGATTTATCCGACCGACGCAAATGCCTTATTAGAGAGATTGCCTAAACCTGTTGATAAGACTGCGGCAGAAAATTCTTTCCTGGAAACACTTCAAGCGAAGAGAGTGGAATGGACTGGAGGCGTTAACCCGAAAAGACGGCGTACGAAACTCGACATTATTCCGGGAAGAAGTGTCACGGAGCTGATAGATAGTTCACAGGCGGACAAAGAAAACGAGGAGCCATGTTTTGAAATGGAAGCCCAGGCGTCGACTTCAGAACCCCGTCGTACAAGAATTCACAGCGACAGTACATATGCCGAGAGTGAAATATCTCTTCATGACTCTTCAAACGACGAAACATTAAATGATATGCTGGAGACAATGTTAGAAGAAGAGACAAACATAGGCACTGACAAGGAAAGTTCTAAAACAAAAAATCTTAAACCACTCATAAAGAAAGAAGGAGAATATGTAGCTTTCACATACGAAGGGGAGGTTTTCCCAGGTATCATCACGAAAATTAATGATAAAGGACCGTACATATCCTCAATGAAAAGATCTCTCAAATATTGGAAATGGCCAAAACCAAAGGATGAGATCCAATACAATTGGGAAGAAGTTCTTGGATGTATATCTGCACCGAAGAAAATTGGTCGACGTGAATTTTATGCTGTTCCTGAACTCGATCAAATTGGGGGGACCTAAGATCTCAATAATTATTAAAAATAATAATATGATTGTTGATACTCATAAGTTTTTTTAGATGGTATTTTTAGTTGGTCACTTTTAATGTTTCTAATTTCCAGTGTTAGAAATTTTTATTTTTTTTTCTAAAAGTTTACATGTTTCTTGACACTTATGTGGCCTTTGGTGGTTTTAATAGTTTATTAGACTTAAGAGAAAATGATTCTAAGACTGATTTATCCAGAAAGTACAAATAAAAGAGTTCCTTGTACATTTTGAGTTTTATTTCATTCAAACCACATCAACATGACGAGAAAGACACAAAATTTGCTTCATCACTATTTATTTTTGGAGTAATGTAACAGCTGCGGCTGTTAACTTTGCCTCTGTTTTTTAAATGTGCCTGTTTTAGTGCAAGGTAAATGTAGGAGCAATGTTTCCAAAAGGCTGGGCAACATTGCTCCATTTTTGAATAAAAAAAATAAAAATAAATAAATTAAACAACTATGTTTGTCATTTAAATATTGCATCTAGAAGGATAAATGAGCCACTCAACGTTTTCTGAAAAGCCGTATTAAAGAAGGATTTTACGTGAGTCACACTTATCAAATTTTGGAGCAAAAACCGGAGCAAAGTAGCTTCATTTTACGGTATATATTATAGGTACTTATCATTGGTTGTATAGTATAAGGTATAAGGGATATGATAATAACAGAGATTTGGTGAATTCTTTAAGTGATTTGACCAAATCACGGAGGTTAAATAATAATACGATTTTATCATTTCCCTGAACAACATCTAGTGATTTTAACATCTCGTGTAGTGACCACTGCTCTGTATTCTTCAGTTCAAGAGTTAAAATCTTTTTAGATAATATATACGTTTTTATACTTTTGTGGTCATTAGTACTAGAATTAGGTTTTAATCGACATAGTAAATACCCCTTATAAAAACCAAATTATTATATTTGATTAGTTCTTACCTAGAAGCCATCTGGGAGAAAAGCTGAGAACTACGTTCATTGACGATGACGAGTCCATTTTTATAGTGCAATGTTATCAGCATTCATAAGTAGTTTAGCTATTCGCCGCGAGATGACGCTGTACTACATCTGTTGAAAATAAATAAATATTCTGATTAGCGACCGAAGAAAACTGCAACTTTATTCCGCTAGGGGCGCTGGTGCGTATAAATGTTGAAGTTATTATTTTAGCTGATTAACATATGAGTACCACAGAATACTTAATAGTACACGACCGTTTATTCTAAAAGATTTATAATTTATCTTTTTTTTTTTGCTTTCAATTTATTAAAGAGATATGTATCCGAACGAATTTTATACGAGTCAGCTGCTGTAGGTGATTAAAAAAAATTGCCTAGTTTGTGGGTAATTGAATGGAAAAGGTTTACTCCAAGTTTTCAGTTGCTCATGTTTTATTTCAGCAAACTTATTGTGTTCCACCGACTAGATTTTACCTCTACAAGAAAATTAATGTATTAACCTATAGTACTTCTGGTACTACTAAAGTTCTTACGTCGCGTACGGTCTTACGTCATTTTGTAGGTATACATAGATGGTAGGTACAGTTACCTACGTCTTTATTTAACATTAAGACGTAGGGCCCTGTCTTTGTCCTTATGCGTGTGTTATGACGTCACTTTTATGAACTATTGAAATGTACTATTTATAAACATTGCTTTTTCCTTAGCTAGTTTATTTTAAGGTATATCCTGCTTTAATTAATACTATTTTCGTAGCTCTGAGACACCTAGTTTTGATTTATGTGTAGGCAATTAATCATGGTACAACAAAATTTATGAATACGTTGTATACCTTAGTAGATAGGATATATCGTCTAAGTTGCTGTTTGGGTCTTAGTGCAGAGCTAGCTGCTGATGACCCTCGCAAGCGTAAAAAATATCAAACCGGGCAGGCGGGCGCAGCGTTAACTTTAGTGTTAATGAGTATTACTCGGTACCTACTATTATTTAGGTACATGACGCATCTTATATATAAAATGATTTACCATTATTAAATAATTATTGTGGTTGTGGACATTGTGACTGAGCGACAGCAACTGTGCATTTACACTGATAAGTAGTTTTGTTCTGATCGCGTCATATGCGTTTCTCTTTTGTATAAAATTGCCACGAATCATATTATATATGCTTTTCTTGACCGCGAAATTAGTCGTTTACCAGTCGCTCGTGGGTTGGGAAGCTCCCCACTCCCTTCCGAAAAAGATCTACGGTCGTCTCGGCAAATTTTATCAGTCGATCTGGCAACACCGATAAGTGCCATGCCCTCGTTCGCTAACGGAACGGCCGTGTTTTGTAAACTTTGTGCCAAGTGAATTGTGTTCGAAACTGTTTCAAAATAGCTAATCACCGTGTAAAATAACAATCTGCAGTTTACACTTTCGCAATTAGCTACTTGACCGCGGGTTCTGTAAACCAGTGCAGTGAAAACCTGAAAAATAAACAAGCCTGTGTCTGTTTTTGTCTTGCGATATGAACAGAAGTTGTGAAAAAAAATAAACAAGTTTAAATTTCGAGCATGTGTTTTGTGTTACAGTTCTGCAAAAGTTTCAAATAAACGCTATAGCTAAGTTAAGATCTGCGTGTCGTAGTCATAATGAAAATGCCGTCAGTTATAAAGAAATAATGATATCACATCCAATAAACAGAGTCCAAGCAATAAAAAGCAAATTCGAGAATTTAAACATTGAAACACCGCCTAAAAAGCAACATTCACAGCTGTACAAACTCAGAAATGAGTGTGAAAGGGAAATCTCGGAAACTAGGCTTGACCAATTCGCTAATAAGGCAATCGAAGTTGAGATCGATTCCAGCGATGACTATGCGCCTAAACCGAACCCTAGTGCTTTATACAAAATCGACGTAAAAAGAAGTGTCAGTGACTCCAAAACTACTTTATCCAGGCAGACCAGTGACCCAGGAAAAAAATTGCACCGTAGCCACGCTTTTCGCTGTGATCGCGCTCAAAAATTAAACAGTCCAAAGAGACACGGAAGTTGCAACGGCAGATCGGAAACAAGCGAGTTTCTAAAAATGGAACGAAAATTAAGCAAAGACAGGCTAAAAAGACTTGGCAATGTACTGGAGCAGCAGATGAAAAAAGAAAATTTTGTGCCGTTTAACAACTTAAGCAATAATGACGACAATGAAATTTTTGTCGGTGAAGTTAAAAAGATAGAAGCGTTCAGTTCTATACCCGATGAAAATGTGCCTCCTCATATTTTAGCTCAGTATGCTCAAGTCATAAAGCCTAAGAAACGTGATGACAAACAAGAAGCGATGACGGACAGCGGAGTCAGCTCAGAAACTGAGAATTTAGACGATGATAAAAGTGGTAGAGTCAAAAAAATGCTAAGCCAATTTGAGAGTATCGAAAAAGATAGTGTAGAAAAGACTGAACCAGAACTTATCGAGCCTATTCCTTTAGATATTAAGACTAACTTGGATCTAATGGAAGATCTAGCGGGCTCAAGTGAAACGATGAAGCTGGAACGTAAGAATCCTCACTTAAAACTAACGGATACACTCAAAAAAGCTTTAAAACAACCGCTGCCCCCTGGTCCACCTCCGAAAAAGCCTCCACGAAGTTTTGGCACCCCAGAAGTAGAAAAAGAAAAAAGTGATACAAAACGAAAGCTAGAAAAACTTGAACAAGTCTTAATGAAACGTGAAGCTAAGAAAGAAAAAAATATATATGATATTGCTGAAGAAAACTTAAGTCTCAAAAGGCCAAAAGAAATACACTACTTATGCACAGAAATATTAGATATAACGCAAAGAACTTTGCTTCCAAACCAAAATCAGAACGAATCACCATTAAAAAACTGTTTTAACAAACTGAATTGTTCTGTTACGAACCACTCTATGTCGAGCTTACCATATACGAGACTAAGTGCTGGCTTCGATTCGAACCACAACTCGTTCAAAAGCGGTTGCTCATGCAGCCAAGACAGTTTAAACAAAGAAACATCTCCATTACGTACATTTATGAGTGAGAAATGCTCTAAATGTCATATTAACGAAGAGAAACACGGCTTCAAGTGTCATCTTAACTGTAAATGTCGTTCGGAGAAGTCAGAGTTCTTCCTAGACGAACATATATACGATGAGCCGTATACAAGTGGTGATGCAGTGAATGCTAAAAGATGTGGTAGATACGGGAGTCTAAGCGGTGTTAAAGTGAATGGCGCGTTCAGCAAGAGTTTGGAGGATTTAAGAGGAACGCAGAAGAAAGAGGTGAGTTTTCTAATTACATTTAAGATATAAGATATTTATTTTCAAAAAACGAAAGTTACAGAGGAAGCTTAATGTTATAAATAAACGTAGTTACAAAATATCTCTCACAAAATTTCCCATGGATTAAAACAGCAGCGTACATTTTGCAACGAAAAATAACAGACTCCGTCATTTATAAACTGATTTGGAAAATTCTTTGCATTGGGCAGTGGGCTCAGTATAGCTTCCAGATGGTCCCATATAAATTCCATTGGTATCCGACCTTGGACTTCAAAGATACATCAGAAATGAAGTATTTTTTTTATAAAAAAATTATTATTATATCTATGGTTCTTGTATCATAAGTTACTTAAAGATTTTGTGGCGGGAAGTGATAAGTGATACAGTTCAATTTTATTTTATTTTCCAGACATTTGTTATTTCAAGTGATGAAGATATAATATTGGTGGAATATTAACCTTTATGTGGTCATAAACATACACAAGTGTAGGCAAATTTGTTTAATTTGTTAAATAGAGGAAAAAACGGGCGAATTTAAGACAAGGTGGTATGGTCCTAGAGACTTTAGCCTGCACAAACAGGCGAATTTAAGACAAGGCGGTATGGTCCTAGAGACTTTAAGCCTGCACAAACGGGCGAATTTAGGACAAGGCGGTATGGTGCTAGAGACTTTAGCCTGCACAAACGGGCGAATTTAAGACAAGGTGGTATGGTGCTAGAGACTTTAGCCTGCACAAACGGGCGAATTTAAGACAAGGTGGTATGGTGCTAGAGACTTTAGCCTGCACAAACGGGCGAATTTAAGACAAGGTGGTATGGTCCTAGGGACATTAACCTGCACAAACGGGCGAATTTAAGACAAGGCGGTATGGTGCTAGAGACTAACCTGCACAAACGGGCAAATTAAAAAAAAAATTACTGTGTTCAGTGATTTTAACTAACCTAGCTTGTTAAATACACTTAAAAAGGAAAATAATCATGTAATAGTATGTACGATGAATAATAGTGTAGGTAATTAATAATTAGAATATCATTATTATTATTGTATATCTTTACCTCAAAAAGGTCAGTATATCCCTGATCATGCGGCGTGGAAGAGAGCGGCGCAAATATTCTCCATTTGTAAGTTATTTATTTTTCTGTTCATCATCAGCCCATCACGTTCCCACTGCTGGGACACATGCCTTCTCTCATAGAGAGAGTATTTGCCATAATCCACCACGCTGGCCCAGTTTAGGATGGTGGATGTCACATGTCCTTGATTTTTTGTGATAAATTCTTGGACATGCCGGTTTCCTCACGATGTTTTCCTTCACCGTTTTTAGAGCGAGTGTTTAATCCGCACATCATCACTACACATAGTATAAATCAAAATCGCTTTCTCTGTCCCTATATCCCTATGTATGCTTATAATAGATAGAGTGATTGAAGAGGAAGGTTTATACACATATGTATAATAGCTGTGTGAAGCCGGGGCGGGTCGCTAGTAACTTATAAAAGTCAGTGGTGCGGTGCCAGCGAGATTCGAACTCGTTTGCGTCGGATCGAAAGTGGCCCAAACTCTCACTGAGCCACACTCGCTCTCTATATCTGCTATCTCTATCAAAGTACTTATATCAATGCCCAACTAGAAGCTAGTCGTCTATTCTTCTCTCGTGCGGGTGTCTGGCCAAACCTGGTGTCGGAGTTTTTAGACGGCCGAAGGCCTCCGACATGACCTGACGATCGTTTTCCTAACACTACAACCGGGAGCGTCGGCTTAACGTGTCCTCGGAAGCAAGGTAGCGCTCAGATGTAAATACCACACAGACGGTCACCCATCCAAGTTGTGACCGCTGCGAACTTTGATCAACCTATCAGATCTGTTACGAACGGCTACGGGCGCTACTATGTACTGGCTCCTGCGAGTGCCTATTGGCCTTGGTACTATTAAGTCTTCTGTGGTATTGGTACAATAAAATTCCGAAATGTATAACGGAGCTCACAGAAAGTGGATTCAAATTGCGTGTGAAAAATATTCTAATGAAAAAAGCATACTACAGTTAGTAATTACATAGAAGACAAAGATGCATGGAACATTCCACTTCTGCCAAGTAGCCAACTGGCACATAAGAAAAATAATATTGTCAAAAACAAACATAAAATATTGTAACAAAAGCTCTAAAAAAATGCCCCTCAGTTTCTTGCCGTATTATCCGAGTAGTGGTTCTTTTTCCGATACGGTGGTAGAGTCGTTGTAATAATTGACGTTCATAAGTGCGTCTGTGATGCGTAAACTAAATAAAGAACTTTTGAACTTTGGTATGTCATTTTTGTTTTCCCTTCATTCAATTCGGGACAAGGCAAATAAATGATTTAATTCTTTGCACAAAAATAGATGAACGGAGGCGGAGTGTAGATATATAGGACAGTATTTTTCCGGGTTTATTATAAATTACTCAGGAATCTAACACTGGTTAACAGAAAACTAGTGTTTATTTTACCTAGTTAATGTCTTAACAATTAAAACGAGTAATGCCAGTGCATTGCTCTGTGACTCATTGCTTCCCACGACTTTAAATACAGATATTAGACGATTTGGACTGTGTGGTTGGAAACTAGGTGATACTGACCTGATCGACCTGGTTTTATTTTAACTCAAAATTAAACCAGCAGGGAATCGTCTCGATCACCGATTCCGCTGCGCCCCGCGGTTTCCCCCATCCCCGTTTTATCATCGGACTACAAGACGTACGGCAATATGCCACCGTTTCATGGTGGTCATTCCTCCTGCGCGCACTAAGCGCTTCGCTTCCACTTTTATTATGCGCACTGCTAACGAGTGGAACTCCCTGCCAGAGAGTCTTTCCCGATAGCTACTATCTAGGAATCTTCAAGTCTCGAGTGAACGGGTACTATCTTGGCAAGCGTGCTAGATCGTCGACCGCAATTTTGCATACCATCAAGTGACATAGTGGTCAAACGCAAGCCAATTAGCAATATAAAAAAAAACTTTGCATTTCAATATTAGTGTAACATCTAAAAAAAGCATATTACAGTATTTTTTTGCGTAATATATATATAATGCAAACGTCTTAGTTTTGCAAAACCGCTTTGGCATATTCGCATGTTGTGTCTTATCACTCGTTACCCCACTTATATTCTGAGAAGTCTGAAAACAGTTACGTTACGACCGTCAGTGTCATTGTTACTAGAAAACGTATTTCAAAATCCATTGTAATCCATGTTTGGTCCATAATCTCGCAACTAGGCATAAAACTTTTATTTATTTTTTAGGGTTCCGTACCCAAAGGGTAAAACGGGACCCTATTACTAAGACTCCGCTGTCCGTCCGTCTGCATGTCTGTCCGTCTGTCACCAGGCTGTATTTCATAAACAGTGCTTGTTAGACGGTTGAAATTTTCACAGATGATGTATTTTTGTTGCCGCTATAACAACAAATACTAAAAAACAGATTAAAATAAATATTTAAGGGGGTTCCCAAACAACAAACGTGATTTTTTTGCCCGTTAGTACGGAACCCTTCGTGCGCGAGCACTTGGCCGGTTTTTTTGACCCTCGAAAACAGGAGTATTCTAAGCTTATAAGTTTAACGTGTGTATCTGTCTATGGCATCGTAGCTACCAAACGGATGAACTGATTTTGATTTGGTTTTTTTGTTTGAAAGGTGACTTTATCGAGTGTGTTCTTAGCTGCGAGTCAAGAGTCTGTTCAAAAGGGTATTTTTTAATTGTAATGTTTTAGTTATGTTATTATTGTTGTGTCTAAGTTTGATCGCTACCTCATCTCTGATGTTAAATTTTCGGTTAACTTGAAAATTCTTGCAGTCAAAGATGCTTTTATAGATCCTCGTATACTTGCCACAAAAATATCATCATCAAAGTAGTCAATCAACTATGTGCCTTTTACGTTCCCACTGCTGATATAGGTCATCTCTCTCATAGAGATAGTATGGCCTATAATTCACTACGCCATCCCAGTGCGGGTTGTCAAAGTCATATGTTCTTGAATTTTGAGATTCTCGGACATGCCGGTTTCCTCACGATGTGTTCCTACACAGTTTGGATGGAGTGATTCGTGTTTCGGTATAATTTTGGTGAACCATTAGGGACAGGGACCTGAGTAGTCGCTCAGCTGCCGTCTTCATTCAAATCTATGTGCTCCATCTTTGGCCACATCGACGCTTAACATTAGGCGAAATTGTTGTGATAAAAATGGTGTTAAATCCGCACAAAGACATTGGTCACAACAGATTGCTACCTCCGGTGCTCGATACGGAACTCTCACGAGTCACCGCTGAATTACCTATCAAATTTAAGAGCTATTAATTTTATAAGATTACTTCTCAAATCATCGACACATCCACTTCAGAATCAGTGGAGTACATCGGTGAAGAAGGACACTCGACGCCGCTGCACGCTTGGCTGGATGGGAAACAATGTCGTGACGTGAGCCGTGACTAGATTCATTTGTGACTAGTTTTCTTGATGGAAAGTAGGGACATATCGTCCAAATAGAGAAAGACAAAATCCTTTCCTTTACGTACGGTCTATTTTCAGAGATAGAAAATTGTAACATGTTGTCAAGGTAGAGAAACACATGAATACATAATAATGTGGGTCTAATCTTGCGGCTTTGGCTCGACAAAAAGGTTTACACTGGAACTTCGGAACTGTAAATATACCTAACGTTTTCACCAGAACCTGCTAAAGGTACAACTATCTCTAATTACCTTAGTTCAATAGTCCTTCGCCAGTTCCTGCGAGGTCAATTGCCTGTTTCGAAACTCCGGGCGATAAGAACGAGGCTCGACTGTTGCCTTACTCGCAAATTGGTTAGGGCATATACTATTATCTATTATGATATAGGAACAAATCTAGATCATTTTGTGTGCATATTTTAAAGATCAGTTGAGGAATAATTCAACAAAGTAATTTTATATGGACCAGCAACCTGCTCCAGTTTCATGCAGGTGCGAATTACATTAAAAATGATTTTTAATTCATTCCTTTATTTTATCTTCTAACCTGTGTTGTGTTGTGGTGGGTCCTTGAATCCTTAAATAAATAATTTAATTTAAATAGGAATAAAAGTGGTTAGTCTGATGTTTGTATTGCACGAAAAATACTTAATTCAATTCCAAGGTGGCCATTAGAACATTAGACATGCATTTTTTTACCATATTGTGCTTAAACGAATGTAGATATATAAACACTTTATTGTTAGAAACCTTAAAAATAGGTACAGTGTAGATTTAGTTATTATAATACATCTAAATTATTAATGTAATTTAAGAAAAGTAAGTAATAGTGAAATCCTTCGCTAGTAAGCGAATACACAGTGTGGCTCAGCGGAAACTCGTGTGATTTTCGATCCGAGGTACCGGAGTTCGAATCTCGTAGGAACCTATGACTTTCATATGTGCGGTAAACGCTTAATCTAAAACCATGAAGGGAAACATCGTGAGGAAACTGGTATGTTCAAGAATTTCGTAGTTAACTCACCCACGTAGATACTGTTCCTCGAGGTAAGTTAGTGACTAATCCGGGCTTTCATCCCCACGTGCCAACGTGAGGATGAAAGCCCAGGTATCGTTGTTTTGCGCAGTGATGTCACCCGCACTTATCTCCTTCAATCAGACCTGTAGGCTTATCACCATCTCTTAAACCAGTATTATTTTAAGCTTACTTCCGTTTTTCGTACCACGAAGTTCTAACAAAAGCTTACTTTGATATTGTATTGTTGAGAAGTTTTGGTGACGTCATCGTAAATCATTCATTCAGGTGGTTTTTGACAGCTGACACTTCACGCAGGAACAAAAACATTATTGTTTAATGAAGCTCATGGTACGAATCAGAGTAATATGATTGTAGGCTTGAAATAAAATGATCTGTAGCATGATTGTCTTGTAAAAGTTGGTGGTAAGTCCCCTGAAAATCGATCAGTGCGCGAGTTCAAATTACGCTCGAAATATACCTACTACCTACGGATTATATTTATTGTTTATATTGATTGCACCATCTATGTTAAAATATCACCTTGGCATGATTAGGTGACAGTTACATCATACCTATCATAAGCTATGGCAATTATTTTAATTAGAATGAATTATTAGGACGCAAAAAAAATGAAATGAATGAAATTATTATGAATTTTGTCTGTTATGATTTCTAAATTCAAAAGCTCTGGAGTTAAGACATCACAGACGCACTTATGAACGTCAATTTGCAAAATGACTCATCCTCCATATTGGAAAAAAAACCACTACTCAGAAGATACGGAAAGAAATTGAGGGACATTTTTCTTTTAAAATTAGTTAGTTTTCTACAATATTATGTTTTATTGTGTAATATTTGTTTACAATATTATGTATATTTAATTGGACTATAGTATATCCTTGTCTCTCACAACCTTCCGAGTGGATTCTGTGTTTTCCCCGCGGTAAATACAGCATTGATCTCCGTTATGCCAAAATCCAAAGAATAAAATCGCTTCGAAATGGCATAAAGTTAAATGAATAATTTACATTCAATCGCGAAAACTATATAATATTAACCTTTACATATATTGTGTACCTTCGCATATAATATCTATGAGGGAAGAATCACATTGACATTATAAATGCGAAAGTTTGTGAGTGTCAGTTATGTTTGTTACTTCACGCACTTTTGTATGGCGGCCATCTAGAAAAATGTCAATATATAATTTTTTTTTCATAATTTATTCATAACCGCAATCTACGACCTCAAACACCTCCCCATGCAAAATTTCAGTCGCATCGGAGCAACTTTCAAAATGGCCGCCATTTTTTTTATGAAACTCCTCTATGGCTTACTCCTCTATAACGGAATGCAGATAGCCATGGAATAACACGTTTACTTTTTTATCCCGACACGATCCTGCACCAATTACATAATAGTTACGCTCTAAGTCTCATATTCATCAGAAATTCAATCCATATTTGTATTACAAAAAAGAGCAATTCGTTCCATTTACAACATGAAAGCTCGTGACTCTCTTAGGGAACGGTTTAAAGAGATCAACATTCTTACAGTGGCTTGCCAATACATTTATGAAAATTTAATGCACGCTCGCAAACACCTTAGTACCTTTAGCAAAAACAGCGACTTGCATAATTTTAACACGAGACATAAAAATAAATTGTATGTACCTAGATTCAGGTTGCAGAGAGTTAATGGTTCGTTTATGGGGAACTGTATACGCTTTTATAATAAACTACCTGGGGGCATCGACCAATTACCAATGCGTAGATTTAAATCATTTATCAAAATAAACCTTATGAAAAAAGCATACTACTCAATAAATGAATATGTTAATGACAAAAATGCATGGCCTGTATGCCCTAAGCTCCATGATGATAAAGATTAACACATAAGTGTGTGCATGATATTTATAATTTATTTCTTCTTGGATTGTACAGTGCTATGTGAGATGTCTAATTTAGTTAGTCATTCAAATAAAGCTATCAAATTATATTTGAGTTGGAAGTGACTAGGTTTTACAGTCATGCTCACTCAAATGTCTTTGCATGCGGCGGCTCTGTGTGTCGGGTACAGACACATTCTGTATGTAGTTCAAAAGTCCCAAAGTCTGGCTTATCGACGTGAAGTTGCCAGCCTGTCGGTTTTCTACTGAATACACTATGGAGAGTGTGCTCAGGAACTGTACAATTTCATCCCCCATCACCATTTCACAACAAGACGATCGGCACAACGCTACCCCTACATGGTAGAAGTCCCGCCTATCCGTACGAAGCGTTTTGGCTCATCCTTCTTAATACGTACAGCTAAGGAGTAGAACGCTCTGCCATCATCTGTTTCCTATTAAATTCAACCTGGGCGTGTTGAAATCATGAGTGAATAGATACTTACTAGGCAAGCGTGCTTCATCTTCGACCACATCGTCGCTTCCCATCAGGTGAGATCGTGGTCAAACGTTGGCCTAGTCAAACTCTTTCACGATTCTTTTGTTTATTTACTCATCAAAATCGAATCATACCTAATTTAAGAAACCTTTTATTACGTACTACTATAATGTATTATGTTGCTTTTACTTATAATATGTTCGTTCGCTAATGACTGTTAATCGTCGATACGTGCTATAATTACCGCTAGTAAAGTAAAAGTACAAGCCAGTGAAAGTCCCAATTTGGTCTGACATTTCTGACACTGACAGGTGACAAATGACAGAATAATTGCGAGTTCATAACGTCATTCTGCGTATGATTTTCCCACGGGTGGTTCAATGGTGAAATTGTATTGGTTTCCGTTGAAGCTATGCTATATTTTTTATATCACCTACTAACCGATATCAGTGACTCAGCGCGCCTAGAGTTCGGCTTACAGCTGTTACCAAAGGACTGTTCAGTTTTCTGGGATGAAAAATCCCATGTTCCAATCCAGGATCTAAAGTATTGAAAAAAAAAAACAATTTATTTATTGACATATTAAGTGTTTCAAGAACTAAATCCTCCATTTAAATACATAAAATACCAAATCTGAATAGTAGTAATGAACAAAGAGAAAATTAAGCAATAATAAGTATGGAGGCATACCATATTTCATCAAAATCCGTTCTGCGGTTGTGTAGATAAGTGGTACCAAGCACACACACACACAGACAGACTTTCGCATTTATGATATTTGTATAGGATTTGGGCACCTTCTTATTTGATATTTTTTTCCATAGTTTATTCGCGAATTGAACAGGTTTCTTCTAGGCGAGCGTGCTACATCTTCGACCGCCACTTAACAACTGGTGAGGTGAGATAGCGGTCAAACGCAAGCCTACAAATAATAATAAAAAAATAAAGTATGCAATAACAATGACATTTAATTGACGTGCCTTCGTCTCGTTTGTTATATTTGTGATTTTTATTTTAATGTTATTTTTGTGTGTGTATAACGTTATTCAATATTTTCCTTAACATAACTTTTATTGCTATTATGGTTTTATTTTTACTTTATAGTCGTTCGGACGAGTATAAAATACAGAACAATCATATATTTTAATATCAAACTCGCTCTGTTTGGAAGTATACAGTTGTATATATAGTTTTAATAACCAAAGTTTACAAGACTGAAATTTTTCGACAAACAACCCAAGCCTTAGTTAATAATGTACATAATATACGTGAGCGTAGGCGTAGTTCATTTTTTGATACCAGTTTTAGCAGTAAAGTCTTCGCTGCGAATAATCCGCGGTAGAGATGCGAACCTCCAAGAATATCCCTATGTTGTACAAATAGAGCAACACCAAAAACTAATATTGTTTTTGAATAACAAAACGCAAACTTTGAACTATATTGATCCCCAATGCACAGGTGCAGCTTTAACAAAAACGTGGATGTTAACAGCAGGCCATTGCGTGAGACATCAGCTAATATATAAGGAAGAGACAGAGTTGTACGTGGATGAGAGAAAACGGATGATTCGGTACGGATTCCCCAAAGGAATCGCGAGTGAAGATGACACATTTAGCGCAGTTTTAGACGCTGTAATAATAAGTATGGTAGAACGAAGTGACCACAAAGCGCAGATATTCGATGACATAGGGCTACTAAAAACGGAGCCAGTTTTAATAAAAGAATATGCTAAAATCAGCGCAATAGACTACGCTTCTCTTCGCGGGCATGAAGTTACGTTAGTCGGATTTGGACTAATGCAGGAAAGTTCAAAAAAATTAAACACGCCATTTGAATTGAGAAAACCATTACAAGTTTTGGATAAAGGTATGTTAACAACTTGCGGTGATATTAAAACATATCCAGCGATATGTGTAGTGTCAAAGTGCGGAGAAACCAAGCTACCTTGCTTTGGGGATTCCGGAGCTCCAGTCTTTCATCGGAGCGGTGTGATTGGAGTAATATCTAATGGCGAAGCTTGCATGTCGTGGGATCAAATGGATATGAGTCGTCCCAAGGAGATTGTCGCATTAACACCAGTAAGCCCTTACGTCGACTGGCTTTCTAACATAATTACTAGTAAATGAAGAAAATAATTTTATTAGCATTAGTATCGCTATAAACCTCATCACACAATTTACTAAACGTGTATTTAGGTGCTATGAATAAATAATGTAATTGTACGAAAAATAATAAATATGTAATTTAATAGTTGTACATGTGAAATGATATCGTTACATAATAAAAATAACAGTATCTACAAAATACTTACCCAATCAAGATTTTCCTACCTGTATAAATCACAGAAAAAGGATCGAGTTTGATACAAATTGGCGTATTTATTTATTTGATTATATAACAATCTCTCGGGAACCACGTGTTAAATGAGGGTGAAAATTATGCATGTTCTTCTCCGGGACCACAGGCTATCTCTGTCTTAAATTTCATCAATATCAATTCAGCCGTTTAGTTGTGAAAGTCCACACTTAATATTATAAATTGCGAAAGTAGCTCTGTCTCTCTGTTTGCAATATATAATATTAAGTGTGGATTTTTCCATAAAGTGTGTACATACTTTGTATTAAATATAGATCGAGGACATTAACTAAACGTTTGATACACATCATACAAGGAAAATAAACAAAATTTACCTGTTGCTCAGTTCCCAACGTAGCCAATCAAGTTATTATACTTATTACAAACATATGAGGGAGTATCAATAGAAGTTATGATTATAAACTGCCTATCGTACAGGATGTGAAACCGGCTGCCTCAACGTTTTAGCACCACTGTTTTATAGTGGATACGTTTTGCAATTTAGGCTCATTCGTAACTGAACTTACTCGAGGGTGAAGAAAACAAGATTGTTAGATAAGAGAACAATATGACGATGCGGATGTTTGATTATTGTCTAATTTTAGATCCACAGGGACACAAAATTATGAAACTGTATTTCCATTCCGAAGTTTCAACCATCTTACTGATAATTAAGATAAGATCACATACATAGATCCTGGTCCCTAACTAAGATTCCCTGTATCTAGCGAACCAAGTACTACGAGGACCATGGTCCTGCAACACCCATACACGAAACAGGAACTTGTGCACATACATTTGCCTCGTAGCGGGAATCGAACCGCTCCGAGATGTATGAGATATGTGCTGATTGCTCAACCATTACTCCACAGAGGCTGTCCTGTGTCTTACGAGAGTTAATAAAGAGCTACCACAGTGTCACATGTTCTGCCTAGTAATTGGCCTTGAATCCTGTGACTTCAGTGATACTGAAAAACCATGGTAACCTTGATCTGATGCTGCAGCATCACCTGGAATTTGCAGTCCCAAGTGCTCATCAAGTTACAGCAGAGCTAACGTGTTTGGGCTCATTGGAATAATCTCAACGAATAGGTTATAGATAGATGGTGAGCAGGACCTGATGATGGAGCAGAATAACTGGCAAAGCAGTGTGTATTACTATACCACGTTACCACGTTTTTATTAAGTCACTTTCTTGTTTGTCTGTCTGTCGTTCCGGGTGGAATCTTGCAACTCAAATTTCAAGCACTTTCCGATTAGCTATCCGGCTGAAACTTTCAGCGTAGCTCACAACTCGATGACAATGCATTGTAAATCCATAAAAACGTGGTATTTGGATTTTTTAAATCTGTTACAGATTCTTGTTCTGTTTGTTGACCTGTAAAAATGCTTCTCGAGTATTCCTTCAAGTCAACATCATCCTCATCATCATCAGTCCATTACGTTCCCACTGCTGGGATACGGGCCTTCTCTCATAGAGATAGTTTGGGCCATAATCCAACACGCTGGCCCAGTGCGGGTTGGTGGATGTAACATGTCCTTGAATTTTTGTGATTAATTCTTGGACATGCCGGTTTCCTCACGATGTTTTCCTTCACCGTATTTAGAGCGAGTGTTAAATCCGCACATAACTTAAGAATGTCAGTGGTAGGCCAGCGGGATTCGAACGTAGAATCGTCGGATCGTAAGTCGCACGTGCTCCCACTGGGCCACACTCGCTCTTCATTTAAGTATTGAGACTTAAGTCAATGTGTATCTTCTGGGTTTCCTTTGTTATAATACATTTAACAATCATGTTTATATATCTCGATTGTAGATTAATAACATTTTACTCCACAGCTGGTATGGTTGAATCATTTTGAAATGACGTGGGAGTGTTGCTTATAAATAGCATATTGTTGAAAATTAATTTTGAAAATGAATAGTAGTAAAATTAACGTAGAATAGGCCTCTTTTTATGTAATTGACTGAGAGGTCGTTATCCTGGTGGTAATCATCAAGCTTGCCTAAAACAGTTGCAGTGCCACCCAGAACTTTTAATTAAAGAGCACTGCATTGCGCTCATCACCCCGAGACATCAGATATTAAGTCACATGCTCAGTAATTTCGCTGGCGATAATGCCCTTTACACCGAAAAACAGCAATGCTTGCACGCTTGGCGGCAGAATAAATGGCAAAGCGGTGGTACCTACCCAGACGGCCTCCCGCTTACGCCGCAGAGACCTACTACGAGTATTTATCTACCACGACTATTTAACCGACTTCAAAAAAAGGAGGAGGATCTCTGTTCGATTGTATTTTTTTTCATTTTTTTTTTATTTTTGTTACCTCAGATCTCCGTCATTTATAAACAGATTTGAAAAATTCTTTTTGCGTCGGGTTCAGTATAGCTACGAAGTGGTCCCATATAAATTTCATCGATATGTGACCTTGGACTTCGAAGATACATTGAAGTCGGTTTTTGTTTTATTCTAAAAATTATTTATCAAAGGTTTTATCTAAAAATTAAAGCGGGAATGATGCGGGGCAGCGCTCCATTCCCTTATGAGCAGGCGTGACGATTACCGTTAAGCGAACGACTTGCTCGTCTCATTATATCGTCTCTGTTCCATAAAAGATTCGAAGATTACAAGCATTCTAGCAGACGAATCTCATTTCTTTTTACTTCAAACGTAGCTTAGCAAATTTTATAATCATCCACCGACCGAAATGTCCTTGATAAACTAGTTTAATTAATTCAGATGTTCATCCAAATGTCTCGTCTGAGAAATCCTGTTTTTCACCTTTAAAAAAAAGTCTTGTTGAAGTCCCTGAACTTTTTTTTTAATTTATTTGTCATAGCTAACCAACAGCACTTAAATATATACGATAGAAAGAGAGGCGCTCTGTAGTTTAATATGACTGGTAGGTATGCAGCGCTACGCGAGCTGAATTGAATTTTATTGCGTCATAGCAAAGTCGCTATTTGTTTAAATTTCTTTGCGGAGTGAAGCTTAGAGAATACAATTTAAAAAAGCTTGTTTCGTTAAATATAAGCAAAACGCCTGCCCATAACAGTTGCAGCACCACCCAGAATAATGTTTTGCAAAATTTTGCTCGTCACCTTAAGACATAGCTCATAATACCCAGTAATTTCGCTAGCTATAATGCCCTTCAAACCAGAACACAGTAATGCTTGCGCACTACTGCTTGGCGGCAGAATAACTGGCATACCTACCCGGACGGCCTTCCGCATACGAGAGACCTATCACGAGTAAGTCAAGTGAGTATACAGGGAATAACATTAATGTGTAGTAATACGGAAAGGTGTGTATGGGTATCTAGTCATGAATCATTGGGCAGAATATACAACCAAAAAAACACTATTATATTTTCCATACAAAGTTTAAAAATTATTTATTTGAATTATTTTGGACAATCCTAACAAGCTGTGGCCTACTCGCGGTAGTACGGGTCATTGACCGAGCTACTTTGTGCCTAGGCACAAAACAGATTAGTACAGAAATCTACATACATACAAAGTGCGCTCGAGCAACGCACACATAGACACCGCTCACAGACACGATATCTGGGCACAGTTGGGATGCGAGTGCCATCCGCTTGAGACACGCGTCTGTGAACTTTTTTGTGCAAAAATGGAGCAACGAAAAATAGGTTATTATAACTGTTTGGTGGACGGTTGTTTAAATTCAACATTAAACGGTGAATTGTCGTTTTTTAAGCTACCAGTTGTTTCAGAGAGGTAAGTAGGTATTTGCTTGTATTTTGATGGTTTGTTTTCACGTAACACAAAATAGTTAGGTAGGTAGGTAAGCGCCCCAGCCCCCGGCCCTGCGCCGAACAAGCGAACATAAGTTTGTAGCCTTGTCATATTTTTACAATTTAAAATTAGATATTTATTGTAGTATAAGCTGTGTTAGCCTTGTGTTCAATAATCTAATGAGGAAGATGTTAATGTAAACTAATCGCAGTTGTTTTGCCTTCAAAAAAACTTTATTCAGTTATAATAGTAACTGCGAAAAAATTATGTCGATATCGTGTACAGTTATATTTTTAAATCAATTAATTTTCCTCCCAAAAACTTCCTGCGCCGTCCGGTATGAAATGTATGAAAAGTACATACATGAGATTAACTTCTGTATTTATCTGTTTTGTGGCCTAGGCGCTCTGTCTTTGAAAACGCCGAACATTTTACAAGGGCTTGATTTCGAGTCTCAAATACCGGAATTTCATACTGAACGGATCTTCGGACTCGGTCGTTTCCGTTCCGGAACCCACTCGTAAAAAAGGGTATTTCCACATTTTTACACGACTGCCCAAAAAGGAGTATTTCAGGGTTTACGTATGTATGTATTTATTTATTCCACCATTACTTCTTATTGCCTGGACAGATTTGAATGCATTAAAACCATAATAAAAACATAGGTTTAAGTTTTTTTTACCATAGTTTTTTTGCATGTTCCGGAACCGGTATACAAAAATATCTCCGCGAACGTACCCGACTTAGCCTTGCCTTGATTAGTTTCAAATTTTTATCCAACTTGACGTCTTAGAATTCATATTCAGAAATAACCTAAAAAGAATTTCCGAAACGAAAACGGTCCCTTTCGGTGGAGTTTTATGGGGCGGCGTTAGAAGGTAACTTTGTTTGTGCCGCTCGACCAATGAGGAGCAGCGGCTATTATTTATTAGGATTACATCTTTATGATTGGTGCAATACGAAACAAGGCTAGCGAATCATGAAGCGGCGGCGAATGTTTGATAGCTTTAGTGTTTGCCGCGTTTTGTCAAAGATTAAACAGGTTTATTTCTGAAAACTGACTAAGTAAAGACGCTTTATTGATTACTGACTTACGAACACTCTTTTACTATGCAATGAAATCAAATGTTGGAAATGTCTTAATCATCATTATCAGCCTATTACATTCCTACTGTTGAAATTCATGCATGATGTTTTTTACATCCTATTCCTACGGTGGTTGGTGACCTCACGTATTTTTTAAGAACATCAGCCATGCTCGCTCTTATTAGGCGTTTACACTGATTAGATCCTTATTCCTGAATGTTAATTGGAGCGATGATGTTTAATGCTGTAATTAATAAGTAAGCATTAATAAAAAAAAAAAAATACCCTGCCAAAAACATTATCACTTGGGATGATTTAAGGATTCCGAGGATACCCCATACATCCAAATCTGTTGAGGCATTTTGTAATAAAAAAACGCACATACATTAACCCCGAAAACATTATATTCCTTTTTTGGGGAGTCGCGTAAAAAGCAGTTTGCTTGAAAGTTAGTTGTAAAGTAAGGTTGGTAGGACAGCTGGCTTTGCTAACTGAAGATAAAATTTGTTTGTCAGATCTGTACACGCGGCGCACTAATATTCTTTGTCACAAGTTCATTGCTCTTTATCAGCTGATTGTTAGGGTTGAAATGAACTTGATAACCAGAAATGTTTAAATTATCATATCTTGTGATTTTAAAAAGTTTCTGGTGATTTGCACTTGGACTTGAATTATTAATAAGCTTCTATATGCGTGGTTTAATTATTACTACACATTTATGTTACACGTTGTATAGTGTCTCTTCAAAAATAATTGCCAATGACATAACATGGCAAAAACATAATTATAATATGTAGGTAGTACTTTAATACACTTGATTTTAGAACATACCACAAAGATACGCAAGAAATGATAAATTGATTTCATCTAAAAAATATAGCTATTGTAACTATTACCACAGAATACTAAGGGACAGAAGCATCACTCCGCAAAGAAATTTAAACAAATAGCGACTCGTGCTATGACGCAATAAAGTTCAATTCAGCTCGCGTAGCGCTGCATACCTACCAGTCATATTAACCTACAGAGTGCCTCTCTTTCTATCGCATAGCTCTTATCTCTTCTGACGCGGCACGTGTAACGATGTGCGACCCGCCGTCGGTGTCCGGCTATGTACTTGTAACTACAGTGTGGAGTGCGCTAGACCTGGTTTTACTCTACTTAGAGTTTAAGTCAAATTTAAATTACGTATTAGGCTAGATTGTAATTCTAATGGCGGGTCCTTTGGCTAATGGCTTTATTTGAGACAAATGATTAAAAAATAAAAAAAACTAGTTCGAGTAAACAAATGAATTTCAATTTTCAATTTCAATTTCAATCATTTATTGTGTCGTACTAGTGAGAACATACCTACCACAAAATCGAGGTAATCTTACCAGAATCCTAAAGCCTTTGTTATACTGCACCCAAAGAGCATTGGCTTTCCGCGCATTGTAGACAACGAGCGCGCCAAAATCACAGGCTCCAGTTTTTCTTATATAATAATTGTTACATCGTAGATTGTGCAGATACCTACTTACGTTGGAATACCGTTCGTTCAGTTGGAGGTCGCGTGCCGAGGTCTACAATACAAACAACTAACTGTACCTGATAAATAGATTTTTTGTCAAGCGAAGCGAAAAGACCCACAATCTATGTCACATTGCAAAAACTCATTTTATTCATTGTAATCATTACAAAAAAACATTTTTTTTATGGAACTGAGTGATGAGACGAGTGAGTCGTTCGCCTGCTGGTAAGCGCCACGCCTGCCTATAAAAATCGCAATGCCACCTAGAACTTTTAATACCATAAAATCACTACATAGTGCATTGTGCTCATTACCCTGAGACATCGGATATTAAGTCTCATATGCCCAGTAATTTCGCCGGCTGCAATGCTCTTGAAATCGGAACACAGTAATGCTTGCGCACTACTGCTTGGCGGCAGAATAACTGGCAAAGTGGTGGTACCTAACAAAAACAATAGTTACAACTTTGATAATTCTGTAACAATAACGTTAATTAATTTAACAATGATCAAAATTTATCAGCTACAAAAATCATGGACACTATAGTAAGCCTCAGAGAAATGGACTGTTTTCCATTTCTCATGTAAGCTTCTGGATCTGGTCCAGGGCCCTAATTCACTATGACAACTTGGCGATTTTTTGCTTCGAAGTCACGTCGATTCCTTCATAAACGACATCTGCGAAATTTGTATTCTGTATGACGCGTCATAGAGAGTCATATACCTAGTCTTGCCATAAATATTGAAACAAAGAAAAAAGAAATTCTATTGCAAATAATATTTATTACTTTTACAGTGTGTTATTTTAATACATAAATATAAAACAATATAAAAAGCTTACCGAAGTGGTCTCCATTGGCTGCAATACAGTCCTTTAAACGTTGAGGCCAGTTATCAATAGAAGCACGCACTCTTTCCATTGGAAAATTCTTCACTGCCAATCGTACGGATTGTTTTAGGGACTCCAAATTATCATGGCGTTTAGAACAAGCCGCACTCTCTAAAACTGACCATAAATCATAATCCAGCGGATTAAGATCGGGACTAGACGACGGCCAGTCTTCAGCTCTGATGAAGTCCGAAACGTTCGTTTCTAACCAAGACTTTGTAGACCGAGCTTTATGGCCCGGCGCCGAGTCTTGTTGGAAGGACCATTCATTATTTTATTTTGGTTATTGAACATGGTATTGTTAAGGGGCTTCACTAACTTCTCAAGAATGGTATCTTGATACACTTGTGCCGATGTTTTGATACCTTTTTCACAAAAGTATGGCTCAGTCACTCCTTCATAGCTAATACCCCACCAAACCATCACTGAAATCGGATAGTGCCCACGTTGCACTCTGTCGAGTAATTGGGAAGCTTCCTTAGAGCTTTGAGCATAAATACGGTCATTTTGTTTGTTAGAATGTTGCTCAATTGTAAAAAAAATCTCATCCGTAAACAAAATTTTTCATAATGACATCATCGGAAATCATGTTTTCATAATGACTTTGTAGTTACTTAAACACTAAACAAATTACTAAAAATAATTTTAGGTTAATTAAATAATATACCAAAAGATAAAAAAAAATTGAATACGAAACATGGTTTTAATAACTCTATTATTATTATTAACCACGTATTCTACCTGCCTATGTGCCTATGTGCCCCTTTTTGAAAGGAATGTGATTTCAATAGAAAAAATATTTCACGCTCGCTTCTCTCGCGCATCCACCTCCATTACCGACCATACCTATGTGAGCTATTTTGGAAGAATGAGTCGTCATTGAAAAAATATTAAGCACTCGCTTCGCTCACGCATCCAACCTTAATACTTACTTATCTTACAATCCTTCTACGTGCCTATATGACCCTAACGAGATTTAGATAAATAGAAAAGTATTTGAGGGCCTTAGCATAAACTCTGGCCAAATAGAATCATCACTCAAAGGTTAAGAACCACTGGTCTAGTCTAGACTGGGAGTCTAGACCCATTACCTTGCAACATACATTGCATATATTTGAAACCGTGTCGGCATCAGCTTTCTCATCCTGTTTTAAGCAGCTGGAAGTGTAGATACTTATTATTTCTAACTACTTCCTTCCTCGTCGAATTTCCTGACTTCAGATCGATTCTCATGTTAAAGGTACTTTTATTACTACTTTAACTATGAGAAACGCCAACGCAATCATAATTTGCATGCCATTTTCAACTCTAACTCGAAAGAGTAAGTCATATTGTCGTACAGGTCACCAGGGGTATTAGAAGAGTCTGTAAGCATTGAGTTTTGCATCCGATTTTGAGCTTTAACTAATTGGAATTAGTTCTAATGTAGTTAGATTGGAATACCAGAAGAATTGTTGACACAGTTGAGTAAAAAAAGTGTGTGGAAAGATGAGTACGGCTTGGAATGAGTTTTCTACGTAAATTGGATGTTTCAGACAACTTGCGTAATCAGACAATAATATAATGTACAAAATAACCTTTAATACGTACCTAAAGATCACAGATAAATTAGATTATTAGATTTTTGTACACATACATAGATACTATACATAGACTTATACTCTATACCCCCCTTTTTTACGGCGGCTTGGTGGCTTAGCTTTGTTATTTTTAAAAGTAGTAAAACCTAGCCATCACTTTGGACCCTTGTAATAAACCCTAACCTTATTGTTGGTTTTAACTTAACTCCTTTAAAATACTGGCACTACAGATACAAAATACGAAGAGGAAAAAAGAAACTCAAAAAATGGCGTTTTGACAGAGAAAAATCGGAGGTCAGAACCCAGGAGGAGATGGAAAAAGTGAGAGCCCTAGCGCGAACCTGAAGTCAGATCCCTGGTTGGGTGGGAGTAAAAGCCTCGGGTAGGCACGTGCTGAGCCTGACCCCTCTCGTGTACCTAACTGGTCGTAGGCGATTTGCTTTTTATCCCGGGAAACCGCGGGTGAAACCGCGGGGCGCAGCTAGAATAGCATATATTTGAAATACCTCCGAATTATCTCGATCTAATCATATTTCCGCTATTGACGAGTCCTTATCACTTTCGTCATTTGGGTATGATTCAACTAGCTAGCCAAACTAAAGATAAAATATGATGCGTGATAATCTGATAATCAAATGGCATCAACGTGATAAAAAAATCTCGCCTGGGATTTACCCCGACTGTATCTCCAACTCTATCTATGTCATAACTAATTGATCACCTAAGACGCTCAAAAAATCTCGCCCGGGCTTCCCCCATCGTAACCTTGTCTATCGTATAAATAACTAAATGTGTTAAAAAAATTATGCATATTTATATCTATTTCAAATATGCCTTTATTATAATTTATGATGATACAAAAATTGCTCGGGCTTTTCCCCAATCGTACCTCCAACAATATTGGTTTTTTGCATTGGTTTTTCCTGGTACGAAATGGTTTGCAGGCGCTTTTGGAAATGCTTGATTTAAGATGGAACTAATTAATGAATACTGTACATGTCAAAGATTTAGCCTTGGAAATCCCTGGCTGGAATTGTGTTCGAGCTATTGACTTCTGTCGCAATTACCACCACTCCTACGTGGTAGAAGTCCCACTATTTTGAACCGACTTCAAAAAAGGAGAAGGTTCTGTATTCAATCGTATTTTTTTTTATATTTGTTACCTCAGAACTCCGTCATTTAAGAACCGATTTGCAAAATTCTTTTTGCGTTGGGTTCAGTATAGCTACTAAGTGGTCCCATATAAATTTTATCGATATTTCGACTTCGACTTCGAAGATACATTGAAGTCGGTTTTTGTTTTTTTCTAAAAATTAATTATTACGAAGCGACTTAGCTCCTTTTTAGCAGAAAACCAGCGTTATGCATTATGCTGAGTTCAGACCTTTTTTGACGGCACTGTGCACTGCAGCGATTCTCATATCTAATATTTCATTAATTATATAGTTTTTTTTTTTATTGGGTTGTGATTATTGTTGTACTGTGTGCAGTTTTGTCAAAATAAATTTTCTTTTTTTTTACGCTTGGTAGATCTATGGCCACTATCTCGCCTGATGTGAAGCGAGATGTGGCCTAAGATGGAGCACATAGATCTAGAGAGAGACGGCAGTTGAGCGGCTGCTCAGACCCGTCTCCCCAATGGTTCACCGAACGTCATCCCGAAACACGACTAGGTCGCTTGACGGCATGGCTGTGTTCGGTGGGTGGGCCAGAGCCTACCACTCCAAAGCGCGCAAAGCGCGCAGTGTTTTCTTTCTTTCTTTCTTTTAATACGCACAGCGAACCATCGTCATGTTGCCTGCCATGCCATCGTCTGTGTTTTCTGTTAAATACAACCTGGGTGTGTTCAAATCAAGAGTGAATAGATACTTACTAGGCAAGCGTGCTTCATCTTCAACCGCATCGTCACTTCCCATCTAGTGAGATCGTGGTCAAATGATTGCCTAGTCAGATGGAAAAAAAAAACTGACAGACCAAATCACACTATTATTAGAAATGCGATTGTATGTGTGTTTGTTACTTCTCCACGCTGTAAAAGCTCAACGTATTTGAGTAAAATTGGGAATAGAGAAAGTTTATAATCTGGATTAACAAATAGGCTTTTTTTATCCCGGGAAATCGCGGGTGAAATCGCGAGCACTGTTAGTCTCATCATCATCATCAGCCCATTACGTTCCCACTGCTTGAACTCGGGCTTTCCCTCGTAGAGTGAGTATGGGCTATAATCCACCACGCTGGCCCAGTGCGGGTTGGTGGATGTCACATGTACTTGAGTTTTTGTGATAAGTTCTTGTACATGCCGGTTTCCTCACGATGTTTTCCTTCACCGTTTTCAGAGCGAGTGTTAATTCCGCACATAACTTAGAAAGTCAATGGTGCGGTGCCAGCGGGATTCGAACTCGGGTGTGTCGGAGCGAAAGTCGCACGTGCTCATACTGAGCCACACTTGCTCTCGTCACTGTTAGCAGGCCTAGCGCACTCCGCACTGTAGGTACGAAGCTACCAGTACATAGCCGGACACCGACGGCGGGTCGCGCGTCGCTACACGTGCCGCGTCAGAAGAAATATAGAGAGCTATGCGATAGAAAGAGAGGCGCTCTGTAGGTTAATATGACTGGTAGGTATGCAGCGCTACGCGAGCAGAATTAAATTTTATTGCGTCTTAGCAAAGGTCACTATTTGTTTAAATTTCTTTGCGGAGTGATGCTTCTGTCCCTTAGTAGTCTGTGCTGTTAGTCTAATAAATAGTTATTAAAATCATGATTATGATGATGATATGAAATTTCGAATTGGAAGTATCGGATCGGAATTCCGAGTGTGAGAGACCGGCCTACGACCTATTAACTTCACTCTGTCCATGACATCTGCGGCGCACCGGATGTTGCAGAAGTGCGCCCACGCAGTAATGCATTGTGCTCGACACCTAGACGCATTGCAATGACATTCTGAACGACATTAAGATTTATCACTTTGTCTTTTCTTGTATCTTTATAGGTGTGACTCGTTGGGAAAAAAAACCACCTTTCATTAATATCAGCCCATTATGTTCCCGGGTTATCAACGGGTGCGATGTCAATTCAATTCTTTATTGCAATCTGTAATGTAATTAGATGGTAGCTAAATAAAAATACAGTTCATCGTGGACCCTGTTGGGCGCAGCAGTTAGGACAGAGGAAGTCCCATACTCTTTCTATGAGGCAAGGCCCGAGTCCCAGCAGTGGGAACGTGATGGGCTGATGATGATCATGATTATGATGATGAATTATGTCATAACAACTTTATATTATTGCATGTGAAAATCGAATGTAAAATTTCTTACTACTTATTATGTATATTTTATTATTATTCAATAAATGATTCTGATTCTGATCAGTCTGCAAAACTGCGCACACGCAACATCTCATCTTCCCACCAATCGATACCAATTATTACAGCACAAGAAGCGATGTTCCGTATCACCCACACTGACTTTCCCCCGCCCACACGCGATAACAATAGATGCACTTTCGCCTATGCGCAGGCGCCGGTTGAATGCTAATTGAGCTGTTTGATAGTTATTGATTAACTTTAGTTTTCATGCGTGCTATAAGAATCAATTTTTTTATGAGTGACAAGACGAGCCCGTCATTCACCCAATGGTAAGCAAAACGCCTGCACATAACAGTTGCCCATTTTGTTTTGCAAAATTCTGCGCCGCTTTTCACTGCGCTCGTCACTCTGAGACAAAGGATTAGCAATTAGCTCATACGTGTCATAATGCCCAGTAATTTCGTTGGCTACAATGCCCTTTAAACCGGAACACAGTAATGCTTGCGCACTACTGCTTGGCGGCAGAATAACTGGCAAAGCGGTGGTACCTACCCAGACGGCCTCCCTCGATCCATAATAAAGTCAACTTCTGTACTAAATTTCACCCCACAAACCGCTCACCGCTCGCACCTCGATCTGACGGTCGCTGGCTACTTTTCTATCCTATCATTTATCTCTCAATATAATAAAACAAAATCGTTCATCTGTGTCTCTCCTTTGTCTAGCATGTAAATATTTATGCAGGAATTCATCATATTTTGTCTATACTTAAGTGACGTTTGCATAAGTAATATAAGTTCATATTTGAGTACATGATATTTACCGGAGATTTTTAAGTTAGATAGATAGATAGATAAACACTTTATTATTCACCTTGAAAATAGAGATAAAGTACAATTCAAATTTTTACAGTGGTGTAACAATGGGCGGTCTTATCGCTTAAAGCGATCTCTCCCAGACAACCTTTGGATGGAGAGTAATAACGAATACCATACACAGATGGTGGTGATAGAAAATATAATCGACATACTAAGGGCTTACATATGATATACAATATATAATCTAATTACTTAAATATATATATGACTATATAAATAAACTTATATACCTAATTAATATACATACATACATATATACAATATATAATTAACATACATATTATACAATCCAAAAGTGAACGAATATTAAAAAAAAAATAGAATTCCATAGCAAAATATAATGATAAATATTATGAAGTGGATAAATATAATTTCCTAACACGTTCTCTGAAAGTGGCCAGTGATGGGGAGCGTTTGATTTCCACTAGCAGCGCATTCCAGAGTCTAACGGCTTCAACGGTAAAGGACTTATCGTAAAATGAGCTACTGTGTGATGGAGGTTTGAGCAAGAGAGTTAGGTATGAAACATTACGTACTTGGTGAGCCTAAAGCTGATTTGATACGGGTTTATCTTTTGTTTGCCAAAGAATTTCTTGCGTGTAAAGAAATTCCACATACAAAGACTGTTTCTTGAAATCATCTCGATTCTTCGGAAGAACGGCTCAGTGATAACTCGTGCGTGTTTCGATCCGGCACACCCGAGTTCGTTTCCTGTTTGGATCTATTTGAATTGACATTAAGCTACGCTGTTTTAAAGCAAGAAAACTTTAAAACAGCGTAGCATTTAAGAACATGTTAAATCCGAACTTGGCCAGCGTGGTCGGTATGGCCCGCACTCTCTCCGTGTGAGAGACCTGTGTTTCTGGTTACATGTTCCATCCAGCAGGGGGAACGTAAAGACTGATGCTGGTCTCTAATTACTAAGCAACAATGGTAACTTAGTCAATATGGCGTGTGAGTTTGGTTATCACTATACATTTTTTCAAAGGTATAAGGCGTGGTATAAGGCTTGATACCGCTATTTTCATTTGCCTAAGTTTAGTTTCCGGAGAATGGTAAACAGGAGCGCCTCACGGAGCCCCTCTTTACTCTCTGCGGCGCACCAGGGCGCCGCGGCGCACACATTGGGAACCCCTGTTCTAATGTATATTCACTGAACGTGACTGATTGGTTATTTTATAATTATGTTTAACATGATCGTTTCTAAATATCTCTCAGTCACAATATCATCCGGGTAAAGATAGATAGGTCGAGACCTAGAACTGACTTAAGGGTCATAGTTACAATAAATGACGTCCAATCATCAACACAGAAGTTAGTCGATAACTAGGTTTGCTTGTCTAGGTAACCAGGAAATGGGAAGAAATAAATCCTATAGTCCCTCAACGAGTGTGGCTCAGTGGGAGCACTTGCGATTTTCGATCTGACGCACCCGAGTTCGAATCCCGCTGGCCCCGTACCACTGACTTTCTTTAGTTATGTGCGGATTTACCACCCGCTGTAAAAACGGTGAACGAAATCATCGTGAGGAAACCGGCATTTCCATGAATTTATAACAAAAATTCAAGGACATGTTTCATCCACCAACCCGCACTTCGTCCGCGTGGTGGACTATGGTCCATACCTCTCACTACGAGAGAAGGCTCGAGTCCCAGCAGTGAGAACGTAACAGGCCGTTAATGATGATAATATGGCCCCAACACAACAGTTCCAACACCCAGTCACTAGTATTCTTCTAAAGTTTTTGCGCAAAGGACTTAAATCTCAATCGATCAAAGTAAAAAGACTAAAATCTCCATCGATCAAAGTAAAATGTTCAAATTGCGCTATTTGAAGCGAAACAGGGGTGGTGCAGTGTTGCTGCAACGAGACAAGCAGGTCGTTCGCCTGATGGTAAGCAATACGCCTGCCCATAACATTTGCAGCACCACCCAGAACTTTGTTTTGCAAAATCCTTCGTGGCACTACTGCGGTCGTCATCCTGAGACAATTAGCTCTTAAGTCTCATAATGCCAGTAATTTCGCTGGCTACAATGCCCTTCAAACCGGAACACAGTAATGCTTGTGCACTACTGCTTGGCGGCTGAATAACTGCCAAAAAAATAAGTAGGTATTTGTATAAATAATACATTCCCCTATGAATCATTTGCTTCTTTATTTGGCCCTTAAACTCCTTGGAGTGTAAGACAATAACGTCTAAGTAAGTGAAACCAGATGTTCAATTAAAAAGACCCTCCATGTCGCCCATGCAAGACATTAACCGAATAGTTCGAACAGCTGAGATCTATTTATAAACTAAGGAGGGTCTAAATATACTCGTACTCCATTAGTGACGTCATGGAATTGGAAATAAGAGGCGGTTTCAATTGATTTGGTATTTGGTGGGCAGCATCATTCGTGTCGAGGATGTACCAAGTTGTTTACTAGAACTGGCAGCAAGACAATTTCATCGGTGAACGTCCTGCTTCTCTTGTCGCTCAATTATTTTTATATTTATATGAAGCATTAAGAAATGCCAAGCAAAAAAACTCAAACAAGGGTTTTCGAAAAGAATAAATACGTCATCCTTAAGACGGTTAAATAACGGAAGAAAAAATTTGAAACTCGACTTGGTGACCACCGTCGCTGAGTTAGGCTGAGCACTTCCCGCGCTGAGGAAAGATTAGATGCGGGTTGAAGTCCCAACCGGTGCCGTTGTTCGTATTTTTTCTTTCCAAAATACTTTTTACTTAATTATACATAAAAAAGTACTAAAACATAACATACAACATTACTTTTATTCGCCGTTTATTATTTAGGGAAGCCATTTAGTTTAACTTACCAATATCGATATTAATGATATTAACAAATCGATTATTTATTTCTTTTTGTATCAAAATCAGGTTTATCCTCAGCCATACAATTTTTCAACCAATCATTTATTTGCAAGAAAACAATTATAAATAAGGTCTTATAACTAAATAGATTCCGCAATGTATTTAGCCGGCAAGCAAACGTGCAAATACTATTGTAATTAAAATGTAAATACATTTATTATGTTAATAAATATTAACAAATTAAAATGATTGTATTGTATTGTAGTTCGCACTCCGTCTTTAGTCGGATTTTGATCCTAAATTATCAATTCATTTTATCTTTTAATGTTGTCTGATGATCGGCCGCGATTATTTCTTAAAATTGATTTTTAACGTTGACGTTTTACAATGCTTTATAATACCAAACTATAACTAGCCCATTTATAAATGAAGAAGTGTCTAAATATATACCTTAACCCATTACTGCTGCAGTCTATTTTAGACAACCCGTTTCGCTGTACCAGTTAGCTACATACGTCGTCGAGGTATTTAGGTGCAACTTCCGTCTTATTTTTGGATTGTTTTGAAATGCCGCACGTGTTATAAACGATATTGTTGTAAGAATACAGAATGATTAATAGTACTAGAAATGTACAGCTGGTTTTTTTAACTTAGTGTATTTTACATGGAATTTTTGACACGGAATTTGGAACACATTATCGTAGTTCCACACCATCCCGTCTGGAATTTGGATTCACACCATCTAAAGTCCGTGAATACAGAATATGTTACAATAAGACAGACACTGACATACTGAATATGTTATGCTGTGTTCCGGTTTGAAGGGCATTGTAGCCAGCGAAATTACTGGGCATTATGAGACTCAACAGCCGATTGTCTCAGGGTGACGAGCGCAGTGCAGCGCCACGCAGGATTTTGCAAAACGAAGTTCTGGGTGGTGCTGTTATTGTTATAGGCTGGCGTATTTCTTACCATCAGGCAAACGACCAGCTCGTCTCGTCATTCAGTTATATTAAAAAAAAAACAATAATACGTTTTACAAAAATACCGACTTCAATGTATCTTTGAAGTCCAAGGTCAAATATCGATGAAATTTACATGGAGCCACTTGGCAGCTATACTGAACCCAACGCAAAAAGATTATTCCAAATCGGTTCATAAATGACAGAGTTCTGAGGTAACAAACATTAAAAAAATACAATCGAATGGAGAACCTTCTCCTTTTTTGGAGTCGGTTAAAATCTAGCTTTTTGTGCGTCTTTTTTAAAGTTACACAAATCCGCTTTACAATTAATTTTTTTTATTAACAATTGAATTAAATTAATTTGACATGTTTTTAATACATCACACATATAGTAGTCCTCCTCTCTCCTAATTGCTGCGCCCAACAGGGTCCATGATGAACTGTATTTTTATTTACCTACCATCTAATAACATATGGATATGAATTGCAATAAAGAATTGAATTGAAATAACATATTGATTTACACATACACTGATTTAATTTTAGATTATCGGTGAGTAGTAGTGGGCATTGAACTAGGCTAGGCCTGTATCTTTCCGAACCATTTCGATTTAACATACAGAAATAGCGCTTGCATGTGTTTAGCAGTAAAGGTAGAATTAAAAATAACCCTACTAATATTATAAACGCGAAAGTTTGTAAGTATGGATGTACCTTTGTTACTCTTTCACGCAAAAACTACTGAATGGATTGTAATGAAATTTGGTATGGAGATAGCTTATACCCTGGATTAACACATAGGCTACTTTTATCCCGGGAAACCGCGGGTGAAACCGCAGGGCCCAGCTAGTTTTCTCTGCCGGCATCTGTGTTATAATCTGGGATAGCTATAATCTCAAACCACCATAGTCCAGTGTACTCGCAATGCTACCAACCGCCAGAAATGGAGAAGCATTGCGATAGCAGTAACCCTCGCTAAGGAAAATCACGACGCTGAAGAACCAACGCATACACCATCCTTTATACCACGACCACTCTGACAAGAGTGCCCGACTTAGGAAGAAGAAGCTATAATCTGGGTGTTTTTAAGACAAGAGTGAACAGGTTTCTTCTAGGCAAGCGTGCTACATCTTCGACCGCATCGTCACTTAACAACAGGTGAGATAGCGGTCAAACGCAAGCCTATAAATAGTAAAAAAAAATTTATATAAACGTTAGGTTAGAGTAAGCTGATTTATTGGTAAATAAAGGTCACTACGGATTAGAACATTTAAAAATGTACAGTTACCTATTTACCTAAAAGTAAAGAACACAATAAGATATCAGTACAATGTAGGACATAGCAGCTTTGCTAAAGATAGCGACTATAATCTATTATACTAGGCATTTATTGTATTTCAATTATCTTCATAAGTTATTAAACTGATACGATTGTTTATTATTGTTATAACAGTGCTCCTTATTTTATACTTATCTACACAATGAATAGTTTTTTCAATATTCTTGAGAATGTGAGAATATATCTCTACAGAAAGTAATATAATATCATCAACATAACACTGTCTTCAATCATATTGTTATAAACTTGACAGATGCAGAATCAGGCGTGACGTTGCGGAAATTCATCTCAAAACTGAAACGCAATGAATATGTAGTATGTGTTTCTCTCGTTTCAGCGTTCGGCGAGTGCGACCTGATGATGCCTCGTGCAGACGGCGAAACATGTGTCGTAATAGGAGGGCTGTTGTTAGGGCTTTCTTTCATCATCATCTTCATCATCAGCCCATCACGTTCCCACTGCTAGGACACGGGCCTTCTCTCATAGAGAGAGAATGGGCCATAATCCGCCACGCTGGCCCAGTGCGGGTTGGTGGATGTCACATGTCCTTGACTTTTTGTGAAAAAATCTTGAACATGCCGGTTTCCTCACGATGTTTTCCTTCACCGTTTTTAGAGCGAGTGTTAAATCCGCACATAACTTAAGAAAATCAGTGGTGCGGGGCCAGCGGGATTCGAACTCGGGTGCGTCGGATCGAAACTCGCACGAGCTCCCACTGAGCCACACTCGCTCTCGCTCTCTCGGGCTTTCTTTATTTAACATTATTTATTATTTACTTAATTAATACATTATTTACCTTTTCTTATAAACAACATTAAACTCATTACCAAATTTTTACCCCATACATATTATATTATTCTAACAACAACCTACACAATATTCAGCGGGATTACACTACATATTTTCATTGCGTTTCAACTTGACAGATATTTCATTTTCATAGCCAAGTTGATTTATTTTATAGTCAAATGTAGACGATGTGTGCCTTAACGCCAAGCGAGAAGCGAAACAAAGTTAAAAGCAAACGGCATTGCGCTCGTTACCAAACAAAGCCAACCAAACAAAGACTTAAGAAAGTCTCAAAATGTCTAGTAATGTCGCTTAAAACCGTGCACACTACTGCTTGGCGGTTGAATATCTGGCAAAGGTGTGGTACTGCCCAAGGGCAGCATTTTCATTTTCAGGCGATTTTGGTAATTGTCCCCAAAATCTCATGAAAATAAGGAAGTCTCATATTTGCAAGGGCTAGCTAAGCCTAATGAGACTTAGGTCTTACCGCTCTTATCCTTAACAATTAACTTCGGATTTAAATTAGATAAACACTTTTTATATTAATAATAATAAATACACCCAAGGATAAGAACAACTTCATATCTCATTAATTCTATATTATTATTATTATTTTTCGAGTTTTTATGTAATGTATTTTATTTAAAACCAATTAATAATAACCAAATAGTATTAATAATTATTTATAACCAATTATTTATTTGTATACTGCCATATCTAACTGGTACATGCATGTACAAATTTTGAATTTATTAATAAGTACTTATTTATTATTTTTGACATGTAATTTTTATTATGAATAAATAACTATTGACTATGCTCTAATATGTATCTATATATTGGACTCATGTCCCCGCACAAGCCTTCTAAAGCACCGGGTGTATAACTCATGAGAAAGAGCGAAATAGTAATAATAAACATTTGTCCCTTCGCGGGATCGAACTCGCAACCTCAGTGGTGCATGAGATTTGAGCCAATCTGATCAACCACTACACCACAAAGGCTGACTTATATTGAAGCCACCAGTTTTTTCACTTCCCATCACAAGTTAAAGAAGTCTAGAACAGCCAATCAATTCGGCCGGCTAACTGCTCTGATGCAACGAACGCCGAACGTCTATCGAGGTTGCAGTTTCCTGTTGTTTGTTATTGTTAACTACCCGTTCTAGATAACACGCACAACATGGAAAAGAACTCTTGAGTAATTTTGGCGAGCAAAAAACAGTTGTAACGTAAAAAAAAAAAACTGTTAGAGCAGGCCTCGCGCACTCCGCGCGAAGTAAGCGACGGCGGGTCGCGCGTCGTTACACGTGCCGCGTCAGAGAGATAAGAGCTATGTGATAGAAAGAGAGGCGCTCTGTAGGTTGATATGACTGGTAGGTATGCATGCAGCGCTACGCGAGCTAAATTGAATTTTATTGCGCCATAGCAAGAGTCGCTATTTGTTTAAATTTTTTTGCAGAGTGATGCTTCTGTCCCTTAGTATTCTGTGATAATACGTACGACATAGAAAAGAACTCTTGAGTAATTTTGGCGAGCAAAAAACAGTTGTAACGTAAAACAACTTCTGTTAGAGTAACTGTTCACGGACGGACAAAAGTAACGAAATTGCCGTGGGAGTGAGAGCAGCGCCACTTCTTCGAAGCCAAAATGAAGGAGATGACTCTCATATAATATCTTTGTGAGATACTTGGATGTAGGGCATTGTAGCCAACGAAATACTGGGCATATTAGACTTAATATCTCATATCTCGGGGTGATGGGCACATGCAGTGCTACGCAGTGCTTTTTATGCTATTAAAAGTTCAGGGAGACACTGCAATTGTTATGGGCAGCCGTGGCGCTTACCATCAGGCGAACGACTTGCTCACTATATATATATATATATATATATTACTCAATAGCTACCATAAAATAAAAATAAAACAACTCTGTTCGTAGCTTCTAAACTAATCGGACCAGTTCCCCCCTTTTTAGCAGTTATTGAATGCTGTAAACTTGTCTCACTGGTCCGTGGGCTACTTTTCCCTATGCCGTATGCACGTGGGTAGATATTAAGGATTTTGATTTTCAGACGTGATCTCTGTTATTGACGGGTTTGTTATAAACCTCATCATCATCAGCTCATCACGTTCCCACTGCTGGGACACGGGCCTTGTCTCATAGAGATAGTATGGGCACAAAACAGATAGTATGGGCCACCACGCTGGCCCAGTGCGTGTTGGTAAATGTCACATGTCCTTGAATTTTTGTGATTGATTCTTGGACACGCCGGTTTCCGTACGATGTTTTCCTTCACCGTTTTTAGAGCGAGTGTCAAATCTGCAAATAACTTAAAAAAGACAGTGGTGCGAGGCCAGCGAACTCTGGTGCGTCGGATCGAAAGTCACTCGTGTTCCCACTGAGTCACACTCGCTCGTCATAAACCTGTCTATTGTATATTTATAAAGACTGGGACCCTGGCCATATGAAAATAAAATAAAAAGTGCGTATCGGCAGATCTTGCAGGCATTTATCCCGTTACAAGGTTCACATACCCGTTCGGGCGAGATCCTTCCTTCGAAGCCGGTTTCATTAATCTGCGATACCTTGAAAATAAAGAATCGTGTTTTAATTTCACATGTTTCGACCTCTCTTTGCTCTGAGGTTCTGAAAACATAATTCATTTCTGTTGTTTTCTTCAACGTGTCGACATTTTGGTTCTATCAAGTTTTAACTATTTATGTCCGAAAATTCCCCTCGAGAACTCGTTTAAAGCACCTCATGCCCTGGCAACGGCTCCTCATTTGAGATAATTCTCCCGAATTACGCTAGTCTTTTCTCTCCAAAGGTTGTCTAGAAGATATCGCTTTGAGTGATAGGACCGCCCTATTGATGAACTGAACTATTTTAAATTGTACTTGTTTTAATGTAGTTAATGTAGGTCTAGTATTTATCTGTTATCTCTTCCAGACCCCACTAGATCATATAATAATAACGATCAAAGTTTTTAATGCTACTATGGCACTGATGCAATATTTGAAAGTAAGAAATTAAATTATTTATCATTTAAATAACGAAATATCGTTTAAAATCAGTTTCTCTACCTCAAATTGGACATGGACTTAAACGAATTTGATCCGCTTAGTCACATAGGAAAGTTAATCGATCTTCTCACCCAATTAAAACGTCCTCTTACGTGAGACCATTTCTTTCACCGTTTGGATAAATGACAGACCATTCAAGCTATTCATTATCAAGTCAATCTAATTATTTAATTAACCCACTGACTCGTTTAATTGCATCAGACTGTCGTCTTGTCTCTTAATTTCAATTTATAATTGGTCTGACCTTTACCTCATTATATTAAGAAGTTTGAAAGCGATGCTGTTTTTGTCCAAGTTGGATCAGTTTGTACCGTTTTCTACATAGCTTTGTAAGGTTAAAGCCTATTGCTCAAAATGTAATGCAAAACATTTTTTTTTCAAGATTCTGTTAAGAGAAACTCCTATTGATGACATTTTGTATGTTCAGAAATACGGTTAGTTACAGTTAGTCTTTCGCTTAACGCAGATGCTCCTTAGGCATGGAGCGTAGTACAATGATGCGAGAATACCATAAGGTTCAAAATCCTTGAAGCGAAACCTTAGTCGAACGTTTGCTTCTATGGCGTTTCGTCATCCCGCATCGTAACTACATAAGTAGTAGCCTGAATTAACTTACAGTTCAGTTGTCACTTCTAAAGCAAAGAAATCACCTAAAACAGATTCTTCAAATGCTTTATACCCCCTTAGGTAGGCACGGTCCCCAAAAAATGTTAAGCTATCACTGTGTAATAATTACAAAATAAGTTGAATATGACTTAAGCTTACAATCAACTACTCCAGAGCCCAAAATAAAACAAACATCAAACCGGAAGCACAACCAGTTACCGGCGCCGTGTTGTGTCACTTCCTCCAACCTGCACCGGCCCGGTACGAGTTCTCAACCTGTGTTGGTAGAAAGTGAACGCGGTTGCCGGTTGTGGTTACTGCTTACCTCGATGATATACTTGTACCTATCTACAGTTGTTATCTATCAGTTGGATCTTTGGTCGATGACATAGTAGTTTAGTCGATTGGTAGATGATATATTGACAAGTGCTAAATATTTTATACGTAGACATAATTAGGTAATGATTAATATTTAACGACGAAATGATGATGCGATTGGAGGAACGTAAAATGTGATATAATTTAAAGAACGCTTATTTTCAGCAGCGAAGGAATTAACCAGTCAAATTTGAGTGTTACTTTACAGTTACACCGTTATTTCATCATTAAAATTATCTGCAGTACAAAGTGGTTATGGCTTTGTTGATAAAATTAATGATGTAATGTAATAACAGTGATAAGACTCCGTGGCGTGGTAGTTGAAAAGTTGAAGGTCATGGGCTGTGGATTCGATTTCCGACATTTATGCAAAGGCAAAAACAGGGCTGTAAGTTTGGCAAATTATTATTATTATCAGCAATATTATATATAGATCACATCATCAAAGAAACTTATGACGAAGTAGTTTTTACACATAGAAAGTGAATTTGGTTACTCAAGTTAAACGTATTATTTACCTAGTACAATAAATAAATAAAAAAAAAATACGCCCTACGATCACATACCTACATACACTCTGGTGCAATGAAATCGCACATGGCGGCGTTTTTTGCAAAATTTCATTTATTTTTTTTTTGAATGGAAAAAAATAATTTTTTATTAATATGTAATTGAAGGTTATTTCAAGACCTATCTAATGATACCATATAAGCGGTGATGAGTTTACCGTACTCTCGAAAAGAAATGACAACAAAATACCCCAAAATTGCTCGCTTAGCTCACCGCAGTTTGCGAGACCAATTGCATGTATAAAAAGGCATGTTTTGAGTGAAATGTCGTCACTTGCACTTCAACGCTCAACCTGAAACGTCTAGTGACTACAGCTGCATTCATCAGAAGAAAATGGATACTACTCCAGAAAAAGCCGCTCAAGTCGTTGCTTTAATTGAAGCAGGCCAGAACCAGAGTGCTGTAGCTCGACAACTGAATATCAGCCGATATTCCGTTCGTCGTGTGTACCAGCGCTATCGGGAGACTGGTGGCTATGGGCGACGACGAGGATCTGGTCGAGCCAGAGCTACAACACAGCGCGACAACCGATTTCTTGTAACGACGGCATTGAGAAATCGTCGTCTGACTGCCGTTGAACTTGCACAGCATCTCCAGGAGGTGCGTGAAGTAGAAGTTAGTCGGTGGACGGTCAGAAGAAGACTTGCTGAAGGTGGCTTGACTGCGCATAGGCCAGCAAATGGCCCAAAACTGACGCCAGCTCACCGCCAGGCTCGTCTTCGATTTGCACAAGAACATGTGCATTGGACTGTCGACCAATGGAGAGCAGTCCTGTTCTCAGATGAGTCCAGGATGTGTCTTCATGGCAATGATGGACGAGGAAGGGTCTACAGAAGGCCTACAGAGAGATTTTCCCAGTGTTGCATCACGGAACGTGTCTCATATGGCGGTGGTTCGTGTATGTTCTTGGGAGGTATCTCTCTCGAAGCCAAAACTGAGCTTGTCTTCATTGCTGGGGCCAATAGAGGACGACAAGCAAGAGGACTAACATCTCAGCGGTATATAGAGGAAGTTCTCCAGGAACATGTCGTACCATTTACTGGTTTCATTGGAGGGAACTTCCTCTTTATGCATGATAATGCTAGACCCCATACCGCCGTTGTTGTACGACAGTACTTACAAGAGGTCGGTATTCCGGTGATGGAGTGGCCAGCTCGCAGCCCGGATCTTAATCCAATCGAGCACATGTGGGACGAATTAAAAAGAAGAGTTAGAAGCAGAAATGTTGCTCCAGTCAATATACAGGAGCTACAAAATGCCATCAAGGAGGAATGGGATGCTATCCCACAAGACTTTATCAAACATTTGGTAGAGTCTATGGAAAACCGGTGTCAAGCCGTTATTCGGGCCAGTGGTAACACTTCGTATTGATAAATGTTTTTTTTAGTAAAATTTGTTTTTTTTAATTAATCCTCAATTTTCGAACTGCAAACAACTTCTAATAAAGATGAATTTGTTGTTGTTCTTTTTTTTTTTGACAAAATAGTGAACTTATCACCGCTTATATGGTATCATTGGATGGGTCTTGATATGACCTATGATTTCATATTAAAAAAAATATATTTTTTTTTATTTGAGGAAAGATAAATGAAATTTTGCAAAAAATGTTGCTGTGTGCGATTTCATTGCACCAGAGTGTAGATCTGGTCCCTAACAAGAATTCACTGTCTCCCTAGAGACCCAGGAACCTCCCACGACCCCTAGAAACCAGCAATTACGTGGACCATGGTCTATCACTCCCAGACGCGACAAACAAGTGTTTGCGGTTTTTTTTTCTATGCACAAACTTTTGTCCCGTCACAGGAATCGAACCCGCAACTAATAAATAATATTATGCCTCGATGACATACTGGTATCTACTTATCTAACCGTTAATCATTCAAAACTAATTCAAAATAAAACATTCAAACATTACAAAATATTATTCCGCTTGTTCACTACTACTTGCCGGCAGAAATACTGGCAAAGCGGCTATTTGTAATTTTAAAAGGGATCTCTTCCAATATTTGAATGGAGAGAACTTAATTTTAAACGAACGTTTTAACCGCTTTTAGTACGAAAATGAACCTGCATTTAGTTATAATTAATTCACATATATTATGTGCTTTATGCATGTGGCATAACGTGTAATAAATATATTACATCTCTTAAAAAACACCTAATTATAATTTAATGTTAATGTTGAATTTTATACAACTCAGTTAATTTCAAAAATTGATCACTAATTTGATATTTATTAGACTAATAATATTTTGATATTATTGTTTTTTAATTTATTAATTTGTATGACATTTAAAGCTTTTTGACATTAATTTAATAATAATAATATGAGATCTAATGTAATTTAAATAATTAATAACACATGTTATTGCACACCATTGTCATGGTAGAAAGTAAGGACTTATTTTTAGAACTGTATCACCTTTATGTACTATATTCTCGCAATAAATGATTTGATTGATTTAATTCATACCTCCGAAACGCCCAAAGATCGTGTAATCTTAGCATGTTACCCATCGCGTCGACCGCAACCGCAGTTCGATATGAGATAGCTTCTGAGCCAGCGATCGACGACCCCGTGACGTCACCATGTCAATATTCTACTGGGGCAGGTCGTGATACGTGATCTATTTTTGACGGTAGTTAGTAATTTTTTATAAGAACATCTTTTTGGTTATAAATAGGAGGTAAGTTAATTTAGAGCGAGTGTGGCTGAGAACTCGTGCGGCTTTTGATCCGACGCACCAGAATTCGAATCTCGCTGGCCCCGCTCTAATAACTTATTTTTTATAATCGACTTCAAAAAAGGGGGAGGTTCTCAATTCGACTATTTTTTGTATGTTTGTTACGCGATTACTCCGCCAATGTCTCAGCAGTGAGACCGTGATGTGTTGATGATGATGCCAGTTAGGTATTATGTTATGCATACATTTTGAAAGTTAGCTAATGCTAGATAGATAGATAGATGAACGCTTTATTGCAAACATTAAATTACTGACATTACTTTTACTACATTTAAAAAACAATTAAAGAAAGTGTTACAATAAGCGGCCTTATCGCTAAAAGTGATCTCTAGATATTATATGTCTGAATATTTGTAGTGTTTTAATAGTGTGTAAGTAGTAGCTCGGTGGCCCAGTGGTTTAGGCGTCGGGAGGGTATTCCGAAGACGCAGGTTCGATCTCTGCCTGAGCAATATCATTTATCATCTTCCTAATTATTTAAAGTCTTAAGTTTCTCTTAGCATGCGCTAATGCATACAATATCAAAAAGTATCTATTGGAATAGGGGATCGGACAGTAATCGAGAAAAATCTAAAATGTAGTTAGAACGAATGTTCGTCAAACCAGAAAGATCATTCCATCAATATTTTTATGAAATATGATTTATATTTTATATAAAATCTAATAATTCTGATATTTTTAATCTGTTCTTCATCTCAAACGAAACAACAATCACAGCGCATGACGTCATTTGTAGGCAAATGCCGTAAGTCAAGCTTGTGTTTATTTTACGTTTTTGCTTTTCATAAAATGTATTATTGCTATTTTTTTCGTTCCATTACTACAAATAGTCCCCAAACTTCACAAAAAGTATTTAAATCTCTTTGCAAGTTTTATTTCGAAGAGTTTGTCGTTTTCTACCTACATATGACGTCACAAATTTTGAGGTGACCTTTTGCGCGGCAATATTTGAAACATAATATATAAACATAGTTTTAGGTACTTTTAGAGCGTTATTTAATTAAAATAGTATTTTTCATGGCTATATATATTAATTGTACTTAATATAAAACACTTTCTGAAAAGTTGTCCGATCCCCTATTGTCTATTGTATTTTCTAGGACTTCTCCAAGTTGAATTCGATTTCTAGTGCGAAGTAACTGCACATTTGCTTGCAAAGATGAGGCGTTGAACGCACAATAAGTCATTTACTCACTGAACAACCGTTAGGTATTCGGTTAGTTGACACAAAGTCTACATTCCGACCATAACATGACAGCCTGTGTGGTGCAGTGGTTCGGCAGGTCGGCTCAAATCTCATACCACCCTTATGTTGTGCACATACCAGTCCGCACAAAGCGCTTCGCTGACTCTTTCATTATACATACTGCTAAGGAGTGGAATTCTTTACCAGAATACTTATTTCCTTCCAATTACAACCTGGGTCTCTTTAAGAGTGAATAGGCACATCATGGGCAAACTTGCTCGACCTTAGACCGCAACTACGCTTACCATCAGGTGAGTTGTTGTCAAACGTGAGCCCATTTAATCATAAAAAAAATACACCACTGAGGTTGCGGGCTCGATTCCCGCGGCGGACCAAATGTTTGTACAGAGGAAAAAAGCAAACATTTGTTTCGTGTCTGAGTGTTGTGGGACCTTGATCCTCGTAGTTCCTGGTTCCTAGATACAGGAAAACCTAGTTAATCGTTGGGCGTATATTAAGACAGGTCTGCCGCGCCATAACGACTACAAACTTAAGAAACTAACTATACAATACTAAACACTTTATTGCACACCATAAAGAAATATGTTTTTGAAATTAATAAGAAGACAAATATTAAATACAAATATTTTATACCAAAAAAAGACTTGTGGCACTCGGAGACTACCGCGGTAAAGCTATTGCATAGCATTCGGAGTGGGGGGTGTTAGGTTATTTTCGTTACGGAATTTCTGGATTCGGTCTCCACGCTCAAGGCCCGCGATAGAAGCTATGCAATAGCTTAAAAAACTGACTTTAATTCTGACGTATCTTTGAAGTAGATGAAATGTTGAAGAGCTTTACTCAACCCATTACAAAAATAATTTTCCAAATCACTGTATAATGGACGGAGTTCTGAGGTAACAAACATTAAAAAGTACAATTGAATTGAAAACCACTTTTTTTAAGTCGTTTGAAAAAGAGAGCAACGGTCGGTCTATTCGCTAAGCAGTTATCTATCACAGTACAAATTTTGATATGGATTGGGTATTATAAACTATAAACACATGTTAGCGAGGTACTCCATTCTGATGCAACTAAAGAAAGACGTGGTGAGAATAACAGTCCGCTTGAGACGGCCCCTATCAATAAGACATTGGTCGAAATGTTTTAAAATAAATTGAATGGTATGGCATAGAAAAAACTGTCAATTTATTTAACGCTCAGCATTAAGGCGCGTATCCACCGAAATTGTTGGCAACATTTGTGTTTCCAACTGTTAGCAAGAAGCAAGCAGAATATCGGCAACAAGCGCCTTCTTTTGATGTTACCACCAAAACGGAAACCCGGTTTCCTATATTTATTTACAATTTTTGTTGCTAACACAGTTTATGACGTAATTACAGAAAACTTTGTCACCAACACAACAACACAAAACTTGGCAACTTTTCTTTGGTGGATACCCAGCTTTACAATTAAGGCCCATCTCCTATCTATTATCTAGCAGTGGGTGGATGTGGAGTACAACGGTATTGCGAAGAATATCTTTATGAAGATTGATCGACACAATATTATTAACTAGCTGTTCCCTGCGGTTTTCCGTGATGCGAAGTACCTTATCATAATTTATACCTCATTGCAGTGTTAAATTCTCAGAAATTTAAAAAAACTTAAAATGAGACATCCCCGCAGTGTTACTTGGTGCTATCTTCTCTAGCGGGCGTATTTCCGAAGCACTGGTAGAGACAGTTTTCGCATTTCTTTTCTGGGCCCGGACTTCAATTTGAGTATGGGAAAGAAATGGGTAGACATGCTTACAAAATCTTCTTTCAAAGTCATGATATTTTAAGTTGCGATTTGTAACTTATTTTAATTGATTTACATTATGTGTACATATATATACATTTGTGCGTATTTAATAAATATCTTTTGATTTTTACTTATGCCCTTTCCCAGGACCTCAGGTACATACCAAATTTTCATCAAAATCCGTTGAGTATTTTAGGTAACTACGGAACTACCTAAAATTATAATGCACAATATTTTTTTTGCCGGCAGGTTGTCTCTATTATAATACAACCACTGAGGTTGCGGGTTCGATTCCCGCGACGGGACAGGGAATCCTAGTTAGGGGCTAGATCTAGGCTAGGGCAGAATCTATGTTTGTGATCGTTAGCCACATTTATAAAAAAAATAATCTGAAAAACATCCTTTCATGTGCCTTTTGAGGTCGGCATTGCGTGGTAAAATCGTAGTAAGATTCCACCCGGAACGACAGACAGACAGACAAACGAGAAGTGACTTAAATTCCACCTGGAACGACAGGCAGAAAAACAAAAAAGTGACAATAAAAACGTGATTAAAATTGCAGTGAGACAGCATTTAAAATCAACAGAGTTCATTATTCAAACCCGCATAAATGCTCCAGTCATCAATACTTATGTCCACATATTTCGTACGTAACGGTATTATGTTCGCTTTCCCCAGTTGTGTACCTATTGTTAATGCAAGTGTTAGTTCTGCCTTTGAAAGTTTGTCAAAGGAGACGTCAACACACAATGACTATACTATAAACTGTATGACTATTATAAAATGAGCAATTATGTTTTTTTTTAATGTAACTGGATGACGAGACGAGCTAGTCGTTTGCCTGATAGTAAGCAATACGCCAACCCAAAACAATAACAGCACCATCGGTGAACCATCGGGGAGACGGGACTGCGCAGCCGCTCAACTGCTGTCTCTCTCTAGATCTATGTGCTCCATCTTAGGCCACATCATCGCTTCACATCAGGCGAGATAGTGGCTAAACATAGATCTATTAAGTGTAAAAAAAACTATCCAGAACTTTGTTTTGAAAAATCCTGCGCCGCGCTCACTGCGCTCGTCACCCTAAGACAATTAGCTATTGAGTCCCATAATGCCCAGGTATTTCGCTGTAATTAAATTATGTATGTGTGATCGATAAATAAAAGAGTGAGTCCAGCAAACTAAGCGAGTTTGCAGGTCGCGGCCCGCGCCGCCCGCTTCCCCGCGACAGCCCCGCCGTTGCTCTACGCAAGTTCGTTGCGCAACTGTATGGCGTGACGATGTAATTTTTTTATGGTACTGAGTGATGAGACGAGCAATTTGTTCGCCTGATGATAAATGACAAGCCTGCCCATAACAGTTGCAGTGCCACCTAGAACTTTTAATACCAAATAAAAACACTGCGTGCTCATCACCCCGAGACATCAGATATTATCTCATATGCCCAGTAATTTCGTTGGCTACAATGCCCTTCAAACCGGAACACAGTAATGCTTGCGCACTACTGTTTAGCGGCAGTATAACTGGCAAAGCGGTGGTACCTAAGCAGACGGCGGCGGCGCGGGCGTCTCGTATACGAGGGACCTACAACGAGTTTCTTTGTTTCGTCTGCATCTTTTTGGGGCGAAATTCGTGGAATACCTAAACAAAAGCTTCGAATGTTCCTAAAACGGATCCTTATAAAAATAGTATATTTACAAATAAAATTCGCATAGTCTTCAAGTTTTATAACAAGGAGGAAGGTCCGGGTAACGTTAATGGTCATCGCACCGAATCGCTATAGGCACGTCACCGGTGCCAATCCTCTCCCAAGTTGTATTCTGCGTAGCATTTAATCCTTCGAGAACTTGTTTACTTAAGATGAATAGATTTATGAATATTTTTTTTATTTCAGGCAGTATTAAAGTACAACAAAGTAAAATTAACAGAGGCTCATAGAATCTTACAGACCTTACAGACTAACATACATACAAAAATATAACACAATAAACTAAGTATTTTATTACGCTACTACACAACATATACGGAATTATTGTTTTTGCCTACTTTCCCTACAACAATCAATCAATCAATCAAAATCTCTTTAATCATTTTGGCATCACAGACGCACTTATGAACGTCAAATTATCACAATGACTCTACCACCGTATCGGAAAAAGAACCACTACTCAGAAGATACGGCAAGAAACTGAGGGGCATTTTTTTTTAGAGATTTTGTTACAATTTTTTGGGATTTTACAATGTTATGTTTCTTATGTACCAATTGGTTACTTTGCAGAAGTGGAATGTTCCAAGCATCTATGTCTTCTATGTAATTACGAACAGTGTAGTATGCTTTTCTCATTAGAACATTCTTAACGCGTAATTTGAATTTACTTTAACGGCGGTAGCCTACCCCTGTAGGCCAGAAGTCCGGGGTAAGGAACATCTCGTCGCATGTTCCGCTGGAACCTGAAGCACATAGGACTTGAAATCGGTGGTAGATCAACAGTCCGATGAAGATCAACAGTTTTATAAATTCAAAGTGGCGCATACATGGTCATAGTGACCATATGCCTTGACAGAGCAGAGTACGCGCTTACTGGCTCTAAAGGTAAATACTCAGAGTTTTGCAGATGTCACGGAGAAAGTATTGGAGCCTATGTTTGGTGAGATGATGTGCAATGTTGCGACCTCTTACAAGAAAGGTTTGAAGTCCTGCTAATATAAGTGCTTAAGTTTGTGAGGATGGATGCATGGATGATTTTCTTTTTAACCAACCTCAAAAGGGGAGGTTCTCAATTCGACTGTATGGTTTTTAACCGACTTCAAATAGGAGGAGGCTCAATATACATGATATGATGTGCAATGTCGCGACCTCTTACAAGAAAGGTTTGAAGTCCTGCTAGTATTATAAGTGCGAGAACTCGGGTGCGTCGGATCGAAAGTCGCACACGCTCCTATTGAGCCACACTCGCTCTACTTATATTATTAATACGAATGTTCGTATGTAAGTGTGTTTGTTACTTCTTCACGCTGTAAGTGCTCAACGGATTTGAGTGAAATTTGGAATACAGCTTATACCCTGGATTAACACATAGGCTACTTTTTATCCCGGGAAACTATGTGACGTGAGGCGCAGCTTGTTTATAAAATTAATCGACTTGGACCACTGACTTCAAGTCCTACAGGCTCCAAGTTCCGGCGGTGCATAAGGAACTGTTCCTGAAGTCTGACTTCTGGCCTGTAGGGGTAGTATACCGGAGATACAGGGAAGGAGCGAAATTATCATATATGTATATATGTTAGTCTGTAAGGTATATATTTTACTGTCTTGTTCTTTAATCCTATTTTTTTAACGCCGAACGATCACATACATAGATCTTGACCCCTAACTAGGATTCCGTGTATCTAGGGAACCAGGAACTATGAGGACCATGGTCCCACAACACCCAGACACGAAACAAATGCTTGCGCTTTTTTTTCCATTTGTCCCGCCGCGGGAATCGAACCCGCAACCTCAGTGGTATATGAGATTCGAGCCCACCTGCCCAACCACTACACCAAAGAGGCTGTCAAAGCCTGAAAAATATTGCCTGAAATAAATAAATTAGTAGGAATTCAAACCAAATGACTTGCACTTATTCTATGACGGGTGGCGTTATATACTGGAATTGTCGACAATCACTGTAAAACCATGATTCACTCCAGTGTAACCCCAACTCGTCACTGATTAAACTGCAATAGGATACCTCAATGACAACTATTCTAACCTTAATAGCAAATCCAAATTTCCTTACATATGCCATGTATTATTTCCGATGTGAGACAAATAAATAAGGAACATATTGTTCGTTATCGTCTCTGTGTTTTTTTTATATATTTCCGTTTGGGCAGGCTAAAGTCTCTAGGACCATACCGCCATGTCTTACGTAGTTTTTATTTGATAGTTTAATATTCCATATATTATACTTTTGTTGAGAATGAGGGTCAACAGCAACAAGCCGGACCCTCTCCTAGTGCTTCAATAAAGTGGTGGAACTTTATTCAAGCTTTCCATGGACTTTTTGTGAGAACATAAAAAGCAATGTTTTCTCTATTTTGTTTCATTTGCCTACACTCGTGCACGTTTACAAACACATAATGGTTAATATTCCACCGATATTACGCATGATCACTCGAAATAACACTTGTTTGGAAAATAAAACAAAATCGAACTGTATCACTTTTCACTTCCCGCCAAAAAGTCCCGTCTCTATGTGAATAGAAAAACAATAGAATGCGGTGTTATATTTTTTTTTTGATCAAGTAAACCACACTTATTTAATAGTTTGGAAACAGAAAAACAAACTGAACAAAAGGCTTAATAATTTAAAAACTAAATAAAACTAAACTTTAAGATATTAAATACTATGTACATGCGGGTATCGGTTGAGCCAACTGAATAGCCTACAGGTAATTCAACCGATACCCGTCGTCCGGTAACGTGCCCAAAATGCTGGCGGCGTTGCCATATATTTAAATGATCCTTTTAATTTTGCAAAAACAGCAATCAAAAAATCTAAATGGTCAACTTTTTAATGATTGATATTCTCTGAGACATAAAATAAATCATATCAATCGATATTTTAATCTGTTTAGATCTACGCAAATAATGTTTAAGTTCTGTTAGTTACTTGTTGGGCCCCAAAACTAAGAGACGTGAACATTAAATATCTTAAATTTTGACACTTTTTATATTATTATATTTATCTAAATTGAACGAACGTTGGTGAAATTAAACATACATGAATATAATATACATGTTCGCAGCGTTAGGGTGGCCTAAGGGCCAACCCCGCCGCACCCTAACCTACCGAGGGTTGCCCCTTATACGTTTGATGTGATAAAAAAAGACCAATAACTAAAAAAAGAGGATCAAATATTATTTTTGTATACAAAATATTAATTGAGTATGTTTCCTATCATGTTACCTAGAATGCAGTTCATTTAAAATTTTTCCGTAGATCAAGTAATATAGACGCAATAATTAATATAAAGATTAAACATAAGAAACATTTAAAAAGTGCTCATTTAAAATAGATCAAATAGGTTTTAGAGGACCAAATAATATTGTCCCCTTAAATATTATAGTTAATGTATGTCAGTACTTTGCCCAACGCAAAAATTATTTTTGTGTTGGGCAAAGTATCGTCGAAGATACATTGAAGTCGGTTTTATTTTTTTATCGGTTTTTGTTAAAATGTTTTTGTACTTGTTTTTTTTCTAAGCGTGTTTAATCCTCCACCGCTTGTTTACGTAAGGCCAATAGGTTTATGAATGAAAGTAGTTCTGATGAGTGAACATTTTTTTTCTTTTTTTCCAGGACACCACAATATACGAGATACCCAGCGACTACCGACCGACCACCCCAGACGCAATACCGAAAGTCGACATTAAAAAACTCCGCGAAAACTTCGAAAGCGGAAATGTGTCCAACCAAACCAAGCTTTCCGTCCAACCGAACCAACCACACCAACTCGACTTGGCCTTAGTAAAGCATATCGCCAAATCTACCGAAAACGTTTTCGAAGATGGAAAGTTCAGAAAGAAGACTCCCGAAAGAAAGTTTGCGACGGAAGTGAGAAGGTATAAGCCTAGAGAGGTGGTTGCGTTCAGTCTTCCGAAGAAGAATCCTCAATTGGACGTGGACAAAGAAAATGTAAGTATTAAATAGTCATTTAATTAAAAAAGCGTAAATATTATAAAAAATCCATCTAACAATGTAAATACATCTAACAATATTAATATATACACTCGAGAGCAATGAATCCGGGTCACTTAAAGAATGTTAAAAATCTCGGAAACTAAAAATGATAGGTTAATGCAATAAATTGTATTTAATAGACAATGTAATACTCCTTAAATGAAAGTAAAAAAAATATGAGTCACCATACATTTTATTAACACAAAATTACATAAAGAAAAAAACTGCTGATCTCTCCTTAAAACAAAAATAGGAAACATGAAATTTTTGAACTTTATTACGATTTTCTTGAATTTTAATACTTCGTATTGCCTCCTCGTGCTTCCATTACTGCGTTTACGCGGTTTGGCATGCTGTACACCAAGTTCCTTATACGATTTTGGGGAATATTCTCCCATTCCTCTGTGAGAGCAATTTTGAGCTCACGAAGCGTGATTGGGGGAGGGTTTCGTTGTTTTACGCATCTGCCTAGCTCGTCCCAAGCATGCTCGATCGGGTTGATATCCGGGCTGCGCGCTGGCCACTCCATACGAGTAATGTTCATCTCTTGAAGGTAGTCATTCACAATCCTACCTGTATGAGGTCGGGCATTGTCATGCATAAATATAGCATCCTCACCTAAATTGACCATAAATGGACCAACGTGATCATTGAGGATTTCTTCCACATATCTTACGCTAGTTAAAGAGCCGTTTTCTATGATCACCAGCTCTGTGCGACTTTCAGAAGAAATTCCGGCCCACACAAGTACAGACCCACCACCGTAGGCTACTTTTTCTTCGATGCATGCTTGCTTGAATCTTTCCCCTGGTCTTCGATACACTCTGTGTCTTCCATCGTGCTTGTAGAGCATAAATTTTGATTCGTCGGAGAACATAACTTTTGACCAATCTTCAATACTCCAATTTACGTGGCTCTGGGCATATCTTAGTCTCGAAATACGATGCCCACGCTCCAGTTTAGGGCCGTTTGCAGGTCTAAGGGGTTTTAAGTTAGATTCAGCAAGCCGACGTCTTACTGTCCATGCACTTGGGTTACTTCCTCCGAGGCGTCGAAACTGATTGGTGAGTTCAGTTCCTGTGAGAAAGCGATTTCGAAGCATGGTGTTCACCAAGTATCGGTCTTCTCGTGCTGTGGTACACCTGGTTCTGCCCGTTCCTGGTCTGCGTAGGTTAGAACCAGTTTCTTCGTAACGTCGGAGAACTCTTTGTACTGTTGACAGCGACACACCGACAGTCCTGGCTGTATCGCGCTGACTCCGGCCGGTTTCCAGCATTGTGTCACGATTTATTAAAATTATTTATAACAAGTAATATAATCCTACAATTGCATTTAGGTACCTATAAAAAAAAATATAAGGTTGAGCCAGTATGTCGCCGGCTGAATGGAAAAGCCTACGGGTTTTAAAAAAAAAGAGAAAAAAAAAGAAGGTGACTGGGCGGGAAGAGAAAAAAGACGAAAAATTGAAAGGATTAATTTAATTATATATGATTACACATATGTTTTGAGGGGAATCAAAGTTTAACTGTAATGATAAAATAGTTAAATATATTGAGATACGGATTTAGAAATAATAAATTGCCCCTGACACTATTCAGACGAAGTTTTATTAAACTTCAGAAGTGGGCCGTGGACTTGAAATCGAGGTACTTATGCAAAGATAATTTTATATATCTGTTGATATTATTTTATGATTAATACCTACCTAAACTTTCAGTCTAGCTTTGACTTTATCTTATTAGTCTACATAACGTGCAATAATAGGAAGCAAAGTTAATGTAAGTACTCTACCTAAGAATTATTAGTAGTGATGGATGACTCTAGAATACTTAGTTCCAGTACAAAAGTATTCGAAGGTCCAATGCTTACGATATTGTCAATGTAGAAAATATCAAAGTTTCCATTTTTATTATCTATTTAAATAAATATTAGTACTTTTAGATATTATAGCGCAAATTGATTTTACCCGAAGTGTGGGCTGAAAGTTTTAGTAGCTTTATACATGCACGCTGTCATGCCTGTGATTATGTACGTATCACGAGAGCCAGGCTATGCATGTTGAGATATAAATGATCATGTCGGCTGTGCTAGTCGTGACGTCCGTGGTTATGTATACCGCGAGGCTCAGGCTCCACATGCTGTGATAACAGGGTTATGTGTGCCATGTCGGCTGTGCTTGTCGTGACGTCCGTGGTTATGTATACCGCGAGGCTCAGGCTCCACATGCTGTGATAACATGGTTATGTGTGCCATGTCGGCTGTGCTTGTCGTGACGTCCGTGGTTATGTATACCGCGAGGCTCAGGCTCCACATGCTGTGATAACATGGTTATGTGTGCCATGTCGGCTGTGCTTGTCGTGACGTCCGTGGTTATGTATACCGCGAGGCTCAGGCTCCACATGCTGTGATAACATGGTTATGTGTGCCATGTCGGCTGTGCTTGTCGTGACGTCCGTGGTTATGTATACCGCGAGGCTCAGGCTCCACATGCTGTGATAACATGGTTATGTGTGCCATGTCGGCTGTGCTTGTCGTGACGTCCGTGGTTATGTATACCGCGAGGCTCAGGCTCCACATGCTGTGATAACATGGTTATGTGTGCCATGTCGGCTGTGCTTGTCGTGACGTCCGTGGTTATGTATACCGCGAGGCTCAGGCTCCACATGCTGTGATAACATGGTTATGTGTGCCATGTCGGCTGTGCTTGTCGTGACGTCCGTGGTTATGTATACCGCGAGGCTCAGGCTCCACATGCCGTGATAACATGGTTATGTGTGCCATGTCGGCTGTGCTTGTCGTGACGTCCGTGGTTATGTATACCGCGAGGCTCAGGCTCCACATGCTGTGATAACATGGTTATGTGTGCCATGTCGGCTGTGCTTGTCGTGACGTCCGTGGTTATGTATACCGCGAGGCTCAGGCTCCACATGCTGTGATAACATGGTTATGTGTGCCATGTTGGCTTTTATAAATAGACACTCGTGGTTATGAGATTAGACTACAGTTCCCACATACTGTGTTATTGATATATTTTTACATGAAACTAATCTTTTTTTACATAATAATAATTACATGTCATTGATCTGTACTTGATTAGTCAATAACTAGGTATTTAATTAAGATGTGATCCAGAAAAACTGTTACTTCGCTACATTAGAAACGTACCTATGTTAATTAATATGATAATAATGATGTCGATAAGGAAAACGAAGTAATTGAGTGATGAGGTCTGTAGTATTCCTAAAACTATTTTACTGCAACATGATGTGTAGTTTATTTCTTTTTGTTAAAGCAATAATGGGCTCCGACGATGAGCATACTGATACATCACGTCGTAAGCGACGTCGGCATCACAGAAAAAGGAATTCTTCTGATGATCGCAGTAAAAGCCGCCAAAGGAAGTCTCGGCGTGCTTCTTTGTCGACCAACCGTACATCCGAATCAAGTAAAAGAGAGCCACAGCGTGCTTCTGTGTCTGCGAATATTACAACTGAAGATGTATTAAAAATTTTGACGACTTGGAAATGTGACTCAAGTAAGACTTTCAATTCTTCATTGAATAGTAACAACGTTATACCTGAATTCAATCCGTCGAGTAAGACTCAAAGTATAGAGAATTGGCTGCGAAAAGTAAACGAGTGTGCTGTCATTTATGGATGGAACGAGACTCAAACAATTCATTATTCTCTACAAAAACTTAGTGGCCTGGCTAAGAGTTGGTATGAGTCTCTACCTTCTGTTGTATTTTCATGGGACGAGTGGCAAGCCAAATTGAAGAGAGCTTTCCCCAGTGAGGAAAACTATGGTAGAATCTTGGAAGACATGTTACATCGTGTTTCACGAAATGATGAAAATTTACGTGATTATTTTTATGACAAGCTAGGTTTATTGAACAGATGTGATATACAGGGGAAAAAAGCTGTTGACTGTATTATACATGGCATTACCGATAGATCTATCAGGAACTCTGCACAAGCACTTAATTGCTCGGAACCCGAGGACATGTTGACATTTTTGAATTCTCAACGACCAATGTCATTCTTTAGCAATAGGTCGCGAGAAAATAAACCCATAAGACCATCGTCCTTAAATCTTCCATCTTCATCAAAGACCAGTGACTCGTTAGTGCTATGTTTCAACTGCCGGTTAAGAGGTCATACTTTTAATAAATGTCCAAAACCCTTAATTAAATGCAAACAGTGCCATAGAATAGGTCACGATGATGATATGTGTAAACAAATACCACTACATCTTCGAGGATCAAATGAGAAAAAAACTCTTAAAATCGGCATAGATAGTAAGAGTAACGATAAATTCTTCAAGCCAGTTGTAGTCAACGGGCAAAATTTCGTGTCATATGTAGATTTTGGAAGTGATGTAACTTTGATGCGATATTCTGATGCTAAGGCACTAGGGTTGTCAGGTACTGCGAATGTGCCACCAATAAAAGCTTTTGGAAACTCTCTTATAACACCATTATATAAAGCTTTTGTTGAATTGACTCTCGACGAGATTAATTCCTCTATTGAAGTACTAGTCGTAGAAGATAAGTTCATGACTAGTTCACTTTTAATAGGTCAGGACTTTACAGAACAACCAAACATTACTGTACTGAAAGATAGTGATACGTTAGTGTTCTACAACACTCCATCGTTGCGAAAACATGAAGATGAACCAGAACAAATAAAAGTATTTGCTGCCGCTGATACCGATGTCGATAATACTAGTATAATTCCGGTATATGTTGGGGACGCCACGTTTAGTGGAGATATATATATAAAAGGATATAACTGCACAGAAACAGGGAATGAGTATAGACTGCTACAAGGAGCTTACCGCCTAGTAAATGGGAGAGGAAATCTAGTTTTAACCAACTTAACACATAAGCGTGTTACAATAAAGTCCGACTGTCTAATTGCTAGGGCAGTAACTTTTATCGAAAAGCCATTTCATCAAGTGAATAGGATTTCAACTGAAATATCTACATTAGAACCGATAAAAAAAGAAGATATCAAGGTAGGGCCAGAATTAAATGAAAAACAATTAGATGAACTTTGTACACTACTTCAACAGTACCGTGATTGTTTTGCCATGAATATGAGTGAAATCGGTTGCACTACAGATTTTGAAATGAAGATTGATTTATCAGACAACAAGCCGGTGGTATATAGGCCGTATCGTTTATCTCTTTCAGAGCGAGAACAAGTAAGAGAGATTATAGATGATCTTTTACAAAATGACATAATTACTGAGTCAAATTCCAACTATGCTAGCCCAATTTTATTAGTGAGAAAGAAAACTGGAGAGCAAAGACTCTGTGTTGATTTCCGTGCACTTAATAATAAAACTATAAAGGATCGTTATCCCTTACCAGTGATAGAAGATCAGGTTACAAATTTGAGTGGAAATAAGCTATTTACTACGCTAGATTTATCATCCGGGTATTATCAGATCCCAATGTCCTCTGAAAGCTGTCAATTAACCGGATTTGTTACCCCCGATGGCCACTATGAGTTCAAACGCATGCCATTTGGTTTAGCTAATGCCCCTGCCGTCTTTCAAAGAATGATGAATAGAGTACTGGGTAACAAACGATTTGAATTCGCGCTAGCTTATTTAGATGATTTGCTAATACCGTCTATTAATATTAAAGAGGGGTTTAGGAGATTGGAAGAGATATTGAAACTCCTAAGAGAATTCGGGCTAACTCTCAAGCTGTCCAAATGCCGTTTTTTTGATTCAACCATAAACTACTTGGGGTACGAGATATCTCCAGATGGTATAAAGCCTGGAGAAACCAAAATACTAGCCGTACAGAAATTTCCAATTCCGGGCAGTGTACACGAGGTTCGCCAATTTTTGGGACTTACAGGATATTTCCGTAAATTTGTAAAAAATTATGGTAGCATTGCTAGACCGCTTACAAATTTACTTAAAAAAGATGTAGCTTGGCAATGGTCAGATATGGAAAGTCAAGCATTTTCCACACTAAAAGATATTTTGATAACCAGACCTGTATTAGCTCTTTATAATCCTAAGTTAGAAACTGAGTTACATACAGACGCTAGTTCATTGGGCTTGGGTGGTATATTAATGCAGTGGCAAAGTGATTCTCGAGTATTGAAACCCGTAGCTTTCTTTAGTCGACAAACCACCTTAGATGAGAAACATTTACACTCGTACGAACTTGAAACACTGGCAGTAGTTTGTTCATTAAAAAAATTCAGGGTTTACCTATTAGGGCTCCATTTTAAAGTAGTTACTGATTGTGCAGCTCTTAGAACTACCTTATCTAAGCGCGATTTAATTCCACGCATAGCTAGATGGTGGCTACAAATAAGTGACTATGATTTTGATATAGAGTATCGCCCAGGTGTTCAAATGGCACACGTGGATGCGCTTAGCAGGAACACTACATTGACCGATAAAACTTGTGACGATTTTGCCCATGTGTATCAAATAGAAAAGGATAACTGGCTGTTGACACTGCAATTAGCTGATGCAGATATATCACGGATTATGAAAGTTCTCAAACCAGATATCGACGAAGAATGTATTGATATAAAAAAAAATTACACAGTCAAAAATCACGCAGTATATAGGAAAGTAGGCGATGAGTTACATTTAGTTGTTCCTCGAAGTGCACGTTGGCAAGTTTGTCGAGCAAACCATGATGATATAGGTCATCTTGGTTACGCTAAAACATTAGATAGAATTCGAAGTCAATATTGGTTTCCAAAACTAAGGCGATTCGTAAAAAAATATGTCGGAGCTTGTATAGAATGCGCTTATAATAAAGATAGTGCATCCAAAGAAAAGTCAGGACATTTATATCCAATCGAAAAAGTGAGCGTTCCCTTCCACACAATACACATAGATCATCTTGGTCCTTTTGTTAAAAGTAAAAATGGTCATTCATATATTTTAACAGTTGTTGATGGTTTTACGAAATATGTTTTCGTCAAAGCCGTACGAGATATGAAATCGAAGAGTGCAGTAAGAGTTCTTGAAGGGATCTTTTACGACTTTGGAGTGCCTGCACGAATTATATCAGATCGTGGAACAGCATTCACGTCAACAGTTTTTAAATCTTTTTGTGGCCGACATGGTATTAAGCATGTTCTTAATGCAGTTGCCTGTCCCAGATCTAACGGTCAAGCTGAGAGATATAATCAGACTATTTTACACTCACTTTCTGCTCAAAACTCAAACGGCAATGAACGAGAATGGGACAGGTGCCTCGGGAAAATTCAATGGGGTATCAACAACACTGTTAATGCTGCAACACAAAAAACTGCGACAGAAGCTCTGTTTGGAGTTAAATTTAGAGATGATTTTTCTAACAAACTTGATATTGAAACTACTCAGTCGGATAAAACTCTACAGCAAATAAGGAACGACGTCAATTCATCAATAATAAAAAATCAAGAAAAGCAAAAACTTAGACACAATTCGCAGCGAGTTCCTGCTACTGAATATCATGTCGGTGACTTAGTAAAACTGACAAGAATGAATTACCACAACGAGGGTAAAAGCACAAAGCTTCTGTCTAAGTTTATTGGTCCTTACAAAATTGTAAAATGTTTAGGTAACGACCGATACCAAATAACTACTGTGCCAGGATTTAACAATAGTAATAAAAATTATAATACCACCGTTGCTGTTGATAGATTGAGACCCTGGATACATATCAAGTCACTAGAAATTAACACCAGCAATTCTAGCTCTGATGAAGAGAGCAATTGATTAATTTAAATTCTTGATTTGTTGGAATCTGAGCTTGTTTTCAAGACTTAATTAATGTCATTACTAAAGTTTTTGGTACATTATTTTCAATTAGTTTTAATGTCACACGATTTAATATATAAAACTGTTTATGTTGTTTATAAATAAGTCAAACGTGTTGTTCACGTAAATATTAATTTGTAAATAGGAAATAGGTCCGAATGTCACGATAAAAAAATACACGTTTGTAATTATATTTAGTACCTACTTAGTAATTGCGTGCTGTTTACTCACCTGCAGGAATTGTTCAATATTTGATTTACCTTTAGTATGATTTTGATAAGCTTTCGTAGTTATTATTTATGGTACTTATATATGTCAATGACATGACAAGTGAATAAACGTAATTTTAAGATTTGCTAACCTATCCGAGAGTGATACTGCTGTGCTTCGGGACGTAGCACATTGTCGGATGGCCGAATGTCACGATTTATTAAAATTATTTATAACAAGTAATATAATCCTACAATTGCATTTAGGTACCTATAAAAAAAAATATAAGGTTGAGCCAGTATGTCGCCGGCTGAATGGAAAAGCCTACGGGTTTTAAAAAAAAAGAGAAAAAAAAAGAAGGTGACTGGGCGGGAAGAGAAAAAAGACGAAAAATTGAAAGGATTAATTTAATTATATATGATTACACATATGTTTTGAGGGGAATCAAAGTTTAACTGTAATGATAAAATAGTTAAATATATTGAGATACGGATTTAGAAATAATAAATTGCCCCTGACACTATTCAGACGAAGTTTTATTAAAATTGTAAGTATTCTGGTGCATTCTTCAGGCGTAAGCGACATAATTTCAGCTTGAATAATGAATATAGAGCACTATCAACATGGTTTATGTACCCACATAAATGACAGATTACAAACAAAAGCAAAACCAAATGCTGTAATTTCGTAGTTCCATCTTCGAAAGTGGCCCTTTTTCAAATTTGATTTTTTTATGATATAACTTTACAATAACTAAGAAGTTTTAATACCTTCATTTAAGGAGTATTACATTGTCTATTAAATACAATTTATTGCATTAACCTAGCATTTTTAGTTTCCGAGATTTTTAGGATTCTTTAAGTGACCCGGATTCATTGCTCTCGAGTGTATATGTATATATTTATCTACACTAGTACTTTTATTTATTATATGCTATATTCACACTATCTGTAACCAATAAGTTTTTATTAATTCTAATCAAAGCAGGAAATCATATCATACCATATCACACATACCCTATCACACACCCTCACACATACCCTCACCCTTACACACACACCTTAATTCTCAAACCGAAATGTCAGATATAGTTTCTCTAAACCCATCCGAAGATTGGGTAACGTCACTTACATAATTCACCCTATTCAACCTAATGTTACGTACGTTTTTTTTTACCTTTTGTTACCTACCTACTTTTATTTCGATATGTACCTAAATATATAATTTGTTTTGTTATGTAAGAGTTCAAAATTCTTAGTTTTAAAATTATATATTTCATCAGAGACCTATAATTGGCTGTATTTTTATATATATAAATAAGTTACTATTATTTTATAAGAAGTGCTGTTGGTCTTCTCAAATAAATAAATAAATAAATCCGACGTATAAAAAGAAATCTAAATAAGTTTTTTGTTGAAAAATATTTTATTCAAGACAAGCTTTTAACAAATTCGTAATCGGAACCGCGAGCAGATTAAAATGAGCCGAAACACTAGTAGTTTACGATTATCCGTCAAGGAGTTCCATTGCTCACCTTCCGTCTCCATCATCAGATCAGCTGGCTGTCACCATAATATTGCACTGTCATCGGACTTCAACGTTTTTATGCGCCTTTTGAGGTTAGGTCGGTATTGCATGCTAATAAATGGATTTAGAATGCATTGTCATCGAGTTGTGAGCTACCCTGAAAGTTTCAGCCGGATAGCTAATCGGCAAGTGCTCGAAATTTGAGTTGCAAGAGTCCACCCGGAACGACAGAGAGACAAACAAACAAGAAAGTGACTTAATAAAACAAGGTGAAATGCGAAATTTGTTGAAGATGCATGTACAAACATGAACCAGAAACGAAAAAAGCACTTGCTTTTTATGTGTCCGGTAGCAGGAATAGAACCCGCTACCTTCAAAAGGGGAATGAAAAAGATTGCCGATAAGAAAATTTTTTTAATGCCAAAAAAGAGGTTTTACAATTTTTATAACAAATGGTACAGAATATAACTTATTTTATAAAAAAAATAGAGTTATCGGCGATCCCCGAACTAAGCACGAGGCCAGTGTCTTGGGGGTCGAGTGAAATTAATTTTATTTTGTGCTTAAAGTATGTAGGCTTTATGTAAAAAATATGGCAACTAAAATGATTTAATGCCTTAACAAATGGCAATGTAGGATGGGTAAGTATGGTGTATGTTTATTTTAATTAAATATTGAAGTAATTAAATAGGAGTCTAAGTAATATACGTAAGCGATAAAGATCGTGGATGGGGTTGTAAATGTGAGGGTGTGTGTCTGAGTGTAATGAAATGAGGGTGTGGTGAGGGTGAGTGTGTGTAAGTGAGGCGTGCGAGTGAGTACACTTTTTTGCTATCGATACTATGACTATGGGACATCTCACTCGCACTTCTTGTTTGACATTCTGTTAATTCTAATTTATACGTGACATCCAGAGTTTCTTGGTGCTATCTTCTCTAACGGGCGTATTTCCGAAGCACCGGTAGAGTCCGTTTTCGCATTTCTTTTCAGCACCCAGACTTCAATTTGAGTAAAGAAAAGAAATGGGTAAGCATACTTACCTATTTTTCAAAGTCATGTTAACATAAGTTACAATTTTTAACATATTTTATTTGTATCATGTGTTTATGACCTTTAAAAGTTTAATAAATGATATTTGACTATAGTGCGCGCTAGGCAGTCTCGGCATAGGTAATTTTAAGTAGCCATTCTGTGAACGATTTTTACACATACAATACGATGAAAACAAATAATTGCTTCAAATTCGTAACAGTTATGTATCCATAAATAAATATATTACTCAAGCTAAGGATATGGATCGATGCACTTTAGCACCAGTAGTGACTCACTTAATAACAGTACAACATTATTAACTGAAATACAGTTGTTTTTTGTGGTTCAACGCCAACTATTGAGAAGTTTTCGAACTGTTGCGAAGTTAGATTTGGTAACAAGTTCAAGCGCTCGCCATTAGATGGCGCTTATAGCAATTTAGTAAGCTGAATTGGCCTGTGTGCGATGTACCACGAGGTTTAAAAAGCCTAATTACTGACTTTGCTGGTTAAAATTATATGCTTACCATAACGGTACATGCAAGTAACTATGGATGCCTTGACCGATAAAAATTACGTCCAAAAAGCCTTGTGAAAGAGATTTTTTATGTAAATTAACATCATTATCGTTGTACCACAGATTCATAAATAGTTTGTTTAGTACCACAGAATAAATAATAGTTTGTAGTACCTAGGTAAGTGGCGATATTTTTGTAGGGCAATCCATAGCTTCTCTAGTGTAGGTGTGGTTAACTCTGGTGTCGGAGTTTTTGACCGCCTGAAGGCCTCCGACATTGCCTAATGACTGTTGTCCTACAACAACCGGGACCGACGGCTGAACGTGCCCTCCGACGCAAGGTAGAGCTCATGTAAATACCACACAGACTGTCACCCATCCAAATTGTGACCGCCGCGAACGTTGTTTAACCTAGAAAATGAAATGAAATAAGTTTATTGTGGCAAAAACATGAACAAATACTTAACTAAGCCTTAATACTAGTTATTGCCACAAAACGGCCCTACTCAGCATAATGCCGGCTGAAGCAACCAGCGCTGATATTCCGTAGGAACCGCCCGGAATCTATTACGAACAGCTAGGCTACGCGCGCTACGCGAACTTAAATAATTATTTTTTTAATAATCCTGGTAAAATATATGGATAATCATCATCATCCACCATCCCGCACTGGGCCAGCGTGGTGGATTATGGCCCATACTCTCTCTATGAGAGAAGGCCCGAGTCCCAGCAGTGGGAACGTGATGGGCTGATGATGATGATGATGATATGGATAATATGGACACCTCTGAGAACCTTACCTACCTAAGTAAGTACCTAGGTAGTACCTACTACCTACTTCAAGCTTGACAAAACGCGATAAAACTTTATTAACAATTTATTATTAAAAAATAAAAATAAAATAATATAAGCCTTTATTGCTGTTTAACAATGATTCAATAAAAAAATTAATTAATTTAATTATCGGTGTTCGGCGCACTCTTTTCCGAAATAGCTTGTCCTTCGACAAAGGCCTCTAAAGATTTCCATATTTCTCTATCTCTCGCCTTCTGAATCCACTCTGGACCGGCCACTCTTTTGATATCATCTTCCCAACGTTTCTTTTGTCGTCTTTCTCTTTTTTCCATCCCTTGGGTACCACTCTGTTATTATTTTGGTCCATTTATTTTTTCCTCTCTTAGCATATGTCCTGTCCATCGCCATTTTTGTGTTTTACATCCTAATTTTGCATCTTTAAATTTAGTTACACTTTATTTCTTTCAATCTTATTTTGTCCCTTCTCTTAACTCCAATTGCACTTCTTTCTATACTGTTTTGACGTACTTACATTTATTTTATTCATTAACTGTTCTGTTAATGCTCATGTTTGGCAACCATAGGTCAAGCACGGAAGAATGCACATGTTGTAAATATTTCTTTTTTCTTTAATTGGCATATCTTTGTCCTTTATAACTTCACTAAGAGACCACAACAATTTATTATTAGCAGATTTTTAATGGATGACTTTCTTCAAAAATTGGCAAGAAAAAGGGCCATTTTTAAAATGGGTTTTCGATGGACTACCCCTTGGATTTGGTCCTTGGTTAAGGACCAAGTCTTAAGTCTTGATCCTTAAATGGATGGATTATACTACACACAGAACATAGAACCGAGAACGTGATTGTAGTTTCTTGGTACATTCTAGCTAGCAAATATGATATCTTCTGTGTCACACAGAAGTCTGTGACGTCACTTGTCACGCAAACCTGTTGTACTATTGTATAGTCAGCTTAAAATAAGTACCTCCCTATACATTGTAGCATGGTACCATGTCACAATCGTGAGTTTGAAATCAGATTGTCTCAAATACTGAGTTATTGAAATCATTATTTTGATATGGTTCTAAATGGTACCATCATATGATGTAGCTATAGGTAGGTGGAGCTCATTATCTGCAAGCACTCTGACTCACAACGGAAAGTCACGAAATGTAGTCGCGGAGAGTTTACATGCCGCTAAAAATGTGTGCTAGCCCGAGAATAATAGAAAGAAAACGAATAGTACATTCTTAATTTAAATATTAAACAATTTATATTCTCGCCAAAGTCACCCAAACGGACTCAACGGAAGACCAGCGCTGATATTGGTGGTAGGTTTCGCGTATGCGAGAGGCCGTCTGGGTGGGTACCACCGCTTTGCCAGTTATTCAGCCGCCAAGCAGTAGTGCGCAAGCATTACTGTATTCCGGCTTGAAGGGCATTGTAGCCAGCGAAATTACTGGGCATTATGAGACTTAGCAGCTAATTGTCTCAGGGTGACGAGCGCAGTGCAGCGCCGCGTAGGATTTTGCAAAACAATGTCTGGGTGGTGCTGTTATTGTTATGGATTGGCGTATTGCTTACCATCAGGCAAACGACCAGCTCGTCTCGTCATCCAGTTACATAAAAAAAAATCTTACGACCAGCACAACGCTGAGTTGAGGCCGTTTTGCAACAAATTTAATTATTATTTAATTTATATAACTATTTTTTATATAAATGTCTTAGTCTTATGTCTTATTATTGCAACGGCCGTGAAATAGGCAATTGCAGGTCGAATATGAGTTTGAAGGCCGAGCAGTAGGCGGGGTCTTTACTAATACGAGACAGGCAATTGCCATTTCCGCCGAGGCATATATAGTGCTTTTCTCAAAAGAATGCAGGGAAATAAAACACATTTTTATATTATATATTTAATTTAATTTATTAAGTATGTAAATAACAAATAAAGACGAATTTTCTGCTTTGCCGCCAAATTTCTATTTATCATCTGTGCCGAAAGGGAAACGCATTTATGGCTATACAGACACGCGAACGCAATTTGTACTCAGCAAAGAGACTTAATTTGGTATGCCAAGAATGATATAAGAGATCCAATCAAAGAGTATTTAATAACCCCAACATAGGTACGACTACGGTATGTTAATTCAAGCTACGTCACGCGAACGTAAATGTATTATGACGGCTCTTGTCTCAAGCTCATCCATCATACAAATATTAGATAATGTCTAGGTAGGTAAAAGGTATACTCCAAGTGACAAATGTAGGTATTCTTAAACTACTACTCTGAGAATGAAATTATAGATGGCAACTCCAAAACTACAGTAATAGAAAACATTGTCAAAATGCAAAATGCGTAAGTGGGTCAAAGTGGTTGTCGAACCGAGTGAACCAGGCCTGGTACTAGTGAGATAAATTAAACCTTACTGTCAATGACTCATAGAAGAACCATGGAATGCGAATGAGTGTGTTTACATGCCGCCAAATGTAAGTTTTTATATAACTGATTGAACACAGGAACCGGAATAATAGTTACGTATGCCTTCAACCTACAAAAGTTGGCAAAATAGAACAAAATGTATGAAATGTGACAAAAGTACTCTAATCATAAGGTGTGAAGGGCATTGTAGCCAGCGAAATTACTGGACATATGAGACTGCTATGGGCAGGCATGGCGCTTACCATCAGGCGAACGACTTGCTCGTATTCACTCAGTTCCATTTAAAAAAATCGTGAAAGATGGCGAACATCCGCGCTTGGCACATCGGCAAAAAATGCTTGTTAGTCTTATTTATATAAAGGTGCCTGCGTGTCAACCCGGCCTTGTCTCTTACCTTAATTTCTGTACTCAAACTTCAGTTGGCCTCAAAGAGTATTTTAATCACAGTAAAAATAGGATAGACTGGCAACAAAAAATATTTTGAGTTGTTTTTTTTTTTGTAGGACTGAATGACGAGACGAGCTGGTCGTTAATTGATTAATCTGTTTTCCGTGAAAAATATATAGGGAAAGTTTTTAGAGATTTCTGTCATTTCTAGTTCTCATACCTTAAATGGTCCCATAGACTTAAGATCCCAACCAGATGGCCTCTCGCATACGAGAAACCTACCACCTGTTTTATATAACCTTGTGCGAAAACACACCAAATACTTCTCCGCCTGATTAAAAAATAAATAAATAGATTAAAGACAATTTTTTTTCAAATGTATCATACCGAAATATTCAATCTTGGCGTCATGTAAACCTATGCTAACTCGAAACAAAATTACGCCGCCGCCACGGCGTTAGTTTGTAATAGACAACGAAACCGCGATGTTTTGTCTGCAATTAAGTACTGTATTTGATAAATAACGGCCAAAGATTGCATCCGTAGATTCTGGCCCCTAATTATCTAGGAACCTAGGAACTAGAACCGTAGTTCTCACCAAGAACGAATATTAGATTATGTGGCTAAGTTTTGTGAAGTGTTTTTGTGAGTATTAGTGTATAGAGGATACATAAATCCTGGCCGTCAATTAGGATGCTCGCTGTATCTAAGGAACCAGGAACAGCGAGGATTGTGCTATTCAGGAGGATTTTGGATTTGGTGACCAACTTTTGTGAAGTGTTTTTTGTGACCGGGTAAATAGCGCCCAAAGATTTATCTAGATCCTGACACCTATCTAGGAAATTTGGAATTACAAGAACCGTGGTAGGTACGAAATTATTTTTTGGATTTAGATACCAAGTTTTGTGAATTGTGTTTGGTTCTGGCCTCTAATTAGAACCTGTATCTGTATAGACAATGGGGAAATTCCGGACAACATAAAAGTTAAAAACATCTAATCAATTTTCTTAAAAAAATTAAAACAATACCTTATTAACAAATGCTACTACAACTTAGACGAATTTTTAATGACAAGTAAATAAATATTTTAAATTTTTAAATCGATATACTAATAAAATGGAATGGGCTACCGCCCGAGGTTTTTCCGCAGAGCTATAACATGGGGTACTTTAAAAGAAGGGTGAAAAGGGTCCTTAAAGGTAGGCAACGCACCAGTAGTGCCCTGAGTGTTGCAGGTGTCCATAGGCGACGGTAACCGCTTACCATCCAGGCGGGCCGTCTGCTTGTTTGTCTACCTAGTCATATAAAAAAAAAAAAAATCTGTTTATGATTATAAAATACCAATGTTTATTTAATGGATCGGTCCGCTCGCTCCTATTACTCCTATTGCCATACCCTGTCAGGGTCATATATGTTAACTTACCTTTTCATAAGACCTCTTCAAATGTACATACATACATATATGATTGCAATAAACTATTAAGTATTGAATTACGAACAATGTGGTCCCAAAATCGATGTTTCACCGACTTCAAAAAAAGGAGGAGGTTCTCAATTCGATTGTATTTTTTAATGTTTGTTACCTCAGAATTCCGTCATTTATAAACCGATTTGGAAAATTCTTTTTGCGTTGAGTTCAGTATAGCCAAAGAATACGGTATAGCTACAAGGTGGTCCCATATAAATGTCATCGATATACGACCTTGGACTTCGAAGTTACTTATGTACCTACATCAGAATTGAAGTCGGTTTTTTAAATGAATTATTCAAGTATACATTCATTTGAATAAAAATGAATCATTATAATACGAACCACCCTTTTGCGAGAGTTTTTATCTCTTATCTCCTAACCGCCACAATAATTAGTTCATCATCAGCCCATTACGTTCCCACTGCTGGGACTCGGGCCTTCCCTCGTGGAGAGAGTATGGGCCATAATCCACCACGCTGGCCCAGTGTGGGTTGGTGCAAATTACACGTTCTTGAATTTTCGTAATAAATTCGTGCTCATGCCGGTTTCCTCACAATGTTTTTCGTCACTTTTTAAAGCGAGTGCTAAATCCGCACATAACTTAAAAATGTCAGTGGTGCTTGCAAAATTCGAACTTGGGTGCGTCGGATCGAAAGCCGCACGTGCTCCCACTGGGCCACACTCGCTCCATACGTTGATACTGTTAATTATTCTGTGATAACGCTTCCATTCTCGTATGCGATTACGTAATTAACTGACAAAGAACAATGATATCAGTATAAATCAGTAATTAGCATGCTGGCCACATCATGATGCTTACACCACGTGGTCCGTTTTGTTCTCTTTGTTTATCTAGGTCAGGCTACTGTAGCGCTCTCTTGAGATGTTAGGTTTTGTTTCGCTGCTGAGGTCTTACTCTGAAAAGTAATCACGATCTTCTTTCTGTCGGATGAAAGGGACAGCGCTATGCAACAGGCATAAGAGTGTCCCTTTTAGTCCGCACGAACGAAAGTACAATATTTTATGAGGTTGCAAGTTATTGAACGGGCGGGAATAGGGGATCGGACAACTTTTCAGAAAGTGTTTTATATTAAGTACAATTATTATATATAGCCATGAAAAATACTATTTTAATTGAATAACGCTCTAAAAGTACCTAAAACTATGTTTAAATATTATGTTTCAAATATTGCCGCGCAAAAGGTCACCTCAAAATTTGAGACGTCATATGTAGGTAGAAAACGACAAACTCTTCGAAATAAAACTTGCAAAGAGATTTAAATGCGTTTTGTGATGTTTGGGGACGATATTGTAGTAATGTAACGAAAAAATTAGCAAAAATACATTTTATGAAAAGCAAAACGTAAAATAAATACAAGCTTGACTCACGGCATTTGCCTACAAATGACGTCATGCGCTGTGATTCTTGTTTCGTTTGAGATGAAGAACAGATTAAAAATGTCAGAATTATTAGATTTATTTATTGATTTAAAAATATAAATCGTTATTGTTTCACAAACATATTGATTGAATGATCTTTCTGGTTCGACGAACATTCGTTCTAACTACATTTTAGATTTTTTCTCACTTACTGCCCGATCCCCTATTGCGGACAAATGTTTGTGCACAGTTAAGAAGCGCAAGCATTAAAGTAACCTTTTTGTTTGTCTGTAGGTCGTTCCGGGTGGTATCATGCATCTCAAATTTCGAGCAGTTCCCTAGTATTTGATAGGGCTTGCGTTTTCATTAGAACATGTTGCTAATTGTAGATTAGACTTGTTGAGGCACAACTCGATGACAATGCATTGTAAATCTATAAGAACGTGGTTTTTAGATTATCTTTTTAATCTGTTACGGACTCTTTTTTTTATTTTCCACGTTTTTATTAAATAAATAAATAACGCCCAACGATCACATACATAGATCCTGACCCCTAACTAGGATTCCCTGTATCTAGGGAACCAGGAACTATGAGGACCATGGTCCCACAACACCCAGACACGAAACAAATGCTTGCACTTTTTTTCTGTGCACAAAGATTTGTCCCGTCGAATATAATCGAACCCGCAACCTCAGTGATGTATGAGATTTGAGCCAACCTGCCTAACCACTACACCACAGAGGCTGTCTGTGTGTTTAGTAACATTGTTATTTGTCTCTGGCTCTCTGTCGTTCCGGGTGGAATCTTGCAACTCAAATTCCGAGCACTTCCCGATTAGCTATCCGGCTGAAACTTTCAGGGTAGCTCACAACTCGATGACAATGCATTCTAAATCCATAAAAACGTGTGTGTTAGATTTTTTTTATAATCTATTTCGGATTCTCTTTTCTATATTGTATTGTAATATTGGATGATGGAACTGAGCCAATTCTGTACACTGAAAATATATTTGAATAACCAACTGGGATCGACTATTTAGAGGTTCTGAACACGAATTCACGGTTTTTAGATTTTTGTCTGTTTGTTTGTAATCTACAGACTGGAAAGCTCCTGAACAGATTTTAATGCGGTTTTTAGCGTTTGGTAGCATTAAACCTGCTCGTCTCGTCATTCAGTTAGATAGAAAAAACTATTTACACATTTATCATGAGTCACTGTCTACGAAGGGATATGACGTAACCCATGGCTTTATAGTCTTAAGGTCAGGGGAACCCCGGTAACTTTTAACGATGTCATCAAAAAGCTCTTAGCCTACGCCACATGGGAGCTGCCGTGATAGATAGATAGGTAAACATATACATGTAAATATAAACGCCCAACGATCACAAACATAAATATAGATAGATATATATATATATATAGATAGATAGATAGAAATGTATACAGTTGGAAGTGACTAGGTTTTACAGTCATGCTCACTCAAAGACATTTGAGGCGGCTCTGTGTGTGTCGGGTCACTTTCCTCCTGGTTGAGAGGGGAGATGGCTGGTCCACAAGTCTTACTAGTGAACGGGTGCTGCTTGCGGGGACTGGTCTGGTCTGGTCACTCCTAACTGCTACTGTCATACCTATTTATATTTTATTTTTAACTGATACTATGACTATGGGACGTTTCACTCGCACTTCTTGGTTGACATTTTTTACCTAATTGTTCATTATATCTCGAGAAATTTTAAAAGTATTGAAAAAAAGACATCCCCGCAGAGTTTCTTGGTGCTATCTTCTCTAGCGGGCGTTTCAGAAGATTTCTTTGCTGCACCCGGACTTGAATTTGAGTATAGGAAAGAATGGGAAAGAAATGGATATACATACTTACGGAATGCAATGGAATCAGGCGTGACGTTGCGGAAATTCATGTCAAAACTGAAACGCAATGAAAATATATAGTGTAATCCCGCTGAATATATTATATTTAGCTGAATATATTATATTATATAATTTCATTGCGTTTCAGTTTTTATACATAAGTACTTACCTTTTTTTCAAAGACTTTGAAAGAACAAGGTAAGCATGTCTACCCATTTCTTTCGTATACTCAAATTGAAGTCCAGGCCGAGAAAATAAATGCGAAACTGACTATGCCAGTGCTTCGGCAATACATCGTTCTCGCAAATAGTTCGAACTCACCCCACTTTCATCGATCTGGTCAGTCGGAATCGAGGAGTGGCCTAGCCGTTACATTACCTTGTAGATAAACTATGCGAACGCACCCTTAGCCTGACCTTCCACCAGCTTTTTTATTATTATGGAACTGAGTGAAGAGACGAGCAGGTCGTACGCCTGATGGTAAGCGCCACGTCTGCCCATAACAATTGCAGTGCCATGAACTTTTAATACCATAAAAAGTACTGCGTAGCACGTGCATTGCGCTCATCACCCCGAGACATCAGATATTAAGTCTCATATGCCCAGATATAAATAGTATAGGGGAGGTAATTGCCAAACATACATCACAGGCGGTATAAAAATATTTTGATTTGCAATATGCATGTATTTTTTTAATGCATGAATCGATTCATTATTGAATACTATTAATGAAAAAAATGTTTAAAAATCTTACGACATCATTCGTCAATAAAATAATTAAATTAAAATTTGAATCAATTTAAATCAACATAAACGCGCCATTTGCGTGTGACGTCAAAACGTGGGGACCAAGGATCTCCTCATTGGTCCATCTAATCTACATGTGTGTGTATCAATAATTTACCAATAGGGCGGGCTCTATGTCAAAAATTGACTAATAAGCAGCGAGGCGCGTGACGTCAAATCGTTGCACATACTCAAGCGTTTTGCGATTACGTTCCGTTTCTCCAAAAATAAGAAAAAGAAACATTGAAATACAATAAAACTACGCAATTAATAATAATAATTATATCACTACTAAATGTTTACAGGAGTAATCTAACGTAAAAAGTAATTTCCAGATTGTTTGACAACACATGCATTTACTCTAAATACGGACTCTACACGCGAGAGCCGACTCGCACTTGGCTTTACATATTTTGTAGAATTCATTTAATATGGTTATTTCACATCGATAACATTCAACACTATTCCTTTTACTAATTAGTTAATTCTAGATAACTAAATATCAGACGCGCCGACGACGCGGACTCCGTTTGATCTCACGCGATTTTTTTACTGCTTTGAACTTTACCGAATCGCGGTTTGTAGGAAAATTACTGGTTTACATTTTATTTAGGTTGGAATGTTACCGTGATACTTTTACTCGATTGCGTCGTTAACTCGTTACAAAGGAAGCGTTATGTGACAGTAAAGTCAAAGTCAAAGTCAAATATCATTTATTAAATAGGCACAAAAGTGCACTTTTAAAGGTCATAAACACATGATACAAATAAAAAATGTCAAAAATTGTAACTTATGTTAACATGACTTTGAAAAAAAGGTAAGTACGTTTACCCATTTCTTTCCTATACTCAAATTGAAGTCTGAGTGCTGAAAAGAAATGCGAAAACTGACTCTACCAGTGCTTCGGAAATACGCCCGCTAGAGAAGATAGCACCAAGAAACTCTGCGGGGATGTCTTTTTTCAGCACAATTACGTATAAATTAGAATTAACAGAATGTAAAACAAGAAATGCGAGTGAGATGTCCCATAGTCATAGTATCAGTAACAGAAAAGTGTAAATAAAATATAAGTAGGTATGACAGTAGCAGTAGGAGTGACTAGAACAGACCAGTCCCCGCAAGCAGCACCCGTTCACGAGTATGACTTGTGGACCAGCCATCACCCCCCTCAACCATATTGGAGGGAAGGGAGTGACCCGACACACAGAGCCGCCGCAAGCAAAGACATTTGAGTGAGTGTACGCGCCGCTTAATTAGTTCTCAATAGTTTATTATCTATATCTAAATATGCATATTTTATCTGTCAACACTCACGCACTCACTCACTCACTCATTCTTCCCTTCAAAAATCAGTTCCTATAAAACTCCCGCTCCACGCTCATCTCACGCAAAAGAAACGACGCTATACGTTTCCAAAAATATACCGCGGACGCGAGTGCATCATCTAAATACGTCAAAAGTAAACAATGTGATGGTGGAAAGTGAATTGTGACCTAAAACAGCCATATCGAAGGACTTCGCCCAGGACTTACACGTGAGCCCTATTTTCCAAATCCTAAAACGCTAATCCTAGCCTACAAGCTTTTCTGTTCCTTAACGATCCGGATTCCAAAATTCCATCACATTCAACACTTACACAAATCTAAACACGCATATTTATCTAAATTCCATTTAGATTTTTGCACTTCGACGCCATCTTGCACGCTGCAAAATTACAACGCAAACGCATCCATATTTATTGTAAAATTTGCAATAGGTATTTATTCATCTCATCGCGACACATATTTATATATTATATATATTTCCGCATAAATAACGCATATACTTCTCTTTTATCGCTTATTTCATCAACTATTTTACAATTAGTTCGATAATTATAAGTTCAATCAACATAGTCGTTCATCTACCTACATTTGTATTTATACAACTTATCTCACGCATCTAGCTCACGCAACTCTCGCGCTTATACTCGCTGCTATAAGGCATAGTTTTCCATCATGTCGAATAAGGAATCTAAACGTAAAATCGTTCTTTTAGAATCGAAAAAGGAAGTTTTGTTTGCAAGAGTACAACAATTATACGACCTTAGCCTAAAGGTTTCCGATCCTACTAATGAGAAATTATTTATTGCTCGCTTCCAGTCGTTGGAGCAAGCTAGAACTGATTTTATAAAAGTAATTGACGATTTAAACTTACTTCAAATGAGTTTGGATGAGGAGGCCATGCCTGCATTGCAAGTACTTAACTCGTTTGATGATTTGTATTGCAATATAGTCGCTGTAGAAAAAACGATCACGCAACTCAAGGCCAACTCTGAGCGTCGCAAATACGAGTTTTCTAAAAAACTACCTCCGCTTGAATTAGCCTCTTTTGATGGTAATCCGAATAAGTGGCCAGTGTTCTATGAAAATTTCAAAAGTCTTATTCACGATAACCCTATGCTCACTCCCGCAGAAAAAGCACAGTACCTTATAGGTAAACTTTCTGGAAAAGCGCTGTCCATTTGTTCTGGAATTCCAAATACAGGCGAAAATTTCGTCATTTTGTGGACTAATCTTGTCGAAAAATACCATAATGTGCGCGTCCAAGCTTCTATGTATCTTGAGCAAATGCTACATTTCTCGTCAAAGTCTTCAGACGCCTTTTTAGAGCAGTTTTGTTCCGCTGAAGCAGCTTTACGTCGCTTAGAAATCAAAGATCTATCGGATTTTGTTATCACGCACATCGCGCTTAGCAAGCTAGATAAGGACGCACTTACACTCTTTGAACAAACGCATCGTAGCGAAAACATACCTACATTCGATCAGCTAAAACAATTTATAAAAGAGCAGAATAAAATCCACTCTCTTCGCTCATCATTAATGACAAACAATAAACCTAGTTACGCTAACAATAAAGGTAATAATTTACAAATAAATAAGCACGCAAAAAGCACGCACGCTTTTGTTGTCAACAACGCCGTCGTCGATAGTAACGCGATCTCAAACACGCAAAGTGAAACGCAAGCCCACACACTCACTCATCCATCGCAGTCGCCACGCAACTGCGCCCTTTGCAAAACTCGTCCGGAACACGCTCTTTTTAAGTGCAGTTATTTCTTATCGCAAAACGCACACACACGCAATTCATTGGTTACTAAGTATAACTTTTGTCTAAACTGTCTGGGATTTCACAACGTTAATGATTGTAAATCATTAAACCGTTGCTCGATTTGCCAAAGGAAACATCACACTCTTATACATTTAGATAACTTTCGCAACAACAATCAAAACAACGCGAATACCAAACCGCAACAACCGTTATCTCGAGTGAGCGGTGGCGGTGGCGCGCACCATCAGGCGCACTCGTCTATCGCCTGCGGCGCAAGTCATGAGCGTTCAGCGCTCGAGTCGAGCGTAGCACCTGCGCTTGCCGCTAAAAATATGCAAACGCAGATGGGACAAAATAACTTGTCTCTTTCTGCAGTTACGCCTTCACCTAGCAACGATAAGAATACTACCGTGTTGTTACCTACCGCGTCTGTATATGCATACAGTGATGACAGTAGATGTCATAAACTGCGCCTATTTTTAGATACTGGTTCTATGAGCCACTTTATTACTAAAAGTTGTTGTGAAAGACTTAACTTAAAAATTATTCCCGCTTCAACTACCATTAAAGGTATAGGTAAATCGCAAAGTGTTTCGCTAGGTCACGCTTCATTCGTGATTCATTCGCGCTTTGATAACCGGTGTAAATACACTATTAACGCTCGTGTGATTGATTCTATCACCGATTACTTGCCAAACGCATCCATTGATTTAACGCAATTAGACCATTTGCACAACATACCCATGGCTGACGACTGCTACCACACTCCCGGCGAGGTGGACTGTCTGTTAGGTAATGAACTCTTTCCATTATTGCTAGGCGGCAACAAGGTCACCTCACCACGATCATCCGTCGTAGGTATTGAGACCACTCTCGGATACATCGCGATGGGTCGTGCGGATTGTGTGTTATCTGGTTCGCACTGCGATAATAAAATTGATAAGACTTTCTTTTGTAATGTAAACACGCCTTCTTTAGAAACTCTAACGCAACGCTTTTGGGAGCTTGAAAGTGTTCCCAATAAAAAACATTATAGCCCTGACGACGAGACTTGTGAAAATATTTTCCAGTCTACCTACACACGCGATATAAATGGTGTTTACACGGTTAGCCTACCGTTTAAATCGGACGCATCAGAACTCGGTAATTCTTACTCAACCGCAAAACGTCGTTTGATTAACTTAGAAAAAAAGTTAGACGCAAACTCGGAGATACGTAGTGACTACAATGCTACTATTCAAGATTACATTGACCGTGGCTACTTATCTAAGGTAGTGGTGGAGAGCGATGATTCTCGCGCCATTGATAACGCATATTACATACCGCATAGGGCTGTTTATCGACCGGACAAGACCTCCTCAAAAACTCGAATTATTTTAGACGCATCTTGTAAAACAAGTTCCGGAAAGTCACTCAACGACTTACTATTCGCTGGACCTAACTTACAACAAAATATATTCGATCTTTTAATTAATTTACGCATATTCAGCATCGCGCTGACGGCCGACATTGAGAAGATGTACTTTTGTGTCAAACTCGTTTCGTGTCATCAACCCTTTCAACGCATATTATTTCGATTTGATTCAGAATCCGCGATTGAAACCTATCAGTTTAATAGGGTTTCCTTTGGGATTTCCAGCTCGGCATGGCTCGCCATGCGAGTGGTACGCCAGCTCGCCGCCGACGAACGCGATAAGTTTCCGATCGCCGCGCGGGAGGCGGAAAACCGAATGTTTATGGACGATTATGTTTCATCCGTAGATGGACTAGCCGAAGCCGAACGAACTTATCATCAAATGGTGAAAATGTTCATGGCCGGGGGTTTCAAATTGGTCAAATGGATTTCTAACAGTTCCGAACTCATGAATAAAATTCCGCACTCGCATAAAAATCCGCAAGTAATAAATTTTGATACGGACCGAGACGTCAGTACCAAAATTATAGGTATGCAGTGGCAACCTAATGAAGATGTTTTTCGATATGAAACGAACGACGACGCTACTGATGTATGTACAAAGCGCTCAATACTCTCCGCGACCGCTCGTCTTTTTGACCCATTAGGAAATTTGGGTCCTGTAACCGCTTTCATGAAATTATTAATTCAGGAATGTTGGCAGCGCGATTTAGACTGGGACCAGCCAGTCCCAGAGTCCATTCGTCTCAAATGGACTCAGTTCAGAAGTGAACTTAACGACTTGTCAAAAATAATCATACCTCGTCATATAGGTATTACCGCTGGCTCTCACGTGGTTATAGTAGGATTCGCTGACGCTAGTGAAAAGTGCTATGGAGCAGCTGTGTACGTTCGCGTAGGTACTCACGTGGATTCGCCCGGTACTGTTAATCTTATCGCTTCCAAATCACGAGTCGCACCGCTAAAGAAAGTTTCCCTCGCTCGACTCGAACTTTGTGCCGCATTGCTCTTAGCTAACCTCATAACCTCTGTTCGCGATATTATTAGTCAACGCTGTCCTATACACGCTACTTACGCATTTTCCGACTCCACTGTCGCATTAACTTGGATTCATTCAGCCGCTTTCAGATTTCACACTTTCGTAGCTAACAGAATAACTGAAATTAACTCTAAACTCTCTGCTGGTAATTGGTTCTTCATCAGCGGTGATCAGAACCCGGCAGACATCATTTCACGACCGATAACGCCTAAGCTTTTGATAAATCAAGACGCTTGGTTTCACGCGCCGCGATGGGTTTCGACCCCTATTCCCGAGTGGCCTATTAAGCCCTTTCTTGTCTCGCCGAGCAAAGAAGATAAGCTAGAAGAGAAAACCGTAGTTCTCGTTACTCAAAATGACACAACGGAAACTCATTTGATTGATAAATTAATAGAACGCATGTCGTGTTATAAAAAATTGTTACGCGCGACAGTTTACGTACTACGTTTCGCTAAGATATTACGCACAACTGGTTTAATAACGCCTTCGGACTTAGACCACGCTGAAATCATTCTCATACGTCGCGTACAAGGTCATTGCTTAGCACAAGATATCCACGCAATTAAAAATAACAAACGCATTAGTAAAACGCTTATCAAACTCAACCCTTTCATCGACGACGAAAACATAGTTCGCGTCGGTGGTCGACTAACTCATTCTCAGCTAGATTACGGACAAAAACATCCAATAGTTCTCCCCTCAAAACATCGCCTCGCGCAGCTTATTGTTGACCATTTTCATGTATGTAATCTACATACTGGTCCTTCCCTATTACTTTCCCTGCTTCGACAGAAGTTTTGGATCTTGGCGGCTAGGAACTTAGTCCGTCAAAGAGTACACCAATGCAACATATGTTTTAGACTTAACCCTAAATCGCCTAGCCCGTTAATGGGTGACCTCCCTCATTTTCGAGTCTCTGAGGCAAAGGCTTTTGTTTATACCGCAGTGGACTATGCCGGTCCTTTTTTCATCACACATATCCGCCGTCGTGGTGTTAAAAGCCAAAAGGCGTATATATGCATCTTTTGCTGTCTCACTACAAAAGCTCTTCACCTCGAGCTAGTCTCTGACTTAAGTTCAGATCTCTTTCTCGCTGCTTTCAATCGCTTCATCTGCAGGAGAGGGCCTGTAAGTATAATATATAGCGATGGAGGTACCAACTTTATTGGCGCACAACGCAAACTCAGTGAGATTTACACTCTGTTAGAATCAGAATCGCATAAAAACTATATTGGTCAACAATTGGCTGATCAGCGCATAAAATTTCTTCGTAGCCCACCTTATGGTCCTCACTTTAACGGTCTATGCGAGATAAGTGTACGCTGTGTGAAGACTCATCTTTATAAAATTATAAATCTTCAAATTCTGACCTACGAAGAGTTTAACACTGTGTTGGTGCAGGTTGAAGGCTTATTAAATAGTCGACCGCTGTGTGCACTTAGCTCAGACCCGTCTGACGTATCCGCGCTTACTCCCAATCATTTTTTAAACGTAACTCCTTTGAAATTTCTCCCGACTGAGGACGTGACGAATGTGGCTGATAATCGCTTAACTCGCTATCAATTTATAAATAAATTAATTCAAAGCTTTTGGCGTCGTTGGAGTCAAGAGTATTTAACCTCACTGCAGCAACGCGAAAAGTGGAATTCGCATACCAATCCCATACAATTAGGTACAGTCGTAGTTATCAAAGATAACAATGCGCACCCTCTTTGCTGGCCTTTGGGAATCGTAGAGGAAGTATATCCTGGAAAAGACAATGTCATTCGAGCTTTGAAAGTTCGAACTGGCTCAGGTAGTTACGTACGTCCAGTGGTAAGAGTATGTCCTCTTCCTCTGCAGTGAAAATTCGCATTAGTATATTTTATAATTAATACTTAAAATTAGCTTTAGTTTTTCTCACGACTCGTAGTATAATATCTCATTATTTTTAAGTAAATATATTCACCCTTTTTCTAGAGGAAATCTCTAGGCCGGGGGAGTTGTACGCGCCGCTTAATTAGTTCTCAATAGTTTATTATCTATATCTAAATATGCATATTTTATCTGTCAACACTCACGCACTCACTCACTCACTCATTCTTCCCTTCAAAAATCAGTTCCTATAAAACTCCCGCTCCACGCTCATCTCACGCAAAAGAAACGACGCTATACGTTTCCAAAAATATACCGCGGACGCGAGTGCATCATCTAAATACGTCAAAAGTAAACAATGTGATGGTGGAAAGTGAATTGTGACCTAAAACAGCCATATCGAAGGACTTCGCCCAGGACTTACACGTGAGCCCTATTTTCCAAATCCTAAAACGCTAATCCTAGCCTACAGTGAGCATGACTGTAAGACCTAGTCACTTCCAACTCAAATACAATTTTTATAGCTTTATTTGAATGACTAACTACATTAGACATCTCACATAGCATTGTACAATCCAAGAAAAAATGAAATATAAACATCATGCACACACTGATGTGTTAATCTTCATCATCATGGGGCTTAGGGCATACAGGCCATGCATTTTTGTCATTAACATATTCATTTATTGAGTAGTATGCTTTTTTCATAAGGTTTATTTTGATAAATGATTTAAATCTACGCATTGGTAATTTGTAGTACATAATAATATACAGGGTGGGGCAAATTTTTGGCTCTTTTAGAAAAATGTATGGGAATGTTTTTTTAATTATTGCCATAACTTACGATTTGATTTGGTATGTTACCTTGGGAAAAATGTTCCTGATTAGAAATAGAGTCGACTAAGACCAACTTGTTTTTTTTGACAAATGTCATTTTTTGGGTCAACCGTACTTTTTTTAAAAATCTAAAAATGGCAATATTTTTTCTTCAAAATAAAACAGACAGTTTCTAAGAACAAAACCTTCTAACTACAGAAGAAAAGGTAGCTACTCTTAAGGGGCAAAAATTTGCCCCACCCTGTATATAAGTGTCAACGTTGCCAGACGTCCCGATTTTGGCGGGATGTCCCGATTTTTAGCTCAAAATTGAATACCCGCGCGGGACAAGCTTAGTCCCGCTTTTCGGGGATTACTCGACAGTGCGGATGTTTCAGTAGATAACTTATATGAAGAATTTGACTTGATGAAATCATCCTTGGACGTAGTAGTGGGAAATTGTAAAGACACTACTGCACAGAAATGGCACCAGCAATTTAAACAATTCCCCAAAAATATTCCACCGCTGGGCCACGGGCCTTCTCTCATAGATAGTATGGGTCATAATTCACCACACTGGCCCAATGAGGGTTAATGGATGTCACATGTCCTTGAACTTTTGTGATAAATTCTTGGACATGGCGGTTTTCTCACGATGTAGTAAAAGTGTTAGATCCGCATATAACTAAAGCAAGTCAGTGGACAAGACCAGCGGGATTCAAACTCGGATGCGTCGGGTCGAAAGTCTCACATTCTCCCACTGAGCCACATTCGCTCTGATCAAAACTACAAGCCTTTTTTTGAAAAATATATTTTTCGAGACAAGCTTTTAACAATTCGTAATCGGAACCGCGAGCAGATTAAAATGAGCCCAAACACTAGTAGTTTACGATTATCCGTCAAAGAGTTCCATTGCCCACCTTCCGTCTCCATCATCAGATCAGCTGGCTGTTACCATAATATTGCGTTGTCATCGGACTTTGACAAGTACGCAAAATTTCAACTTCGTAGGATAAGAGGAAGTGGTTCTGATTCAGCTTGCAAGATTCCACCCGGACAAACAAAGTTACATACATACATTGCAAGTTAAATAAAAGCTTTTAAAAATCATCTTTCGAAGTTTTACATGCTAATAAATGGGTTTAGAATGCATTGTCATCGAGTTGTGAGCTACCCTGAAAGTTTCAGCCGCATAGCTAATCGGAAAGTACTCGTATTTTGAGATTCAAGATTCCACTCGGAACGACAGATAAACAAGAAAGAGACTCAGTAAAAACGTGGTTTTGACTCAACTTGCAAGAATTGACCCAAACAAACAGACATTCCAAGAAAATAAAAGCTTGTTATTTTTGTATTGGATTTTTTTGCCTTGAATTCAGTCGATAGCCATACGTCCCTAAATTTATCAAAGAGCTAGAGGTGCAGAGGTGAATCAGTAGGGGGCAAGGAGTGCGTTCTACATAAATCTTAAATATTTTATAAAAAAAATACTTATCGTAAATATTTTATAGTTGATGTAATTCGGCACAGAACAAGGCAATTAGGATTTTATGTGTAATAGACCAATCGGCGACGGAGTGTCTGTCGGTTTGTTGTTATCTGTCAGCAATTAGTATTACCTAGGGATGGGAGAGAGTCGATAAAGCAACCTCAAATCATTGATAAGGAATTGTTCAAAATGTACACAGATAAGTAAAATGTAATTTTTAACTTACTTGTAATTTTTAAACTACGGAAAAAGGAGGAGGTTCTTAATTCGATGGTGTTTTTTTATGTTTGTTACCTCTAAACTCGGTCATTTATAAACCGATTTGAAAAATTCTTGCGTTCGGTTCAGTATAGCTACAAGGTGGTCTCATATAAATTTCATCGATATTTGACCTTGGACTTCGAAGATACATCGCAATTGAAATCGGTTTTTTGTTATAAAATTAATTATTACAATTAAGATTCTTTATTCAATTTAAGAATCACAGACGTACTTATAAACGTCAATTAACACAATGAATACCACCGTATCAGAATAAGAACCAATAACGGTGATTCTTGGGAAGAACGGGATAAATGAAGTTTCTGTCTATAATTTCAAATTAATGCCAATATGAGCGGGTTATGCTGATTACACGATGTCTAAACATAAATAACTGACGAATCGATGTTAAGCGCGCAGCACAAACCTTGGTAGCCAGCGACCGGTCGGTTATCGTTTTCAAAAATTTTGAGACAAGAATATTACTGCCATTGGTTGGATTGGTTGAGCCATATTATTATAGTCTCCGATAGCTCAGTAGTCACAGCACTTACCGCTTATAGTTACGGGTTTAATCCCCGTCCGAAGATTTAGAGCTCAGCCGATTTTTAGTATAAATGTTATATTGTCGATATTAAAATAAATTATCGATATGACACAGTACATCACTAGTAATAAATCACTATCGCTAAAGTGACATTATAATATTGTTATGACCTAGCCTCATTTGTTTGTTATTTGTAAGTGCGATAGTCTACAATAGAGCACCAAGAATTCAAATCGGAAATTACTGGGCATTATGAAACGTAAAAACCATTGTCTCCAGGCTACGAGCGCAGTGCAGTGCCGTACAAGATATTGCAAAGCAGAGTTCTAGTACTGCAATTTATTATGAGCAGTGTTTGTTACTATAAGCACAATATTACAACACATACAGTAGCGCAACGCCTTTGATGTCCTGCGACACCGCCGCCCTTGTAGATACTTACGCTGACACACGCAGATGTGCAAGGGCTGTCACAAAATGAAAAATAAAATAAAAGTACTTACATGATACATATTTACATGTGTCGCATTCGCATGCAAAGCGTATCTACCCACTTAAGTACTTAAATAAAAATATTTGTAGTTAAGTACTTCGGGACTGTTACCCGAGGTAACTCGCACAAGACTAGCTCGCGCAATATCATAGCGCTGCGATGCTGGTGTGTGATGTACGTACATAGGTACCTAATACAAATGATGCCTATTGTAAATTTTACACAAAGCTTATTGAGGTTTATCTCCAACTCAATTCTATTATATTAAAGTCAAAGTCAAAGTCAAATATCATTTATTAAATAGGCACAAAAGTGCACTTTTAAAGGTCATAAACACATGATACAAATAAAAAATGTTAAAAATTGTAACTTATGTTAACATGACTTTGAAAAAAAGGTAAGTATGTTTACCCATTTCTTTCCTATACTCAAATTGAAGTCTGACCTTCTGATCTGATTAATACTTATGTATTACCATATACATAAGTATTAATCAGATTTAAGATCAAGAATTAAAAAATAGTAGGTACTAGACGATATTAGTTCCACCATAGACTGCAGATTGCAGGTAGGTGCGTAACTAAGTACCTATTAAGAAATTATAGGAAAATCTTACCTCGCACCACGGATAAATCTATGAAATCTTAAATCCGTGTTGCATTTCCTTGTCAAGGTACATCCGTACACAGAACAGGTGTGCACCATTATAATTAATCTGAATAGATTAATTATAATATTTTTGAGCGAATTTTACGAGAATTTCTATTCAAATTTCTCGTAAAAAACTAAAACACACGCTCGCGTCTGCCCTCAATGTTTGAACCCGCAAAGTAAGCTAGTTTGCGGATCGCGGCCCGCGCCGCCCGCCTCCCCGCGAGACCCCCCGCCGTTGCTCTACCCAAGTATATTCGTTGCGCAACTGTATGGATTGTAAAACTGTGCTATCAGGCGTAAGTTGCGGAAATTCATCTCAAATCTGAAACGCTAACAAAATATTCAGTATAATTCCGGCGAATATATTGTAATAGCACCGAATATAATATTCGGCGGAATTACACAAAGAATATTCATAACGTTTTAGATTTGAGATGAATTTCTGCAACTTACGCCTGATTGAGTATTTTTTTTAAAAACCTAATTTATGTTATGGTATATTTATTGTGTTTTTTTAATGTAACTGAATGACGAGACGAGCTTGTCGTTTGCCTGATGGTAAGCAAAACGCCAGCCCATAACAATAACAGCACCACCCAGAACTTTGTTTAGCAAAATCCTGCGCGGCGTTGCACTACGCTCGTCAACCTGAGACAATTAGCTGTTGACTCTCATAATGCCCAGTAATTTCGCTGGCTACAATGCCAAACCGGAACACAGTAATGCTTGCGCACTACTGCTTGGTGGAAGAATAACTGGCAAACCGGACCCACTCAGACGGCCTCGCGTATACGTGAGACCTACCACGAGTGAGAAAGACATAGTTTTTTCGCATTTATTATATTAGTTTAGATTCGCAAAGACACACTAAGTAAAGTGAAATAATTGTACAGAAACATCACGTGTAATACAGTGTGGTATAGAAACAGAATATGTAAAAAAAGCAGATGCTTCTTGCGTTTTCCATCTCTTTATACACAAACTTCGACACGTGAAGACGATTGTAAAATATTTAAATTAATAACACCGCTATCTAGCGATACCCTTTAACACCCGAATTGAATAATACAATATATTTATCGTTTTGAAACGTGGTTTTAGATAAATTGCGTAGTACAGTGGAACACCGTCGCGTTTGACGGTCGCCTTGCTATCGCTCTACAAGAAAACTTTGTTTTATACGATTGTAAATGGCGCTGCAATTAGTACGATACGTGTTCTTTTTTAAATAATTTGTTTTAAATTTCGAATAGTTTTTTTTTACTTTTTAATTTTGTGTTTTGTTTTGATGGTTTTTGTGCATGGTGCAGTGTTACAGAATGTCGTCCAAGATGGCGTTTTTGACAGGTAGTTTAGTGATTTGGTTAGTGGTTGAAAGAAGTTTGTTTTTGTTTACTTTTTCATGCCAGTGGTACTTTTTGATTGGTCAATGCCTTGTTGTACGTCAGCAATCAAACAAAACAAATACCTAAAATAATTCATTTTCAAAAAAACCGACTTCAATTCTTATGTATCTTTGAAGTCTAAAGTTCAATATCGATGTTTATATGGGTCCAATTTTCAGCTTAACTGAACTCAACGCAAAACATTCCAAATCGGTTTATAAATGACGTAGTTCTGAGATAACAAACACAAAGAAAAAAATAGTATCGAATTGAGAACCTCCTCCTTTCTTGAAGTTAGTAAAGAAGCTAACTTTAATTATTATTGTTTTTAATTAAGAGGTTGGCTACCAAAAATAACGGTCACACTGCTCAAAAACAGTTTTAATTATTTTTTATTTAATTACCTATGTCTTTAGCCGTTGACCGTACCGTTTATTACTCAAAAGTTAGGTACCTAGACTATTATTATAAAAAAAGAACAAATGTTTTGATCTTTCATACATTTCTTTACTTACCTAAGGACTTTGCTGACGATTTCCTAAACAGATTTCTATGAAAATATTGAAATTAAGATTCTTATTGAATATGTCACATTTTCTTGTTTCTTCTTTCTGAAAAAGCAGCATCTGTGTTTCATTAATTAATTTATTATCGTACTTAGAAACTGCCGGTGCGAAGGTTATTGTAGCCAGCGAAATTACTGGGCATATATGAGACTTAATATCTGAAGTATCGGGGTGATGAACGCAATGCAGTAAAAGACATCTCTACCCTCCCTCCACTTATCTCTATCAATTGCCACGATAGACCAATCTTTCAGGGCCCTACTTCACTATGACAACTTGGCGATTCCTTGCTTCGAGGTCACGTCGATTCCTTCATTAATAAACGAAATCTGCGAAATTTGTATTCTCTATGACGAGTCATAGAGAATCATAATATGAATATATGAATGCGTCATAGAGATGTCGTTTATTAATGAAAAAATGGACGTGATTTCGAAGCAAGGAATCGCCAACTTGTCATATTGAATTGGGGCCCAGGTGTAAGTCTAGCTCATCCCGCCATCTTCTTGGTCTACCACGAAATGGTTTGCGATCGTGTGGGGTCCAGTGGTTTTGGCCCAGAGATCATCCGACATGAGGTAGAAATGTCCAGCCTAGTCCCATTTGAGTGCTGCTGCTTTTTGGGTCACATCTGCTGAGTCCTGGAGCGTATGGCGTTTCGTCTCAATTTAATAACTTTAAAAAAATAACTTCATCAGCAGCCTATTACGTTTTCATTGTTGCAAAACGAGCCTGCCCTCAGAGAGAATTCATTTTTTTTGAGCGACTCCAATGTTTAACATAAGATTTTTTTTCAAATACGCTGTAGAATTGAATTTGATATTTTTTTTCCGAACTGTATGTTCTCAATATGGACTAAAACAGCTAATTACAGGAGGCATGGGCTTTAGATTTAGAACACATCTATAACGATAATTAAAAAAGAAAAAATAACCAAACAAGTATACATTTTATCAAAAAGAAGTCTTCAATTCTGATGTAACTTCGAAGTCCAAGGTCTAATTCGATGAAATTTATATGGGACCACCTTGTAGCTATACTGAACCCAACGCAAATCGCATTTTTAAGTGACGGAGTTCTGCGGTAACAAACACAAAAAAACTATCGAATTGAGAACCTCCTCCTTTTTGTCGGTTAAAAAATTATTGACAATTAACTGAAACGTCTACTTCACTAAGCACGTTACGCGGGGGCGACGCGGTTGTTTATTGAAATAGATATTTCAGCTAATAGTGAATATGCATGTATTTTTATTAATGCATGAATCGATTAATCATTGATAAATAATTAATGAATCAAAATATAAACATTTTTACGGCATCATTCGTCAATAAAATAATAAAATGAAAATTTGAATCAATTTAAATCAACATAAACGCGCCATTTGTGTGTGACGTCAAAATGTGGGGACCTAGGATCTTCTCATTGGTTCATCTACGCTACGTGTGTGAGGGTGTGTGTGTGTGTGTGTGTGTGTGTGTTTTTCAAATTTACCAATAAGCAGCGAGGCGCGTGACGTCAAAACGTGGTTGCAAGTACTCAAGCGTTTAGCGATTACGTTCCGTTTTTCCAAAAATAAGAAAAAGAAAACATAAAAACTACGCAATTAATAAGAATAATTATATCATTACTAAATGTTTACACGAGTAATCTATTGTAAAATGTAATTTCCTGATTTTTCGACAACACATGCATATTCTCTATTGTCAATTATGTTACGGTTATTTTTTTTAAATATCGATTTCAATTCTACTGAATATAACCCTAAAGTAAAACTATACTACGCAGGTGAACTCACTCGCAGGGTATGAGTCAATGAATTGGTTATCTAACTAACAACATTCGGGTCAATCGGCAGCTGATGACCTTGCGGCGCAAGGAATTTTGTGTTCATTGCTATCTTAACGGTTTTTTGATAAGTGTAACACTGATTTGATTTATATTACTGTACCCCCACTACCTCTACCGTACCCCTCCTTAAGTATAACCGTTTCTTGAGTACGGTACTTGGTACCGAAATTGCCTCTGGTACTTTTAAATTGTTAACTGTATTATAGCCTGAAATAAATGAATGTATTTGTACAGGGAGGCTTGTTGTTAGGGCTCTCTTTATATGGTGATTATAATTTTAATTCATTTTACATTTGCTATTTACCTATGTAGTATTTACATATTATTATTACACTTCAAATTTCATTGCGATTCAGAATGTTTTATTATTAAAGCATAAAGCCATCCGCAAACTTTTTGCCTAGTGCGGCTTATAAAAGCCGCAGAAACAATTTAGTTTTAATATGGGAGTCCTATTATTGAAACCCTTTCTTAACGTCATTAACTATTGAAACTAAACGGTTGATTTTCTTCTATTCCAGCTGAATCGTCTCATGAACGAAATCTACGAGACGGTCACAGCTGCCTGCATCATGGAGGAAAATAAACCGGGCAGCTTCCCAACTGACCAGTCCGACGGGAGCACTAGTGAAGGTAAACATTCTGATCCTCCCAAGGATTTCTATCCGCCAGAATCACGAAATAAAATAGAATACCTGTGTGGTGAACCAATAGGGAGACACGTCTGAGCAGTTGGCTCAACTGTCGTCTTCCTCTAGATCTGCGTGTTCCATCTTCGGCCACATCGTCACTTAACATCTGGCGAGATAGTGGGCGAACTTAGATCTATAGCGATTAAAATACAAGTATATTGTGTATAAGCCAAACCAAGTGATTCTTTCTTGACCCGGAACAATTCTCGGTTTGGATGGGTCTTTAAGATGCTTTCGACAGGGTCCATCATTGATTACGTATATTTTATCAGTCATAAACATTCTTTTGTGAAGGAAATTTTGTACTAACAAAATTTCAACTTGTCTAGCTTTGCGCACATCTACACAGACGCTAGAGAGTTGATATACTTAATTGAGAAAATTTGAAGTACCACAGGGTTCGCCCTTTGGTCCAGTTTTCATCATTTGGCAAACTTTAATTTAATAATTCTTGTTTAAATTAGTACTTGTTCTTAGTTCTTAGTTTATCTAGCTATGATTTAATTATATTATATTAACAGTTAGATGCAAAGACATTTTAAACAGATTTTTCCACCTACAAAATCTCAGGTATTCTTTATTAGAGTCGACAATTTATGTCAAAGTCAATAATAATTTATCAAATAGGCACAAAAACGTCCTAATCACAATACAAATCAAATTAAAAATATGTTAAAAATTGTAACTTAACATGACCTTTAAAAAAGGTGTATGTAAAGGTCTACCCATTTCTTTCCCATACTGAAATTTAGAGGAGATAGCATCAAGAAACTGCAGGGATGTGTATTGTTTTAACTCTTAAAATGTCTCAAAATATAAAAACGAAATATATAAAAATGAAATTAACAAAATAAAAAATAATAAAATTAACAAAATATAAAATTAGAAGTGCGAGGGAGATGATATAATTCAAGTTAAAGTAATTACAAGTAGTACTTACTTTTTTTTAACCTATTTGATTCCACTGCTGGGCAAAGGTCTCCCCATCTCCCTCCATGGATCCCTCTCCACTGCGATCTCAGGCCACACTCCGGAAAGCGTCCAAATCGTTCCGCCAACGTTTTCTGGGCCTTCCTAGGCGTCGACACCCGTCTTCTTCATAGTTACTTAAGAAAAACCACAAAAACCATATAGATCTACAAATTCCATTAAAACACGTTAAACCCATCTTGTCCATTACAATTTTTAAATAATGAATTATACTAAAATGTAATTGCTGACCACAAGAAGGAAAACCTTACGATAAACTGCGAGACGTCCTGCAATCCTAATAATCCTACTTCCTTCCTTTTTATATTATAATTTATAAATATAATAATAATAAATACAATTAAATTTTATAAATTTAAAATAATAATTATTATTATTATTAATACTTTAATTATTATTTATTTATTTTTTAATTTTTTTACTTTTTGCCGCGCAAAAAGTCACCTCAAAACTTGTGACGTCATATGTAGGTAGAAAACGACAAACACTTCGAAATAAAACTTGCAAAGAGATTTAAATACGTTTTGTGAAGTTTGGGGACGATATTGCAGGAATGGAACGAAAAAATTAGCAAAAATACATTTTATGAAAGCAAACGTAAAATAAACACAAGCTTGACTCACGGCATTTGCCTACAAATGACGTCATGCACTGTTTTGGTGTTTCGGAACAGAAGAAAAATGTCAGAATTATTAGATTTTATTTATTGATTTAAAATTATAGATCATTATTATTTCACAGAAATATTGATTGAATGATCTTTCTGGTTCGACGAACATTCGTTCTAACTACATTTTAGATTTTTTCTCGATTACTGTCCGATCCCCTATTGCTAAAGTTTGCGAGGATGGTAAGATGGATAGATGTTTGTTACTTATCATCAGTCCATTGCGTTCTTACTGCTGGGACACGGGCCTTCTCTCGTAGAGAGTATGGGCCGTAACGTCCACCACGCTGGCCCAGTGCAGGTTGGTAGACGTCACATGTCGTTGAATTTTTGTTATTGATTCTTGGATATGTCGGTTTCCTTACGATGTTTTCCTTCACCGTTTTTTGAGCGAGTGTAAAATTCGCACATAACTTAAGAATGTCAGTGGTGCGGGGCCAGGTTTGTTACTCAATCTCGCTAAAACTACTGAAGGGATTTTGATGAAATTTGGTATGTAGGTTCTTTAGGTCTTGGAAAAAGAGCTACGTTTTATCCCGGAAAACCATCCACCCATCCCGCTTACCATCAGGCGGGCCGTCTGCTTGTTTGCCGACATATTAAATAAAAAATAAATATAAAAACATTAAATTACAGACATTACATAATAACAATTAATGAAAGTGTTTATAAAAAAGCGAATACAAATGTATACAAGTACAGGGAAAAAACTGAAACTATACATTTGTAATTAAATCATAAAAATATAGTCTTTATTTAAAGTACGTAATTAATCATCGAGGTTAAAAAACTGCGAGACTCGATTCTTGACCTATTTTTAATATGCACAAATTTGTACGGAACCCTCGGTGGGCGAGTCTGACGCGCACTTCGTCCGGTTTTTTGAAATCCTCTAATGATCACACAGCTAACAAACTTGCATGCTTCAGTTTAGAATACCATCCTTGTTAGACCAGACGTAGAGCTGAAAATAAATACAGGATAAAATAAAATTAAATGTAACTAAACAACTCTTATACTCTAGTACATGACATTGAGCCGGAAAAAGCCACATATAATTCCATAACGTTAATAATACTTTAAGTTATATAAAATTTGTGTGTGACGTGCCAGTGAACCAGTGGTTATAATTCGAAAGATTTTATAAAACAACCTCTAGAAGTTCTTGGACATATTTTAGATTAGGTTTTAGAGTAATTTTGTAGTTGTTTTTCGTGAAGTAGAGCATTATCCAAGAGTAGTCAAATAAAATAATATTATTAAAATAGTAAAGGTACAAAAAATTCTAATACAGACATAGATTGCCCGTTCATGCAGTTTCTGTGTAGGTGTCTGAGTAGTGGTTCTTTTTCCGATACGGTGGTAGAGTCATGGTGATTATTTGACGTGCATAAGTGCGTCTGTGATGCCAAAAATTGATAAAGATATTTTGATTTAATTAGAGTTTTTTCCATATTGTTGAATTACGTAAGAGGAGCTACTCTTTCAACGTTGTATTCTAAATATTGTGTATTGGTTTTATCATATAGATCTATGTTTAACCTAATCTTGCCTGATGTTAAGAGTCGATGTGGCCAAAGATGGAGCACATAGATCTAAAAGATGACGGCAGATGAACGACTACGCAGACCAGCTCGGAAATCGTCTACTGACTCCGATCCCAATCGCTAAGATATCTCATGATGGACATTTGTCTGCTTATACCAGGCCTACCGCACTCCGCACTTTAGGTACGAAGCTACAGGCACATCGGCCGGGCCCGGCTGCCTGGGCCCACAGGGGATCGGATTTCAAATTTAGTGAATATTCGACCTGTTGAAATATTGAACAACAAAAATTTCCAACGATCTATATTTTTATGAAACCTACCTGTACCCGGCATGCGTTGCAATGCCTGATTTTTTGGACCAGGAACGTTCGCGGGCATACATAGAAGAACCCAGGAAATTTTCATCACAATTGGATCAATGGTTAAGGGACGCATAGAGGACAAACACACAAACATTCATTTTTACTTATATATAGATTTGATAAAACAAATGTCATCAAGGCAATTTTTTTGTTTGATATTTCAACTTAAGGTCGAATGTCCACTAAATTTGAATTCCGGAGCACTGCGCGGCATCAGAAGAGGTAAGAGCTACGCGATAGAAAGAAAGGCACTCTGTAGGTTAATATGACTGGTAGGTATGCAGCGCCATGCGAGCTGAATTGAACTCTATTGCGTCGTAGCAAGAGTCGCTATTTGTTTAAATTTCTTTGCGGTGTGATGCTTCTGTACCATAGTACTATTAAGTATCCTGTGCTTATACTCAAAGTTCGCGTCCCAATCCCTATCCCAATCACGATCGCAAAAAAATATCGATATCGCATTTTGAAGAATGCTAAGGCCTTCAAAATTCGAAATTGAAAGCGTTCGGGATCTGTCTTCGGGTTACACGATTTCACTGCTGCCTCCCTTTTGGTTCACCCAGACATTTAATCAGTTTTTTGTGTCTACAGAATACTAATCAGTATTTACTTCTTTCAGAATCAGTGAAGCTTACAAGAAGTCTAACTGAAAAGCGTAAAAACTACGTTCGAAGAGTCTCGTCACGACTCGCATATCTGGAACCGAATAATATCAAGCAAACCCGCTACAGACATCAAACCTCCATCTGTTCCTACAAATCCGAGGTCATAGACAATCCCTACTCCACATTTCGTTCTTGGAAGAGCTTCCGAGCGTCGCAAAACAACCTAAACAAAGACAAGATGGAGACCGATTCGAAATTCAACTTGACGGATTCGACGGGGAACATTTTGTCTATGAAAAACGACTTTGACAGTAACGTGAGCATAGACAATTTGAGCATAGACGAGAAGGTTGGTTGTGTTGATATAGAGTTGCCATTCGAGCCCAGAGAAAAAGGACTCTTTAACGTTTGTCTATTGGTGGGACTGAACTATATGACAGGAGAGGCGTACGTGAAGAGCATATTTCCTAATCAGGTGAGTTTTTTTTATTGTACTGAGTGATGAGACAAGCTAGTCGTTCGCCTGATGGTAAGCACCACGCCTGCATATAACAATTGCAGTGCCACCAAGACCTTTTAATACTATAAGAAGCATTGCGTAGCACTGCATTGCGCTCATCACCCTGAGACATCCGATATTAACTCATATGCCCAGTAATTTCGATGGTTACAATGCCCTTCATACCGGAACACAGTAATGCTTGCGCACTACTGCTTGGCGGCAGAATAACTTGCAAAGCTTTGGTACCTACCCAAATGACCTCCAACCTACCACAAGTAAAAGTTGTGTTGCCACGATAAAATACTTGTGTTATTTTTATATCATCATCATCATCAGTCCATTTTTGTGATAAATTCGTGAATATGCCGGTTTCACAATGTTTTCCTTCACCGGTTTTAGAAGGAGTGTTAATTAAGAAAAACAAAGTTCTGGGTGGTGCTGCAGCTGTTATGGGTAGGCTGGTTTCTTACCATCAGGTGAAAGACCGTTTTTATTAAGTCACTTTCTTGTTTGTCTGTCTGTCTGTCGTTCCGGGTGGAATCTTGCAACTCAAATTTCGAGCATTTCCCGATTAGCTATCCGGCTGAAACTTTCAGGGTAGCTCACAATTACAATGCATTCTAAATTATAACCTCAAATGGCGCATAAAAATGTGATTTTTAGGGTTCCATACCCAAAGAGTAATACGGGACCCAATTACTAAGACTCCGCTGTCCGTCCGTCCGTCTGTCTGTCTGTCTGTCACTAGGCTGTATCTCATGAACCGTGATAGTTAGACAGTGGAAATATCACAGATATTGTATTTCTGTTGCCGCTATAACAACAAATACTAAAAAACAGACTAAAATAAATATTTAAGGGGGCTCCCATACAACAGACAATTTTTGCCGTTTTTATAGATAATAGTACGAAACTCTTCGTGCGCGAGTTTGACTCGCACTTGGCCGGTTTTATTTGTTAATTTATAATATTATTATTTTCTTTTTTAGGTGCAAGTAGCTCAGCACATAGAAAACCTCATATTTCCCGAGACAATGAGCCTGGACAAGGACGAGTGGTCAGCCGACGCGAAATCTACTCAGTGCTACTCGTTTGTACTCACGGACGAGAGGGGAGAGAGGTCGTATGGGTAAGTTTTGGTTATATAAAAAACTAACTAGCCAAAACCATTTCAGCAAGACCTCCCCGGTATATGGCAGCGCGTACTACTTAGAGGCCAAACTGTATCTTCGTAGTCACCCAACCGATTTCAATGTTACATACCCTATAATCTAAGTTGGGACTAATGCTATCAAACTCAAAAACCCGCATTAAAATCCGTTCAGCAGTTTCCGAGTCTATAAATAACAAACACACAAAGAAACAAACAAACAAAATTTCTAAAAACCATAGATTCGTGTTCAGTACCCTCTAAATATTCCATCCCAGTTAGTTTTGCAAAAGTATCTTCAATGTAATTTGAATTGGCTCTTTTCCAATTTTATAATAGTATAGATAAGTTTATTTTTCTTGGCTCCGTCGCAGAATGTCCCTTTCCTAAAATGTCTACTGTACGCAAAACGTCCTTTCGCACAATTTCCCTTTCGCAAATGTCCCTTTTGCAAAATGTCCCTTTCGCACAATGTCCCTTTTCACCGGCAATAGAGTAGTGGAGCCCCTTGCGAAAGGGATATTTCGCGAAAGGGACATATTGCAAAAGGTTGGTTAAGGTTTCCAATGTTGACAAAATTTAATAAAAACTTTTGAACTTGAACTTTAATCAAATCAAAAGTTCTTTATTCAATATTGTCATGACAGACGCACTTATGATCGTCAATTATTACAATGACTCTACCACCGTATCGGAAAAAGAACCACTACTCAGAAGATACGGCAAGAAACTGAGGGGTATTGTTTTAGAACTTTTGTTACAATATTTTATGTTTGTTTTTGACAATATTATGTTTTTTATGTGCCAGTTGGCTACTTGGCAGAAGCGGAATGTTCCATGCATCTTTGTCTTCTATGTAATTACTAACTGTATAGTTTGCTTTTTTCATTAGAATATTTTTTTTCACACGCAATTCGAATCTACTTTCTGTGAGCTCCGTTATACATTTTGGAATTGTATCATGTCTAATTGAAAGGTATCGCGATAGAAGTTAGACAATTAGCGCCCTGTATACCTTCTCAAATAGAAATCGTGTCATGTTCTGTCTCTTTCATTCAGATATTGCCGTCGCGTGCTACCAGAAGGCGCGACGTCGTGTCTTCCACTATGCTACTGCCTTATCGGCAAGTACAGAGCGCCTGGATTCTATTACAAGGTACATACATACAAACGTACACAAAAATACATCCTACTTCCTACCAATATTATAAATGCGAAAGTTTACTTGTGGTAGGTCTCTCGTATGCGGGAGGCCATCGGGGTAGGTAACACAGCTTTGTCAATTATTCTACCGTCAAGCAGTAGTATTCAAGCATTGCTGTGTTCCGGTTTGAAGGTCATTGTAGCCAGCGAAATTCTGGGCATATGAGACTTAATATCTGATGTCTCGGGGTGATGAACGCAATGCAGTGCTACGCAGTGCTTTTTATGGTATTAAAAGTTCTGATTGTAGTACTGTTCTGAGTGTGGTACTGTAATTTTTTTTAGAACTATTGCAATGTTGTCAAAAAAAGTAAATATTTAATAAATATTTTGTTTTTTTTATTGATAATATTATGTTTTTTAATTATTATTTTTATTAGCTTTTATTTAACTTGCATTGTTTGGGTCGAATCTTGTAAGTTGAATCAGAACCACTTCCTCTTATCCCACGGAGTTGTAATTTTACAAACTTGTCAAAGTCCGATGACAATACAATATTATGGTGACAGCTGATCTGATGATGGAGACGGAAGGTCGGCAATGGAACTCCTTGATGAATCGTAAACTACTAGTGTTTGGGCTCATTTTATTCAGCTCGTGGTTTCGATTACGAATTTGTTAAAAGCTTGTCTAGAAAAATAAATTTTTGACCAAATATCTGGTTTATGTGCCAGTTGGCTACTTGGCAGACGCGGAATGTTCCATGTATCTTTGTCGTCTATGTAATTACTAAGAAAAATATCTATAATTTCAGGTACTACAAGAAATCGAGTCCCATCATGGAAGCTCAGACGAGCAAATCCATTCCATCTTATCGCAACTCTTCGAATTAGACTTCCCGAATCCTGGCGAAGAAATAACCTTAACCACATCCAAAACTAACATCAAAACAAACAGTTCTGCGGACATCCAACACCCTAAAGATGGTTTACAAACCGATCTGACTAAACGCTTCAGCGGATCCAGGAAAAACTCCTGCGATAGTGATTCATCAAGAAATGAATCTACTGGGAAAGATGATGCTGCAAGATCTAACGATGATTCTACGAGGCCTGAAGATGATTCAACAAGACTCAAAGATAATTCTTCGCGATTCAAAGATGATCCTCGACTTAAAGATGATTCTCGACTTAAAGATGATTCTACACAACTCAAAGATGATTCTTCGCGATTCAAAGATGATTCTCGACTTCAAGATGATTCTTCGCGACTCAAAGATGATTCTCGACTTAAAGATGATGCAAGAAATTATAAAACTCAAATATCATTACCCGATTTACCGTCGAAGAATTTTGCGCGAGATAGAACGTGTAGGACATTGCCGGCTTTAAGAAAGAGTGAGGGAGACAGCGAATTTGATATGAGTTCGGATTATTATGATATTGAGAATAACAATGGACCAATGAGAGTGGCGCTCAGTTTGGACAGTCCTAGGTGAGTTTATACCTTATTTAGATTTTTTAACATGTTACAAGTTGGACCACTATGTGTGGCTGTCTGTGGCACCGTAGCTCTTAAACGGGTGGACCGATTTGGATGCGGTTTTTTTTTATTTGAAAGCAGGTTTTGTAGTGGTGGTTCTTAGACATGTTTTATCAAAATGTGTCGGGGGGGGTTTTTTAAATTGTAATTTAATTTGTTTTACTTTGTTCGGGTTTGTAGGGCATTGTAGCCAGCGACATTACTGGGCATTATGAGACTAAATCTATTGTCTCAGGGTGACGAGCGCAGTGCAGAGCCGCGGAGGATTTTGAAAAACAGCTCAGGGTCACCAGTCAATTTGCTTTTTAGTGACGAGTCAAGCAGGTCGTTTGCCTGATGGTAAGCAACATGCCTTCCCCTATTAGTTACAGCACCACCCAAAATTCGTTTAACATAATCCTCCGTGACACTGCACTGCGTTCGTTACAGACAAGATCTCAAACGCCCAGTAGTTCTGCTTTCTAACCAAAACAGTATTGTATGCACACTACTGCTCACTAGGTAAACCTGCAGGGGAATTCTGTTACTCGGGTAGCTCACAACTCGATGACAATGCATTCTAAATCCATTTATCACCTACCTAACCTCAAACGGCGCATAAAATCGTGATTTTTAGATATTTTTTTAATCTGTCGCTCTTGTTCCAGAATAAAATCCATAAAGCGTCCGCTGGACCCTCGCGCGGAGGAGACCAGCTCGGCTCAGCTGCTGGATTCACTCGGAGCTGGTCTGCTCATCAAGGTCTTCGGTTCTCTACTCCTGGAGAGGAAAATCATTATACGCTCTGATAGGCTTGGGTGAGTGAGGTCCAAAAGTTCTTTATTCAGTTTTCGCATCAGACGCACTTATGAACGTCAATTATCACAATGACTACCACCGTATCGGAAACAGAACCACTACTCAGAAGATACGGCAAGAAACTGAGGCATTTTTTTTTTCAGAGATTTTGTTACAATTTTTTATTTTTTTTTGTAGAACTGAATGACGAGACGAGCTGGTCGTTTGCCTGATGGTAAGCAATACGCCAGCCCATAACAATAACAGCACCACCCAGAATTTTGTTTTGCAAAATCCTGCGCGGCGCTGCACTGCGCTCGTCACCCTGAGACAATTAGCTGTTGAGTCTCATAATGCCCAGTAATTTCGCTGGCTACAATGCCCTTCAAACCGGAACACAGTAATGCTTGCGCACTACTGCTTGGCGGCTGAATAACTGGCAAAGCGGTGGTACCCACCCAGACGGCCTCTCGCATACGAGAAACCTACCACAAGTCAGTTAATACATATCAGCCATTTGTCAGCCTCTGTGGTGTAGCGGTTTGGGCAGGACCAAATCTCACCTACCGAGGTTGCGGGTTCGATTCCCGCGACGGGACAAATGTTTGTGCACAGAATAAAAAACGGAAGCATTCGTTACATAAAAATAAGTCAGTTACATAAAAATAATGTAGCATGTCGTTTAATTAATTTGTATTCCTCCACAGCATTGTATCATCCCACCTCGAAGCACTCCAAGCATCACTGTATCCGTTCGTGTGGCAACAACCACTGATCCCGCTGGTTCCGGCTGAGATACAGCAGGAGCTGTTACACGCGCCGCTGCCCATGCTGGCTGCCATGCTAGCCGCACCCGGCGCGGAAATAGGCGGGGCGATTGAAGAGGTACGTAAGGGGAAAGAAAATAAAACCATTTATTTGACACTCACGATACTCAAAGGGGGGTATAATAAGAGATTTGTGGGACTTTAGCAAAGGTAAGGTATCTAGGGGGCGTAAGCAGGGGTAAGACATTGAATAAGGTATCGAGGGGGCGTTAGCAGGGGTAAGACATTGAATAAGGTATTTAGGGGGTGTTAGCAGGGGTAACACATTAAATAAGGTATCGAGGGGGCGTTAGCAGGGGTAAGACATTGAATAAGGTATCGAGGGGGCGTCAGCAGGGGTTAGACATTGAATAAGGTATCGAAGGGGCATTAGCAGGGGTAAGACATTGAATAAGATATAAGGCGTTAGTAGAAGTAAGACATTGAATAAAGCATCTAGAGGGCGTTCGCAGAAGTAAGACATCGAACAAGACATGTAGAGGGCCTTCATAGAAGTAAGACATTGAATAAGGTTTCTAGAGGACGTTAGCAGAAGTAAGACATTGAATAAGTTCCATGTTACTGATACTATGACTATGGGACATCTCACTCGCACTTCTAGTTTGACATTGTGTTATGTTAATCGTAATTTATACCTCATTGTTTAGTCTTACATTTATAGGTATTTTAAAAGATTAAAAAAAAGAGTCATCCCCGCAGTTTCTTGGTGCTATCTTAAGTCATGATATTTTAAATTATTCCACAGAATACTAAGGGACAGAAGCATCACTCCGCAAAGAAATTTAAACAAATAGCGACTCTTGCTACGACCCAATAAAGTTCAATTCAGCTCGCGTAGCGCTGCATACCTACCAGTCATATTAACCTACAGAGCGCGTCTCTTTCTATCGCGCCGCTCTTATCTCTTCTGCCGCGGCACGTGTAACGACGCGCGACCCGCCGTCGGTGTCCGGCTATGTACTTGTAGCTTCGTACCTACAGTGCGGAGTGCGCTAGGCCTGGATATATTTTTTTACGTATTTTAATGTGTATATGACGTTTAAAGTGCATTTTTGTGCCTAAGATACTTAAGACTCGTTCACTTTATAACGACATTGAACAAGACGTGCACTGGTAGTGCTAACTCGTGTTTTTTTTATTCCAGGGTATGCTAATAGATCTGAACCACCCGACTAAGGTTCTCTGCTACCAGGGTGACGAGTCTACCATCCTGCCAACTACCAGCTACAAAACTCTGAAGACTTCGCTTCAGGTGAGATACCGTTCTTTGTTCTTCTAGAAGTAGAAGCCGAGCATGTCGTTCGCCTAATGGTGAGCGCAACGGCTGCCCATAACAACTGCAGTGCCGCCCAGAACTTTTGATACCATAAAAGTAGTGCGTAGCACTTCATTGCGCTCATCACCCCGAGACATCAGATATCTGACATCATCAGACATCAGGTTTCATATGCCCGGTAATTTCACTGGCTTTATGTCCTTCCGGATTTAACACCCCCTCTAAAAACGGTGAAGGAAAACATCGTGAGGAAACCGGCATGCCCAAGAATCAATAACAAAAATTCAAGGACGTGTGACATCCACCAACCCGCACTGGGCCAGCGTGGTGGATTATGGCCCATACTCTCTCTATGAGAGTAGGCCCGTGTCAGCAGTGGGAACATGATGGGCTGATGATGATGAACACATAGGTTTTTTATCCCGGGAAACCGCGCGGCGCGGCTAGTAGATAATAAACCTTATTCTATGCGGACAAAGTCGCGGGGAATTACTAGTTTGTGACATTTTCAAACCGGAAAATATAGTGTTTGCGCACTACTGCTTGGCGGTAATAACTGGCAAAGCTGTGGTACCTATCCAGATGGCCTCCCGCATACGAGAGACCTACCACAAGTACATAGCTTTCTACCTACAAAGTACTTAAAAATCTTTAAAATTAATTTTTGAAATTGGTTTAAATTTTTTTTTGATTGGTTTATTTATTGGTTGGAGTAAAATTGTCACGAGTTGATTTCAAAACATTGACATATTTTTATAGTAGAGCTATACAAAAACTTAATAAGAATGTATGTACAATTGTACGTATAGTACAGTCATTTGCTTCGAAAAATAGTGGTCACCTGGAAAGTTTTCCGGGAGTTTTGAAAATTGGTATATTTATAAATTTTTGTACGAACGCCGCAAGTTAACTCCAACACGCGCGTTAGAGTACACTTTGCGGCGCTCGTACGCCAAAACTATTGACTTTATGAAACAAAAGTTGATACATAAATTGTAGGTAATTGTCTCTAGTTTCATTTTGCTCTTCACATCAGGCGAGATAGTGGCCAAACATAGATCTATTAAGCGTAAAAAAAAATATAACTTTTAATCTATATAATAAAAGAACAGGGTTTTTTTCTACAATCATCGCACAGCCGAAACCGCTTAACATAGAAACCTGATATTTGGACCACGTATTCTACAAGTAGTGAAGGCGTCATTTAAGAACGGATTTTTCGAAATTTGACCTTTAAGTGGGTCAAATGAGGTCATAAAGGATGTATGGAGAAAAAAAATTCTTTTGTCGCACGATTACGAAACTTTGGCAGTATACTATGCAAATAAAATAAAAGAACACGTGTATCACAGTTTTTTGAAAATCAACCGTTAAAGGGGGGTTAGGGTGGTTTTTTAGATTGGAATGCGGAAACTATAATGTATGCTGCGGTGATTGTTTCTTGACCAGTAGTTATCAAATTTTGTGTAAGCATTAAGCATGTGAATACAAGGAACTTGTTTTTGGCATTTTCTGAAATTTAACCCCTAAGGTCATTTATTGGGGTCGCTAAGTTTCCATGGTGTAGGTTTTTTTAGTTAAGTTATGAAACTTAATCAATTGACTAAACGTAAGAATATAAAAATATGATTTCAGTAACTTTTCCAAAATCAACCCCTAAGGTAATTAAATAGGGCCGCAAAGTTTGTATGGAGTAGGAGTTTTTATTAGTGGGACACTGTAGCTACAGTAAAGAAATAGGGTAAATCAACTAAGTTTGATCAAGCTTAAAAATTAGTTTTCAGCGTTTTTCAAAAATCAACCCCTAACAAGCCTAAGCGGGGTGGTAAAGTTTGTATAGAAAATCTTTGTTTATGAAGTTTCGTGGCTATGATAAAACTTGGTAAAAGAAGATAATTAAAACGTGATTAACTATTTTTGAAAATCATCCCTTAACAGGGTTCAACAGGGTGGAAAGTGAAGATTATTATTTTTAAGCTACAACGATGAAATGTGGTATACGTGCTTAGCCATTGAAATTATAGATATGTATTTCACATTTTTTTTAATCATCCCCCGACATGCCTAAGCGGGGTGGTAAAGTTTGTATAGAAAATCTTTTTTATTTATGAAGTTTGTGGTTTTGATGAAACTTGGGACATAAACTAAGAAAAAAAAAGATAATTAAAATGTGAAGCACAATTTTTAAAAAATCTACCCCTAATTAGGTAAAATAAGGGTGAAATGTAATTATATTTTTTTAAAGCTACGACGATGAAGTTCGGTTCATTTACTCAGACAGATAAATTTTAAGCACGTCTTTCACCATTTTGCTGAAATCATCCCCAAACCAGTTCAAACGAGGTGGTTAAGTTTAAATGAAGAATCTTTGTTCATAAAGTTATGGCAATTAAATTTAGTACGCAGAGTAAGCACAAGAAATAAATTTAAACGTAATTCGCCATTTTTTGAAATTCACCCTCTAACAAGGTTAAACAGGGTGGAAAGTATCAAATTTTTTTTAATGCTACAATGTTGAAATTTACTATAAGTACTCAGCCAATAAAATTATAAACACTTATTTCACCATGTCTTGAAATCATCCCTTAATAGGGTTATACAGAGTGGTAAAGTTTGTGTGGAGAATTTTTGTTTATGAAGTTGTAGCAATGAAATTTCGTATACAGACCAAACAAAAGCAATAAATTAAAACGAAACTCGCTATATTAATTAACCTCTAAAATCGTTAAACAAGGTGGATAATATTTTTTTTTCTAAACCAATGATTTTGAAATTCGGTACGTATATACTAATCGAAGATACTATACGCACATGTTTCACTACTTTTTAAACATCTTAAAAGGTCTAAACGGGATGGCAAATATTTGTGTGGAAAACCTTTGTTTGTAAGGTGAAAGCTAAACTTTGTATTATAGACTAGGCAAAATAAATGATTTCTAACGTTATGCAATTTTTTGCAATTTCCTTATTCGTACAGGATTTTAATAGACTTTTAAAATGCAACATTCAGAAAAATAAGAAATACTAAAGGTGTAGTCAATCGAAGATTAACAAATATTCAGCAACTTTTGTCATTGACCGTACGTGTCGCAGGGAAATGAGGATATCTGGGATTTCGCGATATTCCTAGGGATACGACAAAATCATGGTATAATCATGTATGGTAAGGACCACTTCTCCGCGGTCCGACTAGCATTTACCCCTAGAGTGTATATAAAAAGCGCGGAGCCAGGAGCTCGCGAGGAGTTCCTGAGCAGAACGAGTGCGCAAGTCCAGAACGAAGCGAGGGGGAGAGGTGGCGAGCGTAGCGAGCCGGCGACCTCCCGAGTGGAGTGATGGTCGAGTGCGCAAGTGAAGCGAAGGGATGACAAAGCAAGAGTTTTGGCGAGAGCCTATTTATTAAAACTGTACGTCGTATCCCTAGAGATTTCGAGAAATCCCTGGTATCCTCATTTCCCTGCGACATACAATATTTTTTCTGGAGCTACGACGATTGACTTTTGGCCAAAATACTTACATATACTTAATCGTGAAAAAAACTATTGACACATGTATTATTACGATTGTTTTGAATACCATCCCCTGATAGATTTAAACGGATGGTAAAATTTGTAAAGAAAATATATGTTTATAATGTAAGTATTCTGTCTATTTAAAACGAGATAAGAGCTGAAAGAGATCGGAATAGAAACGAGATGAATTCCGGTTAGGATTGGGATAGAAGCAGGACAAAATCGGCATAGAAGCGAGAGCAGCCGGAAATAGCCAGGAGCAAAATGAATGATTTTATTAAGCGTAAAAAGTCGCGGGCAACAGCTATGTATATGTAAATAGGAGATTTAGGTTTCAAAGATTTCTGTAACTCAGGCTTCATGTATGTACATGGCGCCTGACCGGCGCTGCCGCCGCACCGCAAACTCATGTAAATGATTACAAACCCGGACCGAGACCACGCGCGCCGCACCGTCCGTCCGTTTGTACGTATTACTGGTATTACGAATCGTAAAGGGTCCGTGGCGGTTCCCCCCCGACGTTTCATTTCCACTCGGTTTCTATAGTCTGTAATATGTTTCAAACTACTACGCTAGCGTTTTGTACGTTTGATACTTGGACAAAAAACTATAAACACATGACTCACAAATGAAGTTAGGGCCGAAAATTTTGGTAATTATATCGGGACCGGAGTGTGATTACAAAGGGACAAAAAGGGGATGATAACGGTATAGGAGGGGAACTATAACACGGTAGGAGGTTCGCTAGGGAGGACGATAAAGGGTTAGGATCGGAATATGATTGGTAGCAGAGTAGGACGATAATGATATAGGAGCGGGACGGAATCAGGACCAGAGCATTACGGTAACGCTATAGGAGTGGAAAGATAACGGGGTGGGAGTGGGAAGGTAACAGAACAGAAGCGGTAAGGTACGGGAACGAGATAGGAGCGAGACGGGAACTGAAATGTGAATATGATGCGACGAAAAATGTTCGGATGCAGGATGAATACTCCACTACGCGGACGAAGTCGCGGGCATCAGCTAGTCGTAAAATAAAGGAAAGGAGGTATTGTCAAAAAACTGCTTTTAAGCGCCATTTTTCCAATATGGCGGCGCGAGCGGCAAATACGAGTTGGCAAAGTTGAAATTCGAAAAGAGCACATCAAAATCTACCAAATGACTGGACTAATATTAATCTTCCGTTAAAAAAATTCTAAATGACAGTAAAAACCGTATTAAAATCCGTTGCATGGTTTAGAAAAAAGCGGAGAAACAAAAATGGGGACGTGGATAGCGACTTTGTTTTATATTTAGAGGTTGTTCTTTTTCACAGATGGAATCCACCAAGAACAAAGACAAGAGTGATACGAAGACCAGAAATGTGATGATATCTGAAGCCTTCCTGAGGTTCTTCGTGGACATTTTGGGGGATTTCTGGAAATATTTTCACTATGGAGTCATGAAGGACGGCGATTTGGGAAAAGGGAACATCATTTTTGACGTAAGTATATTACTTTTTATTTTTTAAGTATCCTATAAAGATTTGGTTCCTTCTTTATAAGCATATATAAAAAAACACAATATCCAAATTTTCGCTAAGCCAAATTCCGTTTTTGTAAGCCAAACTTCGTTTTTGTAAACCAAATTCCGTTTTTGTAAGTCAAATTCCATTTTTGCTAAGCCAGATTCCCGTCTTTATAAGCCATATTTTATTTTAGGTTAGCGAAAATTCCATTTTTGCAAAGCCAAATTCTATTTTTGCTAAACCAAATTACATTTTTGTAAGCCAATATCGTTCTAATAAGCCAAATTCCAGTTTTGCTAAACCAATTTCCGCTTTTGTAAGCCAAATTCCATTTTAGTAAGCCAAATTCCATTTTTGCTAAACCAAGTTCCATTTTTGCAAATCCAAATTGCCTACATTTTTATAAGCCAAATTCCATTTTTGCAAAAAAAAAAAAACCAATTTCAGTGAAGTTCGGAATGGAGACAGGAAACTGCGGGTGAAACCGTGACACGCAGTAGTTTATAATATTAGTGGATGATGACTGGTAGAAAATGCTACCTAGCATTAAGTCCTCCGTGTACTAACTGTTTTGTGCTAAAGTATAAATAAATAAATTTGTAAGATTAACAATTTAAATCTCTGTTTACAGAAAGAATCCTTCATCAAGAACGCAGCATCGAAACAGAACCAATACTTCCTGGAATGGTTCACAGAATCGGCAATGTTTAACCACTTCATACAAAACATGGCGGTCCGCTACCGAGAAACGTACTCGGACCTCTCAAAAGACTCAAAATCAAAAAACACACAGCAATTCGAGTCAAAATCCGACTTTTTGGACTCACAATACGAGTTAATAGACTGTCCAACTCCAAATTTCTATCAGTTGTTCGAAGAACGTATACTTTCTAGAAGGAACAGTAAAGGTGTGGACAGGAGTGGCTATAAGAATGCTCTCAACAAAAGGGTTCGGTTGTTGAAATCGAGGCTTAAGGATTTGGTTGGTTAAGTTTTAGTTTTACTGATCTGTGTTCAATTTGCGGCGCTTGTTATCAGGCGTATTATTAAGTGGCAAAGCGTTAATATCGGGCGAGTGTATTACTCGTCAGTTGTATTGGCTAATGTATTAGGCAAAGCGCCAATTATTGGGCGAGTGTATTGCTCGTCAGTTGTAGTGGTTAATGTATGAAGTGGCGCTAATTATCGGGTGATCGTCGTGTAGTGATTAAAGTTCCAAGTAGCATTGTCGTTTATTGTTGGGCGAGTGCGTTGCTCGTCAGTTGTATTGATTAATATTTTAAGTGGTATTGTCGTTTATTATCGCGCGTGTGACTTGCTCGTCAATCGTAGTGATTAAAGTTTTAATTGGCGTTGTAATTGTACGTGTCGTTTATCATTGGCGAGTGAGTTGGTCGTCAATTGTAGTGATTAAAGTTTTAATTGGAGTTGTAATTGTACGTGGCGTTTATCATTGGGCGAGTGACTTGCTCGTCAATTGTAGTGATTGTTTTAATTGGAATTGTAATTGAGCGTCATGTATCATCGGGCGATTAAATGCTTGAGTTGTTTTTCAGTTGTGAAGTAATTAATGTATTAAGTGTCGCTATTGGCGCTAACTATTAGGCTAGTGATTTGCTCGTCAGTTGTAGTAATTAAAGTTCAAAGTGTATTTGATGTAACTGAGCGTGGGGTTTAACATCGTGCGAATAAATTGCTCGACTTGTTTCTCAGTTGTAAAGTAATTAATGTATTAAGTGGCGCTAACAATCGGGCGAGTGAATTGCTCGTCAGTTGTAGTGATTACAAAAGTGTATTTGATATAATTGAGCGTGGCGTTTACCATCGGGCGAATAAATTACTTGAGTAGTTTCTCAGTTGTAAAGTAATTAATGTATTAAGTGGCGCTAACAATCGGGCGAGTGAATTGCTCGTCAGTTGTAGTGATTACAGAGATGTCTTTGATTTAACTGAGCGTAGGGTTTATCATGGGCAAGTGTTATGCTCGTCAGTAGTAGTGATAAAAATTCAATCTGGCATTGTAATTTTGCGCGGCGTTTTTCACTGGGCGACTGAACTGCTTGTTCATCATCAGTAGATAAATAAATAATGTACTGTAATCACGTTCATTTAGATCGTTGTCACGCTTTAGTGTATTGATTGCGGAGAAAAGTGATGATGCGGTCGAAATCTCTTGAAGGTAGAGATTAGGGTCGATTGTGTTGCATTCTCTATACAAAATATAAATCTAAATTAATCTAATTTAATATAAATCTATATAAAATATTTATTTCAAGACATGCTTTTAACAAATTCGTAATCGGGACCGCGAGCAGATTAAAATGAGCCCAAACACTAGTAGTTTACGATTATCCGTCAAGGAGTTCCATTGCCCACCTTCCGTCTCCATCATCAGATCAGCTGTCACCATAATATTGCATTGTCATCGGACTTTGACAAGTGTGCAACATTTCAACTCCGTAGGATAAGAGGAAGTGGTTCTAATTCAGCTTGCAAGATTCCACCCGGACAAACATACATGCATTGCAAGTTGCGCAATGGATTGCTACGCAGTGTTTTTATGGTATTAAAAGTTCTGGGTGGCACTGCAATTGTTAACAGGCGTGGCGCTTACCACCAGGCGAACGATTTGCTCGTTTTATCATTTAGTTATATAAAAAATCTAACTTTACATTAGTTCAAATTAAATTTAGAGAATGCATAGATTAAGGGCCATTATGTATTTGTATTAATAATTTTATGTTAGTCATAATTTAGACATATTCCACAGAATACTAAGGGACAGAAGCATCACTCCGCAAAGAAATTTAAACGAATAGCGACTCTTGCTATGACGCAATAAAGTTCAATTCAGCTCGCGTAGCGCTGCATACCTACAGTCATATTAACCTACAGAGCGCGTCTCTTTCTATCGCGCCGCTCTTATCTCTTCTGACGCGGCACGTGTAACGACGCGCGACCCGCCGTCGGTGTCCGGCTATGTACTTGTAGCTTCGTACCTACAGTGCGGAGTGCGGTAGGGCTGCATATTCATAAATATATTTATTGTAATTTCAAGATAAAATGCGATAAAAAAGAAATACTTAAATAAATTTGAAAACTTAAACTTCTACATTTTCAAAGATATTTAAAAGTCTCTAATTTTTAATTAGATTTTTAAAATATTTGGTCTAAAAAGCTATTTGAAAGTAAGATCTTATTTTCAAATAGCTTTTTAGACCATTTTTCTCTAATTTTCAAAAGGATTTTTAAACCTTTTTGCAAATGTATTTTTAAACAATTTTTCTCAATTATTCAAATAGATTTTTAGGTCATTTTTATGTAATTTTTAAATCATTTATTATAGATTTTAGGCCATATATAACTAAATTTCAAATAGATTTTTAGACCGTTTTCTTTATTTGTCGTTTTTGGTATTAGCATTATATAATCTCATTGTATAGGGGTAGTTATATAAACCCAGTGCTAGTTTATATATTTTATGTGATATATTATTATAAATCTCGCCTAGAGGCTTAGATTATGTAAATAAAGACTGTTATTCATGGTGTTATAAAATTGAACTGGCCAAGAGAGTAGGACACATTCAAAAATCAAAATCAATAATTTATTCATGCGAAGGCGAACGAACTGCTCGTCTCGTCACTCAATTACATAAAAAATATAAAAATAGGATTTTATAGTTTTTCATGACAAGCTTTTAACAAATTCGTAATCGAAACCGCAGATTAAAATGAGCCCAAACACTAGTAGTTTACGATTCATCAAGGAGTTCCATTGCCTACCTTCCGTCTCCATCATCAGATCAGCTGTCACCATAATATTGTATATGAAATAAAAAAAAACTTTATAGATACCAATATTATTTTTAAAGAAGTTGTAATACCACCCACCGAACAAAGCCATGCCGTCAAATGACCTACTCGTGTTTCGGGATGATGATTCGGTGAACCATCGGGGAGACGGGTCTGAGCAGCCGCTCAACTGCCGTCTCTCTCTAGATCTATGTGCTCCATCTTAGGCCACATCATCGCTTCACACCAGGCGAGATAGTGGCCAAACATGGATCTAATAAGCATAAAAGTTATTAATTTTATAACATCATATAAAATTTTACATGTAAGTTAAATTTTAATGTTGTTTTACTGCCTACATTCCTATTGTATTTTAAATATAATATCAATAAATTTAATGTTTACAATAATCACGCATTAATTATTATATTCGAACAAATTTTAAATTAAGTCGTTGCTAAGAACGCGTCTAAGCTAAGCAATTCGAAAAACGAATTTGAAGTCGGTTAAAAAGAGAAAGATACGGGAACATGGTCTTACCGCATTAAGCAATCTCTTACAGACGACCTTTAGATACTGATTACTTAGCAATGACTTAGCTTAGACGCGTCCTTAGACGCGACTATCTAAAATGTTCGAACAAAATAAATAAAGTCGTTGCTAAGAACGCGTCTAAGTAAAGCAATTCGGAAAACGAATTTGATGTCTGTTAAAAAGAGAAAGCTACGGAAATACTTACATCTTTGGATATTGTTTTACTAAGTAATGACTTTGCTTAGATGCGTTCTTAGCCGCGACTATCTAAAATCCCACCAGTTGCCTGTGAAGCTGAAACCTTAACATTTTTAATTAATTAATTTTTTGTCGTTTAATTAATTGTATGCAAAAATGGAACTTCAATTCAATAGTAAAATATATTGTAAATAGGACTCGAACCTTCGTCCTTCATAGCCTGGCCTCCGTAGCTAAGTTGGTAAATCGTCACCATAAAGGCCACAGGTCGGAATCCTATCGATGATCTTTAGGGTTTTACTGAATTTTACAGATTCTCGATGTAAAATAAAACCAAACTATTTTTTGAAATTAAGTTAAAGTTATTTAACAAAACGTGCCTTGATTAGTGCTATGTATTTAAGTTGTAGATAAGTATTGTTCGCTACAAACTGTATAAAATAAAATATATATAATTACTTTACATAAAAACATTGTATTATTATAAATTATAACTTGAATCCTATCCTCATCACCAGCACACTGCTGGGACACGGGCCTTCTCTCATAGAGAGTATGGGCCATAATCCACCACGTTGCCCCAGTGCGGGTTGGTGGATGTCACATGTCCTTGGATTTATGTGATTAATTCTTGGACATGCCGGTTTCCTCGCGATGTTTTCCTTCACCGTTTTAAGACCGAGTGTTAAATCCGCTCATAACTTAAGAAGTCAGTGGTGCGGGGCCAGCGGGATTCGAACTCAGGTGCGTCGGATCCAAAATAGCATATGCTCCCACTGAGCCACGTTGCTTTTTTTTTGTTTTTATACAATACAATACAATACAAATACTCTTTATTGTATACCAGTAACATAAAAAAAAAGATTACAGATAAACCTTATAACTAGGGTAGTACAATGGGCGGTCTTATCGCTTAGAGCGATCTCTTCCAGACAACCTTTTATGTGTGTTAACTGGATGACGAGACGAGCTAGTCATTTGCCTGATGGTAAGCAATACGCCAGCCCATAACAATAACAGCACCACCCAGAACGTTGTTTTGCAAAATCCTGCGCGGCGCTTGTTACCTCAGAACTCCGTCATTCATGAACCGATTTGGAAACTTCTTTTTGTGTTGGGTTCAGTATAGCTACGTGGTCCCATATAAATTTAATCGATTTTGACCTTGGACTTCGAAGATACATTGAAGTCGGTTTTTTGTTTGATTAAATGTATACTTTAGTATGAAAGTTTTCGTGAGTTTGATTCATTATAAATATTTAATAAAACGGCTAGGACTCACGTAGTTTGTGGAATTAGTCGATCTAGGATTCGAGCATGTCCGATGCTCTTCATCAGGGGCGAGTTTACGCTGCTAGATCGCAACCATCGGACATGCTCGAAACCTAGGTTATTTTTTTTTTATGTAACTGATTGACGAGACGAGCTGGTCGTTTGCCTTATGGTAAGCAATACGCCAGTCCATAACAATAACAGCACCACCCAGAACTTTGTTTAGCAGAATTCTGCGCGGTGCTGCACTGCGCTCGTCACCCTGAGACAATTAGTTGTTGAGTCTCATAATGCCCAGTAATTTCGCTGGCTACAATGCCCTTCAAACCGGAACACAGTAATGCTTGCGCACTACTGCTTGGCGGTTGAATAACTGGCAAAGCGGTGGTACCCACCCAGACGGCCTCTCGCATACGAGAAACCAAGGTCGACTAATTCGACAAACTACGTGAGTCCTAGCCGTTTTATTAAACGTATACCTACTTGTTTGAAGTCTGTTAAAATACCCTCGCTGATTACCTATCGCGCATAACTGCAATCGATCTGTCAAAGTTGACAGATATTGCTAATTATATCCCTATTTTGCATAAGACGAGACATGTGAATGACCATTGTTTTTACTGAACTACCGCAAGTAATGGGTAATTATATGCCAAGGGTAGTAATTATTACATTATGGGAGACAGATTAATAGCTGTATTACGTACAACTACCTTCTTAGCATAAAATAGGTACTCTCCAATTTGGATTAAAAAAGAAATAAGATTTTTGTTGAAAAATATTTCAATTTTTCAAGACAATCTTGTAAAAACATCGTAATCCGAAACGCAGATTGAAATAAGCCCAAACACTAGTAGTTTACGATTATCTATCAAGAAGTTCCATTGCCCACCTTCCGTCTCCATCATCAGATCAGCTGGCACCATAATACTGCATTGTCATCGGATTTTGACAAGTATGCAAAATTTCAACTCCGTTGGATAAGAGGAAGTGGTTCTGATTCAGCTTGCAAGATTCCACCCGAACAAATATAGTTATTACATAAATTGCAAGTTACATAAAAGCTTTTAATAAAAAAACGGACTATGTCTTGTACGGTTCACCAGAATTTTCTTGACCGGGCAAACGTGAAGAACACCGGACTGTCCGGTCGAAAACCGGACTGGCAACTATATATAGGATCAAAAGATAGGAAAGTCGTATATATGGGTTTTTGTATCTACCCTATACTGTCCCACTGCTGGGCAAAGGTCTCCCCCATCTCTTTCCACGCATCCCGATCCCCCACATCACGCACTTGGGGGATCACGCACTTTACTGCACCGCTACCATCTTTTATCGTACGTCCTGGATGAGTGGTAGAAAATGCTATCTAGCATTAAGTCCTCCATGTACAAACTGTTTTGTGCTAAAGTACCTATAAATAAAAACAAAGTTCTGGGTGGCACTGTTACATTACAGCTATTGTCTCAGGGTGAAGAGCGCAGTGCAGCGCCGCGCAGAATGCAAAACTAAGTTCTTGGTGGTGCTGTTATTGTTATGGGCTGGCGTATTGCTTACAATCAGGCAAACGACCAGCTCGTCTCGTCATACAGTTATATAAAAAAAAGTCGTGGGCGGACGTTCGTTCTAAAATATAACAGTTCAGTTAGGCAATCGAGTTGAAATACCTAAGCTTTAACCTTTTGATAACCTTTTGAACCAATTGCCTAATACATGTCACTAAACCGCTTAACCTATAACAAGCCCTAGTTATTGAATGACCTAATCTAAAAAGACATGTCGATCCCGTCGAAACCGTCGGTCTCGGTTGTTGTTAAGCTACAGTTTTTAGGCCATGTCGGACGACTTCAGACGGTTAAAACCGTGTATTTTTATTTTACCTACCATCTAATTACATTATGGATTGCAATAAATAATTGAATTGAATTGAATTGATTAAAAACTTCGACACCAGGGTTGGCCGCACACCATCACGAGAAAAGAGAAGACTTTAAATTTAACTTACCGTTAATTATATTTAACTTTACGTTCATTATTATGGGACTAAGTGATGAGACGAACAAGTCGTTCGTCTGTTGGTAATCGCCACGCCTGCCCATAACAATTGCAAAGCCACCCAGAACTTTTAATACCAAAAAAAGCACTGCGTAGCACTGCATTGGGCTCATCACCCCGAGACATCAGATATTATGTCTCATATGTAATTTCGCATATGTAATTATTATTATTTTTCCGTTGCCGTGAGTAGACGTGTCCTTGAGTGGAGACCGCGAATCGGCAAGCGTAGTTAGTGTAGGACGCCCACCGGCCAGGTGGAGCGACGACCTGCGAAAGGCGGCGGGAAGAAACTGGATGAGAAGAGCCGAAGACCGGGCTCAGTGGCGTTCATTGGGAGAGGCCTATGTCCAGCAGTGGACGACTACAGGCTGATGATGATGACGATGTAATTTCGCTGGCTGCAATGCCCTTCAAACTGGAACACACTAATGCTTACGCACTACTTGCCGGCAGAATAACTGCAAAGCTGTGGTACCTACCCAGACGGCCTACCGCATACGAGAAACCTACTACGAATTAACAGATTACCCATTGAGAGCCCGGTTTCATACCCGATTTCTTGCCTGAATCGACAATAATTAGTCTGTATCTCATTAGTCGCTGTAAAGCTATACCTTAATTCGATCTCAACACGATATACGATTGGCGCTTGAGGTACATATGGGTAGGGGGGCTGGTCAGAGTTAATCCGCCACAATCATAACGTGAGAGTAGCCGTTTATATTTACAATGAATATTTCGACACACGATAGTTTCCAAGCTTTAAGGATAGAAAGGATTTATTGTAAGAAAAACAATGCGAATAATATTGATGTAACTGAGATAAATAGGGTGACATATTTATTATTTAATGGATTGGTCGCATTGACCTTTTGGATGATGGAATTTGTGTATCGTCGGAGAGAAAAGTGCTTCAATTCAATATTGTAAAAAACCGGCCAAGTGCGAGTCGAACTCGCGCACGAAGGGTTCCGTACCATTATCTATAAAAACAGCAAAAAATCATGTCTGTTGTATGGGAGCCCCCTTAAATATTTATTATATTCTGTTTTTTAATATTTGTTGTTATAGCGGCAACAGAAATACATCTGTGAATATTTCAACTGTCTAACTATCACGGTTCATGAGATACAGCCTGGTGACAGACATACAGATAGACGGACGGACAGCGGAGTCTTAGTAATAGGGTCCCGTTTTACTCTTTGGGTACGGAACCCTAAAAATATCCTGTTACATTTTGAGAACGAGTTTTGATTTTTGAAAAACTTACTGGGGATGACTCTTTAGACTGACGACTGATCAGAATGCACGATATTAAGACGTTTGTCTGTTTGTTTTTTATACATAGGTACATAACCCAGCAAAAAAGAATTTACAACTTTCAATATTTAGTTTTATGTAACCCCGAAAAATAATTAACTTTGTTTTTCTTTGTACACATATTTTTGGATTACAATCTAGACTCAAAACTGTATGATATTTAGCTATAGCTCTGTATTGATTGTAGTTTGTTTCAACATCACACCGGAACCAATAGTCGTCACCTCTCGAAGTTGTGCAAGAATATGTCTATCTTAGGCAAATTCTTACGCTGGGTCGCAACAACTTCGAGAGGGAAGCCGATAGGAGGATTCAGCTGGGCAGCATGTAGAAAACATCGTCAAGTCTTCTCGTCGCCCATCCTACAATGCCTGAAGACAAAAGTCTTCAACTAGTGCGTCATACCCGTAATGACGTACGGTGCCGAAACGTGGACACTGACTGTGAGACTGGTTCATAAGCTCAAAGTCGCTCAGCGAGCTATGGAACGAGGTATGCTCGGGGTTTCTCTGAAGGATCGAATCCGTAATGAGGTAATCCGACAGAGAACCAAAGTAACCGACATAGCTCAACGAATAAGTAAGCTGAAGTGGCAATGGGCCGGTCACATATGTCGAAGAACCGATAACCGATGGAGTAAACGAGTTCTAGAGTGGAGACCAGGTTTAGGTAAGCGTAGTGTAGGACGCCCTTCGGCCAGATGGAGCGACGAGCTGCGTAAAGTAGCTGGCAGCAACTACATGCGAAGAGCCGAAGATTGGGCTCAGTGGCGTGCATTGGGAGAGGCCTACGTCCAGCAGTGGACTCGAACAGGCTGTAGATGATGATGATGATATAATAAAAAATAACAAATGAGTTTCGGTTAGGCTGGCGATAAAACCTTGTTACCCTTTTCTTGGCAACTGTACCTTTGTTAGTACTTGTCAGATAAATATTAATATAATTCATCTTATCTCATAGCTCAGTACAGAAATGTGAGTGGAGACCTCTTCTTTATGAATTTGTATTATATTCGACTCAGGGTTGGCGTAAGTCACGAGTTGAGACATTTTAGTCAGATGAGTCACTTGTTTTTGTTGCTAGTGGCTGAGAGGTTAATCGGGCGTCTTTTAATCTGATGCAGCGATTTTTTTATTTTTGCTTGCGTTTGACCGCTATCTCCCCTGTTGTTAAGTGACGATGCGGTCGAAGATGTAGCACGCTCGCCTAGAAGAAACCTGTTCACTCTTGTTTTAAAGACACCCAGATTATAGCTATCCGGAAACACAGATGCCGGCAGAGAGTTCCACTCCTTGGCCGTTCGCATTATGAAGGTCGAAGCAAAGCGCTTGGTGCGAGCAGGAGGGATGTCAACCATATATTGATGACGGCTTGCCGTACGCCTGGTCGTCCGGTGATAGAATGGGGATGGTGGAATATGTTAATGTAATTCCGTCGCACACTCTCCGAAATGTATCCGGTAAAAGACCGATAAACTGGCAACTTTGCGCCGATGTTCAAGACTCTGAACCTTAGTTTTAACCAGCGCATCGTCACCAATGAGCTTTTTGGCTCTTCTTTCAATGGTCTCCAAGGCTTCGAGTATTTGTACATCGATTCCTTTGGCTTATTTATGAGCCTAGTACTGCCTGTTTCACGCCTTACGCGTTATCATGAGGAATACGCAATCGAATGGACGGAATCTTGAATAAAACTAGTATGTAGGTAACTTTTTAATAACAAGTTGAAGTTTAAAAGTTCTTTATTCAGTTTTGGCATCACAGACGCACTTATGAACGTCAATCATTACAATGACTACCACCGTATCGGAAAAAGAACCACTACTCAGAAGATACGACAAGAAATTGAGGGGCTTTTTTTAAACTTTTGTTACAATATTTTATGACAATATTATGTTTGTTATGTGCCAGTTGGCTACTTGGCAGAAGCGGAATGTTTCATGCATCTTTGTCTTCTATATAATTACTAACTGTATAGTTTGCTTTTTTCATTAGAATATCTTTCACACGCAACACGCAATTTGAATCTACTTTCTGTGAGCTCTATTATACATTAACAAACGCACTATCCCGATAAATTTTATTGCATAAAAACTGTGTACAAAGATATTACATGATATTAATAATGAACCAACAGTTTGTCCTCTCGGACGTACAATATTATTTACAGTAAGTAATTGGTACCTATGCCTACACATCTACATTATAATATACTAGCTGCGCCCTGTGGTTTCACCCGCGGTTTCCCGGGATAAAAAGTAGCCTATGTGTTAATCCAGGGTATAAGCTATCTCCATACCAAATTTCATCAAAATCCATTCAGTAGTTTATGCGTGTAAGAGTAACAAAGGTACATCCATACTTACAAACTTTCGCGTTTATAATATTAGTAGAATTAAAGTACTAAATACCAATGAAGATTACGTTTAGAGCCATCGTTTTATTGCACATAAATATATTTTTCACTTCAGTAGCTCAAACATTTTGCTCACTGAGTGAGACAAAGTAACTTTTTAATTTTTGTTTTCAGAAAGCCGCGAATATCTTATTCAGCCTTGGGTTAATCATGCATTTCGAAACATTCACACTCTATCTCTTTCCCGCCATTAGAAACAGAGAGAGAGACAAAGACCAGCCCTTTCGAAGTTCCGACTGTTCCGATTTTGAATTCGACCTCAAAGACAAACACGTTCGGAATTACGTACAACTAATGAAATTTAGCAAAAAGATAATTATGTCTTTTAATGTAATTTATTGAATTTTTAACTTATTGTTGTATTTAAACGAAAATGTATTTACTGCAAATAAAACTGATATATTACCTGTAAATGTTTATTTCTAGTTTCATTAATGTTACGTAATATATTTTATCTCCTAAAGTGTTCTCGCTGCTGAAGTGAAAAGTTATATGTGTTACACGAGAGCAAAGTTTTTTGCATCTCGTGCTTTTGAATCCCTCGCCACACTCAGGATTCAAAATCAGCACTCGCAGCAAAAAACGACTTTGCTCTCTTGTTGCACAAATAACTATTTAAGTCATCTGTCAAAATGTTGTACCTAAGTGTTATTATAACAAATACTTGTTATTAAGTATATCAATACTTCTCAGTGCCAGTAACACTCGAACTAAATACCTATTAAAATAAACAGATACCTAACTCAAGTGACGTGTGATATTTCTACTGATGGTGGGAGTGAAGGATGAATCTTAGATCGGACGACGCCAAATTAACACATCTTAAATGACCTTTTTAACTTTGTTATTTACCCGAGAGTGGCCGAATGATTCTACAACTGAGTCACGAGTCGAACTGGTCGTTCACCTCTTGGTAAGCAACGCGTCTGCCCATAACAGATAAGATAGATAAAAAATGAGAGATAAAATATTAAAGTACTAGAGACCTATGAGGATTACGTTATAAATCCTTAATTCAATCCTAATTAGATTCAATTTTTAACCGACTTCAAAAAAGGAGGAGGTTCTCTGTTCGATTGTATTTTTTTTTATTTTTTATTTATTTTTGTTACCTCAGAACTCCGTCATTTATGAACCGATTTGAAAAATTATTTTTGCGTCGGGTTCAGTATAACTACGAAGTGGTCCCATATAAATTTCATCGATATGTGACCTTGGACTTCGAAGATACATTGAAGTCGGTTTTTGTTTTTTTCTAAAAATTAATGATATGCAAATAGTTTATGTACGAGTATGTACTAACTGCGCCTCGCGGTTTTACCCGCGGTTTCCCGTTATAAAAAGCCTATTTCCTTTTCAAGGACCATACATACATACCAAAGTTCATCAAATTCCGTTCAGTAGATTCTGATTGAGTAAAAAACATTCATCCATCCTCACAAACTTCTGCCTTTATAATATTAGTAAGACATAAGTGTAAATTTAGAGTCAGCCTCTGCGGTGTAGTTGTTGGGCAGTTTAGCTCAAATCTCATTCACTACTAAGGTTGTGGGTTCGACTCCCGTGACGTGACGAATGTTTGTGCACAGAAAAAGAAGCTTAAGCATTTGTTATGTGTCTGGGTGTTGTGGAGCCGTGGTCTTTGTTCTGGTTCCCTAGATTCAGGGAATCCTAGTCAGGTAACTGGATCTATGTTTGTGGCCGTTGGATGTATTTATTTATTTAATAATAATTAAAAACTACCGTCCATGGACCTATTTATGCGTTATTCCTCTTTAAGCTGGAAGAGATCGCTATAAGCGATAAGACCGCCAATCGTTACACTTTTGATTACTTTTGTAGGTACCTACCATGTGTGGTGTTACAATAAAAAACCGGCCAAGTGCGAGTGCACTCGTGCACAAGGGTCCCGTACCATTATCTATAAAAACGGCAAATTAAATCATGTCTGTTGTATGGGAGTCCCCTTAATATTTATTTTACTCTGTTTTTCAGTATTTATTGTTATAACGGCAACAGAACAATACATCATCTGTGAATTTTTCAACTGTCTAACTATCACGGTTCGTGAGACACATCCTGGTGACAAACGGACAGACAGACGGACGGACAGCGGAGTCTTAATAATAGGGTCCCGTTTTACCCTATGGGTACGGAACCCTACAAATATTACATTTTCATTTTGAAATACGTACCGCACAAATTAAAGCGCGTTTAAATCCTAGACAGTAAACAACTAAGGACCATGGTCCAACCACATTCTCCAGTAACATCACGAACATAATAGAATTGCGCAATATTGAACGCCTTTAGCAAAATTATAATATTAAAGTAATCAACCCAATGTCGCTCTTTTACGAAATGCCGAATTCCTCGCGAGTGTTGCCATGTCGAAAGGTTTTACCGGAGTTAGGTGGAAATATTTAACTTTTAAAAAGGCAGACGTCTCCTCTCCAAACTCAAATGTAAAGCATTCTAGCTATGTACAGAAAGTAGATTCAAATTGCGTGTGAAAAATATTCTAATGAATATATGTGTACAGTTAGTAATTACATAGAAGACAGAGATGCATGGAGCATTCCACTTCTGCCAAGTAGCCAACTGGCACATAAGAAGAATGTTTGTCAAAACAAACATATTGTAACAAAAGTTCTAAAAAATATGCCCCTCAGTTTCTTGGCGTATCTTCTGAGTAGTGTTTCTTTTTTCGATACGGTGGTAGAGTCATTGTAATAATTGACGTTCATAAGTGCGTCTGTGACGACAAAATTGAAATAAAGAACTTTTGAATTGAACTGAATATTTAGGTGAGGTACACAAGCGTCACGCACACATTTACATCATGCAATGCCGATCGGCCGTCACATCGGCTTGTCATCGACCCTCTGTTCACTCGAACAAACATAACGCCACCGCCATAGCTGCAGTTGTTGTTTAGCAACATTCCGTCCGCTGTTTTTTCGTTTACGATTTTTATATGCTAAACTATGTGGTTCTTGGCTTGATTCATGGATTTATTATTCTATATATCGTAAGATAATATCGACAGCCTCTGTGGTGTAGTGGTTGGATAAGTTGGTTCAATCTCATACACCACCGAGGTTCGATTTCCGTAACAACTCAAAATGTTTGTGCAAAGAAAAAAACGCAAGTATATTTTTTCGTGCCTGGGTGTTGTGGGGTCATGCCCAGATAGCAATACAAACTTGTTTCAGACTTGCAGCAAGTTCGAAATAGCAAAACTGAAAACTTGCACCAGGTTTGCCATGGCAAGTGTGAAAACTTGCTGCAGGTTTAAGGCAAACTTTCTAGTTACCACGCAACAAACTTGCATAATCATTACTGTGTGTGCAAGCATTACTGCGTTCTTTAAAGGGCATGGTAGCCAGCAAAATAACTGGGCATATAAGACTTAATATCTAATGTCTCGGGGTGATGAGCGCAATGCATAAAAAGCACTGCGTAGGCTTTTTATGGTATTAAAATTTTGGGTGGCACTACAATTGCTATGGGCAGGCGTGGCGCTTACCATGAGGCGAACGACTTGTTCATCTCATCACTCAGCTCCATAAAAAAGGTAAATAAAAAAGATCGAGTGGACTTTCAAGTGGTCCCTCTGGCAACACTGAACCACTTATTCTTTTAAAGTCGTGCTAAATCTATAACAATAGATATTAATATATTATAATTAAAGCAGAATAACTGCGACGATGGGCATTATGTTTGTAAAAACCTATTTTCTGTAATATATTGGTTCGTCCTTGAAAACTCGCGTCAGATTTAAAAGCTTTTATGTGTTCCAATTTTTTAATCTATGGAATTATATGACTTATATTATTTATTTATTTATTACAAACCACAAGTTGTAGTGAGGCCTTGACCGATTACACTAATTCGCACATTTTTTTATACCCTTAATAGATCTAGAGCGGCTGCTCAGACCCGTCTCCCCGATGGTTCACCGAAGATCATCCCGAAACATGACTAGGTCGCTTGACGCCATGGCTTTGTTTGGTGGGTGGTATTACAACCACGGCCAGAGCTAACCACTCCAAAGCGCGTAAGCTGGTTTCATTACGATGTTTTCCTTCACCGTTTTAGAGCGAGCGTGCAAAATCTGTAACTATAAATGAATGCCTGAAATAAACGAATTTATTATTATTATAAATACTTACCTTTGTACAACTATGGGTCAACGGCCATGTAGGAGTGTTACCCATAGCTCCAAGGTTGTATTAATTTTTGAATCCGCATGCTAATTCTCTATTGGGCAGCTTTGTTCGGCTATTGTTCGGGGTTTAGGGTTCCTTGGGGGATAACAAAACGGATAATGTGACCTACCTCAATCTTGTTACATCCTACTCTTGATCTCCTATGTATCCTCAATTCTTAAATACGGTTTAATGGTATGAGGCAATTTGACTGAAATTACAAGGTGTTCATAGCCCAAAAAAATGCATTCGTGCAATAAGTGTGTACACCACTTATCAAATAAAATCAAATCAAAAGTTCTTTCTTTATGGCATCACAGACACACTTAAGAACGTCAATTATTACAATGACTCTACCACCGTATCGGAAAAAGAACCACTACTCAGAAAATACGGCAAGAAATTGAGGAGCATTTTTTTTAGAAATTTTGTTACAATATTTTATGTTTGTTTTTGACAATATTATGTTTGTTATGCGCCAGTTGGCTACTTGGCAGAAGCGGAATGTTCCATGCATCTTTGTGTTCTATGTAATTACTAACTGTATAGTATGCTTTTTTCATTAGAATATTTTTCACACGCAATTTGAATCTACTTTCTGTGAGCTCCGTTATACATTTTGGAATTTTATTGTAAAAACGTACGCAATTGCCCATGAAGGACATATTTGTTTTGCTCAGTCCAAACCTAGGTACTGCAATTCTATCATTATTTCTGTTGTTTATGTTGTGATGGTCTTTTTTTTTACACTTAATAGATCTATGTTTGGCCACTATCTCGCCTGATGTGAAGCGATGATGTGGCCTAAGATGGAGCACATAGATCTAGAGAGAGACGGCAGTTAATCAGCTGCTCAGACCCGTCTCCCCGATGGTTCACCGAACATCATCCCGAAACACGACTAGGTCGCTGCAATTGAATTGAGAACCTCCTAGTTTTTCTAAAGTTGGCTAAAAAATTCTAATTTTATTAAAATTCTACAGAACCACATACAAAAACAAACTCTTTTTACAAATACCTACTTAATCCATTTAAAGTGCGGTTTGCTGAACCGGATTTGGTTAATCCACACGTTTATGGAAAGCATGACGCCATGACGGACAGACGGACAATTGGGCTGGTATTAGTCACGGTTACAAAGTATTTTTAATGTTGGAAGGTAATCAGCGAAATTAAAGATTATATAAGACAGCTCCACCTACCGACTACCACTTTGTCAGCCTTTGTTGGCACTAGCCAACAACGTAACAACGTAGGGTCCAACTACTAACTTGGACCCTACGTTTCTGTAGAAACTTCCACTCGTGGTAGGTCTCTCGTATGCGGTAGGCTGTCTTCATAGGTACCACCGCTTTGCCAGTTATTCTGCCCCCAAGCAGTGCACAAGCATTACTGGGTTCCGGTTTGAAAGGCATTATAGCCAGCGGAATTACTAGGTTTATGAGACTTAATGTCTAATGTCTCAGGTGATGAGCGCAATGCAGTGCTATGCAGTACTCTTTATGGTTCTAAAAGTTTTGGGTGGCACTGCTTGTTATGGGCAGGTGTGGCGCTTATTATCAGCCGAACGACGTGATCGCCTCAACAGTCAGTTCCATAAAAAAAACCACTTTGTCATTTTCTCGCACGTTGATGCAAAATAACTACGTCCATTTCGCTTGCACAGATCCGAGTGAAATAATTTAATTAGATAGCTATTTGGCATTTTATTTGAGGATTGAATAATTCCTTCATTACTGAAAACAACTGTACACTCTACTTACTAAAACTAAACTAACTACTTATAAGAAGCAATTGGACAACCCATAGACCATAAAAAGGCATATAGAGAGCCCAAATGCTCCAACCCACTACCAGTTGGCAGCGTACCCAAGATGCTGGCAGTATTGCCCCGTTGGATTGCAATACTGATACGCTGAGCCAAATAAGTCCCAGCATTTTGGTCACGCGTCGCATCGATCAGGCACTCTGACAGACTTTTGAAAATACGATGAGCTCCCGGTCCCCACGGACCCAAAGTCTCCACACAAAACGGCTCAAATATGTAACCGCTACCGAGGTTAGCATGTTTGCGCCGCTTGAGGTAATAATATATTGAATAATCAGCCCTAAAAGTACTTAATTACTTTCTCTTTTTATTAGCAGTGAAGCCTTTTTTATAAATCCTTTCTTGTGGTCAACTAAAAATACTTTTAAGGTAGTTGCATAAGACGTGTAGGTAGGACATTTTATTTTTTAATGAATCTGAGTGATGAGACCAACAAGTCGTTCAACTGATGATAAGCGCCACGCCTGCACATAACAGTTGCAATTGCCAGAACTTTGAATACCACAAAACGCACGGCGAAGCATTGCATTGCGCTCATCACCCCGAGATATCAAATATTAAGTCTCATATGCCCAGTAATTTCGCTGGCTACAATGCCCTCATGCAAACCGGAACACAGTAATGCTTGCGCACTACTGCTTGGCGGCAGAATAACTGGCAAAGCGATGGTATCTACTCAGACTGCCTCCGGCATTCAAGAGACCTACTACGAGTAGAGAGACCTACCACAAGTAGACAATGATTACTTTCTAGCTGCGCCTTGTCGTTTCTTCCGCGGGGATAATTTTCCGAGATGAAAATTATCCTATATGCCCCCTACAGTCTCTGTGGTGTAGTGATTGCGCTATTTAGCTCAATTCTCATACACAGCGGAGGTAGCGGTTCCATTTCCGTTACGGGACAAATGGTTGTGCATAGAAAAAACAACGCATTCATTTGCTTTGTGTCTGTGTGTTTTGGGACCATGGTCCTCGTAGTTCCTGGTATCTTAGATACAGAGAATCCTTGTAGACTAGAATCTATTATTTTTGGGCGTTATATGTATATTCCGGGTTATAAAGTAAGTATCTCCTTACAAAATTTCATCAATATTCGTTCAATAGTTTTTATTACCACGTTTTTATTAAGTCACTTTCTTGTTTCTGTCTGTCGTTCCGGGTGGAATCATGCAACTCAAATTTCGAGCACTTCCCGATTAGCTATCAGGCTGAAACTTTCAGGGTAGCTCACAACTCCATGACAATGCATTCTAAATCCATCTATTATTTTTAAGGAGCATAATACTGTGGTTTTTAGATTAATTACAAGCGTTTATTTAACTTGCAATGTTTATTATTTGTTTGGTCAAATCTTGCAAGTTAAATCAGAACCACTTCCTCTTATCCAACGGAGTTGAATTTTTGCATACTTGTCAAAGTCCGATGACAATGCAATATTATGGCGACAGCTGATCTGATGATGGAGACGGAAGGTGGGCAATGGAACTCCTTGACGGATAATCGTAAACTACTAGTGTTTGGGTTCATTTTAATCTGCTCGCGGTTTCGATTACGAATTTGTTAAAGCTTGTTTCGAAAAAAATATTTTTCAACCAACATTTTGTTTTTTATCTTTGTTGCGTCATTGAGTCACAAACATCCATCTTACTTAAAAACATTCCTTAAACCGACCTGTAGGTTTTTTCCCGCAGCTGTGGGATGTAGACAAGATGTTAACGAATGTCAACAAATGGATATCCTATTCTTAAGAAGCCAGCTCAGGCTGTGGTTAAATTAGGCGTTTTGTTTAAACGTTTGAGGCGTGGTCCGTTTGCAAGCGAATAGGCGGAATAGGAGAAAAGAAAAAAGGAAGAAAAACAAAACATCTATTCGAGACATCACACAACATTTACACACTACAACACTTAACATACTAAAGTAAGGGCAAAAAAAAATACAGGACGAGTCGAAAGTCGACCAAATATCACCCATACTTAGTAGACATTCCGCCAATTCGTACAAAGCGTTTTGGTTCCAGGTTTATAGTGCGTACTGCTAAGGAACGGAACTCCTTGCCGTCTTCTCTGTTCCCTGATAACTACATTTTTCAATTATTTTTTTAAGTTCACTCGTTTGGGCAGGCTAAAGTCTCTGGGACCATACCGCCTTGCCTTACGTAGTTATTATTTGATAGGTTGAAAAAATTACAATGATTTCTTTCGTATTTTAGTCAAAATCAATGTCACTCCTAGTGCTTCAATAAAGTGGTGGAATTTTATTCAAGTTTTCCTTGGACTTTTTGGGAGAACATAAAAAGCAATGTTTTTCTTTATTTTGTTTCATTTGCCTACACTCGTGCACGTTGAACAGATAATGGTCATGGGCACCGGCAGAAATAATTTCCAGGTGGTGCAGATTTTAGTTTTCTTACAATCTTTGCCGTATATGATTATTAATAAAAAGATGAAATTTTAGTCTGAATGTTCGAGACATTTACAAATTTCTGACTATTCATTATGAATTTATTATATAGGTACCCAGTCGTCACGGCTCACACCAAAAAATAAATGAGAATTGTGTAATTACTGCTTACTAATTATTGTGAATAAAAAAATGATTTCCAACAGACGGCTTTTTATTTCAATAATTCCTGTTGATCCCGAGATTCCCAAGGGGTGCAAGTGCACCCCCTGGCACCCCCCTGCCGGCGCCCATGATAATGGTTAATATTCCACCGATATTACACATTATCACTCGAAATAACACTTGATTGGAAAATAAAACAAAATCGAGCTGTATCACTTTTCACTTCCCGCCAAAAAGTCTCTACAATCCTCAAGGGTATTCTCAAGGGTGTACTGCCTTTGGGCAAGATATATTTAGTCAAATTTCACTTCCCAAAAATCATATCGCCCTAGTTTCATTCCCCAAATAAATCTTTGGCAAATTTACATTTCGCATTTTATTCTCTTGGTCAAATTTATCATTTGGCATCAATTTACTTTGTCAAATTTTCAACATAATATTGTACATTTGTACCACACATGACTAGTTCAGGGCAAAATCAAACATAGGTACGACGACGAACGAAGCGAGGAGAAGTGTTAGGTTACTGATGCACCACTACGCGCGAGCCGAGCGAGCGAAGCGAGCGTGCCGCGGCAGCGGCCCGCGATGCGCCAGAAGAAACCAACCAACCAAGAATAAACCAACAATAACTTGCCAAAAATAACCCGCATCCTGGTCGCCCTCTGTCGGGGGAGGTCTCCGTACTCTGAAATACAAGTGTTTCACTTAGTTCGAGTTCAGTTACCTTTTTATGCTTATTACTGCTTTTAATGATACCTTAGCCAACATCATACATAAAAACACACAAAAAGTAAAAATTGGAAGAAAGATGGTATGTATGAAGCCCTGGATCACACCAGGACTAATCAGGTGTATGCGTCACCGAGACAAACTGCATCGCGAGAGTAGAGCCCACCCAGACGATCTTCAACGCCATAAAATTTACACCAGATACAGAAACTTCTGCAATAAACTTCTTCGGAAAATTAAAGCACAATATTTCAGCCAGCAACTTGAACAGAATAAAGACAATCCTAAAAAGCTGTGGAAGACAATTAAAAGTATATGCTACACCTCAAACCGCAGTTGTGACTCCAGTGAATTGTTAAATACTCCTAACAACACTGTAAATTCCCTTGACTCCTGCAACCAGTTCTTTGTCACCGTAGGTAAGAAATTAGCTGATGACATTTTGTCCAAGCTAGCAAAAAATGAGGAATCACTTATTAAATCACACAGGCCTCGTTCATCTGTTGCATACTCGCTGTTCCTTTACCCTACAGATCCTTACGAAGTCTCTAAAATTATATCTAACCTCAAAAATGACAGTGCTCCTGGCCCTGACACTATAACTGTCTCAATAATCAGTCAGTCAGTCACTTCATGTTATCCTCATACCTTTAACACACATTTTCAATCTTAGCCTAGAGTCTGGCATATTTCCGGAATGTTGGAAGGTCGCAGCCGTGTCTCCCATACACAAAAATGGTCCCAAAAACACCCCAGACAACTACAGACCTATTGCCTTGCTTAGTGTTATTTCATAAATACTCGAAAAACTAGTTAACATAAGACTTACTAACTACGTAGAAAAATACAAAATTTTGTCTGATAGACAATTCGGTTTCCGCAGAGGCAGATCCACCGAGGACGCTGCAACGACTCTTGCCGATCTGGTATCTTCCTACGTTGATAATGACGAAAACTGTATAGGAGTGTTTCTGGATCTGGCGAAAGCGTTCGACACGGTCTCGGTGGGGCTGTTGCTGAGGAAATTAGAATCGATTGGAATTAGAGGAGTGGCCCTTGAGTGGTTTACAAGTTACTTGTCTAATCGTAAACAGTACGTTAAAATAGGTAACTACTCTAGCGGACAACTGCCAATCAAGTACGGTGTCCCGCAAGGTAGTATACTCGGCCCAACGCTATTTGTTTTGTACATCAACGATATTCTTAACAGCAATCTAAAAAACGCAGACGTTATAACCTACGCAGACGACACTGCAATTTTATTTCACGGAGACACGTGGGACCGAGTATTTGGCCTGGCAGAGGACGGTCTTTCGGTCATTGCTAAAGCCCTTGATAATAACCTCCTAACTCTGAACACCAAAAAGACCAAGTATTCTCCAAAACTTGCGTGACCCAGCCCCCCACAAGCAAAACTCTAAAGATTCACTACTGCACTGAGAACCCTCCAATTCAGGAGTGCTTATGCAGTTCCATAGACCGGACGACTTGCATAAAATACTTAGGCGTGACTCTTGACGAGAATATGACTTATAAGCAACACATTACTGATCTATCTGCCCGAGTACGGAGACTGATATTTGTCATGAGAAACCTTAGAGATTGCACCCCGTTACCTTTATTGAGACAAATATACACTGCGCTATGTCAATCCATAATTGCATACTGCATCACCATATGGGGCAGTGCAGGCAAGTCCTCCTTCATTAATATCGAAAGAGCACAAAGAGCACTATTAAAGGTTTCACTACGAAAACCTTTTCGTTTCTCAACCGATTCACTCTTTGACGAATTTAAGGTGCTGCGTGTTAGACAACTTTACATTTATAACGCCGTCCTAAAAATTCACTTCAGCTTGAAAAGTCGCACTGACTACGAAGGAATAATGAGTAGAAGAGCCTTCAGGATTCCTCTTCCACAGGCAAAATCTCTCTTAGCAAGACGTAGTCCGGCCTATTCTCACCCAAGCACTTACAACAAGGTTAGCAAACAGTTCGAATTTAACACTCATTCCAAGTACACATGTAAAAAATCGCTCAGAGAATGGCTACTTAAACTAAGCTATGCCGAGACTGAAGATCTAATATCTGCCTAGCGCGCACTCACACGCCTCACTTACACACACTCACTCACACTCACCCTCGCCACACTCACATTTCATCACGCTCAGACTCACACCCTCACACTAACTCAATATCTATCAAACTTTACATTAACAATAAATATATACATACCATAGTTATTATACCTATCCCACATTGCCATTTGTCAAGTTTTTCAATTACTTTGGTTACAGTATTTTAAATTTGATTTGTTAAAATTGCACTCGACTCCCAAGACACAGGCCTCGTGCTTAGTTTGGGGTTCGCTGATAACTCTATTTTTTTAGATAATAAGTATTCTGTCCTATTTGTAAGAAAAAATTGTAAATTTTCTTTTGGCAATAAATAATTATCTTATCTATCTTATCTATCTTATCTTATCTTTTAAGACACTGTGGTCTCCGGGATTATGTGTCTTATACCTATGAGGTAGCTTTTGATGTAGTCTGCTTAAAACAACCAAATATCTATTATTATTTTTATTATATTATTATTTAACTGTGTACCACTGTGTGCTAAATATCTTAATGTAATCCTGCCATTTTATATTTATAAGCATTTTTGAAAATAAATTATTTTATTATTAAAACAAAAGTGTTTTGCTAATCATAGAGATTAGGCGAACTCTCCGCTAACAAAGTTACCAAACCTTAGCCTCAAAATTCCGATCGCAAACCAATACTATTTTCAACACACATTTGGCAAAACCTCTGACTCATTCTTAGCTCGAGCTCTCGTTTTCCTTATATGGCTATTTTAGTAATAATCTAAGAAGTTCAAACTAGAATTCGAGATGTTAGATAATATAATCTGTGTGGTAAGTTTAATGAAACCATAGTTTTGTAGATTTAATTATTGTAGGTTTTTAATTTCTGTTCTGTATATTTTGCATCTTTTGTATTTTAATTTTATTTTTTTATGTATGTTTGTATGTTAACAATATTATGGGTTTTTTTGTGCCTGCAATAAATGTTTTTTTTTTATTTATTTATTTGACGTTTAAGTTTTCGGGTAACTTCCCTAAGGAGGCGACTGCTACTTAAGCATAAAAAATATCATATACACTGGTGCAATGAAATCGCACATGGCGGCGTTTTTTTTGCAAAATTTCATTTATTTTTTTTAAATGAAGGAAAATGGTTTTTTTTAAATATGAAATTAAAGGTTGTATCAAGACCTATCTAATGATACCATATAAGCGGTGACAACTTCACTATTTTGCCAAAAAAAAAGAACAACAACAAATTCATCTTTATTAGAAGTTGTTTGCAGTTCGAAAATTGAGGATTAATGAAAAAAAACACAAATTTTACTAAAAAAAAACATTTATTAATACGAAGTGTTACCCCTTCTGGCCCGAATAATGGCTTGACACCGGTTTTCCATAGACTCTACCAAATGTTTGATAAAGTCTTGTGGGATAGCATCCCATTCCTCCTTGATGGCATTTTGTAGCTCCTGTATATTGACTGGAGCAACATTTCTGCTTCTAACTCTTCTTTTTAATTCGTCCCACATGTGCTCGATTGGATTAAGATCCGTGCTGCGAGCTGGCCACTCCATCACCGGAATACCGACCTCTTGTAAGTACTGTCGTACAACAACAGCGGTATGGGGTCTAGCATTATCATGCATAAAGAGGAAGTTCCTTCCTGGAGAACTTCCTCTATATACCGCTGAGATGTTAGTACTCTTGCTTGTCGTCCTCTATTGGCCCCAGCAATGAAGACAAGCTCAGTTTTGGCTTCGAGAGAGATACCTCCCCAGAACATACACGAACCACCGCCATATGAGACACGTTCCGTGATGCAACACTGGGAAAATCTCTCTGTAGGCCTTCTGTAGACCCTTCCTCGTCCATCATTGCCATGAAGACACATCCTGGATTCATCTGAGAACAGGACTGCTCTCCATTGGTCGACAGTCCAATGCACATGTTCTTGTGCAAATCGAAGACGAGCCTGGCGGTGAGCTGGCGTCAGTTTTGGGCCATTTGCTGGCCTATGCGTAGTCAAGCCACCTTCAGCAAGTCTTCTTCTGACCGTCCACCGACTAACTTCCACTTCACGCACCTCCTGGAGATGCTGTGCAAGTTCAACGGCAGTCAGACGAAGATTTCTCAATGCCGTCGTTACAAGAAATCAGTTGTCGCGCTGTGTTGTAGCTCTGGCTCGACCAGATCCTCGTCGTCGCCCATAGCCACCAGTCTCCCGATAGCGCTGGTACACACGACGAACGGAATATCGGCTGATATTCAGTTGTCGAGCTACAGCACTCTGGTTCTGGCCTGCTTCAATTAAAGCAACGACTTGAGCGGCTTTTTCTGGAGTAGTATCCATTTTCTTCTGATGAATGCAGCTGTAGTCACTAGACGTCCTTTCAGGTTGAGCGTTGAAGTGCAAGTGACGACATTTCACTCAAAACATGCCTTTTTATACATGCAATTGGTCTCGCAAACTGCGGTGAGCTAAGCGAGCAATTTTGGGGTATTTTGTTGTCATTTCTTTTCGAGAGTACGGTAAACTCATCACTGCTTATATGGTATCATTAGATAGGTCTTGAAATAACCTTTAATTTTATATTAAAAAAAAGATATATTTTTTTTATTTAGGGGGAAATAAATGAAACTTTGCAAAAAACGTTGCTGTGTGCGATTTCATTGCACCAGAGTGTATATATAAAAGTCTCGTGTCACAATGTTAGTTACCTTACTCCTCCGAAACGGCTTTACTGATTTTTACCAAATTTTATATGCATATTCAGTAGGTCTGAGAATCGGCTACTATCTATTTTTCATACCCCTAAGTGATAAGGGTTGTTCACGAGCCGATGCCGAAGTTAAGTCTAAGTTAAACTACATGCCTAAGCATTAGCCAGCCAGTTTATTAAATGTTGTAACAGACGCTATGGCTGAATATCATCAGGCTGCTAGTTGAACGGCGCTGTTTAGTAAAGAGGCTAGGCTGTTGATTGAACGGCTGATTAAGCTAGTTGGCTGCGACATATATATTGAGTCAAATATATGTCCGCTAAGTAACACAGGTGCTTGTTATTTATTTGTTATTAATTTTGTCTAAAATCCAAACAGACCCCGTGACCGCTGTCTCGCCCGATAGAAAGGTTCTTAGGTCGAAGAGTCATGCCTACAAGAAAGGACTGCATAAGCCCTAAATTTTAACTGTTCCGGTATTTTTACAATTATTTAGGTGTGTAATGTGGTTGGGCAGTTTGGCTCAAATCACATAGGTACATCATTTGGTTGCGGTTTCGATTCCCGAGATGGGACAAATGTTTGTACAAAACGTAAGCGCTTGTATCGTGTTTGGGTGTAGTAGAACCATAGACCTCATATTATAAACAGTTCTTACGTGTCTCTGTCTGGGCGTTTTGAGACTCTAGTCCTCGTTGTTTCTGGTCATCTAGATACAAGAAATCTTAGTTAGGGGTCAGGATATATGTACGATAAGTACTATAATGCAGGTATCAATGTAATTAATCTGCCCTAGTTTTTTTTTAACGGGCCTTTATCACTGACAACAACTCTACACTCTACTTACTACTAAAACTACACTAACTATTTACAAGGAGAAGCAATTGGACAACCCATAGACATTAATTAAAGGCCTATAGATATCTCTGCCTTCGTTTTTTTATTAATTTTCTACCTGCACTGTGCGGTTTTACCCACGTCGCATTCGGTTAATAGTTGCTTCCCCGGGAACTGCTCGTTGTAAAAACTGCTCGTTGAAAAGTATCATAATCTATTCCAGGACGTAAAGTACTTATACACCAAATTTCATCAAAATCCGTTCAGTCGTTATTGAGACTGGTAACAAACACACACACACACACACACACACACACACACACACACACCCACACAGAGGTTTGCATTTATAATATAAGTAAGATTAGTAGCAAAGCATTCTTGACACTAAAATAAATACCGTTTGCTGGTTATTACGCTTTAAGTGAACTAAAAACGTTCCTAGCTTCACTCTAGACTTAAGGTATGCATTCTCAATTAATGCAATCTGAATTCTTAAAATTGTATAAAAGTCATATCATTTCTAATTTTGATTATTTTGTTATTAACTAACTTTGGTTCACTGCTCCGCTTGCGTCATCGTATAAAATCAAAGGTCATACTAATAAACTAGAAAAACCTTTCGACATTTTCCATTTTGAAAGGTTCTCTGCGCCGCGCCGTGGCGAGGTGAAATATTATTTTTTCTTTCTTAAAATAAATACGCTCAACGATCACATACATAGATCCTGACCCCTAACTAGGATTCCCTGTATCTAGGGAACCAGGAACTATGAGGACCATGGTCCCACAACACCCAGACACGAAACAAATGCTTGCGCATTCTTATAGACACAAATATTTGTCCTGCCGCGGGAGTCGAACCCGCAACCTCAGTGGTGTATGAGATTTGAGCCAACCTGCCCAACCACTACACCAAAGAGGCTGTCTCTGTCTAAATATAGGTATATTAAAAACAAAAATACTCGTGGTAGGTCTCTCGTATGCGGGAGGCCGTCTGGGTAGGTACCACAGCTTTGCCAGTTATTCTGCTGGCAAGCAGTAGTGCGCGAGAATTACTATGTTCTGGGCATTGTAGCTAGTGAAATTACTGGGCATATGAGACTTAATATCTGATGTCTCGGGGTGATCAGTGCAATGCAGTGCTGCAGTGCTTTTTATGGCATTAAAAGTTCTGGTTGGCAATGCAATTGGTATGGGCAGGCGTGGCGCTTACCACCAGGCGAACGACAGCTCATCTCATCACTTAGTTAAATAAATAATGAATTTTTAGAAAAAAACACAAACCGACTTCAAGACTGTCTTTATTTTTTGTTTTAGTTGATTTTTTCAAAAAGCGCTGAATCAATTTCGATAAAATTTATATTGGACCAAAGTATGACCTACCAAATAAAAAAGAATCATCAAAATCAATTCACAATTGGCGGAGTAATCGCGTAACAAACGTACAAAAAAAACACCGTCGAAACCTCCTCCTATTTTTTTGAAGTCGGCTGAAAAAAAACTATTTATTTCTCGTCAGATAGATAGAGAGATAGAAAACATTTTATTACGTGTCATAAGTCATTTCGCAAAATAACTGGTTTACTTTATAGGAAATCGCTTGTTAAACGATTATTGTCAAATGCTTTTAGAATCATCATGATCATCAGCAGCCCATTGCGTTCCCACTGCTGGGACTCGGGCCTTTCCTCATAAAGAGAGTAATGGGCCATAATCCGTCACGCTGGCCCAGTGCGGGTTGGTGGATGTCACATCTGCTTAAATGATAGTGATTAATTCTTGAACATATTTTTTTACAACAGACTGGGTCAGCATTTGACCACAATCTCACCTGATGGGAAGTGACGATGCGGTCGAAGATGTAGCATGCTTACCCAGTAGATACTTGTTCACTCTAGATTTGAACACACCCAGATTGTATTTATTTGGAAATACAGACGACGGCAAGGCATTCCACTCCTTCGACGTTCGCACTGAAAAGGATGACCCAAAACTTTTGGTACGAACAGGCGGAACTTCCACCATGTAGGAGTGCCGTTGTGCCGATTCTTGAACACGCCGGTTTCCTCACGACGTTTTCCTTCACTGTTTTTAGAGCGTTAATTCCGCACATAACCACAGAGTACTATAACTATTAAGAAAGTCAGTGGCGCGGGGCCAGCGGGGTTCGAACTCGGGTCTGATCGAAGGTTGCACGTGCTCCCAAGGAGCCAAACTCGCTCGCTAATTTTTAGAATAAAAGAAATAAATTCGCCATGGCTTGTCCAAGGGCAGCTATGTGTCCGGAATATATAAGTATCATATAATATATACATAGCATCCCTGACCTTTGCGAAGTATTTTAATTGAGCTACGAATACAACGTGCGCGATGACGCATAACTTTTAGCATAATTGTTGAGGAGAACCAGGAAGAGCTTGTTTTTATTGATGGAGCATCTATAAGGACATATTTTATGTTAATTTTTAGAGATAAGACCAAGTTAAAGGGAATTCAGTTCTCTTGTTTACAAACTTTAAAATTTATAGATTACCCATCAGTACAGTTAATCTTCCACCTTCCCAAAGGGTTTTTTACGTTACTGAGTAATGAGACAAGCAAGTCATTCGCCTGATGGTAAGCGCCACGCCTGCCCATAACAATAGCAGTGCTACCCAGAACTTTTAATACCATAAAAAGCACTGCGCAGCACTGCACTGTGCTCGTCACCCCGAGACCCTTCAAAACGGAACACAGTAATGCTTGCGCACTACTGCTTGCCAAAGAAAATAATAGAATCATTGATCACACTATATATAAATGCGAAAGAAAATATGTAATAGAATCATTGATCAAACTACATATATATAAATGCGAAAGAAAATAATAGAATCATTGATCACACTATATATAAATGTGAAAGAAAATAATAGATTCATTGATCACACTATATATAAATGCGAAAGAAAATAATAGAATCATTGATCACACTATATATAAAAGCGAAATAAAATAATATAATCATTCATCACACTATATATAAATGCGAAAGAAAATAATATAATCATTGATCACACTATATATAAAAGCGAAAGAAAATAATATAATCATTCATCACACTATATATAAATGCGAAAGAAAATAATATAATCATTGATCACACTATATATAAATGCGAAAGAAAATATGTAATAGAATCATTGATCAAACTATATATAAATGTGAAAGAAAATAATAGAATCATTGATCACACTATATATAAATGCGAAAGAAAATAATAGAATCATTCATCACACTATATATAAATGCGAAAGAAAATAATAGAATCATTGATCACACTATATATAAATGCGAAAGAAAATATGTAATAGAATCATTGATCAAACTATATATAAATGCGAAAGAAAATAATAGAATCATTGATCACACTATATATAAATGCGAAAGAAAATAATAGAATCATTGATCACACTATATATAAATGCGAAAGTTTCTATATAAGTGTGTGTGTTACTTCTTCACGCTGCGCTGTAACGGCTCAACAAATTTGAGTAAAATTTGGAATGGAGATAGCTTATACCCTGGATTAACACATAGGCTAGTTTTTATGTTTTTTGGACAAGGAAATTGCGGGTCAAACCGCGTATATTTATAGTAGTTTTACTGTTACTGTTAGCCTGTGTCGTCCCATTTTGGGCAAAGGCCTCCCTCCCATGACTTCCAGGGTTCACGATCTTGCGCTATTGTAGACCAATAGTCGCTAAAGGAGAAAAAGCGATTTTTTTTTTATTGCAGTGCTGCGCAGTGCTTTTTATAGTATCAGAAGTTCTATTTGGCACTGCAAAGTGACTATTAGCAGTTTTTAATATTAAAAAAAATATATTTATATCCTATCCTGATAATAATATTATAAATGCGAAAGTTTGTGAAGATGGATGTATATTAGTTAAGAAAGAAAGAAAGAAAATATTTATTAAGAAAACATTTATTTTGACAAAACTGCACACGGTACAACAATGGTAGTTACATTAAATCACACAAAAACTACTAAACGGATTTTGATGGAATTTTGTCGGTCTTACTTTAGATCCTGTCCTAGCTGATACCTATCCGGAAGTAGGTATCATGAATATGATCATCAAATCCTAATTACCGTTCATTGATAGGTATTTGTATTGAACTGACAAAATAAGCTACCTTGGCAAAAAGCTGCCATTCTTAGTGTTTCACTCTAAGTTATATCATTAATTATGATGAAGAGATGGGCCGACTATGACATTGGCCGACTAGCTGATCGCCGACTAGTCGGTTGCAAAGACCGACTAGTCGGCCGATTAGCGATTAGTCGAAACCGATCATTGCTTTCGGTTGAGTTCGGGTAGCATCGTATTTGTCCGTGGTGCTTCAACACAAACAACGAAACAGGGCCCCAATTTACTATGACAACTTGGCGATTCCTTGCTTCGAAATCACGTCGATTCCTTCATTAATAAACGACATCTGCGAAATTTGTATTCTCTATGAGGCGTCATATATATGAATGCGTCATAGAGATGTTTTTTAATGAAGGAATCAACGTGATTTCGAAGCAAGGAATCGCCAAGTTGTCATAGTGAATTGGAGTCCAGGTTGTTGTTTCCTTCGCATTTTTTCATGTGTGGTTTACGAATGAACCGACGTTACAAAGTGTTTAAGAAAATAAAAACGGTGTTTTACAAGTGTTTTAGAAAATAAAAACAAAAGTCAGTGAATGACTTAGAGACGGTTTATAGTGAACGTACTTAATTGAAATTGAATCATGGCGATAAAGTGGAGGATTTCATTTCTTTCACCCTGTTTTAAGCATATAACCGACTATATTTGTCTACTATATAGTCGGCGACTAGTTGCCGACTACTCGCTGACTGCAAATATAGACGAATAGTCGATTTTCCCAACTAGTCGGTACATCTCTATTAATTATTACTTTTATAAAAGTTAACACTTCAAACATACTTTTGTTAAATATCTTTTACTTTGTATCCTGATTATATTTTGACGTAACTCTGATATCATTAGTTTGTTTTTGATAGTAAATGATTTATCGATTATAGTTTTGATGAATAAAATATTAATTGTTAAACTTGTTTGCAGTAAATATCTTCTCGTATTTATAAAAGCTGGCAAAAATAATACGATTTATAAATATATCCCGAAATATAGGCTATATTCCGGGATTAAAACAAAATCCTAGGTCCAATTTCATCTGTTCTGTAGTTAGGCTGATCCACGTCCGCTCCAACGCGCAGCATCACGATCCAAACGCGTGGTCGGTTTGGACGCGTCTCGTCCCATACAAACGACAAAAGAAAGAGACGTCATGTAGTAATTAATATGTGAAGATGAACCTAACGAAGACGAACAAAGGGTCGTCTTTGTTCGTCTTCGTCTTAGGCCTAGCGCACTCCGCACTGTAGGTACGAAGCTACAAGTACATAGCCGGACACCGACGGCGGGTCGCGCGTCATTACACGTGCCGCGTCAGAAGAGATAAGAGCGGCGCGATAGAAAGAGACGCGCTCTGTAGGTTAATATGACTGGTAGGTATGCAGCGCTACGCGAGAATTAAATTTTATTGCGTCATAGCAAGAGTCGCTATTTGTTTAAATTTATTTGCGGAGTTATGCTTCTGTCCCTTAGTATTCTGTGTTAATGGCCAATGCGCCACTCAGAGCCAGTCAGCGGACAGTTAGCCGCTCACCGTGAGCCTAATGGGGGAGACTGCCTTAGTGAGTAAGATAGGATTATGTTGTCAACGTTTCGCCAAATTTTATCGTCATTAATTATTTTGAAAATATCAACGGATACATACATCACAGATAGATTGCAAGTATTTCAAACTTTCAATCTAAGTTTATTACATTTTATTACCGTTTTAGTATTCGAAATGAATTATTGCGTAAATCTAATTGAATCTATTTTTTACAAACCTGTCTCAAACTAAAACCAACTGGAGCGATATTATGAGAGAATATTTATTCTCTCTCATAATATCGCTCCAGTTGACAGTTGCAGATCACTTATTTAAGTGATCTGTATCATCATCATCATCATCAGCCCATCACGTTCCCACTGCTGGGGCACGGGCCTTCTCTCATAGAGAGAGAATGGGCCATAATCCGCTAAACTGGCCCAGTGCGGGTTGGTGGATGGCACATGTCCTTGAATTTTTAACCGACTTCAAAAAGGAGGAGGTTTACAATTCGACGGTATGTTTTTATTTGTTTTTGTTACGCGATTACTCCGCCAATTATGAATGGATTTCGATGATTCTTACTTTGATTGGTAGGTCATACTTCAGAGGTGGTCCCATATAAATTTTATCGAAATTCATTCAGCACTTTTTGAAAAAAATAGCAAAAGCAACAAAATATAAGTTTAATCTTCAAGTCGGTCCTTGTTTTTGTTGTAAATGACTTTCTAAAGGTGGAGGTTTGTATTCGACTGCTTCACCTGCTTCACCCAGGGTTGACTTCCGGCGAGGGAACTCCTCAACGGTGAATAGTACAGACACAAAATTTTGTAAATTGATTTAACCATAATAGCCTGTTCTAAATTCCACCATGACATGGCTGATACACCCAGGATTGACTTCCGGCGAGGGAACTCCTCAGCAGAGAATAGGACAGTCATGAATTTTTTGTACATAAATTTAATTGTGATAGCTCGTTTTAAACTTCGTCGCTAGATCATAAATGTATGTCTTTAAAAACTTTTTGAATTAATTTAATTAAAACTTGATTTGCACTAAAAAGTCTGAAGTGTTTTAAAAAGTTTTTTGAAAAATAATTTTTTGGTGTTACAAGTTTTGGGTGGCACTGCAATTTTTTATGGGCAGGCGTGGCACTTACAGTCAGGCGAAAAGCTTGCTCGCCGCACTCAGTACCATAAATGAAAAGACTAGGCCATGCCAATTTCTTTGTTCAGCTTTTAAAACGAGTGCTAAATTCGCTGCTGGAACTAAATTGAGCTTGAGATTTTCAAATGGCTTTTAAGCTGGCGCTCAAGCAGACCATCCAGCCCCATCACTAAATTCGCCAAGGAAATCGGCCTGTAGTTATTTTTATCGGCTAATTAAGTATCTGTTTTAATATATAAAAATCTTGTGTCACAGTTTTCGTGTTTATACCCCTCCAAAACGGCTTGACCGATTTTGATGAAATTTTATATGTATACTCAGTATTCATAACTTTTTATACCCCTAAGTGTTAAGCATACTCATCCTTAACACTTAGGGGTGACAATTTTTTTTTGTTTTTTTTTTTATGAAGTGGCACTAAAAATTTTTTTTTTTAAATATGGCGATAAGAAGTTCGCTGGGTCAGCAAGTACTATTATAAAAATGGAAAAGAGCCAATTCTGTACATTGAAGATATTTTTGCAAAACCAACTGGGATGGACTATTTAGAGGATACTGAACACGAATCTATGGTTTTTAGAATTTTTGTTTTTGTGTCTGTTATCTATAGACTTGGAAACTGCTGAACGGATTTTAATGCGGATTTTCGGGTTTGGTAGCATTAGTCCCAACTTAGATTATAGGGTATGTAACATTGAAATCGGTTGAGTGGCTAAGAAGATACAGCTTGACCTCTTCGTAGTACGCGCTCCCATATTCTGGGGAGATCTAAAATGGTTCTGAAAAACACGACTAAGGGCTTCTGTTGTCTGCGCGGTCAAAGTCGCGGGAAAAAGCTAGTATAGAATAAGTTACTGAAAAAATCATATATGTATTTGCTGCCCCGGGGAAGTCCAATCAAAATAATATCAAGGAATCTTGGTCAATTATAAAGTTATTAGCACTTATTGATGTTTTAATTTTAACTAAACTAGTGTCCCGCCCCGGCTTCGCACGAATGCAATTACTAATGTGATGCCACTTTTTGACGATTTGATTATAAAACATTGAATTGTCTATAAAAAACTTAATATTAGAATGCATTCTAATAATATTTTATTATTATTATTTTACCACATAATTTATTATTATTTTATTTACACCGCTTACATATTATTATTTTTTTATTATTTTATTTTCACTCCGTTATTTAACTCCGTCCAAAGGTTGACTGAAAGAGATCGCTTTTAACGCTAAGTCCGCGTATTGTACTTTAGTTTTTAAATTGTTTTCATGTACCTTTTGATTAATTTTGTTTGTTGTACAATAAAGTATGTTGTATTTATTTGTAATTTGTAATACCGTATTGTACCTACCGTAAAAAGTCTCTATATGGCAGTATGAATAATTATTTATATGAATATGTATTACTAGCTGCACCCTGCGGTTTCACTCGCGGTTTCCCGGGATAAAAAGTAGCCTATGTGTTAATCCAGGTTATAAACTATCTCCATACCAAATTTCATTAAAATCCATTCAGTAGTTTTTGCGTGAAAGAGTAACAAAGGTACATCCATACATCCATTCTTACAAACTTTCGCGTTTATAATATTAGTAAGATTATTCGTATGGTATGCGTATTTATGTTAGGAGTGAGTGTGGCTCAGTGGGAGCACGTGCGACTTTCGATCGGACGCACTCGAGTTCGAATCCCGCTGGCCCCGCACCTGATGGAAAGTGATGACGCGGTCGACGATGGATCATCCTTGCCTAGAAGATACCGATTCACTCGGGACTTGAAGACACCTGGCTTATAAGAATCGGGAAACAGAGACGCTGGTGAGGTGTTCCATTCCTTAGCTGTTCGCATTATGAAAGTTGAAGCAAAACGCTTTGTTCGAGCAGGAGGAATGTTAACCATGTACGGATGCCGAGTTTCCGTGCGTTTTGTTGTCCGATGATTGAAAGGAGATGGAGGAATTAGCTCGTATAATTCCATCGCACACTCACCGTAATGAATCCTATAGAATACCGACAGGCTGGCAACTTTACGTCGATGCTCGAGGCTCTAAAGCTTAGCTTTAACCAACGCGTGTAGATAACCGCTCCTTTCCAAGCCGTATGTACTGTGATTCCGTTAATGGTTCGATCGACATTTGAGTTTTTTTATATAATTATAATTGAGTTACCTACTTCCTGTATGCCAAATCTGTAGCAAAATCATTAAAGTTTATTAGACGGTTTAACGGTTACCTTCTTTTTTCATAGTATTCGCCCACACGTCAATTACCTAATGGCAATTCACGGGGCGTATTTATTTATTATGAAATCATAACCCAACGATCACATTTCTTTTTTTATTATTGACCACCATCTCGCCTCATGTTAAGCGAGGATGTGGCCGAAGATAGAACACTTAGATCTAGAAGATTCTAGAAGATTCACTCTAGCCTTGAAGATATCCAAATTATAGTTATCAGGAAACACAGAAGACGGCAGAGTTCTATTCCTTAGCAGTACGCACTATAAACGTGGAACTAAAACGCTTTGTTTGAATTAGCGGAATGTCTACTATGTAAGGATGATATTTGGCCGACTTTCTGCTCGTCCTGTGATGGATACGTAGATCGTGGCCCCTAACTAGGATTCCCCGTATCTCGGGAACCAAGAACTATGAAGACCATTCCACAACGGCTCAGATAAAATAGCCTCAAAGCACCATACACAGAGACAAAACAAATGCTTGCGCTTTTTTTTCCGTGCACAAACATACTTTTTTTATGTAACTGAATGACGAGACGAGCTGGTCGTTTACCTGATGGTAAGCAATACGCCAGCCCATAACAATAACAGCACCACCAAGAACTTAGTTTTGCAAATTTCTGCGCGGCGCTGCACTGCGCTCGTCACCCTGAGACAATTAGCTGTATTTATTATTGTTTATAAGCTTGCGTTTGACCGCTATCTCACCTGTTGTTAAGTGACGATGCGATGCGGTTAAAGATGTAGCACGCTCGCCTAGAAGAAACCTGTTCACTCTTGTCTTAAAGACACTTAGATTATAGCTATCCTGAAACACAGATGCCGTCAGAGAGTTCCACTCCTTGGCCGTTCGCATTATGAAGGTCGAAGCAAAGCGCTCGGTGCGAGCAGGAGGGATGTCAACGATAAGTTGATGACGGCTTGCTGTACCGTGTTTCCGGTGATAGAATGGGTATGGTGAAATAAGTTTATGTGATCATGTACTTTGTAATGTAGTTGTAAGATTTATTGACACTTTTCAACAGAAAAACAAACAAAACAAAAGGCTAAATAATTTAAAACTAAACTTAAAGATTATTATTAAAATAAAATGAATAATTAATGATTATTATTGTAACACTTTAGTTTTTAAGTTTGTTATTGTTCTTTTTGTTATTATGTTTTCTGGTGGTGAAACAACAAAGAGTTATCTAATCTAATCTAATCTAATCTAAAAGATATTAAATACTATGTACATGCGGGAATCGGTTGAGTCAACTGAATGGCCTACAGATAATGTATAATGTAATATTATAAACTAACTAGCTGACCCGGCAAACGTTGTTTTGCCATATAAATTAAAAAAAAATGTTAAGTGTGAACAACCCTTATCACTTAGGGGTATCAAAAATAGATAGTAGCCGATTCTCAGACCTACTGAATATGCATATAAAATTTGGTAAAAATCGGTAAAGCCGTTTCGGAGGAGTAAGGTAACTTGTGACACGAGAATTTTATGTATATGATGTAGCTGTTAAGTCTCATAATGCCCAGAAATATCGCATTAGTCCCACACATTTGCCCCGTTCCGGGCATCGAACCCACACCCTCAGTGCCCAACCCAGGAGCTGACAATAAAATATCACTTAAATTAAATGACATTACGATGTTCCATTCTAACAAAGTTCACAAATTCTAGTAAATTCATCATTTATTTATTTAATGCATTCCTTAATGTAGGTAGGTACAACAGGTGGTCAATTTGTAATCAGTTCACTAAGAACCCTGTCGGGCACGCATTTAGAAGAGAGGAAGACTCATCATCATCATCATCATCATCAGCCCATCACGTTCTCACTGCTGGGATACAGGCCTTCTCTCATAGAGAGCATGGGTTATTTATTTATTTAATCTTTATTTCAGGCAACATTAAAATAAGTTACAGATGTTATTTACTTATTCTAGGGCACATATAAATATATACCTTAGAACTAACATACATATAATTTATATTAAAATATTTATTTATGTGACACGTTTTGTCGGCGACGTGTGACGCAACTGCACGGTGTCAGCTTGCGGTGTCAGCGGTGACGCTTGCAGCCGTCCTCTGAATCGTCGAAACACGACACCCTTTGGTCAATTTGGTTATAATCCACCACGCTGTGCTGGCCCAGTGCGGGTTGGTAAATGTTTTTTTTTTTTACGCTTAATAGGTCTATGTTTGGCCACTATCTCGCCTGATGTGAAGCGATGATGTGGCCTAAGATGGAGCACATAGATCTAGAGAGAGACGGCAGTTGAGCGGCTGCTCAGACTCGTCCTCCCCGATGGTTCACCGAACATCATCCCGAAACACGACTAGGTCGCTTGACGGCATGGCTTTGTTCGGTGGGTGGTATTACAACCACGGGCAGAGCCTACCACTCCAAAGCGCGTAAGCTGGTTTCATCACGATGTTTTCCTTCATCGTTTTTTGTGATTAATTCGTGGACATGCCGGTTTCATAACTGGTAGTTACTTAAATTCGTATTTTCGCTAAGTAATAAAAAAATCAATCTATGAACCATATTCATATCGCCCACGTAAAAACCGAATCCTAATATAAATGCGAAAGTTTGTTTGTTTGTTACTGAACCACGTCGTAACGTCTGAATAGATGAAGTTTATGTATTAACAAAGGTAAATCCTACTATAATAATATTATAAACGCGAAAGTTTGTAAGAATGAATGTATGGATGTATGTTTGTTACTCTTTCACGCAAAAACGCGCGGAACACATACAACACACAAACGCGATGGAATGGATTTTGATGAAACTTTACAATAATAAAACTTTCATATCAGAATAACACATAGGCTACTTTTCATCCCGGGAAAGCGCGGGTGAAACCGCAGGGCGCAGCTAGTATTATTATATGCCAAAGATTTTATATAAGTGTCAGTGTGTTTGTTATTTATTCACGCTGTAGTGGCTCAACGGATTTGAGTGAAGTTCGGAATGGAGATAGCTTATACCCTGGACTAAAAGATAGATAACTTTTTATCCTGGGAAACCACGCGGCGCAGGTAGTAGATAATAAACCTTATTCTACGCGGACAAAGTCGCGGGTAATTACAAGTTTGTGTCATTTTTTATGCTCTTAATATCATACTCTAAATTATTTTAAATGTCAGGAATGTTGGTATTTTGGGTATTTCCGTGGTTATTGCTCTAATCTCATTTTATTGCTTCCCGCCCTGCGGCGTTGCTTGTTTTTTTCCTGTGGTGCTGTGGGAAAATCTACATGCTTTCGTGTGGAAATAAAAGGAAAGAAAGCCTTAAGCCTTGACCTAGCGAAGCGAGGTCTTAGTGACAACTAAGGCGTCTTGGAATTTATGCGTATTTTTAACCGACTTCATAAGGAGGAGGTTATCAATTCGATTGTATTTTATTTTGTTTGTTATCTCAGAACTCGGCCATTTATAAACCGATTTCGAAAATTAGTTTTGCGTTGGTTTCAGTATATCTGATGTCTCAGTGTGATGAGCGCAATGCAGTGCTTTTAAATGATAAACATTGTAAGTTCTTACAAACTTTTTTATAATATTATGCAAAGATAATTAACAATGCCCTCGTCATATTTTTCTTTCTCTTGTGTTTTCCGAAATTGCGCAATGCTCATAAATGAAACCTTGGAATCGTTTCGTTCGGAAATATTTGCAACGTAATACGGTATTAACCTTTTAAATAACCAGAAAAAATCACTTGCAGCCAAATATTAATGTTAGTTGAATGAGGCAATTGAATTTATTTTTATTTTATTATTAGCTGACCAGCGGGCTTACCGCCATCTCTTAAAACAGTATTAATATAACCTTACTTCCATTTTTCGTACCACAAAGTCCTAAAAGTAAGCTTACATTGATTTTGATTTGCCACAGAATACTAGGGGAAAGAAGCATCACTCCGCAATGAAATTTAAACAAATAGCGACTCTTGTTATGACGCAATAAAATTCAATTCAGCTCGCGTAGCGCTGCATACCTACCAGTCATATTAACCTACAGAGCGCCTCTCTTTCTATCGCGCCGCTCTTATCTCTTCTGACGCGGCACGTGTAACGACGCGCGACCCGCCGTTGGTGTCCGGCTATGTACTTGTAGCTTCGTACCTACAGTGCGGAGTGCGCTAGGCCTGGTAGCACTGCATTGCGCTCATAACCAATTGTTGTACACAGAAAACTGTTTGCAAAGACAAAATCTAAGTTTGCGGACGCTTCCCGAGCGGATGTCATAACTTTTTGTAACAAAATGTAACTTTAAACAAGATCCGGTAGTTATTAACATTTTTTCTATACAAATGAAGTCATAAATTGTTCGTACAGGCCTATGTTATACGATAACCTTTGATCGGAGGTCATTGGTGGGTGTGTCTGTTACGGCACGAAACGTCTTATCGTATTTTTTGTCGAGACATTTCGTACTTAGACCGTTTCGGATAAGGAGCAAATTTGGTTGCAGTTTTTGTTATTTATGATAGAAATTTTTAAGTGGTCTTGGTTCTAAACAATAGTTTGGCTTTTGTCGAAGATGGAATTGTTAGGCTTAGTGCACACTTGGGGTTTTTTGACAAGAGTTTAGACTAGCTTTGTATAGAGGTAGAGAGAGACGACCTGTATCCCAGCTGTGAGAACGTTATAAGCTGATGATGATGATGATGATGAAGATATTTGCTTCACATCTGTGCGACGCCGGAGCGGGTTGCACTTCATACAGTTAAGGCATCTCATTTCACCTTATTTTATATGGATCTGAATGGTGAGACAAACAAGTCGTTCGCCTGATGGTAAGCGCCACGCCTGCCCACAACAATTGCAGTGCCACCCAGAACTTTTAATACAATAAAAAGCAATGCGTAGCACTGCATTGCGCTCATCACCCCGAGACATCAAACATTAAGTCTCACATGTCCAGTAATTTCGCTGGCTACAATGCCCTTCAAACCGGAACACAGTATTGTTTATTTTGTTTGCACTACCTTATAAAACTCTATAGTACACAAAGATTGGCTGAAAGATAATGCTTACCAGTATTAAGTTCGCCTATGTACCTACAAATATGTTTGTGCAACAAAGAATTTTCTATCTATCTACTGCTTGGCAGGATATAACAAAGCACCTACCCATACGGCCTCCCGCATACGAAAGACTTACAATGAGTAACATTTACCTACCTACATAAATAGTAGAGATGTACCGACTACTCTCCGTCTTTTCGGAAATTCGTCTATTCGATTATATCACAGAATAGGTACTAAGGAACAGAAGCATCACTCCGCAAAGAAATTTAAACAAATAGCGACTCTTGCTATGTCGCAATAAAATTCAATTCAGCTCGCGTAGCGCTGCATACCTACCAGTCATATTAACGTACAGAACGCCTCTCTTTCTATCGCATAGCTCTTATCTCTTCTGACGCGGCACGTGTAACGAAGCGCGACCCGCCGTCGGTGTCCGGTCTCGTCGACTATTCGGCGACTAGTCGCCGACTTTAGTAGAAAAATATAGTCGGATATATGCTTAAAAACAGGGTGATTGAAATGAAATCGTCAATTTTATTGCCATGATTCAATTCCAATAAGTGCTTTCACTATAAACTGTCATAGCTGAGTCAATCACTGACTTTTGTTCTTATTCTTATTTAGAGCCTAAAGTGTCCCACTGAAACATAAAGGCCTCCCTTTCATTCTTCCACGTTTCACGGCTCTTCGCGATTGTCGAACTTTCCAAGGCCGGCCACGGGGCCGTCGGCCGTTGTTAGAGGACCACTATGTTGTTATTTTGGCCCAAAGTTCGTTTGACATGCGGCAGATGTGTGATTGTCATATATATAAAATTCTCGTGTCACAATGCTAGTTGCCTTACTCCTCCGAAACGGCTTTACTGATTTTTACCAAATTTTATATGCATATTCAGTAGGTCTAAGAATTTTCTCATATCTATTTTTCATACCCCTAAGTGTTTTTTTTTTATTTATATGGAAAAACAACGTTTGCCGAATCAGCTAGTTATTTTCTAAAAAAAACACTCGTAACGCCGGTTAGTTCTTAAACAACACAAGAAAAAATGCAAAGGAAACAACAACCTGTTTAGACATGAATGTCCAACACGGCGGGTACGAGCGACTCAGCTGTAAAAGAAGCACCACGGATATAGACGATATAGTTGCCCGTTGTCCCCGTAGGCCTTATCCCCGCTTGGGGGACAAAAGGACGTCCTTAAATATTCGTATCATTATCCCCTTTATGGAGATACAGCCACTAGGTTAGGTTATGTTAGAACTGTGACCGCACAGCGCGAGCCGAGCGAGCGAAGCGCGCGTGCCGCGGCAGCAGCCGGCCAAGCGCCAGAAAGTAGTTTTTTCCATATAAAGTTTTACTTTACTATATCAACGGAAACAGAGTAAGGGGAAATAGGGACGTATTTTTAAATATTTTATTAAAGCACCACTGTCCCCGTTTAACGAAGACATGACTTACGGGTACAACGGACCTAAACTGACGATACTACCTTAACTCCACCGAAAACAATAAACGGCTTGGCCGACTAGTCGGTCTTTTTGCAACCTACTAGTCGTCGGTCGGCTAGTCGGCCCGTGTCATAGTCGGCCCATCTCTAATAAATAGGTAATTTTAGTACTTACCACATCTCAGCAAACAGATGATATCACTTAGCCGGGAGCTAGGCCCTGATCATGTCACTTGATAAATCTATTCTGCACTAACCTTTACGTGCACTTCGTTCCATCGACCTTTCTGCTTCGTAATGTTGGAATTTGCATAATCGCTTTATCATAGAAACATGGGACATGGGCCGGGAATACCGTTTTAGAAAAAAAATATGACAAATGCGGTCAATTCTCTTATATCCGGGTTCTTAATACTGGGAATAGAGACAGGTAAGATTTTTACCGTCTGCCGAGTAGCAAACTCGTACGTAAGAAACATAATATTGTCAAAAACAAACATATGACAGCCTCTGTGGTGTAGTGGTTGGGCAGGTTGGCTCAAATCTCATACACCAATGGTTGCGGGTTCGACGGGACAAATGTTTGTGCAAAGAAAAAGAAGCTCAAGCATTTGTTTCGTGTCTGGGTGTTGTGGGACCATGGTCCTCGTATTTCCTGGTTCCCTAGATACAGGGAATTCTGGTTAGGGGCCAGAATCTATGTATGTGATCGTTGGGCGTATTTATATAGTAACAAATCTCTAAAAAAATGCCGCTCAGTTTCTTGCGGTATCTTCTGAGTAGTGGTTCTTTTTCCAATACGGTGGTAGTCGTTGTAATAATTGACGTTCATACGTCTGTGATGCTACTTGGCAGAAGCGGAATGTTCATGCATCTTGTTCTTTTTTGTAATTACCAACTGTATGGTATGTTTTTTCATTAGAATATTTTTCACACGCAATTTGGATTTACTTTCTGTAAGCTCCGTTAAACATTATGGAATTTGATTGTAACAAGTATACATTTTAACAAAAAAAACCGACTTCAATGTATCTTCGAAGTCCAAGGTCAAATATCGATGAAATCTATATGGGATCACTTCGTAGCCATACTGAACTGAACACAAAAATAATTTTCCAAATCGGTTCAAAATGACTGAATTCTGAGGTAAGACACATAAAAAAATACAATCGAATAGAGAACCTTCTCCTTTTTGAAGTCGGTTAGTCAACAGTCATTTATTAATACAAAATATGCGTCAACAATTATATAATAAAATTAAATAATTACTGATTAGTTCACCAATGTCAAATTAAAAATATAGTAATATTAAATTACAATTACATAATATGATTTGGTATAATAAAATAAATGCTTTTTCAAAAAAAAAATAAACCGACTTCAACACTACAAATATGCAATCAAAAGTGAAAAATAAATTAATATAATTATCATAAGCGCTACCCACTCATATTATTATATTTGAAGTCGGTGCCAGCCAAGTCTAAAAGGTACTAGATAGATACTACCTACAAGTATCTACCTACTTACTACGTACATAGTATCTAGTGTCTTTTTTCAAAAAGTGCTGAATGAATTTCAATAAAATTTATATGGGACCATCTCTGAAGTATGACCTACCAAACAAAAAAAGAATCATCGAAATCAATTCATAATTGGCGGAGTAATCACGTAACAAACGCAAAAAAAATACCGTCGAATTTTAAACCTCCTCCTTTTTGAAGTCGGTTAAAAATAAATTAATACAATATTCATAAATAATATAAAATTCATAAAAATAATTCATTAAACTTATAACAGGTTTGGTTGATAAGCCAGCGTTTCAACATGATTCTGAAACACTCGATATTAGGGACTTCAGTGATGTTCGTTGGTTAAAAACAGATTCGCTTATATCTAGTGTATAAATGTATCGATGTTCGTGTCACTACAATAAAGCGAGGTATTTTAAACTAAGACATCTAATAGCTGTGAATAATTGCTAAAATGCCAGGTGTTTCCATTCTGAGTCATCCTGCATTTAAATATAAATTAATCCATCCCAAGCCATTGTCGAGAATTGTCGAATAGATGCTGTCATACATGTTGTATGCCAAATTGAAGAGGTGCGGAAATAATTTACAAATTTGAATAACCTCATCGTTTTAATCTATGATTCAGACAGTATTCAAATGCCAAGCAGTAGTGTGCAAGCATCCCGGTTTGAATGTACTGTTTCTTACATAAACAGGGTCCTAATTCACTAAGATAACTTGGAGATTCCTTGCTTCGTGGTCACGTGAATTCCTTCATTAATAAAAGACATCTGCGAAATTTGTATTCTGTAATCGTAATCATATATATGAATATATGAATGCGTCATAGAGATGTCGTTTATTAATGAAGGAATCGACGTGATTTCGAACCAAAGAATCGTCAAGTTGTCATAGTGAATCAGGGCCCAGTACTGCATTACGCATAATCCCGAGACATCAGATATTAAGTCTCATAAGCGCAGTAACTTCGGCTACAATGCTCTTCAAACTGAAACAGCAATTCCTGCGCACTACTGCTTGGCGGCAGAATAACTGGCAAAGCAGTGGTTTTTTTCCCAGACGGCCTCCCGCATACGAGAGACCTACCACGAGTATGTTGCATCGCTAGTAGACCTTGGCAATGAATTTGTTTTCGAAGTAAGTGAAAGCAAAGTGGTCATCAACGCTAATCGAGGACGTGGAGATCTCTTCCTAAAGCCAAGTGATTCAACCAAGTCAAGGTAGATGTGAGTCAGTTTTTGTCGCTTTACCAGTTATTCTGCAGTAATGCGCAAGCCTTAGTGTCCGGTTTGAAGGGCATTGTAGCCAGCTAAATTACTGGGCATTATGAGAAGAGCTAATTGACTCAGGGTGACAAGACAAGCGCAGTGCAGTGCTGCGCAAGATTTAGCAAAACAAAGTTTTGGGTGGTGCTGCAACTGTTATGGGCAGGCGTATTGCTTACCATCAGGCAAACGATTTGCTTGTGTCATTGCTCAGTGACATGCAATGGAATCAGGCGTGACGTTGCGGAAATTCATCTCAAAACTGAAACGCAATGAAGTTATATAGTGTAATCCCGCTGAGTATATTATCATGGACCAAATATACATAGTCCATGATATTATGTAGTTGTTAGAATAATATAATATGTATGGGGGGCGATAGCAAATGTAAAATAAATTAAAATCAAAATATATATTCTCGCTCCGCTTTTTTTAATAATAAATACCTATGTCTATTTAATAATAAATATGGTAATGAGTTTAATATTGTATATAAGAAAAGGTAAATAATATATTAATTTAGCTAATATTAAATAATGTTAAATAAAGAAAGCCTCCTTGTACGAGATTGATTCTGACTCCTCGATTATAAGCTCCGATTTCCAAAGGATACAATGATTAAGCTGTTAGGCAATGTAACTTTAAGAAACTGAATCATTGTTACTCAACTGTATCAAATCGAATTGAATTCTTGCGTATACCTACACGCGTATATATCATATTTTACATATATTACTGGGCATAATATGAGTCTTCTAATGAATGTTTTGGGGTGACGAGCGCAATGCAGGGTTTCACAGTTGCATTGTAATGATTGTTGATCCTGCGCTCTGAAACAAAAATCCTGGAAGTTTTTCAGAAAGCCGCCCAGCTAAAATGGGACTGGGCTGGACACACATGTCGTATGCCAAACCAGCTGTGGGCAAAAGTCCTTATAGACAGGGTTCCAGCCGGAGCAACACGACCGCGGGGCCCCGCCGTAGGTGGCGCGATGACCTAGACGCATACGACAAGGAATGCCCCGTAACAGCAATGGACAGAGGGTCATGGAAGGAGGGAAGGGAGGCCTTTGCCCAGCAGTGGGACGAAACAGGCTAATAAAAAAAGAAATGATTGTTAAAGTCGGGGTTAATTATTGTTTTAATTTAGAACTTTAAGGATTCTAAAATGTATAAATTTCTGTTTTTTAGTATTTGTTGTTATAGCGGCAACAGAAATACATCATCTGTGAAAATTTCAACTGTCTAACTATCACGGTTCATGAGATACAGCCTGGTGACAGACGGACAGATAGACAGACGAACAGCGGAGTCTTAGTAATAGGGTCCCGTTTTACCCTTTGGGTCATCATCATCATCAGCCCATTGCGTTCCCGCTGCTAATAGTCGGGCCTTCCCTCGTAGATGGAGTATGGGTCATAATCCACCACACTGGCCCAGTGCGGGATGGTGGATGTCACAAGTCCTTGAATTTTTGTATTAATTCTTGGACATGCCGGTTTCCTCACGATGTTTTCCTTCACCGTTTTTAGAGCAAGTGTTAAATCCGCAGATAACTTAAGAAAGTCAGTGGTGCGGGGCCAGCGGGATTCGAACTCGGGTGCGTTGGATCGAAAGTCACACGTGTTGCCACACTCGCTTTATGGCCACACTCGCTCTATACCCTTTGGGGACGGAACCTTAAAAAACAGTCTGTGTCGGGGGTTAATAATAAGGCACGCAATTGCCCACGAAGGACTGACTTAGGCGGGCTAATTTAAAAAATAAATTTAATGTTGTTTTTAACAATAAACGTCTTAAGAAATCACCTGATTCTCTTGGCGCCTCTGCCCACGCGTGGGCCCAAAACTGATATCTAGGTTTGTATAAGCACCCACATGTGTTTGCACTATATTGTTGCTAAGCATATAAATATCTAGCTCCTTTATAACCTTGTCAAAATAAATGATTTCCACATTTCTTCCTCAGTGATAGCAAAATTATAATTTATTTAGTTTGACAAAATACAGACACATACAGTAATAAAAATCTTCAGGAACCATTTTTGACTACGTTTTAAAATGTTCACGTACCTTGTCAAAGTAACTTTATTGGGTTTTCCTTTGATGGTGGAAACAGTTTGAATGTTTTTTTCTGTGACAAGGTAATGAAATGGATGGTTACTTCTTTACGCATTTTGTGCTATAGACTTTTGTCATTGTGTTAATTATTCTTGTATGACAAAATTTAAGTTACTCCATCATCCATACCTTAGACAGTTTATTTTTTATGTAAATAAGTGGTGCGACAAGCAGGTCGTTCTCCTGAGCATCGCGCCTGCGCGTAACAGTTGCTGCAACCAGAATATTTTTTTGCTAAATCTTGCGCAGCACTGCGTTCGTCATCCTGAGACAATAGCTCTTCAATCTTGTAATGCCAGTCATCTAGGCTAATTCAAACCGGAACACAGCAATATTTGCACAATACTGCTTGGCGATAGAATTAGTGTCAACGAACAAAAATGCACTGAAGTTCTTTGTTGTACATAACAAAAAACCGACTTCAATTCTGACGTATCTTCGAAGTCCAAGGTCAAATATCGATGGAATTTATATGGGACCACCTCGTATCTATACTATACTAGAGGTAACAAATATAAAAAAACAATCGAATTGAGAACCTCCTTTTATTAAAGTCGGTTAAAATGGCCAGTAGGCTGCATTAAAACGGTATAATTTACAGATTTGACAGCAATTTGACAGTCATGACTTTGACAGCCTTGACATTACACAATACGCGGTAATGGTGAATTAAGATGTATTCAGATATTAAAATATCAAATAGATGATGGGTCATCGCGAAATGACGAGTTGAGGCCTTTTGATCGAGCGGAACAAAAGATCATTGCATTTCCTAGATTTTTTGCGCTTATTGTTATATCAGGCCTAGCGCACTCCGAGGTACGAACCTACAAGCACATAGCCGGACACCGACGGAGGGTAGTTTATGCGTAAAAGAGTAACAAACATACATTCATACATTCTTACAAACTTGCGCGTTTATAATATTGGTAGGAAGTAGATTTATATGCGGATTTAGCACTTGCTCTAGAAACGGTGAAGGAAAACATCGTGAGGGAACCTACATATCCAAGAATTAATCATCCACCGTTGGCCAAAAAAACGGCGTTTTTTATGGAACTGGAATGTGACTGTCCAAGTCGTTCGCCTGATGATAAGCGCAACGCCTGCCCATAACAATTGCAATGCCACCTAGAACTTTTTTTTTATTTATTTGTCTAAATTTTACAACTTTTCTTATATTTGTAACACCTTATAAACCTTAAACAGGTTTGGTTTTTTACAATACCACAAAAAGCGCTGCGTAGCTCTGCATAGCGCTCATCACTCCAAGACATCAGATATTAAGTCTCATGTCCAGTGATATCGCTAGCTACAATGCTTTAAACCGGAACACAGTAATGCTTGCGCATTACTGACTGATGGAAGATTAACTGGCAAAGCGGTGGTACCTACCAAGACGGCCTCCCGCATACGAGAGACCTACCACGAGTAACTGTTACAGTTGTTGCTTACTTACATACCATCAGGTGAACCATCGTCTGTGTATACTCAGGGCCCTAATTCTCTATAACAACTTGGCGATTCCTTGCTTCAAGGAAACGTCGATTCCTTCATTAATAAACGACATCTGCGAAATTTGTGTTCTCTATGACGCGTCATATATATGAATACTAGTTGCGCCCTGCGGTTTCACCCGCGGTTTTCCGAGATAAAAAGTAGCGTATGTGTTATTCTAATGTGTAAGCTATATTATTGTAAAGTTTTATCAAAATCTATTCAGTAGTTTTGGCGTGAAAGAGTAACAAAGGTACATCCATACATCCATTCTTACAAACTTTCGCGTTTATAATATTAGTAAGATATGAATGCGTTAGAGATGTCGTTTATTAATGAAGGAATCGACGTGATTTCGAAGCAAGGAATCGACGTGATTTCGAAGCAAGGAATCGCCAAGTTGTCATAGTGAATTGGGGCCTATTGTACAAAAAGGTGACCTTTTCCTGTGTTGATTCATAAATCCTTGTCCCTATATCTAATAATACATTGAGTCATCTTGTCAGTTGGTTTAGCGTAAGAATTTGCGTAGGATGTAATTATGTAGTCTAGAAAAGCGCGACCTTACAGTGAAGGTTCTGTCTTAGGTATTGTTTTTACCCACGAAGGAACGAAGGAAGGAAGAAGGTATATGCATTTTTTTTATGTAACTGGCTGACGAGCTGGTCTTTTGCCTGATGGTAAGCAATACGCCAACCCATAACAATAACAGCACCATCCATATTAATTTGCAAAATCCTGCGCGGCGCTGCACTGCGCTCGTCACCCTGAGATAATTAGCTGTCGAGTCTCATAATGCCCAGTAATTTCGCTGGCTACAATGCCCTTCAAACCAGAACACGGTAATGCTTGCGCACTACTGCTTGGCGGCTGACTAACTGGCAAAGCGGTGGTATCCACCCAGACGGCCTCTCGCATACGAGAAACCTACCACCAGCAATTGTTTAGTCAATGACGAGACGAGCAGACCCTTCACCTGACACCTAATTCTGCTATTAAATTTATTCTAACTACAGTTCCGATCTAGTGTCAGTGTCTAGTGTCAAAAATGTCACATGTATTCTGCTAACTTGAAAGGGGGCCACCCCGAGACCCACCCCTACCACCCCCCAGGGGAGGTGGAAGATTAACTTGACTTGACTTGACTTGAAAAAACCGGCCAAGTAAGAGTCAGACTCGCGCACGAAGACTTCCGTACAATTATCTATAAAAACGAGCAAAAAAGCACATTTGTTGTATCCCATAAATATTTAAATAAATTTATATATAATAAATTATTTTTCCCTTAAATATTTATTATATTCTGTTTTTTAGTATTTGTTGTTATAGCGGCAACAGAAATACATCATCTGTGAAAATTTCAACTGTCTAACTATCACGGTTCAAGAGATACAGCCTGGTGACAGACGGACAGACAGACAGACGTACGCACGGACAGCGGAGTCTTAGTAATAGAGTTCCGTTTTACCCTTTGGGTACGGAACCCTAAAAACCACGTTTTTATGCGCCTTTTGAGGTTAAGTCGGCATTGCATGCTAATCAATGGATTTAGAACGTAATAGGTAATAGGGTAATAGTAAAAGGGTCCCGTTTTACCCTTTGGGTACGGAACCCTAAAAATAACGTCAAGCGTCATCTGTGACAGGGAAAGTCGCACGTTCTCCAAATAAGCCACACTGGCTCTATTTCTAAAAATATGTACAATGACAGAATAAACAACTCTACACGGAAAACATAATATTGATTGGTTATAGAGAAACCTTGTACAACATTTTCTTGACCTCACACAATATGTAATGTCTCGCTCATAATTTATGTTTATTTTCATTGAAATACCACACATAATAGTGCAGTTATCATATAACAAACATTACTATTATCCTCAATAATAATTATTGTGCTAAGTGTTCGTCCTTTGTTTCAATTGCACGAAACAAATGCACGAATGTATTATTAACTATTATTATTCGGAGCAATTAGCATTCGTCGTATCTCTATATACACCGTGGAATTGAATTTGCTTTTTTTTAACCTATGTGACCCACTGCTGGGCAAAGGTCTCCCCCATCTCCCTCTGAGTTGAATGAGTTTGATATTTTTGTGAAAAGTATGTACTCAGTCGTTGCTATAGAATGTTTACCACCATTAAATAAAAAGCGCACTCCGCACTGTAGGTACGAAGCTACAAGTACATAGCCGGACACCGACGGCGGGTTGCGCGTCGTTACACGTGCCGCGTCAGAAGAGATTAGAGCTATGCGATAGAAAGAGAGGCGCTCTGTAGGTTAATATAAATGGTAGGTATGCAGCGCTACGCGAGCTGAATTGAATTTTATTGCGTCATAGCAAGAGTCGCTATTTGTTTAAATTTCTTTGCAGAGTGATGCTTCTGTCCCTTAGTATTATGTGCTACTAATATCCTATCTAAGTTTGTGAGGATGGCGGGTTGGATGGATGGATGTTTGTTAGTCAATCACGCAAAGCCACTAAACGGATTTTGACGAAATTTAGTATACCTTAGGTCCTGGAAGAGAACAGGATATTTCAGAAAACCGCGGGTGAAACTGCAAGGTGTAGCTATTTCTTTCAGAAGGTCTCTCGTAGCCTATTTGTTAATCCTGGGTAAGCTATCTCCATTCCGAATTTCACTCAAGTCCGTTGAGCCGTTACAGCGTGAAGAAGTAACAAACTATATAATTCTAAAACGAAAAAATATTGCTTCAAGGACCAGACCAAACAATATGCATAACTGTAACATCGGCAACATTAGTATTTTATTTACTATCTATTCCCTGCGGCTTTGTCTGCGTGAGGTTTCTTGATAGCGCCCATATTTTTGTAATTTTATCCGGGGGTGCGGTGATTTTTTTCCACTTGGCAGCTGTCACTAAAAGGCATTTTTTTATTTAATCTGATTTTTCCGGAAACATTGTATGTTATTATTTTACCTGCATGGAACATTCCGCTTCTGCCAAGTAGCCAACTGGCACATAACAAACATAATATTGTCAAAAACAAACATAAAATATTGTAACAAAAGTTCTAAAAAAATACCGCTCAGTTTCTTACCGTATCTTCTGAGTAGTGGTTCTTTTTCCGATACGGTGGTAGAGTCAAAGTGATAATTGACGTTCATAAGTGCGTCTGTGACGTCAAAAATTAATAAGTCACTTTTGAACTTTGAACTTTATGTAATTAACCCGTTACAATTTTGCAAGTATCCCGTTCCCCTCTCCACGCCATCTCCATTTTTTTTGGAATTGTGTGATGAGACGAGCATGTCGTTCGCCTGATGGTAAGCGCCACGCCGGCCAATAACAACAGCAGTGCCACCCAGAACTTTTAATTTCATAAAAAGCACTGCATTGAACACACCTCGCGACATCAGAGATTAAGTCTCATATGCCCAGTAACCGGAACACATAAAGCTTGCGCACTACTGCTTGGCTGCAGAATAACTGGCAAAGCTGTGGTACCTACCCAGACGGCCTCCCGCATACGAGAGACGTACCAAGAGTTCATTATGTTCGTAAGAATAAATGACAAATAGCCAAACGACCCGCCTATTCAGCCTTCGGCGATTATTTAAAGTTGGTTGACCTTCCGCGGTTCGCCAAAAATTCCTTAATTTCTAGCTAAATGCGTTTGCGAAGGTTACATCTATACATAAATTAAGTAAGAAATAAAATGTCTGTACATACCACATAATAACACTCTACTTATTGCTCCGCAAATATCGATGAAATTTATATGGGATCACCTTGAAGCTATACTGAACCCAACGCAAAAAGGATTTTCCAAATCGGTTTATAAATGAAGGAGTTCTGAGGTAACAAACATAAAAAAACCGGCCAAGTGCGAGTCGGACTCACGCACGAAGGGTTCCGTACCATTATCTATAAAAATGGCAAAAAAAAAAACACGTTTGTTGTATGGGAGCCCCCTTAAATATTTATTTTATTCTGTTTTTTAGTATTTGTTGTTATAGCAGCAACAGAAATACATCGTCTGTGAAAAATTCAACTGTCTAACTATTACGGTTCATGAGATACAGCCTGGTGACAGACGGACATACAGAGAGACAGACGGACGGATTACTTAATTTTTTTCCCTTTCCCTTTGGCTAGGGAACCCTAAAAACGGGAAAAATATAATGACCATCAAAATAATCTTTGTGATTCCATACACTATCCAAACGTACACGTATCCAAAAATTGTATCGGCAGATCAAATTTAGTAAATGACCACCAAATGTTACCCGAATTGCTGCACCTAACTCTTCCGTGGTCCAACTCGCTCTTACCCCTAGAGTGTATATAAAAAGCGCGGAGCCAGAACTCGCGAAGGAGGTTCTGAATGAAGCGAGCCTACGAGGCCCAGTGGAGCGAAGGGGGGAGGTGGCGAGCAAAGCGAGCCGTCGACTTCCGCAGCGGAGCGAAGGCCGTAGAAGGGGTAAGGGAAGCGACATGAAGGGGTGACGAGCGAGATCTCTGGTGGAGCCTCCTTTGGTGATCATTAACTATATTTGGTCACATCATCATTTTTTTTTTCGTGATCATATTTTTTAGTTGGTGATATTTTTTTGGTGATCATTTACTATCTTTGGCAATATAAAGTGATTTTTTGCAATTACATTTGACTAGATCTGGTGGTTAGTTAAACATACGCCAAAAAACTATCGAGTTGAGGACCTCCTACTATTGAGACAGTAAAAAACCGTGTGAAACCGCAGGCGTCAGCTAGTTGAACAGTTGTGGTCAACCGTCCCGCTGTGACTAAAGCGGCTGGCAGACAGTCTCCACTAATGACCAGCAATGAAAATGATTCGCTGCGTACAAAATCGCGGTCAAATATTTACTTAAAACAATGTACAACAACGTACAACGTAGGTGTTTTTATGGAACTGAGTCAAGAGCAAGTCGTTCGCCTGATGATAAGCGCCACGCCTGCTTATAACAATTGCACAGAACTTTAAATACCATAAAAAGCACTGCGTTGCATTACGCTCATCAACCCAAGACATGAAGTCAGACTTCAGAAACAGTTCCTTATGCATCGTCGGAACTTGGAGCCTATAGGACTTGAATAAATATGCCACATCCTGTCCAACTCTCTTAATTATAATAAAATCCATAAAATTTGCATAAAGTCCTTGCGCTCGTCTATTTTCAAGTAATTTTACCTTTTTATGACACAGAGACGCCATCCATTGAATATATTGTTTCCCGGATCTTGTGTTCAATACAATAAGGACAAACAAATTGACAAACCGCGACGTTATGAAATTAGATATAAATATAATGTGCTGGCCTCTTAAAGATTAAAGATACACAGTTCTGGCCCAAACATCATGGCTGTAAAAATTTATAATAAAATCCCGGATACTATAAATACTCAAAAAAAAAAAACGACAAAATATTTGAAATTAAACTTAAAAACCTATTACTAAGTAAAAGCACAGAATACTTAGGGACAGAAGCATCACTCCGCAAAGAAATTTAAACAAATAGCGACTCTTGCTATGACGCAATAAAATTCAATTCAGCACGCGTAGCGCTGCATACCTACCAGTCATATTAACCTACAGAGCGCCTCTCTTTCTATCGCATAGCTCTTCTGACGCGGCACGTGTAACGACGCGCGACCCGCCGTCGGTGTCCGGCTATGTACTGGAAGCTTCGTACCTACAGTGCGGAGTGCGCTAGGCCTGGTAAAAGTTACTTTATTTAGCAATACGTTTTTATATAGTTTAGACGAACTTTTTAAGGATAAATTTTGGCGAAAATAGTAATAATACATATATCGGTCCGCTTCTACTCATATTGCTGTGCCCTAAATTGGGTACATATGTGACTGGGAATTATAATCCTCGAAAGTTTGTAAGAATGGATGTATGGATGTATGGATGTACTTTTGTTACTCTTTCACGCAAAAACTACTGAATGGATTTTGATGAAATTTGGTATGGAGATAGCTTATACCCTGGATTAACACATAGGCTACTTTTTATCCCGGGAAACCGCGGGTGAAACCGCAGGGCGCAGCTAGTATTCAAGATCCCTGTAACATGTATGATGCAATAAATGATTGAATATGAATAAGGACAAACAAAATGACTCAGGTTTGAGAGATACAAGGCAAGAGATTTCATGAGAGTGAGTCTGGCTCAGTGGGAGCACGTGCGACTTTCGATCCGACGCACCCGACTTCGAATCTCGCTGGCCTCGCATCACTGACTTTCTTCAGTTATGTTTTGATTTAAAACTCGCTCTAATAACGGTGGAGGAAACCATCGTGAGGAAACCGGCATGTCCAAGAATTTATCACAAAAATTCAAGGACATGTGATATCCATCAACCCGCACTGGGCCAGCGTGGTGGATTATGGCCCATACTCTCTTCGAGAGAAAGCCCGATGATTGTTCTGACAGCAGTGATGTGTGTGGCAGGTTGGCTCAAATCTCATACACCACTGTGGTTGCGGGTTCGATTCCGTGACGGGACAAATGATTGTGCACAGAAAAAAATCGCAAGCATTTGTTTCGTGTCTCTGTGTTGTGGGATCACGATCCTCATATCTCCATAGACAAAAAAAGTAAAAAAAATGGATATATTATATTTTTCCAAAAATTGGATATACGAGCAAGAAGTAAACATCCTGGTTCATAATCTACTATTGAAACGAAGTCTGATCGCCGAGGCTGAAATCGGCCAGGATGAATAGGTATATATATAGGTACTGGTGGTAGGTTTCTCGTATGCGAGAGGCCGTTTGGGTGGGTACCACCGCTTTGCAAGTTATTCAACCGCCAAGCAGTAGTGCGCAAACATTACTGTGTTCCGGTTTGAAGGGCATTGTAGCCAGCGAAATTACTAGGCATTATGAGACTCAACAGCTAATTGTCTCAGGGTGACGAGCGCAGTGCAGCGCCGCGCAGGATATTGCAAAACAAAGTTCTGGGTGGTGCTGTTATTATTATGGGCTGGCGTGTTGCTTACCATCAGGCAAACGACCAGCTCGTCTCGTCACACAGTTACATAAAAAAATATATATATATATTTCCTTAAATACAGGGACTCTTTGTTAGGGGCCAGGATCTTTGTATGTGATCATTAGGCCTCAAATAAAATTATTTCCAAAGCCACACGAGTCCCTCTGTGTCACAATCACTCTCTTCTTCCTTTGAAGACTGTGTAGGGCAAATTAGCTCACTGCTGGGCATCTATGTCCACGTCTCAAGGCGTCCTACAATGTGTCCACATGGTCATGGCCGCGCCGCATCCGCGCGTGCGTCACTTATCGTAATTGTCTATTTGTCAGGTATACTCGATATGAAAATACTTAATATTGTTTAATAAATACATACATATGTATATATTAGTTTCTAATTCTATAATAAAATATACATTATGAAATTTCTAAACTAAAATATTTTTAATTTTTAATTATTTTAAAAGACCTATGGTGGAGGGGAAAGTGCCCAGAACGCTGGCCGCATTGCCACGCTGAATGACAATGCTGATGTTTTGACCTAAATATGAGCCAGCATTCTGGTCACACGTCGCCTCCACCAGACGTTTTGCCAAGTCCCTGTAGACGTCATGTGTGCTCGGCCCCCACTGTCCTAATGTTTCTACCCCAAACGGGACAAACATGCAACCTCGGTCGAGATTTGTATATTTGCGCCGTTTGAGGTTTCAGCTTAATAATTTATGTTTTTTTTTTAATTATTTGTATTGAGAACTAACTTATGTAGACTGATACGAAAGATCAACAGTGTCAATAATTAAGAATTAAACAAAATGTAGAATATGTTTTACTATGAATATAAAATACTATAAATTTTGATTCCTTTTAGAGTGTCGAAATAACTATACGTTTTTGCGGCATAAACGGCCGTATCTTCTTTTTATTATTATTATTACAATGCTTGGTGTTTTCAATGTTGACCGTCGTGGGAATCGAACCCCAGTGGTGTATGAGATTTGAACCAACCTGCCCAATCACTACACCACAGACACTGTAAGAATTAACTTTAATCCTAGCAATAAACTAATTTAACTACGTTAACAAACTAGTTTAGTGAGTTTGTGTTTAAAGTTTAAAGTTAAGGTACGAGTTGGTAGCCGACTGCAGACAGCAGCAGACGTGTCGCTGCGACACGTCTGCTGCTGTCTGCAGTCGGCTGGTTTCTATGTATTTCTATGAAATACCTTCACGTCACACGTCGCCCGACTACACGTCGCACCATCGCAGATGACGTGTCGCCCGACCGCAGATCAGCAGGATCAAATTTATGAAGCGGCCTTTTATATTTCCGCTGCGGGATGCGGTATGCGCCCTAAGGCTTATGGTGACAATTAAATATATAATTATTTTAGTGGACGGTATTTGAAAATCGTTAGGTACACTAGTTACCTACATGGTATTTCGGCAGATCTGCTTAGGTATAGAAAATTGGACACCACGCACCTTCTTTCTGTTGTGTCGCTCCTGTAGGACGTCCCGTTGATTGAAGTCCTGAATTGCCTTAATCTGCCGGACTGTTAACTGGAATACGGCGCTGCCTGACGTCTGCTGCAGCCATCTGCAGTTTGGGTTCATCATGACTGCAGCGACACGACGCTGCGACGTGTCGCAGCGACACGTCGTCTGCTGCTGTCTGCAGTCGACTAAGAACTCGTACCTTTAAACAGGAATCCAATCAAACTAATTGCTTAAACAATAGATCAAGGATATGTTATTGTTTAAATTTGCATCAGTTACGGAACTAATTCAACTAAACTATTTGAGTTTTTCGTTTAAAACGCTATTAGTCGTGATCAAAATTCTAACCACAAGCGCTTAAAAAACCTACTATACAATAAATAATAATAATAATTCATTTTACAACAAAAAAACCGGACAAGTGCGAGTCGGACTCGCCCACCGAGAGTTCACATAAATGACGGAATTCTGAGTGAACAAACAAAAAATAAATAAAAAATAATTATAAATATACAATCGAATTGAGAACATCCTCCTTTTTTAGAAGTCGGTGAAAACATCATTATCATCATGGAGACATAGAAGCTACATGACCTCATACAACCGTCTCCATTCCATCATAGGACAACCAGACGCACGGCTATGCGACATCCATACATGGTAGACATCCCTCCTGTACGAACAAAGCGTTTTGCTTCCACGTTCATCTTACGAACAGCCAAGGAGTGGAACGCATTGCCAACGTCTGTGTTTCCTGACAACTACAACCTGGGAGTCTTCAAGTCGAGAGCGAACAGGTATCTTCTAGACAAGCGTGTTACGTCTTAGACCACATCATCTCTTACCATCAGGTAAGATAGTGGCCAAACGCAAGCCTATAACTAGTAAAAAAAATACATCATCATCACCTGAAATGAGGATGATGATGTATTTATTTTTCGGCTGAATTTTTAAATGTATCTTTAAGCACCACCCAGTACTTTCTTTTGCAAAATCTTGTGCGGCGCTGCACTGCGCTCGTCACCCTGAGACAATTAGGTCCAATGCTGCTGGCTTCAATGCCCTTCAAACAGGAACACAATAATCTTTGCGTACTACTGCATGGCGGCAGAATTACTGACAAAATGGTGTTCCATGAAGATACAATATCGTTCTTGAAAAAGAACTTAAAGATTTCCCCCACGCTTGTACAGTGGCGGAAAACACACCTCACCTCGGTTTTCACAACCGGATACAGTGGCAGAAAAACTGCGATTCCAATCTGAACTTAACATCGTTATGTAAATGTATTGTTGTTGATGTATCATTGTTTTTATACAGGTTTAATGGGACCTCCATTAATAAAGCTTCTAAGGTTAAATGATAGATTGTAATTGTTTGGCCACTGTCTCGCCTGATGTGAAGCGATGATGTGGCCTAAGATGGAACACATAGATAGAGAAGATGGCAATTGAGCGGCTGCTCAGAACCGTCTCCGAAAGTTCAAAAAAAGATTCCCCTCAGTTTCTTCCCGTATCTTCTGAGTAGTGGTTCTTTTTCCGAAACGGTGGTAGAGTCATTGTAATAATTGACGTTCATAAGTGCATCTGTGATGCCAAAATGGAATAAAGAACTATTGAACTTTGATTAATCGTTTTCCGTACAAAATGTATGGGGAAAGTTTTTGGAGATTTCTTTCAATTCTATGTATTTCTATAAACATATTTTGGGTTTAAAAGAAAAGAAAAAAGAAAGAAAAAACATTTATTTGACAACCACAAAGACATACATAAAAAAAGAGACACGTAGGATAAAATACAAAAACCTACATGAAATAAATAATTAATAAATATTTTTTTTAGTTTAGTTTTATTTTAAATTATTAAACCTTTTGTTATATTATATTGTGTGGCATTAAATTAATTATTTTATTAAAAATCTCCAAAACAGAGAGAAATAATACTTAAAACAAAAAAATACGAAATACATGAATGGATACAATTTGTTATTTGTGTAGTTGAATCTGTGTGTTTCAATAAAGAGTTATTTCATTTTTCATTTCATAATTGTTTATCTATAGTTCCGGCAGATGGAATCGCGATAGTTAATTAGATTAATATGATTAAACTACAGACGGACAGACAATGTCACTGTTATCAACTCAATCCATTATGAAACGCTTAGACCAGGAGCTAGTAACGTAATATGACAAGTCAATTGAACGAATCGTTTTTTTTTTGTAAGAGTTGAGACGAGCTATTGTCACGTATTATATGTATATTGTTATAAATGCGAATGGATTGTGGTTGTGGAATGGATTACCGTTGAATATCAAGAAAGCGACCTCTAAAGAAGCATTCAAGCAACAAACTCGTGAATATTTCATCAAAAAGGTGTACCAGATAGGTACCCCTAAAAAGTTTCGTTTGTTTTGTTAGTCATTTATTATTGCTGGTATATGTTTTTAGCTATGTAAAGATTTAAGTATGTATTTATTATGTAAATATTTAAATATATATTATATAATTAGGCTTATTATAGGTATATATATTAAGTTTATGTGGTTGTTTTGATAATAGTTTTTTTTTTACTGAATGGCGAGACGAGTTTGCCTGATGGTAACCAATACGCCAGACCATAACAATAACAGCACTACCTAGAACCATGTTTTGGAAAATCCCGCGCGGTGCTGCACTGCGCTCGTCACCCTGAGACAATTAGCTGTTGAGTCTCATAATGCCCAGTAATTTCGCTAGTTAAGTATAATATTATAAATGCGAAAGTTTGTGTGTTAGTGTGTTTCTTCCTTTCACTCTCAACGGATTAAGTGAAATTCGGAATGGAGATAGCTAATACCCTGGATTAACACAAAGGCTTAACACTTTATACCCCGGGAAACCGCGGGGCGCAGCTAGTATGCTAATGCGCTAGGCTGATTGTTAGCGCCACATCTCCACGTAACATCTGTTACATCTGCTTCAGCAATAGAAGTATGTTTGATCTATAAACAAAACTCAAAAATGCTAAAGTGCATACTAAAATTTGAGGTAGAAAAAATTGTGACTATAAACATAATATGTGCTTGGTTGAAATCCACGTTATAAAAACCGATGAACCTTTTCCAATTTTCAATAAATTTTTGCTCTCGGTTCACTGCTCGAGCAAGTAATCATATATTTTTCTTATATCAAGTTACGGGCACAATTCTACGTCATTTAAAGTCAAAATAACGTATGGAGGACGCCTTCAACCAAAATAGGGAGCCCAAATGTAAAATCAAATTATATAAACAAGAAATTAATTGAAATTAAAATACAAATAATATTATTTGTTTTTAACTGAAGTAATTAAATCTAGTGTATTTTATTTTATAAGCTAACTCAAGTTTCCACGGCACCATCTCCCAGTCTAACATATAGATTGACCTGCTCGACTATTGTTCCCATTCGTGTCAATAAATACGTAATTATACGAATTAATGATTTAATTACTAATGAAGGAAGGAAATATACAAGTGGATTGTAATTGTATAAATGTGACGTGGACTCTGCAATGCCTTTTTTAACAGCATCAATTTGCTAGCCGATATTACAAGGCAAGTACATTTTTTTATGTACCTGACTGACGAGACGCGCTGGTCGTTTGCCTGATGGTAAGCAACACGCCAGCCCATAACAATAACAGCACCACCCAAAACTTTGTTTTGCAAAATCCTACGCGGCGCTGCACTGCACTCGTCACCCTGAGACAATTAGCTGTTGAGTCTCATAATGCCCAGTAATTTCCCTGGCTACAATGTCCTTCAAATCGGAACACAGTAATGCTCGCGCACTACTGCTTGGCGGCTGAATAACTGGCAAAGCGGTAGTGCCCACCCAGATGGCCTCACTCAGCCATAATTCTGCACTCAGACTTACTTTTTTTTTTACGCTTAATAGATCCATGTTTGGCCACTATCTCGCCTGATGTGAAGCGATGATGTGGCCTAAGATGAAGCACATAGATCTAGAGAGAGACGGCAGTTGAGCGGCTGCTCAGACCCGTCTCCCCGATGGTTCACCGAACAACGAACGAGCCTGCCGAGCGGGCCTTCGAGCGACCTTGCGTTCAATCAATCAATTAAATCTTTATTTACCAAAACACAGTATGGTGTCGGAGTTTTAGACCGCCCGAAGGCCTACGAAATTGTCTTACGACTGTTATCCAAGACAACAACCGGGACCGACGGCTTAACGTGGCCTCCAAAGCACGGTAGCGCTCAGATGTGAATACCACACAGACTGTCACCCATCCAAGTTGTGACCGTGGCGAACGTTGCTTAACCTCATAGATCTGTTACGAACGGCTAGGCGAGCTAAGCTACGAGCGTAACGTGTCAACTTATTAAAATTAATTATTTTAGTAATCTTTCAAACTTCTTTTTTTCTTACTTTTTCTTTTTTATTTTTGTTTTTTTTTTTAACATAAACACGTGGCGTTCTCTCTGCTTCTTTTGGACCCAGCAGACTACGGAATGACACATCCACCAAAACGGAATATCAGGTATCTCTAGCGGCGGTTAAGTACGAGTGTATAATATGGAAGGAAGGCGGCGAACTCGCCGCGAACTCGCCGCGTGTTCGCCGCGTAAAAACGCTCGCAAATCGCCAAGTAGGCTGTTACATAAGTCCAGGGTATAACCTGTCTCCATTCCAAATTTCACTCAAATCTATTGAGCCGTTAAAGCGTGAAGATGTAACAAACACAATAACACACAACACAACAAACAAACAAACACACAATCACACTTGAATACAAACTTACGCATCTTACTAATATTATAAACGCGAAAGTTTGTAAGTATGGATGTACCTTTGTTACTCTTTCACGCAAAAACTACTGAATGGATTTTGATGAAATTTGGTATGGAGATAGCTTATACCCTGGATTAACACATAGGCTACTTTTATCCCTGGAAACCGCGGGTGAAACCGCAGCGCGCAGCTAGTTTATAACATTCAAAATTAAAATTAAAATCTCTTTAATCATTTTGGCATCACAGACACACTTATGAACGTCAATTATTACAATGACTCTACCACCGTATCGGAAATAGAACCACTACTCAGAAGATACGGCAAGAAACTGAGGGGCATCAGTAGGATATCCTAGCATTCCCTGTAATTTAAAGTAGTGCATCTCTCTATACCAACTATACATATAGTATAGATACATACACTATATATACTATAGTATGCATATACTATACTATACTGTAATCACCAATTACAACTGCACTTATTTCGCCTCTGCCCTGCAGTGGTAAGTCGACTCAAGGAGAAATAGGTAAACAAACTCTCCATGTAGGTACAGACTCATTGTTACATTGTTTAAAATGTTTATTGAACACTCAAACATTAATAATATAATATGCAACTTAAAATTCTTTAATGAAAGTAAAAACATGAAGGGGTAGCCAATGTAGCTGTATTTATTTACGGACCCGGACCTGTAATGCCGTGTGAGTATTCACGGCAGGAGATGGCATCGCCAATCGTAAATATGTTCAACAACACATAATTCGACCGCATCGTCACTTATCAACAGGTGAAATAGCGGTGAAATAATTTTTAGAAAAAAACAACTTCAATGTATCTTCGAAGTCCAAGGTCAAGTATCGATGAAATTTATATGAAACCACTTCGTAGCTATACTGAACCCAACGCAAAAAGAATTTTCCAAATCGGTTCATTTCAGTTAAAGTATCCAGCCGGTTCATAAATGACGGAGTTCTGAGGTAACAAACATATAAAAATGCCATCGAACAGAGAACCTTCTCTTTTTTTAAAACTGACTCCTCAGACTGTGAAAAAATTGGTTTCTTCGATGAAACATCGACTGGAAGCTGTTATTCAGGCTAGGAGAGGCAATACCTCGTATTAATAAATGATTAATTTGTCAATTTTGTTGTATTAATACTCTTTTATACCTGCTTATTATCCCGCAACCGCGTTACCTGAAACAAGCGATTTCTGGTTACTTTGTTCATTTGTTGCTAATGTAAAGATTTTTAAAGTCTAGGGTAAGCATTATGCGTTTTTAGACAATAATAATAATAATAAAACTTGTTTATTTCTCTTCACAAAGATTCAGGTACAGTCATGGGTTATACATCATTTCTAAGAAACATGCTACTTTGTGAGAGCTGGTGCATGATGTAGGTTTTTGTAAAACCTGTATTAAATGTCACCAGGACCCTCCCTCTGTGTAAACAATTTTAAGAATTTAGGATCCCTGCCTAGATATAACACTGGATATTACTTGTACAGAAATAACAATAATTAATAGCTATGATTAATAATGAGAGGACTATATAAACTTAATATATAATAAAGTTATGTTAACATGCAGCAGTGACTATTAGTGCACGCAAGTGCTCGTGTGTGTTAGTGCAAGTGTTTGTGTGTATGTGTGAAATGTTAGATGCATGTGCTGTTATGTGTGTTTTTGTGTATAAGGAGTTCTATTTAGGAAAAGAAAAGAAAAAGAGGAAGAAGAGGGGTAGATTGGCGGTCGCAGTAAATGTTATTTCTGGGTCAAGATAAGTCTTTCTGTGTTTTCATAGTCCAAAGTTTTAAGGTGTTTAGATACGGTTTTTTTGCAGTTGTATGTGTGTAGCGGATTAGAAAGCTAACAGTGTGTACTTTTATTTAATTTAAGTTATATTTGCAATAAAAAATTAATTGAAATGGTATTTAGGGTCAAAGTGAAAATGTAGGGGGTGTGCGATGTCTATGCTCTCGAGTACGTATACAAAAAAAAAATAACACTAAAGCTAAGTATATTGTTATGCTACTACACAACAGATAGGGAATTATTGTTTTTGCCTACTTTCCCTATAACGGCGGCAGACTACCCCTGCAGGCCAGAAGTCCGGGGTTAAGGAACATCGTCGCGTGTTCCGCTGGAACCTGGAGCGCGTAGGACTTGAAATCCTTGGCCTTAATATAACTCTACTCTGACAATACTGTAGACTTTACTGGGTATATGAGACATAATATCTGATGTCTCGCGGTGATGAGCGTAATGGTGCTACGCAGTGCTTTATTGGTATTAAAAGTTATGGGTGGCACTGCAACTGTCAAGGGCTGGCGTGGCGCTTGCTATCAGGCGAACGACTTGCTCGTTTCATGAATCAGTTTCATAAAAAAAGACAAACTAAGACACCATTTAGAATACTTTATTTACTCCGACAGTATGTTACGTCGACGAATTGCCACTAAACTAACAAAAAAACTATTTAAGAAAAAAACCGATTCTACGATGGTCCTATTGGATAAAATTTTCATCTGCTCTATTTAAACTCGTTGAAATATTAAAAAACGACAGCTAAGTTTTATCGCATGGTCAAATTGACCATACACTTTGACGGAGTACGTCTCTAGTATATCCTTCAGTGAATACTCAAAGAGTGTCGTGGGCGAACCGCATAGTTACTGATGTCGCTGCGAATGGCGAGAATCAGTCACTTACATAACCACCTAAGGTATGCCTGAATAGGCTCCAATTTGTAATACATATACAAAAGTAGATGTTTAAGATATCTATGTATACTACAGAGTAACTTTTTTTGATAGCCTCTTTGGTGTAGTGGTTGGGCAGGTAGGCTCAAATCTCATACACCACTGAGGTCGTTCGATTCCCGCGACGGGACAAATGTTTGTGTAAAGAAAAAATACGCAAGCATTTGTTTCGTGTCTGGGTGTCGTGGGACCATGGTCCTCATACTTCCTGGTTCCCTAGATACAGGGAATCCTAGTAAGGGGGCATAATATATGTATGTATAAAAAAATTAAATAAAATAAAAATTAATTTTATAACAAAAAACCGACTTCAATTCTGATGTATCATCGAAGTCCAAGGTCGAATATCGATGAAATTTATATGGGATCACATTGTAGCTATATTGAACCCAACGCAAAATTGTGAACGCTAATTTTCCATATCGGTTTATAAATGACAGAGTTCTGAGGTAACAAATATATAAAATAAATTATTTTTCAAAAAAAACTAAACCGACTTCAAAACCACAAATGGCACTCAAAAGTAAAAAATAAATTAATATAATTATCATAAGCGCTACCCACTCATATATTTGAAGTCGGTGCCAGCCAAGTCTAATAGGTAGTAGATAAATACTATGTATATAGTAAGTACTACTTCTAGGTAGTATTTATCTACTACCTTTTAGACTTGGCTGGCACCGACTTCAAATATATGAGTGGGTAGCGCTTATGATAATTATATTAATTTATTTTTTACTTTTGAGTGCCATTTGTGGTTTTGAAGTCGGTTTAGTTTTTTTTGAAAAATAATTTATTTTAACCTTTTTAGTGAAAAACAAGTTTTAATTTAATTAATTCAATAAGTTTAAAAGACAAGCTTTTATGATCTAGAAGCCACATCATGACGAAGTTTAAAACGGGCTATCACAATTAAATGCATGTGCAAAAAAATTTCATGTCTGTCCTATTCTCTGTTGAGGAGTTCCCTCGCCGGAAGTCAATCCTGGGTGTATCTGCCATGTCATGATGGAATTTAGAACAGGCTTTTATGGTTAAATCCATTTACGAAATGTTGTGTCTGTACTATTCACCGTTGAGGAGTTCCCTCACCGGAAGTCAACCCTGGGTGAAGCAGGTGAAGCAGTCGAATACAAACCTCCACCTTTAGAAAGTTGGTTACGAAAAAAACAAGAACCGACTTGAAGATTAAACTTATATTTTTTTGTTTTTGCTATTTTTTTCAAAAACTACTGAATGAATTTCGATAAAATTTATATGGGACCACCTTTGAAGTATTACCTACCAATCAAAAAAAGAATCATCGAAATCAATGCATAATTGGCGGAGAAATCGCGTAACAAACACACAAAAAAAAAAAAAAAAAAACATACCGTCGAATTGTAAACCTCCTCCTTTTTGAAGTCGGTTAAAAAAATACAATTGAATTGAGAACCTCCTACTTTTTTGAAGTCAGTTAATAACTTAGTCACACTTGCTCTTACTGGGTCACAGTCATAGGTCAGTTTCAAATTGAAGACCCATTGTGATCAAAGAGCGAGTGTGGCTCAGTGGGAGCATGTGCGACTTTCGATACGACGCACCCGAGTTCGAATCCCGCTGGCCCCGCACCACTGACTTTCTTAAGTTATGTGCGGATTTAACACTCGCTCTAAAAACGGTGAAGGAAAACATCGTGAGGAAACCGGCATGTCCAAGAATTTATCACAAAAATTCAAGGACATGTGACATCCACCAACCCGCACTGGGCCAGCGTGGTGGATTATGGCCCATACTCTCTCTAAGAGAGAAGGCCCGTGTCCCAGCAGTGGGAACGTGATGGGCTGATGATGATGAAGATGATGATTGCTATCATTGTCACAAGTTTTCTTAGAAGATATAGGTACATACGTCAGTTTAATTTTTCAAGGGTATTCTTTACTCATGCAGTTGTAACTTGTGAATTTTTTTATGAAACTGAATGACGAGACGAGCTGGTCGTTTGCCTGATAGTAAGCAACACGCCAGCCCATAACAATAACAGCACCACCCAGAACTTTGTTTTACAAAATCCTGCGCGGCACTGCACTGCACTCGTCACCCTGAGACAATTAGCTGTTGAGTCTCATAACGCCCAGTAATTTCGCTGGCTACAGTGCCCTTCAAACCGGAACAAAGTAATGCTCGCGCACTACTGCTTGGCGGCAGAATAATTGGCAAAGTGGTGGTACCCAACCAGAAGGCCTCTCGCATACGAGAAACTTACCACCAGTGAAATTCTACTAACAACTGAATTCCTTCTACTAACAACTTTTGCTCTGAAAAAAGCCTCAATAGGAACTATACTATTTATAATTAGATTCAGATTCTTTATTGCTTCCATAGTACAAGATGTAATTTGGTAAACGTACAAAGTCTTATATGGGCACAATGACATTAGAAGGGAGGAGGACGCCATTACTGGCATTGCAAAGTCAATAAATTAATACGCCCAACGATCACATACATAGATCCTGGCCCCTAACTAGGATTCCCTGTATCTAGGGAACTAGGAACTATAAGGACCATGGTCCCACGACACCCAGACACGAAATAAATGCTTGCGCTTTTTTTGTGAACAATTTGTCCCGTCGCGGGAATCGAACCCGCAACCCAAACTGTATGAGATTTGAGCCAACCTGCCCAACCACTACACCACAGAGACTGTCAATAATTTTAATAAAGGTTCATAACTAGAATTTTTTATTTCTTAGTGTTTGTAAAATTTTTGAAGTTTTCTTATTGTGTAGTTAAAAATATTTGTGTATTAATTATTATTGATTCGATATTATTTAACAACTATACATTTTATTAAAAAAACGACTTCAATGTATCTTCGAAGTCCAAGGTCAAATATCGATGAAATTTATATGGGACCACTTCGTAGCTATACTGAACCAGACGCAAAAATATTTTTCCAAATCGGTTCATGAATGACGGAGTTCTGAGGTAACAAATATTAAAAAAAAACACAATCGAATAGACAATCTACTCCTTTTTTTGAAGTCGATTTATAAAAGTGACCCCGGGGGAAATATCCAAGTTATCGATAAGTCGAGAAAACGATGATTCAGGCCTCCCTTACACTCCGAGGTCACCATTATTTCATAAACTCAATGTATATAAGTCTGTCGCCCGCCTTGAGGAAGCTTGTTTTCTCAACTAACCGAACGAGCACAGCCCGTGCCAGACGCGGAAAAAAAAGATTAAAAAATAAAAGTGTCATCCAAGTTTTTAAATACAGAACGGTGGTGAAGACGTTGGCAGTGTGTAGTTGTGTTTTGTGACGAGTGGTTGGTTTACTGTTATGTGAGTTTTTTTTAATTATATTTTTTAGGCTTGTCAAGTGAGCTTTTTAGGATGCAGTGCTTTTTAAGAAAGTGGTTGTGCAATTTTTTTGGGAGCGCGTTGATGTCTTTTGCATGGAGTTTTGTTAGTTCGCGAATTTTTATGACTTTCAATTAATTGAATTCGTTTTAATCAGATTTGAAGGATTTTAGTTTTGTGAAGGAGGATGTTTGATAAAAAATGATGATTTAGATCTTTTAATTTTTTTTTATAAGTGCATTTTTAAATTGGCATTAAAATTAAATTTCACATAAACTCTTATCGAACGTGCGTCTCCTTTTCAAGTGATTAAATAAATTATAAAAAATAAAGTTAGTTTAAAAAAAATATAAAAAATTGCATAACTACATATTTTTAATTATTCAATATATTATTCAAAATAGCGCAACTTAAAAACTGACATCCATTTGCGTCTTTTGTTTTTCATAATTACAAATTTCCGAATCTGAACTTCCTTATTTCTCATTTAAATAATTTTAATTATACATTTTTATAGCCGGATGTACGAGATGTACTTTGTCATAATACTTAGTTGTTTCTCTAACGCCACGCCCATTTTCAAAATAAATTATTATTTTATAAGCGAATACTGCGATATTTTTTATATAATGTACAATAAATTAATGCTATTAAATATAAAATAAACAATAAAATATTAAGAATAATAGTCAGCCTTAATTTCAATTAAACACAAAAGTATTAATATAATTAGCCTCCAAAGAACCTGAAAAAAAACCTGAAAAAAAAACTTAATTTTTTTTTCTTTTTTCCCTTGAGGGGTTTGGTTTTGCACGTCTTAAGCATCCGCCAGAGTTAGTTTTGATGAAGTTCCTCCTTTCTTCATTATTTTGCACTTACTTTTAAATTTAAATGACAAAAGCATGAACCGGATGCTGCCTTAACCTGACATAATATAAAACTTAACATTACATCTTACAATAAGCAACACATTTTGAATACCTATGTAAAAATTTTAGTAAATGACTGAGGCCTGGTTTCTCACTCTTCGAATAAAAGGTCAGATAACTATTAGATAACTATCTGGCTTCTTATCCTTTGCTGTGCGCAAGCATGGCACCATGGCATGGCTTTAACAATACATTTTTAATTGGTATTTAACTCGAGCTATTACGTATGGCCTGTTTATAGTGAATGTATTAACAAACTCTTCATTGTACACACCAAACTGTAAAAAAAACAATTAAAAGGTTTTTTTTGTTTACTAGCCTATACTGTCCCACTGGACAAAGGCCTTCCCCAAAGAAATAATAATAAATACATTTTTACAAGTGTAATAATGCGTGGCCTTATTGCTAACAGCGATATCTTCCAGGCGACCGTCGTATGTAGAAGACTTACCGAAATAGTATATGGGAGTGATATTTTGGTTAAACCAAAAATTTCACTGCACAGTCAAAAGTCAAAAATATTTAAGAAAAAGGCACAAAATACACTTTCTTATAGAAATACAAACTGTGCATATAGGATGCACAGTAACATTCGATATGCGGAAACGGTTACTGGGCATTATGAGACTCAACAGCTAATTGTCTCAGGGTGACGAGCGCAGCGCAACGCCGCGCAGGATTTTGCAAAACAAAGTTCTGGGTGGTGCTGTATAATTAAAATATAATTAATAATTTTTTGATAGCCTCTTTGGTGTAGTGGTTGGGCAGGTAGGCTCAAATCTCATACACCACTGAGGTCGTTCGATTCCCGCGACGGGACAAATGTTTGTGTAAAGAAAAAATACGCAAGCATTTGTTTCGTGTCTGGGTGTCGTGGGACCATGGTCCTCATACTTCCTGGTTCCCTAGATACAGGGAATCCTAGTAAGGGGGCATAATATATGTATGTATAAAAAAATTAAATAAAATAAAAATTAATTTTATAACAAAAAACCGACTTCAATTCTGATGTATCATCGAAGTCCAAGGTCGAATATCGATGAAATTTATATGGGATCACATTGTAGCTATATTGAACCCAACGCAAAATTGTGAACGCTAATTTTCCATATCGGTTTATAAATGACAGAGTTCTGAGGTAACAAATATATAAAATAAATTATTTTTCAAAAAAAACTAAACCGACTTCAAAACCACAAATGGCACTCAAAAGTAAAAAATAAATTAATATAATTATCATAAGCGCTACCCACTCATATATTTGAAGTCGGTGCCAGCCAAGTCTAATAGGTAGTAGATAAATACTATGTATATAGTAAGTACTACTTCTAGGTAGTATTTATCTACTACCTTTTAGACTTGGCTGGCACCGACTTCAAATATATGAGTGGGTAGCGCTTATGATAATTATATTAATTTATTTTTTACTTTTGAGTGCCATTTGTGGTTTTGAAGTCGGTTTAGTTTTTTTTGAAAAATAATTTATTTTAACCTTTTTAGTGAAAAACAAGTTTTAATTTAATTAATTCAATAAGTTTAAAAGACAAGCTTTTATGATCTAGAAGCCACATCATGACGAAGTTTAAAACGGGCTATCACAATTAAATGCATGTGCAAAAAAATTTCATGTCTGTCCTATTCTCTGTTGAGGAGTTCCCTCGCCGGAAGTCAATCCTGGGTGTATCTGCCATGTCATGATGGAATTTAGAACAGGCTATTATGGTTAAATCCATTTACGAAATGTTGTGTCTGTACTATTCACCGTTGAGGAGTTCCCTCACCGGAAGTCAACCCTGGGTGAAGCAGGTGAAGCAGTCGAATACAAACCTCCACCTTTAGAAAGTTGGTTACGAAAAAAACAAGAACCGACTTGAAGATTAAACTTATATTTTTTTGTTTTTGCTATTTTTTTCAAAAACTACTGAATGAATTTCGATAAAATTTATATGGGACCACCTTTGAAGTATTACCTACCAATCAAAAAAAGAATCATCGAAATCAATGCATAATTGGCGGAGAAATCGCGTAACAAACACACAAAAAAAAAAAAAAAAAAACATACCGTCGAATTGTAAACCTCCTCCTTTTTGAAGTCGGTTAAAAAAATACAATTGAATTGAGAACCTCCTACTTTTTTGAAGTCAGTTAATAACTTAGTCACACTTGCTCTTACTGGGTCACAGTCATAGGTCAGTTTCAAATTGAAGACCCATTGTGATCAAAGAGCGAGTGTGGCTCAGTGGGAGCATGTGCGACTTTCGATACGACGCACCCGAGTTCGAATCCCGCTGGCCCCGCACCACTGACTTTCTTAAGTTATGTGCGGATTTAACACTCGCTCTAAAAACGGTGAAGGAAAACATCGTGAGGAAACCGGCATGTCCAAGAATTTATCACAAAAATTCAAGGACATGTGACATCCACCAACCCGCACTGGGCCAGCGTGGTGGATTATGGCCCATACTCTCTCTAAGAGAGAAGGCCCGTGTCCCAGCAGTGGGAACGTGATGGGCTGATGATGATGAAGATGATGATTGCTATCATTGTCACAAGTTTTCTTAGAAGATATAGGTACATACGTCAGTTTAATTTTTCAAGGGTATTCTTTACTCATGCAGTTGTAACTTGTGAATTTTTTTATGAAACTGAATGACGAGACGAGCTGGTCGTTTGCCTGATAGTAAGCAACACGCCAGCCCATAACAATAACAGCACCACCCAGAACTTTGTTTTACAAAATCCTGCGCGGCACTGCACTGCACTCGTCACCCTGAGACAATTAGCTGTTGAGTCTCATAACGCCCAGTAATTTCGCTGGCTACAGTGCCCTTCAAACCGGAACAAAGTAATGCTCGCGCACTACTGCTTGGCGGCAGAATAATTGGCAAAGTGGTGGTACCCAACCAGAAGGCCTCTCGCATACGAGAAACTTACCACCAGTGAAATTCTACTAACAACTGAATTCCTTCTACTAACAACTTTTGCTCTGAAAAAAGCCTCAATAGGAACTATACTATTTATAATTAGATTCAGATTCTTTATTGCTTCCATAGTACAAGATGTAATTTGGTAAACGTACAAAGTCTTATATGGGCACAATGACATTAGAAGGGAGGAGGACGCCATTACTGGCATTGCAAAGTCAATAAATTAATACGCCCAACGATCACATACATAGATCCTGGCCCCTAACTAGGATTCCCTGTATCTAGGGAACTAGGAACTATAAGGACCATGGTCCCACGACACCCAGACACGAAATAAATGCTTGCGCTTTTTTTGTGAACAATTTGTCCCGTCGCGGGAATCGAACCCGCAACCCAAACTGTATGAGATTTGAGCCAACCTGCCCAACCACTACACCACAGAGACTGTCAATAATTTTAATAAAGGTTCATAACTAGAATTTTTTATTTCTTAGTGTTTGTAAAATTTTTGAAGTTTTCTTATTGTGTAGTTAAAAATATTTGTGTATTAATTATTATTGATTCGATATTATTTAACAACTATACATTTTATTAAAAAAACGACTTCAATGTATCTTCGAAGTCCAAGGTCAAATATCGATGAAATTTATATGGGACCACTTCGTAGCTATACTGAACCAGACGCAAAAATATTTTTCCAAATCGGTTCATGAATGACGGAGTTCTGAGGTAACAAATATTAAAAAAAAACACAATCGAATAGACAATCTACTCCTTTTTTTGAAGTCGATTTATAAAAGTGACCCCGGGGGAAATATCCAAGTTATCGATAAGTCGAGAAAACGATGATTCAGGCCTCCCTTACACTCCGAGGTCACCATTATTTCATAAACTCAATGTATATAAGTCTGTCGCCCGCCTTGAGGAAGCTTGTTTTCTCAACTAACCGAACGAGCACAGCCCGTGCCAGACGCGGAAAAAAAAGATTAAAAAATAAAAGTGTCATCCAAGTTTTTAAATACAGAACGGTGGTGAAGACGTTGGCAGTGTGTAGTTGTGTTTTGTGACGAGTGGTTGGTTTACTGTTATGTGAGTTTTTTTTAATTATATTTTTTAGGCTTGTCAAGTGAGCTTTTTAGGATGCAGTGCTTTTTAAGAAAGTGGTTGTGCAATTTTTTTGGGAGCGCGTTGATGTCTTTTGCATGGAGTTTTGTTAGTTCGCGAATTTTTATGACTTTCAATTAATTGAATTCGTTTTAATCAGATTTGAAGGATTTTAGTTTTGTGAAGGAGGATGTTTGATAAAAAATGATGATTTAGATCTTTTAATTTTTTTTTATAAGTGCATTTTTAAATTGGCATTAAAATTAAATTTCACATAAACTCTTATCGAACGTGCGTCTCCTTTTCAAGTGATTAAATAAATTATAAAAAATAAAGTTAGTTTAAAAAAAATATAAAAAATTGCATAACTACATATTTTTAATTATTCAATATATTATTCAAAATAGCGCAACTTAAAAACTGACATCCATTTGCGTCTTTTGTTTTTCATAATTACAAATTTCCGAATCTGAACTTCCTTATTTCTCATTTAAATAATTTTAATTATACATTTTTATAGCCGGATGTACGAGATGTACTTTGTCATAATACTTAGTTGTTTCTCTAACGCCACGCCCATTTTCAAAATAAATTATTATTTTATAAGCGAATACTGCGATATTTTTTATATAATGTACAATAAATTAATGCTATTAAATATAAAATAAACAATAAAATATTAAGAATAATAGTCAGCCTTAATTTCAATTAAACACAAAAGTATTAATATAATTAGCCTCCAAAGAACCTGAAAAAAAACCTGAAAAAAAAACTTAATTTTTTTTTCTTTTTTCCCTTGAGGGGTTTGGTTTTGCACGTCTTAAGCATCCGCCAGAGTTAGTTTTGATGAAGTTCCTCCTTTCTTCATTATTTTGCACTTACTTTTAAATTTAAATGACAAAAGCATGAACCGGATGCTGCCTTAACCTGACATAATATAAAACTTAACATTACATCTTACAATAAGCAACACATTTTGAATACCTATGTAAAAATTTTAGTAAATGACTGAGGCCTGGTTTCTCACTCTTCGAATAAAAGGTCAGATAACTATTAGATAACTATCTGGCTTCTTATCCTTTGCTGTGCGCAAGCATGGCACCATGGCATGGCTTTAACAATACATTTTTAATTGGTATTTAACTCGAGCTATTACGTATGGCCTGTTTATAGTGAATGTATTAACAAACTCTTCATTGTACACACCAAACTGTAAAAAAAACAATTAAAAGGTTTTTTTTGTTTACTAGCCTATACTGTCCCACTGGACAAAGGCCTTCCCCAAAGAAATAATAATAAATACATTTTTACAAGTGTAATAATGCGTGGCCTTATTGCTAACAGCGATATCTTCCAGGCGACCGTCGTATGTAGAAGACTTACCGAAATAGTATATGGGAGTGATATTTTGGTTAAACCAAAAATTTCACTGCACAGTCAAAAGTCAAAAATATTTAAGAAAAAGGCACAAAATACACTTTCTTATAGAAATACAAACTGTGCATATAGGATGCACAGTAACATTCGATATGCGGAAACGGTTACTGGGCATTATGAGACTCAACAGCTAATTGTCTCAGGGTGACGAGCGCAGCGCAACGCCGCGCAGGATTTTGCAAAACAAAGTTCTGGGTGGTGCTGTTATTGTTATAGGCTGGCGTATTGCTTACCATCTGGCAAACGACCAGCTCGTCTCGTCAGTCAGGTACATAAAAAAACGGATAGCAATTGTTTTGACGTTAATCATTTTATCTGTTGACTATCTTCTCTATCTGAGAATTGAAAAATCGGTCCAACTTTAAACAACGTGTCGCTCATTCATATGCATAAGTGTGAACATAAATTCGAAGTGGTTTTCCCTGGAACGTCTAGCGTCTTGGCTATTTATACCTACTTTTGGTAAATGGGTAACTTATTTTATAATGATTACTTACTTATATAACACATGTATACTTACATAGTACAATATAAATGTATTTATGTATAATCTGCATTCTTTATTGAAACACACAGATAATTAAAAAACACAAACAAAAACAAATTAAAAATACTAATAACTAATCTAATCTAATAAACCACTACCAGTGGTCAACTTTCCCAAAATGCTGGCAGCATTGCCACGTTGAATGGTAATGCTTATCCTTTGGCCAAAATATGGGCCAGCATTTTGGTCACGCGTTGCTTCGACAAGAAGTTTTGAAGTATCTTTGAAAACTGTATGCGCGGTCCCCACGGTCCTAGCGTCTCGACCCCAAAAGGTTCAAATATGTAGCCACTATCTAGGCTACTATACTTGCGCCTTTTGAGGTTCTCCGCTCCGTTATATATATAATATATTTTTTTTAATCATTTAAGTTTAAAATCATTTCATTCGTCCTACTTTTTATCTACTGCACACTACCCTCTTTAAAATGTTGTTGGCTTACCATATGGTTGTCTGGAAGAGATCGCTGCTTAGCGATAAGACCGCCTATTGTACTTAATAATTATATGTAATAAATGTATTACCAACTGTAATTCTGTTTACTATTTTTAAGTGCAATAAAGTGTTATCTATCTATCTATCTATCTATAGTTCGTATTTTTTCAGACTAGAAAAAAAAACACATCTCCGTGCCAAATGTCGTGAAAACTCTAGCTAAGCCCCGCGGTATAACCTGCAGTTTCCCGAGAAAAAAATCCTATGTCTTTTCCAGACCTAAAAAACCTACATACCAAATTTAATCAAAATCCGTTCAGTTTTTACAAAAACTTTTGCTTTTATAATATTTAGTATATAAGTTTTCGCATTAATTATTGAGAGTTAAGAAATAGACAAGATTTGTTGTTTTTTAATCCTATCTCTGGTTTGAACTGCACCCGAGTGGATCCGGGCCGGCTACTAGTCTTCTATCTATACTATCATAAAAATGGAAAAGAGCCACTTCTGTACATTGCAGATATTTTTGCAAAACCAACTGGGATGGACTATTTAGAGGGTACTGAACACGAATCTATGGTTTTTAGAATGTTAGTCTGTTTGTGTGTTTGTTATCTATAGACTCGGGAACTGCTGAACGGATTTTAATTTGGTTTTCAGGGTTTGGTAGCATTAGTTCCAAATTAGATTAAAGAGTTATATTACATCACAATCGGTTGGGCGATTACGAAGATACAGCTTGACCTCTTAGTACGCGCTCTCATATACTGGAAAGGTCTTGCTAAGAAGGCCTTGAAAAAAATTTAATATTGGCTTCCTCTGTCATTCACGCGGACGAAGTCGCGAGAAAAAGTTAGTGTAGTGATAAAACTGTACCAAACAGTTGACTAATAAAAATAGTGTAAAGTGACTGGAGTCTATTCGAAGGTCGTAGAGTCCAAAATCTTATTTAAATTCGTCTGTTTCATATTTAATTATGAGCTCAAAAGGTGCCAGACGAATTTTGATGCGGTTTTAGTCGGAACAAGTAAAAAACAAGATTGTACGTCCCGATCACATGTAGATTCTGTTCCCTAATTTAGATTCCTTGCGGGAACGCTACCTTTTGGTTATTTGGTAGGTTCTGATTGGGTCAAAGTTCAAAAGTTCTTTATTCATTATTGGCATCACAGACACACTTATGAACGTCAATTATTACAATGACTCTACCACCGTATCGGAAAAAGAACCACTACTCAAAAGATAAGTTGTTGGCCTGATTGTAATCGCCATGCCTACCCATAACAATCACAGTGCCATTCAGAACTTTTAATATCATAAAAATTACTCCGTAGCACTGCATTGCGGTCATCACCCCATCGTATATTAAGTCTTATATGCTCAGTAATTTCGCTGGCTACAATGCCTTTCAAACCAGAACACAGTAACGCTTGCGCACTACTGCTTGCTTTTGCTTTGCTTGGCGGCAGAATAGCTGGTAAAGCGGTGGTACCCAACCAGGCGGCCTCTTGCATACGAGAGACCTACCAGGAGTATAATTACGATTTTCTTATTGGTTCCTTCCTCGTTTCAGTACTCAACCTCTGTGGTTGGGCAGGTTGGGTCAAACCTCATACACCATTGAGGTTGCGGGTTCGATTCCTGCAACACAGAACAAAAAAAGCGCAAGCATTTGTATCGTGTCTGAGTGTTGGGGAGCATGGTCCTCGTAGTCCCTGGTTCCCTAGATACAGGAAATCCTAGTTAGAGGCCGGGATCTATGTATGTGATCGTTGGGCGTATTTATTTATTCAATTAACACAACTTAAAGGACAGCCAGCTCGCTAATTTATTAAAGCGAGAATATATATGTATATATAGAAATAGAAGCGAGTTTATTTAGGCTGGAATTTATTTTTTAATTATTATTACCCTTGAAGTTTATCACATTGAGTTTATTACTCTTTATTATTATTAAAGGGTATAATCGCAATTATTATTTTGTATGAGAACTAATTTACATAATAATTATTATGGAACTGTAAACTGCAAATTGATAACAGTTATGTTTAATTGAAATGTAAAAACAGTCTGTGAGTCAGATTTTATGTATTTCATTTCAAATTTCAAAGTCAAAGCTATTCTCTACCTACCTCAAGTACTTTATTTTTTTAACTGTATTATTGCCTGAAATAAATGAATTTACTTCATCATCATCAGTCGATCATGTTCCCACAGCTGGGACACGGGCCTTCTCTCTCATATGGGCCATAATCCACCACGCTGGCCTAGTGCGGGTTGGTGGATGACACACCATGTCCTTGAATTTTTGTGATTAATTCTTGGACATACTGATTTCCTAGAAAGACTTTTCTAAATCGGTTTATGATGGAGTTCTCAGGTAACAAACATAATAAAGTGACAGATTAAAAATCACATCTAAAAACCATGTTTTTTTGCGCCTTTTGAGGTTAGGTCGGCATTGCATGCTAATAAATGGATTTAGAATGCATTGTCATCGAGTTATGAGCTACCCTGAAAGTTTCAGCCGGATAGCTAATCGGGAAGTGCTCGAAAATTGAGTTGCAAGATTCCACCCGGAACGACAGACAAGAAAGTGACAATAATAATTAATTTTTAGAAAAAAACAAAAACCGACTTCAATGTATCTTCGAAGTCCAAGGTCACATATCGATGAAATTTATATTGGACCACTTCGTAGCTATACTGAATCCGACGCAAAAAGAATTTTTCAAATCGGTTCATAAATGACGGAGTTCTGAGGTGACAAACATAAAAAATAAAAAAAATACAATCGAACAGAGAACCTCCTCCTTTTTTGAAGTCGGTTAAAAAACGTGGTAAAAAATACAATCGAATTGACAACCTCCTCTTTTTATGGATTCGTTATATATGGGTGTTTTCATAACTTAACATTTACGTAGATTCTTGCGTTGCCCAGTGACACACTTGGCGCCGATCGAGATGTCAATTTTCACACGTTTTCTACACAACAAATTCACGTTGGCTACGACAAATGCAAAATTCCAAACTCTGACATGATATCGAAAAAACTTCGGTACGACAAGGTTATAGATGAACTCGACCAGATTTAGAACCACCAATGTCACCTTTTAAATAACCCATATTTTTATGTAATTGCAATTTTTATCTACAGTTGTTCTCCTAAGTAAGCGCCACGCCTGCCCATAAAAATTAATTAGTTGGAATTGTTGTGCCGTTCTTATTGTAATTAATAAATAAATAAATAGCAATTGCAGCGCCACCCAGAACTTTTAATACCATAACAGCACTGCGTAGCGCTCATTGTGCTCATCACCCTGAGAGTTTCACATGCCCCGTAATTTCGCTGGCTACCCCTTCAAACCGGAACACAGTAATGCTTGCTTGCACAGAAACTGGTAACTGGCAAAGCAATGGTACCTGATACCTTTTGGTGGCCTCTCGCATACAAGAAACGAGACGAGTGTAGCCGCGCTGGATTATCCAAATCGATTATTAAAAACAAAGTTATGGGCAGGCGTGTTGCTTACCATCAGGCGAAAGACCAGCTCGTCTCGTCAGTCAATTATATTAAAAACATATTAGTCAAAAAGTCAAAGTCAAAATATCTTTATTCATGTTTGGCATCACAAACGCACTTATGAACGTCAATTATCACAATGACTCTACCACCGTATCGGAAAAAGAACCACTACTCAGAAGATACGGCAAGAAACTGAGGGGCATTTTTTTAGAGATTTTGTTATTATGTTACCAAAGGTTTTTTTATTTTTCCTTTAATCATGTTTTTGATTATTTTTATTTAAATGAGACAATCGTAAATACCTATAAAAATATTTACACTCATTAAAATAATCAAATGTCAGAGGTTCAAAAACTTTTATTTGAAATAATTTGCTTAATTTTTTAATAAAAATATGATTTCGTGAAAGGTCATTGGGTATCGACAAAAGATCTAAAAAATCTTCATTTCAAAGGTCAATTTTTTCACGAATATGACAGTTTGAAAACTTGGAATGCTGTGACCTTTTTGATAGATCAATTTTGAAGGGATCTTATTTAGAATGATTAGAAGCGAACTTTGCCCCGATGTGGTAGGTACAGCTTACTCGTGGTAGGTCTCTCGTATGCGGGAGGCCGGCTGGGTAGGTACTACAGCTAAATGACATTGTATAACTATGTTTATGTATATATAAATAATTATATATATTGTATTTATGTATAAATTTCATGTTATTTATTTATAGTAGGTATTTATTTTATTTTTATTTATTGTATAGTTTTGCACAAAAATGATACAAGGAATGACTTAATGCTATTAAGCATTATCTACCAGTCTTCCAGTTACGTTTAGTAAATAAAAATTTAATTATAATAATATAATTTAATATAATTTGTTTTAATAATAATATAATTTTGAATATAATTGGAGTTTTATAATGTACACCACACTGACCGCAATATTTCTATTAAAATTCCTGACCATCCAAAGGTTGCCTGTAAGAAATTGCGCATAGCGATAAGGCCGCCCATTGTACCCACTGCTTATTGACTATTGTTTCCTGTGTGTTTGGTATTCAATAAAGAATTATTGTATTGTATTGTATTGTATTGTTCTACTGCTTTGCTAGTCATTCTGCCGCCAAGCAGTAGTGCGCAAGCGTTACTGTGATCCGGTTTGAAGGGCATTGTAGCATTGGGCATTTCGTAGCATGCATACAAGTCAAGGGTCAGAATAACTATTCATAAAATAACCAATATATTAATATTACTTGAAATGACAGGACCATGTCCTATTAGTATTAATTAATAATTATTAATAACGTTAGTTATTATTGAATAATTTTCAATAATTACGCGCTTATTTATAGGCATTTTATTTTAATTTACTAAGTACAACTACAACTTTATAACTTTGCAAGATATAAGTTAAATTAAATTGACAACCGATAAATAACTAAATTGAAGTTAAAAGTTCAAAGTTCTTTATTCAATTTTCGCATCACAGACGCACTTATGAACGCCAATTATTACAATGACTCTACCACCGTATCGGAAAAAGAACTACTACTCAGAAGGTACGGCAAGAAACTGAGGGGCATATTTTTAGAACTTTTGTTACAATATTTTATGTTTGTTTTTGAAAATATTATGTTTCTTATGTGCCAGTTGGCTACTTGGCGGAAGCGGAATGTTCCATGCATCTTTGTCTTCTATATAATTACTAACTGTATATTATACTTTTTCATTAAATATTTTTCAGTCCATATTTTTCATTACCCCTCAGTTTCTTGCCGTATCTTCTGAGTAGTGGTTCTTTTTCCGATACGGTGGTAGAGTCATTGTAATAACTGACGTTCGCAAGTGCGTCTGTGATGCTAAAACTGAATAAAGAACTTTTCAACTTGAACTTGATCTATCTATCAATTCCACAAACATGTGAGCGACATCTTCGCAGAAGAGATTAGCTATTCTTCTAATTAGTTCTTATTGTCGTCACGTGTTCAATGAACAGACGGACACGCGATCTCGTGTACATAATTGTCAATTTTTTCTTAGTTATTAATATATCTGAAATTACGCAAGTAAGTTTGTTTGTGTTCGCGTCATCCCGGATGTATATAGAACGGTGGAGATGACCGAATGAATGTAAATGAGAACGGATGGTTTTTAATAGGTATGTTTTTTAGCTTAGTGGTGAGGTATAAAATTATCTTTTTGGTGAGATGAACAGCAGAAAATTTTATTGTCTAAAAGTCAATACTTAATATAATATAACAAAAGGCTTAATAATTTAAAAATTAAATAATACTAAGCTAAATGATATTAAATACTATGTACATGCCGGGTATCGGTTGAGCCAACTGAATGGCCTACAGATAATTCAACCGATACCCGTCGTCCGGCAACGTGCCCAAAATGCTGGCGGCGTTGCCTCGCTGAATTGCGAGGCTGATTCTTTGGCCAAAATACACGCCAGCATTTTGGTCACGTGTGGATTCTTTTAAGACAAGCTTTTAAAAAATTCGTAATCGGAATCACGAGCAGATTAAAACGAGCCCAAACACTATTAGTTTACAATTATCCGTTAAGGCGTTCCATTGCCCACCTTCCGTCTCCATCATCAGATCAGCTGGTTGACACCATAATATTGCATTATCATCAGACTTTAAGAAATATGCAAAAATATAATATATCATATTCAGTGGGATTGCACTACATATTTCCACAAGATAAGAAGAAGGTTCTGATTCAGCTTGCAAGATTTCACTCGAACAAACATACATACATACATTGCAAGTTAAAATTGAAAAAACTCCCGTAAAAATAGAATTTTAATTAAAAAATTCAAATTAGATCTAAATGTTAACTTCATGCTTACTCTGACTTATTGTTCTGATATTGTCACAAACTGTGGTATCATCTCTAACCTAATCTAAACTTAGCAAGTCGTATCTCAGAATCCCAAGACACAGGCTTTCGCCTAGTTTGGGACTCGTCGTTTAATTGTAATCTGCAACACACCGCTAACCTTTTAGAATTACTTGTGTACCACAAATGTTGTAACCTTTTTGAATAAACAATTTTATTATTTTATTATTTATTATTTATTATTAAATAAAAGCTTATAAAAACATTTAGAATCTCTTAGAAATACTAAAAACCTAATTACTACCTACTAATATTATAAACGCGAAGTTTATAAGAATGGATGTATGGATGTATGGATGTACCTTTCTTACTCTTTCACGCAAAAACTACTGAATGGATTTTGATGAAATTTGGTATAAGATAAGTAAGATAAAGCGAGTGTGGCTCAGTGGGAGAACGTGCGACTTTCGATCCGACGCACCCGAGTTCGAATCTCGCTGGCCCCGCACCACTGACTTTCTAAAGTTATGTGCGGATTTAACACTCGCTCTAAAAACGGTGAAGGAAAACATCGTGAGGAAACCGGCATGTCCAAGAATTTATCACAAAAATTCAAGGACATGTGACATCCACCAACCCGCAGTGGGCCAGCGTGGTGGATTATGGCCCATACTCTCTCTATGAGAGAAGGCCCGTGTCCCAGCAGTGGGAACGTGATGGGCTGATGATGATGATGATGATGGTATAAGATAGCTAATACCCTGGATTAACACACAGGCTACTTTTTATCTCGGGAAACCGCGAGTGAAACCGCAGGGCGCAGCTAGTTTGCAATATTTAAGTTTTTTTTTATTGTATCATTTAAAACATTAAATAATCAATTGGTGTGTCTCAGGTTTTGTGATATTACATTAACACATTGTATAAAAAGGTTTTACTTTCGGACATTGCGTAAGGATGGGCTCGCAGTGAGAGGTGAAGGGCGGTTGAAATTGTTTAAATAATAATGTTTTTTATACCTTTATTGTATACTATCAATGCTGGTGATACAGACCGAAACAATTAAGAATAATAAGAGAAACAGCCTCTGTAGTGTAGTGGTTGGGCTGGTTGGCTCCAATCTCATACACTACTGAGGTTGCGGGTTCGATTTTGCGACTGGACAAATGTTTGTGCAATAAGTAAACATTAAAAAAAAAGTCTTCAATGTATCTTCGAAGTCCAAGGTGCAATATCGATGAAATTTATATGGGACCACTTCGTAGCTATACTGAACCCAACGCAAAAAGATTTTTCCAAATCGGTTCATAAATGACGGAGTTCTGAGGTAACAAACATAAAAAAACATACAATCGAATTGAGAACTCATTTGAAGTCGGTTAAAAAAAATGTTTCGTTTGTTTTGTGTCTGTGTGTTGTGGGACCATGGTCCTCGTAGTTCCTGGTTCCCTAGATACAGGGAATCCTAGTTAGGGGTCAGGATCTATGTATGTGATCGTTGGGTGTGTTTCTTGATATATTTATTTCGTATTATGTTGCCATATTTTGAAAAGTAAAAACAAAGTAAAGTTCGCATTAAATATTAGTCGTGGTAGGTCTCCTGTATGCGGGAGGCCATCTGGGTAGGTACCACCGCTTTTCCAGTTATTCTGCCGGCAAGTAGTGTGCAAGCATTACTGTGTTCCGGTTCGAAGGGCATTGTAGCCAGCGAAATACTAGGCATATGAGACTTAATATATGATGTCTCGGGTAATGAGCACAATTATTAATTATTATTATTTTATTATTTATAGGCTTGCGTTTGACCGCTATCTCACCTCGAATGATGCAGTGCTACGCAGTGCTTATTATGAAATTAAAAGTTCTGAGTTGCACTGCAATTATTATAGACGGGCGTGGCGCTTACCATCATGCGAACAAAGTGCTCGTCTCATCACTCAAGTCCGTAAAAAAACAAATTGAATTGCGATAAAACCGCCCATTGTACTACCCTAGTTATATGTAGGTAGGTTTCTCGTACGCGAGAGGCCGTCTGGGTGGGTACCACCGCTTTGCCAGTTATTCAGCCGCCAAGCAGTAGTGCGCAAGCATTACTGTGTTCCGGTTTGAAGGGCATTGTAGCCAGCGAAATTACTGAGCATTGCGAGACTCAACAGCTAATTGTCTCAGGGTGACGAGCGCAGTGCAGCGCCGCGCAGGATTTTGCAAAACAAAGTTCTGGGTGGTGCTGTTATTGTTATGGGCTGGCGTATTGCTTACCATCAGACAAACGACCAGCTCGTCGCGTCATTCAATTACATAAAAAATATGTAAGGTTTATCTGTAATAGTTTTTTTATGTTATTGGTATACAATAAATAATTTTATATTTGTATTTGTATTCAAAGTTCATAATGTAATTTACTATGATTAGATTACAGCATCTCTAGATTACTAAATTAAGTTTAAAAAGTTAATCCATATTGCAAAACAGCATTTAGGTGAATCTAACTGATCTTAATAACTCTATTGCCGAAAGCTCTGCGAAACTAAATTCTTCCATTCGTATTACCTAACAAAAAACCTGATTCGAAATTAATAACGTAAACCCTGTTTCTGATATAAATCATTTCAACGTGTTATTATCCACAGAATGAACCGACAGACGTATCCACCGATTATTTTTACATACAACTTTGTTTTAGCAATATTCTTGCTAATTTTGTTTTTCATGATTTAATGGCCTCACGTTTGACAACAACTCACCTGATGGTAAGCGTAGTTGCGGTCTAAGGTGGAGCACGTTTGCCCATGAGGTGCCTATTCACTCTTGTGTTAAAGAGGCCCAGGTTGTAATTGGAAGGAAATAAGTATTCTGGTAGAGAACTCCACTCCTTAGCAGTACGTACAATGAAAGAGTCTGCGAAGCATTTTGTGCGGACTGGTGGTATGTGTATCGCAGCCAACTAGCTCAATTCGCCGTTCAATTAACTGCCTAGCCCCTTAACTAAACAGCGCCGTTTAACTAGCGGCCTGAATGATATTATAATAACATTTAGGCAAATGACTTGGATCGATGACGTTTAATTACTTGCCTAGCCTGTTCATTTATAAAGCCTGTTTTCCAAAGTTTCATGAAAAATAGTACAATGGAAGAGTGTAGTGACAATAATAATGAATATAGCTGCAGCCCTCTGTTGGTTAGGGAGCGGCGGGAGTGGCCCTTGGGCCACCCCAACGCCGCGAACATGTATGTTAGATACGAATGTAATCTAAGTAGATTATAATCCATCACTTCGATAGATTATAATCTACCGGAAAATAATGCGACGGTTCACTATCTTTCGACAGTTTACAATCTCACGTAGGATACATCTAGGTTAAACCACATGCCTAAGAATTAGACAGCCAGTTTATTAAATGTTGTAATAGACGCTATGGCTGAATATCATTCAGGCCACTAATTGAATGGCTCTAATTAGTTAAGAGGCTAGGCAGTTAATTGAACGGCGAATTGAGCTAGTTGGCTGCGACATGTGCACAACGTAAGGGTGAAGTGACTCTCCTCGCCTGGTGCTCCTAAGATGGAATGGGGATGAGATGGGGATGGGATGGGGACTAATATTATAAACGCGAAAGTTTGTATGTATGGATGGATCTTTGTTACTCTTCCACGCAAGAACTACCGAACCGATTTTGATGAAATTTGGTGTGCAGGTACTTTAGGACTTGGAGTAACACAGGCTATTTATCCCGGGAAACCGCGGATGGAACCGCGGGGCGCAGCTAGTTTATAATAATCATGTCTCTATTGTATTAAACCAATTGTGGGTATAAAATAACCTTAAGTTGTTAGAGTTCCGTATATAAGGACCAACTTCTTTTTATGGAACTGAGTGATGAGACGAGCATGTCGTTCGCCATTAAAGTACTGCGTAACACTGCATTGCGCTCATCACCCCGAAACATCAGATATTCTTATATACCCAGTTCGCTGGCTACAATGCCCTTAAAGCTGGAATACAATAAAGCTTGCGCACTACTGCTTGGCGGCTGTATAACTGGCAAAGCGGTGGTACCCATCCAGGCGGCCTCTCGCATACGCGAAAGCTACCACCAGTAAAACATGATATATTAAGTCTCATATGCCCAGTAATTTATATGGCTACAGTAACCTTCAAAGCAGAACACAGTAATGCTCGCGCACTACTGCTTGGTTATTATTATTAAGTTAGTTTAAGTTAGTAGTGTAAGGAGTAAATATGATACTATAAAATGTTACTAATTTTGGAAAAAAATATATTATATTATATTATTATTATTGTTAAATATTATTCATAGAAATAATAATATAAATTGAGAGCAAGGTTTCTTATGAACCTTACTTTGGTTACATTTTGCGAAAGAGGTCATATTTTGACCTAACCAATTAAAATAAACGACACAAAACTGACAAACAAAACAATGGAACTATAAACGTCTTGCCCGAGATGAGAGTTTTTTTGTTCAAAACTGGATTATTATCTATTACAATTACCACCTGACTAGACGACGGCACCGGCTCAAACTGCCGTCCGTACGGCTCAGCAAGTCGCAGAAGCAAATGAAGTTTGTGGGCGCTAAGGTGTACAATGCGCTCCCCGAGAGCATTACCGGCGCGCCGAGCCTATCAAAACTCAGGTTGCTGCTGCTCGCCAAAGCATACTATAGTGTAGATGAGTTCTTTGAAGATATAAAAGCTGCTCATTGACACACACTTTTTTTTATATGTATGGAGTACCTACCTATGACAACATATTTATTTATGACAGTACTTAGTTACAAAGTACTTTTATTTTTATAAAATTGTATTTAATAATTGAAAAATGTATACCTATTATACAATTTCTTGACTTGACTTGACTCGTGAAATATTTTTATCAATAAATTATTGGATTGAATTGAATATAACCGCCTGGGGTAAGCCTGTATCCAACTCATAATATATATACAAAAGTAGCTGTTAAAGATCCTACAGAGTAAGTTTTTTTGACAGCCTCTTTGGTGTAGTGATTGGGCAGGTTGGCTCAAATCTACTATACCACTGAGGTTGCGGGTTCGATCCCGCGACGGGGCAAATGTTCGTGCAAAGAAGAAAATAAAGCGCAAGCATTTGTTTCGTGTCTGAGTGTTGTGGGACCATGGTCCTCATACTTCCTGGTTCCCTAGATACAGGGGATCCTAGTTAGGGGTCAGAATCTATGTATGTGATCGTTGGGCGTATTTATTTATATTTATTTAGTTTGACTCAGTGGGAGCACGTGCGACTTTCGATCCGACGCACCCGAGTTCGAATCCCGCTGGCCCTGCACCACTGACTTTCTTAAGTTATGTGCAGATTTAACACCCGCTCTAAAAACGGTGAAGGAAAACACCGCGAGAGAAGGCCCGTGTCCCAGCAGTGGGAACGTGTTGGGCTGATGATGATGATGATGATGACAATTATAAAAATATAACTGAGCCAACTCTGGATATAATATATTGATGATATTTTTGAAAAACCAACTGCGATCGACTATTTAGAGGGTACTGAACACGAATCCACGATTTTAGAATTTTTGTCTGTTTGTGTGTTTGTTGTCTATAGACTCGAAAACTGCTGACGGCTTAATATCTGATGTCTCGGGGGATGGGCGCAATGTAGTGCTACGTAATACTTTTTATGGTATTAAAGTTTCTAGGTAGCACTGCAATTGTTATGGGTAGACGTGACTCTCACAACCAGGCGAAGGACTTGTTCGTCTCATCACTCAGTTTACATTAAAAAACCTTATTCTTATTATATTTAAATTTAAATAAACACTCTTGTTGATATAAGAGTTTTAATTCAAATTTGATATAATTTTAATTTAATTTTTAAGGTTCCTAATAAAAACACTTTTTTTTTTAAACGGGCGAATGCCTTTATTACTCAAAACAAACTACACTCTACTTACTAAAACTAAACTAAATACATACAAGGAGAAGCAATTGGACAACCCATAGACCATTAAAGGCCTATAGATAGCTCAAACGCTCCAACCCGCTACCAGTTGGCAGCGTACCCAAGATGCTGGCAGTATTGCCCCGTTGGATTGCAATACTGATACGTTGAGCCAAATAAGTCCCAGCATTTTGGTCACGCGTCGCATCGACCAGGCGCTCTGACAGACTTTTGAGAAAAACACTTGATTTGCGATTTATGAGATCAATGAAATATAATAAAAAAATATATATAATAGTATAAAAAATAAAACTATAATAAAAGCAATAGTTTTAAATATTATATAAGTATAATATTTATATTTTAACAAAATAAATATTATAAAGAACCAATTTACAATTATGTACAAATATATACAATGATAAAAACTAAACTAACCTACAACAAAATTAAAAAATGAAACTAAATATAAAACACAGAATTTAGGTCACCGTCTGCGGGCAGGGTGCCCAAAAAGCTGGCAACATTACCTCGTTGAATGGCCAGACTAATTCGTAATAATAATAAAAAAATAAATACATAATGAAAATAAAAAACTAAATAAATAGTAGTATTATATAAAAGCATAAGTACCTGCATACATACTATTAAAAGGATTGTCAACAATATAACTATTAAATATTAATTTTAATACCTACAAGTCATTAAAACAGCTAATAAACTTAACAGCGGTCGTCAAAGTAGATATTTACAATATTTCCAGTAAGTACCTACTTATCGATACGTATGCTAATATGCAAAGTTGCCCTGCTGTTTTATTAAGTTAACTGTAATAAAAATAAATATAATTATATTGTCAGGCAATTTTAATAAGAGTTTTTTTTTAATCATACAAAAAGGGTAAAAAAAAAACTCTTATTAAAATTGCCTGACAATATAATTACTTATATTTATTTTTATTACAGTTAACTAACAGTTAGTTAACAATATAATTATATAGTCAGGCAATTTTAATAAGAGTTAAAAACGCAAGGATTTTTAGGTTTTAAAAAATATATAATTTTACAAAAAAAAACCGATCGCAATGGAATCAGGCGTGACGTTAGGACGAGGGTACGTTAAATAAAAATACTAAAATCATTATAAATAAATAATATTACACTAAAATAGTAATATTAATTATTATTATATTAATCCAAATAAAATTAAAACCAATATTATTAATTAAGAAATAAAATTGTGGCCAGACGATCTGGACGCGCACCAAGAGAATTGATATGGGGTGGCGCGGGAACGACAGTTGGAAGGAATTGGGGGAGGCCTTTGCCCAGCAGTGGGACAGTATAGTAAAAAAAAATTCCTAAGTTTTTTCTTTCTTTACGACGCAAGTTAAAGGAGCAACAATCAAACTATCAAACATTTATTTAATGAATTGGTATCATTTTTCTTCTCTCGTGTGTGTGGCCAACCCTGGTGTCGGAGTTTTTAGACCGCCCGAAGGCCTCCGACATGGCCAAACAACTGTTGTCCGACAACAACCGGGTCCGACGGCTCAACGTGCCCGAAGCACGATATCGGAATCATTTGAAAAACGTAAAACGCAATGATATAAAATCTGTTATAAATAATTTAATGTCATTGACATTAATAAATTCTTCGTTAATTCGGTTTTCCATTTAAATATTATATATCAATCTTTGTCATACCATCTAGGACAAATTATACCATTCTATTAAAGGTTTTTACCCACTGTGACCGATTCGTCATGCGATACGATTATTTATTTATTTTACAATAGTAGGCTTACAGTGTAACACCGAAACGCTAACTGTATCATGTAATTATTTAAGAAATAAATTCAGATTCGTAGCAATGGTTCTTATTATATGTTGTTACTTTTTTTAAGCTTAATAGATCTATGTTTGGCCACTATCTCGCCTGACGTGAAGCGATGATGTGGCCTAAGATGAAGCACATAGATCTAGAGAGAGACGGCAGTTGAGCGGCTGCTCAGACCCGTCTCCCCGATCGATGGTTCACCGAACATCATCCCGAATTACGACTAGGTCGTTTGACGGCATGGCTTTGTTCGGTGGGTGGTATTACAACCACGGCCAAAGCCTACCACTCCAAAGCGCATAACCGGGTTTCATCACGATGTTTTCCTTCACCGTTTTAGAGCGAGCGCGCAAAAATCTGCACTTAACTTGACAGTATTCCAAGTCCATTGTTACGAATCTGAATTTATTGCTTAAATGATATACGTATCGTTTTGGTGTTTTAGTGTTGACCTAGCACCAGTAGAAACCAACCATAGACCAATAGGAAAGCGATAAAAAAATCTTATACAAGGTCATGCATAGTAGGTAATTTTACGATAAATTCTAAAGTTAGCAAAAGTTCTAAAAAAACTGTCCCTCCGTTTCTTGCCATATCTTCTGAGTAGTGGTTCTCTCCGATACGGTGATAGTCATTGAAATAATTGACGTTCATAAGTGCGACTGTGATGCCACAACTGAATAAAGAGCTTTTGAACTTTGAAGTCGCGTTCTATGATCGTTTCGGTGACGCGGATCGGCCGCAGTGGGTAAAGGCCATAACACAAAATGCCAATTTTACGACTGACTAATATATACTGACAGAAGTTGATCTACATTCAAATTTTATATATTCCGTCTATTGTTACCAAATGTAGGAGATTACATATATTATGTGTTGTAAATTTAATATAAATGATAGTTAGGAACATATATTAAATCTTCAAGGTCTTGTATTAGCATAAACCTATAATTCTGATGGTTACCGGATTTCAAGTGTTTGTTAGGTTCGGACAAACATATTTTCCATTATATTATACGTGGACGATGAAATTTAAACGCAAAAACGAGTTAATCTTCGTCTTAGCAGGCTAACGCACTCCGCACTGTAGGTACGAAGCTACAAGTACATAGCCGGACACCGACGGCGGGTCGCGCGTCGTTACACGTGCCGCGTCAGAAGAGATAAGAGCGGCGCGATAGAAAGAGAGCCGCTCTGTAGATTAATATGGTAGGTAAGCAGCGTTACGCGAGCTGAATTGAATTTTATTGCGACATAGCAAGAGTCGCTATTTGTTTAAATTTCTTTGCGGAGTGATGCTTCTGTCCCTTAGTATTCTGTGGTACACGTTATAAAAAATCACATTTTAAAACAACATGAAAACTGAGTTCAATTCTAATCTTTGAATTCAAAGGTCGAATTTATATGGAACCACCTTGTAGCTATACTGAACCCAACGTGAGAATTTTCTAAATCAGTTTATAAATGACGGAGTTCTGAGGTAACAAACATTAAAAAAAATATACAATCGAATTGAGAAACTCCCCTTTTGAAGTCGGTTAAAATGCAATGGAATCGGGCGTGACGTTGCGGAAATTCATCTCAAAACTGAAACGCAACGGAAATATGCTCCCGCTGAATATAAAAAGAAACAAATATATAAAAATAAAAGTAATTGTTAAAAATATTCTAGCTCAAATGTAAGTGTCACAAGGTCTGAGATAACAATGATAATGTAAAACATCTGAATATTTTTCATATACTTTATATAAATTGCGGTTAATTAAGTCATAAATTATAAATAAATATTTAAAATAGGCATTTGTATCTAAATAACCTATTTATTATTTTAATGTAAGATTTGCAGGTGCAGACAAAATAGCGGTATTAAAGTCATAATAACTGAAAATAAAATAAGATTTCTAATAAATTCGTATGTATATAATTATGCCAAAATATATATATATTACTAAGTATAAATATTTAAATTAAAACTAGCATTTGACACTAATTACCGCGTTTAGCACGTAATAAAAATCAATTATCATAAAATAGCTTATAAACTAAACTATATTATATTATATTCAGCCCATATCGTCTCACTGCAGGGCAAAGGCCTCCCTACTTTCCTTCCATTTCTCGCGGTCTTGAGATAGAATGGGCCAATCTAATAGAAATGTATCCAGCTCGTCTCGCCATCTCCGTCTTGGTCTGCCGCGTTGTCTGCGTCCATTGTTGGGAACCCATTCGGTTGTTCTTTTGGCCCAAAGTTCGACAGACATGCGGCTGACGTGCCCAGCCCAATCCCATTTCAACCTAGCAGCTTTCTGAGTGACATCAGTGATCTGAGTTCTGGAGCGCAGTGTGGTGTTATAAACTAAACTAAAATAATATTTTACGACTAATAAAAAATATACTTTATATTAAATTTATTTGTTGTTGAAAAGAAATTAAAATTAGGTGGTAATTTTAATTTCTTTTCAACAACAATTAAAATTAATAAAAATGTTAATAAGTTATTATCAAATCGCAAAACAAAACAAACACATGTCTAGACTAGATCTCTGTTTAATAAATAACTTATTAATATAATAAATAATAAATAAAACATAACCCAAAATCTATAATGTCTAAGATATGTCAATATAGAATACGACCTAGAATTCCAATAACGAAATTCAACAGTGTCATCTTATTTTGTAAATCGGCGATCAGAGTGACCTCAGAGGTCAACATTTGACCTCCGCTGTTAAGTCATCTTTTATAGAAAAGAAATCAGCTTGCCAAATATACGTTCGAAATCGCAGGTTACCAACATTGTGATGCGTTCAAAAGAGCTTTTGATAGATATTCAATGTATGTATTTATATTGGTTTTTAGGACTATATGCTCACTCAAATGTCTTTGTTGCGGCGGCTCTGTGTGTCGGGTCACTCATCATCATTAGCCTATCGCAGTCCACTGCTGGACATAGGCCTCTCCAATTGCACGCCACTGAGCACGATCCTCGGCAACTCTCATCCAGCTGCTACCAGCCACCCTGCGACGATCGTCGCTCCACCTAGCCTGAGGGCGTCCTACACTACGTTTGCCAATTCGTGGTCTCCACTCTAGAACGCGTCTACCCCAACGGTTATCGGTTCTACGGCTAATATGGCCGGCCCACTGCCACTTCAGCTGGCTTCCTGTGAGCTATGTCGGTGACTTTAGTTCTCTGTCGAGTTACTTCGTTCCGGATACGATCCTTCAGACAAACTTCAAGCATAGCTTTCCATAGCCCGCTGAGAGATATTTGTGGATCAGCCTTACCGTGAGTGTCCACCTCTCGGCTCCATAGATCATCGGACGGATACTATGACTATCATTCGGACATCTCACTCGCACGTGTTGTTTGACATTTTGTTAATTTTAATTTATATTCATTGCTCATTGTTATATTTGGGACATTTTAAAAGTGTTGAAAAAGAGACATCCCCGCAGAGTTTCTTGGTGCTACCTTCTCTAGCGGGCGTATTTCCGAAGCACTAGGAGAGCCAGTTTTTATATTTCTTTTCTACTTTTTTGGGCGGCAATAATATAATATAGGTCATTTAAATAATAAATTTTACAAAACTACTACAACTGATTATAAGATTTAAATTTGTTTTGATATAACTTGTAAGACTTACTATTTACATTTTTGAATATCTTAAACTGTCAGTTTAAGATTAATTATTTAACTGTCAAGTTTTTTGTAGTTCTTTTAATTAGGAATAATCCGTATCCGCCATTACGCAGTTATTTTTAATAATAGAAACGTATATCCGTGTTTAACTATTGTTCGATTAACAAAAAGTTTTGCCAGCTTTGCCAGTTATTCAGCCGCCAAGCAGCAGTGCGCAAGCAGTACTGTGCTCCGGTTTAAAATTAAATTTAAATAATGCAAAAATAATATATTTATAAATAAATAACAATTCACACGATTGTTTGTGAAATAGACAAATAAAGACTTCATAAATAAACCGACTTAAATTCTGATGTATCTTTGAAGTCCATCGGGAACCATCCAACCATCGGAAAACGGTGAACCATCGGGGAGACGGGTCTGAGTAGCCGCTCAACTGCCGTCTCTCTCTAGATCTATGTGCTCCATCTTAGGCCACATCATCGCTTCACATCAGGCAATATAGTGGCCCAAAAATAGATCTAATAAGGGTAAAAAAACTAAAAAAAAAGTTCAAGGTCGAATATCGATGAAATTTATATGGGACCACTTCGTAGCTATACTGAACCCAACGCAAAATGAAACGCACGCAGAATTTTTCAAATCAGTTTATAAATGACGGAGTTTTGAAGTAACAAACATTTAAAAAACAATCGGCTTAAGAACCTCCTCCTTTTTTGAAGACGGTTAAAATAACATATTTATCAATAAATAGACAAACCACACGATTTTTTGTGAAATAGATAAATAAAAAACTAACAAATATTTATTTATTTATAAATTCATATTTGATGCACGCTTTGTAGGGCTCTTTTACCATCACTGGATAACTGGTAGAAAATGCTTTAGGATTAAGTTCTCCTTTTGTACATTACTTGTAATAGTGCAATAAAGAATTAAATAATAATAAAATATAAAGACATTAATACCATCCTGACAGGACACTCCAAAGCGATGCTATAAGAAAACTACTTATGTATATATAGTACAAATATTTTCAATAGACTTTAATGCGTTTATAATATATTTATCAATAAATAGACACCGATTCACACGATCATATACTGTATCTTTTTATCAAGACATCGGAATTCGGTAAACTTAAAACGAGTTTTAAAGATGGACCCTGCTTACCTTTAAGGTTACGCAAGCTGTGGGCTCTTGAAGGCTCTACATGTACTTTAAATACTGTCAATAGGTATTGGTTAATATAACCGACTAGTTTATATAAGATTGAAACAAACTCAATTTCAATTAAAGTACTATGTGTGGTGTAGTGGTTGAGTATCTCATAGCGGGCGTATTTCCGAAGCACTGGTAGAGTCAGTTTTCATATTTCTTTTCTACTTTTTTTGGGCGGCAATAATATAATATAGGTCATTTAAATAATAAATATTACAAAAGTACTTCAGTGGTGACTGAGGTTGCGTTTTTGATTCCCGCGACGGGACAAATGTTTGTTCACAGAAAAAAAGCGCAAGCATTTGTTTCGTGTCTGGGTGTTGTGGGACCATGGTCCTCGTAGTTCCTGGTTCCCTAGATACAGGGAATCCTAGTTAGGGGTCAGGATCTATGTATGTGATCGTTGGGCGTATTTATTGTTTATTATTATTTACTTTTACGTAATCTAATGAAATCAGTGACGTTGCGGAAATTCATCTCAAAACTAAATTTTACGGTTTTATTTGTTCATTTTTCTTTGTATTAATTTTTAGTAATCAAAACCGCGAGTCGATTTAAGTGAGCCCAAACACTAGTAGTTTACGATTATCCGTCAAGGAGTTCCATTGCCCACCTCCCGTCTCCATCATCAGATCAGCTGTCACCATAATATTGCATTGTCATAAGACTTGGACAAGTATGCAAAATTTCAAGTCCGTAGGATAAGAGGAAGTGGGTCTGATACAACTTGCAAGATTTGACCCAACAATCAAACATTGCTAATTAAATAAAAGCTTGTAAAAATGGGCAGGAGCATAGGCTTACCACCAGGTGAACGACTTGTTCATCTCGTCATTCAGTTACAAAAAAAAATATATTTAGATACATACTTATTAACCGTTTGAGATTTTTCAGGGTCAAAATACACCGGTATATAGTCACCGGTGATTTCTAGTACGAGTAGAAACACTCGTAATAGATATCACTGATGAAGATACCCAGATTGTAGTTATCAGGAAACAGAGAAGACGGCAAGGAGTTCCATTCCTTAGCAGTACGCACTATAAACGTGGAACCAAAACGCTTTGTTCGAATTGGCGGAATGTCTACTAAATAAGGGTGATATTTGGCCGATCTTCTACTTGAAGGGTGCATGGGTGTTCTAAAGTTTGTACGGTTTTTTTTCAGTGTATATTTTATTCCGTGGTTTGATTCACTCACAACTCAGAACAAATAAACTTTAACATAAATTTTAATCACTGTCGTCGTTTCCATAATAATCGGTGATGGGGCATGCCTGTTTAAGCCATTTCGTATATTTTATACGGCAGCCCATGTTTGGCAAGGGAAATACGAGAACAAATCGTCGAAAACGTGCTTATCAATTAAAGCGAGTTCGCAAATATAGAATCATGATAGATTCGGAAATAATCATAACAGCGCAGCCGACTACTTTTCTTACTTGTGACAAATCAATCTCTACGCGTGCGAAGCCGCGGGGCGCAGCCAGTAATAGCATACTTTAACTCTGCTTTAATTTAATTTGACTTAAATAAAATGAATGCAATAAATAAATACGGTGAATATAATTCACTATAGTCACCGGTTAAAAATCTCACCTCTGTCTTTAAATGTTCGTCCAGTAATTTTCCTAAGATGGCGCGCGCCCGATCATAATAAAAACGACACACTTATTTCAAGTGAAAGTTGACCTTGACATACTTTAAGTTATGTTAACTTACGCAAGTTTTAAGTAAGCAGAAGAAAGTGCCGTTTCACTTTCGTTAAGTCAGATGTGTTTCTTGTTTTTATTGTTGAAAATTATATTAATATTTATTTAAAGTATTGTATGTAAAGGTTGAATGGTTGCAATTTTTCTTACTACGTTTTTATTAAGTGACTTTCTTGATTGGATTTTTTATGCAAATTGAGTATGGAGACTAGATGGTCGTTCGCCTGATGGTAAGCAATACGCCTGCCCATAACAGTAACAGCACTACCTAGAACTTTGTTTTGCAAAATCCTGCGAGGCGCTGTACTGCGCTCGCCACCCGGAGACAATTAGCTGTTAAGTCTCATAATGCCCAATAATTTCGCTGACTACAATGCCCTACTGTCGCGTTCTTGTTTAAAGAAAGTGTGTAAAGGCAGTGCTTTTTTTATTGTTTAAAATACCAAATTATCAAGTAAAGTAATATACACCAATAATTCCATTATTTTATGATATTTAAACGTACTGAACAGTTTTATTGTTATTTTTATTACTGTTTACATAAGCTTTTGTAGTTGTTCATATAAGATATAATTTTGATAAGTTTATTAATAAAATTATTTGACATTTTATGATTTTTAAGCCGATAAAATTATTTTACAATGCGAACATCTTCAAAGGTCACAAAAAGAATGCCACATTTTTTTTTCTTTTACGTTTTACGTTGTTTGGTAACATGGCTGTAAAAAAGTTTTTTTTTCATTTAAGTTTGGTAAAGTTATGTGTGAAGAAATTGCTTAGAGCAATATTTTTTGCTATGTTACTAGTGTCTTTTAAATCAATTCAGTTAAAGGCCGTACCCGTAAAGAACACAACAACAAAGTGTCTTCGCCTAAATAGAGACAGTAAGAAAAGTGTTAATGGACACATTCTTAGTTATACTATACTTAGCAATTTAAGTCAAAGTTAAAGTACTTATTAGTCTTAGTAGGCTAGATTGTAATATTAATGGGATGTCTTTTTGAGACAGATCATTATAAAAAAAAAAAATCATTTAAAAAATAATTAACATAAAATTTTTGAAAAAAAAAGTAAAATATTACTATGGTGCGTAAATAAACTGCAAGCATTACTGTGTTCCGGCTTGAAGGGCATTGGAGCCAGCGAAATTACTGGGCATTATGAGACTCAAAAGCTAATTGTCTCAGGGTGACGAGCGCGGTGCAGCGCCGCGCAGGATTTTGCAAAACAAAGTTCTGGGTGGTGCTGTTATTGTTATGGGCTGGCGTATTGCTTACCACCAGGCAAACGACCAGCTCGTCTCGTCATTCAGTTCATCATCATCATCAGCCCATCACGTTCCCATACTGCTGGGACACGGGCCTTCTCTCATAAAGAGAGTATGAGCCATATTTGTCATTCAGTTACATAAAAAAAGATTTTCCTCTAACAATTAGTTAACTTATTTTATTTTTTTGTAACTTTTTTTATTGGTAAATTGACATACGTTTGACGACATCTCGCCTGATGGAAAGCGAAGATGCAGCCTAAGGTGGAGCACGCTTGCCTATTCACTCTAGACTTAAAGACAGAAGTTGTAGCTATTTGGAAACAAATACACTGGTAGAGCGTTCCACTCCTTAGCAGTCCCTAATGGAGGAATCTGCGAACGTTTGGTACAGATAGGTGGGATATTAACAAGGTACGGGTGAAACGACTCTCCCCGCCTGGAAGTCCTTTGGTGGAAAGGAGAAGAAGGGGATCAGTTAATGCAATTCCTTGGCACACTCTCCGAAATGCAGTCGATGAAAAAGCGACAGACATCCAACTTTCCGTCTGCAAACTCACGGGCAAGACCTCCTTGTCAAACAATCTACTATTATAATCTGACTGCGTGTACCTATGTACTTCAGCGCGGTCTGCCACGCGACACAAAACATTTTTTTAACACAGTTAAATTCAAAAATGTTTGACAAATTTATTATTCTATATAGTTGGATTACTGGGCTATTCAGAAGTATTTTTTTTCTGGAGCAAATTCTCATTGTTTTCATTCTGGAGGGGATAAAAAAAAGCAGACAAAATTTTAATTTTTAATTTCTTAATTATTTTTTGTATGGGTGATTGAAAATTTCATTGTAGAAATGAATTTCTCATCCTCGACTTATGAGAAAAAGGCACCAAACTTGATATAGTTGCTAGATGTATGCAGATATGAAGCTTAGAGTGAGGCGCGCCGGACACACTTTTCTCCTCCCTCCCCTTCCCACCTGCTGTGGGGAACCTAGAGGCAACCGGGCTAAATCAGCTCAGATCACCCCCAGAAACACCTATTCCAAGTGATTTGTATTGTCTCAAAAATGCGAGGTAGTGGACCTAAGATCTCCTACTATAAGACCTCGAACGCGTGACATGACAACTAATATATTTTCTTCACCCAAAACTCGTAGCTCATCTGTCAAACCAAAGAACAAACTTAAAAGAGTTGTAACAATTTATCACATAACGTTGCTTAAGCTAAGAATGCTATACATAGCAGTTACACAATATTGTCAAACGTTATTTAGCATTTTAGATTGAGTTGTCTTAACCTAGATGCTTGGTTAGGATGATGCCGACAGAATGTTGTTTTGGATAGTCTTGCAGTTTCTTATATTATAATTGCGAATGTTTTTGAGGACGGATAGATGGATAGATGGCTGGATGGATAGATGGATGGATGGATAGATGGATGGATGGATGGATGGATGGATGGATGGATGGATGGATGGATGGATAGATGGATGGATGGATGGATGGATGGATGGATGGATGGATGGATGGATGGATGGATGGATGGATAGATGGATGGATGGATAGATGGATGTTTCTTATTCAATCGCGCAAAAACTACTGAACGGATTTTGATGAAATGTAGTATGTAGCTTGTTTAGGCCCAGGATAAAAATATGGGCTACTTTCTATCTCGGGAACCGCGGGCGAAACCGCGGGGCACATCTAGTATCTTGACCGCCCGAAGTCCTCCGACATGGCTTAAAGACTGTTAGATTAGATTAGATAACTCTTTGTTGTTTCACCACCAGAAAACGTAATAACAAAAAGAACAATAACAAACTTAAAAACTACACCGACTGACGGACTGTTGTCTGACAACAACCGGGACCGACGTCTAAACGTGCCCTTCGAAGCACGGTAAACTCCTCACAAATGGTAACCCGTCCAAGTTGCGACCGCTAAAACGTTGCTTAACCTGGCAGATCTGTTACGAGCATCTAGGCGAGCTTCGCTAGGAGCGGTACGAGAAACCACGTGCAAAAGTAATCAGTACCATCATGAATATTAAAACTAAATTAATATTCCTAACAAACATTTTGCTAGAGATTTGATTGATATATACTTTATTTGAGGTATTTCCGTCTTCCGTAATGAATTAAAAAATCTAGATTTTAGTTGCAAAGAACTCGTTTAGAGCGTCTTCATTTTATATTTCATCGTTAATGGTTCCATATAAATATATTTAAATAACTAATTTAGTGCCTTTTGAGTGATCACTTAAAATCAAATGTCGTGAAATAAAAAATTGACACCTAGAATTTTAAATTAGAAAATATGTTTATAATGGAGGCTCCGACAGAATTCAAGTAGTGTCAGCAAAATTCGTTAAATAATGTTCCATTAATAAATTTTTGTGTTATGAAAATCTTAATCGATAGACGTCAGAGGAAATTCAAAATGGCGGACTCTAAATTTCATGATATGAAAAAGCACATCCTTTAGTTGTCAAACACCAGTTTAAGCTGAGCCTTGTGCACTAAGGGTCCGGTATGGTCCGGGGTTCAGCTTATAGCACAGAATACTAAGGGACAGAAGCATCACTCCGCAAAGAAATTTAAACGAATAGCGACTCTTGCTATGACGCAATAAAATTCAATTCAGCTCGCGTAGCTCTGCATACCTACTAGTCATATTAACCTACAGAGCGCCTCTCTTTCTATCGCATAGCTCTTATCTCTTCTGACGCGGCACGTGTAACGACGCGCGACCCGCCGTCGGTGTCCGGCTATGTACCTACTTGTAGCTTCGTACCTACAGTGTGGAGTGCGCTAGGCCTGCTTATAGTCGACATATACACTTTTTTCTAAATTGCGTCATAACTTCAATATTTCTGGATCAATTCTGATGAAACAAAACCTATGTATAGCGCCGGACTTCATAGAACATAATTTTAACTACTGCATTTCAGTTCGTGCCTTATTTTCATGAGTTTATCATGGAAAGACAGACAAACAAATGTTAAAAACTCTCAAATACTCTTAAAAAATGAAAAAAATCTTAAACTTTCAAAAATATCTTCAATGTACAGTAGTCGCCTCGCTACAGTTTTATTATACCTAAGTATAGATAATAAAATTTACGGGTGGCACGTTTAACTGGGAGCAGTATACCTACTGTGTCCAAACCACGATAATTTTCATTTTTTTTTATGTAACTGCATGACCAGACGAGCTGGTCGTTTGCCTGATAGTAAGCAATACGCCAGCCCATAACAATAACAGCACCACCCAGAACTTAAAAAAAGCCATAAAAAGCTTACAAAAGTACAATTTTTATGTCGCATTTTTCTGGAATGCTCGCCGGAGGAAGACGTTCGTCAAATCCAGAACTTTAATTCTGCTACAGTTGAATCTCTGATCTACTAAAAAGGAGGCGAGACACATCTCTTGATCATCAGATGCTTAGATAGCAACAAGTTTGACATAGATGTGCTATATGTACGAAATGTGTTGGTGCCGTATGCCTACGCTAGTTAACGCTGGCAACACACTTAATGCTAGGTATTTTACCACGTTTTTATTAAAGTCACTTTCTTGTTTGTCTGTCTATCGTTCCGGGTGGAATCTTGCAATTCAAATTTCGAGCACTTCCCGATTAGCTATCCGGCTGAAACTTTCAGGGTAGATCACAACTCGATGGAAATGTATTCTAAATCCATTTATTAGCATCCAATGCCGACCTAACTTCAAAAGGCGCATAAAAACGTATTTCATTAGATATTTATTTCGGTTTTAGATTCGTTGTTTAATCTGTTACTTTATCGGTTATAGATCTGCCACCAAGCATTTATGCGCAAGCATTACTGTGTGCCGACGGACATTGTAGCCAGCGAAATTACTTGTATCTCATGTCTTGGGGTAATGTTTTTGTTAAAAATTATTGGTATGTCAATCGTTATGGGCAGGCATGGTGTTTACCATCCATTACTAGCTCCTTAAAAAAACTAGCTGCGCCCCGCGGTTTCACCCTAGTTTTCCGGGACGAAAAGTTATGTATGTCCTTTTTCAGGGCTTAAAGTATCCACGTAAGAAACTTCATCACAATCTGTTTAGTGGTTTTTGCGTGAGTGGAAACAAACATCCATCGAGCGATCCTCATAAACTATCGCATTTATTTTATTAGTAAAATAGGACTTACCAATATTTAGAAAAACATGAACAAGAATAGAATAGAATATACTTTATAGTTCACAGTGTACAAATAATTAATTTTTAGAAAAAAACAAAAACCGACTTCAATGTATCTTCGAAGTCCAAGGTCACATATCGATGAAATTTATATGGGACCACTTCGTAGCTATACTGAACCCGACGCAAAAAGATTTTTTCAAAACGGTTCATAAATGACGGAGTTCTGAGGTTACAAACATAAAAAAAAATACAATCGAACAGAGAACCTCCTCCTTTTCTGAAGTCGGTTAAAAATGGTCTTAAATATAATGTATAAATGAGTATCAACAGCTGTGTCCTTTTCTAACATACAATGTTTTCCTCTTAACACAAAACAAACGAGAAAAAAAGTTAAATATGGTGAGAAAAATTCACCTAGGTTGTAGTGGGCATTTTCTAATAACATTTTTTTTAACCTATACTTAAATTTATTGCCACTCAAAACCTTTAATTTTACTGGGAAATGATTGTAGACTTGAATTTATGAACGAAGAAAGTGACTAAATAACAAGAACCGACTTCAAAACTAAATTTATATTTTAATTTGTTTTCTAAAAGTGCTGAATTAATTTCGATAACATTTATATGAGACTCTGAAGTATGACCAACCAAACAAAAAAAATCAACAAATTAAATTCATCATTGGCGGAGTAAACGCGTAACAAACATAAAAAAAAACATACCGTCGAATTGAGAACGTCCTCCTATTTTGAAGTCTCGCGCACGAAGGGTTCCGTACCATTATCTATAAAAACGGCAAAAATATCATGTCTGTTGTTAGGAGCCTCGTGAAACATTAATTTTATTCTGTTTTTTTTTTAGATTTCTTGTTATATCAACAGAAACACATCATCTGTGAAAATTTCAACTGTCTAACTATCACGGTTCATGAGATACAGCGGTGACAGACGGACAGAAGACGGACGGACAGTGGAGTCTTAGTAATACGGTCCCGTTTTGCCCTTTGGGTACGGAACCCTAAAAACGTGGAACAAATAGCTTATATCTTCAGCGTCGCTCTCTCTACGCCTCAGGCGTGAGAGCACAAGGCCTCGCCGCCCACTCGGCTCTGTTTTAGGCATCCTAAGTTGCCAATTGACCTGCATGCCTCGCTTGGCTATTGATGTTTAGGCAAATGAATCATTTGTCTATGACGGATAGCAGCTAATACTGATTAAATATTTATATTAGTCTTAGTCTGAAGTAAGCTTAATGTTTCTAGTTTCGCCACAGAATACTATAGGACAGCATCACTCCGCAAAGAAATTTTAACAAATAGCGACTCTTGCTATGACGCAATAAAATTCAATTCAGCTCGCGTAGCGCTGCATACCTACCAGTCATATTAACCTACAGAGCGCGTCTCTTTCTATCGCGCCGCTCTTATCTCTTCTGCCGCGGCACGTGTAACGACGCGCGACCCGCCGTCGGTGTCCGGCTATGTACTTGTAGCTTCGTACCTACAGTGCGGAGTGCGCTAGGCCTGGTATAACTTAGAGCGATTTATTTTACCTTTGAATGAATACAACAGGTATGACATAATATTTAATGGTGTAATAGAGAATATAAAAATAATAAATATAAAATCAAGAGGCTCTCGCTAGACGGTTGGATCAAGGGTCAGATGCATGCGGCAGTCCTTGACACGGCACGTATTGTCAGGAGGTTCCTCACTCTGCAGCCCTAACCACCGGGAGTTTGGGCCCGGCCCCGCTGCCGGCGGCACTCTATGTTTAAGTTTTTCATAATATATTTGTATATTTTTTTTTATAGAAACATTGTAAAAAACTTATATTTAAGAAAGATAATTAATTTTTAGAAAACTAAAACTGACTTCAATGTATCTTCGAAGTCCAAGGTCAAATATCGATGAATATATATATATATATATATATATATATATTATATATGGGACCACTTCGTAGCTATACTGAATCCAACGCAAAAAGAATTTTACAAATCGGTTCATACATGACGGAGTTCTGAGGTAACACATAAAAAAAATACAATCGTACGGAGAACCTTCTCCTTTTCGAAGTCGGTTAAAGAACCACTATTCAGAAGATACAGCAATGGGCATTTTTTTTAAACTTTTGTTACTATATTTTATGTTGGTTTTTGACAATATTATTTTTCTCCTATGGGCTAGGCAGAAGCGGAATGTTCCATGCTTGTACATCTCAAAATTCCCGCGGGAAAATTGGAAACTACGAGAAAAAAATTAATATAATGTCTTTAACATAATGTCTCAAATCGCGTGGTCGCTTAAAATCTCAGATATTTGTGAATCGCACCTTCTTATCGAAGGTTATAGTTCTATTTGATAAAGCGAAAACTAAATATTTGTTAAGCAATGACATTCCTTCGGCCTTTGGTCGCAGAATAATTAATAGTATAAGCTTTGGTGCCGAAATGAAGTTCGTAAATGGACAGGACGTTTGTTAGGAGTGACGTATCTATGACCTTTTTCATTTGTGGCACAATAGTTCCTGCAATTTGTTTTGTAAAGTTTATATGGAAAAACTGCTTTCTGGCACTTTGCCGGCCGCTGCCGCGGTGCGCTCGCTTCGTTCGCTCGGCCTACTGTAACAAAAGTTCTAAAAATATGCCCCTCAGTTTCTTGTCGTACCTTCTGAGTAGTGGTTCTGTTTCCGATACGGTGGTAGAGTCATTGTAATAATTGACGTTCATAAATGCGTCTGTGACGACAAAATTAAATAAATGTTGCAGTTTATAAAATTAACTAACGATTTTATTGATTTAATTTTGATATATAAATTATTCAATAAATTAGTGTTGATATATGTATCGACAAGCAGGTGTTTTCCGGTTTAATAAAAATCCGTTTTAAACGTAATTTATGCAGTTTTATTTATTATATTAAATAAAAATGCATTTTAGAACTGATTACCAGCAATAAAACATACTAATTTGTTTTAAAAATCTATAGTCATTAGTCGATATTGTTTTTTTATAAAAAACCGTTGCTTTTTTCATTATTTATGGTTTATTTTGCAGTCAAATGTCAATATCATTTGGAAAGTTCAGTTGTAGAAAAAAAACAATTAAAAATGTATAAAAATGTATACCTATTAATAGGTACCTGGAGTTTTACTGTTAATTATATTTAAAATGCCACGTCTTAAAAATATATATAAAGATTACATTTTTATTTTGAATTTAGCTACTAAATCTTATCGAATTTTAAGCTCTAATGGAACGATATAAGAGTGAATGATGTCATTGGTATCTACAAATTAAGTTTGTCAATTATTACCATGTAGCCTTGATCTATAGACATTTTTTATTTCGTCTCAAACATCTTTTGTTGCTTTAAAATCTGAGAAGAATAAAACTTAAAATCTTTTAATAAATGATTTGTTAATGCTATTTCGATTTAGTAATTTCTTGTGAGCGATTTATTTTTTTGTAAAAAATGATTATAATTTGTAAATCTGTCGATGGTTGACAAGTGGCGAAATAAAAATTATTGAATATCGATATTTAATTTAATCTCTCGAATGTGTCATCGTTAGTGTCCAAATAATAAAAATATATTGACGATTAGTGTCTATACATTCACTGGATTATAAAATCAGACGACATTAAAAAGAAACAAGTTTGTACATAAAACCTGCAGCTTTTACTGTTATTCACATTTTGTTAAAAAATCAAATATTACTTGATTTAATGCAACTAAATCTATTTGCCCATTATCATTACCATAAGAAGTGTGTATAAATGCGTGCGAAGCGCATTACCTTCAAGCGATCTAGTCGTGTTTCGGGATGATGTTCGGTGAATCATCGGGGAGACGGGTCTGAGCAGCCGCTCGACTGCCGTCACTCTCTAGATCTATGTGCTTCATCTTAGGCCACATCATCGCTTCACATCAGGCGAGATAGTGGCCAAACATAAATCTATTGAGCGTAAAAAAAAAAACATTTTCTTGATTTCTACCAAGGTACCTTGATTTCTACCAAGGTACCTTCACTTTGTAAGACTTACCTTTTTAAATGGTTGCAATAAAATAATCAAGAGTTATATATCTAGACAAACCTAACCTAAGTTTTAAAACATTATTAATCATATAAATTATGTCTGTTTTGACAAATAAAAAAAGATAGAAAATAAACACTTTATTTTTCACCATAAAGATACCAATTAGATACAAGTTAAATGTTTATGTAATTATTATTAATATTAAATAATTTATTTCAGATTAAAATCAAAATCAATATGTCAAATAATTAAATTAAACTACAATATATTACATTAAATAAATCAAATCAAATAAAGTTACAAAAATAAACCAACTCAAATTAAATTACATTAAACAAACCAAAAAAAAATAAAATTAAAAACAGTCAAATCAAAATTAAATCAAATAATGGAATGTTAGATAGATTAAAAATGTTTTAGGTCAAACTAGAGAAATAATTTCCAAAAATTTTATCGACAAATCCAGATAGTAAAATCTTTATTGAACTATCTTGGTCCACTACAGTAGTTTGGTTAAATAGTTATCAAAATTGAGTTTCTAATATAACCTTTTTGTTTGTTACAGAAATATGAAGCCACTATTATCAATAGTGGTTACCATTTTGGTACTGACCGCTAACGCCCAGCCTCGCGACGAAGAACTGCCGAAAACGAAAGAACCCGCCGTCGAAGCTGAGGAGTCAGACCCTCAGACAAGGGTAGAGAGATGCACAACCTGCTCTGGAGGCTTCAAACTAACGTCACCTAAGAACGTTCTAGCAGCGCTTCAGCAGCTGCCTGGCGCAGAAGTACACACACAGCAGTCCTTTGAAGGCTGCTCAAGTGACAAAGGATGCGCTGGTCTTAAAGTCAAAGACGGTAGAGTCGTCGAAAGGTTTGGAAACGTGAACGCTTTCCAAGCGGCTGCAGCGCAGGACACGGGTAACGAGTTCACGTTCCACTCAGCTGGATCCCTCGGAAACTTACTCGAAGGTGGTCTGAATGGCGAAGGAGGTCCGTTCTGGTGGATGAACCAACAGAATTCACCGTTTAAGAACACAGGCGCTGGCGCTGGTGGTAACTTCGAGAAGTTCAGCAAGTCGTCGTCATCTTTTAGTACTTCCGGAAATGCTGGAGCCGCTGGCATTGATATTGGAGCCAATCCTTTCCTAAATGGAGACTTCTCGAAACTTTCTGGAGGTTTTGGAGCGAGTGGTGCGGGATTCACAAGCGCTGGCGCTAACGCCCAAGAGTCGAAGCCTAACTACCAATCATCTTCCTTTGAATCCTCATCTTTCAGTACGTCCAGCAAGGGTGATGTAGACCTATCAAAGAACCCGTTCTTAAACGGAGGCATCAACAAATTCGGCCAATCCGGCTTCCAAGCTCAAGGCGGCTATAACGCTGCTTCCGGCGCTGGTCAAAGCCAATTCGGCGCTGGCCAAGGTCAGACTGGATTCGGAGCTCAAAACGCTCAGAGTGGTTTCCAAGCCAACCAGGCTTCTTTCGGATCCAGCAGCAAATTCGGCGCCAGCGGTTCAGGCTACACTGGATCCTCTCCCAGCCCTTTCACGGCATCAACAGCTGGTTCTAACATCAACTTGATACAAAACACGCAGAAGACGAACGAGTTCGACTTTGAGCAGCAGCAGCAGACGCAGCAGAACATTGATGAAGCCTTCCAGCATACTGGAAACGTTAATGCCCATGAGCATTCTGGAGGAGATCTCCAGCAGACCTGCGCTGGTCAGGGCTACGTCTGTGTTCACAAGGCTCAGTGCAACAACGGTGTAGTGAACACGAATGGAGGCAGTCTGCTGCAGGCTAATACCCAGGTGAGTTTTGTTTTTTTGATGATATTCGCATTTCCGTGTCAAATTATTTGTAGCAAATGTTCTTTTACATCTGGCACAAACATATAGTCTAAAAGTCCCTGAAAAAAGAAAAAAAGAGAACTCTTTGACTCTACGGTTACCAGCCCCCTTACCTTACCAGAGACTAAACCATTTATCCCCTGTTTTATCCACTTTCGTCTAACTAAAAGTGAATATAAACAGGTGATAAAATGTTTATCTCCGGTCCATGCTAAGGGTGCAGTAAATTTAGCAGACTCAATAGGTGTTTCAATTGTTTATATAGGGCTTGGCCTATTGAAGAGTCAAGGTACATTAGGAAAAGAGGATATCACAGAATTTGCCAGGATTAATATATTTTTATTATTAGTAGATTTCTGGATTTTACAACATTGTTTTGTTCTTATTAAACTAATATTTGAAAAATAAGGAAAGTTACTTGATTTTATAGAGTTAATATTTTATAATTAGAATACAATAACTTGACCACAATTTAGTGCAGGCAGTGTTATCACTTAAATTGATCTCTTCCAGACAACCTTTTGATAAACAGCATTCACTAAACCTATATTTATGAACACAATTAAATCCCAAACACAGACATGTCTGATCTTGCACTAAAGATCAAATTACGGCCCGCTTTAATTTTCTATGACGAATCTCAAACATTGGGAAATTCTTCAATGATTTGCAAAAACCAGTCATTGTTACCGCATCCGTATTTTGACAGACAATTTACGGAATTACCCGTAAGGAATGGAAACACAAATACATTACAATAACTTCTTACGTACTAGCATTTGCCCGCGGCTTCGTGTCATTGCTAACTTTTCCAGTGGCATCCAGTTCTTTACTACTTTTGGTAGTAGTAGCCCTTCTGCAAAACCTACTTTGAAAAGTAGTGCACCTTTGACAGATATTCAATTGCCAAGTAGTAGTGTACAAACATTACTGAGTTCCGGTTTATAGGGATCTGTTTCAAGCGAAATTATAAGAGACTTAAGAGTTATTATCTTAGGGTGACGAGCGCAGTGCAGTGATTTTCTAAGGCAAAATTATGAGTGCAGCCAGGGTGGGTGCAAATGTTATGGGTTGGTCTGTCTCTTACCATAACGTGAGTAACCTGTACTTCTTGTATAAAATAAGTTCTATTGGGAGAAGTTTCGATTCTCTCAATCGATTTATTCATTTCTTCATCTCGAATAATGTATTTCTAGGTTGACTAAATCGACAAAGTACGTGAGTCCTAGCCATGTTATTACATATTTATAACGTACTAGCTGCGCTCCGCGGTTTCACCCGTGGTTTCCCTGGACAGAAAGTAGCTATGTTTTAATCGAGGGTATATGCTATATCCATACCAAATTTCATCCCAATCCGTGTAGCCGTTGCAGCGTGAGAGAGTTACAAACATACATCTATACATTTTTACAAACTTTCGCGTTTATAATACTAGCTGCGCCCTGCGGTTTCACCCGCGGTTTCCCAGGATAAAAATTAGCCTATGTGTTAATGCAGGGTATAAGCTATCTCCATACCAAATTTCATCAAAATCCATTCAGTAGTTTTTGCGTGAAAGAGTAACAAAGGTACATCCATACATCCATTCTTACAAACTTTCGCGTTTATTATATTAGTAAGATTTAACGCATCAAACTCACGAAAACATTCATATTATATGTTTCAAAATTGTAGGTCACATAGTTCCGGAGATTCCGAGATGCGTCAGACAGACATTCTTGCATTTTTTATATAGATAGGAATCTTTGAAAACACATAAACACCTTAAACAGGATCCTCGTTAATTAACGCGACAAATGAATCATATAACATCATATAACTTTGTAGTTAATTAACTACTTACATAAAACTATTTTATAGCTATTAAAATAACTTGTACCTATAATATTTATAGTTTATAGTAACCTGTTGTAGTGCTACCTTTAGCTTTAGGATACATTTCGAGGAATGTGCAAAAGAACTTCACGACCTAATTCCACCCTCCCCCTTTCATTAAGAACGAGTAGAAACTCGGGCAAATATCATTATAGACATTCCGCCAATTTGACCAAAGCGTTTTGGCTCCACGTTTATAGTGCGTACTAAGGAATGGAACTCCTTGCCGTCTTCTTTGTTTCCTGATAACTATAATTTGAAAAACTCAAGGCACAAAATACTAAGGAACGAAGCATCACTCCGATATCACATCCGATCACAATCAGATATTTAAGCAAATAGCGACTCTTGCTATGACGCAATAAAATTCAATTCAGCTCGCGTAGCGCTGCATACCTACCAGTCATATTAACCTACAGAGCGCCTCTCTTTCTATCGCATAGCTCTTATCTCTTCTGACGCGGCACGTGTAACGACGCGCGACCCGCCGTCGGTGTCCGGCTATGTACTTATAGCTTCGTACCTACGTGCGGAGTGCGCTAGGCCTGCTCAAGCCTAGATTTAATCTTCTAAATCTACGTGCTTCATCCTCGCTTCACATCAGGCGAGATGGTGGTCAAACGTACACTAAAACCCGTTGAGCCAGTTTACAGCGTGAAGAGGGAACAAACACACAAACATACAATCTTTCGTATATATATATAATATAAGTGTGACTATTTGCGATTTTTTCAAAACGTAGCTGGTGTTTTTCCGGAATAAATACCTACCATTCATCATCAAAATCCGTTCAGTATTTTTGCGTGGTTGAATACAAAGCATCCATGCATCCTCAAAAACTTTCGGAAATTATAATATTATAGTAGGAAGTCAAATCAAATCAAATCAAAATCTCTTTAATCATTTTGTCGTCACAGACACACTTATGAACGTCAATTATTACAATGACTACCACCGTATCGGAAAAAGAACCACTACTCAGAAGATACGGCAAGAAACTGTATATATATTTAAATATTATTATTTGTTTTTATTAGTAAAATTGTTTATTTATTAGGTAGTGTTTGTTTGTACTTTGAATTTAATAAAAGTTATTTAAATATCAGTAAACGTTGCAGCCTTCGATTCGAAGGTTGCAGCGATTAAAGCAGTTTATTCAATTCAATTCAATTTCATTTATTTCAAACAAAATAAGTTTATATAAAACTTAAATATTAAAACGATTAAAAACAACTATGCAAATAAATAATAATAATAAATTTAAAAAGAATTATAAAATTATTATCATATATTTATTTTATTCATTTATTTCAGGCAGTATTAAAGTACAACAAAGTAAAATTAACAGAGGCCCATAGAATACCTTACAGACTAACATACATACAAAAATATAACACAATAAACTAAGTATTTTATTACGCTACTACACAACACACAAGGAATTATTGTTTCTGCCTACTTTCCCTATAACGGCGGTAGACTACCCCTGCAGGCCAGAAGTCCGGAGTAAGGAACATCTCGCGTGTTCCGCTGGAACCTGGAGCGCGTAGGACTTGAAATAAGTGGTCATTATCATATTATTCCTTGGGCACATTTCGTCATTTGTTTATTAGTCAGTACATGAACCCTACAGCAATGGTTTATGTACTGACAGTCAAAACTGTATGATAAAGTTGTTAGAAGACTATTTATATAATCAAATAGAAAAAAGACGCCACTAAAACTAAAAAAATAGATTCAAATCGAAAGCGGTGACACATCGCAATATCAAAATCTCAAAAAATGACATATGACATCTTTATCAACCGCATCTCGATGGCTTTCGATTTCAAATTCAAAACTAGACTATGGTTATGCAATGATTGTATGGTATTACTAGCTGGGCCCCGCAGTTCCACCCGCGTTTTCCCCGGATAATAAGTAGCCTATGTGCTATTCCAAGTCCTAAAGTACCTACATACCAAATTTCATCAAAATCGGTTCGGTAGTTTTTGCGTGAAAGAGTAACAAAGATTCATACATCCATACATTCTTACAAACTTTCGCGTTTAGAATATTACTAGAATAGATTGTTTAACAACGTCCTAGATTCTATCTATATTAAAATCGAAGATGTCCAACGTTTCGTCATAATATGAGACCGACAGAAAAGGTTTTTTTACCAACCTTTTATGACAAGCTTTAATTTATAAGATTTTAAATAATTATGCCTTAACCACTGGGCCACCGAGCCAACTCGAGCAACAAAATTGCTGCTATCCTTCTTATATCGTCTTACGTGGACGATTCTACGTCATCTGTCGTCAATGTTTACATTGATCAACAAGCTTTAATTTAACTTGCAATGTTTGGGTCGCATCTTGCAAGTTGAATCAGACCCACTTCCTTTTATCCTACGGAGTTGAAATTTTGCATACTTGTCAAAGTTCGATGATAATGCAATATTATGGTGACAGCTTATCTTATGAGGGAGACGGAAGGTGGGCAATGGAACTCCTTGACGGATAATCGTAAACTACTAGTGTTTGGGCTCATTTTAATCTGCTCGCGGTTCCGATTGCGAATTTGTTAAGAGCTTGTCTTGAAAAATTATTTTTCAATAAAAATCTTGTTTTTTTTTAAACTGAGTGATGAGACGAGCATGTCGTTCGCCTGATGGTAAACGCCACGTCTGCCTATAACAATTGCAATACCACCCAGAACTTTCAATACCATAAAAAGCACTGCGTAGCACTGCATTGCGCTCATGACCCCTAGACATCAGATATTACGTCTTATATGCCCAGTAATTTCACTAGCTTCAAATCCCCTTCAAATATATAATATATGCGCACTACTTGCCGGCAGAATAACTGGCAAAGTTGTTCCTACCCACACGGCCTACCACGAGACCTACCACGAGTTCATAATGGCAGGCTTAGCGCACTCCGCACTGTAGGTACGAAGCTACAAGTACATAGCCGGACACCGACGGCGGGTCGCGCGTCGTTACACGTGCCGCGTCAGAAGAGATAAGAGCTATGCAGCGCTACGCGAGCTGAATTGAATTTTATTGCGTCATAGTAAGAGTCGCTATTTGTTTAAATTTCTTTGCGGAGTGATGCTTCTGTCCCTTAGTATTCTGTGACTCTCACATCAACAAAGATAAATTTACATCCTAGAGCAAGTCATAGTTCGAGTTGTTTAAATACGTGCGTCTACGCATCACGGCTAAAAGGTTAAGGTTAGAGGCAAGGATTGGCGGATTTCCAGTTATTCTATTTGATTTATATTATTTTTCAATGGCGCCTTTGTGTTAGGCAAAAAGCCGTGGGTGTTGCTATTGACTATTGATTATATTAAATTATAAAGAATTTCCGCCAAGCGGTAGTGCGCAAACATTACTGTTTCGTTTTGAAGGGCACCTGCGAATTTACTGAGCATATGAAACTTAATATCTGATGTTTTGGGGTTATGAGAGCAATGCAGTGCTACGAAGTACTTATTTATTTTATGGAACTGAGTGATTATACGGGCATGTCGTTTGCCTGATGGTAAACGCCACGCCTGCCCAGAACATTTATACCATAAAAAGCACTGCGTAGCACTGCATTGCGCTCATCACCCTGAGGCATCAGATTTTAAGTCTCGTATGCCCAGTTATTTCGCTGGCTACAACGCCCTTTAAACCGGAACACAGTAATGCTTGCGCACTACTGCTTGGCGGCAGAATAACTGGCAAAACGGTGGTACTTACCCAGACGGCCACATACGAGAGACCTACCACGTGTGTGCACCTACCAAATTCCTATTGTTGAGATGATCCTAATCCTATTCCCGCATTTATCATCCTAAAGTTGCTTGGATTATCCGGCATACCCTAAGGCAATTGGGATAATCCTAAACTATCAATAAATCCCATCATATTGTGATATTATCTAAGAATCAGGTACACCTTGACCGAAGAATCGAGCCCCCAGACATTTTGCAATTGTTTAAATAAACGTTCTGTACTAACAACACTGTCAATCCGAGAGAAGGTATTTATGTGTCCGTTCTAAAGGCGGCCGCATGCTCTCTGCTTTTTGAATAGAATAGAATTCTTTATTGGCTATATAACTAAGTCCGTTATACCATAAGGCAATTCTAGTACATAATAATTATAATAAAATAAAATAATAAATTAAAATTATTTCAGTTAATATTATTGTCCTATATTATTGGTATTTTACATATAAAACCAACTGTCACTCACAATAATTGTATTATTTATTTATTTTGTATTTAATAATTATTAATACAAATTTATTTTATAATAAATTAGTCTCGTATTTGTAGTGGGGATCTAAGATTTTCTTATGCTATTAAACATATAATATATAAAAATAATTTTAACTGTGGTGCCTAGGTCTCGCGTATGCGGCAAGCCGTCTGGGTAGGTACCACAGCTTTGCCAGTTATTCTGCCGCCAAGCAACAGTGCGTAAGCATTATAGTTTTCCGGTTTGAAGGGCATTGAAGCCAGCGAAATTACCGGGCATGAGACTTAATATCTGATGTCTCGGGGTGAAGAGCGCAATGCAGTGCTACACAGTACTTTTTATGGTGCTCCGGGTTGCCACCCAGAACTTTTAATAACTATGCACTAAAATATAAATTGCAATAAATAAATGATTGTATCTTAGGTAAAGGATACAATAAAAGCTGAAAAAATGACAAAATATCTGAAATTAAACTTAAAAATCTATTACTACGTAAAAGTTATTATAGTTTAGACGAATTTTTTAAGGATAAATTTTGACGAAAAAGTTATAATATATCGGTCCGCTTCTACTTATATTGCTATGCCCTAAATTGGGTACATATGTGACTCGGTATTAATATTTAAGATCCCTGTAACATGTATGATGCAATAAATGATTAAATATGAATATAGATATGAAAGTATCTTTATACATAAAAATTCTCGTGTTACAATTTTAGTTACCTTACTCCTCCGAAACAGCTTTACTGATTTTTACCAAATTTTATATGCATATTCAGTAGGTCTGAGAATAGGCTACCATCTATTTTTCATACCCCTAAGTGATTTTTTTAATTTATATGGCAAAACAACCGGGTTTGCCGGATCAGCTAGTATAATAATAAAATTAAACGTTTCCCGTGGCGAAAGAGCGCTGAGGCACAAAATGCCGATATAAAATATGCGCTACAAAAAGTGTCAAAGAGACAAAAAGCAGCGAGTGTGCGGAGAGCAATAGCCAAGTCATTTATTTAACATGTCTTATTTGTTTAGATTTCATGACATTATTTACTAGACATCTTAGCGTTAAATTTGGATTCCGATGTTTAAGTTAATGACGAATGTTATTTATACTAGCCTGTCTACGAGCAAATCGTTCGCCGGATGTTAAGCACCACGCCTGCCCATAACTATTGTGTCACCCAGAACTTTCAATACTATGAAATGTACTGTGTGCGCTCATCTCCCCGAGACATCAGATATTAAGTCTGATATGCCCAGTTATTTCGCTACAATGCCCTATAAACCTACCGTAATACAGAAATGCTTGCGCACTACTGTTTGGTAGCAGAATAACTGGTAGTAATCGAATATGTATTCGTTTTATTAAATAGGCATTGTAGCCAGCGAAATTACTGGGCATATGAGAGTTAATATCTGATGTCTCGGGGTGATGAGCGCAATGCAGTGCTACGCACTGCTTTTTACGGTGTTAAAAGTTCTTGGCAGCATTGCAATTATTATGGGCGGGCGTTGCGCTTACCATCAGGCGAACAACTTGCTCGTCTCATTTGGGCACACCAAAAAGACTAAAACTAAGCCAGCTGCTGAACTAAACATGATGCTAATTGTACGAACGCACAAGGAGGCGAATTCGCCATAAACATACATATTACTATGCAAATAGATGCGCCAAGTTGTTAGGCAAGTGGCTTAGAAAACATTATTTTAATGTTTAGGCTCAAAAGTTTGCGACTCTACCGCCACCACGGAACGTACGGTCAGAAAAAAAACACACTATTATCTCAGTATCATCACTCAGTATCTCACTGCTGGGACACGGGCCTTCTCTCATAGGGGTGTCCCTCTGAACGACGACAGTTGTTTATCTCGACACAAAACTAACTTCGAAAAAATATAGTTCGACAACTCATTGTTTCGACTGAATATAATTTGACAAGTATTACTTCGACTACACAAACATTCAATTTACTTTCTGGCGCTCCGCCGGCCGGCCGCTGCCGCGGCACGCTCGCTTCGCTCGCTCTGCTCGCGCGATGTGTGCTCATTGCTTTAACATAACCTAACCTAGTCTTTGAAGCCGTTTGTGTTGTCGAAGTATTCGGAACGGTATTCCGAAGATACAGCCCCCGAGGAATCGAACCCAGCCCCCCAACCCATATGTGCTTCAAGCGCCAATCGTATATCGTGTTGAGATCAGTTTACGGTATAGATTCACTGCGACAAAGTCTTATGGTGCCATATATTGTCTCATTAAGTTTGTCTCAACTTGTAGTTATCGTATTTTGGTATAAATTAATGAGATTAATTCGATTTCTTGCCTGAATCGACAATAATTAGACCGTATCTCATTACTCGCAGTGAAGTTATACCTTAAGTTGAGCTCAACACGATATACGATTGGCGCTTGAGGGACATATGGGTTGGGGGGCTGGGTTCGATTCCTGCCCGAGCAATATTATTTTTCTTTTTCCTGATTACTTAAAATCTTAAGATTTTCACCTAGCATGCGCATTGCGCATATTAGAATAATATAATACATTCAATAATCAAAAATATATAATATATTGTAGTATTTATAGGGACGATATTTATTTCCTACATTAAAATTATCAATTAAAGACACCCAGTAAACGTGTATGCAAATAAATCAACGCTCATCCGGCATATCTGACATTTATTAATTACAGCAATTGAGTTGATTAATTAAATAATTAATTCATAGATCAGGTAACGTCGCCAGCTTTTTGGGCACCTTACCCGCGGACAGTGACCTAAATACTGTGTTTTATATTTAAATTCATTTTTTAATTTTGTTGTAGGTTAATTCATAGATCATTATCCATTCATAGGTCTTACGTAATCATGCTTTTTATGGAAACTTACGTTTTAATAATAAAATTCCAAAATGTATAACGGAGCTCACAGAAAGTAAATTTAAATTGCGCGTAAAGACTGCTCTAATGAGAAAAGCATACTATAGCGTTGGTAATTACATAGAAAACAAAGATGAATGGAACATTCCTCTTCTGCCAAGTAGCCAACTGGCACATAAGAAACATAATATTGCGAAATAAAACATTGAAACAAAATTTCTAAAAAAATACCCTTCTTTTTCTTGCTGTATCTTCTGAGTGGTGGTTCTTTTTCCGATACGGTGGTAGACTCATTGTAATAATTGACGTTCATAAGTGCGTCTGTGATGACAAACATGAATAAAGAGATTTTGATTGACTGAAACTGAAACGCAATGAAAATATGTAGTGAAATCCCGCTGAATATTATGTAGGTTGTTGTTAGAATAATATAATATGTATGGCGGTTGACAGCAAATGTAAAATAAATTAAAATTAAAATATATATAAGTAATCCCTCCGCTCTCTCTTTATTTTAAATTCATTTTACATTAGCTATCAACCCCCATACATATTATATTATTCTAACAACAACCTATATAATATTCAGCGGGATTTCACTACATATTTTCATTGCATTCAGTTTTGAGGTGAATTTCCGCAACGTCACGCCTGATTCCATTGCATTCTTTTGATTGATTGATTCTACTCAATCAAGTAGGATTACTAGGATAGGATAGCATAGGATAGGATAGGATAGGATAGTATATAAGTAGGATTTGATAGATACAATACAATAATACTTTATTGATCACCAAAACAGGAAACAGAAGTTTATAGTTACAAATAATAGTGGTAGAACAATGGGCGGCCTTATCGCTATGTGTAATTTCTTACAGGCAACCTTTGGATGGACAGGAATAAAATGGTAAAAATTTGCGTTCAGTTGGTGTATGAGTAATTACCTAATATAAAAGATATAATTTAGTAAATACAAAACTTCAGAAATATAATTAGTATAGACATAATAATACATACAAACAAATTAATACATATATATAAAATGTTATAAATATTATATATAATTACAGTATATCAAATAAATATGATATGATTAACAGATACATATTTTACGATATATAATTTAGCAGTTGTTGGACAAGTAGTGCTTCTTAACAACATTTTTAAAGATTGCGATAGATTTCGCCTGTCGTATATCCACGGGCAACGCGTTCCATAGACGGACAGCCTGAGCTGTGACGGAGTTTATAGATATATGTTTTCTTGCTATCCCTACATTAACATCACGATGTCCTGTCGTCAGTTTAGTCTGCGTTGCGCCATCCGACCCGACTTTACATACATACATAAACTCAAGCTGATATTTTCCGTATATAAATATCAGTAGAATGTATTTTACATACATGCCGGCTCGTTGGAAATATTATTTATTAGTCTGACATTTGTTTAAATTAACTTCTCTGGATGACGCAGATTTATCCGACTTCAAAAAGGAGGAGGCTCTATGTTACAGTGTGTATTTTTTTTATGTATGTACACTGATTTCTCCGTCAACGGTTGACCGATTACAAATATAATTATTACGAAGTGGTCCCATATAAATTTCATCGATGTTTGACCTTGGACTTCGAAGATACATTGAAGTCGGTTTCATGTTACTGATACTATGCCTATGGGGCATCTCACTCGCACTTCTAGTTTGACATTTTTTTTACGTCATTGCTCATTGCAATAATTTGAGATATTTTAAGAGTTGAAAAAAGAGACATCCTCGGAGAGTTTCTTGGTGCTATCTTCTCTAGCGGGCGTATTTCCGAAGCATTGTAGGGTCAGTTTTCGCATTTCTTTTCTGGGCCCGGACTTCAACGATGTAGCACGCTTGCCAAGATACCTCTTAATTGTAAACCGATGAGTTAATTTAATTAATAGACAACACATAAATATAAATACACTAACGGCGAAAACCACTTATCGAATACAAAATAATTAGCAATTAAATGCCAAGTAGCCGTTCAATTAAATTTAATTACTTGGCAAATTATACTAAATATCGATTAAATGATAATATAATTAAAGTATCTATAATTGTTGTAGTATTTTTAACCGACTTGACAAAGGAGAAGGTTCTCTGTTCGATTGTATTTTTTTACGTTTGTTACCCCAGAACTCCGTCATTTATGAACCGATTTGGAAAATTCTTTTTGAGTTAGATTCAGTATAACTACGAAGTGGTCCCATATAAATTTCATCGATATTTGACCTTGCACTGCGAAGATACATTAAAGTCGGTTTTAGATTTTTTCTAAAAATTAATGTTTATAATTAATATTATAAATGCAATTTGTGAGGATGGATGGCTGGATGTTTGTAAATCAATCACTCAAAAACTAAACGGATTTTGATGAAGTTTCATTCTTCTTTTCTCGTGTGTGTGGCCAACCCTGGTGTCGGAGTTTTTAGACGGCCGAAGGCCTCCGATATGACCTAATGACTGTTGTCCGACAACAACCGAGACCGACACAGATGGCTTAACGTGCCCGAAGCACGGTAGCGCTAAGATGTAATAAATAATAAATAAATAAATATATGAAAATAAATAAAAATATATGAATATATGAATGATACTGTACTTAAATAACTTATAGACATACTTACCTCTTATCTACACCAATTTAGCTGTGCCCAACAGGGTCCATAATGATCATTTATTTTGTAACCTACCACCTAAGAACTACATTGTGGAAAGCTAATAAACTATATGAATATGAATATGTAGATGCCACACAAACGGTCACCCATCAAAGTTGTGAGCGCTGCGAAAGTTTCTTAACCTATAAGATCTGTTACGAACGGCTAGGCGAGCTACGCTACGAGCGCTACATGAATTTTGATATGTCCTTTAGGTCCTGAAAAAGGATATGGATATGTTTTATCCCGAAAAATCGTGGGTGAAACCGCGGGACCCCACTAGTACTAAAATACTTCCATTTTTGATGGATCACATACATAGAGCCTAGCTCGTAACTAGGATCTCTTGTATCTTGGGAACCAGGAACCATGAGGACCATGGTCCTACATCACTCAGACACGAAACAATATTAAAATCTCAAACAGCCATATTTTTTTGTGAATGAAACGAAAAAAAGAAATAAAGAGAAACACGACATTACACAGAACCATAAAAAAAACAAAAAACAGCGAGCGAGAGTGGCTCAGCGGGAACTCGTGCGCCTTTCGATCCCACGCACCTGCGTTCGAATCCCGACTCGGCCCTGCACCAATGACTTATAGTTAAGTGCAGATTTTGCACGCTCGCTCTAAAACGGTGAAGGAAAACATCGTGATGAAACCCGCTTACGCGCTTTGGAGTGGTAGGCTCTGGCCGTGGTTGTTATACCACCCATGGAACAAAGCTATGCCGTCAAGACCTAGACGTGTTTCAGGATGATGTTCGGTGAACCGTCGGGGAGACGGGTCTGAGCAGCCGCTCAACTGCCGTCTCTCTCTACATCTATGTGCTCCATCTTATGCCACATCATCGCTACACATCAGGTGAAATAGTGGCCAAACATAGATCTATTAAGCGTAAAAATCAAAACTATAAATGAATATACGAGTATAAATGCGTTCCTTCACGGGAACCGAACCTCCACTTATTAAGCCAGACTGCTTAACCACTACCCTAAAACGGACAAATCGACCAATTTAACAGTAGCTTGTTAAAATAGCATTAACGAATAATTAATTAATACCAAATAAATCAATTTAAAGGTAATACTATAATTACAGCAATTTTATCTGTTCTCTGTAATTTATAGTTATTTTATATCTGATCTTTGATCAGTGTTGAGTAGGTAATCGTTGTGTTTTTGTGTGTATGTTTGTTAGTCACAAATCATACTTAAAAAAAAACACCCAGCAATCAAATACATACATAGATCCTGGTCCCTTACTACGATTCCCTGTATCTAGGGAACCAGGAAGTATGAGGACCATGGTTCCACGACACCCAGACCCGAAGAAAATGCTTGCGCTTTTTCTTCTTATTGACACAAACATTTGTCCCGTCGCGGGAATCGAACCCGCAACCTCAGTGGTGTATGACATTTGAGCCAACCTGCCCAACCACTACACCACAGAGGCTGATACTCTTGAACGGGTGCTGCTTCTCTTCTCTTTTCTTCTGGGGACTGGTCTCGTCTAACTGCTCCTGTATCTATATGCCTATTTAGATACTAGCTTTTGCCGTGACTTCGTCCGCGTAGAAGTCGAAAAAGATTCTTACTAATATTATAAACGCGAAAGTTTGTATGTATGTATGGATCTTTGTTATTCTTTCACGAAAAAACTACTGAACCGATTTTGATGAAATTTGGTATGTAGGTACTTTAGGACTTGGAATAGCAACAGGCCTAGCGCACTCCGCACTGTAGGTACGAAGCTACAAGCACATAGCCGGACACCGACGGCGGGTCGCGCGTCGTTACACGTGCCGCGTCAGAAGAGATATGAGCTATGCGTTAGAAAGAGAGGCGCTCTATAGGTTAATATGACTGGTAGGTATGCAAAACTACGCGAGCTGAATTGAATTTTATTGCGTCATAGCAAGAGTCGCTATTTGTTAACATTTCTTTGCGGAGTGATGCTTCTGTCCCTTAGTATTCTGTGATAGCAAATGGGCTACTTTCATCCCGGGAAACCGCTGGAACCGCGGGGCGCAGCTAGCTATAAAATTAATGCGAAAGTTTGTTAGGATGAATGGATGGATGAATGTTTGTTACTCATTCACGCAAAAACTAATTAACGAATTTTGATGAAATTTAATAATCAATCAATCAAAAGTTCTTTATTTCAATTTTGTCGTCACAGACGCACTTATGAACGTCAATTATTACAATGACTCTACCACCGTATCGGAAAAAGAACTCAGAAGAAACGGCCAGAAACTGAGGGGTATTTTGTTTAAACCTTTGACTACAATTTTATATTGGGTTTTGGCAATATTATGTTTCTTATGTGCTAGTTGGCTACTTGGCAGAAGCGGAATGTTCCATGCATCTTTGTCTTCTATGCAACTGGTATATAGATAAGCATAGGCCACTTTATATCCCAGGAAACCGTGGATAAAGCCATGGGGCGCAGCTAGTTTGGCGTATTTGCAGAATGCCACCCGATAACTTAGATTAGGTTTAAGCGATGGGCATTTATCCTACATGTCAAATTAAATTAAAATGTCACGTGTTCACCTCCGACAGATATATGGCGCCCTTTGTACGATTGACTCACGTTTATATAGAATATGGTCAGAAGCGGTGTATTTACATAAATCAACTTGATTAGGACATAGATTATGGTCCACACGTGGTACACATATTATAATAATATGTGTTGCCCATTACATATCTCAATTAATTGCTCTGAGAGGCCTCTACGTGTTGGACTCATGTCCCCGCGCAAGCCATCCAAAGAACCAGGTGTATAACCCGTGAGAAAGAGCGACATAATAATAATAATAAAAGCATTTATCATCTTCGCAAAAGTTACAAATTGGCTGAGGTATGCCTGTATCACAGGTCACCAGGCCCCTCTCCATGGATCTAATACTATATGATAAATTTTCATTTTTTTTTTAAGAAGTCTTTTAATAATTTAAAAACTAAATAAAACTAAACTAAAAGATATTAAATACTATGTACATGCGGGTATCGGTTGAGCCAACTGAATGGCCTACAGATAATTCAACCGATACCCGTCGTCCGGCAACGTGCCCAAAATGCTGGCGGCGTTGCCTCGCTGAATTGCGAGGCTGATTCTTTGGCCAAAATACACGCCAGCATTTTGGTCACGTGTGGACTCAACCAGCCGCCTCGCCAAATCCTTATAAATTTCTAGTGCTCCTGGTCCCCACGGGCCCAACGTTTTACTTTTTAATTTGTACATCGGTATATTGCAAAGACAGGAACTTAATTTATAAAATACAAGTTTGGAGGTATGTAGATAAAAATAAATGCTTAAAGTATGGGCACAGATTGTGGTGTATATATTTGTGTGACATGCGTGTCTCATAATTTATGACACAAATTTTTATGGAACTGAGTCATGAGGCGAGCAAGTCGTTCGCCTGATGGTAAGCGCCACGCCTGCATAACAATTGCAGTGCCACTCAGAACTTTTAATACCATAAAAAGCACTGCGTAGCAGCAATGCGCTCATCACCCCGAGACTTCCGATATTAAGTCTCATATGCCCAGTAATTTCGCTGGCTACAATGCCCTTCAAACCGGAACACAGTAATGCTTGCACACTACTCGCCGGCAGAATAACTGGCAAAGCTGTGGTACCTACCCAGACGGCCTCCTGCATACGGGAGACCTACCACGAGTAATAGTATTTCTTCTAAGTCTTTAACTGTTTCATTTTCCGTCTACAGGATGTGTTCAAAGAATGAATTAATTTATCTAATTGTGTTTTTTCCTCGTGTGAATCTTATTGTCCCGCCATTGTGTAGTGTTTATTTTTTTACTGCACTGGTTTTTCTTACTGGTAATTATTATCATAATTGGTAAGGCCGATGACGTATTGGATTCATTTCCGGTTGTTCATTAAAAATTCTGGGGAAAATGCTTTGAACTCCATTATTCAAAATTCAAAAGTTCTTTATTCATATTGTCATCACAGACGCACTTATGAACGCCAATTATTACAATGACTCTACCACCGTATCGGAAAAAGAAGCACTACTCAGAAGATACGGCAAGAAACTGAGGGGCATTGTTTTAAAACTTTTGTGACAATATGCTTGTTTTTGACAATATTATGTTTCTTATGTGCTATTCTAATTATATTCATACGAAAAACAGTTGGCATACGTATTAGCTATTAAGAGGCTTAAATAGACCAATTAAAATAAAGGCTGACCTCTTTTTTAAATCCTGTTTGTTAATCGCTTAATTTAAATAAACCTCAATGAAGCTATCTTAAATGAGGACTTTTTGGCGGGAAGTGAAAAGTTATACAGTTCGATTTTGTTTTATTTTCCAAACAAGTGTTATTTTGAGTGATCAAGTGTAATATCGGTGGAATATTAACTAGGACTCCCTGTATCTAGGGAACCAGGAACTATGAAGACCATGGTCCCACAACACCCAGACACGAAACAAATGCTTGCGCTTCTTTTTTTTCTGTGCACAAACATTTGTCCCGTCGCGGGAATCGAACCCGCAACCACAGTGATATATGAGATTTGAGCCAACCTGTCCAACCAATACACCATAGAGGCTGTCAATTATAAAACTAACGTCATTTTAGTTATTTTTTTTTTATATTCCGTCGTGTTTTATTATTAGTAAGAACGCTAAGTCCAAAATTGTTTTACATGTTTACTCATCTAAGTGAATGTATTCTTTTGAGAAATAAAGTATCTTAAGCCATGACTAACGCGCTTAGTATGAAAACAATAAATAGCAAAATCACATCAAATCCTCATTATTCATTTTTGTCGTCACAGACGCACTTATGAACGTCAATTATTACCTTCAATAACTCTACCACTGTATCAGAAAAAGAACCACTACTCAGAAGATACGGCAAGAAAGTGAGGAGCATTCATCATCAGTCCATTACGTTCCCACTGCTGGGACACGGGCCTTCCCTCGTAGAGAGAGTTATGGGCCATAATCCACCAAGCTAAGCACCGAACAAAGCCATGCCGTCAAGCGACCTAGTCGTGTTTCGGGATGATGTTCGGTGAACCATTGGGGAGACGGGTCTGAGCAGCCGCTCAACTGCCGCCTCTCTCTAGATCTATGTGCTCCATCTTAGGCCACATCATCGCTTCACATCAGGCGAGATAGTAGCCAAACATAGATCTATAAAGTGTAAAAAAAAAAGCTGGCCCAGTGCGGGTTGGCGAATGTCACATCTCCTTGAGTTTTTGTGATTAATTCTTGGACATGCTGGTTTCCTCACTATGTTGTCCTTAACCGTTTTAGTGCGAGTGTTAAATCCGCATATAACTTATAAAAAGTCAGTGGTGCGAGGCAAGCTTGAACTCGGGTGCGTCGGATCGAAAGTCGCACGTGCTTCCACTGAGCCACACTCGCTTTGAGCTCTCAAATCTATAATGGCACGTATTAAAACTTAGACAATAATAACATAATATGGTGAAAATTCTGGTTGAAGTCCCGTTTCGCCAAAATGTCAAGTGCTTGTGGCCTTATAACCTCACGCGCTGTCTAGTGACGCGGCTTAATTTTTATCAGTATAAATATCAAAGAATGACATATTCACGTTTTTATGAACGTGGTAAAAATGTTAGAATCAGGTTTTAGAGTAAAACACGTGTTATAAATGAATATTAGACGGAAATTTGTATAATTTCTTTAGCTTTATCTATTTGAATGCGATCAGCTGATTTATGGACGCCATATTGGCTGGTTTGTTTTTTTTTTCTTGGAATACGCTAATCACAGGCTATGACTGTATTTTTTTACCTCATACACATTGCAACTGAACCTATTTCAACAATTCTGGTGTCATTGGGTTCGCCTTCATCCAGAATGTGTTCTAAATAGGTTATGACCGTTGACGTCACAGGAATTTCAATATGACGGACGCTAAATGTCATGATGGGTTCAAAAACCATATATCCTGACGTATTCTTAAGTTTTATAAATGTTCAGTTTTTAATATATTTTTTTAGTACTTATTTCTAGTTTTTATTATTTTAGAACTTAATATTTATTACTTTAATAAATATTGTATGTAACTGTTCCAAATAGTAGAAATAAAAATAAACTCTCAGTGTAATACTATATTTAAATAAAACCTATACTTGTATATGTTTTTATTTAAGAAATATTTAGAATTCATCTGATTTTATCTAGTTGCCAAGGTGATATATACCTACTTTTATTTATACCTTTTTCTTACTAAGAGACAGCTATAAACTTTTATTTTATACTTTTTTAAATCAAGGCCAAAGTGATTATTTTAGGTCTCGACTCTACCGACGCAAATCCTAGACCATAAAAAAAAATAAGTTATGTCAAAACTTGATTCTTCGCTGACAAACAGGTTCTAAAGACGTATTTATTATTTATATTGTATATTTTACTGGTTTCCTTGGAATTACTTGAAATCTAGATGCAAAATGTGTCCAAAACTAAATTCGTCGAAGGCCCAAATGCAACTTTTGAACGCAGTCAAGACACGAATCATTACACCTTTTTCGTCAAAGTCTGTCAAGGAGGTGTTTTTAAACGTTTTAAAAGGGAATTGATGAACGTTTAATTGGAACGCACCAGTTTTGGTGAAATAAAAAAGCAAACGAATAGACGGCGACGACGTTTGTGTTTTTTTATTTGAAAGGATTCATTAGTGAATAAATTGCACCGATCAATATTCTATATGTAGGTACGTATAATTGAGTGAAGAGACTAGTTGGTCGTTTGCCTGGTAAGCAACACCTGCTCATAACAGTTTTTTTTTTATTTGCCTGTTTGGACAGCCCCCCTACCCATATGTCCCTCAAGCGCCAATCGTATATCGTGTTGAGATCGAATTAAGGTATAGCTTAACTGCGACTAATAAGGTACGCTCTAATTATTGTCGATTCAGGCAAGAAATCGAATTAATCTCATTAATTTATACCAAAAAATGATACTACAAGTTGGGATAAACTTAATGGGACAATATTTGGCATCATAAGACATTGTCCCAGTGAATGTACATCCTAAACTGAGCTCAAAACGATATACGATTGGCGCTTGAGGGACATATGGGTAGGGGGATTGGCTAAAGTCTCTAGGACCATACCGCTTTGGCTTAGGTACGTAGTTTTTATTTGATAGTTTGAAAATATTAAAATGATTTCTATCGTATTGTAGTCCAAATCAAGTCGTTCCTAGTGCTTTAATAAAGTGGTGAGAGTTTATTCAAGCTTTCCATGGACTTTTTGGGAAAACATAATAAGCAATGTTTCTCTATTTTGTTTCATTTGCCTACACTCGTGCACGTTGAACACATAATGGTTAATATTCCACCGATATTACACATGATCACTCGACATAACACTTGTTTGGAAAATAAAACAAAATCGAACTGTAACACTTTTCACTTCCCGACAAAAAGTAGCTCAAAATAGTTGTAGCTAGTGTTGCCAGGTGTCCCGATTTGCGACGGACTGGACGTACCGATTTTTAGGGGTCTGGTGACACTTTTGCTCGGGACGCCAATCCCGATTTTTCACTAACCTCTTTAATCTGTACTTTATTCGTTGATTTTGATATAAGTATAGTTACGTTTGAATTTGTTCTACCATTAAAAAAAACACTATTTTATAAATATATATATACCACGATGATTCACAAAAACCAGTTTTCTTTTAAATGAAATGAAATAAATTGATTTTCCTGAAACGGGTGAGTTTTGTAGCTATTGTACTTAGTTGTCCCGATTTGAAAACCAAAATCACGATTATTATAACCTTCCGTTCCGAAATTTGACAAATTGGACTTGGCAACACTAGTTGCAGCACCATCCAGAAAATTGTTAAGCAAAATCCTCGTGGCACTGCACTGCGCTCGTCATTATGAGGCAACAGCTGTAAGTCTCATGATGTAATTTCACCGACTACAATGCCTTACAAACCGGAACAGTAATGCGTACTACTGCTTGGCGGCAGAGTAACAGGCAAAGTACCGAGACGGCCTTTCGCTTACGAAAGACTATTATTTTTTTAACTGGATGACGAGACGAGCTGGTCGTTTGCCTGATGGCAAGCAATACGCCAGCCCATAACAATAACAGCACCACGCAGAACTTTGTTTTGCTAAATCCTGCGCCGTGCTGCACTGCGCTCGTCACCCTGAGACAATTAGCTGTTGAGTCTCATAATGCCCAGCAATTTCGCTGGCTACAATGCCCTTCAAACCGGAATACAGTAATGCATGCGCACTACTGCTTGACGGCTGAATAACTGGCAAAGCGATGGTACCCACCCAGATGGCCTCTCGCGTACGAGAAACCTACCACCAGTCTTACCTTGGCGCATGTTTATTATTTAGGCGAACAAACTCCTCGTCAGGTGGTTACAGAAATAGTGTAATCTTCAATAGTTTTTTTAATTTCTCAGGAAATAAGCCGGTAATTACATCCATCCATTGTGACCTGGGAAGCAATTACTATTTATCAAAGTTTATCATTTAATCTTTCTTGTAAACATAGAAACGAATCGTTGGTTATTATTGAACCTACTAATATTATTAATGCGAAAGTGTGTGTGTGTGTGTTTATTAATTGATATAAACGACCAAGTAATTAATATAAAAGACTCGTAAATTAAGAGATTTTTTTAACAGACATAAAAGAGGAGAAGGTTCTCTATTCGAATGTCTTTTTATGTTTGTTACCTCAGAACTCCGTCATTCATTAACCGATTAAGAAAATTCTTTTTGCGTCGGGTTCAGTATAGCTACGAAGTGGTCCCATATAAATTTCATCGATATGTGACCTTGGACTTCGAAGATACATTGAATTCGGTTTTTTTGTTTGATAAAACGTATACTTGTATATTAATTACTTAGTCATAAAATAATAAAAATAATGTTAGAAAAAGTACAAAGTAGCGCTACATAAATTGTAACATCACTAAAAAGTACAACGTAGCGCTGCATAAATTGTAACATCACTAAAAAGTACAACGTAGCGCTACATAAATTGTAACATCACTTAAAAGTACAACGTAGCGCTGCATAAATTGTCACATCACTTAAAAGTACAACGTAGCGCTACATAAATTGTAACATCACTTAAAAGTACAACGTAGCGCTACATAAATTGTAACATCACTAAAAAGCAAGAGTTAAGAAGAACGTTTTTCTGAAATTAACTTGGCCACATTAGAACAACGAAGACAAAGGGGAGATTTAATTGAAACGTATAAGATATTAAATGGACACTACAACAATAGAAATATTGAAGAATTTGAAGACCTATAACAGTATGGATCCAAATACACCCTTTTTTATGTAACTGAATGACGAGACGAGCTGGTCGTTTGCCTGATGGTAAGCAATACGCCAGCCCGTAACAATCTTCACACACACACACTTCAGACACAAACTCTTAAAATGCTCGAAACCTGTTATTTTATATCCATAATTAATTTAATTAACATTTAAACGGTTTATTACACTTTTTCAGTTTATAAAATATTCATAAAATTCCACCGCAATTTTCGTCTAGCCATTGTTATAGTTTATATTTTGAATGGTTTATTGTTTAATTAAAAAGTATTAAAACATAAAATAACTTACCATAAAATCGTTATGGCGTCTATAAAAAAATTACTCGCCTGAGCGCACGCGCATGATTTGCGCGCAATCGAATATTTCACGCATATTTGTAATTAAAACAAATATTTGTCTGATGCGTACTTGAGCTGATTTTTTATGGCGCACTATATTTGCATTTCGAAATGATAAAACGATTTTCACGAAATCCGTGTTGTTTATAAACTAGTTGGCAATTTTTTTTATGTAACTGATTGACGATACGAGCTGGTCGTTTGCCTGATGGTAAGCAATACGCCAGCCCATAACAATAACAGCACCACCCAGAACTTTGTTTTCCTGCGCGGCGTTGCACTGCGCTCGTCACCCTGAGACAATTAGCTGTTGAGTCTCATAATACCCAGTAATTTCGCTGGCTACAATGCCCTTCAAACTGGAACACAGTAATGCTTGCGCACTACTGCTTGGTGGCTGAATAACTGGCAAAGCGGTGGTACCCATCCAGACGGCCTCCCGCATACGAGAAACCTGCCACCAGTAAAAACGTAAATAAAAATACCTTGGTTTATTAATTTAACTAGCTGCGCCCCGCGCTTTTACCCGCTGGTTCCCGGGATAAAAAGTAGCCTATGTGTTAATCCAGGGTATAAGCACAGAATACTAAGGGACAGAAGCATCACTCCGCAAAGAAATTTAAACAAATAGCGACTCTTGCTATGACGCAATAAAATTCAATTCAGCTCGCGTAGCGCTGCATACTACCAGTCATATTAACCTACAGAGCGCCTCTCTTTCTATCGCGCCGCTCTTATCTCTTCTGACGCGGCACGTGTAACGACGCGCGACCCGCCGTCGGTGTCCGGCTATGTACTTGTAGCTTCGTACCTACAGTGCGGAGTGCGCTAGGCCTGGTATAAGCTATCTCCATTCCGAATTTCACTCAAATCGGTTGAGCCGTTACAGCGTGAAGAGGGAACAAACACACATACATACATACATACAAACTTTCGCATTTAAAATAGAATAGAATAGAAAACACTATTGCACTTAAGAAGGAATTACATATTGAACATACTTTCTTATGATAAGTACAATAGGCGGTCTTGTCGCAAACAGCGATCTCTTCCAGACAACCGTATGCTATAAAGAGACAATATTTATAGACGACAGTGTGCAGACGTAAGAACGTAGGATATATTCTAACAACACTTAAACTAAAGTTACATTTAATTTATTTTGTGGAACTGAGTGATGAGGCGAACGAGTCATTCGCCTGATGCTAAGCGCCACACCTGCACTTAACAATTACAGTGCCACTCAAAACTTTTAATACCATAAAAATCACTAGGTATTTAGCACTGCGTTGCGTTCATCATCCCGAGACATCAGATATTAAGTCTCATATGCCCAGTAATTTTGATGCGGATTCGAACTCCAATGCGTCGAATCGAAAGTCGCCCGAGCTCCCGCTAAGCCACTGTCCTAAATCAGCATGTTCAACGCTTTTGATCTGCCATTAAGAAACTTTAAAGTTTACGTGTAGGTAATCCAACCGGTTGCCGCCACACGCCCAAGTCAGGGGTCAAGCAGGCGATGTCAGTCGTCAAGTCGGATTACCCAACGTGTAGGTAGCCTACGGCATTTTATCTTTAATCCACTCATTTGTACGAACTTGGGTAACATGGTTATTCTTGGTTATCAAATATCTGAATATAATACAATACAATACAATACAATTACACTTTGTATCGATAAACACTTTGTTAAAAACCTTAAAAATAGGTATATAAATGAAAAACATGTTCATTTCAACACACACAATAGGCGGTCTTATCGCTCAAAGCGATCTCTGACTACCTTTGAACATAAATGACTAACATAATATGTAAGGCCGGTGGTTTTTTTCGAAACAAATGCAGATTAAATTATAAATACTTTATTGCATGCCACAAACATAGTTACAATAAAAAAAGATAAACTTTAACTATCGTAATGCAATTGGCGGTCTTATCGGATAAAGCAATCTCTATAATATCTAGAAATCATAATAATATCAGTTTTAAATGAAAATCTATTTTATGTTGACACCCGTCTCTTACGGTTCCTTTAAGTCATCTCCGTCCAATGGTTGTATGGAAGAGATTTCGCTTTTAGCAATAAAGACTGCCCATTGTAACACTTAATTTTTAAGTTGGTTATTTTTCCTTTTTTGTTATATTTTCTGGTGGTGTAACAATAAAGAGTTATCTGGTGTAATTTTACTCGTGGTAGGTCTTTGGTATGCGGGAGGCCGTCTGGGTAGGTACCACCGCTTTGCCAGTTATTTAGCCGCCAAGCAGTGGTGCGCAAGCATTACTATGTTGCGGTTTGAAGAGCATTGTAGCCAGCGAAATTGCTGGGCATTATGAGACTCAACAGCTAATTGTCTCAGGGTGATGAGCACATTGCAGCGCCGCGCAGGATTTTGCAAAACAAAGTTCTGGGTGGTGCTGTTATTGTTATGGGCTAGCGTGTTGCTTACCATCAGGTAAACGATCAGCTGGTCTCGTCATTCAGTTACATCGGGGAGACGGGACTGAGCAGCCGCTCAACTGCCGTCTCTCTCTAGATCTATGTGCTCCATATTAGGCCACATCATCGCTTCACATCAGGCCAGATAGTGGCCAAACATAGGTCTACAAAACGTAAATAAAAAAATAAATAAAAAAAATAGGTTTAGAGAATGCAGCATAGAATTATGGCCATTATCTGAATAGCTAATGATAGCTTACCATCTCGTGAGATAATGAACACATACTAAATTTGATTTAGTCGACTACCACACGCCCAAGTCAAAGGTCAAGAAGGCGAGCCGTGGTGTCGGTCATTGCCTGAGGTGTTTCGCATTTTATTTATGGATTATGTTTTACTAACCAGCACAGATCTAGTAAAATGTAACGGCGAAAAATCACTTTATATTGCCAAAAATAGTAAATGAACAACAAAAAAATATATCATCATCATCATCATCATCATCAGCCCATTACGTTCCCACTGCTGGGATACGGGCCTTCTCTCATAGAGAGAGTTTGGGCCATAATCCATCACGCTGGCCCAGTGCGGGTTGGTGGATGTCACATGTCCTTGAATTTTTGTGATTAATTCTTGCTCTTCTACTTGCCGGTTTCCTCGCGATGTTTTCCTTCATCGTTTTTAGAGCGAGTGTTAAGTCCGCACATAACTTAAGAATGTCAGTGGTGCGTGGCCAGTGGGATTCGAACATGGGTGCGTTGAATCGAAAGTCGCACGTGCTCCCACTGGGCCACACTTGCTCTCAAAAAAGAAATTATATAATCACTAGAAAAAACAGTAAATGATCACCAAAGTAAGCTCCACCAGAAGTCTCGCTAGTCACTCCTTCATGTCGCTTCCCTTACTTGACCTTCGCTCCGCTCCGGAAGTCGCCGGCTCGCTTTGCTCGCCACCTCCTCCTTTCGCTCCACTCGGCCTCGTAGGCTCGCTTCATTCAGGACCTCCTTCGCGAGCTTCTGGCTCCGCGCTTTTTATATACACTCTAGGAGTAAGAGCGAGTTGGACCACGAAAGAGTTAGGTGCAGCAATTCGGGTCAGATTTGGTGGTCATTTACTAAACTTTCTGCTGATACAATTTTTGCATAAAATTGTACGGTATTGTATGGGATCTTAAAGATTATTTTCATGGTCATTATATTTATACCCTTTATTTATTACTAGCTTTCCCCGCGACTTCGTCTGCGTGAACGATTGAAGAAGCCCGTATTTCATATTTCATCCATATTTCATCAATGTTTAGTAAGCAAATCTTTAAAAAATGACACCATATTAGTAAATTGCGTCCGTGCGAAGTCGGGGCGGGGCGCTAGTAGCATTATAAATGAGTGTGACAAGGTTGCATCAATTACAAGTTTAACATTGTAATATAATAATATAATTTATTTATCTCACGAATATAGGTAGGTATAAACTGATTAATAGATTCTTAGTTTGTTTGTTGATGAAGTTGATTAATTGATTGTCAGGTTTAATGTTCATTTATATGCTATTGTTATTATACAATAGATTGTTTTGTAACATCAAAGATGTTGACTAGTGAAAGTGACGGGTGAAATCCCATCGAAAAATGCTTAGCTAAGTATATAATTGTAGTGTGAGGCGCCTTGGGAAGTTCCACTTCTTTGCCAGATAGTCTCAACCGCCAAGCAGTAGTGCGCAAGCATTACTGTGTTACGATTTGAAGGGTATTGTAGCCAGCGAAATTACTGGCCATATGAGACTTAATACCTGATATCTCAGGGTGATGAGCGCAATGCAAGAAAGTTCTGTGTGGCACTGCAATTGTTAAAGGCTTACCATTATGGCGCTTACCATAAGGCGAACGACATTTTTTTTTTACACTTAATATATCTATGTTTGGCCACTATCTCGCCTGATGTGAAGCGATGATGTGTCCTAAGATGGAGCACATAGATCTAGAGAGAGACGGCAGTTGAGCGGCTGCTCAGACCCGTCTCCCCGATGTTTCACTGAACATCATCCCGAAACGCGACTAGGTCGTTTGACGGCATGGCTTTGTTCGGTGGGTGGTATTACAACCACGGCCAGAGCCTACCACTCCAAAGCGCGTAAGCGGGTTTCATCACGACATGCTGGTCTCATCACTCAGATCCATTAAAAACTAATTTAACCAAATTATTCCTTCTTCAAATAATGCTGATTAAGTGTTTTAGTGTGACAGGGTCCTTAAAAGTATAAGATGACATACAAACAACAAAATGTATGATTAATGCTGTTAGCACACGCCAGGTCAGGTTGTGTTGGCCTACTTATGAATAGCTGGTATGTACATATGTTCAAATGTATGTATGAATGTATGGGTGGAATGGAACAAAGGCAGGGCGTATTGTTCTTGCCTTGTAAGAATTAAAAAAAGGCGTCAAGTCATCTACAGATACAAAGTACAAATATGAAACTCTTTATTGGATACTAGTTCACGAAATAAATTAATAATAATAGCACTAAATTCCTTACTATGGTATAACAATGGGCGGTCTTATAAAGCGACCTCTTTCAGACAACATTTGGATGGACAGTATAGAAAGAAGGACGGCGATGTGTAATTAAATCAACTACGTTCAATTGTCGATGTTTTTTTTGAAACTGTGTAGTGAGACGAGCAAGTCGTTCGCCTGATAATATGCGCTGCCTGCCCATAACAATTTCAATGCCACCCAGAACTTTTAATACCATTTTAAGTACTGCGTAGCACTGCATTGCGTTCATTACCCTGAGACATCTGATATTAAGTCTAATATGCCCAGTAATTTCGCTTTCTACAATGCCCTTTAAAACGGAAAACAGTAATGCTTGCGTTTGCGCACTACTGCTTGGCGGCAGAATACCTGGCAAAGCAGTAGTACCTACCCAGATGGCGTCCCGCATACGAGAGACTTACCACGAGTCAAAATACAATATGGCGAATAATTTATTTTACACCTTATAAATCCAAAGACCTTAACCAGAAGAAATTAACCAATGTTTCCTTTGTTACAGAAACAATACTGCAATACCCGTACTGAAATCTGCTGCAGAATCGAGACCTCCTCTCTTGCTGGAGCTGGAAACCTCCAGGGCTCTCTTGGAGTCGGTTCCGCCACCTTCCAAGGATCTAACAGCCAAGGGTCTGGTCTATTCGTCAGCCAGAACGCCGCTGGTCAGTCTACTGGTCAATCTGGTCAGTCTACTGGAACCTACAATGGTCAAGCGTCAGGATTCAATGGACAAGCAGCGGGAACTTTCAACCAGAATGCTGGAGCGTTCAACCAAAACGCTGGTTCAACTACTGGTTTCGGATCATCCTTCAACAAGGCCACGTCTTCTGGATTTGGAAGCCAGGGCACTTTTGGTGCTGCCGGAAACTCTTTCGGGTCCGACCAAGGATCTGTGAATAGAGGAGTCGCTATTGAATCCAGCTCATCCAGCTTTGAAGCTTCACGAGGAAACAAGTTTGGAGGCTACGGGTCTACTGCAGCTCCCGGTGCCAACAACTTTGGTGGAAACAAGTTTAATAATGAAGTCTTCAAATCCACCAGTCAGTCCAACTTCATCGAGACGGATTCCTTCTCAGCTGGAAGTGAACAGGCTGGAATCTACCGCCCTGGCGCCATTGGATCTGGTCTGAAACCTGGCATCCCCTACCTTCCTCCAGTAGACAGTTCGACTAGCGCTTCTAACACTATCAGTTCCACTACCTTCGTGACCACTCCTCGTCCTCGCCCCACCACTGTCAGGCCCTACACAACTCCTAGACCCTTCGTGCCTTCCACCTCCGCTCCTGGCTACCTCCCTCCTCAAGGAGAGTCGTCTAACACTAAGGAGACGCGTCTGCCTAGCCCGACTTACACTGAGGGAGAGCTCATCCTGGATGAGACTAGACAGACCACCCGGGCGCCTTTCATCCCTGGACCTTCACCAAGTGAGTATAACTTCTTTATCTTCCACCAGGTTTGGGAATAGGTAGTAAAAGTTATGAATTTAAATAGAGAGTAGAGTACTGAATTGTAGCCGGCCATTGTATTAGATATATTATTATATATACACTCGAGAGCAATGAATCCGGGTCACTTAAAGAATCCTAAAAATCTCGGAAACTAAAAATGCTAGGTTAATGCAATAAATTGTATTTAATAGACAATGTAATACTCCTTAAATGAAGGTATTAAAACTTCTTAGTTATTGTAAAGTTATATCATAAAAAAATCAAATTTGAAAAAGGGCCACTTTCGCAGATGGAACTACGAAATTACAGCATTTGGTTTTGCTTTTGTTTGTAATCTGTCATTTATGTGGGTACATAAACCATGTTGATAGTGCTCTATATTCATTATTCAAGCTGAAATTATGTCGCTTACGCCTGAAGAATGCACCAGAATACTTACAATGCTGGAAACCGGCCGGAGTCAGCGCGATACAGCCAGGACTGTCGGTGTGTCGCTGTCAACAGTACAAAGAGTTCTCCGACGTTACGAAGAAACTGGTTCTAACCTACGCAGACCAGGAACGGGCAGAACCAGGTGTACCACAGCACGAGAAGACCGATACTTGGTGAACACCATGCTTCGAAATCGCTTTCTCACAGGAACTGAACTCACCAATCAGTTTCGACGCCTCGGAGGAAGTAACCCAAGTGCATGGACAGTAAGACGTCGGCTTGCTGAATCTAACTTAAAACCCCTTAGACCTGCAAACGGCCCTAAACTGGAGCGTGGGCATCGTATTTCGAGACTAAGATATGCCCAGAGCCACGTAAATTGGAGTATTGAAGATTGGTCAAAAGTTATGTTCTCCGACGAATCAAAATTTATGCTCTACAAGCACGATGGAAGACACAGAGTGTATCGAAGACCAGGGGAAAGATTCAAGCAAGCATGCATCGAAGAAAAAGTAGCCTACGGTGGTGGGTCTGTACTTGTGTGGGCCGGAATTTCTTCTGAAAGTCGCACAGAGCTGGTGATCATAGAAAACGGCTCTTTAACTAGCGTAAGATATGTGGAAGAAATCCTCAATGATCACGTTGGTCCATTTATGGTCAATTTAGGTGAGGATGCTATATTTATGCATGACAATGCCCGACCTCATACAGGTAGGATTGTGAATGACTACCTTCAAGAGATGAACATTACTCGTATGGAGTGGCCAGCGCGCAGCCCGGATATCAACCCGATCGAGCATGCTTGGGACGAGCTAGGCAGATGCGTAAAACAACGAAACCCTCCTCCAATCACGCTTCGTGAGCTCAAAATTGCTCTCACAGAGGAATGGGAGAATATTCCCCAAAATCGTATAAGGAACTTGGTGTACAGCATGCCAAACCACGTAAACGCAGTAATGGAAGCACGAGGAGGCAATACGAAGTATTAAAATTCAAGAAAATCGTAATAAAGTTCAAAAATTTCATGTTTCCTATTTTTGTTTTAAGGAGAGATCAGCAGTTTTTGTCTTTATGTAATTTTGTGTTAATAAAATGTATGGTGACTCATATTTTTTTACTTTCATTTAAGGAGTATTACATTGTCTATTAAATACAATTTATTGCATTAACCTATCATTTTTAGTTTCCGAGATTTTTAACATTCTTTAAGTGACCCGGATTCATTGCTCTCGAGTGTATATATATAATACCTACGACACAAGAATAGCTGTTATTCTTAGTGTAGGTTCTGCGCGTCAAGAACATAGTTTTTTCGAGCACATTAAGTTACTGTAAGGAGACAATACGATACAATACTATGAAATGTTACATGTATTTTTTGGAAATAAATATATTAATTTATTATTATTATTATAATTTTCTAATTCAATGGCCGGCTGAAAATCAGTACTAAGATATTTATTAGGTACCTTAGTTTTATGCTGAGTCGGAACCTTTTCCTGACATCGCGCAAAGTTGCCATTATACTATAATTATATTATGTATTTATTATATGTTATTACATGTGTTATCTTTGTCTGTTATATGTATAGTATAGTATTATTTGTTATGTGTAGTATACTCGTAGTGTTACAGTTTAATGTAATGTTGTGTATCTGTCTTGAATAAATGTAAATGTTCTAAATGTATAATAGCCGTGGAGGGGAATAGCACATGGCCGAAACAAGTTGGTGTGGTAGGAAAGAATGAAAGAAAGAATTCTTGTTTTTTTTATTTATTTATTTACCATATTATTTACAATAATTCACTGTACAATTAAATGACAATATATGATTTACACATACCATGATTTGATATTCGATTGTCGGTGGGCCCCAAACTAGGCTAGGCCTGTATCTTGGTGACCCTGTTAGATTTGACAATACAGAAATTTTACCTACACCTGATTTTTAAACGCCCTGCCTCAATAAAAATTTCTGAAAATCTGTAAAAATTCATGACAGCATATTTTCCATCTGCTTTTGTTTCGCTCCATTTCTAATTATTATTCCAAAAATATGCCGGGAATTCACTTGCTAGATTTCTGCTAGTCTGACTAACTCTCCGATAGTAGTTGAAAATGATTCATCATTATTTATAAACGTCCCGCTGGCGTCGCGTCGCACCACCGACTTTCTTTAGTTAAATGCGGATTTAACACTCGCTAAAAGGGGAAGGAAAACATCGTGAGGAAATCAGCATATCCAAGAATTTATCAAAAAAATTCAAAGACCAACCCGTACTGAACCAGCGTGGTTGATTATTATGGCCCATACTCTCGCTATTCAAGAAAATGCTCGTGTCTAAGCAGTAGGAACGTGATGGGCTGATGATGATAATTACAAACACTTTTTTTTAAACAGATGACATCCCCGCCGGCTGCGCCGCTGCCCTGAAGTGCACCCCCATTGAGTTCTGTACCGCTGATGGCGTCATCTCCAACACTTCTGTTGTGCTGACGAGGGAGCAGGATGCTTACAGAGTGCCGCTTACGGTGAGCTAAAGATTTAAAAAAAATAACAGGACTTATTAATAAGTGCTTTCGCCGACGTCCGATTTTGCAGGTCTGAGAGTCGGTCCGATTTTTTTACACCGTCATTTGGCACCAGTTTTGAGACCAACTCAGTCCCGTTTGATTTGAAATTGGGAAAAAATATAATGGCCATCAAAATAATCTTTGAGATACCATACAATTTTATCCAAAAATGTATCGGCAGATCAAAGTTTAGTAAATGACCACCAAATCTGACCCGAATTGCTGCACCTAACTCTTTCGTGGTCCAACTCGCTCTTACCCCTAGAGTGTATATAAAGAGCGCGGAGCCGGAAGCTCGCGAAGGAGGTCCTGAATGAAGCGAGCCTACGAGGCCGAGTGGAGCGAAGGGGGGAGGTGGCGAGCAAAGCGAGCCGGCGACTTCCGCAGCGAAGCGAAGGGGAAGCGACATGAAGAGGTGATGAGTGAGACTTCTGGTGGAGCCTACTTTGGTGATCATTTACCATTTTTGGCGATCATTTACTATTTGCGCATAAAATTTTTTTAAGATTCATTTTTTTAATCTGTCACTTTCTTTTGAAAGTCTTAATTCAGGAGAACCCTGAAACGAGCTCATGTCTGAGTCGCAAGTTCTTCACTCATCTGTTGTATCCCTCAGGACTGCAAAGACCTTGAAAGTGGGCGCATCGGCAAATGTTGCCGGGATCCTCTCTACACAGACCCCTGGCCAACCAACCAGCTCGGCAAATGGGTTCCCGGTGTCTTCGGAGGCAACGATGGCAAATACGTTCCCGATAGCAGGAGTTCACCAACCACGAACATCAGGCCTGGAGTGACAGCTAGGCCGCCCATAGCGCCTGTCACTGGATCTGTGATACTAAACAATTTTAGGTGAGGTTTTTACTTAACTCTTATAGATTTTTTTATTGAACTGAGCGATGAGACTAGCAAGTCGTTCGCCTGATGGTAAGCGACACGTCTGCCCAAAACAATGGCAATATCACCCTGAACAGTATTTTTTATTTATTCAGTTTTAGGAAGACTATCTACTTTATCATTACTGGCCTAAAGAGTGGGCCATAATCCAACACGCTGGCCCAGTGCTGGTTGGTGGATGTCAAATGTTTTTGAATATGTGCGATAAATTCTTGGACATGTCGGTTTCCTCACGATGTTTTCCTTCACCGTTTCTAGAACGAGTGTTAAAGCCGCACATAACTTTAGAAAGTAAGAAAGACTATCGACTATTTACATCTATATACGCACTTAATTTACTTTTAATGCCATCAAAAGTACTGCGTAGCACTGCATTGCGCTCATCACCCCGAGACATCAGATATTAAGTTGATATTAAGTTTCATATGCCCTGTAATTTCGCTTTCTACATTGCCCTTCAAACCGGAACACAGTAATGCTTGCGCACTACTGCTTGCTGGCAGAATAACTTGCAATGCTCTCGACCTGTTAGTCTCGTCACTCAATAACTTAAAAAAACACCCAGAACTTCGTTTTATAAGTATAGCAGTCTAATATAACCATAACATCTTCACTCTAGAACAACCAAGCCAACAGTAGGACCTACCTTCGGACCTAACCAGCTCACCCCCGGATTCCCCTCACCTACCCCTGGCTCCTTCATCAAGGGACAGGGCCAGTACGAGCAGAGAGGACAGGGGACTTACAGCCAGGGTGGACAAGGGACATTTAGCCAGGGAGGACAGGGAACTTACAGCCAGGGAGGACAAGGACAATTCGGCGTCGCCGGACTGGGACAAAATACGCAAGGTAAGTTTTGCAGACAGTTCAAAATCCTACTAAAATTATAAATCCGTAAGTTTGTGAGGTTGGATGGATGGATGTTCGATGCTCGTTCACGCAAAAATGAATAAACTGATTGATGAAAACTGGTAGTTCCTTTAGTTTCTCTAGAAGGACGTAAGCTACTCTTTATCCCGGGTAACCACGGGTGAAACCGCAGGGCGCAGCTAGTGTATTGTAATAACTTTCGCGTTTACAATACTAGTAGAATGAACATATTAGTATAAAACGTCATTAAGTTTGACTTAATGGCGGCTGACAGAAGCACCACGTGACCTGCGCCGTAACAAAATCGCATACAAAATTGTATCTGCGCAGATCACGTGATGCGCCAGTCAGCCGCCATCAAGTTTGGGGCGAGATGTACATAGATGGGTATTTGCAATTTCTTGGCATTATGCGATTGACCCAAATATAAAATATGCGAATAAAGCTACAACTTTTTTTTTGTCATTGATCGCAGTGGCTTACGCATGAATCGTCATTGTGCCTAATAATAAAATTATTTCAACCTCAAAAATTATTAATAATATTTATTTAACCTTCCGACCTTGCATATTATTATTGCGTCGCCATTTAATAAATTAGAAAACCATTTTAATCAACTATTGCAGGATGCCCCTTGATTTGTTTATTTAACCTCAAAATTTGAATTATTCATCGAAGTTTGACTAATTTCTACGAGATGTGATGATTTTATGGCGGCAATAAAGTTCTGATATTTATATCGATTTGTGAAATGTTTATTACGTTTAGTGAAGTATCGCTACGTTTCGGGTATAAAATACTCAATTATTACCTAGTATTTAACAACATCTAAAATACGAGTATTTAGAAGGAAGTATAATCACTAATCTGTGGTATAACTATAACATGGTACACAAGTTCAGATAGTAAGTTTAATAAGACATAAAAATATCATATATAGGTACCCTAAGACAATCTTATTTTGTCACTAAAAATATATTAGTATATTATTTATTATTACAAAGTCGTAGTTCTTATCAATCTTAATACAAGTTTAAAATGTTTATGTTAATAATCATTTATGATTTGAATATTAGGTGTTTGTTATAAAATAACTTAAGAAGGTAGTAATATCAAATAAAGAGAGCAAATTAAATCACCTCAGATATGAAATACTCACTTGGCGCCTAGTTTGCATTAATAGCGAGTAGAGAGTAGTTAGTTTTATAGTGTATTTATTAATAACAATGTTTCATGTCGCACTAGTATTGGTAATACTTTAAATAATATACATTTACTTGATTAATTCCAATCTAAGTAATGTAAAATTACGCGTAAGGAGCAATGCTTCAAATTATTTTAACATTGCGTCGACAAGTATTTTTGTAACGCATCGACGAGTAGGTGTCTTAAAATTGATACAAAAGTATCAAGTACCTAATATCTGGTATCGCACCCAAAATTATCAATACTCGATTGAACGTATCGTTTTTGCAATACTCATAATAGCATTTTGTGGAAGTGTTATGTCAACGGATTACACCCGAAATGTCTTCATTTAGATATTTCAAAAAGTATGCCACTATTATTAATTTTAAACGAAATAGCATAATACACATTGGAAATAAATGTTAGAGGTTAATATTAATATTGTAAGGTCAAAGTCGAGAAGGTTTGCACTTTTTGTCGTTTTTATACATGAACTCAGACAATAATAGAAGAGGTTTAATAATAGTTACCTAAGAAATACTTAATAATAGATGATATTTAAAACCTTTTAGCATTATACTCTAGACATCAAATGATATCTTTCTCTGCCAGTCTAAAAATATCATTTGTTTTTTACCACGTTTTTGTTTTCACTTCACTTCACTTCACTTTTTCACTTTCTTGTTTGTCTGTCTGTCGTTCCGGGTGGAATCTTGCAACTCAAATTTCGAGCACTTCGGATTAGCTTCTGGGTCATGATCCATTTATTAGCATGCAATGCCGACCTAACCTCAAAAGGCGCATATAAACTTGGTTTTTAGATTCATATTTTTAATACGACACTTTCTAGATTAAACTAATAGAAGTGGATCTAGAAATCGTATTAGTTCTCATGAGAAATAAGAGGCCTGGTTATTGTTAAATACGCAAAAAATATTCTGAAATTCAGATTAGCGACAGTAAAAGTAACAAACATGAATATTTGCAGCAGATGACGTAGAATCGTCCTCGTAAGGCGATAAAAGAAAGATTAAATATATTTGGTAGCTCGAGCAGTTGGCTCGGTGGCCCAGTGGTTAAGGCGTCGGGACGGTATGCAGAAGACGCAGGTTTGTTCCCTGCCCGAGCACTTTTATTTTCTTCTGCCTGATTATTTCTCTTAGGATTTTCGAATAGCATGCGTTGATGCATTCGATATAAAAAAAAAACATTATTAAAAACACTATTACGATGTATTGCATATATTTCATTATGGGTTTTTATCTACCAATTTTTTGGCTTTATTATGAGTATGGATAGTAGTTTTTTAACTTAAGTATTGTTTAACATTATTTATTTATGTAAACTTTATTTCAGGCAACATTAAAATAAGTTACAGATGTTATTTACTTATTCTACGGCCCATATAAATATATACCTTAGAACTAACATACATATAATTTATGTTAAGGTATCTATAAACAAAATATACAGTAAAATGATATATAGCTTTCTCTTTTTTGTCTTAGGAACCCAATTCGGTCAAGGCTTCCAGACACAAACGACGTCGTCATCCTTCGGTCAGACTACCAGAGGTCAAGGTCAAGTTGTGAGTCAAGGTGCTGGCCTTGGAGTGACCCAGGGTCTGGGTCAAACTGTGAGTCAAGGACAGGGACAATTCGCTCAGGGTGGACGAGGACAGTTTGAGATTCAAGGACAGGTGAGATTTCTTTTTTAAAAATTTGTTTTAATATTAAACTGCTATATTAATTTAAAATTTTCAAAATCCAAAGACGTGTTAAGCTATAGTCAAATCTATTAGGCTTATCAAGTCTACAATATAATTTAATTTTAACAGGCTGGTCAGAACCAATATACCCAAACCCAGGCTGTTAACCAAGGCGTGGGTCAGTCTGTGACACAGGGGCAAGGCCTCGGCGTCATCAGAGGCTCGGGTCAATCGGTTAGCCAGGGCGTTGGACAATCGGTTAGCCAGGGTGTTGGTCAAACTGTGACCCAGGGTCAAGGTTTTGGAGTCAGTAGGGGTCAAGGACAAACTGTGACTTCTGGACAAGGCTTTGCCGTACAACAAGGTATGTAACATAATTATGACATTTATTCTGATAATATTTTTTTCCTTGATTGAATTCTTTTTGTTGTAACCGTGCAAGAGAATACAATTTGTGTATTGATTTATAGGACAAGGTCAATCAGTGAGTCAAGGAGGTGGTTTCTCAGTAACACAAGGACAGGGAGTCAGAGGACAAGGACAAACAGTGTCCCAGGGACAAGGATTTGGAGTCACCAGAGGACAAGGTCAAATCGTTACGCAAGAACAAGGAGTTGGAGTGACCCGTGGACAAGGACAAGCAGTCCTAACTGGCCAGGGAATTGGTGTGAGCCAGGGCACAGGCCAAAGAGTGAGCCAAGGATCAGGCTTCACTGTTTCTCAAGGATTCGGAACTGGTGTTGTGCAAGGAGGTGGAGCCGGAGTGACTAGAGGACAGGGACAATTTGTGAGTCAAGGTCAAGGTCAATCTGTGACCCAAGGCAGTGGTTTCGGAATTACACAAGGTCAAGGTTTTGGAGTTACCCAGGGTCAAGGCCAAGCTGTGAGTCAAGGAGCTGGATTTGGAGTCAGCCAAGGATTTGGACAGACCGTTAGCCAAGGCGGCGGATTCGGAGTCAGCCAAGGTGCAGGACAAGCTGTCAGTCAGGGAGCTGGCTTCGGAGTGAGTCAAGGCCAAGGTCAATCAGTGAGTCAAAGCACAGGCTTCGGTGTTTCACAAGGGCAAGGAGGATTTGGAAGCCGTCTTGAAGGCGGTGTCGGATTTGGCTTAAATCAAGGCGTTGGATTTGGACTTATCAGAGGGCAGGGTCAAGCGCTCATCCAAGGTCAAGGTCAAAAGTTGACCCAGGGGGTTGGTAGTGGAGAGATCACGGGCCAAGGGTTCCAGGTTATCCAGGGAGGTGGAGTGGGAGTGGAGAACGACTACAGTGAATCAATTCAGAGGGTCTTCTTGCAACAGTACAGCGGGAGCGGCCAGTGTGGACTTTTGAATGTGAGTATATCTTCTCTTATTAAATACAGCCTTTGACCTCTGTGGCGTGATGAGTCAGTAGGTTGGCTCATAACACGGAGGGTGTGGGTTCGATTCCCGCGATGCAATCGATATTTTTGTATAAATTAGATGATATGAGCAAGTTTTTGTTCTGTTTCTAGACCATGGACAACCTCGTAGTTCCTTGAAACAGTGCATTATAATTACGGTTAAATTCTATTGTATTATTCTATTGTGTGATTTGTAATGATTATGCGTTGTTTCAATTTGAAATCTCTATCAGGGTGTTTCGTATCCACACATTTTTAACCGATTTTCTAAAAACAGGTTCTTTTTCTCAATGTAAACTTAACGGTCAAGGGTCAAAGTCAGTTATTTCTTATTATTATTATTTATCGCTTCGTGATGACATATTGGCAACCCAAGGGCACGCCACAGAACGCCAAAACCAAGATGGTGGATTCAAAATGGCGGCGCCAAGATGGCGATGCGTGTATATTTCGAAATTTCTCCATTAATTATAGACAACATTAATTTAACTCGCATTTGGTGGCACTTGACCGAATTTTTTCGTAGTGCAATAGGTCAATGTTGGAAGCTTTTCTATTATACAAGTAGAAGTATCGATTCAAATATCGATAATCGATTTGTAAATAGGAATATACCCGATATTTTCATGTTAAAAATCACTTTCAAGAAAAAAAAATATCTTTATATGGACCTGAGTAATGAGTTGAACACGTCGTTCGCCTGCATTACGGTGTTTCTGTTTGAAGGGCATTGTAGCCAGCGAAATTACTGGGCATATGAGACTTAATATCTGATGTCTCGGGGTTATGAGCGCAATGCAGGGCTACGCAGTGATTTTTATGCTATTAAAAGTTCTGGGTGGCACTGCAATTGTTATTAAATAAATAAATAAATAGGCAGTTTAGGGGTCATTTGAAGAGTAAAGCTGGTCTCGCTTCTAAGAAATTGGGCGTACTTAACAGAGCGAAGCGATACTTCACATCGGGCCAATGCCTAACGCTTTATAAATAAAGCGCAGGTTTCAGCCACTTGACTCCTTACAAAGGCGAGCCATTAGACATACTTATCGGCGATCCCGAGCTCACAAAAGATTTGGAACCACTGAGTCAACGTCGGAACATCGGTACACTCAGTGTGTTTTATAAAATCAATAATGGGGAATGTTCTGAGGAACTATTTGATCTCATTCCTCCATCACGGTTTTATTACCGCACTGCCCGACATCGTGCGAAAGCCCATCCACATACCATAGATCTATGGAAATCGCATACTGTCGGATTCTCCAGATCTTTCTTGCCGCAAGATATGGAATGGGCTACCGCCCGAGGTTTTTCCGCAGCGCTATAACATGGGGTACTTTAAAAGAAGGGTAAAAAGGCTCCTTAAAGGTAGGCAACGCACCAGTAATGCCCCGAGTGTTGCAGGTGTCCATAGGCGACGGTAACCGCTTACCATCCAGGCGGGCCGTCTGTTTGTTTGCCTATTAGTCATATAAAAAAAGGCAGGCGCGGCGCGCCCCATCAGGCGAACGACTAGCTCGACTCATCTTTAATTTTCCAAAAAAAATGTTGATTCAGGTAAGAAATCGAATTAACCTCTTTAATCTACGCCAAAATATGATAAACGTTTATAGGATAATATATGGCATTACAAGACATAGTCGCAGTGAATCTACACCTTAATCTGAGCTCAACATGATATACGATTGGCGCTTGAGGTACCAGTGGGTACGGGGGCTGCTCAACCATTTTTTTTATCTATCTATCTTCTATATAAATAAAAAAATGAATCACCGAGATGTTTGTACGCGCATAATTTCCAAACGACAGCACCAAATTGGATAAATCTTTCTTTTATGTGTTCGTTGTTGTCAGGAGAAGGGTTGTATTTAAAAAAAAAAAAATTATTAGCAAATATTCAAAAACGGCGGTACGAAGTTCTCCGGGTCAGCTAGTTTATGATAAATCTACGTTTGAAAACCATCTCGCCTGATGTTAAGCGCCGAAGATGGAGCATATAGATCTAGGAGATACCTATACCTACACTCTAGCCTTGGAGATATCCAAATTATAGTTATCAGGAAACAGAGAAGACGGCAAGGAGTTCTACTACATAGCAGTACGCACTATAAACGTGGAACCAAAACGCTTTGTTCGAATTGGCGGAATGGAATGCTATTTGGCCGACCACTTCACCAGAGAAGCTGTCAAAGCAAGAATTAATCAAAGATTTCTTCACAAAGTGATAAATTTTGGTGTCATCACTTTTTGATAGCACATTTCGACATTTTGTTATCTCTCCTTTGATTGATAGATTAATTATACGTATACTTGATTAATTTATTTGTAATTTTGATTAATATATTCTTGTTGTAATTAATTGGACATAAATATGTCCGGTTAACAAAGCGTAGAGATTAGATATTTTGACTTTAAATGTCAGGATATGCCATGTTTTAATGCGAATCCAATTATTTTGCCAATGCTTTTGAGTTATTAGTCATTATTTGCTATTTTTGGCGGTAATACAATTTTAAATTAATTTTTTTATTGAGTTTGACATTTGAAGGTTTTTTTTCGCTCATAAACGGGTGAGCCTATTTGGATGCGGTAATTTTTTGAAAGCATGTTTTCTAGCGGTGGTTCTTAGACATGTTTTATTGTATCGGGGCTTTTAAATATTTTAAATCATTTGTTGTAGTCTAAATATAAGCTAGTTTTGATTGACAATTTACTAAATGCGGTTTCACAAACGTGGTATCTTTTCCGGGATAAAAGTATCCTATGTTCAGGATTAAAAATGTACCTGCTTACAAATTTTCGTCAACTCTTTTCTGCAGTTTGTGCGTGATCGAATAACAACTCACATCAAACTTTCCCATAGATAATATTGCTAGCCGATACCCGCGTCTTCGTCCGCCTATCCTGGACAAAATAGATGATAGAAAATTCTTTATTGCACAAACAAAGTAGGTACAGTAAACGGACAAAAGTGCAGTAGCACCTTAAAGTCGATAATCGCCCGCACGGTGTAACCCCGCGCATGCTGCATATTTTATATCTGTGTGTATAATGTCCTTACGCACACAACAAAACGTCATACGGTATAACAATGAGGAGGTGCACTTCGTCAAATGCATGTGGTAAACATTAGAAAAAGATAACAGTATATACTCGCTTTCTTCTTAGTGAGTTATCCGGTTTTACGCCGAGCCGACTCAAAACAACAGCTTAAATTCGTTTACTTAATAAATGTGACAATGGTGGAGTGGCGTAAGTAGTAAACTCTTATACGATGGTCAATAAGGGTATGGGTTCAATCCTGAGTGCCGTGATCACTTTTTGGTATTTATTATTAAGTTTAAATCCCTGTTAATATAACAAACTATAAATTGCAGCCTTTGTTAAACATGAATTAAAATAGTCGTTCATAAGGGAACATTTATTAAAATCCAAGTTAAAAAACATTTTGTAATTTAATAATTAATAACCTACTTATGATAAACATTTATTTACTTATAGTTTGTAAAAGAAATAGAAACCAATACATCTCTTATTACCTATTGGTTATTTAAGGTTTATATAAGCTTAAAATATTCATTTTCTCAAGGAAAAGAGGTTTGAAGCTTAACCCCTTATAACCATAAACTACAAATTTTTCTTTAAAAAATCATTCAAATTTACCTACTAACTATTACTATTACTAACTATGACTTAAAAGTTTTATCATCGGTAAATATTGTAGTAGTCTTCCAGTTAAAATCCATATATTCTCGAGCAAAACGCAATCATTCCTGTTTATATGCCTTCGCGTCAAACATGATTTCTTAGCAGGTATTCGGTGATGTAATCCTTCGGCATGGAGTCCGCGGTGGACAGTGCGCAATTACGTTTCCACTTATTGTTCTGTATTCGTTTCATATTGTTCCACCATAAAACGTCGCTGAGACTGGTTGATAACCAGTGGGCTTCCACTCCTTAACAGTATTTCTCTAAAACAGAGTAATCTTTATTATATTACAACACTTTTAAACTAGCAATTTACACCACAACGCAACTATAATAATATCATCACATAATCTATTATAACTTACACATAAGCCGGTTTCATTGGAAATTTGAGATACATTAAGTCCATTTTTCTATAAAAGGCCACTATATTTGCCCTTTCATCGATATTTCTATTTGCTTGCATTTGTAATAATAACTATCAAACGAAACAACACCAGTAACAATAAATCTACCGCTCGCAACAAAGTTCACCAACCGACAAGTTCACTATTCTATTGCCGTCTTGTTTCAAATCTACCTTCATCTTTTGAGAAACTGGTTAAAACATTGAAATAAAGAAACAACACCACATCGATGACATTTCAAACAAAATTCTAAAAACTAAAATGTAAAAATGATTTATAGTACGAGAGGATTCGAACCGACGTGTCGCGGTATCATGATTTATGACAATTAAACACTGTGCTAAACCACTGAGCCAGACTGACACTTATCCAATATCTCGAAATTAAAAGTTATTAACTTGAAAAAATTACGACAGGAAGACGATTGATAATCTCGCTCTTTGATTGGTTAATAATGAAAGAATACATTGTATGGGTGTGTGTGTGTGCCTGCAAACGCTTTGTAGAAGAAGGTCATTAGTGCGATTTACTTTGATGCTATTGCTTTGTGAAACTGCTACTGGATTTTTGACCGCCACTGTACATAAACGAACTTAATGCTAGTGAGCATTATCTTTCAGTTTCCAAATTACAAATACAAAAAATATTTACCAAAAAAAGAACTTACAAGTAAATACAATAATTACAATAAATTAAGTACATACTATGTGGTTACTAATGGTCCCCGCACTAGGGCAAGCCTGCATCGCGGGAGGCCTGGACAGATTAATAGGTTCCAGTGTTTTGAGGACTACCGTACTAGTTTTAATAACATTAAGGTAACTAACTAAAACTAGAGTATGAGTGTAGAGTATGCAAGGTTAAAATATAATATGCAAGAGACACTTTCTAGTGTCCATTTTTCAAGGATTAACCGAAACTTAGTGCAGAACATTTACTATCAAAGGTTATATAGTTCATAGTTTATTTATTAATAACAATGTTACATGTCAGATTATTTAAATGAATTACAATTTAATTACCAAGTCAATCATAATACTATATATAATTTATGATATTGCATAAAAATTGTCATTAAAATAAAAATTAATAAAATATATATAAAAAACATAATAAAAAAATAATTAAATTAAAAAAATAATTATCTATCTACTAAAATAAGTAGATTTTACTGTCAGTCTTTACAGCCAATAAATTCATTATAGCTGTAAAACGCTTGCTTGACGAGCCATCGCTTCAGCCTGTATTTAAATATCTTTATATTGGAGGCGGATGTTACATAAAGGGGTAGCTTATTATACACAGTGGGGCCCATAACATGCGTAATCTTTGATGATTTTTCTAGTTTTCTGGTAACGGCAATCAGTTTGTTTCTGTTTCTTGTGCAGTATGAATGAACATGGTTATTATGACATCACAGAATATTTATGTGACAAATTGTAATAACAATAACTTATTATCTCTATTAATGCGAATACTATTATTATTAATCCTAATTCGATATTATTTAATGTTATGCGACCTAGTTTCGGGATGATGTTCGGTGAACTATCGGGGAGACGGGTCTGAGCAGCCGCTCAACTGCCGTCTCTCTCTAGATCTATGTGCTCCATCTTAGGCCACATCATCGCTTCACATCAGGCGAGATAGTGGCCAAACATAGATCTATTAAGCGTAAAAAAAAAAGTTATTACTTATTATAATAATTAATATTGCGACATTATTTTGAAATGACTATTTGACTCCTTAATTATAATGACAACATATTATTTGACATTGTGCCTATGTATTACTAATTTTGTTATATTGTATTATTTCCTCAGTTTAATTGTACGCCGTAATATGGCTAGATATGGAGCACTGCTACAAATATTTTGACAACAAGATCAATTGTACCATATTTGCAATTAATAAATGATTTGATATTTTTGATTTTGAAAGGAGGATCAAATGTTCAGCCCTCGTACCCATATGTCCCTCAAGCGCCAACCGTATATCGTGTTAAGCTCAAATTAAGGTATAGCTTCACTGCGACTAATGAGATACGTTCTAATTATTATCGATTCAGGCAAGAAATCGAATTAATCACATTCATTTATACTGAAATATGATAACTAAAAGTTGAGATAAACTTAATGGGACAATAAATGGCATCATAAAATATTGCCGTAGTGAATCTATACCCTAAACTGAACTCAACACGATATACGATTGGCGCTTGAGGGACATATGGGTAGGGGGGCTGATCATTTACCTACACTTTATCATCCGTTCAGTCATTATGAAATTAAGAGGCAATAAACACACACAGAGAGAGAGAGAAAGAGAGAGAGAGAGAGAGAGAGACTTTCGCATTAATAATATTAGTAGGATCAATAAAGAAGTTCATGTTTAAAAGTTCGGCAAAAGAACCACTACTCAGAAGATACGGCAAGAAACTTTTAGAGACATTTTTAAATCTTTTGTTACAATATGTTTGTTTTTGACAATATAGATTTCTTATGTGCCAGTTGGTTACTTGGCAGAAACGAATGTTTCATGCATCATTCATCATTTACTTATTCAATCAAGACATGACACAAAATCACACTGAATTATAAGAAATTGCAAAAAAGAGACAAAATAAACACAACAAGACTAATATATATTTTCAAGCTTTTAACAAATTCGTTAACGGAAACGCGAGCATATTAAAATGAGCCTAAACACTAAAAATTTACGATTATCTGTCAAGGAGTTCCATTGTCCACCTTCCGTCTCCATCAGATCAGCTGCCACCATAATATTGCATTGTCATCGGACTTTGACAAGTATGAAACATTTCAACTCCGTAGGATAAGAGGAAGTGGTTCTGATTCAACTTGCAAGTTTGACCCAAACATTGCGTTAAATAAAAGCTTGTAAACATAAATACATCAGTTATATTAGTAGGAAGTATATCTTACCAGGCCTAGCGCACTCCGCACTGTAGGTACGAAGCTACAAGTACATAGCCGGACACCGACGGCGGGTCGCGCGTCGTTACACGTGCTGCGTCAGAAGAGATAAGAGCGGCGCGATAGAAAGAGAGGCGCTCTGTAGGTTAATATGACTGGTATGTATGCAGCGCTACGCGAGCTGAATTGAATTTTATTGCGTCATAGCAAGAGTCGCTATTTGTTTAAATTTCTTTGCGGAGTGATTCTTCTGTCCCTTAGTATTCTGTGATATTACTAGGAAGCAGGATCTCACACTACTTTATGTAATACAGTGACGAAGCGTTGAAAGGTTTATGTAAACAAAGTCAATCACTTACGCAGTTTGCCAATCTGACATGAATGCTGATTTCGTCATATTATATGCAAATATTTGTGAATGTAATATTTGTTTATAACATAGTGATAAAATAGAAATACCTTTCTGATGCTGAAAGTGAGTGTGGCTGAGTGGGAGCATGTGCTACTTTCGATCTGACGCACCCGAGTTCAAATCCCGCTGGCCACCACTGATTTTCTTAACTTATATGCGAACAATCTCTCTAAAGAGGAAAACATCGTGAGGTAACCGGCACGTCTAAGAATTAACGACAAAAATTCAAGGACTTGTGACATCCACCAACCCGCACTCGGCCAGCGTGGTGGATTATTGCCCATACTTTCTGTATAAGAGAAGGTGTCCCAGCAGTGGGAACGTGATGAGCTGATGATGATCATGATGATGATGATGCCCCCCTGATTGGGAATTTCGAGATTTGGGTTCAAACGTATTTAATAACAATAAGACATTTACTTGCAAACAAATTATAGAAAGTGTAAGTAACAAAAACAGATTTAAATAAAAATAGTTAAGGTAAACATAAAAATAAGTTGCAAAACGGCCTCAACTCAGTGTTGTGCTGGTCTCTAATTCACTATGACAACTTGGCGATTCCTGGCTTCAAGGAAACGTCAATTTCTTCATTAATAAACGACATCTGCGAAATTTGTAGTCTCTATGACGCGTCATATATATGGATACATGAATGCGTTATAGACATGTCGTTTGTTAATGAAGGAATCGACATGATTACGAAGCAAGGAATCGACGTGATTTCGCCAAGTTGTCATAGTGAATTGGAGCCCTGGTCGTACAATCAGCGCTGGTCTTTTTGTATACGTAGTTTACGTAAATAATGAGTTTTTCTTCTCCCCAGCCAACGAAACCCTACGGCAACAGGAACGATCTGGAAGCTGACTTTGCTGAGATCCCCTGGCAAGCTATGGTCCTCCTGCAGACGAACAGGAGCCTCCTGTGCGGCGGTGTCATCACCAGGCCTGATGTCGTGGTAACCAGCGCTGCTTGCGTTGAAGGGTGAGCTGCTTTGAAACCTTACGACAACAAGTTTTAGGTTTAAACTCAACGACAACAAGAATTAGAGTTTAAACCCTACCCTCTACCTTGTACGTATATCAGAGAGTTGTGTGTTTTCGTCAAATCCCATCCGAAGTACTTTAGAAAACGCAGCAAAGTGATTACTCGGCAAAAAGAGCAAAATTTGTAAACCTGGTCTTTCAACCCCCTTCTCATAAAGAAATTTATAAAAATAATGCTTATTATATGTGTATTTATTTATATAACAGGCTACCAAAGAACATTCAATTATTAGATATAAATCTAAGAAATGTAGTGACTGGCTCTTGTGTCATTGTTTTTATGTAATTAAAGAATTTATAAATTGTGGTGACGAAAATAAATAAATATTTGCACGTCTGCATGCAGACTGATTACAACGACTATTGTACTCTGTAACACCATTCTAGGAATAATATGTACCAACCAATATGCAATGTAATCTGGCAAACAAATCATTGTTATTCTTTTTCTTGAAATCAATTCTTTCAATGCACTCATTCTTCCACAGACTTGACGCCAAGAACGTGCTGATCAAGGGCGGAGAATGGAAACTAGGGATCGACGATGAGCCCCTACCATTCCAAATCGTTCAAGTCAAAACTATCCTCCGTCATCCTTTCTACCGCCGCGGCAGCTTGAAGTATGACGCCGCTATATTAGTCCTCAATGAAAATCTGCGATTCGCGAAGAATATCTACCCCATCTGTCTGCCCGGAGCCAGCGATACACTGGACGCTTTCTACAATGGCGCTGGCGAGTGCATCGTAACGGGATGGGGAAAGACGGTGTTGCAAGGTGAGTCTTTTTTTGTAACCCCGCGCTTTCCCGTGATATAACAACAAACAACAACAAATTTACAAATATTAGGAAAAAGTCCAAATTTAAGATTAGTATCAATATACTACAAAATCCCTAAATAACTAAAAAACATTGTTCCGTAGATGAATTCAAAACTAACAAGCATGTGCAAAAAAATTACTCAGTAGGGGATCGGACAGTATTCGAGAAAATATCTAAAATGTAGTTAGAACGAATGTTCGTCGAACCAGAAAGATCAGTCAATCGATATTTTTGTGAAATAATAATCGTTTATATTTCTAAATCAATAAATAATTCTGACATTTTTAATCTGTTCTTCATCTCAAACGAAACAACAACCACAGCGCATGACGTTATTTGTAGGCAAATGCCGTGAGTCAAGCTTGTGTTTATTTTACGTTTTTGCTTTTCATAAAATGTATTTTTGCAAATTTGTTCGTTCCATTACTACAATATAGTCCCCAAACCTCACAAAACGTATTAGTAGTTTAATAGTATTAGTAAGAGTTTGTCGTTTTCTACCTACATATGACATCACAAGTTTTGAGGTGACCTTTTGCGCGGCAATATTTGAAACATAATATTTAAACATAGTTTTAGGTACTTTAGGAGTGTTATTTAATTTAAATAGTATTTTTCATGGCTATATATATTCATTGTAGTTAATTTAAAACACTTTCTGAAAAGTTTTCCGATCCCCTATTCCGTGACACTTACAGTATACTGACTTTAATAAGACATAAATAAACATAAATTAAAATGACGAAATGTACTTCTCGCACTGAATGGCAAACGGCCTTACAGGGCTCTTGTACCAACCTATCATGGTATTTAAGACCTACCTATAAATGACAAATAAATGTACATGAATGCAATGAATAAATGAATTATGAATTATAAAGTAGTGCCTATGTTTTAATCCAGGGCATAAGCTATCTCCATTTCGAATTTCACTCAAATCCGTTGAGCCCTTACAGCGTGAAGAACAAACACACTTAATACATACAAACTTTCGAATTTATAATACATATTAGAAAAGAAAGAAAGAAATAAAGTAAAACCATTTATTCGGCTCACAACAACGACAAACAAAAAATAAAAAATAAAACTTAAATAATGAATATATTATATGTTTGAATGAGCTCAGTTCAGCATAAAATGCCGAGAGTTTTACACAACTCGGCGCTGATTTTCAGCTGATACCTGTTTTGCTATAGAAACAGTGAAGAATTGACCATACTTATCCATAAAAATATCCATACTTATACATTTAAAATAATAATAATACCCTACAAATAATGATAATACACTACATATAATAAACATACATATATATAAAATACAAAAATAAAAAGTGAGTAAAATGTACATACATAAATAATAATATCAATGTAAGTAATATCAGGCCTAGCGCACTCCGCACTGTAGGTACGAATCTACAAGTACATAGCCGGACACCGACGGCGGGTCGCGCGTCGTTACACGTGTCGCGTCAGAAGAGATAGGTGCTATGCGATAGAAAGAGAGGCGCTCTGTAGGTTATTATGACGGGTAGGTATGCAACGCTACGCGAGCTGAATTGAATTTTATTGCGTCATAGCAAGAGTCGCTATTTGTTTAAATTTCTTTGCGGAGTGATGCTTCTGTCCCTTAGTATTCTGTGGTAATATATAAATTTTATTCAAAGTTTAAGTTCAAAGGTATTCAATTTTGTCATCACAGACGCACTTATGAACGTCAATTATTACAATGACTCTACCACCGTATCGGAAAAAGAACCACTACTCAGAAGATACGGCAAGAAACTGAGGGGCATTGTTTTAGAACTTTTGTTACAATATGTTTGTTTTTGACAATATTAATTTTTTTATGTCATCACGTTCCCGCTGCTCGGGTCTTCTCTCATAGAGAGAGTATGGGCCATAATCCACCACGCTGGCCTTATGCGGGTTGGTGGATGTCACATGTCCTTAAATTCTGGGCATGTCGGTGTCCTCACGATGTTTTCCCTTGCCGTTTTTAGAGCGAGTGTTAAATCCGCACATAACTTGAGAAAGTTAGTGGTGCGGGGCCAGCGGGATTCGAACTGAGATGCGTCAGATCGAAAGACGCACATGCTCCCACTGAGCCACACTCGCTCATTTCATTTAATTCTTATAATTTGACATATTTGAGGTAATGTGCAACCCATTTTGAAATTCTCACCTAGATAGAAACTACTCGTGCATTTCATAAATTATTGTTTTGCCTAGCCATCTTGACCTGTGACAACAGTGCTATGCGACCTCAAAAGTTACATAAAAACCGGTCAAGCCGATCAGTAACATGTTGCATGATGCGCGATTTTTGTGTGTAAATGCGTGAAGATTTATGTAATTGAGTGACGAGTCGAGCTCGTCGTTCGCCTTACTGTAAGCAACACGACAGCAACAGCACCACCCAGAAATTTGTTATGCAAATCCTCTGCGTGATGCCAAGTAATTTCACTGGCTACAATGCCTTTCAAACCGAAACACAGTAATGCCAGGCCTAGCGCACTCCGCACTGTAGGTACGAAGCTAACAAGTACATAGCCGGACACCGACGGCGGGTCGCGCGTCGTTACACGTGCCGCGTCAGAAGAGCTAAGAGCTATGCGATAGAAAGAGAGGCGCTTTGGAGGGTAATATGGCTGGTAGGTATGCAGCGCTACGCGAGCTGAATTGAATTTTATTGCGTCATAGCAAGAGTCGCTATTTGTTTAAATTTCTTTGCGGAGTGATGCTTCTGTCCCTTAGTATTCTGTGGTAAGGTACAGATATTTAACTGCCAAGTGGTATTAAAACATTACTATTCCAGTTTGAAGGGCATTGCAGCCGGCAAAATTACTGAGCATTGATTGTATCAGGGTGACGAGCGCTGTGCAGTGCCGCATAAGATTCAGTGCGGTGCTGTAACTGTTATGGGCAGGCGTATTGCTTACCATCAGGCAAACGACAAGCTAGTATCGTCATTTTACATAAAATGTCCTGTTTTCTTATAGTACGATTGTTTTATTTTGATACTAGGTGCTAATTATATATCTAGCTTTCATTTTTCTAAAGTAGATGCTAAACACTGCTAATGCACTTCTAAAATAGACAAAACAAACATTTCAAAATTACAGTTTTAACTTGTGAAATTTTGTGAACTCTTATAGCAGTAATAGAAAGTATTGCTATTTTTCATTAACTATATTAGCATGCGAAATATTGTTTGTTAGCATGTTATGCTAACGAAAAGTTTTTTTTTATGGAACTGAGTGATGATTCGAGCATGTCGTTCGCCTGATGGTAATCGCCACGCCTGCCTATAACAATTTTCAGTCAGCCAGAACTTTTAATACCATAAAAAGCACTGCGTTGCATGGCGCTCATCCCCTCGAGACATCAGATATAACTCATATGCCCAGTAATTTCGCTGGCTACAATGCCTTTACACCGGAACACAGTAATGCTTGCGCACTACTACTTGGCGGCAAAGAAACTGTCCAAGCTGTGGTACCTACCCAGACGGCCTCCTGCATACGAGAGACCTACCGCGAGTAAAATTAATACAATGTTGTTGCACATATCTTAAGAAATGTGTTTTGATTATTTCGCCGAACCTAGTGCGCACGGCTTGTGCGCGTGCGCAGGTATGGACACGCCTTAAGCGACACAATTCAAAATTGACAGTGCTGTAAAAAGCGCAAGTAACATGAATATTTTGGGATCTTGTATCAATGGAAAGTGAAATATGTATTTCTTAAAAGTACTCTCTCCTTTATTGAATACATTACAATAAAACTTATACAGAGTGTTCGAAATACATCACTAAAAAATAATAAAAAAAATATCAATAAAATAATAAATAATAAAGCGAGTGAATCAATCCGACGCACGAAATCCCGTTGGCCCCGCACCGCTGACTAAGGTATGTGCGGATGTAATACTTGCTCTAAAAAACGGTGAATGAAATCATCATCATCATCATCACCCCATTACGTTCCCACTGCTGGGATACGGGCCTTCTCTCATAGAGAGAGTATGGGCCACAATCCACCACGCTGGCCCAGTGCGGTTTGGTGGATATCACATGTCCTTGGATTTTTGTGATTAATTCTTGGACATGCCGGTTTCCTCACGATGTTTTCCTTCACCGTTTTTAGAGCGAGTGTTAAATCCGCACATAACTTAAGAATGTCTGTGGTGCAGAGCCAGCGGGATTCCAACATGGGTGCGTCGCATCGAAAGTCGCACATGCTCCCACTGTGCCACACTCGCTCTTTTGAAAACACTTGAATAAAAACATTGTGAGTAAACATGTCCAAAAGTTCATCACAAAAATTCAAGGACATATGACATTCACGAACGCGCACTGGGCCCGCGTGGTGGATGGTATACCTGCTCTCTCTATGAGAGAAGGCCCTAGTCCCAGCTGTGGGAACGTGATGGACTAATGATAATAATGATGATAATAATAATGATGATAATAATAATAAATAATAATAATGATGATAATAATAAATAATAATAATGATAATAATAAATAATAATAATGATGATAATAATAAATAATAATAATGATGATAATAATAAATAATAATAATGATGATAACATTAAATAATAATAATGATGATAATAATAAATAATAATAATGACACCGCAAGTAATAATGATAACGCAAATCTAAAAAACCCCTGACACAAAAAAACACCACCAGAAAACCTGCTTTCAAAAAAGAAACCGCATCCGAAACAGTTCACCAGTTTAAGAGCTATGGTTCCACAGATACACATAGTGGTCAAACTTATAACACCCCTGCTCTTTGCGTCGGGTTTAAAAACTAAAAGAACACCCTGTATAGATAACTACAGGTTCGGTTCTCGACACAAACCCGTAGACATTAAGGAAAGCGTAAGTGAGAACTGATTGCCAGCCAGTGGGTCAGTGTCGCGACAGAGGGATAGCAGAAAAAGCATGAAAGGTGTTTTTTTTTTTTTTTAATAATCTTGAAATAAATTTCACGTTAAAAAAAATAGGTTAATGTACACGAGTCGTGATAACGGAATTTGGTTGAGAAAAGGGATATTTGTGTATTTATTTATGTATTATATACATATTATTGTATCTTTTAAAAATAAAATTTGCACGCTCGCTTCAAAACGGTGAAGGAAAACATCGTGATGTAACCCGCTTACGCGCTTTGGAGTGATAGGCTCTAGCCTTGGTTGTAATACCACCCACCGATTAAAGCCATGCCGTCAAGCGACCTAGTCGTGTTTCGGGATGATGTTTGGTGAACCATCGGGGAGACGGGTCTGAGCAGCCGCTCAACTGCCGTCTCTCTCTAGATCTATGTGCTCCGTCTTAGGCCACATCATCGCTTCACATCAGGCGAGATAGTGGCCAAACATAGATCTATTAAGCAAAAAAAAAATGTATGCTAGTGTAAGTAAGTTTGTTTGTAATATGTATAGATAACTAACACAAAATAGATGTTTTATTTGGCCCAGTACTACGTACATTATATAGAAAAATTGGAAGAATATAGGGGATTTTCATAAAAAATATTTGAAGAAAAATGCAGTTGGAGAAAAATGATTTGGGGCGTTTCTTTTCCCACCCAATTCACTACTTATGTCAGGCAGGACATAAACAATAAAAAGTATATATGTATGTACATACCATGACATTGGCATCCTTACTAAAGAAAACTAAATATTACTACGTAAAGAAGCGACACTCCCACATTAATAAAGTTTTGTAAGATACGCATGGCCAAAGTGACCAGGCCTTGGTAAAAGAGCACGTCTGTTTTCCGCCTCCTTTAGTAAATACTCTATGGCTTAAACTTATAATCAGGTGTTTTACATGCAAAAAATAGCAAATACGGCTTAAGTTATGTACAAGACATGGCAAAAATAATCAACTAGGAAATATAAAATTTAAATAATCCAAAAATATTTAATCCTTAAATATTGATTCTAATACGTGACTGTAAGAAGGACTTGCTAAAATTTCAAACGATTTTAAACCAAAATATCTTAACATAAGCTCTAAAAAAGAATGTTCTGGTTAAACAGTACTCTTTTTTAAAATCCATTGATATACCAAGCGATTTTAACCTTTAACCTTCAGGTTGCAAGGTTAAAAACAGCATCCAATAGTTAAACTTGACCTATGGTCAGGTACCACATGACTAGATGACATAACCTAAGGTCAAGGTTGAAAAAATATGTAGATATTACTTTGTTAATGATAAATGACTTGTTTCACAAGTCATTAAATATTAGGAAGAGTTATTAATCAGTCATAAATCAATAAACAATCTTACAGCATTTAAACAACAAACAAGAAAAACATTTTGTACATTCTTGATATTAATAAACTCAGAAAATTCCTTATACAAAAATGCTACTACAATGTTGATGATTTTTTGAATGAAAGAATGAATAATTCCACTAGTTCCTACTAATAATATGTATATACTGTAACGCGGCGGTGACTATAGTTTGTTAAGTATAATTTTTAAATAATTTTATATAATGTTACATATAATGTATAAGAAAGATGTTTTAGATATAAGTTTTTTGCTACACCTTAATCTACAGGGTCCAGGTCGATAGTTATGTAACTATCGTACACTGTATTGCATTATTAAATAAATAAATAAATAATGTTATTACACAATCGAGTTTCAGTAAACTAAAACAAAAACCTATAAAAAGTAAAAACCAGCCAAGTGCGAGTCGGTAATCTATAAAAATGGCAAAAAAATCACGTTTGTTGTATGGGAGTCCCCTTAAATATTTATTTTATTCTGGTTTTTAGTATTTCTTGTTATAGCGGCAACAGAAATACATCATCTGTGAAAATTTCACTGTCTAACTATCAAGGTTCATGAGATACAGCCTGGTGAGAGACGGACAGACAGACAGACAGGCAGACAGACGGACCGACAGCGGAGTCTTAGTAATAGGGTCCCGTTTTACTCTTCGGGTACGGAACCCTAAACACGGCTGAACTGATTTTCATAAAACATGTCTAAGAATCACCGCTAAAAACCTGCTTTTAAATAAAAAAAAACTCATCCAAATCGGTGTACTCGTTTAAGAGCTACGGTGCCACAGACAGACACATAGTAGTTAAACTTATACACCCCTCCTTTTTACGTGGGGAGTTAAAAATGGCTTCCAACGTCCGCCATCTTGTTTCTTTTTTGGTATTATTTGGTCTAACCACTTCAGCCAAGTAGCCAACTGGGATATATGAAATATAAAACTGTAGAAAACCAACAAATTGTAACAAAATCTCTAAAATAATGCCCCTCAGTTTCTTGCCGTATCTTCTGAATAGTGGTTCTTTTTCGATACGGTGGTAGAGTCATGGTGATAATTTGACGTTCGTAAGTGCGTCTGTTATGCCAAACATGAATAAAGAGATTTTGAATTGATTTGATAACTTGAAGTTCATAAGTGCGTCTGTGATGCCCAAATTAATTAAAAACTGGACCATAATAGTTCTATTATTAGATTATTTTATCAGATAAGATAACAAACTCAAATTAATTTGGTGTAATCAAAATATTACAATCACGGAATCACAAGAACACGGCAAGGCTGGCACCCAATCCAACCATTTACATACAAACAGTTGAATTTTTGAATATATTAGTCGAATGACTCCATCCGATAGACATTTCAATACGTTGGCCACGCGTCGTGTTGCCAGTGTGTCAAACTTCGAAGCGGAAGGTTAAAATAATCGGGATTTTGGTTTTCAAATCGGGACAATTACAATGGCTACAAAAGAAAACTGGATTTTAACCGACTTTAAAAAAGGAGAAGTTTCTCTATTCGATTGTTTTCTTTTGTGTTTGTTACATCAGTACTCCGTCATTTATAAAACGATTTGGAAAATTCTTTTTTTGCGTTGGGTTCAGTATAGCTACGAAGTGGTCCCATATAAATTTCATCGATATTTGACTTTGGACTTCGAAGATACATTGAAGTTGGTTTTTTTTTAATGTAAGTTTGTTATGAATCAGCGTAGGTATATATTTTCATCGGATAGTCAGTTATTTTTAAATGGTAGAACAAATAAAACTTTCTGGAATATAACAAAATTCAAACGTAACCATTTCGAACAATCAGAATCGTCAGTTTGTCTTCTTCTCTCAAAATTATCGAATAAGGTCCAAACTAAAGAGGTTAATGAAAAATCAGGATATTTGGCGTCCCGATCAAAACTGAAAGGTCGGACATCGATGAAATTTATATGGGACCCCAAACAAAGAATTTTCAAATCGGTTCATAAATGACGGAGTTTTGACGTAACACACATATAAAGTACAATCGAATTGAGAACCTCCTCCTTTTTGAAGTCGGTTAAAAGTATACAGACTTCGTTGCTGTCGGTACTGCATCGGGACCGGTATACACATATATCGAACGATGAACGAAAAATAAACAAAAACGAAAATGTTTGTCCATCACATTGTGTAACACCCTGTATTAACAGTTATGGATTTTTAAATAATATTGTCTCCGTTATTATAATAAACTCGCAAGTCACATCTTCAGGAGACGCAGAATAAGGCTGGCGCGGCGGCTAATTCGGCCGAGCAGCTCAAGCGGCGGAAATATGCTTACCTCGGTAGCGGTTACATATTTGAGCCGTTTGGTGTGGAGACTTTGGGTCCGTGGGGACCGGGAGCTCATCGTATTTGCGTATTTTGCGTTTTTTGCGTTATCATCCTATTACGCGTGACCAAAATGCTGGGACTTATTTGGCTCAACGTATCAGTATTGCAATCCAACGGGGCCGGGGCAAATCCAATACTGCTAGCATCTTGGGTACGCTGCCAACTGGTAGTGGGTTGGAGCATTTGAGCTATCTATAGGCCTTTAATGGTCTATGGGTTGTCCAATTGCTTCTCCTTGTATGTAGTTAGTTTAGTTTTAGTAAGTAGAGTGTAGTTTGTTTTCAGTAATAAAGGCATTCGGCCGTTAAAAAAAAAAACTCGCTGAACACCGCGGTTTCCCGGGATAAAAGTGGGAACGTGATGGGATGATGATGATGATATTATGCAGCGGTAACATGTACAATTCCCGCACTGTGGCATCCAAGACCTCGGCCTTAGTGTCCCAACGTAGGTGTGAAGTGATATGCACACAACTCATAAAATATGTGTGGAATCCTTCAATGACAAATTATTGCTTCGTCGATGTTCTACTAGCTGCGTGCCGCGGTTTTATTACATTTGAACCTCTCAGGAATTTGTGTAACTGATGGTGAAAACCGCTTCAAAATTAGTTAAGTAGTTTAGAAGTAATAAACAGATTAACAGACCGACTTAGCTTAACAATAGAGAAAAAACATACAATAGAAAAAAAAAACATATAATCGAATAGAGAATCGACTTTTTTTTAAAGTTTGTTAAATACCAGCTTTTGTTGTTGCCACTGAAGTTGTCTCGATTTGAAAACCGAAATCCCGATTATTTTAACCTTTTCCGAAATCTGACACACTGGACCTGGCAACACTGGTTGCCACACCCACGAGAGAAGAGAAGACTTACGAAACTAAGTACAATAAAATCTCAAAGTTGATTACTGTCTTCAAACTTAGCATAATATTAAAGTTGACCGGTCACGCATTTCCATAGATTTCGCCTGATACTCCTTCAAATATAAATTCCTATGATAATTTCTAATTAGAAGTCTATTTTGTTACATTAATTTGTTAGTAAATTGCCTATTTGCCTAAGGTTTCTTGAACTGCAATTGGGTGAAACGTGTTGGGTTTCCTATGTACCAATTATGGAAACTAAATTGAGTTTAGCGTTTCCGTGGGAAAATTGCGACGAAACATGATGTAGTGTTTAAGTGATATTATTCATCATTATTAGACCATCACGTTCCCACTGCTGGGACTCGAGCCTTCCCTCATAGAGGAGAGTATGGGCTATAATCCACCACGCTGGCCCAGCGCGGGTTGGTGGATGTCACATGTTCAGATTTTCGCCGAACAAATATCAGCTGGATAACTAATCGGGAAGTGCTCGAAATTTGAGTCGCAAGATTTCACCCCGAACGACAGACAGACAAACAAGAAAGTGACTTAATATAACCGTGGTAAAATAAAAAAAAAACTGATTATGTAATGACGTTTAATTTAATTTTTTATGACTTTTAATTTATTTTTAATGACTTTTAATTTATTTTTAACGACTTAATTTATTTGATTTAGAACCGGGATATTTACCATGTATTTGTTTTGTTTTGAGTTCTGGAATATCCCGTTTCTAAATCAAATTCTAGTGTCAGTGACCATGTTAGTTTAAAAACGTATATGACTTAATTTATTTTTAATTACTTTTAATTTTAATGTTAATGTATCTGAATGACGAGACGAGCTGGACGTTTGCCTGATGGTAAGCAATACGCCAGCCCATAACAATAACATAACCACCCACAACTTTGTTTTATAAAATCCGACGCGGCGCTGTACTGCGCTCTTCACCCTGAGACAATTAGCTGTTGAGTCTCATAATGCCCAGTAATTTCGCTGGCTACAATGCCCTTCAAACCGGAACACAGTAATGCTTGCACTTTGCTTGGCGGCTGAATAACTGGCAAAGCGGTGGTACCCACCCAGACGACCTCTCGCATACGAGAAACCTACCACCAGTAAATTGTAATTGTCTGTGGAATTGTCGATCTTTTCTACTCAAAGTCCGCGTCCCAATCCCTACCCTATCACGAAGAAATTTTAATTTAATTTCTTGTAACATTTATGTAAAAAAAATTGCACACCTGCAGAGGCAAAATAAGAGAGGATTATTTTGACATTTATAACATCTGTACCGTACCTTCATCATCATCATCATCATCATCAGCCCATCACGTTCCCACTGCTGGGACACGGGCCTTCTTTCATAGAGAGAGTATGGGCTATAATCCACCACGGCCCAGTGCGGGTTGGTAGATGTCACATGTCCTTGAATTTTTGTGATAAATTCTTGGACATACCGGTTTCCTCACGATGTTTTCCTTCACCGTTTTTAAGAGCGAGTGTTAAATAATAACTTAAGAAAGTCAGTGGTACGGGGCCAGCGGGATTCGAACTCGGGTGCGTCGGATCGAAAGTCACACATGCTCTCACTGAGCCACACTCGCTCTCTACCGTACCCTATTAAATGCAAATAAATGATTATGATTATAACGGTGGGCAATGGAAAATGTTTTACGGAACCATCGATTATACACAGAGACTCGTACTTAACAACTTTTAAAATTTTAAGTAAATAATCAAATAAAAAAAAAATTAAAAGGATCCTAAAATAAAATAAAAACCTGGTTCCCTAGATACAGGGAATCCTAGTTAGGGGTCAGGATCTATGTATGTGATCGTTGGGCGTTAAATATTTATTTATTTAAATAGGCCTTACCTTGAGCGGGATCAACCAATGACATTCGTTATTAAATATTCAATATAAATAAATACATAAACAATGGCTATTGATTGTAAATCGTTATTTATTATATTATTTTGTAGATTTTAGTGTTAAGTGGAAGTCAGTGACACCGTAGCAAACATTGTTGAAAGATTTATAAAATAATTAGTTAATCGGCTTCGCATGGAGGAATATTAAACTTAATTCAACTCATTTATTAATTTTCAGATAATTACAATCCACTGTATTAGTATCAACTTACGGACTTGACTTTCTCTTTATAAATAATTCATGTCAAATGAAATGAAATGAAAATGAAAAAAATGTATTACTGCAATAAAGGTAGTAAGTATAGGTATAGTTTACATTGTTAGGTAGGTACATAATAAATAATGTAATTTTGTCAATTCAATAATATAAAACAATTACTTACTTAAACCTTGGTCAAGAAATGTCCTGAAAATTAGAAAATAACTAAAAATATATCAAAGTTTTAAACGTGAACACAGAGTATACGAGCGACTGTTTATACTTTAACTAGCCACGCCCCACGGTTTCTCTCGCGTGGGCATTTTTCCGGGATAAAAAGTATTGTGTCCAGCCTATCTCCATGCCAAATTTCATCAAAATCCGTTCAGTCATACACAACAAACACACACATTTACAAATATCCGCATTTACAATATTAGTTTGTTTATTGAGATAAGAAAAGTATAAAGAACTATTCAAATAAGATTTTTGTTGAAAAATATTTTTCTAAGGTAAGCTTTTATCAAATTCGTAATCGGAACCGCAAGCAGATTAAAATGAGCCCAAACACTAGTAGTTTACGATAATCCCTTAAGGAGCTCCATTGCCACTTTAATGAGACAATCCCACTGTACGCGCCGCTTAATTAGATCTCAATAGTTTATTATCTATATCTAAATATGCATATTTTATCTGTCAACACTCACGCACTCACTCACTCACTCATTCTTCCCTTCAAAAATCAGTTCCTAAAAAACTCCCGCTCCACGCTCATCTCACGCAAAAGAAACGACGCTATACGTTTCCAAAAATATACCGCGGCCGCGAGTGCATCATCTAAATACATCAAAAGTAAACAATGTGATGGTGGAAAGTGAATTGTGACCTAAAACAGCCATATCGAAGGACTTCGCCCAGGACTTACACGTGAGCCCTATTTTCCAAATCCTAAAACGCTAATCCTAGCCTACAAGCTTTTCTGTTCCTTAACGATCCGGATTCCAAAATTCCATCACATTCAACACTTACACAAATCTAAACACGCATATTTATCTAAATTCCATTTAGATTTTTGCACTTCGACGCCATCTTGCACGCTGCAAAATTACAACGCAAACGCATCCATATTTATTGTAAAATTTGCAATAGGTATTTATTCATCTCATCGCGACACATATTTATATATTATATATATTTCCGCATAAATAACGCATATACTTCTCTTTTTATCGCTTATTTCATCGACTATTTTACAATTAGTTCGATAATTATAAGTTCAATCAACATAGTCGTTCATCTACCTACATTTGTATTTATACAACTTATCTCACGCATCTAGCTCACGCAACTCTCGCGCTTATACTCGCTGCTATAAGGCATAGTTTTCCATCATGTCGAATAAGGAATCTAAACGTAAAATCGTTCTTTTAGAATCGAAAAAGGAAGTTTTGTTTGCAAGAGTACAACAATTATACGACCTTAGCCTAAAGGTTTCCGATCCTACTAATGAGAAATTATTTATTGCTCGCTTCCAGTCGTTGGAGCGAGCTAGAACTGATTTTATAAAAGTAATTGACGATTTAAACTTACTTCAAATGAGTTTGGATGAGGAGGCCATGCCTGCATTGCAAGTACTTAACTCGTTTGATGATTTGTATTGCAATATAGTCGCTGTAGAAAAAACGATCACGCAACTCAAGGCCAACTCTGAGCGTCGCAAATACGAGTTTTCTAAAAAACTACCTCCGCTTGAATTAGCCTCTTTTGATGGTAATCCGAATAAGTGGCCAGTGTTCTATGAAAATTTCAAAAGTCTTATTCACGATAACCCTATGCTCACTCCCGCAGAAAAAGCACAGTACCTTATAGGTAAACTTTCTGGAAAAGCGCTGTCCATTTGTTCTGGAATTCCAAATACAGGCGAAAATTTCGTCATTTTGTGGACTAATCTTGTCGAAAAATACCATAATGTGCGCGTTCAAGCTTCTATGTATCTTGAGCAAATGCTACATTTCTCGTCAAAGTCTTCAGACGCCTTTTTAGAGCAGTTTTGTTCCGCTGAAGCAGCTTTACGTCGCTTAGAAATCAAAGATCTATCGGATTTTGTTATCACGCACATCGCGCTTAGCAAGCTAGATAAGGACGCACTTACACTCTTTGAACAAACGCATCGTAGCGAAAACATACCTACATTCGATCAGCTAAAACAATTTATAAAAGAGCAGAATAAAATCCACTCTCTTCGCTCATCATTAATGACAAACAATAAACCTAGTTACGCTAACAATAAAGGTAATAATTTACAAATAAATAAGCACGCAAAAAGCACGCACGCTTTTGTTGTCAACAACGCCGTCGTCGATAGTAACGCGATCTCAAACACGCAAAATGAAACGCAAGCCCACACACTCACTCATCCATCGCAGTCGCCACGCAACTGCGCCCTTTGCAAAACTCGTCCGGAACACGCTCTTTTTAAGTGCAGTTATTTCTTATCGCAAAACGCACACACACGCAATTCATTGGTTACTAAGTATAACTTTTGTCTAAACTGTCTGGGATTTCACAACGTTAATGATTGTAAATCATTAAACCGTTGCTCGATTTGCCAAAGGAAACATCACACTCTTATACATTTAGATAACTTTCGCAACAACAATCAAAACAACGCGAATACCAAACCGCAACAACCGTTATCTCGAGTGAGCGGTGGCGGTGGCGCGCACCATCAGACGCACTCGTCTATCGCCTGCGGCGCAAGTCATGAGCGTTCAGCGCTCGAGTCGAGCGTAGCACCTGCGCTTGCCGCTAAAAATATGCAAACGCAGATGGGACAAAATAACTTGTCTCTTTCTGCAGTTACGCCTTCACCTAGCAACGATAAGAATACTACCGTGTTGTTACCTACCGCGTCTGTATATGCATACAGTGATGACAGTAGATGTCATAAACTGCGCCTATTTTTAGATACTGGTTCTATGAGCAACTTTATTACTAAAAGTTGTTGTGAAAGACTTAACTTAAAAATTATTCCCGCTTCAACTACCATTAAAGGTATAGGTAAATCGCAAAGTGTTTCGCTAGGTCACGCTTCATTCGTGATTCATTCGCGCTTTGATAACCGGTGTAAATACACTATTAACGCTCGTGTGATTGATTCTATCACCGATTACTTGCCAAACGCATCCATTGATTTAACGCAATTAGACCATTTGCACAACATACCCATGGCTGACGACTGCTACCACACTCCCGGCGAGGTGGACTGTCTGTTAGGTAATGAACTCTTTCCATTATTGCTAGGCAGCAACAAGGTCACCTCACCACGATCATCCGTCGTAGGTATTGAGACCACTCTCGGATACATCGCGATGGGTCGTGCGGATTGTGTGTTATCTGGTTCGCACTGCGATAATAAAATTGATAAGACTTTCTTTTGTAATGTAAACACGCCTTCTTTAGAAACTCTAACGCAACGCTTTTGGGAGCTTGAAAGTGTTCCCAATAAAAAACATTATAGCCCTGACGACGAGACTTGTGAAAATATTTTCCAGTCTACCTACACGCGCGATATAAATGGTGTTTACACGGTTAGCCTACCGTTTAAATCGGACGCATCAGAACTCGGTAATTCCTACTCAACCGCAAAACGTCGTTTGATTAACTTAGAAAAAAAGTTAGACGCAAGCTCGGAGATACGTAGTGACTACAATGCTACTATTCAAGATTACATTGACCGTGGCTACTTATCTAAGGTAGTGGTGGAGAGCGATGATTCTCGCGCCATTGATAACGCATATTACATACCGCATAGGGCTGTTTATCGACCGGACAAGACCTCCTCAAAAACTCGAATTATTTTAGACGCATCTTGTAAAACAAGTTCCGGAAAGTCACTCAACGACTTACTATTCGCTGGACCTAACTTACAACAAAATATATTCGATCTTTTAATTAATTTACGCATATTCAGCATCGCGCTGACGGCCGACATTGAGAAGATGTACTTTTGTGTCAAACTCGTTTCGTGTCATCAACCCTTTCAACGCATATTATTTCGATTTGATTCAGAATCCGCGATTGAAACCTATCAGTTTAATAGGGTTTCCTTTGGGATTTCCAGCTCGGCATGGCTCGCCATGCGAGTGGTACGCCAGCTCGCCGCCGACGAACGCGATAAGTTTCCGATCGCCGCGCGGGAGGCGGAAAACCGAATGTTTATGGACGATTATGTTTCATCCGTAGATGGACTAGCCGAAGCCGAACGAACTTATCATCAAATGGTGAAAATGTTCATGGCCGGGGGTTTCAAATTGGTCAAATGGATTTCTAACAGTTCCGAACTCATGAATAAAATTCCGCACTCGCATAAAAATCCGCAAGTAATAAATTTTGATACGGACCGAGACGTCAGTACCAAAATTATAGGTATGCAGTGGCAACCTAATGAAGATGTTTTTCGATATGAAACGAACGACGACGCTACTGATGTATGTACAAAGCGCTCAATACTCTCCGCGACCGCTCGTCTTTTTGACCCATTAGGAAATTTGGGTCCTGTAACCGCTTTCATGAAATTATTAATTCAGGAATGTTGGCAGCGCGATTTAGACTGGGACCAGCCAGTCCCAGAGTCCATTCGTCTCAAATGGACTCAGTTCAGAAGTGAACTTAACGACTTGTCAAAAATAATCATACCTCGTCATATAGGTATTACCGCTGGCTCTCACGTGGTTATAGTAGGATTCGCTGACGCTAGTGAAAAGTGCTATGGAGCAGCTGTGTACGTTCGCGTAGGTACTCACGTGGATTCGCCCGGTACTGTTAATCTTATCGCTTCCAAATCACGAGTCGCACCGCTAAAGAAAGTTTCCCTCGCTCGACTCGAACTTTGTGCCGCATTGCTCTTAGCTAACCTCGTAACCTCTGTTCGCGATATTATTAGTCAACGCTGTCCTATACACGCTACTTACGCATTTTCCGACTCCACTGTCGCATTAACTTGGATTCATTCACCCGCTTTCAGATTTCACACTTTTGTAGCTAACAGAATAACTGAAATTAACTCTAAACTCTCTGCTGGTAATTGGTTCTTCATCAGCGGTGATCAGAACCCGGCAGACATCATTTCACGACCGATAACGCCTAAGCTTTTGATAAATCAAGACGCTTGGTTTCACGCGCCGCGATGGGTTTCGACCCCTATTCCCGAGTGGCCTATTAAGCCCTTTCTTGTCTCGCCGAGCAAAGAAGATAAGCTAGAAGAGAAAACCGTAGTTCTCGTTACTCAAAATGACACAACGGAAACTCATTTGATTGACAAATTAATAGAACGCATGTCGTGTTATAAAAAATTGTTACGCGCGACAGTTTACGTACTACGTTTCGCTAAGATATTACGCTCAGCTGGTTTAATAACGCCTTCGGACTTAGACCACGCTGAAATCGTTCTCATACGTCACGTACAAGGTCATTGCTTTGCACAAGATATCCACGCAATTAAAAATAACAAACGCATTAGTAAAACGCTTATCAAACTCAACCCTTTCATCGACGACGAAAACATAGTTCGCGTCGGTGGTCGACTAACTCATTCTCAGCTAGATTACGGACAAAAACATCCAATAGTTCTCCCCTCAAAACATCGCCTCGCGCAGCTTATTGTTGACCATTTTCATGTATGTAATCTACATACTGGTCCTTCCCTATTACTTTCCCTGCTTCGACAGAAGTTTTGGATCTTGGCGGCTAGGAACTTAGTCCGTCAAAGAGTACACCAATGCAACATATGTTTTAGACTTAACCCTAAATCGCCTAGCCCGTTAATGGGTGACCTCCCTCATTTTCGAGTCTCTGAGGCAAAGGCTTTTGTTTATACCGCGGTGGACTATGCCGGTCCTTTTTTCATCACACATATCCGCCGTCGTGGTGTTAAAAGCCAAAAGGCGTATATATGCATCTTTTGCTGTCTCACTACAAAAGCTCTTCACCTCGAGCTAGTCTCTGACTTAAGTTCAGATCTCTTTCTCGCTGCTTTCAATCGCTTCATCTGCAGGAGAGGACCTGTAAGTATAATATATAGCGATGGAGGTACCAACTTTATTGGCGCACAACGCAAACTCAGTGAGATTTACACTCTGTTAGAATCAGAATCGCATAAAAACTATATTGGTCAACAATTGGCTGATCAGCGCATAAAATTTCTTCATAGCCCACCTTATGGTCCTCACTTTAACGGTCTATGCGAGATAAGTGTACGCTGTGTGAAGACTCATCTTTATAAAATTATAAATCTTCAAATTCTGACCTACGAAGAGTTTAACACTGTGTTGGTGCAGGTTGAAGGCTTATTAAATAGTCGACCGCTGTGTGCACTTAGCTCAGACCCATCTGACGTATCCGCGCTTACGCCTAATCATTTTTTAAACGTAACTCCCTTGAAATTTCTCCCGACTGAGGACGTGACGAATGTGGCTGATAATCGCTTAACTCGCTATCAATTTATAAATAAATTAATTCAAAGCTTTTGGCGTCGTTGGAGTCAAGAGTATTTAACCTCACTGCAGCAACGCGAAAAGTGGAATTCGCATACCAATCCCATACAATTAGGTACAGTCGTAGTTATCAAAGATAACAATGCGCACCCTCTTTGCTGGCCTTTGGGAATCGTAGAGGAAGTATATCCTGGAAAAGACAACGTCATTCGAGCTTTGAAAGTTCGAACTGGCTCAGGTAGTTACGTACGTCCGGTGGTAAGAGTATGTCCTCTTCCCCTGCAGTGAAAATTCGCATTAGTATATTTTATAATTAATACTTAAAATTAGCTTTAGTTTTTCTCACGACTCGTAGTTTAATTTCTCATTATTTCTAGGTAAATATATTCACCCTTTTTTCTAGAGGAAATCTCTAGGCCGGGGGAGTTGTACGCGCCGCTTAATTAGATCTCAATAGTTTATTATCTATATCTAAATATGCATATTTTATCTGTCAACACTCACGCACTCACTCACTCACTCATTCTTCCCTTCAAAAATCAGTTCCTAAAAAACTCCCGCTCCACGCTCATCTCACGCAAAAGAAACGACGCTATACGTTTCCAAAAATATACCGCGGCCGCGAGTGCATCATCTAAATACATCAAAAGTAAACAATGTGATGGTGGAAAGTGAATTGTGACCTAAAACAGCCATATCGAAGGACTTCGCCCAGGACTTACACGTGAGCCCTATTTTCCAAATCCTAAAACGCTAATCCTAGCCTACACCCACCTTCCGTCTCCATCATCAGATCAGCTGGCTGTCACCATAATATTGCATTGTCATCAGACTTTGACACGTATGCAAAATTTCAACTCCGTAGGATAAAAGGAAGTGGTTCTGATTCAACTTGCAAGATTTGACCCAAACATTGCCACTTAAATAAAAGTTTGTAAAATTAATTTATAATATATCGAAACTAATGACAATACAAATAAATTGAATGCCAATATCACGGAGTTCGTTAAAAATTTAACATGTTACAATACTGTGTGATAGGCATCCAATTTGCTTCGTTATCTGAACAACCTTGTCGAATTTCGTATGTTTATATTTATTATTATTAACATAGTATTGAGAATTGGCAGAAATTAGATAAAAATATTTTATTTTATTTTTTGGAGTGGTAGGCTCTGGCCGTGGTTGTAACACCACCCACCGAACATAGCCATGCCGTCAAACGACCTAGTCGTGTTTCGGGATAATGTTCGGTGAACCATCGGGGAGACGGGTCTGAGCAGCCGCTCAACTGCCATCTCTCTCTAGATCTATGTCCTCCATCTTAGGCCACATCATCGCTTCACATCAGGCAAGATAGTGGCCATAGATCTATTAAGTGTAAAAAAAACCTGGTCGATGCGACGCGTGACCAAAATGCTGGAACATTTTGGCTCAACGTATTACATTTGGTTAGAAAAAATAGTGATTATCTGGAAAGTTTTCTGGGAGTTTTGAAAATTGGTAATTTTATAAATTTTGATGTGCTCTTTCCGAATTTCAACTTTGTCACCTCGTATTTTTGCCGCTCTCGCCGCCATATTGGAAGAATGGCGCCTAAAAGCAGTTTTTTGACACGCTCACTTTGCAGTACAAGTTTTTTATACCACATTTTTATTAAGTCACTTTCTTGTTTGTCTGTCTGTCTGTCGTTCGGGGTGAAATCTTGCAACTCAAATTTCGAGCACTTCCCGATTAGCTATCCGGCTGAAACTTTCAGGGTAGCTCACAACTCGATGACAATGCATTGTAAATCCATCAAAACTTGGTTTTGAGATTATTTTTTAATCTATTACCGGGCCTAGCGCACTCCGTACGTCCGAAGCTACAAGTACATAGCCGGACACCGACGGCGGGTCGCGCGTCGTTACACGTGCCGCGTCAGAAGAGATAAGAGCGGCGCGATAGAAAGAGACGCGCTGTAGGTTAATACGACTGGTAGGTATGCAGCGCTACGCGAGCTGAATTGAATTTTATTGCGTCATAGCAAGAGTCGCTATTTGTTTAAATTTCTTTGCGGAGTGATGCTTCTGTCCCCTAGTATTCTATGCTATTACGTTTTTGTTAATTAACCACTTGTTTTCTTCTTTTCTCAGCTCACCTCAAGGGCAGCATCATGCACTCCATCAATGTCTCCCTGATCAACCCTGGAGAATGCCAAGCGAAGCTGCAATCCGACTACCCCCATCTTATAGAACAGTATGATGAAGAGAGCTGCGTCTGTGGACAACCTACCAACCCCGCCAACAACATATGCAAGGTTAGTATTTAGCAAAAACCGACTTCAATGTATCTTCGAAGTCCAAGGTTAAATAAAAGGTTAGTAAAAAGGGGCCCTATTAATAAGACTCCGCTGTTCGTTCGTCTGTCTGTCTATCTATCCGTCTGTCACGAGGCTGTATCTCATGAACCGTAATAGTTAGACAGTTGAAATTTTCACAGATGATGTATTTCTATTGCCGCTATAACAACAAATACTAAAAACAGAATAAAATAAATATTTAAGGGAGCCCCCATACAACAGACATGATTTTTTGCGGAACCCTTCGTGCGCGAGTCCGACTCGCACTTGGCCGGTTTTATTTTTAATTATAAATCTACGTTTGAAAACCGTCTCGCTTGATGTTAAGCGAGGATGTGGCCGAAGATGGAGCACGTAGATTTAGAAGATACCTATTCACTCCGGCCTTGAAGATATCCAAATTATAGTTATCAGGAAACAGAGAAGACGGCAGAGTTCCATTCCTTAGCAGTACGCACTATAAACGTGGAACCAAAACGCTTTGTTTGAATTGGTGGAATGTCTATATAGTTATAGGGATGATATTTGGCCGACTTTCTACTCGTCCTGTGATGGAAGGGGGAGTGTGGAATTAGGTCGTGATGTTCCTGTGCATATTCCCCGAAATGTATTCTATATCTGTGAAATAATAATCTATGTCAAAAATAATCTAAGAGACGAGATGTGCTGCAGGGGATTCCCCTGGTCGGTAGTGTCGGTAGCACATCAGCAATACTTCTATATTAGTGATAGCGATCGCGTTTCCTGATTGCCGCATTCCTTGACGTTTTTTTACATTCTTCCATAGATACTTAACATTATTTATAAGAAACATACATTTTTAAACTAAACAAATGTTTATTTTGTAATTACAGGTGGACATCGGCAGCGCGGTGGCTTGCACGACCGGTGACGGTCGCTTCGTCTTCCGCGGAGTTTACTCGTGGGACTCTGGTAAGAAAAGATACCTACTTTATTTACAAAATAAAATAATAATAGAATAACCTCGTGAAGGTCGAGAAGGACAAGCTCGGCAAGGTTGGGTGACGAGGTGGTTACCTCGTGGGCTAAGTCAATGTACCTTGAATTGGCCCACGAGGTGACCACAATGTAAGATGTTGCCGCGATAGTTGTTTTGGTGAACGGCCTTATAGCGAAGAGCCGCGACCAACATCTCAAAAGGATTTTTTTGTATTTATGTGATTGAGTAATGAGACGAGAAAGTCGTTCGTCTGATGGTAAGCGCCACGCCTGCCCATAACAAGTACTACCCTAAAGAACAGTGTAGTACCGCATTGCGCTCATCACCCCGACAAATCAGATATTAAGTCTTATATGCCCATTAATTTCGCTGGCTACAATACCCTTAAGCCGGAACACAGTAATGCTTGCGCACTACTGGCCGGCAGAATAACTGGCAAAGCTGAGGTACCTACCCAGACGGCCTCCCGCATACGGGAGACCTACCACGAGTTAAATGTTAAGCTTGTTTTGATGATAATCGACTAAGACGAATCCCATTTGCTACAGTAGGTATTGTAACATCGGTGCGTCAAATTCTTTCTTAAAACCTGTACAAATATTGTGAATGTCCACTTTCTATCTAGTTTGTTAACAAATGCATTGTGACTTAAAATACTAAAGACAGTGAGAGGCAGAACTAATTGGCTTATGCAGAACGTTTGAAAGTCTTAAACTTTTTCTTTTTCACTAATATCTGATACCTCTGTGGTGTAGTGGTCGGGTAGGTTACCTTAAATCGACACGACTGAGGTTGCGGGTTCGATTCCCGCGATGGTACAAAAAATAAAATTATGAAAAGAAGAAACAAAACAATCAATAAAATTTCAAAAACCCCCGATACAAAAATATATTAAAAGTAAAAAAACAGGTGAACTGATTTTGATTAAACATATCTAAGAACCACCGCTAGAAAACCTGCTTTTAAATAAAAAAATCGCATCCAAATCGGCACTTCACCCGTTTAATAGCTACGGTGCCATAGACAAACACACAGTGATCAAACATTTTTTTGCGTCAGGGGTTAAAAAGAAGTGCTGAAATTTATTTTTTACTTTTTTAATGATTTATTTATGTCTCAATTACCAAAATACTAAAGTTACCTACACCTATTTATTTCATAAACAAAACCGACCGCGTCGTCACTTTCCATCAGGTGAGACTGTGAAATATACTTAACTTTTTCTTTTTTATTTACAGGGTGCCAAGTAGGCAACCAAATCGCCGGATTCTGGAAGTTCGACCTCGAATGGTACCAATGGGCCATCGGCCTTATCGAGAGCGTCCGTTTCACTAAATACGGGGGCGGAACCAAAATCACCAAGAACAAATTCAGCAGCCAAATCAACACCTCTGGCGTCAAAACCACTCAGTTTGGCATAAAAGGCTCAGTTACCGGTGTCAAGGAAATCTCTGGCGCTAAGGAACTCAACTCCTTTGCCCAGGGGCTGTCTCAAGGACAATTTGGTTTCGGATCCAGCAAGTTCACCGAATCATCAGGCGTTAATACCGGCCTTAATGTAGGCTCTCAAATCAAGGGACCAATTTCGAACACATTCAGCGCGACCTACACAGAGAAAAAGGTCTTCCAATCCGAACCGAAATTCGTAACATACACGACTAAGCCAGAAATTGTTACATTCACGACTAAGCCAGAATACTTCACTTACACGACTAAACCTAAAATAGTGACATACACGACTAAGCCAGAAATTGTCACATTCACAACTAAACCAGAAATTGTGACTTACACGACCAAACCAGAAATTGTGACATACACAACCAAGCCCAAAATCGTGACATACACAACCAAGCCTCAGATTATCAGGTACGAAACGTCGGGCAGTGGAACTAACCCTCAGTACGTCGCTCCAGGTGTTAGCTTCAACCCTTCATTCGCCGATACAGTCGGGCATAAACACTCTAGCACCTGCAAATGCTTGGAAGGCAAGAAATGAAATTAAAAAGTATATAATTCAGTTACAATTGGAGACGACGTGCCATAAAATTTCTCTTTAACATTTTTTTTTTCCAATTGATTACAAACTCCAGTTCCTAAACAAAAAATTAAAATATTTTTCTTGACAGGTAAATTATGGAAAACAGGATACTGCGAGTATAAACAATTATTATTTTTATTTATATTGACGTTTAAATCTGTAAATAGGTAGGCTATATTTAATTTTTCATGCGAATTCTAATGTTTTTTTATGTATTTTTCAAGGCTTTACAATTAAAACTGCCACGTTCTTTTGAAAGTATTAAGTATTTTATGTTTGCTTTTATTTGTTTGCACTTTATTTGTATTATTTTTTATGAAAATATATAAATACATAATATACGTAACTTGTAGCGAAATAGATGTTTTTATAAGAGAATTCATTGTGTCCATAAATTAGATTTTTGACCCTTTTGGGATAATTTTTAACCAAAATGGTCGACTATCTAATATCAATTGGTATTTAGAAATAAATAAAATTAAGTCTTTTTTTATATAAATTTGTGAAGTATTTTAGTCAAATTACTATGTATTGATACAACTTTTCTAATTGTTACAATTAGGAATAAATCATTGAAATAAATGGAGACAATTTACAAAATAACAATGGCTGTATTATTAGAAATCCTAGATCCATATTGATGAGACAGTATTGATGAGTAGTACTAGTTTATTTGTTTAATAATAAATACGCCCAACGATCACATACATAGATCCTGACCCCTAACTTGGATCCCCTGTATCTAGGGAACCAGGAAGTATGAGGACCATGGTCCCACAACAACCAAAAACCAACGCCATTCTGCTCATCGTATTTTCAAAAGTCTGTCACAGCGCCTGATCGATGCGACGCGTGACCAAAATGCTGGGACTTTGACTCAACGTATCGGTGGATATTGCAATCCAACAGAGCAATTACTACTAGCATCTTGGGTACGCTGCCAACTGGTAGTGGGTTGGAGCGTTTGAGCTATTTATAGGCCTTTAATGGTCTATGGGTTGTCCAATTGCTTCTCCTTGTAAGTAGTTAGTTTAGTTTTAGTAAGTAGAGTGTAGCGTTATTTTCAGTAATAAAGGCATTCTGCTTAAATATAATACAGAGACATCTAGCGTCGAGTAGCAAAACTGCTACCTCACCTGGCTGCCTACGTCATTCTTGTTGTCTATGAAAATTATGGCGCTTTTATCCATGCCATTTTAGCGCCACCTAACGTGAAGTAACTAAACTTCTCACCAAGCTTACCGTCATATACAAATTTACTCTATGCTTACCGTCTACAAATTTCTACATTCATCAAATGATTCAAGTTTCCAGCGTGGTTTTTACGGTACTTTGTAGAAGTTTCTAGTATTTTCCACAGATGGCGCTGACCACAAGCTTTGCGTAAATTCCTTATAAGTAGGATTTAGGTAAAAGTTTTACGTTAATTCATGTACTTCTTGTTATTAAACTTAATACCTATGAAACACTCAAATGTTTTACTACATCTTCAAACAGCTTACGTGGTGAACGGAAAAGCTTACGTTAAGTCTAAACTTTCGCACGCTAAAAATCTTCTGTCAAAATTCTTGTCAAAAAATCTCTACGTGAAAAATCCAAAAAAATATCATGAAACGGATAAGAAGCCACATCATCAACACAAAGCCTGAAATAAGGGTGTATGATGGCTCGTCTCAGAGTTCCAGCGACCAGATTCAGGCAACGACAACTACGACTATATCACAGGAACATGGGTTACAAAAACGGACCAAAGTGAAAAAAGTTGAGAGGTCCATACTGTCCCCACATATTTCATTGTCCGGATCTACTTCTTTTTCTAACACTTCTCTAACTTCTTCTATAAAGAGGTAAGTAGTTGCATCTAATGATTTTTCTTTTCTTGATAACAAATATAGGACACCTGTCTCCCGCCATGTCCGCTGGCCAACAAGTTTCCGCTAGGAGTTCGTATAGGTACCAGGCCTAGCGCACTCCGCACTGTACGTCCGAAGCTACAAGTACATAGCCGGACACCGACGGCGGGTCGCGCGTCGTTACACGTGCCGCGTCAGAAGAGATAAGAGCTATGCAATAGAAAGAGAGGCGCTCTGTAGGTTAATATGACTGGTAGGTATGCAGCGCTACGCGAGCTGAATTGAACTTTATTGAGTCGTGGCAAGAGTCGCTATTTGTTTCAATTTCTTTGCGGAGTGATGCTTCTGTCCCTTAGTATTCTGTGCTATAACAACAAAAGAATAACTATTGGTGCTAATCTTCATCATCTCTTCACGTTCCCACTGCTGGGACGGGCCTTCTCTCATAGAGAGAGTATGGACCATAATCCACCATGCTGGCCCAGTGCGGTTTGATGGACGATACAATACAAATCCTTGAATTTTTGTGATTAATTCTTGGACATGCCGGTTTCCTCACGATGTTCTCCTTCGCCGTTTTTAGAGCGGGTTAAATCTGCACATAACTTAAGAATGTCAGTGGTGCAGCCAGCGGGATTCGAACTCGGTTGCGTCGGATCGGAATTCGCACGTGCTCTTACTGTGCAACACTCGTTCTTCGTACTAATAGATTCAATAATATTTTTCTGTGCTAATAGCGAAGAATTTTTGTTATTAGGTTCCGCAACGACTTTGACGAGTTAAAGTGCAAAATGCGCATATTTGGAGAATCCCTGAACCTCTGCAAATGCATTGCCGACGATTTTAAAAACAAATTGTCGAACATGGAGAGACGGTTGGAGACCTTGGAAAAAAGGCAAATGCGTATGGTTTACCGAGTGAGTTACATATAACCTATTATAAGTTCATCTCAGAAAATAAACAAACCTTTTTGTAGTAAATCTGTTAAATTCAGTACGTGCACAGAATACTAAGGGCACAGAATACTAAGGGACAGAAGCATCACTCCGCAAAGAAATTTAAACAAATAGCGACTCATGCTATGACGCAATAAAATTCAACTCAGCTCGTGTAGCGCTGCATACCTACCAGTCATATTAACCTACAGAGCGCCTCTCTTTCTATCGCGCCGCTCTTATCTCTTCTGACACTGCACGTGTAACGACGCGCGACCCGCCGTCGGTGTCCGGCTATGTACTTGTAGCTTCATACCTACAGTGCAGAGTGCGCTAGGCCTGGTACGTGTTAAAAAACGCGTACGCACACGTGGACGTGTCACGTAGAAGTAGATAAAACTGACCGTGAAAACGGTATGGAAGGCAATCCAAGAAATGAATTAGGTTATCTATTTACTGCTACCATTTGACAATGAACGGAAAATGACGACCGTCTGTAATTGGAAACAAAAATGTAAATACATTGTTTTGTTTACATTTTCCACTAGGTTTAGCTCTCTAAGATAAAACATATTTAATATTTACTGTTTTCCGGTTTGAAGGGCATTGTAGCCAGCGAAATTACTGAGCATATGAGACTTAATGATGTCTCAGGGTGATGAACGCAATGCAGTGCTACGCAGTGCTTTTTATGGCATTAAAAGTTCTGGGTGGCACTGCAATAGGAGGTCGGACAGTAACTGAAAAAAACTCTAACGTCAAATTATCACCATGACTCTACCACCGTATCGGAAAAGGAACCATTACTCAGAAGATACGGCAAGAAACTGAGGGGCATTTTTTAAAGATTTTGATACAATATTTTGGTTTCTACAATGTTATGTTTCTTATGTGCCAGTTGGTTACTTTGCAGAAGTGGAATGTTCCAAGCATCTTTGTCTTCTATGTAATTACCAACAGCGTAGTATGCTTTTCTCATTAGAACATTCTTAACGCGTATTTGAATTTACTTTCTGTGAGCTCCGTTATACATTTCGAAATTTTATTATAATAACGTACGCAGTTGCCCATGAAGGACTTAACCGATAACATTTATATAGTGTAGAAATAGAGTTTTCAATTACCTAATCATTATCAGTTTTATACCTACTTAGATATTTGCATATTAATATAATTTTAAATCTTAAGATTCCCCCTTAGTTTATCTAGAAACTATCTCTCTGTCTCAGTCAATATCTTGCATTCAGGTAGGTACCTTTTTTTGGGTTTTATAGATAATAATACGGAACCATTCGTGCTCGAGTTTGACTCGCACTTGGCCGGATTTTTCTACTCAACTAAGGTCAACCTTAAATTTTTGTAGTAAGATCTTTCACTTCATTAGTTCTTTATTAGAGGTTGACTGGAAGAGATCGCTTTTAGCGATAAGTCCGCCCGTTGTACTGTGCTTTATAAGTTCGTGTACCTTCTCAATTTCTTGTTTGGTGTACAATAAAGCATTATTGTATTGTATTTTATTGTATTGTATTGTATCTTTTAGATATGTAGTCAAGTGTTAAATTAATACGCCCAGCGATCACATACATAGATCCTGCTAGTTAGGGAACTAGAATTCCCTCTATCTAGGGAACCAGGAACTAGTAGGACCATGGTCCCACAACACCCAGACAAAACAAATGCTAGCGCTTTTTTTCCTGTGCACAAACATTTGCACCATCGCAGGACTCGGTCCCGCTCGATGGTGTATGAGATTTGAGCCAACCTGCCCAACCACAACACCACTGAGATTGTCCTCGATAGCTTCTTTAGTTATTTAATTGTTTCCAGATTGGAAGCAACTATTCAGCAATAATACAGAAGAACAAGATGCTTTCAAACAAAACTTTAAACCATGCTAAGGTAAGTACAAAACTTTAAACCACGCTAAGGTAAGTACAAAACTTTAAACCATGCTAAGGTAAGTACAAAACTTTAAACCACGCTAAGGTAAGTACAAAACTTTAAACCATGCTAAGGTAAGTACAAAACTTTAAACCACGCTAAGGTAAGTACAAAATTTTAAACCATGCTAAGGTAAGTACAAAACTTTAAACCATGCTAAGGTAAGTACAAAATTTTAAACCATACTAAGGTAAGTACAAAACTTTAAACCATGCTAAGGTAAGTACAAAACTTTAAACCATGCTAAGGTAAGTACAAAACTTTAAACCATCCTAAGGTAAGGACAAAACTTTAAACCATGCTAAGGTAAGTACAAAACTTTAAACCATGCTAAGGTAAGTACAAAACTCTATGTTCTATAACCAGAAATGTTCTTAAAGTAAATATTTCAGCATGACTGAAACGCAATGAAAATATGAAGTGTAATCCCGCTGAATGTTATGTAGGTTGTTGTTAGAATAATATCATATGTATGGGAGTTGATTGCAAATGTAAAATGAATTGAAATTAAAATATATATGTATAAGTAATCCCTCCGCTTTTTTTTAAATATATGAGATGAATTTCTGCAACGTCACGCCTGATTCCATTGCATTTAAGCATGACATAATATCTTGGTTGATATATATGAATACTAGCTGCGCCCCGCGGTTCCACCCGCGGTTTCCCGGGATAAAAAGTAACCTATGTGCTATTCCAAGTCCTAAAGTCCCTACATACCAAATTTCATCAAAATTCATTAAGTTTTTGCGTGAAAGAGTAACGAACATACATTCATACATTCTTACAAATTTTCGCGTTTATAATATTAATAGAATTTGTAGGATGATTTTGGTAAAAAACAAAAAAAAATTTGGTAATTACTTTGAAATGACGTCATGCGCTGTGTTGGTGTTTCGGAACAGATAAAAAATGACAGAATTTTATTCTTACATTTTATTTATTGATTTAAAAATATTAATTATTATTTTATAAAAATATGGATTGAATTATCTTACGAATTCGACACACATTCTTTCTAACAATATATTAGATTTTTTTTAGATTACCATCCGATCCCCTATTTTCAGTGATTCAGTATCTTAAGCGTGTCACACACTACGCAGATACGGTAAGATATCTGTATCTGAGCGCGTATCTGTTAATATCGCTCTCTATACTTAACTCAAGGAGCGACGCACACTAAGCAGATAACTCGTCAAACATCTATAGGCACCGACCTATATCGAAAGATGGTCTGCGTTTACAAGTACAATTCAAAATGAGAATCTTCTTCTGAGGAACTGTCTAATAAATCCAGAAGCAATAGACGCGAACTCATTGTAACACACTGTATATACGATCCGCACCAAAAACCAAGCATAGTCAGTTTGAAGGATTCCGCGTGAATGTATAATTTCGTATATTATCGTATCTGCGAAGTGTGTGTTACTTTCAGCACAGAATAGTAAGGGACAGAAGCATCACTCCGCAATGAAATTTAAACAAATAGCGACTCTTGCTATGACGCAATAAAATTCAATTCAGCTCGCGTAGCGCTGCATACCTACTAATCATATTAACCTACAGAGCGCCTCTCTTTCTATCGTATAGCTCTTGTCTCTTCTGCCGTGGCACGTGTAACGACGCGCGAGCCGACGTCGGTGTCCGGCTATGTACTTGTAGCTTCAACTACAGTGCGGAGTGCGCTAGGCCTGCTTTCAGATATGTTAATTTTTTATACTCAGATAAAATATTACCGTATCTGCGTAGTGTGAGACACGCTTTAGTTTAACTTTAGACATACCCACTTATTAGAAAACTACAGGCTTACATGGGTGCCTTGATTCTTGGACCTTGAGATATTTGAAAAAAAGAATAGCTAGGTAAAACACACAAAAAATGTGTATAAAATTAGCTTTTTTAGCAAACGTAATCTTATAGAACATTGTCATTTGAGGTGAAAAAGCTCATTTCGTTTTTATTGGAATCTTTTGATACTTTTTATGAGACTAAAATACTTTGAAGTGCTTACGTTTTTTATATTGGACAAAATGTCCGTAAAAACTAGCTATTGTCGAAAACGTTATTTACAGTTTTTATATTGGGTGTTATGTGCATTTTGGTATACCTACTAACGCGAGACATGTTGGATAAAAACTAAAATTTGCGCGAAATATTCAATAGATACTTAGTAATTTTGTTCGTCTGGGTGTCCTAGGAGAAATATACGATGAAGAATAAAATAATAAATGATTTATAATTACTAATAAGCATAAATTATTTACTATTTTATTACTTATTTATATTTTTTTATTGACCGACAAGAGACCACATAAAACCTCATTAGGTCATTAATTCCCACAGACCTTTAAGTAAGTATAGGTAGGTATATACTTACTTAAAGGTCTGTGGGAAGATGGATTTGATTTATAAAAGGATGGATAAATGAACGCTTTATTGCAAACATTAAATTAAAAGACATTACATAAAAACAAACAAAGTGTTACAATGTGCGGCCTTATCGCTAAATGCGATCTCTTCCAGGAAACCTTTGGATGGAGAGGAATTATCAAAATGCTTAAAGACGAGATGTAAGGTCTACAATAATAATAAAAATAAACTATATATAAAATAAAAATATTGTAACAAAAGTTCTAAAAATTATGCCCCTCAGTTTCTTGCCGTATCTTCTGTTTCCAATACGGTGGTAGAGTCATTGTAATAATTTATGTTCATAAGTTCGTCTGTGATGAAAAAATTGACAAAGAACTTTTGAATTGAATTGAATTGAAACATGTCAATAAAAGGTAACCTTTAAATCATTAAGTAGGTATAAATAAATAAATACGCTCAACGATCACATACATAGATCCGGGCCCTTAACTAGAATCCCTGTATCCAGGGATCCAGGAACTACGAGGACCATGCTCTTACAAAACCCAGACACGAAACAAATGCGCTTTTTTTTCCTGTGCACAAAAGTTTCTCTCGTCGCGGGAATCGAACCCGCAGCTTCAATGGTGTATGTGATTTGAGCCTACCCACCACAAGCTACAAACTAACCACTACACCACAAGCCGTTAGTTTATTATTTAATTTATTTTTGACAATTTGTAGGATATGTTTCCGTGGCTAAGCAGTGATGGGAACGTGATGGGCTAATGATGATGATGATGATGTAAGGTATGGGTAACCGCCCGAGGTTTTCCCGCGGAGCTATAACATGGGGTGCTTTAAAAGAAGGGTGAAAATGGTCCTTAAAGGTAGGCAACGCACCAGTAATGCCCCGAGTGTTGCAGGTGTCCATAGGCGACCGTAACCGCTTACCATCCAGGCGGGCCGTCTGCTTGTTTGCCTATTAGTCATATAAAAAAAATTATACATATGAGATAATGTTATCTCTAGTCGTTTATATATTCATTCGAGACAGTCAATCATTTCTAATGCACCTAGTATACTCTATGTAATGCGCCCTTCATGAAGATGTAATTCAGTCACGAATGTTATCATTACCCTGGGCCAAGACAAGAGCATGTTTGAAGCTATAAAAGTAAAATCAATAGCTTTAGCTTTTTATACCTAGTTTGAATTACAAATGTGTTTATTGACTCGCCATATTTCGAGGTTATCTTGTTTCGATTTTATGCCACTGTCAGAGACGCCGCGCCGGTGCCTTTTTACCCGACTATGGCAATGCCAGCTGATCTGTTGATGGAGATTGAAGGTGGGCAATGGAACTCCATGACGGATAAGCGTAAACTATAATAGTGTTTGGGCTCATTTTAATCTGCTCGCGGTTCCAAATACGAATTTGTTAAAATCTGGTCTTCAAAAATATATTTTTCAACAGTTTTGTTCTATGTAAGTATGTTTGTATTTACTTATGTTCCACCGTAGTGCCTAACTACTCGTCCGATTTTGATGAAGTGTCAATCAATTCATTGTTATGGTCCGACTGACACATGGGCTAAATTTTTTTGTTAATTGCCTGGTAGGTAGTTGGGTTTTAGTATTCTTCTTCTTCTTCTTCTCTAGTGTGGTGTGGCCAACCCTGGTGTCGGAGTTTTTAGACCGCCCGAAGGCCTCCGACATAGTCTAACGTCTGTTGTCCGACAACAACCAGGACCGACGGCTTAACGTGCCCTCCGAAGCACGGTAGCGCTCACAAGTCGTACGCCTGATGGTAAGCGCCACGCTTGCCCATAACAATTGCAGGTCCACCCAGCGCAATGCAGTGCTACACAGTGCTTTTTATGGTATTAAAAGTTCTGGGTGGAACTGCAATTGTTATGGGCAGGCGTGGCGTTTACCATCAGGCGAACGACTTGGTCGTATCATAACTCAGTTCCTTAAAAAAAAATTAACTACCACACAAACGGTCACCCATCCAAGTTGTGACCGCTGCGAAAGTTGCTTAACCTAGAAGATCTGTTCTGAACGGCTGGCGAGCTGCGCTACGAGCGCTACTAAATTCTATTATTTATTTACTTGTTTTGTTATTGCACTGTTACAAGTAGCGTAAAAAAGAACTAAATGCTAAAAACCGGCCAAGTGCGAGTCGGATTCGCGCACGAAGGGTTCCATACCATTATCTACAAAAACGTCAAAAAAATCATGTCTGTTGTATGGGAGCCCCTTAAATATTTATTTTTGTCTGTTTTTTAGTATTTGTTGTTATAGCGGCGCAGAAATACATCATCTGTGAACAACTGTCTCTATCACGGTTTAAGAGATACACCCTGGCGACAGACGGACAGACAGACACGGACGAACAGCGGAGTCTTAGTAATAGCATGGACCAAATATACTTGTATATTTGGTCCATGGTAATAGGGTCCCGTTTTACCCTTTGGATACGGAACCCTAAAAAGCATTGGCATAGTGGGAGCATTGTTGGCTTTATCAGCGTTATCTCTTATGTCGGTTATTTTTTGTCACGTGGAGTGGCACGGGGCCTCACTTCAGGTTCAACTCTATTGTTTCACACTTTAATAATATTGTACACTTTATCGTGGCGCAATAATTTTGACAACCTCTGTGGTATAGTGTTTGGGCAGGTTGGCTCAAATCTCATACGCCACTGAGGTTGCGGGTTCGATTCCTGCGACGGAACAAATGTTTGTGCACAAAAAAACAAGCATATGTTTTATCAAACAAGAAAACCGACTTCAATGTATCTTCCAAGTCCAAGGTCAAATATCGATGAAATTTATATGGGACCACTTCGTAGCTATACCACGCTATACTGAACCCAACGCACAAATTTTCCTAATTGGTTCATGGATGACGGGAGTTCTGAGGTAACAAACATAAAAAATAAAAAAACAATCGAATAGAGAACCTTCTCCTTTTTTGAAGTCGGTTAAAAAGCGCAAGCATTTGTTGAGGTAGGCTTGACGTCTCAAAGATTATTTTAATAGTCATTATAATTTTCCCTAATTAATATCATCACCCAAAGGTTGACTGGAAGAGATCGCTTTTAGCGATACGTCCGCTCATTGTACTGTAGTTTGTAAGCCAATTTCTGTAACTTGTTATTCTGTGCTATGGTGTACAATAAAGCATTATTATGTCGTATTGTATCACCAGTAGCTATAATTATCACCGTCTCAAGAATCGCACCTCTGTACCAGCAAACACATTGCTCAAGTTTGTCATAAACATCAGCAAAGACGCAGGTGCGAGCGCTCAGTCGTTTCGAAACGCGGCAGTCTTGACGATCTATAAATATATATGAATTATTACATGCGAGTGCAGAAGTAAACAAAACAATGATTCATTGTGTAACGCATAAATATTTACTTTATAGTTTGTTATTGACATTTTTATTAACTACTTGAGTGTGTAACTAATTTTATCAAAAGCTCCATGGCTATATCCTCATCATCATCAGCCCTTAAGTTCACACTGGTGGGACACGAGCCTTCTCTCATAGAGAGAGTATGGGTCATAATCCACAACGATGACACAGTGCGGGTTGATGGTTGTCACATGTTCTTAAATTTTTATGATTAATTCTTGGACATGCCAAAGAAACACCTACCTGTTATAAGCGGTATTTATAAACGTCTGCACATAGCAACACCAGATGCATTGTTGCCAACCTTGTAAGAATGAAAAGGAAGTAGGGCTGTCCTCTGTCCTCCTCCACCAGCGCCAATAGTCATATTAAACATCGTTAATAGTTCGTAAATGGCTAAGCCAAATCAAAAGATTAATCATTAAGTATGCTTATCTGCAAGATCCATTCCATTTAGATAAAACAATCATCTAACTGCTAATCTCCACAAAGATAAGACTGAGTCTGATCTCAGATAATTTACAATTTTATTATACCTACGCTTAAAGCCGTATTTCAATCGTTAGATAGACAAGATGAAATGGCTTGATAAACGTCACGTACCATCCCCCTTAGCACAGACCGGAGACAAAAATGTATCCCCTGCTTTATTCATTTTTTACAAACAAAAAGTTAATAAAAACAGGGGATACTTTTTTGTCTCCAGTCCGTGCTGAGAGGTAGCAGGCGAGATAGGGGTCAAACGCGAGCCAGTAAAAAAAATACATGCTGTCCTTTTCTCGCGCAATACGTACCATTTATTAATAAATTGATTAAAACAAGACGTATGCGCAATGAAAAATGAAAATGAAATACCTAACTATTTATTGAAACACACTCAGATAATTAAAAAACTAACAATAAAAACTTAAGTAATACCGACGTGTTACGCCAAATTCCTCATAAAGAGAAAAAAATAATTGATTATTTTGTATATTTGAATGCTCTAGTCTATTATATAATAGATGCAGCATCTATTATATAGTATAATACGTGTAAGTGCATCTCATTCGCACAATTTGGACCAAAGTTACCATTCTAGATAAGTATCTGGCTATTTATTCGAGAATTGAAGAATCAACTGAGTGTTCTAAGATAATGTTATCTTCAGAAACTATTGAACCCAGCGTAACAATTAATAATAATTAGTTTTATCAGCACATTATTGTGAAATGATAACAGTTAATACTGCGTTTTATTTAGAGTTATTTATGAGTTAGTTCACTATCGTTAGATCAAAACCTATAAAGATAAAAGGCCCATGTGTGTTTGTATAATACTTTATCAAGATTGGGTTTTAAAGAAAATTATTTGTGTGGCTATTGGTTTTTTTAATCACTACAATCTGGTATTAGAAAATTTTAGAAGGTGGAAATCCTTAAAAAAGTTAATGTTTTTGTAAGGACTTGTTTCTTTGTAACGATTTAATTTTATTAAAAAATCATGTTTATTTTCGGCATACCTACATTTTAAAATAAAGAAGTCTATTTTTTTTATGTGTGTGATTGAGTGACGACACGAGCTAGTCGTTCACCTGATGATAATCGCCACGCCTGCTCACATATTATAGAGATTATGTACAGAGCGCACGAATACTAATCGATTATAATATTGTATTATTGTAAATTTTAGGAATTTTACAACGCAAAATAAGTGGAATTTTGTTTTTATTTTAATAATTTATTTTAAGCTTTCAACGAAGTTATCCCACTAAATAGTTTCTGAATACTCAAAGCAGTAACTTGACGCTTCGAGACATGCGAGCTTGTCCAACCACTATGCCATGGAAGCCATCATTAAACGGTTGTCAACCTACATAAATAACGGAAGCTACCGCTATCATATTCCATCTACAATACTACATTGTACAATAATATATTCGTAATATAAGACACATAGACAAAGCAGGCAAATTATAGTTCACACAGCAACTATGTATCTAAGCAAATAAATTAAACTGATTAATGTTATGATAGACATACGATCGTCTTGCAGGATATCCAAGCGTAAACTTATCTGATGTTTGTATTAACATTTATCAGTATTGGAAATAGATTATAGACGATCAGTCAGACGTTACTAGTTACGACAGTGACTGTCGTTTATTTTTTAACTTCTCACCTGTCAATAAAAACCATACGTTACTACACGGCAAAAATAAAATACGCGTAAAAAGACTTAGTTGTTTGTAAAAGGTGACGCCTTAATTTAGCACGGTTAATATGACGTGATGTTTCACGTAGGACAAGGGATGTTTTTGGTGCGATTTCGCTCTGAATCCCGCGATTCTATATTCGCGTTCTCTTTCGCACTTGTTGCGGTTTACATTGTACCTTATCGAATTTCTATAGTTCAGACTTCTCGTCTCGCTCTACGTATCAGTACATATTTTTAGACCGTGGCGCGCGCACGTATACTAAAGTGATATAATCATCGAGTATTTTTTTTTAACACAATTGTATTACATTATTAGTGGTTTAACATAAAAGGCGATTACTGTTTGATCATGGCTAAGGTAAATATTCTCAAAGTAAAAATGATTTTATTAGAAAGTAATTTTACGAAAATAATTAGGTTTTTGCATTCGTCTACATGTATTACCCGGTGACGTGCAGCGACCGTTCGGAGATATCTAATATCAATATTATTTCATAACTTACTTAGTTATTACAATATTTATTAAGATAAAACGTTAAAACGCACGTTTTTGATAACTTATGTTATCTAAATAGTAAGTATTTATTTATGTTCTAACACACGTGTCGTTAATACTTTCATTAAAACGCATACCTACGGTTGAAATGAAGTTGCGAATTGTTATTGTTAATTTTACGACGTAGCTGTAATTACGATTATACTTTAAAGCTCTAAAACGTACGAATCTTTGTTGCATCAACAAGTTACCAATGTTCGCAGTAAAGTTTGCATATTGTTCTTGCTAACAAAGAACAGCTGGATTTTCTTATAACATAATTTAATACAAAAATAACCTTCGACTGAACATCCGCTAAGTGTCCGTTATTGTTATCGGGAAAATGACCTACAAGTACAGGCAACATTTTTTTATCATAAATCAATAACATGTGAAAAAATAAACGTCAAAGCAACTGTCAAATTGTGACCCATGTCGGGGTATTTTGCTATTTTCTAGTCATCAGTTTTAAGTGTATTTTAATGTCTCTATTTATTAAAAACGTGTTGAAACAAGCGAGGAATAGTTACAGGCGTTTAATTGATATGAATCGGAGCGGGTATTGGGTATGTTTCCATTGAGTAATTAGCAAATCTCTGAAGTGATAATCAATAATGTTTTTATACCTAATTTTTCTGAGGTTTACGTGAATTTAAAACTTAATGAGTCAGGTTCGGTCGGAAGTGTCCTCGCTCTTATCTCGGAAGTACATTGTAGCGATCTTTTGTCGATATAAAGCGGAAATTTTACGGGGTTTTAGAGGTTACGGCTGTAATAAAACAATCTTCATAATCTCTGTTTTTATTGAAGTTCCTATTGTTCTTAGTGTACTATTGCTCTTATTTTATGTTCTGCTACACTACAATGTCCAATAACACCTCTCGTTTTATTCCTATCTGTAGGTACTTAACAATGAATTCAACTTTTTAAGCCTGACAAATATGCTCCCGATTCAAGAATTTCTCATTTAATTTATATGGAATTTTCACATAACAAGGTAGTGCTGCAACAGTCATGGGTAGACTTGTTGCTTACCATCAGGTGAGCAACCAGCTCATCTCGTCACTCAATTACATTATAAGAATACAATACAATTTATATCAAAAAATACTGACTTCAATTCTACTGTATTTTTGAAGTCCATGCTCGAATATTGATGCAATTTACATAAACCTTGAGGCTATACTGAACCCAATGCAAATTTTTGCAAATTGATTTATAAATCATGCAGTTTTGAAGTTAAATGAATACAATGAAAGGAAACCTGTTTTTTTTTACTCTTAATAAATCCATGTTTGGCCACTATCTCGCCTGATGTGAAGCGAAGATGTGGCCTAAGATGAAGCACATAGATCTAGAGAGAGACAGCAGTTGAGCGGCTGCTCAGACCCGTCTCCCCGATGGTTCACCGAACATCATCCCAAAACACGACTAGGTCGTTTGACGGCATGGCTTTGTTCGGTGGTTGATATTACAACCACGGCCAGAACCTACCACTCCAAAGCGCGTAAGCGGGTACTACTACCTACTCTTTGAAGGCGGTTAAAAAAGTTAAGTTTAGTGAATTCTGTCAACGTCGCATTATTTACATTTTCCTTATTGTTATATAACGATGTAACCATTTGGTTTTCCTCCAATACGTACCTACGTAGTTAGTGTAACATTGTATGCGACCTTTCGTACCAGGTAAACAAAATTAACAAACCAGTTTACTGAATGTCTTGTGTTTGAAATGAGCAGCGCACTAGATCCTGTTGTAATGTTTACAAGTGTTTTTTGTATTTATTGATAGCTAGTATTAAAAATATTAGAGAGAGAGAGGGAAAGAGAAAGCAAGGGCGACAATTTAAAAGATGGGATGACGGGATTATTAAAACAGCTGGTAGAATATGGTCATGACTAGCACGGGAAAGGGAAGGTGGGAAGGGGTTGGAGGGAGGCCTTTGCCAAAGGGCACACAGATGCAAACCTAAACAAAAGGAATCGAAGCAAAGAACATTAAACAAAACTGAATCTGACACAGGCTATAAATCAATAAATAAATAAATTAAAGTATTTAAAAATAGGCTGCCAGGCTCAAGTGGGATTGGGCGGGTCACATAAGCCGTATGCATCCAGATCGGTGGGCAAAAGTCACAACGGAATGGGTGCCTGAGGATGAAAGACGGTGCCCAGGCCGGCAAAAGAAGATGGAGGGATGATCTGGATGCATACCAAGAAGGCTGGTGCGAGGTGGCGCAGGATAGAGACGGCTGAAAAGACTTAGGGGAGACCTTTGCCCAGCAGTGGGACAGCATAGGTTAAAAAAAAATTTAAATTAGTATCATAGAAAGCTAATAAAAATTAGATTAAAATGGCATTTCAATATTAATCAATTACAAAATTTGTAACATAATATTGTAATCATAATAATAATCATAAGCATTTATTAATTGTAAATATGGGTACAAATTTCGTAACGGATCCGTCCAATAATGTAGAATAATAATTCCATTTATGTTACGTAATCTTTCAAATCATAAAAACATTTTTCATCTAGCTGAAAATTAACGCAATGGCTAGCGTTTGCTTTTAAAAATAGTGAGAGACAAATCTTTGAATGAGTTCATCTGTTGGTTATACACTTTAATAGCGTTCATGTAAACATTTCTTTTGTGCAATTTTGTACACATACCACCAGTCCGCACAAAGCGTTTCGCTGACTCTTTCATTATACGTACTGCTAAGGAGTGGAATTCTCTACCAGAATACTTATTTCCTTCCAATTACAACCTGGGCCTCTTTAAGAGTGAATAGGCACCTCATGGGCAAACGTGCTCCACCTTAGACCGCAACTAGGCTTACCATAAGGTGAGTTGCTGTCAAACGTGAGCCCATTTAATCATAAAAAAAAATATTTTAACCTCAACAAGTCTCAAACACAGATAGAAAGTTGGGTGTCTGTCGCTTTTTTATCGACTGCACTTCAGAGTGTGTGCCAAGGAATCGCACGAACTGATCCCTTCTCCACCTAAAGATTTCCAGACGAGTCGCATTCACCAGTAGGTTGTTAATATTCCACTGTTCCGTACTAAGCGTTTCGCAGATTCCTTCATCAGGCGGACTGCTGAGGATAACGCTCTGCCAGTGACTTTGTTCCCAAACAGCTACAACTTGTGTCCCTTTAAGTATAGAGTGAATAAGCATCTCATAGGCACCTTAGGCCGTATCTTAGCATATATCTAATAAAAAAAAAACCTAGACTATGTGGTAACTTTAGTTCTCTGGCGAATATTTTTTTTCTTGTCAGATATCTTTATAAATATAAACGGCTACACTCACGTTATGATTGTGTCGGAAACTCCGACCAGGTTTCGGACAATTAGGATGTCCTTCTTCCGGGAGTTTACGCTTTGGATTCGCGGCGCAGACTGCGCGCCTCCGCTCGTTCCTGTCGCCGCGAGCGCAGTGCTAAAACTGCTGCAGGCGCGGGGGGCGCGGGGGGCGCGGGCGCAGCGGGGGTTTGTTTATCCCGCGCAGCCATGTTCGGTGGTGTGGTGTCTTCATCTGTTGAGCTATCACCGTCTTGACCAATCAGTTGCTGGCACAATGCACTCGTTGTATCCCCGTCGCGGCACAAGTTGCTCTCGGAACAAGAGCCACAGAGGATCGGCTTCCATGCTGGTGGTATACAGAACCCAGAGTCTTGGATATATCATCAGATAGGTTTTTCATCGCTAGTACGCATTTTTATTCCAAATCGGTTTTTCTTATCACAGTAAAAATAATGCTACACGCAATTGTAATTATCTAAAGATTAATAAACAACTTAAATACTATTTATCGATTACAATCGGTAAATCGGACATCCAATGGCCTTGTAGCGAGAATTCATGATTTGATAAAGAATCCGGATCGAGTTAGTGTGGCCAAGCGGAAACTTTTTTTCGGGGTTCGAATCCCGCTGGCCCGCACTAATGACATGAGGTTGCGGGTTCGATTCCCGTGACAAATGTTTGTGCACAGAAGAAAAGCGCAAGCACTTGTTTCGTGTCTGTGTGTTGTGGGACCATGGTCCTCGTAGTTCCTGGTTCCCTAGATACAGGGACGTCCTAGTTAGGTGCCAGGGTCTATGTATGTGATCGTTGGGCGTATTTATTTATTTACATTCTTAAGTCACGTGCGGGTTTAGCTCTCGCTCTGTAAACGGTGAAGGAAAACATCGTGAGGAAACCGGCATAGACAAGAATCACAAAGTTCAAGGACGTGTGACATCCACCAACCCGCAATAGGCCAGCGTGGTGGATTATGGCCTAAAGTCTCTAAGTGAGAGAAGACCCGTGTCATGGAAACTGTGTTGTTTACCATCAGGCGAAAGATCTGCTCGTCTCGTCAGGTGTAACCAAAATCTGATCAAATCAATATTTGTTTTTATTAAAATATATTTTTCAAGACAAGCTTTTAACAAATTCGTAATCGGAACCGCGAGCAGATTAAAATGAGCCCAAACACTAGTAGTTTACAATTATCCGTCAAGGAGCTCCATTGCCCACCTTCCGTCTCCATCATCAGATCAGCTGTCACCATAATATTGCATTGTCATCGGACTTTGACAAGTATGTAAAATTTCAACTCCGTAGGATAAGAGGAAGTGGTTCTGATTCAGCTTGCAAGATTTGACCGAAACAAACAAATATTGCAAGTTAAATAAAAGCTTGTAAAAAGTCAAATTCTGTGACACTTTTAATAATAATAATGATAAATTCATTTATTTAAAGCAATAATACAGTTAACAAATTAAAAGTACCAGAGCTCCATAAAATATATAACTTACAGACTAGCATATATCTTAAGCTACGAAAGCGAAGCTGCTAATGTTTTTTTTGTTTTCTGTATATTTTTTATGTCATATGTTTATAGTTAATTAGTTGTTGCAAATAAATCTTTCTTTCTTTCTTTCAAATGTCATATATTAAATAAACATAAAAATGCACTTTTAATTCATCTTTATGAGACCCGTATTGTGCAAGGCTTGACTCGCACTTAGCCAACTAAGTAATTCAACTCCTACGTTTGAAATGTTATCTATTTCATTTATTACTGGAAACCAAGCAATTTTCCAATAAAACATTAATAAAATGATGATGGAAGCTGCCTTGAAAACCTACGCGGTCCTTGTACAGGGAAAAATAACGAGATACTGTTTTTCTTTATAACTATTCTAATGTACCAGGGCTTCCCAAACTTTGACGCCCTTGGGCATTTGCCATTTTTTACGACGCCCTCTGATCAAAACCTACCTACCATAGCAGTTGTAGTTCTAACCTAGTAACAAGTTATCAGAAAAACTCCAAATAACTGTTATATTTTTTATTAGAAAATAAAAACAAAAACAAAACATTGGAATAAAAATTAAAAGAGATATTTATTTTACTTTGTTGAATGGCTACTAATGAAAAGGATGTGCTTGCTTTTCTGAGCATAGCTTCTCAAAACGGGGCTCAAGTTTGGAAATTGCCACTCTCATATCTTTCTCTAGATTTATTTTCGATTTGTACTTGTTCTTTATTAATGTAACTGCAGAAAAGCCTGTTTCGCACAAGTACGATGTCGCAAATGGTAGCAGAACCCTCAATGCTGCAGTGCTGATGGCATGATATTCGTGAGAATCCATGTGAATCCATGAATGAAGCCAATCAATGTGGATCGCCTCGACGCATTTGGGATAATGCCGCGACGTCCCAGGGCGTCGCGACGCACAGTTAGGGAAGCCCTGCTATATACTATTCCTTCTTAATACGTACAGCTAAGGAGTAGAACGCTCTCCCATCATGTGTTTCCTATTAAATACAACCTGGGTGTGTCCAAATCAAGAGTGAATAGATACTCACTAGGCAAGCGAGCTTCATCTTCGACCACATCATCGCTTCCCACCAGGTGAGATGGTGGTCAAACGTTGGCCTAGTCTGATGTACTGGTGGTAGGTTTCTCGTATGCGAGAGGCCGTCTGGTTGGGTACCACCGCTTTGACAGGTATTCAGCCGCCAAGCAGTGGAGCGCGAGCATTTCTGTGTTCCGGTTTGAAGGGCATTGTAGCCAGCGAAATTACTAGGCATTATGAGACTCAAAAGCTAATGATCTTAGGGTGACAAGCGCAGTGCAGCGCCGCGCAGTATTTTGCAAAACAAAGTTCTGGGTGGTGCTGTCCCAGCTAGCAAAATTTGGTATTACAAGTATCCTAAGAGCATATTTTTCTTACTCTTTTAGTACACTCACAAACGTTGGTAAGTGTGGAATTGGGCGCACTTTATAAGAGTGTTTGCCCTTATTGTTATATTATTATGCTCTTATGAAGAGTGTTTTCAATCTTATAGTGATCTGCCCAGTGCCGTTGTAAAAGCAATTAGTCTTACAAGTGCCTTACACTGGCATGGTGTAAAGGTAAAATGCCATTGTGAATGCCGTTCTAAGTGTGATTCGCCTTATTCACCTCTTTGTGATCTCAATGTAAGAGTATTTTTAAGCGTATCGAACATTTTAACAAACCGTTGTGCGCATGCAGTGAATATAATAAAAGTCTTTGTTCTTTACTTTGTATATTAACTTTATAATTTAAAATATTTCTATGTTACATGTATCTTACTATTATTATAATGTTGAACTATCTGCGGAGTAGGTTTATTCGAAGTATTTTTAATGTATATAACATTAAAATCTCGGGCCATTTCTGAGATGTGTTTTTGAATAATAGTTATTGATTTAGTAAAATGTGAAATAATACAAAATGTCACCATTTTTCCATTATTTACAATCTTACTTATAGTATACTTCATCAGAACATTTAAAAGCTCAATCGTTTTTAGTTAAATGCACTGTCAGACTAGATATTCTTATATGACTCTAGTTAAGTGAGTTTAAAGACCATTGCTCCTATTAAACACTAGCCTAAAACAATTATCGGTGGCCATTGTTCATAATGTTAGGGTTCCCTTAACAGTGGCAGAACCAAAAATCACACCTAATAACTTATAGGTAGCTAATGTTAATATGCTTTTAACATTTAGTTTGTATGTTAATTATTTGTTCTAGCGTAGCAACTGCTGTACCCAAATAATTATGGGCATTAAGAATGAAATTATGGATGTCGACTGTTTTTAAATAAGAAAAAAATCAGAAAGCTCAAGAATAAAAAATGGCCTTGGACCCTAACACACTTTATACTGTCTGGAAAATGTATCGCTTGTAGATATTCTACGTCATACGACATGCCTCAAAAACCACTTCATTTTATAATGGGTTGTGATGACTTAATTAAATTATTGCATTCAAATTTCTTCTGGTGTCAAAACTGCCAAGAGTTCACAATCTACGACCACTACCCAAGTGATTTTTGTGCGGAACCACCAACTATATTTCTGTATCCAGCTTGTCCTGTTCCTGTTCCTCGTAAAACTTGTGAAGATTCTGGCTCTTTCATTAATTTCATGTATTCTTTATTTACTTTTCTGCGGTATGCACCACTTCTTTTAAACCGTTTCCACCTATTTAAATCCATTATTAAACACGGTACTTTATGTCCATTACAACGCATTGAAGAATACTTATATCAATAAATGAGATCGGTAATATACTTAATCAAGCATGCTTACGACGTTTGTGAGCTTAAATGTTCTTTTATACAACTTCCAACATGCTACTACTCTTTAATATGATTTAGCTCAGACAAATTACACTTATAATTTTTTGGTTCTTCAACAGTTGTATATCATGCTTTAGTAAGATCAGTACTCTTTTAAAATACTTACCCAAGAAATCTATAAGAACATACTATCTTGTAAGATGCCTAAATAAGTGTAAAAAAATATCAAGAGTAATTAGTCTTACAAAAGTGCGCTTGTAAACTTTTGTTCTTATAAATCTTTTTACAAGGAGTTCTTCTATATATCTATAAGACTTCTTTATAAGTTTATACATTCTTTTAGTTCAAATCCCCATTATACATGCCTTTATAAGAGGCCCCTTCTTAATCAGGACACTTATAAATGTTTTATAATGCTTTTATTCTTTTAAGTAATTATTTACAAGACTATTTTGCTAGCTGGGGTTATTGTTATGGACTGGCGTATTGCTTACTGACAGAATGCCTATCGATGAGTGGACTGTATTAAATCTGGATTGAGGCTTGAGACAGGTAAGAGTCAATGAAACGGCGGATTGGGCTGGTGGACGTCTGTATTGCTTGAGTGTCGGAGAGAATAAATTATTTTTCAAAAAAAACTAAACCGACTTCAAAACCACAAATGGCACTCAAAAGTAAAAAATAAATTAATATAATTATCATAAGCGCTACCCACTCATATATTTGAAGTCGGTGCCAGCCAAGTCTAAAAGGTAGTAGATAGATACTACCTACAAGTAGTACTTACTATATACATAGTATTTATCTGCTACCTATTACACTTGGCTGGCACCGACTTCAAATATATGAGTGGGTAGCGCTTATGATAATTATATTAATTTATTTTTTACTTTTGAGTGCCATTTGTGGTTTTGAAGTCGGTTTAGTTTTTTTTGAAAAATAATTTATTTTACCCTTTTTAGTGAAAAACAAGTTTTAATTAAATTAATTCAAAAAGTTTTTAAAGGCAAGCTTTTATGATCTAGAAGCCACATCATGACGAAGTTTAAAACGGGCTATCACAATTAAATGCATGTACAAAAAAATTTCATGTCTGTCCTATATCTCTGTTGAAGAGTTCCCTCGCCGGAAGTCAATCCTGGGTGTATCTGCCATGTCATGATGGAATTTAGAACAGGCTATTATGGTTAAATTTATTTACGAAATGTTGTGTCTGTACTATTCACCGTTGAGGAGTTCCCTCACCGGAAGTCAACCCTGGGTGAAGCAGGTGAAGCAGTCGAATACAAACCTCCACCTTTAGAAAGTTGGTTACGAAAAAAACAAGAACCGACTTGAAGATTAAACTTATATTTTTTGTTTTTGCTATTTTTTTCAAAAACTACTGAATGAATTTCGATAAAATTTATATGGGACCACCTTTGAAGTATTACCTACCAATCAAAAAAAGAATCATCGAAATCAATGCATAATTGGCGGAGAAATCGTGTAACAAACACACAAAAAAAAAATAAAAAAAAATAAAAAAAAAAAACATACCGTCGAATTGTAAACCTCCTCCTTTTTGAAGTCGGTTAAAAAGAGACATAATTGGAGTTCTTACTTGCTAACGTTGGCACTATATCGCTAGTGATGCTAAACAAAACTATTACCGTACAAACTTTTAGTCGATATTAGTGTTGGGATTCCAACACTTACAATCAGGCAAACGACCAGCTCGTCTCGTCATTCAGTTATATAAAAAAAAGTAATAAAAAACAGAATCCATACTATAATAAACAAGAAACCGTAATAGATTAAAAACAATAATCTAAAACCATGTTTTTATCGATATAGAATGCATTGTCATCGAGTTGTGAGCTACCCTGAAGGTTTCAGCCGGATAGCTAATCGGGAAGTGCTCGAAATTTGAGTTGCAAGATTCCACCCGGAACGACAGACAGTGACAAATAAGAAAGACGCAATAAAAACGTGGTAAATTTCAAGGTTTCTTTTTAAAATCTGCCTTCTCTTTCTTTCAGAAACTCCAAATGTGCGGGACAGAGGAAGAAATGCGGGAAGTGGCAGCTGAAATCTGCCGGAACTACCTCCATGGGACGTGGAAGACCATAGACCCGACCGCCCTGGAGTTCAGACGAATCAGGTATACTAGCGCTTCGCTCCGAACTTCCTTCTTTCTTTCAGGGCCCTAACTCACTATGACAACTTGGCGATTCCTTGCTTCAAGGACACGTCGATTCGATCATTAATAAACTCTCGTTCTAGCGTTCGGCGAGTCGACACCTGATGATGCCTCGTGCAGACGGCGAAACACGTGTCGTACAAAGAGTGTTGTTGTTAGGAACTAACAACAACCTACATAATATTCAGCGGGATTACACTATATATTTTCATTAAGTTTCAGTTTTGAGATGAATTTCCGCAACGTCACGCCTGATTCCATTGCATTAATAAACAACATCTGCGAAATTTGTATTCTCTATGACGCGTCATATATATAAATATATGAATGCGTCATAGAGATGTCGTTTATTAATGAAGGAATTGACGTGATTTCGATGCAAGGAATCGACGTGATTTCGCCAAGTTGTCATAATGAATTGTGGTCTTGGTGCCAATAAGGGATCGGACAACTTTTCAGAAAGTTTTTAAAATTAACCATAACGTATGTATACAGCCATGATAAATAATATTTCAATTAAATAAAGTCCTAAAAGTACCTAAAACTATGTTTAAATGTTATGTTTTCAATATTGCCCCGCAAAAGGTCACCTCACAACTTATGACGTCACACACTGGCAAACCAAACGACAAGCTCTACGAAAGCAAACTTGCAAAGTAATTTGTACGTTTTTATGAAGTTTAGGTTCGCCATGGCATGAAAAACACGTTTTTGATTAAGATAAAAAGCAAATGTATACAATAAACACAAGCTTCGCACCGAACAAAGCCATGCCGTCAAGCGACCTAGTCGTGTTTCGGGATGATGTTCGGTGAACTATCGGGGAGACGGGTCTGAGCAGCCGCTCAACTGCCGTCTCTCTCTAGATCTATGTGCTCCATCTTAGGCCACATCATCGCTTCACATCAGGCGAGATAGTGGCCAAACATAGATCTATTTAGCGTAAAAAAGAAAGCCAATATTAATACAAATTCCGTGACGCTTCCAGTTGCCACTGAGACCTTGCTTCGCTCGATCAACATAAAAATAAATAATTATTTACACCTATATCGTATGATTGATACAATACATTAATTAATTACAGATAATGAAACTATGTCAGATTCAATGCGAAACTAGTTTCGACCGGTTTATCGAGTTTATTCATAGATGTGTGTTTATGTTCTAGTTTGTTTCTTATTATTATAAAAACATACAACAAACAAATGTTTGCTGTTATATAATTACTAGCTGCGCACCGCGGCTTCGCCCGCGTGGAGATTGATGTGAAAAAATATGTCATACATACTCCACACTGTAGGTACGAAGCAACAAGTACATAGCCGGACACCGACGGCGGGTCGCGCGTCGTTACACGTGCCGCGTCAGAAGCGATAAGAGCTATGCGATAGAAAGAGAGGCGCTCTGTAGGTTAATATGACTGGTAGGTGTGCAGCGCTACGCGAGCTGAATTGAATTTTATTACGTCATAGAAAGAGTCGCTATTTGTTAAAATTTCTGCGGAGTGATGCTTCTGTCCCTTAGTATTCTGTGATATGACACTTAATATCTGATGTCTCGGGGTGATGAGCGCAATGCATTGCTACGCAGTGCTTTTTATGGTATTAAAAGATCTGGGTGGCACAATTGGTGGTGCAATTGTTATGGGCAGGCGTGGCGCTTACCATCAGGCGAATGAATTGCTCGTCTCATCACTCAGTTCCATTTAAAAAAACTAAGTGTATTTCTTTACTCAGTATCTTTCAAGTCTTGTCTCTGAAGGTCAATGAGAACTGAACAATGAGAACGGTCAAAAGGTCAATGAGAACTGAATTTACCCAAATTTACATTTACGTTATTTTACCTTTTGCGTGTTTCGTCCCTCGAGTTGAAGCTATCTAAACTAATATTATAAAGAAGATTTGATTGTTTGTTTGCATTGAATAGGCACCGAAACTACTGAACCGATTTGAAAAATTCTTCCACTGTTGGGAAGCTACACTATCCCCGGGTGACATAGGCCATATTATATTTTCAAAAAAATTAGGGATCCTTACTAAAACTCCAATAATGTAACCCAAAGTGTAAAAAAATTACCTAAAATATTCTTTACATCGCGTGCGCTGCGAAAACTATTGATGATAGAATAAAATAATGTACTACGACTTTGCAGAACACATCATTGTTTACAAAAAGTGTCGCGACAGCATATGTCTAACTATTATAGTTATGCCACAATAAGTGTCCATTTATTTTAAAAATTTAATTGAAATGCCGCCGCTAGAAAAGGCTCTTTATTTTTATCTTGGTATTAATCCTTATCAAAATAAATTGTCTTCATATTCAAGACTGCTTCAATACCTTTATATAACTTTTTGAATTATTCGATTCGGAGATTCCATTCGAAAGATATCACGAGTTTAAAAATGTAGGTATTAGAAAAAAGTGGCACCATATGCAATGTAGGTGTCACTGGGGTACGGGCCGTGCGGGAGGGGAGATGTGTGTGTGTATTATATTTTTTCAATTTTGAATTTTTTGTTAAATACCCGTGCGAAGCCGGGGCGGGCCGCTAGTTGTGGTATTAGAATCGCAGTTTTTATAATGCTTATAAAAAGAGTAATGGTGATTCGAACAGTTTTTTTATGTAATTGAATGACGAGACGAGCAGTTCCTTCGCCTGATGGTAAGCAACACGCCTATAACAGCTGCAGGACCACCTAGAACATATGCAAAATCCTTTGCGGCACTGCACTGCGCTCGTCACCTTGAGACACAGCTCATCCACAATACCCAGCAAATAATAAATAAATACGCCCAACGATCACATATAGATTCTGGCCCCTAACTAGGCTTCCCTGTATCTAGGGAACCAGGAGCTACGAGGACCATGCTCCCACAACACCCAGACACGAAACAAATATCGATGAAATTTATATGGGACCACTTCGTAGCTATACTGAACCCAACGCAAAAAGAATTTTCCAAATCGGTTCATGAATGACGGAGTTCTGAGGTAAGAAACATACAAAAAATAACAATCGAATAGAGACCCTTTTTTCTTTAAAGTCGGTTAAAAATAGCACTTATGCGAAACCGGGGCGGGTCACTAGTTCATAAATGAAACGCTAACCGGTTTTGCGTTTAAACAGACGGACCGGTTCAAATATAGGCCGCGCCGCAGGAAAATACCCGACTGATAAGGACCGCGCTGATGCCTCGATACACGAGTATAGTGGCGAGACAGTAAAATTATACTAGGCCACTCGTGGCAGGTCTCTCGTATGCGAGAGGCCGTCTGGGTACTTTGCCAGTTATTCAGCTGCAAGCATTACTGTGTTCCGGCACAAAATACTCCGGTTTGAAGGACATTTTAGCCAGCGAAATTACTGGGCATATGACAATTAATATAGGATGTGTCGGGGTGATAAAGTCAAAGTCAAAGTCAAATATCATTTATTAAATAGGCACAAAAGTGCACTTTTAAAGGTCATAAACACATGATACAAATAAAAAATGTCAAAAATTGTAACTTATGTTAACATGACTTTGAAAAAAAGGTAAGTATGTTTACCCATTTCTTTCCTATACTCAAATTGAAGTCTGAGTGCTGAAAAGAAATGCGAAAACTGACTCTACCAGTGCTTCGGAAATACGCCCGCTAGAGAAGATAGCACCAAGAAACTCTGCGGGGATGTCTTTTTTCAGCACAATTACGTATAAATTAGAATTAACAGAATGTAAAACAAGAAATGCGAGTGAGATGTCCCATAGTCATAGTATCAGTAACAGAAAAGTGTAAATAAAATATAAGTAGGTATGACAGTAGCAGTAGGAGTGACTAGAACAGACCAGTCCCCGCAAGCAGCACCCGTTCACGAGTATGACTTGTGGACCAGCCATCACCCCCCTCAACCATATTGGAGGGAAGGGAGTGACCCGACACACAGAGCCGCCGCAAGCAAAGACATTTGAGTGAGCATGACTGTAAAACCTAGTCACTAGATAAGTGTGTTAAGGTGGTTCTTATTAGTGATGTGCCAGATCGTCAAAAAATTATATCCGCGGACACCGATCCGGATACGAATATTTAGTGTCAAGAAGAAAATAAAGATCCATATCCGTGTCCGTATCCACGGAGGATACGGACACGGATATGGATCTTTATTTTCTCACTCAATCGGTGTCGGCGCGTGACTTATAGTTATATACCATTGGTATGGTAACTTACTAGAATATATGTTTGCAATTAAAGGTGCCATATATTTAATTTCAGGAAATAAAAAATACTCTGAATGGATTTTTTTAAATTATACTAGTTAATCACATAATCTAAGTTATTATGCAGCATTTTATCCCGTTAATTTAATTTGAAAATTAATAAAAGTTACGTAAAAGTTCCGCGAGAAAAGTGACGGATACGGATATGGACACGGACATTTTTACTACCCCGGATATCCGTGGATACGGATACGGATATCCGGAACATCACTCAATACTCAATACTCAATACTTTATTGCAAACTCACTAGTTCCTATGCACCTTGTGTTATACGAATAAAAAGCTGAAATGCGTGTTCCTGAATATGATTGGGTACCTGATTATTAATTCCCTAACCTTGAATGAATGTGAGGTTCCTGACCACACCGGGGGTTACTGCCACTGACCTTCAATAAAAAAAAACGAATTACAAAACTACAAATTTAACTTTTATTTAATTTAGAATTCCCAATTTTTTACTTTTTTTATTAAATGGGCTCACCTTCGACAACTACTCACCTGATGGTAAGCGTAGTTGCGGTCTAAGGTGAAGCACGTTTGTCCATGAGGTGCCTATTCACTCTTAAAGAGACCCAGATTGTAATTGGAAGGAAATAAGTATTCTGGTAAAGAATAGGGGACCGGACAACTATTCAGAAAGTGTTTTAAATTAACTACAACAAATATATATAGCCATGAAAAATACTATTTTAATTAAATACGATCTAAAAGTACCTAAAACTATGTTTAAATATTATGTTTCAAATATTGCCGCGCAAAAGGTCACCTCAAAACTTGTGATGTCATATGTAGATAGAAAACGACAAAGTCTTCGAAATAAAACTTACAAAGAGATTCTAATACGTTTTGTGAAGTTTGGGGACTATATTGTAGTAATGGAACGAAAAAAATAGCAAAAATACATTTTATGAAAAGCAAAAACGTAAAATTAACACTAGCTTGACTCACGGTATTTGCCTACAAATGACGACATGCACTATGATTGTTGTTTCGGCTTGAAATGAAGAACAGATTAAAAACGTCCCAGCAGTGAGAACGTGATGGGCTGATGATGATGAGCGGCTCGGCCTAGACCAATTTCTTTCATTGTTTTTATGTAATGTCACAATACTAAGGGACAGAAGCATCACTCCGCAAAGAAATTTAAACAAATAGCGACTCTCGCTATGACGCAATAAAATTCAATTATTTACAATTAAACTATATGTACAAGAGCCAGAACAAAGCTGGGAAGAAGCTAACTGCCAAGATACAGGTGTGTCAACACCTAGTTTGGTGGCTAGAGTCGCAACAAATTGTAATTTGTACTATTATGAAATAAATAATTTTTTTTATATTTTTTTTTAATTCAGGTCGCGTAATCTGCATACCTACCAGTCATATTAACCTACAGAGCGCCTCTCTTTCTATCGCATAGCTCTTATCTCTTCTGACGCGGCACGTGTAACGACGCGCGACCCGCCGTCGGTGTCCGGCTATGTACTTGTAGCTTCGTACCTACAGTGCGGAGTGCGCTAGGCCTGGTAATGTCAGTAATTTAATGTTTGCAATAAAGCGTTCATCTATCTATCACTGTCTTGCCACTTTACTCGATACGTGTGATCAAGGCATAAGCATTCGCTGATACATATGACACTATACTTGTTTATTACTTATATTGTGAACTTGACGAGTGTAGCGTTTATTTACTAGGTGGTACGTCTCGTATGCGAGAGGCCGTCTGGGTTCGCACCAACGCTTTGCCAATTCTACAGCAAAATAATTTCACTGGCTAAGAATGCCTGTAGGGGAGGCAAATGAGAATCCAAAAGTAAAGATAAGTTAAAAAAGTTGTCGCGTTCGAGGAGGCGCACTGTCTTCATGCTATCGACGTCTGCCCGCGGATTGGCTCGCGTCGCGCGCCCGCGCTTCACTGCCCCGTCTACCCCATTCAGCCCCCCGCGCCCTTACAAACTCCTCGAACGTACAAATCCCAAAGATTATTAAATAAAATATTTAAATAATTAAAAAAAAACCTACCGACCCGGATGGATGGAAGTGGCTGTGCACAGAGATGTTTGGAGGGAGATGGGGGAGACCTTTGCCCAGCAGTGGGACACAATTGGTTGATATAATAATAATAATAAATAATAAAAAATGCCCTTCTAACAAATCAAATCAACATCTTTAGAAAAAATCTCTTCATTTAGTTTTATAAGTATTTTAGGGATCATTTACAATTTTTTTGGTGATTTTATTTTTTATTTACTATTTTTGGTAATATAAAGTGATTTTTAACCGACTTCAAAAAAGGCGGAAGTTTCTTTGTTCCATTTTTTTATGTATGTTACCTCAGAACCCCGTCATTTGTGACCCGTAATGGATTTTTTTCCGTTGGGTATAGTATAGCTACGAAGTGGTCCCATATAAATTTCATATATCATATATTTGACCTTGGACTTCGAAGATACATTGAAGTCGGTTATTGTTTTTTTCTAAAAAATAATTATATTGTTATTACATCTGGTGGTTGCCTTATTATTATAATAAACTATCTATTTCTATTATTTCTATCCACAGCGGAGGCCTATCCAATTTTCTCTACTACGTAGCACTTCCAGAAGACCCCAGCAAGTTACTCTCCTACCCGACGCGAGATTTCTCCCCCGAAACTGAGCCCGAGGGTCTCGCGGGGCGTCTCTCCAGACGCTCGCTGAGGAGGACTAGTTCGTTCTTAGCGCTTGAGGAACCTAAGAAGGTAGTTTTCTATTCACTACCTAACATATCCCTGTACTACCCGAGTTATCCTATCATCAATAAGCAACGCACTTAATGCCTCAAATGGGCTTAAATACAACCTCGGTGTGTTCAAATCAAGAGTGAATAGATACTTACTAGGCAAGCGCGCTTCATCTTCGACCAGATCGTCGCTTCCTAATACCCTAGCTATTACATTGCTCTACCCCAGCCAGCCCATTTTACTATCCTAAAATGAACATGACTCTGAAAATGCGGAATATCAACCCATTTCTTCCCACACTCCTGAAATCCGGGCCCAGAATAAAAAATACGTAGATTCCCAATCCACTCCAAGTCACTACCTAAACAACCCCACTTCATTACCCAACCCACCCCTCTTCACTACCCAACCCACCCCATTTCACTACCTAACCCATCCCGCTTTACTACCCAACCCACCCCATTTCACTACAAAACCCACCTAATTTATTATTATTTCTTTTGATATTGAATGCATTTGCGCATGCTAGACGAAAATCTTAAGATTTAAAATAATTAGGAAGAAGAAAAATTATATTGCTCGGGCAGGGATCGAACCTACGTCTTCGGAATACCGTCCCCGTAAGACGATATAAGAAGGATAGAAGAAATTTGGTTGCTCGAGCAGTAGGCTCGGTGGCCCAGTGGTTAAGGCGTCGGGACGGTATTCCGAAGACGCAGGTTCGATCCCTGCCCGAGCAATATCATTTTTCTTCTTCCTAATTATTTAAAATCTTAAAACCCACCTACTTCGCTACCCAACCCACCCCGCTTCACTACCCAACCCACTCCGCGTCACTACCCAAGCTAGCCCATTCAACACGCCTCTTGTCGCGCAGGTCCTCCTCCGGATATACGGACAAGTCCACGGGGAGCGTGCCATGGACGCTATTGTCACGGAGTCCGTTATTTTCACGCTGTTGTCGGAACGGAGGCTGGGCCCGAGATTGCATGGCGTGTTTAGCGGCGGCAGAATCGAGGAATACATTCCAGTGAGTTTTATTTTTTATTTTAACTGACTTCAAAAGGTGGAGGTTCTCAGTTTGACCAGTAGGCATGTTTATATGTAGGTATGCTGTAGTTTGCAAGTCAATTCCTGTACCTTATTTTTCTACCACTTGTTTATTTTTTGTTATGGTGTACAATAAAGCATTTTTGTATTGTATTGTTATGTATGTTTGTCCGCGATTATCTCGCGTTTGGCTGAACCGATTTTGATGCGGTTTTCAAAAAAGTTTTTTTACATTCTGGAGCAGGTTTTGGTATACAACAATTGGATACCCTGTGACTGCGTTATTTGAAGGCGGTTCCCTTTTTTTAAGAAGTTATAACTAATGTTTGTTACCTCAGATCTGCGTCATTTATAAACCGATTTGGAAACTGCGTTGAATTCAGTATAGCTACAATGTGGTTCCATATAAATTAATCGATATTTATACGGTTCGTTATTGTTCTGTGTATGGATGCAAAGAAAGAACTTACACAAATAAAAATCGGAGATTGTTTGGTTTTCCTGCCGTTTTTTTCGTGTCTCCCAGCCAAGCGATAGTGGGTGTGAAAGAGAAACACTTAGGTTGCTTACGTATAGCGTTATCCTTGTCGCGCTCGATTCGTATTAGCTCATCCCTACAACAATTACGCACACACACAAAACGTGTGCGGACAGGCCGGTGCGCCAGTAGTAGTACTAGACAGTTAGCTCGGCGAATTTGTATGGAGTGTCGGGTGTCTGGTAAAAGTAAGAATGTGTCCATTAACACTTTTCTTACTGTCTCTATTTAGTCCAGTCATTTGGTAGTCAACAAGCGTGTTGAAGTACACTTTGCGGCGCTCTCGTACGCCAAAACTAATGACTATGAAAAAAAGGTAGATACATAAATTGTAGGTAATTGTCTCTAGTTTAATTTTGTATAAAACTTTTTATCGTAAAATAAGTCGGAAAGGAGGTATTGTCAAAAAACTGCTTTTAGGCGCCATTTTTCCAATATGGCGGCGCGAGCGGCAAAAATACGAGGTGGCAAAATTTAAATTCGGAAAGAGCTAACTCTATAAAATTACCAATTTTCAAAACTCTCAGGTGACCACTATTTTTCGAACCAAATGACTGTACTAATTAGGGTGAAGACACATCATTCTGTGTTCCTTACGGGTAGCACTGCTATACTACAATACACTGTCACTTCAATACACTACAATACACTGTCACTAAGGACAAAATGTATACTTCTGTTTTTAACCGACCCAAAAAAGAAGAAGGTTCTCTATTCGATTTTTTTTATGTTTGTTACCTCAGAACTGCGTCATTTATGAACCGATTTGGAAAATTCTTGCGTTGGGTTCAGTATAGCTACGAAGTGGTCCCATATACATTTCATTGATGTTTGACCTTGGACTTCGAAGATACATTGAAGTCGGTTTTTTTTGTTAGCTTTTCTTGCCGTATCTTCTGAGTAGTGGTTCTGTTTCCGATACGGTGGTAGTCGTTGTAATAATTGACGTTCATAAGTGCGTCTGTGATGCCAAACATGATTAAAGAACTTTTGAACTTGTTTAGTTTTTTATTTGTTAATTTTCCTTTTGTTGTTATTATTTCTGGTGGTGTAACAATATAGTTATCTAATCTATATTTCCAGGCGCGAGCCCTCCTCACAAAGGAACTGGCGGAACCGGCGCTCTCAATGAAGATAGCAGAGAAAATGGCCGCCATACACTCAATGGACGTGCCGCTCTCTAAAGAACCCAACTGGCTCTGGAAGACCATGGGCAAGTGGATCAAGACTGTCCGGGAGGAACGGCTGTCCGGGACTTACCAGCCTAAGGTCAGTTTGAGGCTTAGGGTGCAGAAAAAAAAATCTCTAAATGACAGTGAAAACCTTATCAATGTCATGGTGCTTTATGCTGGTGGTGTATTTTTGTGACCATCTGTCATCATCAGCCTATCACGTTCCCACTGCTGGGACACGGGCCTTCTCTCATAGAGAGTATGGACCATAATCCACCACGCTGGCCCAGTGCGGGTTGGTGGATGTCACATGTCCTTGATTTTTTGTGTTTAATCCTTGGACATGCCGGTTTCCTAACGATGTTTTCCTTCACCGTTATTAGAGCTAGTGTTTAATCCGCACATAACTTAAGAAATTCAGTGGTGCGGGGCCAGCGGGATTCGAAATCGGGTGCGTCGGATCGAAAGTCGCACGTTCTCCCACTGAAATACATTTTATGAAAAGCAAAAACGAAAAATAAACACAAGCTTGACTCACGGCATTTGCCTCCAAATGACGTCATGCGCTGTGATTGTTGTTTCGTTTGAGATGAAAAGATTAAAAATGTCAGCATTATTAGATTTTATTTATTTATTTAAAATATAAATCATTATTATTTCACAAAAACATTGATTGGCTGATCTTTCTGGTTCGACGAACATTCGTTCTAACTACATTTTAGATTTTTTCTCGATTACTGTCCGATCCCATATTGTTACATTGAACTACAATTTTATTAAAATGTAAAATATTTGAATGGGTGACATTTAATTAATTGTCTCTACTAGTTGTGTACAGTTTAGTTTGTCGCAAAATGATATTAAGATATATTTTTTTATTGGTTTGAGGGTGTGACGATAATAATATGTAGTGAGAGAATAAGGGTGTGAATGTAAGGGTGTGTTTGTGCGTGGGTGATGGTGAAAAGTTTTTTTTTTATGTAACTGAGTGACGAGACGAGCTGGTCGTTTGCCTGATGGTAAGCAACACGCCAGCCCATAACAATAATAGCACCACCCAGAACTTTGTTTTGCAAAATCCTGCGCGGCGCTGCACTGCGCTCGTCACCCTGAGACAATTAGCTGTTGAGTCTCATAATGCCCAGTAATTTCGCTGGCTACAATGCCCTTCAAATCGGAACACAGTAATGCTTGCGCACTACTGCTTGGCGGCTGAATAACTGGCAAAGCGGTGGTACCCACGTAGCTCGCAAAAGAAGAAAAGTGAGTCGAAAAGTTTGCAAAACAATCTTCTTTTTAATTCTAGAACGAAGAAGAGAAGCGTATCATCAAAGAACTGAAGAACGTTGACTTTGAGAAGGAAGTGGAATGGCTTAAGAAGTACTTAGCGACTATCGAGTCACCAGTCGTTTTCTGTCACAACGATATGCAAGAAGGTAAGGAATAATAACTATAAAATTAATTTTTAGAAAAAACTAGCGACGGCAATGTATCTTCGTAGCTATACTGAACACAACGCAAAAAGAATTTTCCAAATCGGTTCATAAATGATGGAGTTCTGAGGTAACAAACATAGAAAAAATAACTAATTTTTAGAAAAAAACCAAGAACCGACTTCAAGACTAAACATAAGTATATTTTTTGTTATTGTAAATGTTTTTGAAAATTGCCGAATCAATTTTGATCATCCACCACCTCTGAAGTATGACCTACCAAACAAAAAAAGAATCGTCGAAATCGATTCCTAATTGGCGGAGTAATCGCGTAACAAACATACAAAAAAAACATACAGTCGTATTAAAAACCTCCTCCTTTTTGTAAGTTGGTTTAAAAATACAATCGAAAATAAAACCTCCTTTTTTGAAGACGGTCAAAAATTACTATAAATCTTGAAGGGGAGGGTGGAATTAGGTCGTGAAGTTCCTGTGCAAATACCCCGAAATAATAAATACTGTATTGGGCAAAAAAAAATTCACAAATAGCCATCCATCTTATATGGCAACACTTTAATTACTAAGTTTTAAACTATTTACGTATATATGTCGCAGCCAATTAGCTTAATTCGCCGAACAATTAACAGCCTAGCCTCATTACTAAACAGCGCCGTTCAACTAGTGGACTGAATGATATTCAGCCATAACGTCTATTACAAAATTTAATAAACTGGCTGACTAATGCTTAGGCATGTGGTTAAACTACTAGTACATTACTTATGTCAGTATACATATTTAATAAGTTTCCCAGAGAACTTCAGTGTGAAAAAAAAACAAAATTTATAAAAAAATTGAAAAAGTTCCTTAATAAAAAAAATAATATTCTTAACTCTCAAATGATTATTTTAACTTTATATTCTCACATTTGACATTACATTACAATATAATATAATATAATACAATACAATCATTGACTAATGCCAAAAATTGCGTCCTCCTCTCTTGTAATGTTGCTGTGCCCGACGGGGTCCATATGAGACTGTACGTTTACCTAATTACACCTTGTACTACCTATGGAACCAATAAAGAATCTGAATCTTAGACGTATCCTACTCGAGATTGTAAACTGTCGAAAGATTGTGAACCGTCGCATTATTTTTCGGTAGATGAAAGATAGATCTATTGAAGTGATAGATTATAAACTACTTACATTATATTCGTATCTAACATACATGTTCGCACCCTAACCTACCGAGGACTGCAGCTATATTCATTATTATTGTCACTACACTCTACCATTGTACTATTTTTCATGAAACTTTGGAAAACAGGCTTTATAAATGAACAGCCTAGGCAAGTAATTAAACGTCATCGATCCAAGTCATTTGCCTAGCTGTTTGATTAAATGGCTGAATATTATTCAGGTGGCTAGTTGAACGGCGCTGTTTAGTTAAGGGGCTAGGCTGTTGATTGAACGGCGAATTCAGCTAGTTAGCTGCGTCTGCGTCTGCAGTAATGCTTGCGCACTACTGCTTGGCGGCTGAATAACTGGCAAAGCGGTGGTAGCCACCCAGACGGCCACCAGTGACTTATTTCTTTCTGTATTCAACAGGTAACATACTAATCCTAGAAGACACTTCTGGGGCTGCAACAGACGAAGAGTCGCCCGGAGTGTTTGTCCAGACATACGGCTCGGAGCATGACGCGCCGGAGTCGGTTGCTTCTCAACGGATAGTGCGGGACTTTCTGCCTCTTACCACGTACGAGGACGCCAACACTTCTGACAGGTAACTACACCCTTTTAACCGACTTAAACACTTATTTTTCAATCTAATCACGTATGATTCTGATTGATTTTAATTAAAAAAAAACATAATAAATTCCATTTTCAGGTTCATATCAGGTTGCGGGTTTGATTCCCGCGACGGGACAAATGTACGTGCATAGAAAAAAAAGCGCAAGCATTTGTTCCGTGTCCGTTCCAGTGTTGTGGGACCATGGTCCTCGTAGTTCCTGGTTCCCTAGATACAAAGAATCCTAGTTAGGGGTCAGGATCTATGTATGTGATCGTTGGGCGTATTTATTTATTAATAATAATAATTAACGCCGCGCGTATTTATTTATTAATAATAATAAATAACGCCGTGCGTATTTATTTATTAATAATAATAAATAACGCCGCGCGTATTTATTTATTAATAATAATAAATAACGCCGTGCGTATTTATTTATTAATAATAATAAATAACGCCGCGCGTATTTATTTATTAATAATAATAAATAACGCCGCGCGTATTTATTTATTAATAATAATAAATAACGCCGCGCGTATTTATTTATTAATAATAATAAATAACGCCGTGCGTATTTATTTATTAATAATAATAAATAACGCCGCGCGTATTTATTTATTAATAATAATAAATAACGCCGCGCGTATTTATTTATTAATAATAATAAATAACGCCGCGCGTATTTATTTATTAATAATAATAAATAACGCCGCGCGTATTTATTTATTAATAATAATAAATAACGCCGCGCGTTTTTATTTATTAATAATAATAAATAACGCCGCGCGTATTTATTTATTAATAATAATAAATAACGCCGCGCGTATTTATTTATTAATAATAATAAATAACGCCCAACGATCACATACATAGATCCTGACCCCTAACTAGGATTCTTTGTATCTAGGGAACCAGGAACTACGAGGACCATGGTCCCACAACACTGGAACGGACACGGAACAAATGCTTGCACTTTTTTTTCTACGCACGTACATTTGTCCCGTCGCGGGAATATTATTCATTATTGGTAATATTATTCGGATTATTTATTAACCGACTTCCATAAAGGAGGAGGTTCTTTGTTCGATTGTATTTTTTTTATTAATTTTTTACCTCAGAACTCCGTCATTTATGAGCCGATTTGAAAAATTTATTTTGCCTTGGGTTCAGTATAACTACGAAGTGGTCCCATATACATTACATCGATATGTGACCTTGGACTTCGAAGATACATCGAAGTCGGATTTTGTTTTTTTCTAAAAATTAATTAAATTGCAGCATCACGTCTCGCATCAGCGACTCGGGGGAGCCGCGGCTGGTGCTGATCGACTTCGAGTACTGCGCGTACAACCACCGCGGGTTCGACCTCTCCAACCACTTCCAGGAGTGGCGCTACGACTACACGGAACCGAACTACCCCTTCTACAAAGAGATGCCGGAGAACACGCCGACCATCGACCAGAAGGTCAGTATTCATTCTTATATTCTTTACTAGCGACCCGCCCCGGCCTCGCTCTAAAAACGGTAAAGGAAAACATCGTGAGGAAACCGGCATGTCCAAGAATTTATCACAAAAATTCAAGGATATGTGACATCCACCAACCCGCACTGGGCCAGCGTGGTGGATGGCCCATACTCTCTCTATGAGAGAAGGCCCGTATCCCGGCAGTGGGAACGTGATGGGCTGATGATGATGATGATGATAACCCGTCCCGGCTTCGCACGGTTATTATTATAAACCTTCCTCTTCAATCACTCTATCTATTATAACATAATTTTTAGAAAAAAGAAAAACCGACTTCAATATATCTTCGAAGTCCAAGGTCACATATCGATGTAATGTATATGGGACCACTTCGTAGTTATACTGAACCAGAAGCAAAAATAATTTTTCAAATCGGTTCATGAATGACGGAGTTCTGAGGTAACAAATTAAAAAATATATATATAATTGAACAGAGAACCTACTCCTTTTATGAAGTCGGTTAAAAAAACCGCATCAAATTTCGTAGTTTTAAAGATTTAAGCATACATAGGGATATAGGGACAGAGAAAGCGACTTTGTTTTATACTATGTAGTGATTGACATTGTTATAATATTTCCATCGGTGATTCCAAAATGTATAACGGAGCTCACAGAAAGTAGATTCAAATTGAGTGTGAAAAATATTCTAATGAAAAAAGCTAACTATAAAGTTAGTAATTACATAGAAGACAAAGATGCATGGAACATTCCGCTTCTGTCAAGTAACCAACTGGCACATAACAAACATAATATTGTCAAAAACAAACATAAAATATTGTAACAAAAGTTCTAAAAATATGCCCCTCAGTTTCTTGCCGTATCTTCTGAGTAGTGGTTCTGTTTCCGATACGGTGGTAGTCATTGTGATAATTGACGTTTATAAGTGCGTCTGTAACGACAAAATTGAAATAAAGAACTTTTGAATTGAATTGACAGGGATTTTCAACACGAACTTTGTTTTCTAAATCAAAATAAAACAAAGAATTTAGATGGAGACGATTCAAATTTTTATTGTATTACGAAGAGAAAAGTTTGGGAATTATGAATTAAAAATGATCTCTGGCAAATGTCCACCACGACCACGCTGACAGATGTCGATTCTTTCATTTTCTTTTTCTAATTTTTTAATAAAATTTTAATCACCTCACGGATTTTGAGTTTTAAGGCTGAAATCGATTCGATTGGCTCCGTACAGACTCTAATAATTAAAAAAAAATAAGATATATTCATGACTTTTCTCGTTGTTATTGTTAAAATTAATATGTGCATTTTGTAAACGTTCACATCTTCCTTATTTCCTATAAATAATTTAATCTAGCAATTTAGGTATTTAACTGATTTTGAAACTGCTTAATGGATACATAGTTAAAGTGTTTTATTTTAAGAACAGTTTTAAAAACAAACAATATTGTAAAATATTTTATCAAACAGTTCATATTGAATTAAAGTCTAGATTATTTATATAAAATTTCTTACGTAACAGTTTTCAATTCCGTAGGGTTTTATGGAACACACTTTTTACATTCTTCTATAACACTCTTTAACATTCTCTTCTCTTCTCCTAGAAAGTCATTGAGAAGAAGACTCGATGTACAAGGTAATATAAACATGTTATCGACTGATTTATACGGCGTCATTTTAACGGACAATAGCTATTTTTTTTTTAAATAAGAGCCAAATGTTATTCTAAATAATACAACAATGTACAATTCACGTTAATATCATTAATTGAACTTCATTCTGCATTTAATTTGGCTATAACAACTGTACAGTTCCACGTACATTTTTAATATACTCACTTAAAGCTATTCTGTGATGACCTACATATCGCCACACATTTTGATCTACTTAAACAAATAATATCGAGTGTTATTACGATCACCGATCGATCGACACATGTCGCGCTGAATGTGAATCGTCAGCTAACTTGTATACTTACTTATTATTACATTTTTACTTCGGTCAATAAAAAGTGAAATTATTAAGGCCTCGCGGGTGTTTTCTACTTTATTCCGCACTCCCGCACAACTACTACTTTGATGTACGGTCTAACTGGATTGTACAACAACAAAGCTACTATATATTATAATATATCAATCAGAAAAATATTTTTTTTTTCTGATAATGAATAATATTTCTCAAATGTCAAATATTGATTTAAAAAGTATGTTTAAGTGTTAATCATCCAAGCTGATTTCGGCTATGGCGACAACTTCTGCTATATAATTAACATAACATTTATTTATTTCTCCCACAAAGGTTAACAGTATACATATAAAGGTTTACAGTATATGGTTAAAATTTAAAGTGTTAGTAGAACTTTGAAAACCTGTTTTGTGGGAGACTGGTGCCTGATGTAGGTCTAAAAGACCTGTATTACAGGTCACCAGGCTCCCACTCCGCGGATTAAACATATCTTGCTTTAATTTATTAGTTGAGCTTTGGTGATATGCTCTTATATGGCAGTGAACGTTGCAACATTGCGCACACGTTAGGATGTAATGTTATTTAAAAATTAAACTAAAGAAAAAAGAAACATTTTTTTTTCTGATCAGGAGTAATATTTCTACAGTTCAAATGTCAAATATTGTATTAAAAGGTATACTCATGTGAGAAAAAAGAACAATTCTGATGTAAGACGACTAAAAGCCTTTGCCCAGCTGTGGAGAAAATTGTTCAACATTGTCTTGTCTGCCAATACGCAGCTTGTGTTGTTATATGCTTGTATTTTAGCTGCCGCCCACGCTTCGGCTCAATGGACCATAAGTAAACTGGACCCACTGGCCCGCGACGATTGTCTATGCCCGAATCAAAGATGGCGGAAAGTAAAAAGTATACTTTGAATTAGGATTTATGTATTTTGTTGCTTTTTTGTTGTTGGTTGGTCAGCAATATCATTCATAAAAAAATATCATTTTTTCCTGCAATGTTTAAATATTTTTACTCGTATTTTTCTATTGGCTTTTTTTAAGTTTTTTTTAATGTAAATTGACTTTTTATTGTTTCATCTTTAATATACATAAGCTAGCTTAAATGACTATTCTCTGTTGTCTTATACATAGGACATTTTAAATTTGAAGTTTCATATGTTAAAGTAACATTGATTTTCATTAAAAACGCTAATCAATCAACAACAAAATATGAATTGTTAAGCATTATTATTAAAAAAAATATTTTAATTAAATGACTTGTTAATATATTGTTCCTATTTTATATAGGCACCTGTAACCAAAAATAGTTGTTTTTTCCAATAACAATGCTTGACAAATATTTAAAGAAATAAATGTTAATTTGTAAGTTCTAAATTCTCTTAAGTTTTCAGAAACAGCTAATAGATTGTTTTGAAACAATAGACCATTTTGAGTACAGATTTCTTGCCACCATCTTGTATATTTACCTCAATATAAATTAATATTAGTTTTAGTACAGTCAGCGTCAAAATAATCTGAATTAAATAAAATAGTCAAAAGAGTCTGCATAAATAAATGGTCATACATTAATTATGGTTGGACAAGTTAAGTATCGACTATAAATTGTGTGAATAGTTTTTAAAAAGGAAAATTCAGCAACTTTTGTCGTCGACTGTACAATATTTTTATAAATATTAACAATGAAATACAACACGACTTTTTACTGGTGGTAGGTTTCTCGTATGCGAGAGGCCGTCTGGGTGGGTACCAACACTTTGCCAGTTATTCAACCGCCAAGCAGCAGTGCGCAAGCATTACTGTGTTCCGATTTGAAGGGCATTGTAGCCAGCGAAATTACTGGGCATTATGAGACTCAACAGCTGATTGTCTCAGGGTGACGAGCGCAGTGCAGCGGCGCGCAGGATTTTGCAAAACAAAGTTCTGGGTGGTGCTGCTATTGTTATGGGCTGGCGTATTGCTTACCATCAGGCAAACGACCAGCTCGTCTCGTCATTAAGTTACATAAAAAAAAACACGAGCATTTAATTCACCAGATGGTAAGCGCCACGTATGCTCACAAAGATTACAGCACCTCTAAAAACCACACAACACTTGTGTGTACAGTTGTACAATGTACACTTCGCACAAAAAAGACAAAAAAATAATTGTAGCTTTTATATCTAAAATATCTAAACTTTTAAATAATAAATATAAAATAATAAAATAAACTTTTAGGTCAAAATTAAACATACAAATAATATTTTTTACCAAAGCCTTCTTAGAACCAAAATCGTTCTTCTCCAAAACTCTCTTCTAACCTCCTACTACTATTCCAGGAAATCTTCATAAAGGAATACCTGACGCAATACAACGCCAACATCTCTGAGGACAAGGGTCACCACCCACCGTCCATTGACGACGTGAATCGACTCCTGTTCGAGGTGGAGGCCTTTGCGCTCGCCAGCCATCTGTTCTGGAGTCTCTGGTCGTTTGTGAACGCCAGCAAGAGTCAGATTCCCTTCGGATATTGGGTAAGTACTACGCAAGCTTTACTGTGTTTCAATAATATTTTTTGATGATTTTGATCATGATTTATATTTTTTTAATTTTTGAATAGCATTGTAGCCAGCGAAATTATTGAGTAAATATGAGAATGATCTGATGTTTCGGGGTAATGAGCGCAATGCAGTGCTACGCAGTGTTTTTATGGTATTAAAAATTGTGGGTGGCACTGCAATTGTTATAGACAGGCGTGGCGCTTACCATCTAGCGAGAAGATTGCTCGTCTCATCACTCAATTTCGTAAATAATTAATTTTTAGAAAAAAACAAAAACCGACTCCAATGTATCTTCGACGTCCAAGGTCAAATATCGATCAAATTTATATGAGACCACTTCGTAGCTATACTGAACCCAACGCAAAAAGAATTTTCCAAATCGGTTCATAAATGACGGAGTTCTGAGGTAACAAACATAAAAAAAAAATACAATCGAATAGAGAACCTCCTCCTTTTTTGAAGTCGGTTAAAAAAATGTATGTAGTTGGGCGAAAAAATACATATATGTATGTTTGTTTCTGTGTATTGTGATGTACGATTATTGATTTTAGTTTTTTTTACAGGAATACGGCATATCTCGGCTCGAGATTTACCAGCAATTAAAACAGGAAGTGATCAAGAAGTCCTCATACGGACTTCCGCAGAAAAGAAAAATATGCGAAGTGGACATATGAAAGAGCACCTCTGAGCTATCATTGGAGTAGAGAGCTCGGTAGCATTCGGGCAACATCGGCTTAAGTCGGGCTGACAGTATTAAAGTTTTTTTAATGTTTTTCTATAGTAAAAATTTAATTACACCATTTAAATTTACAAAATACAATAAATTGCTATGAATGCGAACGACTAAATCAAAAATAATTGTTATTGACTAAAGCAGCAAACAATATATTTCCAAATCAAAAAAAAAATTATTAAAAAGAAAGTTGTGCTTGCGAATTTTTTTTCACTAAAATAATGGTTCGAGTTCAAAAGTTCTTTATTCAGTTTTGTCATCACAGACGCACTTATTAACATCAATTATTACAATGACTCGGGTTGTTGGGCGACCTTATCGTTATGTGCGATTTCTTATAGTATTTAATACTATCTTTAAAAACATTACTAGTGACCTGTCCCGGCTTCACGCGGGAACACGAAAGTATTACACGCCAAAACCTTCATGAATAAATTATCTAAATAATGATAGGAACCGCATCAAAATCCATCAAGCAACGCTTAAACTTTTATCAAGTAATTCTCTAAATGATCGTGGAAACTGTATCAAAATCGATAGATTTATGGCCATTTTGAAAGAAAAAAGAAAGAAAAGACACATTCATGACACAGACACATTTTGATTTATAATATTTAAATAATTGTAAACTTTTATTGATTTTAACCCGAAAAATAAAAAATAGCACAAAATTTTATTTTAAAATTACGCTTACTACAATGCCTTTACTTAAGCCGATTTCCGACTATACGAACTTAAGAGAACTATACATTACAGACAATCATGTGATAAGTGTAAAAGATCTCTACAATAAGTGAGATAAACCAAAATTGTAAATATATAAAATTATTATCTGTAAGTGATCTATTTCCTAAGAAATTTTAGTTACACATGGTTTTATTTTTACAATCGCTAAAGAAAATTGACAGAATCGACGATTTTTGTGTGAAAATCAAATGATTGTTGTTTTGTGTTAAAATTAGAATGATTTTCGTGCGAAAATCGAATGATTTTGTGCGAAAATCGAATGATTTTGTGCGAAAATCGAATGATTTTTGTGTGTAATTTAAACTATTCTATATATAAAAACCAGATGATTCTTGTGTGAAAACTTAATGATTTTGTGCGAAAATCAAGTGACTAATGTGCTGAAAATCTTATTATTTTTGTTGCAAAAATGAAATAATTTTAGTCTAGAAATCTAATGATTTTAGTGTGAAAATGAATTGATTCTTCTACAAAAATCACACAACATACAATTCAATACATACATTAACAGAGTTTGTAAAAATAAAATATAACCGGATGTTCATTTTATACTGTGTGCATTGGAAGGCCAAAACGCACTGGGCTAAGCAACTAGTCTTTGTAGATTTAGACGTCAGTGTGGCCTAGGTAACCTGTGCGACTTCGAACCGACGCACCCGAGTTCGAATCCCGTAAGAGCTAGATGAGTTTTGACCCTATCATTTTAGTACATAATTTTTATAAAAGTTATACCCGTAAATTAATTGATTTTGTATATAAAAATGTTCAAATAGATGACTATTATTTTAAACTACAATTTCTATTTAAAAAAAATTATAATTTTGACCATAGAACTTAAACTTAATATCTTAAAAATATTTTTTTTAAAGATGAGCTGTATTAATAAACACTTGTAAAATTAAAAAAATAGGTATTTAATTTTTAGTCAGTAAATATTTGATTTATTAAAATCGGCTCAGCCGCTTGGTCGCTGGAGAATCAAAAAACTAGTTCTCAAATTTTGATTAAACACAACTCTCCTTATGGCGTAATCGTTTAAAAGTCAAGAGAGAGAAAAATATCATACCAAAATTTTGAGAAATTTGCTAAGCATTTTGCGATGTGATCCTAGTAAAAATACAGGCCTGGCCAAGGAAACAGCACACCTTACTCTATTCCATTGCATTTTAAACCAGCTAAGTGCGGGTGGAACCTCCCGCTTTCACGGCTATATACATATTTCTCAGGTCGTTAATAAAATGGACTTTGATAAATTATCTAAAGTTCAAAAATAATTTGATTTTAAATAGAAATTTTTTTTTCTTATAAATCCAAATTTAATAAATAAATAATAAAAACGCCTAACGATCACATACATAGATCCTGGCCCCTAACTAGAATTCCCTGTATCTGGAGAACCAGGAACTACGAGGACCATGCTCCCACAACACCCAGACACGAAACGCTTTTTTTCTGTGCACTAACATTTGTCCCGTCGCGGGAATCGAACCCGCAACCTCAATCGTGTATGTGATTTAAGCCAACCTGTCCAACCACTACGTCACAAAGGCTGTAAAAAAATGCAGTTTTAATAATTTTGGAAAACTAGATGTGTTTCTAACAACAAGTTACGCTATCTCTAACGGCGAAGGTTGCCATAGGGATTCCTGTTCAAACCCTCATTCTGTATAATTGCAAACAAACAAGATTTTTGTTGAAAAATATATTTTTCAAGACAAGCTTTTAACAAATTCGTAATCGGAACCGCGAGCAGATTAAAATGAGCCCAAACACTAGTAGTTTACGATTATCCGTCAAGGAGTTCCATTGCCCACCTTCCGTCTCCATCATCAGATGAGCTGTCACCATAATATTGTATTGTCATCGGACTTGCAAGTATGCAAAGTTTCAACTCCATAGGTTAAGAGGAAGTGGTTCGGATTCAAATTGCAGGATTTGACCCCAACAAATAAATAATAAACACTGCAACTTATATAAAAGCTTGTAATTAAAACAAAATTGTTTCTCGACATTGAAACTCTATATTGGCAGCATATTTCTTCTTATTTAACATTCCTTTTTGAGCCGGGCTCACACCGGCTGATCAATGTCCGATCCACGATTGAAGATTTGGTTCGTTTGGATTGTCACAGATCACTTACTAGTTACTACGTAAGGTCTCTTTTGTCGTTTGTATCGCGCGAGTGACGTCCACACCGACCGCGCGTTTGGATGGAGCGGACGTGGATCGGCCGCTGTAGACCCGGCTATTGTTCTTTTTTAATCTGTAGATATATCTCAAACAAAATTTTCTCACTTAAATTGCTCTGTACTTCTGTACATAAATTTTAAGGTACTTCAGTGTCTCCGCAAAATACTGCTCTGGACGGGGATAGAACCCGTGAACTTTAGTCTGTAGCCGGCAGATGCGATAACTCGGCGATTGCTCAGTAGTCTCAGATGGCACTTGTTATTTTTTTTGTTGTTATTTTACTTTCACTGTATGAAAGAGATAGATATATTACTCTTACTACTCGCTCATTATTGCCAGAAATAACATAAAGGAAAAGTGTTACAATGGTCTTGTCGGTCAAAGCGATCTCTTCCAGACAACCTTTGTAATAAAGATATAAAAATAAAGAAATAAAGTTGTACAGTGAAGTAAATATATAACATCCTATTATTCAATATTATAAATGCGAATGTTTGTTAGTATGGATGTATGGACGTTTGTTATTCAATCGTATGTAGGTACTTTAGGACTTGGAATATCACATAGCCTACTTGTCATCCGGGGAAACCGCGGGGCGCAGCTAGTATATAATATATGTGTCAGTCAGTGACATAAGAGTATTTTAAATGAGAAAATGTTGTTTTTTATTATCCTAAAACTGTGATAGAATAGTTTTTTATCCTAACAGTAAATTATGTGATTTAACCTTTATTTAAACGTAACAAGTAATGTACACTTATTATTGTAAAATATCTGTAATTTATTATATATGTTACGGCTAATAGCCGAAGTGCGGCCACACCTAGTTAGCCGTCTACAACTAGGTGAAGCCGGCCACATGCGGTTAAACAGATGTGTCTTACGCGAGATTGTAAACTCTCGAAAGAATGTGAACCGTCGCATTATTTTTTCTGTAGATTATAATCTATCGAAGTGATAGATCATAATTTACATTATATTATATCTAATATACATGTTTGCGGCGTTGCCGCCGTACTCTAACCTACCGAGGGCTGCCCTTTATACGTTTGATTGGTGTGCGGCTGCACCTAGTTCTAGCCGATATGATGAAGGCTAAACCTAGTTCTAACCAAAGATAAATAGGATAGATCTAAGTTTAACCGCATGTGGCCGACTGCACCTAGTTGTAGCCGGCTAAAACTAGGTGTGGCCGCACTTCGGCTATTAGCCGTAACATATACAATAATCTATATGGAAATTTAAAAAAATAATTCATTGTAAAAAAATAATTATTTGTGAAAATTAGCAGGTAGCTGTTTTTCTTTTTTTTAATATTGACATTTTGATTGTAAAAAAGAAATACTATCTAATAATAAATTATTTCAGTATGTAATTTTAAGTCCTTTGTATATTTTTCAATTTTATCCGACGTTTGTATTTTGTAAATAAATTTAAATTATGTAAAAACCTTGTAAATATATCGTAAAAATTTCATATCTAACAAGGCACTGATTGGCTAGTAGATATAAAAATTAAATTTTCGAAAATTGTGCCTTTGCCACTACGCCTTACTGTGAAGTAGGCAGGGATGTCTGATTTGTCGAAATACTCGATTTTTTGTAATCAAAGATAAAGCCGAACGGAGCGGAGCCGTTTTAAAGGTACATTTTAACAGTAGAGCGGAGTTAAGCTTGGAAAAAATCAACTAGGCAATGTCTTTTTTATTATTCATTAGTTTTATTTTTCGTGATATTTAATTCATCATTCAGAGAAATAATATATTAAAAACAGCATCTCTGCTCTACTCCGCTTCCTTTCGCTTTGATGGAAAACTTTGAATATATTAAACGAGACCAACATTTTCGTACTTTGTGAGATTTTTATACGAGATAGTTTTGCGTATTACTACACGCGGAATCTCGGTGCTAACTGGACGCTAACGGTGGCGCAATACTCAAATGTCACCCATGTTCATGCAGACTTGTGGTACTATAATTCATAAAGTTGCGGACGAGGCAAACAATATTTAAGTAAAAAAGATAATAAAATAAAGTAATATTAAAGAAGTCACCCAAAAAAGTATGTTGGTACTGATTAAAATGAGCTCAAATACTATTCTGTATTCGATATCAATAAAACGATAAAATTTAAAATTGAAGATACAACACATAAACACACACAATAAAACATGTCTAAGAACCACCGAAAACCTGCTTTCAAATAAAATAAATCGCATTCAAATCGGTTCACCCGTTTCAAGAGCTACGGTGCCACAGACAGACACAGATAGTGGTCAAACATATAACACCCCTCCTTTTTGTGTCGGGGGTTAATAAAAATACTACTCTCTCAGTACATTTGTTACGTAGGCATCTATAGTGCTACAGCGATCGTTTGCATCAATATCATTAGCCGGGTCCACACCGATCCACTATCGAACATTTGCTTTATTTTGTTCGTCGTCACAGATTACTTACTAGTTACAACATAATGTCTCTTTTATCTATAGTTTATGACAATAAAACGGGACTTAATCGCCCTAAAACATTTGTTGTGGTCGAAACGTCGAGTTAAATAAAACGTTTTTAGCGCGATTAAGTCCTGTTTTATTATCATAAACTATGTGTTCGAATCGTTAAAGCTTTAAAATAACTGTCTCTTTATCGTTTGGATCGAGCGAAACGCGTTTACATCGAACGCGCGTTTGGATCGTGATTCTGCCGTGCGCGTTGGAGCGGACTTGGATCAGCCGGTGTGAACCCGGCCATTGGGTGCCTACCGCAAGTGTCACTTAAAGTTTCCACTTTGGCGCCTTCGCTTAAATGTCGTCCACTTCGTAAAGATTTTTGTCACACTCCTTGTGTAATTGTGTATTTATAATATGTTAAAAGTCCCTTTATTGAATAATTTATAGAAATAGTTAAACTTAAGTAAATATTATGAATTTGACGCAAACCGTATTGTATGTTATAAATTAGCTTGTAATTTGTAAAAATGTTATCATTTAATAAATACGTTGCAAATACAGTATTTGTTTTAATTTTTGTTAAGTATAGTTGTAAGTAATTAAAAATAGATTACAAGAGCAGAGCGGAGACAACTCTATTTTTTTTATGGAACTGAGTGGTGAGACGAGCAAGTCGTTCGCCTGATGGTAAGCGCCACGCGTGCCCATAACAATGCAGTGCCGTCCAGAACTTTTGATTACATAAAAAGCACTGCAATGCGCTCATTAACCCGAGACATCAGATATTAAGTCTCAAAATGCCCAGTAATTTCGGTGGCTACAATGCCCTTCAAACCGGAACACAGTAATGCTTGCGCACGATTGCTTGACGGCAGAATAACTGGCAAAGCTGTGGTACCTACCCAGACGGCCCCCCATACGAGAGACCTACTACAAGTAAAGAAAAATGTAATTAATTGGCATTAGTTGGCGTAAGTGTATTTAGAAGTCCAACAGCATACATTGATTTGGACTATCAATACGAAAGAAATCATTTTAATGGTTTCAAACTTTCAAATAAAAACTAACGTAAGGCGGTATGGTCCTAGAGACTTCAGCCTACCCAAACGGGCAAATAAAAAAAAGTAGTATCTCTTATTAATCTGTGGTCTTAGAAAAAATAAACACGTTTTACATCAAAGACTAGTGTTTTACATGTTCAAATGAAATATTTGATTTTAATATCGTCAATGAGTTAGGGCAATTCAAAGGCCAATTTTTAGTTTGTAGACTCAGTTCTTTATATGGGATTAATTAATGTGATACTACAATTACCAAACACAACGAATAAATTAATCGTGCAAAAAATTTCTGAAGAGATCACTTTTGTTCTAAACGTCCATAAAAAGTGAATCAATGTTAACAAGAAACCGTAAAAACAAGCAGAAAATGCTTAAAAGATAAAATTAAAATGAGATATAATTAAAGATAGTGTTTAATGTAGCCGCTTGGTTTAAACTACATCTGCACACACGCTGACAAAAATCTTATACACAATAAAACAACAATGGCAGATCCCTTGCAAATACCTTTAAGTACACCCACTGGAGATGATAGTGCTGCTTGTGATATGTGTGATTTTATATGTGCAAGTGAAAGTGACTTAAAAGATCATGTTAAAACACACATCAGTGATAATTCAGTGTGTGATATGTGTGACTATAAATGTGCACAAGAGAGTCAACTAAAGCAACACATAATGACAACACACAATTCAGAGAATACATATAAAATTGAGATATTTATAGAAGAACAGAGAGAGGTCTATGAATGTGATCTATGTGACTATAAATGTTCGGAAGAAACTAACTTAAAACAACATATTAAAGGTACACATACGGACGATAAGTCATACGAGGTTGAATTGTTAAAGCAACAGATATTAGAAACACAACTTCTGGAGAAGACATATGATTGTGATATGTGTGACAGTAAGTATGCAACGAACGATGAATTAAAAACGCATATAAAACTGAATCACATGGGAACATATCCCTATGCCTGTGGTATGTGTGACAGTAAATTTGCAAGCAACGTTGATTTACAACAGCACATTATACATACTCACACAGGAGATAATCCATATGTGTGTGATATGTGCGACTATAAATGTGCAAGTGTGATTGAGTTGAACCTACATACTGTATCGATACACACATTGCAGAATTTATATACATGTGAGGTGTGCCCCTATGCATGTACAAGTGAAAATGACTTAAAAGACCATATAACAACACACGCTACAGAGAAGCCATTCTCATGTGATCTCTGTAACTATAAATGTACACAAGGAGGTCAACTAAAAAGACATAAACGAACACACACGGGTGAAAAACCATATTCGTGCGACTTGTGCGACTATCGTTCTGTAGATGCAGGCCATTTGAAAAGACATAAACGAATACACACGGGCGAGAAACCACACAAATGTGATATGTGTGGGTATAAAGCAATACAAGCCGGAGATTTAAAGACACATATAAGAACGCACACTGGTGAAAAACCTTACCAATGTAGTATGTGTCAATCTAAATTTGCACAGAGTAGCGAACTTAAACAACATGTACGATGTCACACTGGAGAAAAGCCGTATGCTTGTCATCTGTGCGACTATAAATGTGCACAAGGAAGCCAGCTTAAAAGACATATACGAACACACGACGAAGTAAAACCTTTTCCCTGTGACAGGTGCGATTATAAATGCGTACGGGCAAGCGAACTTAAACGACATCAAAGAACTCACACCGGAGAGAAGCCTTATGCATGTGATATATGCAACTACAGATCCGTAGATGCAGGGCACTTAGCACGACATAAAAGAACACACTCCAGCGAAAAGCCGTTTAAATGTGATAAATGTGATTACAGAGCCGTTGATGCTGGCCATTTGAGACGACATGAAAAAAGACACTCGACAGAGAAACCCCACGCATGCAACCTTTGTGAAAGTAAATTTGCAACTGGTAGTAGACTGAAAAGGCATATTTTAAGAATACACGCCGAAAAAATTACTGTTGCAGAATAATCAACCATTTTTACCACGGAATACCTTTGTATATTACTCACCACAGCAATAAATAGATCTTAATCATAGTTTTTTTTTCTCAAATTACCCATACCTACAAACACTGAGAACACAAACATTTAATAATCAGCCCATCATGTTCCCACTGCTGGGACTCGGGCCTTCCCTCCTAGAGGTTTGTTTTTATGTAACTGAATGACGAGTTGTACGTTTTCCCGATGGTAAGCAATACGCCAGCCCATAACAATAACAGCACCACCCAGAACTTTGAGTATGGGCCATGAGCCATCCATCACGCTGGCTCAGTGGGGGTTGGTGGATGTCACATGTCCTTGAATTTTGTGATAAATTCTTGGGCATGTTAAATCCGCATATAACTTAAGAAACTCAGTGGTGCGAGGCCAGTGGGATTCGAACTCGGGTGGGTCGGATCGAAAGCCGCACGCGCTGCCACTAAGCCATAAACATAAATAGCACTAAGCTAGCCGTGGCTCCCACGCCAAGCTAATTTTCATACGTTTTAGTCGGATCAAGCCAACCACGGTGTAGAGAGCACTTCTTCGTTTGTCGAGTATAGCCGACCTTAGCAGTCGTGGATTAAAAGTATATATAAAAATGAATTAGTTTGTCAAGCTCACCCCCACATCTTACAAAACTGGATTCCTACACCACTCGCTTCACTCGCACTTTCCTTCACTCGCACTGTAAGATGTGGAATCACCTACCTTCGATATTTCCTTTGAGCTACAACATGGAGTCCTTTAAAATGGGTATAAATAGAGTCCTTAAGGGTCGGCAACGCATCGGCGATGCCTCTGGTGCTGCAGATGTCCATAGGAGGCGGTAACCGCTTACCATCAGGTGGGCCGTCTGCTTGTTTGTCGACATTACACATTTAAAAAAACCTAGAGTACCTACCTACCTATATATAATTTTCAATTTAGCTGTAGGTATGTACTGAATACTGATACTTAGTCTGGCCATAAATAGTTACAATTAAAAATATACAAAATATTACATTTGAATTTGAAATCTGTAATTTTTATATACTTAACTGTTCATTGGTAAACAAAATGAGCAAAATTATTTATTGCGTACATTTAGTCAGACCGTACAAAGTTTATTGATAATAACTTAAATATATATACAAAATATAATAAAATTATTCTAAAAGGTTATGGTGGAGGGGAAAGTGCCTAGAACGCTGGCCGCATTGCCACGCTGAACGGCAATGCTGATTTTTTGACCCAAATATGAGCCAGCATTCTGGTCACACGTCGCCTCCACCAAACGTTTTGCCAAGTCCCTATAGATTTCATGTGTGCTCAGCCCCCACGGTCCTAATGTTTCTACCCCAAACGGCACAAACATGCAACCTCGGTCGAGATTTGTATATTTGCGCCATTTGAGGTTTTCAGCTTTTGACGCAGCTCCGTCAGCCCGAACAGTCGTTTCTGGAAGATGAGACGGAGCTAGAGTATCTACACAGGCAGCATCCCACACTAACGGCCGTCCCATCTTCCAAGGAATTAGTGTCATTCCATCGGGCCTCTTACCGTCGTCTCGCATCAGTCCATTAGGCTCTAGGACTGATGTACACCGGCACTGACAAAGGCCCGACGGATGACATCATTCAAGCTGGCGTGCGTGATATGCGACCCGCACTTCTGCTGCATGATAGACCGTGGTGGCCAAACCGATCCACCATTTCATCACAAGTACACCGGTGGGGGACTTGGCAACACGCGCCTAAACGTAAAGAAACTGCCAATCGAAATGTGCTGTTGTCAAAAAGGCTTCCAATGTTCTTTGATGGTAGGGCAAGCAAAGTCCCGATTCCCAGCGTGAAACCGCAAGAAGACGAGCACGCTCTGTAGAGAAAACAGCTGCGTTGAGCAGATCTGTACGTTCTAACTCGCAGAGCGGCCCGTCACATTGCTTCTGAGAACGAGGAACTTTGGGCAAGGGTTGATTGGGACAAGCTATTTTCCAGGACTGTCCCCTCAGTAAGAAAAGTAATTTCATGGTTCATTGAGTTTTCTCATTTTGGCGCCAATACATTGTACAATATTTTGCGATATTAATTTATTGCAGCTAATGGAGACTACTTCAAATAAGCTCTTTATATTTTAAATTGTTTTATATTTATGTATTAAACTAACAAACACACTGTAAAAGTAATAAATGTTATTTGCAATAGAATTTTTTTTTCTTTGTTTCAGTATTTAAGGCAAGACTGTGTATAAATTACACAGTGAATAAATTAAAACTTTATTTTTTTAAATAAAGTGTAAATGTAAATCTGTAGAAAATATACAAAGCAATTTTTCAACCGAATTAAAAAAATAGAGGAGGTTCTCAATTCCATTTTATTTTTCTTTTTGTTTATTAGCTCCGAACACCACTGGTTTGGAAAATTCTTTGCGTTGGGTTCAGTATAGCTTTAAGGTGGTCCCATATAAATCTCATCGATATTCGACCTTAGACTTCGGAGATAGATCGAAGTCGGTTTTTTTTGTTATCAAACGTATTATTTTTAATTTCCTATACCGGTGTTTATTTCGTATTAAAATCACATAAATAATGTATAAACATTTATTCACGCTTAAAATATACACAATTAAATAGGTCGATAGCATAGTTTTGCAATATTTAATAATTTTTAATAACAAACATTTAAATAAAAACATTACCTAACCTTACGGTAATAATAACAAATTCATATAAAAAACATAAATACGGTTTGGGGCTCCGGTGACTTAGTGGTTTGTGCAGTAGTCTGCTATATGAGCGGGTTCGATTCCCCATCTGGAATCTCTTATTTTGCGAAACCAAAACAATTCTTACACTCTAAGTTATATGCATAATAACGACACATACATTTCTAAAACAATTATTGATATTGTCTAAAACAATTATTAATATTTTCTAAAACAATTATTGATATTGCTTTAGACATGTAAGTATGTGTAATGATTATATATAATGATTGTATAGTTTTCTAAATAGATGTTTTATACACAATTTTAAAATTATATCTCTACACTCTACAGACATCTATAAATAGACAATTAGTATTTTCAAAATCATAACTCTAAAACATCAAAATAGTCAATTTTGTAGGCGTACCTCAAAAGGAAAATAGGCAATTTTAAAATGGTACATCTAAAGACATCAAGGAATACACAATATTAAATTTATATATCTACAGACGTCTATAAATAGACAATTATAAAATGCATCATCACACACATACATCAAACACAATTTAAACTAACATCTCGTTGCAGAGTCACATTATAACAATAAAATATTTACATAGATATATAAATAAATAAATAAATAACGCCCAACGATCCACATACATAGATCCTGGCCCCTAACTAGGATTCCCTTTATCTAGGGAACCAGGAACTATGAGGACCATGGTCCCACAACTCCCAGACACGAAACAAATACTTGCGCTTTTTTTTTTCTGTGCACAAACATTTGTCCCTTCGCGGGAATCGAACCCGCAACCTCAGTGATGTATGAGACTTTAGCCAACCTGCCCAACCACTACACCACAGAGGCTGTCATAAATTATACATACGCCCAACATCACAAACATAGATGGACCATGGTCCACAACAGATAGACACGAAATAAATGCTTGGTCTTAATTCCCATCACTATAACCACCGTTTTTTTTACAAGATTTTTTAACTGGCAATGTTTATTATTTATTTGTTCGGGTCAAATCTTGCAAGCTGAATCAGAACCACTTCCTCTTGTCCTACGGAGTTGAAATGTTGCATACTTGTCAAAGTCCGATGACAATGCAATATTATGGTGACAGCTCATCTGATGATGGAGACGGAAGGTGGGTAATGGAACTCCTTGACGGATAATCGTAAACTACTAGTGTTTGGGCTCATTTTAATCTGCTCGCGGTTCCGATTACGAATTTGTTAAAAGCTTGTCATGAATAACATATATTTTCAACAAAAAACTTGTAACGTAATTTATCTGTTCTATGTAGTGAAGTGAGATTTATTTATTGCATTAATATAATAATTATAATATAATATAAAAAAAGCTTAATAATTTAAAAACTAAACTAAAAGACATTAAATACTATGTACATGTGGGTATCGGTTGAGCCAACTGAGTGGCCTACAGATAATTCAACCGATACCCGTCGTCCGGCAACGTGCCCAAAATGCTGGCGGCGTTGCCTCTCTGAATAGGGGATCGGACAACTTTTCAGAAAGTGTTTTAAATTAACTACAATAAATATATATAGCCATGAAAAATATTATTTTAATTAAATAACGCTCTAAAAGTACCTAAAACTTTGTTTAAATATTATGTTTCAAATATTGCCGCGCAAAAGGTCACCTCAAAACTTGTGACGTCATATGTAGGTAGAAGAAGACAAACTCTTCGAAATAAAACTTGCAAAGAGGTTCTAATACGTTTTGTGAAGTTTGGGGACGATATCGTAGTAATGGAACGAAAAAATTAGCAAAACTAAATTTTATGAAAAGCAAAAACGTAAAATAAACACAAGCTTGACTCACGGCATTTGCCTACAAATGACGTCATGCGCTGTGATTGTTGTTTCGTTTGAGATGAAAAACAGATCAAAAATATCAGAGTTATTTATTGATTGAAAAATATAAATCATTATTATTTCACAAAAACATTGATTGAATGATCTTTCTGGTTCGACGAACATTCGTTCTAACTACATTTTAGATATTTTCTCGATTACTGTCCGATCCCATATAGCGAGGCTGATTCTTTGGCCAAAACACACGCCAGCATTTTGGTCACGTGTGGACTCCACCAGCCAAAGAAACCAAAGATAATTCCACCTTCTGTTCTTGTATGACTTATGTATGTGATCGTTGGGCGTATTTATTTATTTCTTGTCAAGGTGTTTATATTTTCTGTTTCGGTTCAAACGATGCTGAAGCGCTTCTGGCGAGTGAAGCCAGGCGCGTGCTATACGTGGTACATAGTCAGGAGACATTGGCTGATGACGCGCATGTATCGCTCCCACACGAGTTTTAAATCTGCCTCCCTGAAAAAAAAAGATGCACTAGGTGTACTTTCCCTTCTCCTACTTCACTTGTGGTAGGTCTCTCGTATGCAGGAGGCCGTCTGAGTAGGTACCACAGCTTTGCCAGTTATTACCGCCAAGCAGTAGTGCGTAAGCATTACTGTGTCCGGTTCGAAGGGCATTGTATCCAGCTAAATTACTGGGCATATGAGATTTAATATCTGATGTCTCGGGGTGATGAGCACAATGCAGTGCTACGCAGTGCTTATGGTATTAAAAGTTCTGGGTGGCACTGCACTTGTTATGGGCAGGCGTGGCGCTTACCGTCAGGCGAACGACTTGCTCATCTCATCACTCAGTTCCATAAAAAAAAGTATGTCTTTCGCCTCATTTTAACACTATTTGTGATAATGGATGTTTAATACTCAAAAACAACTAAACCGATTTTTATGTAGTTTCGTGAATAGATTTTGCTTAGTTTAGATCTTGGAGGACATATTCTGGAAAACAGTCCATGCGGGGCACACTATATATATAAGTTTACCCAGACCTACCGCACTCCGCACTGTAGGTACGAAGCTACAAGTACATAGCCGGACACCGACGGCGGGTCGCGCGTCGTTACACGTGCCGCGGCAGAAGAGATAAGAGCGGCGCGATAGAAAGAGACGCGCTCTGTAGGTTAATATGACTGGTAGGTATGCAGCGCTACGCGAGCTGAATTGAACTTTATTGCGTCATAGCAAGAGTCGCTATTTGTTTAAATTTATTTGCGGAGTGATGCTTCTGTCCCTTAGTATTAATATTGTGTGGTTGACCTCAAAACATCCATCTGCAGAGCGCACTGCTCGTACGCGGACAGAAACTGTGCGAGGTCGGTTTTGGGCCACGAGCCGAGGCGCAGCGGCTCGATACATCTGGAAATAATAACGATAATTCAACCAACACAAGCGAGAGCGAGTGTGGCTCAGCGGGGACTCGTGCGCTTTTCGATTCGACGCACCTGGGTTCGAATCCCGACTCGGCCCTGCACCAATGACTTATAGTTAAGTGCAGATTTTGCACGCTCGCTCTAAAACGGTGAAGGAAAACATCGTGATGAAACCCGCTTACGCGCTTTGGAGTGGTAGGCTCTGGCCGTGGTTGTAATACCACTCACCGAACAAAGCCATGCCGTCAAGCGACCTAGTCGTGTTTCGGGATGATATTGGGTGAACCATCGGGGAGACGGGTCTGAGCAGCCGCTCAACTGCCATCTCTCTTTAGATCTATGTGCTTCATCTTAGGCCACATCATCGCTTCACATCAGGCGAGATAGTGGCCAATGGATCTATTAAGAGTAAAAAAAAAAACAACCTCTGTGGTGTAGTGGTTGGGCAGGTTAGCTCAAATTTGAAAATATAATGTATGTTCGTAAAAATCTGCACAAATTCAAGGTGAATAGTGACCACCACAACATAAACACTAGAAATAAGGATAGAACTGCAGTACCTAGGTTTAGACTGAGTAAAACGAATGAGTCCTTCATGGGCAATTGTGTACGTTATTACAATAAAATTCTAAAATGTACGAGTAACGGAGCTCACAGAAAGTAGATTCAAATTGAGTGTAAAAAATATTCTAATGAAAAAAGCAAACTATACAGTTAGTAATTACATAGAAGACAAAGATGCATGGAACATTCCGCTTCTGCCAAGTAGCCAACTGGTACATAACAAACATAATATTGACAAAAACAAACATAAAATATTGTAACAAAAGTTCTGTTTCCGATACGGTGGAAGAGTCATTGTGATAATTGACGTTCATAAGTGCGTCTGTGATGACAAAACGATTAAAGAGATTTTGATTTTTTGATTTTGATTTTGGACCATCATGTAGCTATACTAAACCCAACGCAAAAGCAATTTTCCAAATCAGTCGATAAATGACGTCATCCTTTTTTGAAGTCGGTTAAATAAAGTAGTCATCATCATCATCATCAGCCCATCACGTTCCCACTGCTGGGACACGGGCCTTCTCTCATAGAGAGAGTATGGGCCATAATCCACCACGCTGGCCCAGCGTTGGTGGATATCACATATCCTTGAACTTTTGTGATAAATTTTTGGACATGCCGGTTTCCTCACGATGTTTTCCTTCACCGTTTTGAGAGCGAGTGTAAATTATTAAAACACCTAAATAACTAAAATCATAACAAAACAAAATACAAGTACTATTAGAAAAATATATTGTGTAAAACATTGGGTGACGAGCGCAATGCAGTGCTTTTTATGATATTAAAAGTTCTGGGTGGCACTGCAATTGTCAAGGGCGGGCGTGGCGCTTACCACCAGGCGAATGACTTGCCCGCCTCATCACTCAGTTCCATGAAAAAAAAAAATTACGCACCGTTCAAGTAGATCAATGAACAGTGAGCGCAGTTCCCTCCCGCGGTGCAGGTTGCAAGCCAGGCCGACCAGGGCGCGGGTGTATAGTCTGGAAATTATAAAAGACTGTTTTGAGCCGTAGTAGTGTAGTGGTTGGGCAGGTTGGCTCAAATTTTGATTTATATTTTTACACAAAACATTTTGTAGATGGACTTAATGCTAGGTAACATTTTCTACCAGTCATCCAGGCAAGAAAATATGGTATATATATATATAAATAAGTTTTAACCGTTCACCAAAAATACTGATTGTGCACCAAATTTGGTCTCTTTTAATCACTCAAACGTATGAGGGGCAGCCCTCGGTAGGTTAGGGTGGGGGTGGCCCTTGGGCCACTCTAGCACCGCGAACTTGTAATATTCATAAAATAGGTGCTCATTACGAAATATTTTAATGAATATATTTTGGTGCACAAACAGTATATTTGGCGGAAAAACAGGAATAAATTGAGGTACAGTTAAATATGATTCTTTTTTTAATTAAATGGAGTCTTACCTAAAGTTAAGCTCCAACTCTTGATATGATTTCTCCAGCAGCTTCGGCTTTAGGCGCATGCAGATTAAACTGTAATACAATATAATTATATGAAACACTACATTCATAATAAAAAATATATAAAACTTCCCCATTACAATTGCATTTCATCCTGAACTTTTAATAAGTAGATACTGCGTAGGACTGCACTGCGCTCCTCACCCTGAGACAATTACTCTTAAGTTTCATAACACCCAGTAATTTCGCTAGCTACCATTCCTTTCAAGCCGGAACAAAGTAATGTATGCGCACTACTGCTTGGAGGCAGAATAACTGGCAAAGCTACGGTACCAACCCAGACGGCCTCCCGCATACGAGAGACCTACCACCAGTAAACTAACCAAGTTGACTTACTGCTTATGCTCTTTCTCCTTGTCCAGTAAAATCCTGAGTTCCCTGAGTTCCAACAGGAACTCCCTGTCCATTTCTGTATCGTAGTACTCGGGCCCGGTGCAGGAATAAGTCCAGCTACCCATTATTGCCTGAAAATAATTCATTTTATAACAAAAAAACCGACTTCAATTCTGCTGTATCTTCAAAGTCCAAGGTTGAATATCGATGAAATGTTTAGTCAAATCTTGCAAGCTGAGTCAGAACCACTTCCTCTTATCCTACGGAGTTGACATTTATTTGCGCGTCAGATTAAGATATTATGCTTACTTGTCAAAGTCCAATGACAATGCAATATTATGGTGACAGCTGATCTGATGATGAAGACGGAAGGTGGGCAATGGAACTCCTTGACGGATAATCGTAAACTAGTGTTTGGGCTCATTTTAATCTGCTCGCGGTTACGATTACGAATTTGTTAAAAGCTTGTCTTGAATACTATATTTTTCAAAGAAACTAGTTTTATACTATTTAGACTTTAGAGATAAACTAATCAACGATAGTTTTACCTGTGCGCAATGATAGAAGTCGTTGAACGACAAATATTGCAGCTTCCTCTTGGCCGTCTCAAATCTCATGCACGCTATAAAGACTACAGCACCATATTTTCTGAAAAAAAATCAAGTATTATGTGTGGGCTGGAGACCTAAAAATTTATACTTACTTTACTTTACACTAATAAGAGGGGAAGGGATAATAAGATCAGGGAAGGGGTAATAAGAAGAGGGGAAGGGGTAATAAGAACAGGGAAGGGGTAATAAGAAGAGGGGAAGAGGTAATAAGAACAGGTAAGAGGTAATAAGAAGAGGGGAAGGGGTAATAAGAAGAGGGGAAGGGGTAATAAGAACAGGGAAGAGGTAATAAGAAGAGGGGAAGGGGTAATAAGAAGAGGGGAAGGGGTAATAAGAACAGGGAAGGGATAATAAGAACAGGGAAGGGGTAATAAGAAGAGGGGAAGGGTAATAAGAAGAGGGGAAGGAATATTATAAGAAGAGGTTGATGAGACAAGAATATAGTGGAACATACCCATACTACGTGACCAATTTTTTTTTATTTTTAGCCCCCTCTGCCTGTCGGTGACCTCCGGTATATGCCAAGACCCCTCCCAAACCCCGCCAAAAGCCCTCTAGTTTTACGTAGTAATGAAGAAATATGGTTTAAATAATTTTAACAAACTGAAAGCAAAATAATAATAATTTGGCTCATATTTGTCTTTATTTTAATACGGCCCTTGACGCGTGACGCCAAGAGTGCGAGCATAGCTAGAAAAAGCGTGAGATTTTCCTAGTAGTAGGGGAGCCCACGAGGCTAAATGGGGATTTACTCGAGCGTCGTAGAGACCTATTGGGATGCAAAGCTTAGATGATAAGAAAAAAATGTTATGTGATATATACCTTTACATCGGTGGGGGAAGCGGCTATAGATTTTTAAATATGTAAAAAAAAACTGTTGCATGGACATCCTCGAGCGCATCAGATATTGATAGCATCAATGCCCTACGTATTTTTAATAATGTACGTATGTTAATCTGATCGTTTGCATGATGCGGGTGGTTGTATTTAAGGGTTGAAAATGAAAAAAAAAAATTTAATCGAGCGCGTCAGATTTTCTAAGGGAGTGTTAAGTACACCAAAAAAAAAGCTCTCATTCACTAATCTGACGATTTCGATGGGACGCAAACTCGCGGCCATTTTCATAATGTGCAAAAAAAATCGCCATTTTGATATACTCAAGCGCGTCAGATTAAGATATATATGGTTCATCTTTATGTTCTAAACGTACTGTCTCATAATCTGACGATTATCTAGAGGGATTCGCCTGATCTGACAAAAAAAATTAGAAAAACGGTTCACTTTAAAGGCCATCCCTGCAACTTCCCGCTAATTCCATTCCTGGGCGCTTGAAATTGTACTTATGACATTTTTGAGCTCAAAATATAATTTATGTGATATTTTGAGCTCGCTGAGTTCAAAGAAATAATATTTCTATGCATTTGAGCTCTCCCAGCTCGAAAGTCTGATAGAAGTTTCATAGAACACTATTTTTGGAATTTTCAAACCGCAATAACTTTTGAATGGATCAACCAATTTTCACGCGGTTGGCACCATTCGACGCAGTTTTATCATCCTCATAAGTAATTTTGCAATTTTAATTGATCGAACCACAAATTTCGGAGTAATCCCGAAAAAACACTTTTTCGGGTTTCTTTCGTTCACGATATCTCTCGAACGAATCAACCGATTTTGACCAGCTTGGTGGCGATCGACGTGGTTTTTCAAGCTCAAAGGCGGATTAGTTTTTGAAGTTAATCGATAAAGCCGGTTAAAAGTTATTCCAAAAAAACAACTTTCAAAAAAATTTTTTTTCTTATTTTTTTAAATCATAGAACTTAATTAATTAAAAAGCTCAGGAAATAGCATGCAAATAAATAAGTGTATGCTTTTTTAGTAGATTACATGTATTTATAAAAATGTATTTATATTTGTTTTTTGTAAGGTACTTTCACCACAAAATACACATTTCAAATTAATATCACTCATATTAAATATTTATAAACTTTAATTCACACAAATAATATTAAAATAGCAAAAAAAGCCAAAACGTTGGAAACACGTTGTAAACAGTATGCCACGAACGAGTCTTTATAATCAGCTGTGAAGGAAATGTAGGCATCACGCAGCTGCACGCATTTAACTTTATCGACGAATTTTTGTTATTTCGGCTTGCGGAAATCGTCAGATTATATATTTTTCATTATTCTTGAATTATTTCCTTCAAAATAAAAAAAAATTTAGCTACGCTCGAGAATGTCGAGATGACGTTTTTTTTTACAACTTTGTTGCCCTCCCCTTTTTTTACGTCACTCTCAAATTGTCAGATTAGTGGAATATACACTTTTTAGGATGTAATTAACTCACCCTACCTTAATCTGACGCGCTCGAGAATTTCTGATGGTCAATTTTTTTTTACTAATCTGATCCTGTATCCTTCACGGGCGGCCTTATATATGGGCCTCATGTTTTGTGGAGGTACTTAACCGGGTACAAGGTATCCCCCTGTATATTAATCTGCCGCGCTTTAGTAAATCCCGAAATTCCCGCTAGGGCTCCCCTACTATATTTAATGAAAATTTAAGTTTGTTTTATAAATTACTAATAATAATATACTAGGACTATATAGGACTTATTTATCTATTAATTACTAATAATTTGTACGACAGAAGTAGTTACGGTATCATAAGTTTATTATTAGGTATGTTCTACGGGTAGTTGATTTTATTTTATATTTTATTTGATGTTACCAAACATTACTATTATTCGCATGCCAATAGGTAAGATATGTTGAACTTTTATTTTAATTTAAGACCTTTGTTAACCATATCTGAAGCGAAATAAATTGATTTGATTTGATTTGAAAAATATGAAATGAAATTTAATTAAATTGTAACTTTATTTTTATTGTAATTATTAGGACTTGCCTTGTATAACGGACTTAGTTATATGGCCAATAAATAATTCTATTCTAAAAGCTAAGCCCTCCCCCCGCCCCTGTGACCAAGCGTGGTATTTAGACCCTGAACGGGTCACGTGGTATGAGTACATTCCCTAGGGAGTGAGGTTGAATAATAGGACTACCACAGGAGGACAGGGACATACTTAGCTAATCTCTCAGGCAGTAAGAACGCGGCGCGTATATTGGCGACCACATTCCCGGGGGCTTCCTCGACGGCTTTGAACACTCGACGCACGTTGTCGAACTGACGCCGGCAGCAGCGCAGCGGGGCTCCGGACCGCTCCGACACCTCATCAATCAAACTCGTCACTTCATCAATCAATCAAACTCTCTTCAACAACAGCACCCTTAGCATGGACCGGAGACAACATTTTATCCCCTTTTTGATTGACGAAAGTGGATAAAACAGGGGATAAATTGTTTTGTCTCCGGTCCATGCTAAGGTGGCTGGTGAGATAGCGGTCAAACGCAAGCCTGTAACTAATAAAATAAAAACTCTGTAAACATATGCCTCTCTAGTTATTTTGTGGTAATTGTTATAGTTACACGTTTAGTGGTAATAGAAGATGAGGCCGACCACAAGAAAGACGGGTGGATGAAATAGACAGAGCGGTGGGCAGACTGGCTAACAATAGGGGATCGGACAACTTCTCAGAAAGTTTTTTGTTAACTACAATTAATATATATAGCCATGAAAAGCACTATTTTAATTAAATAACGCTCTAAAAAACCTAAACTATGCTTCAATATTATGTTTCAAATATTGCCGCGTAAAAGGTCACCTTAAAATTTGTGACGTCATATGAAAGTAGAAAACGACAGACTCTTCGAAATAAAACTTGCATAAAGATTTAAATACGTTTTGTGAATACAATATCGTCCGATATTGTAGTAATGGAACGAAAACATTAGCAAAATACATTTTATGAAAAGCAAAAACGTAAAATAAACACAAGCTTGACTCACGGCATTTGCCTACAAATGACGTCATGCGCTGTGATTGTTGTTTCGTTTGAGATGAAGAGCAGATTAAAAATTTCTGAATTATTTCTGGTTCGACGAACATTCGTTCTAACTACATTTTATATTTTTTCTCGATTACTGTCCGATCCCCTATTGCACAAGATAGAGACAAATGGTTTGAAATGGAGAGGCCTTTTCCCTATGACCCCTCCTTAGTTAAAACTATTTATAAGCTTTAATTTTTGATTTCTAATTTTTTAATTTTCAATCAATCAATCAATCATTTATTTGCTAGAATACATACATACATGGTCTTATTAATTATATTTGTAGTCAATTGCATTCAGCCTGCAAGCAGGCGTGCAATTATTTAAAAATAATAGTTTTCATGTCAATTCATATTATTAATTTAAATTGCAATGTCAACAATCCTGATAAAAATAATTAAAAATTATAACATAAAATAAAATTGAAAAATTATTGTGATGTCATTAATACTTAGCTATTCAAAAATTCAGTCACACTATAAAAAACATTTAATTGTTAATTGTGATATTTAATTTTTGTTTATTGATTGTTGATAATTGATTATAAGTTTTTTAATTTATAACTTACAATTTATAGTTTATAATTTTTATGTTTCAATTTTCAAAATTCAATTTAAAATTTTTAATTATAATATAAGTATTTTGTAAGAATTTTAAGGAATAATTGGGCTTTAATAATAATAACTGTAATAGTTACCTCATCCAAATCCTTCCTGTGTCTGGAAGACAGCTTCCTTCCCAGCAGCTCCCTGATGACTACATCGTCCAGATCATAATATCTGAACAAAGATCACGTCTAAGGAGGTGCTTTGGAAAAATGATAAACAATATTTAAATTATGTTTAGAAGCTAAATTATACCAGTAATAATGGATTTCTGCTATGAGAGCGAGTGGGGCTCAGTGGGAGCACGTGCGACTTTCGATCCGACGCACCCGAGTTCGAATCCCGCTGGCCCCGCACCACTGACTTTCTTAAGTTATGTGGATTTATCACTCGCTCTAAAAACGGTGAAGAAAAACATCGTAAGAAAAGTGGCATGTCCATGAATGGTGTATGTCACATGCCCTTGAATTTTGTGATTACAAAATTAAAGGGCATGTGACATACACCAACCCGCACTGGGCCAGCGTGGTGGATTATAGCCCATACTCTCTCTATGAGAGAAGGCCCGTGTCCCCGCAGTGGGAATGGGATGGGTTGATGATGAAGTTATTTATGTATAAGGGTGTTAGGTAATTTATGTCCTTCCATAACCAATGAAAAACTTAAATAACCTTTTCATAAGGAGCAAGTATTGTAAGGCGGCGCAGACATAATTTCGCTGAATCCAAAACATAAACTCCCTGAGCCCGATCTTCGGCTTTCCTTCTCCAGTCGCTGCCAGCAAACCTATGTATATCGTCGCTCCATCTAGTCGCGACGTCCTACACTACATTTGCCGATTTGCAGTCTCCACTCTAGAACACGTCTACCCCAACGGTTATCAGTTCTGCGGCTAATATGACCAGCCCACTGCCACTTCAGCTTGCTAATCCGCTGAGCTATGTCAATAACTTTAGTTAAAGATAGTTTCCAAACCTTATTTGCAAACTGTTGGAACATCCATTCTTTGGTATCTTATAAGACTTTCACTTACTTCTCTATCAGCATCTGTTTGGTTGGCTCGTCTATTTGGAATATCATTTGCTCGGACAACTTTGACGGCACAGTTAGCAGCCTTTCCAGCAGAGCAAATGTTCTGGAATTTTAACAATGCCCCATATCCCATATAAATGTTATCACAGAATACTAAGGGACAGAAGCGCCACTCCGCAAAGAAATTTAAACAAATAACGACTCTTGCCATGGCGAAATAAAATTCAATTCAGCTCGCGTAGCGCTGCATACCTACCAGCCATATTAACCAACAGAGCGCCTCTCTTTCTATCGCGCCGCTCTTATCTCTTCTGACGCGGCACGTGTAACGACGCGCGACCCGCCGTCGGTGTCCGGCTATGTACTTGTAGCTTCGTACCTACAGTGCGGAGTGCCCTAGGCCTGTCGGTATTCAACCTTGGACTTCAAAGATTTATTGAAGTCGATACATTTCGGCGAGTGTGCGTCGAAATTGCACCAATTAATTCCCCGTCCCCGTTTCGTCATCGGACTATGAGACGTACGGCAACGCGCCACCGTTATATGGTGAACATTCCTCCTGCACGCACTAAGCGCTTCGCTTCCTCTTTCATTATGCGCACTGCTAACGAGTGGAACTCCCTGCCGAAGTCAATCTTTCCCTATACTTATAATCTGGGAATCTTCAAATCTCGAGTGAACAGGTACTATCTTGGCAAGCGTGCTACATCGTCAACCGCATCATCGCTTACCATGAGGTGAGATAGTGGTCAAACGCAAGCCAATGCAAGCCATGTTGGCAGTATTGCCCTGTTGGATTGCAATACTGATACATTGAGCATTTTATCAACTGTTGAGCAATAAGTCCAAGCATTTTGTTCATGTGTACAATATCACAATATTCACATGATATTTACAAACAGTTTAGAAGGTTAGCAACTAACTCAAATGGTCTAGTTCAGTTTTGGGTTAAAGGTCCGAGCTGATGACAGACAGTCCTTTCAATATCAAATTTTTAGCTATTAGGAACTGAACAGATAGTTAAAAAGAGGACACCCTGTATTGTTGCACCAAATTTAGTCTTGTCGATAAAATCTTGCAAAGAGTTTCAGTAGGCTGAGCTGGGAGCCAAATTTTAGCACATTCGGTGGGAATTTGCGTACACGGACTCCCCAAAAACCGCTAAACTATTGTAGTGAAGGCGTACAAGCTAAATCTTCATTTTGTTTTCTACCTGTAGTGATCCAAGACATCGCTAGCAATAAGATCGACCGGAGCAGTCATTTGTTTAGCTATGCTTCTCTGGTGAAGGGTAGATACCGCCTCACTCGCTGGAAACCAATCAAATGAGTTTTATTTATAGAAATATTGTGTCTATTTTGAAATATGATTTTCATATACAAATCTAAGAAATTTTTAGTGTAATATGAACTGGTTAGATAGAAAGTATATCGAGGCTTAAAAGAATATAAAATAGACACAGGCAAGCTTGAAATTATACTGAATTTCATGGCTTTTGTGAAGATAAATAGAGATAAATACAAATAGCGAATATTAACTTTATACTTACAGGAACAGCCTTCAATCCATAACTGATATATTTCAGGATCTATTAGAGTGTAATTACTCACAAAAACGTCCACTTCTGTATACATTTTAGCGTTATTTTACTGTTTAGAAAAAATTAAAAATATACAATTTCTGCGTATTTTGTAAATGTTTTTTTAATCACCTCCGTCTAGTGATGGTCGACTCGAGTAACTAACTCGAGTTAACTCGAGTTGGGCTTAACTCGAACCAACTCAAATTGAATTATCTCTGACTCGAGTTTGAAAACCGAATGAAACCGACATGGAGCGAAGTTTGCCGATCATTTGAGACTATATTCATTCATAACAAACAAGTGTCACATTTATGTAGATTTGAGGTTAACTTTAGAGTGCCGGTTATTGCTGTAGTTTTTCGTGTTTTAAATTCTGTTTTTGAAAAATGCCGGGACCTAGAAGAAAATCTTTGGTTTGGGATGTATTTGAATCGCCAGTGAGTGGCCGTGTTACATGTAATCATAATGTTAGTTTGATTTTATTTTGAAAAGACTGCTGTATAATTACATAGTTTTATTAATAATAAATATAAATATTTTATAAAATTAAAATTCAAGCCAAAACTACATAAATAAATGATTCGATTTCAACCAATAATTTCCATTTTTACTTTAGTTAATATAACTCTTCCAATACATTAAAAACAAATAATATAAAAATGAAAGAATTGGAACAGATAAAAATATCATTGGTCTGTTCTATTTTTTTTGTTACTATTAATGCGAAGGTGGGGGAATAAATTAATAAAAATTAAAAAAAAAATTAACTCTTCCATCTAGTTAATTCGAGTTACGTAACTCGAGTTCAACCCGAGTTACGTGAATTTTAACTCGGGTTAAATCGAGTTTTGTTTTTTCCGAGTTGGCACCTACCTCCGTCAATATTCAATACCGTCAATGTCAATTTGATTATGACGTTTGGGAATGACGTTACTTTTTTGTTACGCTGAATGGCTTTGTACGGCTTATTTATTTATTCCAGCAACATCAATAGTAGGGGATCGGACAACTTTTCAGAAAGTGTTTTATATTATAGGCTGACCGTTTATCTGAGTCCTCGCCTGCGCGGTACAGGGGCGCGGGGGTATGACGACAAAGGGGACTGAGAAAGGTGCGGGCGGCGGGCGAATTTTTGTCATCGCTCATTTCGATCGCAACGCGGACAGCGATCGCACGTGTTAATTGTTGCGGACGCCTTGTGAGAGATACACATGTGATAACAATCTCAAGATGAATCGTAAGATCTTCGGTATTAACACTCTGGACGACTCTGATGAATCCGATGATGGCTCCTTCGAAAGTGAAGAATAAAGTTCCACCGACATTGATATGGACATAACTGATTGAAATATAATTTTGATGATTATTCTATATAATAAATAGTACAATAGTTTATTACCAAATATTTTATTTACGTACCTTCATAGCTTTTAGTTAGTAAATTAAAATTTTGTATTATCATTAATATTTTTTCATTTAATAAATCACAATTTCTTTACTATGACGTCACATATCTTAGGAACTATCTAGGCGCATTTCATCTCGTGTGTATCTCACTAAGCGCCCCCGCCGCCCGCACCTGTCTCAGTTTACTTTATCGTCATACCCCCGCGCCCCTGTACCGCGCAGGCGAGGACTCAGATAAACGGTCGGCCTATAACTACAATTAAAAAATATGTTGCAAATCGACACTGAACTACCTAAATATTGTCTGTATCTTTTGCACTCTAGTAAAAAGTATATATTCATGAAAGAAAAAGGTAGCAATAGTTACTTCATTTATTGGCTCAGATAAAGTTTGGCTGTCTCATTGAGGTCTCTGTCTACTCGAAGAGTCAGTATCGTATCAAAAAGTATCGGCCACTAAATTACTCGGTATCGTAACAAAAGCATCGAGTATACTCAGGTATCGATACTTATTGCGGATCCTTAAGTATTACATATGTTTAATCTGTGGATTCTGTAGTTTGTGATTGATTTTTGGGTTTTTTTGAAGTTTCTTCTTTGTTTTTATTGCATTTTTCATCAATTAGACGCATATTACAAGCGTAAGTATCGAAAATCCTTTCACAGTCATCTTTGAACTGAAATTTTGTTGAGTTTACTTACGAATATTGAGAGATAACCAAAGTAGAAGCCAGTTTCTGCTGCTTTTGTATCAATTTATATCGACAATTCGACACATGAACGAAGAAAAAGAGGCTGCTTGAGTGCTTCCCTTTTGAATTTGGAAACGCGGCGTCCGCCTTTTTTCTAAGTATCGACATTACTATTGCAGAAGAACCATGTCGGAAGACGAGTCTTCAGAGGCTCCAAACCCAGCAGACATGTTTACAGTAGTGTGGGTGAAGATGGAAGTACAAGACGAGGGGTCAGTCGAAGAGTTCGGCCCGGTGGATGAGAGCCAGGAAAGCCAGGAAGCTCAGGAACAGGAAACTGTGTCGTCTGGTGTGAAGGAACGGCATAGGAGGTAAAACTTGCTATTGAACTGGTCGTCTGGGTGGATAACACCACTTTGCCAGCTATTCTGTCGCCACACAGAAATAGTATTGCGCAAGCATTACTGTGTTCCAGTTTTAAGGGGCATTGTAGCCAGGTAAATTACTGGGCATTATGAGACTTAACAGCTAATTGTCTTAGGCTGACGAGCGCAGTGCAGGATATTGTAAAACAAAACTCTGGGTGATACTGTTACTGTCACAGGCAGGCATGTTGCTTACCATCAGGAGAACAATAAGCTCGCCAATTCAGATAAATAAAAAAACCATTTAAATCACTCATTTTTGTAATCGCAAAATTTATTGTTATATAAATGCGTCACAAATATCCGAACAAACCATCAAAAGATATTGTCAATCAAACATACATACTATTACAAAATATACAAACAAACATACAAATGCTGAGACATCTCAGTTGTCTCTAAGACCTAGCATTGCTTTTTTTATGTAACTGATTGACGAGACGAGCTGGTCGTTTGCCAGACGATAAGCAATACACCAGCCCATAACAATAACAGCACCACCCAGAACTTGCAAAATCCTGCGCGGTACTGCGCTCGTCACCCTGAGGTAATTAGCTCTCATAGTGCCCAGTAATTTCGCTGGCTAACCCTTCAAACCGGAACGTTGCTTCGTCAATATATAAATTTAATATCAGTAAATATTATTCATACTCATTTATTAATGCTCACATGTAATGAACCAGTCAGGTGTTACAGATGTCTTATGAAATAGATACATGTGAGGAGTTTAGAGTGGAGTTAGTTTATTCCTAGCCATCTGTTTATTCCTATATTTAGCTATTCATCTACAATTGCAGGGCGATCATGGATCTTTATTTCAATCAATTTCAATAAGAAACCAGTTTCGATGATGGTTTTGCGATCACATAACCCGTTTGTTGCAATCAAACGTCAACGAAAGCTCGATTGAAATAAAAATAAGTTTTGACAAACAAAGTTTATATCGATAAACAAGAGCCGTATTACACAGTAAAATTGAATAGATTGCGTGTATACATTCTTATAAAATCTCCACAGTACACCGAGGTCAACTGGAAGATAATGCTCACTAGCATTATGTTCGCCTATGTACTTACAAATTTGTTTATGCAATAAAGAATTTTCTATCTATCTATACATAACGATTCATAGCACAAGCTCGCTTTGTAAATTTGTTGGGTAATCGATAGGAGCACATTGAAATCGAGACAAAAAGTTATATGATCACATTTTATCGATTGAAATAAATTTCTATGGCACGTTAGTCCGCAACATGCGATGTTCGCAACAGACTTACGTGATCGCCCTGCTGATGTATACATTTGTCAATTTAGTTTAAATATCTCTATATATAAAAATGAATCCCTATTTCCCTTGGCCACGGCATCACGCGTAAACGGCTGGACCGATTTCGGTAATTCTTTTATTGTTGTGTTTGTTATTTTCAGGAGAAGGTTCTTATGAATGAAAAAAATTAAGAGAGTTGCGCGGAACGTTAGATTTATAGTTAAGACAGGACGACGTTTGTCGGGTCAGCTAGTTATTCATAAAATCACTTTGTTACTTAGGTCTCATCCACGTTAATTCACATTATAAATTACTTAATTATGTTTCTGTTTAGAAAACCAACGACACCAAGAAAGCGCAGAGCCCCAACAAAGAACTATGTATGCGGTCACTGTGACTACACATCCAATTTCAAGAATGCATTTAACTACCACCTGATGAACCATACAAACCCGAACCCGTTGTCGTGTGAGCTGTGCGACTATACTACTAAATACCCGGCTTCACTCGCCAGGCACATCAAGGGACAACATCAAGCGAAGGAACCAGCTGAAGGTACTAATGCTAACTGATTGGTATCATCGTCATCATCAGCCCATCACATTCCCACTGCTGGGACACGGGCCTTCTCTCATAGAAAGAGTATGGGCCATAATCCACCAAGCTGGCCCAGTGTGGATTGTTGTATGTCACATGTTCTTAAATTTTTGTGATTAGTTATTGGACATGCCGGTTTCCTGACGATGTTTTCCTTCACCGTATTTGGAGCGAGTGTTCAATTTGCACATAACTTAAGAAAGACAGTTGTGCAGGGCTAGCGGGATTCGAACTCGGGTGCGGGACATTCAAAGTCAACGTCAAATATCATTTATGAAAGAGACACAACATGTTCTTCAAAACCTCATAAACACACAAAATAAATCAAATATGAAATATGTTAAAAGTTGTAATTTACAAGGATATGTCACAGCCGCGGCCAGCGAGCACTAGGTATTTGAATAATGGTTTACGGTCTCGCAGAAAATGCGTAAATTAAATTAAATAAATTAACTAAATAATAATAATAATTTAACTAAATTCGTATCAACTTCAGATTTTTGTTAAAATTAGCGTTTCGGGTGAAAACGTTTCTACCACACTAAATCTCTACCAAATTTGGTAATTTTGGTCTCATTTTCTTAAATGGAGAATAAACTAGGTTTGTAGGTTTTCCTTTTTCTAAGTTTGTCTTTTTTTAAAGTTAACAGCTTCCAAATTTCAAAAAAAAAAAACGAATAAATATCGAGTTTTTTGGGTCCATTTATTCATATAAAAAAAATAAAATTCATTTATTTCGGACAACTTGGTCCATAGTATTTTTTAGTATGTACATGCAGCTTACTCACTATGTTAGTTCGCAACTAAAATATAAATTCCAATTAAATTAAATTAAATTGTATTGTATTGATTAATGTAAATTAAATTATAGTAATTAAATGATTATATATATATATATATATATATATATAATTTAATTACTATAATTAGTAATTAAATTATTATATATATATAATATAATTTAATTTCTATAATTACATTAATCAATATATATATATATATAGGAATTAATATATATATATATATATAGGAATTAACGAAAAAATAAAAACCTATAAACCTCAATAATGATAATATCTCTTACATGTCCAAATTTCATAGTATTTGGTTAATGTTTAGGGGTAGAAAAACGTTTTCTCTTTTTGTTAAATTATAGTAATTAAATGATTATATATATATATATATATATATATATATATATATATATATATATATATATATAATTTAATTACTATAATTAGTAATTAAATTATTATATATATATAATATAATTTAATTTCTATAATTACATTAATCAATATATATATATATATATATATAGGAATTAATATATACAGGGAATAACATTAATGTGTAGTAATACTGAAAGGTGTGTATGGGTATCTAGTCATGAATCATCGGGCAGAATATACAACCAAAAAAACACTATTATATTTTCCATACAAAGTTTAAAAATTATTTATTTGAATTATTTTGGACAATCCTAACAAGCTGTGGCCTAGTCGCGGTAGTACGGGTCATTGACCGAGCTACTTTGTGCCTAGGCACAAAACAGATTAGTACAGAAATCTACATACAAAGTGCGCTCGAGCAACGCACACATAGACACCGCTCACAGACACGATATCTGGGCACAGTTGGGATGCGAGCGCGAGTGCCATCCGCTTGAGACACGCGTCTGTGAACTTTTTTGTGCAAAAATGGAGCAACGAAAAATAGGTTATTATAACTGTTTGGTGGACGGTTGTTTAAATTCAACATTAAACGGTGAATTGTCGTTTTTTAAGCTACCAGTTGTTTCAGAGAGGTAAGTAGGTATTTGCTTGTATTTTGATGGTTCGTTTTCACGTAACACAAAATAGTTAGGTAGGTAGGTAAGCGCCCCAGCCCCCGGCCCTGCGCCGAACAAGCGAACATGACTTTGTGGCCTTGTCATATTTTTACAATTTAAAATTAGATATTTATTGTAGTATAAGCTGCGTTAGCCTTGTGTTCAATAATCTAATGAGGAAGATGTTAATGTAAACTAATCGCATTTGTTTTGTCTTCAAAAAAACTTTATTCAGTTATAATAGTAACTGCGAAAAAATTATGTCGATATCGTGTACAGTTATTTTTTTTAAATCAATCAATTTTCCTCCCAAAAACTTCCTGCGCCGTCCGGTATGAAATGTATGAAAAGTACATACATGAGATTAACTTCTGTATTTATCTGTTTTGTGGCCTAGGCGCTCTGTCTTTGAAAACGCCGAACATTTTACAAGGGCTTGATTTCGAGTCTCAAATACCGGAATTTCATACTGAATGGATCTTCGGACTCGGTCGGTTCCGTTCCGGAACCCACTCGTAAAAAAGGGTATTTCCACATTTTTACACGACTGCCCAAAAAGGAGTATTTCAGGGTTTACGTATGTATGTATTTATTTATTCCACTATTACTTCTTATTGCCTGGACAGATTTGAATGCATTAAAACCATAATAAAAACATAGGTTTAAGTTTTTTTTACCATAGCTTTTTTGCATGTTCCGGAACCGGTATACAAAAAAATCTCCGCGAACGTACCCGACTTAGCCTTGCCTTGATCAGTTTCAACTTTTTATCCAACTTGACGTCTTAGAATTCATGTTCAGAAATAACCTAAAAAGAATTTCCGAAACGAAAACGGTCCTTTTCGGTGGAGTTTTATAGGGCGGCGTTAGAAGGTAACTTTGTTGTGCCGCTCGACCAATGAGGAGCAGCGGCTATTATTTATTAGGATTACATCTTTATGATTGGTGCAATACGAAACAAGGCTAGCGAATCATGAAGCGGCGGCGAATGTTTGATAGCTTTAGTGTTTGCCGCGTTTTGTCAAAGATTAAACAGGTTTATTTCTGAAAACTGACTAAGTAAAGACGCTTTATTGATTACTGACTTACGAACACTCTTTTACTATGCAATGAAATCAAATGTTGGAAATGTCTTAACCATCATTATCAGCCTATTACATTCCTACTGTTGAAATTCATGCATGATGTTTTTTACATCCTATTCCTACGGTGGTTGGTGACCTCACGTATTTTTTAAGAACATCAGCCATGCTCGCTCTTATTAGGCGTTTACACTGATTAGATCCTTATTCCTGAATGTTAATTGGAGCGATGATGTTTAATGCTGTAATTAATAAGTAAGCATTAATAAAAATAAAAAAAATACCCTGCCAAAAACATTATAGCCTATGTCACTTGGGATGATTTAAGGATTCCGAGGATACCCCAGACATCCAAATCTGTTGAGGCATTTATTGTGTAATAAAAAAACGCACATACATTAACCCCGAAAACATTACATTCCTTTTTTGGGGAGTCGCGTAAAAAGCAGTTTGCTTGAAAGTTAGTTGTAAAGTAAGGTTGGTAGGACTTTGCTAACTGAAGATAAAATTTGTTTGTCAGATCTGTACACGCGGCGCACTAATATTCTTTGACACAAGTTCATTGCTCTTTATCAGCTGATTGTTAGGGTTGAAATGAACTTGATTACCAGAAATGTTTAAATTATCATATCTTGTGATTTTAAAAAGTTTCTGGTGATTTGCACTTGGACTTGAATTATTAAAAAGCTTCTATATGCGTGGTTTAATTATTACTACACATTTATGTTACACGTTGTATATATATATATAGGAATTAACGAAAAAATAAAAACCTATAAACCTCAATAATGATAATATCTCTTACATGTCCAAATTTCATAGTATTTGGTTAATGTTTAGGGGTAGAAAAACGTTTTCTCTTTTTGTATGAAAATTTCAGCGTGCCGTTCCCTCTTAAGTTAACATGACTGTGAAAACCCATTTCCTTCCCATACTCAAATTGAAGTCTGGGTCCTGAAAAGAAATGCGAAAACTGACTCTACCAGTGCTTCAGAAGTACACCATTATCATCAATGTTATACAATAAATCAAACTTGTAATAATTATTTATAGTGTACAATAAATTGCTTTTCTTTTGGTTCACAGTCGAAGCGATGCCAACATTCAACTGCACTGAATGTGACTACACCTCCATATTCAAGTATAACCTCGCAGCGCACAAACGAAAACACAGCACCGAAAAGGTGTACAAATGTGAGAAATGCACATTTTCCACGGCTTACAAACACAACTTTATCAAGCATAGCAAAGTACATAAAGAAACTAAGGACATAGTGACTTACCAGTGTGACAAATGCCCTTTTGTGACTAAACATGAAGGGCATATAGCGAGACACTTGGCGAAGATACACAATGAAGTGTCTGAAAAGGCAAGCAAATGTGACCATTGTGATTTTTCCACTAAATTAAAGTGGCGACTAAATATACACAAGAATAGGAGCCGTCGAGAGAACCCGATCAAGTGTGAGTTTTGTGAATTTGCCACGTTATACAATTGTGAATACAAACATCATAAGTACCAACACGTAGGACACTACAGGGTCGTAAAAGAAACAGACATAATAGCTATAAATGAAGATTATATGCCACATAAAGAGAAAGATACCGAAGAGATTGCGCCTGACAATCCACCACCTACACCTGTGTCTGGTAAGAATCAGTACGTTGTAGATCCAGATGTAGAAGAAATAGACTGGAGAAGCATTGAAGTTAAAGAACGGCTTGGACATGAAAAACCTTTCCAATGTACCCAATGTGCATATGCAGCAAGATTCAAGGCGTCCGTTCAACGGCACTACCAAAGGCATCATACAAACAAAAACAGTCGACCATACAAGTGTTTAAATTGTGATTTCTCGACTAAAACTAAAGATCAAATAGCTCTACACAATAAAAGGAGTACGTCAACAGAAGTGTTGAACTGTAGGAGCTGTGAATACAGTACGTGGTTCAAATGTCAATATGTGATGCATCAGAAATGCCACCAGCCGTACAAATGCAAGCTTTGCTCGTACACTTGCAAACAAAGCTACGACATGCAAAGACACTACTCAACTGTCCATCTCGGTAACGGCCTGAAGTGCCAATACTGTGACTTTAAAGCGTCAAGACGAGAGAGCTTGCTATGCCACGAAACCATACATACAGGAGTTAAGCCGTACAAATGTGAATTCTGCGATTATTCCTCAGTTCGACGATGTTTACTCCAAACTCATATAAAGAAGAATCATTACGAGAAGTATTCTAACCCTGTTTACATAGATGATCAAAAAATTAAATCGTTAAAGAAAATTGCTGAGCCCGGTTCGATAGATGACAGCAAGATTAAGTCGTTGATTACAGTACGTCAACTCTGTGAAGAAAAAGGGAGTGATATTAGAAATGAAACTACTACATCTATATTTGAAGGTACTAGTGAAAATGATTATGATAGTGATGGCGAAGAAAATTTATACGACACAGATTGTGGGCAAGATATGACAACAGAGTGAAGGCAACCACTAAACCAGTTTTTTTTAAATACATAACTGAGTCATAAGACAAGCACGTCGTTCGCCTGACGGCAAGCGCCACACCTGCGCATAACAATTGCAGTGCCACCTAGAACTTTTAATACCATAAAAAGCACTGCGTAGCACTGCATTGCGCTCATCACCCCGAGACATATCTCATATGCCCAGTAATTTCGCTTGCTACAATGCCCTTCAAACCGGAACACAGTAACGCTTGCGCACTACTGCTTGGCGGCAGAATAACTGGCAAAGCTGTGATACCTACCCATACGGCCTCCCGCATACGAGAGACCTACCACGAGGATGTGTAAAAAATAAAACAGAAAAACTAATTGTATTTTACATAATATCTTTTTATCAGATTGCATGTTAGTTTTTATTGTAGAGTTAATAATTAGTTGTAGGAGTTAAGTATTGAAAAGTGCGTGGATGATTTTGCTTCAAATGTTAAATGCCCTTGTAAGATCTATGAGGACTTATTACAGGGCGGGGGTAGCTAGCACACTTGGATATCACTTGTTTTCATCCCCTATACAAAATGCCCCTCCATTTTGTGTAGGGGATGAAAACAAGTGATATCCAGGATATCCAAGATGTATAAGTTTGATCATTGTGTCTGTCTGTCTGTGGCATCGTAGCTCTTGAATGGGCGAACCGATTTGAATGCAGTTTTTTTATTTGGAAGCAGGTTTTCTAGTGGTGATTCTTAGACATGTTTTATCAAAATCGGTTGTCGTTTTTTAGTTTTGTGTCGGGGGTTTTTATTTTAGTTTATTCTATTTGATGAGTAAGTTCTGGCTGGACAAGGCAGGACTTGTTATGGAAAATTATTGTATATAGTAAAATGTTCTTGCTCCGCCGAGCTACGCAGTTTCTCGTTTGTCGAGTATAGCCGACGTTGGCGGTCAAAAGGTTAAAATAATTATATAGTTCGACTGTGTCGTAATATTACTTATAAACTTACTGAGAGCCTGTTTTTCATCCTCACAAACATCGCATTTTGTAATATCAGTAGGATCTACCTACATGTTTTTTTCGGAAAAATATAATGACCATCAAAATAATCTGTGAGATCCCATACCTACGTTTCTAACCAAAAGTTGTATCGGCAGATCAAATTTAATAAAAAATCACCAAATTTAGTAAATGACCACCAAACCTTACCCGAATTGCTGCGCCTCACTCTTCCATGGTCCAACTCGCTCTTACCCCTAGAGTGTATATAAAAAGCGCGGAGCCAGAAGCTCGCGAAGGAGGTCCTGAATGAAGCGAGCCTACGAGGCCGAGCGGAGCGAAGGGGGGAGGTGACGAGCAAAGCGAGCAAGAGACTTACGCAGCGGAGCGAAGGTCAAGTAGGGGAAGCGACATGAAGGGGTGACGAGTGAGACTAAGCGGAGCATACTTTGGTGATCATTTATTATTTTTGATGATCGTTTACTATTTTTTTGGTGATTATTTACTTTGGGGTTACATTTTACTATAACTGATGGTCAGTTAAAAAAAAGCTTTTTTTATGAAATAAACAGTTTACATTTTTAATAATTAAATCTGTTTATTTCATATAATAAAATCGTACGACTAAGTATTTGTTCAGTTGATCTCATCAGAAAGCAACAATAAGTAATTCTCGAAAGTCACACCTTGCCTCGTAAGTTTATTATTATAATAAATGTTATATGTATCGCTAACTTGTATTTTATTATTTGGCAACTCAACCCTACCTTTATTTTCACTATTTATAGGTTTGCGTTTGACCACTCTCACCTGATGGTAAGCGATGATGTGGTCTAAGATGTAACACGCTCACCTAGAAGATACCTGTTCACTCTCGACTTGAAGACTCCCAGGTTGTAGTTGTCAGGAAACACAGACGTTGGCAATGCGTTCCACTCCTTGGCTGTTCGTAAGATGAACGTGGAAGCAAAACGCTTTGTTCGTACAGGAGGGATGTCTACCATATGTGGATGTCGCATAGCCATAGGGCAACCAGACGTACTGGTTGTCCTTTGTACTCAGTTGGAAATAAGTAATAAGATAAAAAACTTTTAACCCTTTACACGACAAGTCGCCGAGGTCGGCTTGAGCCAACTTCTGTATAATACGCGCCACAAAAGATGAGACTTGACAAACCACGTGGTTTGACTTGCGCAGTAGACGATTTATAGGTCTCTTTAGCGGTATGAGGTCTGAGGCGGGAAGGGATCGGGGATCAACAGGGCAGCGGAAAGAGCGCGGGAGGTGCAAGTACGGCACTGCGCATGCGTGTCAGTCCTCCTCACCCCGTGGACGCACCGCTTGACTCCGCGGTACAATCGAGTGCAACTTGTGTTTATAAATTTCTACTTTGTTATAGTTGTGTTGTATACGAGTGTAACTTTGTGAAATCTTAATTATGCCTCGAGGTGAAACATTAAGAAGACAGTAGGAAGATGGTTTACGACGTTTACACTTACATCATATATTGACAGTGACAGTGACTAGGACAATCTGCCTTTTTTATCTTAAATTTTATTTTTTAGTAATAAATCTATAACACGTTTAAAAAAAATAATATAGTATTGCTACACACCTACCTAATTCTGAATGTTGTCAAAAATCCTTGAGTAGATATACAAATTATGGATAACTATTTCGTACACGACTGTACCTGCGCAGGCTCCCCACTACTGACGCTTGTCAAGTCTCATCTTTCGTGGCGCGTATTGTACGTAGAGAGCAGTTTTAGATCTGTCGAGTATTGATCATGACGGTGAAAGGGTTAAAATACATTTGAGGTGTTATTACTATTATGCCCCAGCGGGGGCACTTCATAACATTGGGGGATAAAGGATAAAAAGAGTATATTCTATTCTAAAATCCTCGTGTCCCTCACTGGGGCCTCAAACTGCGGGGGATATGAGGAACAAACCACACTTGAGCACAGAATGTACTCTTGACTTTAGAAATGGGAAACAAATGAATAAAACCACATTATCAAGGACAAATACCTTTTATTTAATTTTCCATTGTGCATATTTCGGTAAATATAAAAAATATGGCAAAATAAACATATAACAGAGCGTGCATCCCTTACAAAAAAACAGCGCTTCGCCGACTCCAAAGACTACACATTTTCGAACGAAAATAAAAAAGATCACATTACAAAAGAAGGGATAAATATTGTTCAACAATTTCATTTCGGCCGTGCTGTTGGGAAATAAATTACAGAAGTTCTTGAAAATATCCTATAAGTAAAGTGTACGCACGGAAACGCACGGATTCAAAATAAAATTGTCTCACAGTGAGTGTACACATTCAATTTGACAAAAATAACTGCCTCAAATTTTTTATTAGCTTTTTTAAAACTATTGAGACGGAAGCTGTTCATAGACTAGAATGACCGGAAATACCGTGCATGGTAAAAAAACAAGCTGTCAAAGTTAGTGAGGAGGTAAGACACTTTGATTATCGATTTGATATCGATTCGATCGATAATCAAAGTGTTCTACCGAGGAAACCATACACGGCGATATCCCAAGCTTTTAAATCAGCTTAAAACTACCGCCATTTTTAGATCGAAATTAAAAATAAAGATGGCAGCACTTTTTTGCATTAACCACCCAAATTCTCTCAGAAATCGTAATATCATAATACTTAAATGCTAAAAATATTTTTTAATCATTGTAATTTTTTAATTTAGTTTTATTATTACATACATTTTTTTATTTTAACTATAAACTAAGCAGCGAGACTAGATTTTAATGGCATCTACGTAACGTATATATAAATATAATAATTGTATATATTTTATACATATAGTTTTGAGTTTTTATAATATTTTAAGTCTGTTATATCTAAAACGAAGCCCTACACATTAAAATTAAAATGCTCAGTTTTTTTTTATTTGGCAAGCCACATTAGCGACTTATTTGAATAGCAATATCGATTGCCATGCATTGCTATTGGATATGCTCATGGCAATAGCCCAAAGCTTATTGCCAAACATTTGACACAAATATTATAAAAACCCAAAAAAACAAAGTGCCTACACGTGTGCAACATCAATTTTACGCAAAATTTTAACATTTCAAATTTCAAAAGAGACGTTTCCATTCCTAAAATATATAAATTAGCGAATTTTACAACATGTTAAGCTTACGCAGTCGTCATTTCCATCCCCGTTTCTATTCCAAAAATACAATATTTTTAATCATGAAAATATATCATGATTTTTCAAACGTCTTAAACCTAATTTTACAAACAATACCTTATTATGTAAAAAAGTCGCCCAAATCAAGGTCACCTTAAGGAGTCAAAGTTAGGAATCACAAAAAAGTATTGGTAAAATCAGGCGAAAGATTTTCTAAAGCAATTCAATCAACAAGATTTAAAAATGTTAAATAATCATGTATTTTTTTATTAAATGCAAAGTGTACAGAATTGTATTTGCAAGTATTTTGAGTAAAGGCGAGCAGAGAAAATTTGTCGCGCAACTTTGTTTTGGTATTGTGCCAACAACCTATTTTGTTTAGGAGAAAAGGTAAAATTGCACAAAATAATACCCAATAGGTACTCACTATATCCAATATAGTTTACTGTAACAAAAATTAATCATATTTGAGGAGCTTCTTTCCAAAACATGACTATTCTACTTTCTATAAAACTGACTTTTTGTTTGTTTGGTAACATTCAAATTTACACTCCGCGAAAATTGGGCAAAAACTTGATAATTACACTAAAAAAAAAGATTAAAAGGCATGATTTCGTCAAAAATAGATTATTCCAATACAAAGCTGCATACCTAAAAAAGTATTTTCTCAGATTGTGAAAAAACACAAAAAGTGGAAAAGTCAAGTTTTGAAAAGATCCGGCTCCTCATTTATTAACCGACTTCAAAAAAGGAGGAGGTTCTCTGTTCGATTGTATTTTTTTTTTATGTTTGTTACCTCGGAACTCCGTCATTTATGAACCAATTTGAAAAATTCTTTTTGCGTCGGGTTCAGTATAGCTACGAAGTGGTCCCATATAAATTTCATCGATATGTGACCTTGGACTTCGAAGATACATTGAAGTCGGTTTTTGTTTTTTTCTAAAAATTAATTATTTATAACAAAATAGTTGCACGACAATTATTTGCAGCCTTTAATATTTTTAACTATTATTTCTAAACTATAACATCAGAATTAAACAAGTTACTGGATATTTATCATGTTTTTATGTTGAGAACACAATATTCCAGCACTTGCAAGTGCCATGACCACGAAGTACTTATTTTAATATAACATAGCCATTAAACGTTGTTTTTTACATATTCAAAATATTAGTAAATATATTATGTGAGTCTTAATTTAACCGAGATATCGATTATGATTACTATCGAACCGTAGTGATGGTCTAATATCGATTTAAGAATATCGATATTAATTAAAATAGCGTTGTAAATATCTCTCATAGCCGATTTACAATTAATAATCGCTAAATAAAATATAATAGCAATTTAATTACTAAAAGATTTTTGTACATGCATCATTTTATATGATTTTTCATAAATTTTCAACCTTTCATGATGACAATTTGTGTCAGAATTTGACAGATTTTCATCCGTCCGAAAATCTACAAAATGCCTGAAGCATCAGAAAACTAACATTGCAATTTGGCTTCTTATTCCTTAGCAATAAGACAGCTTTTTGCACTTCACAGATTTTGTAGATACAACAATGAGAAACAGATTAAAAGATTTTGGTCTTTGACTTGTATTTGAAAACATTGAAACCACTTGTTCAGATTGTTGACTAAACAACTTTCGTTCGATAATTTAAAACAAAATTGTAGCGTCGCAGGATTGTTTCTATTATTTAATCCCTCCCCTTGAGATAATAAAGATTTGTTGAAGGTAAAACAAAATTAAACTCATCAACTTCATTAGGTCCAACAGTGTTGGCAGATTTCAAGAAATGTTCCAACAAAGTTCGAACAAAAGTTATTTGTAATGGTTCCAATTACACAAATACGTTAACAAAGATAATTTTACAAAAGTTTTAATAATTTTTAATTAATTTCGAAATATAGCACCGAAAAACGAAAACTATGTACAATAACGGTGACCAGTTCCGGTGTTGCACCATGAGAAAAATAAATTAATATTTACAAAAGCAAAATAATCATTGTGATTGTTTTTAACTAAATTAAAATAGTGAGCTTGTGACGTAAGTCTTTGTTTAAATTAATTAGATATATGTAATTGATACTTAAAATTGCAAACTATGTTCAATTTTGCACAATTTTTAATTTTTTTCAATTTTAGTCTCTCATATCAAAAACAAAAATTTCTGTAAAGTCGAATTTATTTTTGAATTTTTTTCGTATATTTGACATTTTCGAAAGAATTTTTTTTTTATATTTAACCGGTCTCTGTCCAAAATTGAACGTAATTTGAAGACATGTTTTATTATTGAAATAGTTTAAAATTATAGAAGACATTGTTCAAATAAGCTACAAAAATATTATTTCGATAAATAACAAACAAAAAAATTTTCTCAGACGAAAATCTAGAACAGATTGCTTCGAGCGGCAAGTCCATTTTGTTTGTTAAAAATCAAAAAGTTAGTTTAATAAAATCAACTACATATCACTTTCATTTGATTTTCACTCGCTGTACACTCCACAATGACCCGCATCGAAAACGGTCCAGCATTTTATCGAAAGTAGCCACGATGAAGCTACTTGACGAGCTGAAAACTTGATTGCTGCTAGTTTTTGAAAATTTTGATTAGCTCCAAACATTTCCAAAACGTTTTTAGCAGTTGTACGTTCAAATAGCTTCGCAAGAATACTACATGTGGTTAATTACAAAATCATAACAATATTCAATATAAGTTCGTCTGATTATTCAATTATTCCTTATCTACTTGACCAATTTTGATGAGATTGTCACCGTGAAATCTATTTTTCGATTCGTTTACGGTAATTCAATTTTTTTTTTTAAATCATTTGAATAAATCAATATCGCTAACACAATCATTTGATTTAACTATTATGGTGAATGAAGTAACTTTAGGACCGGCCTTTTTTATGGAATTAAGTGATGAGACGAATAAATCGCTCACCTGATGGTAAGCGCCACGTCTGCCCGTAACAATTAAGTGCCACTTGGAACATTTAATACCATAAAAATTGCTAAATTGATTCTGATTTTGTAATTTAGCTTCACGTTGTGTTTTTGATTTTCAAGTTTTCAACTCTCGAACCTCCTAAGCCTATAATAGCATTGAAAAGGCGTATCTACCTAAGAAGAGATCTAAATATTCATACAATAATGAACCTTACACCAACGGGTTAAGGTACAATTATAATGATATCAATGTATGCAGACATAGAGAGAGACTAGATGCGGCACTTTGTTTTTTAGTCAATTTTAAAATGTCATAAAACACTTTTATATGGACAAAACGAAATTAATAAATAAGTTAATGCTAATAGGTAATTTTTAAACAATAAAAAAATATTTAATGTTTATTTATTTATTAAATATTAAATACATATTTAGAAGTGCATTTTGCCCACAACTATACACATGTATATATTGCGTTGTTGTGGCTTGTTTGTGCACATTTCTAAGTTCTATCTAAGAAATGGTTGAAGCGATTTCGATGTGGTTTTGAAATGTACCTGATTTGCTTCTTAGATGTTGAAATAGTGTCAATCCACCAGGGCGCATGAAAATGGTAAGTCGTGGAGATATATATTTTTTTATGTTTTCAATTATAATTTTATCTGCCACATCTAGTCTTCTCTATATCAGCGACAAAATGCTATTACAGTTGCTATCAAAGTTAAAACTCGATTTAACAGATACAACATGGAAGAGATCGTTGGCGATAAGTCCGCCCACACAACCAACGATCACATACATAGATCCTGGCCCCTACGATTCCCTGTATCTAGAGAACCAGGAACTACGATGACCATGGTCCCACAATATCACACGGAACAAATACTTGCGGAATCCGCACAAAAACTTGTTCCGCAGCGGGCATCAAACCCGCTACTCCCGTGATACGAGCCACCCAACCACTACGCCATAGTGGCCTCTATATTTCTAACGACAACATGTCTTTTATGCAACGGCGTACATTCTGTTGAACCTTTATTTAACTTTAGTACCAACTATGTTTTTTTTATAATAAAACAAGAATCCAAATAGCTGAAGGCTGAGGTTTCTCGATCACAATAATGTCATATATAAAGCCTTATGTCTTTGACTAAAAAAGATTTTGAATTAATTTAATGATATATTTCGTCGTTATTAGAAGTGTTCCATCTAGCCTTTTAGACCTAAATCTGAAGTCTAATCTTCTAGACCTACATTTAAAGTCTAGACTTTTAGACCTATATATATAAAGTTTAGCCTTTTAGACCTTAAAGTCTAGCCTTTTAGACCTTTAAGGTCTACTAAGGGACCTATATAAAGTCTAACCTTTTAGACCTCAATTTAAGGTCTAGCCTAAATTTAAAGTCTAGCGTTTTAGACCTGAAATTAAAGTCTAACAATTGCAGTGACACCCAGAACTTTTAATACCGTAAAAAGCACTGCGCAGCACTGCATTGCGCTCATCACCCCGAGTCATCAAACTTAAGTATCATATGCTCAGTAGTTTCGCTGGCTACAGCCCTTCAAACCTGAACACAGTAATGCTTGCGCACTACTGCTTGGCAGAATAGCTGGCAAAGCTGTGGTATCTACCCAGACGGCCTCCCGTATACGAAAGACCTACCACGAGTATATAAAAAGTTAAAGAGCTATATAGACCTTTGGTCTTGTAGACGTCTAGAAAAAAGACTAGCTTTAAAAAAGTCTAAATGGCTCGAGTCTTTTGGAACACTATAAGTGGAGAAATATTGCCTTAGATAATGATTCAAAGACCCAAAAATAACTAAGAAACCAGAAATAATATTAGAAACAGACTTTTATATCGCTCATTTGTTCGGCCACTATCTCGCCTGATGTTAAGCGCCAATGTCGCCGAAGATGGAGCACATAGATCTAGAGAAAGACCGCAGTTTAGCGACTGTTCAGAATCTTCTCCCTGATAACTTTGAAGGATGAAATGTTGTTTAGTTTAAATAGTCCTTTTTAAGACAAAATAAGATGTTTTAATTTTAATTAATTAGAAAAAAAATATTTTGCTCCAGCAGGGATCGAACTCGCGTCTTCGGAATACCGTCCTGACGCCTTAACCACTCGGTAACCGAGCCAACTGCTTGAGCTGTTGTGTGTCTGTCTGTGGCGCCGTAGCCCTTAAACGGGTGAACCGATTTGGATTCGGTTTTTTTTTTAATTAAAAGCAGTTTTCAGACATATTTTATTGTGTCGGGGGTTTAATTATATCTAAGGCAATATTTTAAAAAGCGTCAAACGCGGAATATACAAACATAAAATGTGTTCGCTAAACAGATTTTTTTGACAATTTATTACCACCACAGGATTCCTTATTGACAGAATCAGCCAAAAATAAATAAAAACTCAATCATATTGCATCCTGGACTAACTAGGATTCCCTGGGACCGGGAACTACTAGGACCATGGTCCAACACTCAGACTCAAAACAATTGATGATCTTGATAGATGGACCACATTTTATTTTCAAAAATCCCCGAACTAGGATTCCCTGTACCGGAACCGAGATCTACTAGGACCATGGTCCCGAAACAAATACTTGATGATCTCGATAGATGGACTATTTTCAAAAATATTTTCGAAAATTATAATGATACCATAATCTTTTCGTACCTATCTCGACCAATGACATCGGTGGAAACGGTTAGTTCCAACTTTAGCCGAGTTCATCGATAGCCTTGTCATCAATATTCTTGTTTTGTCCGATCTGTCAAAAAGGACCCCTGCGGTGGCTTAGTGTACAATATTGTGTTTTATGTCATTGATATAAGGTTTACTTTAGAGAGGATCGTCGGCTTCGCAGTGGATTGTCATGTCCTGTAAACAAAAAGATTAGATTTATAATAAACTAGCTGCTCTGCGGTTTCTAGGAATAAAAAGCCTAGCCCGGTTAATCCCGGTTATAAGCTATCTCCATTCCGAATTTCATTCAAATCCGTTTAGCCATTACAGCGTGAAGAAGTAACAAACAGAGGGAACAGTCCAACGATCATAAACTGAACCACATTTTGTTTTTTTGTAGACTTGTTGATAACTACCGAGCCGATGACATAAGGAGAACATTAAACTATGGTAAATAATAACTTATATTATAATTTATAGTTTAAAACATATCCGCTTTTATTACGTACTAGACCTGTCAATACACATCCACGAGGCGCTATTGTCACATACTCAGGGCGATGTTGTCACATACCCAGGGCGCTGTTGTCACATACCCAGGGCGCTGTTGTCACATACCCAGGGCGTTGTTATCACATACCCAGTGCGCTGTTGTCACATACCCAGGGCGCTGTTGTCACATACCCAGGACGCTGTTGTCACATACCCAGGGCGCTGTTAGCACCTAATTAGCTATAGTTGCTAGTCCGCAGTCATTTGGTACACGTACCTAGGGCGCGATAGAGAGCGGTCGGAAGCGGCGCGCGCGCGCGGCGTTGTGCGGCGCGTGCTGCAGCGCGGGGGGCGCGGGGCGCGCGGGGGGCGGCGAGCCCGAGGGGGAGGAGCCGCCCGAGCCCGGCGGGGACGGCAGCAGCAGCGACGGCACGCCGCGCGACCCGCTGCGGCTTTACGGGAGAGAGAGAGACTCAAGTATATCTAAGTGCTGAAAACACTCCTCTGGTGGTCTTAGGACCACCAGGCGAGGAGAGTCACTCCACCCTTACGCTGTGCACATGCCACCAGTCCGCACAAAGCGCTTCGCTGACTCCTTCATTATACGTACTGCTAAGTACAAATATGAATGTGAATTCTCTACCAGAGCCCTACAAACAATCAATCAATAAGCCCTCTATCCTGAACTCTCGTCTGTTTTAGAACTGCCACCAGAGTCCTTATTTCCTTCCAATTATAACCTGGGTCAAGATAAGAGTGAATAGGCACCTCATGGGCACACGTGCTCCACCACAGACCGTAACTACGCTTACCATCAGGTGAGTTATGGTCCAACGTAAGCCCATTTCATCATAAAAAAGATATTCATAAACTGGGTTTAAAAGTCAAGCATGTCTAGGAAGTAATTGGAGTGGTAGTTAACTAAACTGTATTTGTAAATATCATTATAGATTTAATTTCAATTTCATTTTATTACCACATTTTTGTTAAGTCACTTTCTTGTTTGTTTGTTTGTCTGTCTGTCTGCCTGTCGTTCCGGGTGGAATCGCAAATGTGTTACATACATACATTTTTCCTATAACTACGTTCTGGAAGTCTTAGTCAAAATGGAACAAAACTTATGAAAATTTCACAGACTTTAGCAAGGCGTTTGACTTGATCAGCCATGATTTGTTATTGACAAATTTAGTTAGACAAAGCAGTTCCTAAAATCTTTTGCGACGTTTTCATTCATAATTGAAAACAAGCCCCAATACATTCTAAATCTTCTATAAATATTTTTTTTTAATCTTCTATTTTATTCTTCGGTGGTTCTAAAGTGTGTTTTGAGTTAAACTATTTAAACTGGAGTATCTCAAGGGTCGGTTTTAGAACCCTCTCTTTTTGATATTTATTAACAATCAAGCGAAAATACTGTGATGCGGGTTCAAATCCCATCTGTAACGTATTTATCTTTTCACTGAGCATACTTAATACAATACAATAACACTTTATTGACACCAAAAAGGACGTAAATGAAAGTAATAGCAAGAAAAAAGGTACAAAGGGTGATCTTATTTTTTTTTATGTAACTGAATTACGAAACGAGCTGGTCGTTTGCCTGATGGTAAGCAATACGCCAGCCCATAACAATAACAGCACCACCCAGAACTTTGTTCTGCAAATCCTGCGCGGCGCTGCACTGCACTCGTCACCCTGAGACAATTAGCTGTTAAGTCCCATAATGCCCAGATCTCTAATAATGATCTCAGATCTCTAATTATGATAGTCTGATAATGATCTTATCGCTAAGATCCATATCTTCCAGATAACCTTTGGTCGTGGACCTCCAACAGTGATTATTATATACCCTTACCTGGTGTGGTGGTGCGGCTGGCGGTGCCTCGGGCGCGCGAAGCGCAGGTTCAGATCCCGCGCGGGGTCCGCCGCGTACTTGTCGGCCGCGTTCTGCCGCCGCCGGCGCAACGCTGCAGGGCCCGGGACGCGGGATTAGTACGCGGGAAACGCAATCGCACACACTATTACGAAGATCATGAAATGATTGATAAGTGACTAATGATATGTTTTTACTTTGGCAGACGCACAAGACGTGTAGTGCAAAGCCTAATGCCACAAGAAAAAATTTGACAACCCCTGCGAAATTATGATATAATGCGACAAGGTTCTATGAATGCGGATGTCATAGGTCAAATTACAAATAGGTACTGATCGTCACGTAAAATTATTACAAGTCATGTAAAATTATTACAAGTCGTGTAAAATTGTTACAAGTCATGTAAAATTGTTACAAGTCATGTACAATTGTTACAAGTAATGTAAAATTTTACAAACCATGTAATATTATTAACAGTTACGTAAAATTATTACAATTCATAAAACATTATTAACAGTCGGTAAAATTATTACAAGTAATGTAAAATTATTACAAGTCATGTAAAATTATTATAAGTCATGATATATTATTACAAGTAATGAAAAATCGTGTAAAATTCTTAACAAAATTTGGGTCAATTTTCCAATCCTCAGATAGACTAGTAGATAGTAAATAGTGACATGGCCGGACAAAATAATAAACCGGACAAAATGAAGTGAAAGCGTTTTTTCCTTTTCCAGCACTTTGAATGCTGCATAGTGCATCTCGCTTGCACAGTTCCGGGAGAAGTTCGTCTAGATAACTGCGAGGTTTGGAAAATCAGCCCTGAATGAAATTTCTCTTGTTCAGTAAGAATTTTTCATTTATTTTAATTATTATTCATTGAATGACTGAAAAAGCGAGATATTAATGAGATTATTAAAGACTTAAGCTCCTACATCGTCACAGTATTAAAATAGAATCGTTTTTGGGTTCCGTCAATTCGTTATAAGACTCGTAAGTGTATATAACAACGGAGCCGTATACAACGCGTGGCCCGACACGCACTTGGCCGGTTTGATCGTGACACCCTGAAATCAAATCCTGTATTTACTTGTGAAGTCAAACACAAGTTTTTTAAGTTTGTGTAGAAATATATACAGGGTGTAACATAAATGATTTAAAACACGATTTGCTTGGAATTTTTGTGTGCGCATGTTTGTGTTCATGTGTGCGCGTTTGTGTTTTTAAGAGGGAGGTTTTATTTACTCTACAGAGTGGTGGGAATGAGAGTGGAGAGGGTGGATGGCGTTATTTTTTTTAACAGACTTCATAATTCATTTTGTAACACAAGTATACATTTTAACAAAAAAAAAACAACTTTAATGCATCTTCGAAGTCCAAGGTCGAATATCGATGAAATTTATATGGGATCACCTTGTAGCTATACTGAACCCAACGCAGAATTTTCCAAGTTTGTTTTTTGTATTTTTTTTAGCTTGCGTTTGTGTAAAAGTGTAAGAGGTTGTGTGAAATGATGAAGGGGGTGTGTGTAAGAGGTTGTGTGAAATGATGAAGGGGGTGTGTGTAAGAGGTTGTGTGAAATGATGAAGGGGGTGTGTGTAAGAGGTTGTGTGAAATAATGAAGGGGGTGTGTGTAAGAAAGAGGTTGTGTGAAATGATGAAGGGGGTGTGTGTAAGAGGTTGTGTGAAATGATGAATGGAAGTGTGTGTAAGAGGTTGTGTGAAATGATGAAGGGGGTGTGTGTAAGAGGTTGTGTGAAATGATTAAGGGGGTGTGTGTGTGTAAGAGGTTGTGTGAAATGATGAAGGGGGTGTGTGTAAGAGGTTGTGTGAAATGATGAAGGGGGTGTGTGTAAGAGGTTGTGTGAAATGATGAAGATGGTGTGTGTGTGTGTGTGTGTGTGTGTGGTACATACCGGGCGTGAGGTCTGCAGTCTCCACCGAGTCCCCGCTCCAGGAGGCGCACTTAGCGAGGCGGTTCTCACACGTCGCCACGGGGATGCGAGACGCGCTGCCGCTACCACTGGATCTCTGCAGCAATACGATTTTTTATGCAACTGAGTGATGAGACGAGCGTGTCGTTCGCCTGATGGTAAGTGCCACGCCTGCCCATAACAATAGCAGTGCTGCCCAGAACTTTTAATACCATAAAAAGTAGTACGTAGCACTGCATTGCGCTCATGACCCCGACACGTCAGATATTAAGTCTCATCAGCCGACATCATCACACAGCCTCTGTGGTGTAGTGGTTGGGCAGGTTGGCTCAAATCTCATACATCACTGAGGTTGCGGGTTCGATTCCCGCGACGGGACAAATGTTAGTGCACAGAAAAAAAAAGCGCAACCATTTGTTTCGTGTCTGGGTGTTGCGGGACCATGGTCCTCATAGTTCCTGGTTCCCTAGATACAGGGAATCCTAGTTAGGGGTCAGGATCTATGTAAATGATCGATGGGCGTCATTTATTTATTTATTATTTATATGCCTAGAAATTTCCATTGTCCACTCGAAACACTCGATTCCGTTCAGCAGTTGTGGCATGAAGTAACACACACACTTATACACTAATATATAAACTTTCTCATTTTTTTTATTAATGTGATAGTTGATAAAATGAAATGAAATAAAATTTATTTGTATTTTATTATTAAACATAATTTATTTATTTTATATTAAATGTCAATATTTTGTTTTGTATATTAATTAAATGAAGCCACGGTGTATATAACAAGCAAGTGTGTGTACTCACGTCTCTCAGACTTTGTGAGCCGTCGCCGGCGGCCGACGATGTCTCTTTCTTCATTATCACGTTTGCTCTGAGAAAAACAAAATTCAAAATTCATTTATTTGCATAAACATAGGTAGAAACATAATTGTATTATAGGTTTTAATTAATATAATAGATCGCTATGTTATGACCGTCGGGTATGCAAACAAACGGACCTGTATAAAGATAGGATTGTTTCACCCGCGTTTACACTGAGTAAAACGAATCATGGGCAACTGTGTACGTTTTTATAATAAAATTCCAAAATGTATAACGGAGCTCACAGAAAGTAGATTCAAATTACGCGTTAAGAATGTTTTAATGAGAAAAGCATACATTCCACTTCCGCAAAGTAGCCAACTGGTACATAAGAAACGTAGCATTGTAGAAACACAAAATATTGTAACAAATGTTCTAAAAATATGCCCCTCAGTTTCTTGCCGTATCTTCTGAGTAGTGGTTCTTTTTAACCGACTTCAAAAAGGAGGAGGTTCTCTGTTCGATTGTATTTTTTTATTTTTTTTAATGTTTGTTACCTCAGAACTCCGTCATTCATGAACCGATTTGGAAAATTCTTTTTACGTCGGGTTCAGTATAGCTACGAAGTGGTCCCATATACATTACATCAATATGTGACCTTGGACTTCGAAGATACATTGAAGTCGGTTTTTGTTTTTTTCTAAAAATTAATTATTTCGATACGGTGGTAGAGTCATTGTAATAATTGACGTTCATTTTTTTACGCCTAATAGATCTGTTTGTGTACTATCTCGCTTGATGTGAAGCGATGATGTGGCCTAAGACTGAGCACATAGATCTAGAGAGAGACGGCAGTTGAGCGGCTGCTCAGACCCGTCTCCCCGATGGTTCACCGAACATCATCCCGAAACACGACTAGGTCGCTTGACGGCATGGCTTTGTTCAGTGGGTGGTATTACAACCACGGCCAGAGCCTACCACTCCAAAGCGCGTAAGCGTTCATAAGTGCGTCTGTGACGCGAAAACTGAATAAAGAGATTTTGATTTGATTTAATGAGAAAAGCAAACTATACAGTTAGTAATCACACAGAAGACAAAGATGCATGGAACATTCCGCTTCTGCCAAGTAGCCAACTGGCACATAAGAAACATAATATTGTCAAAAACAAACATAAAATACTAAACAATGTTATTTTATGTTATGATTTTCTACAATATTATGTTTCTTATGTGCCAGTTGGCTACTTGGCAGAAGTGGAATGTTCCATGCGTAAGTTTAGTCTAGTATCTATCTTTTTTTATGTAACTGAATGACGAGACGAGCTGGTCGTTTGCCTGATGGTAAGCAACACGCCAGCCCATAACAATAACAGCACCACCCAGAACTTTGTTTTGCAAAATCCTGCGCGGCGCTGCACTGCGCTCGTCACCCTGAGACAATTAGCTGTTAAGTCACATAAAGCCCAGATCTCTGAAAATGATCTCAGATCTCTAATTATGATAGTCTGATAAAGATCTTATCGCTAAGGTCCATATCTTTCAGATAACCTTTTCAAACCGGAACACAGTAATGCTTGCGCACTACCGCTCGGCGGTTGAATAACTGGCAAAGCGGTGGTACCCACCCAGACGGCCTCTCGCATACGAGAAACCTACCACCAGTCTGTGTGTTTGTGTTCGTCTGTCTGTGTGTGTTGCAGTCCTCACCTGTCGGTCAGGGCGCCGGCGTCCAGGCGCGTCCTGTCGAGGGCCGGGCTCTGGCTCTTCTCCCCACTTCGGGTCGATGACCTGCCACACAAACTACACTCGAATACATAAACCGCATCAAAAACCGTCAAGTACATTAGATTTAGAGTACTAAGCGAAGAGGATCTCAATTTTTTTTTTTTGTATTTATGTGCTTGCGTTTGACCGCTATCTCACCTGTTGTTAAGTGACGATGCGGTCGAAGATGTAGCACGCTCGCCTAGAAGAAACCTGTTCACTTGTCTTAAAGACACCCAGATCATCATGTTCCCACTGCTGGGACACGAGCCTTCTCTCATAGAGAGAGTACGGGCCATAACCCACCACGCTGGCCCAGTGCGGGTTGGCGGATGTCACATATCCTTGTATTTTTGTTATTAATTCTTGAACATGTCGGTTTCCTCACGATGTTTTCCTTCACCGTTTATAGAGCGAGTGTTAAATCCGCACATAACTTAAGAAAGTCAGTAGTGCGGGGCCAGTGGGATTCGAACTCGGGTGGGTCGGATCAAAAGTCGCACGTGCTCCCACTGAGCCACACTCGGCCTTGTATTGTAATGCCTAGTCATTCCTTTATTTATTTATTCAAATTCAAATACAACTATCATTACAGGAATCCAATTCAATAGTGTATGTCAACATTACAATTCATTTACATCTAAAATAGTCAATTATATAATTAATTTACATCTTCATTAGTCAGTTATTTTCCATTATATGTCATTTATATTTACAATAGTCATTAATTATTTTTTATTTAAATTTTTGTATATGTTAATACATATACAAAAATTAATTACTTTTACCAAAACATATTTCATATTTCATTTACATGTTCTATTAGAATAAGCCCTGAATAAATAAATGAGAAAAAAAATAAAAATAAAAAATATTTCATTTATGTTGTTCGCTTACCGTTTGTCCCTCTGATGTTCCGTGGCATCGTAGTACACTGAAGCCTCTTCATGGTTCAACCTTATCGGCTCCCCGCCGCTCACTACCGAGTGGATTTTGACTGTAAACAGAGACAAAAGTAAGAAAGAAAAAAAAATAACAAAGTAATCATAGCCACTTCACAAATTGAAAACAAAATTATATAGCTGGTTACTGCACTTCTCCCTCTACTCTCTTGACGACTTCCTTAAATGTAAAGTGAAGGTATATTGAATGTACTATTAATGATTATTATTGTATCTCATGATCATGACAATGTATCATCATCATCATGATCATGACAATGTATATTAATAATAATTATTGTATCTCATGATCATGACAATGTATATTAATAATTATTATTGTATCTCATGATCATGACAATGTGTATTAATAATAATTATTGTATCTCATGATCATGACAATGTATATTAATAATTATTATTGTATCTCATGATCATGACAATGTATATTAATAATTATTATTGTATCTCATGATCATGACAATGTGTATTAATAATTATTATTGTATCTCATGATCATGACAATGTATATTAATAATTATTATTGTATCTCATGATCATGACAATGTATATTAATAATTATTATTGTATCTCATGATCATGACAATGTGTATTAATAATTATTATTGTATCTCATGATCATGACAATGTATATTTTATTTTATTTTGACATCATTAATGACAATAACTAATAAATAATCACATGTATTAAATTATGAAATGTATTAAATTCATTATTATAAATATTTCTACACCGAAAGGTAGAACATGATGGAACCTACACCTAACATATCTCAACATCTTTATCTGTACCCGTGTTTCAGACAAATACAATTTATTTAATTTCATTTCATTCATATCATAAAATTTTAATTAATTAGATAGAAGAGAAAATGATTCACAAACATTTCGTATTTGAGACATAACAAGAATATAACAATATTTTATTATTTATTTACTATAATATAAAGTGATGATGAGTGATGAGGAGCAAGTCATGGTAAGCGCCACGCCTGCCCCATAGCAATAGGGGATCGGACAGTAATCGAGAAAAAATCTAAAATGTAGTTAGAACGAATGTTCGTCGAACCAGAAAGATCAGTCAATCAATATTTTTGTGAAATAATAAAGATTTATATTTTCAAATCAATAAATAATTCTGGCATTTTTAATCTGCTCTTCATCTCAAACGAAACAACAATCACAGCGAATGACGTCATTTGAAGGCAAATGCCGTGAGTCAAGCTTGTGTTTATTTGACTTATTTGCTTTTCATAAAATGTATATTTGCTAATTTTTTCGTTCCATTACTACAATATAGTCCCCAAACTTCACAAAACTTATTAGAATCTCTTTGTAAGTTTTATTTCGAAGAGTTTGTCGTTTTCTACCTACATATGACATCACAAGTTTTGAGGTGACCTTTTGCGCGGCAATATTTGAAACGTAATATTTTAACATAGTTTTAGGTACTTTAAGAGCGTTATTTAATTAAAATAGTATTTTTCATGGCTATATATATTCATTGTAGTTAATTTAAAACACTTTCTGAAAAGTTGTTCGATCCCCTATTGCAGTGCCACCCAGAACTTTTTATACTATAAAAAGCACTGCGTAGCACTGGATTGTGCTCATCACCCCGAGACATCAGATATTAAGTCTCATATGCCAAGTAATTATCATAATATTCTAGAGACCTAGAATATGATGTCACTAGAATGCCCTAGGTAGAATATTATATCACCGGAATGCCCTAGCTAGAATATTATATCACCAGAAAGCCCTAGCTAGAATATGATGTCACCATTATGCCCTAGCTAGAATATGACATTACCCGAGTGTCCCGGCGAGGTGTTGTCTGGTGCGCGGACGCGTATCTCGAGGCGGCTGGAGACCGTGGCACCCTCGGGCGCCGCCGGCCGCGGCGGGGGCTGCGCCCCGCGGCCACTCGACGTCGACGATATGCTCTGTTGTGTGCGAAAATAAATTATACAAATGGAATCTAAAAAGAAACTGTTAAAGTGACACTATAAGGGGAGAGAGTGAGGGTGGCAGAGTGACACTATATGGGGAGAGAGTGAGGATGGCAGAGTGACACTATAAGGGGAGAGAGTGAGGGTGGCAGAGTGACACTATATGGGGAGAGAGTGAGGATGGCAGAGTGACACTATAAGGGGAGAGAGTGAGGGTGGCAGAGTGACACTATATGGGGAGAGAGTGAGGATGGCAGAGTGACATTATATGGGGAGAGGGTGAGGATGGCAGTGTCACACTATAAGAGGAATGAAGGTGGCAGAGTGACACTATAAGGGGAGAGGGTGGCAGTGTCATTATAAGGGGAGAGAGTGAGAGAGGCAGAGTGACATTATAAGGGGAGAGAGTGAGAGAGGCAGAGTGACACTATAAGGGGAGAGTGTGAGGATGGCAGAGTGACACTATAAGGGGAGCGAATGAGGGTGGCAAAGTGACACCATAAGGGGACAGAGTGAGGGTGGCAGAGTGACACTATAAGGGGAGATTGAGGGTGGCAGTGACATTGTAAGGGGAAGAGTGAGGGTCGATACTGACCGACAGGACGCCACTATAGGAGAGAGAGTGAGTTGTTACTGACCGGCAGGCTGGCGGCGCGCGCGCGCGGCTCGGGCGAGGCGCAGTGCCGCGAGGCGACGTTCCGCATCACGTCCACACGGTACCGCAGCGCGCCCTCGTTGCTGTCGAACGACGCTTGCTGCACGAGGGGCGGCTTCAGCGAGCGGATGTGGCTGCCTGGAATTATCAACATCATCATCACGTATGCGTAGGTTTATCGAATGCGGGAGGCCGTCTGAGTAGGTACCCACCTAGACGGCCTCCCCTTTTGGCGCCTTTTATTGCTGAACTAAAATAATAACATCATCAGCCTGTAGTCGTCCATTGCTGAACATAGGCCTCTCCTAATGAACGCCACTGAGCCCCGTCTTCTCATCCAGTTTCTTCCGGCCGCCTTCCGCAGGGGGTCGCTCCACCTGGCCGGGGGGCGTCCTACACTACGCTTGGCGACTCGTGGTCTCCACTCAAGGACACGTGTACTCCAACGGTTGTCCGTCCTTCGAGAGATATGACCAGCCCATTGCCACTTCAATGAAAATAATTAAAAATAGGTACAAGGTAAATGACCTTATCAATGGATCATATTTAACTGTACTTCAATTTATTCCTGTTTTTCCGCCAAATATACTGATTGTGCATCAAAATATGTTCATTAAAATATTTCGTAATGACCCTAACCTACCGAGGGCTGCCCCTTATAGCGTTGGGGTGGCCCAAGGGCCAAGCTCTGCCCCTTATACGTTTTAGTGGTAAAAACAGACCAAATTTGGTGCATAATCAGTATTTTTGTTGAACGGTTAAAAATGATCCCTTACCAATAGAGGGCAGAGTCCAACATCGCGGCAGAACCGGCTGCAGCTGCGGATACGCCTCGATGCCGGGGATGTGCAGGCAGCGCCGCGCGGGGGCGGGCGCGGGGGCGGGCGCGGGGGCGGGGGGCGCGGGCGCGGCGGGGGCGGCGGGGGGCGTCGGCGGGGAGGGGATGGAAGGCGGCGGGGGGGATTTCTGCGGGGGCTGTGGAGAGAACGAAATGTTATTAGACTTTTTGTTCGCGATATACATTTTGAACGTTACTATTTTTTAATACCGAGAGCAGATACAGAATGCAATTATCAGTGTTAAAAAAATAAATTAAATTTATGCCCGAGCGCTTAAAAGTGATACTTTGGTCCGCCCGTACGCATACACGAGAGCGTGAGAAGTGAAAAATAAGTTATTTTTAAGTTATTCATTAAGTTTATTCTATATTTTATGGTGTCAAATAAATGTTTTTTCTTTCCTTTCTATATTTTCGTTTCATCATCATCAGCCTGTATGAGTCCGATGCTGGACATAAGCCTCTCCCAACGCACGCCACTGAGCCCGATCTTCGGCTTTTCTCATGTAATTGCTGCCAGCTATTTTGCGCAGGTCGTCGCTCCATCTGGCCGGAGGACGTCCTACACTACGTTATTTTCGCTTGTTACCTGTGAAATCTGCCGCTGCGTCTGTTGCGTCTGCTGCGTCTGTTGCGTCTGTTGCGTCTGCTGCGTGTGATGCGTGGCGGACGAGTTGTGTAGTTGTGTGCGTGCGTGCGAACAGCTGGACACTGCGGACGCGCCGCGCGGGCAGCGGTGCTCCGGGGACTAACGGACAACGATACGATTATTTAAATATTACATACTAGCTGCGCCCCAAGGTATCCCGGGATAAATGTAGCCTATGTGCTATTCCAAGTCTTGAAGTACCTGCATACCAAATTACATCAAAATCGGTTCGTTTTTGTGTGAAAGAGTAACAAACATACATCCATACATTCTTACAAACTTTCGCGTTTAATATATTAGTAAGACTAGCTGCGCCCCAAGGTTTCCCTGGAAAAAAACAAGCCTGTCTTTTTCCAAGACCTAAAGAACGTGTTCACCGAATTTCATCAATATCCGTTTAGTATTTAATACGTGATTGAGTAACAAGCATCCATACATCCATAATAATAACAAAATTCGCATTTATAATATTAATAGAGTTTTTATATTATAGAAAACTGGACTACAGTCACAGAATACTAAGGGAGAGAAGCATTACTCCGCGAAGAAATTTAAACAAATAGCGACTCTTGCTATGACGCAATAAAATTCAATTCAGCTCGCGTAGCGCTGCATACCTAACAGTCATATTAACCTCGCCTAGTGCAGCGCACACGCTTCTTTCTTCTACTTCTTCAGACTCTGTTTCTTCTTCTTCAAGTAAAAGAAGATACTGTTTTAGTAATAGCGACATGGAGACGTCTGGCTTTTGTGTCAGACCGAACTAAACTGCAATCCCAAACATCGCACACATCTCCGCTACAGTCTACAGTCAGTACACATCTCCGCTCACTCATCTCCGCTTTGGTGGATACACCTTTGTTGAAAAACATCTCTTCTCTTCTCCTATTCGAACATCTCCACACACACACAGATCTCCGCTTTGGTGGAGTCCGGCCCTTAGGCTAGATTGTAATATTAATGGGATGTCTTTCTGAGACACTGCCAGTTATTCAGTCGCCAAGCAGTAGTGCGCAAGCATTACTGTGTTCCGGTTTGAAGGGCATTGTAGCCAGTGAAATTACTGAGCATTATGAGACTCAACAGCTAATTGTCTCAGGATTTTGCAAAACAAAGTTCTGGGTGGTGCTGTTATTGTTATGGGCCGGCGTATTGCTTACCATCAGGCAAACGACCAGCTCCTCTCGTCATTCAGTTACATAATAATAAACATTTTGAAAAATCAAAAACCGATTTCAATGTTTATTCCAAGTCCAAGATCAACGAAAAAGAATTTTCCAAATCGGTTCATAAATGACGGAGTTCTGAGGTAACAAACATAAAAAAATACACTCGAACAGAGAACCTTCTCCTTTTTTGAAGTCTGTTAAAAAAAGACACATCATTATATTAAAAAAAAAAAACAAGGGAAAAGTACCTGCCCTGAAATACCAAAATTTTGAAACACTGTGCAGTAACAAATATACAGGGTGCATAAGTAGTTACCTGCAGTTGTTCTTGTTTCCACTCGTTGTCCGTGGTTTCCTCCGAGTCATCGAATTGCGACTTCCAAAGCGAGACCAGCGTCAGCGCGCCGCCTTTAGTCACCTGCGAATTAAACACGCTGAATTTTACTTTTAAATCAATATGTAATATGAAGGTACATATATTAATTTTAACGTCCTCATTTTAAAATCCTCTATTGGGATGCTTCCGATACTACTATTATTGTGAACAAAATTGGAATCGTATATTAAGGTTTCCACGACACGGCCCTAGAGCCTAGTGTGGAGCCGCCGTTCTAATCCATTGGAAATTTAATTTTGTTTTAGATATGTTGTAACTATGTTTATTTATATGGTAAGTATTTGTGTATATCTATATGCATATATTTATTATTTATATATATATTTATATATATTATAATACATATGTATATATATATATATATATATATATATATATATATATATATTATAATACTATGTATGTATTATACTCATATGATATTATATGATTTTACTAATAATTATTATTATATAAGTACACCACCGTCTTTTTTCGTTTCACAAATCCTCTCCATCCCAAGGTTGTCTGGAAGAGATCGCTTATTAGCGATAAGACCGCCCATTGTACTAATTAAATTTTTAAGTTCTATGTCTATTTGTTCTTGTTATGTTTTTGGTGTACAATAAAGTGTTATCAATTAATCAATCAATCAACTTTAAACTTCCACTGTAACTTTCGTTTTTTGAAATAAATATCTTATCTTATCTTATATACTAGTGATGTGCCGGATCGTCATTTTCTCATTCAATCGGTGTCGGCGCGTGACCTTGAAACGATAGTTGACGTCACGCCGCAACGACGGGCAGGACAGGTTTCGACTTGCATTGCTTAGTATCTTTGCTCAATAGCCCAATAGCCCAATCATAAGTAACCGCCGGCCCTCATCCATTAAATTCACCTCAATAGGTGAATTTTTAATGGATGAGAGTCGGTCTATGATATGAGACCTCGGCACCTGCCAGTTCCGCCTCATAAGAAAATCTTTTGGCAGGTGGTGACTCGCCACCCACTAAACGGCCCCGTACTGGGTAAGCGTGCTACATCTTCGACCGCATCGTCACTTCCCATCAGGTTAGATTGTGGTCAAACGCAGACCAAGTCTGTTGTGAAAGAAAATGTTTAATCAAAATCGGTTCAGCCCTTTTTTACCTTTCTATAAATTTATTTAGGCACACAAAACAGATTACAGTCATGTTAGAAATCACAGTAATAATACACAAATTGATTCAAACTAGACTATAGTCCAAAACATGTGCACGCATCATGGTTATATTTAGCAGTTATAGATGAGCGTGGAGCGGGAGTTTTTTAGGAACTGATTTTTGAAGGGAAGAATGAGTGAGTGAGTGAGTGCGTCAGTGTTGACAGATAAAATATGCATATTTAGATATAGATAAAAAACTATTGAGAACTAATTAAGCGGCGCGTACAGTCTGGTTGTAACTTATAATAAAAAAAAAACAAAGTAATAATTTATGTAAAACGATTGAAACTTGAAGGCACTAAATATTTTTCGAAAGGATAGCCAGAACATCTCTTCTAAATGTATTGAGACGGGTTCTTTTTTTAAGTTTTATTATTTTTAAGCTTAATAGGTCTATGTTTGTGTATCTCTAGATCTAGGCTCTGGCCGTGGTTGTAATACCACCCACCGAACAAAGCCATGCCGTCAAGCGACCTAGTCGTGTTTCGGGATGATGTTCGGTGAACCATCGGGGAGACGGGTCTCAGCAGCCGCACAACTGCCGTCTCTCTCTAGATCTATGTGCTCCATCTTAGGCCACATCATCGCTTCACATCAGGCGAGATAATGGCCAAACATGGATATTAGGTGTAAAAATATATATATATATATATATATACTAGGTACACATTATTACACATTATATTAAAGATGGCATACCTGTTGCAGCGCGGATACGTTTTCGTCGTCCATGACTGCAAACTGCGTGTAGCTCTGGTCGGCGCGAGCGCGCGCCGCGCGCCGCCCTGCGCACAAACGGACGGGTTCAACAACAAGGGGGTAAAACGATTCATTTAACACGAGATAAATGTGTTACAGGTCGGTTTTTTCAGCAGAGATTTATATGACATTGGCAACTACTACGAGGTTCCTTCCATTAACCTTCTCTCTCTATGAGAGAAGGCCCGTGTCCCAGCAGTGGGAACGTGATGGGCTCCAAATCAAAATCTCTTTAATCATTTTGTCATCACAGACGCACTTATGAACGTCAAATTATCACAATGACTCTACCACCGTATCGGAAAAAGAACCACTACTCAGAAGATACGGCAAGAAACTGAGGGGCATTTTTTTTTAGAGATTTTGTTACAATTTTTTGGGATTTTACAATGTTATGTTTCTTATGTACCAGTTGGTTACTTTGCAGAAGTGGAATGTTCCAAGCATCTTTGTCTTCTATGTAATTACGAACAGTGTAGTATGCTTTTCTCATTAGAACATTCTTAACGCGTAATTTGAATTTACTTTCTGTGAGCTCCGTTATACATTTTGGAATTTTATTCCAAAAACGTACGCAGTTGCCCATGAAGGACTTATTCGTTTTACTCAGTCTATACCTAGGTACAACAATCCTAAGGCTGACTGAACCTTTCAAGTAAATGCTTTAATTGTGATGTAATACAATATAAAATAATCATATAATTATTATATTTATATGAAGCATTAACGAATGCCAAGGGAAAACTTCAAAATAATTATTTTCGAAAAAACTAAATAACCTTATAATGTAGCTCATTTTAGATTATAACAGAAAAATAAATCGAAACTGTCGCAATTGTTTTTTTTATATTTACTCTATGGTAACGCTGTGGTTTTTTATTCTGCCGCGATGTATCAACATTTTGTATGTGGCCAATTTTTTTTCACTTTTTTTAATGTGTATGTTACAATTTTAATAGTTTAAACAGTAAATTCAATTTAAACTCTAGGGCCTAAAAGTGCCACTTTAATGCAACTGTACGCAGCATTATATGACGCACTTTACAAGCATGATGAATGAGAAGTTTTTAATGGAACTGAGTGATGAGACGAGCAAGTCGTTCGCCTGGTAGCTGATGAAGCTAGTTTTCGCTAGGTATTACTAGTCTCACCTCGTTTGAAGTGTGTGTCCGAATGTACGCTATCTACGTCTGCGACTATACGCGGGCTCACTGCTTCGCCTGCAACACAAACAATAATGATTTTATAGACATTTCGGATTTGCGATGTCTGAAAAAGGTATGGAGGAGTGGGGGTAATGAATAGGTAGATAGTTAGGTATAGGTTTCCACTGTAGAAGCGCTTCCATTTAATAAGGAAGATCTTCCGACTGCGCCAGGTGTTATGGTCCCGGGGACAGCTGTCCGACAGAACTTTTTAAGAGCGAGTGTGGCTCAGCGGGAACTCGTGCGCCTTTCGATCCGACGCACCTGGGTTCGAATCCCGACTCGGCCCTGCACCAATGACTTATAGTTAAGTGCAGATTTTGCACGCTCGCTCTAAAACGGCGAAGAAAAACATCGTGATGAAACCCGCTTACGCGCTTTGGAGTGGTAGGCTCTGGCCGTGGTTGTAATACCACCCACAGAACAAAGCCATGCCGTCAAGCGACCTAGTCGTGTTTCGGGATGATGTTCGGTGAACCATTGGGGAGACGGGTCTGAGCAGCCGCTCAACTGCCGTTTCTCTCTAGATCTATGTGCTCCATCTTAGGCCACATCATCGCTTCACATCAGGCGAGATAGTAGCCAAACATAGATCTACAAAGTGTAAAAAAAAAAAAAGAACCTACTCGGGACTTGTATATAGGTGTTATTTGTCGTGCGAACTTCGTTTGCGCGATGCAGGTTTTGTATAGAAATCTGCGACTACGACTGCGACTGCGAAACCTGGTCGGAGTTATCCGACACAATCATAACGTGAGTGTAGCCGTTTATATTTATAATGTACACTCACGACTCGCGATACTTTCCAAACTTTAAGTTATATAATCACTTAAATAACAGTGATTTTGTTTCTATTCACTTCACAGTTGGTTTATGACCAGTGGTGGTTTTGATTGGTCCTTTGCTGTGTTTAGTGATGTAATCAATCTCCCAGAGGTCGGCACTAGTGACATATTACAGAGGGCAGCACTAGTAGCATGTTACAGAGGGCAGCACTAGTAGCATGTTACAGAGGGCAGCACTAGTAGCATGTTACAGAGGGCAGCACTAGTAGCATGTTACAGAGGGCAGCACTAGTAGCATGTTACAGAGGGCAGCACTAGTAGCATGTTACAGAGGGCAGCACTAGTAGCATGTTACAGAGGGCAGCACTAGTAGCATGTTACAGAGGGCAGCACTAGTAGCATGTTACAGAGGGCGGCACTAGAAGCATATTGTATCGAAAGGGTACCTAGCCTAAACTGTTATATATTGTATTTTATGGTAAAATAGAAGACGCCAGACAACAGTATGGTGGTAACACAGTAAGGAGTAACACAGTATGTAGCAACACAGTAAATGTGGAAACTTAGTATGTAGTAACACAGTAAATGTGATAACACAGAAAGTAAGTATTAACACTTGTAAATGTGGTAACGTAGTAAACGTGGTAACGCAGTATGGAGTAACACAGTAAATGATAGCAGGAAGTAAGTAGTCGGGGTTACGAATGAGTATTACTTTGATTACCGGTGGTGGCGGGCGCGGCGTGCGCGGCCAGCTCCTGCACGCACGTGGGCGGAGCCGTCACCACGCGCAGCCGCGCCAGCGTCGGGCCCGCTCCTGGGTACACGCCTTGTTGTTAAGGTGGTACGTAAAGTTTCAATTACTTTTACGTTTTTACGTTACGTTTTTAAATGACTTCAAACAAAGAGAAGGTTCTCTGTTCGATTGTTTTTTTTGTTACCTCAGAACTCCGTCATTTATGAACCGATTTGGAAAATTTTGCGTGCATTATAGCTACGAAGTGGTCCCATATAAATTTCATCGATATTTGGCCTTGGGCTTCGACGATACATTAAAGTCGGTTACTGTTTTTTTCCAAAAATTTTTTTTTTGGTTTTATTGCAAAATTCAACCATTATTAACTTGTTCACTGAATATTGAAAATACCTACATTTATGTGTAGTGAACTCAAAAACGCAAAATTAAAAAAATGGTACAATTTATATCGGGTTTTGATATAAATTGCACCATTTATGTACAATTTATAAATTACTAGCAACCGCCCGCGACTTCGGTCACGTCGACATAATAAAATATAGCCCAGGTATGGGATAATGTAGCATTGTAATGGTGAAAGAATTTTCGAAATCGGTCTAGTACTTTTCGCGAGATTGAAATAACGAACATCCATCCGTCCTCACACGGTGTCCGTCTGAACTTCGAGAGTTCTTTATTTCGACACGACACTTCGAAAAAATATAGTTCGACGAGTCATTGTTACGACTGAACATAACTCGATAAGTATTACTTCGACAGAAAATTATTGGACAACATAAACGGCCTCAAGGACTAGGTTAGGTTATGTTAGAGCAGTGAGCATCACGGCGCGAGCCGAGCGAGCGAAGCGAGCGTGCCGCGGCAGCGGCCGGCGAAGCGACAGAATATAAATTGAATGTTTGTGTTGTCGAACTACTTCTCGAATTATGTTCAGTCGTAAAAATGACTCGTCGAATCATATTTTTTCGAAGTGTCGTGTCGAAATAAAGAACTGTCGAAGTTCAGAGGGACAGCCATCCTCACCAACTTTCGTATTCATAACATCGGGGAGACGGTTCTGAGCAGCCGCTAACTGCCGTCTCTCTCTAGATCTATGTGCTCCACCTTAGGCCACATCATCGCTTCACATCAGGCAAGATAGTGGCCGAACATAGATCTATTAAGCGTAAAAATGAGAGAGATACGTACCGGGTACGGGCGCGCGCGGTTTGCACGGCGGCACGCTCTGCCGCTCCGGCCGCGCCGCCGTCGGGCCCGTCACTGCAGAGTTGCTCGTCTCCTGCTGGGAACGAAGGAAACATACAAACATATACATACAGATACAATATTTTTACAAGCTTTTATTTAACTTGCAGTATTTGGGTCAAATCTTGCAAGTTGAATCCGAACTACTTCCTCTTAACCTATGGAGTTGAAATTTTGCATACTTGTCAAAGTCCGATGACAATGCAATATTATGGTGACAGCTGATCTGATGATGGAGACGGAAGGTGGGCAATGGAAACTGACGTATAATCGTTAAACTACTAGTGTTTGGGGTTAATTTTAATCTGATCGCGGTTCCTATTACGCGTTTATTAAAAGCTAAATAAATTTTTAAACAAAAATCTTATTTCTTTGCTTATAGTTCTGTTTGAACACGAAATGTTTATTTGTGGCGATCTCACATATTACAACGACAATATAAACAAAATTTACACGACAGGTAAGACCACAAGTTCTAAGTAGGTCTTCCTTATCAAATAGAGGCGCTTCTACAGTGGACACTCTAGACCTACTTACCTACCTACTCCACCCTGCCCTCCATAAATTGACGGATTACAAAGGAAAACGGAAACTGAGCGCCTGCTAATATCAACTCTTGAAGACTTGCATGGCGACTTTGTTAAACTATTTAAATAATGGATGACGAGAAAAAGGAATGAAGAGTGGAGAAGAGGAGAAAAGAGGAATGAAGAGGAGAGAGAGAGAAATATACTCACTCTGGCGTGTCTGTCTGGCGATGGAGCGGGTGTGGTGCGAGGTTCCCCTTCCTTCTCGGTCGTCGGTTTGTCTGTGGCCGACTGCAGGAATATATACATTTCAACTTAACACATTGTGATATCATCATGGTACAATATTATACAACAATATAATACAATATTGTACACCAAATACACCGACCCGTGTACACACGTTCCGTCTGTAACATGACCCGTGTACACACGTCCCGTCTGTAACAAGACCCGTGTACACGCGTCCCGTCTGTAACATGACCCGTGTACACACGTTCCGTCTGTAACATGACCCATGTACACACGTCCCGTCGGTAACATGACCCGTGTACACGCGTCCCGTCTGTAACATGACCCGTGTACACACGTTCCATCTGTAACATGACCCGTGTACACACATCCCGTCGGTAACATGACCCCTGTACACACGTTTCACCTGTAACATGACCCGTTTACACACGTTTCGTCTGTAACATGACCTGTGTACACAACGTTCCGTCGGTAAAGTGATCCGAGTACACACGTTACAGTAACCCCGGCCCGCCCAAACGCGTCCCGCGTACAATACTTACGTATCCGTTGACGTGATGATGGCGGGGCGAGGCCGGCGCGCGCACGGCGTCCGGGCGCTCCTTCTGGGCCTCGGCCGCCGGCTCGGTCTCAAGCCGCGGCCGCGCCGACCGGCCCGCCTGTCAAAAGTCATAAGATATTTATTAAATAAGCACGACAATGGACTTTTAAGCGTCATATACAAATCAATTAGAATACGTTAAAATTGTAACTTAAATAAGCATGTCTACCCATTTCTTTCCCATATTCAAATTGAAGTCCGGGCCCAGAAAACAATTCCAAGATTGACTCTACCAGTGCTTCGGAAATACGCCCGCTGGAGAAGATAGCACCAAGAAACTTTGTGGAGATGTCTCTTTTTTAAATCTTTTGCAATGTCTAAAAATATAAAATTAACTTATATTGTCTCTAGGAATAAACATTGTCTCTAGAAATAAGTACACCGTCTCTAGGCATACATACACTGTCGCTAAGAATAAGAATACATACACTGTCTCTAGGAATTCATAATCATATTGTCTCTAGCAATACATTTTTTTTACTGCTTTCTGGGTCTACGTTTGACCACAAAATCACCTGATGGGAAGTGAAGATGTGGTCGAAGGTGTAGCACGCTTACCCAGTAAATACTTGTCCACTCTAGAATGAACACACGTATTTATGTGGCAACACAGACGACGGTAAGGCATTCCACTCCCTCCAATTATACTCTCTAGTAATCACTACATGGTATAAAACAAAGTCGCTTTCTCTGTCCCTATATCCCTATGTATGCTTAAATCTTTAAAAACTACGCAACGGATTTTGATGCGGTTTTTTTTAATAGATAGAGTGATTGAAGAGGAAGGTTTATATGTATAATAACCGTGCGAAGCCGGGGCGGGTCGCTAGTATATACTGTTTCTAGTTGTAGCAGCGAAGTGAGCTGGGAGTTGAAGAAATGAGGAACACCACGTAGATCCTTGCTTCAATAGTTTTAACTATGATTTACAATTTACAATTGCGAAGTACAAAAGTGCAACGAAATTACAAGGATTATTAATTAAGAACAATTAGCAAGTAACGCCTACAGTACATTCTTATATGACGTGATCAGGAAGCGCTGTGATTGGCTGCCGATGACGTGTAGCTTGTATTTAATGCATGAAGATCGCGCGAGATGTTCTAGTCGATGTGGCACTGCCGCGCCCTCTGGTGTAGGTACATCTATACTACGGCGACAACACTAGTAATACGTATACTGTCTCTAGGAATACATATACTGTCTCTAGGCTAGCAATACGTACGTTGTCGTTGGGTTGTGTGTCTGTGGGTAGCGGGTGCTCAGGAGCCGGATGTACCGCCGCTCGCGTGCGCGAAACTGATACCGCCTGGAACAACGATACCAAACAATACTATACCAAACGATACAAACTAAGAAAAAAACTGTTTCTCCCGTATCTTCTAGGTAGTGGTTCCTTTTCTGTTACGGTGGTAGTCATTGTAATAATCTGATACAAAAGTCAAAATCTCTTTAATCATTTTGTCGTCACAGACGCACTTGTGAACGTCAATTATTACAATTACTCTACCACCGTATCGGAAAAAGAACCACTACTCAGAAGATACGGCAAGAAACTGAGGGGCATATTTTTTAGAGAATTTGTTACAATTTCTTGGTTTTCTACAATGTTATGTTTGTTATGTACCAGTTGGTTACTTTGCAGAAGTGGAATGTTCCAAGCATCTTTGTCTTCTATGTAATTACGAACAGTGTAGTATGCTTTTCTCATTAGAACATTCTTAACGCGTAATTTGAATTTACTTTCTGATTTTCATTTGTTTTCGTATGCGGGAGGCCGTCTGGGTAGGTACCACCGCTTTGCCAGATATTCTGCCGCCAAGCAGTAGTGCGTAAGCATCACTGTGTTCCGCTTTAAAGGGCATTGTAGCCAGCGAAGTTACTGGGCATATGAGACTTCATATCTGATGTCTCGGGGCGATGAGCGCAATGCAGTACTACTTAGATATTAAAATTTCTGGATGGCACTGCAATTGTTATGGGCAGGCGTGGCGCTTACTATCAGGCGAACGACTTGCTCGTCTCATTGATCAGTTCCATTAAAAATTCACAAGAATACTTTATACACATTAAAATAATTGTAGTAATCACATAGAAACAAATTGCAGCGGGTCTTAATCTAGGCAGAGCTTGTATCTTGGTGACCCGGCTACATAAACGGAATGGAGATGTCAAATCGACAAAATTTCTTTTTCTATTTTCACAACAACTGTTATCACATAACCTAAATCTAAATTTTAAAAACAAAAAATGAATCATCTAAAATGGAAAATGCGAGAGATGGGGCTCATGGTCATTTTTATGTAATAAGACGGCCTAAATCATGGTTTAAGGTAAGCACGAACCGTTTGCGAGAACATTATCATACGTTAGGGGTCGTCCATTAATCGCGTGATGTGTTTTTAACAACTTTCTACCCCCAATATTTCCGAATTCTTTAATATTTCCGACTCACTCTTACCCCTAGAGTGTATAAAAAGCGCGGAGCCAGAAGCGACAGTTCTGGCGAGAGCCCGATTAATATAACTGTACGTCATTTCGTGAAATCCCTGATATCCTTATTTCCCTGCGACAGGTATTTGATCAAATCACTAGATGTTGTTTAGGGAAATGATAAAATCGTATTGTTATTTTAACATCCTCAAAATGACATGTCAAAATGTTCGTGCCGACCTTACCGCTGTTAAACGTCACGCAAATACAAATAATGATACACAGAGATGGTTTGTGTAAAACATATATATGTAAATAACCAAAACCTCACATATAATATCTCACCGAAGCCTGCGACGTCTGAGTAGCTTCTAGCTAAAATAAACGAATACGCCTGCGGGAGGTAACAAACAATATCAGTTTTGTGGGAGGAAAAGTTATGGAGAGGGCAACAACGCGTTATTTATTTATTTATATTAATCACAATATATAACATCCTTACAGCTAAAAAATGCCAATACGATGCTATAGGTACCTTATATAATATTAAATTTCAATATAAATCATTATTTTCCACAAAAATTCGAGCTACTTCTGAGAACTTCAAAATATCATTACCTAAAAATATCAATCTCCTCCGACAAGAGGTTAATTATTTGTATGGCGCGTGACAAGGGGGCAAACTTGAGCAGGTTCTTATTGTCAGTATCGGCACTTGCCACTTGTTACAGATGTCTACAGGCTAAAGTCAAAAGATATTTATTAAATAGGCTCAAAAATGCACTTTTAAACGTTATGTACACATCATACAAATCAATTTAAATACTTCAGAATTGTAACTTAAAATATCATGACTGGATAAAAGTTAAGCATGTCTACCAGTTTCTTTCCCATACTCAAATTGAAGTTCGGGCCAAGATAATAAATGCGAAACTGACTACCAATGCTTCGGAAATACGTAATAAGAGAAGATAGCACCAAGAAACTCTACACGGATGTCTGTTTTAAATCTTTTAAAATGTCTAATTATATAACACTAAACAATGAATAACGATTAACATAACACATCAAACTAAAAGTGCGAGTGAGATGGCTGATAGTCACAGTATCAGTAACACGAAAATATATAAATACCGTAGCAGTTAGAGTGACTAGACCAGACCAGCCCCCACAAGCAGCACCCGTTCACGAATATGACTTGTGGACCAGCCGTAAGTAACCATCAGTCTGCTTGATTACTGGTTTACTTATATAAAACGGTTCTTGAACCAATCTGAAGTTTCAAGGATCTGATGCAGCTCTGATGATAATAGTAGGGCTTCGTTTGTACTCTAGCTCTAGGGCATAGAGAAAAGTGGGAGCATGGAGAGGGCAAGTGGGAGATATTGAAGGCAAGGGTAGGATGGAAAGAGTAAGTAACAAGGGAGGATAAAGGGGAGTGGCAGGATATAGCATGAGTGGGAAGGTAGAGAGGGTTAGTGGAATACCAGAGAGGGTTATTGGAATAACAGAGAGGATGAGTGGGATAATGGAGAGGGTGAGTGGAATAATAGAGAGGATGAGTGGAACAGAGGAAGAGTGAAATAATGGAGAGAATAATAAAGAGGAGTAGGAGCATAAAGGGTTGATTACGAGGATAGGAGATGAGTGGGAGAGTAGAATGGAATAATAGCGAGGACGAATGGGATAATGCAGAAGTGAGTGGAAGAGTGGAGAGGTTCAAATGGGAGGGATAATAAAGTGGGTGAGTAGGATATGAGAGGGTAACTGGGAAAATAAAGAGGGTGAGTAATAGAATGGTAAGAGGAGTCGGATTGATTAGTACAACAAACAACATATTTGTCGAAAAATATATTTTTCAAGACAAGCTTTCAAATCGGAACCGCGAGCAGATTACAATGAGTAACACTAGTAGTTTACGATTATCAGTCAAGGTTATCCATTGCCCACCTTCCATCTCCATCATCAGATTAGCTGGCTATCACCATAATATTGCATTGTCATCGGATTTTAAGAAGGATGCAAAATTTCAACTCCGTAGGTTAATGAGTGGTTCTGAATCAACTTGCAAGATCCAAACATTGCAAGTAAAATAAAAGCTTGTAAAAAAGAAAGGCTACTTACATCCTTCTCCCAGTCATAAGGGTCCGAGTCCCGGATGCCCCTGCGCTTGCAGCAGCGCTCCAGCAGTGACGTCAGCATGGAGTAGTCGGGAGTGTCCGCGTACTCCAGCTGCTGCACGTGCTCCAGGAACTGGCGCAGTTCTGACGGAAGGTGCTTCAGAAGGAGACGATGGTCGTACTTCTCCTTCATCAGACCGACCTTGGGGTTAAATAAATAAAATTGATTAGATTAGATAAGGGGCCAGACAGGGCAAGCGTAGCGTTGGGCGTCCGGAAGCAAGGTGGGTCGACGATATTTTAAGAATTGCGGACTGAACCTGGACACGAATGGCGCAGAGTCGAGGCGAATGGCATGACATGAGAGAGGCCTATACCCAGCAGTGGGATGTAAAGGGCTGTGGATGATGATGATGATGAGATTAGATAACTCTTTATTGTTACACCACCAGAAATCATAACAACAAAATGAAAAATAACAAGCTTAACAACTAAAGTGTTACAATGGGTGGTCTTATCGCTCAAAGCGTAACGTTTGGATGGAGAGGAAATAAATAAATAACGCCCAACGATCACACACACAGACCCTGGATCCTAACTAGGATTCCCTGTATCTAGGGAACCAGGAACTACGAGGACCATGGTCCCACAACACCCACACAAAACAAATGCTTGCGCTTTTTTTCTGTGCATAAACATTTGTCCCGTCACGGGATTCGAACTCGCAACCTCAGTGGTGTATGAGATGTGAGTCAACCTGCCCAACCACGACACCACAGGGGCTGACATAAAAGGAAACCTACCAGTTTTTTTTTAAATTTATAATAATAAATGCACCCAACGATCACATACATAGATCCCGGCCCCTAACTAGCATTCTCTGTATCTAGGGAACCAGGAAGTATGAGGACCATGGTCACACGACACCCAGACACTTGAAATTAAATAACGCTCAACGATCGTATACATAGATCATGGCCACTAACTAGAATTCTCTGTTTAGGGAACCAAGGACTAAGAGGACCATGGTCCCATGACACTCAAATACGAAACAAATGCTTGCGCTTTCTAGGAATTTTGAACAATTTGTACGCGTTTTTTGAGCAATAATGAAAAGCAACGAACATACGAATGCAGCAGTGCCTGCAAGATGTCAATAGGTATTGAATGCTTGCGAACAAATAACATTTTATATCAGAAAGGAGAAAGATAAACAAAAAGTTAGAAAAATAAAAGTCGGCGTCGGAACGATGTTTCGAAGACGAGGGTTCGAATTTCATCAAGACAATTATTTTTTTAGTTCTAGTTGGCTCTGCAATTGTCATCGGCAAGCGTTGCGCTTACCATCAGGCGAACGACTTGCTCGTCTCACTGTTCAAGTTACATAAAAATCCTTCACCGTTTTAAGACACCTGTGACTAATTTTAAGATCCTTAAGTATTCTCTCAAATAATTTGATTAGAAATATAAAAAACTCACCTGTTCCTTATCTTTAATCTTCCTCCAAGGCAGTTGTCCGTTGACAAACTCAACCAGCATGTAAAACAGCGACCAGAGGTCATCATGCCTCCCCATTTCCTTGTTCTTATGCGCGTTAATCGACGCGTACCGGACCGTACCTGCGAACGGAGTGTATACGCCTTAGGCACGGCAGTGGGGCGTCAGGGCTTATGGCTAGATGAATGGAGCGGCTAGCTTATTCTACTGAGCGAGTTGTGTTCGCTGTCAACTAGATGGCGCTTTTAACCATCAAAATCATTGATCAAATATTATTATCATAAGTATTTTTAAACAAGAGTTAAACACTAGTTATCACTAATTTGTTTTAAACACTGGTAGTTTACGATTATTCGTCAAGGAGTTCCATTGCCCACCTTCCGTCTCCATCATCAGATCAGCTGTCACCATAATATTGCATTGTCATCGAACTTTGACAAGTATGCAAGATTTCAACTCCGCAGGATAAGAGGAAATGGTTCTGATTCAACTTGCAAGATTTGACCCAAACAAGTGTTTATTTATTTGTGTAGGTCAAATATTGCAAGTTAAATAAAATCTTGTAAAAACCGACTTCAATTCTGATGTATCTTCGAAGTCCAAAGTCGAATATCGGTGAAATTGGGTATATGGGACCACCTTGTAGCTATACTGAACCCAACGCAAAAATAATTTTACGATCCCCTATTCTGATTCAATGTGGAAAAATACGCCGGTGTAAGCTAGTTACTACATAAGCAAGACTGCGTCTGTGCGTGTATGTGTGAGAGTGTATAATAAACTAAGGTAGAGCCTTTCTCCTTCTCTGAACTGGACCTTTGCTGCATAATACTCATCTAAACTCATCTTCTTTCTTTTTAATTCTGTATACAGATTCAAACAGCCCCATCTAGCTTCGGTTTAGTTAGACTATGCTCCGTCTTATTGGGAACCTATAAAAAAAGTTCCCACTCGCTTTTCGTTCCGAATTACGTTACTTAATCCTTACCTGTAACTCCTATATGTTAGGTATAGATATCGTATACCTACCATAGCTATACTATACTCCTAGCAACACTACTTACCTAATACTCATTTATACCTATATCCTTAATTATTATACCTTACTTACACTTTAGCGTATGCGGAGTCCGCAACCTTTTCCTGACATCGCGCAACATTACACTTTCTTGTATTTACTTTGTTTTGTCCTTAATTTAGTATGGTAGTGTTGTGTGATGTCAAGAATAATGTGAAAAACTTTATTTTTTTCTTTATTTCTTTCTAATGCGTTTTAGGGCCGTGTATGTGTTTATAGTGTTACGCCGTCTGTACACTCTCGCCTGAATGCTTTCGCCATACCTTTGCCTTGCCGAGACAAGGGAACTGTTGCCCGAGTCCGTTCATGAACACTCTCGTCCATGGCTTGTCTCGATCTTGTCTTGGTTTGTCTCGCCAGTGTACAGCCGGCATTACAGAACTTATAACATTACAGAAATCTACAACTTCCACATGTTTTGTAAGTCACGGGGACGCGAACCGGGTTCCTCTCGTTTTGCAATCCATAATCCTGCCGACTGCGCCACTGTAACACTAGCTATCACCTCCGAATTTCTTCCATACCTCTGAATCCCGCGGCGGCGCGCGGCGGCCGCACTTGTCCGTTGCTGGTGGTGTATTGTCGCGCCAGACCGAAGTCTAACATGTACACCTTCCGGCAGTTGGATGGGTGACGGCCTATGCTGAAGTTACTCTGTGAAATAAATAAATAACAATCACTGTGTTCCGGTTTGAGAGGCTTTGAGCTACCGAAATTACTGGGCATTAGGCTTAAAAGCTATTGTCTCAGAGTGACGAGTGCAGTGCAGGACACGCATGTTGCCAAAAGGCGAAGAACCTGCTCGTTTCGTCACTCAATTACATAAAAAAGCATACATTTATTCGCCCCTTACTAAGATACCAAGAACTACGAGGACCATGGTCCCACAGTGCTCAGAATAATGTTTATTAATATAAAAATGTAACGAAAATACTTACAGGTTTAATATCTCGATGTAGAAAACCTACTGAGTGTATAGAGTCTATTGCTTTGAGTATCTGAAGTCCCAATCTGTAACGAAAATATCATCCGATTACACATCTTAGAAAAGTTTTCATTTTGGGGAGTGATTGTTTTGGTGGTACAGTCTTCATAAAAATATGCTGTAAATTAAACATTTGTAATTTTGAGAAAAGTGGTTAGTTCAGCCATGTTGCGTGTCTGCCGCTGCAGATTGCGTGCCGGCCGCTACAGGTTGCGTGCCGGCCGCTCGGCACATACATACCTAAGTGTGGTGGAGAGCGAGAAGGCGCCCCGCGGCTGCGCGCGCCGCAGCTCGGCTAGGTTGCGTCCCTGCAGTTGCATCACTACGTAGTTGAACCGCGCGTTCCGACCGCACCCTATAAACCGGCACACGTGCTCTTTGCCTGGAAGTGAGAAGGACATTTGTTTGTCTCTTATATTGGTCGTTTAACCAGGCCTAGCGCACTCCGCACTGTAGGTACGAAGCTACAAGTACATAGCCGGACACCGACGGCGGGTCGCGCGTCGTTACACGTGCCGCGTCAGAAGAGATAAGAGCGGCGCGATAGAAAGAGAGGCGCTCTGTAGGTTAATATGACTGGTAGGTGTGCAGCGCTACGCGAGCTGAATTGAATTTTATTGCGTCATAGCAAGAGTCGCTATTTGTTTAAATTTCTTTGCGGAGTGATGCTTCTGTCCCTTAGTATTCTGTGGTTTAACCCATTTAATGCCGAGGTTTTATATCAGACTGTATATGGAAGCCACCATACAAATGGTTTACTTTTTTTTTATGGAACTGACTGATGAGGTGAGCACGTTTTCACCTGATGGTAAGCGCCACGCCACAGATATGATCGATATGATATGATTAACAGATTAAGCATTTGTTGGACAAGTAGATCGATCATATGTGTCATGAGAGCCAGACCCTCGCACATTTCGGGGAGAGCTTCACCAACCTTGCAACTTCTTGAGCACGGCCACCTCCATCTTGAGCACCTGCTTGGGTTGCCGCGCCGACTCCACCTTCAGCGCCACCTGTTCCTGGGTGACGAGGTCCAGACCCTCGTATATCTCGCCGAAACCGCCGCCGCCGATCTTCTTTACCACCTTGGGGAATACAATTTATTTATTTATTTGTCCAGAATAAAGATCATACAAGTAAAACAAAGCGCTATGTTAGAATAGCTATCTTAGAAGAGAAGAGGCTATCTTAGAACCATGATAAATTAGACCCCCTAAACAACAAAACATGTCTAAGAACACCTGCTATAAAAAAAATCTGCATCCAAATCGGTTCACCCGTTTCGGAGCTACGGTGCCACAAACAGACACACAGTGGTCAAACTCATAACACCCCTCATTTTGCGTCAGGGGTTAAAAACAAAGCGCTATGTTAGAATAGCTATCTTAGAAGAGAAAAGACAATCTTAGAACAGTGAAAACTATCTTAGAAGAGACATGACTATCATATTCTTTCCTTTTCTTATTAGAAGGATGAGAACTACGAGGATGAAGACATACTTAGTAATTTTTCAAAGACTCGACTTCCTTCCTATAAATATACATATGAAATCTAGCGTCTATCTTATTGTACCTAGATAGAACTGTCACCTTTCATTGATTTCTCGATCAATCTATTCGACTTCACCTTAATCTTTTGACGCTCCAAAAGGTTAAGCGTCAAAGGTTGGCGCTATAGAAGCAAATCCGTGCCCTCCCGACAAGCGCAATGTTCATAAGTTTTAGTCGGCCTAAGCCGACTTAGGCATAGAGACTAGAGAGCCTCGTTCTTTTGATCTGCCTGTCAGCTTTCCATCTTCAAATTCTGACAATCGATTAAGGATTTATGGGAGCCTTCCACCTCAACTTTTAAAATATTTCTCGCTTCCTTCGTGCTGTCGATTGCAGTGTTAGTTTGTCCCCACTCGATCGCTCTGTCATAATCACTTTCCATGACAACGTGACTCGGCTGCAGGAGTTCCTTTGACGCCATGGTGATGCTCTGCTACTATCAGAATTTCTTACCTTCTGTAGTTCTCTTTATCGCATTGTCACATTTTCGTCTCATAACCCATCGTTTCTCGATCAACCTGTCAAATTGTCATTCTACTTTCCAACGTTTCTCGATCGACCTGCCAGATTTGCTCCTTCTCCCGACCAACCTGTCAGATTGTCCCCACTCGATCGACCTGCCAGATTTGGTTCCTTCTACTAAACAACCTGTGAGATTGTCCCTTCTCGACCAACCTGCCAAATTTGTTTCCTTCCGATCAACCTGTCAGATTGTCTCCTCTCGATCGACCTGCCAGATTTGTTTCCTCCCGATCACCCTGTCAGTGTGTCCCGGTCTCGACCGCCACGTCAGACTGACCTTCCACCGCTCCTTGACGACGTGTCCCGGCTGCAGCAGGTCCTCGGACGCCATGGTGATGTGGTGCGCGCGGCGCGAGGTGTCGCAGCGGGACGCGGGGGACACTCGCCCTCCGCCGAAGTTGGGGAGGGTCCGCGACCTGCGAAACATTTTTACATTTTGAACACATACCACTTTTTCTCCGATACGGTGCGGTGGTAGAGTCATTGTAATAATTGACGTTCATAACTGCGTGTGTGACGACAAAATTGAATAAAGAACTTTTGAACTTGAACTTGATAAAACGAACAAGTCGTTCGCCTTAAAGTAAGCGCCACGCCTGTCCATGACAATTTTATATAATTGGATTTTTTATTTTGGATATAATCTAGCCTATGTCGTCTCACTAGGGCGAAGGCCTTTCTACTTTCCTTCTATTTCTCGCGGTCTTGAGATATGTAGAATGGGCTTACATACCCCCTACGTACTATTTTTTTTATTTCTATTATCCTTTATTTCGACCAAGGCATGATCATATAAAATTACAATTAACATTAGACACTCACAACGAAAATATTAAAAACCATTAAGGTACGGGTTGGTAGCCGACTGCAGACAGCAGCAGCAGCAGACGTGTCGCTGCGACATGTCATAGCGTCGTGTCGCTGCAGTCATGATTTCGAACTGCAGATGGCTGCAGTAGACGGCAGGCAGTGCCGTATTCCAGTTAACAGTCCGGCAGATTCGAGCCCTGTTCGAGCTATTTCACTTTTCTTTTTTATGAATATTTAAATTCTTAATGTATAGTTGATTTTTAAGAGTAATTTCTCCTGTAGGTTTCAAAAATATCTTTGTTAGCGACGCTGGTTTGTATCTTACCTTAGTAAAGGATTGGCTTGAACTCGCGGCGGGGCAGCGGCTTCCTCGCGCCGCTCTTCCCTCTGAAAACACATCACCAATATCACCATCACCGTCATCACTATCATCATCATCAACCACGTACCCACTGCTGGGACGGAGACCTCAAAGAAAAAGGGTAGGTATGGATTATACAGGTGTTAGGTCACTGCTACAAATATTTTGATAACAAGACCAGTTGTACACATATTTGCAATAAATAAATGATTATGATTATGATTATGTCGGATACTAGGGGCCATCTGGGCTGGTGCCACCCTGCTTTGCCAGTCCTGCCGTTAAGCAGTAGTGCGCAAGCGTTACTGTGTTCCGGTTTGTAGGGCATTGTGGCCAGCGAAATTAATAGGTACGTGAGACTTAATATATGATGTCTGGGGGTGACGACAACGCAGTGCTACGCAGTAATTTTATGGTGTTGAAAGTTCTGGGTGACACTGCAATTGTTATGGGCAGGCGTCGCGGTTATCAGGCGAACAACTTGCTTGTTTCATTAACTAGTTAATAGGGAATCGGACAACTTTTCATAAAGTGTTTATAATTAACCGTACTTTATATATATAACCGTGAAAAATATTATTTTAATTAATGATTAAGTCCTAAAAGTACCTAAAACTATGTTCAAATGTTATGTTTCAAATATTGCCGCGCAAAAGGTCACCTCACAATCACAACATATGACGTCACACGCTGGCAAACGAAACGACAAGCTCTACGAAAGCAAACTTGCAAAGTGATTTATATGTTTTTGTGAAGTTTAAGGACTTTAGGGTCGTCATGGCATGAAAAACATATCGTTTTGATTTAGATAAAAAGCAAAAATATAAAATAAACACAAGCTTCGCACACGGTATTTACTTTGAAATGACGTCATGCACTGTGTTGGTGTTTCGGAACAGATAAAAAATTTTAGAATTGTTTTTATTTATTGATTTAAAAATATAAATTACTATTATTTTACAAAAATATTCGTTGAATGATCTTTCGGATTCGACAAACATTCGTTGTAACTACATTTCAGATTATTTTTCGATTCCCTATTGTCTTGGCAAGAGCGTAACAGACCAAGAGGAAGCCCGTGTTCCGACTTCGAGATTATATTTCTCAGCACTGTCAGTATGAATTTCCGTATTTTGATTCGCAAAAAAGCCTTGTTAAAAAGCTCTGGTTCGCTCTGACCTTGATTTAAGTACTGCCGGTCATTATAATGTAGTTAAGTAACTTTATACATTTTTTGTCCACTTCAAGCCACCAAATACGTGGTAGCAAATACTTCATATTTTCTGGTTATCCTTCAGATGTCATTTTTTACTCCACCACGGCGTCTGCAGAGGGACTATGAATTTGTCTATCTTTTTATGTTCCACTCGCACTTGGCTGGTTTTTGAAATGATCAATCAATCAATCAATCAAATCATTTATTGCGAGAATATAGTACATAAAGGTGATAAAATTCTAAAACAAAAAATATATTTTTTTTTTTACATCGGGAATGCCTAAGATCTCACCTGATGGAAAGTGACGATGCGGTCGAAGGTGTAACATGGTTGCCCAACATATATATTTACCATACCATGTAACAAACATACATCCATACATTCTTACAAACTTTCGCGTTTATAATATTAGTAGAAAATAGGATTAGCCACCCGCCCGTCTTCGCACGGGTACGAATCTGAATGTATAAACCTTCCTCAAGAAATGATGAAGAAAACTGCATCAAAATCTATCAAGCAGTTCAGAATTAATTACAGACACGGATGGCGAGTATTTAAAACGTTTTGAAGATTATACCGTTAGTAATTACATAGAAGACAAAGATGCATGGAACATTCCGCTTCTGCCAAGTAACCAACTGGCACATAAGAAACATAATATTTTCACAAAGAAAAAAACCGTAATAAAAGTTCTAAAACAATGCCCCTCAGTTTCTTGTCGTATCTTCTGAGTAGTGCTTCTTTTTCCGATACGGTGGTAGAGTCATTGTGATAATTGACGTTCACAAGTGCGTCTGTGACTGCGAATAAAGAACTTTGAACTTGATTTTAGATATCTTTGACTAGATATCTATTTCTGTATCCTTACTTTCAACGAAAACTGCAGAATTTGAAGTACAGTCTGCTCCATTGACCTCATGTTAATAAACAGTACAAATATGACGAACACGACCACTTCCTACGGAAATATACCAACTACTGACACAGAATACTAAGGGACAGAAGCATCACTCCGCAAAGAAATTTAAGCAAATAGCGACTCTTGCTATGACGCAATAAAATTCAATTCAGCTCGCGTAGCGCTGCATACCTTCCAGTCATATTAACCTACAGAGCGCCTCTCTTTCATTCGCATAGCTCTTATCTCTTCTGACGCGGCACGTGTAACGACGCGCGACCCGCCGTCGGTGTCCGGATATGTACTTGTAGCTTCGTATCTACAGTGCGGAGTGCGCTAGGCCGTACTGATTGTACCGTACTACGTTTTAAGAAATCCTTTTAAAGCCAATAATTAGCAGACTTATGTTATATTTGACGACTAAAGTGTCTTAGAACAGTTTTTAAACGACGCGACTTCAAAAGGAGGAGGTTTTCTATTTGATTGCATTTTTTATTATGTTTGTTACCTCAGAACTCTATCATTGATAAACCGATTTGGAATTTTTTGTGTTGGGTTCAGTATAGCTACGCATATAACAGTCCCATATAATTTTCATCGATATTCGACTTAGGACTTCGAAGATACTTCAGAATGGATTCGGTTTTTTTTAGTGATAAAATGAATTATTAATGTATTTGCTTGAGTAGACGAGCAGTTCGTTCACTGATGGTAGCATCACGACTGCTCATGACGTTCATTCATCGCAGCACTGCGCTCGTCACCCTGAGACAATAGCTCTAACATCTCATATAATGTCGTTGGCTACAATGTCCTTTAAACCGGAACACGGTAATGCTTGCGCACTACTGCTTGGTGGTAGAATAACTGGCAAAGCGGTGGTACCTACACAGAAAGCTTTCTTGGATACGAGAGACCTACCACCTGGTGAAATCCTATGTAAATGCGAAAGTTGTAAGGATGGATGTTTGTTACGCAATCACGGAAAAATAACTAAACGGATTTTGATGAAATACTAAACTTTATTTATGTACGGGAAAAGGACATAGGAATTTTTTTATCCCGGGAGGCCGCGGGTGCAGCTCATATAATATAAAGCCCAAGCTAGACAGAAGAGACGTAAGACGAGGATGCGTGGCAGACAGGTTAGAGACCCGTCTCTGACTTGTCTGCCAAAAAGTCTGCTGAAAAGCCGCGCCCGCGGCGGGGCACGGACGTAACTTTTTAAATTAGAAGAGTCGAGACATGAGAGCGGGCATCGAGCGGGCGGTGCCCCCCGCGCCCTTCGTTTCGCTTCGCGTTTGCCCTGCAACACGTGGTGTGCACCCCGCGCCCTATCTTCACCCCCGCTACGTCTGTGTCCTGTCCTCGCTCCGCGTGGTCGCATGTGTGTTTTGCAATAGGACAAAGACGCAGCGTCGCGTCATGGCCCGCCCTCCCTATATGTTTTGCAGAGTAAGACTTCCTTACATTTGAATGAAAGTCTATTGGAAAGACATCACGTCTGCGCCCGGTCTATGCCTTACATCTCTTCTGTCTGGCTTGGGTCAACTAGTAATGGAAATTATTGCTATATTTTTCGTTCGCATGATATTTGCTAATGCTAATTGCTAGTATGACATTTCACAATTATTGTGAAATTTAAAAATTTCGTACGAAATGCAATTATTACATACTTCACGTGTTTTATGAAATTATTGAAAAATAGCGATGCGAAGTGGTGTGCTAAGCGATGAATTTTAGCATTCATCGAATAGGGGATCGGACAACTTTTCAGAAAGTGTTTTATATTAATTACTACAATTAATATATATATAGCCATGAAAATAACTATTTTAATTAAATAACGCTCTTAAAGTACCAAAAACTATGTTTAAATATTATGTTTCAAATATTGCCGCGCAAAAGGTCACCTCAAAACTTGTGATGTCATATGTAGGCAGAAAACGACAAACTCTTCGAAATAAAACTTGCAAAGAAATTTGAATACGTTTTGTGAAGTTTGGGGACGATATTGTAGTAATGGAACGAAACAATTAGCAAAAATACATTTTATGAAAAGCAAAAACGTAAAATAAAACAAACAAATCATTATTATTTCACAAAAACATTGATTGAATAATCTTTCTGGTTCGACGAACATTCGTTCTAACTACATTTTAGATTTTTTTCTCGATTACTATCCGATCCCCTGTTTCGCCACTAAAAATAATTTCATTAATGCTAATATGCATTTTCCGAGAGCAATGTGGCTCAGTGGGAGCACGTGCGACTTTCGATCCGACGCACCGAGTTCGAATCCCGTTTGCCTCTCACCACTGACGCTCTCAAGTTATGTGCGAATTTAAGACTCGCTCTAAAAACGGTGAAGGAAAACATCGTGAGAAAAAAAGCTAATCACAAAAATTCAAGGACATGTGACATCTACCAACCTACACTGGGCCAGCGTGGTGAATTATGGCCCATACTCACTCTATGAGAGAAGGCCCGTGTCCCAGCAGTGGGAACGTGTTGGGCTAATAATGAATATCAATATAGCAGTTTAATTATGCTGCGAATGCTATTTAATCCAACATTAGTCTACTACCACTAACCACGTAAATTTTGTAGACTATGCTGTCACCGAAATGGATCATAATAAGCAGGTAGACGCGGCCTACTTTGACTTTAAAAAGGCGTTTGACCGCGTCCACAATGACGTCCTTCTTACAAAGCTCTCTGCAATAGGATTTACACCTAAGCTGCTCCAACTCTTTGCTAGTTATTATGCTAATCGCTTTCAATATGTGCAACTCGCTGGATATCGATCTGACTCATATGTGACCTGCTCTGGTGTGAGTCAAGGTAGTACACTGGGGCCCACCCAGTTTCTTATTATGATAAACGATCTGCCGAAGGTCGTCAGGACAGCTGAATGTCTCATGTTTGCTGATGACCTGAAGCTGTACTTAGGTATTGGTAGCATAGATGATTGTGAGGCGCTGCAGAGGGACATCGACAGTGTGGTAAACTGGGCTGAATGTAATCACTTAGAATTCAATAGTTCTAAGTGTAAAACGATCTCTTTTACTCGGTCACGTGTGCCCATTCAGTACAACTACCACGTTGCCGGTGTCCAGCTGGAGCGCGTCACACAGATCCGTGACTTGGGGTTGACGTTGGATACAGGACTAACTTTTAACCACCACATAACAGACATCTGTAAGGGAGCATTTAAATCTCTCGGTTTCGTAACCCGACAAACAGCTAGATTTAATGACAGAAACGCTATTATAACTCTATACTATTCATTTGTGCGTAGTAAATTAGAATACAATTCCCTTGTATGGGACCCCCATGAACATAAATATAAAATAATGTTAGAACGAGTTCAAAGGAAGTTTGCCCGTTACCTATACAAGAAGTTATACGGGTACTATCCTTATTTGTATCCGTCCCTGTTCGTCGCTGGAATGGTAGGTATCAACACATTAGAGCTAAGACGCAAATGTGCGCTAATGATGCACTACTATCTACTCCTGAACGGCCGAATTAATAATCCTTGCGCTCTGGCTCGCTGCTCATTGTTCGCGCCGGACCGGTTGCGGGTATCACGCGCGTGCTGCGCCCGCCGCCTGCTCGCGGCGCCGCCGGTGCGCACGCAAACCGCCGAATACGCGCCTACTGCACATGCTATAAATTTGCTCAACGCCCTGATTGCTCAACGCCCAGATAATATAGATATTTTTTATACCAAGTTTAATTTATTTTTTAATCTGTGTATCCATTACATTAGCACAATTACATAGACTGTTCGTTTTTAAGTTCATTCACTATGTAATGTATTGTAAATTGTGGCTTGCTGTGCGTTTTGGTAACAACTGTAAGCACAGCAAGCATCTGAATAAATAAATAAATAAATAAATAAATAAATTAGGCCTAACTGAATAGGTTTACCTGTGGCTCATTTCGTCGCGGGCGCTGCTGCGGGGCGGGGGCGGAGCCCGACCCTTGCGACGCGGTGTCGGCTGATGATGATGATGATTCTGGAACATTGACGTTACATACGTAAAGTCTTGGATCTGAAGTGGCAAGCAGACGGACCGCCTGGAACCAATAACCGTCGAGTATACACCTGGTATAGTGGGAGCACGTGCGATATTCGATCCGACGCACCGAAGTTCGATCCCACCGCACCACTGACTTTCTTAAGTTATGTGCGGATTTAACACTCGCTCTAAAAACGGTGAAGGAAATCATCGGAAACCGGCATGTCCAAGTATTAATCACAAAAATTCAAGGACATGTGGCATCCACCAACCCGCATTGGGCCAGCGAGGTTATAGTCCATACTTTCTCTATGAGAGAAGGCCCGTGTCCCAGCAGTGGGAACGTGATGGGCTGATGATGATGATACATCTGGAACTGTATCACTAGACATTGCCGATCCTGTGATGTGGTAATAGGCAATTTTAAATATAATTGAGTAATGAGACGGGCAAGTTGTTCGCCTGATGGTAAGCGCCACGCTTGCACACAACAGCAGTGCCACCCATAAGAAGTATTGCGTAGCATTGCATTAAATTGCGCTCATCACCCTGAGACATCAGATATTAAGTCTCATATGCCCAGTAATTTCGCTGGCTGCAATGCCCTTCAAACCGGAACACAGTTATGCTTGCGTAGTACTGAAGGCTCCCTGACCGTTCAACCTTAAAGGACCTTTAGACAGCCTCTGTGGTGTAGTGGTTGGGCAAGTAGGCTCAAATCTCATACACCACTGAGGTTGCGGGTTCGATTCCCGCGGACCATGGTCCTCTTAGTTCCTGGTCCACTAGATACAGGGACACCTAGTTAGGGGACAGAATCTATGTATGTGATCGTAGAGCGACTTTCTTTCTTTCTTTCTACCTTCAGGCTCACCAGATTCTTACCTGATCTGTTCGACTGATGCGGGGCTTGCTTCTTGAAGGAAGACTCCCTTTCGCAGGTTGGCTCTTGCTCCCTGCAACAAACAAAATTAAATACAACATTAATAAGCACATAATTTTTTTTTTGTAAATAAAAATCGACTTCAATTCTGATGTACCTTCGAAGTTCGAAGTTCGATGAAATTATATGGGACCACCTTGTATACTGAATTGTACCTTGCTATACTGAACCCAATGCAAAACAACTTTCCATAAATTGAACTTTTGATTATGACTACGTAAAATAATAGCTGAATGTTTCCAAATCAGTAACAAACATACAAAGCAAACATACAGTCGAATTGAGAACCTCCTCATTTTTTAAGTCGGTTAAAAAGAAATACCTCATTTATTCAACTGATAACGAGCGCAGTTCCGTGCCGCAGAGGATTTTTTTATAGCGCTCTGGGAGGTATTGCGACAGTTATGGGTGTTGCTTACCATAAGGCGAACGACCAGCTCGTCTCGTCACCTTTGCCCGGCTTGCGCAGTAGTTTGATAGTCTCTACTGAACAGTCTTATTAGTTCGTTCATTGGCGATTAACAATTAACTTGATAAATCTAACATTAAATTTAGGTTAATTAACATACAAGTGATAAATTATCGATTAAAATGAATAACATCAATAAATCTAATTGTAATGAAAACATAATTATAATATTGAAGATAATGCACTGACCTTATTGACAGTAGTGCAAACTTCGCCTGATATCACTTAGAACACAGAATAATTAGTACAAGCGTATATAGGGACATACTAAAACTTAAGCACAAAAAAGACAATGAAGACAGAGATGCATGGAACATTGCGCTTCTGCCAAATGGCCAACTGGCACAGAAACATAATATTGTCAAAAACAAACATATTGTAACAAAAGTTCTAAAAACATGCCCCTCAATTTCTTGCCGTATCTTCTGAGTAGTGGTTCTTTTTCAGATACGGTGGTAGTCATTGTAATAATTGACGTTCATAAGTGCGTCTGTGATGACAAAACTGAATAAATAACTTATGAACTTTGAATTAACTAATATTATAATAGGAAAAGTTTATTTTTTGTCACTCTTTCGCGGCTATAACTAAATCATATACATTTAATTAAAAAAGTTTATTAATTACAATGACGAAACGTCAATAAGTGAGCAGCACAAGCGGTAGACAACAACCGGTCGGACCGGGTGAAGGCGGTAATAGGGGTGTTGAGATATTGAGTGGCGTTGGTTATAACACGATTTTTTTCGTAGGTTCTCTTATTTCCAAGCAGACGAAGTCGCTATAAATAGGGATTAAAATATAAGAGAGGTAGTGTGTGTATGAGAAAGAGATACAGAGAGATATGTTACTCGTGTTGAGTGAGTCAGGCCTAGCGCACTCCGCACTGTAGGTACGAAGCTACAAGTACATAGCCACCGACGGCGGGTCGCGCGTCGTTACACGTGCCGCGTCAGAAGAGATAAGAGCTATGCGATAGAAAGAGAGGCGCTCTGTAGGTTAATATGACTGGTAGGTGTGCAGCGCTACGCGACCTGAATTGAACTTTATTGCGTCATGGCAAGAGTCGCTATTTGTTTAAATTTAAATTTCTTTGCGGAGTGATGCTTCTGTCCCTTAGTATTCTGTGGTTATAGGTAGGTGGTACCCATCCTCTCGCATACGAGAGACCTACCACCAGTAAAGAGTTTGAGAGGCCTTTTAAAGTAAATAAGATAGTAGGTATTTGGAACGTGTCCAATGCTAGGGGAAGCTGGGCCATTATGTGGTCTGCCATCGAGGATGAGAGTGCTGTTGCCTTGGATAGCTAAATAAGTATTATGGAAAATTGCAAACTAGCTCTCTAAGTAGTATATGGTATGATGCTGTGTTCACTACAAGATGGCCGTACACTCAATAATGTAACTTAAACGGCCTCCCGCATACGAGAGACCTACCACAAGTAAGATTTTATTTTCTCAAAAATGCACCCGATGTTTCCTCGAAACAAAACTTACTCACTTCAAAGAAAAAGGTACCTAACCTACCCTGAAAGTCCCAAAATTTTGCCAGACCTGTATAATGGGATACTAGCTGCGACCCGCGGTTTCCCGGGATAAAAAGCAGCCTATGTGCTATTCCAAGTCCTAAAGTAACTACATACCAAATTTCACAAAATCGGTTCGGTAGTTTTCGCGTGAAAGAGTAACAAACATACATCCATACATTCTTACAAAATTTCGCGTTTATAATATTAAGTAGGGAGTAGGATTTCATAAATCAATAGAACTAACCCTAGTAACAATCACCCTGATAACCTGATAACAGATAACGTCACCAAGGTATTAATTCCACCCCTAAACTAATAAATTAACATGATCGGGGTAACTTGACATGCGCGGAGGTAATTTGATAAAAGGTACAGACAGCGACAAAAGAAAATAAGATCAACAAAAGACAACAGCCGATATTCGTAACGACATACAAAGATAATTTTATATACACTTTATTGTTAAAAATCTTAAATATATAAAATAAGATATTTGTTTTCAAACAAACGAAAGTTACAGTGGAAGCAGTTTCTTGCCGTATCTTTTGAGTAGTGGTTCTTTTTCCGATACGGTGGTAGAGTCATTGTAATAATTGACGTTCATAAGTGCGTCTGTGATGTCAAACATGAATAAAGAGATTTTGACTTTTTTTTTAATGTAACTGAATGACAAGACGAGCTGGTCGTTTGCCTGATAGTAAGCAATACGCCAGCCCATAACAATAGCAGCACCACCCAGAACTTTGTTTAGCAAAAACCTGCGCGGCGCTGCACTGCGCTCGTCACCCTGACACAATTAGCTGTTGAGTCTCATAATGCCCAGTAATTTCGCTGGCTACAATGCCCTTCAAGCCGGAACATAGCTTAAAGTTATAAATAAACAAACATAGTTACAATATAACTAAAAACAAAATTAAATTTCCAATGGATTAGCGGCGGGCTCCACACTAGGCTCTGGGTGTCGTGGAAACCTTATTATATATGAAAAACAAGTAAATATTATATATTCACAGTAAACAGTACAGTAAAGTTAAGTCGAAAGATATTTATTAAATAGGCGCAAAAATGCACTTCAAACACGTCACACACATTATACAAATCAATTCAAATACGTTAAAAATTGTAAGTCAAAATCATGACTAGTAAAATATATTTTTTTTAAACGCTTATTAGATCCATGTTTGGCCACTATCTCGCCTGATGTGAAGCGATGATGTGGCCTAAGATGGAGCACATAGATCTAGAGAGAGACGGCAGTTGAGCGGCTGCTCAGACCCGTCTCCCCGATGGTTCGCCGAACATCATGGCCATGGTGTCAAGCGACTAGGTCGCTTGACACCATGGCTTTGTTCGGTGGGTGGTATTACAACCACGGCCAGAGCCTACCACTCCAAAGCGCGTAAGCGAGCTGATGGCATATGCGTCAAAATATCATGATCAAGAAAAAAAAACCTAAGCGTGTCTGCCCATTTCTTTCCCATACTGAAATTGAAGTCAGAGCCCAGAAAATAAATGCGAAAACTGACTCTACCAGTGCTTCGGAAATACGCCCGCTAGAGAAGAGCACCAAGAACAGTCAGCGCTTTTAGTACTCAAAGCGGTTTTTTGTTTCATCACAAAACGGACTACCATACCATTATATTTTTCCTATAAACCCCAAAATCACCATCATCAGCCCGTTACGATCACACAGCTGAGACATGGGCCTGCTCTGACAGGGGCCATAATTGCTTCAAGAAGAGCATTGTAGGCAGCGAAGTTACTGGGCATGAAGTCTCGGAGCGCAATGTAGGCGGTAGCTTACACGTGTTAGGTCTCTCGTATGCGGGCGGCCGTCTAGGTAGGTACCACCGCTTTGCCAGTTATTCTGCTGCCAAGTAGTACTACGCAAGCATTACTGTGTTCCGGTTTGAAGGGCATTGCAGCCAGTGAAATTACTGGGCATATGAGACTTCATATCTGATGTCTCGGGGTGATGAGCGCAATGCAATGCTACGTAGTGCTTTATGGTATTAAAAGTTCTGGGTGGCACTGCAATTGTTATGGGCAGGCGTGGCGCTTAAAATTAGGCGAACGACTTGCTCGTCTCATGACTCAGTACCATACAACATAAAACTTGCGTATTAAGTTCTGGGTGACACTGCATTTTTTTTGACAGGCGTGGCGCTTATCGGGCAAACGGCTTTTCACATTGCTCAGTTGCAAAAAAAAACTTGACCTATCTAAAAAGAAGTGTGTCTCGGCCGAGGTCACGGCCCGTTTATCTCGTATTCGATAACATCTACAGAACCACCGACCCAATTATCTAAATCGATAATAGCAATGATGTTAAAATAAATACATCTCTAATGCTTTGGCAGTCGTTTTATTTGATTTAGTAATGACAGAAGTTCCTACTGAACTAAATGAAATTCATTTATATGTTAAAAGACGACGCAAAAAGGAGGGGTGTTATAAGTTTGACCACTATGTGTGTATGTATGTCTGTGGCACCGTAGCTTTTAAACAGGTGAACCGATTTGGATGCAGTTTTTTTATTTGAATGCAGGTTTTCTAGCGGTGGTTATTAGACATTTTATTGTGTCGGGGTTTTTTAATTTTTATTTAATAATTCAAGTCTTTCACCTGATGGTAAGCGCCACACCTGCCCATAACAATTGCAGCACCACCCAGAACTTTTTATACTTACCATTAAGAGTACTGCATAGCACTGCATTGCGTTCATCACCACGTACATCAGAAATTAAGTCTCATATGCCCAGTAATTTCGCTGGCTACAATGCCCTTCAAAACGGAACACAGTAATGCTTGCGCACTACTACTAGTAAACGAATTAATGAAATTGGAAGGAAATAATAACTTACTAGGATTTCCTCCCCCTAACTCCATTACTGTCTGATCCCCATTGACGATCATAAGTGCGTCTGTGGTGCCAAAATGAATAAAGATCGGGGAGACGGGTCTGAGCAGCCGCTCAACTGCCGTCTCTCTCCAGATCTATGTGCTCCATCTTAGGCCACATCATCGCTTCACATCAGGAGAGATCGTGGCCAAACATAGATCTATTAAGCGTTAAAAAAAAAAACTTTTGATGTAGTAAACAATACATTGAAGGAGTAGTGCCTATACCCTAGATGGTAACTACGTCTCGGTGGGTACAAGGTCAGGCGCTATCGGGGCCGGCCAAGCGTTACCGACCATCGATATACCTAGCTAGTTATAACAGCTAGACACTGCTGATTTTCATTAGACCCTGTTGTAACATAGGATTTTGATAGCGACAATGTCTTTGAACGTCTACGAACGACTTCAAAAAAGGAGGTTCTCTATTCGATTATATAAATTGTATTTTTTTGTTTGTTATCTCAGAACTCCGTCATTTATGAACCGATTTGGAACATTCTTTTGCGTTGGGTTCAGTATAGCTACGAAGTGGTCCCATATAAATTTCATCGATATTTGACCTTGGACTTCGAAGATACATTGAAGTCGGTTTTTTGTTTCATAAAGCGTATACTTGTTCACTAGGATACTGCAGTGAGATGGCGACTGAGTGACATTTAAACCGACGTCGAAAAAAAAGGAGGAGGTTCTCATTTCGATTGTATTTTTTTGTTTGTTATCTCAGAACTTCGTCATTTATAAACTAACTAGCTGACCCGGCAAACGTTGTTTTGCCATATAAATTTTAAAAAAATGTTAAGGGTGAACAATCCTTATCACTTAGGGGTATGAAAAATACATAGTAGCCGATTCTCAGACCTAATGAATATGCATATAAAATTTGGTAAAAATTAGTAAAGCCGTTTCCGAGGAGTAAGGTAACTAACATTGTGACACGAGAATTTTATATGTATAATTATGTATAAGAAGATGATGATGATTAGGAAAATTCTTTTGCATTGGGTTCAGTATAGCTTCAAGGTGGTCCCAAATAAATTTCATCGATCAAGGTCGAATACCTTGGACTTCACTCAGTCCACTGACAGTCCACTGCTGGACATAGGCCTCTCCAAATGCACGCCACTGAGCACGATCCCCGGCTATTCTCATCCAGCTGCTACAAGCCACCCTGCGACGATTGTCGCTCCACCTAGCCTGAGGACGTCCTACACTACGTTTGCCAATTCGTACTCTCCACTCTAGAACGCGTCTACCCCAACGGTCATCGGTTCTACGGCTAATATGGCCGGCCCACTACCACTTCAGCTGGCTAATTATGTGAGCTATGTCGGTAACTTTGGTTATCTGTCGAATTATTTCGTTCCGGATACGATCCTTCAGAGAAACTCCAAGTGTGTGGCGTGGCGCTTACCATCAGGCGAGCGACCTGCTCGTCTCATCACTAAGTAGTACCATAAAAACAAAACATTAATTAGGTACGTTATACCACAGAATCCTGCTCCTACTAATCTTATAAAAGAGAAAGTTTGTGATTGAGTAACAAACATCCATCCGTCGATGGATGTTTGTTACTCAATCACGTAAAAACTGCTGAACGGATTTTGATGTCAAAGTCAAAAACTCTATTAATTTTTGTCATCACAGACGCACTTATGAACGTCAATTATCACAATGACTCTACCACCGTATCGGAAAAAGAACCACTACTCAGAAGATACGGCAAGAAACTGAGGAGCATTTTTTAGAGATTTTGTTACAAGTTTTTGGGTTTCTACATGTTATGTTTATGTGCCAGTTGGCTACTTAGAAGCAGTGGAATGTATGCTTTTCTCATTAGAACAGTCTTTACGCGTAATTTGAATTTACTTTCTGTGAGCTCCGTTATACATTTTGGAATTTTATTATAAAACGTACGCAGTTGCCCATAAAGGACTGTGGATAGATGTGTGGAGGATGTTTGATATGTAGATACTTTAGGTTCGGGAAAAGGGGTGGCCCTCTGAACTTCGACAGTTCTTTATTCTCGCAGAAAATTCGGAAATTAATTTAAATAAATTAACTAAATAATAATAATATATTTTGTTAAAATTAGCGTTTCGGGTGAAAACGTTTCTACCACACTAAATCTCAACCAAATTTGGTAATTTTGGTCTCAATTTCTTAAATGGAGAATAAACTAGGTTTGTAGGTTTTCCTTTTTCTAAGTTTATGTCTATTTTTAAAGTGAACAGCTTCCAACTTCAAAAAAAAATGTCGAGTATATATCGAGTTTTTTGGGTCCATTTATTCAAACTCTATAGAAATTATCGAAAAAATAAAAACCTACAAACCTCAATAATGATAATATCTCTTACATGTCCAAATTTAATCGTATTTGGTTAATGTTTAGGGGTAGAAAAACGTTTTCTCTTTTTGTATGAAAATTTTAGCGTGTCGTTCCCTCTTAACATAATTCCACAAGTATTAGTTCGACAGAAAAAACTTCGACAACACAAACATTCAATTTACTTTTTTTCGATGTGTGGTCACTTCTCTAACATAAGCTAACCTAGTCTTTGAGGCAGTTTGTGTTGTCGAAGTAATTTCTGTCGAATTAGGGAATATGCATGTATTTTTTTAATGCATGAATCGATTCATTATTGAATACTATTAATGAAAAAAAATGTTAAAAATTTTACGGCATCATTCGTCAATAAAATAATTAAATGAAAATAAACGCGCCATTTGCGTGTGACGTCAGAATATGGGAGCCTAGGATCTCCTCATTGGTCCATCTATGCTACATGTGTGTGTGTGTGTATGTGTGTCAATAATTTACTAATACTCTTTGTTAAAAATTTACCAACAAGCAGCGAGGCGCATGACGTCAGATAGTGGTTGCTCGTACTCAAGCCTTTTTGCGATTACGTTCCGTTTCTCCAAATATAAGAAAAATAAACATTAAAATACAAAAAACTACGCAATTAATAACAACAATTATATGACTACTAAATGTTTACAGGAGTAGTCTATAAGTAAGTCATTTCCAGATTTTGCGACAACACATGCATATTCCCTGTCGAAGTTCAGAGGGACACCGCTGGAAAAGGAAATCTGTCTGTCTCGGGAAACCGCGCGGCGCAGCTCGTGTGTAAAAACGAAATGGGGTCCAGTAATCCAGTCAATGAATGGAACAAATTACTTAACACAATGATGACTTCATTGTCATAGCATTCATCATCTTATCAGCGTGACCACCTACACACCAGTTTGGTTTACATACTACTATAGAGCGAGTGTGGCTCAGTGGGAGCATGTGCGACTTTCATCCGACGCACCCAAGTTCGAATTCCGCTGGCCCCGCACCACTGACTTTCGAGTTTAGCACTCGCTCTAAAAACTGTGAAGGAAAACATCGTGAGGAAACCGGCATGTCCAAGAATTAATCACAAAAATTCACTGACATGTGACATCCACCAATCCGCACTGAGCCAGTGTGGTGGATTATGGCCCATACTCTCTCTATGAGAGAAGACCCGTGTCCCAGCCGTGGGAACGTGATGGGCTGATGATGATAATAGAGCGAGTGTGGCTCAAAAAGCGCTGTCCCTTTCATCCGACAGAACGAAGATCGTAATAACTTTTCAGAGTACAGGGGCTGGGACGAGGACGGGACGTGGCCGTGCCGTGGAAAAAAAATGCGGAAACTCAAACCTCAGCGCCGGCGCTGACACTGACGTGTGTGAATGTACTACCTAGTGTTAGGTATTGAACTCATTCACACACTCGTATGCGAGAGCGATATTCTGTCGCCAAGCAGTAGTGCGCAAGCATTACTGTGTTCCAGTTTGAAGGGCATTGTAGCCAGAGAAATTACTGATTTTTTTGAGAATCAAGAGATATTGTCTCAGGGTGACTAGCGCAGTACAGTGCCACGCAGGAGTATGCTTAGCATAGTTCTGGCTGGTGTTGCAATTACGAACAGGCGTGTTGCTACTATCAAGTGAACGAGCTGCTCGTCTCGTCACTCAATTACATTAAAAACGCATTCCGCGCTCCTGACATGGCATAGCCCTGCCACGTCTCGCCCACGTCCCTGACGCGGCACGGATGTGTGTGAATAAACCTTTAGGCGTGCTTAGAAGGGCAAACCAAATTCAAATATTCCGGCAATTTATATATTTTTATGAATCATGCTTTATATTAAAAGGTATTTAGTGTAGTTGACATTGCTGAAAAGCCTTAGTTATTGATTGAAGTGGTTTATGTGTTATTCTGCCGCCAAGCAGTAGTGCGCAAACATTACTGTGGGAACACAGTAATGCTTGGCTAGGTTAGACTAGGTTTGAAGGGCATTGTAGCCAGCGAAATTACCGGGCATATAAGACTATCTCTCGGGATGATGAGCGCAATGCAGTGCTATGCTGTACTTCGCATTGTATTGAAAGTTCTGGGTGGCACTGCAATTGTTATGGGCAGGTGTGGAGCTTAAGGTCAGGCGAACAATATGGTTGTCTCACTGCTCAGTTGCATAATTTTTTTTAATGGTATTGAGTGGTGAGAAGACCAAGTCGTTCGCCTGACCTTAAGCTCCAGATATGAACTAGTTTGAAGTATGTTTTCAGTTTGAACTGGGTATAGGAGCAACAGATATTATAACCAATGCATATTTCATCATAATTAGTGAACTTAACAAAAATGATGCAGATGCTTATGAGCACCTATTTCTTATACAACCAAGCAAGTCATTCTCCTGATGGTAAACGACAAACCTGCCCATAACAGTTGCCGGGCCAGCCAGAATGGCCCTGAACTGTGCTCGTCACCTGAGATAATAGCCTTTTAACTCTCATAATGTCCATTTCACTTGAAAGTGCGCTTAAAACTGGAACATAGTAATATTTACACTACTGCTTGCCAGTAGTAGTAGTCATTGTGATAATTTGACGTTCATAAGTGCTTCTGTAATGCCAAAATGATTAAAGATATTTTGACTCTGACATTGACTTTGAAATATATGGCAATAGATTTTTATATTCAGAGTAAAGCCGGAGACACTAGGATAGCAATCCAATGATGCGGTAAAGTTGTTTCTAAGTGTAAAACAAAAAATTATATAGACATTACATTATGTAGACCTTGGATTATCCATGATCAGCAATATATCAGAGATAGACCAGAAATTTCCAATGTATATCTAGGAAACATACGAACTACGAGGGCCATAGTCCTACAACACCGAGCCACGAGACCAAGCTTGATGCTCATATTGTAGTAATCTCTTGGACTACTGATCCGAATCTAAATATTCTCAAGTGTTTACTGAAATCTACTTAAATATTACTTTCTGTTTCATAGGTACTCTTGCCATGTCTAAATATTATCAAAGGAATTACTTAATGAATCTTTGTTACCCCTTTTCTAAAGAATGCTCTACGCTTCACCAATAAAACTATAGATAATCATATATATACATTAAAAATGACAGATTTTAAACATATTATAATTTGACAAAAATATGCCAAAGCCATCACAGAAAGAAACTAGTTTTCCCGATTAGAAAATTTCAGAACAGTGAACACATCTACGGAAAAATATGTCATAAAAAACTTCAAAGAACTATCGTCTTTATTCCTAGACGCATAAAAACGATGATAGCTTGAACAGAATATGATTAGAGTGGACTATAGGTGCGGCATACTGTACGCCTTAGTCGAAAATATCGATTGAATCAAACGTATTTATAAGGTAATCAACAAAGAAAACTACACAAATCTATTCTAAAATACCTAAATAAGCTACTTCTAGTAATATTCATCACACTTTTACTTAGAAAAACGCTAAATTAAACGAGAAAGTCTGGACTAAAATTAACAAGAAATACGCTAGAGAGGAACGGCAATAGATATGCGGCAAAATTAAAAGTCCTTTCTCAGAAGCCGGTGTCGCATTCTTACGTCACTTTCCGATTAGGTCGGTTAATACTAAAACGGGATACACGTACAGAAAGGCTAACCCACCCACATATAATCGATTTTTACTCAAGCACAGGCGACCTTTTTCTCTTAATTTACACTTCATTTACTCACTAAATACATTTACTTCGTTTATGGAATGCACCCACGCGTTTTATGAGTCGAAAAATATACAAATACTCACCGAAAGTTTTAGTGTGTCGTCCGGATTGACAGAGAACAAAATTAGAATCGCTCAGAACTCACTGGATAAACACTTTACGGATGTAGTTTTATGCTGTATATAATTGTACGACGTTAAAAAACGCGCTGGCGACGTTCTACGTCGCATGTCACGACATATTTTTAATGTTTTCCCGTGATTTTAGCTGCGGACTAACATCGATCGAGTAGCCATGACAGAAACAATTTTCACTGACTGAAGTGAGCTACGCTCGCTCAGCTGACGGACAATTTTTTTTTCTGAGTTGCGCAATGAAGTTAGCCGTGGGCGCAGTAAAAAGGTCACTGAACTTTAATAGAATGTTTGCAATTTTTGAAATATATGCAGTTTTTGGAAATGATATTTATATTTTGGTTATTTTACTGCATAATGCAAATGTTTTGTATAATCAGTTACAATCAGCACAGTCTTAGGACACGCAGCTTGATATCCAGCTATCAATATTCGCATTTATGATCCAGGTATAGGGGCGGACTAAGGTCAATAAAGCTAATTTATTTCTGGGTCATCAGAAACAAAAATGATATTTTTCATTACCTATACATTTTTGTTCTAATATAACTAGCTGCTCCCTGCGGTTTCACCCGCAGTTTTCCGGATAAAGGTATCCAATGTCCTTTTCCAGGACTTAAATATACCAAACCAAATTTCATCAAAATCTGTTCAGTAGTTTTTGCGTGATTAAATTACGGACTTCCATCCAACTTTCCAACTACTATACTCTCACAAACTTGCGCATTTATAATATAAGTAGACTAGTCGAACCTCAAGGATTTAATTTTTTTGTTGTACATAACTGAATTTAGCTTGTTTCTGAGTTCCCGAAAAGCAGAACCACTGTGGGTTTGTTGTGTAATAGTGTACGTATAATATGATTATAATCATGTTGGTCCATGTTTAAATACACGGATATTTAACATGGACCAATCTTTAGGCATGGGGACTAGGGCTCAGCCCACGAAGCAGGGAAGGAAACTCACTTCTCTGCGGCCGTAGTCCAACACGTAGAGGCTCCTGTGTAATTATTATTTATCAAAAATCTTTTTTTTTATTATTATTTATAGGCTTGCGTTTGACCGCTATCTCACCTGTTGTTAAGTGACGATGCGGTCGAAGATGTAGCACGCTCGCCTAGAAGAAACCTGTTCACTCTTGTCTTAAGGCAGAGAGTTCCACTCCTTGGCCGTTCGCATTGTGAAGGTCGAGCAAAGCAAAGCTAGTTTGAAAGAAGTTTTATTTATGACTTACCATGGTATAGTAGGAGCCCAGTCCAACTGCACCCTTCTTGGCGCCACCAAGGACATCTTGCCTGCTTCTCCTTCCGCCACTTCAAGCAATGACTTATGTCTTTATTTAAAAAAATCGCTATCCAATCTGTGCCATTTATTTAAAATTATTTCTATCTAGAGCCCTGATTTGAAGTTTTCACTTGTTTTGTTTGGTGTTACCTGAAAATAAAAACAATTAATCAATTATTTTGTTTCTAGTTACGTCATCGGCACATGTTTTGTATTACAGGTTTCATAGTTAATACACAATCATTAATACATGACGCCAACATTTTGTTGATAAACAACATTGTTTTGAATAGGCATCGTACTTAGTGTCTAAGTTAGATTATTATATTAAGTTAGTCGATGTTAGCTCTCATATTAACGCGTATTTTTAAATAAATTTAGTATATTTAAAACATCTTCCGGATCCATCCGAATTTAAGTGCCTATTTAATTATTGTTTTATGCATAGTTGCTTGTTTGTTTTTGAAAGCCAAGTGTAATGCTTGTTAAGTTATCTGCACAAAATTGATGGAACAATGGTACATAAATATATAATGTTACCGTTACCTACTATATGACATATTTTATCTTTTTTTATGGAACAGATGATGAGATGAGCAGATCGTTTGCCTGATGGTAAGCGCGACGCCAACCGGAATGTTTGATACCATGAAAAGTACTGCGTAGCGCTGCATTGCGCTCATCACCGAGACATCAGATATTAAGCCTCATATGCCCAGTAATTTCGCTGGCTACAATGCCCAAGCTGGCTAAATTACCCAAGTACGGCCCTGCTGAAGATATCACCCTATAAAAAGCGGCCTTCAAGGTTCGCAAGCACCCAGTTTCCCTCAACAGCCATATAAATTAACATTAGAAGGCCACTGAGTAGGCTCATGATAATAATGTTCCATACAGTTCATACTGTGAGGTGACCTTAAGTCGAGTTAGCAACGAAATGTGCACTTTGACGGATAGAACCTTATGGTAATAAAATATTTAGAAAATAAAAAATGGACCACCAATCCCATGCTAATCTAAAACACAACAGCTTCCATTGCGAAGTAACTCTATTAAGCGCGAGATTAAAGTATATTTAATCATAATACATAATAATCACAATCATTTATTATGGCATGTTACGAACTTGTAAAATCATATCCAGGTCCTCAAGATACAGGCTTAGCCTAGTGTGAGGATCATTAGATATATCGTTATGATTATTATTACTGCATAAACATGTACCTAATTAGTTATCTGCTTTCTTACTGACTGGAATGCCTTGATGTAATTTTTTTTTATGCAGTAATAAACATATTTTAATTTTTTTCCAAAAATATTACTTTATTCTAAGTTAGGTAAATTAGGTACAACAAAATGGTACGAATATACACTTAGAAGTGTCGTTAGTAGCCGTACTAGGATACCCTATAATACAGCTATTACGAGTCTTTTCTCTGGACACCACCAACAGGGTTCGCAGCCCGCAGGGGCTCCATTCCCGCTGAATACCAAATTATTTTATTGCCTTAGTCCGCCACCCACTATGAATATATAAATGTCTATAGACATTTATGAACAAAATTAATTTGCTATATATTTGTTTGTGTACGTGATTTGTTTAATGTTTACCAAGAAACAATTAAATGTATTTAATTCCTGTTGTTTTTCAGTCAGGCTGTTGTTTAAAATAACCCTGTCTTTATGTTTCCACCTGGACTCGATCAGGACAAGGCCGTTTGAATTTAGTACACACTAGATGCGCCCCGCGGTTTTCCGCGGTTTCCCGGGATGGAAAGAAGTCTATGTCTTTTCCAAGACCTAAAGTACATACATACTAAACATCAAAATACATTCAGTACTTTTTGCGTGTCTGAGTAACAAACATCCATCCATCCATCACAAACTTTTGCATTTATAATATTAGCAGGATGTGATTTCTGCAACTTCTATTCTAGACTATTATAATTGTCGGAAACACAGAAATCTAAATAATAATATACATTCATACCTACATAATAATTTAAGTTGTAAGTTGCTTAGGTATATTGTAAGTTTGTAAAATAAGTACTCCATGTCCACCTTTACGTATTAGCACAGGTATTAGTGGCTCTGTGAGGATCCAAGAGCAGGTTTTTTCCCATCAATGGGAACATAATGATGATGATGATTAAATATTCAGTATTTTTAATTATTTCCAAAAAGTCATAGCGCCTGTCGTATATGTCATAGCAAAAATGTTGCACGCACCAGCGCAGTAAATAAGATTTTTGTAACTGTAAACAACTTTCTTGATATTAAAAATACGATATTTGTAAACTATTTACATTGACTTCTCGTGTTTGCTGCTCAAGCATAACTGTGTTCCAGTTTGAAGGGCCTTGTAGCCAGCGAAATTACTGAGCGTATGAGACTTAATATTTGATGTCTCGCGATGATGAGCACAATGAATTGCTACGCAGTACTCGTCATGGGTTTCACTGCAATTGTTATGGGCAGGCGTGGCGAACGACTTGCTCGTCCCTTAAATAAACATCCTCGTTACAAACAAAGCATATCATGTAAAATAATTAGCGTCGACTATTCCCGTCCGGCGTAGGCGTCAGGTAGACAGTAAATACCTAATTTTAAAGTCCGTTGGCCTAAATATTACTGTCCCAGATACACTGATGTATGCCATGCTTTCTGGATGAGCTATTAGCAGTATTTACAGTATTGATATGTGTCAGAGTATTGAAGGAACATCTGGTGGATTTCGTTAATGCCTAGGTCAATGTCAATCAAATGACTGTTCTAATTTAGAACGAGAGGGAGTGTGGCTCAGCGGGGACTCGTGCGCCTTTCGATCTGACGCACCTGGGTTCGAATCCCGACTCGGCCCTGCACCAATGACTTATAGTTAAGTGCAGGTTTTGCACGCTCGCTCTAAAACGGTGAAGGAAAGCATCGTGATGAAACCCGCTTACGCGCTTTGGAGTGGTAGGCTCTGGCCGTGGTTGTAATACCACCCACCGAACAAAGCTATGCCGTTAAGCGATCTAGTCGTGTTTCGGGATAATGTTCGGTGAAACATCGAGGAGACGCCATCTCTCTCTAGATCTATGTGCTCCACTTTAGGCCACATTATCGCTTCACATCAGAGGCGAGATAGTGGCCAAACATGGATCTATTAAGCGTAAATAAAACAGTCATTTGATTGACTTTGACCTTTCATAAAAGGGGGCATTTCGGTATAGCCTCTCTGTAGCGCCGGAACACCATTCCCTCGGGCCAAAACTCAATATCCAGGGGGCCTACTCCGAGTAGCTTTCGTTCGTTCATTCGTGCGTACTAAAAGAGACACTCTTATGCCTGATGCATAGCGCTGTCCCTTTCATCTGACAAAACGAAGATCGTAATAACTTTATCAGAGTAAGGCCTGATGAACGTTTACGTATCTTTTCCTCCACTGCTGCCTCGACAGGTTTTTCTTTTTTTTATGGAACTGGGTGATGAGACTAGCAAGTCGTTCACCTGATGGTAAGCGCCACGCTTGCTCATAACAATTACAGTATGCCACCCAGAACTTTTAATACCATAAAAAGCACTGCGTAGCACTGCATCGCGCTCATCACCCCGAGACATCAGATATCAAGTCTCATATGCCCATTAATTTCGCTGGCTACAAAGCCACTTACAAACTTTCGCATTTATAATATTACACTGTGCTCAGCCATCATGTTTAGTATTGTGTGTCGAAACAAAATGCAAGAATTTAAACGATGGAGTTTATTACTAAAGTATTCTAGGTCAAAGTCAAAACGTTTATCTACAAATAGACGCAGAGCACTTTAAAATTACAGCGAATCTTTTAATACACGCATAAAAATTAAATTAAACTGATCCTTTATTCCAGTTGACATACAAATACAAAACTCATCTTTTGCATACCAGTTTACAAAATAAATAAATATAACTCAAAATTCCTTACTATGGCAGTACAATAGGCGGTCTTATAGCTTAAAGCTATCTCTTCTAGACAACCTTTGGATGGACAGTATCTAAAAACGGAGTAGACGGCGGTGTACAATTGAATTTCTTTTTTACATCTGACTGGGTCAGCGTTTGACCACGATCTCACCTGATGGGAAGCGGCGATGTGGTCGAAGATGTCAGGCTTACCCAGTAAGTACTTGTTCACTCTTGATTTGAACACACCCAGATTGTAGGTATTCATGTGGAAACAGACGACGGCAAGGCGTTCCACTCCTTCGACGTTCGCACCAAAAAGGATGATTAGTACGGGTAAACGTTTAGTACGGATAGGCGGAACGTCCACCATGGAGGGGTGACGTTGTGCAGACCGTCTGGTTGTCCGATGGTAAAATGGTGATGGGGGATCAGATTGTGCAGTTCTTGAGCACACTCTCCGTAGTATATTCTGTAGAATATCGATAAGCTGGCGACTTCACGTCGATGAGCCATGCTTTGGAGTTTGGATTCCACCAACTTGTCGTCGTTAATGAGTCTTTTGTCATCACATGTCACCATTATAGTTATACAGATTAAATAAATAATGAATAAAAAACGCAAAGTAGTACGCGTTAAGAATGTTTTTATGAGAAAAGCATACTACACTGTTCGTAATTACATAGAAGACAAAGATGCTTGGAACATTCCACTTCTGCTAAGTAACAACTGGTACATAAGAAACATAACATTGTAAAAAACCAATTTTTTTTTACAAAATCTCTAAAAAAAATGCCCCTCAGTTTGTTGCAGTATCTTCTGAGTAGTGGTTCTTTTTCTAATACGGTGATAGATTAATTGTGATAATTTGACGTCCATAAGTGCGTCTGTGATGCCAAAATGATTAAAGAGATTTTGATTGAATGATTGATTGAGCTAAATAACATTTCTATGTTGAGAAGAACTGATAATGACCAACAATTTTATTGTGATGGTTATTTATTCTTGCCAGGGTTTGGTCAGTACGCATCAGATCCAGAAATACCAGCATTGTTTACAGTAGCGGAAAAGTTCCACGAGGCAGTGTGGCAATATGCTATGTATAGGTGGATGCTGGAGACAGGTGGATGGTGGCGAGAACCGGTTGTACGCCTCGTGATAAGCCTCACCATAGGCCATAACTTTTTTTTTACGCTTTATAGATCTATAATAATATATTTCTATCTACATATAATAATATTATATACATATAGATATATATACATATATCTATCTTTTTTTATGGAACTGAGTGATATGACGAGCTGGTCGTTCGCCCGATTGTAAGCGCCAAGTATGATAAGTGCCAAAAATGCCAAGTTACTTGTTCTTATACAGGTACTCTGAACTTTGAATTGAAAACACATAACACGAATCACGATTTTAGCATAACTTAGTACATGAAAATATCGTTGTGAAATGTCTGGAAGTAATCGCTATGAGCGATAAGGCCACCCAACGTACCTCAAATTAATGTATATTGTCATTATTGCCTCAAACCTCATACACCACTGAGGGTGCGGGTTCGATTCCCGCGACGAGACGAATGTTTGTACACAGAAAAAAAAGCTAGCATTTGTTTCCTGTCTGAGTGTTGAGAGACAATGGTCCTCTTAGTTCCTATAACAGGGAATCCTAGTTAGGGACCCAAGATCTATGTATGTGGTCGTTGGGCGTATTTTTTTTGTGTTGTGTGTTTATTTGGTGTGCAATAAAGTGTTATTGTGTTCTGCAAAATATTGAATTTCAGTTCAAGTTAGCAAACTCACACACAAAACATTTCTTCAAATTTGTCTGTTGTCAAGGTACGCCTACGTCGGAGTCAGGAGCTCAAGACGCCTTGCATCAATCTAAAAAAGTTACAGAGACAGAATGCAACCTCTTTAAGGTTGCATCTCTGCACAACTGGAAAACAAGCATTTAATAACAGTCCAGCAATGTCTCAGTTGACAGCGCAATACCTGCAACTTCCCAACAGCTGTTTTTAAAATAAAAACAAAACACACTTCGAGTTCAATCAACTCCCAATAACGTTTCAACTCTTACGCCAATTAAATTACAGAAGAGACAAAGACCCCCACTTTAATTAGTTTGTCGACCCAATTATTCAACTGTAAATCGTAATTTACATGTTCCCATCACAGTTTTGACATAAAGTTTATTAGAACATAATTCACCAGACGAGAATCATCAGAAATATCGTTTTTTTCAAACGCACACCATACGTTCTTTCATCTAATAATCCTGTCAAATAAAATGCAATGAGATATTTGTTCCTCGTACTCAACCAGAAATAGCGTCAGATGGAGATACAAGCGAAGGTGGTTCATCGACCTTTATTGTCTTCGTTTCGCTAATAAACGCCCAGTAATTCTACCTACATCCTGTTCTTGGGACTGCTGCGGTTGGCACCAATTTTCACCTGTCATGACGTGTGAAATATATCTCTACCAGCAGACGCGACGCGGAAGAACGACAGATAAGATCCTCTTTTTTAATCATCTTAAAAAAAGAGGATGTTGTCTATTCGATTGTTTTTTTTATGTTTCTTACAGGACTCCGTCTATGAAGTGATTTGGAAAATTCTTTTTGCGTTGGGTTCAGTATAGCTACGAAGTGGTCCCATATACATTTCATCGATATTTGACCTTCGAAGATACATTGGTCGGTTTATTTTTTGATAAAATGTATACTTGTTCACTATGCATTACGACTTAGGATACTATACTATTTTGACAAGATTGTAGAGTTCTAGAGAAAATAATAAGTAATTAATTAATAATTAAATAATTTAGGACGCGCATTAATCATACTAATATCTGTCAGACAAATCTAATATGAAAAGATTTACTTTTCAATGTTTTTTATCATCATTAGTCCATTACATTTCCACTATCGGGGTACAGGCCTTCTTTCTCAGAGATATGGGGAGAGAGCGTTTTTTATAGTACCAATAGCCTTTATAGGATTTAAACCTACACTAATTACGGGCCGTATTAAACCTTTTACTAGAGTAGTATCAACAACAGTGCCTATATACATCTCTGTATCCTCTGTACCTCACCAATATCAGCCCATCACGTTCCCACTGCTGGGACACGGGCCTCCTCTCATAGAAAGAGAATGGGCCATAATCCACCACCCTAGCCCAGTGCGGGTTGGTGGATGTCACATGTCCTTGACTTTTTGTGAAAACTTCTTCGACATGCCGGTTTCCTCACGATGTTATTAAAGCGAGCGTTAAATTATACTTAACTTAAGAATATAACTTAAGAAAGTTAGTGGTGCGGGGCCAGCAGGATTCGAACTAAGGTGCGTCGGATCGAAATTCGCACGTGCTCCCACTGAGCCACACTCGCTTGTCCTCTGTACATTGCTGTATATTGTAACATACGAAAGCTATTTTCAACCACTAAAATTTAATGTCCCTTGCCATATTTTTCAAACCATTTCCTGGACTGCATTCCCGGTTTTTAAAGTAGGTTTGTTTGTCTTCCCGTCTTTTGTTGTCAGGTAAATCTCACAGTCATGCTAAATCTATTTTTGTTTGACCAACATAATGCCAAGAAATAGCTCTTTACGATTCCGTATTTACGATATGAAATAAAATTTGTACATTTTGACACTATAAACTGGCAAATGGCAATCCTGATAGATGACATAAAACATTTTATTGTATCGTTTAAGACTGCAATGCGCATTCATCGATTTCCCACTAATTAAGAAAAAACTATAATAATTAAGAATGCTAAGTAGTAGCACCAAACGATGTGGCGCCACTATACCACTTACATAATTTGAACGATGCCCCCTGCCCAGAATGATTTCTGAGTCCGCCCTAGTTCCAAACTAAAAACACGGAAGTCAAAAGAACGTGTAAATCGTACTGTATTACTTCATCCTTCACCCCACATTCACCCAGACCTACATAGCCAATATTAGTAGGATATCATAAGAGTCCAATTAATATAATCTAAATAGCCAAAATAACTACATAGTTTAGACAAGAGGTTAGTAAAATATTGCCAGTTTCTGAACGAAGCCATTCTGATCTGACGTTTCAATTTTGGCGGCAATCCAAAATGGCGGTGAAATATCGTCGCTTGGTCGGAATAATTGAGAATTTCAGCGATCTCAGTTAACGTTAACAGCTAATAAACTTTGTAGCGAGTTAAAGCTTGAATTGAGAAAGCAATAGGCATAAACTAGATAGGTTATGCTGTTTATTTTTGTTACAGAATGCGCAGCGCTTGCAGTGGTGATGCAAAGCGTTTAGTTCGCCGGATGTAGGTAGTAAGTACCCAATATTTTAATTTTCTTTTTTTTTAATGGCAACTGGTCTCTTGAAGCTTGAGCGATATTGCTGCCGGTGTCAAGTAACATTATTCATGTGAAGATTTAGACATTCATATATTTTGTAATTTACGTAATAATAATAATTCCTGATACCTGAAAAAGAAAGCTTTTATTTTTTATTCTCTGTTGCAAAGTGGGTTAAAATATCTTTGATGCTAAGGTTAGTTGTAGTTGTAGTTGGTGTCTAACTAAACATCCATCATCCATCCCATGAGGATGTAATAAATACGTGATGTATTCAACTTAGACTTATGCCTATTTTAGCTTGTGAAATAAGAAATCTCGTAATACAGGTAGGGTTGTCTGTAAGAGATTGCTTTATGCGATAAGACCGCCAATTGTATTATCCTAGTTAAGCTTAATCTTTTTTCATGTTATTATGTTTGTGGTATGCAATAAAGTGTAATTGTATTGTATTGTAATACTTCATCCAATGGAAGCAGGCGAGACGTTGCGGAAATTTTTTACGCTTAATAGATCTATGTTTGGCCACTATCTCGCCTGATGTGAAGCGATGATGTGGCCTAAGATGGAGCACATAGATCTAGAGAGAGACGGCATCTCATCTATATAATACATTATTATACTTTTACGTTATAGCTGAATTTATAGAAAAATGAGTAAATATAATGCCAATCCAGGTGAATCTAAACAAAGCTAGTTCAAATAGCGTCTCTACGCAATAGAAACACATTTCACAGCACATCGAGATATGCGGAGTGTTTCCCATCCCATGCCAAGTTATCTCAATCCATTGATATTTATACTCACTTTACGAAACGATATGTTTTCTCGTGTTATCTATAGCGAAATCCTCTGTCTGTACGTCATTGCAGGGCTTGCTTAATATTTTGCCAAGTACTAGCACGTGCTAGAGTATGTGTATTAGTATTTAATATTTTGTTTTGATGACAGAATTGTATTAATCTTGTTATTTATAGCTAGAACTTGTCAGTCGAACACTGTAGGTATCCCGATTATGTAACTGTCATTAAACAAAACGCAGCTACGACCAATCGAAATCGGATATTACTCTACTCCAGTGGCGTAGCTACCGGAGGGCTAGACGGGGCAGTGCCCCGGGGCCCCCAAGCCCCGCGGGCCCCTCGGACTCTGACTTACAAACTATAAAATTGAACTAGTGAAAATTTCTCCCATATTCGGAATATAAGTAAAACAGAGTTCGGAACGCGACGAATACGAAACAAACGATTTTAAATATTTTAGTTGGGGCCCTAGTTTATTTTTTGCCCCAAGGCAAAGGCCCTGGGGCAAAGCTGCTGCTGTGCTACGTGGGCTGGCTTAGCTAGGTAACCAAAGGGTTACCTAGCTACGCCACTGCTCTACTCCGACGATATGTTAAGCCGATATGACTTAACTAAGATGCTACGCTGTGTAGAATATATTATACTCCGACAGCGACAGTATGTTACGACGACAAATCGCCGTACCTCACTCCTCCGTGGTCCAACTCGCTCTTATTATTCCTAGAGTATATTTAAAAAGCGCGGAGCCAGAAACTCGTGTAGGAAACCCTGAATGAAGCGTGCCTACGTTACCGATTGAAACGAAGGTCAGGTCAAACAATGCTAACTAGTTATTGCTGTCATATATAGTGAAGAGACGAGGAGTGAGTCTTCACAGCCTACTTCGTATCCCTACATGGGGATTGCCGTCGACGTAACGTACTAACTGTCGGAGTAGAACATTTACAAACATGTACAATTAACATAGTGTCTTAGTTAAGTCATGTTGGTTTAAAGTATTGTCGGTTTACCGTAATATACGAGTTCGACTAGGTCCTGTGTTTTGTCTAATAGCAGTGTGTGTGAGTTCAGTTTGTGAGTCACTTATAAAATAATCAGTGCTTGTTTTCAACGCTTTATCAATTAGTTTCTGTTACTAGTTAACTGTCACCGATAAAAAATCTTAATCATGTATGAATCAGACATGAATGAGATTTTTATCGGTGAGTTTTCTCAAAATACCCACAAGATTGATTATACTTACCTACCTACCATGTTTCCGGTTTCATCCCAGAAACGTGTTGACAGGTAAAATAAGTACCTATCTGAATAACTTTTTTCTAAAAATATGCTACAAAAATAAAACATTAATGTTTAGTTCATAAATCACGGTCTATTCGCGAATTTAGCATTGACCTTCGCTACATCTTGTGTTGTTGCTTGCCGCCATTTTTTACCGAACGAGAATAGGCGGGAAATTATTGTGGTTTGGCGCGAAATTGATTCAATTTGAGTTTTGAGGTTTGTTGGCGCTTTCGAACGAGTTTTAAAACAGTAATTCTATTCAAGATGTCATAAAATGGTGAAACATAATGCTCTTATTGTTATAAAAAAAATGTTAAATTTTTTTTTTTGTCATTGTTAATAATACCTAGGTACTGTTGGTAAACGTATCTCAGAAAAATACATTTGGATTTTAAGAATGGCTTTACGATTTAAATCCAATAAAATGAAAAAGATTTATGTACAGACTTTACATTAATACTTTTAACAAACAATAAAAAAGATATTTAACGACACACCTAGACACGCACTTTGCCACATCTTGAGAAAAAACTTTTTATTTTTCTTTTTGGCATGGCTAAAGAAAACTGAATCGAGCTGTTGTATATCCGGAAAGGGACAATACGTCAACAAAATAACAAGATTTTTGTTGAATATATATATATTTTTCATGACCAGCTTTTAACAAATTTCTAATCAGAAACGCGAGCCTAAAATAAGCCCAAACACTAGTAGTTTACGATTATCCGTCAAGCAGTTCCATTGCCCACCTTCCTCTCCATCATCAGATCAGCTGGCTGTCACCATAATATTGCATTATCATCGGACTTTGACAAGTATACAAAATTTCAACTCCGTAGGATAAGAGGAAGTGGTTCTGATTCAACTTGCAAGATTTGACCCAAACAAACATTGCAAGTTAAATAAAAGCTTGTACAAAGCGAAATAGTGCTTCATATGCTTTATCTAAAAAGTCAGACGGGATCACAGACGGACATCCATTGGACCAGCTTTGGACAGTATTTTATGAACAATTTATAATGAAGATTTGCATTACGACTTTTGAACGAATGTAAACACGGAGGCTAGGGAGGGGCAATGTAACAGTAACAGTCTTGCAAATAATCAAGACTGAGAAAACAAAAACTCAAATAAACTCTGTATTGTTCGTAATTTTAGTAAAAATAACATTGTTTATAAGTACCTACCTAAAATAAAATATTTTGCAATACCTACGGCTGCGACGAACAACGCTTTATACGAAAACATAGTACCTATGGCAAAATCGTTAAATTTAAAAAATATATATTTAAAAATTCTCGCGTAGTCGTAGGCTTTCTTTGATATTAGACTTAATGTTTTTGGGTCCCTTCGATAAAATTTGTGGCTTTTCATTCAATAGAAATAGCAGGTAAAGAAGGAAAATGTAGAACTCGAAATAAGTTTCTGTATGACACGTGAGCACAACACAGTTGCTACTGAATATCGGTAAATTAGGTACTCAATTAAGGCATCTCTCAGATCAGCAATATTTACCTGCACCACAGATTTAGCATCAGTTGCTAAGTTTAGCGACTTTGATGTGAGCACTGCCAATTCAATGTTTATAAAACAACGTGCGATATCTTTGATTAATACAATTTAATGATATCATATATTATATTAAATTATTCTTTATAGCGTTAGTAATGTATTATTTTATATTAATTTTCTGATAGGTGTAAGTATATTTTATATAGCACTGACAGATATATGCTCTTTTAAGCACATGCGCTTTCATCGCATGCCATAAAAAACACTGTAGTGGATAGTGAAAATAGCAATACCTAACTAAATCTTGTTACGTAACTACTTCCGAAAAGGAAAAATAAATTATTTTGTATAGATAGTTACGATAAATCTTCCTTGCCTAGTTGTTGCAATCTGTAAGAACTGTCTAGTCAAGACGTCTCTCGGCACGTCACTATTTACCCAGCTCAGCTGTGTCTTTGCCAATTCGATGTTTAGACACAACGCGTGAGACCTTTGATTATGACTCGAAAATAGATCCCACGCCGGCTAGAAGACTGGAAGCTATATGTTTGAATCAAAATCCCAACTATGGGTTTTTATTGTACATATTTAGTTTTTTAATCAGATTTTATGATTTTTAATTTGCAAATGTATCACTATCACTATCACTACATAGTATAAAACAAAGTTGCTTTCTCTGTCCCTATATCCCTATGTATGCTTAAATCTTTAAAACTACGCAACGGATTTTGAGGTGCGGTGCATGCGGTTTTTTTTTAATAGATGGTGTGATTGAAGAGAAAGGTTTATATGTATAATAACCGTGCGAAGCCGGGGTGGGTCGCTAGTATAGTATAAAGTCTAATAACGAGGTTGTCACCGCATCTTAAAATTATCTATTAGGCATTAAACTCATAAAGCAGCTTTTAAAAAACGAGCTTTTTTGTATTAAATTATTTATTTCAGACAAAAATCCATATTAAACATTAATAAAAAAATTGATTATTTTTGTGTGCTCTTTGTACACATAAATAAAAAGAGCTGGGATCTGACCAAGAACTGTAACTCATCCCGGAAAACAACAATTTAACGTATGACTAACTACCTCAGACTAATCGTGTCGTTATGTCCCAATTCAACATCCCAATTAGCTACCAATTTCTTTTGAAGAACATTTAGGTAATACAAAGAAATATATTGAAAACTAGCTCCTCCCCGTGGTTGCAACCGCGGTTTCCCGAAATAAAAAGTAGCCCATGTCCTTTTCCTGAACCTAAAGTATTTAAAGACAAGATGTCTTTAAATACCAAAAATTTACCAAATTTCATAAAAATCGGTTTAGTAGTTTTTGCGTGATTGAGTAACAAACATCCATCCATCCTCACAAACTTTCGCATTTATAATCTAACTAGGACTCCTTTCAAAGATTTTCCCAAACATAAGGAAGAAAGTGTGATGTTTCTCAATCAGAAAAAAGTACTTATGTCGTCAATTTGGGTCAAGAAGCTTAATTTGTATTATGTGATTGGTAGGTAGTAGGTACCACGTTGATTTTGGACCTCCTCAAATGGAGGTTTTTCTTCGAAAATATATTCGTCAAAAAGAACCGAATTCAGAATACTTGAAGATATTTCCTGGATTACTGAAAATAAATTTTGTGACCAACTTGGACTACTTAATTCTTTTTAAAACATTTTTACTTCATAAAAAAACGAGAGTTGTGTTCTTTTTGGGCTCATTTTGATACGTTTTTAGAAACATTCGGATGTTACAGTTATTTTGTTGAATGAAACATGCTTCGAGAGCGGCGTTTTCAGAAATAATTAGCATAAAAACGTCAGGAACTCAATTTCATTTTAAAACTAATGACTTGTCAAAGTAAAACAGGTTTTTTCATAATATTTTGGCAAAGTTTCGTGTTTCCTAATAACAGCTAAAAAACTCATGTTTCGATGACTGCTATATTATATGTCTGTCTTTAAGTCTAGAAAAGTGGTCCAACAGAGTGGAATGAGTTGGAATAGCTGTTAAAATCATAATTTTTTATTTTACAAAACCGACCGGTTCGCGCTATTTATGAGTTGGGTCCTCACGAATCATTAAGAGAAGTCTTTAAACAAATAAATGTATTAACTTTACCTTCTCCGTATATTTATGAAAATATAATGTATGTTCGTAAAAATCTGCACAAATTCAAGGTGAATAGTGACCACCACAACATAAACACTAGAAATAAGGATAGAATTGCAGTACCTAGGTTTAGACTGAGTAACACGAATAAGTCCTTCATGGGCAATTGTGTACGTTTTTACAATAAAATTCCAAAATGTACGAGTGACGGAGCTCACAGAAAGTAGATTCAAATTGCGTGTGAAAAATATTCTAATGAAAAAAGCATAATATACAGTTAGTAACTACATTGAAGACAAAGATGCATGCAATATTCAGCTTCTGTCAAGTAGCCAACTGGCGCATAAGAAAAATAATATTCTCAAAAACAAACATAAAATATTGTAACAAAAGTTCTAAAAAAATATGCCCCTCAGTTTCTTGCCGTATCTTCTGAGTAGTGGTTCTTTTGCCGATACGGTGGTAGAGTCATTGTAATAATTGACGTTCATAAGTGCGTCTGTGATGCGAAAACTGAAATAAATAACTTTTGAACTTGAACTAATTTCTCGCGGATGAAGACATAATTATGTCATCTAATGACTTTGCACGGGTAAGATTAAACATTAATATACAATTTTATAGTTTTATACCGATACCTGAAAGCTAGTAATAATCTAAATGATGGTGAAAACCGCATCAAAACCTATCAAGTAGTTTAGAGGAAACACCTGAATAAACAGACAGAAGCGGATGAGCTATTTAGTTAGAGATGAAAGTGGTGAATTAAGTCAAGGACAAGGTCAACAAGAGGAGTTTTGTGTATAAGAAGACAACTGGTGGTAACGTCAAAGAAAACTAAATATTACTACGTAAAGAAGCAACAGGACCTGACCTGACTGACGGAGGTCTGCCTATCTCTTTTAAAATGGTTTGTTATTGTTCTTGTATGGATGTCCTTGTCGCACTCGATTCGTATTAGCTCATCCCTACAATAATTACGCACACACACAAAACGTGTGCGGACAGGCCGGTGCGCCAGTACTAGACAGTTAGCTCGGCGAATTTGTATGGAGTGTCGGGGGTCTGGTAACATGCCCGAACCCATACCTTCTAAGTTTTAACTGTGGTTTTAATCGGTATTATATACTAGCTGGCCATCGTGGTTCCACCTGCGGTTTCTCGGGAAAAAAGTCCCCTATATCCTTTTTCTGGACCTAATGTTTAGTAGTTTTTATACGATTAAGTTACAAACATCCATCTATCCTCACAAATTTCCGCATTTATAATAGTAGTAGGCGTAGGATAGGATATTTATTTATTTATTTAATTCTTTATTGCACTATTACAAGTAATGTACAAAAGGAGAACTTAATGCTAAAGCATTTTCTACCAGTTATCCAGTGACGGTAAAAAAAAGATACAAAGGGCGCAACAAAAATTAAAAAAAAAAAAACAGTAAAACAAAATAAATATAGTAATACATATTATCGTAAAACAAAAGCATAAATTATTAAAATATATAACAGTTAAAATCACTACATATATAATCCTAAACTATATTAGTAGGAAGTAGGAAGGATAGGAAGTAGGATAGGATATCCATATACATAAGAAAGTTGATCTCGTGACCCATTGAACTAGCAAGCTGTTGCTATAAGAATCTGTTGATTTAGAGCTGTTGATATTGTGAATGTCGATATTATGAACTGTTGATCTGCCATTAGTCCCCTTGGTTAGATACAGAAATGAACAGTGATAATTTAAAATGAAAATAGACCAACTGAGTCAGTAAGGTCATTGAATCTTTTCCGGTTTAATAAATACCTAACCAGGATTTCCCATATCTATGTAAGTAGTCGGCTTTTAGAGGAAAACCATACGCAAAACACCTTCTAATCTCAGATATAGAAATTAGCAGCGATATCTGAACAAATAAGTGAAATTGAAGTGTCTGTCTGATTCCATAAATTATATCTGACACGTCTGTGTCTGTATGCTTATATCTCAATACTTGTCGAAAATAGACTTATTATTGCATTGGCAATAAGGATATTTATGAAGGGAGATCATTTTTCAATGCTATAAGCAAATTAATAAGATTGCACCCGTGAGTTATCGATTCACTTAAAATCGGTTGCTTAAACTAAATCCCAAGATGCTTAAAAACAAAATATCAGCGTATTGATAGCGGGAGTGGCTGAGAAGCACGTGTAAGACTGGATAACAAGCAAATTTTCTTCTTTCTTCTTCTTCTTTTTCAGCCCTTTTTATCCCACTGTTGAGTATAGGCCTCCTCTCCATCACGCCACCCCTTCCGGTCTTGCGCCTTTCTTAACCACATCTTCCCAACAACCCTGGCTACGTCGTCGATCCATCTGGCTGATGGTCTGCCCCTAGATCGGTAACCTTCTGTTGGCCACCACTCGGTCACTGCCCTGGTCCACCTACCGTCGTCCCAAAGCAAATTTTAGTAAACTAAAATTTAAAAACCTATTAAAAGTAAAAGTGGCTGAACCGATTTTGATAAACACGTCTAGAACCACCGCTAGAAAACCTGCTGTCAAATAAAAAAAACCGCATGCAAATCGGTTCACTCGTTTAAGAGCTACGGTGCCACAGACAGACGAAGTGGTCATAGTGGTCAATCTTATAACATCCCTCCTTTTTGCGTCGGGGGTTAAAAAAAAACTAGATATGCAGGCGACGCCGCAATAAAACAGCTAGTTTAAAATCAAAACAGAGCACTTGAGTCAGCTCAGATCTGCAGGTCATTGAATCTCCTTCCTGTGCATTGGAGTCAGACAATGGACTACTTGGATCGATTTCAATGTAGTGACGTCGGAAGTAGGTATGTTTTTTAATTTGTAAAATAGTAGCAAATAAGCATGTGGCCTAATAGTGCGTGGTCGCCATTGCCTATGGACATCTGCAACACCAGAAGTATTGCTGATGTGTTGCCAACACTGAAAGGAGGGGAAGGGAAAGAATTTGGATGAAAGAGGGAGAGAGAGGGACAGGTCTTGATTTAGGTGACTCGGTACACTCTGGTTCTCAGTGACTTGTAATTGGAACAAATACCGCTGAAGATTGACGTGCTAATTGCATTTCAACCCACTTCACCGTCTTTGTCCGGTAGCTGGAAAAACACTTGTCATTGTAAGGGAAATACTGTTTTCTGGGAATTTGTCAAGAAATTGAGGCACAGGAAACGAATCCCCCAAGTATCAGTGCACTGTAATAACATAGCACAAGCTTTGAGGCTTGAGGGAATTAAGCCCATCCTATGTTGGCATACCTACATAACTTTTAATATGAAAAAGAATATCTACCTATGATTTTGGACCTAAAACTTTACTGGCTTCCACCATCCGTCCGTCGTATTGATTTCCATTGACTCTATGCTCTAACCTACTTGGGACTATTCAATTTAATTCTTGAACGATGATTCTAAAATAAATACATCATCGCAATCGTCCACCATAAGCCGATATTTAAATCGGGCATCTTTCTGTCAATGATCACTCTTATCACCACCGCATAAGGCTGAATTTGCTCAATAACAAACCTAAATGATTATTAGAATCATAGAGCCATCATTACAATCACCATTCAACTCTTGCATCCAAATGCATCCTCTCGTTGCGTTAGTTTTTGTGACTCTTACCACCTCTGCATAAGGCTGAAAATTTCTCAGTGATATCTGATCAGTTTTACTGACATAGTTTGGCAAGGATAGTGATGCGGATCCATCAATATGTCGAAAGGTCGTCGGCCGAACTATAAATAGCGGGTGTATAATTAGGGGCTAGGTCAGGCGTTTGTTCTTCTTACGGGTAGTGTTTTGTTACAGTGATTTGGCATTTTTATGACTGGCTTAAGACATTTTGAGTCAGTTATGCAGACAGCTGGTGGTAGGTCCTCATTTTATCAGGTCCAACTGGACGGCATTGCGCTATCATTCTACCGTTCTTGCATTTTGTGTGAATTGCATCACTTGCATCGATGTATTATAAGCACTGGTGCAAAGAAGAAGAGAAGGTCTGGTAAGGTTAGTATTCCACAGGTTTTGGGGTTGAATATTTTACTTTTTTCTTCCGATTTTCGACGTTTCTTTGACATCTTTTTCTACCCATAAAATAATATATAATATTTCTATAACCTGGGCTCTGACTATAGTTTGCTGGCTCTAGAAACTACAAGGGCCATCGTCTCACAACATCTAGTCGAAACAAATACTTGCTTTTAATATCTCAGTGCAAAATATTTTTGTATCCTCGCGGGAATTGGTCCCGCTGACTGTATTTACCGATCTATCCATCCACTACACTGCAGAGGTTGTCTTGGTCCCATAACCCTTTATCTGCATAGAGTGACTTTCAGCATGTTTTTTTCAAACAAAACCATAGTCACGCGGCACGCGTATCACCATGTGCTTTTCAATTCACACTGAATACATAAAACTAGATAGATATACCGTTTCCCCCGTCCATCACGTTATTATTTCTACGCCCAGTTACAAGATTTTACGCCCAAACGAAACGTGACCACGGAAATAACTTCATAGGTACGTCAGAGAAAGGTTTGCCAGTACAGTCGCTAGGCGCCTCCTAAAACAGAAACAAAATTAGGTACGGATACGTATGACATTTTTGTTTATTTATCTATCATCATCATCATCATCATCAGCCCATTACGTTCCCACTGCTGGGACTCGGGCCTTCCCTCGTAGAGAGAGTATGGGCGAGTAATCCACCACGCTGGCCCAGTGATACTACTCAATTTTTGTGATAAATTCTTGAACATGCCGGTTTCCTCACGATGTTTTCCTTCACCGTTTTAGAGTGAGTGTTAAATCCGCACATAACTTAAGAAAGTCAGTGGTGCGGGGCTAGCGGGATTCGAACTCAGGTGCGTCGGATTAAAAGTCGCACGTGTTCCCAGAAAGCCACACTCGCTCTCTTATTTATCTATGTAGGAGATGAATAGAAAGAACTAACAAGAGATCACGGTTAGATGTACCTTGTGATTTGAAAGTTTGAAACCCAACCCTATTTTAGACAATATAACTTTAGCAGCTACCAAGAGTTACCTATCCTGTCTGATGATCCTCTCTCACTCCTTTAGTTCATTCCATCCAAAGGTTGACTGGAAGAGATCGCTTTTAGCGATAAGTCCGCCCGTTGTACTATTGTGTACCTTGTTTATTTCTTGTTTGGTGTACAATAAAGCATTAATTATTATTATTAATATGATAAAGCAAATACAAAATGGTCAAATGTTTGCTTATCAGGTGTAAAAAAAATGGTTGTCTGGAAGAGATCGCTTTGAGCGATAAGACCGCACATTGTGACACTATTATTAAGTTAGTTGTTATTTTATTTTTTAACTATTTCTGTATTTTGGTTTTATAATAAAGAGTTATTCTTTTCTATTCTATTCAAATACAGTCAATCATTCATCATTATTACCCTTTCCCACATTTGTTCATTTTATAGCCTACTGTTTGGGCGATAACTGATTGACGAGACGAGCGTGTCGTTCGCCCGATGGTAAGCAACACACCTGCCCATAACAGTTGCAGCACCACTCAGAACTTTTGTTTTACAAAATCCTGCCCGGCCTGTAATTTAAAAGTAATTTCGCAAACCGGAACACAGTAATACTTGCACACTACTGCTTGGTATAACTGGCAAAACGGTGGAAGATGGCCTCTCGCATACGAGAAACCTACCACCCGTATCCATCAATCCACCACGCGGCCCCATGTAGCTTAACAGATGCCACAACAAAGTTTTCAGGTGAAATAGCGGTCAAAGGTAACTCACTTACAATCTTCAACGTATATATTCTCATAAACAAATACGAGAGTACAGAAATAGTAGCACTACATCACGAGAAGGCCCGCCAGTAGACGTTAGGAGGTATGGCGCCGGGAATTGGCTAAAGCATTATTGTTTTTTATCGCTAAGCGAGAGACTGACAGACGGTTTGATGGAGAGCAATTATATGTGTATGTTCTTAAAAGTTTTGGCAAATTAAATGCATTATTGATCTAAATAGATAATCTAGCTATGAAACCATTTAGTTGGCATTATTTATCAACTGTGTCGCGTAGAAAATCACACGCCTGAAAGAAAAGTCTGATTAAATATCACTGACTCAAAGATCATTGAAAGTCTAACTACTCTAGGGTAGTTGGTTATTTCGGTAATTCATCCTAATAGACGAAGGTAAATTAGTTTTAGTTGCAATTCGATGGGACGATACGTATTTCGATGGTAAAAAAAGGACTGGAGTCCAGACAAGTCCCATCCCTAGTGCTTTTTACGATGAACAATGCCGCCAACCTAAACATTCTAATAATAACTTAATAAACGCGCGAAAGCAAACATGCACTGTCACAGAACAGAATACAAACAATGAAAATATTTTGGGTTTCGTCAAACGAAAGTTTTATAAAGAACTCGTGGTAGGTCATCTTCGCCAGCGAAATTACTGGGCATATGAGACTTAATATCTGATGTCTCGGGGTGATGAGCGCAATGCAGTGGTACACAGTGCTTTTTATAGTATTAAAAATTCTGCGTGGCACTGCAATTGGGCAGGCGCGGCGCTTACCATCAGGCAAACAACTTGCTCGTCTCATCACTCAGGCAGTACCATAAAAAAGCAAAGTCATTACCTATGACCATTCTAAAATGTACAAAAAAATATATTTCTGATGACTTCTCAAAAAAGAATGTTGATCATCGATCAGCTGATCAAAGCAATTAAGAAGTCACTTTGCCAAAAGTCACTCTTTAATGACCACGCTGTATTTCAAGCTTGAACTTACCATAGAAGAGAGTGTGCGTCGGAATTGCACCAACTAATTCCACCATCCCCGTTTCATCATCGGACTACTAGACGTACGGCAACACGCCACCATTTCATGATGGACATTCCTCCCGCACGTACTAAGCGTTTCGCCTCCACTTTTATTATGCGCACTGCTAACGAGTGGAACTCCCTGCCAGAGTCAGTCTTTCCCGATAGCTACAATCTGGGAATCTTCAAGCCCCAAGTGAACAGGTACTATCTTGGTAAGCGTGCTAGATCGCCGACCGCATCGTCGCTTACCATCAGGTGACATAGTGGTCAAACGCAAGCCAATTCTCATTAAAAAAGAAAAAAACAATCTGACTTGAAATACTTTTTTTTATTTATAGATTTAATTTGTCGTTTAATTAATCGTTTTGGCCTTTTGTGCGTTGCACAAAAACAAGAATAAAACACAGATTGGAGCCAAGTTACGCGACGTGCTCCCGATCAGTCACGTAATAAAATTAATCCTTTTTTTGGAAAGGCAATCAGAGACTTTCTTTTCTTTGTAATTAACTTGTTTTTTATGTAATTGAGTGACGAAACGAGCAGCTCGTTCACCTGATCGTGAGTAACTCGCAGCACCAGCCAGAATATTGTTATGAAAATCCTCCGAGCCGCATTATCACAAAATAGCTTTCTTAATTGCTCAGTAATTTCGCTGTCTATACTACAACAACCGGAACATAGCCATGCTTACACACTACTGTTTGGCGGCAGAATAACTAGCAACGAGGTGGTATCGAACCAGAACCCCCCGATTCAGAACCTCACGATAACGAATACCGAATCGATTCGACTATTATTGATCTCGTTTTGTATGTTTCTTTTCGAGCTATTCCGCCTCGAAAATTTTATATGGTCTCGGTTACAGTATTGGTATCGATTACATGTTACATTTACTAATTTTGTTTTGTGTGCAATATTTTACATCATAGGTTATGAAACCGAATCGATCGACGAGTTATCGTGAGGTTCTGAATCGGGGGGCAGACGGCATACGCGGTAAATATCACAAATACAAATATCATATGATAAATATCCTCTCTATCCAAGGGTTGTCTGGAAGAGATCGCTTATTAGCGATAAGACCGCCCATTGTACTAATAAACATTTTAAGTTCTATTATTTATATTCTATTTGTTCTTGTTATGTTTTTGGTGTACACAAAGCGTTATCAATCAATATCACCTATGTTTTTTGTTATTTTGTAAGTTAATTTACAATACAATTAAATATTTACATTCCAATTTTTTAATTTTGTTGTAGGTTAGTTTAGTTTTTATCATTCTATATATTAATACATAATTGTTAATTGGTTCTTTAAAATACTACAAACATTAATTTACTAGATAGGTAGGTACAGATATAGGTAACTTAAGTGATTAATTTATCTATGGGTACAAATTGTTTTATTATTTATTACAATAATAGAAGAGATTGTGTGTACTAGTAAACTCCGTAATGACCGAGTGCTGGCAAGCGAACTGACTTTTTCTAGATTTATCGTAAAGCACAGGTGTTTGGAGACGAACTGAGCATTGCGATTTGCGACTTTTGCGACGTTACTTCGCTTCGTTGTAATGTTTATAAAACTGAACAACCAATGTTTTAAATATGTTAAGTCCCCGAACGAGGAAATATCTGAATGTTCTGAGGAACTATTTGATCTAATTCCTCCATCAAGGTTTTATCACCGCACTGCCCAACATCGTAAAGCCCAGCCACATACCATAGATCTATGGAAATCGCATACTGTCCGATTCTTCAGATCTTTCTTGCCGCACACCTGCAAGATATGGAATGGGCTACCGCCCGAGGTTTTTCCGCAGAACTACAACATAGGGTACTTTAAAAGAAGGGTGAAAATGGTCCTTAAAGGTAGGCAATGCACCAGTAATGCCCCGAGTGTTGCAGGTGTCCATAGGCGACGGTAACCGCTTGCCATCCAGCCGGGCCGTCTGTTTGTTTGCCTATTAGTCATATTAAAAAAATGCGAAAACTGACTCTATCCGTGCTTAGGAAATACGCCCGCTAGAGATTGATTGATTGATTGATAACGCTTTATTGTACACCAAAAACACAACAAGAACAATTAAAAATAGAATTTAAAAATTGAAAAAAGAAAACAAGAATGTCTTATTGTCTATGGTTCCCGCGCTTTTGCATGCTCCTAAGCTGTTGCTCTAAGAAACTGTTGAATGAGTGCCGTGGTTACATTTCTTGATTCACCCAAAGATTTGGTAACCTATGAATTCAGAATGATTAATAATGCAAGGACCTAAACGACAGCCTCTGTGGTGTGGTTGGGCAGGTAGGCTAAAGTCACATACACCATTGAGGTAGCGGGTTAGATTCCCGTGACGGGGCAAATGTATGTGCACAGAAAAAAAGGGCATGCATTTGTTTCGTGCCTGGGTGTTGTGGGACCATGGTCCTCGTTCCTGGTTCCCTAGATCCAGGGAATCCTAAATAGGGGATAGGATCTATTTTTGTGATCGTTGGGGTAAAGAACATGATAATAGACATGGAAAAATTATAAAATAAATTTATCTTTAAAAAATTAGGATAGGTACGCATAGATACCATGTAGTACAACAATAATATGTCATTGGTAGGTACTACTTACTAGCTCTAATTAGTAGTAGTGGCTGGATGAGATCGCTTTAAGCGATAAGTCCGCCCATTGTACTTTAGTCTGTAAGTTGTTTTCTTGAACCGATCCTTATTGTTTGGAGTAAAATATTTGTAGTAGTATATAGTAGTTAAATCGAGTGTTTACACACCACAAATAAATTATATTGCAGGAAACGATAAGAAGTGATTCGTTCCAACTTGGACCAGCTTATAACTTTTTTTTACGCTTAATGGATCCGTTATGTTTGTGTACTATCTCGCCTGATGTGAAGCGATGATGTGGCCTAAGATGGAGCACATAGATCTAGAGAGAGACGGCAGTTGAGCGGCTGTTCAGACCCGTCTCCCCGACGGTTCACCGAACATCATCCCGAAACACGACTAGGACGAATATTGTTTATTGTTGTTTTTTTTTCTTTCAATATGTTATTCAAATTTGCATACACGTAGGTACTTTGTCTAATGATTTACTAGACTACTGTACAACCAATTTTAAACATTTATTTCTTAAATTTAACGTGTCACCATAGCATGCATAATATTTGTGTTATTGTGTGTATTAGAATGTAAATATTAGCATGTATGTATGATTATGTAGGTATTTAGTTGTAATTAACAAATTTTGTTGTACACCGCCGTCTACTTCTTCTACCGATACTATCCATCCAAAGGTTGTCTAGAAGAGATCGCTTCAAGCGATAAGACCGCCCATTGTACTACCATAGTTAAGGACTGTGTTATTATCTATTTCTTTAATTTGGTATACAATAAAGAGTTTTTCTATTCTATTCATGCCATGTTCACTGTTTTTAAGAATGAACGCTAACTGTTGTAGCTTTTAAATTAATTATGATAAGTATTACATCTCATTTTTGAACGAAATAATAAAAAAATGTATGTTGCAAAGATAAAATAATCACTACGTTTAAGTACCTCTTTGTTATTGTACAGAGGTTCTATGTGAACTGTTTCACCAGCTGGATAGTTCGCGTTCAAACAGGAAGTCCGATATTCCGTTGATCCATCAAACGTCAAAACAGTCACCTATCAACAATAGTGCAGCAGGAAATGTAACTGAAAACAAACTGCACAGGGGGTACAAGCGGAGCTGCTAGGTCCAGGTTGATGTGATATTTTCGGAGACATTGCTGTAAACCAGTGTTGCCGGCAATCAAACATGAAAAAGTCCGAAACCAATTCAGAAATTACCCGCCAGTCATCGATTACCCGCTTATGGCCTAAATTACCCGAAATCGGGTGAAATACCCGCACTCTGCTGTTAACCAATGACGTATCTTGAAAATGAAAACAGGCCCCGATATAGCGCTATATTTATATGAAAGTAATACCAAAAAAAGGGAATATCTATGATTCTGAAAAAATAGATAAGTTTTTAAACAGGGCGAAGTTCGGATACCGAAAAGAAATAATTGAACCGACTCTAGGCTCTAGCGGTGCTTTCCACACGCGCTAGTAAAGAAACTTATGGGCATGATAATTGAAAATATTTTATAATTTTCGTACAATGTTTGAAAAAAAAAAATACAATGAAATGCATAGGACTAAATAACGAACTCGCGACTACAGTGACTCTATTTGGGCACAATAAAGAAATTGCTTTTTTGGCGTGAAGTGAAAAGTGATGAACAATAAACGGTTTATGATCAAATGAAACACTATTAGTCTAGCTATTTATTAAAAAAAAATTAATACATTATACCAAATCGTCGCTAACCATCAGGTGACGTAGTGGTCAAACGCAAGCTATATACAACAAAGAAAATACTACTGAAAAAACTGAAACATAAAAAAAATGCAGATCTACCGTAAACCGACTGCAGTGACACATTTTGGAGCTACTTTGACATACTATTATGGCAAAATGTTATCCTTTTTTCGCTGTGTTTCGGTTGAAATGGGGCTATTGCCAGTAAACGTACTGTGCATTTGAGATTGAAAGCTAATAAATGTCTAAGGGTTCTGCAATTAAATGTTCTGGCTAGCTGTGAAATCGGGCAGATGTATGTATTTTCTATTTTCCCATCTTGTTTTAATCCAATCTATCTGTGAAATGACGTAAAAGAGAATACTTATAGAAAGATTTTTTCCGTCAATACTGCTCAATAATTATAAAATACAACAGACGGAGAGGGACATAATGATATTTGTTCCATTCATCGGTTTCAGCACAACTCTATTCTGCTAAGTACTTTAAGATTTCCAAGAACTAATCGGAAATCGTACGTTTACTGACGTCTTCTGACTCACCAATTAATATAAATAAAATTGTAATCCCGCGGCCGTGAAAAGAACAGGTAAGTTGTAAATCGTTTCACGTGTAAATATTATTCAGCAAGTGTTTTTGGCATAAAAATAGTTGACCGGATGAATGCACAACCGTGAGAAGCCATAATAAAAAGGAAAAAGGTGTTATCATAGAGTATTTCGTAGTGTTTCATTCTGCTTGGGGCCTACGATATAATATATAACCTATTAAGATATCGAAGAGTGATTATCCTATTGTCATTATCCAATTTAAGAAAAAAATCAAGGACATGCTCGTACATATATGTTATTACAATGTTAATGAATTTATTACTGATAAATTAATTTAAAATGCATAATAACTGATAAATAAACTTAAAATATAATAACTGTGACCCTATTATGAAATTTTTACTATAATTATTTATATTGACTAAGTAATTATCGATACCTGATGTGATTTAATAATCTTATGACTTACATTTTGCATTATTTTAATAGATCTATGGTCTTTTCTAAGATAGCCGGCTCTCCATTTGTACGCCTATAGGCAACACATGTCGAACTCGCACTATTTTAAGATCTGCATGCTCTGCATCACACATGTTTTACAAATACATTATCTTTATCTTCATTAATCTTTTATCTGTATACGTTTGATCAGTTTTAACATAAGACAAAAAATTAAAAAAAAATGTTGAATTTGTCACTACAGTTGCATATTGACGTAACGCAAGCGCATGCATCGTTAAACCGGCAACTGGGTTATTTTAAGATATTAAAGCAGTACTGTAGATTTCAAATATAAAGTTCTAGACATCTGCACGAAAAACGCCTTGTTTATAAACAGATTGAAAAGACATAATAACAAATTAAAAGAAATAACGACCTTGACAGTTATGAAACTACTATATATTTTTTATGTAACTGAATGACGAGACGAGCTGATCGTTTGCCTGATGGTAAGCAATACGCCAGCATATAACAATAATAGCACCACCCAGAACTTTGTTTTGCAAAATCCTGCGCGGCGCTGCACTGCGCTCCTCACCCTGAGACTATAGCAATTGAGTCTCATAATGCCCAGTAATTTCGCTGGTTACGATGCCATTCAATATGCTTTTCCGTTTGATTTTCAAATATACACATTTATTTTTAAAATGTCTAGAGAAAACAATATCGATGTTCGAGCTACAGTAACTTTCTTTAAATATATTTTATTCTACCAATGTATGTAAACTGAGCTAAAGTATCAAACCGTGTTGTGAAAAGATGCGAATGTTTTGCTTCTTTTACAATAATAGCATGTTGCTGAGAGAACAACAGTTGCATCTGACTTGTACATAATTATATTATTATAAACGAGATCTAACTCATCGCTGAATATTTTTAAGTGTGTTTTACGTACATTTAAATTAACTCTACCTCATCTCTTTAGATGCTCGTCATAACGTTCTGTCATTTGTTTTAATTGTTTTTTTTCGTAGGCACTTTTGGCAAAGCACAGATATGCATTATGCCACTTTAAAATGCGGAATAAAAATCAAGCCAAATAACAATGTCTGCTCTACGTACCTTCGTCCAAAGTGTTTTGATTTATTTTGATATCTATAACATGTATGTAGGTTAATTAATACAAATATAGGTACGCTTAGGTACACCACACATATATTTCCTACTATCTAGGAACCTATAATGAAAGTTTGGTGCATATTTACAAATTACAATACATGTCTAACAAAATTTTAACTTAATTTGGTATGCCGTCGCGTCTTTGATTGCCTTAGTGACTATTTCTTTACAGGCTAAAACTTGATTTTAAATTCTTACGATATCTGCAAGAGAGATTTTTTTTTAAATTACACTGTCCGAGTGAATTTAAATAGCAAGAATAATTACCTAAAACTATTTATGAGACGTCCAATTCGTCCCGGAGATAACGAAAGGTGATCTGAAAAAATAGGTTTGTTAACTTTTCTTGAATACTCTCCAAGAAGGGTATCTTGTTGATATATCTAACTAATTAATAACACCTTTGATCCAGATGCAAAATAAATTATCAAGCATATTTTTCTGTCTGTAGTTGTGACAAGTTGGCAAGGTCCTCGTTGTTCTGACCCTCCAGATACAGGAAGTCCTATTTACCTAGGGGTCAGAACTCAGTTTTTGTGTTTGGTTGGTGTATTATTTCTAATACAATTTCTTTTTACACACAATTTCTATTACAATGTGGGTGCAGTTTAATGAAGTTAGCGTTCTCCATAGTTACCTAACTCTGCATTTTATTGGAGCATCACTTTTCCACACGACACCAAAACAATAAAATTAAAAAATACGCACTTACCCATACAAAATCATGGTCCTCAAAAACTCAAACACTAGCCCCAATAACGAAAAAAGTTCAATAAAAAAAGAAACACTGACAGAAATAAACGCGCGAATTGACAGATCGGAAATTCGAAAATTTATTTTTAAAAATGGCGGCGTTGCGAAAGCGCGGTAAAGCAGTGGCGAGCGCGCGCTCCGAGCGGCATTCGCTTCTACTCTGAATATAATCTGTTTTATGATCCCGCGAATGTAAATCTGGATGGGAAATATAAAATTACGCGCCCAGTGCTGGGAAGAGGCGGATGTCGATATTTTCCGCTGCGAAAAGCCGAACCGAACTTTCGTAGCGAGTCGGCACAGTTCACTTGCACGACAAAACTTTTTCCCTTACAGCACCACACTTTTACCTATCTTTACAAATATACCAATATCTTTACTAATAACCTAACCTACCTAACTACTAGCTTTACTCTGTCTGGATTCAATATGGATCCCTCTTTCGATAATATACTACCTACGTAGCTACGTACCTACATTTTGCTACCTAGAATTTGGACCTTTTGTACATCCAGACAATTTTTATAAGGAAATCTCATATCCCGCCAAAATCATCGACTTTTCCCATCCCTACCTCCAAGTCAGTTCAGTTACACCTGCCCAGTTTTTCCCAGAAACTTTTGTTTATTTTAGTTCGGATATACAAACTTGTTTATATAGCGACTTATTTATCTAGTATTGTATATAGTTCAGTCAGTTTTTGATGAGTCAGCGTGTCGTTTCATGACATTCGGCCATTGAGGTCTCACACTATTCCTCAATGCATTCGGCATTACCCATTCAATGGCCAAAACTAAAAAAAACAGATCTGTCAGGTAGACGGCTAGACGGTCTAGTAAAGGCATTTCCTCAATGAGTAAATTCATCCAGACATTTTTTAAATAAATTTATTTAATTTTTTTAGGACCTTTTTGGCGGGAAGTGAAAAGTGTTACAGTTCGATTTTGTTTTATTTTCCAAATAAGTGTTACTTCGAGTGATCATGTGTAATATCGGTGGAATATTAACCATCATGTGTTCGTAAACGTGCACGAGTGTAGGCAAATGAAATAAATAAAATAGAGAAAAACACATGTTTTTTATGTTCTCCCAAAAGCCTATGGAAAGCTTGAATAAAGTTTCACCACTTTATTGAAACACTAGGAGAGGGTCCGGCTTGTTGCTGTTGACCCTCATTCTCAACAAAGCTATAATAAATTGAATAATAAACTCAAATATATCAAATAAAAACTACGTAAGACAAGGCGGTATGGTCCTAGAGACTTTAATCTGACCAAACGGGCGAAAGAAAAATTTTTTTGAATTTAATTACCTACAAGTAGAGCCGAACATGCTTACTTTTTTTTCAAAGTCTTGATATTTTAAGTTAAATTTTTTAACTTGTTTAATTGATTTGTATTATGCGTATTGACGTTTATAAGTGTATTTTTGTGCCTATTTAATAAATATGTATTATTTGAATTTTGACTTTTGTCTTTTGAGACTTTGCACGTCTAGCGCATCTGCTAGAGTCAACTTTAATTTTGATTTTGAACATACCGTAATATTTTATTCATCCCATCCATTTGAAAAGCGATGATTGGTCCTTCAATAACTGCGAACAAAGTGGGACCTTTCTCCTAGAGACTTTCATAGGGAGCAGTAATGACTTTTAAATTAGGAACTTGAATATTGTTCCTTCCGCGACCAAAGAAATCAAACGGACACATCAGCGCACAGGCCGTATTAAAACAACAAGTAATTAACGGACTCCCTACAATGCACTACACTTCTTTTCGACGGAAATATTTTTTTAAAACCAGATTGTTTCACTCGGCCTAAAAAATATTTTTCCTCGGGCGACGTAAGTTATTGAAATATGATTTTGCTCCCTTGCAATACAATGTCATATTACATTGCCCCAAAAGTTCACCGCAGTTTTTACATTGTATATTACTTTTGGTTTCACCAGTCGTAGCGTCTATTTGAGTTGTCGGCACGTGTATTTCCAATGCAAGGTTATTTCGATAGATATCATTGATTACAATTGATTTTCATTTATCGCTCATTGAGTGCAGATGTTCGTCCGATAAACGTATTATTTGTTAGAGACGGGAAGACACTGAGAGACTGTTTGGAATGAATCGAAGAAGATATATAATACAACTTTCCGACCGACATATGGATGCTTGAAATCATGTTAGATAGATTCAGATTCTTTATTGCTTCCAAGGTAGTACAAGGTGTAATTAGGTAAACGTACAGTCTCATATGGACCCCGTCGGGCACAGCAACATTACAAGAGAGGAGAACGCAATTATTGGCATTAGTTAATGAATGTATTGAATGTATGGATAAATAAGTTATTGTCTTTTTTAATTTAAAAACAATGGTAATTTTTAAATTATGAATTACTCCTTAAATGTGATTACACCTTTGTTCGGTTATTATTTTGTCTATATGGAATCGGACACTTTCTCAGAAAATGTTTAAACTTAACCATAATGTATATATACCTACAGCTATAAAAAATAGTATTTTAATTAAATATAGCCCTAAAAGTACGTAAAACTATGTTTAAATGTTATGTTTCAAATATTGCCGCGCAAAAGGTCACTTCAGAACGTGTGACGTCATAAGAAAGCAAACGAAACGACAAGCTCTCCGAAAGCAAACTTGCAAAGTGATTTATACGTTTTTGTGAAGTTTAAGGACCTTAGGGTCATGCACTGTGTTGGTGTTTCGGATCAAATAAAACATGTCAGAATTATTAGATTTCATTTATTGATTTAAAAATATAAATCATTATTATTTTTCCAAAATATTGATTGAATGATCTTTCAGATTCGACAAACATTCGTTCTAATTCTAACTACATTTTAGATTTTTTCGATTGCTGTCCGATCCCTATCATCGAATAAATAAAACATTACATAATAAATAAAAATAACTGGTGATTGATGCCTACAATTATCTAAACATAAAAAGGTACCATTAACACCTGCATACAAGTATATATTATTGTACTTTACTAGTACTGTAGTTCCTCCTCATGTTTATTGTAGGTACAATAATATATAATTCGTCCACGCTGTATGTGTGTGTGATAGTAATAATAATAGACTCATATATTATTATGTTTTGGTATGCGTGTTTGCATGTGTGCGGTTATGTCAGATTACATCAAACAAAACATGTTTGTGACGGTGATTTTGTGCGTCTCCGTTGACACATGCAATGGCAGTGGAAGAACATCAAATCAACATCCTATTCCAACCTCAATATGTCTCTCTGTGTGTATGTATGTTACTACTTAACATTATAACGACTGAACGGATTTTGATGAAATTTGTTAGTATAAATATGTATAATAATTTAAGCCCTTAAAAATTAATATATGATTATGTATTTAATCACGTTTTTCTTAGTATATGTAGCTTTTATTTATAAAAAATATAGCTTTATGTATTAGATTTGATATTTCTTTTCGTGTCACGTTGTTGAATTTAAATACATTAATAACATGAATAATTACATTTTATATCACAAACGTTTTGCTGTTTAACGGAAACACATTATTGATTATTAAATAAATTAAAATTAAAGTCAAAGTCAAATATCGTTTTTACATAGAAACCAAAGTGCACTTTAAACTTTGGTATTATTAAATGTCATAAACACAATAGAAATTAAATTAAAATAAGTTTTAAAATTGCAACTTAAGTTAACATGACTTTGATAGAAGGTAAGTTTTGTGTAATGTTTACCCATTTCTTTCCTATATTGAATCTGAAGTCAGGGTGCAGAAAAGAAATGCGAAAACTGACTCTACCAGTGCTGTGGAAATACGCCCGCTAGAGAAGATACTCTGCGGGGATGTCTCTTTATAATGTTAAGCTGCTAGTTTTACCTGATTATGATTTTAAAAGAGAATGGAAACGCGCCCTCACGCACACATGCATCGTTCGATACATTTACACTGGTATCTACCAAAATGTTAAAAACACATTCTTCAAGCCCTATTCCCTTGCAATAAAGGATATTTTTCAATATATTCCCGTCAATATCTAAATTGTTTTCTCAGATAAATAAAGTTAGTTTGCATTTCACGTAGTGCCGCCCGTTCAGCGATTCAGTGACAAAGCGTACTAAACTTGTTTTTAATAGTTTCCTTTTATTGTAAAGTAAGTATTTACTAAGTTTTGAATTAGATATTTAAGTAATAATTTTATCTTAGTTGTTTTCGTTAAAATTGTGATATAAATTATCTCTGATAAGCAATAGTGTTGATGCGAGTGCCGGCATGTTACGTTAATTTATTTTATTGGGTTTTTATATCAAAAAATATGCTTTATTTTATACAGGTATGTATTTATTACAAGGGGTACTAAGAGCAGGTGCCTTAATTGTTATAGTTACAGGAAAACGTTCGTAGGAGACCATCCATAACTTTTGAGATATTCTGAACTGCATTCGCAGATTTTAGAAAATGACAGTCAGCGAAAAGTATGCTAAATTATCAAAATATTTTTTTATGCCAATCGATCCTGTTTCTTGTAAGGATCAAAAGACTGTATTGGATCATTGTATATTGATATTTGTAACATAAAAGGTAACCTATATGGATATTGTAATAGAATAAAATGAAAGGAAAAGGAAGGAAAAACGGAAGGAAAGGTTCCCTATATCTGTCTACAAATTCTATAAAATGTAGCTATCATTTGGTCATTTTTATTTATGAGGCGATGATATAAGCATAATATATAAAATACTACGGTTATTACCTATATTTTATTTAAATATGAACTGTGACGTTTAAATATTTAAACAATTCGAAAAATATTTGCTAATAATTCTTAATAATCATATAATTTTTTTAGATAAAAAATATGAATTGGAAAAGGCCAGAGAACGTGCCTGTTGGAAGAGTTTGGAGCCGGTTCAAAGGGAGAGAGAGGGACGGAAAACCAGCACACTTGTAAGTAGAGAAATTCATTAATGAAGATGAATTAGAAATAGTAATTAGTATAACAATGAATTAAATCACGGCTTATTTAAGATTAAATCAACAAAATACTAGCGGACGAAAGTTATTATGACATCACTGGTTTTGAACTGACAAATTCTAATGACAATGACTTTTATCTGATAATGATTAAACTAAATTTAAATTGTATTATTAATTTATATTATTATTAAAATGCATTTTTTTTACACTTTATAGATCTATGTTTGGGTACTAACTCGCCTGATGTGAAGCGATGATGTGGCCTAAGATGGAGCACATAGATCTAGAGAGAGGCGGCAGTTGAGCGGCTGCTCAGACCCGTCTCCCCAATGGTTCACCGAACATCATCCCGAAACACGACTAGGTCGCTTGACGGCATGGCTTTGTTCTGTGGGTGGTATTACAACCACGGCCAGAGCCTACCACTCCAAAGCGCGTAAGCGGGTTTCATCACGATGTTTTCCTTCACCGTTTTAGAGCGAGCGTGCAAAATCTGCACTTAACTATAAGTCATTGGTGCAGGGCCGAGTCGGGATTCGAACCCAGGTGCGTCGGATCGAAAGGCGCACGAGTTCCCGCTGAGCCACACTCGCTCTTAAAGGATGAAAATGTTATATGGCATATATGTCATACACTTCTATGAAAAAAGCTGAAAAAAAGACACCTAGTTCGCGCGCTTTACGTCGTCGCTGTGCGGCGCGCCGCTCTGACCGGCCAATAACTTTTTTCTTAAAATATTCTCGGTCGATCTCTTTCACGGATTAGGTATTTTTAAGCATATCTTTGGTCGCAAAACATATGATAAGTATACATGCAAAGAGTATTACTAACTTGTACCTATACATGTTCCTAATTCATATTCATTACTGTCCTCCTTCGAGTATACTTTATCTGAGCTGTCCTCTGAATGTCTCTTGGAGAAAAGATCTACTTCGCTCGCACTTATTTAAATCTCTTTGTTTTTTTTTTATGAGCTTGTTTCGTCCCACTGCTGGGCCAAAGGCCTCCCTTCCCTCTTTTCATTGTTGTTAAGGGCCATTCCCAGTCGTAGGCGTCTAGGTCGTCGCGCCACCTACCACTAATTTCTGCGTTTAAAAAAATATTATTCATTGCTCGCACTTCGAATCATAGTTTTTTCAAATAAGTGGAAAGAAAATTATATTTTAGATTATTACAAATGCAATTTTTTATGCAGGAGAATTATCGATTTTTTTTTAAGTTTTTGTTACTAAATGGAATTCTAACAATTTTCTTTTTATTTCTAACGGTTAGGGTAGTAATATAAACCCCGTTCAAAAACTCATTTTGTATGTTTTACCCGACTACCCCGTAATCAAAACGGTTATAATACTCAGTATCCTCATGTTACAACTGATTTTTTTTATTTTTTTTAACCCTCTTTGATCACTTACATAGATTCTAGCCCCTAACTAGGAGGCCCATGGTCCTACAACACCTATCACGATACAAAAACTTGTATCTACAATATCACTATAAAAAAACTTGCACTTTTTTCTGTGTACAAACATTTTTCCAGTCGCGGGAATCGAACCCGCAACCTCAGTGGTGTATGAGATTTGAGTCAACCCAACCACTACACCGCAGAGGCTGCAGTAAAGGCTACAATGCCTTTCAAAGCGAAACACTTTAATGTTTGCGCACTACTGCTTGGCGGCAGAATAACTGGCAAAGCGGTGCCCAGGACGTGGGACGTGGTACCCAGACGGCCTCCCGCATACGAGAGTCCTACCACGAGTTCATCTGTTCCGTTCTATTACAGGTACCAAATTAGAGACATGGGTGGATATAAACAGCAATGCTTAGATCTTATGGTGGAGACCTTTTTGAGGGACGAACCTTTGTGCGAAGTGTTAGGTAAGTTTCTTTTAAACGGGCCAATGCCTTTATTTCTTAAAACAATTCTACTTACTTTCAAAAACTAAACTTACAAGGAGAAGCAATTGGACAACCCATTGACCATCATCATCAGGTGATCTTCTACCTCCCCTGGGGGGATGGTAGGAGTGGGTCTCGGGGTGGTCCTCTCTACCCAGGCGTAAACGAGCGGGGGCTTCTACCACCGGGGAACTGGCAGGCCGCTGTTGACTGCTCCGCTAGTCGGTCCGCGTCTGTATTGGGCTTCTTTTCTTCGTGGTCGCTGTCGCCCCTGCCCTCTTCGTCTCCTTCTGGCGGCGGGAGAATGTCGCTGGGCACCTCCTCACCTTTTCTACCCCGACATCGTAGGCAATTACGTTAGTTTGGCTTAGTGTTATGACAGACGTGATTATAACGGACCTCTAGAGACCCTGGAGACTCGCAAGTTTGTGTTTAGTGTCCTTGTAGTTCCTGGTTCCCAAAATTCAGGGATTCCTAGAGCCAAGATCGTAAGTGATCGTTGTATTTTACTTGCAGGTATCACCGAGGATCCCGTGTCTATAGCGACGATTAAGTCGAACTGGGCTGAGTTCGTCTCTCAGAATATGAGCTTAGCATGCTTCACGGAAGTCGACGGTCGGCCAGACCAGCTCGTCGGATTTAACATCGTAGTGGTCAAACATAAGGACGATGCAGAGGAAGATTTTGATCAGGTACTTTTTCGAGACGATGGTAATCCAAGGCAATACGCCTCCCCTTGACCTTTACCGACATAGCTCAAAGAATAAGCAAGCTCAAGTGACAATGGGCCGGCCACATTTGTCGAAGAACCGATAACCGATGGGGTAAACGGGTTCTAGAGTGGAGACTACGTCTAGGCAAACGTAGTGTAGGACATCATCAGCTCATTACGTTCCTACTGCTGGGACTCGGGCCTTCCCTCGTAGGAGCATAATCCACCACGCTGGCCCAGTGCAAGTTGGTGGATGTCAAATGTCCTTGAATTTTTGTGATAAACTATTGGACATGCCGGTTTCCTCACGATGTTTTCCTTCTCCGTTTTTAGAGCGAGTGTTAAATCCGCACATAACTTAGGAAAGTCAGTGGTGCGTGGCCAACGGGATTCGAACTCGTGTGCGTCGGAACGAAAGTCGCACGTTCTCTCTGAGCCACAGTCACTTTACAAAAAATCTATAGTTTGTTAAACTATAGCCAAGCATGCATTAGCCATTATTGCTTGGAACAAAAAATCTATAAGTCCTAATTACATCTTAATACTCCTATGATGACCTCAGCAACTCGTAGCGAGGCTCACCTAGCCGTTCGTCACAGATCTACCAGGTAAAGCAACGTTCGCAGCGGTCACTTGGATGGGTGACCGTTTGTGTGGTATTTTCTTTGAGCGCTACCGTGCTTCGGAAGGCAAGTTAAGCCGTCGATCCCGGATATTGTTAGGACAAAAGTTTTAGGCCATGTCGGAGGACTTCGGGCGGTCTAAAAACTCCGTCACCAGGGTTGGCCACACACATGTGAAAAGAATTTAAAGGAGCGACGATTCTATCCTTAATTTTGTACCTTAAAATTCCAGATCAAAGGAGATTCCTGGAAGAAACTCCTCCTCACCCTCACGACGGCTGAAGAGGCGGTGGATGTGTTCACACTGTACAACGTGGACAAGTACCTGACGTCAAGCGGACTGACGGTCCTGCCTGAACACCGTGGACAGAATATAGGGGCCAGGCTGTTTGACGCTAGGTAGGTTATACTTATTCAATGATGTGGGAGAATGATGTGGGAAAATGATGATGTGGGAGAATGATGTAGGAAAATGATGAAGTGGGAGAATGATGTAGGAAAATGATGAAGTGGGAGAATGATGTAGGAAAATGATGAAGTGGGAGAATGATGCGGGAGAATGATGTAGGAAAATGATGGAGTGTGAGAATGATGTAGGAAAATGATGATGTGGGAGAATGATGTGGGAAAATGATGAAGTGTAAAAACAAACATACAGTAATAATAATACAGTAGGAAAATAATCAAGTGGGATATAATGATCAAGTTGAAAAATGATGGGCGAAAATGACAAAAGGAATCAAATGGAATCAGGCGTGACGTTGTTAAATTCATCTCAAATCTGAAACCTTATGAAAATATCTAGTGTAATTCCACTAGATATTTTCATTGCGTTTCAGATTTAAAATGACAAAGTTGAGAAATGAAGAATGATGTTGGAGAATAACGATGTGAGAGAATGATGTTCTTTTTCTGATACGGTGGTAGAGTCATTGTAATAATTTGATGTTCATAAGTGCGTCTGTGACGACAAAACTGACTAAAGATCTTTTTAATTTTTACGATGTAGGAGAAAGACGATGTGGGAAAATGATGATGTGAGAATTCTCCCACATGGTTCTCCCATTTCTTCATTTCTCAACTTAGCCATCATTCGATGATGTGGGAGAATGATGATTTAAGAAAAATTAATGACGTTGTGCAAATAAAATGAAATCTATTTATTTGCATAAAATATAATGCTTTAGGACAGGTCAAATTAATAGATAAATTGTATCACACATTATGCAGTGCAGAGTGACTTAATACACTATTATTACTAAACGTTTCGAATCATGCTTTTTGGTGCGAACGTCGAAGGAATGGAACGCCTTGCCGTTGCGCCATCTGTTTCCACATAAATACAATCTGGGTGTGTTCAAATCAAGAGTGAACAAGTACTTACTGGGTAAGCGTGACATCATCGACCACATCGTCACTTCCCATCAGGCGAGATCGTGGTCAAACGCTGACCCAGTCAGATGTAAAAAAAACTATATTAGAACTACTTATACCATTAATTATTCTGTGTCTGAACCACGGAACCTACTTATTTTATTTTGTCCATGGTTTTTACAGAAAGCTCCTGGGCAAGGCGATGGGAATCGAAGCCTCGGCTACCGTGTTCACTGCCATCGCGTCACAGGTGCTCGCAGAGAAGTGCGGCTACTCGCTGCTGGCCGAGCTCCCCTACTCCCACATGTTAGAAAAGGGGGTAGATCTAAGTAGATGTCCTACGCCTAGCGCTAAGTATATGGGAATTAAGTTTGATTTTGACAATTAAGTAAGGTTATTTTATTGTAATTGAGTGACGAGACGAGCAGATTTCAGCGAAATTACTGGGAATTATGAGACTCAATAGCTAATTGTCTCAGGGTGACGAGCGCAGTGCAGCGCCGCGCAGGATTTTGCAAAACAAAATTCTGGGTGGTGCTGTTTTTGTTATGGGCTGGCGTATTGCTTACCAACAGGCAAACGACCAGCTCGTCTCGTCATTCAGTTACATAAAAAAAAAAAAAACGTTCGCCTGATGGTAAGCGCCACGCCTGCCCATAACAGTTGCAGCACAACCCAGTACTTAGTTTAGCAAAGTGCGCGGAATGCACTGCGCTTGTCATTCTGAGACAATTTAGGGGGTTAATAATCTACTTACTGTATAATATTAAGTTATTTTATATATATTAAATTATATCTTATACAAATTGTTATTATTATTTAAAAAGGTTGTTTTGAAATAAATGTATTCTTGTAAAGTTGTCTTTTATTACACACACTAATAAATACAATAAATAAATGCTGTGAAAATCACAATAAAACATTTCAGAGAAATCTTATTTTAAAAATCATACAGGACTTGCATAGCTTACTTTAAGTTCTTACATAAAATAATTAATTATTAACACTTCTGAGATAAAAAATGAATTATGACTTTAATACGTTCAGAGTGAAGAAAAATGAAATTGCAGGGCAGGAATAAAACCTGCGTCTTAGGAATACCGACCCGATGCCTTAACCATTTGGCTACCGAGTCATCTGCTCGATCAACGAAATTTCTTCTTGTTTATTCTTTTTATTTCTTATTCATTACTGAGGAAGTACATTTATTATTGTCTTTAAAATGTGACAAGTATTAAAAAAGTTTCGGTAAACATGCGCTAATGCATTATATATGTATTTAAAATGCATTTTTTGAAACCTGTAATTTTTTTATGGAACTGAGTGATGTGACGAGCAACCCGTTCGCCTGATGGTAAGCGCCAAGCATGCCCATAGCAATTGCAGTGCCACCCAGAACTTTTAATACTTACCATAAAAAGCACTGCATAGCGCTCATCAACCCGAGACATCAGATATTGAGGCTCGTAATGCCCAGTAATTTCGCTGGCTAAAATGCCTTTCAACGGAACACAGTAATGCTTGCGCACTACTGCTGGGCGGCTGAATAACTGGCTAGTCGGCATATGTCGATTTAAAGTATGTTTTAGTCGGCATATGCCGACGTAATTCCACAGCTTGGCGTGTATGGCACAGTTTTGCTTCTATAGCGTTGCGCTCAAAGGTTAATCCGTAAGGTCTGACTGCGCATATTCCGTTTTTTTCAAACGTTTTATTAAGTTACTTTTTTGTTAGTCTGTCTGTCGTTCCGGGTGGACTCTTGCAACTCAAATTTCGAGCACTTCCCGATTAGCTATCCGGCTGAGACTTTCAGGGTAGCTCAGAACTCGATGTCAATTCCAAATCCATAAAAACGGAGTTTTCAGATTTAAAAAATTAACCACCGACGCAAAAAGAAGGGGTGTTATAAGTTTGACAACTATGTGTGTCTGTCTGTGGCACCGGTGCTCTTAAACGGGTGAACCGATTTGGATGAGATCTTTTTTTAATCAGGTTTTCTAGCGGTCGAGACTTTTTAATTAATTAAAAAAAATTGTGCCGGGGGTGTTTGAATTTTTTTATTTATAGTTATATATAATCTGTTACGGATTCTTGTTTATCATTCTAATAAGCTACGCAAGGTCCAAATGACATAAATTTATCACTATTCTCAAAAATCAGATTCGAAAAGTTTCTGCACACATAAAGCATTCTATTCATCTACTCACAACACTTCTCTACCATGTTTGATCGCACAATACGAACTGGATTTAAAGCCCGGCATCCACTGATGCGGGTTTCCTAACAGTTCACAGGAACACAGGAGAAGAGAAGAGAGGTGGGAGTCAAGGAAACTGTATTTGTGTTACATTGCTACAGCGCTGTTGGAACTGTTTATATGAACACTTTAATTTGGCAAAATTATATTATTGTGAGATACTCGCACATGAGTCATAATCATTTTTATTTCAAATAATAATACAAATGCATTACTTTATTCTATGTTTGGGTACATTAACACATAAACAAAATTGTCATCTGTCAACGTCATGGTTGACAGATACGGAAACCATTGTGTACATCAGATTCTCACTATGCTCAGAGACCCAACGGAGGCGGCTACAGGTCGTACAGAATGTCGCCCTGCGCGTGTGTACGGGGGCGGGGCGATATGTCAGAAATGACGTCATCGCCCGCGATGTCGGGGTGGAAAAGGTGGGGGAGTTCGTGGTCCGTCTGGCGCGTCGTATGTACGACCGCGCCGACAACGGGCCACACCCCCACCTGCACGACATCGCACCCCTCCACGCGAGACCCCCCGACAAACCCTAGAAACGCGCCCTGCCCCGCGACATTCTTCCGCCGCCAGAAGAAGACGAAGAGGGCAGAGGCGACAGCAACCACTAGAAAAAAAGGTCCAATACAGAGCCGCTGAGAGGCACACCGACTAGCGGAGCAGCCACCAGCGGCCTGCCAGTTCCCCGGGGGTAGAAGCCCCCGCGCGTTTATGCCAGGGTAGAGGGGACCACCCCGAGACCCACCCCTACCAGCCCCCAGGGGAGGTGGAAGATTGACTTGACTGACTACATCAGATGTTGTGTCAGAAACAAAGTCCCTTTTTATTACCGCTATGGCTGACGTTTTATTGTGCTTCTAGATAATTATATTTTAGAAATTCAATATCTAACAGTTATAATAGCATATTTTCATAAAAATATCGACGTTCATTCACGATAACCTACATCATTCGTTTTGCATTTGCTTTAGTTATCTGTACTGCTAGTCTAGACATCTTGTAAATTCTAGCTTTACGCATACAAATGCGTTACTACAACATATTTCATTATATTATTTTTTATGTATTTAATTCTTTATTGCACTATTACACGTAATGTACAAAAGATTTGGAAACTATCGTGAGTAGAAATATTCATTATATATATAAACGGCTACACTCACGCTATGATTGTGTGATTGGCGACGCAGACATTTTGTCTGCGTCGCGAATCCAAAGCGTAAACTCCCGGAAGAAGGACATCCTAATTGTACGAAACCTGGTCGGAGTTATTCCGACACAATCATAACGAGAGTGTAGCCGTTTATATTTATAATGAATGTACAAAAGAACTTAATGCTAAAGCATTTTCTACCAGTTATCCAGTGACGGTAAAAGAAAGATACCAATAATTTAACTTCACCAGCAAGGGGAATCGTGTTACTCAAACACCGATCCCGATCGCTTTCAATTTCAAATTTGGAAGGCGTTAGCATCTTTCAAACTGCAATATTGATCATTTTACTACGATTTTATTAAGTTACTTCCTTGTTTGTCTGTCTGTCAGACTGTCGTTCCGGGTGGAATCCTGCAACTCAAATTTGGAGCACTTCCCAATTAGCTACCCGGCTGAAACTTCCAGGGTAGCTTACAACTCGACGACAATGCATTCTAAATCCATTTATTAGTATGCAATGCCGACTTAACCTCAAAAGGCGTAACTTTTTAGTGATCCTGTTTGGGATAGGTCACGCGGACTTTGAGTAGAAAAGTTCGACAACTCCACAGACAAATACCGATCGCATGACATGTTTGAAAGCGACCGGGATCGGTGTTCAAGTCAGACGATTCCCCTGCAGATTTGTAATGTACTGTTTATTTATTTAATATTCTTCTACTCTTCTCCTAAATCGCTTTAGTGGATATCGGGCTTAATATTATATCGAAATTGCCTTATATATATTATAAATACATGTTATACAATCTAATATTAGAGTGAAATGGCAATTTGCTACCCCAACGAGGTGGCGTGACAATATTAATCATAAATGCTACTGTATAAAATACTTTGGTTTCGTGCATTATACAATATATTTATAAAATATATTATTATATTATATTTAATCTATAAATATTAGATACTAGATATTTCGCCATAAAAACCGATGCCGATGACCGCCATAAGAACCGCCATAAAGACCTTCCCTCGTAGAGAGAGTATGGCCATAGTCAACCACGCTGGCTCAGTGCGGAATGATCGATTTCATAGTTCGATTTATTATGGAATCTCTGACAGTGAATAAACTTGTAGAAAATTTAATTTTAATAAACCATTTCCCTTGGAATAACCATTTTAAACGGGATCAAAACCATTCTAGAACCTTCTTCGTTCACCTGATGGTAAGTGCCATGCTTGCTCATAACAATTGCAGTGGCACCCAGAACTTTTAGCTAATACTATATTAGCTACAAAAATGGGTGTTGATGGCTAAATATTTGTGAACCTGTGATTGACTAAACCTTCAATATTTAGCTTATTTCTGTGAATATTACATTTTGAAAGTCTGTTAATATCCTGTGCGTTACAAAAAAATTCATGTATGTTATTGTCAATTGAAAAATTGTAAAAGTTTAGCTACTTTTGTTGCTGACTGTGCTTTAGGTCTTGGATACTTTTAATCCCTTAATTTTAATTTAATTAATATTATTCCTTCAAATCCCACAAAGTTTTTCAATACGTTTACAAAGTTAGTACATGGCATGGTTAGTAGAGACGGCATACCGGTATGCGCCTGACGTCAAGACCCATCGTTATATTTCTATGTGAGAAGATAGCATACCGGTGTGCCATTTAGGGGTCGTCCATTATCACGTGGCCTAGCTACCAGGTCTAGCGCACTCCGCACTGTAGGTACGAAGCTACAAGTACATAGCCGGACACCGACGGCGGGTCGCGCGTCGTTACACGTGCCGCGTCAGAAGAGATAAGAGCGGCGCGATAGAAAGAGACGCGCTCTGTAGGTTAATATGACTGGTAGGTATACAGCGCTACGCGAGATGAATTGAACTTTATTGGGTCGTAGCAAGAGTCGCTTCTTGTTCTGTGGAGTGATGCTTCTGTCGATGCATATCACGTGATGGCGGCTGACTGGCGCATCACGTGATATGCGCAGATACAATTTTGTATGCGATTTTGTTACTGCGCAGGTCACGTGGTGCGTCTGTCAGCCGCCATTAAGTTTGACGCGATGTACAGTCGGCTGCGCTGATATGTATACACTCCCTAGTTTTGATGGGGTCGAGGTCGGGGCTTTATACATAATTTTGATAAATTGTGTACTGCATTCTGACAAATAAGATGGCTACATATATTTGAAAAATGTTTGCTTGCACTTGTCTCTGAAAGTTATAAGTATATATAAATTTGGAAGTGTATACATATATCAGCGCAGCTGACTGTACTTCAAACTACACCCCTTGTGATATTTCATGATTTTTTCCGAACGCCTGTGAAATTCGGAAGCTCTTTCGAGGCTCGCGTGAGTAATGGACGACCTTTAGCTCTAGAATCGTAAATTGTAAAGTTAACATGAGGTAGAATTATTTCTTAAGCTTATCTTCGAGCCATTCGTTGGTTAGCTCGTCTATTTCCCTCACTTCGAGCAAGCGAGGGGCGCCGACGGCGTTCGCTAGTGCTCTCTGAGTGCCTGCGTACATTACCTGTGGATAGAGATAACTTTATAGAAATATAAATTAGGTTTATTTATAGGAAATATACATTTTTTAACAAAAAACAGACTTTAATGTATCTTCGAAGTCCAAGGTCAAATATCGATGAAATTTATATGGGACCACCTTGTAGCTATACTGAACCCAACGTAAAGATAATTTCCAAATCGGTTTATAATGAATGAATTCTTGTAACTATTTTTGTAATTGATTATTATTTTTGTGACATTAGTCATCTTGTAATTGTAAAACTCTGTAATGGAATTGTTACGAAAAAAAACGATTTCAATTCTGATGTAACTTCGAAGTCCAAAGTCGAATATCGATGAAATTTATATGGGACCATATTGTAGCTATACTGAACCCAACGCAAAAAATCCAAATCGGTTTATAAATGACGCAGTTTTGAGGTTACAAACACAAAAAAAATTGAGAACCTCCTCCTTTTTTGAAGTTGTTTAATAAATAATGATTGATTGATTGACTAATTGTTTGATAAGACGTAATAAATAAATAAACAAATAAAGACGAAATCAATAAAGACGTAAGTATGAACTTGAAATAAAAACGTAAGTATATAAAGACGTAAGTACGAACTTCAAATAAGGAACGTACATTCCTCTGTTTCTCAGTGATTGTACGTATTTTGTTCCCTTTTCACGCCGCAACGGCTGAACGGATTTTGATGAAATTTGGTATAGTAATACTCTAGATCCTGGAACAACACAGGATACTTTTCATACGCGAGTGACGCCGCGGGACGCAGCTAGTAGGGTGACTTACTTGTAGCTCCATATGAGCGTCTCTGGGCGTGTAGAATATGAAACACATCGGAAACGATATCCTGCCGTCGGAATGTTCCAACTTGTAACTGAAAATAAAAAACAAGATTATTAAGATTTTAAATAATTAGGAAGAAAAATGAAATTGCTCGGGCAGAGATCGAACCTGCGTCTTCGGAATACCGTCTCGACGCCTTAACCACTGGGCCATCGAGCCAACTGCTCGAGCAACCAAATTTCTTCAATTTTTCCTATATTTTTTTAATAATTATAATAATAATCATTCTTTATTGCAGACACAAAGATCCATAGTTATTATCTATACATACAAAAAAAATAAAAATATAAAAATGTAAATTTAAAGATTAATTAAAAACTAAAATAAAATAAAATACCATGTAAAAAAAAAATATTCAGGTGGCAATAGCCACCCATCGTTTGTACGTTGTCGTCAACATGCCGCGGTCCATCAGACTTTTAATAATCATATTTTTACACCGGTTAGCTCTGGACATGAAGGAGGATATTCGTTTACGATGGATGGCATTGAACGAGTCGACCCGGGCCTCTGTATACATTTCAGAAGCGCTGCAATAGCGCTTCAAGCCCATCAATTTTCGAAATATATTATTGTATTTTGTTACGAGGACGATTCTACGTCATCTGTCGTCAATGGTTGATCAACCGCTCATCACCCCGAGACATCAGATGTTAAGTCTCATATGCCCAGTAATTTCGCTGGCTAAAATGTCCTTCAAACCGGAACACAGTAATGCTTGCGCACTACTGCTTGGCTATAATATATTTTTCAAGACAACCTTTTAACAAATTCGTAATATCGGAACCGCGAGAATAATAAAATGAGCTTAAACAAAGTGAAACAAAGCTTCAGTGAACCATCAGGGAGACGGGTCTGAACAGCCGCTCAACTACCGTCTCTCTCTAGATCTATGTGCTCCATCTTAGGTCACATCAGCCGAGATAGTGGCCAAACATAGATTTATAAATTGTTAAAAAGAAAAAAAGGAAAAAAAACACTATTAGTTTACGATTATCCGTCAAGGAGTTCCATTGCCCACCTTTCGTCTCCATCATCAGATCAGCTGTCACCATAATATTGTATTGTCTTCGGACTTTGACAAGAATGCAAAATTTGATAAGAGGTAGAGGTAGTTATGATAAGAGGAAGTGGTTCTGATTCAACTTGCAAGGTTTGACCCAAACAAACAAACATTTCAAATGAAATAAAAGATTGTAAAATATATTTTTAAAATATCAAGTTTCGTGTCTATTTCTTAAAATTCGAGGACGAGAAAATCATTTCTGCAACTAAATTTTCACTCACGCATACAAAAAAACGAGAAATTCAAAATTCAAAAAGTTTCTTCGCACATTTTTTTTCGAAATTCCTCTCCATAATTAAAGCTATGAGGTTTTGCTCCAGGAAAAAACTTGTGAATAGCCCAGTTAACCTACTATATAGAATAATAAACTTGTCAAACATTTTTGTTTAATAGCTATGTTAAAAATTCCGCGCGGCGGAATGCGCCGAAGTACATGCAGTCAGATTTAGTTTCAATACTCAAGTATTTATTGCAGTCATATATGTTCATTTGGAGAGGTCTTATGAAAGGATTAGTAAACATTCAATTGAAATTTTCAAAAGTTCTTTATTTCAATTTTGTCATCACAGACGTACTTATGAACGTCAATTATTACAATGACTACCACCGTATCGGAAAAATAACCACTACTCAAAAGATACGGCAAGAAACTGAGGGGCATATTTTTTTGAAATTTTGTTAGAATATTTTATGTTTGTTTTTGACAATATTATGTTTCATATGTGCCAGTTGGCTCTTGGCAGAAGCGGAATGTTCCATGCATCTTTGTCTTCTATGCATAATATTTTATACATATATGACCCTGACAGGGTATGGCAATAGAAGCTATAGCGAGCGGACCAATATGATAATATAAATAAATAAATAACGCCCAACGATCCACATACATAGATCCTAGCCCCTAACTAGGATTCCCTGTATCTAGGGAACCAGGAACTATGAGGACCATGGTCCCACAACACCCAGACACGAAACAAATGCTTGCGCTAATTTTTCTGTGCACAAACATTTGTCCCGTCGCGGGAATCGAACCCGCAACCTCAGTGATGTATGAGATTTGCGCCAACCTGCCCAACCACTACACCACAGAGGCTGTCAAATAATATAATAGTATTGTTTTATGGTATTAAAAGTTTATATGGTAGGTATCAATATTGTGGTCAGTGATGGAGGACAAATTATAAATAGTTTGCGGTTAGAAATTTAATACCATTATATCTTACTAGCTGCGTCCCACGGTTTCGCCCACTACGACTATTTTCCGGGATTAATGGATCCTATGTTTAATTGTTCTATCTAGAATTTTTTAAGTCTCCAGTGAACAGGTACTATCTTGGCAAGCGTGCTAGATCGTCGCTTACCATCAGGTGACATAGTGGTCAAACGCAAGCCAATTCGCAACAAAAAAAAATGTTTAAGGATAATTAATAAATACATCGGGGAGACGGGTCTGAGCAGCCGCTCAACTGCCGTCTCTCTCTAGATCTATGTGCTCCATCTTAGGCCACATCATCGCTTCACATGAGGCGAGATAGTGGCCAAACATAGATCTATTAAGCGTAAAAAAAATATATATATATATTTTTTTTGTAATACAACTGTAGATACATTCTTACTACCTTATAATATTTTTCATATTTAAAAAACTTAAGTATTTGTTTCGTATCTGGAAGTTGTGGGACCATGGTCCTCATAGTTCCTGGTTCCCTAGATACAGGTAATCTTAGTCAGGGGCCAGGTTCTATGTATGTGATCGTTGAGCATTATTTTTTTTTGTAACTATGTAATGAGACAAGCACGTCTGATGGTCGCACGCCTGCCCATAACAATTGCAGTGCTACCCAAAACTTGAAATACAATAAAAGCACTGTGTACCATTGCATTACGCTCATCACCTTGAGACATCAGATATTAAGTCTCATATGCCCAGTGATTTCGCTGGCTAGGTAACACAGTAATACTTGCGCAGTGCTTGGTGGCAGAATAACTGGCAAAGCGGTGATACCTACCCAGACGGCCTCCCGCATACGAGAGTTATTTATTTTGTTTACCTGTAAACTATGAATCTCGGTTGATGTGACGGCAGAATGTCTTGCAACTCTTCTAGCTCGATACTCTCAAGTTCCTCATCCACTTCTAGGGCTTGTTTCTCTCTGTTTACCTGAAAAGTTACATTTACAAAAATAAAATAGTAAAAAGTAAATAGCAAATAGTTAAATAGTTGTGTAAAGTAAATAGTTTAGCATAGCTTGGTATATATTTTATGGGCCTCTGGTACTTTTATTTTGTTATCTGAATATTGCCTGAATTAAATGTAATTATTATTTATTATTATTATTATAATAATCCATGGAACGCAGTATCTTGGGAGTCAGACTTTCAGACCGCATAAGAAATACGATACTGCGCTCCAAAATCCAAATCGCCGACGTTGGACAGAAAGCTGCCTCCCTAAAGTGGAACTGGGCCGGACACGTTTGCCGTATGTCAGACGAATTTTGGGCAAAAAGTACCACCGACTGGGTTCCCCAAAATCGCAAAAGAGGTCGCGGCAGGCCCAGAAAAAGATGGCGGGACGAACTTGATTCCTACTGGAATGATTGGCCTGTTAGAGCCCTAAACCACGAAGATTGGAAGGAGGGAAGAGAGGCCTTTGCCCTGCAGTGGGACATTAATGGCTTATAATAATAATTATTATTATTATAAACGCCCGTACTAAAGTACAAAGCCCGTACAAAGTCGCAGATTTCTATAGAAATCCTGCATCGCGCAAACGAAGTTAGACGTGGTTAGACCTATACAAGTTCCAAGTAAGTTCTGTCGGACAGCTGTCCCGGGACCATAACTCCTGGCTCGGTCGGGAGATTTTGATTATTAAATGGAGGCGCTTCTACAGTGGAAACTACACTACCCCCACTCCTCCATACTACTATCCTATCCTATTATAGATACGAAAATTTGTGAAGATGGATGTATGTTTGTTATTGAATCACGCAAAACCTACTGAGCGAATTAGGACGAAATTTTGTGTGTTGGTAGTTTAGGTCCTGGAAAACACATAGGATACCTTTTATTCTGGAAAACTGTGGGCGCAGCTGGTTTCTTATATTTTTTTTTTGTGTAACTTAATGACAAGACGAGCTGGTCGTTTGCCTGATGGTAAGCAATACTCCAGCCCATAACAATAACAGCACCACCCAGAAGTTTGTTTTGAAAAATCCTGCGCAGCGCTGCACTGGGCTCGTCACCCTGAGACAATTAGCTGTTGAGTCTCATAATGCCCTGTAATTTCTTAGGAAATTTCAAAAATCTTTTATCAATAAATATGACAGTGGAAAGGTGATGAGAAGCAAATACAAATACATTGTTGACATCATGGTAAGCAACACACCTGCCTAACAGTTACAGCACTACCCAGAACTTTGTGTTGCAAAATTGCGACAATGCACTGCACTCGTCACCCTGAGATAATAGCTCAGCCTCATAATATCAGAATGCCCATGAATTTGGCTTGTCAATCAATCAGTCTTGCATAAACTAAATGTATCATGCGTTTCAATAAATAATAACTAACTTAAACAATGACACACCACAACCGAGGAAAATATGTTTTCCTTATAAATATATAATTATGTATATATTTATTTATCTATCTACATTGCTGACACCTTACAATAATACAAGTAATATATTACAATCTTACTAATATAATAAACGTGAAAGTTTGTAAGAATGGATGTATGCATGTACCTTTGTTACTCTTTCACGCAAAAAATTTGGTATGGAGATAGCTTATACCCTGGATTAACACATAAGCTAGTTTTTATCCCGTGAAACCGCAGGGCGCAGCTGATTTATAATAATAGAATAATCATTTATACATATAGAAGTATGTAGCTATATGTGTTAAACTCATGGTCACTTTGGACCTTCATAAACAGGAAATAGCCAATGATAGATGAATGCTGGTATGTATATAGTTATGTACAATTGTATATGCATAAATGACTAAACAGGATTTTATATGATATCTGATTTAAAAAATCACTGCTGTGTTTGATGGGGAGTGGAGTTACGGTCGAAGATAGATCATACTTGCTTAGGCCTTAGGTAGGTATTCATTCTATTTTCTAAGTGAATATGTTCCAGAAAACTTAACAAACGAATCGTATTAACTTTAATATGTATGTGTGCGTAGGAAGCCAATCAGATCGAATATTTACTGTTAACATGACGTAGTATGAGATTACTATGATATGCTTGAATGACTCAGTTAGGAGTGGCATATTCAGATCTTTCGTGTAATATGAGCCTAAGAACCGTACAAATAAACTCTGGTTAGAAAAAAGAAGAAAACATAGTCACCGGTCTAAACTTTAACACAGAATTTAAAAAGTTATTAGAAACTGTTTAACATTTACCTTCAATATAAGAGCACTGTTAGAACTATGTTTCGCAAAGCGGAACTTTTTCAGAACTGCTTTCACATCGTCGCCGATATCACAGACGTTCACATTTTGTGCGGACATGGTAATTTTAATTCAATTTAATTACAAAAATAAATAAAATGAACACCGAACTCCGACTCCAAGCGATCTTGTTTACGTCGACAATTTGACATGAATGTGAAAAATGACAAATGACAAGATGACGTATTGATTGACGTGACGTATCTATGAAGTTTGAAGGTGACTTCCAAATAGAGCGGAGCCACAGAGATAGATCAATGCTATGATAAAGTATTGGATCCATTGAGGTCTCTAGTGTCATTCCTCAATGATTGGATCAATGTTAGGTCATCAGTATCATCATAGATCAATATGCAAGAACTGTTTTCGCGAACTGGTTCTTCTGTTCGCTTTTTTGTTCTTTATGTCGAATACATAAGTACTTGCTTTTCTGCAATATTGATAGAAATAAGTAGGAGTACAGGAGTTCTCCTGGAGATGGATGGTCGAACATAATTATTTTATGCTGCGTGTACACTGATTGATACAACTTTCTATCACTCACTCATTCTATTCGTTAATCCTCCCTATGAGATGTGCTCTAAAACTTGAATAGATTATTAAGAGTACATCACACCTTTACATTACCAAGACAAACCTACTGTGGTTTTGTGGTACTATAGAAATATGTTTGTATAATACTTTTATTTTAACCTATGCTGTCCCACTGCTGGGCAAAGGTCTCCCCAAAGTCTTTCCAGCCGTCTCTATCCTGCGCCACCAGCCTTCTTGGTATGCATCCAGATCGTAATACGTTTAGTTTAATAAATTAAAAAATAATAAAAAAATGTATGACCTCAGCAACCAGTACGCAACACACGTAACGCAGCCGAGGAATATTTATGTATTGGGGCTTAATGATTAACTTTAACTTGTTAATTTACTCATTTAATTAATGATTTATATAATACTATCATAATTTATTTACGTATAATAATTTTTTTTTATATCATCAGCTGTTTTGGAAATTCTACCATGATTCGAACGCACCCTCAAATTTGACGTTTGTGTTGCCGTGACAATCGTGACCGGTGACATTGGCAACTTTGACAAATGTCCACAAAGAATAATTTTCCCCTCTCCCACAGGATGGGACTATCCAAAAAATAATTAAATTCAACCGTATAAATTAGTATAAAATATTTTCTTCCCTTTTTTAAAGACACAATTAATAAATACCTATTTCAGTATTATTTTCGCTATTATTGTGGACATAAGACAATACATTTTGCAAGTGGTGTGACCGTGAGTTTCGTGTAATGTTTTTGTTATAATTCTGCATTATTGCTATCGTTTATGTGCCCTAAATAAAGGTCAATAACAGCAAGGAATATACAAGATGCCGCGTAAGTACCTAAACGTGTTTATTTAGTCGTAAAATTCATGTATAACTTAGATATTCGACCTAGCAACAAGGTCTAGTATAGCAGGTATGAAGTCCCTACTCGGTTACTTTCACCTATGAATAGCTAGATATTTGATCTGTTTACATTGTTTTGAAGTGCTTGTGACGTCAAGCATTTCAATAAGGTGAATTAGAATGCCTGTTCTTTAATAAGAGTGCCTTCTTTCTAGAGATTATGTAAGATATCTTCCTTTATTTACAAAATTTCTAACATTGAATGTAATGTAAAATAAATCCTTGTAAGTATTTATTGCATTACATATGTCTGTGGAGAGGTCATCAAGTGTCTCTCTCTCTCTCTCTGTGTATGTGTGTGTGTGTGTTGACAACTATAATATTGCATATTATAATAAAATTATCAGCGCACTAAATTCATTGTCTGCACTTTGAATAGTATTGACCTCAATTAGAATTATCTATAAGTTATCATAAGTACCTTTAATAAAATTCTTTGAGCCTCTATGGTGTAGTGGTAGGGAGGTCAGTATGTAGTAGGTTATATAGGCCTATATTTGTGTACATTATGCAGTATAAATTATGTATGGTAAAGATATTTATTTGCCTTATGTAATAATGCAGGTAACTATATAAATAAATAAATACACCCAATGATCACATACATAGATCCCGGCCCCTAACTAGGATTCCCTGTATCTAGGGAACCAGGAACTATGAGAACCGTGGTCCCACAACACCCAGCCCATATAAAATATCACATTTATTCAATTCCTAATAACTAGGTTCCTAATACATAGTAAGTTCTTAGCTAGCTCTATCATTTACCTACTCATTTTAACTTCAATTCCTCACCTTGCACAGTTTTCTGGAATCGCTACTGTCTCAGGGTGACGAGCACAATGCAGTATCATGGAGGATTTTGAATACTGACAATGGTGTGTCTCCAACTGTTATGGGCAGACATGTTGCTTACCATCAGGTGAACAACCTGTCGTCTCATCATTAAATTACATAAAGTGTGATTATTTCATAAGACTTGATGAGATTATAGTGGCTCAGATTCTACCTTTGTCTTTTGGTCCAAGACTTGAGTTCAAATTGTTTAATGTCCTGAGAAAAAGTTTGTTGAACCTTATCTCAATGATATTTCACACTTATAATAAATAATTATTATTACAAATCCACATTATAATACAATCAGAACCAGGAGACCAGGAACTACAGACGCTATGCCAGCGCCCCAAAGCCGCACTCCATGGGATGGCTTGGGTATATGCTGGCGGGGGGAATGCACAATACACCCCATGCGGAACATCAATGCAGGACTCATCGCCCCCTCATTGAATAAGAATAAGACACTGCGATCCCACAACATCTAGACTTGAAACGAATACTTGCCATTTTATTCTGTACACAAACATTTGATCAGAATTGGGAATCAAACCTGCAATACCTACATGGCATATATATATATAAGCTCATCAACGACTACACTTCAGAGGCTCAAACAAACAGACACATCCACATTCATATTTCTAGTTAAGATTTAACTAAAGATAAGCATGCTTATTCCTTATCTCATTTCTAGGTTCATCGTACTTATACAATGAACACGTGGTCTGATAAGGAAACGTTGGCCGTGACCGGATTGTGATTCAAGAAGGATACTTACCTTCAAGATGTCTTCTTTGAGTAAGTACCCTTACGATGTTGATATTCAAATGTGGGTCGGACCACAGAATAATCATACTAATTACTCTTGGTAGGACTCTTGTGTACGGGAGGCTGTCTGGGTAGGTACCACAACTTTATTCTTCTGCCAAGCAGGAGTATGCAAGCATTACTGTGCTCCGGTTTGTCAGGCATTGTAGCCAATACAACAGGTTTTTGTTATTCGCTGTGTCCCAGCATTGGGAACGTAATAGGCTGATGATGATGATGGAAGACCAGCTGTGATTCGAACTACAGTCACAGAATACTAAGGGACAGAAGCATCACTTCGCAAAGAAATTTAAACAAATAGCGACTCTTGCTATGACGCAATAAAATTCAATTCAGCTCGCGTAGCGCTGCATACCTACCAGTCATATCAACGTACAGAGCGCCTCTCTTTCTATCGCATAGCTCTTATCTCTTCTGACGCGGCACGTGTAACGACGCGCGACCCGCCGTCGGTGTCCGGCTATGTACTTGTAGCTTCGTACCTACAGTGCGGAGTGCGCTAGGCCTGCTACAGTGCGCTGTATCGAAATCCGCCCTCCTATTAACCAATCAGTCTTTCTAGCTTAGATACAAGAAATCCTAATCAGAAAAGGATTATCTACAATCACCTATATCCCCGTCTGCGGTGAGCCGTTCCGACTGAATGAATCTGTAGGTACCTACTTGTTAAGTAATTGGCGTTTAAATCTCGAATCTTGGTCCGAGGTATTAAAAACGAAAACTGTAATATATCATGGGTTTAAGAGATTAATGTATGTACCTACAGTTTTATTATAATAAGTGCATAATAAGATTTACGTTGAAAAATTTATCATTTCCAGACAAGCTTTTATAACAAATTCGTAATCGGAACCGCGAGCTGAATAAAATGAGCCCAAACACTAATAGTTTACGATTATCCGCCAAGGAGTTCCAGTTCAAGGAGTGCCCACCTTCCGTCTCCATCATCAGATCAGCTGTCACCATAATATTGCATTGTCATCGGACTTTGACAAGTATGCAAAATTTGAACTCCGTAGGATAAGAGGAAGTGGTTCTGATTCAGCTTGCAAGATTCCACCCGGACAAACATACATACATTGCAAGTTAAATAAAAGCTTGTAAAACAATAAAAACCTATCGATTTCAGCGTAGCCAGATGGCGGTGCGTGCTCTTGCTGAGCACCGTCAGTCTTATCATAACCGGTTACAAAGTGAACCGCCCCCTATGTCTGATAAGATAAGAACGCACTCACTATAATGAATTAATTGAGGGTGGACGTTAAAAGGTTCCGCTAAGACCGTAGCGTAGCTCGCCTAGCCGTTTGTAAAAGATCTGCTAGGTTAAATTAAATTAACGCTCTTTATTCAGTTTTGGCATCGTCAATTATAACAATGACCACCGTATCGGAAAAAGAACCACTACTCAAAAGATACGGCAAGAAACTGAGGGGCATTTTTTTAGCTATTGTTACAATTAGATGTTTGGAGGGAGATGGGGGAGACCTTTGCCCAGCAGTGGGACACAATAGGTTAATATAATAATAATAATAATTGATACAATTTGTAAGTATTCTACAATGTTATGTTTCTTATGTACCAGTTGGCTACTTTGCACAAGTGAAATATTAATTTTTTAATTAAATTATATTTTTTTGCAGATGAAAGTACCGAAATGTTGGAGAAGGAGTCACCGTAAGTATTTTTATATTTAATTTATAATTTTTATCCCGCAGATATATTATTTCTTCTAGACTCTTTTAACGTTAGACGCCTGAAATAATATACTGAGCAAGTACAGTTGTTTTCAAAGCGCCTGATAAAATAGTTGCAGCTAACGTTTTCTGTAAATTGCTTATCGTTTTCACACAGGCGTTAAATGGTGCGACCGGCCGGCGGCGACCGCCTACTTGTACTATTGTTTATTCTGTGGTCTTACTTAGATCGCCTTACTATACAATATGAACAGCTTTAAATACAGGCTAAAGCTAAATACAGGTCTCTTGGTGCTATCTTCTCTAGCGGGCGTATTTCCGAAGCACTGGTAGAGTCAGTTTTCGCATTTCTTTTCTGCACCTGGACTTCAATTTAAGTTCATTTTGAGTATGGGAAAGAAATGGGTAGACATGCTTACCTTTTTTTTTTCAGTCATGTTATTTTAAGTTACAATTTTCAACGTATTTTAATTGATTTTTATTAATGACGTTTAAAAGTGCATTTTTTGTGCTTATGCTTTTGCCTTTTGAAGCGACGGCTTGTCAAGCAAGCGTTTTACAGCTATGATGAATTTATTAGCTGTAAAGATTGACTTTGAAATCTACTTATTCTACTAGACTTTATTTATTAATTATAATTTATTTTGTAATTAACTTATTTTTACTGTATATACTAGCTGACCCGGCAAACGTTGTTTTGCCATATAAATAAAAAAAATTGTTAAGGGTGAGCAACCCTTATCACTTAGGGGTATGAAAAATAGATAGTAGCTGATTCTCAGACCTACTGAATATGTAAAATTTGGTAAAAATCAGTAAAGCCGTTTCGGAGGAGTAAGGCAACTAACATTGTGACACGAGAATTTTATACATATGAAAGAAGATATATATTTTTTTTATTTAATTTTGATTATGTTAATTTTTTACAATGTCATTGTTTTATTAGCCTATACTGTCCCACTGCTGGGCAAAGGCCTCCCTCAAATATCATAAATAAATAATTTTTAATTAATATTATTAATATTGACTTAGTTATTAATTTGTAATTCATTCAATTAATTGTACTTCTGACACATTGTTGTTAATAAATAAACTATGAACTATAGTATGCTTAAAGTTCAAGTTCAAAAGTTGTTTATTCAGTTTCGGCACAGACGCACTTACGAAGGTCAATCATCGGAAATGAATGACTCAGATTATGTAGGTACAGAAGAGCTGCATCATAATTTGGAATCCCCGAGACACAGTACCTACCTATTAATAATACCTATTAATGCTTATATTATTATGTCACTTACATATTTTTTTACGGGGGGTTTAATATGTTCAATGCATTTTAATTAAGTTTTTGTATATATGAGACATTTCAATGTTTTTTAATCAAGTCGTCAAAAAATTACAATGCATTAGTAAATTCCATCCGTGCGTGCAAAAGATGTTTTGCAAAATCCTGCGCGGCACTGCACTGCGCTCGTCACTCTGAGACAATTAGCGCCTTCAGTCTTATAATAATAAATATTTTTATTATAAAGTTTTCTTATAGCATCGTATTGTGATGTCAAAATGTTATGTCTTAATAAATAAATAAATATAATAATGCCCATTAATTTCGCTGGCTGCAATGCCCTTCAAACTGGAACAGTAATGCTTGCGAACTACTACTTGGCAGCAGAATCACTGACAAAGCGGTGGTACCCACCCAGACGTTCTCCCTCATACCAGAATACTTAGTTACTACTTACTTACTCGGTAATTCTCCGTCGATTCAGGTTATCAATTCTGTCCGTAGAAATATAGATTTGAAGATAAGAGATAAAGATAAAGAACATTTATTTGTAAAACCTGTGTGATACAGAGCATGCAGATCTTAGAATAGTGTGAGCACGACATGTGTTGCCTATATAGGCGGACAAATGGAGAGCCGGCTATCTTAGAAAAGAATGTCATAGATTTATATCAAACTAGCTGCGCCCTGCGGTTTCACCCGCGGTTTCCCGGGATAAAAAGTAGCCTATGTGTTAATCCAGGGTATAAGCTATCTCCATACCAAATTTCATCAAAATCCATTCAGTAGTTTTTGCGTGAAAGAGTAACAAAGGTACATCCATACATCCATTCTTACAAACTTTCGCGTTTATACTATTAGTAGGTTAATGCAAAAATAATACATGCAAGTCATAAAATGACTAAGTTACAATATCGATAATTAACAAGTCAATACATTTTTAATAAATTAACAAGTAATCATTAGAATTACAATATAATAAAAGGTCAAAAACATTAGATATTTGCATTTTAAATTAATTTGTCGGTAATAAAGTGATTAACATTGCAATAACACTTTTGTGTGAGCATTTAATTTTTATTTAATTGTATTAATCTTATCTAAATGCTTACCTAGGTCATCACATATTTAAATACGAGCTATATAAATAAGTGGACGGATATAAAGTAGGTATATCAAAAAATGCCTGATGGTAAGCAATACGCCAGCACATAACAATAAAAGCACCACCCATAACTTTGTTTTGCAAAATCCTGCGCGGCGCTGCACTGTGCTCGTCACCCTGAGACAATTAGCTGTTGAGTCTCATTATGCCCAGTAATTTCGCTGGCTACAATGCCCTTCAAACCGGAACACAGTAATGCTTGCGCACTACTGGTTGACGGTTGAATAACTGGCAAAGCGGTGGTACCCACCCAGACGGCCTCTCGCATACGAGAAACCTACCACCAGTAATTGTCAAGTAAGTATGAGTTTAGACTTCCTCGTCTTAATTTACTTTAAGGAACTGATACATTCCATTAATAATCAAAGGCTGAAGTATTTCAAAATATCATCCCTTTCAAGCCGCAGAAATCTATTGGACATAATGTTTTCATACAAACTCCTCAGAAATTACATAGACTGTCCTGACATGCTGGAACGATTTAGTTTCAAAGTTCCCCGAAAACACCCACGATGTTCCATAAAATTATTTGCACCGCCTTTTCGACGGACTACCCATGGTACAAATTCTGTGGTCCCGAGGCTCAGCAGACTTCTCAACGATACTAGCACTGTAGTTGACGTATTTGCGGACTCATTGCGAGGGTTTCGTAAAAAGACACTAGATTTTTTTAATAATTCCAATATCTCGTGAGTATAGCGACGAGAACTCTATCCTATTACCTTTATAAGAACTTTTTATATGTTATTAAATTTATAAATCTAGTTTACTTATGCATGCGGTGTTTACCTGTAAAAGATTATGCGTTTAGCAATTATATTTATTGAATATTTATTAAAGTATGTACTAATGTAATAATTGTTGGTAAACCATAAATAAACAAAATAAAAATAAAATAAAATAATAAAAGTCGAAGAAAGCTGTTACGATTCGAGAAGTGAAATACTAGACTCACTTTTTAGGAAAATCCAATATCTGTTCGTTGTTAAGGAAAATATGCAGGCGGATCCGGTAGAGTACTACAAAATACGTCATATGTAATAAAAATATAACATATCTATTGTGTAACTTTTATGGTTACTCAGTTGAGCAAGGTCTTAAAAAAGGAGATACTTACGAGTGATCTAAGTCCGGTAATCGCTAGCAGTGCTGGGTCAATGTCGATATCTATTATCGATACTCTGATTTATCGACTCGATAGCTCAGTTGGTTAAGGCGTCGGGTCGGTATTCAAAAGACACGTTTTAAAACGTTCGTTACGTACGTTAATACAATTTAAGTTTTGGTTTTAATTAGTCTATTAAAACTTAATTAAGGCCAGTAAGAGAACAATACAGCACAACGAGGAAAAGAATCTTTAATACAAAGCTTGATTATACGTGTTTTGTACTAGTACCTATTAAGAATTCTAGAGATAGCTCTCGTGTCCACAGCATCAAGTTAACAAACTGTCAAAACATTGATATAAGCCAAACACGTTTTAATTTTTTAATAGATAACACTCAATGATTTTAGAGGTAGTTAATGGATCCAGTTATTTTTTCGTTTTTTGTGTCTACAAAACCAAGAATTACAAAGGCCATTGACCGCCAAAATGTAAAGTGAAATATAATTATAATGATGAATAATTATATTGTTTATAGGTTGCATAAAAAATATAAGTTTATTTGTATTATGTATCACTTTCACTTTACGTACTATTTATCACTTTGTTAAGTTGTAGTCGATTCTTAGTCATTTTAAACTTCGATGCTTCAGTCTCTTAAAACTGTCGCAGCATATAGAATCTTACAAAACCTAGGTTAATGTTATAATATTGACTCATATCGATACCTCACGTCCCATCCCTACGTCCCCACTTTATCTTGTCAATTGGCCCAACACTGCAGACAGGCAGTGTCCCCGCGGTCACGGCATGCGCGGCCGACTCGCTCGCTCCCGTAATCGAGTTACGAATCGAATCGAAACTTTCGAATCGAGAGTCGTGTGCTCCGATTTTCAGTTCGCACTGGCTGTTAAGTGTTTGTGATTATTTTTTTCTGACTTTTAAAAATAGTGTTGTTAAACGGATAACTTATTTAGTTCTTATATCAGTTATACTCGTATCATTGTTTTCTGTAATGTTTTTCCTTAGTCCTTTTTTGTTCAATTTGAGGCGTAGCATTGCATCGGACGTACAGTAAGATTTTTCTTTTTCCAAATAACTATTGCGCTGACAATTTTTTTACTGAGTTTTTATATATAATACAATACAATAACACTTTATTGCACACCAAATAACTTAACACAATTAGATGTATGTTTGTCCACTATCTCGCCTGATGTCAAACTCACAATCTCTTTATTCATGTTTGGCATCACAGATGCACTTATTCGATGTTAAGCGACGATGCGGCCGAAGATGTTGCACATAGACCTAGAGGAAGACGGCAGTTGATCGACTTCTCACACCCGCCTCCCTGATGGTTCACTGAACATATATAACATATATAGAAATAGTATATATAGTTCTCTTATAGCATCGTATTGGGGTGTCCTGTCAAGATGTTATAAATGAGTTTTTAATAATTATAAATAAAAATAAATAAATAGAACATGGTCTCTTAATTGTGGACTAGATTGTGTCGTGAACTAGGTAAAGCATATATTTTTTTCATAAAAACTGTACTTATAACCATTTTTGAAAAACTTACCTTTGTTTACACTTGCATTGTTAATAATTAAACGACAAAATAATTCATTTTATAACAAAAAAACCGACTTCAATTCTGATGCATCATAGAAGTCCAAGGTCAAATATCGATAAAATTTATATGGGACCACTGAACCCAACGCAAAAAGAATTCTCCGAAACGGTTTATAAATGACGGAGTTTAAGGTAACACAAGAAAAACTAATCGATGAATCGAAATGTTTATGCACTTTCTAAGGAGCACGATGAGGCTATCTATAATTAGAACTATTTGTTATACCTAATTTCAAGTTCAAAACTGTTTGAATTTTGTAGTGTTGCATTGAATCATGTTCTGTTGATGGTCCATATAATTAAATAAAAAAATAAAAAGATGAATTGAGAACCTCCTCGTTTTTGAAGTGGTTAACAATGTCTTACAATACGTAATTAAATTCAAAAATACATAAACACTATTGTTAAAAACCTTAAAAATTAAACATAACTATAGGCTTAAAGAATTAGGCCTTTAATATAAATAACGAGCTGATTAGTGTGTTTTTGTGTATAACAAGATATTTTTTGGAAAATATATTTTTCAAGCCAAGCTTTTAACAAATTCGTAATCGGAACCGCGAGCAGATTAAAATGAGCCCAAACACTAGTAGTTTACAATTATCCGTCAAGGAGTTCCATTCCATCCGTCTCCATCATCAGATCAGCTGGCTGTCACCATAATATTCAAATTCAAATTATTTATTTCAGACATAAGTCCATATAATAACAATCATTCACATTAAAAAATTACTTACACATTAAAAATTAAATAAAATAAAAACATGTCAAATAAATTATCTAATATTTAATTTCAATAAAAAAAAAAATAATAATAATAATTTTTTATTGTGACATAATAGATATTTCTACAGAGTAGTATTGAATCCATAGGCTCTCGAACTAGTTTAAACTGTGTTTCGAGAGCCAGTGGCTTCTCCCAAAAAAAAATGTGCTAGTTACAAACTATTATGTAGGTAAAATTATTATGTAGTACAAAAATATTTAAATATATTTGTTTTAAATTAAGCTAACAATTATTAAACTTAACATTAAGTAGAAGGAAAGGGATACGTACGCGCGTATGTATGGGTATGTACGTGTTGGTGGGGGTGTATTTGTGGGTGTGTGCATGTGAGGGTGAGGGTGTGTGAGGGGGTGTGTGTGTGTGTGTAAGTATATGTATGTTAGTGTGTCAGTAGTAAAAGTCAGTTAGCATACTTTCAATGCCATCATAGTCAAACGTCTTAAGCCAATTAAGTATTATTTTTTTAATTTCATTGTTACTGTACTTTTTTATTTTACATTCATTGTTAAGTTTATTATATAAGTGTGGAACAATAACATCATACCTTTTCTGTGCAAACCTTGTTTTCACAGTAGGAACGGGACAACGATCGATTCTTTTGGATGTTTCAGGTAAGTAAGGTACTATTCTTTTGTGATAACGCCGTAAGCTTTCATAAATGAACAATTTTCTAACGCTCAAAACAACAGCTTTTTCATAAACATCTGTTGTCGGATGCCTATAGGGTAAGTAGAGGAGCACTTTCAATACTGCACGTTGAGCACGTTCGGCAGTAATGAGGTGCGTTTTTGCTGCTGTACCCCATGCACAAATGCAGTATCTAATTATGCATTCACACAATGCCCTGTATGTTTGGATGACCAGTTTGCTATCAGCTACCGATCTTAACGTTTTGAAAACGTAAATGAGCTTCCTAATTCTTGACGTTATTGAGCCAATGTGTGTGCACCAATTAAGCTTATCATCTATGTGTACCCCAAGATATTTTATAGAGTCAACTCGGGACAAAACTGAACAGCCACACTGGACAGGCCGAGTGCCACGGTTACATGGAAAGGTATGAATCTTGAGAATAACATTGTTTCCAGGGCCGCCTGAGGACGTCTTGCTGTAGCACATGTACTTTGTTTTGCTAGTATTTAGTGATAGGAGGTTGTTTTCTAGCCATTGTGTTACAACAGTTAGACAATCCTCTGCCAAGTCTGCAACCTTTTGCCATGTTTTTTCATGGAGGAGTAACACAGTGTCATCCGCAAACATCAGCATGTCCATTCCAGTCCAGGTAGCCCTACATAGGTCATTTATGTAAATAAGAAACAAAGTAGGCCCAAGTGTGCTACCTTGTGGTACTCCATAGGTGCATACTGCGTTATCACTCACATGACCTTCAACCCTTACTCGCTATTTCAAGTGCAGCTGAGCTGCGTGTCCAATAATAGGGCAGTCAAATCGGCCAGGTACAACGCGTAGAATGCTGTTGGTGCTGTCTCGGATATGACTTAGCATCGAGGCGGCTCGTTTGCGCATTATGGCGTGGAAGTCATCTACACGAGCGTCAGCAAACATGCCCGACGCACTGCAGCACCGAGGCAGCCCCAGCAGCATCCTAAACGAAGGGCATTGATCGTCTTCAGCTTATAGTTGACGCACAGACTTCACGTATAAAAAGACTGACAGTAAGCTTTAAACAATGCAGCCTTTGCTGCTGCAGCACAACGTGCAAATCTGTGAGTCAACACATTGCTTCTGACTGTCAACGACCTTCGCTGCCGTCCTAGCCAGCGCGAGATGGGCCTACAATTGCTTATATCAGAGGGGTCACCTGTCTTATTTTTAATTATTGGTACAACAACCGTCTTTAGGCAATCATTAGGTATATATGAGTTCCTTACACAAAATGTATAAAACATAGACAGCACTCGTGGTAGTGAACACCTGCATGCTGCAGGTGCTCAAGACTAATACCGCCATGTCCTAGTGACTTTCCTTTGGTCATCTGTTTAATAACTGAAGCTACCTCTTTGGCAGTAAACTGCGGCAATAAGTAAGAAGACACCTGTCGGGGTTCAGTATCGAGCACCGGCCACGTGCCGACTATTGGTGAGGGCTCAACTTGGAACAGCGATTTAAAGTTATTGGCTATCCCACGTGGCTCATTTATGCCATCAAAAGGTCATTTATGAGAGGGGCCTGCAGTTTAGGACTTCAATTCTTTGTTTTTTTCCAAAAGTTTTTAAAATCCTTTTTAGCGTGCTGTGGTGCCAGAATATTCATCTTTATTTGCTCGACATTATTCTGACACCATTTAAGCTTGGATTTAAAAATACGTCGAGACTCAGCCATGCTTTCATAGATTGGTCCCTTAGAGGGTCTTCCATTCAATAGCCAGTTCTGAAAACTGTCTCGCCGCAACTGTACATTTCTTTTTACGCTTAATAAATAATCTATGTTTGGCCACTATCTCGCCTGATGTAAAGCGATGATATGTCCTAAGATGGAGCACATAGATCTAGAGAGAGATGGCAGTTGAACGGCTGCTCAGACCCGTCTCCCCGATGGTTCACCGAACATCATCCCGAAACACGACTAGGTCGCTTGACGGCATGGTTTGTTTGTTGTTGTACATGTTTGTTCCATCCCACAACTATACGCTTCTTTTTTATTTTATTACTTTTAAATCCTGAGCTATTCTCAGCTGCGTCACACAAAATGTCATTAATGGTTCTACATAATTTATCTATAACTAATCTATGATCTAAACTATTACACATATTGTCACAGCAATTTGATAATTCTGAAGGAAAGTCTACATCTCTCAATTTAGCATTACATAATTCTTGATAGTACAAAGTTTGTTGGACGTCCCGTTCCCCCATAACGTTTTGTTTCGGAATAGGTTTTTCACAGTTACCTGTGGCTTTAACACCGCTATATCAACTTGAACTTCTAGAGGGAAAGGGTCAGACCAAACTACTTTCTAATTATGCCCCCTAACATCTACCACCGACTGCCACGCTGATTCTGTGACTACACAGTGATCCAGCCAGCTCGTTGTGCCGTGGACTTCACTGATAAATGTGAAGGTGCTTGACGTACTAGCAGCCCTAGCGCACTCCGCACTGTAGGTACGAAGCTACAAGTACATAGCCGGACACCGACGGCGGGTCGCGCGTCGTTACACGTGCCGCGTCAGAAGAGATAAGAGCTATGCGATAGAAAGAGAGGCGCACTGTAGGTTAATATGACTGGAAGGTATGCAGCGCTACGCGAGCTGAATTAAATTTTATTGCGTCATAGCAAGAGTCGCTATTTGTTTGAATTTCTTTGCGAAGTGATGCTTCTGTCCCTAAGTATTTTGTGGTACTACCTAATATGTCAAAATCGACACATTTATACTATTGATCTTGACAGAATTTTACAAGTTCTTTTCCAAACAGTTCAGTAGGGCCTAGCATTAAAATTTCCTAAACTAAAAACAGAGTGGAATATTGCATTATGTCATCGGACCTTGACAAGTATGCAAAATTTCAACTGCGTAGGATGTAAGAGAAAGATTTGACCCAAACAAACAAACATTGCAAGTTAAATAAAAGCTTGTAAAAAGAAACATATTGTAACAGTTCTAAGAAAAATCTATCTTCTGAGTATTAATGATGAGTTTTCTGCAACTGGGTGATAAACAAACAATAAAGTTGCTGATCAATTCACAGTCACAGAATAATTATAATAGACAGACTCTGTGGTGTAGTGGTTGGGCAGGTTGGCTCAAATCCCATACATCACTGAGGTTGCGGGTTCGATTCCCACCACGGGACAAATGTTTGTGCACAGATAAAAAAAGCGCAAGCGTTTGTTTCGTGTCTGGGTGTTGTGGGAGCATGTTCCTCATAGTTCCTGGTTCCCTAGATACAGTAGTTAGGGGCCGGGATCTATGTATGTGATCGTTGGGCGTTATTTATGTAATTATTACAATGATTACCACCGACCGAATCGGAAACAAGAACCAGAAGATACAGCAAGAAACTAAGGGACATTTTTTTAAATTAATTGTACCTACATTCATACATACCTACATTAGTAAATAATGTCAAATAAAGAAAGCCCTAACAACCCTGCTTGAACATTATTTATTATTTACTAAATTAATACATTATTTACTGTTATAAGAATATTAAACTCATTGCCATATTTATTATTAAATATACATAAGCGGGGGGATTATATAGGAAACATAAACACTAGAAATAAGGATAGGATTATTGTACCTAGGTATAGACTGACTAAAACGAATAAGTCCTTTATGGGCAACTGCGTACGTTTTTATAATAAAATTCCAAAATGTATAACGGAGCTCACAGAAAGTAAATTCAAATTACGCGTTAAGAATGTTCTAATGAGAAAAGCATACTACACTGTTCGTAATTACATAGAAGACAAAGATGCTTGGAACATTCCACTTCTGCAAAGTAACCAACTAGTACATAAGTAACATAACATTGTTAAACCCCAAAAAATTGTATCAAAGTCTCTAAAATGTCCCTCAGTTTCTTACCGTATCTTCTAAGTAGTGGTTCTTTTTCCGATACGGTGGTAGAGTCATTGTGATAATTTGACGTTCATAAGTGCGTCTGTGATGCCAAAATGATTAAAGAGATTTTGATTTGATTGATTGATTATTTATATATATTTTAATTTAAATTCGTTTTACATTTACAATCAACCCATTATTATTACCCCTATATTCAGCGGGATTTCACTATATATTTTCATTGCGTTTCAGTTTTGAGATGAATTTCAGCAACGTCACGCCTGATTCCATTGCATTCAAAAGTCAACGTTTTTGGAAAGTCACTTTTAACACGGTTGCGTAAAGTGCAAAAACTGGAGCGCTCTTTTTAGAAAGTCAGATATAAACGAATTTACTTGTGCCTCGGATTTTGCACAAACTGTTTCATTTATTAACAAACAGGTTTACGTTTTATCTGAACATCATCTGAGGTAACAAACATAAAAAGCAATCGAATAGAGAACCTTCTCCTTTTTTTGAAGTCGGTTAAAAATCTGGGAGATATCGCTATAAGCGATAAGAACTTCCATTGTATCGTAATTAAGGACTTTTGTTATTGTATGTTCATTTCGTATACATACCTAATAGATTTGTTTTAAATAGAGATTAACTCAATATCGTCGACCATCTGTCGAATAAAGGGGTATGCTGAAAATCAGCCTTGCGTGAGCTGCTAGGCTTACGCAGCTCAGTGCTGAGCTTACCCCTATTGCTGCTGTTTTTTGTATTTTTGTGCTAATAAATATTTTTGTTCTAATTTAAACTCTATGTGTACAGTTTAGCAATAAATAATTTCTCTCTTTCTTTCTTTCTTTCTTTAATAGTTTTCGAAAACGAAAACTTACCGACGGGATTAGAACCCTCATGTCTAAATTCCGTAATGGATATGGTTTTTTACTAATTAAGCTACGTTAATTATAACCACGCGGTGTTGTCCCGATGAACAAACCAGGATAAAATGTATCCCGTGCCCTAATCGAAGTTCCAGGATCTAAAGTACTTGCCTACTATACAAATTTCATGAAAATTAGTTCAGTAGTTTTTGCGTAATTAAATAAATAAACCGGCCAAGTGCGAATCGGACTCGCGCACGAAGGGTTCCGTACCATTATCTCATAAAAACGGCGAAAAAAATCATGTCTGTAGTATGGGATCCCCCTTAAATATTTGTTTTATTTTAATTTAATTATTTATTTTTAAAGTGAATTTATAGCTAAATATTCTGCGAATATATCTATTTCAAGCGTCTACCTGTTGTCGTCACAATATCGAGCAAAAACGAGCAAAAAAATCACGTTTGTCGTATGGGAGATATTTATTTTATTCTGTTTTTTAGTATTTGTTGTTATAGCGGCAACAGAAATACATCATCTGTGAAAATTTCAACTGTCTAACTATCACGGTTCAGTTCAAGAGATACAGCCTGGTGACAGACGGACAGACAGACAGACAGACAGACAGACAGCGGAGTCTTAGTAATAAGGGTCCCGTTTTACCCTTTAGATACGGAACCCTAATGACGGCCAACGATCACATACATAGATCCCGGCCTCTAACTAGGCTCCCCTGTATCTAGGGAACCAAGAACTACGAGGACCATGCTCCCACAACACCCAGACACGACACAAATTGAAACAACTCACAAACTTTAATATTTATTATATTGTGAGTAGGGTCTTTGTTTAATATTGTACTTGAAATTTGACGTAATTATGATGACGAATTAATGACGAATGAGCGTAATTTTCCTTTATATTTTGCTTATAAATTATCCTTATAGGTTATAACAATAGTTTTACGGACTTTTAACTCTTATATAAATAAAACTATCATCATCATCAGCCCATCACGTTCCCACTGCTGGGACACGGGCCTTCTCTCATAGAGAGAGTATGGGCCGTAATCCACCACGCTGGCCCAACGTGGCTTGGCGGATATACTTGAGTCTTTCTACTTTCTGATGACTCGGGGTGATGAGCGCAATGCAGTGCTACGCAGTACTCTTTAATGTGGCAAAAGTTCCGGGTAGCACTGCAATTGTAATGGGCAGATATAGCGCTTACCAACAGGCGAACGACAAAAAAGCCGATTTTAATGTATCTTCGAAGTCTAAGGTCAAATATCTATGAAATTTATATGGGACCACTTCGTAGCTATATTGAACAAAACAAAAATAATTTTCCAAATTGGTTCATGATTGACGGAGTTCTGAGGTAACAAACATAAAAAAACAATCGAATAGAGAACCTTCATTTTTGGAGTCGGTTAAAAATAAATAAAAAAATATTATTATTACATTTTGATAGCACGTATATGTAAAGTAAGTTATCAAGGGCAAAGTGAGGGTAAAGCAAGGGTAAGGGCATGGTAGCCAGCATAATTACTGGGCATATGAGACTCAACAGCTAATTGTCTCAGGGTGACGAGCGCAGTGCGGTGCCGCGCAGGATTTTGCAAAACAAAGTTCTGGGTGGTGCTGTTATTGTTATGGGCTGGCGTATTGCTTACCATCAGGCAAACGACCAGCTCGTCTCGTCACTCAGATACATAAAAAAAAACATTATGTATACTATAGATTACGTCCATCGAAGATAAGCAGAACTAGCGCCAGTGGTCGATACTAAATATTTATCATTTAAGTTTTATTATTATCGTGATAACAATATCCGTTTGACGACCGGGACTTTTTATCACTCTAAAACGGTAAAGGAAAACATCGTGAGGAAACCGACCGTCAAATATCATATATTAAATAGGCACAAAAATGCATTTTTAAACGTCATAAACACATGATACAAATAAAAATATGTTACAAATGCTAACATGACTTTGAAAAAGGTAAGCGTGTGTGCCCATTTCTTTCCTATACTCAAATTGAAGTCCGGGCCCAGAAAAGAAATGCGAAAACTGACTCTACCAGTGCTTCGGAAATATGTCCGCTAGAGAAGATAGCACTTTTAATTTAAACTCATTTATTTAACTATTTTAAAATATCTCGAAATAACCAATTAGTTATAAATTAAAATTGACAGATTGTCAAACTAGAAGTGCGAGTGAGATGTCCCATAGTCATAGTATCAGTAACATAAAATATAAATAACATGTATTATAGGGGTATATTATAAACCCAATTCTACGCGACCGGAGTCGCGGGGTCTTTATTTATTGCACAAAACAAATTACAATCGGTACAATACCATACACAACTGGATTGCAATTCAAAGGCATGTGCAATCAGCAAATTTTAAAATAAATACATAAAGAGCAGACAATGTTCGAGGTTCGAGGTGGTTCGAAGTTTGAGGTTTACACACGTTTACAAATCTACAATACATGATACACGATATCAACATGCCACTTACTATAGGCACAGAATACTAAAGGACAGAAGCATCACTCCGCAAAGAAATTTAAACAAATAGCGTCTCTTGCTATGACGCAATAAAATTCAATTCAGCTCGCGTAACGCTGCATACCTACCAGTCATATTAACCTACAGAGCGCCTCTCTTTCTATCGCGCCGCTCTTATCTCTTCTGACGCGGCACGTGTAACGACGCGCGACCCGCCGTCGGTGTCCGGCTATGTACTTGTAGCTTCGTACCTACAGTGCGGAGTGCGCTAGGTTATATATAGGTTATGGGATATAGGTTTGTGGACGCATGCACCCACAAAATTAGCTGCTAATAAATTAAAACATAAATATAACAAAAACTTAATTACTACACGAGGAAAGATCGGTAGACTGGTCAGATCTGGTAGTAAAGTATAGATGAACGCCTCTCTGTCTAATACAATGAAAATTGTATATATAACAAATATTCTTATTGTCTTTGCGCTATTTACTCAGCACTGAACTACTCATATAGATAGTCACCGACTGACATTGAGTTAAACAATGCCCCTGTCAGAGGTCGGCTCCGTGTGTAATAATAATGATTATATCGCTATGCTGATTTCGGCTTTCGATATCTTCTGATGTAGTGGTCCCGTTTTTTAGATAAAGGGAATCCTAGTTTCCGAGATCTATGTATGTGGTCGTTGGGCGTACTTATTATTATTTATTATTCTGTGATCTATAATTAGTGGAGCTTGCATATATAATATATAATTTATTGAATAACAATGGCTGGCCAGACAGAGGTCAGAGGTTCAAGGTGTATGCATTTCCCGCGAGCCTATTTTGTAATTCTAATCGGTTAGCTGGATTGCAATTTGATCGCGAATACCGCGATGTCATTGGACGAGCCAATGTGAGAAGACAATTAGTGCGAATGGCGAGGAAGAACATATTCGGGCGTTTGAAAAGTATTAATCCTACTTAAAAACTTAATTATAATTGCGATAGTCTGTTTTTTAGTTATTCTCTAGCTTTTTCCCGCGACTTCGTCCGCGTGAACGACAGACAGAGTCCATATTCGTGTTTTTTCCAAGACCATCTTAGCAAGACCTCCCCAGTATATGAGAGCGCGTACTACGAAGAGGTCAAGCTGTATCTTCGTAGTCACCCAACTGATTTAGATATAACCTTATTATCTAAGTTGGGGGTAATGCTATTAAACCCTGAGAACTGCATCAAAATCCGTTCAGCCGGTTTCGAGTCTATAGATAACAAACATACAAAGAAACAAACAGAAATAACTTTAAAAACCGTGGACTTGTGTTCAGTACCCTCTTAATAGTTGATCCCAGTTGGTTTTTTCAATATATTATATAGGTATTTTCAATATTCAATGTACAGAATTGGCTCAGTTCCATTTTTAGGGTTCCGTACCCAAAGGGTAAAACGGGACCCTATTACAATATTTAGTTTTCTTTGCTATTACTAAGACTCCGTTGTCCGTCTGTCTGTCCGTCTGTCACCAGGCTTGTATCTCATGAACCGTGACAGTTAATTAGTTGAAATTTTCACATATGATGTATTTCTGTTGCCGCTATAACAACAAATACTAAAAACAGAATAAAATCGCTTCCCATCAGGTGAGATCGTGGTCAAACGCTGACCCACTCAGATGTAAAAAAAATTAAGGGGGCTCCCATACAACAAACGTGATTTTTTTGCCGTTTTTATCGATAATGGTACCCTTCTTGCACGAGTCCCACTCGCACTTTTTTCATAGTAGAAAGAGATCGAGAAACATAGCCAAAATTTTAATAGATACTAAATTCCGCCAGACTGCTGAGCAGTTTGCAGATATGAAGACAGACGTAAACGTGTGTGTGTTTGAGTTTGTTACCACTGAACTTCATAACGGTTGAACGGATTTTGATGAAATCTGCTAGGCAGGTACTTTCGGTACTGGAATGATAAAGGCTACTTTTTATCCCGGAGAACCGCGGATGCAACCGCGAGGCGCAGCTAGTGTAAAAATGAAGGATATATTATACGTACAAGATTGATAATTTAATTACTGACCCTGACTGCTGACAAGAATGAAAAAATTATGTTTGTTCAATTGAAGGTCGAAAGTATTATATAAAATACTAGCAAACGCCCGCGACTTCGTTCGCGTCGACACAACAACTGAATGCCCGAGACGAGCTGGTCGTTCGCCTGATGGTCAGCAATACGCCAGCCCATGACAATAACAGCACCACCCAGAACTTTGTTTTGCAACATCCTGCGCGGCGCTGCACTGCGCTCGTTACCCTGAGACAATTAGCTATTCAATCTCATAATGCCTAGTAATCTTGCTGGCTACAATACCCTTCAAGCTGGAACACAGTAATGCTCGCGCACTACTGCTTGGCGGCAGAATAACTGGCAAAGCGGTGGTAACCACCCAGACGGCCTCTCGCATACGAGAAACCTACCAATACCGATAAGTAACGATCGAGTAACTCGGCGACAGTGTAGCTTTCTGTCAGTGAAAGAGTTTTCAAAATCGGATCAATAGTTCTGGTTGTGGCAATGCAACGCATGCCGGATAAATCTAGTTGTAGGTATATAAAAAAATGGCTGGTCCACAAGTCATACTCGTGAACGGGTGCCGCTTGCGGGGACTGGCCTGGTCTGAACTGCTACGGTATATACCTATCGGCTGCTATATACATACCTATGTATATATTTCTCATATTTTAAAGTTATTGATATTAAGACTATGGGACGTCTCACGCACTTCTAGTTTGACATTGTGTTATGTTTATTATAATTTATACTTCATTGTTCATTGTTATTTTTTTCGGCATTTAAAAAGAGTTGAAAGAAGAGACATCCCCGCAGAGTTTCTATGTGCCTCTCATCTAATCTTCTCTAGCGGGCGTATTTCCGTAGCACTGGTATGGTAGAGTCTTTCGCATTTCTTTTCTGGGCCCGGACTTCAATTTGAGTATGGGAAAGAAATGTTTACCTTTATTTATTTAAAGTCAATATATCTTAAGTTACAACTTTTAACGTATTTTAATTGATTTTTATTTTGTGTATATGGCGTTCAAAATTCAATTCAATTCAAAAGTTCTTTATTTCTATTTTGTCGTCACAGACGCACTTATGAATGTCAATTATCACAATAACTCTACCACCGTATCGGATAAAGAGCCACTACTCAGAAGATACGGCAAGAAACTGAGGGGCATATTTTTAGAACTTTTGTTACAATATTTTATGTTTGTTTTTAACAATATTATTTTTCTTATGTGCCAGTTGGTTACTTGGCAGAAGCGGAATGTTCCAAGCATCTTTGTCATCATCAACTGTATAGTATGCTTTTTCATTTGAATATTTTTCACACTCAATTTGAATCTATTTTCTGTGAGCTCCGTTATACATTTTGGAATTTTATTGTAATACCGTACACAATTGCATTTTTTGTGGCTATTTAATAAACATCTTTTGACTTTTTACTCTTGAATGTTATGAGTTAGATTACGTTCGTTTAGAATTTATTTGTATGATATATATATATATATGGCGTTTAAATTTGCTTTTTTTGTGCCTATTTATTAATTATATTTTTACTTTAGAATGTTACGAGTTCCGATTACGTTCGGTTTCCTAACCGCGTTACAAATCCGCGGCGTAACGTCTAGTGTAGAATATCCGCCACGCGGCGCGGCCTTGCGCTTGCGAGCGAGTGAAAGTGGGCGATTACGAGCGTTACGGTTTGTGGAACCGGCTTCCTTTATACACCGGCTAGCCTGATCGTCATCATCATCATCAGCCCATCACGTTCCCACTGCTGGGAGTCGGGCCTTCTCTTATAGACAGAGTATAGGCCGTTATCCACCACGCTGGCCCAGTGCGGGTGGATGTCACATGTCCTTAAATTTTTGTGATTAATTCTTGGTCATGCCGGTTTCCTCACGATGTTTCTTGATGACCGACCAGCTAGTAATGGTATTTTGTTTCTACATTCTTCGGGTTTAGTTCTCTAAACAATCATGTCGTGTTTGCCTGAGAGAAAGAAATCGTGAAATTGTATGCCTTCCAACGAATTATGCAACGGAAAGCACTGCTTGGTACGTGAAGCGATGCTATGCGGTGCGGAGCGATAAAAATTTAATGATTTTATATACATTTTTGTTATTGGTTTAGATTTTACTAGTCTTGTGGGTAGTAAGGCATATACAATTTGAATAGAGCAATAATTAATATTGAAGAAAATTTAAATTTTTAAGTAAATAAAATTAATTTTTATAAGAAAATTAACTGTTTTTGCTGTCTGTGTCTACTATCTATATATAAATATGTACCTAAAAGTTGTCATTATTACTCCTTTCTAAGAAAACAAATATAGCATTTACGTGCATAATAATTATATATTATTAATTTATTACCCTTTGTCGGCTTCAACAAATAATGATAACGTTATATTGTTATTGCTCGTCTGTATGTGTTTATTTACTCAGGTATAAAATATTCCTGAAATGGTGCAATATACACACTTAAACTACACAATATGTTACAATTAACCTCGCTATTCGTATACCCACATCTTCGACCTTTTTAAATAAGATAATTAATTAATCACAATAAACATTGTTATCATATTATTTTTATTATTAACGATCTACGATTACGAAATTGTATTAAACACATATCTTTAAGATAACATAACAGAGCTTATCTGCCTTGATTTAGAAACTTGCAGATAAACGAAAATAGACACTATAGCTATAGAAATAGAAGTAATTACTGATTGTATATTTCAAAGTCCATCATGTCATTCAAATTAACGCCTTATTACTACACGAAAAGGTTGGTAATTATATGTTTGTAATATTTGCGCTCGGGACCATTATTGGGCCCGAGCGAAATAATCATTTCTATAATAAATATTACTCAAGTACAGGTTGATCTTATACTTACTAATATATTAATATACTCCCTCTCTAATAAAAGTGATACCTAGTCGTAAACAACTAGATTGTAATATAATTTTAAGTTTATAATCGAACCAAATTAGCGCATGCTGAAAAACAAAGCTGCTCGAAATTTCTTTTTACTATTTACTAGGCCAACTCGAATCGCAAAAAAAATAACAAACAAAACAAACAGATCTAAAAGTGATAACAAGGAAGTGACGGATAAACATAAATAATAAAAAAAAACACGTTTTTATGCGTCTTTTGACTTTTTCTCGATTGTTTTAGTAAGAGGTTTTTAATTTTTTACCAAATCCGCTGATCTCGAGGCAGAATGAAGTAGTATATGTTTCCCCATTTTTTTATTTCTTTATTCCGTATTTTGTTTTTACCGACTTCAAAAAAGGAGAAGGTACTATGTTCCACTGTGTATATATATATATATATATATATATACCTCCGCCAACTGTTGACCGATTTTAAGTATTCTTTTTGCGTTCAGTTTAGTATAGCTACGAGTTGGTCCCATATAAATTTCATCGACATTTGAGCTTGGACTCCGAAGACACATTAAAGTCGGTTTTCTTTTTGGTAGAGACAGTTTGACAGAGAAGTCACAAGTTTCTAGCTAATAAAAGTTTCAAATAATAATAATTATCATATTTAAAACTTATTAAAAATTTCGCTCGCTATAGCTTCGCTTCACCCATGACGCAAGCTCGCCTATCCTACATTGTATTGCAATTGTAACAATCGTGCATTTGTCGTAGTGTGCGCCGCACTTGTGTGCAGTGCGCAGTGTCACTAACAAACAGTGCAGTGAAATACAATAGACATCAATTACAATTATTTGAAACAACTACAATAAACGACAAATAAACTTAAATAAGTCTACTTGTGTAAAGGTAGTGTCATTAAAAAGAATCATATGGATTCCGTTCGGATAAGAAAAGTAAATATGGGAGCAGACCGATAATTCTATATCTTTAAGGGATCCGACCGGAATAACTCCAGTTTTAATGTCATCAAGTTTTCAGTGCTAACATATTTTTTCATGACTTCAAAAAGGAGGAGGTTCTCAATTCGACTAGGTTTTTTTGTATGTTGTAACAAAAAATATAGGTATTGTCTCGAAATCGGTTTTGGTTTCTTGTTTTTTTTTTAAATTAATATTATTATAAATTAATATGATTATTAATTAATATTATCATACATCATCATCAGCACATCACGTTCCCGCTGCTGGGACACGGGCCTTCTCTTATAGAGAGAGTGTGCACCATAATCCACCACGCTGGTGCAGTGCGTGTTATCATACATAAAGTTACAAAATTACAAATTAGTATTTCATTCAATTAATGTCATATCATGAGTCTGTGTAGTCCTTATAGCATTTTTTTATTATTGAGTGACGAGACGAGCAAGCCCTATAAGCACCACCCAGAACTTTGTTTTGCAAAATCTACCCTGAGATAATCTTTACTATTATTAATTTGTATTTCTGCGTGTTTGTTATCTATAGACTCGAAAACTGCTAAACGGATTTTGAAGTGATTTTCAAGGTTTGCTAGCATACGTCCCAAATTTGATTGTAGGGTTATGTTACACCAAAATCGGTTGGGTTTTTACGAAGATACAGCTTGACCTCTACGAATATGGACTTTCTCTGACATTCACGCGGACTAAGTCGCGGGAAAAAGCTAGTAGCTCATAAGTCTCATAATGCCCAGTAATCTTGCTGCTTACAATGCCCTTTACCGTAATGCTTCCATGCTGCTTGGCGGCAGAATAACTGGCAAAGCGGTGGTGCTGTCTTAGACTGCCTCTAGCACATGAGAGACATACCACCTAGTCAATTAGTGTTGAATAATTCATTTTATAACAAAAATAAACCAACTTCAGTTCTGATGTATCTTCGAAGTCCAAAGTCGAATATCGATGTATTTTTTTTACACTTAATAGATTAGTTTGGCCACTATCTCGCCTGATGTGAAGCGATGATGTGGCCTAAGATGGAGCACATAGATCTAGAGAGAGACGGCAGTTGAGCGGCTGCTCAGACCCGTCTACCCGATGGTTCACCGAACATAATCCCGAAACACGATTAGGTCGCTTGACGGCATGGCTTTGTTCGGTGGGTGGTATTACAACCACGGCCAGAGCCTACCACTCCAAAGCGCGTAAGCGGGTTTCATCACGATGTTTTCCTTCACCGTTTAAGAGCGAGTGTTCAATATCTGCACCATTGGTGCAGGGCAGAGTCGGGATTTGAACCCAGGAGCGTCGGATCAAAAGGCGCAAGAATTCCCGCTGAGCCACACTCGCTCGAATACGGGACAACCTTGTGGCTATAGGCACTGAACTCAACGCAAAATAATTTTCCAAATCGGTTTATAAACGGAGTTCTGAGGTACCAAACGTACGAGACGAATTGAGAACCTCCTTCTTTTTTTAGAAGTCTGTTAAGACTGTTAATAATCATCTTCCTTGGACTACTATACAAAACGGTAGGTACGTCATGACGTACTGGTTACATGTTGCATGAAAAACAATACACTTGTAAATCGTAGTTTTATCAGTAATTTATCAAATTATAAAATACGCAGTAATCGTATTGATTCGTTTACGATACAATGAAAGCACACGGGCTGGCTACTCGTGCCTGATGTCTTGTTGGAGTGGCCTAGTGGTGGTCATTGATCAGTTACTGTTGTGACTGTGTGTGTTTACTGGTGGTAGGTTTCTCGTATGTGAAAGGCCGTCTGGGTGGGTACCACCGCTTTGCCAGTTATTCAGCCGCCAAGCAGTAGTGCGCGATCATTCTGTGTTCCGGTTTGAAGCTAAGTGTCTCAGGGTGGCGAGTGCAGTGCGGCGCCGCGCAGGATTTTGCAAAACAAAGTTTTGGGTGGTGCTGTTATTGTTATGGGCTGGCGTATTGCTTACCACCAGGCGAACGACTTGCTTAGTTGCATAAAAATATTATTTTTAAATAGATTAGGTGACCTAAAATGGTGAAGTCAAATATCGTGAGGAAATCCACATGTTCCAGAATCACAAAAATTCAAGGACATGTGACATCGTGAGCCAGCGTGGTGGTTTAATGAGGCCCTTGTCCCAGCAGTGGGAAACAACTGGCTGATGATGACTTCTAAACGTTACATGTGGTACGGGGCCAGCGGGATTCGAACTCGGGTGCTTCGAATCGAAAGTCGCACATACTGTCACTGAGCCACACTCGCACTTTGATACCTTAAATAGCTTAAATCATTAAGAGCAATTAACATTAATAACAATGTACAGACAGACAGGCAGTTATAAATTGGACTACCTTTAATTTTATCTGTTTTGTTTTTGTTAAGTTCATGTTGCAACAGCAAAATAATCATCAAAATCAGTCTAGTAATTCCGTCGATTAAGTCGAATAACACGACGCGCCTTGAAAGTTGTTTCTTATCATAATATTTAGTAAGTAGTCGATAACCTCTTTACTACAATGTAAGTCATTTTTTTATCATTTCTTACCAATTTTTTTATGTCTGCAGTTTATACTTTTATAACTTTGACAATATTGTAAAAAATGTTACACAAAAAGCAACTAAAATGACTAAATAGAGTGAAAACGACGACTGTCAACTAAATTCTAAGTGAAGACTAAAATAATGTCAAAGACTTTCTAAGTGACCAAAACAGTGCCAAAAGTATTCTAAGTGACTAATAAACGCGTGTCGATATTATTCTAAGTGTGAAATGAATTCTAAGTGACCAAAAACTAGTGCCAAAGACATTCTAAGTGACGAATTGTTGTGTTTGTGACCAGTGTCTTTAAAATTGCGCAAAATGCTGTCCAGAGGGATAAAGTACCAGAAATTGGACGATGGTGAATTGGAGATAGGGTAAGTTTAAATTTAAAAGTACATTTAAGTTTTATAATTAGCGTTCGAGCGACATGCCTATTAATGAACGTGGGGGAAGTAAGAAAGAAGATATTAAAAAAAAGAGACATCCCCGCAGAGTTTCTTGAAATGTAATGAAATGAAATAAATTTATTTGTCTGAAACATGGGTACTGATGACCGAAATTTGATATTGTTCACATCTCTAGCGTTGACGGATGGCTGGATTCAAAAGTCGCAATCCGCGCATGCGCTCTCGTGTTTGCGCATGCGACTTTTGAACAGAACTAGATGGAGTTTTTCCGCGTAAGAATAAAAGTATTTTTCTTTGAGTAGTTTTGTTGTATACAATCTCTAACAGTAAAGATAAGGATGTTGAGATTTATTAGGTATAGATTCCATCATGTTCTACCTTTCGATGTACAAATATTTGATAATGAATTTATTACATTTTTAAACCACATCCATCACCACCGCTACCATTTTTTCTTGCACGTCCTGAATGACTGGTAGAAGATGCTATCTAGCATAAAGTCCTCCACGTACGAACTGTTTTGCGCAAAAGTATAAATAAATAAATACATTGCATTTTGCACGCTCGCTCTAAAAACGGTGAAGGAAAACATCGTGATGAAACCCGCTTACGCGCTTTGGAGTGGTAGGCTCTGGCCGTGGTTGTAATACCACCCACCGAACAAAGCCATGCCGTCAAGCGACCTAGTCGTGTTTCGGGATGATGTTCCGTGAACCGTCGGGGAGACGGGTCTGAACAGCCGCACAACTGCCGTCTCTCTCTAGATCTATGTGCTTCATCTTAGGCCACATCATCGCTTCACATCAATCGAGATAGTGGCCAAACAGGGAGGTATTAAGCGTAAAAATAAATATAAAAAAAATACATGTCTAGGTGCTATCTTCTCTAGCGGGCGTATTTCCGAAGCACTGGTAGAGTCAGTTTTCGCATTTCTTTTCTGCGCCCAGACTTCAATTTGAGTATGAGAAAGAAATGGGCCGACACGCTTACCTTTTTCAAAGTCAAGATATCTTATGTTACAGTGTTTAACGTATTTTAATTGATTCGTATTAAGTGTATATGACGTTTAAAAGTGCATTTTTTGTGCCTGTGTAATAAATATCTTTTGACTTGACTAACCAATCGCTTCCATCAATATCATTCGTTTGCACAAGTCTCGATGTCATTCCGACGTGGATAAGAAAAAACATATTTATTACTAAGTGTAGGTACCACCGCTTTGCCAGTTATTCTGCCGAGTCTGTGGCGGTTCCCCCAGATGGCGTTCCCACCCGATCACCGTAGCCCCCGATAAATTTAGTTAAAAGCAATACCTTTTAGAACATACAGCTGAAAACAAAAATGATTTTATTGATCTTTTTTTCGCCAGTTACTCTGCCACCATGCAGTAGTGCGCAAGCATTACTGTGTAGGCATGAAGGGCTTTGTAGCTAGCAAAATTAATAACTGCATAGTATGCTTTTCTCATTAGAATATTTTTCACACTCAATTTGAATCAACTTTCTGTGAGCTCCGTTATACATTGTGGAATTTTATTGTAAAAACTTCGCAGTACTCTTCATGGTATTAAAGGTTTTGTGTGGCCTTGCAATTGCTATGGCAAACGCGGCGCTTACCATCAGGCGAACGATATACTGATCTCATAGCTCTTTTTTTTAATACTTGTAATCCGTGCCATAGAGCCAAACTACAAAGATGATGTAGTATTTTTGTTGTGGTTGAATCTTTTTTTTATTAGAAAATGGAATATAGATTAAACATGTTCGTTATAATAATAATAACGATGAATGCTATTGTTTTAATTTGTTTTGTTTTCTTTCATCATAATAGATTTGGTGTAATCATCTGACTCATACTTCTGACATGAAGTGATAGTCCGTACCTTAAACGTATATAAAAAAGCGGACGGAATCTCGTTAAGAAACAACAGTTGTTCTGCCGCCAAGCAGTAGTGCGCAAGCGTTACTGTGTTCTGGTTTGAAGGGCATTGTAGCCAGCGAAATTACGGGGCATATATCGGATGTCTCGGGGTGATGAGCGCAATGCAGTGCTACGCAGTGCTTTTTATGGTATTAAAAGTTCTGGATGGCACTGCAATTGTTATGGGCAGGCGTGGCGCTTTCCATCAGGCGAACGACTTGCTTGTCTCATCAGTCAGTTTCATAAAAAAACTGAAGTATAGCAATGGCGGGTGGCGTAAGTTCGTTTGTGTGAACGGAGGGTTGATCTGACAGTCGGTCGATATATACCACACGTGGTCACCCATCCAAGTTGTGACCGCTGCGAACGTTGCTTAATCTAGAACGGCTAGGCGAGTTACGCAACGAGCGCTACTCTAGTATGAATGGTTATTAAATCCCAATACTATCTTTTCCCGCGACTTCGTGAACGACAGAGATATTCCTATATTCCATATTCCTATATTTTTAAGACCATCTTAGCAAGACCTCCCCAGTATATGAGAGCGCGTACTTCGAAGAGGTCAAGCTGTATCTTCGTAGGCACCCAACCGATTTTGATGTAACGTACCCCATAATCTAAGTTGGGACGTTGGGAGTTATTGCTACTACGAAACCGTGAAAATCGCTTTGAAATCAGTTCAGCAGTTTCCGATTCTAAAGATGAAAACATACAAACAAACAGACAAAAGTTCTAAAAATCTTAGATTCGTGTTCAGTACCTTCTAAATAGTCGATCCAAATTGGTTTTTTAAAATATCTTCAATGTACAGAATTGGCTCAGTTCCATTTTAATAATGGTATAGATAGATGAATGACCTGGACATACCATTCACAATATTATATGAGCCTTTGACCTATAAATGCCGCAGCGTCGCTTCATTAAGGAGAATAGAAAAATACCAAGCATTTCCGAACGAAGCTTACGGAGTATGCGTGGGACGGCAGTCCCGAATGAGCGTAGGCGAACACCCACACACACTACCCTTCGGTAGTGTTGCCAGGTATCCCGATTTGCGCGGGATGACCCGATATTACAAGCTTTTATTTAACTTGCAATGTATGTATGTAGCTATGTTTATTCGAGTGGAATCTTGCAAGAATCAGAACCACTTCCTCTTGTCCTACGAAATTGAAATTTGGCATACTTGTCAAAGTCCGATGACAGTGCAATATTATGGTGACAGCCAGCTGATCTGATGATGGAGACGGAAGGTGGGCAATCGAACTCCTTGACGGATAATTGTAAACTACTAGTGTTTGGGCTCATTTTAATCTGTTCGAATTTGCTAAAAGCTTGTCTTGAAAAAAATATTTTTCAACAAAAAAAATATTTAGTGTTCTGGTGACACGTCCCGATTTTTCACTAACTTCTTTAGTCTGTACTTTATTCGATAATTTTGATAAAATAAGACATAAACTTAATGATTCTGATTATACGAACGTTTGAATTTTGTTATATTATAGAGAGTTTTATTTGTTACACCATTTAAAAAGTATGACTTGTCGATAAAAATATACACATCATCATCATCCGGAAGGCGTTCACTGCTGAACATAGGCCTCCCCCACAGATCGCCACAACGAGCGGTTGCTCGCTGTATGCATCCAGCGGCTCCCCGCGACACTTACCAGGTCGTCCGTCTACCTTGTGGGGGGCCGTCCTACGCTCCGCCTTCCGGTCCGTGGTCGCCACTCGAGAACGTTTTTACCCCAACCGTTATCGGTTCTACGTGCTATATGACTCGAAAATATACACGCTGATTCACAAAAGCCAGTTTTCTTTTGTAGCCATTGTAGTTGTCCCGATTTCAAAACCAAAATCCCGATTATTTAAACGTTCCGTTGCGAAATTTGACACATTGGAACTGGCAACACTACTCTCCGGCCTACGTTCCTACTTGTAGAATCAATATTAGGCGCGCTGACCTGTATGTATACACTCGTACTTCGCAATAGGTTTTTTTTTATGGGACTGAGTAATGAGACGAGCATGTCGTTCGCCTGATGGTAAGCGCCTGCAAAGAACAATTGTGAAGTTATTTATTCTGTTACGACACGTACTATTGTAACAGGACAAAAGTTCTGGAAACTAGTAAGCTATTTTTAGTAAAGAGGTACAGTTAGCGATGAAAATTACTAAATATATTTTCGTCAATGTATAACTATTTTCATCACCATCATTACCCCATTGTGTTCCCACTGTTGGGACACGGGTCTCTTGTAAAGTTTTGTCGGATCGTAACGTAAGGCCTACAAATTCCCGCCGAGCCATACTCACTCTAAAAACGAATTTTGAAAATATTGTTCTATCAATTACTCTGCGGTTAAACTTCACATATTATTTATCATAACATAGTATAAAACAAAGTCACTTTTTCTGTCCCTATATCCCTATGTATGCTTAAATCTTTAAAACTACGCAACCGATTTTGATGCGGATTTTTTTTAAAAGATAGAGTGATTAAAGAGAAAGGTTTATATGTATAATAACCGTGCGAAGCCGGGGCGGGTCGCTCGTAATGAAATAAATTATAAAATATAAAACCCCCCGACACAATAAAACATGTCTAAGAACTACCGCTAGAATACCTGTTTTCAAATAAAAAATACCGCATCCAAATCGTTCAAGAGCTACGGTGCCACAGACAGACAGACACACAGTCAAACTTATAAACCCCCGTTTTTTTCATATAAAATGAAATTGTTCTGACTGTACGTCTGATCTATCAGGAATAGACGTGGGCCTGGGATCCCCCCTTAGCAGTCACGTACTTATTCCACCCACGAAGTGCAATGGGATGTTCAGTTTCGTCCAGCTGATGGAACGAACGAATTAATGACTACTGGAAAACACTCAATTTTATTATTATTTCATTTATTTTTTATTTATAGGCTGTTTTTTTATGTAACTGAATGACGAGACGAGCTGGTCGTTTGCCTGAAGGTAAGAAATACGCCAGCCTATAACAATAACAGCACCACCCAGAACAAAGGCTTGCGTTTGACCGCTATTTCACCTGGGCCCTAATTCACTAAGCGATTTCTTGCTTCGAGATCACGTCGATACCTTCATTAATAAATGACATCTGCGAAATTTGTATGCTCTATGATGCGTCATAGAGAATCATATATATGAATATATGAATGCGTCATAGAGATGTCGTTTATTAATGAAGGAATCAAAGTGATTTCGAAGCAAGGAATCGCCAAGTTGTCATAGTGAATTGGGGCCATGTTCTTAAGTGACGATGCGGTCGAAGATAAAACACGCTGGCCTAGAAAAAATCGGTTCACTTTTGTCTTAAGAGGATATGGCTCAGCCGCGGCCAGCGAGCACTAGGTATTTGAATAATGGTTTACGGTCTCGCAGAAAATGCGTTAATTAAATTTACTAAATAATAATAATAATAATAATTTAACTAAATTCGTATCAATTTCAGATTTTTGTTAAAATTAGCGTTTTGGGAGAAAACGTTTCTACCACACTAAATCTCAACCAAATTTGGTAATTTTGGTCTCAATTTCTTAAATGGAGAATAAACTAGGTTTGTAGGTTTTCCCTTTTCTAAGTTTATGTCTATTTTTAAAGTTAACAGCTTCCAAACTTCAAAAAAATTGTTCGCGTAAATATCGAGTTTTTTGGGCCCATTTATTCAAATTCTAAAGGAATTATCGAAAAAATCAAAACCTACAAACCTCAATAATGGTAACGTCTCTTACATGTCCAAATTTCATTGAATTTGGTGAATGTTTAGGGGTAGAAAAACGTTTTCTCTTTTTGTATGAAAATTTCAGCGTGCCGTTCCCTCTTAAAGACGTAGTCTCTTACTAGTCTGTGTTAAAGACAGACATCAATTATTGCATCGGAAGTGGAGATTTAAAAAAAAACTAGGCTACGTTATTTATAAACAAGTACCTAAATAAAAAAAGTGTAAATAATTAATATCTCATAAACTTTTACCTGCTGATTAGCATTTTATTAAATACAACTGAGAACCTCTCGATTAAACTAGATTTCAATGAAAAATAACCGCATTGAAATCGGTCCATCCACTTGAGAGCAACGAAGCGACAGACAGCAGACAGACACTGGTAGTAGGTTTCTCGTATGCGAGAGGTCGTTACTGTTCCGGTTTGAAGGGCATTGTAGCCAGCGAATTTACTGGGCATTTGAGGCTTAATATCAGATGCCTCCGGGTGATGAGTTCTGGGTGGCACTGCAATTGTTATGGGCAGGTGTGGCGCTTACCATCAGGCGAACGACTTGCTCGTCTCATCACTCATAAAAAAATTACAATCGCGGCTGGAATCTACCTCTACATAATCATATTGTACTTGAACTATCCACTGTCCTCGTGTAAACTCGGCACGCTTTTATCGTGTGACGTCACTATACGTAGTATCCGTACAAAATAAATAATAGTACACGAACATATAGTAGTCCAGTCATTTGGTAGTTTTACCTGGAAAGTTTTCCGGGAGTTTTGAAAATTGGTAATTTTATAGATTTTGATGTGCTCTTTCCGAATTTCAACTGTGCCACCTCGTATTTTTGCCGCTCGCGCTCGCTTTTTGGAGTACACTTTGCGGCGCTCGTACGCCAAAACTATTATATATTATATACTAGACTTTATGAAAAGAAGGTAGAATATTTTTTTTATTTATTATTTATAGCCTTGCGTTTGACCGCTATCTCACCTGTTGTTAAGTGACGATGTGGTCGATTCATAAATAGTAGGTATTTGTCTCTAGTTTCATTTTGTATATAACTGTTTTTATCGTAAAATAAGTCGGAAAGGAGGTATTGTCACAAAACTGCTTTTAGGCGCCATTATTCCAATAAGGCGGCGCGACCTGCAAAAATACATGGTGGCAAAGTTGAAGTTCGGAAAAAGCACATCATTTTTCGAACCAAATGACTGTACTATAGGTATTATGTATTATTTTATTACGGTTTCCTCTGAAACGGTTGATTGTTGATTGCATATTTATTTTGAAACATATATAAGGATAGGTATATGTTTAATGAACCATGAAGGATTGAGTGGTTTATTTGATATGTCGCTATCCAATCGAGGTACGTATCTATACTAAATTACTGATATAGAGAGAATGTTGTTTGTAAGTATGTATTGTTAGAGATTTTTACAATAGAACTACAAACTTTTAATCTTACGCGGCAAAAACTCCATCCAGTTGCGTTCCGAAGTTGCCTCCCGCGCATGCGCGAACCCGAGAGCGCATGCGTCATCCGTCAACGCTAGAGATGTGAACCAATAATCGAATATCGGTCATCAGTTCGGCCTTCCTGATCTCCCAGCGTCCCCGATGGTCTTCAGCAGGCCAGTACGTAAGGGAGTAGTCTTCGTGCAGTAACGCTTCTCCCGTCACAAAACCTAGAGAAGACGTCAGGGCCCGAAGGCTAGTGACGCCATCACGCCCCGAAGGCTGGTAACATCGACACGCCCCGAAGGCTAGTACCGTTGACACGCCCCGAAGGCTAGTGAAGTCGACACGCCCCGAAGGCTAGTGAAGTCGACACGCCCCGAAGGCTCGTAAAACACGCCCCAAAGGCCAGTATAATCAATACACCTCAAAGGCTCGTAACATCAACACGCCCCGAAGGCTAGTAAAGTCAACCCGCCCCGAAGGCTCGTAATACTCACCGCGAAGTCTAGTAAAGTAAGTACGCCCCGAAGGCTAGTAAAGTCAACACGCCCCGAAGGCTAGTAAAGTCAATACGCCCCGAAGGCTAGTAAAGTAAGTACGCCCCGAAGGCTAGTAAAGTCAACACGCCCCGAAGGCTAGTAAAGTCAATACGCCCCGAAGGCTAGTAAAGTCAACACGCCCCGAAGGCTCATAATACACGCCCCGAAGGCTAGTAAAGTAAGTACGCCCCGAAGGCCAGGAAAATAGGTACGCCCCGAAGGCTAACGATCAGTGATCCGATATGAATCACAAAATGTATACCAATCAAAGCATTTTTCTTTTTATTATTTTTATAATTGACAATTTTCATCAGTAAAAACATATATATTAGAAACATTAAATTAACATTAAAGTGATTGTAATCAATATCGAAATAACAACACCAATCATAAGTAATGTGGAATTAATCAAACTTTATATTATTTCCAAGATTCGTGACAAATCTACTCCTCACCCGACGAACTCATGCTTCGCGAGTACCACTTCTTCATTTTGTCACGAGCAATGATATTTTTATAGCCTCGCTTCCCTTTAATGGACGATGTTACTTCATATCTATCATTGGGTAGGACAGCTGTAATTTTATATGGCCCTGAGTATCGAGGCACTAGTTTACCACTGGCTAACCCCGGTTTCAAGATCCTTCGTTCAACCATTACCATGGTGCCTGTAGTGAAGGGCCTAACAACTCGTCGATGCTTATCAAATCGTCTTTTCATTTGTTTGGCATTCACCTCGATCTGGTCAGTAGCTTCCTCCCTTACCTTATGAATGTCAGACATCGTCAATTCAGGACCTTGTATGTCTTCCGCAAGCCGCGGTCGGAGCCCACACACAAGTTCTAGTGGTGTTTTTCCCGTTCCAGAAGTGATGGTAGAATTTATCCCTAATTGCACCTTTGGAAGATAGTCATTCCATCCTTTTTGTTCGTTTCCCATATGAGCCGTCAATGATGCCAGAATGGTTCGGTTCAGCCGCTCTACCTGGCCGTTTGCTCTGGGTGAAGCGACGGCATTTTGAATATGCTTGATGCCCAGTTCGTTGCAATAATCTTTAAATTCACGTCCAGTAAAAGCGGTTCCTCTGTCACTAACAATCCTCACGGGATGACCGAATACTTGTGCTAGCCGTTTCAACGCTAATATAGCTCCTTTAGCATTTGCACTAGCTACCGCCTCGAGCCAAACGAACTTCGTGAATCCGTCAATGATTGCGAAAATGTATGTCTTACCTGAACTTTTGCAAAATGGCCCCAAGTGGTCTATATGGAGCGTGTGGAACGGCACGGGTACTCTCTGAATTGGATGTAACTCGCCAGGTTGTTTCCCTGTTGGCTTTTTGGTGAATTGACAGCCAATACAGCTCTTTACGTATTTCTCGACAAATCTTCTCATCTTCGGAAACCAATATTTAGCAGCGATAGCCGTCAGACACTTTTCTCCACCAAGGTGCCCATATTTGTGTTATGATAAATATTCATTATGTGCCACCTCGCACATTTTGGCAAAACGGGTTTCAATTCGCCATCAACCACCCTGTGCAGGCGATCATTTACGATTTTGTAGCTCTTGCTCAACCCATCTTTCTTACACTTGTTAGCTTCTAACTCCAGTTTGAGGTTCAAGATAAGTGTTTGAATACTATCGTCGGTCTCTTGTAAAGTGTCTATTAGATCACTCTCTTCAATGTGTCTCACCTCTATCGGATTCCGACTAAGGGCATCTACATGCTGCATCGAAGTGCCCGGTCTGTGTTCTACCTCAAAATTGTACTCTTGTAGATCGAGCCACCACCTTGATATACGAGGGGACAAGTCCCTTTTTGACCATGCTAAACGAAGCGCTGAGCAGTCAGTGACCACGGTAAATTGCACGCCCGTAACATAAACTTTAAATTTTTGAATACTAAACACAACGGCTAGTGCTTCTAACTCAAAACTGTGATACTTTTCCTCTGTAGAAGTCGTTTGTCTACTGGCATACGCCACGACCTTTAATAAACCATCTGGTTGACGTTGTAGTAGCACACCGCCCAGTCCGACCTTGGATGCATCTGTGTGAATTTGAGTTTCACGATCTGGACTATATATAGCCAGCACAGGATCTGACGTTAATGCTAACTTTAAAAGTGTCAAAGCATCCTCTTGTTCCTGTCCCCATTTCCATTCTACAGTTTTCTTTGTTAATTGAGTAAGCGGACGTGCGATGGTAGCAAATCCTTTTATAAATTTTCTGAAGTAGCTCGCCAGACCCAAGAACTGACGAAGTTCGTGAACGTTGCCTGGTGTTTTAAACTCCTCTACCGCTGTCAACTTATGGGGAGATGGGCGAAGCTCACCACCGGAGATCAAATGTCCCAAATACTCAACAGTATCAGTCAAAAAGGTACATTTATTTTTCTTCAACTTGACACCAGCGTTTGAAATTAATGTGAGGACACTTCGCAGGTTTTCTAAGCAATGAGGCACGTCGTCACCCCAAAGGACCACATCATCAATGTACACTTCTGCGCATACGTGAAGCACTGGAGCTAGGATTTCATTCATTGCCCTTTGGAACACCGCTGGAGCATTGCATAATCCAAAACTCATCATTCGATATTGATAGTGGCCGTCAGGCGTGATGAACGCTGTGTACGGCCTAGAGCTCTCTGAAATTCGTATCTGGTGGTATCCATTCGCCAAGTCTAGGCAACAGAATACTGTTTTAGTTGCCAATTGATCCAACAAATCTTGAATTACCGGTAATGGATAACGCTCCTTCTCTGTGATTCTATTTAGAGCTCTGTAATCCACACACATGCGGTATTCACCATCCTTTTTCTTGACTAGTAGTACAGGGCTAGCGTATGGAGATCTCGACACTTCAATTATACCAACTTCAAGTAACTCTTTCACCCTTTCTCGTACTATTTCTCTCTCATGATATGAGATCCTATAAGGCTTATAGTTTATTATTTTGTCTTCGGTCAATTTTATACTCATTTCGATGCTGCAATTTCCCAGCTCTATTCCATTTCCCGAAAAACAATGGTTAAACTCTTCTAAAAGGTTACTTAAACTTTCCTTTTCCATAGTGGTGAGGTTATTTCCAAGTTTTAGCATTGAATTGTCAGAGTCACGAGTTATTATATCAGCACGTGCAATGCATACTTCCTTTTTCATCATAATGGGTTCATTAGTCATATTCACAACCTTGAGTACGGCTGACCCATCATCTATTTCTATTTCATCACCCATAATGTCTTTCTCACATCTCAATTGACGGTGTTCACTTTCATTCACCTTTAACATACCAGTCACAATAGGATCTGTTCTTGTCATAATCTTGTTAACTCCAGGCTCTAAGGTCACATTTGATTGAGGGAACAGTCTAACTCTTTCGATTGCTGCACAAAGCTCGTGTAAGTCGGGGTCCACTTCACTATCATATATATTCAGTTCCGTAGGTGTCTTTACCACAACAATGTTTGAAGACTCTGTGAAGGGCTGACCTATTAACACGTCAAACGTCTGTATTGCGTCGGGTACTACAACAAAGTCACATTCTCTTCCTACTCCATCAACTATAAGGTGAGCATGTGTCTCGCCTATAGGAAGAGTTAAGGCATTTCCGTACCCCTTGATAACCAGTGACTCATTACTTATAGGGACAAGGCTCAATTTCTTGCAAAATCCTTCTCTCATTGTATTGCAGGAACTACCAAAGTCTATGAAGGCATTTGCTCGCTCATTATTAATGATGACAGATTTGTAGTACTTTCCATCTGAAGATTCAGAGGAGGCAGTGTGCATTTTATTCACTGACTTGGTTTGCATTTTCTTTTTAAAACAATTATCTATGGTATGTCCATGAATTTTGCAAAAGGAACACTGCTTGTCTTTGTTTTGACTCTTTTTCACAAAACACTCAGCTTCAATATGTCCCATGCGTTCACAAAATCTACATTTTTTATTTTGGTTTCTATGCTTAAAGGTGAGTTGCCTTCCACACACTGAAGATTTGTGTCCTGCCTTTCCGCATGTAAAACACTTAACATTATTTTGATGTATGTTGTGAATCTTATGTCTCTGTTGTTGGTTGTGCGTGTCAACAGAACTTACACAGATTGCTGCTGATGTTTTAACACTTGCTAAATACTTCAACAAGGTATTTGAATTAAGACATCCGGCTGATACTGCACCAACCTCCAATAATTTGTCACCCAGTGTACCAATAATTGCTTCAGTAATCAAATCATCCGTCATTCCACAAGACATCCCAATACCCAACTTGTCATAATAAAATTTAATGGGATCCTCGGTTGGTGCCCTTACCCTATTCACCAACTCCCTAATTTGGGCCAGTTTATTTTTCGTAAATGGGAATGCTATTTTCAAACGCATTTTCCATTCTTCCCATGACACATCATAAGAAACCTGCCTCTCATACCACCCTTTGGCATATCCTCGAAGTTTTGATGTACTGTTACAAATTAATGTTCTCTCGTCCCATCCATACATATTTGCAATGCTTTCACAATTTCGGATCCAGTGTTCGATTGAGACAGAAGATGTCTGAGGATCAAATTCTGGCAATGCATCATTGCGACCCACATAACGGACCATGGTGACATTACTGTTGGTACGATCAGATAATGGTGTTGAAAATGGTGCATTTCCCACTGCCGATGAGGTTGTCTCATTATTATGGTAATCACGTGTTTGTCTTAATTCTTTAATTAACCCCTCTAAAGCCTTTATCCTGCATTCTTTTCGTTCTAGTTCTTTTTTGTATTTCTTGTTATAATTAAGATGTTCCTCTTCAGATTCCGATGAAGAAAAACTGGCTGACCGCACTCTTTTATTTTGCAGCTCCATTTTTTAAAGTAAGGAAATTGGCAAACACTAATTATTAATCAGTCCCCGTTATTATTCTAGGATCACTTAGCACAGCAAAGCAATTATGCAATTATAGTTATTTTTTTTTTGTAAATAATTAATTTGAACAACAGAGATAGTCAACATTAAATTATATACTTAAAGTTCTTAATTCTTTGGTAATAATTACTGAATATAAACAGGTGCACCTTAATAGCTTAGTCCAATATATAGTTTATAATTTGTCACCAAAGAAGAGTTTTAAATCACACTTTTTAATAATTTTAAGAATAACACCAAATTATGCACATAAATAATGAAAATGTTCCACAGTGAGTTAAACAGTGAGTAAACAAAATGTAGAACCTATGTTGATAAGTCTCTTTAAATTAGTTCTGCATTATTACACAAAATCAAGTAGGTACAAAGTGGTACACATAGTGCAAAGTCTTTCAGTCCAATTGATGGTAATTTTGACTAAAGTTCCCACCAAATCCAATGTCAAATTCAGACTAGGTATCGCTCAAGGGACAATTCGTAGTTACTAGTCCTTAGTTCTTACACAAAACCACAGTAGAAAGGAATTTGTAAGTTAAAATCACAAAGTTTTGACAACGTTAACTTTGATATGCGGTCATTGCCCTGAACAGGTAAAATACAATGGAACGCGCTCACCAGTGTCCAGAATCCGTGGTAAGTTCATCATCACAATTCTTTTATCACCGCAATAACTTTTTATGGCCACAAAATGAGTAACTTTTTGGTCTTTTCACGAACTTGTAACAACAACAAAAATATGGCGTCTTTTTGGAAAAGCTTTCGCCGGCAGAAGTTTTTAATGTGATTTTCACAGTTTTGTTTCGCGATGAAACAATTAAATGAACGGAATAGCAGCGCGTGAGTTATATGTCACTTCTGATAAATCTGTTAGAGATTTTTACAATAGAACTACAAACTTTTAATCTTACGCGGCAAAAACTCCATCCAGTTGCGTTCCGAAGTTGCCTCCCGCGCATGCGCGAACCCGAGAGCGCATGCGTCATCCGTCAACGCTAGAGATGTGAACCAATAATCGAATATCGGTCATCAGTATGTAGGAGGTAATCTCTGTAAACTGAAAATTCTTTCACGGATAGAAAGCTACACTATCCCCGATTGGCATACCTATGTAAGTTGCTATATTCAATCATTTATTGCATATTACAGGGATCTTAAATATTATATTACATAGGTATGCCAATCGGGGACAAGCGGACTGGTGTACAATTACATTTTTTGTCAAAATTGATGTCTTAGAAATTCTTCCAAACTATAATAACTAACATTAAAAGCATTAAAGAAAGTGGCACATCTACGTATGTCTGTGTTACTTATTCGTTTTTAATTGTTAAAGTAACAGGTGGATTATAATGCAAGTTTCACCATCTTTTTAAAAACTCTTGAGGAAATTTCTCAAAAATTTTTATTTACTGTTCTTTCCTTGCCCTCGCTAAACACATAAACTTATAATCCAACCTTTTTTGTTTTAATCCAAAATGTGTGTCCTTGGTACTAAAAAAAACATTTTACGATTCTTTTTTTTTATATAATCTGTCATTGTAATCCAAAATCAAAACTATTAAAATACATTTTTGTGTTTACTTGTTCTATTGTTTACGTGAAATGGAATGGAACTGTCAACATTTCCCACGCGAAATCTCCCGCCAAAAACAAAGCCGCCATTGTTTTGTAAACAGAATATAAAAGTAGATTTTATTGCCGAATTAGAAAACTATTTCCGCTTGGTGACATTGGTCAGGTTTTGGACCAAATTACTTTGAGTCAGCTGATTTTTGATGGTGCTAGATAAAGTATAAATGAACACGTATATCATCTTGCAGTTGACAGTAGCGCCTTCACCTAAATGCTATCCACGTTCATTAGGATTTTTACCATATTATATTGTTAGAGTAGGCGTTTTTGCTAGATTTAGATTTTGCAGTTATTTCAAGCTGAAGTTTTCATAAATCATGGACATTTCGAACAAATAGTCAAAAACTTCTAAGACTTTTTGCCTAGACTTGTTCAGTTAATGTTGTAATAGTGACGTAACACCAACATCAGTAATAAAATCTGTAGATACTCAAAATAAAATAAGGAACATGTGCATCACACTCACACGCTGCGACCGGTGACAACCGAGTGACGCAGGCGCGGCATTACTGCTAGTTTAACTCCTACGTTGCGGGTGACGACAAATTGGCGGGGGGTGGAAGTGTCGCTTCGTTACGTAAAAGTAATAGTTATTCTTTGGTGTCAATATCAATGATGTCTAAGCATAACATAGACAGAGAAATGTATAGTGTCTTTGACAATATTATATATAAGCTCCTTAGTACATTTCTTGTCTTTTGGTGACAATTTGGTCCCTGACGGAAGAGCAGCCTAATTTCCACAGAATTTCAGGCAATCTCCTTTAAATGATACAAGTAAAAACTTACTGGCATTCCGTAACACTAGCACCGGTAGCGGCGCCAGTGCCGGTGGCGTGTTCAAGAGAAAGGAGCCGGCCAGCCTTGGTATCAGTGACACAACGTTAGCAATACCCACGTGAAGTCAGAAAAATATGCGCGTTTGAATTACAATCACGACTTGCAGGTTGGACACACACAGGACACCCAGTTAGAGGGCGTCAACAAGTATTCAGCTAATAATAAAATTTAATATGTAACTAATTAATAATAAATCAATGAAAAAAAGTCCTAAAAGTACATAAAACGATGTTTATGAGCACGTGCGACTTTCAATCCAACGCACCCAAGTTCGAATCCCGTTGGCCCCGCACTACTGACTTTCTTAAGTTATGTGCGAATTTAACACGCTCTAAAAAAACGGTGAATGAAAACATCGTGAGGAATCCGGCATGTCTAAGAATTTATCACATAAATTCAAGGACATGTCACATCCACCAACCCGTACTGGGCTAGCGTGGTGGAATATAGACCATAATTTCTCTATGAGGGAAGGCCCGAGTCCCAGCAGTGGGAACGTGATGGGCTGATGATGATGACATCAGACGAATAATCTGATCTAATTTAATCTAATCTTATCTGCTAATAATAATAATTTGTTGCATCAGGCTTCTTCTGTAAGAGTCCTCCTTGGGAAGAAGGTGTGATTCCTCATATCGTCATGTTACTATGACTGAGGGACATCTCACTCGCACTTTTAGATTGACATTGTGTTATGTTAATCGAAATTTATAGCTCATTGTTTAGTGTTATATTTTTAAACATTTTAAAAGATTTAAAAATAGACATCCCCCCTGAGTTTCTTGGTGGTATCTTCTTTAGCGGGCGTATTTTCGAAGCACTGGTAGAGTCAGTTTTCGAATTTCTTTTCTGCGCCCGGACTTCAGTTTGAGTATGGTCATATTTTACGTTACAATTTTTATCGATCAAGGAGGTCCATTGCCTATCTTCCGACTCAAGCATCAGATTAGCTGATCTGATGTTTGAGCTGGAAGGTAAGCCAGCTGGCTGTCACCAAAATATTGCATTGATATCGGACTTTAACAAGTATGCAAAATTTCCACTCCGTAAGATAAGAGGAAATGGTTCTGATTCAACTTGCAAGATATGACCCAAAAAAACAAACATTGCAAGTTAAATAAAAGCTTGTAAAAAATCAAGGACATTATTGCTTCTGAACGCTACGCTATTAAAAAAAAAATACGAAATTGTGATGTGAAGGATTTTGTATATCATATATTAAGTTTACTGACATTATCATAAATAAACGCGACGTTCACACGCTCCGTTTCTTATCAGATGGACGGCTATCGCTAGTCACGCTTGTTGTGGTAAGATAAATTGCTGTTTATACCGATTATTCATAAAAAGACAATATATATTTTATTTTATTTTTTTAAATATTTATATTCTTTGAAGTTCGAACGGTGTCCTTTAATTTCTAGAAACCTAGACACTATGTAAAAAAAAGTCTTAAAATCGATATCGGAAATCATCCCAAAAAGTTCCGTAATTGATCAAATGTAAAACCTATAATAAAATTGTATTTTTACCTATGTTTATGCAAATGAATCGATTTTGAATTTTGAATAAACCAAGTAATTTTGGCGTATTTAAGAAGCTAAAACTAACTTAATTTAATTTTAAGACTAATACTAATAAATTATACTTCAACACTTACCATTATAAAATCCACGGCTGTGTGATACTGTGCAATGGAAGAGCTAGCAGATACCTACGGCACAAGTTTATGCTTAGTGTAGGTTCTGCGCACCAATTGATGTTACACACTACAAGCACAGCTTACTAAAGATAATGGAAAACTATGTTATATATGTGTACAGTTTTTGGTAATAAAATAATTAAAAAAAAAAAAAACTAATTATTAATTTTTACACCAGTATTTATTTAAAACTGGTATTTCACACCGGGACAGCTGTTGAACCTATATCAAGCTCAAGTCCGTTCGTGTGTGGAGTACTGTTGCCATCTATGGGACGGTTCAGCCAAATACCAGCTAGAAGCATTGGAGGCTGTAGATCGACGTGCAAAGCGGCTAATTGGTGACGAGCGACTGGTCGCTACAAAGCTGCATAGTCTTGAGCATCGGCGTAAGGTAGCAAGTCTTTCAATCTTTTATAGGATACATTTCGGTGAATGTGCACAGGAGCTTCACGACCTAATTCCACCCTCCCCCTTCCATCACAGAACGAGTAATATCACCCTTATTTAGTAGACATTCCGCCAATTTGTACAAAGCGTTTTGGTTCCACATTTATAGTGCGTACTGCTAAGGAATGGAACTCATTGCCGTCTTCTCTGTTTCCTGATAACTACAATCTGGGTATCTTCAAGGCCAGAGTGAATAGTTATCTTCTAGATCTACGTGCTCCATCTTCGGCCACATCGTCGCTTAACATTGGGCGAGATGGTGGTCAAACGTAGGCCTATATTTTGTAATAACAAAAAAAAAAAATAACAAGTATTGGATTATTTATTTGTTCCAAATTATCATGATTTCTAGAAATTTTAACTTGTAACTTTGTCTGCACTTTTACAATGTTTTGCCTTGTCCACATATCTCACATTTTTTTCTGTTTAGTTGTGGTGTGCGCATCCTTTCATGACTAAAGGAAACATAACTACAATTATGTAACTGTTATTTTGTTGTTAAATAAGTTTAAAGAAATACAACACTAAATCTATTTAAAAATAGCAATAAAGCTTTATATATTGAGTATATTTGTTAGCAAGTTAGTAGACAAAATGTTATTTTATTAAATCTTGGGAATACAAATATTTTTCAAACAAATACAATAATGGAATGTCATAATATTTGACTAGCGTATGTGAACTAGTCATGGTGCAGGTAGGCACTAGTCGACTTGTCAAATGTAAACGAGGCATTCCTCCCACAGGGTTACATAAACGGAGCATAACACTGACTCACCTATTGTAATATTATTAACCAATCAATCTAAACATTACATATGTATCAAAATCAATGCAGAGTTTACAAAAACACACATTGTGGTGGCCCTTAATCTATTTGGTTTGATTTAAAAAACAAACTCCTTAGGCGGCCATCTTTGTTTTATTTCCCGCGCTGAGGTGCTATTGGTCGGTCGTTAGCACAGTTCGAATTTCGAAAGTTTTTTAATTGTGAGTTCATTTGTTTTTTTTTTGTTCATTATTTATTTATTAGTCAGTGATAAGAACTGGATAAGACAACACGTTTAAGAGAACTGCCTATCTGCATGACAATAATATGCTTGTTAGAGCTTATAAATACAGTACTATATCGGAAAATAATTACCATTGCTAATGACTAACAGTGTCACACGACACCATAACGCAAACAACAACATTCAGAAGTATAGCGCTCGAACAAGCATTTAACAAATAACAAAGCGAACGTGTCGTATCGTAGAACGCGCTGCAGCGATGAAATTATCAATTATGTCTAAAACATTTAGCGTTGAAGCGCTTTATGCGTATTATTTTCAGTAGATGTTGTTTTTAAAAAAGCGCTGTAGCCGCTAGCGGTATAAGTACATTTGCACTCGGCGCGCGGGAGTTTCTCTACCAATACGAATTCACAATTTGAATTTTATTCCATTTTCAAACGCGGCGCTCGTTTGTGTCCTTTAAATAATTACTTAAAAAGTGCATTAGAAATTGTGTTCTTTGAAATTGATTTTAAAAGTGTGTTTTGTTTGTAAGTTTTCATAAGGTACATAATTTTGTGACAATAGAGACTATTTTATAGTGCAAAGGAATTTGTGACATACCACGTAGAAGATAAAGTTCGTTTCGCGAGTGATCGCATCTAGATTTTGGCAGCTGTGTTGGTTTTAATCATAATTCGGAGAAGGTCTGTATCGATTTGTTGATAATAATTATTACACAGTAATACTTTTAATGTTTTTTTTATGTTACTGAGCAGGTCGTTCGCCTGATGGTAAGCAACAAGCCTGTCCATCACGTTCCCACTACTTGGATACGGGCCTTCTCTCATAGAGAGAGTATGGGGCGTAATCCACCACGCTGGCCCTGGTTGGTGGATGTCACATGTCATTCAGTTTCATAAAGAAAATGACGTTAAAAAGTGCTTATTTGTACCTATTTAATAAATATCTTTTGACTTTGACTTTGACTTTTGTAGTCGTCTCCTAGCTCTCTGTCGTAACGCCCAGTAATTAGCTCGAAAATGAATGAATTAGTGTACTTTGATCGTTATTTGCTTATCTTAACAAGAAATTATATACACACGTGCGTGTAGAAACTAATCAAGGCATACGAGTTAGTTACGGCTAATTCTGAACGCAACTTTGTGGTGCAACATTGATTACTTCAGTTGTGTTCTTAATGAGCCGGCACTTGTCCCGCATACGAAGAGGCCAAGCCAAGCCAAGTCAAGTCATGTCAAGATAGATAGATAAATAGTAAAATTGATTACTTCGGTTGTGATCTTAATGAGCCGGCACTTGTCCCGCTTACGAAGAGGCCAAGCCAAGTCAAGTCATGTCAAGATAGATAGATAAATAGTAACATTGATTACTTCGGTTGTGTTCTTAATGAGCCGGCACTTGTCCCGCTTACGAAGAGGTCAAGCCAAGTCACGTCAAGTCATGTCAAGATAGATAGATAAATAGTAACATTGATTACTTTGGTTGTGTTCTTAATGAGCCGGCACTTGTCCCGCTTACGAAGAGGCCAAGCCAAGTCAAGTCATGTCAAGATAGATAGATAAATAGTAACATTGATTACTTCGGTTGTGTTCTTAATGAGCCGGCACTTGTCCCGCTTACGAAGAGGCCAAGCCAAGTCATGACAGATAGATAGATAAATAGTAAAATTGATTATTTCGGTTGTGTTCTTAATGAGCCGGCACTTGTCCCGCATACGAAGAGGCCAAGCCAAGTCAAGTCATGTCAAGATAGATAGATAAATAGTAACATTGATTACTTCGGTTGTGTTCTTAATGAGCCGGCACTTGTCCCGCATACAAAGAGGCCAAGCTAAGTCAAGTCATGTCAAGATAGATAGATAAATAGTAACATTGATTACTTCGGTTGTGTTCTTAATGAGCCGGCACTTGTCCCGCATACGAAGAGGCCAAGCCAAGTCACGTCAAGTCATGTCAAGATAGATAGATAAATAGTAACATTGATTATTTCGGTTGTGTTCTTAATGAGCGAAGCACTTGTCTCACCGAATTCGAAGAGGCCAAGTCAAGTCAAGTCGAGTCATGTCGAGATATATAGATAAATAGATAACGATTTATTGTTACACAACAAGAAATTATTACAAAACAAAACTTAAAGCTAAAGTGTTACAATGGGCGGTCTTATCGCTTATAGCGATCTCTTTATGTCAAGTCATGTCATGTCAAAGGATACTTATTTATAGGCACAAAAAATGCGCTTTTAAACGTAAAACAAATCAATTACAAGTATGCATTTTATCAAACAATAAAACCGACTTCAATGTATCTTAGTCCAAGGTCAAATATCAATGAAATTTATATGGGACCACTTCGTAGCTATACTGAACCCAACGCAAAAATAATTTTCCAAATCGGTTCATGAATGACGGAGGCGAGGTAGCAAACATAAAAAAGAATAGAAAAAAATACAATCGAATGGAGAACCTTCTGCTTTTTTGAAATCGGTTAAAAAGCTGTTTTCGAAGCTTTTCCATTTGAGCACCACATTAGTATATTGCATCCGTGCGAAGCCAGGGCGGGGCACTAGTCCTTACTAGTATTATGAATGCGATGGATGGATGTTTGTTACACAATCACGCGAAAAATAACGGATCTTGACGAAATTTGGTAGGTTCTGGAAAAGGACATAGCCTACTTTTTATCCCGGGAATTCGCGGGTGAAACCGCAGGGCGCAGCTAGTAAGACATAAAATACAGAAACAAATTTTTGTTGTTAAGTAGAACAACGAGAAAAGCGAGAGCGAGTGTGGTTCAGTGGGAGCACGTGCGACTTTCGATCCGACGCACCCGAGTTCGAATCCCACTGGCCCCGCACCACTAATTTTCTTAAATTATGTGCAGATTTAACACTCGCTCTAAAAACGGCGAAGAAAAACATCGTGAGGAAACCGGCATGTCCAGGAATTGATAACAAAAATTCAAGGACATGTGACATCCACCAACCCGCACTGGGCCAGCGTGGTGGATTATGGCCCATACTCTCTCTATGAGAAAAGGCCCGTTTCCCAGCAGTGGGAACGTAATGCTGATGATGAAATGAAGTCCTCTGTGATGTATATAGGTACAACTATATTTAACTAGGTGTGCACACTGCACTCACAGACACAATATTTACAGTTTAATTTACTTCTAAACTGCAACAATCATGTGTTTAGAAACTTAACCGGTATTTTTCTCTAACATAGAGAGCATATGCCACAATTCACCACGCTCGGCCCATAGGCCATCGGACAGTAATCGAAAATAATAAGGTTATAATTAATTTTTAGAAAAAAAACAAAAACCGACTTCAATGTATCTTCGAAGTCCAAGGTCACATATCGATGAAATTTATATGGGACCACATCGTAGCTATACTGAACCCGACGCAAAAATAATTTTTTTAATACGGTTCATAAATGACGGAGTTCTGAGGAAACAAACATAAAAAAAATAAAAAATAAAATAATACAATCGAACAGAGAACCTCCTCCTTTTTTGAAGTCGGTTAAAAAAACTAAAACGTAGTTTGAACAAATGTTTGTCGAATCCGAAGATCATTCTTTCAATATTTTTGTAAAATAATAGTAAATTATTTTCATAAACCAATAAATAAAACTAATAATTCTGATATTTTTTTATCTGTTCCGAAACAGCAACACAGTGCATGACGTCATTTCAAAGTAAATACCGAGTGCGAAGCTTGTGTTTATTTTATATTTTTGCCTTTTATCTAAATCAAAACGATATGTTTTTCATGCCATGACGAACCCAAATTCCCTAAACTTCACAAAAACGTATAAATCACTTTGCAAGTTTGCTTTCGTAGAGTCTGTCGTTTCGTTTGCCAGCATGTGACGTCATACGTTGTGAGGTGACCTTTTGCGCGGCAATATTTAGAACATAAAATTTGAACATAGTTTTAGGTGCTTTTAGGACTTTATTTAATTAAAATATTATTTTTCATGGCTATATACATGTTAATAAACTACGGGTAAAGTTTAAACACTTTCTCAAAAGTTGTTCAATCCGCTATTGGTGGATGTCACAATTTAATTGAATTGTGTCATCAAATGAATTGAATTGAATCCATTGAATTGATTGAATTGAAGTTGAATTTTTTGTGATTAATTCTTGGACATGCCGGTTTCCTTACGATGTTTTCCTTTACCGTTTTTTAGGCACATAACTTTAGACAGTCAGTGGTGCGAGGCCAGCGGGATTCGAACTCTGGTGCGTCGGGTCTAAAGTCGCACGTACTCCCAGTGAGCCACACTCGCTCGTACGGATTGTCTCGCCGAGAGCAGCCGCTAATACTGCGCAATACTTTTCTTTATTGGTCAATTAAACTTTGATGTAGCCGCTTTTTCAGACCTTTTGTGTCCCGCTGCTGGCCTTATAAGATCGAACTCAATTAAAAAAAAAATGTTGCCTTTAAGTCAATGACGAGACTAGGTATGTCAGAAAGCAGACATGGCCGTAATGTAATTTTTTTAAATTAGCTGTTGAGTCTCATAATGCCCAGTGATATCGCTGGCTACAATGCCCTTCAAACCGTAACACAGTAATGCCCGCGCAATACTGCTTGGCGGCAGAATAACTGCCAAAGCGGTGGTACCTACCCAGACGGCCTCTCGCATACGAGAAACCTACCACCAGTAAAAATTACTTAATTAACATAAGTAGGTACATTTTATCATTTTCCGTTGTTAGGGCTATATTAAATTCACGCTTGGATGCTCCAGAATAAATTGACTGTGACTATCTGGATGATAAGAAACCGCTTAAACTGATATACCTACCTACCTACATAATATACTTTCATAGTTTATAGGACAGCTTCTGTGGTGTAGTGGGCAGGTTGGCTCAAATCTCATACACCACTGAGGTTGCGGGTTCGATTCCCGCGAAGGGACAAATGTTTGTGCACAGAAAAAAAAGCGCAAGCATTTGTTTCGTGTCTGGGTGTTGTGGGACCATGGTCCTCGTAGTTCCTGGTTCCCTAGATACAGGGAATCCTAGTTAGGTTAGGTTAGTTAGGGGCAAAGATCTATGTATGTGATCGTAGCTGTCATTAATTTTTATTCTTCACTAGCTGCGCCCTGCGGCTTCACCCGCGGTTGCCCGGGATAAAAAGTAGCCTATGTGTTAATCCAGGATATAAGCTATCTCCAAACAAAATTTCATCCCAACCCGTTTAGCCGTTTCAGCGTGAAAGAGTAACAAACATACATCCACACATTCTTACAAACTTTTGCTTTTATAATATTAGTAGGATCGGTCAAAATTACCCATTATACCTATTTTAAGTTAACTGTTACTTAACAACATTATTATGCCGATAAGCTTTAAATTTAAGCTTTTTTTTATTTAGGGGCCAATATACCTAAACTGGTGTGTACCTAATCAATACACATAACCAACGGAAGTCGCTGTAAAGGCGGTGACGTTTCAAACGATAACGGAATGTGTACAGAGTCGACGCGTAGGTACCTACTTAATATCTTTACTAACAGAACTGTGACTAACAAAAATGTCTGAAGAAGGCGAAGTTTTTTTTAATGAACTTTCTTAATGAGTCCTTTTTACTAAGTTACCATATTTCTTAAATTGGCTTGCGTTTGACCACTATGTCACCTGTTGATAAACGACGATGCGGTCGACAATCTAGCACGTTTAACAAGAAAACATGTTCACGAAGGTTCCTTTATTGTAGCTATCGGGAAAGACTGACTCTGGCAGGGAGTTCCACTCGTTAGCAGTGCGCATAATAAAAGTGGAAGTGAAGCGCTTAGTGCGCGCAGGAGGAATGTCCATCATAAAACGGTGGCGTGTTGCCGTACGTCTTGTAGTCCGATGATGAAACGGGGAATCGTACGGTCTACAACTATTTGCAGTAAATATGTCGAATTTAGGCTCGTTCAACTTGTCTCGATGAGTACTTTGGTTGTAAATGGTGACCAGGGCCCAATTCACTATGACAACTTGGCGATTCCTTGCTTTGAAATCACGTCGATTCCTTCATTAATTAACGATATCTCTATCTCTATTCATATATATGACGCGTCATAGAGAATACAAATTTCGTTGTCGTTTATTAATGAAGGAACCGACGTTTCCTCGAAGCAAGGGATCGCCAAGTTGTCATAGTGAATTAGGGCCCTGCAAAAACAAATAACACCAATCCCGGTCGCTTTCAAACATGTCTTGTGATCGGTATTTGTTTCTGAAACTTTTCTACTCAAAGTCCGCGTCCCAATCCTTATCTCAATTACGATCGCAAAAAATTATCGATATCGCAGTTTGAAAGATGCTAACGCGTTTACAATTGGAAGCGATCGGGATCGGTTTTCGAGTTACACGATTCCCCTTGCGTTGTATTATTGTTATTATTTTCAGCCCACATCGTCCAGCTTCAGGACAAAGGCAACCCTACTTTCCTTCCATTTCTCGCGGTCTTGAGATAGAATGGGCCAATCTAATAGGAATGTATCCAGCTCGTCTCGCCATCTCCGTCTTGGTCTGCCGCGTTGTCTGCGTCCATTGTTGGGAACCCATTCGGTTGTTCTTTTGGCCCAAAGTTCGACAGACATGCGGCTGACGTTGCGTTGTATACGAAAGGATTTTTGTTTTGTTTAATGTTAAATTTTCTCTGTATTGTTAGTTTATTCGTGTGGTGTTACAATAACAAGATTTTTGTACTCTTAACAAATTCGTAATCGGAACCGCGAGCAGATTAAAATGAGCAGATTAAAACACGATTTTACGATTATCCGTCAAGGAGTTTCATTGCCCACCTTCCGTCACGATCATTAGATCAGCTGGCTGCCACCATAATATTGCATTGTCATCGGACTTTAACAAGTATGCAAAATTTCAACTCCATAGGATAAGAGAAAGTGGTTGTGATTCAACTTGCAAGATTTGACCCAAACAAACAAACATTTAAATTTAAATAGAACCTTGCAAAGGCAACCATTATCCCTACCTTATCCGATCGATGGTCTATAAAATATGTCTAACCTTCTTCTCCCTTTGTCCACAGAGAGCAAAGCGCCGAACTAGTGTCGGTCCGGGTGCCGATCAATGGCATGACCTGCCAGTCCTGCGTCAGGAGTATCGAGGGCTCAGTGCAGGAGCTGCCCGGGATCGTACGGGTTAAGGTAACTATCTCAATATTGTAGAAAACCAGCAAATTATAGCAAAAGTCGTGGTAGGTCTCTCGTATGCTGGAGGCCGTCTGGGTAGGCACCACAGCTTTGCCAATTTCTGCCGCCATGCAGTAGTGAGCAAGCATTACTCTGTTCCGGTTTGACGGGCATTGTAGCCAGCGAAATTACTAGGCATATGAGAATTAATATCTGATGTCTCGGGGTGATGAGCGCAATGCTGTCCTACGCAGCGCTTTTTACGGTATTAAAAGTTCTGGGTGGCACTGCAATTGTTATGGGCAGACGTGGCGCAGTGTTGCGCAGAATTTGGCACAGCGAAGTGCTAGATGCTGCAAGTGCTATGGCCACGCGTATGGCTTACCACCAGGCGAAACACCAGCAGGGGAATCGTGTAACTGGAAGACCGATCCCGATCGCTTTCAATTTAAAATTTGGAAGGCGTTAGCATCTTTCAAACTGCTATATCGATCATTTTTAACGATCGTGATTAAACACCTTATGGAAATAAAGGATTCCTCTAATTGTGCCTCATGCGGAGTGCTAGAGGATGTTCATCAAATCCTGGTAGAGTGTGCGCGGAGACAGCTTGTGAGAACAGCCATGCTCAATCGATACAATCACAATTTTCTCGATGTCCGTGTAGTTCAGTGCGTCTTGTCTGCTCCACTGTGTGACGCATCAAAGGCGCTATATAAGCTAGTGTTCAACATCATTAAATGATATATAGATACATAATAAGTGTAAACAATGGGTCTGACATAGAATACACATAGTAGCACAGCTACCCAAAGTCCCTACAAAAAAAATTATGATAAAAATTTGATCCTGATTGGGATAGGGATTGGGACGCGCACTTTGAGTAGAAAAGTTTATCAACTCCACAGACAAATGCCGATCATAAGACACGTTTGAAAGCGCTCGGGTTCGATGGTCGAGTTACACAATTCCCTTGCTACTCGTGATTCAGCTACGTCATAAATTAGGAGAATCTCTTCCACTTTCCAGGTGGAACTGTTAGAGAGCGCCGGCTACTTCCGCTATGACCCTCGACAATGCAGCGCGGAGGTCATCAGCTCGCATATAGAAGATATGGGCTTTGAAGTGCCGCAGCAGAATACCGAAGACGAGACTAGGTAAGGGCATTGTAGCCAGCGAAATTACTGGGCATATGAGACTTAATATCTGATGTCTCGGGGTGATGAGCGCAATGCGGTGCTACGCAGTGCTTTTTATGGTATTAAAAGATCTGGGTGGCACTGCAATTGTTATGAGCAGGCTTGGCGCTTACCATCAGGCGAACGAACTTCTCGGCTCATCATTTACTTCCATAAATCAAAAAACTTAAATTGATTAAATTGTGTTTATTTTCAGAAATCTCCTACCAAAAGAAATCCCCACAGACCTGCTAATAGACATGGACACGGAGAGCGAGGTGTTACTGTCAGTAGTGGGCATGACGTGTCAGTCCTGCGTTAACACTATCGAAGGTAAAAGTTTAGTCTACGTATCTAGTGGCTCTAAAACTTATTTTGCATTAAGTTAGAGTTAGATTATGTCAAGCACAGTTTCGTATTCTGACGCGCACGCTGCTGTCTCTAAACTTCACTTATTTTAGAGAATCCGTTTTCCGCTCGACTGTCTGTCACTTTTGACGTAAGTTTAGGTAAAAAGAAGAACGCGGAAACTAATATACCAAATACATTATTTTAGATAATTAAAGTTAGATTTGGGTTCAGAGAATGCAACACAGATTCGACCCTAGTATCTATAGAGCGAGTGTGACTCAGTGGGAGAACGTGCGTTTTTCGATCCGACGCACCCGAGTTCGAATCCCGCTGGCCCCGCACCACTGATTTTCTTAAGTTATATGTGGATTTAAAAACATCGTAAGAGAACCAGCATATCCAAGAATTTATCACAAAAATTCAAGGACATGTGACATCCACCAACTGGGCCAGCGTGGTGAATTATGGCCCATACTCTATCTGTTAGAGAAGGCCCGTGTCCCAGCAGTGGGAACGTGATGAGCTGATGATAAATGATGATCTTTTCAGAAATTTTTAAGGATTTGAACAGACTTGGCTGAAATTAGAACGGATCTTTTCCGCTAATATGTTAGTGGTGCGGGGCCAGCGGGATTCGAAATCGGGTGCGTCGGATCGAAAGTCGCACGTTCTTCCACTGAGCGACACTCGCTATGCTCCGTTATTCGGGTTGAATAAAATTCTCTTATTTTCCACAGGAGCTCTGCAAGAAGTCCCCGGCGTCGTCTCGTCATCAGTAAGCCTCGCGACGTCGTCGGCGCGCGTCCGCTACACGACGCCAGCTACGCCGCGACATATCGCGCAAACTGTCTACTCACTAGGCTTCGACGTTGACGTTGTAGAGGGAGATACGGCTGGTGAGTCACGTGTAGACTGTAGCCGTAGCACTTGTAGCGTGAAGCTACGACGTTGACGTCGTAGAGGACGATACGGCTGATGAGTCACGTGTAGACTGTAGCCGTAGTACTTGTAGCGTGAAGCTACGACGTTGACGTCGTAGAGGGAGATACGGCTGGTGAGTCACGTGTAGGCTGTACCCGTAGCACTTGTAGCGTGAAGCGTGGGAGAAACGGCTGATGAGTCACGTGTAGACTGTAGCCGTAGCACTTGTAGCGTGAAGCTGCGACGTTGACGTCGTAGAGGAAGATACGGCTGATGAGTCACGTGTACACTGTAGCCGTAGCACTTGTAGCGTGAAGCTACGACGTTGACGCCGTAGACGGACATACGGCTGGTGAGTCACGTGTAGACTGTAGCCGTAGCACTTGCGTGACACCCAGAGGTTAGGGTGCGGCGGGGCTGCCCCTTATACCGTTGGGGTGGCCCAAGGGCCAATGGCTGCCCCTTATACGTTTAAGTGCTAAAAACAGGTCAAATTTGGTGCACAATCAGTATTTTTGGTGAACGGTTAAAAATTATCCGTAAAAACTAATATTTGATTTTGTATTATGTTTCAGAAACGGCGTCACAGAGTAAGAGCGATCAAGACGCGTCGGGAGATGCCGCCAAAGTGATATCGCCGGTCAAGAGCAGGACACAAGTCAATGTAAGTCACATTAACAAGTTTTACAACGAGTTGAAAAATTATTTTCTTAAATTTCATACACCATTGAGGTTACGGGTTCGATTCCCGCGACGGAACAACTGTTTGTGCACAGATTACTACTAATTACAAAAACTTTTATTTGCCAAAAATTAAATAACAAGTAAATATAATAATTTAGTGCGAGTGTGGCTCAGTGGGAGCACGTGGGACTTTCGATCCGACGCACTCGAGTTCGAATCCCGCTGGCCCCGCACCATTGAATTTCTTAAGTTATGTGCGGATTAACAATTGCTAAAACCGGTGAAGGGAAACATCGTCAAAAACCGACATGTCCAAGAATTATCACAAAAATGTAAGGACATGTGATATCGACCAACCCGCTCTGGGCCAGCGTAGTGGATTACGGCCCGTACTCTCTATGGTACAACGCCCGAGTCCCAGTAGTGGAAACGTTATGGGCTGATGATGATGGTTTTTAACCGACTTCAAAAAGGAGAAGGTTCTCTATTCTCTATCTCTAATTTGTCTTATTTTGTTATCCTACACTTATGTATGTACTATTGTTTGTTGTATGGAGTCTTGTCAAAAATAAATTATTTCTTTCTTTCTTTCTTTCTATTGGACTATATGTTTTTTTTGTTATTACATTAGAACTCCATCATTTATGAACCAATTTGGAAAATTCTTTCTGCGTTGGGTTCAGTATAGCTACGAAGTGGTCCCATATACATTTCATCGATATTTGACCTTGGACTTCGAAGATACATTGAAGTTGTTTTTTTTAAATGTACACTTGTTTTCCCAGGGCACGGCATCTCCGGTAAAGGAGACAGACTACGCTCGGTGCACGCTAGAAGTCCGCGGCATGACTTGCGCTTCTTGTGTCGCCGCCATTGAGAAACACTGCGCTAAATTATACGGTCAGTATATATTTTTTGTGATGAGGCGAGCAGGTCGTCCGCCTGATGGTAAGCGCCACGCCTGCCCATGACAATTGCAGTGCCACCCAGAACTTTTAATATCATAATAGTACTGCATAGCACTGCATTGCGCTCATCACTCCGAGGCATCCGATATTTTTTCTTTATTAAGTCTCATATGCCCAGTAATTTCGCTGGCTACAAATCAAAGTCAAAATCTATTTGACATCACAGACGCACTTATGAACGTCAAATGGCTGCAATGCCCTTCAAACCGGAACTCAATAATGCTTGCGCACTACTGTCTGGCGGCAGAATAACTGACAAAGCTGTGGTACCTACCCAGACGGGCTCCCGCATACGAGAGACCTACCACGAGTGAACTACTATTCTACTTGTATAACGGAGCTCACAGAAAGTAAATTCAAATTACGCGTTAAGAATGTTCTAATGAGAAAATCATACTACACTGTTCGTAATTACATAGAAGACAAAGATGCTTGGAACATTCCACTTCTGCAAAATAGCCAACTGGTACATAAGAAACATAATATTGTTAAAAACAAACATAAAAACACAAAAAACTGCTTGCAGTTTCTTGCCGTATCTTCTGAGTAGTGGTTCTTTTTCCGGTACGGTGGTAGTCATTGTGATAATTTGACGTTCATAAATGCGTCTGTGATGACAAAATGATTAAAGAGATTTTGATTTTGATTCAAAAGCGACTAGTCGCTTCCCGCGGTGCAACACTTCAAAAGAGTTAAAAAAAACCTTTTCGCCTGTTCCAGGTGTCCACTCGGTCCTCATAGCACTTCTGGCTGCCAAAGCCGAGGTCAAGTACGAACCTCGCAAGATATCGGCACAGGATGTGGCGCAATCCATCACGGAGCTCGGGTTTCCAGCTGAAGTCATCAGCGACTGTGATGGTAGTGGACAAAAGGAGATGCAGGTCATGGTGAGTGTGCTATGATAGAATAAGTGAACGAAATAAATGAGAGAAAAAACAATTGAATGAATGAAATGAATGAGTCAATGACATTAATGAATGAATGAATGAATAAATGAACAAAAAGACAGAAATGCGCTTGTTTCTTAGCAAATGTGCTTTTAATGCACGAAATTAATGAATGAACTACATGAGTGAGTGAGCAAAATGAACGATTGAACGAACAAAATGAATTAAGTACTAAATTTGTTATATAATTTCAGCTCAAGAGAATTTATAATAATATCTCTAACTGTGTACGAAAGGGATCATTTCTTTTTAATCTCCAACTCAAAAAGGAGAGGTGTTATAAGTTTTTTATGGTGGAAGTTTGACCACTATCTGTATCTGTCTGTGGCAGGTGAACCGATTTGGATGCGGCTTTTTCATTTTTAAGTGGGTTTTCTAGTGGTGGGCCTAAATTCGCTTGTCTATTTTATCTTATGTAGATTTGTTTATTTTTTTAATTTATTTTTATAAATTTTACAACTTTTCATAAATATCTAACACCTTATAAACCTTAAACAGGTTTGTCTTGGGTGTCGCATTCCGTGATGAAATATACAGCATATAGAGTGTATATAGAGTGATAAAATAGACAAGCGAATTTAGGCCCATGGCCCATGGCCATGGCTCTCTTTCTACCTCTGATCACAGAATAGATAAATAATACTACTTCGTATAGAAGGTTAACTCCGTCAAGACAACAATAAAAAGCTACTCTCGCACCCAGCGATAAGGCACAATTTAGCTTGCAGTACTCCGAAGTATTCGAACTTTAGGCAAAAAAGTTAGGGTACGTAGATAGGTATGTGTTTCCACTGTAGAAGTGCCTCTGTTTAATAAGGAAGATATTCCAACCGAGCCAAGTGTTGTCCCGACGAGAGTCGTGCGACAAAACCTACTTGGAACTTGTATAGGTTTTATCTGTCGCGCGAACTTCGTATGCGCGATGCAGGATGTGTATGGAATTCCGCGACTTTGTATGGGCGTTCATGCTAGTTTGTGTCAGCGCCATCTGTTAGCCACAGGAATGAACCAGACTCTCCTACTGTTTTGTTTCAGATAAAAGGTATGACTTGTGCGTCGTGCGTCAACAAAATCGAGAGAAGCGTTCTCAAACTCACCGGCGTGGTTTCCTGCTCTGTGGCCCTCACTACCAGCAAGTGAGTGAACCTTTTCATTCATATCATTCGTTCATTTAGTTCGTTCGTTCACTTAACTCAAAAATGATTGTATCCGGCCCAATAAAAATACTGAATAACTGAATTAACTTAATCAAGTCTAAGGAACTCCATGGAATTTATGTAGGTACTGGAAGTCCTGGAAAAGGATATAGAAAACATTTTATCATAAATAAAGAAAACATATATAATTAATACGCCCAACGATCACATACACAGATCCCGGCCCCTAACTAGGATTTCCTGTATCTAGGGAACCAGGAACTATAAGGACCGTGGTCCCACAACACCCAGAAACGAAACAAATGCTTGTGCTTTTTATTCTATCCACAAACACTTCCAGTCGCGGGAATCGAACCCGCAACCTCATTGGTGTATTAGATTTGAGCCTACCTGCCCAATCACTACACCACAGTGGCTGACAATACATAAAAAGTAAGTTCTGGTTTTTTGACATGTATGCATAATTGTCCTATTGCCCGCCAGGGGCAAGATCAAGTACAATGCTGAACAGATAGGTCCGCGCACGGTCTGCGAGACGATCAACGGACTGGGGTTCGAAGCCTCGATCGCAACTTCGCATCGCGGCACCAGCAACTATTTAGAGCACAAGTAAGTATATTTTTATCGTCATTTTATTTGTTTCGTTCTGTTTCGGGTTAATGTTCGGTGGTGAACCATCAGGGAGCGGAGTCTGAGTAGTAGCAGGCCTAGCGCACTCTGCACTGTAGGTACGAAGCTACAAGTACATAGCCGGACACCGACGGCGGGTCGCGCGTCGTTACACGTGCCGCGGCAGAAGAGATAAGAGCGGCGCGATAGAAAGAGACGCGCTCTGTAGGTTAATATGACTGGTAGGTATGCAGCGCTACGCGAGCTGAATTGAACTTTATTGCGTCATAGCAAGAGTCGCTATTTGTTTAAATTTCTTTGCGGAGTGATGCTTCTGTCCCTTAGTATTCTGTGCCGTGTACTGTCTAGGTGGGAAGGCCCGTGTCCCGTGAACGTGGTAAGCTGATGATGATGAGTACGTTACCTATACCTAACAAATCTTAACATCTTTATCTGTACCCATGTTTCGCTATAGCCACAATCATCTTTATCCTGTTATTGTAATGTATTTAATATATATTTATTTTAACGTTTATGTATGTTTATTATATTTTAATTGTATTGTATGTATTAAGATTGTTTTCTATTTTATTAGTGCGTGTTTTATGTAATTGGTTTATGTAAGTGTATTGAGATATTGAAAACCACCGTCCATTATTTTTGCATAATTTCTCTCCCTGCACGGTTGTCTGGAAGAGATCGCTTTAAGCGATAAGACCGCCAATTGTTACACTTTTGTTACGTTGTTTTTATTATTCATAATTTTATGTGTGTGTTTCAATAAAGAGTTATTTAATTTCAATTAATTTCATTTCATGTTGCAGACAAATAAATTTATTTCATTTCATTTATGTTCTTGAATAAATTAACCGCTACTTAAAAACATTAAATGACAGGGACATTCTATAACATAGTCGACCGCATCATCGCTTACTATCAGGTGACATAGCGGTCAAACGCAATAATGAATAAAAAAAACTACTTAAGGCTAATTAAAAGTTTTCACTTATCCTACGAATCGTACTTACTTATATAATATATACGGAAGTTTGTAAGGATGTTTGTTTGTTACTCAATCAGGCAAAAACTACTAAACTAATTTTGATGACATTTTGTATGTAAATACGGTCCTGGAAAAGGACATAGGATACTTTTGATCCCGAAAACCAGCGGATGACACCGAGAGAAGCAACTAGTTCAAAATTTCTGTTTACAGAGAAGAGATAAAGAAATGGCGGAACGCGTTCCTAATCTCCCTCATATTCGGAGTGCCGTGCATGGCCGCCATGGCGTACTTCATGTCTGTGATGCACTCGCACAGTGCCCGCGACATGTGCTGCCTAGTGCCCGGGCTGAGCTTGGAGAACACTGTCATGTTCCTGTTGTGTACGCCTGTACAGGTAAGGGTTTATTGGACAGGAGACGTTAGTGACAGGAGACAGTAGACTTTTGAGACAGGAGACTTGTGGGGCAAGGGAAAGTAGGCTTTTATATGACAGTTGACTTGTGTGGCAAGGGAAAGTAGGCTTTTATATGACAGTTGACTTGTGTGGCAAGGGAAAGTAGGCTTTTATATGACAGTTGACTTGTGTGGCAAGGGAAAGTAGGCTTTTATATGACAGTTGACTTGTGTGTCAAGGGAAAGTAGGCTTTTATATGACAGTTGACTTGTGTGGCAAGGGAAAGTAGGCTTTTATATGACAGTTGACTTGTGTGGCAAGGGAAAGTAGGCTTTTATATGACAGTTGACTTGTGTGGCAAGGGAAAGTAGGCTTTTATATGACAGTTGACTTGTGTGGCAAGGGAAAGTAGGCTTTTATATGACAGTTGACTTGTGGGGCAAGGGAAAGTAGGCTTTTATATGACAGTTGACTTGTGGGGCAAGGGAAAGTAGGCTTTTATATGACAGTTGACTTGTGTGGCAAGGGAAAGTAGGCTTTTATATGACAGTTGACTTGTGGGGCAAGGGAAAGTAGGCTTTTATATGACAGTTGACTTGTGTGGCAAGGGAAAGTAGGCTTTTATATGACAGTTGACTTGTGGGGCAAGGGAAAGTAGGCTTTTATATGACAGTTGACTTGTGTGGCAAGGGAAAGTAGGCTTTTATATGACAGTTGACTTGTGTGGCAAGGGAAAGTAGGCTTTTATATGACAGTTGACTTGTGTGGCAAGGGAAAGTAGGCTTTTATATGACAGTTGACTTGTGGGGCAAGGGAAAGTAGGCTTTTATATGACAGTTGACTTGTGTGGCAAGGGAAAGCAGGCTTTTATATGACAGTTGACTTGTGTGGCAAATGATAGTAGACTTTTATGAGACAAGAGATTTAGACAAGCGACAAGAGACAGTGGAATTTTATAAGATAGGAGACTTATTTGACTAAAGACAATAGACTTTTGAGATATGAACTTATTTGGCAAGAGACAGTAGGCTTTTGAGACACGAGACTTTAATGTGTCACGTCTGTTCGCAGTTTATCGGCGGCTACCACTTCTATCGGCAAGCGTACAAGGCACTTCGTCACGGCACTACTAACATGGACGTTTTGATCTCTATGACTACTACCATAAGGTCAGTTTTTAACTAGCGGTCTTAGCGTAGCCCGAAAATCTTGTAACTAACCTGAAGGGTTAAGCAACTTCGCTGCGGTCGTCACTTGGATGGGTGACCGTTTTGTAGGACAACAGTCGTGACAGTAAAAATTTACGGCGAATAGACAATAATAATCAAGGCGAGTACGGAACTACAAAAAAGACCACTTTAAAAGATTACCGGATGTGGTTGAAACTGTAGTTGGACTACTCCAACTTATACGTGAGTGTCACCCGTACATTATTATTAATAATTCTTTCTAATTATGTAAATCTTACGATTTTCGGCTAACATGTGCTAACTCGTGGTAGGTCTTTCTATGTGGGAGGCCGTCTGGGTAGGTTTGCCAGTACTTCTACCGCCAAGCAGTAGTGCGCAAGCATTACTGTGTTCCGATTTGAAGGGCATTGTAGCCAGCGAAATTACTGGGCATATGAGACTTAATATCTGATGTCTCGGGGTGATGAGCACAATGCACTACGCAGAACTTTTTACGGTATTAAAAGTTCTCATTGTCAGTGCAATTGTTATGGGGAGTCCGTGTCTACACAGGGAGACGGTGTCTGGGGGTTAGAGCCGTTCTAATTGTACCCCTATCGTTGAAGCAATGGGCTATATCATGAGGCTAAATATGCAATTGTGGATATTATGTGGCGGAGAAAAGCTGCAATTCGACGGCGCTGTGCCGGATTATTGAATGGCTTGAATGCCAATTGGTGTACGCCCTTCGAGGCAAACAGTTCTGAGGTGGCGCTTAACATCAGGCGAACAACACGCTCGTCTCATCGCTTAGTTCCATAAAAAATGGATTCAATGTTAAAAAAATATATTTTGTTACAGTTACGTATATTCCCTCGCGGTGGTGATGGCCGCCATGATTCTTCAACAAGACACAAGTCCGATGACGTTTTTCGACACTCCGCCCATGTTGCTAGTGTTTGTGTCTCTAGGACGGTGGCTTGAGCACATCGCTAAGGTAACCTTATCAAACACACAATCGTAATCATAATAATCATAATCCTAATAATCATAATCCTAATAATCATAATAATAATCATAATCATAATAACCATAATCATAATAATCATAATTATAATCATAATAATCATAATCATTTATTCATTGCAAATATGGTTACAATTGGTCTTGTTGTACAATATAATGTATGTTCGTAAAAATGTGCACAAATTCAAGGTGAATAGTGACCAACACAACATACACACTAGAAATAAGGATAGAATTGCAGTACCTAGGTTTAGACTGAGTAAAACGAATAAGTCCTTCATGGGCAATTGTGTACGTTTTTACAATAAAATTCCAAAATGTATAACGGAGCTCACAGAAAGTAGATTCAAATTGAGTGTGAAAAATATTCTAATGAAAAAAGCAAACTATACAGTTAGTAATTACATAGAAGACAAAGATGCATGGAACATTCCGCTTCTGCCAAGTAGCCAACTGGCACATAACAAACATGATATTGTCAAAAACAAACATAAAATATTGTAAAAAAAGTTCTACAATATAATTGACGTTCATAAGTGCGTCTGTGATGACAAAACTGAATAAAGAACTTAACTTTGTGAACTTTAAACTTTGAACACACACACACTAAACTTTTCGCTTACCATCCAAGCGGGCTATCTGCTTGTTTGTCTATTTATTACAGGGAAAAAATATAATGAAAATGATCATCAAAATAATCTTTGAGATCCCATACACTTCTACCCAAAAATTGTATCGGCAGATCTAATTTAGTAAATGACCATCAAATTTTACCCGAATTGCCGCACCGCACTCTTCCGTGGTCCAACTCGCTCTTACCCCTAGAGTGTATATAAAAAGCGCGGAGCCAGAAGCTCGCGAAGGAGGTCCTGAATGAAGCGAGCCTACGAGGCCGAGCGGAGCGGAGGGGGGAGGTGCCGAGCAAAGCGAGCAAGAGACTTACGCAGCGGAGCGAAGGTCAAGTAGGGGAAGCGACATGAAGGGGTGACGAGTGAGACCTCTGGTGGAGCCTACTTTGGTGATCATTTACTATTTTTGGTGATCATTTACTATTTTTAAGGTTACATTTTATACAAAGCCAGCATACGCTGAAGAAATGGCCTTCTGCACCAATGCCGAATCATCTGTTTTTGCATTTTTCTAACAACCGCGATTTCTCTTCCAGGGTAAAACGTCGGAAGCTCTGTCCAAGCTGCTGTCATTGAAACCCACCGAAGCGGTCCTGGTGACGTTAGACCATGAAGAAAGGATCGTCGGAGAGAAGAGCATACCAGTCGATTTGGTCGAGAGGGGGGATATTTTGAAGGTATCCTATTATATTATATCGAATGCATTACCGCATGCTATGCGAAAATGTTAAGATTTTAAATAATAAGGAAGAAGGGAAATGAAATTGCTCGGGCAGGGATTGAACCTGCGTCTTCGGAATACCGTCCCGACCGTAACTACATACAATATAGGTATTTGTTATTTCTTCACTCTGTAACGGCTCAACGGATATGAGTGAAATTTGGAATGGAGATAGCTTATACCCTGGATTAACACTATTTACCCCTCTTTTTGTATACCTCTGTATATATTTTCCCTTTCTTCTTTTTCTCTTTTCATTTTGGTGCGTCCCTTACTCTGTATATCTCGTTCCTTCATTCCTTCACTCTTTGTACTCTCTCTCCCTCTGTTTTATCACGTTTTTATTAAGATAGTTTCTCGTCTGTCTCTCTGTCGTTCCGGGTGGAATCTTGCAACTCAAATTTTGAGCACTTCCCGATTAGGTATCCGGCTGAAACTTTCAGGGGAGCTCACAACTCGATGACAATGCATTGAAACGCATTAAACAGTTCTTTGATTCTTTTTTATCTGTCACTTGTTCTCTTCCTTTATCACTCTTTGTTTATTTCTTTCCGCCGTGTACAAAAATAATTAATTTTTAGGAAAAAACAAAAACAAAAAATCTTCGAAGTCCAAGGTCAAATATCGATGAAATTTATATGGGACCACTTCGTAGCTATACTGAACCCAACGCAAAATGAAATTTTCCAAATCGGTTCATAAATGACGGAGTTCTAAGGTAACAAACATAAAAAAAAGATGAAAAAAGGAAAAAAATACAATCGAACAGAAAACCTTCTCCTTTTTGAAGTCGGTTAACAAAGCGAAACAGAGGAAAAGAGAGTACTCTCTCTCTGTTTTGCTTTGTTTTTGTTTCTTCCTCACTCTGCATATCTCTCCATCACTCTTTGTACTCTCTCCTTCCGTTTTTCTCTTCCTCCCTCTGTGCATTAAATAATCATATCAAATATCATTATATTTGCAGGTAGTTCCAGGGTCTAAGATCCCCGTGGACGGGAAGGTCCTATCGGGCCAGAGCACGTGTGACGAGTCACTCATCACCGGCGAGTCCATGCCGGTCGCTAAGACTAAAGGTAACTCCCCCCCTTGCCCCCCTTGCTCCCCATATAAACCCAATTTTTTTTTATCATGCATATAATTAACATGGGTAAAGTCTAAGAGTCTTTTTTAAGCCCCGACGCAAAAAGGAGGGGTGTTAAAAGTTTGACCACTATGTGTGTCTGACTGTGGTACCGTAGCTCTTAAACGGGTGAACCGATTTGGGTGCGGTTTTTATTTTAAGCAGGTTTTCTAGCGGTGGTTCTTAAACATGTTTTATCAAAATCGGTTCAGCCGTTTTTTTTACTTTTTTAAGCTTTTTGTGTCGGGGATTTTTACATTTTAGTTTACTAAACTTCGATGGTTTATTTAATTTTTTAATAAATATATAAATATGCCCAACGTTCACATCCATAGATCCCAGCCCCTAACTAGGATTCCCTGTATCTAGGGAGCAAGGAAGTACGAGGACCATGGTCCCACAACTCACACGAAACAAAATGCTTGCGCTTTTTTTTCTGTGCACAAACATTTGTCCCGTCGCGGGAATCGAACCCGCAACTTGGGTGGTGTATGAGATTTGCCAACCTGCCCAACCATTATACCACAGAGGCTGTCGAAATGAAATATGAATATTAGAAAATGACATTTTTCTTATAAAACAATATTTATCATATAATTATATCTGTGGTATGCAATAAAGTGTGATTGTATTGTATTGTAACACAGATTACTAAGGGACAGAAGCATCACTCCGCAAAGAAATTTAAACAAATAGCGACTCTTGCTATGACGCAATAAAGTTCAATTCAGCTCGCGTAGCGCTGCATACCTACCAGTCATATTAACCTACAGAGCGCCTCTCTTTCTATCGCGCCGCTCTTATCTCTTCTGACGCGGCACGTGTAACGACGCGCGACCCGCCGTCGGTGTCCGGCTATGTACTTGTCGCTTCGTACCTACAGTGCGGAGTGCGGTAGGCCTGGTAGTATTGTATCAACTAAAAAGGAGGTCCCCAAAATACAGATAGTTACTGTGGGGACCAATAGACTGTATTTTGATTATGTTTTGACCTCTTGAAATGTATTTTCTTGAGATGTGGGTGTTGTAGGACCATGGTCTTCATAGTTCTTGGTTCCCTAGATGCAGGGAATCTATGTATGTGATGAGGCGTTATTATTTATTGTTATTATCTGTCTGTTTGTCTGTTCACCCTAAGAGGGGTCTTTGTTAAAAATATTTTTAATTATTAACCGACTTCAAAAGTTGGAGGAGGTTATCTATTCGATTGTATGTTTTTATGTTTGTTACCTCGGAACTCTGTCATTTATGAACCGATTTGGAAAAATCTTTTTGCGTTGGGTTCAGTATAGCTACGAAGTGGTCCCATATAAGTTTCATCGATATTTGACCTTGGACCTCGAAAGAAGAACCTTACATTGAAGTCGGTTGTTTTTTGATAAAATTTATACATGTTATTTATTGATTATTGATAATTGATTTTTGGTATTTGATTTTTAATTTTAATTTATATTTAATGTTTATTTTAAATAATTTATTTTTATTTTTAATGTACGGTTCACAGATTCAGTAGTAATAGGCGGCAGTATAAACCAACACGGCGCCCTGGTGATGACCGCCACCCACACGGGGGAAGCCAGCACGCTCGCGCAGATAGTGCGTCTGGTAGAAGACGCCCAGAGCAGTAAGGCGCCCGTGCAGCGGCTAGCGGACACCATCGCTGGGTGAGTCTAACGATTCTTTATAAACCGCTTTTAAAATCGTTTTTTTTATCTATACTTAATGAATCGATTGTAAACGATACTCAAATAATCGATTGAAGGATGGATGGATGTTTGTTACTCAATCGCGCCAGAACTACTAAAAGGTTTTTAAAAAAATGTTGGTGCGTAGGTTCTGTAAGGTCCTACCAACTTAACACGGACTGCAGACAAAAAAATCCCCTGATTTTGCTTACAAAAAGTGGATAAAACAGGAAATTAATTGTCTTAGCATTAAAAAATCCTAAACACAAAATCCCTATAAAAAGTAAAAAATACGGCTGAATGGATTTTGATAATTCATGTCTAAGAACCACCGCTAAAAAACCTGCTTTCAAATAAAAATACCGCATTAAAATCGGTTCACCCGTGTAAGAGACAGACACACATAGTGGTCCAACTTGTAACACGCCTCCTTATTGCGTCCGTGGTTAAAAATTACATAGGCTTTCATCCCGGGAAACCGCGGGTGAAACCGCGTGGCGCAACCAGTAATATCTTACTACGATTGTTTACAGTTACTTCGTACCGGCGGTAGTGTTCATATCGATGCTGACTTGTGTCTGCTGGATCATAAGCGGCGCTGTTGATGTCTCCATCATCAAACGAATCACGCCGGTAAGTTATCTCTGTGTGTTACTCTACTTGACAAACTATTCTACAACGTCCGTCTACTCCTGGTGTCGTGACCGAACTGAGCTGCGACTGGCGGGCGCGCTGCCTCGAGCCTCCGCTTGCCCCTCCACGCTCACTGACGGCGGGGATAGGCCACGCCTCCTCAGACAAGTTTCTCCTTATAATAATACATTATGGTTAACTTGAAACACTTTCTGAAAAGTTGTCCGATCCCCTATTTCTTTTTGTTCAGCAAATGTACCTAGACGCCGGCTACTCCGACTGGGAGCTAATCATCCAGTCGGCGTTCCACTTCGCGCTGTCGGTGCTCGCGATCGCGTGCCCGTGCGCGCTCGGGCTGGCCACGCCCACCGCCGTCATGGTCGCCACAGGCGTCGGTGCCGAGCTCGGCCTGCTCGTAAAGGGCGCCGAGCCACTAGAGAACGCGCACAGGGTGAGTTGAGAGTGACCTTGCTGAGAGTGACCTTGATCAGAGTGACCTTTAGTAGAGAGAGAAGGCTGAGAGAGTGACTTTTATGGAAAGGGACCTTGACCAGAGTGAACTTTACTTGAGAGATAATGTAGAGAGAGTGACCTTGATGAATGAGTGACCTTGACTAGACTAGAGACCTTGAATAAAAAGCAAAAGAGATAGAGAAGTGATCAAAGATAAAAGTGAGAAAGAGAAAGTAAATTACAAACAGTTGAATACACATATGCGGTTGGGGAACAAACCTCAGAAAAACTGGCGTTACTCAAATCAAAAGAGAGAAACCTAGAGAAATATAGATAATTTAGATAGAAAGAGTAAGAAAGACAGACACAATTGAACTTTAAGTATAAGAGCTAGAGAATAACCTAGCAGAGTGAGAGAACGAAAGAGTGAGAGAGTAATCTTATTAAGAGAGAGTTGTGCAATAAAAAAACCTAAGAAAGAGAGATGCAAGAGCAAAGAGAGAAGAGAATCTGGTTTTCTTTAAGTCTCGAGTGAACAGGTACTACCTTGGTAAGCGAGCTAAATCGTCGACCGCATCGTCGCTTACCATCATGTGACATAATAGTCAAACGTAAGCCAATTAGCAATAAAAAATAGAGAAGAGAGAAGAAAGAAGAGAGAGCCTTGAAATGAACAGAATGTAAAGAAGGGTTCATCTAGACTAGAGATGAAAGTTTAACATGGCGCCTTTATAACGTCATGCACTAGTGTTGTTCTAAACTTCACCTTAATTTCAGGTAAAAACTGTGATATTCGACAAGACCGGCACAATAACGCGTGGGACTACGACCGTCGCCAAAATGTGTTTATTGACCGGCAAGGCGACCGATCTACCCGACATCATCGCCTGTCTGCTGACAGCCGAGCTCAACTCTGAACACCCTGTAGCTTCCGGTGAGTAACAGCCTGTATAATACACAACCTATATAGTACACATCCTGTTTAGTACACATCCTGTACAGTAAACACCCTATATAGTACACATCCTGTACAGTAAACACCCTATATAGTACACATCATGTATAGTAAACACCCTATATAGCATACATCCCCCGTATCCCACTTCTCTTAGAAGTCGCAAATATTCGTAAACTTTGGGGTTTTGCAGAAAACCAGGGTCGGGTGTCATTGATTTTGATTTTGATTTTTGAAAGGAATGGCCTGTCATAGCAATGAGCAAAAAGTCATGGAGAGAGGGAAGGGAGGTCTTTGCCCTGCTATGGAACCACGCAGGCTTAAAATAAATAATAATAAATAAGAGGCTTTCGAATGCGTAAGTAAAGAAAAAATATATATTCATTCTCTGGTTTCAGAGATATTAAAAATAAACTAAGTGTAGAGTTCTGCAGAATGTTTTCGAGTACATTGCTTGAACGAGTAAAAAATAAGTTGTTAATTGTTACGGACATGGGTGGCGCTTACCATTAGGCGAACGATTTGCTCGTCTCATCTCTCGTAGCTCGTTCAGTCGCATAAAAAAACAATATTTTCATTGAAACAAGGAATAACGGATACGATTAACACTCGCTATAAAAACGGTGATTATGACCCATACTCACTCCATGAGGGAAGGCCCGAGTAACAGCAGTGGGAACGTAATGGGCTGATAATGATGTCTCAAAGGTATAACAGGCGAATTTAACTTAATTTTCAATTAATATATCTCACATATATATTATCACATGCTTATTATTATTTTCAGCGATAGTGACCTGGTGCACCCAAGTCCTCGGGGGCAACAGCCCCCTCAAATGTTCGGGCTTCGTGGCGGCCCCGGGCTGCGGGCTGCGCGCGCGACTAAAGGCGCAAAACAACTCTAGTATACATGTGCCAGAGCTAGCTAATGTACTGAACCAGGCTAGGTTAGTGGTATATTAATAAAACCCACACACACACGCCCTTTCATAAGTTATTGAAACACTCCCACTAAGTGGTTAGTCATCACTTTGCCAGTTATTCTGCCGCTAAGCAGTAGTGCCCAAGTATTACAGTTTCCCAGTTTGTGAGGCATTTGTAACTAGCGAAATTACTGGGCATTCTGAGAGCTATTGCCTCAGGATTATGGTGAAGTGCCGCGGAAGATTATGTAAAACCACGTTCTGGGTGGTGCTGCAACTGTTATGAGCAGGTATGTTGCTTACCATCAAGTGAATGACCTGTTCATCTCGTTACTCAATAACATCAAAAAGTCAGATAGCTCGCTAGCCGAATTTTTATCAGAACTGTCTCTAGCCGAATTTTAATCAGAACTGTGCAAGCGAGATGTACTTATGTAGCATCAGCTGTGCAGCAGCCTATAATCAAATTACGAGATTGAAAAAACGTCGATACACTTCTTTAGATTTCCCAACTCGGTCATTCTGTGGTATTTGCCAAAAAGCAATGGCCCCTTTCAACTAGATTTTATATATTTTGATGATGTAAACCGTGTTTCTTTACTTCGATGACATCACGTTAATATTGTTTACCTTGATGATATTACTATACTTAAACAAAGGTTGCAAGAACATGGATTGGGGCGATGCTTTGACATCCTTCCTGCTAATGTTATTAATGCGAAAGTTTGTGAGGATGGATGTTTAGATGGATATTGTTATTCAATCAGGCAAAATGTATGAACAGATTTTGATGAAATGTGGTATAAAATAAAATTTAGTTCGCTAATAAAATACAAACAAATTTTTTAATCATTTAAATTTATTTTTGTTTAGTAATAAATTTATTATTTATTACAAAATTAATAATTTATATATTTAAGTTTGGTTATTAATTTTGCGCAAATGACCACTCGTAAATGCATAAAATTAAGCATTTCTACTATCCAGTGACCAAGTTAATAATGGTTGAATTTTTTATGAAAAATTAACTTATTTGTTCTGATCCCTGCAGGCCCGGCTCGACGTTCACTCTTCATGGCGTTCCTGTACAGTTAGTGGAGGGCGCGGGCGACGCGGCGCTTAGCTCGGCACAGGCGGCCGCGCGACTACACACACTCATACGCACCCACGAGCAGGGAGAGGTCAGCCGTTCTTTCACTCACTTCGTTCATTCATTTTGTTCATACACACACAATGGCCTAAAGGACATCGTATCCCGGCCAGTTAATATATTATAAAAAAAATCATACACACACCTAAAATTCAGCATACATAATATTCAGCGGAATTACACTAGAAAGAAAGAAAGAAAACATTTTTTTTTATTGGTAAATGGGCATACGTTTGACGACATCTAGACTTAAAGAGACACAAGTTGTAGCCGTTTAGGAACAAAGACGGTGGCAGAGCGTTCCACTCCTTAGCAATTCGTATGATGAAGGAATCTGCGTAACGCTTAGTACGGATAGGTGGGATATTAACGATGTACGGGTGAAACGACTCACCCTTAGGTGGAAGGGAGAAGAAGGAATCAGATCGTGCAATTCCTGGGCACATTCACCGAAGTGCAGTCGATAAAAAAGCGACAGACGCCCAACTTTCCGTCTGTGTTCGAGACTTCTCAGCTTCTTCTCCACCAGCGGATGGTCATTAATTAACTTAATTGCGCGACGTTCTATAGAGTCTAGAGCTGCCAGCTGGTATTTGGCTGAGCCATCCCACAGATGGTTACAGTGTTACATTTATTTTGACAAACTGCACACGGTACAACAATGTTCACGACACAATAAAACAAAAAAAACGATTAATAAATGAAACACTAGGTGCTTGTGTACGAGAATCGCTGCCGTGCACAGTGACGTCAAAAAAGGTTAAACTCTTTATTGCTTCTATTTTTTTTGTATTTTGTATTGCAACTACAAACAAAAGATACACAGCTTCTTCGAGTTCTTAGCATCTAATTAAAACTATACAATATAAGTAATGTACCTACAGTTAGAGTGCAAATGGAGTAAATTCAGCATGTGCTGGGTTCACATCGTAGATGAGAACGCAGCGTTGTTTTTCAATTTACAATTCACTAGATTTTCATTGCGTTTCAGTTTTGAGATGAATTTCCGCAACGTCACGTCTGATTCCAATACAATCGTTACTGAGTTTATATATTTATTTTATTTTGTTTGGGCGGCTAACAGCTGTTGTTACAAAACAGTTTGACAAATTAATATAAGAAAAGCCAATTAAAAGCCCCCGCAAATAACAATTAAATAACTAACTAGCTAGGGTGGCGCAGTGACCCAAAGTGAGTCTTGGCCTCCGACAATAGAAGACGCCACTTTAGTGTGTCTTGCGCCAACTCCTGCCATTCTTCGACCTGGAGCTCACGCAAGTCCACTTCGTCTTTCCAGCGTTACTTGGGACGGCCGACCGGTCGTCGGCCAACCGGCCGTCCCAAATACGCTCGCTTCACAGCCCGATCCTCACCCATTCTTTCGAGGTGGCCGAGCCAGCGAAGTCTGTGTGCTTTTATTTCGCCGATGATATTTGGCGCGGCCACTAGATCTTCAATTTCTTTGTTTTGCCTTAGCCTCCACGTTCCATCCTCTCTCTTCACAGGCTTTAGGACTCTTCTTAAAAAAACAACAATTAAATAGAAATGAAGAATTAAAAATTATATTTTTAATGTTTAGTTCGCTTGTTATTCTAATGTTTATAATTTCGTGTAGGAAGTGGAGCAGATCGTGTTGATCGGCAACCGCGAGTGGATGTCGCGCAACGGAGTGCGCGTGCCGGCGCGCGTGCGCGACGCGCTGCGGGCCGACGAGGAGCTCGGCCGCACCGCCGTGCTCGCGGCCGTCAACGGTACGTGCCACGATGGGAGACATTTTTCTTGACTAATTGTATGACTTTAAACACTATAAAGTCTTGTTGATAAAAAGCCGTATCCATAAAAACAATATGTAATCCGCATCGAAAGTAACCTTATATAATTTGTTCCGCAGACCAACTAGTCTGCACAATCGGCGTGGCGGACGAGGTAAAGCCCGAGGCACACCTGGCTGTCTACTGGCTCAAGAAAATGGGTCTGCAGGTGTGTCTACTAACAGGAGACAACAGGAAGACCGCCGTGGCCATTGCGAGACAGGTGAGAGGTTTAACTTGTGGTAGTGTTGATATTGAATTTATGGAATAATACAGTACAGAAAATGTTATAACTAAAGTAATAATAATAGCTAATTGTCTCAGGGTGACGAGCGCAGTGCAGCGCCGCGCAGGATTTTGCAAAACAAAGTTCTGGGTGGTGCTGTTATTGTTATGGGCTGGCGTGTTGCTCACCATCAGGCAAACGACCAGCTCGTCTCGTCATTCAGTTACATAAAAAAAAATGTATACTAAATATATAATTAAATATACTAATTATAAACATAATAATATAATATACAAACTATATTTAAGAATATATACATAATGACAAAACATATATGTTTTATAATAAATAAAAATGAATTAAAGACAAACCAAAAAAATAATAATTATGTAATAAAGTCGGTACTTAAAGGACGCTCGTGCTATTTTTCAAGCCACAGACAGACACACAGAGTGGTCAATTTTATAACATCCCTCCTTTTTGCGTGTGGGGTTAAAAATAATATAAATATTAATTTCCAGGTGGGAATAAACAAAGTGTACGCAGAAGTACTTCCCTCGCATAAAGTGGCCAAAATACAGAAACTGCAAGAAGAAGGGCAGATAGTTGCCATGGTGAGTAATGTAGACCTGCTAATATAAGGATCATTTTTAACCCTTCACCAAAAATACTGATTGTGCACCAAATTTGGTCTGTTTTAGCGTAGTCGTAGAAGGGGCAGCCCTCGGTAGTTGGGCCAACCCAACGGTATAAGGGGCAGCCCCCGGTAGGTTAGGGTGCGGCGGGGGTGGCCCTTGGGCCACCACAACGCCGCGAAAACAAATATCTTATCTTATCTAGATTACATCCGTTCCCATCCCAGTTTTACATCCGTTGAACAATGCACTGTTTTACACTTGCGTTTAACAATGCATAGTTTTACAACCGTGTTGAATACTGCACTGTTTTACACCTGTGTTGAACAATGCACTGTTTTACACTTGCGTTTAACAATGCATAGTTTTACACCCGTGTTGAATACTGCACTGTTTTACACCTGTGTTGAACAATGCACAGTTTTACACCTGTTTTGAACAATGTGCTATTTAACACCCTTCTTGAATAATGTGATATTTCTCAGGTGGGTGACGGCGTGAACGATTCCCCTGCGCTTGCGCAAGCCGACGTCGGCATCGCCATCGCGAGCGGAACCGATGTCGCGGTCGAAGCAGCAGACTTAGTATTAATGAGGGTAAGTTGTGAGTGTAGGTCTCTCGTATGCGGGAGGCCGGCTGGGTAGGTACCATCGCTTTGCCAGTTATTCTACCAAGCAGTAGTGCGCAAGCATTACTGTGTTCCGGTTTGTAGGGCATTGTAGCCAGCGAAATTACTGGGCCGGGTTGGATCGATTGTGTATAAAATGAAGCGCAACAAGTCATTACTGTTTTCGTTCCAGAACGACTTACTAGACGTAGTGGCGTGTCTTCACCTGTCCCGAACGACGGTTCGCCGCGTGCGGCTCAACTTTCTGTTCGCGAGCGTGTACAATATACTCGGGATACCGCTCGCGAGCGGCGCGCTCGCTCCCTTCGGACTGCAGCTACAGGTAATGTTTATTTATTTATTTATTATTATAATAAAAACGGCAACAAGCCACTCACGCTTATTATTATAATAAAAACGGCAACAAGCCACTCACGCTTATTATTATAATAAAAACGGCAACAAGCCACTCACGCTGATTATTATAATAAAAACGGCAACAAGCCACTCACGCTGATTATTATAATAAAAACGGCAACAAGCCACTCACGCTGATTATTATAATAAAAACGGCAACAAGCCACTCACGCTGATTATTATAATAAAAACGGCAACAAGCCACTCACGCTGATTATTATAATAAAAACAGCAACAAGCCACTCACGCTTATTATTATAATAAAAACGGCAACAAGCCACTCACGCTGATTATTATAATAAAAACAGCAACAAGCCACTCACGCTTATTATTAGATTTTTTTATGAGCCTCTTTCGTCCTACTGCTGGGCAAAGGCCTCCCTTCCCTCTTTCCATGACCCTATGTCAAAGCCAAAGTCAAATATCGTTTATTTTGAAATTAAAAATATGTTAAAAATTGTAACTTATGTTGACATGACTTTGAAAAAGAGGTAAGTATGTTTACCCATTTCTTTCATATACTCAAATTGAAGTCTGAGTGCTGAAAAGAAATGCGAAAACTCACTCTACCAGTGCTTCGGAAATACGTCCGCTAGAGAAGATAGCACCAAGAAACTCTGCGTGGATGTCTCTTTTTTAAAATATAAAATGTCAAATAATATAATACTGAACAAAGAATAAATTAAAATTAACACAATGTCAAACTAGAAGTGCGGTTGAGATGTCCCATAGTCATAGTATCAGTAACATGAAAATATGAGTAGTAGCAGGCCTACCGCACTCCGCACTGTAGGTACGAAGCTACAAGTACATAGCCGGACACCGACGGCGGGTCGCGCGTCGTTACACGTGCCGCGGCAGAAGAGATAAGAGCGGCGCGATAGAAAGAGAGGCGCTGTGTAGGTTAATATGACTGGTAGGTATGCAGCGCTACGCGAGCTGAATTGAATTTTATTGCGTCATAGCAAGAGTCGCTATTTGTTTAAATTTCTTTGCGAAGTGATGCTTCTGTCCCTTAGTATTATGTGGTAGTACATAAATGGGTATAGATACAAAATCAGTTACAGTGACCTAAAAAGTTCATCATCATCATCAGTCTATCACGTTCCCACTGCTGGGACACGGGCCTTCTCTCATGGAGACAGTATGGGTCTTAATCCACCACGCTGGCCCAGTGCGAATTGGTGGATGTCACATGTCCTTGATTTTTTGTAATTAATTCTTGGACATGCCGGTTTCCTCACGATATTTTCCTTCACGGTTTCTAGGGCGAGTGTTAATATTCGCACATAACTTAAGGAAGTCAATTGTGCGAAGCCAGCGGGATTCGAACTCGGGTGCGTCAGATCGAAAGTTGCAAATGCTCCCACTGAGCCACACTTTGCCACACTGTGTTTTTAAACTGAAATGTAATTGTATGATTGTATTGTTCCAGCCGTGGATGGCGTCGGCTGCAATGGCGATGAGTTCCGTATCCGTCGTATGTTCAAGTCTCCTACTCAAAACGTAAGTATTCCATTCCATCACCGGACGACCAGACGTACGGCAAGCCGCCATCATTTTTTTTATGCAACTGAATGACGAGACGAGCTGGTCGTTTGCCTGATGGTAAGCAATACGCCAGCCCATAACAATAACAGCACCACCCAGAACTTTGTTTTGCAACATCCTGCGCGGCGCTGCACTGCGCTCGTCACCCTGAGACTTAGCTGTTGATTCTCATAATGCTCAGTAATTTCGCTGGCTACAATGCCCTTCAAATCGGAACACAGTAATTACTGGGCATATGACACTTAATATCTGATGTATCGGAGTGATGAGCACAATGTAGTGCTACGCAGTGCTTTGTGGTACTAAAAGTTCTGGGTGGCACTGCAATTGTTAAGGGCAGGCGTGGCGTTTACCATCAGGCGAACGACTTGCTCGTCTCATTACTCAGTTCCATTAAAAAAAAACTCGCCGTTCGTCTCGTCACTTAATTACGTAAAAATCTTGTTATTTCCAGATTCAAGAAGCCCACCATAGAACAGCTGCGGACTCCTGAATACCTGCAGAGCATAGGACTTGTAGACCTGGATTCAGTGTCGGTACATAGAGGCCTGGATGAACGTGTTGACACCGAGAGAGGAGCGTCGCCTCTGGCTAAGTAAGTACACCAGCTGTGACGATTATAGACAAGTGTAAGTACGTGGTATACTTTTAACAGCTGCAGTTGTTTACACCTGGACAGCTGTATCTTACAGCTGGAAAATCAGGAGTGATTTTCGTTGCTGAGGCCTGGAAGATTATAGGCAAGTTAAGTACATGGTACTCTTTTAACACCTTAACAGCTGCAATTGTTAACACCTGGACAGCTGTATTTTACTGCTGGAAAATCTGGAGTGATCTTCGTTGCTGCGACCTGGATGAGTGTAATTACGTGTTACATTTTTAACACCCTAACAGCTGCAGTTAACATCTGGACAGCTGGAATTGGAAGTTCCTTAAGGATTTTTGGGAAAATTGTTTTTAGGGCTAAGTCGCCTACGTACATGTACTTCATAATTCTCTGTACTGTGTGTTTTGGGATCTTACGTTTGGTACTGTGCGACACCTAGGACGGCAGACTGGCCGACGACCACTCGGCCGTCTTATTTATATTATGTTCTTATAACTTAAGAACGTCAGTGGTCAGTGGGATTCGAACTCGGGTGCGTCGGATCGAAAGACGCACGTTCTCCCACTGAGCCACACTCGCTAACATGGGCTTAATCGATTTCCCATCTGGAATGTTTCCCATCTGGAATGTTTCCCTCAAACTTATTGGTAACGACGCGTTGGTTGAAGCTAAACTTCAGAGTCTCGAGCATCGACGTAAAGTTGCCAGCCTGTCGGAATTTTATAGGATTCATCACGGTGAGTGTGCGATGACATTATACGAGCTAATTCCTCCATCTCCTTTCTACCATCGGACAACAAGACGTAAGAAACTCGGCATCCGTTTATGGTTGACATTCCTCCTGCCAGAACAAAGCGTTTCGCTTCAACTTTCAAAATGCGTGCCCGTGTCCTTAGTGAACTGACTACAAATTGACCATCTGTTACCTACCTACATTAAGGAATGCATTCAATAAATAAATAATGCGAACAGGAATGGAACACCTTACCAGCGTCTCTGTTTCCTGGTACTTTTAATCTAGGTGTGTTCAAGTCCCGAGTGAGTCGGTGTCTTCCAGGCAAGCATGATCCATCGTCGACCGCGTCGTCACTTTCCATCAGGTGAGACTGCGGTCAAATGTTTGCTTATCAGGTAATGAAAAAAAAAGTAGCCCTTCAAATTGGAAAAAAATAATAAAAACCTTATCCGTGTTTGTAGTTCTCACGTAGCCATTAGAGATACTAGATTTTTTCTTAGAACTATCTCTCTCTAACACTGTTTCTAAAATAGAAAAATCTTCGATGATTTTCATACATGTCTTCATTTATAGTTTAGCCTTACCTATTCTATCAGTGTATCTCTTTCTAACGCTGTACTTGTCTGTAGAGATACTTGATGTTTTCTTACCGCTATCTCTCTCTAACACTCTGTTTTTAAAATAGAAAAACTGATTATTTTCATACATTTCGCGATTTATAGTTTAGAAGCCTCCTATTCTATCAGTGTATCTCTTTCTAACGCTGTACTTGTCTGTTCTTAACCTGTGTATTTCTGTCTCTCTCACGCAGCAAGCGGGATTCGTGGAAATCAGCGTTGATTAAAGTATAAACTTGGTGTGTACTTTGCTATTTAGATTTTTTGCGGTGTGTTTGTTTTTTACTTTACTGTGATTGTTTTTTACTTTACTGTGATTGTTTTTTTACTTTACTGTTTTTTTACTTTACTGTGATTGTTTTTACTTTTTCTTTTTACTTTTACTGTGATTGTGTTTTACATTTTGACTTTCTGTTTCTTGTATTTTTACTGCGTGGGGTTTTTTTTTGTGTGTTGCCATCATATTATGAACCATAATTTTCCCACTGCTGGGACACGGGTCGTCTCTCAGAGATAATGGGCCATAATACACCACCCTTGTCCAGCGCGGGTTGGTGGGTGACATGTCCTTGACATTTGTGGTTCTTGGCTACCTGGGCTTCCTCACGATGTTTTCCTTCACAGTTTTTGCTTATATTACGCCTGCGTATTATTTCTGGTGATGGTTTATTCATTTGCATTAATAGGCAAGCAACCTATTTTCGTACTCACTTGTTTGAAGTTTTGGGTTACATACCTATTTTGGGGTTCATAATTATTAGGTTAGGGCCCATAGTTTTGCGTCTTATACCAATTTTTGGGGGCCAAACTTCTTAATTCTTATTAAATTTATATGAAGCATTCACGAATGCCAAGCAAAAAAACTAAGACGGTTAAGTAACGGAAGAAAAAAATCGACACTCAAGTTGGTAACCACCGTAGCTCAATTGGGCAGAGCACTTCCCGCGATGAGGGAAGATTGAGATGCGGGTTGAGGTCCCAGCCGCTGGTCGTATTTTTTCTTTCCGAAGAACCTTGTTCAAACTCCTTAACTTCAAAATCACAACATTTTTGGGGTCAAATCTTTTTTGGGGCTCACAACTAATCTAACCCTTTTACGTTTCCAGATTGTTCTCCCGCAACAAGTCCTCGGATGGATGTCTGTTGCAAGAAGACGATGACCTGATGACTGTCTCGTTCATTCCTAAGCGGCCGACTCGAGACGCGCCGAGTCTAAACGGGTGATAAGACTGATTGAACTATTTAGGGTTTTCATGTGAACTGTGAATATTCGGGGCCCGTGCACTTGAGGCTCAACATGATTGAACATATTTGGGGCTCGTGAGAACATAGTAGAACATTTGTGAACATATTTGATTGGTTTTCATGTGTACCTAGAGAATTCTTTTAGACAAATGAGTAATTGTTTACAATCTGGTGTCCATAGGACGCGAGTATTAACATTTATAAATGTGTGTATAGTGCTGTGTTATGAACATTTCGTTTAAACATAAATGGGGTTCCGTACATACCTATTTGTGAACATATCTCATAAATGGTGTTCGAGCATGTTTACTATGTGTTACGTTTCTAAGATTCCTACTGAAAATTGTGATCAAGTATTTGTAATATCAACAAGTGAAATAAATATGTGAACATATTTGGGGTTAGATAGACGAATTAGGGTTCTCTTGAACTCAGTTTATATTAATAGTTCAACTGAAGCTGAACCCATATATTGGGTTAAATATATAAATTATTATATAGTTAATATACCAACTATAGCTTTGTATTATATTTTGTTAAATCATAGAAAGTATCAGCTCAAAAAGCGTTTTTTGATAGCGGTTTAAGTCCAAAAGCACATAACTTGAGAACATGTGACATCTAAGCCGCACTGGGCTTGCGGGGTGGGTCATGACCATCACTCTCTCCCTGAGAGCCCGTGTCCCAGCTGTGGGACCGTGATGATTAGTATTTTTATGTATCTCATGCCCTAGCCCTTGTATAAAGTCAGCTTAAATAGTTATAATTTACGTATTTACTTTTGTATTGTATTGTATAGTTTTAATTTTGCGAGTACCTATATTTTTTTAACAAAGTGATTTAGTCAAATAAAAAACATTAATTTTTTAAACACTTTTTATTTTCATAAACAAATTATTAAGACTATGTATTCCACTTTATAAAAACTTTATGTCGAGTTTTGATTGTTTTCTGTACGTTACAAGTGTTTTGACAAGTTCGTGAATACGGGTGTAGCTTTTATGAATAAGGAGGTTTTTGCTAGGTAATAGATGAACTACAATACATAACAACTACAATTATTACATAATATAAAATTAATTGTAACCTAAGTGATTTGTAGGTACTCTGTACAATACCTAAAGATCTATTTTATTTTATTTTATTCTAAAGGCAACTAACAGCTAGGATCTTAAATAACAGTTTATAATAAATATAATATGTACAGATAGCTAAATTTAAAACTAGTAGGTACTTGAATATCTTAAAATATATTGAAATTAGTCTTAATCGTGATAGCCTTAATATAAAAGTTCAAACGAAAAGTAAAAGCGAAATGGTGGTAGGTTTCTCGTATGCGAGAGGCCGTCTGGGTGGGTACCACCGCTTTGACAGTTATTCAACCGTCAACCAGTAGTGCGCAAGCATTACTGTGTTCGGGTTTGAAGGGCATTGTAGCCAGGGAAATTACTGGGCATTATGAGACTCAACAGCTAATTGTGTCAGGGTGACGAGCGCAGTGCAGCGCCGCGCAGGATTTTGCAAAACAAAGTTCTGGGTGGTGCTGCTATTGTTATGGGCTGGCGTGTTGCTTACCATCAGGCAAACGACCAGCTCGTCTCGTCATTCAGTTACATAAAAAAAAAGTTCTATTATCTATCAAATGCGTGCGCTTTTTTTCTGTGCACAAACATTTATTCCGCCGCGGGAATCGAACCCGCAACCTCATTGGTGTATGCGACTTAGCCAACCTACCCAACCACTACACTACAGAGGCATAGTCTCGCACACACCATTTATTTATATCGTTGAGATAATTTTGATTTGAATGTGTTAATCAATAGAATAATATTCCTATAATAATGTACAAGAACGGACATTGGCAGAATAGGGGATCGGACAGTAATCGAGAAAAAATCTAAAATGTAGTTAGAACGAATGTTCGAATGATTTATATTTTTAAATCAATAAAAAATTCTGACATTTTTAATCTGTTCTTCGTCTCAAACGAAACAACAATCACAGCGCATGACGTCATTTGAAGGCAAATGCTGTGAGTCAAGCTTGTGTTTATTTTACGTTTTTGCTTTTCATAAAATGTATTTTTGCTAATTTTTCGTTCCATTACTACAACATCGTCCCCAAACTTCACTAAACGTATTAGAATCTCTTTGCAAGTTTTATTTCGAAGAGTTTGTCGTTTTCTACCTACATATGACGTCACAAGTTTTGAGGTGACATTTTGCGCGGCAATATTCGAAACAATATTTAAACATAGTTTTAGATACTTATAGAGCGTTATTTAATTAAAATAGTATTTTTCATGGCTACATATATTCATTGTAGTTAATTTAAAACACTTTCTAAAAAGTCCGATCCCCTATTGTGAAAACTAGCCACAAAAGCCATATATTAAGAAGTTAAGTCTAATAGAGTACAATAAACAATCATTTTGGCGACGAAGCGTTATTCGAATCAATACTTCAGTCTTGAGCAGCGACGCAGAATAGCCAGTCTATCAGTCTTATCGGATACTTTTCGAAGAGTGTTCGTCAGAATTGCACCAACTAATTCCCCCGTCCTCGTTTCATCATCGGACTACGAGACGTACGGCAACACGCCACTGTTGTATGGTGGACATTCCTCCTGCGTGCACTACCCTTCGCTTCCACTTTCATTATGCGCACCGCTAACGAGTGGAGTCAGTCGTTCCCGATACTTACAATCTAGGAATCTTTAAGTCTCGAGTTAACAGGCGCAGCAAGCGTGCTACATCGTCGACCGCATCGTCGCTTACCATCAGGTGAGACGGTGGTTAAACGCAAGCGACCCCCCCCTTTCGAGCCACACGTGAGTAGCGCCCCTAGCGGGATAATTCTCCCCTATTTTGGCCCAGGTTATATCGCCTACAGCAGTGTTGTCCAGACGCCTACTTCAATGCACCGACCTCGCAGTACGCCGGCTCAGCGTATTCCGTTTTGTCAGAAACGTTGACGTAATGCGGTTTCAAATCTTTCGGGTTGGCGTATTCTTGAGGTTTCTTGTGTAAGATTTGGGCGTACGTGGCGGTGTTGGAACTAAGCCGAACTTGACTCCTGCTTGAAGTAGGCTCAAGTTCTACGTAAGTCAACTGCTCGTGATTCTGACCTCGGTTCTGGTTCCCGCTTTTTTCTACTTCCGCATAAGTTGGTTTCGTACTTTTGTGAACTTCCGCGTAAGTCGGTTCCGCACTTTTGTGGACTTCCGCATAAGTTGGTTCCTTACTTTTGTGGACTTCCGCATAAGTTGGTTCCGCACTTTTGTGGACTTCCGCATAAGTTGGTTCCGTACTTTTGTGGACTTCCGCATAAGTTGGTTCCGTACTTTTGTGGACTTCCGCATAAGTTGGTTCCGCACTTTTGTGGACTTCCGCGTAAGTTGGTTCTGTATTTTTGTGGACTTCCGCATAAGTTGGTTCTGTATTTTTGTGGACTTCCGCGTAAGTTGGTTCAGTAGGCTCGTCCCACTGCGCAGGCGTCGCCATCGGGCCTTCCCGGTGCTGGGGAAGGTTCTGATAGTCGATACTAGATAGATTCGTCTGAAAATTTATAAAAACTGAGATATCATAATATAATAAATAATTCGGAAATTATGTGTTATAATCAGGGATCGGAGTAGGTAGAATGATTTAGGGTCAATGATCTCATACGTACATGCTAATATGGATATGCCTCGGGGTTTCCAGGATTTTAAAATTATTAAGACATTTATTCCGGGATTCCAAAATTATTACGTGAGGCGTAAGGTGAAAAATGTCATCAACATAAAAAATGGTTTTTTCTTAACACTTTCAGCGGCGCCGGCGCGGCGTGTGGACGGAACATGAGACCGACATTTTAGTCAAAACAAGTGTACATTAAAAAAAAAAGACTTCAATGTATCTCCGAAGTAATAAATACGCCCGATCTTGGCCCCTAACTAGGATTCTTTGTATCTAAGGAACCAGGAACCACGAGGTCCCACAACACAGACGAAACAAATGCTTGCGCTTTTTTTTGTGCACAAACATTTGTTCCGTGGCGGGAATCGAACCCCCAACCTCAGTGGTGTAGGAGGCTAGAGCCAACCTACCCAAACACTACATTACAGAGGCTGAGTACCAATTTTTTTTTGTGCACACACATATGTCCCTTACCGGGAATCGAACCCGCAACCACAATGGTGTAGGTGATTTCAGCCAACCTGCCCAACCACTACACCACAGAGGCTGTATAAAAATGTTAAGTTTGTAATACATACATGTCGAGTCCTTTGTCTTTTCATCCTCAGGTTAAGTACCGCCAACACAACAGCGATCAGAACTATAACAGCCACCGCGCACCCGGCCGCCGGACCTGCGATGTTCATGGAATCTGAAACTACAAGAATAATTAATAAAAATAGAAAGAAAGAAAGAAACAAAATACATTTATTCACGACATCACACAGCATTACACTGGACATACTAAAATAAAGATAAAACAAACACAATATATACACACAGTGAAATGTTGCGCGATGTCAGGAGAAGGTTCCGACTCAGCATACGCTAAGGTGTTTTTAAGTACCTTAGCACTGATTTTCAGTCGGAACCCCGTCCATGACATCACGAACAATCAGACGAAGATATATTAAATTAAAAAAGAAACAAACATAAAACACAAAATAAAGAAAGTACATATAAAACTGAAATATTTATTTTTAATTGTGATAATAGAATGACAGATTAAAAAATAATCTGAAATCCACAATTTTATGCGCATACTGAGGTTAGATAGATGACACTTTATTGCAAACATTAAATTACAGACATAACATAAAAATAATTAAAGAAAGTGTTACAATAAGCGGCCTTATCGCTAAAAGCGCTCTCTATCTCTTCCAGGCAACCTTTGGATGGAGAGGAATTATCAATATGTTAGGTTTTTTATGTAACTGAATGACGAGACGAGCTGGTCGTCTGCCTGATGGTAAGCAACACGCCAGCCCATAACAATAACAGCACCACCCAGAACTTTGTTTTGCAAAATCCTGCACGGCGCTGCAATGCGTTCATCATCCTGAGACAATTAACTGTTGAGTTTCATAATGCCCAGTAATTTCGCTGGCTGTAGCCAAAAAAATAATGCCGACTATTGTTATAGTCGGCATTGCATGCTAATAAATGGATTTAAAGTGCAGTATCTTCGAGTTGTGAGCTACCCTGAAAGTTTCAGCCGGATAGCTAATCGGGAATTAATCTTAATTAAATTACCTAGCTTAATCGTGAAATTTAAGTTGCAAGATTCCACCCGGAACGACAGACAGATACAGAAACAAGAAGGTGACTTAATTAAAACGTGGTAAAAAAATTATGTCTTGTGATGCAGAATCCATATAAGTTTATAAATATAAAACGGCTACACACGTGAATCCAAATCGTAAACTCCCGGTACAAGGACATCCTAATAGGGAATATGCATGTGTTGTCGAAAAATCTGGAAATTACTGTTACGATAGATTACTCCTGTAAACATTTAGTAGCGATATAATTATTACTAGTAATTGCGTTGTTTTTTGTATTTCAATTCAATGTTTCTTTTCTTATTTTTGGAGAAACGAAACTTAATCGCAAAACGCTCGAGTACGTGCAACCACATTTTGAAGTCAGGCGCTTCGCTGCTTATTGGTAAATTTTTGACGTAGAGCCCGCCCTATTGGTCAATTATTGACACACATGTATGCTACATGTGTGTGTGGAGGATCAATGAGGAGATTCTAGGTCCCCACATTTTGACGTCACTCGCAAATGGTGCGTGTATCTTGATTTAAATTGATTCTGAGTTAATTATTTTACTGACGAATGATGCCGTAAAATTTTTAACCATTTTTTTATTAATAGTATTGAATAATGAATCAATTCATGCCTGAAAAAAATCATGCATATTCCCTATTGTCCGAAACCTGGGGGTATATTGCGTAACTTTAACATCTATCGCGACATCTTTCAAAAGGACAGCGATTATGATCGTGATCCTATTTTTCAATTGGAATTGTGTAAGTTGTTTAATCCCAATCGCTGTCAGAACTAATGCTGTATTACTTAGGTGAAAGAAATCGACGCGTAGCAGTACAAAATAATGCATTTTGTTACTGCCAGCTCATAATACTAAGGGACAGAAGCATCATTTCGCAAAGAAATTTAAACAAATAGCGACTCTTGCTATGACGCAATAAAACTCAATCCAGCTCGCGTAGCGCTGCATACCTACCAGTCATATTAACCTACAGAGCGCCTCTCTTTCTGACGCGGCACGTGTAACGACGCGCGACCCGCCGTCGGTGTCCGGCTATGTACTTGTAGCTTCGTACCTACAGTGCGGAATGAGCTAGGCCTTCTGCCAAGTTATCCAAATACCGGTAATATTTTAAGAAGAATAATGTTCACTCAAAAATATTTTAAAAATAAGTAGCGATCGCAATTTCTACGTTTAACTGTGAGTCTTACCCGTTTATATCAATTCAGAATTCACAATTTCATACTATTTAGAACCGACTTTGAAATTTGATTGTCCAATTGCTTCTCCTTGTAAGTACAGTTAGTTTAGTTTTATGGTTTTTGTAAGTAGAGTGTAGAGTTACTGTTGTTTTCAGTAATAAAGGCATTTGCCCGTTAAAAAAAGGAAGAGGATCTCTTTTTTTGTTTGTTACTTTAGTTCTCCGTCATTTATAAACTGATGAAAAATCTTTTTGCGTTGGGTTCAGTATAGCTACAGGTATAAAGTTCTGGGTCTTCGAAGGTACATCAGAAATGAAGTCGGTTTTTTGTTATAAAATGAACTATTTTAATGTAACTTCGGCATTGTAAGTTTGGAATGGCACTGCGATTGTTATGGGCAGGCGTGGCGCTTACCATCAGGCAAATAAATTGCTCGTATCATCAGTTAAATATATAATTAATTTATAGAAAAAATCAAAAACCGGCTTCAATATATCTTCGAAGTATAAGGTCAAATATCGATGAAAGTTACATGAGACCACTTCGTAGCTATACTGAACCCAACGCAAAAAGAAATTTCCAAATCGGTTCATAAATGACGGAGTTCTGAGGTAACAAACACAAAAAAATACAACCGAACACAGACCCTTCTCCTTTTTTGAAGTCGGTTGAAAATTAAAACTTTTATCCGGAGTATTTTTCATCGCCTTTATCTTACCTGTATTAGTTTCATGACTCTCTTTAGTTCCTGGAGGTGGGTATGTATTCACAGATGTGTTTTGTTTCACAGGTTCTTGGTTTTGGACCACGGTGCTTCCAGGAGTTCCAGCACCAGACCCTTTTTAACGGTTAATTAAATTAAATTATTATTTATAAATAATAATTATTATTAATAAATTAGGTACTTAATTCCACAAAATAATAAATTCATTTAAATGAAAAAACAATGCTAAACAGTACAATACAAAGTCAAAGTCAAATATAATTTATTAAATAAGCACAAAAGTGCACTTTTAAAAGTCATAGACACATGATACAAATAAAATATATTAAAAATTGTAACTTATGTTAACATGTTTACATGTCATTTCTTTCCTATACTCAAACTGAAGTCCGGGCCCAGAAAAGAAATGCGAAAACTGACTCTACCAGTGCTTCTGAAATACGCCCGCTAGAGAAGATAGCACCAAGAAACTCTGCGGGGATGTCTTTTTTTCAGCTCTTTTAAAATGTCTCGAAAATAACAATGAACAATTACGTATAAATTAGAATTAACAGAATGTCAAACAAGAAATGCGAGTGAGATGTCCCATAGTCATAGTATCAGTAACAGAAAAGTGTAAATAAAATATAAGTAGGTATGACAGTAGCAGTAGGAGTGACTAGAACAGACCAGTCCCCCAAGCAGCACCCGTTCACGAGTATGACTTGTGGACCAGCCATAATGCTTTATTGAATACCAAACACACAGGAAGAGCTAAACAAAGTTAATAAACACTAGAAACACAAAAGTACTGAGAGTACCTACTTACAAATAATAAGACATCATTTATATATATAATAATAATATATATAAATTATAAAATAAAATTTCGGCAGTTTTTTTTCTGTTTTATTTTGTGGGCTATTCTTTTATTATTTTCTATTTGTAATTTGTGTGGATTTTTTCCATCGATGGATGTATTATTGTCCGAAATAAACAATTTTTATTTTATTAATTTATTTTTACAAAATAATTTGAGAATTGAGTATAAAAAGTCAATTAAAGCCTCCATAAATAACAGTTAACTAGTAAATTATGAATGTTTAGAATTTAATAAACAAAGAAAAAGAAAATGCGAGATGTCACCATGCATTTACAAATTTGATATTAAAGCAATGATTTGATAGTGAAGACGTTAGGGCAGTATAAGCGAAAGCACGGTAGAGCTCTGATGTAAATGCCACACAAGCGGTCACCCATCCAAGTTGTGACCGCTGCGAACATTTCTTAACCTACAAGATCTGTTACGAACGGCTAGGCGAGCTACGCCACGTGCGCTACCGAGAGAAGATAATTGAGCACCTTCTTACAAGACTCTTGGCGTAGTTGGTCCGTGGTTAAAATTTTGATTATTATAAAACGTAGCTTAATGCCTATTGGAAAAAGAACCTCCACTCTGAAGTAGCTTCTGAGTGGTGGCAAGAAACTGATAGTACAGTCATTTGGTTCAAAAAATAGTGGTTACCTGAAAAGTTTTCCGGGAGTTTTGAAAATTGGTAATTTTATAGATTTTGATGTGCTCTTTCCGAATTTCAACTTTGCCACCTCGTATTATTGCAGCTGGCGCCGCCATGTTGGAAAAATGCCGCCAAAAAGCAGTTTTTTGACTATACCTCCTTTCCGACTTATTTTACAATATAAAATATCAAAGTAAGCTTTTTTTTAGGACTTCGTGGTACGGAAAACGGAAGTAAGCTTAAAATAATACTGGTTTAAGAAATGGTGGTAAGCCCCCTGTAATACTAATGCCTATGACTATTTACCTATATCTTTAGGATGTGCTGAAGGCGTTATCGGTGCCGCTTCACTTTGTTTCGGTCGCAATAGTTCCACGTACGTGACCTTAGGCTGAGTGGATGGATTTTTTGATTCGCACTTGAGACGAGCCTTAGTTGCACCAGGTTTGACTTCCATGACGTTTGGAATTGTAGAGTTGATGTAATGATCAAATTCTTTTCCTGAAACATTAAAGTAGTATAATTGACGACAATGGCAAGATGTCAAAACTGATTTTAAACGGGCATTTGAATGCCTTTATTAAGATGCGGCAAGAGTCAAGATGTAAACGAACAAAACAATTGTAACTAACGCGAAATGTCACGTAATAATTAATAATATTTAAGGCATATTATGATTTATTTATTTATTACGACCTTCTCGTCTCGTCACTTAATTACATAAAAAGACAAAAATACAGTTAACAAAGTAACAGCATCAGAAGGCCCATGAAATGAAATGAAAATATTATCATCATCATCAGCCTATAGTCGTCCGAAAGTGGCCGGATGTGATACTCCATTTTGTGTTATTTTGTATGACTATTCAACGCGCTTTTTTAATGTTAGATGTCCTCTATAGTTCTTATGGTCAATGCCTAAGGCTGCGTCCTAAGTGACGGCGCATTGCGCTTGCGGAATCCGTGGCGCACGAAACAAATACGCGACATGTTTGAACGTATCCGATCTGCGAGCGGGCGCGCACACAATCCGGCGCATTATGCTGGCGGATCCGCTCGTCAATACGCGTCTTTTGATTTTAACTGGCGGATAGTGCATTCATATGACTTATAATATCGATTGAAGAGTTTTCTGTGGAAGATTTTGTTACGGCGGTGATGGAAAAGCTTTTCATTTGGATATCCAGGCACCCTGAACATAAAAGTAAAAGACTTATACGGATAGCGTGAGACAGACTTTCGTACTTTCTTTTTTTGACACTAAACATTATGTCATCAGTAAAGAAAAGTTTCTTGCACGAAAGTCTGTCTCACGCTATCCGTATACTTCTTTCTAGATACTGTAACCGTTTAATTATTGAAAGCGACATTTTAATATGTGATATGCACAGAACTATACGCGTGCGAACGCGGGCGCTCTCCAACGTGTACTAAGGACAGCCGTCCGCTTATTTTTCCGCTCCACTCAGGACTCAGGACGCAGCCTAAGACCGTTTTTTTGTACACCTACAACCTCAGAGTAGTTTCATTACTCTGAGCCATTGTAAGACCTCAATGCTCTGAGCCTACAACAATCGTGTTCCGAATGCGTTGCCATGGCGAAATATAAACATTATCGAAATCCATTCAACTGCAACCATCGATATCTGACACTAGTCCCTGACTGCAACACGATTGCATTGCGACGGCACCAGTGCCGTCACATTAATACTTATTATAGAAAGTTTGTGTAAGTGTGTTTGTTCACACCGCAACGGATAAACGGATTTGAGTGAAATTCGCAATGGACATAACACATAAGTTTTTTATCCCACAACTAGTCATTCCTATTATTAAGTTAATTTTATTTAGGTACCTACTCACCCGAGTTGATCCACTTAGCAGGAGATGCACCAGTACCACATATTAATCTCAGTGCCTCGTTACTCTGCGCGTACTCAATTATATTTGCGTTAGCAGTTTCATACATCACCATTATATTAGCCATCGACAATTCAGAAACGAGAGGTACTGAAAATATAAAAATAATTACATTAAGGTTCTCCGAAAACAGACACTAATGGCTTTAATTCGATTTATACAAAACAAGAAGCGAAGCAGAAGAGCAGCCACCTTGAATTAATTTTCTTTCTGTTTCAGCTCTTGTCATTCCACTGATGGGTATTTAAGCCTCCTTCCATCACGCCACCTTTTCTTTTCCATCAAGTCATCAACAAAATCCATCAAATGGTTTAGAAGTATCAAGCGAACACACGGACAGACTCGGATGAATCACTTAGTGCATAGATACTATTGTATTAATAGATGAAATACTCACTGATATTAGGACGTTCGAATATAAAGCGAATCTTTACTACGTGCTCCTGTGTGTTATCAGTTAAAGAAGCTACTGTGCATGTAAGAGTCACAGGCGATTGTCCTTCATACAAATGTGTCCTATAAAATGTATCCGGGAATGGTTCATGGTTGACATTAAAATCTGAAAGTGAGGTATCTATTAATACTATCCAGAGAGGTTTAATGTACTAGAACGCTATTGTTAAATGTTGTTTTTTTAATCCTCGAACAAGTAGATAGTTTTCCACCCTAGAAACTTCACTCTGAACTGTGCAAGGGAGGAAAATTCCGTATGCAGCATTCAACATGACAAAATGTTTTTGACTTGACATTTGTTAATACTGAACCGAACCCATATTACGCTTGATTGCTTGAACTAAGAACTTTAACTCTTTCTAATCTTTCTTAACAATTTCGAAATGATGACTCTCGGTTGTTTGATCATTGCAAAATCCTACCTATTCATACACAATTTAAATATACATTGCTTAAAGAACAATTTTTACAGAGGAGTTAAAGAAACAAATCCAACATACTGTATACACGCGGGCCGTCGCTCGAAACCGGCTTTGTACAATAGGTGCGAACAATGCATACGGCGAGCGGACATCGTCTTACCTGGTCCCTCGACTAATTAACAGTCTACCTCCGGATTTGGTTAATGATCTCACACCACTAAATATTAAAGTTAAACTTAAGGCTTAACTTCTTGAAACACATTGAATGTTAAGATTGCTAAGAAATGTACTTACCAATATTCTATCTTCATAGATAGAGTTATTAGATGATTGTGTACCTAATATCGATGTAGATTAATTATGGTATTGAACACAAACCTCAGTGGTTTACAAATGCCATGCAACTTACTATTGTAATGTTATTTTAAAATGATAAAAAAAAAACAAAAAAAACTGAGACTTAAAAAGTCGACCCTAAAACTAATAACATTTTTTCGAAGCCATGGTTCAAAGCGTGAGATTAGGTACATTTCTATGGTTCAAAGGCTCTTTACTTATAAAATTAGTTTTTCAATAAAAAGGTTTTAGAATAGAATTTATTCATATGGTGAATAAATTCTATTAATATAACAAAGTTTGTTATATTAGGCAAGTCGTAATGATAATATTTGCATGTCATTACAAGTAAACATGGAATAAAAATTATAAATTTGAATTACATAATTGTCAATTTGATTTATGAAATATACAATTGTCACAAAAAAGAAACTATTAATAAGATATTAAACTATGTACAACTAGAAATGTATATACAAGTGGTGACCATGCGGCAAGGTGCCAAGAACGCTGGCTGCATTCCCGCGTTGAATGGCTAAAGCTAATCTTTGAGCCAGGAATGAGCCAGCCCTTTTGTCACCTGCAGCTTCGACAAGACGTGGGATTTTTTTTTTATATAAATGTTTTGTTTTTATAGAAACAAAATCATTCATTGCTGAGAGTTGATTATCCGGCAAAGGCCCTTCTCAAGGCGGACTCTTGCGAAGAGAACTACCACTTATAACATGATGCCATCTAGATGCCATGATGATTTGGTTTGAATTATTTGTATTGAAATATTGAAATTTACATTATAATAATTAGTCACATCACATTAAAATATAGATATAGTCAAGCTTTAACCAAATATTAATTCAATCAATCAATCAAAAGTTCTTTATTCAATTTTGTCGTCACAGACGCACTTATGAACGTCAATTATTACAATGACTCTACCACCGTATCGGAAAAAGAACCACTCCTCAGAAGATACGGCAAGAAACTGAGGGGCATATTTTTTTAGAACTTTTGTTACAATATTTTATGTGTGTTTTTGACAATTATTATTTTTCTTATGTGCCAGTTGGCTACTTGACAGAAGCGGAATGTTCCATGCATCTTTGTCTTCTATGTAATTGCTAACTTTATAGTATGCTTTTTTTATTAGAATATTTTTCACCCTGAATTTGAATCTACTTTCTGTGAGCTCCGTTATACATTTTGGAATTTTATTGTAAAAAAGTACACAATTGCCCATGAAGGACTTATTCGTTTTACTCAGTCTAAACCTAGGTACTGCAATTCTATCCTTATTTCTAGTGTTTATGTTGTGGTGGTCACTATTCACCTTGAATTTGTGCAGATTTTTACGAACATACATTATATTTTCATAAATATACAGAGAAGGTAAAGTTCATACATTACCTAATTTGTTTAAAGACTTCTCTTAATGATTCGCGAGGACCTAACTCATAAATAGCGCGAACCACCCGCTTTTGTAAAATAAAAATGGCCTCTATATCCGCGGCAGACCCCCACAGCAAAATGCCATATGACATTAAGCTGTGGAAGTATGCAAAGTAAACTAACCGAGCCGTAGCTATATCCGTTAATTGCCTAATTTTACTAACCGCGTATGCAGCAGAACTAAGTTTTCCTGATAGAGCATCGATATGAGGACCCCACTGCAACTTAGAGTCTATGCCTATACCTAGGAATACCGTCGCCTTGTCTGTGTTGAGTTAAATTAAACAACATCATACAAAAATGAGGATTCGCCGAGAGGCCTTCCATAAACTCATTGTTTTTTTAGATTTATCTTTAGCTCGCTCCATGAGGCCGCCAACTACAAACTGCATGTAGGTAGGCAATACGTATTTTACTAATATACATAGATATATGACCAGTCTGTCTATGTCCGAGCTCCGGACCGTTTATCGATTTAACCTTGAACGGTACAATTTATAGAAATCATCATCAACGTCATCATAATTATTAGCCCATCACGTTCCCACTGCTGGGACATTCGCCTTCTCTCATAGAGAGAGTATGGGCAACATACGTTTATCGAAACAAAATCATTCATTGCTGAGAGTTGATTATCCGGCAAAGGCGTGGTACCTACTTTTCAAGGCGGACTCTTACGAAGAGAACTACCACTAATAACATGATGCCATCTAGATGCCATGATGTCAAAACAGCGTTCCTAAGGGGTCGGTCATTAATCAAGACATTTAAGGTTGCAGGTTGCTTCTGAACGATGACTAGCAACGGTGAGTCAAGATCACGCACCGCTTTTCGGTTTAGAAATCGCGCCTTTAACGAAAAAATAAATACGTGATATCTCACTACAGATATACTGTACTATTTCGTGATTTTTCCCCCCGCCTCACGTGATTAATGGACGATCCCTAATTGGTAACTATTTGTTAAAGCAGACCCCTACGACACTTAACATATCAACTTACTTTTATTGAGGACTTCAGGAGCGCCATTATTTCCTGCGGCATCGCAATTTGCCGCGCCGTATCTTTGTTTGTCTCTCAAAAGTTTGAGAGACAACGACTCTCCATGATAATAATAATATTCATTCGTATATATTACTCCTGTAGGTTCCTCCTTCTTTATCGAGGGAAGTATCAACCCGTTCACTTCGAAACTTAAAACTTCTGAAATAATAAAGTAGGCGCCATTTGTTACCTACTTACAAGTATTATAGTCACCTACTTATTAAAAGAAGTTACATGGGTGGTGCATATCTCGTTAACTTTTAGGCGCTCGTAGGTAAGAAGGTAAAGCTTAGTTTTGCGCTGGAAGTTCTGTAAAACTGTAATTCTAACATGCTATTAATTCACGTTTTGTTTCAAAAACGATCCTGTCCTATACTAATTAAAATAAATGTCCATGTATATAAAAAAGAATTTTCCAAATCGGTCCATAAATGACTAAGTTCTGAGGTAACAAACATAAAAAATAAAAAAAAAAAAAAAAATACAACCGAATAGAGAACCTCCTCCTTTTTTGAAGTCGGTTAAAAATAAGACTTAATAGAGAAATATGAAGGTTATAGGATTGGAGGCAATTTTTGCTCCGCTTCGAAAAAAAAAATTAGGGGCTGAAACTAACATAGGCTAAATCATGCTATGTAGATCTAGCAATTTGCCGGCCGCAGCCGCGGCACGCTCGCTTCGCTCGCTTAGCTCGCGCGCTGTAATCACAGTTCTTGGTTCTAACCAAATGTAACCTAAGTAACCAGGTATTTAATAGTATTTTTATTGATAACGATCATGTAATATATGTATCTATTTAAATTTAGTGACTGTTACAAACCTGTGCTCCTTGTGTAAATACTGAGCTGCACACTAAATACTTCTTTGTGTTGTAGTATCGCGTCTGCTATGGTACATTCCAGAAACGTGTTGGCATTGGCTGCCGTCAACTTCATGTACAAGTATACGGAGCCAGTTGGTTGAAATCCAGTCGAGATAGGACTACTGTCTTAAAAGGAAGTCGGTTAAAAGTCATCATCACCATCATCAGCGTAGGTACCTTTTTTCCGTTTCCAATGTAGCTGGCACTCTTCCAAAGAGATAGGCCGTAATCTACCAAGCTGGCTAGTGCTGGCTAGTGCTTGCTAGTGCTGGCTAATGCTTGCTAGTGCTGGCTAATGCTTATTAGTGCTGACTAGTGCTTGCTAGTGCTGGCTAGTGCTGGCTAGTGCGGGCTAGTGCTGGCTAGTGCTGGCTAGTGCGGGCTAGTGCTGGCTAGTGCTGGCTAGTGCTGGCTAGTGCTGGCTAGTGCTGGCTAGTGCTGGCTAGTGCTGGCTAGTGCTGGCTAGTGCTGGCTAGTGCTGGCTAGTGCTGGCTAGTGCTGGCTAGTGCTGGCTAGTGCTGCAGAGCAAGCAATACTTATCGCTGCCAAATGTTTTTGCAGCAAGATGTTATTCTTTATAACCCATTGTACGAGCGTTATTTCTATAACATGCATACGAGCCCTATTAACTATTAAAGTTTTTTCTATTTATGTGTTTACCTTCTCTTTGGTAAACCAACTGGACGAGCGCTCCGCTAGTTTTAATACATACAAAGTCTGTCGGTTGTCCGTCGTAGAAGTGATATACATCTGTTCCAAACGTTGTGATGTTGCGTTCGTTTGCAGTTAGGTAGCCAGTAAGTACAGGACCTGAAAAGTGATTGATTTTAATGATGGTAGTTATGGTGTAACAGCTTTCTGCTGGCCGCTAGGATGGTCGCTACTACTAGTACTAATACTTTGGTGAATAATAATAAAGGGTAGATTTTTGAGATGGATTGTTTGGCCAAATCCGTAACTATGACAAATAGATCAAATTCTTTAACAATGCCATTACATATCTAAACTAAATGCTCTAAGAGGCCTCTACGTGTTGGACTCATGTCCCCGCGCAAGCCTTCCAAAGGACCGGGTGTACAACCCGTGAGAAAGAGCGACATAATGAATATGTACAGTCATTTCAAGCAGATGCAACTTTATTAGTAAACTGAAGGTCACCAAGTTACAGGCTCTGCCTAGTTCGGGACCCGCTGGACATGTTTCGATGTACCTACTGATTTTATGATTACTATATGTACGATGTAGTCTTGAATTCTTCAAATTGGTGTAAGAAGCCATGAGCTCCATTTACGAGAAAACAAAAATTGCGAATAGGTACTTATACATTGTTTTTAGGGTTCCGTACCCAAAGGGTAAAACGGGACCCCTATTACTAAGACTCCGCTGTCCGACTGTCACCAGGCTGTATATCATGAACCGTGATATTTAGACAGTTGAAATTTTCTCAGATGATGTATTTCTGTTGCCGATATAACAACAAATACTAAAAACAGAATAAAATAAATATTTAAGGGGGTTCCCATACCACAAACATGATTTTTTTGCCGTTTTATAGATAATGGTACGGAACCCTTCGTGCGCGAGTCCGACTCGCACTCGTTTGTATTAAATCTGATACTTGAGAGGAAATCGAACCGAATGAATTTAAAAATATGACATTCTGTTGCTAGTGAGGATCTATACTTGCAAAGGAATGTGTTGTTGAAAATGAAAGGAAATGACTTATCTCTATTTCTCATCGTTTCGGATTTGGCTTTACAATTTATGTACAATCCCATCTCAAGAATCCATCCTGTATATAGTAGGTACTTACGCAGATCTTCTGGTCTCACGACGTTGACGGTGAAATTGCATCTTATACCCTCATCTTCATGTTCCGACCATCCTTGTTTGTAATAACATCTGTCCTTGTTTGCTTGTAAACACATTTTTGTGTAAAATTTACAGTAAAAATTATTTCTGCCTACCAGATGCATTGTATTATTCTTCTGTAATTAAAAATTAATGTAAAATTGTTTAAAAAAATACTCGTTTTCTGTTGAGAGCTTTACTTAACAATAATTATTCCACTGCGCTCCAAAATCATTGTTTTTGGGACCATCCATAGGTACAGTAGTTCCACGGGATTGATCGAACATCGGGATATTGACCGTAAGTATTAAAATTAAAAGAAAACATATTTTGACGTTTATTCATTGACAAGACGAGCAGGTCGTTCGCCCGATGGTAAGCACCACGCTTGCCCATAACATCTGCAGCACCAACAAAATTATCCGCGGACTGCATGCGTGACTGAGACAACAGCTCAATAATGTTCCTGCCTACAATGCTTTTAAATCGAAACACAGTAATGCCTCGCATACGAGAGACCTAACACCTAGTAGTATTTAGGAAGGTACTTCTCTTGAACCTTCATAAAAACCAAGTACTTCTATTCCACCGAGCTCCAGAAATACTTTTGGTACAAACCACAGCGTTATTGGTTTTCGTACATTGAAATGGACGCGGACGGTTTATTTGAAAGTTTTTTAAATATAAGAACTGAACTACGGTGCAATTATACGAATCTCGACCGAGGTTGCATGTTTGTGCCGTTTGGGGTAGAAACATTAGGACCGTGGGGGCCGAGCACCCATGAAATCTATAGGGACTTGGCAAAACGTCTGGTGGAGGCGACGTGTGACCAGAATGCTGGCTCATATTTGGGTCAGAAAATCAGCATTGCCATTCAGCGTGGCAATGCGGCCAGCGTTCTGGGCACTTTCCCCTCCACAATAGGCCTTTTAGAATAATTTTATTAAATATATATTTAAGTTATATTGTATATATATTTTAGTCATTTTGTATATATATTTAAGCAATTTTAGTTTAGATTTAGATATTTCTTTGATAAAATTTAAATAGATATGTTTTAATTAACTTGTAAATACAGAACTGAACTGAATTAAAACAACAATTTTGTTATCGTTAAAAAATTAATAAAAACATTTTGTTATATGTGGAAGATAAATGTCAATTATTTTTGTTTGTGGTTATATTTTTATTCTATGGTATTATTTTAAATTATCTATGGTTGTATTTTTAGTCTTTGATAAATTTATTCTCTATGGTTAACTTCCGTTTTAAAAGTCGTGCAATTGACTAGTTTGCTTTCCCGCCATTGACGAGTCTGGTTTGATATAAAAAGGCCGCGCAAGCTATCGACAGATCAGAAGTTGTCCAGTCGCGGACACGGCACAACCTGGTGCTCTGAACTGTCAGGTATGATAATTTTACTATTTATTGTTACTATTGTTTGATTATATTTCAGTTGTAATTAGTATATAATTTGTAGTTAAATAATTAGTATAATTTATAGTTACGTAAATAGTTATATAAATTATAATTATAAAAACATATATTTTACTTTTGGTAAATAAGTTAGTATATTGCCTATTAAATAAATAAGTTAATTATAAGAAATGCTATATATGTTGGTTACTTTATAATAAATAAAATAAGTTATGATTATTTAAGAGCTATTTTTACTTACGCTCCCACATATATATATCTAACACCTTCAGACAAAGAATAAATAAAAGTATAATACAGACTACTATGCCTTAATAATAACTTATTTCCATATAGTATACATAAATAAACAATTCATTTATTCGTTCGTAAATTATACATGAATTCATTCATGTATATATATATATATATATATATATACATACATATATTATATTTCAGTAAGAACTCACCCATGTTGGTCAATTCTAAACAGGTTATTGTGCTTTGAATGAATTCATGTATAATTATATAAATATATATTGTATATTCCGACCGAATTTAATCAAATATGTACTAAGAAAATCAAATGTACTTTTATATCATATAATTTATATTAAATAATTTATTCTTTTCATTTTTAATTTTTAGTTTTAATGTTTCAATTCAATTTCTAAATATGAGTATTATGAAAATATTTTTGGAGACTGGTGCAAGGATTTCTTGGAGCGCAGTGTGTTTATTATTACTAATATAATTGTAGTTAGGTATGTACTTACATAAACGTAACCAGGTCTGTTACTTTGTTTAATGGGAACATTATCTATAGCGTTTAATTCAGTGCCATCGTGATATCTGCGACATCTGAAAATGAAGTTATCACAACATCAGCTCTTTCACACCTTAACGACCTTTAGGTATGCAAAGTATTTCGCCGCTGCCGAGGTTTGAACTTGGAACCTTGGAACTTCTTCGCCGTGTGTATGACGGGCGCGACAACTTTTGAAAATATTGAACATATCAAATCATATATATCAAACGACAGGTCTAAATTAAGATTAGCTGATGGCGTATTGATAACAATCCATTAAAGAAAACCAAACCAAAAGCAAAACCTTGAATTTATAGATTTTTAGTAGCTAAGAAACACCGCATGCTTAGCTATTGTTTAACAAACTTTAGCCATTGGCTTAAGCATGCGTTATTACTTGGAAACAAAAAACCTTTACACCTTGTCTAAAGCCTGTCACTTGAAGGCAAGAAGGCACTTTAAATATTGAAGGCATTAGAAGTTTTCCTTAACAATAGACGATTTTATTAAAACAAATTATTTTATGTGTGTCTATTGTTTTTTCATGTCATATAACTCTTCATACCTAGTATTACTAAGCAGCTGATAGTTTTGTATGTAAGTAAAATTGTTTACGGCATTCAAAGAGTTTTCATAAGTCGAAAACTGGATATAAGCTTGCGTTTGACCACTATCTCACCTGATGGTAAGCGATGCTGTGGTCTAAGATGTAACACGCTCGCCTAGAAGATACCTGTTTACTCTCGATTTGAAGTCTCCCAGGTTGTAGTTGTCAGGAAACAGACATGAGCAATGCGTTAGAGACGTGAGCGATGCGCAAACTCCTTGGCTGTTCGTAAGATGAACGTGGAATACTTTGTTCGTACAGGAGGGATGTCTACCACATATGGATGTAGCATAGCCGTGTGACTGATTTTTCTAAGATGGAATGGAGACGGTGGTATGAGGTCATGTAGATCCTGTGCACACTCTCCAAAGTGCACCCGATAAAATACCGCTAAGCTGGCAGCTTTGCATTTATGGTCGAGACTTTGTAGATAAGTCTCAAACAGCTTCTCGGCACGTCTCTTGATGGAGTCTAAGGATTTCAGTTGGTATTTAGCTTAGCCATCCCATAGGTCGCAGCGGTACTCCATGCACGGGACTTGTGCCGGGTATTGATGAAGAAGCTGTCCCGGTGCGAAGTACGGAATGACGGACAGGTTTCTAGCGGCTAATTTCGCTTTGGACTCAATAAAGAATCCAAAGTTCAAGTTAGACGTCAAGGTGATACCAAGAAGCTCCACCTGATTAGTTATTGGTATAGGTCCAATGTGGAGAGTGGGAGCTTATAGGAACGGACTTTTCCGTTTAGTAGAGAAAAGACACGCCTGAGTTTTAGAGGCTAGTTTTAGAACTTAACTAAGTTAGCATCTCTCCAAACAGAGATAGCTTTCAAAGCCAAGTTCAAGTGCTCAATCGTTAATATGCAGCAGGAAGAGGGTTGCAGAAAGAACAGACCCTTGCTAGCTAATTGATCAGACGTACTTCCGCCAAGGGCTACAAAAAGTCCTCAAAAAGTCAGAAATCCATTTGCACAAACCAGTAGATAAGCCTGGTATGATGGTAGCTTGCTTATAAGGCTATCGTGCCAAACCCTGTCGATTTTTCACGTTTTCAACACTATGGCTGGAATCCCATCTGGGCCACTAGATTTGTTCACGTCTAGGTCGCGCAGCGTCCTACGAACCTCAGTCTGACGGATCCGAATCTCTGACATACTCGTTCCACATTGAGGCAGACATGGAGGTACTTCGCCAGCACTGACTAAACGTAAAGATTCCGCAAAGAGAGAAGCAAACAAGTTTGCCTTCTTGTCAGCGGTGTGGGCTAGCGACTCGTCCGGTTTTAGTAGTGGATGTAGTAGAGTGGTGGTAGTGAGGGGCGGCAGACGTTCACTTCGACTATTTTTGATAGGGACGCTTTGCTACCTGCTTTGTTGTCAATTGCGCCAATGTTAAACTGCGATTGGAAGTCGGGTGATGTAAATTTTTACACAAAAATCAAGTGAACCAACCACGGGGTTGGCGCTAGTAAGCCTCAAGTAGAAGCATAGTCTAGCAGTCATATACTAGACCGTGGTATTAGCTTACTTTGATCGATAGATTATTTCTGTAGTGTCTAAATATATATGATACGGCGCGCTGACTGCAAGCTCAGGCTGGGTAACTTTACATTCCAATTTTCCACCACTAGTTCTGCTTCTGGGGTCTCTGATTAAATCTATTCGTATTTCTGGGATGTCACCTGAAAATAAATAGTAGATTACAGTTAATACATGAGAATCAAATTAACACACAAATTTTAACTTATAGGTAAAAACTTGTAATTGGCCTAGTTATCTTAAACATAATTTTTATTGTCATATGTATGTCAGTTTTCGCATCACAGGCGCACTTATTAACGTCAATTATTACAATGACTCTAACACCGTATCGGAATAAATTATTTTTCAAAAAAAACTAAACCGCAGGTAAAAGGTAGCAGGGTAAATACTATGTATATAGTAAGTACTACTTGTAGGTAGTATCTATCTACTACATTTTAGACTTGGCTGGCACCGACTTCAAATATATGAGTGGGTAGCGCTTATGATAATTATATTAATTTATTTTTTACTTTTAAGTGCCATTTGTGGTTAAGAAGTCGGTTTTGTTTTTTTATTGAAAAATAATTTATTTTACCCTTTTTAGTGAAATACAAGTTTTAATTAAATTAATTTAAAAAGTTTTTAAAGACAAGCTTTTATGATCTAGAAGCCACATCATGACGAAGTTTAAAACGGGCAATCACAATTAAATGTATGTACAAAAAAAATTCATGTCTGTTCTATTCTTTGTTGAAGAGTTCCCTCGCCGGAAGTCAATCCTGGGTGTATCAGCCATGTCATGATGTAATTTAGAACAGGCTATTATGGTTAAATCCATTTACGACATGTTGTGTCTGTACTATTCACCGTTGAGGAGTTCTCTCCCCGGAAGTCAACCCTGGGTGAAGCAGGTGAAGCAGTCAAATACAAACCTCCACCTTTAGAAAGTTGGTTACGAATAAATTATTTTTCAAAAAAAACTAAACCGACTTCAAAACCACAAATGGCACTCAAAAGTAAAAAATAAATTAATATAATTATCATAAGCGCTACCCACTCATATATTTGAAGTCGGTGCCAGCCAAGTCTAATAGGTAGTAGATAAATACTATGTATATAGTAAGTACTACTTGTAGGTAGTATTTATCTACTACCTTTTAGACTTGGCTGGCACTGACTTCAAATATATGAGTGGGTAGCGCTTATGATAATTATATTAATTTATTTTTTACTTTTGAGTGCCATTTGTGGTTTTGAAGTCGGTTTAGTTTTTTTTGAAAAATAATTTATTTTAACCTTTTTAGTGAAAAACAAGTTTTAATTAAATTAATTCAAAAAAATTTTAAAGACAAGCTTTTATGATCTAGAAGCCACATCATGACGAAGTTTAGAACGGGCTATCACAATTAAATGCATGTGCAAAAAAATTTCATGTCTGTCCTATTTACCGTTGAGGAGTTCCCTCACCGGAAGTCAACCCTGGGTGAAGCAGGTGAAGCAGTCGAATACAAACCTCCACCTTTAGAAAGTTGGTTACGAAAAAAACAAGAACCGACTTGAAGATTAAACTTATATTTTTTTGTTTTTGCTATTTTTTTCAAAAACTACTGAATGAATTTCGATAAAATTTATATGGGACCACCTTTGAAGTATTACCTACCAATCAAAAAAAGAATCATCGAAATCAATGCATAATTGGCGGAGTAATCGCGTAACAAACACACAAAAAAAAAAAAAACATACCGTTGAATTGTAAACCTCCTCCTTTTTGAAGTCGGTTAAAAAACACCTCCTCCTTTTTGAAGTCGGTTAAAAAACAAGAACCGACTTGAAGATTAAACATATATTTTTTGTTTTTGCAATTTTTTTCAAAAAGTACTGAATGAATTTCGATAAAATTTATATGGGACCACCTCTGAAGTATGACCTATCAATCAAAAAAAGAATCATCGAAATCAATGCATAATTGGCGGAGTAATCGCGTAACAAACACACAAAAAAAAAAACACCGTCGAATTGTAAACCTCCTCCTTTTTGAAGTCGGTTAAAAAGAACCACTACGCAGAAGATAAGGCAAGAAACTGAGGGGCATTTTTTTAGAACTTGTTACAATGTTTTGTTTGTTTTTGACAATATTATGTTTCTTATGTGCCAGTTGGCTACTTGACAGAAGCGGAATGTTCCATGCATCTTTGTCTTCTATGTAATTACTAACTGTATAGTATGCTTTTTTCATTATAATATTTATTTAAGACTGTAAGTTTTCCTACAACAAATAAATGTTAATACCTAATAGTAGATTGCACAATATTTGACACTGGCTAAAGGCTAAGAAGGTTATTAATTCCTTCTCATCCCAGCTATTGGAAAAACGGTAAGAGCGATCGAAAATGATTTTGTTTGATTTGACTGTTTTTAATTTTGATTCGATTTATTTAATGTGATTTATTTAATATGATTAATGTTTTTTTTTATTGTAACTGGATGTCGAGACGAGCTGGTCGTTTGCCTGATGGTAAGCAATACGCCAGCCTGTAACAAGAACAAGCTTAACATTAAAACAGAAATAGTTACCTTCTGCAAAGCTGATATAAGAAATTGAACAAAGAAAAATAAAAATGCACCGCATTGTGACACAGCACTGAACTTGAAGAGATCCAGTTGGAAACTAAACCATTAGTAATATGGAATATTGAATATCTCATCAGGGTGACGCCATTTTCCTTATCCTGTTGACAGGATACCCCATACAAGGCTGGAGGTCGGAGCAGGATAAATCGACCTAATTAATATACCTATTATTAATAATTAGTATTATTTGGACAATTAAAAATATATGTTTTAAAACATAAGGAAAATATAAAAATATTTAATTTTTAGAAAAAAACAATAACCTTCCAAAGGACTTATGTATCTTCGAAGTCCAAGGTCAGACACCAATGAACTCAACGCAAAAAGAATTTTCAAAATCGGTTCATAAATGACGGAGTTCTGAGGTAACAAACAAAAATACAACGTGCACTGCCGCACCCTAACTTACTGAGGGCTGCAGCTATATACATTATTATTATTGTCACTTTACTCTTCAATTGTACTATTTTTCATGAAACTGGAAAACCGGCTTTATAAATGAACAGCCTAGGCAAGTAATTAAACGTCATTGATTCCAGTCATTTGCCTAGCTGTTTGATCAAATAGCTGAATATCATTCAGGCCGCTAGTTGAACGGCGCTGTTTAGTGAAGGGGCTAGGCTGTTGATTGAACGGCGAATTAAGCTAGTTGGCTGCGACACATACATTTTAAAGATATAGAAAGAAAGAAATAATTTATTTTGACATTACTTGACTACTTATTTACTGCACACAACAATCATAGAACATACACAAGTGTAGGAGAACAAAATAAGACAAGATAGATAGATAGATAAATAGATAAACACTTTATTGTTAAAAAACCTTAAAAATAACATGAAAAACAAGTAAATTTCACAGTGATCATCATAACAATAGGCGGTCTTACCGCTCAAAGCGATCTCTTCCAGACAACCTTTGAACAGAAAGGACTAACATAATTTGGAAGGACGGTGGTTTTTCGAAACAAATGCAAATAAAATTATAAATATATATATATATATATAAATAGGTATAATATACATATATATATATATATATATATAGATAATATATGACATATACATATGAAAGCATAATATGATAATAATAACACATACAAATATATATTAATATATATATTTATATATATATATATATATATAGAAATATATATATAAAACTTAATCTAAAGGAAACATTAATAGCAGAAAGAGGAGAAAAAGGACATACTTAATAATTATACAGAATATTAAGAGAGATAATAAGTTTTGACGCGATCTTTAAAAATAGCCAATGTTAATAAGACCGAGACAAACAATGACAGCATGTGTATGGAGACCGCTGCGCTGCCGTGCACAGCGCGGTCAAAAAACGTCTGTGCTCAGCATAATGTTGTGAAGAATCCACAACGATGGTTTTCAGCTCATAAAATGCTTACTATTGAAAATGTCTTTGGAGTAGGTTTGATTGAAGTTTCTACACGTTCTAGGAGTATAAGAATTTAGTTTGTAACTTTAGGATACGATTTTATCCCGGAAAACCGCGGTTGAAACCGCAGGGCGCAGCTAGTCAGCGATTAATGCAGAAGCGTGATGACCGCAAAGATGAGTCCTCAACTCCATGCAACCGAAAGGAAAATTATTTATAATTATTACCTATGTACTGTATGTACCCTCTATCGCCAGAGCAATATTGGATTTTACACATATACGTGCCCACACACCATATACGCAGTTTGATATATATTATATATATATATTAATTATGATTACTTGCTGCCATGTCATTGCTATAAATGGAGTTCTATGGTATCATGTGTCATTCCTCAATGTATGGTATTCTATACAGGTAGTTGTTTCGAATGAGGCAAGGGCTGCCAACTTTTAAACAAAAAATTAAGCGAAAAAATATAATGCCCATAAAAATAATGTTTGAGATCCCATACTACTATCCAAAAAATGTATCGGCAGATCGAATTTAGTAAATGACCACCAAATTGAAGTGCCGTACCTCACTCTTTAGTGGTCCAACTCGCTCTTACCCCTAGAGTGTATATAAAAGGCACGGAGCCAGAAGCTCGCAAGAACGTCCTGAATGAAACCGGATGCGAGCAAAGCCAGCTGGAGACTTCCGCAGCGGAGCGAAGGTCAACTCTTCGCTTGCTTCCCGCTTTCCCCCTATGAGCGAGACTTCTAGTAGAGCCTACTTGGTCATTTTCTTTTTTATGGTGATCATTTACTATTTTGGATAATGCAAAGTGATTTTTCGCCGTTACATTTTACTAGATCTGGTGGTTAGTTAGACATAAGCCAAGACTAAAGTACATACATGTAGTTAGGAGTGAGAAGGTAGTTTTAACAGTATTTTAACATTTTGAACGGTATTTAATTTTTTCAAAGATTTAAATTTATATTTGTAAAAGCTTTTCGCACAGTTTTACATTATTTTTATTTTAGTTTGACCGATTATTAAATTAATTATTAATTTGATTAATGACTTAGTGATTTTGTATTTTGACTGGCTTTATAATGTAATTGTATTTCAATGGGTTTTTTAATAGGGGATCGGACAACTTTTCAGAGTGTTTTAAATTAACTATAATGAATATATGTAGCCATGAATAGTATTTTAATTAAATAACGCTCTAAAAGTACCTAAAACTATGTTTAAATATTATGTTTCAAATATTGCCGCGCAAGAGGTCACCTCAAAACATGTGACGTCATATGTAGGTAGGAAACGACAAACTGTTCGAAATTAAACTTGCAAAGAGATTAAAATACGTTTTGTGAAGCTTGGGGACTAAATTGTAGTAATGGAATGAAAAAATTAGCAAAAATACATTTTATGAAAAGCAAAAACGTAAAATAAACACAAGCTTGACTCAAGGCATTTGCCTTCAAATGACGTCATGCGCTGTGATTGTTGTTTCGTTGAGATGAAGAACAGATTAAAAATGTCAGAATTATTTATTGATTTAAAAATATAAATCATTATTATTTCACAAAAATATTGATTGGCTGATCTTTCTGGTTCGACGAACATTCGTTCTAACTACATTTTAGAATTTTTCTCTATTACTGTCCGAACCCCTATTACCTGATCATAAACGAATTTATTTCTATTTTTTAAGGTTTTCGTAAGCCTCACAAAATTGTATTGTTGCTCTATTTATGTATTTTCGCTATATGTTACTTAGCATTTATTACAGAAAATACTCTTTCTGTTAATGCTGAGGTGGCAGGAACAGAAAGAAGATATTACAATTTGTGTGATATTTTTTAAATTGTTAACGCTACTACTAAAAATGTCTCCACTTTTGACAATTACTCATTTAATAAAATCTCTGTCTTGTGTTATACTGCTGATGAAACAAACAGACTTTGCACACTTCATTTTTGATGAATAGTAGGGGAACACGGGGTAATGAGAGCGGTCGGGCAATGGGAGCTATGGTGTTTGAACGGAATGCAGGCACATTTGCGCGATCGTAAGCACTCGGCTACTTCCGTCAACTATCGGCAAACTTCGCCTGACGCGCTCGAACCGTTAGTGCCATTCGTTTAGTCACGAGGGACGGTTGTGTGTTTTTCGCTCCATGCTTACAAGAAATTGTCTGAAAATTATATTCTTATTTTGTTGTATTTATGCTTATTATATCCCTAGATTCGTTTACTAACAAGTCCAATTAGTCGAATTGTGATTGAGAATAGAATTACATATTTATGTTATTACTTTTCAAAATGGTGGTCAGCGGCTAATGGTAGCCTAGCTAGGCTCTCATTACCCGACATAGCTCCTGTTACCCCATTTAGTCATTTTAAAGACATAAAAGCCTTGTTTTTTTGTTTTAGATGCCACGTAAAAGAACTCGGACAACCACAAAAGCTTCATGGACAGTGGATTCATTAGAAAATGCGGTATCTGTTCTCAAAAGAGGAGGCATTTCGGTGTACAAAGTATCTCAACAAACTGGCATTCCTTACAGCACTCTAAAGAAGAGATACAATTTAGCGAAAGCTGACGATAGTAGCTACAAAAACTCTCCTAAGCTGGGAAGACACACTGTATTTAATGTTGCCCAAGAAGAAATACTGGCTAACCATCTTCGGACTATGTCAAATAAATTTTATGGTTTGACAAGAGAACAGTTTCGCAAAGTATGTTACAGTGTAGCTAAAAAACTAGGTATTGAGAAACGGTTTAACCAAGTCAATCAAACTGCAGGAAAAGATTGGCTGGCTGGATTTTTGCAGCGTCATCCAGGTTTGAGTATTAGAAAGCCTGAAGCCATCAGTATCAACCGAATCCTCGGATTTAACAAGACTGATATAACGCTTTTTTTCAATAACTTGGAGAAATTGATGGAGCAACATAACTTCGAGCCTCAAATGATTTACAATGTAGACGAGACAGGTATAACGACCGTCCAAGAGACTGAAAAAATTATAGCTCCCAAAGGACAAAAACGCGTCGGGTCTGTAACGTCATGGGAAAGAGGTAAGACGGTCACAGTAATATGTGATATGAGTGCGTCTGGATCTTTCGTTCCTCCGCTTTTCATATTTCCCCGGCAACGTCACTCACCACAGCTGGAAAAAGATGGACCAGTGGGAGCCGTTTACACATGTTCACATAATGGCTGGACTAACGAAAAGATATTTGTGTTATGGCTTCGTCATTTTATTAAGCACACCAAACCTGCTGCTGAAACACCCGTATTGTTAATATTGGATAATCATAACAGTCATGCTACTCTCGAAGCTTGGGAATTGGCAAAAGAGAACCATGTCATAATGCTTACCATTCCTCCACATTCATCTCACCGTCTACAACCGCTTGATGTTGCATTTTATTAAAAGAGCTTATAACAAAGAGTGCAACTTGTACATAAAATCAAGAAATTTGATAAAAATTACTCCTTACGACATTGCTGGACTGTTTAATAAAGCCTATACTAGAATTGCTTCTATAGAAAAAGGAGTATCGAGCTTTAAAGCAACGGGAATATTCCCTATGAATCCTGGAGTTTTTTGTGATGATGACTTCATTAATGAGGAATCCAGATCAGCTGTGCCGGTGGCTGACGCTCAACAGCAGCCAACTAATGTCACTCCTATTCCATCAACATTAAATCAGGCTGAGCAACCATATGCTAGCCTTGCAACAAGTCCATCTATTTTTTGTGGTCTGCAAATTGAACCAGAAATTATTCAGAGGGAAGCTGCTGTAACCCCAGCTCCAATTCCATCCACATCATATTCAACACCAGACCTGCCTGCTACTCTGGAGACACACACCGTCAGATCTATCGCAACTCCGTCCAATATTGACTTTGCTAATGCTCTCTCTATTGTCAGCCCACTGCCCGAACAACTCTTCTCTCAAAAACAAAGACCGTTGAACATTAAACAGCATTCTGAAATAATAACAAGCACTCCAATGAAAGCAGTATTTGAAGAAAAGAAGAGGAAAAGAACTGAAAAGGAAAATAAGACAAAGACAATTAAGAAAAATAAGGGAAACTGTGATAAAGAAAATTGTGTCAAGGGAAAATGTACCAAAGGCAAATGTATTAAGAAGAAACATACCAAAGATAAAGATATTAAAAGTAAGAAGACTACAACCAGAAACACAAGGATCAGAAAGGCAACAAAATATTTGTTTAAAAGTGATGATGAAGACTCATCTATTGATCAAGTAGACGAAAATGCTATCTGCGATGATGAGTCAGAATATTCTGAAGAGGATAATTTATGTGCAATTTGCTTAGACACTGGAAAAAGTGGAGAGATGTGGTACCGATGCAGAAGTTGCGGAAACTGGGCCCATAAAGAGTGTTCTGGCAGTGATAGTCCAGATACTTATATTTGTGCATTTTGTTTGGATCCGTAAAGTCTGGATCTTATCTTTTCCATTAATAATTTCATGTTTTATCTGCGTTTTTTTTTATTTGTTTTCATGTATATTTGTGTTACAAATAGTTTTATTTTATTATAATAACTGAGATCTCATTTATAGTACATTTTGTTAATTTTATTCTTTGAGAGTAATTATAATGGCTCCCATTTTCCGTATGAGCGTTAAATGGGCTCTCATTAGCCGTATTTGTCGGGTAATAGGAGCGACTGACTTTTTTTGTAAAACTGTGATTGTACCTTAATACATGTCTGTAGTTGATTATAACTGTGATTAAAGTATTCCCTTATAATAAAGGTAAGAGTTTATAATAAAAAATTACAAGAATTTTGACGTGGTTTTTTATTTAAACTTTCCCTTAGTAGGCTCCCATTGCCCTGTTCTCCCCTATACAGTTATAACAAGCGAATAACAGAATAATACGTTTTCAACAGAATAGTTGGCAACTCTAAATAAAGCTAATAAAAATAGGAAATGTCCATGTAGGGAAAATGGGAATTTTTCCAATGCATGAATCAATTCTTAAAACAAAAATGTTTCATAATGATGCGGCATCATTTGTCAATAAAATATTGACCTAAATGAAAATTTTAAACAACATAAACGCGCCATTTGTGTGTGACGCTAAAGTGTGGGGACCTAGGATCTCCTCATTAATATATCTGTGCAACATATGTTAGTAGGGTATTATTGGGCATTCTACCCCACCTTCCGATTCGCTTTGCTCACTTCGTTCGCGTCGCTCTCTCCAGGTTGGGTAGTATGCCCAATAATACGGTAGTACTCCAAAGTTGATAATTTACGATACCGATGAGTGCGCTGTAACGATGCACATTAATGATCCTAGCGATCTCTCCGTTTGAAATGTTTTGATACAGATGGAGGTAGAACTTAATGTATAGATACATACCCTATCCTTTCAGTCGGGTGTAGAACGGATCTTCATAGAATTGTAATCCACAAACAATAATGGTAGATTAGAACGGTTATTTAGACTGGTCATGCTGAATTATAGATACATTCCATTCTATACAATTTAGTTCAGGTTAAAAAAGAGTCATTAAGAAAAATTGCTTGTAACCAGATTGTCACAAAGACCTACAGATTTTTTCAATGCTACTAACAAGAATATCTAAATTAAAATGAGCTTAACTAAGATGAGGTTGAGGTTTTCAAGATATCTGAATTAAATTAATATTTTTACATAGGTACTTCAAAGCACATTGGTTGTCAAGAAAATCACAATTGGAACAGGTTTATTTTTAAATTTAGGTCATTTTGGTTCATGTCTTCTCGAAGACATCTAAATTAGTATGCTTAGTTTTAGACCTGATTGGCTCATACCCTTCTCGAGGATATCTAAAACTTATTATGTTCTGTTTAGACTAGATTGGTTAATGTCCTACTCGAAGACACTTAAATTAGAACGTTTAATTCAGTCCAGATTGACTCATATCCTTCTCGAGGATATTGAAATTAAATTATTCTATTCTGACCATATCATCTTTGAGAAAACACCAATTAAAATAGCTTTTTTAATTTAGACCTGTTTGGTACATGTCCTCTTCGAAGACATCTAAATTAGTATGCTTAATTTAGACCTGATTGGCTCATACCCTTCTCGAGGATATCTAAAACTTATTATGTTCTATTTAGACTAGATTGGTTAATGTCCTACTCGAAGACACTTAAATTAGAACGTTTAATTCAGTCCAGATTGACTCATATCCTTCTCGAGGATATTGAAATTAAATTATTCTATTCTGACCATATCATCTTTGAGAAAACACCAATTAAAATAGCTTTTTTAATTTAGACCTGATTGGTACATGTCCTCTTCGAAGACATCTAAATTAGTATGCTTAATTTAGACTTGATTGGCTCATACCCTTCTCGAGGATATCTAAAACTTATTATGTTCTATTTAGACTAGATTGGTTAATGTCCTACTCGAAGACACTTAAATTAGAACGTTTAATTCAGTCCAGATTGACTCATATCCTTCTCGAGGATATTGAAATTAAATTATTCTATTCTGACCATATCACCTTTGAGAAAACACCAATTTAAATAGCTTTTTCAATTTAGACCTGTTTGGTTCATATTCTTTAATGTTGATAAAAATATTAAAAATACACTTACCGGTTTGATATATTCACAAATCCTAAATATCACTTAACAGTTTAATCACACATTTCATCACACATTATTACTATTACTTATTATTATTATAATTTATCAAATACTATATACATTTAATTTTAATTTAACGAAGGTGTCTTTCTCACGTTACAATAATGTAACAAGTAACTTGAATCTGATTTACCTACAGGTTTGACGTCATATAAGTATGCATCTGCACAATTGTCATAATGTACAGTCATAAACAAAAATGTTAATTCCATTGCTTCCATGGCATAGAGATTATTTGTTCTGATATGCAATCTAAAACTAATGTTTATTCTGTATATTTGATATAATTTACTTACATTTGAATAAGTGACAATACTTTTAGTTTATGTTTAAGTATGATTTTTAAAGGATTAAACTATCAAAGAAATCATCATCATTATAATTATATACCTTTGTCATTTGATAACATAATATATGTTTATCGACTCTATAATCAAAAACATTTGCGCTATAAGTTGATATGTTTTTATAGCATCAACATTAAAGCTGTCAAATGTATTTTGCACTCGACTGCCCACATTTACACGGACGCACACTATGGTTTTTATCAAAATGCTAAGCTATCACTTTTACGATTGTACAGTCAATTGCAATAGCAAGTAACCATAACACGAATGTAATTATATCAATTAAGTTACATAATATGTGTTCAACGTACAGATGTTTCTTTTAAGTTATAATTGATAAAGCAAGTTCTTTCAGATATCCTTGCTTGAATTATACAATATTATTAATCTAACAAACATAATCCATCTATAAAGTTATATTCAAATATTTATAAATGGTTTAACAAATCATTACTTCAAACTAGCTTATAGAACGTATATGCATCTGACTGTACGGAGTGTCTATGTGTGTATCCATGTATGTTACAGTATATTTACTAAACAGTACCCTAATCTTTTCAAGATCATTTTTTAGCGATAAGGCCTCCTATTGTTTCAACTTTTTGTATGGTTACTACTGCAATTTACTAGACAAAATTAGTAAAGTATTTGTCTATCTACTAACATATTAATCGCACATTATGTTAATTGATCTGGGGGTATTTGATAATTAATATTATTCATATAATATTGTACTACCATTAATCATGATATACGTAGAAAGCTAAATTTAGTTTTGATATATTAGATACAATACCGAGTGACATTCAAAACTGTAATCTATTCCTTTTTAAACAATACAACATCGTAATAGCAGTATACTTAGTAATAGAGCTGATGTACTGTTATGTGTCTGTTGGATTAAAATTTTAATGCATTGCTGATTTAGTGCATTATGCTTATTCCATGGTTTTTGAAAAATATAGCATTACAGAGCTGGGAAACTAACTTGCCGCTAAGTTTCACGGTGCCGCCTGTATTATTACAAAAACGTAACAAGCAGCATATGTCTTACACTCGGAATTGGTCATAAATGTTATTGAATTAACGTTTATTTTAATTTTTATTTCTAAATTGCTGACAATATATTTCATATTTGTATAAAAAGGCAGGTTCCTTTCTAGATTAATTACTTTTTATTTAATTCTCTTCAGTGACAAGTTGCTCCAGATTACGCTTCAATAATGTACGTAAGTGATTTTCTCTCTATTTTTTATGTAACTGAATGACAAGATGAACCTACCTCTGACAATTTTTAATATTACATTTTATTTGACTATAGTTTTCGCTCTGTTATTTTGTTGTGACGAGTCTCAACTTAAAATTAATTCCATATACCAACATCTGAATGTGTTAATATTACTTTAATTGTGTTGATGTTGTATAAGTTAATAAAGAATTTTTGAATTTGAATTTTGAATTATTATTTTTACAGGTCTGATGCAGAGTATGACGAAGACTACTCCTCTACCACTGAGGTACGCGTAGAAACACCGAAGCTGAAAAAAAAGCAGCCGACTAAACGCAAGGCATCCGCTAGCACCTCGACATCAACTACCGATACACCATCGCCTGACTTGATCCAGTAAGTACCCTTACATATCTATACGCTTTAAGTGATAGGACCCTCCATTGTACTACCATAGTTAAGGACTTTTTGAGCTCTCATTAGTTTTTTTTTTGTAATCTTGTTAAACAACAAAGTGATTTATATTGTATACAGTACACATTCCAATCAGGTACCTACTTACTGTCTTAATTAAATGTTTCCTCGACATGGATCCATATTAGATAAACCAAACGTCTTTATGTACCTATTAACTTGCTATTTACTATTAGTGACTTGATCAGTAGTTATTCTCGGTTAACAGATATCACGATTTACTATATATTAATACATGTATGTTTTTATTACAGAAAAAAGCGGAAGGTTAAAGAAGCGGATGTTTTCGCAATCCTCAAATCGGAAGAGGAGAAACTTGCAAATGCACAGTTACAACAGGCGAAGCCTTCCACTATTTCATGTTTCACCGCTCGAGTATCGACAGGACAAGTCAGGCGGACAACTGTACGGAGCGGTAAGTTTTTCGTGGATCTAAAGCTTTACAATACGGATGACTGGGTGTTATACAAGCCCGAAGAGCGCTACAAAAAAGCTTTGTCATACGTGAAATTGCAATTAGACTCTGATTGCGCAGAATGGGATGCCATTCAACGTTTTCTCGGGCTGGCTCATATGAGTTTTGAAAAAAGCGAATCTGTATTTTATAAAGATTTAAATAAAACCAAGAAATAAATGCATAAAATGCACTTTTATTGAAATCTTTATAGATTATTTTCAGATACCTAGATAGGTGGTATATGAAATGTACTATTAACTTTTATTTTCTTGTCTGAGTTCTTGTATTTTGAATTGTTTCACTTAGTTATTAATAATTGTGAGCTCAGGTAGATAGATGTTTTGATGATAATTTAGTATTGTTTATATTATAGTATACACATATTTACATTCTGATAATATAATTTTACACAGATTTATAAAAGTAGTCTAAAAATACTACTTTTAATTCTTCATAATGCCGTATTGCACATTATGTAAGGTTTCTGTTAAAAATACATCTTGGGTAGGACATTTACGTAGTAATGCGCACAAACAAAATGATAACAATGTAATACACAGCGACGGTGTAGACATTGTGACGACAGCATTTCGCTCTCGTATTGCAACATACAGAATAACAGCTCATGACGGTTGCGAACAAAGGTCACTAGAGATTTTTTTTGATACAATTGGTCAAAAGGTAAAGTCACTTTTAAACGAATCACTTAATAAGCACACTTGTTTAAAAGTAAACTTCGAACTTTATGGCATGTTTTTGATGTTAAAGAATAACAATCAAGAAATGAAGTCTTTTGGTACTAAAAATATTGTGCTTTACAATAGTTACGATTTTGATTCGGTATTTTTAGACATTTGTAGCGTATTGAAGACGAAGGTTGAGGAATTTATGGAACAAGATAGCGGTTGGACTTTTATGAACAACTCACATTTAGAAATAAACATTAATAAGTACCAACCGATGGGTGGTGGTTCAAAGTTTATAGTATTGCCTAAAAAAATAAAAAATAAAAAGGCATGCCTTAATATAATCAACAATGATGATTACTGCTTTATGTGGTGTGTAACAGCTTTTCTTCATCCGGCTTTGAAACATCCCGAGAGAGTATCTTCATATCCTGACTTTCGTTCTATATTAAACGTGGATGGGATGCAGTTTCCCGTAACATTTACAGACATAAAACTGTTTGAAAAAAATAATCCAAAGATAAAGTTTATAATCTACGGTTTAAACAATAAATGCATGATCGTAGGTCCCTTGTATAAATCAAATACTCTTGATAATAACAATAACAAAACTATACATTTATTATTTCTTGAAAATGGTGCTTCTTCGCACTATTGTTTGATCAAAGATTTATCCAGGCTTGTTAGAAGTCAAATTACCAACCATCATGGTAAGTTGTACTTGTGTGATACTTGTTTTGTATTTTTCAACACAAACGATCAGCTGGCAAAACATGAGTGTGGGGGTATTATAACAGTTTTACCTGAGAAAGGCTCAGTAATAAAATTTAAAAACTATAAACACAAACAGGATATACCGTTCATTATTTATGCAGATTTCGAATCCTTGTTAGAAAAGCAGAACAATGGTCAAAATTTAGATAATTCCAGTTCGAATACTACTACATTAAATCATCACGTGCCTGCGGCATTCGGTTATCATATTGTGTGCTCTTTCGATGAAAATTTAAACCGCTATGTGTCTTACCGTGGACCTGACTGTCAAACCAAATTTATTGAGTCAATTTATAATGATATTTCGGAGATCAACAAAACATTAAGCTTAAATGTTCCGATTCTTTTTAGTGAAACCGATGCGGTACATTTTCAAAATGCAACTCATTGCCATATATGTGACCATTTTCTATATTCAGATAAAGTCAGAGATCACAATCACATAACTGGTCAATATCGTGGAGCAGCTCATAGTAATTGTAACTTGCAATATAAATTGCATAAGTTTGTACCTATTGTTTTCCACAATTTGTCAGGATATGACTGTCATTTATTTATAAAAAAATTAGGGGAAGCTCCAGGACCTATGAAAATTATTCCAAAAAACAAAGAAAACTATATTTGTTTTACTAAATTCGTTCCAGTTTCAGAAAATGAGTTTGTTCAGCTTCGTTTTATAGACTCGTTCAAATTTTTAGGAACAAGCTTAGAAAAATTAACAAGTTCCTTGAATGAAGATGAGTTTTGGCACACGAATAGTTATTTTCCCAGTGATGATGAATTGAGGTTAGTCACCCGTAAAGGAGTGTATCCGTATGAGTATATGGATAAATGGGAACGGTACAAAGAGCAATCTCTTCCAGCTAAGAAATATTTTTACAGTTCACTTACCAATGAAAATATCTCTGAAAAAGATTTTAAGCATGCACAATTGGTTTGGTTAACATTTGACATTCAAAATTTAGGAGAATACACAGACTTATATCTAAAGACTGACGTACTTTTATTGACAGATATTTTTGAAAACTTCCGAAAGACCTGCAAAGTTCATTATAAGTTAGACCCAGGATTTTATGTCACCGCACCAAGTTTATCTTTTGATGCAATGCTTTTGCAAACTGGTGTCGAATTAGAGCTCATTGATAATTTAGAAATCATAAAACTTTTTCAAAGCGGTATTAAAGGGGGTATTTGCGTCTGTACACATAGACATGCTAAAGCTAATAACAAATATTTACCTAAGTATAATCAGTCACAGCCTGATTCCTATATTGCATATATTGATTGCAATAATTTGTATGGATTTAGTATGTGTCAGTCATTGCCTATATCAGATTTCAAACTCTTAGAAAGGAATGAAATAGATAATTTAGATGTGAATAACATCTCAAATGATGCTGAGTATGGTTATGTACTTGAAGTTGATCTTTGCTACCCAGAACATTTGCATAGCAAACATAATGATTTTCCGTTTTGTCCTGAAAAATGCATTCCTCCAGGAGGAAAGCAACCTAAACTTGTACCCAACTTATATGATAAATACTTCTATGTCATTCATTATGTTCACTTAAAAACTTGCCTCCAACACGGTCTTGTCTTAAAAAAAATACATCGCGCTATTGTTTTTAGACAAAGACCATTTTTAAAAAAGTATATAGATTTTAATACGACTTTGCGCCAAAAAGCAACATCGAGTTTTGAACAAGACTTTTTTAAACTGCTCAACAATAGTATTTTTGGTAAAACGTTAGAAAACAATGAAAAAAGAGTCAACGTAAAGTTAGTAAGCGAATGGAATGACGATCAGAACAAAACAAAAAAGAAAATATGTGCTTACAGGTTAATTGCTAGCCCTAATTTTCATAGTGCATCTATTTTTACTGAGAATTTAGCAGCAATACAGCTAAAACCCGATCGCGTGGTATTAGATAAACCTATATACGTAGGGTTTACTGTTCTAGAATTGTCTAAAAGTCACATGTATGATTTTCACTATTCGATCATGAGACCTCACTATAATAAGCGATTACAAATGTGTTATACTGATACTGATAGTTTCATATATCATATAAAAACCAAAGACTTTTATAAAGATCTTAAAGAAGTATTTCTAGAATACTTTGACACGAGTAATTTTTGTGTTGATAATATATTTGGCCTACCTTTAATAAATAAAAAGATACCTGGCCTTTTCAAAGACGAAATGTGTGGTAAAATAATTATGGAATTTGTAGGTCTTCGCGCAAAACTGTATTGCGTAAAAACCGATGAGTGTACTATAAAAAAAGCGAAAGGAGTGAAGGGGTCTGTAGTGCGTGATTTAAAAATATCTGACTATGAGAACACTTTATATACAGGCAATATTGTTAGAAAAGTAAACGTTTTGTTTAAGTCGATAAAACATGAGATATATACAAGAAGTATTAACAAAGTTGCATTATCTAACAATGATGACAAACGTTTAATTGCTAAAGATAAAATAGCCACGGTTTCTTGGGGGCATATCACAATATTAGGGTTCAAACCAGGTTATTCGTAAGCCTAATAATGTAAAAAAATAATTTTATTAATAATTTTTGTAATTCAATCTGAATGTAAATATGAATTATTAGAATGTAAATGTGTACCTAAGTATAATTTAGAAAGTAAATCTAGTTCATAGAATTATAAAAATATGATGTGTTATTTTACCTTTTATAAGTATTTTATAAGAACTGGTGTTAAGTACTGCATAAAATTGTGTCTGTTTCTTACATATTAATTTTAGCGTAAGCTGAACAGAAAAATACTTTCTAACATTGTTAACTGTCAATACCACCTAAATTATAATAAGCCCATATTGTTCATTGCACTATTTTATGAATTATGTTGTGTACTTTGTACTAATAAAATTAACTTAATATTACCTATTATTTTTTATTTCAAATTCCTAGCATCACAGTAGTAAAAAAAATATAGATACAAAGAAGAATCCTATTAGGCAGGTAACTTTCCATCTAACACCTAATTATTTATTAATTCAAAACAAGATTGAACAGGTTTATGGAATATATAGGTATCATGTTTATAACTTCAGTTATTGCATAAGCTTACTAACATTATTAAACACGAGTGTTAGATTACGAACAAGTTGAATCGAGTTTGATTAAAGTGAAAAGTATTTCGCTTACATTACAAAATAAAAAGGTATGCCTTCGAAACATGATAGGAAGACGCCTCGCTAGTTAAGTAATTCATTCAAATATCAGTTCCTGCAGGAGACACTCGTTATAAATCCAAAAATAAAAGTGATAAATAATAAATAATTGTTACAGCCCGCCTACCCAACAATCTACGCGTAAGTATTCACCTATTACTGTACATTACTACTGTATACAATATTATTTAATGCTTATTAAAGTTTTTTATTATTATAATTAACATTTTTTTCCTTTGTTTACAGAACAATAATGGCAGCAGAGCCGGATCCAATGTGGTTACCTCATGCTCAAGATCCGTTGGCTGGATGGGACGAATATGAGAGGATTATGAGAAACGAACAACGTTCTGTAGCGGCTGAAGAACCCACAAGCAAAACAAAAAATAAGAGAAAGCGCAAAGTTAAAGATGCTGTATCATACGTGGTCAGTAAAGCGCCAAATAGAGGATATCGAGTAGTGAAAATTCAAATATACGATTTTAACGAAAGATTGAATGCTAATTGTGAAAGTGTTCGTGTTCAGTATACTGTAGTGGATCCTATAGACGATATAATGAATTTAACTGAAACTATTGTAACTAAAATATCTAAAAAATTGTCGGAAGCTTTAAATGACTAAGTGTATAAATGTACATGTTTTTCATGTACCTATTTTTAAGGTTTCTAACAATAAAGTTATTATCTATCTATCTATACAGTTATCTAGGTATTCAATGTTTGTAAATAAGTTAATTAAATAAAATAGTGTTTGTTGTATATTGAGTTTTATTTTAGGGTACCTACTTAGTGAATTCTAATAACTCTAATTCTAAGAAAAAATATATTAAAATAATAGGATTCTTATTTAAATAATGCTAAATACAACAGTGATATTTTGATTTCACCCTCACTTATCATTATTACAGGAACAGGTATGTCAATGAAACAATTTAGAAGGATAATTAAAAATATAATTTTACTACTTTAATAAACTTACGTCGACAGATCGGGCATTTATTATTTAAAGATAGTGTACACTTTGCACAGCTTACCGCATGACCACAAGGTATAAAGCACATACAAATTTCTTCATTTAAACAAATTTTACATGTCATGTTCTTGTAGTTCATGTTTACAGCACTCTCAAACGTTTGATTCAATTGAAATATTTCAGAGTTTTCAAATTGATCACATTTTTTTCTGTCTTTGTTTATATTGTTTATGTATTGTTGTCCTTTCACACATAAAACATATGGACAATATTGAAAGATACTTGCATGCTCTTCCCAAGGCATGTCTCCAGAGGTCCAATCCTTAAGACCCCCACCACAAAAGTAACAAACAACTTTATCACTTAGTCCTGTATAAAAAAATCCTGCATCGGCCATATCTAGAGGTGTCTGAGTTAAACCTTGGGGCCAGGAGTCAAAACTTTGCAAACGTTTTGCTTGAAGAGTATAAAGAGGGTGAGCAGGCTGCTTGAGCTCCATCAAAAGTTATTAATTTTATCAGTATTAGAAATCACGCTCACAACACGTCCTGTTTACTATAGTCAACTGGCTGTTGTGTTACCCATTTACACTAACTTCATTGAATTGAGAGCACTTATTTCATAATAGGTATGTGACGAATTCAAGTATCTAACAATAAATAAAACAAACAGTACTGAAAACATCAATTATATTATCAAAGAATACACATTTAAAACTAAATAGGTACAACACATTTCTTAAAACGTATTTCTTAAATCGCATATATTTATTTTACACATTATTTTAAATTTTTAATTTTATTATTTTATTTTCGATTTCGTCAAGCAAAAACATATTCATATTCTCATTATACCATTTTTTAATTATAACTACATTTTTTAATGCACACACTTTTGTATGGAACATACAATTTAATAATGCCTCGTCCTTAAAATTATATTTTTTATACAACATAAATAAATTAGGACAACCTTTTTCACTAATATCTATAATAGAACAATTGTTACATATTGTTTTTACCCATTTAATTTTTTCCATGCCTTTCACGAGTATAATTTTATTTTCCAAAAAAGGTGCGATTATGCGTTTGAGCTCATGACATTCAATATATCCTTCACGCCAGCGAGTACCACGGTTTTTTTGTATCCACATTACATGCCTCTTTTCTACAGGTGTTAGATCAGAAAATGGAAATGGTGGTTTCACTAAAAACGTTTGTGTATATTCATCCGTGGCTAGTGCAAACTCCTTTACAATAAAGTTATTAGATAAATCTTTAAAACCTTGAACATCAACTATAACCAATTTTGAATTCATGATATTTTCTTAATGATATTGCTCAGAGGTTTATATTCTACAATGCAATCGTTAAGTATCAAACAATATGCAGTAGTATTTTCTGGAAAATTGGAATCGGACTCAAGTTCAACACGTACGTCTATAGGTCCTGACTTCAGATTTTCGTTTTGACGTGAACAGTCGACAACAAATAAAGGAGCTTTATTTTTAAAGTCGTCGTAACTTAACAACGGTTCTGGACGACGTCCATAATAAGACTGTTGAAATTTAGCATATTGCTCGTATAATATCGAGAATTTGTCCTCTTTAAACTTGATGTTCATATTTTCATAAGGGAAATAACAAGAATTTAAAAATACTTTAACGTTACTGATATTACAGTGATCAAATTGAGACATATCAATTTCTGCTCTTCGCTTGCGATTCGTTTGTAAACCTACTATTATGTACCTAGGTTTTTCTATTTGAGATGATGTTTTAATTGACCATGTGTGTTTAGTGGTTTGCGGAAGTGCAGAATACTCATATAGATCCCAAGTTCTAAACACTATATTAATGGAACGATCTCTTTCTAAACATTTAAGTAAATTAATTCTTTCACGATCAGACACTTTTATATGAGGAACACGCCATGTAATTTGCTTTATTTCTATATCTTGAATAACTTCTCCAGTGTCTAACTTTAGTGAGTTGAGACACGTATTGCTCCGAAGTAAAATAAGTTCATGTTTACAGTTCATAACAATTTTGTTATAATCTTCTGCAAATCCTAGTATTTTATTAAGAGGTATTGACACTGTAAAATTTCCCTCATGTTTGCTTGGATTACCGTTGATGTCCCACCCCCAACATTTGGCCACCTTAGACTCGTTGTCATTCATGGATAATAGACACTTCATGATAGTAGTTATACCAGCATTTTTAATTTTATCTATTTCTACTCCATTAAGCTCATAGCGAATATCTTGTAAAAAGAAAAGCACTGGATTGTTTGTGAACTGTACTTTGCTTACTTTGGTTTTTGTGTCCTTTTTATACACATTGACACAGCCCTCCAAATACAAGGTACTTGCCGAAGGTAATACATACAAATCCTGTTGATTGATTGGTATTCGTATCTCATCGTTTTCATTAAAACTAGTTACATAAGGTTTATATGAGTGATATTCAATACTTTGAATAGAATTGTCTTGAACAAGAGGTTCAACTATATTTAATATACTCATTTTAATAATCCAATTAATTTGAGAAACTTTTTGTTTTCTCTTGTTAATTTAATTTTAGGTCTGTTTTTCTTGATAATGTGTCTAGAAGTGACTGGTTTTGCTGTAGTAACCGAGTTTTTATTGAAATCGATCATTTTTTCTTGAGATGCAGATATAACTGAATGTCTTCACCGCGTAAATTTACAAGATTATTTTTTGCATCTACTATTCTGATCAATATAGAACTGATAGAGTTTTGATTAACAGGAAAATAAATTATATTCTTGGGAATTTCAATAATTCTATAACCTGGGGGTACATTTGGAGCAAATTCGTGAATAATATGACTAGGTTTTCCGTCTGTATATGATCCTCTTATAATATCACATTCGATCCTTAACACTGTTGACGATAGAATGTTGACGGGCAATCGTGATTCTGTTAATATATTAGCTTTCAAGGTTTCTTCACCGAATCCAAATATTTTTGCAAGTGATGGACTTTTTTCAAAATGTATATCTTTAGAACATATAATTGAAGTTCTTAAGGTGTTATTGTTAGAACTCAAATTGAAACTGCAATCTATAACATTCTCCCTTAAATAATCACTAATGTCATTAAGCTCATATGAACCTTCAGGTATTTCTACAACTTGATCATTACCATAGTAAAATTTATTGTTTTTACTATCGATATTAGGTATAGAGTTAAACGTGGAGAAGTACAGCAATCCACATTCATATTCACCATCAAGTTGAAGAGCAGGTGAATAATTTGTAACTGATGTTGAAGTGCAGCTCGATATAGACAGTGTGAAAGACATGTTGCTACTAATAATTACTTTTGATATTTTACAATATTTATACGGTTTTTCCAAAATTGTCTTAAAAACTTTATACATAAATGTCCACAATTAACCGTGTCAAAACTTTGAAATTTAGTATAGTTGTATAAAATTGTCTTATTTTTTAAATAATTAATTAACTCTAAAGGTGGTTTTAGATCACCGAAGCTATCGAAATATTCACAATATTTTTTATCTTTTACATAAGCTACCCAGTGAGTTCCTTCATTGTCACTATTATCTAAATTGATTATACCACATTCAATATTTTTAGGAAATTTCGGTAACCTGTCTCTCATGTAAACTCCTCTGAAATATGGTATGTTACTCGCATGTTGCAAGATATCTAAATCTGTAAGTGCTCGTCTGGGTAGCTTTTTATTTAGTTTTTTGAAGTGTTTAAAAACAACCCGTTTCCTTTTTTGTATGGCTTAATGTACATGCCTTTACCCAAAGCAATAGCTTCCATAGTTCTGTTATGACGTTCACATTCCTGTAAATCTTTTTGAGAAACTTTGTAATCATTAACTGCTTTCGCTATACCTGCTGCACCACCTGATAGGGCACCTAATGCTGATAAACCAGCGAATATGGGTATTAAAGGTAATATTCCACCAACTTTTGGGATTGGTATAACTCGAGGTAAAATAACCTTTTTATTAGAAAATAATTTCTTAGCTACCAAATGTGCCATTTTTATAGCTGATTTGTTATTTTTCGGTTTAAATTTCTTAAGATGCTTACTTATTCTACCAATCACGGAACTAAATTTTTTCACCCCTGCACCTACTTTCACTTTTGTTTTCATTACTTTGTTGACTAACCAGGAAGCCAACTTTTCCCCTTTTGTAGCATTCTTTGCTTTCATCCTTCGCTTAGCCATATTCATAAGCTCTATATCAGCTTTATGACGATCTTCTAGATTTGAATAATTGGTGTAAGCTATATCGTGCTGCTTACAAGCTTCGTCTAATTCGTTGACTCCTTTGTCACCACGTAATAAACGTTCGCGTAACCTGGTACCAGGTCCACAATAATTATATCCAGGCAAATGTAGCTCAAACGGCAACTTATTAATAATTTTATCCACAAGTCCACCTCCTTCCATTGATATTAGTCTAATAATAAAATCTTAAACATTTCATTGTTTATATAATTTTATAGAAGATCTTTTTTATCAATCCATGAATTTTCACTGTCCTTTAAACCTAGCCACTTAACAAATAACTTGTTACCGTTTTTTCTTATGACTTTTTCAACTAAATAAACACCAGGGTGTTGTGTCTTCATTAGCTCCTGATCATAAAACGTTCCTAGTATGTTTTGTTGTCGTTGATCTTGAATATGATAAGTAACAGGTTTTGAATTATTTACTTTGACAATCGTAAAAAGTTCGGTAGACCAGTTAGGAGTAAAACCTTTTTCAAAAATTCCCTTATATTTGCTTATTCTCACTTGATCTCCCACGTTAAATTTAACTTTCATAGGTTTTGATACCTTGTGACTTTTTATAATATTATTCAAAACTTGCATTTCATTTGATGAATTAACATTCAAAGGCTTAAATTTTGTTATACGATGCACAGTATCATTATACTCATCTGTTATTTTATTTAATGGCTTCCCTACCCATTTATAATTTCCGATTAAATAAAAGTATTTATATAATTTATTCTTCAAAGTTCTGATTAATCTTTCCACAATTGATGCCTTTTTTACAGAATATGTAGAATAATGATTAATTTTGTATTTTTTCATTAAATTATTGAAACAGTCATTATAAAATTCTTTTCCTAAATCAGTTTGTAAATGTTTTGGTCTACGACCAGTACTTAATATGTTTGCAAATGCTATTGAAATTTCAGTTTTAGACTTACTTTTAACTGGAATAGTCCATGCAAACTTAGAAAATGTATCGATAACAACTAAAACAAACGTATAATTCTCATTGATTTTCTTTAAGTTTTGCATATCAATTAAATCCGCTTGCCACAAATCATCAATTCCTTTTAGTACCACATGACAACGTTTAAAGTTTTTTCGGGCTTGTCTGTGAATTTCATTTATTATTCCTTCTTTACTCATTTTTTATAATTGGTTAACGGTATAGATTTGCTCGTGTTTCTTGTGAACCGTGTTTGGTGACTGATGCAATAATCCTTGAATTAAACTTTTTATATTTTCCAATTGCATATCTATTTCATGTTTTGTATAAAAATCTGTAATTATCTTATCAACGTACTGTTTATTTATAACATCATCACTAGAAAATGGTATTTTAGAAACTTTAAGACTATTCAATTTTAGATCGCATTCACCATTCAAGAGTTTTACCATTTTTTTATCAAACAAATCAGACGTTTCCGTTGAACGCATCCGCTTGTGAACGTGATGTCCAAACTTGTCAATATTCATAATGTGTTAATCAGTTGACCACTTATAAAGAACTGAGAAAATATTTCTTTTACTTGATTTATATCTAATGAATTACATCCGCTTCACGTAATTCTTCGATAATGGAAATTATTTCATTATCCAACCCGGTGTTTCCAGCATCGTGCGAGGCAATTAATAGTTTCAGTCTTTCAACTAGTTCATTTGGATCATCCCAATATACAAAGTCTACGTTAGGTTTCACTTGTTTTAGTAATGACAATCCAGAACCATGCACTAGGCTTTCAGTACTGGTATGTTCTTTACAATGTTTAAATAACGGTTTAATAATTTTGAGGTATTTTGTACCTTTATTACTTTTTATAGCTTTTTTTGAACTGAATTCTCGTCGGTGAGCATTAGTATCTAATAAAATTTGTTTATAATTATTTAAATCGCTTTCAGATATAAAACTTAAATCTGGAATCTTTTTAAATAATAATTCGTTTAATCCCATCGTTTTATTGTACGTGGAACCAGCAATAGAAATTGTATCAGAAGTTAGAGCAATACGTGTATTTCCAATTTTCAGTTTCCCCCGATCTAATCTAGCACCATACGGAATATCTTTAAAAACTTGCGAAGATAATGACCAAGAACTTAGATCATTAGAGTCTAATGATTTAAAGGACATTTCGCTCTCGTCCAGATTTTCATTACTGCTCTTCAAGCTTCCAGAACTTTCTTCTGACTCATAGACGCTAGGAGATTCATTATTTTTGCTAGTTTTAACATTAATATCAAAATAATTTGAAGACTGCAGGTTGACATCATCCTTTTTTACTTCTTTTGTATACTTATCATGTAGATTATGATTTATTTCATTATTGGGTTGAAGTGAAACGTTTCTTGACACCATTTTTTGTAGTGGTTCTGTAATCGGCTTCAACACAGTTTCAATAGCATTGTTGTTATCCATTTCAAAATTTCGCATCTGCTTAACTTTTCTTTTAACGCATTCAGCAGATTTAATAATTTGTTCTTTTAATTGTTTTTCGGTACTCATTTTGTTTTAAAGACTGTACTCGTTGATGTCAGAATTAAAAATGATCATGTAAAGACCCTGCTTCTTTATTAGTACTAACAAACGTTCTATTCAAATACAACGAATGTATCAAAGTTCTTTCTATAATGACCATTATTTTTTTCGGAATCTTTATTTATTACCAGAAAGTCATACGGAACACTCCAGATTTTTGCACACATATCTCGGAACTGCTTCCAAGACATATCCGAAGTCACGTGTTCATCATAAACATGTCTTAGATTAACATCGTCTTGTTTGAAAATAATTAAAAGGTTTGCATTGTCTCTAATAAGCTGCTTTGGAATCTTGCTGTACGTTTGATTTAAATAAAAGCAATCTATATTTTTATGCCTTCCCATAGCAAAATAATCACGTATATTATTTTGTTTCTCGCAGGCTACGTCATCAAAAACTATGATGGAATTGGGTTTAGCTTCTTGTGGGCTCAAAACATTTTCATTATCAGTATATTTGCAAAAATATATTTCAGGCACCATTTTTAAAACGTGTTCTAAATAAATATATTTTGGTTGGTACAAAGTTTTTGAATAAATATAAACGTTCAAGAATTGCAAACCATCTTTATGCAAAAGAAGGCCAAGTATCAGATTCGTTTTACCACAATTAGACGGACCGCAAATAACGCATCGGATACTGTTGGGTAGAAGCTTTCCATGCTTACTCGAACCTTTCTTCAATGATGCACAAACGTTATCAAAACTTAATGAATTGGGTTGTTTTACGAATAACATGTTTGCATCCCAAAAGATGGAACATAAATAAATTTTTTTCATTCAAGTTCAGTAATTTATATAAGCACGAAACACTCTCGTTCATGTTTTTTGATGTTCTTACGTAACAGTGCGCTCATCGGTATCGTAAATTATCAACTTTGGAGTACTACCGTATTATTGGGCATACTACCCAACCTGGAGAGAGCGACGCGAACGAAGTGAGCAAAGCGAATCGGAAGGTGGGGTAGAATGCCCAATAATACCCTACTTATGTTTGAGTGCTTGTCAATAATCTACCAATAGGGCGTGTTCGATGTCAAAAATGGACCAAGAGGCAGCGATTGCCCCGTATCCCAGCATGTTGGTCCGGCGTCGCATCGACCACATCGACCACAGACAGATTAATAAACATAAAATGTGTTTAAAATGTTGTATTGAGGAAGTATTTATGAATAAATAAAGTCTATATTTAGTGTTGATATCAATTAATTATAAATATTAATTACGTACTTATAGTACCTACCTAGTACCTACTTAGACACAGTTATAAACAGTTTTGTAACAATAAATAAGAAATTAAATACGCCCAATGATCACATACATCAATCAGTTAATTATATACGTTTCCTCATCCCCCACCGAAAATGACAGACTTTCGGTAATGATAATAGTGCGCGTCACTAATCCAGGCTGGATATTTTATCTGAGACGCCAGTAGATACCTGAGGTCTTGGAAAACGACACTTGAATGAATAAAAAAGGCGGACGCCTTGTCGCTAAATTCAAAAGTAAAGCGCTCAAGCTATGCCGGTCTTCTCTTTCGTACTCAAGCCACATTTACATCATGCTATGCCGATCGGCCGTCACATCGGCTCGGCATCGGCCCTCCGTCCACTCAAACAAAGGTAACGCTACCGCCATTGCTATGCTTCGGTTACACAAAGTACAAAGCCTTGAACACAGAAGACATCCTAGACGGGCTAGCCTGTCGATTTTCTACAGACTACATTTCGGGGAGTGTGCACAAGACCTACATCAGCTGATTCCTTCATCCCCATTCCATCTTAGGACCACCAGGCGAGGAGAGTCACTCCACCCTTACGCTGTGCACATACTACCAGTCCGCACAAAGCGCTTCGCTGACTCTTTCATTATACATACTGCTAAGGAGTGGAATTCTCTACCAGAATCCTTATTTCCTTCCAATTACAACCTGGGTCTCTTTAAGACAAGAGTGAATAGGCACCTCATGGGCAAACGTGCTCCACCTTAGACCGCAACCACGCTTACCATCAGGTGAGTAGTTGAGAAACGTAAGCCCATTTCAACATTAAAAAGAAATAGTTGCTGCTTAGCGAAAATCCGTTATATTCGTTCAAGATAGGACAATTATTCACAAGGAGATTGTTCCAGGAGTTTTTACACACATGATATTATTATTCTAGATAAATGTATCATCTATGGCATTGATTGTCAAGTCTGTCCAGTCGCAATCAATCAAAATCCTAAAAAAGATATTAAATAATTTGTATATTTACAACAATTTTTGAAATTAAAAATATTAAACAATACAAGTGGCTAATGGAGGCAGCATTTGAAAAACTGAAAAAAGATGGAGTCAACACTGTCGACAATCTCATGAAATGGATCAAAGATTGTAAATTTAAAAGCTTTGCCAATTATTCTGTAGCCAGCGAAATTACTGGGCATTATGAGACTTAAGAGCTACTAGATAGATAAATAAACACTTTATTATTCACTTTAAACATAGGAATTAAGTACATGTTTACAATGGTGTAACAATGGGCGGTCTTATCGCTTAAGCGATCTCTTCCGGACAACCTTTGGAAGGAGCGAAATAACGAAACATAAACCGACGACGGTCATAGATATATACTAAGGGCTTACAAATGATGTAAAATATAATATCTAATTACTTATACATGCTATTGTCTCAGGGTGACGAGCGCAGTGCAGTGCCGCGCAGAATTTTGCAATACAAAGTCGTGGGCCATGCAGTGACTTCTCTGGGCGTGTTTCTTTCCATCAAGTTAACAAAACATTTTACTTGAAGTTTTGATAAAACCTAATTAAATATTTTTTTATGCTCAGCAAAACTGATAGATCAAACTCAAGAAGCTGAAAATAAAGCGAAAAAGCTATTCGATGATGTCAAAGACAAACAGCACGTGGAATACGAAAACTTCAAGGAGGTAACAATAGTAAATTATTATTGTACACATCTGAAACATAATTTATTTTTATTTATTTCAGGCAGTATTATGTACAATAAAGTAAAATTAACACAATCCCCTAGAATGTATAACTTACAGACTAACATATATATATTATATATTATATATATATATATTTTATATATATATATAGTAATAGTGTTATATATATAATATATATATATATATATATATATATATATATATATAACACTATTACTAAGTATTTTATTACACTACTACACAACATATAGGGAATCATTGTTTTTGCCTACTTTCCCTATAACGGCGGTAGACTACCCCTGTAGGCTAGAAGTCCGGGGCGAGGAACATCTTCGTGTGTTCCTCTGGAACTTGGAGCGCTAAGGACTGGAAATCAGTGGTCCTGGTCAGCTCCAGCCGCGACAAACTCACGTAGGTATTGAAAATATGTATTGAAAATGTGTGTTTCTCTCGTTCTAGCGTTCGGCGAGTCGACACTTGATGATGCCTCGTGTAGACGGTACTATGGGTACAATATAGAATATGTCTATAGAATATGTCTACAGAATATGTCTATTTATATTGTAACTAGCTTTTTCCCGCGATTTCTTCTGCATGGACGCCAGAGGAAGGTCATCCTCAGACCTCAGTATACGAAAGCGCGTGCTACCAAGAGATCAAGCTATACAAAAACTTTGCTAGTTATTCAGTCACCAAGCAGTAGTGCGCAAGCATTACTGTATTCTGGCTTGAAGGGCAACACATTACTGTGTTCCGATTTGAAGGAAATTGTATTCAGCGAAATTACTGGGCATATAATACCTAATATCTGATGTCACGGGGTGATGAGCGCAATGCAGTCCTACATGTAGGACTGCATTGCGCTCATCACCCCGTGACGAAGAGCACTGTTCATAGTGCTCTTTATGGTCTTAAAAGTTCTGGGTGGCACTGCAATTGTTATGGGCAGGCGTGGCGCTTACCATCAGACGAACGTCTAGTTAGTCTCATTACTCAGCTCCATAAAAAAAACTACGTTATAAAGTACTGTCGTCTCATGGTAAAAATTATATATTAAGTTACAATCCTTAACGTATTTTAATGGGTTTAATAATAATAATAATTAATAATAATTAATGCTTTATTGGTTTGTATGTGTATACGACGTTAAAAAGGGCATTTTTGTGCCTATTCAATAAATATCCTTCCACTGTTGACTTTACGCCCCTCGCATTACAGGTAGTCCATAAACTGGCTGAGCAACAGCAGGCGTCCGTTGACCAGTTCACCGAGAAGCTGACAGAAACGATACCCAAGCTCAAAGACGCGGTATCTAAAGCGTCGGTGGCGTTCAAAGAGGCTTTGGATAAGAAATAAATACCTTGACTGTTACCATATTCAATAAATATACATATAATAAATCATATTAATACAAATAAATTATAATAATAAACAATATTTCCACATCAATAGGTATATAATTTATATCCAAAATATTTGTCAAATGTCATAAAAATGTAATAAAATGTCAATGTAAAAATAAATAATAGTCTTATCTACTTTTATGCAGCCAAATTACCATTACTTATATTTTATATTTTATTATTTACCAAATTGCCAGCGAAATAACTGGGCATTATGAGACTCAACAGCTAATTGTCTCAGAGTGAAACGACCTGCTCGTCTCGTCAGTCAGTTACATAAAAAAAATAAGCAATTCATTCATCTCGCAGTAGTCCAAACATTCCGACAAGCTTTTATTTACCTTGCAATGTTTGTTTAGTTCAAATCTTGCAAGTTGTATCAGAACCAGTTCCTCTTTTCTCTCTACTCAAACCGAATCACCCAAACGGAATTGATGGTTATGATTTTTTTTCTTTACCTCGTACGTGGTCGACGTTTGACCACGATCTCACCTGAAGGGAAGCGACGATGGGTGTGGTGTGTGATTATGAATCAGTTTGTGAATATTCTACTGGACTTGCGAAAGCCACGTACAAACGTATGGCAAAAATATGCTAACTTTTGAAGAAGTTGTACAATGGAATACCCTCAACAATTAAAAGTGTAAGCTCATTTAATGCATTCAAATCTCAGCTAGCCCAATATTTAACGCAGACCGTTCCCTTTTATGCAAATGAATACATTGGTTGAGAACCTAGCTGCGTTTTTCCTTACCGATCGGACGGAATGACGAATGTACTATATTGTATTTAAGCATTGTTCTCAAGTAAGTGACATGTGTCTTAAAGTTTAAGTTTAAAGAAGTTTATTCTGCCTGCCTGGTTTAGACCAGTATTCTGTGCCTAAACCTAATATTAAATATCGAGTGGCTTTCGGTTTGCGCTGGAGAACAGCGTGTACGTTCGCATTAGTCTACCACTTACCTAATCCTGCTTGATACAGGTGTTTGTTTGGTAATTACTAAAAGAGAGACGCAAAAATACGAACATGACGAGTTTGTTAAAACCGGATGCAAAAGCAATATGACTTTTTCGGGTAACTTCAAATAGGTTCGACAAAATTGTAAACCATCCCGAGTCAGACACAAACCGAATCAATCTGGTTTACTTAGCCGAGGTTTCACATCTCTCCGCGAAGACGCGGTGACATGACTTATTCGGGTAACTTCAAATAGGTTCGACAAAATTGTAAACCAAATCAACCTGAGTCAGACACTAACCGAATCAGACCGGTTTGCTTAACCGAATTGACACATCTCTCTGTGAAAACGCGAACAGCTAAGGAATGGAACACCTTACCAGCGTCTCTGTTTCCCGATTCTTGTAATTTAGGTGTCTTCAAGTCCCGAGTGAATCGGCATCTTCTAGGCAAGCATGATCCATCGTCGACCGCGTCGTCACTTTCCATGAGGTGAGATTGTGGTCAAATGCTAGCCTATCAGATAATAAAACAAAAAAAAACGCGGTGACATGACTTATTCGGGTAATTTCAAATAGGTTCGACAAAATTGTAAACCAAATCAACCCGAGTCAGACACTAACCAAATCAATCCGGTTTGCTTAACCGAGTTGACACATCGCTAGTCAATGGGTATGCATGACCATTATGCCTGTAGCATCAGGCCTAGCGCACTCCGCACTGTAGGTACGAAGCTACAATTAAGTACATAGCCGGACACCTCAGAGGAATATATTGTTATTCCCATTGAGGAATGACACTATAGAGTCCTTGACAGCGTAACACTTTTGGAAACATTGAGGAATGACCTCAATGGTTATTCCTCTGAGCCGGACACCGACGGCGGGTCGCGCGTCGTTACACGTGCCGCGTCAGAAGAGATAAGAGCTAAGGTTAATATGACTGGTAGGTATTCAGCGCTACGCGAGCTGAATTGAATTTTATTGCGTCATAGCAAGAGTTGCTATTTGTTTAAATTTCTTTGCGGAGTGAAGCTGTTATAATGTATAATTTGCTATACCCTAGCAGGGTCATATGTAATCTCACCACTGCAATAAGAACTTTTGTGTACATATGTTTGCAATAAAGTATTGAGTATTGAGCTTCTGTCCCTTAGTATTCTGTGGTCGCATGGAAATTTATGTATAAGTTCCTTGCATAGAAATCGTTGGTTATAGAATAGAATAGAAAAACTCTTTATTGTATAACAATTTAAAGAAATAGACAATAACATAGTCCTTAGCTAGTACCATGGGCCGGTCTTATCGCTTGAAGTGATCTTCTAGACAACCTTTGGATGGATGGAATCGGAAGAAGAAGTAGACGGCGGTGTACAACAAAATTTATTAATTAATACTAAATACCTACCTACGTGGTACGGAAACGGAAGTAAGCTTAAAATAATACTGAGATGGTGGTAAGCCCCCTGGTTCGTTGATCACATTGAGGGTGTGAGACCTCAATGGTTGATCACATTGAGGTAGGTGTCATTCCTCAATGGTTGATCATAATTGATTTGTCAAAATCAAAGAGAATTCCACACTTAGATAAATTAATCAAATCCAGGCGGGTGCGTTCAGTGCCTCTGCCTATATACCTAAACTCTGACAGCAACTATGTATGTATTATACTCATATGATATTATATGATTTTATTAATAATTATTATTATATAAGTACACCACCGTCTTTTGTCGTTTCACAAATCCTCTCCATCCCAAGGTTGTCTGGAAGAGATCGCTTATTAGCGATAAGACCGCCCATTGTACTAATTAAATTATTAAGTTCTATGTCTATTTGTTCTTGTTATGTTTTTGGTGTACAATAAAGTGTTATCAATCAATCAATCAATCAACTATAGCGTTCCATACGACAGAGCTAACGACAACCGAGGTACAACCGGCCGTCCCGTGCCTCCATTGGTTGCAACTATTTAACCATCAAATTCGGTCGTGAAAAAACCCTGACATTTCGCTAGAGACTTTTGGCGACAAGTTTAAATTAACAAGAGGGGGGTTCATTATTAGAATTACTTTAAATGACTATACCTCTTTGAATGACCATTATGAATATTTCGGAAAATTTTCTGTTTTTTTATATAACGGAATGAGGAGACGAGCTCGTATTTTGCCTGATGGTAAGCAACACGCCAGCCCATAACAATAACAGCACCACCCAGAACTTTGTTTTGCAAAATTCTGCGCGTCGCTGCACTGCGCTCGTCACCCTGAGACAATTAGCTGTTTAGTCTCATAATGCCTAATAATTTCGCTGGCTACAATACCCTCCATACCGGAACAGAGTAATGCTTGCGCACTACTGCTTGGCGGCTGAATAATTGGCAAAGCGGTGGCACCCACCTAGACGCCCTCTCACATACGAGAAACCTACCACCAGTAGATTATAAGAGATGAAAAACAACCAAACAACCGCGAGTGTAGCCAGTGAACGCCCCCCCATTGTCAAAATATTGGTTGTCAATTCAATTTTGTCTATGGTCAAGTAGCAATCAATCAAAATCCAAATAAATATGAATTTAATTGTATTTTTACAAATGTTTTTAAAATAATGGGCCTCATGGAGGAAGCATTTGAAAAGTTGAAAAAAGATGGGGTGAACTGTATTGACAACCTTATAAAGTGGATCAAAGATTGTAATATTATAATATTTAAAATAATAAATCTATGAATGTTTAACGAATACATACATCTTGGTCCGTAGCACAGAATTAAGGGCATGGTCGCCAGCGAAATTACTGGGCATTATGATATTTAACAGCTAATTGTCTCAGGGTGACGAGCGCAGTGCAGCGCCGCGCAGGATTTTGCAAAACTAACTGGGTGGTGCTGTTTCTGTTATGGGCTGGCGTATTGCTTACCGTCAGGCAAACGACCAGCTCGTCTCGTCATTCAGTTACATAAAAAAAATGTCTCAAGGTGATGTGCGTAATGCAGTGCTATGCAGTGCTGTTTATGGTATTAAAAGTTATGGGTGGCACTGCAATTGTTATAGGCAGGCGTGGCGCTTACCATCAGGCGAACGACTTGTTAGTCACATCACAGTTCCTTATAAAAAAAAGACGTGTGGCACTCGGAGACTGCCGCGGTAAAGCTATTGCATAGCATTCGGAGTGGGGGGTGTTAGGTTATTTTCGTTACGGAATTTCTGGATTCGGTCTCCACGCTCAAGGCCCGCTATAGAAGCTATGCAATAGCTTAAAAATATAATAGTAGAACGTATGTGAGAGCGAGTGTGGCTCTGTGGGAGCACACGGGAAACGGTGAAGAAAAACATTGTGAGGAAACCGGCATGTCCCAGAATTAATTAGAAAAATTCAAGAACATGTGACAACCGTCAACCGCACTGGGCCTGCGAGGTGGATTATGGCCCCAACTCTCTCTATGCGTTATGTGAAGGCCCTCGCCCAGCACAGGAAACATTGCTCGCAACACACAAAAAAACTTGCGCTTTTTTTGTGTGTACAAGCATCTGTTTTTAGCGGGAGTCGAAGCCGCACTACCTTGCTTACCATCAGGCGAACGACCCGCTCTTCTCGTCATTCATTTTCATCCAAAAAACATTTTACCAAACCTTTTAATTTAATGTAATATATGGTTGGACAGGTTGACTCAAATCTCATACACCACTAAAGTTGCAGATTCGATTCCCGCGACGGTTTGTACACAGAGAAAAAAGTGCAAGTATTTGTTTCGTGTCTGGGTGTTGTGGGACCATGGACCTGACAGTTCCTGGTTCCCTAGATATAGGGAAAAAATAACTTATTCTCATAAAACCTGATTAAATTAATTTTATTTAATTTTCAGCAAAGCTGATAGAGCAAACTCAAGAAGCTGAAAATAAAACGCGAAAGCTATTTGATGATGTCAAAGACAAGCAGCACGTGGAGTACGAAAACTTCAAGAAGGTAACAATAGTAGATTGTAATAGTAATGGAATTTATTGCTATTTTTCATTAATTTCATTAGCATGTGAATATTATGTGAATATTGTTCGTTAGCATGCTAATAAAAATCATTAATAATAAAAAATAATCTCTAGCGGGCGTATTTCCGAAGCACTGGTAGAGTCGGATTTAGCATTTATTTTCTGCACCCAGACTTCAATTTGAGTATAGGAGAGAAATGGGTAAACATACTTACCTTTTTTTCAGTCATGTTAACATAAGTTACAATTTGTAACATATTTTTAATTTTATTTGTATCATGTGTTTATGACCTTTAAAAGTGCACTTTTGTGCCTATTTAATAAATGATATTTGACTTTGACTTTGAATAAATATTCATGTTTTGCCACAATAAACTTATTTAATTTAATTTCATTTAGCCCCTCGTATTGCAGGTAGTCCAAGAACTGGCTGAGCAACAGAAGGCGTCAATTGAACAGCTCTCCCAGAAGCTGACAGAAACGTTACCAAAGCTGCAAGCCGCGATATCTGCGGCGACAGTAGCCTTCAAGGAGGCTTTGGAAAAAAAATAAATACTCTTATTGATACCATATTCACTTGTTTTAACTCATTTTTAGGGTTCCGTACCTCAAAAGGAAAAATGGAATCCTTATAGGATCACTTTGTTGTCCGTCTGTCTGTCAAGACCCTTTACCTCGGGAGCGCGTGGAGGTTTCAAATAGAAATTTAAACCATATACTCAGGTCTACAGTCTCTTGAAGCTGTCAATCTGACAGCAGGCGACAATTTATCTACCTCGAAGGGTCGAAACGGTCGGGCGAAAACTTATAGCAATAATGGACGCCCGTAAACGGGGCAGTTTACATTTTATCTTAGGATAAAACTTAAACTAGATAAATGTCGCTTTTAGCGATAAGACCGCCAATTGTTACACTATAAATAAGCTGTTATTGTTACTTTTTTAATTATCTGTGTGTGTGTTTCAATAAAGAGCTATTTCATTTCATTTCAATATCAAATACCTCGTCTAGAGTCTCCAAGAGGTGAAAATCCATGTGACACGTGGCGTCAAAAATCGGATAGCACTGAGGAAGCGTGCGCTCGTCAAAAATATAATTGTTAATGGTTCTTTTTTATGTAATGACTTGTCTTAAAGAGCCGCCATTAGAATTACAACCTAGCCAATAAGACTAATAAGTAATTTGAATTTAACTTAAACTGCTAAGTAGAGTAAAACTAAGAATGTGTCCATCAACACTTTTCTTATTGTCTCTATTAAGGCGAAGTCACTATGTTCTTGTGTTCTTTACAAGTAGCACTAACTGTTTATACTACGGGGCACTGACACTTCACTAAACTAACTCAAAAGGTTTGTCCTTTTTAACCGACTTCAAAAGGAGGAGGTTCTCAATTCGACTATGTTTTTTTCTTTCTTTGTATGTTTGACGCGATTACTCCGCCAATTATGAACTGATTTAGACGATTATTTTTGTTTGGTAGGTCATACTTCAGAGGTGGTCCCATATAAAGTTTATCAAAATTTATTTAGCGCTTTATGAACAAATCAACAAACAAAAAATATAGGTACAGTCATGAAGTCGGTCAGTTTTTTTTTCTAAAATTAATTATAATATAAATCATTGCTAATGGTGTTGTCCAAACTGTTATTATCTAAATTACCTAAGTTAATATAAATTCAAAGCAAACTCAACATATTAAATAAATTTATAACTGTTCTCCATCTAGCGTCGATCTTGTACATCATAAGTTTTTATTACATCAGAATTTACTAGATGGCGTTAGGAGTTGAGTTAGCCCGCGGTGGTAAAATTCTCCGCGGTCACAAGGTAGTAAGTATGTGATATATAATAAATGCCTGGAGCATTCCAGAGATCTAACAGAAGATTTATTACCTGGCTCGATATCCCTTTGGACAGGTGTTGAATGGAAATAAAACAAAATGTCTCTAAATATATATATTTACAATCCTGACTAGACGAAAATTCTACAAACTTAATACAAATAATTACTTACATAATTAATATAACAGAATGGTGTTACTAATACTGACAAGAAATAATTATATGTAGGAATCTATATACAGCGTGTTACGGAAATATCGCAAAAACTAAAAATTTAACAGAATCGGGAGTAACAACCTATGGAAATAAATAGTGATATCGATTGGTACCACTATTTATTTCTATAGGTTGTGTTTTTCGATAAATTACATTTTCATGATGCCTTGTCTAAAACTTCTCATGGCACACAAAGCCATTTGAATATTTATTCTGAATTTCCTTTAAACAAAACACGCGCGCAATTTCAGTGAACGGTGGATCGCGAGATTGATATTTGCAGAGATAAAAACATTAAAAATCTCTTAGGAATACAAAAACCCTAATCTTTTGCATTATTTAACGAAATTAAATTATTTTTATTTTTAACCGACTTCAAAAAAATGAGGAGGTTCTCTGTTCGATTGTATTTTTTTTTTATGTTTGTTACCTCAGAACTCCGTCATTTATGAACCGATTTGAAAAATTCTTTTTGCGTCGGGTTCAGTATAGCTACGAAGTGGTCCCATATACATTTCATCGATACGTGACATTTTACAACATAAAAAATCAATTGGTGTCTCAGGTTTTGTGTTATTTCATTAACACGTTGTATAAGTGCTAAAATATTTCTACTTACTAATTTATCTTACTCATCCAACTTTCCATTAATATTATAATTGCGAAAATTTGTGTGGATGGATAGATGTGTGTTTGTTACTCACGCAAGAACTACGTACATGACAAATTTCATCAACATCCGTTCATTTTTTTTTATGTAACTGAATGACGAGACGAGCTGGTCGTTTGCCTGATTGTAAGCTATACGCCAGCCCATAACAATAATAGCACCACCCAGAACTTTGTTTTGCAAATCCTGCGCGGCGCTGCACTGCGCTCGTCACTCTGAGACAATTAGCTGTTGAGTCTCATAATGCCCAGTAATTTCGCTGGCTACAATGCCCTTTAAGCCGGAACACAGTAATGCTTGCGCACTACCGCTTGGCGGCTGAATAACTGACAAAGCGGTGGCACCCACCCAGACGGCCTCTCGCATACAAGAAACCTACCACCAGTAAGTTCCACCAGTTCATTAGTAAGTAATGGATAGACATGCTTAATTTTTTTCAGTCTATTAACTTAAGTTACAATTTTTGTATTGTGTTTATGTGGAGCGAGTGTGGCTCAGTGCGAGCACGTACGACTTTCGTTCGGACGCACCCGAGTTCGAATCCCACTGGCCACTGATTTTAAGTTGCATGCGGATTTAACACTCGCTCTAAAGCCGGTGAAGGAAAACATCGTGATCAAACCGGCATGTCCACGAATTGATCACAAAAATTCAAGGACATGTGTTATCCACCAACCCGCACTGGGCCAGCGTGGCGAATAATGACCCGTACTCTCTCTAGGAGAGAAGGCCCGAGTCCCAGCAGTGGGAACGTAATGGGTGATGATAATGATGATGTGTTTATTGACCTATAAATTGCAATTTTAAGGTCTTGAAGAATTTAAATAGGTACACTATTTAATTAATTACATTTGATTTTGAGTAGTTTTTTTGTTAGACAAACATCCATCCATCCATCATACAAACTTTTGCATATATAATATTAGTAAGTTACTAAACAAAAATATAAGTATTATAAAATATAAGTAATATTTACTACGAATTATACAAATACCTGCTAAATTAATTGGGAGTTAATTAAAAATATTAATTAGGAACATAAATACGTACTAGGTGGTAGGCCTCTCGTATGCGGGAGGCCGTCTGGGTAGGTACCGCCGATTTGCCAGTTACTCTGCCAAGTAGTGCGGCCATTAATCCATCACGCTGGCCCAGTGCGTGTTGGTGGATGTCATATGTCCTAGAATTTTTGGACTTGCCGGTTTTCTCACGATGTTTTCCTTCACCGTTTTTAGAGCGAGTGTTAAATCCACACATAGCTTTGAAAGTCAGTGGTGCGGGGCCAGCGGGACTCGAACTCGGGTGTGTCGGATCGAAAGACGCACATGCTCACACTGAGCGACACTCGCTTTAGGCATATAGGCGTATGTTAACTAACTAGGCGTATAGTTTATACATAACTTGCCGGGTCCACACCGGCCCATCCACGTTCCGATCCACGGTCGAGACGTATTCATCGTTTTCTTCGTAAAATTTACAAGGTTATATTTAACTTGCAATGTTTGTTTGGGTCAAATCTTGCAAGCTGAGTCAGAACCACTTCCTTTTATCCTTCGGAGACGATATTTTGCAATTTTGTCAAAGTCCGATGATAATGCAATATTGTAGTGACAGCCAGCTGATGATAAGTGATGCTAGGTGGATGCCACCAAGGTGGGCAATGGAACTCCTTGACGGCTAATTGTAATCTACTAGTGTGGACTCATTTTAAGCTGCTCGCGGTCGGATTACGAATTTGTTAAAAGTTTTTTTTAACTAGCCTATACTGTCCCACTGCTGGGCAAAGGCCTCCCCAAAGGTTAAAAGATTGCCTTGTGAAATATATTTTTTGAAACCCCTAGGCAAGGGTGCCTATGGCCTTGGTTAGAGCGGCCGTGGATGTGCCGCATGCCGGCGTGAACCCGGCTTTATTTATTACCTTGCAATAACACAAACTTAAATAATTTTTAATAAACTTAATAATCTAAATTATTTAATTGTAATAACTACATTCTAAAAAAGTATATATATATATATTTTATAAGAAGGAACCGATTTTTCATTCTTCAGAAAGGAGACAGCGACCGAATAAAATGAAATACACTTAATCTAAGTCTGTCCTTCTCTCGCATGTTGAATACTGCATAACTGCATCTCACTTGCACAGTTCCGATTGAACTTCCTCCTCATTGGGCCGACACGACAGCGACGCGACAAGGATACGACAGCGATGCGACATGACTTCGTTACTTAACATAAAAAATTTCAGACTGCCCGAATCGTGTTGACTTATGAAAACAAAACTGATATCTAACGGATTATAAAAATAATCTAAAAACCACGTATTATGCGCCTTTTGAGGTTAGGTCGGCATGCATGCTAATCAATGGATTTAGAATGCATTGTCATCGTTTTGTGAGCTACCCTGAAAGTTTCAGCCGGATAGCTAATCGGGAAATGCTCGAAATTTGAGTTGCAAGATTCTATCCGGAACGACAGACAGGCAGACAGACAAGAAAGTGACTTAATAAAAACGTCGTAAAATGTAAGCGGTAAGACTACAACAAAACATGCGTCGTATCCGTGTCGTATCGCTGTCGTGTCGACCCAATGAAGAAGCGACTTATATAACATTTCTGTCCAAGGCTTTATATACGAGGCCTCTACATCCGGAGATTTCAAGAGACTGAATTCATCTAAAAGCGATGTCTTGTTTTACACGTCTCTGTAAAAGGTATCATATCATTCACCGCGTGAACGAACGTTGCTTGCTCAGAACTGTCCAGAACACGAAGTGGAAACGCGGCTTTTATATGGATTCGGTCTTTTATTTCAGAAAGGCAGTCTGGCAGTGTAAAGCCAGCCTTACAATCAAAAAAGTTTTATTTTATTACAGTGTGACATTAGCAGCTGCAGGCCTAGCGCACTCCGCACTGCACACGAAGCTACAAGTACATAGCCGGACACCGACGGCGGGTCGCGCGTCGTTACACGTGCCGCGTCAGAAGAGATAAGAGCGGCGCGATAGAAAGAGACGCGCTCTGTAGGTTAATATGACTGGTAGGTATGCAGCGCTACGCGAGCTGAATTGAATTTTATTGCGTCATAGCAAGAGTCGCTATTTGTTTAAATTTCTTTGCAGAGTGATGCTTCTCTCCCTTAGTATTTTGTGACATTAGTCTATAAACTAAAGGCATACTACTACTTTGTCAAGCATGTTTGTCAAACGCTTGAGTCTTTTGTGCTTGTCAAGCACATTTACAGTCTTAATTACAGTATTAGTTGAAAACTTAAAACACTTTCAGTTGGATGTCATTTTCTCTATCAACTCCTGCAGGGCTAGTGCTTTGGCAAGCCGGCGCTTGAAGTCCTGCGAACAAACAAAGGTCTTACATGAATTTACAAGAAAGGCAGTTGTTCCTATACCGTGGCCCTAATTAAAGAAAGAAAAAACCATTTTGTGTTAGGTCTCTCGTATGCGGCTGTCTGGGTAAGTACCACAGTTTTGGCAGTTATTCTGCCGCCAAGCAGTAGTGCGCAAACATTACTGTGTTCCGGTTTGAAGGGAATTGTAGCCAGCGAAATTACTGGGCATATGAGACTTAATATCTGATGTCTCGGGGTTATGAGCACAATGCAGTGCTACGCAGTGCTTTTTAAGGTATTAAAAGTTCTGGGTGGCTAATAATATCTACCATAAAATAATAGGTGGTCTGCAATTCTTATGGGCATGTGTGGAGCTCACCATCAGGCGAACGACTTGCTCGCCTCCTCACTCCATTCCATAACCATTTATATGACAAGAAATAACACTTAAGAAAACTTAAGAAAGTTAATGGTGCGAGGCCAGCGGGATTCGATCTCAGGTGCGTCGGATCGAAAGTCGCACGTGTTCCCACTGAGCCACACTCGTTCTCAATATCCTTGAAGGGTATTATTTTACGGACCGCTGCGGGCCCCACCGGCGGCCGACGCGGCCCAGCCGATGTACTTGCAGCTTCGTAGCTAAAATGCGGAGTGCTGTAGGCCTGCCAGAACACAGTAACGCTTGCACATTACAGCGGCAGAGTAACTGGCAAAGCGGATACCACCCCGCATCCGCGGCCACTCGCATGAGAAATCTACCAAGCAGTATTAATCAATCCTTGTCATAATAAATCTAAAATTGACATAATAAATAAAACATTCTCATCATCACATACATACATACAACCTCTCATTTGATTCTTATAATTTGGGTGTCTTCAAGTCTCGAGTGAATCGGTAACTAGGCAAGCATGATCCATCGTCAACCGCGTCGTCGCTTTCCATCAGGTGAGACTGCGGTCAAATGCTTGCCTATTCCATAATAATAAAAAGAACATTAATATAATGAAGGTGATACTCACATAATGAAGTTTATATCCCTTGTCGGGGACTCTTGCCGCGAACATTTCCTTTGTCATGAGGCACAGAGCCTTCCCGTTCATAGGGAACCGCTCAGGAAGTCCCCCCGACTGAGACACCCAGCGGCCCACGTCGGCGCGACACCAACTGCGGGGGTCTGGGGAAAAGCCAAAACATATTTTCATCACACTCGCTCGTAATAGGGACTTTATTACATCGGTAATCTGAGATATTACGCACGCGTGCGTTTACTTTACATAACCGCTATAGTGCGGTAATGTGTTTTCAAATTCAATAAAGAGTTTTTATCCGGCTGAAAATAGTAAGTACCTAAGTTTTCTTAAATTCTTGATTAAATAAATAGTAACTACCCTAAATAAGGTAAAAAACATTTTATTTTATCAAATAATTTACAATTCACAACAAATTATGTTAAAAATACGAAAATTATCTTTATTATTTTTTTCATATAGGCTGAATGCGCGCGCATTACTGAGCCGCGGCACGCGAAAAAGGAGCAAATCTTGGCGCCATTGTCCCTATGAATTGTTTATATTTTTCCCTGTGCAGTTGATTATTTTGAATAAAATGTCAAGTTCAATCAAGTGGAGAAGATGTATATAATTCGACCCTTCCAGGAATATTGATGAGGCAGCAAACTTTCACTACACAACTAACAAAACTTACACAATAGCTGCTACCTATGCTTCGTCTACTATTGTTAGTGTTTATGTTCTCATATGTTGTTTTGTATTTATGGTTCATATAGGTTTATTTATTTGTAAATTTTAGATTGAAGTATTTATTAGTATATTTCGCTCTTTCTCACGGGTTATACCCCCGGTCCTTTGGAAGGCTAGCGCGGGGACATGAGTCCAACACGTAGAGGCCTCTTAGAGCATTTAATTTAGATATGTAATGGGCAACACTTATCGGGGACTGTCTCTAAGTGCATCATTAGAAGATACAATCAAAGACAGCCCCCGATAAGTGCAAGGACTATATATTTTATTGTTATGCTATGTATTTTGTGTAATGACTATAGTTTATAATGTACATTATATTTGTTATAATGTTAATTAGGTAAAACTGGATAGGTACCAGCTACATTTATAATGTATATACTTACCTACAAAATTATGTTAATAACACCGTCCATATATATATTTTTGTCTACATTCCTCTACATCTGGGTTGTCTGGAAGAGATAGCTTTGACCGATAAGACCGCCCATTGTGACACTAATATTAAGTTACTTGTTATTTTAGTTTTATTTTTTTCTGTATTATGGTGTTATAATAAAGAGATTCTATTCTATTCTTGCTCCAAAAGGAAAAGATACTGATTATACAAAGTGAATTTTTGAATACGATGTATCTTACCTAGAGGCAGGTCATCTTCTTGCAAGACCCTGAGGTCCAGAGCGTCCCAGGCGTGCGGGGGCGGCACGCGGTCGCAGCGCGCTTGGCTCGGCATTGCAAACAGCGGGGAGAACGTCTGAAACGAACATATTTACAAATTCAGTATTTTTTACTAGCTTTTATTTAACTTGCAATGTTTGTTTGTTCGGGTCAAATCTTGCAAGCTGAATCAGAACCACTTCCTCTTATCCTACGGAGTTGAAATTTTGCATTAATGTCCGTTGACAATGCAATATTATGGTGACAGCCAGCTGATCTGATGGTGGAACCGAATGGTGGGCAATGGAACGCCTTGACGGATAATCGTAAACTACTAGTGTTTGGGCTCATTTTAATCTGCTTGCGGTTCCGATTGCAAATTTGTGAAAAGCTTCTCATGAAAAATTTATTTTCAATAAATATCTTATTTTATTGACAAAATCCACAGATTACTATAGTTCAAAGTTTAAAAGTTCTTTATTCATTTTTACCACAACAGACGCACTTATGAACGTTAATTATTACAATGACTCATGACTTCACTCCCATCGTATCGGAAAAAGAACCACTACTCAGAAGATACGGCAAGAAACTGAGGGATATTTTTAGAACTTTTGTTACAATATTTTATGTTTGTTTTTGACAATATTATGTTTCTTCTGTGCCAGTTGGCTACTTGGCAGAAGCGGAATGTTCCATACATAGATAGATAGATAAAACGTTTATTTGTCAACACAACACACATGTACATTAAACAGCAAATTGTAAGATACTTAAACTACATCTTTGTCTTATCTACCCAGACGGCCTCCCGCGTACGAGAGACCTACTGCGAGTAAGTTTTTTCATACAGGGGGCGACCTCGTATCTATTGTTGTCATTCACTAGGTACATTATGCATTTCTATGCGCATTATAAATACCTAATTATCTATTACCCACTCAATATCCATTCAACATCCTTCAATTACATAATAAAATGTAATTTTAATCCGGCATGAGTCGCGTGGCCCACTTCCGGTTTCCGGTTCACAAAATGGCGGGAGTGTTGTAAATGATCGGTTTCCGCCAAGATGGCGTCCCATTGTAGTCGTTTCCCGACTGTTGTACGGACTTCCGTTTTTTCATTTTTGTGTATGGCTTTAAAATTGATGAATAGGGTATTTGACAAACATTTTTTATTATATCAATCAACCGACAGGAACTAACTGAAAATTGATCTGAAATTAGTTTTTCAGCTTTGCCAGTTATTCTGCCGCCTAGCAGTAGTGCGCAAGCATTACTGTGTTCCGGTTTGAAGGACATTTTAGCCAGCGAAAACTAGGCATATGATACTTAATATATGATGTCTCGGGATGATAAGCGCAATGCAGTGCTACGCAGTACTTACCTTTTACTGTATATAAAGTTTTGAGTGTCACTGCAATTGTTATGGGCAGGCGTGGCGCTTACCATCAGGCGGACGATTTGCTTGTTTCATTACTCAGTTCCTTGAACAAATTATGTATCTACTACTTTACCTACTATCCTCCGTCCTACTAATATTATAATTGCGAAAGCTTTTGAGATGACCATTAATGGATGGATGGATGTTTGTTATATCTTCCTTTTTTCAAAGTCATGTTGACATAAGTTACAATTTTTAACATTTTTTATTTGTATCATGTGTTTATGACCTTTAAAAGTGCACTTTTGTGCCCATTTAATAAATGATATTTGACTTTGACTTTGACTTCGAATGAAGCGTCTCATATAATCTTGATCGAACGTCTCTTAAGAGTTCGTTTGATCCCATACTACTCAATTTTGCTAAAACTGCTGACAGATGTTGATGAATGATGGTATGAAGGTACCGCAGTCTTGGAATAGGACATAATGGAATACTTTTTATCCTGGATAAACGAACACACCCTTAAGAAACAACTATAAACTGAATTCTACGCAGGCGGACTAATGAGATAACACCAGCCAAAAAAAACAAAAAACGACTTTAATGTATCTTCGAAGGCCAAGGTCAAATATCGAAGAAATTTATGTGGGACAACTTTGTAGCTATATACTGAACCCAACGCAAAAATAATTTTCCGAATCGGTTCATAAATAACGGAGTTCTGAGGTAATAAAAAAAAACAATCGAATAGAGAACCTTCTCCTTTTTCCAGTCGGTTAAAAACTATAAACTTTAAACTAATGTGTCACAATGGACGGTCTTATCGCTCAAAGCGATCTCTTCCAGACAATCTTTCCACAAATATTTCAGATGAATAATGTAGAGGTACCTACCTAGCGTAGCGTATTATAAGATAAGTTTGTTGTCAAAGAAGGATATCCGTGACACGGAAAAGGATGCAAGGGGCACCTGTCCCTTAAAAAAAAGGGCATCGACACGCGACATGCATCTGTTTTAGCATCTGTCCTGATCGCATTATTTTATTAACACCTTGATAGTTCTTGTCACTGTATTATGGTCCTAACACCGGAAAAATCCGTAGTGCGCAAACATTACTGTGTTCCGGTTTGAAGGGCATTGTATCCAGCGAAATTACTGGGCATATGAGACTTAATATCTGATGTCTCGGGGCGATGAGCGCAATGCAGTGCTACACAGTTGTTTGTATGGTATTGAGAGTTCTGGATGGCACTGCAATTGTTATGGACAGGCGCGGCGCTTACCATCAGGCGAACGACTTGCTCGTCTCACAGTTCCATAAAATCAAATTTGTTTATTTTTATCAACATATTGTCGCATATAATTATATCATTCAGTTACGCGCGTTAATAAACATGCTAATTGAGAAACGGAAATCAAGATCTAAAGCAAGATAAACAATTAACAGACAGTGTCGATGTTTACGAAACGTTATTTTTCACAATTAAAAGTCAATCGTTTGAGCGGAAGCGCGCGCGCCGTCTTCCCGCCAAACGGACGGACGCGCCATAATCGAAATCGACACTTCCGGTAGCTTTGAAAAAGGAACGCACTGTCGGTGTTTTTTATATCATCCGCAGTGGCAAAGGTGGTGCGTGCGTACATCCTGATGGTAATGTGTTTTTGTTATGGATTTATTAATGTCGTAATATAATTATGATTGTCTTATTGGGCAAATCACTATTTGACGACTTTAACAAGTTGAAGGTGCTATTAATTATTCTGTGTATAATACAACCATGGTACTATTAAGTATTCTGTGGTATAGCACAAAAGCATAGCATTGCGGTTTTCTGGAAGATAAACCTACAGGTTTATCTCTAGTTTAACATGTATATTGTAATAAAAACTATTAAAAACCGTGTAGTTTTCGAAATAAAATTAAATACTCTATTTTTGATTCTATGTCGAAGGAAAACACGACCTTTTGACAGACAAATATAGCGACATAAGTGACATCTCTATTATAGACATTATGTCTACTGCAGTAAAATTTTGATCAAGATTTTGTGGTGTGCCCGCGTTTCATAAACCAAGCAGTAGAACGCAAGCATTGCTGTGTTCCAGTTTGAAGGGCATTGTAGCCAGCGAAAAAACTGGCCATTATGAGACTTAAGAGCTAATTGTCTCAGGGTGACGAGCGCAGTGCAGCGCCGCGCAGGATTTTGCAATACAAAGTTGGGGGTAGTGCTGTTATTGTTATAGGCAGGCGTATTGCTTACCATCAGGCGAACGACCTGCTCGTCTCGTCATTCATTTACATAAAAAATAGGGATTCTTTTTATAGGTATATCTAATAAACCTATGGATTTTAAAGTGTACCACTCTGAATGACTGATCTTAACTTCTTAATAAATAAATAGTACATGTATGATGTAACCTGCATATATAATACTTGATGTACCCATATGTAACAATATTATTAATTACTTTTATGTAAATACCTACTTATAAGTTAAGTTGCAACTACTCGTCACGAAAAAGGGCACAACTGAAAATCAGCGCGCTGTCACGGCGCTTTATGCTGAGTTGTGTCCTTTGTTGACCATCTAATTTCATCTAACTGTAACTATTACCTCTGTTTTTAGTATAATATGGTTTAATAATAAATTTATTTTCTTTATTTCTTTCTTTCTGTTAAATGAAGTGATTAATCATCTATTAACTAATATATTCTATAGCGGGAACCCTTCGCCGCAGTATTAAGTGCCTACTCAACGAAACGACGACGGTTCCTCTAATTGGCGCCATTATCCGACATTTCCCGCCATTTATCACTAATTTCCCGCGCTCTTTCTACTTCCGGCGAAAACAATGGCGGGAAGACATGCCTAATACAAAGTATGGCCTAACAATTTCACCGGTGGTAAAAAAATCTGTAAACTATACATTTGTAAATGAATAATAAAAATATAGTCTATGTACGGAACCCTCGAATAGGATTTTTTAATTATCTGTGTGTTTCAATAATGAGTTGTTTTATTTCATTTTCTTTTCTATAACGTTTTATTGACTTTGTAATAATTTTATTACCTGCCCTATCTTACAAATCCTAATTCCAATTAAACCTACTTTCTACTTTATAAATGCGAATTACTGAACAGATTTCGGTAAAGTTCTGTGACTAGGAACTTTAGGTAGAACTGATACGACATGTTTGATACTTTAAATCCTGGAAAGTCAACGCGGGTGTAACTGCGGAGCGCGTAAGAACATAATTAGGCACCTACTACTATTTTCTGTACAAAGTGTATGGGGAAAGTTTTAGGAGATTTCTGTCATTTCTAGTACTTTTACCGAGTGTTTTGATCCCAACAAGAAACACGATCGATTGGCATAATTTTTTTTTCGCTTAATAGATCTTTGTTTGGCCACTATCTCACCTGATGTGACGCGATGATGTGGCCTAAGATGGAGCACATGGATCTAGAGAGAGACGGCAGTTGAGCGGCTGCTCAGACCAGTCTCACCGATGGTTTACCGAACATCATCCCGAAACACGACTAGACTACAAATTTTTGGTAATTTAGCATTTTTTCGCTGACTGTACATTTTTCCAAAATCTGTGAATGCAGTTCAGAATATCTCAATAAGTTATGGATGGTCTCCTAGGAACGTTTTCCTGTAACTATAACAATTAAGGTACCTGCGCTTACTGTCCCGACTCGAATATCCACTGTATTCATATATATAAATATTTATGTATATTATTTATTATAACTCGGTTTTATTATTTACTAGCTGCGCCCCGCGGTTCCACCCGCGGTTTCCCGGAATAAAAAGTAGCCTTTGTGCTACTCCAAGTCCTAAAGTACATACATACCACATAAAAATCAGTTCGATAGTTTTTGCGTGAAAAAGTAACAAACATCCATGCATCCATACATACAAACTTTCGCGTTTATAATATAAGTAAGGATTTTTTTTAAGTTTTATATTCTTTTTTTCACACTTAAATATATTTTCTTTCTTTCGTCTTTCTTTCCTCGCGAAGTGCATATAGTCTTGCGGTCACTACTTTCTCTATTATTATTTCAGTAAATGTATCTCAAAGATCTCGAACCTTCTTAGCGAAACGTCAGTGCGTTCTAATTGGTCCATTGTTTCCCGCCAACGGCAGCTGGTCCCGCGCTCTCGCCCACTTCCGCTTCCGGCCATGTTGGCGGGAACACCGTGGAAGTTTCTACCATTGTGCCTAAATTCTCATAGTTTCGTGAACCGTTATTATAATAAGTGTGTATAAGTGTGTATAATTAGTGTATTACTAACTGTTGCTAATTGCTATCTACCGCCATAAATCTATATTGTACACTAACAAATTCAAAATAATTCTCATTAAAAAAACAGAGCGAGTGTGGCTCAGCGAGAGCACGTGCGACTTTCAATCCGACACACCCGAGTTCGCATCCCGCTGGCCACTGACTTTCTTAAGTTATGTGCGAATTTAACACTAGTTTTAAAAACGGTGAAGGAAAACATCGTAGGAAACCGGCATGTTCAAGAATTTATCACAAAAATTCAAGGACATGTGACATCCATCAACCCGCACCGGGCTGGCGTGGTGGATTATGGCCCATACTCTCTCTATGAGAGAAGGCCCGTATCCCAGCAGTGGGAACGTGATGGGTTGATGATGACATCGTCATCATCATCAGCCCACCACGTTCCCAATGAATATCATCAATGATGATCATCATTGATGATCATCATTGATGATATTCATTATAATGTTAATTAGGTACCTAATCAAAAAACTAAAAAATATTTTAGTAACACCGTCCACATATATTTTCGTCTACTTTCCTCCAGCTGTGGGTTGTCTGGAAGAGATCGCTTTAGCGATAAGACCGCTCATTATGACACTAATATTAAGTTAGTTATTTTAGTTTTTAATTATTTCTCTGCCGTGGTGTTAATAAAGAGTTATTCTATTCTATATTCTATTATTGAAAGAATTCTCGATTCGTTAGAAAAAAATCATAAATCGTAAATATTGTGTTTTTTTATCGTAGTAAGTTGGTAGGGTCTCGCATACTTGTGTAGGTACATAAGCCCTTTGAATAAAAATCTATAATAATAAATAATAAATCAATATTTATCAGCCTCTGTGGTGTAGTGGTTAGGCAGGTTGGCTCAAATCTCATACACCACCGAGGTTGCGGGCTCGATTCCCGCGACGTGCCAAATGTTTGTGCACAGAAAAAAGGGAGGGTCTGGGAGTTGTGGGAGCATGGTCCTCAGTTCCTGGTTCCCTAGATACAGGGAATCCTAGTCAGGGGCCGGGATCCATGTATGTCTTCGATTGGTTCACTGTTATTAAATTAATCATATTTTTATCTTCGATCAGTGTATTCTTGATCGAAGATATTTAAATTGCGGCATTTTAATATTAAACTTAGGTATGTTTTGCTCTAAAAACATTAATTTATTAGGTACTGAGATTGGTACCACTTTTTAACCGATTTAAAAAAGAAGGCGGTTCTTAATTCGATTGTTTTGTTTTGTTTTTTTTTTTTTTTTTATAGGCTTGCGTTTGACCGCTATCTCACCTGTTGTTAAGTGTCGATGCGGCCGAAGATGTAGCACGCTCGCCTAGAAGAAACCTGTTCACTCTTGTCTTAAAGACACCCAGATTATAGCTATCCGGAAACACAGATGCCGGCAGAGAGTTCCACTCCTTGGCCGATTGTATTTGTTTTTAATATTTTTTTATCTCAGAACTCCGTCGTTTTAAAGCGATTAGATAAAATATTTTGCGGTGGGTTCAGTATAGCTACGAGGTGATCCCATATAAATTTCCTCGCTATTCAACCCTGGACTTCGAAGATACATTAGAATTGAAGCCGGTATTTTTTTGTTACAAAACGAATTATATTTGTAATATTATTACCAATAACAATGACACTTACCATTTAACAAATAATAAATAGAAAACAATCCTTTCGCGCACTACAATTTTATATCACAAAATCACAAGTATCCACAACACTACGCCTTTAATAAAATATTAGATTATTACGACTTGCCCGAAGTTACACACGTCTGTACTTCAACGCTGCTCGTGGCAGAATGACGTTTTACTTTACTATTTCTTTACTAGACGACGATACGACAAACAAGATGAATGAACGCATGTCTCTATTTGAATAATGTCTTTTATCACTTTATTTTACAACGGATTTTGAACATAAAATGTGTGGTATAGAGTCGAATATGAAACGGGATTGAGGCGCTTCCGATTAAAATAAATATTACCAGTGGAGGGTTCCGAAATCATTTTTTATTGTCCGAGTCGTTGTTTACTTGAGAACAATGGATTTGTGAATGCAATTGGGGCCATTACGCGTCTACAGATACACATTTTTAAATAATTATAATTGGCAATTAATAAAATTATTATGGGAATTTTTTTGAATTGAGTGATGAGATGGACAAGTCGTTCACCTGATGGTAAGCGCCACGCCTGCCCATAACAACTTCATGAATTAAAACAGTAAAACTAACGCTTTTTATGAATGAAAAGTCTAGCATGTTAAATTCTTTTATTATTCAATTTGTATAACACAACATGCAGCAATATTAGGTGTATATACTATAGAAAACCTTCATAATCAATTGGTAATCTGAATAATTAATCATAGTTATTATTATAATTTCTCTCAATCCAGAATGTTTAAAATACATAACAAAAATAAAATAAATAAAATAAAAATAATTAATCAGCAATCATTTTTGACAACAATTGTCAAACAGGAGAACCATTATAAGTTTGACTTATATAATATTTGTTGATGCTGTGACTTTGAAGTTTAATTTAAGCGTTCCTTTTACATGAGAAACGGAACTCTAAAAATTAACGTCTATTTTGCAAGCCCGCGCCATTGATGAAATTCGAATGCGGGTTATCCTGTCTTTTTCTCGCAACGTTGATCAAAACTAGTTAGAAAGAGACAGAACGTTGTAACCTTTCGAAAATCGATAGTGAATTTCTCGCATCCTGCCTGTCAGCATGTGGTCCGAAACAAATCGTTTCCGCACAAATAAACAACTCCAAAACGTCGTAAGCTCCGTTTTATAAATCTTAGCTTGTATTTTAACTTGTTAGACACAGAGTTTATATTCGCTGTGAACATTTTTTGCGATAGAAGAAGTCGTTTTGTGAAGATGTATTTCCGCCGCCATTCGGTTTCCCGCGCAAATGTATTTTTACTTTCGGCGCGGCCTAAAACGAATTTAGAATGAGACATTCTTTTGGGATATTGGTGTCCAATTAGCTGACGGGATCCTTTTTTACACAATGACTATTTGGCTATAAATTAAGTTATTAACAGCCTCTGTAGTGTAGTGGTTGGGCAGGTCGGCTCAAATCTCATACACCACTGAGGATGCGGGTCCTATTCCCGCGACGGCACAAATGTTTGTGCATAAAAAAAACGCAAACATTTCTTTCGTGTCTGAGTGTTGTGGGTCCATGGTCCTCATAGTTCCTGGTTCTATAGTTCTTGTTGCATGCTGCTCAGTTGACGAAATGCGTCAAGGTCTTTGCGTAGTTTATATTTACTCACATTTGAAGCAAGACAACCTTTATGGAGTACTGTTGGTGCAGGGCGGTTAATAAGGTTGCGAGTTCACCTCCTCATCATCCGCCTGTATTCGCCCACCGCTGGACATAGGCCTCTCCCAATGAACGCCACTGAGCCCGGTCTTCGGCTCTTCTCATCCAGTTTCTTCCAGCCGCTTTTCACAGGTCGTCGCTCCACCTAGCCTAGCGTCTATCTAGATCTAGACACGTCTACCACAAATATTCCTTATATTTGTCATTTTGTAAGAATACAGCCATACATTTCGCAACAAAACATTTTTTTAAATACGTACGTGAGCAGAGCTAAAGTAAATTGACCAAAATTGTAAAGGTGTTTACACAGGTTGTCCGGTGTCCGCACTTCCGTCCGTGGCTGGACAATGGCTGTTGATTCCAGTAAAAAAACAGTTCCGGTTTTTTTAATTTACGGATTCTACCAGACGTTCGGCAAGCCGTCATCAATTTATGGTTGACATCCCTCCTGTAGGCTTATCACCATTTCTTAAACCAGTATTATTTTAAGCTTACTTCCATTTTCCGTACAACGAAGTTCTAAAAAAAAAGCTTACTTTGATATTGTATTGTTGAAAAGTTTTGGTGACGTCATCGTAAATCATTCATTCAGGTGTTCTTTGACAGCTGACACTTCACGCAGGAACAAAAACATTGTTTTATGAAGGTCATGGTACGAATCAGAGTAATATGATTGTAAAATTGAAATAAAACATTCCTGTAGCATGAAGGGGGCTTACCACTACCTTTTACAAGGTAGTGGTAAGCCCCCTGCTCGCACCAAGCGCATTGCTTCGACCTTCATAATGCGAACGGCCAAGGAGTGGAACTCTCTGCCGGCATCTGTGTTTCCAGATAGCTATAATCTGGGTGTCTTTAACAAGAGTGAACAGGTTTCTTCTAGCGAGCGTGCTACATCTTCGACCGCATCGTCACTTAACAACAGGTGAGATAGCGGTCAAATCCAAGCCTTAACCAATAAAAAAAAGGGAAAAAAATCTTCGGTAAATGTCACGTATGCTGACTGCTGCAGTTTGTAAAATGGAATTTATTGCATCGTCATCCGGTTTGTTTATTCATAGGGAGGTGCAATCGGATGAAATTTTTTAGTGGCCCTGGCGGAATTCCTAAGAATTTGGGTTAGGTAGATGTTATTTGTTCCTACTTAGGTCAGTTTTTTTGAAGAACACGTTCTCAGATCCTGGATGCTTATAACTACGATCTCCTTTACTATAATATAAAACAACCGCCTTCAATTCTGATGTATCTTCGAAGTCTAAGGTCGGTCGAATATCGATGAAATTTTTATGGGACCTCATTGATCCTATACTAAACCCAACGCAAAGAATTCCCTAAATCAGTTTATAAATAACCGAGTTCTGAGGTTAAAACATACATTCAAATTGAGAATAATGAGAGAAACTCCTCCTTTTTTGAATTCGTTTAAAAGTAATTTACTAGGTGTTAGGTCTTTGGTATCCGCCTGGGTAGATACCAACGCCTTGCCAGTTATTCTGCCGCCAAGCAGTAGTGCGCAAGCATTGCCGTGTTCCGGTTTGAAGGGCGTTGTAGCCAGCGGAATTATTGGGCATTGTGTGACTCATAGATGACACTGAGACAAGAACTATCGTCTGTGTGCAGTGTGACAAGCGTAGAGCAGTGCCGCGTAGGATTTTGCAAAACCAAGTTTCGGGTGGTGATGCAACTGTTATTGGCAGGCGTGTTGTTTACTATCAGGTGAACGACCTGTATAGTCCAGTAAATTAAAAAAAAACAGTGTCTTTCCCACAATAACACTGCTTCCTAATGCTATCATAAAACTGTGTTTATGTTTATGCTTATTATGAATATATATTAGTTTATAGTTATATTATTATTTATTTATTAGGATTTATATTTATATAAGTATCTAATGGTTTAATAGTATTATTTATTTATGAATTATTGTACACTACCGTCTACTCCTTTTCTTCCGATACTGTCCATCCATGGTTGTCTGGAAGAGATCGCTCTAAGCGATAAAACCGCCCATTGTACTACCCTAGTTATAAGGTTTCTAAGTAATCATTTTACTGGTGGTAGGTTTCTCGTATGCGAGAGGCCGTCTGGGTGGGTACCACCCCTTTGCCAGTTATTCAACCGCCAAGCAGTAGTGCTCAAGCATTACTGTGTTTCCAGCTTGAAGGGCATTGTAGCCAGCGAAATTACTGGGCATTATGAGACTCAACAGTTAATTGTCTCAGGGTGACGAGCGCGGTGCAGCGCCGCGCAGGATTTTGCAAAACAAAGTTCTGGGTGGTGCTGTTATTGTTATGGGCTGGCGTATTGCTTACCATCAGGCAAACGACCAGCTCGTCTCGTCATTCAGTTACATAAAAAAATAAAAAATCTAATGTTATTGGTACACAATGTAGAGTTTTGTAATTTCTCCGCTGAGTTTTTTTTCTTGCGGTGATTTGAAAAGTTTGCATGGCGCGCATCACGTGACTGGGGCTCGGCGCCATTACAGGATCAGCTGATCGTTGGCGAAAAATGAATGAAAAACACTTTAGAAAACAATTGTAAATAAACGGTTCATTATTTTGCCTGCATTCCTAACTCTGTATCAAGAGGAGTTATGAAATCTAAGCTGATATTTTTTTTCCACCAAAAATTTCATAAATTTCCGGTACCTAATTGATAATTAAAGTGGATTTTAAATTTTTCACATTAATCTTAAATTAATTATAATTTTTCCGATCCACGTGCAGCTTAACATTTCGATATTATAATCAGGGGATTTTTCCCTACACATTGGTATATTTTTCATCTTCTGCGGTCCTTGATATACCTAACACATAAATAAAATACATTTCATCTCGTCACTGTATCACAAAAAATGTCTAGTAACAAACCGGAAACGTCTACAACTGCGGAGTCAATAGACATCTCGCCGCCATAGCTTCATAACAAATAAATAGTTTGTCTGTACGTCCGTCCGCCGGAAGTGAATTGTAACCGACATCTTTGTAAGCGGTTATATAATAAGCGTAATTGTGTACAGGGTGTTCCAGTCTAGTCGGCCTTGGATGTACGCTATAAAATAAACATATATGTTACGGTATATATGATTAACTAGCTGCGCCCTGCGGTTTCACCCGCGGATTCCCGGGATAAAAAGTAGCCGATGTGTTAATCCAGGTTATAAGCTATCACCATACCAAATTTCATCAAAATCCATTCAGTAGTTTTTGCGTGAAAGAGTAACAAAGGTACATCCATACATCCATTCTTACAAACTTTCGCGTTTATAATATTACTAGCTGCGCCCTGCGGTTTCACCCGCGGTTTCCCGGGATAAAAAGTAGCCTATGTGCTATTCCAAGTCCTAAAGTACCTACATGCCAAATTTTATCAAAATCGGTTCGGTAGTTTTTGCGTGAAAGAGTAACAAAGGTACATCCATACATCCATTCTTACAAACTTTCGCGTTTATAATAATAGTAGGATAAAGTAAGATTGGAACTTATTAATAATGATCGATCATTATTAATAATGACCGCATCATGTGGTAAATGTGAACATAAAATAAGACTTGAAGTTATTTGTCCTCGTTAACAAATGATGTTTAGTTTAATACAGTATTGTTGTAATGTATGTTGTTTATATGTATAGGTACCTACGTTTGTTATTATCGCTTTGCTAGTTATTCTGCTGACAAGTAGTTGTGTGCACGCATTACTGCGTTGTGGTTCGAAGAGCATTGTAGCCAGCGAAATTACTGGGCTTTGAGACTTAAGAGCTATTGTCTCGGGGTGACGAGCGCAGTGCTATGCTGCGCAGAGTTTTGCAAAACAAGTTCTGGGTCAAACGGCAACTGTTCACCAACCATCAGGTGAACGACTTGCTTGTCTCAGGACTCAAATAAAAAACCATCCTGTACAAGCGAGGAGATCGTAAAACTAACTTTTTACAACTTCCTAAGTTATATTCATAAAACCCTGGGACATCCTTCTTTTTGTTTACAAAAAGAATGCCCGAGGATGAATGGTCAATGTTCATTGCCAAGGGATTATTAAAAAAAACTTGTGTATCCGAAACAAGGAACATAATTTTGGTTGGAGGTTTTAATAATAATCTTTGTTTTTGTCTCTAATATAATAAATAACAAATCTTTGATAAATAAGATCTCTAGTTCTGCCACTTTGGCATACAGACAAGTACATAACAATCAAATATTAGGTACGAATTAAAGTCGAATTTCCGGCTTATAAAAGTGGAACGACGCAATGAGCCGTCACAACTGACTATGCACGATCTGGAAAAAAAAGTTGCTGAACGGAAATGGCAGATCTTCGAAAAAAACCTTTTCATCACATTCTGTAATAGGGCCTTTATTACATCGGTTTCAGACTCGTGATTCGAGATATTAGGCACGTGTGCTTTTACGTTACACTTCGAGTACACAAATTTTATCTGAGACTTTACATAACCTAGCGCGGTTATATAAAGTCTCAGATAAAATTTGTCTACGGTGCGGTAATGTTTTTTTTTAATAATTCAACAAAGATTTTTCATCCGGCTGAAAATAGTAAGTACCGAAGTATACGTTTTCCTTAATTCCTAATTAAATAAATAATAGTTACTCCACTAATTACGGTAAAAAACATTTAATTTTATGAAGTAATTCACAAATCATAACGAATTATGTTATAAATACAAAAATATTGAATTTACAATATTTTTAAATTTTGGCTGAAAGCGCGCGCATTGATGTGCCGCGGCACGCAAAAAAAGAGGAAATCTTGGCGCCATTTTCCTAGAGAATTATATGCAGTTATGCCTGTACAGTAAAATATTTTACAAAAATGTCAAGTTCAAGGGGAGAGGATGTATATAATTTGACCCCGTCAGAAATACTTATCGAGGCACGAAACGCTGATGATAGTTTGCTGCCACCGAAGTCCAAAGGAAAAGATACTAACTATAATACATGCGCCGCGGTGGCAGAGTGCTATACAGCTCGTAACGCAACCACACACTTCTGCGGCATTTAGAGGCAATTTCCGATACGCAGCGTCGAAATGCTGGAACAATATACCGCCGCCGATCTGGAACCTGCATTATGTTAACAGTTTCAGACTCAAATTGAAAAAACATCTTGGTAACCACCAAAGCAATCAGGAAACTTTACGACACGACACAAGCATACTCTAATTTGTTAATTTTATTCTCTTTTTGGTATTCTCTGTATTTTTATTTGGTCTCTTTATTTGTGTGTAACTAGTGTTGCCAATTTTGAAAAATATTTTGTGTGTGATGTCACCGGGCGGCTTCTATGGAAGATCAGCGCTGGTTGTTGCAACCAGCATTTTGCTGAGTGGAGGCCGTATTGTGGCAATACGTGCCTAAAAGTAATTTCTTATTTTAATAATTTATTGCGTATAGTTTAGATTTATAGTAGAAATTGTAATTTGATGTATTTATTCATATTTCTGTTTTTATTTTTTTGCCACAATAAACTTATTTCTTCTTCTTCTACATGTCTAGAGTTTTTTCCTAGCAAATGTGATAACAAACTGTGTTGATCATTACTCTCGGCTCTCTTATTGCGACCCTAATACCCCTCTTTGCTTCGTTCGTCGTCGTACCTACATATGTATGTTTTGGCGATTCCCTATTTAGTCCTACTTAAAACATCTAAAAACGTTATCTCACGAAAAAATATGAAATATAAGAATTATACTCATAAATACAATTATGACCACAACAAATGATGCGCGTCTAATAATATGACTAGGTACAATATATTATGACGAGATATGTTCGAAGAATAATTTTATGAATAATGGCATTATGGGAATGTACAGGTCACCGCTTAGAATAGCTTGTAGTACTTATTTTGTGTTTCGTTACAAATCTTGCGTGAAGCCGAATTGTTTTATTTTCCAAACAAGTGTTATTTCGAGTGATCATGTGTAATATCGGCGGTTGTGTTTGCTTCTTATGTTCTCCCAAAAAGTCCAAAAGTTCCACCACTTCATTGAAGCACTAGGAGAGGGTCTGGATTGTTGCTGATGACCCTCATTCTCAACAAAACTAGGAATATCAAGAAACTTATTATATATGACGAAGAAAACTACGTGAGACAGAGCGGTATGGTGCTAGAGAGTTTAGCCTGCCGAACGGGCGAATTAAAAAAAAATACGTTTATGAGCTGTCATAGATTTGATAAGTGCGAGTTGCCCGAGTGCGCAAAAAGCTCAGGGGTGTTGGACATTTTACCAAAAACTTTAACATAATATACATACAGGGTGTCTGTGTGTACACCCAGTCTTGTGACTTACCATAGTTTCTGTACTCAAACTTCAGTTGGACTCAAAGAGTCTTTTGATCACAGTAAGAAATAGGATCAATTGGCAACAAAGATATTTCCAGTTGATTTATCGTTTTTCGTACAAAATGTATGGAGAAAGTTATTGGCAATTTCTGTCATTTCTAGTACTCATACCTCAAATGGTCTCATAGTCTTTTGATCCTTACATGAAATAGGATCGATTGGCATAAAAACATATTTTGGGTATTATAGCATTTTTTTCGCTTATTGTAATTTTTTTCCAAAATCTGTGAATTCAGTTTAGAATATCTTAATAAGTTATGGATGGACTCCTAGGAACGTTTTCCTACTACCTTTAACTATAACGGTAAAGGTACTTGCCCTTAGTGCCCCGTCTCAAAAATCCACCCTGTATATTATAAATGATGAAGCTGTAACATGTTTACCTAGTTCATTTGTATAATAATATAATAATTATTAAATTATCCTTATTGCTGTGGCGATAGAGGTACATACCTACATAATATTGTTATTTTCCTTTTGTTGCTCGGAGCTGAGGACTCATCGTTGCATTGCCCACACTTCGTTATAATTTTCGAAAATACTTTATCATAATCATTTATTGGTAATTACATTGTTACACGTCAACTATAAAAATATCATAAAATTCAAATTATATAAATTAATAAATGTCATAAACTAAATTCAAATTCAAATCATTTATTTGCCATACATGTTGGTACATACATTAAAGATGTTAATTTAAATATGGTCAGATCCGAAACACATAGTCAATTATAAGTAACATGCAAAATATTCAATACATAAAATAACAGTTTAATAACATTTAATTTAATTAATTACATTATTATTATATTTAAATTACAATGTCAATCATAGAATTATACATAATTGAATTAATTTACATAATATGGATTTGATTGCAATAATATGTCAATAGTATATAATAAAAAAAATATGAAGTAAAATCAATCAAATCATATCAGTCTGGGTATAACTTATATGTTGGTGCGCGAATTTTTAATAAAGTCTGTCACGGAGTATAGGTTCTTTTCCAAAAGCCATTTTTTAAGTTTTCTTAAAAATTGATTTGTTGGCAAGTCTTTAATGGCATCTGGTAGGGCGTTAAATATTCGTCCACACATCGCATAACAATTATTTTTGTACAATGTTGTATTAGGAACCTTTGGTAGGACAAGTCTATCAGGGTTCCGCGTATTTCTTGGAAATAGTTCATGAGCCTTTTTAAACAAATTTGAATGCTCTCACTAATAAAAGACAACACACAAACAATAATAATTAGGTTGTACATTAACATGTACTATAACTACTAAAATGATGCGATGTCAGTATAATCAATTATCAATATTAATTATAATATCAAAAATAGTTCAATGTCACAAGTAGAAAAAATAAATAAATCTGTTTATAAGATAATTTATAATGATAAATTAAGTACATTTGAAGTCAATAAACTCTTCGAAGCTGTAGAGCGTCTGCTCGATTAACCAACGTCTTAAGCGTCCTTTAAAACAGCTTACACTAGGTGCTGCGATTACATTCTCGGGTAGTTTATTGTAAACTGTTGGACCCATGACATAGGACATTTTTGAGGATTTTGTCAAAGTTCGGCGTATTCCCATGAGTTTGTCCCTATTACGGGTGCAGTATTTATGCACGCTGCTGTGTTGCGTAAAAGAAGCTAGGTTCATCCTTACGTACACTGCTACTTGAAAGATAACAAGAGCAGGCAGTGTAAGTTTTCCCAGTCTCTTGAAGTGCGGGCGAGCCGAGACGTCCTGCGGTATTTTAGCAATAGCGCGCACGGCGCGTTTCTGCATTCTAAATGCTCGCTGCCAGTCCGCAGCACGTCCCCAGATCTCCACACCGTACTGCAACAGTGAGTGGACTGTTGCAAAGTAACAGGATCTGACAACCTTAGTGGGAAGCACATGTGCGATCCTGCGGAGTGCGAAGCAGGCACTGCCCAACTTACCACATAATTTGTTTATGTGGCATTCCCATTGAAGTCCTCTATCCAGTTCAAAGCCTAGAAACGTAGTAGACTGCGCTTGTAAAAGTTTTACTTCATTCACATACACCGTCAGTGGTCTAGGTGACCGCCCTGACAGGTGAAAGTGAATAAAGTGTGTTTTATTCAAGTTGAGCGCGAGTCCATTTACCTGAAACCACTCGGCTAGCTGCGAAGTTGTGGTATTCAACATCCGCTCGAGTTGATCCACCGAAGACGCTGTGACCACTGCTGCCACGTCATCAGCATACATAAATATTTCAGCAGCAGGGACAGCTTCTGGCAGATCGTTTAGGAGTAACGAGAATAGGATGTTCGATATCGAGGATCCTTGCGCCACTCCCATTGTATATAGATTTGAGCGGGTCCGATTTTATTGCACCCCCACCACCTACAACCACCTGCGTTCTGTCACGCATCAGGTCTGTGATCAAGGCGTGTGGTGCACCACTCACTCCGTAATGCCGTAGTTTAACGGCAAGCACAGCGTGGTCCGCGACGTCAAACGCCTTTGATAGATCACAGCACAAGAATGCAACCTGCTTTTTAGATTCCCGTGCAGCCATGATATTACGCACCACTTCACGGGTGATACATGTGATAGATCTCCCTGATCTATACGCAAATTGGCGGTCTGAGAGGGCTTCCGTTTCTTCAAGGAATTCAAGGAATTCTATAATATCATAAAATGACAAAATAGGAAAACCACTATATTTTAATTACCTACCTTATATTATATGTTATTATATGTTATTATATGTTACTTTATATGTTATCCTGTTGTGAACACAGCTATGCAAAATAATATAAATCCGATGTCAGAAAATTATTCCAAAAACAACGATTATTACAAAAAAAAGTTAGCTCTTAAAAAAATCAAATGTGAATAATAATGAAGTATGTACATGTATGTATAGTATGTAAGCGGCCTTATAGGTAATTATAAAATGCTGAGAACGTACCCAGATGTATGGAATATTAGTTTTTAGTCAATAAACGGGCAACATGAGAACAGAGGTGTTTCTTTTTTAGCATAAAAACCCCCCACACTTCAATAATCAATCTATATATACATAAAAAAACTGGTCACTCGCGCACGAAGGCTTCTGTATAATTATCTACAAAAAAATCACGTTTGTTGTATGGAAGCCCTCTTTAAACATTAATTTTATTCTGTTTTTGAGTATTTGTTGTTATAGCGGCAACAGAAATACATCATTTGTGAAAATTTCATTTGTCTAACTATCACGGTTCATAAGATACAGCCTGGTGACAGACGGACAGACAGACAGACGGACGGACAGCGGAGTCTTAGTAATAGGGTTCCGTTTTACCCCTTGGGTACGGAACCCTAAAAATGAATTACTTTTTCCCTGGGTCACGGCAGCACCCATGAACGCCGGGACCAATTTCGCTTACTCTTTTTTTGTTGTGTTTGTTATTGTCAGGAGAAGGTACTTATGAAAAAAAATGAGCAAGTAGCGCGGTACATTAGATAATTTAAGAAAACTTAACGACCATATTAACTTTTCTAATGTAACCATATGGCGCTTGCCATAACTGTCAGTTGTTTGACAGTTGGCGCAATTGACAGAATGCGCTCTGATAGTTAAGACAGGACAACGTCTGTCGGGGCAGCTAGTACCTAACTAATAAATTCGCCCAACGATCTTATACATAGATCCTGGTCCCAAACTAGGATGACCTGCATCTAGGAAATCAGGAACTACCAGGACAACACCAGACACGAAACAAATGCTTGCGCTTTTTTATTCTATGCACAAACGTTTGTTCCGATGCGGTAATTGATCCCACAACCTCAGTGATATACGGCATTTGAGCCACCCTGCCCCACCACTACACCACAGAGGCTGTCCGATTGTAGACCGACATGATGTAGTTCATTGCTCGCTCAGTAGAAAAATAGACTTTAGGTAGCTGATGTTGAAAGAAATATGCTTAGTTTCGACTTTGTGTCAAATAAATATACTAGCCGTGATGGTGTTCCGACGTTTACAGCGAGTCTTAGCCGTTTTATATCAATTATGAATAACTTTTCAAAATCAAATAAATATAGTACCTATACATTACTATCTATCTTCTCTCTACTACTCTATTATCAGCGCTGCACGCGTCGGCTGCTCGATTGGTGGCGTTGTGTAAACAACTTCAGTTATGCGGACAACATGGTGCTGCTGAGCCCCTCCATCAGTGCCCTAAGGGCTCATTGCGATCTGTGAGCGTTTTGCAGTGGCCCATGTACTCAGATATACCTAATGCCATTAAAAGCGAGCTTATAACTCCAAAGCTAGTTCAAAGACCTATGACACTGTCTCGCCAGTTATACTGAACGGCAATATTTGACTTAAGAGAGTCACGCAATTTAAGTATCTGGGTCATGGCGTCACCGAGAGGCTCGCATGATGTTGATATGGAGAGGGAGCGCAGGGCGATGTCAGTTCGGGCCAATATGCTGGCTCGTAGGTTTGCACGGTGCTCTGAACAAGTCAAGGTTACATTATTCAGGGTGTATTGTCAGTACTTTTAATACCTGTCTGCAGCCTATGGGTCAAGCACAACGCCTTCAGGGCGCTGATGTGGATGCCGCAGCACTGTAGCGCATCGGGGATGTTTGCGAATGCGCAGATAGACGGTTTCGCAGCTATCCTGCGAAAACGAGTTGCGTCCCTGATGCGCCGGCGCCGGGTGCGGGGCCCCAACTGCTACCTACAGGTTTGCTTGGAAGATGGACCTGGGCTGCCCAATAATGAAACACTGGAATGAAATGCATGTTGAGCACTCTGGAGCCAAACCTAAGCATAGGTTAAGATGGCATATTTATATTTTTAATTAAATTTTATTGTTTGAATTTTTATAATGTATTTTTTTGTAATTAATTATTTTATTGATTTTATTTTGACACTTTAATGTAGCTAATTAATTATGTACTAACTTTTATATGAACATGGAAGTAATTTTTTTACTAACAAATATGGATATTATGTCTGAATTATGAAAAAATTAACTGAATTGAATTATATGAATCAAATAAATGTAGTAATATTATAAACTTTAATATTTAGGTATAATAATGGCTCGATATGTGCGTCACTGACTATTTATGTACGGCGGTCGCCTGTCACCTTATGGGATAAGGAAAACAGCGTATTCCTGATACTACGAGTATATAATTTTCAATATAAGCTCAGTTTAGGGTCTGTGACATTAGTAATAGCTTAGTACTCAACGGGATCGTTTAAAGTACAGTGCTATAACAAAATGCAGTGGATTTTTGTGATTTTTCTTTTCTCATTTTTTCACATCATCTTTGCAGAAGGTATGTCAATTTTTATTTTAACGTTAAATATAGGTAATGCCGCGCCGAGTTTCAGATGGTACGCGCCACGCCTGCCAGTTACAGTTGCCATGCCAAGTTGGTTGTCTACATCATCGTACGAATAATCGCGTCGGGTTAACGCGAAGCGGAATACAGAAGTTCGTGTTCGCGAAAATCTGTTCCTCTCTCTTTGATTTGACCAAGTACTTGGACACACATTTAGTGACGAGCCAGCATGTCGTAAGCAGAATGCCAGCCTATAACAATTACGAAAAAAAAAGAAATACCAAAACTGAAACGCAATGAATAAATGTCTAGTGTAATTGTGCTGAATAATATAGCTTTTATGTAACGCTTTATATTTTATATTTATATTTTTTATTATTTATGCAGGGTGGGTTTTTGAGACGGGACAGTAAGGGCAGGTACCTTAACCGTTATAGTTATAGGAAAACGTCCCATACATTTTATACGGGAAAACGATTAATCAACTATTTAAGATTATGAAAATAGACCGAGTGTGGCTCAGTGAGAGCACGTACGACTATCGATCCGACGCACCCGAGTTCGAATCCTACTGGCCCCGCACCACTGACTTTCATAAGTAACCTATGCGCGGATTTAACACTCGCTCTAAAACGGTGAAGGAAACCGGCATGTCCAAGAACTCAAAGACATGTGACACCCACCAGCCCGCACTGGGTGCGTTTTGAATTATGGCCCATACTCTCTCTACGAGGGAAGGCCCGAGTCCCAGCAGTGGGAACGTAATTGGCTGATGATTATGATGACATTAAACATTTTCGTTGCGTTTCAATTTTGTGATGAATTTCCGCAACGTCACGCCTGATTAAATCCATTAGATTAAAGAAAGACCAAGACGGCACACAGACCGGTACGTTTTCAAATAAAAAGATGAAAGAAAGGAGACTAAATTAAAGTAATAAGTACTTTTATTATTTTTGAATGAATTCAGGCGGAATTTAGAGATGGGACATGAAAGATAGCTACAGATTGTACAGTCAGCAAGAAAATGGGCAGCTCTCACGTTTTAATTTTATGATGCCCATTGTTCCGGTTCCTTCAAGGATCAAAAAACTCTTCGAGTCCAAGTGAGGTTTAGGTACTGAAAACGTCAGAAATCGCACAAAAATCCCATACATTGTGCAGACAAGTGAAAAGTAACATTTATTTTCAGGTGACATCCCAGAAATACGAATAGATTTAATCAGAGACCCCAGAAGCAGAACTAGAGGTGGAAAATTGGTGCCTGAAGTTGCAGTCGACGCGCCGTTTGATATATATGTAAACACCATAGAAACATTCTATCGATCAAGGTAAGCTACTATTCTAAAGGCTCACTCGTACCAAGCTGATATCATGGTCACTTGATTTTTGTATAAAAATTGAGGATCATTCTCATAATTCCCACCAGGTTGTCCCCACTGGTGGGGATTACGACAATTTTCATATAAGTTTTCTCATTTTCTCCGCTAATATTTTCAGTGGGGTGTTTTTGAAAAATTAAACGAATAAAATCTCATATAAAAAATTGTATTCAAATGATAAAAATCGTAGGTGGTTAAGTTGGTAACTATGTGTCTGGTCAAATGAAATTATCAAATTAATAATTAAATTACAGATATGACAATGATCCAAAATTGACATTACCCGAATTTCACTCCCAATTGTACACTGGCGCTCGTGTCGTCGTATCGTGCAAGTGCGCATAACTAATTTTCAATGTTCAGACATAATATTTGCACGCTTGCTTGCAGGCTGAATACTGGACTGTTGTAATTAGTTTTAAGACCTTTATTGTATGTATTCTTGCAAATAAACAATTGATTTGATTTGATTTGAAATAAAAGAACACGTATATCACAGTTTTTTGAAAATCAACCCTCAAGGGGGGTTAAAGTAATACAGCAGTCGACGCGTGTTTGCAAGTTCGATTCACTCAATTCATTCACCCATCGTTCAAGTTTTTTACTTTCCCGATTTGCTTCATGTGGATTAATACAGTATTATCACTTATCCCGAAGCCTGTAGCTATCTCTGAAGTGCTTTGTGATGGACCCGCTTCCACAAAAGCCTTTAATTCTTCATTTTCCACTTTGGTCTCCGGCCGTCCACGGGGTTGGTTCTGAAGGTCGAAATTTCCAGAACGAAAACGTTGAAACCAAAAACGTACCGTGCTTTCTTTTGCGACACCAGCGTCGTACACATCATCAATCATTCGAGCTGTTTCTGCAGCACTGCGCACTGGTGCCACGGTAGACCTTGTACGCGTAAATATACCGATATTTCATGTTTTCCATTGTGCGGTAATAAGCGACGCCAAAGAAAAAAATAATGAGGAAAAAACAAATGAATGACTGTATTCAAAACTCAATTGTACCAGCTAAATGAATTTATAAATTTGAATTTGGAATTCTTAACCAAAGAGGAGATATTTCAGATCAAAGTGGTCAGTACGACAAAACTCTAATTTCATATGTAAGGACCTAATATATTTTTTTTGAATACTTGACTAGTGTATAACTAGTTATAGATTGTTTTGTTTTCGCAGCTTATTTTAAGACATTTTATAAGCCATTTTAGGTTTCGTGTTGTTTGCATGTTTATTTTCCTTGTTGGAGAACATAATGAAAACAACAGTTTCAGTGAGTCATGAAGCAAATCGAATGCCGAGTCATGATTTTCAGTTTCGTCGATATTAAATATACTAATAGTTTCTCTCTTACTTCGTTATTAAAAAGAACCTTTCATGATTGACCCCTGATATGTAACTTAAGTCTTTTTTAAAACAACGCCTATTATATGGCTATCAAAATATATAACCATATCCCAATAGATATAAGAAATATGCCACCGCACAAATTCAAACCAAAATTATATAGCTGGTTACTGCACTTCTCCCTCTACTCTCTTGACGACTTCCTTAAATGTAAAGTGAAGGTATATTGAATGTACTATTAATGATTATTATTGTATCTCATGATCATGACAATGTATATTAATAATTATTATTGTATCTCATGATCATGACAATGTATATTTTATTTTATTTTGACATCATCAATGACAATAACTAATAAATAATCACATGTATTAAATTATGAAAAGTATTAAATTCATTATCATAAATATTTGTACATCGAAAGGTAGAACATGATGGAACCTATACCTAACATATCTCAACATCTTTATGTGTACCCATGTTTCAGACAAATACAATTTATTTAATTTCGGTCGGCCCTATAGTTTTTTTTTTTTTTACGCTTAATAGATGTTTGGCCACTATCTGGCCTGATGTGAAGCCATGATGTGGCCTAAGATGGAGCACATAGATCTAGAGAGAGACGGCAGTTGAGCGGCTGCTCAGACCCGTCTCCCCGATGGTTCACGGAACATCATCCCGAAACACGACTAGGTCGTTTGACGGCATGGCTTTGTTCGGTGGGTGGTATTACAACCACGGCCAGAGCCTACCACTCCAAAGCGCGTAAGCGGGTTTCATCACGAGTAATACAGAATGTTTACATTTTGGGAATTCAATATTGTGGAACTAAACGTTTGTTTTTCTCATTTGGCCGGTTCGAGTCCAGCACAGGCAAGCTACTTTTACTTAGCCAAACATGAGTGAGAGATGAACATAAAATCTATAAATTCAAAGGATTGTGTTATCAATACGGATATGGAGCTAATCGTAATTTAGACCTGTCGTTTGATATAAATGATTTGATATGTTCAATATTTTCAAAAGTTGTCGCGCCCGTCATACACACGGCGAAGAAAACGTGTTCAAGTATTTCGACCACCGAGGTACTTGCCGTGGTAGCTCAGTTGGTTTAGTTTCCTGTACGGAAGGAAAAGGTTCCGAGTTCGAACCTCGGCAGCGGCGAAATATTTTGGGTGTGAAAGAGCTGATGTTGTGATAACTTCATTTTCAGATGTCGCAGATATCACGATGGCACTGAATTAAACGCTTTAGATAATGTTCCCATTAAACAAAGTAACAGACCTGGTTACGTTTATGTAAGTACATACCTAACTACAATTATATTAGTAACAATAAACACACTGCGCTCCAAGAAATCCTTGCACCAGAGCCCCCAAAATATTTTAACACTATATTATTGTTATATTATATTAAATAATTTATTTATTTCATTTTTTATTCTAAATCTTTGAATTTGATTTATGATTTTAATATTTTAATTCAAATTTAATTTTAATTTTTAATTTTAAGCTTTCATTTCAATTTCTAAATATGGATGTGTACTGTCCGAAATAAACAATTTGTAGCGGTCGGTATTTGCTCTCTACTGTTCTCAGGGGTCTGGGTATGAATAAAATTGATCCTTCACGATTCGAAACACTGTATAATATGCTTACAAGGTGGTACACACAAAGGAAACTATGGAAAATAGTAATAAAAGCCGGCGCGTGTTTAGCGCGAGGCGCACGGGCGAACGTCTCTAATAGAACTCTCTTTGGCGGGCGGAGGTGCGCGGGGTGAAAGGGTATGGCTGCGACTCATGGGTCAAATGCAACAATATGAAATAAAAACCCCGCGTTACAAATTTTTAATTTTATTTTTTTATCAATTTGCAAAATTATTCCACCGCTCCCCCAATAAATAAAAATTACCGAATCAAATATGTACTAAGAAATTCAAATGTACTATATATATATATATATATATATATACTTAATATATATATATTAAGTATTCAGTAAGAACTCACCCATGTTGGTCAATTCTAAACAGGTTATTGTGCTTTGAATGAATTCATGTATAATTTACGAACGAATAAACGAATTGTATACTATATGGAAATAAGTTATTATTAAGACATTGTAGTCTGTATTATACTTTTATTTATTCTTTGTCTGAAGGTGTTAGATATATATAACAAAATGTTTTTTTTTATTTTTTAACGATAACAAAATTGTTGTTTTAATTCAGTTCAGTTCTGTATTTACAAGTTAATTAAAACATATCTATTTAAATTTTAACAAAGAAATATCTAAATCTAAACTAAAATTGCCTAAATATATATACAAAATAACTTAAATATATGTATATACAATATAACTTAAATATAAATACAAAATTAATAAAATTATTCTAAAAGGCCTATGGTGGAGGGGAAAGTGCCCATAACGCTAGCCGCATTGCCACGCTGAATTGCAATGCTGATTTTCTGACCCAAATATGAGCCAGCATTCTGGTCACACGTCGCCTCCACCAGACGTTTTGCCAAGTCCCTATAGATTTCATGGGTGCTCGGCCCCCATGGTCCTAATGTTTCTACCCCAAACGGCACAAACATGCAACCTCGGTCGAGATTCGTATAATTGCGCCGTAGTTCAGTTCTTATATTTAAAAAACTTTCAAATAAACCGTCCGCGTCCATTTCAATGTACGAAAACCAATAACGCTGTGGTTTGTACCAAAAGTATTTCTGGAGCTCGGTGGAATAGAAGTACTTGGTTTTTATGAAGGTTCAAGAGAAGTACCTTCCTAAATACTACTAGGTGTTAGGTCTCTCGTATGCGAGGCATTACTGTGTTTCGATTTAAAAGCATTGTAGGCAGGAACATTATTGAGCTGTTGTCTCAGTCACGCATGCAGTGCCGCGGATAATTTTGTTGGTGCTGCAGCTGTTATGGGCAAGCGTGGTGCTTACCATCGGGCGAACGACCTGCTCGTCTTTATTTATTTATTTATTTATTTATTTATTTATTTACAGTTGCCCACTACACTTACAGTTGTGACCAAAGCGTGTAGTGGGCCAATTACAAAATATGTTTTGTAATAACTAACTTAAGGATCTAATACACAACCTTATAAATAAGGGGAGTTTAGTGAAAAACAGGTCCACATCCGGTTCCTGAGCAATGAGGGCGTTAAGCAGACTTATGGCCTGGGCTGTGGGGGCATACTGAGCCGTCTGCGTACGCACCAGCGGGGCTGCGAGCAGGCGCCGGGCGCGCGGCCGCTGCGACCGCAGCCGGTCCGGCGTACACAAATAACAACGCGACAACGCATCTGGGTTATCAATCTTATTATTGAGCATTAGGAAGTAGTGTAGCATAATTGCACACTTACGCCTCAGATCTAAGGTGTTTATACCAACCATACCTACTATAAACAGGGATGGATATAAGTACGGATAATATCCAAATAACTTTTTATAAAGGTAACGCGCGAATTTTTTTTGTACTTTCTCAACCATAAGTTTGTATTTCTCTTCATGGGGGCCCAAATTACGGAGTTATATTCTAATTTGCTTCTGACAAACGCATAGTACAAAGTTAAAATTGTGGTTCTGTCATGAAAACGAGCAGTTTGTCTCATGACAAAACCAAGAGACTTATGGGCACGACTACACATCTGAATGATGTGGGGATTAAATGTTAATCCTACATCCAAAGTCAGACCCAGGTCGCGGATTTCTGTTACTCGTTCGAGAGGAACACCAAGAACGTTGTAGGCGTGGTCAATGGGTGAACGTGTCCTAGTGAATGTGATGCTTTTGCATTTCGAAGTATTAAATTCTAGTTGGTTGCGCTCACTCCACGACACAACATTATCTATGTCCCTCTGTAACGCTTCACAGTCTGCTACGTTTTTTATACCCAAATATAGCTTAAGATCGTCGGCGAACATGAGACATTTAGCTGATCTGACGACACTCGGCAGGTCATTGATCATAATGAGAAACTGAGTTGGCCCTAGCGTGCTGCCTTGGCTCACACGGAACGAGTCACATATAAGTTCGATCGGTGCCCTGATAGCTGAACATATTGGTTGCGATTACAAAAATAACTAGTAAATAATCTTAATAGTTTTGGGGTGAAACCTATTGACGAAAATTTTTTAAGCAGAACGTCATTGTGGACGCGGTCAAACGCTTTTTTAAAGTCGAAATAGGCCGCGTCCACTTGCTTATTTAGGTCCATTTCTGTGGCGGCATAGTCGACGAAGTTTATGTGGTTGGTGGCAGTCGATCTGTTGGCTCTGAATCCGTGTTGCGCATCTACCAGTTGTGAGTTAACTTGTCGGGTGATGTGGTGGTTAAGTATAGATTCAAAAACCTTTCCGAATGCTGACAGAACAGCTATAGGCCTATAATTCTCAACCTTCGATGCCAAGCCAGATTTGGGTATAGGAGTTACTCGTGATATTTTCCACTTTGACGGATACGTACATGTGTCTAGGGCCAAGTTAAAGATATGAAGAAGTGGTCGTTTCATCAAAGTAGAGCAATCTTTCAGAATAAAAGATGGGACTCCGTCAGGCCCAGGGGCCGAGTGGGCCTTAAGGCGTCTCACAGCAAACGAAAGGTCAGATGAGGTAACAGTATCCACTGCGATGCGTGAGGAACACAGTGAGCTGACCGTCTCATGCTCCGCTACGTCAGCTGATAAAATAGGATCGTCATTTAAAAATACAGATTGGAAATATCTGGCGAAAGCGTTCGCCGCATCTACACCAGTCACAGTTATTCCATCGTACTCAAACTCTTCGCAAAACTGTCTAGAAGACTTTTGTTCTTTTACGAATTTCCAAAATTGTCGAGGATTCTGCTTAATGTTAGATTCTGTTTGCTTTATATATTCATTATAAGCCATATCTATTAATGTTTTAACTCGTTGCCTATAGAATTTAAATAATTCCCTATTAAAATCTTTATTATGCTCTTTAAATTTAACTAAATGGTAGTACTTATTTTTTATATTATTTATTATTTCAGGGGTAAACCAAATTGGATATTGATAACGCATATTGGGCTTATAGGGCTGTTTTACAAGTACACACATATCAAAACATGACTCTAATTTGGTATACATAAAATCTACAGCAGTATTAACGTCTGACAATAAAAGTATCTCATCCCATTCAATAGAAGCTATGGTGGTATACAACAGATTGAAGTCGGCCTTCCGAAAGTTCCACTCGCGCGGTGAGTCACCGTGCGATGGACGCTGTTGGCGGAGTACGGGCGGGCGCGTCGCGGGCGCAGCGGCCGCGCGCTGCGCAGGCTCACCGCGAGCGGCGGGTGGTACGCATCGGCGGGTACTACTGGCTCCGTGTCGCCACTCACCTCAATCCACTCAAACGCCCAGATTACTCAGAACCAGATCTAACATTTTTCCGTATTTATTACTAATTGAGTTAAATTGCCTTAAATTACAGTAAGTTAATAATGAATCGAATTGTAATTTAACATCTAGACTACATGAATTTAAATTAAAATCGCCAATGAAAACAACATCAAATTTTGGAAATTTTTCTACTACATTCTCTAAAACCGTAAACGTATTGATGTATTTGTCATCATTAGAATTTGGCGGAATATAAACAACGCCACATATTACTTTCATGGTTTTTAAAGTAACAATTCCTAATATTACTTCGATATCATCTGTGTACCCATCAATATTAAGGATTTGCTGCACGTTGTAAATGTCCCGCACTGCCAGCAACACACCTCCCCAACCAGCATCGCCGGCGCGGTCCCGCCGCAGCACAGTATATCCCGGTGGGAACACTTCCGCATCGCTCACGCCGCTCATCAAAAACGTTTCAGTAAATGCGAATAAATCAGAGTTGTCCGCTAATATCACCTTTTTGCAGACATCTAATTTCGAACGGAGGCCTCTAACGTTTTGATAAAAAAGCGTATAAGATTTAATTCTACGTTTTACAATCTTAGTTTGCTTGCTGGTGTGGCTTTCGAAATCCACTCCGCCACGGCTTAATATGAACATCTTAAGGCCAATGCTCTGGCGCCAAGTACATATTTAACAGTGTGTTTGGCAGGAACAGTTAATTTAAAAGAAGCATAATCGCCACGCGCCTTTAACGTTTCGACCGAGCAGATATCATCGGGGCAGATATTACGTAGATGAGTCATCACTTGTTCCATTGTAGTTCCAAGTTGCAAGAAATACAAGTGCAGATAGGATTTACGCTCCGCAGCCGATAACGCGCAAGCAGTTGAACCCGGGGCGGCCGTACCACGAGTTACATTCTCAGGCGAGCGGCGGCGCGGACGAGATCGGCGCTTTACTTCGACCCAGTCAGCGACCGCACCGTCTTCGTTCAGGTGCGCATGAGTCACGACAGCAGCAATAGATTCGGGTTTCGGTGTCGTCGGCGTACTCGGAGTATGGGGCGTGCTCGATGACGCGGTCGGCCCGCACGCGGATGGCTCCGTCGTCTCCGCGATGCGAGGAGCATTAAGAACGAGAGATAAAGTCTGTCCTCCTTTAGTTTTCCGAGCACCAGCGGAGAGCGCCGATACTGCACGAGCACGCGCCTCTCTCATAGGCCGTTGCGACGGTTGCGAGGAACTTTTACCCTCATCCGGATTTATAATAGTTGATTTTGCCGAGGCACTAGAATTTGCACTATCACCGATCAGTTTTTTTATCAAGATATTTCTATATAAGATATGTCTTGTCAATGAATAAACGTTAAAATATGTTTTCTTTTAATTTTAATACTTACGGTCAATGTCCCGATGTTCGATCAATCCCGTGGAACTACTGTACCTATGGATGGTCCCAAAAACAATGGTTTTGGAGCGCAGTGGAATAATTATTGTTAAGTAAAGCTCTCAACAGAAAACGAGTATTGTGTATTTTTTTAAACAATTTTACATTAATTTTTAATTACAGAAGAATAATACAATGCATCTGGCAGGCATAAATATGTTTTACTGTACATTTTACACAAAAATGTGTTTACAAGCAAACAAGGACAGATGTTATTACAAACAAGGAGGGTCGGATCATGAAGATGAGGGTATAAGATGCAATTTCAACGTCAACGTCGTGAGACCAGAAGATCTGCGTAAGTACCTACTATATACAGGATGGATTCTTGAGATGGGATTGTACCTAAATTGTAAAGCCAAAGCCGAGACGATGAGAAATAGAGATAAGTCATTTCCTTTCATTTTCAACAACACATTCCTTTGCAAGTATAGATCTTCACTAGCAACAGAATGTCTTACTTCTTAAAATTCATTCGGTTCGATTTATATATATATTTATATATTTTATCCTCTCAAGTATCGGATTTAATACAAACGAGTGCGAGTCGGACTCGCGCACGAAGGGTTCCGTACCATTATCTATAAAACGACAAAAAAATCATGTCTGTGGTATGGGAACCCCCTTGAATATTTATTTTATTCTGTTTTTTAGTATTTGTTGTTATATCGGCAACAGAAATACATCATCTGAGAAAATTTCAACTGTCTAAATATCACGGTTCATGATAATATACAGCCTGGTGACAGTCGGACAGCGGAGTCTTAGTAATAGGGGTCCCGTTTTACCCTTTGGGTACGGAACCCTAAAAACAATGTATAAGTACCTATTCGCAATTTTTGTTTTCTCGTAAATGGAGCTCATGGCTTCTTACACCAATTTGAAGAATTCAAGACTACATCGTACATATAGTAATCATAAAATCAGTAGGTACATCGAAACATGTCCAGCGGGTCCCGAACTAGGCAGAGCCTGTAACTTGGTGACCTTCAGTTTACTAATAAAGTTGCATCTGCTTGAAATGACTGTACATATTCATTATGTCGCTCTTTCTCACGGGTTGTACACCCGGTCCTTTGGAAGGCTTGCGCGGGGACATGAGTCCAACACGTAGAGGCCTCTTAGAGCATTTAGTTTAGATATGTAATGGCATTGTTAGAGAATTTGATCTATTTGTCATAGTTACGGATTTGGCCAAACAATCCATCTCAAAAATCTACCCTTTATTATTATTCACCAAAGTATTAGTACTAGTAGTAGCGACCATCCTAGCGGCCAGCAGAAAGCTGTTACACCATAACTACTATCTTTAAAATCAATCGCTTTTCAGATCCTGTACTTACTGGCTACCTAACTGCAAACGAACGCAACATCACAACGTTTGGAACAGATGTATATCACTTCTACGACGGACAACCGACAAACTTTGTTTGTATTAAAACTAGCGGACCGCTCGTCCAGTTGGTTTACAAACGAGAAGGTAAACACATAAATAGAAAAAAAACTTTAATAGTTAATAGGGCTCGTATGCATGTTATAGAAATAACGCTCGTACAATGGGTTATAAAGAATAACATCTTGCTGCAAAAACATTTGGCAGCGTTAAGTATTGCTTGCTCTGCAGCACTAGCCAGCACTAGCCAGCACTAGCCAGCACTAGCCAGCACTAGCCAGCACTAGCCAGCACTAGCCAGCACTAGCCAGCACTAGCCAGCACTAGCCAGCAGTAGCCAGCACTAGCCAGCACTAGCCAGCACTAGCCAGCACTAGCCAGCACTAGCCAGCACTAGCCAGCACTAGCCAGCACTAGTCAGCACTAATAAGCATTAGCCAGCACTAGCAAGCATTAGCCAGCACTAGCAAGCACTAGCCAGCACTAGCCAGCTTGGTAGATTACGGCCTATCTCTTTGGAAGAGTGCCAGCTACATTGGAAACGGAAAAAAGGTACCTACGCTGATGATGGTGATGGTGACTTTTAACCGACTTCCTTTTAAGATAGTAGTCCTATCTCGACTGGATTTCAACCAACTGGCTCCGTATATTTGTACATGAAGTTGACGGCAGCCAATGACAACACGTTTCTGGAATGTACCATAGCAGACGCGACACTACAACACAAAGCAGTATTTAGTGTGCAGCTCAGTATTTACACAAGGAGCACAGGTTCGTAACAGTCACTAAATTTAAATAGATATATTACATGATCGTTATCAATAAAAATACTATTCAATACCTACTTAGGTTACATTTGGTTAGAACAAAGAACTGTGATTACAGCGCGCGAGCAAAGCGAGCGAAGCGAGCGTGCCGCGGCTGCGGCTGGCAAATTGCTAGATCTACATAGCCTGATTTAGCCTATGTTAGTTTCAGCCCCTAATTTAGATTTTTTTGGAAGCGGATCAAAAATTGCCTCCAATCCTATAACCTTCATATTTCTCTATTAAGTCTTATTTTTTTATATACATGGACATTTATTTTAATTAGTATAGGACAGGATCGTGCTTGAAACAAAACGTGAATTAATAGCATATTAGAATTACAGTTTTACAGAACTTCCAGCGCAACACTAAGCTTTACCTTCTTACCTACGAGCGCCTAAAAGTTAACGAGATATGCACCACCCATGTAACTTCTTTTAATAAGTAGGTGACTATAATACTTGTAAGTAGGTAACAAATGGCACCTACTTTATTATTTCAGAAGTTTTAAGTTTCGAAGTGAACGGGTTGATACTTTCGTCGATAAAGAAGGAGGAACCTACAGGAGTAATATATACGAATGTATATTATTATTATCATGGAGAGACGTTGTCTCTCAAACTTTTGAGAGACAAACAAAGATACGGCGCGGCAAATTGCGATGCCGCAGGTTATAATGGTGCTCCTGAAGAACTCAATAAATGTAAGTTTATGTTTAAAGTGTCACAGGGGTCTGCTTTAACAAGTAATTACCAATTAGGAATCGTACATTAATAACGTGATGCTTGAAAGGGGGTTCGGAAAAAATCACGAAATATCACACTGAGATATTTATTTATTATATAATAATAATGATAAAGCATTTTTATAGTTTCATAGCTACAGTTAAATTAATTTAATTGTTAGTACGTAGTGTTAGTAAATCGCTTATATTTCTAGTTGTTAGTATGGTTACGTGTCTTGAGGTGATGAGCTATGAACCCCTTCTTGGGTGAAGGCCTCCTCCATCTTTTTCCACAACTCCCTTTCTGTCCCCACGTTTGTCCAGTCTCTACCAGCAGTTTGGATTATGTCATCAGTCCACCGTCTATGTGGTCTTCCAACATTTCTGTTACCTGGTGGTCCTTCCCATTTTGTGGTCTGAATAGTCCACCTTTTATCTGTGAGGCGTGAGATATGACCGGCCCACTGCCATTTTAGTTTTAGTGCTTTTTAAGTGCATCTGTTAACTTCGTTTTATGTACATATGTCTTATTATGTCGCTTCATATTTTGTGAATTTTTCTGATTTTAAGTATGCTTCTTTCCATAGCTCTCTGGGTGGATCTGATTTTATTTTTAGCTTTATTTATTATATCACGTATTTATTTATTTTTTCGTCGATCACGCAATTTCTAAACCGAAAAGCGGTGCGTGATCTTGACTCACCGTTGCCAGGCAACGTTCAGAAGCAACCTGCAACCTGAAATGTCTGTCTGGACCACAGGTCAGGACATTTCTATCACGCTGCTTAATCCAGAATTAAATAAGATTATACCTAGGTATATCTAAAGATAAAATTCTGAGACATTTTATTATACATTGTACCAAAAAAATATACCTACGTCATTATGGGGAGGGAGGGAGGGTAGACTAAAACCTCACCACGTATCACCAGGGGGAAGAGGGTTAGAAAGTTACTAAAGACACATTACGAGATTAATGACCGACCCCTTAGGAACGCTGTTTTGACATTAGGGCGCTGTGGTTATTATTACTAGTTGACATCATGGCATCTAGATGGCATCATGTTATTAGTGGTAGTAACTATAGCTTTCTAGTATGTTAAACCTCCCTGGATAGAATTAATAGATACCTCACTTTCAGATTTTAATGTCGACCATAAACCATTCCCGGATACATTTTATAGGACACATTTGTATGAAGGACAATCGCCTGTGACTCTTACATGCACAGTAGCTTCTTTAACTGATAACACACAGGAGCACGTAGTAAAGATTCACATTATATTCAAACGTCCTAATATCAGTGAGTATTTCATCTATTAATACAATAGTATCTATACACTAAGTGATTCATCCGAGTCTGTCCGTGTGTTCGCTTGATACTTCTAAACCATTTGATGGATTTTGTTGATGACTCGATGGATAGAGTCTCATCATTTAGAGAATGTATCGAGGAGGTAATAAGTAATACATTGATATTCGCATTCGTGCGAAGCCAGGGCGAGTCGCTAGTTGTATATAGTGACACATATCAACAGGTATTCTGACATCAGAGGCCCACTTTCGTCAACCAAATAAGGTAAAAGCCAAAGTAAAGTGGCTCCAGGTGTTCTATTGATTATTCTGTGCTCAAGTGCTAAATATATACCTACTATCTGAGTGCACAGAATAGTATATATACTATGTTAGGGGCACGCTGTAATCAGATCTCTATGGGGGCACGGGTAGTGTCCCGACAAGTCTCCCACAACCTCGGTCACACCTACATTGTTTTTATAATGACGTGGCCAGAGTTGTTGGTAAGACGTGGATGAGAAAGTCACCATAGACTGAAAAGGTGGCGTGATGCAAGGAGGCTTAAATACCCATCAGTGGAATGACAAGAGCTGAAACGAAGAAAATAAATTCAAGGTGGCTGCTCTTCTGCTTCGCTTCTTCTTTTGTATAAATCGAATTAAAGCCTGTAGTGTCTGTTTTCGGAGAACCTTAATGTAATTATTTTTATATTTTCAGTACCTCGCGTTTCTGAATTGTCGACGGCTAATATAATGGTGATGTATCAAACTGCTAACGCAAATATAATTAAGTACGCGCAGAGTAATGAGGCACTGAGATTAATGTGTGGTACTGGTGCATCTCCTGCTAAGTGGATCAACTCGGGTGAGTAGGTACCTAAATAAAATTAACTTAATAATAGTAATGACTAGTTGCTAGATAAAAACTAGCCATGTGTTCGTCCATCGCGAATTTATTTATTGCATCCATTGTACATTCATTACATTTCACTCAAACCCGTTCAGCCGTTACGATGCGGCGTGAACTTCGAGGGCTGGATACTTTATCTGAGGGCGTGAACAAACACAAGCACACACACAAACTTTCTATAATAAGTATTAATGTGACGCCAACGAAACAACGACCTCAATTTGACAAAATACCATCCTAAAGAGATATTTCCACGACTCGGCTGTCACTGGTGTCAAAATTGGTATTCTGTTAAATCAAGTTGTACGTAACGTAACGCAATAGTTTCGTTATCGTGTTGCAGTTGAATGGTTTTTGAAAATGTTCAGGTGTTGCCATAGCAACGCATTCGGAACACGATTGTTGTTGATGTACAGGAAAACGGTCTTGGACATAGATGTCTAAGAACAATAATGTGAATGAATGTCAGAACATTAAAAAAACGCTATGCACATTCATACAAAATAACATAAAATGGAGTATCACATCCGGCCACTTTTTAGTACTTGCATTAGCAACTGATGAAATCTTACACCCTTAGTGATTTTTGACCTTGAACTACAATACCTACATATATACATATACATCAAATATTTACAAAATATTTAATAATCACCAGAAAAGAATAATACGTGCCGAAAATTGAACCGAAAAACGGTTCTGTCACCGTGACACAAAATGGCTGACCCGGCTGAAAGGCCGCCTCGTGTGTGATCACAAAAAAGTGCCCAATAAACGAAGTAACTTTTAAAATAATTGTAACTTAAAATATCATCCAAATTGAACTTAAATTGAAGTCCGCCGGGCCTAGAAAAATACGAAAACTGACTCTATCAATGCTTCGAAATTGCGCCCGCTAGAGAAGATAGCACCAAGAAACTCAGCGGAGATGTCTTTTTTTTAATCTTTTAAAATTTCTAAAAATAAATAAATACACTTTTCAACACACTTGCTCATAAAGTGGCTCTAAGGTCACCGCAATTAGGCACAGAATGACACCCATAATCAAACTAACTTTTTCATTGCTTTAACTCACTAGTGAGTTATGTTTTTTTTTAAATTTTATTGGTTGAGGTGCTTTGTTCTTAAAAAGTTTTTATTCAAAAAAAGATCGTGTTTAATAGAAAAAATAAATTAATGTTCCTATTGCTTGCTCATTTCATGCAACTTCTTATTTAATTAGATAATTTTAACTCGTACGTGTTAATAAATAAAACTATCACACAAATATAAATTTTCTTTTCTCTGTAATAAAAGAAAACTTTAAATTCTCCATTTTGTGCGTGGCAGAATAGGCGCAAACCCTATGCGCAGAAAATAAAACAAACCTCATCATCCCTTTAGTCTGTGGCTGATCGCAATGTCAGTCAGGTAGAATGGCTGCAAAACTATTTTCTGATACTGTGAAGTGCGGGAAGTAGTCCGTGTGTGTTAAAAATTGTTGACACAAAAATAAATGTTTGTGTGTGCCTAAAAGTTGTTTTTTTTTATAACAACCAAGAGGTGCCACACAACAGCACGCATAGGAAAACTGATTAATTTTTCCCGCCATAGCGAATCATTTTTCGCACCTCGTTTTCACTGTTGAAAATGAGTTTTTATTAACGGCTCGGGTCTCAATGGCGCCTCAGCGGTAATCACCAACATTACACACTAGTACCATAATGTACTATAACAATGAAGTATAAATTACGATTAACATAACAATATCAAACTGGAAGTACGAGTGCCCATATTCATCAGTAACATGAAAATATGAGTAATATAACAGAATACAAAGTAATATATAAATAGGTATATAGATACCGTAGCAGTTAGTGACCAGACCAGTCCCCTTTCACGAGTATGACTTGTGGACCAGCCATCACCTCCCTTAACCATATTCGAGGGAAGGGAGTGACCCGACACACAGAGCCGCCACAAACAAAGACATTTGAGTGAGCATGACTGAAAAACCTAGGCACTTCCAACATTCATACCAATTTTTACGAGATTTTTGAATGAGTGACTAAAGACATGAGACATTTCACATGGCACTGTACATTATTATAATGATGCACAACACTTACGGTCGTTAACTATTATTATCATCGCGCTTGAGGCATACAGGCCATGTATTTTTGTCATTTTATTTATTTACTAGCTGTTGCCCGCGACTTCGTTCACGGTGATTATAGTTTAACGCTGATGTAGTCTTTTTTGTAGAGAGAAATGTCCCTACTTCGTTCGCGGCGACTACTTATATTTTTTAAAATTGGTAAATGGGCACTTGTTTGATGACATCTCGCCTGATGGAAAGCGAAGATGGAGCATGGTTGCCCATGAGATGCCTATTCACTCTAGACTTTGTAGCTATTTGGAAAGAAAAAGCTGGTAGAGAGTTCTACTCTTTAAGAAGTCCGCATGATGAAAGAATTTGCAAAACGCTTCGTACCGATCGGTGGGACATTAAGTACGTACGGAGAAACGACTCTCCTCGCCTGGAAGTCCTTAAGTGGAAAGGAGAAGAAGGGATCGGTTAGTGCAATTCTTACCGAAGTGCTGTCGATAGAAGAGCGACAGACACCCAAGTTTCCGTCCGTGTTTAAGACTTGTCAGTTTCTTCTCCACCAGCACATTGTTATTTATAAAATTGATTGGGCAACGTTCTAATGACTTCCGAGCTGCCAGTTGGTATTCGGCTGACCCACCCCATAGATGGCTACAGTACTCCATGCAGGATCGTATTTGTAGTTTAACGCTCAAGCAGGTTCCTTTGTAGCGACACTTCCTTTAGCCGGGTTACGTTACACAATTTCGGAGTGTTCCAATTTTAAAGAAGCATAATTTAACCTGCAATTGTTGTCGCCATGCGCGATGCGCCAATTTTTACGGGATTCACGCGGTCTAATGATCGCCACCGATAGCAATGACAACATTTTGTAGCATAGTAAGACAACAATTTATCTCCCTCTCGTCTGATACGTCCACGTCCACGTCCTGTTCAAAGTTCCTCAGAGCATATAGGCGGGATATCTTCGGCGAGATGGTGTAGACACTTCTCCCACAGTTGCACGAAGCTCGAAAGCCCCTAAAACATCAACACCCAGCAAACCAATGGTGCATACGTCGTGAAGTATCACGACTGCATTTGCTAGAATTTTATCCCAAATTTGGTCGTCATTCAGGAAGCTGCATGGAACGTGCGGCGTTCAACAATATCTACTGTTCTGAGGAACGCAAATGAGGTAGCGCCGCTGACAGAAATCGTGTATTAGCAGCTGTAAATAGTAGCATTCTTTGTAACTGGTATTGACAGGACAGTGTATATTGTCCTGCGTAAAGCATGCGTCTAAAAGACAATTGGTGCCTCCACCATATCGCGTCGTCATCTGTTAGATAGATCAATTTGTTTGACGTTGAACAAAGGCACTTTGTCGTACATTAAAGTTTCTGCAGAATTATCCTCTTGACAAAACTTTAAAAACGCCAGAAGCACATTTCTGACACACATACCACAGACCACAGTCTGGAGAGGGTTTTAAAGACTTTTGGACGGTTTGAGCCGGTTTGAGCCGGACGGTTAAAGCGAAAATTCACCACACCGCTTCAGAGGTACCTACTATATACCAACCATAAATCAAGTAACGTCGACCTAAGCTAATTGGAAAAAAAATATTAAAATTATTCACTGGTCTGGTGCATTCCATAAAATTACTGTTTGCTAGTTTTAATTTTAATGCCATCTACTTTCTATTGCATAAACTAATTTTCAAGCGTTGAAAAGACCACAATGCGTTGAAATAATTATAGTTTCTTTCGTGTAAAGATTTCAAGTTATTTTGTAAGATTTCTTAAAAACGCTGAAATTATATTTCTACCATGATTATTTTTTTATGTAATTATAATTTTACACTTATGTACTTCATTCATTTTCGTAGTCTACACAGCGTTTCAAAGTAAAGTCAGACTAATTTTATCTATTTTCTGTCGTTTATTATTATTAATTATTACGAGGTGACATTTTGCGGTAGTTACAATTCTTTTGATTGTTTTCTCAGATAAAGTATCCAGACTGGAAGACCAGTTTACTAGACATGTGTAAGTAATGCGATTGATGCATTACGCGTAATATTACCCGATCGAGTACTGTAGCATTACATATTACTCGACTAAATTAAACATTACACATCACACCATAGCATCACACAGTGCACTGTTATGTTCATTGCATTATGTCTATCGAGTCTATGCCTCACTGACACTATTCGCGCGCGCGTCTGAGAGAGAGGAAGCGAGCTTCATCGCACGTGCGCCCTGCCTGCCACTTGATTGAACTTCCATTTAAAACCGTATTACTAGAAAGTTAAAGCGACAATAGGTTATTTTGGCACCGCCCCCGCCCGTAATATTTGAATGTTTTGAACCTCTCGCTCAAAACGATATTGTTATTTTGATTTGATGTACTCGCTCCAGTCACAAAAAAATAAGTAACTCGCTATCTCATGTATATGCGCTATAACTATCACTTGCTATTGCATTCGAGCATTCCATTACAATATCACACAAGTGATAGATAGTGCGTCTGACGCGACCATCTCAGGTGATGTTTGGGGTGATGAAGTAATGAAATATTACTCGGTACGAAATGTGATGCCATATCACATTACTTTTCAATGCACTGTTTTGCGCATGTCTACAGTTTACATCTTGATTCTTGCCGCATCTTAATAAAGGCATTCAAATGCCCGTTTAAAATCAGTTTTGACATCTTGCCATTGTCGTCAATTATACTACTTTAATGTTTCAGGAAAAGAATTTGATCATTACATCAACTCTACAATTCCAAACGTCATCGAAGTCAAACCTGGTGTAACTAAGGCTCGTCTCACGTGCGAATCAAAAAATCCATCCAGTCAGCCTAAGGTCACGTACGTGGAACTATTGCGACCGAAACAAAGTGAAACGGAAACAAAAGGTAAATAGACCATTAGTAATACAGAATTGAAATCTAACGGAGCAATGCTGCCAGTATTTGGGCACGCTGCCAACTGGAAGTGGGCTGGAGTGTTTGGGCTGTATAAAGTAGTCGGGTCATTTTTAGTATGAAAGTTTTCGTGAGTTTGATTCATTATAAATATTTGGCTACTTATAAGTTGAAAGACATATCTGATCCTACCTATTGTTTAGCTCACGTTTATTTAGTTATGTTCCTAACTGTGAATATGGATCCCTATATACTAACTATAATTAAAGCATTTTACGGAGGAGACTAGTGTCCCACGACACAGGGAATCCTAGTGTGGGAACTAGTGGACTTTAAATAACTTAATTATTATTCCTACCCTATTTGTAAACCTTAGAATAAGTTTCCGAGTGCTTTAATATTAAGTTTTTTTGTACCAACATTTCTAAATGAATAAACAAATTATTATTATTATTATTATTTAATAAAATGGCTAAGACTCACGTAGTCTAATTCGACAAACTACGTGAGTCCTAGACGTTTTATTAAATATTTATAGTTATGTTGTCTAATTGCTTCGTCTTGTAAGATATTTTTTTTATGAAACTGAATGATGAGATGAGCAAGTCGATCGCCTGATGTTGAGGGTCACGCCTGCCCCTAACAATTGCAGTGCCACCCAGAACTTTTAATATTATAAAAAGCACTGCGTAGCGCTGCATTGCGCTTATCACCCCAAGACATCAAATGTTAAGTCTCACTATGAAAATTACAGGGTTTAGACACGTTATTAATAATAATTTACGGGTGACAGTCACGTTTAACGTTGTGCGAGGCGTGACGCGTTCGCGAGCGTACCGCACTCACCTTGAAAAAGACCACCGGATGTGGTTGAAACTATAGTTGGATTACTCCAATTTAAACGTGAGTGTCGCCCGTAAATTATTATTAATAATATTAAGTCTCATATGCCCTTCAAAGCGGAACACAGTAATGCTTGCGCACTACTGCTTGGCGGCTGAATAACTGGCAAAGCAAACCACGAAAGATTTGGAACCACTGAGTCAACGTCGAGACATCGGTGCACTCAGTGTGTTTTATAAAATCTGTAATGGGGAATGTTCTGAGGAACTATTTGATCTCATTCCTCCATCACGGTTTTATTACCGCACTGCCCGACATCTTGCGAAAGCCCATCCACATACCATAGATCTATGGAAATCGCATACTGTCCGATTCTCCAGATCTTTCTTGCCGCACACCTGCAAAATATGGAATGGGCTACCGCCCGAGGTTTTTCCGCAGAGCTATAACATGGGGTACTTTAAAAGAAGGGTGAAAAGGGTCCTTAAAGGTAGGCAACGCACCAGTAATGCCCCGAGTGTTGCAGGTGTCCATAGGCGACGGTAACCGCTTACCATCCAGGCGGGCCGTCTGCTTGTTTGACTACCTAGTCACATAAAAAAATAAAAAAAAAACCTACCCACATGGCTTCCCGCATACAAAAAACAATACACCACAAGTATTAGTTAGTTTGGTAAAGGCAAGAATTACAAGGTATCAGTAGTCTAACAATAAAGGTAAACTCTATAGAACTGAACTACTGAGGGTTTTATACAGTCTACTTAATGTCAATTAGACAATAAGAAGACTCTTGTACTATTAATTATTCTGTGTTAATGTTTTGTTTTTCAGGATCTCGGAGCACAATATTGCCGGCTGTTTTGGCAGGAGTTGCGGTGGTGACTGGACTTTCAGCCATCTTTGCCGTAAAGTGTAAGAACAACATTACGACACTCGTAGAACACGCTAGAATAAGTAGTTTTGAGTATTCATAAAGATTAATAATGAAATAACTCGGGCAGGAATCAAGCCCGCATCTTCGACCGACTGTCCCGATGCTTTAACCACTAGGCCACCGAATCATCTGCTTGAGCAACCGATTTTCATCGACCCTGGCATATCGTGTTACGCGGACGATTCTGAAGACGCCGGTTCGAGCTAAATCTGCGCCACCACTACACAAGGGATGTCAGAATAAATTGCGTTACCTTGTTGTTTCAGTTTATAAAAATAAAACGCAGCCCGAAACTGAGCCGGCAAATCAGCAGAGGAATATAAACACAGACAGAGGAACGACGGACGACGACGGGTATGAAATGATACCCGAACCGTCATGCTCTGCGCCTCCGAGGCATTCAAGTCCACCGACGCCTCCAAGGCGTCCGATGAGGAGACCCGCTGGTATCTATATATATTTATTAATTAAATTTTTAATATTTATTTATTAAAGCAATAACAGACGTATACATGCTAGATACAAATAAGGCAATTAACAGATCACCATAGTTATTAAACCTGTCAGCCTCTGTGGTGTAGTGGTTGGGCAGGTAGGCTCTAATCTCATACATCACCGAGGTTACGGGTTAGATTACCGCGACGGGACAAATGTTATTGCAAAGAAAAGAATCATCTGTTTCGTTTCGGGGTTGTAAGACCATAGTCCTAGTAGTTCCTGGTTCCCTTGATAAAGGAAATCCTTGTTAGGGGCTAGGATATCTATGTAGTCGTTGGGTGTATTTCTTTATTTATTTAAATAAAAAGTACTTAGATGTAAATAAAAGTTTAATGAAATTAGACATAAAAAAGTACACCAGTATACCTAAAAGCTAGTTAAGATATCTGTCGACCTATTTTCAAAAAGTTCAACATACTCCCATTACCGTGTATGTACATCAAAGAGGTGTGTCTGTTTGTTAAATACCATCCCGAGTTCTTTGATATGAATTCAAAAATTATTCAAACAAACACTAGGCATAAAAATAAACTTTTTTTACCTTTATGTAGATTGGATATCTTTAAGAAGAATGCCTTTTTAATTGCAATCGAAATTTATAACAAACTGCCAAAAGAAATGAAAACACTTAATAAAAATAAATTTAAACTAGAACTACAAAAATGGCTATTAAATAATTGTTTTTACTCTGTAAATGAATATCTACAGTTAAAATAGACAAGTTATAAATTGTATAAATTTGACATTTAAAATTTGTAATAACCTATACCTACCTACCTGAGACATATGAAAATAATTAATTAAACTTTGACATTTAATATACCTAATAATTATTTCTAATGATTAATTTGAATTCAAGAATGTACAATAATAAAACTATGTCTTGTAAATTAAATAAATTATTTTCATGTGAATTGTATTGCACACCCTTAAATAGGGTAGATTATATGGAACTTTATAATTATTACTGTAACACCTATATTACCTACCTATATTCTAGCAATAAATGTTTATGATTTATGATATGATTGGTTTCAAATCTTTTCAAATAATAAGTTATAAAGATATAAAATATTAAGTTTGACATTAAAATAATAAAACATTGAAATGGAATATAATTGAATGTAACTGCGCCTTGTCTGTATCTATATTGAAGATATTTTGGCAGACCTGGGACCGATTTTATTTAAACACTGAATCTGAAACAATAATTTAATAATCTGGGGAGTTCTTAATGAAAATTATCGTGGAATATTTATTTTATTTATTTGGAAAAGCAAACAGTTACATTGTACATTTTACAAACACATAATTATAACTAAAGCTTAATACTAACAACGTAGCCCACAACGGTATTCACAGGTTACTTGCATATAATATATACATATATACCTATATACACCGACATCGCCAGTGGTCGCCGCGATCTCGCAAAACTCGCAAAACTCGCCCCTTATGAAGAGCATCGGATGTGCTCGAAACCTAGGTCGACTAATTCGACAAACTACGTGAGTCCTAGCCGTTTCATTAAATATTTATAATGAATCAAACTCACGAAAACTTTCATACTAAAGTATATACTACTTTTCTATAAAGTATCTATTCTGAGCTATGGGCCTTTTCTGTTATCGCGCCGAGTCACGGGAAAACAATCACCCAATGACCGCATATAAACATAGCCCCTACTCAGGATTTCATGTATCTAGGGAACCAGGAACAGTACCGCTCGTCGCGCAGCTCGCCTAGTCGTTCGTAACAGATCTTCGTTAAGCAACGTTCGCAGCGGTCAAAGTTTAGATGGGTGACCGTTTGGCTACATAAACACATAATTAAGGAAGAAGATAGAAGAATATCTGGTACTACGAGGACCGTGCTACCACACGCATACATGAAACAAATGTTTGCACTTTTCCTTTCTGTGTACAATATTTTGTTCGGTGGCTGTGTGAACCGACCTGCCCGACCACTACACCACGGAAGCTGTCAGTTTGATGCTTGTATACTTATAGTTATTATTACTTTTCAGAGAACGAGAGCAGCTACGATGAAGTCTATGATCACAGTCTCAACTTCCGGGAGTTGGCAAACCGGTCTGTGATAGAGAGGTTCAGAGGCGAAGTATTTCCGAATGTTCCGAACGTATGACAAGACTATATTTAAACTAAGTCAGACGACCGAGTTTTATAGGTGGTAAATATATAATAATAATAATAACAATATGACGTGCGTGCTCTCGCTAGTCTGTTAGATCAAGGGTCAGATGCATGCGGCAGCACTCCTTGACACGCACGTATAGTCAGGAGGTTCCTCACTCTGCAGCCCTGACCACCGGGAGTTTGAGCCGCGCCCCGCTGCCAGCGACATTCTAGGTGTACACACTCGTACATTTTGATCCATCAAGAACTCTATTGAAATACAATATTTACTTCAGTTCATTAAACAACACAAACAAAAGCGGACGATCGTTTTATTGCTACGACACATTCCTACACACACGTAGGCATATAGCGCTCCCGTGACGCAGTGGTTGAGGGACTCAACATAACTTCAAACATTTTGTGATTGAGGATTTTTCTGCGTTTGCAATCGGCTGCCGGCCTCCCACAAGCGGGTCTCACCGGTTCAGTTGAGAAGGTGCATAAGGTCTGTATCTTGATCGCCTCCAGCATACATCGCTCCCAGGACCTCTCTACAATGGACGAAATATGACAACGCCGCCGCCGGCAGATTATTGCTGAAGCAATAAAAAAACATTTTACGAACATCAAAAAGGATTCTTCTAGCAGGAAAACTGCCAAATACATCAGAAAGGCTGGAATCAGGCTGGAAAACTTGTGGAAAGAGATTGAGGAAAATCACCGAATTTTGATAAGGAATTTGGATGTAGCGCAGGACTATTTTACATCAAAAACCTACGAATTACACTTAGAGATTCCTATATTTTTGGTGAATTTCATACACTGGACAACCTTCGTGGATTTATACTCTGAGATTATTCACAAAAATCCTCAGCTGTCAAAACCTCAAAAAATTCAACACCTCAAAGGCAAACTTCGTGGCGTGCATCATGCAGCATCTGAACATCTCAGCTGACAATTACGATAGCTGTTGGGTAATACTTACCCACCGGTATAACAACCTGCAGCGTCTTTTCACCAAACCAATACAGATAGTCATAAATCAGCCAGCTGTAGCGGAACACTCATCTTACGAGTTAAAACGGCTTCACGATACAAGTCCACAAACTATTCACGCTATAAGTGACCTTGGAGTTGACATTTCAACGTGGAATCCTAATTTGGTTCATGTTTTGACTGAAACAATGGACCCTGATTCTTACACGACCTCATGGAAGTCAGAAAAGATCCTCGTGCACTGTCTTTATTCGGGGAACTGATTTCAATTCTGGAGAACAAATTTACAGCTCTAGAGCCAATCAGCAGAAAGAAACCCATCAACACACCAAAACAAGAACACACACCAATGAACGTTTCTCAAAACCTATACAGAACAAGTCCTTCTCTCATCGAACATATCATGCTTCGTCTGAAAGAACATGCCCAATTTGTAAGGCCAACCACATCTTGATTTGTTGCGAAAATTCTCAAGGCCTTTCATCACTGGATAAATTGAATAAAATTCACCAGCTAAATGTATGCAAAAGTTGCTTATATGGACATGACAGCAAAATATGCAATTTTACGAAGAAGTGTTGGGTTTGCGACAAGGCACACCGAACATCGCTACATGTTCACCGACAACACACCGACTTACAACGCAACGATGCCGACAAATACGACACCGTGGCACACTACAAACACATCGCACACGTCGAATCATGTTGCTGGAAACTTGAATACTACTCGTTACCGTGGAAATACACATAACTTACCTAAAGTTACGAGGGTTGATCGATCAAGGTTCCCAAATTAACTTAATCGCTGATTCAGCTGCACAACGTCTCGGCCTACGACGCAAACAAGATGCAAACATATCACGCATCGGTATCTCAGCTAACAAGAGCAACAGCGTCAGTTTCTCTTCGGAGACTACACATTCAATACAAAAGCCATGGTCATATCCAAAATGGTCAACAAACTCCTAAACGACACATTCGAGAAGCCACAATGGCCTCATATACAAAACATACATGATGAATGAATACGAAGAGCTTCTACAGAACATTAAAGGCAAGATATCTGGTAAAGGACCATCAGGACTCCATCAACGAACTATCATCGTCACACGACAAACATCGTTACGTCACATATGGCGTCATCTCTCTCTTGATTGTCACCCTAACTGGTTGGGCGATCATGAAAACCAGAAGGTTGTGCTTTCGACAAACAGAACGACTCGCCGTCACGTCCACGACGATTGATGAGGAGTCGCCAACATGCGCACCATCCGCAGCCAAGGGAAACCATCGCAATGTTAACACTGGAGCTGCTTACATGGAACGTGGACAAGGCCACTTCGCGGAACAGGGACAGACGCCTCATTATAACGTCAAATATATCGATCGGTAAGAACCGTACTTGCGCTGCAGATTAGATCACTTTACTAGGCGTATGAAGTCGCGGGCAACAGCTAGTGTTTAGAGCTACGTCTGATGTAGTTTTCACGTTTTAAAACTAGATGGCACTACCATGCAAATTAGAACACGCAAACGGTTTGTTTTGGTAATTTGATGACTCATTTTTGTGATCTGAAATAAATCGCCTTTTGCATACGCCTCTGAATCGTTTCTGTTCTATTAGAGACCTTGTGCATAGACTGTACAAAGGTCCTTTTAGAACCGGATATCACATGAGGTGCAAATTCAGTCGTTTTTCTGGAATCAAAAAGCACGGGCAGTGGATTGCTGCCGTAACCGTAGCTTCAGGAGCTCGTGGCGTCGAGCTTCGGACGGCGCCGCTTTGCATCAGCGGTACTCGTCAGGTCAAGGCGACTGGACGCGTGACAACGTGGAGCCCTAGGAACCATCACCTACTTGGGCGAAGCCCTACCAGCACAACAAGTGGAGCCAACCGGCAGGAGTAAGGTGTCAAAAATAGCATCGTGACGTAACAATTTGGTGGGTGAAGAAAAACTGTAAGTACCTTTTGTGACTTATCAAGGAGCATACAAATTTGAACTTTATTGTTGAGTAAAACATAACTTCTAAAAATTTTGATTTGCCAGACGAAAGTGAGCTTTAAAACAATGAAGTAAAATAACTTGTAAAAATATCTTGCCATTCAGGAGTTAGAATAATTTTGTGTGCTACCTCGTAGACTTAGAATAATTTTCGAAAAAACGAGGGACCGGGGATCCTATGCCGGATTTCACCCAGAATCTAAGTCCAAAACACTTAGAAAAAATTTGAACAAAATTTACCGGACTTAGAAAATTATTTGCACACAAAATCTTCAACTTTGAACAACCATGGAAGTCGATACTCGAGTTATGGTAGATTTGAAAAAGCAAATAGAGAAAGGAAAGCTTAACTTTAGAAAGTCACCGAAAGAGAGGATCACTGAGGCTTATGTAGCAACAAGATTGGAAGCACTAGCAGTTTTGATAAAATTATTTACAACCAAACATGAAGCATTAATCAGCTCCTATGATGAAAAGACACTGAACAAAAGCTCCTATGTGACAGAAGACATATTCAACAATGGTTATGAGACGTACTTAGATTATAAGGGGGAGCTGAAACAAATTCTGTCCGAATTTCAAGCGTCGAATCAATTGACCAGTAACAAAGCGAACGCGAAATCGAACGGCGAATCGATGCTGAAATTACCTAAAATATCGATTCCTACGTTTAGCGGAGCTTATTCGGAGTGGTCATCGTTTCGCGACTTATTTGTATCGCTAGTGCACAACAACCCAACACTTGATGATGTTCAACGTCTGCATTATCTGAAAACTCAAGTGACTGGCGAAGCTGAGCGGCTCATCAAGCATCTACCCATAACCCAAAGCAACTACAAGATATGTTGGAATATGTTGCAGAATCGATACAACAACAAGAGATTCATGTCTAGTTGTATTTTGAAGCGTTTATTCAACACACGTACTATGAACTTCGAGTCAGCTAACGCGATCAAGGATTTATTAGACACAACGTCAGATTGTTTGCACGAAATGTCAAATTTAGGAATAGATATAACTTCTTGGGATGTGATTATAATTTATATAGTTAGTTTGAAGTTGGACGCTGAAACTCGCAAGCAGTGGGAACTGCAGGTTAGTAATTCGTGTGAGGAGTTGCCGTCTTTCCAACAATTTAGGGACTTTTTGGAAGCTCGATTCCGTGCTTTGGAATTTGTCGAGCCTTCTAAATTTAAACCTAAATTCCCCCAAAACAACACACCCGCGACTAAAGTAATGCACGCCGTGTCTAATGATGTTTGCCCACACTGTACCGAACCCCACAAGCTGTATCATTGCAAGCAGTTTAGCAATGAAACAGTTGATAAGCGCCGAGATCTAGCCAAATCTCTGAATGTTTGTTTCAATTGTTTAGGTCTCAATCATGGAAGCAAACAATGTCGAACAACAACAAAATGTCGCGTATGTCAACGAAAGCACCACACTTTACTACACCCTTCGAATAGAACAAACGTAGTTACGGCTGATCTTGCAGCTGAAACTACTTATTCAGACGACAATGATTCGGAGGAATTATCAAACACGCAAGAGGTCAAAACTAATCAAATTCAAACTCATTTTTCTTCAGGAAATGTCCACACGCAGACATTACTACCCACAGCTCTTGTCAAAGCTGAGTCGAAAAATGGGGACCCTCAGGTATTACGGGCTCTTTTAGACCAAGGGTCACAGGCTTCCTTCATTTCGGAGGCCGCGGTTCAAATACTGAGGTTGAATAAAATAGCTACTAAGAGCTATATATCAGGTTTAGGTGGTGGTACAAGCGATTTGATCTCTAAACATATGGTCATGGTAAACATTCAATCGCTTCACGACCCTACCTTTACTATCCAAGTGAAAGCACATGTACTCAGTGCAGTCACGACTGTCTTGCCCGAGGAACAATTTTTATTGCAGAATTGGGCAGAGATTGATCATCTAACATTGGCTGATCCGCAATACAATACGCCAAATAAGATTGACATTTTATTGGGCTCCGAATTATATTGCAGCATCTTAAAGGAAGGATTGATCAAGAACCCTTCTTGTTCAATGATCGCTCAAGATACTTATTTCGGATGGGTGTTGTCAGGACAAATCAGCAGCCAACGCCAACATGGCAGGAAACTTCGGAGCATGCACGTTCAAGTCGATGGGGTAAAAATCCTGAAACAATTTTGGGAGTTAGAAACAGAACCAAATCTTCAAAAGAAAGTATTACTTATCCAAGTAGAAGCTGGTGAAGATCACTTGGCGAAGACGGTCAGTAAAGATGAGCACGGTCAATATGTTACTGAACTGCCTCTTCGGTCCGAAGATCCACTGTATAAGTACGGGAACAGTCGTAACATTGCCGTGGAAGGTTTGGTTGCATTAGAAAAACGGACAATGATAGATTCAACCCTGCAAACTAAACTGTGTCATATAGTGATACGATGCGCTCCTGGCCTTGCAGTCAAGTCGTTGCAGCAGACAGCTGTTGATGAAGGCAATGCATATCCGTTGGCTGTAGAGAAAGCAAAATCGCATTATAATATAGGTTATTTGAATACCGGCTGTAAAATAAAACAAGAAGCCATTAAACTATTTAAATACAGGAATGAAATGTTACAGAAGGGATGTTTTACACTACAGAAATGGTCAAGTAACAAAGTAGACCTACGACAGTTGAAGATGGATTCAGGAAAGGACTTAGAAACTGAAATAGATAAAAAACGACTTACCTGGAACCGTTGTACTGATGACTTTGATTACTCGGTGACGTTGCCGCCGCAGACCATATTCGCTGCACCTGAAACAAAAAGAAAAATTATCACAAATCGTTCGGCTGAAATACTTACCTTGCCACAGTCATCAGTGCAGTCAATAGATAACCCAGCGAACTGTGCATTACGAGGTCGGGCGTCATCCAGGATGTTGAAGAATCGTCTGTGGAAGGAGAGTCTTACTTGGTTAAAAGACGTTACAATTGACTGCAAAGAATCGATTTCAAATTTTACTCGAACAACATTGAAAGCAAATGTAATAAAAACAGCTACGCATCAAAGAAAGGGTGACTTACCTTGGGAGGAATTTTCGTGGTTACGAAAGCTTGTCACGATGATTGCTTACTGGAGAAGATTACTTCAGCTGAAAATTCCACCAGCTAAAAAACGAAATCCCTTACCTTATCTGACAGATGCTATTTGGCTATACGGTAGAGTTATGGACGTCCATCCGGGAAAAACAGTTTTACGCGTGTTGTTACCTTGCACTAAAATAATTCCCTGATTGAGCGTCCAACTTCAAAACTATGCGTTTTATCTGTAAATAATGTTTTTTGTTAATTTGCACTTACACATTTACCTTTCTAGCGAGTATTGGTTCTATTCTGCTGAAATGTGTTTGAAAATGTTGTACCTACTTCTAACAAGAGTATTGTTATGTTCATTTTCTAGTAAAAACTTCTTTCATACAGTCCACTAATTATAAAATGAGAACTTTTGTTGGAATTGACGTCATCTAAATATATGTAAGTGCATAACTAAACATGTTGAAATTATTCGAGCTTTTCGTATCTACTCATTTGTTATTTGTGAAATATTTGTCTTGTTTTTCACTTATGGTTTTCGAGTCACAATGTGTTTACTTAGGTACTCGTAATTTGCATGAACTAGATTATATCTAAGTATGTTCATGTTTTATTCCGATTTGCTGTCCTAACTTTGTGGTGATTTCATAAAGCTTGTTATACTGAATAGCATTTTGTTGCTCATGGTGGGCAGTCAGCATTATGAAGGACTATCTAGTCCTTGGTGGGCAGAATGTTTAGAGCTACGTCTGATGTTGTTTTCACGTTTTAAAACTAGATGGCACCACCATGCAAATTAGGACACGCAAACGGTTTGTTTTGGTAATTTGATGACTCATTTTTGTGATATGAAATAAATCGCCTTTTGCATACGCCTCTGGATCGTTTCTGTTCTATTAGAGACCTTGTGCATAGGCTGTACAGCTAGTTTTGAATAAAATCGTAGTTCGAGTAGTAAAAACGTCGGGATACATTTTTGGGTTAAATATAAGATAAATAAATAAATAGTGTGCATTTTTTTCGTGAATGGGTGTGGTGGTACCATGGTCCTCATACTTCCTGGTTCTTTAGATACAGGGGATCCTAGTTCACAAAATTATCGCAATTTTAGTATTTTTAACGGTTTGTATTGTACCTAGCATAACATGTGTCGCAGGGACTTCCTGCCTACTCTCTAGTAACACACCAGTATCAAGTACCATTAGAGCAATCATTTATCCTCCTTCAGGCAGAGCGAGGTTTTAAGTTCCCGAAGGCAATTAACAATTTATTAACCTACATTCGCTGTTATTTAAACATAATTTAGTCATTTTAAGGAAAACATTCAACAAATATGTTTGTTTCCTCAAATTGACTTATATTAAAAAAAAATCAATTAAATAAACTCATACCCACCTACTAAGGATATATTCTTCTTCTTCGTGTCGACGGTCCTTATATTTTAATTTTTAAATAATTTGAGCCCAATGCTCGGCTATTGCTACCCCAGGAGGAGTAGCTTCATACAGGTCTTGTAAAGTGCAGGTGTTGGGGCACTGAGGGCAAGACAGCAAGTGCTGCATTGTTTGCGCTGGAGCACCGCAGTCACATCGTGACCCACCGGGGTCAATGTAGCCCCATTTGACTAGGCTGCTCCTGCAGCGGCCCACTTGGGTCCGGAGTCGGTTAAGCGACTTCCATGTAGGCCACGGGAGGTCACAACCCGCGGGGAGTTGCTCAGCCGGCATTATATAGCCAGGTGGCGGTGCGTGCGCTTGCTGCTACAACCTCGCTTGGGTGGTTCGTCAAAGCTTCTGTTTCCTTGAGAAAACTGTTGCGGCTCCTCACACGGCTGTTTGGTGGCGATGAGCCAAAAAGTGGGTGTCTGTTATCGAATACCTGTTTGTGCTTTTCTATTGAGCATGCCACGCTTCTACGTATTTCCGACATCTACCTGCTTGGCGTGAGCGGAACGATGCCACACTGGGCATGCGTATTCGCCAGCTGAGAAGCAGAGTGCCAGCCCTGATGTTCTAAGGACGTGAGGAGAAGCGCCCCATGATGTGGAGGATATATTGAATAATACTGATCAATTAATAATGTGTCGTTAAATGATATATCAATATACTATACTAGCTGCGCCCCGCGGTTTTACCCGGGTTATTCATATTCATATGACAATTACTTATTGCATTCATATGTTACACAAGTACTTACATATTATTTTGTTCATATGACCCTGGCAGGGTACAGCAGTGTAAGTGGTGGAGCAGACCGATTTATTAGTCAGTGCAATAATAAATACTTAATAATTCAATGCAATAATTAATTATCAATACTTTAATAGTAATAATAAAAAATAAAGCTTAGATAAAAAGTGGCCTATGTATTAATCCAGGGTATAAGCTTTCTCCATTCCGAATTTCACTAAAATCGCTTCAGCCGTTGCGGCGAGGAGAGAGAGCAAACACAAGTATGTTTGTTTACACACTGACATACCAACTTTTGCATTTATAATGTTAGTCTGATTGATTCAGATGATTCACTGCACTAATTAGTAGCTGTATCCACTTATTTCATAGGAGTCAATTGTTGGAATTATTTTATTATTAAAGTGCTCTCTGAGGTGGCCGGAAGACTGTTTAAAGAGAATTTAGCACAATGTTCAAAATAATAGTCATTGTTTTTTTATTTTCGCCTGCATATTGTGCTAAGCATATTGGTGATGTTAACCAGGAGGGCCTGTTTTATGTGGCTGTTGGAGATTCCTCCTACGATGAAAAATGTAAGTTAATTTAACAAGTGGGGAAGTCCTGTGAGGTGATGTGTAGAGGCAAGAATATGCGACAGGAAGTAAATGCAAATGTACAATTTACAAAATTAAAATTTACTTACCTATGAAACACCAGCATCACGGTGCTTAGATAAATGTTATGAGGGTCAAACTGAAAGTTCTTAGAAAATCAAAAATTGATTAAACTAGCTAATTATTACTATTATTATATCTTTTCAAAATAGTGTCCGTTCACGTCAATACATCGCTGCATCCGATGGAACCACTGAGAAAAGCACTTTGCCCACTCGTCCTTAGGGGTCTCTTCGACGGCCTTTTGAAACACTGCCACAGCTTCCTCAGCGTCCATAAAACGTTTTCCTTTAAGTTTTTCTTTTATTTTTGGGAATAAATAAAAATCACAAGGTGCGAGGTCGGGACCATACGCGGGATGACCCAGTAATTCCACGTTTGACGTCGCCAAATAGTCGATCGTTCGCCGGGCGGTGTGCGACGAGGCGTTGTCGTGGTGAAGGAGGATTCTACTGCGAGGTCGTTTCTCCCGAACTTTTTCCAAGACAAGTGGCAAACAATTGTTAGTGTACCACTCCGCAGAAACTGTTTTTCGATCCTCTAAAGCAATTGTCGCGAAATAACCTGTCCTTCCGAAGAACGACGCTACCATCGTTTTTTCCACGCTTCGACCTCTCTTCATTTTAGTTGGCACCTCCTCGGAAGCCACTGAGCAGACTGTCTTTTGGTTTCGGGATCATAACAGTAAATCCAGCTTTCGTGACCCGTAAGTATGTCGAACACAGCATTTGAGTCACCTCCGTTAAATCTTTCAAGCATTTCACGGCACACATCAACACGACGGAGTTTTTGAGCCTCGGTCAAAATATGAGGTATCCACCGGGCACAAAGCTTCCTGACCGCTAAATGTTCATGGAGTATTTTGTGCACTTGACTCATACCGATGCCTAAGCTTGTCCGAATCTGCTGATAGGTCACTCTTTTGTCAGTCTCTATCATACGACGCACAGCACAGATGTTATCTTCGGTCGTCGCCGTAGAAGGCCATCCCTCACGCAGATCATCGGTAAGATTAGTGCGACCACGCTTAAACTCATTAAACCAGTTTTAAACAGTGGCACAAGATGGGGCTTCATCGTGAAAGACCAATCGTAGTCTATCATAACTTTCTTGTTGACTTAAATGTAATCAAAAGTCATAAAAAATCATAGCACGAAAATTTTCTCGCGTTAAATTCATGCTGACGTGACACAGACAATTTTTAATTTGCCGCCAAATTGTAAAACAAATGACAATGGAATGAAATTCATACTCAATAATATAGGCAAAGAGTTCCATTTTCAAGATTTAAATTATATTTTTAACCGACTTCAAAAAGGAGGAGGTTTACAATTCGACGGTATGTTTTTTTTTTTTTATTTTTTTTTTTGTGTGTTTGTTCCGCGATTATTCCGCCAATTATGCATTGATTTCGATGATTCTTTTTTTGATTGGTAGGTAATACTTCAAAGGTGGTCCCATATAAATTTTATCGAAATTCATTCAGTAGTTTTTGAAAAAAATAGCAAAAACAAAAAAATATAAGTTTAATCTTCAAGACGGTTCTTGTTTTTTTTGTAACCAACTTTCTAAAGGTGGAGGTTTGTATTCGACTGCTTCACCTGCTTCACCCAGGGTTGACTTCCGGTGAGGGAACTCCTCAACGGTGAATAGTACAGACACAACATTTCGTAAATGGATTTAACCATAATAGCCTGTTCTAAATTCCATCATGACATGGCAGATACACCCAGGATTGACTTCCGGCGAGGGAACTCCTCAACAGAGAATAGGACAGACATGAATTTTTTTTGCACATGCATTTAATTGTGATAGCCCGTTCTAAACTTCGTCATGATGTGGCTTCTAGATCATAAAAGCTTGTCTTTAAAATCTTTTTGAATTAATTTAATTAAAACTTGTTTTTCACTAAAAAGGTTAAAATAAATTATTTAAAAAAAAAAACTAAACCGACTTCAAAACCACAAATGTCACTCAAAAGTAAAAAATAAATTAATATAATTATCATAAGCGCTACCCACTCATATATTTGAAGTCGGTGCCAGCCAAGTCTAAAAGGTAGTAGATAAATACTACCTACAAGTAATACTTACTATATACATAGTATTTATCTACTACATATTAGACTTGGCTGGCATCGACTTCAAATATATGAGTGGGTAGCGCTTATGATAATTATATTAATTTATTTTTTACTTTTGAGTGACATTTGTGGTTTTGAAGTCGGTTTAGTTTTTTTTGAAAAATAATTTATTATTTATTTTGTTTACAAGTGGCTAGTTATTAAAACTTTCAGTTTGACCCTCGTATACCATTATAATATACTATTATATATACTAAGTTAAACATCACTTACCTACAATAATAATTTACTTACTGAATATAATTTCCTCAGTGAACGACCCACCGAGGCTGTTCTCCTATTCGAGCACCTATGTTTCTAAGGACCAATGCGTTGAGCACCAATGATATTACCATTTGAGCACCAATCAATATTTTAATAATAATATTAGTCCTCGCACTTATCGGGGGCTGTCTTTGATTGTATTTTCTAATGATGCACTTAGAGACAGTCCCCGATAAGTGTTCCCCATTACATAATCTAAATAAAATGCTCTAAGACGCCTCTATGTGATGAACTCATGTACCCGCGCAAGCCTTCCAAAGGACCGGGTGTATAACCCGTGAGAAAGAGCGACATAATAACAATAAGGACAAGCTCGGCAAGTACCTTGACTCGGCTCACGAGGGAACCACAATGTGGGATGTTGACGCGACGATCATTTCCCCGATAGTTATTTCGGCGAACGGCCTTGTAATAAAGAGCTTTGATCAACATCTCAAGAGGTTCTTGCTAGACGGTTGGATCAAGGGTTAAATTCAGCAGACAGCACTCCTTGACGCGGCACGTATAGTCAAGAGGTTCCTCACTTTGCAGCCCTTACCACCCCGGTAGTTTGGACCCTGTCCCGCTGTTGGCGCCTCACTTGGTTTAGGTTTTTTATAATAATTTTGATTATATTAAAAAAAATACTTAGACTTAAGATATTTTATATATATGTAAATAATAATAATAAATATATATATATTTTATTTTAAGCAATAAAGCAGTGCTCAAATGGTTTTTAGCTTGGTGCGCAAATGGGATATTATTCAACTGTATTCCCATTTGAGCATCTACCTTGCAATAGCTTACAGTGATGGGGTAGGTAGGTAGATATAGATATATGTAGGTACATATCCTATCTTACAACTTTAAAACACGATGTCGATTTTAAAGTACAGACAAGCCAAGTTAATCATTTGAATAATACAAAGTACTCAGTATTTATCTTCTCCTGGTACTTTATTCTGTACAAATGGTAATACATAGATATTTTATACAACTTACAACAGTCCTTGTATATATGTATATTGTAGGTATACCTCATCACTATAAACTAACGCACCGCGTAGGTGCACAAAAGGGAATAAAGTTGAATTATACACTCGAGAGCAATGAATCCGGGTCACTTAAAGAATCCTAAAAATCTCGGAAACTAAAAATGCTAGGTTAATGCAATAAATTGTATTTAATAGACAATGTAATACTCCTTAAATGAAGGTATTAAAACTTCTTAGTTATTGTAAAGTTATATCATAAAAAAATCAAATTTGAAAAAGGGCCACTTTCGAAGATGGAACTACGAAATTACAGCATTTGGTTTTGCTTTTGTTTGTAATCTGTCATTTATGTGGGTACATAAACCATGTTGATAGTGCTCTATATTCATTATTCAAGCTGAAATTATGTCGCTTACGCCTGAAGAATGCACCAGAATACTTATAATGCTGGAAACCGGCCGGAGTCAGCGCGATACAGCCAGGACTGTCGGTGTGTCGCTGTCAACAGTACAAAGAGTTCTCCGACGTTACGAAGAAACTGGTTCTAACCTACGCAGACCAGGAACGGGCAGAACCAGGTGTACCACAGCACGAGAAGACCGATACTTGGTGAACACCATGCTTCGAAATCGCTTTCTCACAGGAACTGAACTCACCAATCAGTTTCGACGCCTCGGAGGAAGTAACCCAAGTGCATGGACAGTAAGACGTCGGCTTGCTGAATCTAACTTAAAACCCCTTAGACCTGCAAACGGCCCTAAACTGGAGCGTGGGCATCGTATTTCGAGACTAAGATATGCCCAGAGCCACGTAAATTGGAGTATTGAAGATTGGTCAAAAGTTATGTTCTCCGATGAATCAAAATGTATGCTCTACAAGCACGATGGAAGACACAGAGTGTATCGAAGACCAGGGGAAAGATTCAAGCAAGCATGCATCGAAGAAAAAGTAGCCTACGGTGGTGGGTCTGTACTTGTGTGGGCCGGAATTTCTTCTGAAAGTCGCACAGAGCTGGTGATCATAGAAAACGGCTCTTTAACTAGCGTAAGATATGTGGAAGAAATCCTCAATGATCACGTTGGTCCATTTATGGTCAATTTAGGTGAGGATGCTATATTTATGCATGACAATGCCCGACCTCATACAGGTAGGATTGTGAATGACTACCTTCAAGAGATGAACATTACTCGTATGGAGTGGCCAGCGCGCATCCCGGATATCAACCCGATCGAGCATGCTTGGGACGAGCTAGGCAGATGCGTAAAACAACGAAACCCTCCCCCAATCACGCTTCGTGAGCTCAAAATTGCTCTCACAGAGGAATGGGAGAATATTCCCCAAAATCGTATAAGGAACTTGGTGTACAGCATGCCAAACCGCGTAAACGCAGTAATGGAAGCACGAGGAGGCAATACGAAGTATTAAAATTCAAGAAAATCGTAATAAAGTTCAAAAATTTCATGTTTCCTATTTTTGTTTTAAGGAGAGATCAGCAGTTTTTTTCTTTATGTAATTTTGTGTTAATAAAATGTATGGTGACTCATATTTTTTTTACTTTCATTTAAGGAGTATTACATTGTCTATTAAATACAATTTATTGCATTAACCTATCATTTTTAGTTTCCGAGATTTTTAACATTCTTTAAGTGACCCGGATTCATTGCTCTCGAGTGTATTTCGATCCCAATCGAGCACCAAACTAAAACATTAATAGGTGCTCAAATGGGAATCCGATCCAATGGGAACCCAGACCGCGTTCGCCAGATCCAGAAGCAAGTCTATATACCATTTTCGTCTTTATCAACGTAGGACGAGATCGGCTAGAGCCGTAGCCGCGTCCTCTGTGGACCTGCCTCTGCGAAAACCAAATTTATTTATTTATTTATACTTTAGCACAACACATTTTCATCCGATAGCATTTTCTATTAGTTATCCAGCAGGACGTGCAAGAAAGGAGGTAGCGGTGTAGTAAAAATGAAAATAAAATGAAATGAAATAACTCTTTATTTAAACACACACAGATAATAAAAAAATTAACAATAAAAGCGTATAAGAAGTGTAACAATTGGCGGCCTTATCGCGATCTCTTCCAGACAACCGTAAAGTGCGTGATAAGAAACTTAAATATTCGTTATTATTGCCTAAAGGTTACATGATATAATATGTACAAATATTTATACAATCATCTGTCAGATAGAGTGTGTTTAATAAGAAGTAGTACATATTCAGTGGAGCGAATGGAAATTTAATTTATTCCAGTTGGTCCCACCGGGCTTGTCAGTGGGACGAATCGGAATAAAATAATATTTTTATTATTGATGTCCGTTCGTCCCTCTAAATTGTCTTTCCTCTTTATTTTTATGTATTAATTATCTACTACTATACTTCATCATCATCATCATCAGCCCATTACGTTCTCACTGCTGGGACACGGGCCTTCTCTCATAGAGAGAGTATGGGCCATAATCCACCACGCTTGCCCAGTGCGGGTTGGTGGATGTCACATGTCCTTAAATTGTTGTGATTAATTCTTGGACATGCCGGTTTCTTCACGATGTTTTCCTTTACCGTTTATAGAGCGAGTGTTAAATCCGCACATAACTTAAGAAAGTCAGTGGTGCGGGGCCAACGGGATTCGAACTCGGTTGCGTCGGATCTAAAGTCGCACGTGCTCCCATTGAGCCATACTCGCTCTACTATACTTAATTTAAGGAAACTAATCTAATTTTCATTTATATTGTAAGTCAGCCGCTCTTAGGGATATTTAAAAACATGTCTAAGAATAGCGTTGTGGGCTGCATTTTTGTCAAGCTTTTTATGTATTTATAACCTCATTAATCTTTTGGAATGTAGCGGCTTGCTGTTCCTAATTAATATAAAATAAAATAATTATAGATTATAAGTATTTTTGAAAAAGAACAATAAGCCTCTATTTGTATGAGATATTTATGAAACCATATTTTTATATAATATAATTTTGAAAATGAACCTTTTGGTTTTTTTAATTTTAGATTACAACCGGTACTATGAAAATGGCAAATATGAATTTATTTTAAATAAAACTGTAGTAATGTATTGTGAATACCGGATTAGAAGATATATCAATGCAAGTCTTCAGTGGAAAGGTAAACATTCTGCATATAATGTTATTTGTATGGTATTATTCAATTTAATTTCAGGCGACGTTAGAGAAGCTACAGATGTAATTTGTTTTCACTCGTGGTAGGTCTCTCGTATGCGGGAGGCCGTCTGGGTAGGTACCACAGCATTGCCAGTTATTCTGCCGCCAAGCAGTAGTGCATTACCGTGTTCCGGTTTGAAGGGCATTGTAGCCAGCGAAATTACTGGGCATATAAGACTTAGAAAAGAATAAAATAGAAAACACTTTATTGCACTTAAGAAGGAATTACATTTCGATGTCCGCAACAGACTTACGTGATCGCCCTGCTGGACAGCCAATTCTGGACTGTGCCATTTCAAATAAAACAAATACATAGTTATACCACCAAAATCGTCCAGTCTTTTTATCACTGTAAGCACTTTCTTTGTTATTCTCAATGTGTGGTGTAGCGCGCCCACGCGCTCGACGATCGATAATTTGATGATGTTGCGCTTTTAAGCCTTAGAATTAGTCAGTCTATTATTAGAACCTGATTTGATCATATGAATATTAAATTAGTTTTAATTCAATTAATCTAGATTTATTTAAATCATTTCCTCGGCATTTCCCAGCCTATGACTACATAGTAAATTCCTGGTTTCTAAACCAAGTTATTTTTGTTTTGTTCATCTAGACAACTACGGTTTTAATACTGACCAATTCACCATTTTACAATATGCATTAAAGCTCCGACTAGAACCGGATTTGGATGACATTGGGCTGAAAATAACTTGTCTAGCAGATGGAATGGATGGGAATAAGGAAATAACAATAACATTAAGTCACAACTCGGAAGGACGTTTTAAAGCGGGTAAGTTTTTGCCAGTTGTTCTGCCGCCAAGCAGTAGTTCGCACTGTTATACGGGGTCCGGAGATTTAATTTTTAAAAAAAGAAATATATTTTTCACTAGAATTAAATTGTATTTAATTATCACTTATACTCCTACTTATAAAAATTGTAAAATAATGAAATAGTAAAATGAACCAGCGCGGATGGAGGATGGAACTGGACTGAGGTAAGTAGTTGAGATCTATGAAAACAAAGAGAAAGCTGAGTTGCAATTAAGGGATGAACATTATGGAAAGGTCAGGGAATTTAAAGGGGCAAACCGGGTATAACAGCACGCATTACTGTGTTCCAATTTAAAAGGCGTTGTAACCAGCAAAATTACTGGTTAGTTTGAGACTTAAGAGTTACTGTCTTATGGTGAGGAGCGCAGTGCAGTGCCGCGCTGTATTTTACAAAACAACATTTTGGATGGTGTTGCAACTACTGCGCATGTGTATTGATCAGTTGAACTTGCTGCTCGTCTCGGCACTCAATTACCGGTATTTTGCGCCTTTGTATACCCATGTCTATAGATTTCCATTCTTACAATTCTTACAGATTCCCTTGTCTATGACTTCCCATGGTACCTACGCGCAAATCCCTTTTGACCTCATCCTTCAAGCGATATCAAGAATGGCTGCCTTTGCGTACTTAGGGATTTCCAAGTTATCAATTTCTCAAATCAATCAACAGCCAGACATCATCATCATCAGCCCATCACGTTCCCATTGCTGCATGCCTTCTCTCATAGGCCACGCCGCTGGCCCAGAGCGGGTTGGTGAATGTTTTTTTTATGGAATTGAGTGTCAGGCGAGCTGGTCGTTTGCCTGATGGTAAGCAATACGCCAGCCCATAACAATAACGGCACCACCCAGAACTTTGTTTTGCAAATTTCTGCGCGGCGCTGCACCGCGCACATGTCCTTGAATTTTTATGATAAATTCTCGGACAGGCCGGTTTCCTCACGGTGTTTTCCTTCACCGTTTTTAAAGCGAGTGTTAAATCCGCACATAACTTAAGAAAATCAGTGGTGCGGGACCAGCGGGATTCGAACTCGGATGCGTCGGATCTAAAGTCGCACGTGCTCCCACTGAGCCACACTCGCTCTACCATACTTAATTTAAGGAAACTAATCTAATTTTCATTTATATTGTAAGTCAGCCGCTCTTAGGGATATTTAAAAACATGTCTAAGAATAGCGTTGTGGGCCGCAAGGGCCTGTGCTGAAAACCAGCGTTGTGGATTCTTCACAACATTATGCTGAGCACAGACCCTTTTTTGACTGCACTGTACACGGCAGCGATCTCCATACACACGCTGTGACTGTTTGTTTTTTTTCTGTCCTGCTGCACATGAGTATGTGCATTGTTTGTTGTGTGCAGTTTTGTCAAAAATAAATTGTTTCTTTCTTTCTTTCTTTCTCCATCTTAGGTCACATCATCGCTTCACATCAGGCGAGATAGTGGCCATACATAGACCTATTAAACGTAAAAAAAAACCTATTGGGTAATACCTGTGGTAATTTATAATAAGATTCTTATGTACCTATTCTATATTGCAGGTGCAAGAGAACCACATAATGTATACTTAGAGAAAGGAGATTCTTATGTCAACAATGCGACGTGCAATGGTATGGTTCCTCATAAGTTAAGGAATTGAAACTTTTTCACGACACGGCCGCAAGTAGCAATCCATTCCATAAAAGGGTTTTAGATTTATACCAATTGGTTTCAGGCATTGCTTTCAGCCCGACTGCTGTTCCTGTCGGCAGCGGCCCTCCAAATGGAACGTTAATTAAGAATTTCAGTGAAACCGACAATGGCACAGTAGTACACTGCATCATATATGAACACTTAAGTGACTTGTTAAATGTATATATAAGACGTAAAAGTACTATGACGCTCTACATCAAATCGGAAACAGAAAGAAAAATAAGTGAGTCATAATTATTCTATTTTAACAGTTAAGGTCTAGCGATATACAGATCACAGTGAGAAAATAACGCATCGGTTGATAGTACATTATGGTACTAGTGTGTAATGTTGGTGATTACCGCTGAGGCGCCATTGAGACCCGAGCCGTTAGGTGAGGGTCTTCAGAGAGCCGAGGACGGTAATCATCAATACACACGTGTATCATACGACGTTTTACAACACACTTGTGAATAAAATAACAATAAAAACTCATTTTCAACAGTGAAAACGAGTTGTGAAAAATGATTCGCTATGGCGGGAAAAATTAATCAGTTTTCCTATGCGCGCTTGTTAGAAACGGGGTGACTCTACTAAATATAGATATTGCTAATTTATCAAAAGGATTTACCTACCTAGCTCAATTAACCAAAATGATTTGTTAAGTCAGGAAGAAGTGGGTAGTTAGAAATAAAATATAGAAAATACTCATCGACAAAATGGGATTCATTACTTTTTTGCAAATAAATTACTCAAAATACCATTTCCAAAGTTAGCATTTATCCATTCAAATATTTTCCATCATATTACATTATCAACAAACAATTTATTACATATGCGAAATGTACATGTTCTAATATTTCTACAGTACGTACATTTGCTACATAATCTGGTAACTGCCAGATAAATGGGCTTTACAGAATAAAATACGATTGGAAACATAATACATGAATTATTTACCATCAGTATATAATTCAAGCACATACTAACAACATGACAAGCAAGAAACTCATAGAATATTGCACAGAATTACACAGAATAATAACAACAAAATTAACAGTCAAAGTAAATGGTACTTAGCTTTGTTCTCGAGCTCCCAGTGAAAAACTACTGACCCGACTTTAGGCAATACTTCGCTTTTTATAGAAACCTTTTAATACCCCCAGATCGGTTATAGAACAACATCACCCGATTTCCAAATCAACCAATCATGAGACATCAGCGAAGTACAGTACAGTCAATACACATCAAATATATGAAATAATATTATTTCAGGGAACTTATCCTTATGCAATTAGTATTACAAATCAAAATTATATTTTACACAATGTTCTAAATATTCTATCAACACAAATGTAAGCTTTATTACTAAATATAATTACTACACATATTTTACATACATATTTTAAGATCAGTCAATCTAAATAATAACATAAATATAAATAATAAATACATTTTTATACGGTCATGAGTACGGACCTAAGTTTGAGCTCCTACTTATTTCCACCAATAGCGAAGCGGGGAGACTATATTGTACGACCATAATAATGTACGGCCAAAATTGCACAGCCAATATTGTACAGCCAATATTCCATGTACATCGGATTTCAAATACTCGGCTGGTTTTTCCTGGACGGCAAATATTGCCCGTACAAACTCGGTCCGTGTCGATATTGCACGGCCATTATTGCACAGCCAATAATTCATGTAATGGCTTCCAAATGTCAGGGTGTGCAATCCAGTCTGTACATTATTGGATGCGAAATACAGCCCGTGACGATTGTGGTACACCCAGTATTGTACAGGCAATAATCCGAAGCCATCCATAGATAAAATTAGCATTTCTATAGCTGTCTACACGATGCCTCGTTTGTTTCAAGCGAGTCTTTGCAACACAGATTATTAAGGCTTTTTGGCGGGAAGTGAAAAGTGATACAGATCGATTTTGTTTTATTTTCCAAACAAGTGTTATTGCGAGTGATCATATGTAATATCGAATATCTACCATAATGTGTTTCGTACACTTGCACGATTGTAAGCAAATGAAATAAAATAGGGAAAAGCATTGCTTTTTATATTCTCCCAAAAAGTCCATGGAAGGCTTGAATAAAGTTCCACCACTTTATTGAAGCACTAAGAGAGGGTTCGGCTTGTTACTGATGATCCTCATAACAACGATATACGAAAGAAATTATTGTAATTTTTACAAACTATCAAATAAAACTACGTAAAACAAGGCGGTATGGTCTTAGAGACTTTAATCTGCCCAAACGGGTGAATTAAAAAAAAAAGACAGATTATTAATTTATCGTTATTTACTCAAGTGCAGCCAATCGAACGTGTTTGGCCCAGACCACCGTACCCGATTAAAAGTTGTTCATATTATTTGGACTACGCAAGTACGACCATGTCTCCGATTCCGCACTAAGCTCAAGTGGCGTGATCATCAACAATTTTTTTCATACTTTAAATTCTCGTGCATTTGGGTCGTCACGTCGTCGTCAGCTGAATTCCTGCACATCACAGAAGTGATGAATAATCGTAAGAATACGATTATTTTTTTACAGTAGTAGCCGTTCGCGTCATGCAGCGTTCTCACTTAGTGTTCTGAACAGTTCTGAGCAAGAAAACGTTCGTCCACGTGGTAATATTAATCACTTTAGCGAGTGAATATATAATATATGTCTGGTGATAATCGCCGTCCCCCTACGGTTGCCGTTGCTCTTTAAACGGTGCAAATATGTTTGCCAGTGAAAATTAAATTATTCGTAAAATGTATATATATCTGTGTCGTTTTACTTAAGTATCAGCGGCCAAGCAGTAATGCGCAAGCATTACTGTGTTCCCGTTTGAAGGGCATTGTAGCCAGCGAAATTACTGGGCATTATGAGACACAACAGCCAATTGTCTCAGGGTAACGAGCGCAGTACAGCGCCGCGCAGGATTTTGCAAAACAAAGTTCTGGGTGGTGCTGTTATTGTTATGGGCTGGCTTAGGCTTAATGCTTACGATCAGGTAAACGACCAGCTCGTCAAGTCATTCAGTTACATTTAAAAAAATGTAAGCATCTCATTGTTTCACTATAATCATAAAATGTTCTTAGGTATGGGGCATTTAAATTGCCCCATTGCTTTTGGCTTGAATATATATTCTCATATATGGAATAATCTACTTTACCTACTTTTTGGTTTCATGAACATTCTCATAGATATGGAAATAGATATGGGGCTTTCCCATTTTTCACTAAGACAATATAATTTATTAACCTTTTTTATTAAATTCAAACTTTTGTATTCTTTTTAATTTTGAATAGCTGGCATATTAAATTATAGTACTTAAATGAATTTTCATTCATGTGCCCCACTTCCCCCTACAACCTACCACACGCAAGATTTACACCCAGTTGCAGAAAACAACTTAAAATTTAAAGACAACTATGTCATTTTGTCAAACTTACAACTAATGTTGGATTAATTAGTATTCGCAGCATAAATATGCTGCTAAATGTATATTAGCATCAATCAAATTAATTTTAGTTGCTAAATTCGATTAATGCTATAATTCATCGAAGGTGCTACTTCGAGTAGACAGCCAAATATTTATACTGCTGAATATTTTATCTGCGCTTAGTACACTACTCCCCATCGCTTGGCACGCCACATGAATGCAAACTGCGGCGGCTGTCTACTAATGCTGTTGCGATTGCGAATTGACAGTGTTCCGACCCCGTGCGTCTCGTCTGCGCGATTTCTAAGGCAGATTTTTAAACCAATTTTGCTTGATGTTCTTTGTAATGCAATTAACCAACTTCAAAAACAGGAGGAGGTTTTCTACTCAATTTTATTTTTGTATATTTTTTATGTTTGTTACCTCCGTCATTTATGAACCGATTTGGAAAATTATTTTTGCGTTGGCTTCAGTATAGCTACGAAGTGATTCCATATAAATTTTATCGATATTTGACCTTAAACTTTGAAGATACATTGAAGTCAGTTTTCATAAAATGTGCCTATACCTACTTGTTTATTTGTATGATGTTGTAATTAGGACTTTCATTTGAAAGTCCTAATTACAACATCATACAAATAATTCTGGTTGCTGGTTTAATTCTGGTATTTACCAGAGATGTATAATACCGGTAGTAATACCGTTTTGGTCTCCACAAATACCAGGATCCCGAGATCCCGGTATTGAAAAAAAAAGTATCCAAGACATATCTTTTTTTTTTATTAAAATATAACTGAAACCTGATCAACTACAAGAAAAGCTAAACATTATATCGACAGTGTATGAACAGTCATCACTGCTTTCGAGAAATGAATATGCTATCACGAGTACATCTGGGACTTATAGATGATGATGGTGAACCTGAAAAAGATTTAATAATGCTTCTAAGTTATGAAGACATATACACGTGCATACATATGAAAGAACATCAATCGCTATGCAGCTTAGAAAACCTATTTACGACACAAAGGTCGCTGGTCACCGAAACTATAAACAATAGGAACTTAACAGCGTGCCGGCTGAGAGTATCAGATTGCAATAACAACTGTTATCGGTAATTATAACATTGTGGCGCGTCGGTGGCATAGCGTGGGTTTCTGCCGGTCCAGCCTGAATTTGCCAGCACAAAAATATTAAATAAATATTATTCAATTGCACAAAAATAACTAGGTACTCTTTAACAAGGAATACAAATAAAACGTATCTATAGGCACCTACATAATCTAGGTATATGTCCTTATAAATTATAACAATAGGTTCTGTATTTGAATACAGAACAGTAGAATAAGGGTTGACCCTTATGTAAATCGATATGTTTGACCGTGATTTTCTGAAAACACACTAAAGCAATTTTCATGATTTTTAGAGCCACGTTCAAAGAGGAAAATCACCGCGAAGCGATCTTGGAAACTTTCATAAGCGTAGACAATTTTATAATTATTATTCATTATAATCTAATAAGGTACGCAAGTAGTGGGGCGAGCGCGAGGATTCAAAACCGTTAAGTACTCTTAGGTACGTACTATCATTCTAAAAAATAATAGGGGTTACATACTTACGTAGAAAAAATAACGCGAGCGGAGGGAGCGCGAAAATGTTTCACTCACGTAGCTCATACGCTGCATATACAAGTAATATATCTATCCTATACATAAAACTGCATGCCATCATAATTATCCTTACTAAGTACAAACAAACTCTTTTGTAATCTGTTTCTGTAACTATTTAAATGTAACTATCTCTGGTTTAAGTGATGGACACAATTTTTTTATTACTAGTTTCAGAACATTGGTATCCAAACAATGAGACCTGTTTTGGCATATCAGTACCGGTACCGGTACCGGGGAGTACTGGTATGCCTGGTACGTCTGACTGAATGTCTATGATAGGTGATGATTTTTAACAAGCGGAGGATAATTATCGATAAGCGAGCGGAGCGTGTAAAAGCAAAATGCCTACTTTAATTCTGAAAAAATAGGATAAATTATTTAATGTTACGAGAGCGGAGTGAGCGCGAGAATTTTGCACTTATGTCGATTAGGAACCGCTATGTATACACATAGCAACCTCTCATAATACTTTCTTTTTGTAAAATGATATGAGACACGAAAAAGTGTAAAAAAATCAAAAAACGCGGGAATGTTTTTATACCAGTAGCTGAGAAACCGAACAAAAAAAATAGCGAACTTCCTGCCTGGAAAATGACACTCCATATGAACTCCATAGCTACATTATTTATTATTTTTTATCACTTCGCAAAATTATAAGAGATACGAAGAATAGAGAGGTAAATCGCGAAAAACGCTTACATATTTACTACGCAGCTTAGATAAAAACAATATAGGTACCTACCTACGCAATGTTAGTTTAGCAAATTTTGATAAAATACATAAACACGGCAAAAACAAATACAGAAAATTACACTTACACAATTAAATGTACTACGTAGTTTAGAAACAGTTCTTATCGGTAGGTACGCTATGTGAGTTTTTTCGTTTTTATTAAAATTGTATTTTATTGTAAACTTGCGTCGCCCCGCGGTTACTCTGGATAAAAAGCCTAGGTACCTATCCTACGTGTTAATCTAGGGTTTAGGTCAAAGCTATCTCCATTCCAAATTTCACACAACGGTGAAAAAGTAACAAACTTTCATACTCACATTTTCTCGGTTTTATACTTTATACTTTGGACTTTTAATCTCAACTATAAAATCCTGCTTTTATATGAAAAAGTGTATTTTAATTTAAATCGTTTAAAAAAAACGTACGAATTGGCACCTAAGTCCCAATACCTATCTGTTAATTATTTTGTTCCCAAACTCAGTCCTCACTTTTTTAATGGTGTGTGAAAGAAAACATATATTGCAGCGTAACTTTGCTTGCGAATTTAGTAACTTATTTTATATACTTACATACTAGCAATACCTTTCGCGTAGATTTCGGTTTAAATATATTCGTTTCATAAAGAAGTGTTCGTTTTTCCGACATAAACAGCCTTTTTGGTGTATTGGTTGGGCAGGTTGGTTCAAATCTCATTCACCACTAAGGTTGCGGGGTCGATTCCCGCGACGGGACAAATGGTTTTGCAAAGAAAAAAAAGCTCAACCATTTGTTTCGTGTCTGGGTGTTGTGGGACCATAGATAATCATAGTTCCTGGTTCCCAAGATACAGGGAATCCTAGTTAGGAGCCAGGATCTTTGTATATGATTGTTGGGCTTATTTGTTTATTTTTAAAAAGTAGCCTATGACCCGGGACCTAAGTACAGTACCAAAGAACATATCAAATTTCATCAAAACCCATTCACTCGTTACGGAGCTATGTACCTAGATACTTGTTACTAGCAATAATTATTTTGTACTTATTACTTACTAGTAATTATTATTACAATTTATAAATTATTCTGTGCTATGTACTCAGCCTGCCTGTCTCACCCCGCAAAGTACCTATACAAACCTACCAATACAAACTATGCCAACGCTGATATTGGAAAAAATGTCAGGCGCTAGCAAAAAGTGCCTATATTAACTTAAACATTGGTCTTTAAAATGAGAAAGAAAATAAATCATAACATAACATTTGGATGTTTGAATAGTGACAGTATTTATTTATTATTTATTTGTTCAAAAAAAGAATAAGAATTGACAACCTATCATTCTTTACACTTCCTAACGAAATATCGATAGGTAAGATATTCGAATACCTGCGCCAAAGAAAAAATACTACCCATTACCCTACGCTATGTCTTAGTGTAAGTAGATGATAGTTACTGATATTTTTGTATTAAATCGGTATTTATAAATTATTTTTTTTATTATTTTATAAGTCTTAGTGTTCCGTTGCTGAGCTCCCAACACGGTATTTTCCACGCAGAAATTATGCCATGGGTATCACCAACCAGTGTAATTTTTAGTAGACCCCTCAATACATAACCTAGAGAACCTACTAATGCACGCTCAGTATTAAACCTACAAGTAGATAGGTATACCTATTAAGCTTTAAACGACTTTTTTATTTATTAAAGAATTTTAATGATAAATGTAATAAATTATAATAATTAATATACATAATGTACCTAATACCTATTTTTGTTATAATTTTAAATGTTATTATACTAAGTTTAATATTCAAATATTAGCATTTCTGCTTGCACACTGTATATTGTGCCTGTGGCTAAGGTTAAGAACTTAATCTATGTATTCTCGCAAATAAATAATTTGATTTGATTAGAAAAATCTCATAGAGCGAGTAACCTACACACAGATTAATATATAGTTACTATGTAACTGATAAATCACAATCAGTAATCAGTCCCTATGAGATCTTTCATGCCTACTGTTATAATAGCCTACTTTTTCATGTCGCCGATCGCTGCGTGCGAGAATAAAGCTAATGATTTACTAGATTGTGCCTAAACGTGAAGTATATAGTAGTATATAAGTACGTATTTATACGTGAAGTTGTTATTGTGGCCTTGCAGCAAACGCAATGGTGCACCGCGCCGGCCGGCGTGGCGCCGGCGTGGCGGCCAGGGCACCGATACTATTAATTATTCTGTGCCCAGCCCTCCTACCCATATGTCCCTCAAGCGCCAATCGTATATCGTGTTGAGCTCAAATTAAGGTGTAGATTCACTGCGACAATGTCTTATGATGCCATATATTGTCTCATTAAGTTTATCTCAACTCGTAGTCATCGTATTTTGGTATAAATTAATGAGATTAATTCGATTTCTTGCCTAAATCGACCATAATTAGACCGTATCTCATTAGTCGCAGTGACGCTATACCTAAATTCGAGCTCAACACGATATACGATTGGCGCTTGAGAGTCATATGGGTACGGGGGCTGGTCTGCCTAATTTAATAAACATATCATTACAAAATATTTAGGTAAATAGAAGAGCACTTTTTATTATTATTGCATCTATTTTTATCTTAAAATTTTAAATAAGAAGTTACAAGTGTTTTATTATTATACTAGCTTTCTCCCGCAACTTTGTCCTCGTGAATGACAAAGGAAGCCCATATTCGTATTTTTACCAAGACCTCCACAGTATAAGAGAGCGCGTACTACGAAGAAGTCAAGCTGCATCTTCGTAGTAACCTAACCGATTTTGATGTAGCATACCCTATAATCTAAGTTGAAACTAATGCTACCAAACCCTAAAACTGCATTAGATTTCGTTCAGCAGTTTCTGATAAAATATCAGATTGAGATAAAATTCAAAACACCGTGGCTTCGTGTTCAGTAGGTACCTACTCTCTAGCTGATTGATCTCATTTGACTTTTCAAAAATATTATTAATGTACAGAATAGGCTGTTAGAGTGAAGTAGACACTGAAAAAATCGCAGCAAATTCAAAAAATATTAGTATCGCAACCCGGCAGTTAATAGGTTACTTGAAATGACCTAATTTGATACTTTGATATTCATCACCATCATCAAAAGCCATAATAAGACAATATATATAAATGATATAGAATATAAATTTCCTAGGTCTAGATATAGATCTAGGCATAGGTATGTATTTTTTCTGCCGCCAAGCAGTAATGTAACTGGCACGGGTACTGCAGTAAGCGCCATAACAACTTTTTCATGATTAAATTTATCATTTTCTCGATAACTTCTGCTACTTCCTTTTGATTTGCTAGAATAGAACAATTCGATATTAAATTATAATGCACATGCGATGATTGTTGAAGAAACCGCCAGTTTTTTTTTTAAATAGACCAAGTACGAAGATTTGCCAGTAGGAGCAAACACAACCTCGTGCTACCGACCTCGAAACTAAAAATCCATAGTTCAGGCCCAAACGTCATGGCAATAAAAATTTACAACAAAATTCCAGACAGCATAAAAGTTGAAAACATCGAATCAATTTTCTTAAAAAAATTAAAACAATACCTAATTAACAAATGCTACTACAACTTACACGAATTTTTAATGACAAGTAAATAGATATTTTAAATCAGTATACTAATAAAATTTATTCTTTTTATGACTATAAAATACCAATGTTTATTTAATGGATTGGTCTGCTCACTCCTATTACTCCTATTGCCATACCCTGTCAGGGTCATATATGTTAACTAACCTTTTCATAAGACCTCTTCAAATGTACATACATATATGATTGCAATAAACAATTGAGTATTGAATATTGATTATTTTTCCTAATGTATAATAATAAACTATTAATGTTATTCTGATATCATAAAATAAGACAATATTATTAATAAAAGGGGATAAGAGTTGAGAGCCACAAAATATGTATTAAAGTATCAAAATATTTGGGCAATACTATATATGCCGCCATCTTGTAAACATTAGGGAAATACCATACCCCGATTCCGGTTTTCCCTAATCTTTGGAAAAAAACATTGGGATTTAACTCAAGTAAATGCTTTTTTTTCGATTAAGAATTAATAAATCAATAAACTCAATAACAATGGTTTATTTTAAATTATTTATTTGATTATAAGTCGTTTCAGTTGTTTTTTTTTTACATAATGTACATACAAAAAGATCGTATAGTAGTAAATTACATTGGAGTGAAACTAAGTCGATAAAAATAAAATAAATCAGTGCACTAAAACGTGAGAAACAATTTATTATTAACAAATATTTCATACCTTGGGATCCTTAATTTACTCCATTATGGAGCATAATGCCCGGAGGTGGAAACACCTTAGTGTGACCATGTAATAAGTTAGAAAAAAATCGAGTGTCTACCTTCGTTAGACAGACTCTATAGTCTGTGCAAAAAGAGCACTGGCATAACCAAACGAGGCTTCGACTTTGACATAACAATGGATTCGGAATATTGGCTGTACAATACTGGCCGTACAAAATCTGTCCGTGACAATAAATGCCGTACCGTATTGCACGGCCTGATAATTCGTGTACATTGAAAAAATCTACTTCCGGCTGCGGATTATTGCCTGTGCAATATCGGCTGTACAAAATCAGCTCGGACTGTTATTTCGCATCCACTATTGTACGGCCTGGATTGCATGCCCCAACATTTGGAAGCCATGTACATGAATTATTGGGTGTGCAATACAGGCCGTACATTATTTAGCCTCCAAATATTGGCTGTACATTAACCGGACCCGCGAAGCGTCACCCCCACTCCGGTAAACCCGACAGCCGACCAGAGTGAGGGCTTGGTGGGGAAGATACAGGCCAGTCTGTTCGTAGCGTTCGAGCAGTAAAGACGTATTTAACTATACAGTGTCAGTGCGATTTTAGTGACGAATAAATCAACATTAAACTTCAAAGTTGTTTTTACTTCTGAATGCCTTATACAAATAAAGTCAAATAGATCAACATCAGTAAAGTACTTATCACCTAGTACTATGTCAAGACACAGACTTCCTATAAAAATAGTACTTTTCATTTATATTTTATGTTGTAGTTTTAATATTCTATCGATACACATCGAGTTGTTAAACAAAAACAGTAAAATACCATCACGTACTACGAAGTCAGAGCACAAACTTATAATATAAAAATAATACCATTGAAACATTATCTTTAAAGTTTCCAGTATTACAAACCATAAATTCATTTAACACAACAGTTTAAACATCATAACAATGCAAACAGATAAATTCTAGTTTAGACCTTTCCCATTGTTCAAACAAGAGATTATCAACTTTCAAAATAATCATTAAACGAAATACTCGTAAAAATAATTAAAATAGCAAATTGTATTCTTATTTTTAATAGTGTTTGCACACCAAATTACTTTTATTCTGGTACAATTACCACAAAGAGTCTTACTTTTGATAAGAAATATTATATAGTTCACAATCGGTCACCAAGTGTCAAACGTCAAACATGTCAAAAACATCAAGTCGGAAACGTCATGTCATTAAGTCATTAAAAACGTCATGTCAAAAATGTCATTTCTAACCATTGAGGTTCCTCAATGTGTCCACACGCGCATTGCTATCATTGAGGTCTCACACTTCTCAATGATTGCTATACTAGAATAAATCTTTGCGCATTGCGATCAGCCACAGACTAAAGGGATGTGGTTTATATCCTACGAACGAAAGGGGCTAAGATTTAGTTTAATACTTTGGAAAGGGGGTTAATATCTTTGTGGTTTCCTGTCAGAGTTGTCACTTTAACTATTGATAGATATCAGGGTATGTTCTCACTAGTTCGATTCATTTGTTCGACCGTCGAACTTATTTTAATCGAGAATCAAAACACAATATAATAAAATTAAAAAACGCTTGTTTCGGTAAATAAGGTTCATATTTGTATACATAATATTATTATGTTTGTACATCTGTACCACATATGACTAGTTCAGGGTAAAGTCATCATAGGTACGTCGACGAGCGAAGCGAGGGGGAGTGTTAGGTTACTGATGAGAATTCACTGGTGGCAGGTTTCTCGTATGCGAGAGGCCACCTGGGTAAGTACCACCGCTTTGCCAGTTATTCTGCCGCCAAGCAGTAGTGCACAAGCACTGTGTTTCCGTTTGAAGTGCATTGTAGCCAGCGAACTTACTGGGCATTATGAGACTTACGAGGTAATTGTATCAGGGTGACGAGCGCAGTGTCGTGCCTTGTAGGATTTTGCATAACAAGGTTCTGGGGGGTGCTGCAACTGTTATGGGCAGGCGTATTGCTTACCATCAGGCGAACGACCTGCTCGTCTCGTCGTTCAGTTGCATATAAATAAATTACACAGTTATTTTCCTTCTTCTTCCCGTAGAAAGTATCGATACCTGGCACACCTACTAATCATAAATATATTTTCAGAAGAATCAAAGAACACATCATACGTCGTAACATCCATCGTGGCAGTTGCTGCGGCGCTCATACTGTCTGGACTCATAGGTACGAGTATCTGGACTAGAAACTTGCTAACGAAATCTAATTCCATCCTATGTATTTAAATACTAGCTGCGCCCCGCGGCGTCGCCCGCGATTTCCCGAAGTACAAAATAGTCTGTTGCCGTTTCCGGGACCTAAAGAACCTACGTAATAAATTTCTACAAAATCCATTCATTACTTTTTGCGTGATTGAGGAACAAACATCCACTATCCATCCATCTTTACCAACTTTCGCATTTATAATATTAGTAAGATTTTATTTCATATATAAAATCTATATAAAAAATGTATGTTTGTATGTTTGTCCTCTATGCGTTCCTAAACCATTGATCTGATTGTGATAAAAATTGTGGGTTCTTCTGTGTGCGCCCGCGAGGGTTCCTAGCCCGAAACATCTGGCATTGCAACGCATGCCGGGTACAGCTAGTACTATATATAAATAATTATATTTTCAACACACTTGCTCATAAAGTGGCTCTATGGTCACCGCAATTAGGCACAGAATGACACCCATAATCAAACTGTGACTTTTTCATATAGTTTTTTTTTAATTTTATTGGTTGAGGTGCTTTGTTCTTAAAAAAGTTTTTATTCAAAAAAAGATCGTCTTTAGAACAAATAAATTAATGTTCCTATTGCTTGCTCATTTCATGCAACCTCTTATTTAAATAGATAATTTTAACTCGTACGTGTTTAATAAATAAAACTTTCACTCAAATATAAATTTTGTTTTCTCTGTAATAAAAGAAAACTAAATTCCCCATTTTGTACGTGGCAGAATAGGCGCAAACCCTATGCGCGGAAAATCCCTTCACCTAACGGCTCGGGTCTCAATGGCGCCTCAGCGGTAATCACCAACATTACACACTAGTACCATAATGTACTATTTTATTTATATTTATTCATTTATTTCAGGCAATTTTAAAATACAACAAAGTAAAATTAACAGAGGCCCATAGAATACCTTACAGACTAACATATATACAAAGATATACACAATAACTAAGTATATTATTACGCTACTACACAACATATAGGGAATTATTATTGTTGCCTACTTTCCCTGTACCGGCGGTAGACTACCCCTGCAGGCCAGAAGTCCGGGGTGAGGAACATCTTCGTGTGTTCCGCTGGAACCTGGAGCGCGTAGGACTTAAATTATAAAGGCGATTTTTTTATGGAACTGAGTGACGACTTGCTAGTCTCCTGGCAGATATTTAAAACTGTTGGTCTAATAAACTGTTTATCTTATAAACTATTGATATAGTCATTTGTTGACATAAGAAAGCGTTGATCTCGTGAACCACTGATATAGTAAGCTGTTGCTACGAAACTGTTGATTTAGCGGTATTTTTCAAAATGTGCCATGCATAAGTTTCCTGAAGATTGAAAGCTACTTTGACTATCCATTGACTTTATTCTATATGGTGAAAAGTAACATTTCAAGTTCAAATTCTTTTTTGTTTGAATTCTTTCATTTATACGAAACTAATTCGTTAAGATATAATACCTTATTTATTAAGGTAATGGCACATGTTAAATAATACATCAATAATAAACAAAACTATATATATATATTTTCGAGAGCGAGTGTGGCTCAGCGTGGACTCGTGCGCCTTTCAATCCGACGCACCTGGGTTCGATTTCTGACTCGGCCCTGCATCAATGACTTGTAGTTAAGTACAGATTTTGTACGCTCGCTCTAAAACGGTGAAGGAAAACATCGTGATGAAACCCGCTTACGCGCTTTGGAGTGGTAGGCTCTGGCCGTGGTTGTAATACCACCCACCGAACAAAGCCATGCCGTCAAGACCTAGTCGTGATTCGGTATGATGTCCGGTGAACCATCGGGGAGACGGGTCTGCGCAGCCGCTCGACTGCCGTCTCTCTCTAGATCTATGTGCTCCATCTTAGGCCACATCAACGCTTCACATCAGGCGAGATAGTGGCCAAATATAGACCTATTAAGTATAACAAAAAAAAGCGCCGTGTTTAGCGGTACTGATATTATGAACTGTTGATCTGTCGCTTCAGTCCCTGGTCGACGCTCTTCGTTATCTTTTTATTTCTAGTTATTGTTATTATTATTGACTAATTTAGTTCTGTTCTGTAGTTCGTAAGTACTGCCTGAAGAAGGTGACGCCGACGGCGAACACTACTAATGAGCCGGTGGTGTTGGAGGATGCCCGCAGCAGCCCACACCACTACGAAACCGTAACGGAGCCGACCTATGATGAACCGTATGCTCTTCCTGCGCCATCACCTTCAGGTAACACATTTTTATTACTATAAGTTTTATTTTTTTCTGTATTACAGGTAATTTAAGAAAATAATAGGTACATGAGTTACTAAAGTAGTTCTAAGACCCATATATACCTACCTATATACCTTACGAACTAACATACATAATATAATATTAAAACTATTTCTTATTAAGCTACTGCACAACAGGGAATTGTTTTCGCCTACGTTCTTTGTACTATTCCTGTAGACCAGAAGGCCGGGGCGAGGAACATCTTAGCGTGTTACGCTGGAACTTGGAACGCGTAGGACTTAAAGTCAGTGGTTCTGGTCTGCTCCAGCCGCGGCAAACTCACGTTGATGGGCTCCTCACGTGAACTCCGGTACATGCTTATTCTCTCCCGAGCGCATCAAAGGACTTCTTCACCCTTCGTCTCTTTGTCCAGGCGAGAGAGGTATATTTTGATGGTCGGGGATACAACTTGCAAAATTGAAGTTGTAACCATGGCGGTGCCGCGTTGATTACGGATCATCTGTCGAAGTCGGAGCTTTTTCTCGACGAGCTTGAAGCTGTTTTCGTCGGTCTTGCTACGGGAAGCTGCAGTAGTAGTACGCAACGCAGCCGTTGTTTGTTGCTGCGTGTTAGCGGAGGCTCGCTTCAATGGCTGCGAGGCTCGGGATACCTGGGCGTAAGACTGCTTCTGACGCCGGGGTGGCGGTGGCGGTGCCGCAGCAGCTCGCGTCAGCAGGCTGAGGCACGACGACGGGTGGCTCAGAGGTCACTCGGTCAACAACCTGAGGTGACTCGGTAGGCAATAACCTATAATAGGCGATAACCCGCGGTGTATCGCTTTCATATGTCACCACATATGACGGTAATGTTGTCGGCGCAGCATTCCGTAACGCCACGAGCTCACGCCTCAACTCTGAAACCGTGGATTCAGAGGCTTCGAGTAAAACTTGCGCACTACTGCTTGGTGGGAAAATAACTGGCAAAGCTGTGGTACCTACCCAGACGACTTTACGCTTAGAGAGACCTACCACGAGTCTGCCTGCAACTGCTTTTTTGCCGTATCATTTTTTTTAAGCTATTGCATAGCTTCTATCGCGGGCCTTGAGCGTGGAGACCGAATCCAGAAATTCCGTAACGAAAATAACCTAACACCCCCCACTCTGAATGCTATGCAATAGCTTTACCGCGGCAGTCTCCGAGTGCCACACGTCTTTTTTATTAATTTAGTTTATTTGTCTCTTATCTCACATTATGGCCTGTTAACTCCACTACCCGAGCGAGTGTGGCTCAGTAGAAGCATGTGCGACTTACGATCCGAAGCACCCGAGTTCGAATCCCGCTGACCCCGCACCACTGACTTTCATTCTACGGCTATGTCATTACCACGCGGCCGCATTGCCACGCTGAATGGCAATGCGGCCAACACTTAGATTCGATGATTCTTCTATCTTTTTAAAAAAAAAAATCCTTAAATGGTAAGGTAGGGTGATAATCTTGAACGAATAAAAAAAGGCGGACGGAATCTTGCTAAGCAACAACTAAAGCATAGCAATGGCGGTGGCGTTACGTTCGTTTGAGTGGACGAAGGGCCGATGTAAAACCGATGTGACGGCCGATCGGCATAGCATGATGTTGGTAAATGTGTGCATGAGGCTTGTGTACGAACGAGCGGACCGGCATAGCTTGAGTACTTCACTTTTGTATTTGGCAACGAGGCGTCCGCCTAATTCTATTCGTTCAAGATGTTAAAAAATAAAATTTCTCACGTTTTGTAACTTTGCAGGAAGCCACCCCACACCATCAAACATCGCAAGTCGACCGCGGATGCCATTACCACGGGACGATTTAAGCGGTAGGTACCTATTGGATGTTTTTGTTATTATTTTCATAGTTATTACTTATTTATTAAATACTTTTGCACAAAACAGTTTGTACATGGAGGACTTAATGCTAGATAGCAGTTTCTACTAGTCATCCATGACGTGCAAGAAAAAAATGGCAGCGGTGAAGTAAAGTGCGTGATAGGACATTTTAAATATATTTAATTATTGCCAAAACTTATTGGGTACATATCAGTTTTTTTTACACAAATATATCCTGGACCAGGAACTATGAGGACCATGGTCTCGCTACACCCAGATACGAAACATGTGCCCGGACCTCTTATTTCTGTGCACAAATGTTTGTCTCGTCGCGGGAATCAAACCCGCAACCTCGGTGGTGTATGTGGTATATTTGAGCCAACCTACCAACCAGTACACCATAGAGGCTGTCCTCATAGTTCCGCATATTGAATGCAGTAGCGCGTGCCAAGTTAACATTGACGACAGATGACGTAGAATCGTCCCCGTCCCCGATGTAAGAAGAATAGAAGAAATTTGGTTGTTCGAGCAGTTGGCTCGGTGGCCCAGTGGTTAAGGCGTCGGGAGGGTATTGTGAAGACGCTGGTTCGATCCTTGCCCAAGCAATATCGTTTTTCTTCTTCCTAAGTATTTAAAATTTTAAGAACATTCAGTTTTTTAATTTCTTGAAATATTAAATATATATTTATTGAAACAACGTCTCAATTCGCGTCTATTGTTCACTTACCTACTCGTAGTCCTCCTTAACTACTAAATTGATTTTAATGCAGTTTGATGTCCAAAAAAAATGCCGCTTAGTTTGTCAAAGTCAAATATCATTTATTAAATAGGCAAAAAAGTGCACTTTTAAAGGTCATAAACACATGGTACAAATAAAATAGGTTAAAAATTGTAACTTAAGTTAACATGACTGAAAAAAAGGTAAATATGTTTACCCATTTCTTTCCTATACTCAATTGAAGTGCTGAAAAGAAATGCGAAAACTGACTCTACCAGTGCTTCGGAAATACGCCCACTAGAGGAGATAGCACCAAGAAACTCTGCGGGGATGTCTTTTTTCAGCTCTTTTAGAATGTCTCGAAAATAACAATAAACAATTACATATAAATTAGAGTTAACAGGATGTCAAACAATAAGTGCGAGTGAGATGTCCCAAGTCATAGTATCAGAACAGAAAAGTGTAAATAAAATATAAGTAGGTATGACAGTAGCAGTAGGAGTGACTAGACCAGACCAGTCCCCCAAGCAGCACCCGTTCACAAGTATGACTTGTGGACCAGCCATCGTTGCTGCCGTATTTGTTGCCGTATCTTCTGAGTAATGGTTCTTTTTCCGATACGGCGCTAGTCATGGTGGCAGTTTGACGTTCATAGGTGCGTGATGCCAAAACTGAATAACGAGATTTTGATTTGATTTGCTCTATAGAAGAATCCTTAAAACCCTTTCATCGTTCATTTTCAGATGACATACCGTATGTGCATTATGACACCCCGTACGAGTGGCGGATCTTCCGCCTTGGAGTGGGCAGGTTCACACCACGTGAGTGTCAATCATTTACTAGTATGTAACGCTCGTAACGTAGCTTCAATAAAACACTCCTTAATCTGAGTTCAACCGATATACGATTGGCCCTTGCGGGACCAGTGGGTGGCCGGTAGGCCGGCTGGAGACTAATTTGGAGTGCACAAAATAAACTCCTGGTAGGTCTCTCGTCTGCGTGAGGCCTTATGGGTAGGTATAGGTATCACATCTTTGCCAGTTATTCTGCCAACAAGCAGTAGTGCGCAAGCATTACTGTGGTCCGGCTTGAAGGGCATTAATAGTCAGCGAAATTACTGGGCATTTGAGACTTAATAATGACTTAATGTCTGAAGTCTCGGGGTGATGAGCGCAATGCAGTCCTACGTAGTACTTTTTACGGTATAAATAGTTCTCGGTGCCACTGCAATTGTTAGCGGCAGGCGTGGCGCTAACCATCAGGCGAACGATCAGCTCGTTTCACAACAAAGTGCCATAAAAGAAAATTAGTAATTCAAGGTAGGTGTCGAAGGATATTTTCCCTCGGTTACCTTAAAATGACGGTATAGATTGTTTTAATTCCACCCCTAAGAGCTATTGTTTCCGGGCGACGAGCGCAGTGGAATGCCGCTGATAATTTTGCAAAGCAAAGTTCTGGGTACCTTTACTTTTTTTTTAAACTGACTTCTATGTATCTTCGCAGTCCAAGTTCAAATATCGATGAAATTTATTGGACCCCATATACTGAATCCAACGCAAAAAGAATTGTCCAAATCGGTTCATGAATTACTGAGTTCTGAGGTAACAAACGTTAAAATAATTATTTTTTAGAAAAACACAAAAACCGACTTCAATGTATCTTCGAAGTCCAAAGTCACATATCGATGAAATTTATATGGGACCACTTCGTAGTAATAATTTTCCAAATCGTATCATAAATGACATAAATGACGGAGTTCTGAGGTAACAAACATAAAAAAAAATACAATCGAACAAAGAACCTCGTCCTTTTTTTAAGTCGGTTAAAAAATACAATCAAATAGAGAACCTTCTCCTGTTTTGAAGTCGGTTAAAAAGTAAGTTAAAGTTCTGGGTGTTACAGTCAACATAAAAAGTACCGTCATTGTTTATTTATGGTCTTTGTTCCAGGCTCGAGGCACAGGGATAACGTTCACAATTTAAGGAGGCAATGAATATCACATAGATCATCATCATCATCAGCCCATCACTTTCCCACTGCTGGGACATAGGCCTTCTCTCATAGAGAGAGTATGGGCCATAATCCACCAAGCTGGCCCAGTGCGGGTTGGTGGATGTCACATGTACTTGAATTTTTGTAATTGATTCTTGGACATGCCGGTTTCCTCACGATGTTTTCCTTCACCGTTTTTAGAGCGGGTGTTAAATCCGCACATAACTTAAGAAAGTCAGTGGTGCGGCGCCAGCGGGATTCGAACTCGAGTAGGTCGGATGGAAAGTCGCACGTGTTCCCACTGAGCCACACTCGCTCATTACATACAACACATAGGCACCTAACACTTGCTAACGCCAATAAAAAGAGATCATTACATTATACCAGCTAATTATTGAATATAATTATAAATAGAAATAAAAACTCTTAAAGTAAGCTTATGAACAATATATCGTATAATCATAACTTACCTACCTTTTCCTTGTATAATAATTAATATTCATATATTATCTTATAATTAAATTAATTAGTAGTCATTAAATATAATTATACATAAAAATTAAAAATACTAGCTTATTAAACTAAAATACAACACAATATCATCATATCGTTCATCTGACGAACAGCCAAGGAGTGGATCGCCTTGCCAACGTCTGTTTCCTGACAACTACAACCAGGGTTGGGCAGTATTGAAATACTTGTAATTAAAATACGTAATTGAAATACAAATACGTATTTGGTATTTGTATTTCAATTACTTCCTTAAAATGTAATTAGAAATTTGTGTTTCAAATACCTGACGCCGACGTATTCAAGTAGTTAGTATTTCAAATACTGAGGCTTCAAAATACATTTTAACAAAAATACATTTAACCTTCATTTGGCAATCGTGAGTGAGAATAATATAAATGTGCGAATACTGCCTGGAAGCAGCAAGAATAGCACCTATAGTCAAGAAGATTATTTGTATTTTGTAATTTGTATTTCGTATTTCAATATCTAAAATACTGTATTTTGTATTTTATATTTCGTATTTTGTATTGTAATTATTTGCGATACGGTATTTTTTAATTTGTATTTCAATTGAAGCAAGTCATGTATTTTGCCCAGTCCTGAATACAACCTGGGAGTCTTCAAGTCGAGAGTGGACAGGTATCTTCTAGGCGAGCGTGTTACATCTTAGACCACATCATCGCTTACCATCAGGTGAGATAGTGGTCAAACGCCAGTAAAAGAATAATTTGTATAAAACAGTAGGAATTATTGAATTATATTACAATTGAAAGATGAGCATAATGAAAACTGAAACGCAATGAAAATATGTAGTATAATTCCGCTGAATATTATTTAGATTTTTGTAAGAATAATGTAATATATGTATGGGGGTAGTAGTACAGTCATTTGGTTCGAAAACGAGTTTAAAAAATTGGTAATTTTATAGATTTTGATGTGCTCTTTCCGAATTTCAAATATGCCACCTCGTATTTTTGCCGCTCGCGCCGCCATATTGGAAAAATGGCGCCTAAAGCAGGTTTTTGACAATACCTCCTTTCCGACTTATTTTACGATAAAAAGTTATATACAAAATGAAACTAGAGACAAATACCTACAATTTATGTGACCACATTTTCTTCATAAAGTCAATAGTTTCAGCGTACGAGTGCCGCAAAGTGTACTCCAACGCGAGTGTTGCGGCGCTTGTACGCCAAAAGTATTGACTTTGTGAAAAAAAGCTGAATACATGAATTGTAGGTATTTGTCTTTGGTTTCATTTCGTATATGACTTTTTATCGTAAAATAAGTCAAAGTGTAGTCCAACGCGCGTTGCTTTACACTTTGCGACGCTCGTACGCCAAAACTATTGACTTTATAAAAAAAAGGTGGACACATAAATTGCAGGCATTTGTTTTTAGTTTCCTTTTGTATATAATTTTTTATCGTAAAATAAAATGGAAAGGAGGTATTGTCAAAAAACTGCTTTTAGTCGCCATTTTTCCAATATGGCGGCGCGTGCGGCAAAAATAAGAGGTGGCCAAGTTAAAATTCGGAAAAAGCACATCAAAATCTATAATATTACCCATTTTTAAAACTTCCGGAAAACTTTCCAGGTAAAACTACCTATAGATAGGAAAAGTAAAATTAATTTAAATTAAAAAATATAAATATAGGTATAATACGCGCCACGAAAGATGAGACTTGACAAGCGTCAGTAGTGGGGAGCCTGCGCAGGTACAGTCGTGTACGAAATAGTTATCCATAATTTGTATATCTATTCAGGGATTTTTGACAACATTCAGAATTAGGTAGGTGTATATTTTTTTTTAAACCTATCATAGATTTATTACTAAATAATAAAATTTAAGATAAAAAAGGCAGATTGTCCTAGTCACTGTCACTGACAATATATGATGTAAGTGTAAACGTCGTAAACCATCTACCTACTTTGTCTTCTTAATGTTTTACCTCGAGGCATAATTAAGATTTCACAAAGTTACACTCGTATACAACACAACTATAACAAAGTAGAAATTTATAAACACAATTTGCACTCGATTGTACTGCGGAGTCAAGCGGTGCGTGCACGGGGTGAGGGGGACGGAAGGCAACTGACGCGCATGCGCAGTGCCGTACCGACACCTCCCGCGCTCTTTCCGCTGCCCTGTTGTTCCCCGATCCCTTCCCGCCTCAGACCTCATACCGCTAAAGAGACCTATAAATCGTCTACTGCGCAAGTCAAACCACGTGGTTTGTCAAGTCTCATCTTTTGTGGCGCGTATTATATATATACGCTTCGACCACGTTCACACTCAATATTTAATGAGGCGTACATCGAGCAATCACACTCAATATTTAATGAAGCTAAATCGAGCAATGGCAAATAAATAATGATCCTACTTCTGATTGACATTTCTTTTGCTGTTGTGGTGGAGCGTCTTTACTACTAGAGGTTAAGTAATGGTATCTTACTTAGGTAATTCAAATTAATAAAAGTGTCATGTAACTAAAATGAGTTAGTAGCGCTGGCTGTGGAAACTTTCAGCCTGTAGTCTTTTGATAAAAAAGAAATTACAGTAAACTAAAACTTACAAACTCCCGACACAAACCCCTATAAAAAATTTAAATTAACAGATTCGAAATTTATTGCCTCACAAATAAACTTGATTTTAATGTTTCCAAATGTTATATATCTCTCACTTGTTACGTATGACGTCGTGGTGCATACCAACTGCCCGCAGGAGCGAGTCACGAGGCGCTGACGCAGCACATCATGCCCTCTCTTTCTGACTTTTAACATTATATAGCTTTCCCCCACACCGTCACTTCTGGTTCTCACATCGAACCGTTGTCACCCATTAGGATAATTAGCATGTAGGCACTTAAAATGTATTTTTTATATTTAATTAAACTTAGAACCAAAAGCATTTTGGTTTCCTTTGCATCCTCCTGCCTGTAGCCTACATAATTCACTCGTAAACCTGAACCATAAATATTATTATTATATATATATATAGTAGATTACAAACAGTGTCAGTGACTTGTAGGTAGGAAAATGTATAGGAAACTTTACAAGGTACAAGTATGCAAAGATTAAAAAAAGTGGTTTTTCCTGTATTCACCTCGTCAGCGGTGATTCCGCCGCGAGCAGTGCGTTTGCGGCCGCTCCGTTGAAGGTCGTACCGGCAATTTATACAAACCTCCAGGTCAGTAACAAACTTATATACTTGTTTACCATTACAACTGAATTGAAGAGCATTGGAGCCAGCGAAATTACTGGGTTTATGAGACTTAATATCTGATGTCTCGGGGTGATGAGCGCCATGATATACGCAGTACTTTTATGGTATTAAAAGTTCTGAATGGCACTGCAATTGTTATGGGCAGGCGTGGCGCTTACCACCAGGCGAACGACTTGCTCGTCTCATTACTTAATTCCATAAAAAAAGAAAAAATATTGCAGTTTGGTTTATATAAAGGCTATTTAGTATTTACCATGCATATATTTTTAACCGACTTTCAAAAAAGGAGGAGCTTCTCAATTCAATTGTTTTTTTTATATTTGTTACCTCAGAACTCCGCCATTTATAAACCGATTTGGAAAAATCCTTCTGCATAGATACATTGCAGTCACATAGTTAGGTATTTTGATCGATAACCTTGAACTTCGAAGGTATCTGCATCAGAATTTAAGTCGGTTTTTTGTCATAAATCGAATTATTTAAATAATTAAAATATTTTTTTTTCGTAATGAAGTTTCTTAATAAGACACCTTAATAACATTACGATCTAGACTAATAAGTAATTTTAGTTTAACTTAAGTTGCTAAATGGAGTAAAAATTAATTAATTAATAATTAAAAAATGAAAAAAAATGTTTTCGTTCTTTGATTTCAATGTCTCATACTTATAGGAAGATGAAAGTCCTTAGAGTGTATACTCGACCGCAATCAATATTTTCCTATGTTTATAATCCCTATAAACAGGCGAGGTGAGTCACTCCACCCTTACGCTGTGCACATGCCACCAGTCCGCACAAAGCGCTTCGCTGACTCATTCATTATACGTACTCTTCGAGTAGACATACTTTATCTGAGTACGTACTGCTAAGGAGTGGAGTTCTCTACCAGAATCCTTATTTCCTTCCAATTACAACCTGGGTCTCTTTAAGACAAGAGTGAATAGACACCTCATGGTCAAACGTGCTTCACCTTAGACCGCAACCACGCTTACCATCAGGTGAGTTGTTGTCAAACGTGAGCCCATTTAATCATAAAAAAAACAATATTATGCATTACGGCCAATATTTGCTCTATGAGAGAAGGCCCGTGTCCCAGCAGTGGGAACTTGACAACCCCTAGCGGATACTTGGAGGAACTAAAATCGGCAGTACGGGCTCAATTGAATCGTAGTAAACGAACTCGAAAAAAGTTTTCGACTGAATCCTACAACACAGGAGTTATCCTAGTGTGGGATTCAGAGCTCATAGAATTGATTGTACTACACGATTTGTATTTGCAATAAAATGTTTGATTGATTGATTGAGTTACTCTGTGCATTGTTGCAGTGCGACTGCATTTTGAATTTCGAATAAATTTAAATTGGTGATGACGATAATAAATGAGACGAGCAAGTCGTTCGCCTGAAGGTAAGCGCCACGCCCGCCCATAACAATTGCTGTGCCACGCAGAACTTTTAATACCATAAAAAGTACTGCGTAGCGCTGCATTGCGCTCATCACCCCTAGACATCAGATATTAAGTCTTACATGCCCAGTAATTGTACCTCTTTATTGTTTATGTTTTATCTTTATTTTAGTATGTTCAGTGTAATGTTGTGTGATGTCCTGAGTAAATATATTTTCTTTCTTTCTTTCTTGCTAGTTTCAGTAAACCTTAAAAAGTATCTTAGCTTATATTATTTAATTTTTTGTCGGCATGTTACTTGTATTTATTTTATTTTCGTTTAAACTACTAGCATTGTTTACAGCGTCGCCATTGCCATAGGTCTCACCATGTCGCGAGTCCTGGCCGCAAGTGTCTTGCTGTGTATAGCGATGTCTCGCGCGCAGGAGCCGTGTGGCGCGGCTGGCTGCCAGTGCGGTTACATCACACTACTGCGCGTGTGGCACGACTTTGGGATGCGGTGTCAAGGCACTTCTGAAGGTCAGTTTAACAACTGAGTGGCGAGACGACGGTCGTTCACCTGATGGCTATCAACACGCCACGGAGAAGTTTTTAAGTACTCACTTAAGTCTCACTTAATTATTTATTTATTTATTTATTTTTTATTTATTTCTTAATAACAATTTGTTATAGTTAATTACATATACATACATAAATACGACAAAGTTAATTTTAGTTTTTGGTGCTGCAACTGTTACGGGCGGGCGTATGGCTTATTATCAGGCGAACGACGTGCCCGTCTCATCGTTCAATTAATTAAAAAGAAAATATCCCTGATGCATATTGCCTTGTGCAGGGAGCTACGAGAGACAGCGGAGAATCCAGCCAAAATAAAGTTAAAAAAATAAAAAAATATTGCAGGAAATGCAACCAAAATCTTTGCGTGACATTGAGGTCATTCCTCAATGTCACGCAAAGATTTTGGTTGCATCATTGAGGTGTCATTCCTCAATGGGTTGCATTTCTTTAGCACTTCTCTATTCACTCATTCCTCAATGACTAGACCTCAATGTTGCGTGACATGTATAGAACTGACAGGCATAAAAACTATTTTCATTTCTTTAACGATAATTCTGTTTTATTTTCGATATCCCTTTATTTTTGTATGTCATCAATCACTACTCATTTTTTTTTTAAGTTTGCCCTTTACGGCAGGCTAAAGTCTCTAGGACCATACCGCCATGTCTTACGTAGTTTTTATTTGATAGTTTAATATTCCATTTATTATACTTTTGTTGAGAATGAGGGTCAACAGCAACAAGCCGGACCCTCTCCTAGTGCTTCAATAAAGTGGTGGAACTTTATTTAAGCTTTCCATGGACTTTTTGTGAGAACATAAAAAGCAATGTTTTCTCTATTTTGTTTCATTTGCCTACACTCGTGCACGTTTACGAACACATAATGGTTAATATTCCACCGATATTAAACATGATCACTCGATATAACACTTGGAAAATAAAACAAAATCGAAATGTATCACTTTTCACTTCCCACCAAAAAGTCCCCATCACTACTATAAATACTTCCTAGTGCGGTTCAGGTCAGTATCGGCCCGCCGCTTTCCCTGGTTTATTTCTCATTTCCTGTTTGGTAGATCCCGGGGCGAACCGAACCTAAGGAAGTTGGGTTCAAGGTTATTTTAACAGTACAAAAAAAAATTATGTACATCATATTTTCGGATTTTAATCTACCTTAGCCCTGTGGGTCGAGAAAGACCTGTCACGCACTGGCTAGTGGCGTAAATATCGTTGGGGGCGCATTTCGACCCGCCGCCGTACCAGATGCAGGTTTATAATTTTACTTACCGCAGCCAAGGTGTCTTTGATATGCGGTCATTGCCATGAATAGGTAAAATACAATGGGATGCGCTCACCGGCGTCCGGAATCCGTGGTAAGTTCATCATCACAATTCTTTTATCACCGCACTAACTTATTATGACCTCAAAATAACTATATTATGCGTTTTTCACGAACTTGTAAGAACATAAAAATATGGCGTCCCTTTTTGGAAAACTTTCGCCGGCAGAAGTTTTCAATGTGATTTTCACAGTTTTGTTTTGCGATGAAACAATTAAACGAACAGTAAAGCAGCGCGTGAGTTATATGTCACTTCTGATAAATCTGTTAGAGATATTATACAACAAAACTACTCAATGGGAAATACTTTTTATTCTTACGCGGCAAAACTCCATCTAGTTCTATTCAAAAGTCAACCCCGCGCATGCGCTCTCGGGTTCACGCATCCGTCAACGCTAGAGATGTGATTGTGAACCAACAATCGAATATCGGTCATCAGAAGGTGCATGTAAATATAGGTATATAACCGTAGGTGTACCTATAAGTACCTATCTATACGTAGTATATATATATATATATATTGCATCGCCGGCGCCGACCTTTCTCACTCCGCTAGTTATTTCCATCCAAAGGTTGACTGGAAGAGATTGCTTTTAGCGATAAGCCCGCCCGTTTTACTGTAGTTCGTAAGTCAATTCCTGTACCTTGTTGTTTTTTGTTATCATCTACAATAAAGCATTTTTGTATTGCATTGTATTGTATCCTGTTTCCAGTCGTCCACACATCCATCCCGACCGATGCCATCGCCGCGCTCCCCGCGCTCCGTTCGTTCGTGCTCGAGAACGGCACGAACATTCGCTTGCGAGCGGACATGTTCGCGCGCGCGCCGCCGCTCTCTGCCGTCGGTATTCTCAGCAGTGGCGTGAAGGAATTACCAGCCGATACCTTTAGAGGTCTGGACCAGGTGATTCTACTCAGCCTGAGGGGAAATGAGATTAGGAACGTTTCAGTAGACGCTTTTAGAGGTAAGAGATATTGTATAAATAGATAGATAGATAGATGAACGCTTTATTGCAAACATTAAATTACAGACATTACATAAAAACAATTACAGAAAGTGATACAATGGGCGGCCTTATCGCTAAAAGCGCAGTGCAGCGCCGCGCAGGATATTGCAAAACTGGGTGGTGCTGCCACTGATGGGTAGGCGTGTTGCTTATTAGGTGGACGACCTGTTTGTCTCGTCACTCAGTTACATAGAAGGATGGGTACAAAAGATGGGAGATGACAAACCTGACCTAGGTTTTAACCATACACGTTAACTGAAATGTTTGTTTTAATAAAAAAATGAATGCCCAGTATTTTAGGTTTTTTTAACCCACTTCAAAAAAGGAGAAGGTTCTCTATTCGATTGTTTTTTTTTCTGTTTGTTACCTCAGAACTCCGTCATTTATAAACCGATTTGGAAAATTATTTTTTTGTTTTATGTGTGTTGTGTTCAGAATAGCTACGAAGTGGTCTCATATAAATTTCATCGATATTTGACCTTGGACTTTTTTTTTATTTTTTTTTTATTTGATATAAATCTACGTTTGACCACCATCTCGCCTGATGATAAGCGACGATGTAGCCGAAGATGGAGCACGTAGATTTAGAAGATACCTATTCACTCTAGCCTTGACGACGCCCAAATTATAGTTTTCAGGAAACAGAGAAGACGGCAAGGAGTTCCATTCCTTAGCAGTACGCACTATAAACGTGGAACCAAAACGCTTCGTTCGAATCGGCGGAATGTCTACTATATAGGGATGATATTTGGCCGACTTTCTGCTCGTCATGTGATGGAAGGGGGAGGGTGGAATTAGGTCGTGAAGTTCCTGTGCACATTCCCCGAAATGTATCCTATAGAAGATTGACAGACATGCTACCTTACGTCGATGCTCAAGACTATACATCTTGGTAGCGACTAGTTTTTCGTCCCCAATAAGTCGCTTCGCACGTCGATCTACAGCCTCCAATGCTGCCAGCTGGTACTTGGCCGATCCGTCCCATAGATGGCAACAGTACTCCACACACGAACGGACCTGAGCTTGATAGAGGTTCAGAAGCTGTCCCGGTGTGAAGTACCGCCTCACCTTATTTAGGATACCAAGCTTCTTGCCTGCAAGCTTAGCTTTGGAGTCTAAGTACGTGCCGAAGTTGAGCGTAGGAGAAAGGGTAAGGCCTAAAAGCTCCAGGTGGTCTGTCATTGCTAAAGGCACATCTCGGAAGGTAGGAGAGAGAGAGAATTGGTTCTTTTTAGCGGTGAACAGACATGCTTGCGTTTTCTTGGCGTTAAATTGCACAAGATTGGCATCGCCCCAGTCTGAAACAGTTAAAAGCGCCTGATTCACACGCTTAACCATATCCTCTCTCAGTGCCTGAATTTCCACCTTACTAGCCCGTGGACTGGATGTGTATTTCTCCACAACCGTGCTGTCATCTGCGTACCCAAAGATACCGGGCGTGAGCAGGTCATTGATGTGCAGCAAAAATAGGGTTGCGGAGAGTACGGACCCCTGAGGTACACCGGCATTTATGTCCAATTGATCGGATGAGCAGCCGTCGACGACTACTCGAATCGATCGTTCCCTAAGGAAGTCCGCGATCCAGAGACATAGGCTATCTGAAAGTCCAAAAGCAGGAAGCTTGTTAACAAGGCTGTCGTGCCAGACCCTATCGAAGGCCTTTGAGATATCGAGGGACACGGCTAATGCTTCACCATGTCTCTCGATGGCCTCACCTAGGATGTGGGTGGCATAAACCAGGAGATCCCCAGTTGACCGGTTTCGGCGGAATCCGTACTGACGATCACTGAGGAGATTATTGTCTTCCAGGTATGCCAGCAGTTTTCTATTCAGTACACGCTCCATTGTTTTACATATAATGGAGGTGACTGAAATAGGACGGTAGTTATTTGGGTCGGCACGACTACCCTTCTTGGGAACAGGCTGGACGTTCGCAAGCTTCCAACATTTTGGAACTTTACCAGTTTCCATGGAGATACGGAACAGGCGTGTAAGAACGGGAGACAATTCCGGTGCGCAGGTTTTTAAAACTATCGCTGGTATCCCGTCAGGACCACTTGCCTTATTCACGTCTAAGCCTCGTAGCGTTTTTAAAACCTCTTTTTGATTGATGCGGATGTCAGGCATTGAAGTGTCGCATCGAGGTATGCTAGGTGGTGTTTCGCCCGAGGTATTTAGACGCGAATTTTCCGCAAAAAGAGTTGCAAATAAATTTGCTTTCTCCTCAGCGGTGTGAGCAAGTGACCCTTCTGGTTTTAGTAGCGGGGGCAGTGAGGGGCAGCTGAAATTCGATTCGACCGCCTTCGCCAAGGACCAAAATGCTTTACTACCGGATGGATAGGCAGCTAGCTTTGCTCCTATTCGGCTAATGTGGTCAAATCGAGCCTCACGAATCGCCTTCTTGCTGGATTTAGCGGCCTTGTTGAAGGCTTTCTTCTTCTCATGTGTATCCGGGGACTTGCGCTTACGAGCATTTACCCAGGCTAAGTATGCGGTGTGCTTAATCGCTTCGGCGCGAGCACACGCAGCACCAAACCAAGGCTGAGCTTTGCAGGAAGGTGGAGCGACAGAATATGGAATAAAATATTCCATAGCTTGACTCAGCACCTCCGTAATAGCATTCGCGCAGTCTTCGAAGATACATTAAAGTCGTTTTTTTTGTTTGATAAAACACTTGTTTATGTAACTGAATGACGAGACGAGCTGGTTCGCCTGATGGTAAGCAATACGCCAGCCCATAACAATAACAGCATCATCCAGAACTTTGATTAGCAAAATCCTGCGCGCCGCTGCACTGCGCTCGTCACCCTGAGACAATTAGCTGTTGAGTCTCATATGCCTAGTAATTTCGCTGGCTACAATGCCCTTCAAACCGGAACACAGTAATGCTTGCGCACTACTGCTAGGCGGCTGAATAACTGGCAAAGCGGTTGAGTTTGAAATCGAATTATGCATTTACATTTATGTTTATATTATTATTGTAGACCTTACATACATACATACATACATACGCTTTAAGCGATAAGACCGCCCATTGTTACACCATTGTAAACATTTGACTTGTACTTTATCTCTATTTTTAAAGTGAATAATAAAGAGCGAGTGTGGCTCAGTAGGGCCACGTGCGACTTTCGATCCGACGCACCCGAGTTCGAATCCCGCTGGCCCCGCACCACTGACTTTCTTAAGTTATGTGCGGATTTAACACTCGCTCTAAAAACGGTGAAGGTAAACATCGTGAGGGAACCGGCATGTCCTAGAATTTATCACAAAAATTCTAGGACATGTGACATCCACCAACCCGCACTGTGCCAGCGTGGTGGATTATGGCCCATACTCTCACTACGAGGGAAGGCCCGAGTCCCAGCAGTGGGAACGTAATGGGCTGATGATGAATAAAGTGTTTATCTATCTATCTAACTGATGCAGGATTGAGTGCGCTGCAGAAGGTATACCTGGACGGGAGCCCGATACCTTCGCTCCCCGCCGGCGTGTTCCGAAACACGCCTCGCGTGAAACGTGTCGACGCGCTCGGCGTCGCGCTGGCGACACTGCCCTCAGGTGTGCTGTCCGGCCTACCTGACCTGCAGGAGGTAACTACAGCATGCCGGAGCAAACTGCTAGAATATAGGTGTTTCCTCTGAATCAGCAGGTGACTACAGCATGACGGAGCATCGGTCTCTCGTATGCGGGAGGCCGTCTGGGTAGGTACCACAGCTTTGCCCGTTATTCTGCCGCCAAGCAGTAGTGTAAGCATTACTGTGTTTCGGTTTGAAGGGCATTGTAGCCGGCGAAATTACTGGGCATATGAGACTTAATATCTGATATCTCCGGGTGATGAGCGCAATGCAGTGCTATGCAGTGCTCTTTATGGTACTAAAAGTAGGTGGCACTGCAATTGTTACGGGCAGGCTTGGCGCTTACCATCCGGCGAACGACTTGCTCGTCTCTTCACTCAATTCCATAACCATTTATTCGTCAAAAAATAAAACTTAAGTAATAAATAGATAGGTATATGTTTAGCGTGCAGAATACGCTCAGCTCAGCATGAAATTCCCAGAATTTCATAAATAAATACTTTAAGACCTCGCTTTGTCAATAATGTGTATTCATTTATCGTTCTTCAGTTATGTGCGAATTTAACACTCACTCTAAAAACGGTCAAAGAAAACATCGCGAGGAAACCGGCGGAAATTAATCACAAAAATTCAAGGACATGTGACATCCACCAACCCGCACTGGGCCAGCGTGGTGGATTGTCCCAAACTCTCTCTCTATGAGAGAAGGCCCGTGTCCCAGCTGTGGGAACGTGATGGGCTGATAATGATGCTGATTTATCGTTCAGGTTTACATTCAAAGCAACGCGTTGGAACTCAAACTGGGGTCCAAGGCGTTCTCTAACCTACCTTCTCTGCAAAGGCTGTGGCTGGAACGCTCCAACATCACATCTCTACCTGCGGAGCTGTTCTGTAACACTACGGACATCCACTTCCTCCACCTGCATAATAACAGGATCAAGGTATGTCCGTTTTGTTTGGGAATATTGATTTTAAAATGCAAAAATAACTCGTTTAATTCCGCTGAATAAATTATTTATTCAGCGAAATTACACTAGATCACTAGATAACAAATCTGAAACGAAATGTTAATGACTAGTGTAATTCCGCTGAATAAATAGTTTATTCAGCGGAATAACACTAAATACAGATCTAAAACGCAATGAAAATATCTAGTGTACCTAATTTCGCTGAATATATAATTTATTCAGCGGAATAAAATACATAAATTATTCAGCGGAATTACACTAGATAACAAATCTGAAACGCAATTGAGAAAAAGGTTCACTCCACTCTCAATAGATGGCGTACACGTCACCCTTAAGACGGTTAAATAACGGAAGAAAAAATTCGACACTCGAGTTGGTGTCCTTCGTAGCTCAATCAAACAAGATCGGGTTGCGGGTTCGAGTCCCAGCCGGTGGTCGAATTTTTTCTTCCCGAAAATCTTGATTGAGTTTTTCGTTTGGCATTCGTTAATGCTTAAAAAAAATATAATAGCTTATTCAGCGGAATAACACTAGATAAAGATCTAAAACGCCATTAAAATATATATATAGTGTAATTCCGCTGAATAAGTAATTTATTTAACGCAATTACACTAGAGACAGATCTGAAATGCAATGAAAATGAAAACGCAACAAGTGTAATACCGCTGAATGAATTATTTACTAAGCGGAATTGCTCTACATATTTTCATTGCGTTTCATATTTTAGACGAATTTCCGCAACGTCACGCGCAGCTAGTTACGAATCAAAATGTTTATTTGTCTATCTGTTCATTAAGGTTATACCAGAAGACGTTTTCCGTGGACTGAAGTCGCTGTCGACTCTGAACCTAAAAGGGAACGAGATTGAGTGGGTGACGGGAGGCATGTTCGAGGGCTTGGTTTCTTTGAAAGACCTCAAGTTGGATGGGAACAAGATCCAGAGGCTGCTTCCGTGAGTGTCTTCATTCATTAATTTTACTTATGGTTTATGTTTAACTGACCACCAGATATAGTAAAATGTAACCCCAAAAATAGTAAATGATCACCAAATTAGGCTCCACCAGAAGTCTCGCTTCATCTCGCTGCCTCTTCTTGACCTTCGCTCCGCTGCGTAAGTCTCTTGCTCGCTTTGCTCGCCACCTCCCCCCTTCGCTCCACTCGGCCTCGTAGGCTCGCTTCATTCAGGGCCTCCTTCGCGAGCTTCTGGCTTCGTGCTTTTTATATACACTCTAGGGGTAAGAGCGAGTTGGACCACGAAAGAGTGAGGTGCAGCAATTCGGGTAAGATTTGGTGGTCATTTACTAAATTTGATCTGCCGATACAAATAGAAGTTTAGGTATGGGATCTCAAAGATTATTTTGATGGTCATTATATTTTTTCATCATGAGCCATAATCCACCACGCTGGCCCAGTACAGGTTGGTGGAAGTCGCATGTCCTTGAATGTTTGTGATAAATTCTTCTACATGCCGGTTTCCTCACGATGTTTTCCTTCACCGTTTTTAGAGCGAGTGTTAAATCCGTACATAACTTAAGAAAGTCGGTGGTGCGGGGCCAGCGGGATTCGAACTCGGGGGCGTCGGATCGAAAGTCGCACGTGCTTCCACTGAGCCACACTCACTTGAAAAAGATCGTTACATTTCGGCATTCAGCCTATAGACAGCCTCTGTGATGCAGTGGTTGGGCAGATTGGCTCAAATCTCAAACACCACAGAGGATGCGGGTGCTAATCCCGCGACGAGACAAATGTTGTGCAAAGTTGTGGGACCATGGCCCTCGTAGTTCCTGGTTCCCTAAATACAGGGAATCCTAGGGGCCAGTATCTATGTGTGTGACCCTTGGGCGTATTTAATTATTTTTTAATTATACATGTTTTATGTCCAGCGGCGTATTTTCCTGCGTCCCCAAACTCCAGTCGTTGTCGCTAAGCGACAATCTCATCGAGTCGGTGTCGCCTGTCGCGTTCTACAACGCGACTTCCGTCCTGCGCCTGGCCCTGTCGCACAACCGACTGAGCTGGGGGAGGGACGAGGGGGGGGAGGAATACCCCTCGCCCTTGTTCTGGCTCGTCAACCTGAAGGTATGTAATGGCTGGCCAACCTTAAAGTGGTGCGTTTTTCATACAAAATTCACTAAATAGCACAAAAGCCTAAATTTATTCGTGGATATTTATTTACGGGTGGCAATTTACACAAAATTAATAAAATCGTACAATTTATCAATTCAATTCAATTTATGTATTTAATTTTATTAAAATGGTAAGCCAATTACATTAATTAAATCACATAAAATTATAAAATTACCCAAAAATTTATTAAATACAATCATAAAATAACAAGTCAGTCAATAAAATAACAAAATAAAATATCAAAAGTAATAAAATAATCAATAAAAATAATAAAATTAAATGTCAAAAATTTTATATCGGGTTTCTGATAAATTGTACCATTTCATTAATTGTACCACTTATGATGCAATGTATATCAAACACTTGATATAAATTGTACCATTTTATTAATTGTACCGCTTATGATACAATGTATATCAAACACCTGATATAAATTGTACCATATTATTAATTGTACCGCTTATGATACAATGTATATCAAACACCTGATATAAATTGTACCATTTTATTAATTGTACCGCTTATGATACAATGTATATCAAACACCTGATATAAATTGTACCATATTATTAATTTTTCGTAAATAACCACCCGCAAATATTTCACCACGCATAAATTTAGGCATTTCGACTATTCGTTTCTGATCACAACCCTACTATTATTATAAACGCGAAAGTTTGTAAGAATGGATGTATGGATGTACCTTTGTTACTCTTTCACGCAAAAACTACTGGATGGATTTTGATGAAATTTGGTTGGAGAGGAGATAGCTTATACCCTGGATTAACACATAGGCTAGTTTATATCCCGGGAAACCGCGGGTGAAACCTAGCTAGTAGTAGCTAGTTATACCATACAAATTGACTACGGAACCTTACAATAATTATGCGTGTCACTTCAAGCACTTGATCAACTGTATTGTATTGTAATTTAATTGTATTGTATTGTAAGTTTATTATATTGTTTTGTTGTTGTCGCAGACGCTGGATCTGTCTCACAACAACATAAGCCGTGTGTACTACGACTGGCGACGCGGTCTGCCCAAACTTACGGAACTCGACCTCTCGTACAACGCGTTCACGTCGCTCTCAGTGAGTACAGTACTCTTTTTTATTTTTTAACCGACTTCAAAAGGAAAAGGTTCTCTATTCGATTTTATTTCCAAAGGTTGTCTGTGAGAGATTGCTTTATGCGATAAGACCGCCAATTGTATTAGGTACCCTAGTTAAGGTTATTTTTTTTCATGTAATTATGTTTGTGGTCTGCAATAAAGTGTAATTCAATCTATGTTTTGCTTTCAGACAGACGATTTTGAATTCTCAAACAATGCAATTGAGGTGAATTTTAAACACAACAAGATAAGGAACATCCAGCTTTCTCAAAGGACACCCTCACATGCCAAGATATTGCTCGGAAGCAACCCCTTCGAGTGACAAACTGATTAAAATTGAAATAAAACTGCAAAATACACAAAATATGTTTATGGCGTCGCATCGCATAATACTTTGTATCTAGGTACACTACATCTACATACTGCTGTAGGTAGGTATACATACACGTCATAAACTATGTGTTTATCTACACCTATACAATTCTATACATTGTGAATATGACCTCTCTTTGTCTAGGAAAAAACATAAAACACAGCACAAAACCGCAGATTCTGAAATAAGGTCTGAAAAAAGGGGTTTTACCGATTCCTCCAAAGACAAATTGTTTAAAAAAAAACATTTTCATACATTGATCCCAACTTTCTCCACGACATATTTAAATAAAAATTATTTCATTAAAAATTCTTCCAAAAGTAAGCAGTAAAAGTAAGCAGACAACTGAAAAGTCTTAAGGCGGTATATACTTATAATTTATGCAGTAATATAAAAGCTGTTAACAACAACAGGTGCTAAAAACATTCAATCAGCTCACGTAGAAAAACATTAAAACTATACTTTTATTAAATAAATACTTAGGAACATGAATTATAGGGGTACGTTTTAAAAAAAATTGAAAATGCCATCACTTAAGGATAAGGTTCCTTTTGTTACAGTCCCTGATTTAAATTTTGGAGGAGTCGGAATTAAAATATACCTACATTAATATTCTAATAAAATTTGGAGGCGACGGGAATTTTTTTGGAGGAAATGGAATAACCCGAAAAAGGTAATTACAGAATGTGCGATTTTATGTACTTACATCGGTAATCGCTACAGACTAAACAAATATGAGACATGGTCGCGCAACTTTATAAACAATTAATTAAAAGACTGTCGTACTTATTTTGTGATTTTTAATTTAATCGCGGATCATGGCACTACGAAATATTTTTTATTAAATAGGTACTTATTTCGACATTCATAACCGGGCGAATAACTTGCTCGTCTCATTGCTACTGCTTGCTGACAATGCTTACTAGCATTAAGTTGGCCTATGTACCTACAAATTTGTTTGTGCAATAAAGAATTTTCTTTTGCTGGGCTGAATAAAAGGCTGTCTACGAAATCGGGTACAGATCATTGCAAAATGAAGCTTATTACATTGGCAGATAGAAATAATCTACTTTGAAACGACATCGACATTGGCGCTACATTACAAGTCATTTGTTTTATTTAGATAGTCGCATTACAAATAAGGGATCGGATATTTTTGTAAAATAATATTTTTTTATTTTTATCAATAAATAAAATCTAATAACTCTGACATTTTTTATCTGTTCTTTATCTCAAAAGATACACCAATACAGTGCATGACGTCATTTGAAAGTAAATACGGTGTGCGAAGCTTGAGTTTATTTTATATTTTAGATTTTTGTCTAAATCAAAACAATGTTTTTCATTCCATGACGACCCTAAAGTCTTTAAATTTCACAAAAACGAAAACATCACTTAGCAAGTTTTCTTTCGCAGAGCTTGTAGTTTCGTTTGCTTTCTTATGACGTCACACGTTCTGAATTCTGAGTGACCTTTTGCGCGGCAATAGTTGAAACATAACATTTAAACATAACTTTAGATACTTTTAGGGCTGTATTTAATCAAAATATTATATTTATTTAACATTTTTATATGAACAGACGGCCATTCCGCCCATGTTATAAATTACTGGAAAGCTGCCTTTTGCATCACTTACCTACAGTTTTATACTAAAGAGCGATGTCTTACATTTTTACATCTAAACTTAAATATTAAATTTTACTTTATCATTACACTTTGTAATATCATTGTATACATTCTTACATAAGCCGCTACATACATATTTTACAAATATTTGCTGGCACTTCACTTAGGTTCGGCCAAGTGTGGACAACAGCCCCCTTACTAATATTGGAATAATCAGCATTCACAGCATTAATAAGCTGCTAAATTTATATTAGCATTAATGAAATTTATTGTAGTTGCGAAATTTGATGCTAAAATTCGTCGTATAACAACATGCGTGGAGTTTTATTCCCGCGTGATTGCGAACTGCGGCGGTCTTCTGTGCTTCTATTGCTAATGCTGTTGCGATTGTGAATCATATTTATTTATGAAATTTCGCATGAAATTGTGAATTGACAACTGCGAAATTTCATATTAGCAATTAGCATCGCAATAGCAAGTAGCGTGCTAATAAGTAATATTTCACCTGCTAATGAATTGAATGAAACAGCAATAATTTCAATCATAAAAAAAATCATCACTGCCCCCTACACATATGTCCCTCGAGCACCAATAAAATTAAGGTCTTCACTGCGACTAATGAGATTATGGTCTAATTATTGTCGATTCAGACAAGAAATCTAATTAATCTCATTCATTTATACGAAAATATAACGATAACTACAATTTGAGATAAACTTAATGCGACAATAAATTGCATCACAAGACATTGTCGCAGTGAATCTACACCCTAATCTGAGCTCAATACGAGATACGAGCAGGGCTTGAAGGAGTTATGGTATGTGGCTGGATAAGCTATTTGTGCTAGCGGTATTCGCACAACTAAGGCAAACACGCAAATAACAAAAATGCGTGTCCGTCCTGTCGGTTTTTAGTCACACATCAAAGGACTCATATGCCAAATAATTTGCCAACGTTGGTTCGCTCAGTATCGCCAAAAAAATCGATGCGTGATTACGTTTGATAGTACTTGTCCCACCGGCGGTGTAGGTCCGTTGTCCCCGTAGTCCGTGTTCCCTTTTAACGGGGACAGCGGTACTTTAATAAAATATTTAACAATACGTCCCGTTGTCCCCCTTATTCTGTTTCCGTTGATATAGTAAAGTAAACTTTATATGGAAAAATACTTTCTGGCGCTTCGCCGGCCGCTGCCGCGGCACGTTAGGGCAGGTTAAATCCATGTGAGGTCGGCATGTTTGTGATGTTTAAAAGCTTTCAAATATTTGGGCAAATACAGCGAATACTGCTAACGAATGCGGTAATCCAAGTGAAGTACCGCTTTTATTTGCTCGCAATCTGTCTCACAAATACATTTTTGCTCTTACAATACTTTTGTTCAAACTATTGTGAAACATTTCAAGCTACATTACAAGTAAAATGCGACCTTATGGTTTGAAATTAAAACCTATTTTTTATAATTTCTAATGAATTAAGTACATGTGAAAAAATACTGAACCTTCTGTTGACATACACTACATTATCGACAAGGCCACCTCTAATCTTCACTATACACTTATTAAGGTAATTCTATTTTCGCAATAACTTTGTGAATAACTAACAATTGCTATTGTAATAATTTACTAAGCATTAGCTGCATTAAAAACACTACAATATAACATTGACGATACAACTTCTTCGTGTGTATTTTTATTTTATGTGTAACTTGTAGAAACATCTTTAAAGCATGCCTCCTTTTGTCTGCATCGATGTCTTAGGCTTAATCTAGACGAACGACTTTCAGAGATCACTAAGTCGCTAAATAGTTAAGATCGCTTTTGGCGATAAGGCCGCCCATTGTAACACTTTCTGTAATTGTTTTTATGTAATGTCTTTAATTTAATGTTTTCAATAAAGCGTTCATCTATCTATCTAAGCCAAAAGTAAAATAACAAGATATAAAAAAAAAAAATTAAAAACAGCAGGCACAATAAAACATGTCTAAGAACCACCGCTAGAAAACCTGCTTTCAAACAAAAATAACCGCATCTAAATTGGCTCACCTGTTTAAGAACTACAGTGCCACAGACAGACACACGTAGTGGCCAAACTTATTACCCCTTCTTTTTACGTCAGGGGTTAAAATGCACTTTTAAACGTCTTAAAAACGCGTAACTAAAGTTATCATGACTTTGTAGAAAATGTAAGCATGGCTACCCATTTCTTTTTTATTCGATACCTAAGTACAAAACAAAACTCGGTGGCTCCCGGTTGTTGTCGGACAACAGTCGGTAGGTAATGTCGGAGGCCTCCAAGTGGTCTAAAAACTCCGACACTAGGGCTGACCACACCCACACGAGAGAAGAGAAGAAATAAAATTCTCAACTGTAAAATGTAAGTAAAGTTAACTTAGTTAAGTTAGTTATATCTTATCTTTTCATAGTTATATTTGAAAAACTATGGGCGAAGTTCTCTAAAATCGGTGAAGGAAAAAGTCGTGAGGAAACCGGAGTGTCCATGAAATAATCACGAAAATTCAAGGAGATATGATTTCCACCAACTCGCACTGGGCCTGCGTGGTGGATTCTGGCCCATACTCTATGATAGAAGGCCCGTGTCCCAGCTGTGGGAACGAAATGGGCTGATGATGATGGGCGAAGTTAAATATTGAATTTTATACATTTAATACAATACAATACAATATAATAAATCTTTATTGAGCACCAAAACAGAAAACAAAAGTTTACAGTTACATTAAATAGTGGTAGAAAAATGGGCGACCTTATCACTAAGTGCAATTAATTCATTTAATCTATTTTGAATAATTATTATTATTATTCAAAATAGTTAATTCTTATAAATCAAATTCAGACAGCTTCTGTGGTGTAGTGAGTGGGCTGGTCAGTTCAAATCTCATACTTTTATAAACTGAAAAAAAGTGCAAGCCTTTGTTTAATTATTAATGTTTAATATTTCTAATATTAATATTTTTAGTTAGTGAAACAATTAATTCTTAGAAAAAAAACATGAACCGATTTCAAACTAAACATATTTTTTCAAAAAGTGCTGAATCAATTTCGATAAAATGTATATGGGACCACTGCTGAAGCATACTACCTACTACCTACCAAACAAAAATAGAATAATCAAAATCAATTCATAATTGGCGGAGTAATCGCATAACAAACATACAAAATAATAATAATAAAAAAACATACCATCGAATTGAGAATCTCCTCCTTTTTTGAAGTCTGTTGAAAAGTCGACCTAAATGTATCTTTTAGCAAAAGTCGCTCGTCTGACATTAACCTTCACACATGTCAATACTCCGTGTATAGGAAGCTTTTTAATCGTTTATCATCGCTTTCCAAACATTTTTTTATTTCTATACTTACCCTCTAAAGTGTACATTATAATTTTCTTTTTACAACTAATTGAGATTCTAAATTCTACTATTCACAGGGTTTTACAATTACTTATCGTGTTATTGTATAAAGACATACAATTTACCGAGGACCTATTTAACAATGGTTTCCAAATTGAAAGTATACGAAGTCAAAATATTGTCTTTCACGGGCTGAGTTATTTTACGATCAACAAGGAAACTGCAAGGAACTTTTTTGCCGTTTAAATGTTTCTTCTAAAGGTAATTTCATAACTCAATATCAACCCGCCACCCGACCAACAACGCCTCGTCACTCGTTGTCTACGGGTCATCGCGCAGACGGCGGGTTGGCGCGGTGTCAACGAGGTGCATAAAAAAGGTAATTAAAGTAACACATAACGTAAAAAAAGAAAAGAATTAAAAAAAGTAATTTACAATGTGTATTTTTGATAGCAGTTTCAATGGTGCTGTAAAAGCAAAAACAGCAGGTGCACAGGGGCAGACGGGGGTTTAAACCAGTAGGTGGTTTAGAACCAAGTCTGGCACTACCCGGGTCTTCCCTTCCCGGGTGTTCATGAGATTTCCTCCGTCTGCCAAAACAAAAACAAAAACCGAGATGCATGGCATTTCCGAAACGAATCGCGGGCGGCACACGGGTTGTTGCATGTCAACCCGTGGTCTCCGCACGGCAAGCGTACGGGCGGCGGGTTGTCACCGATTGGTTCAGCGAGCGAGGCTTGGACGCCTCTAAGTGATTGTATATGTATGGAATTTCAGTATTCCTAACGGGCCGAGGCGAAGCGCTAGTCGAGTGCCGGGTTGACACATGAAATGCGACTTTAAAAGACTACATAGATAGAGCTTACACTTGTATGCATGAACTAAGTTACTGACCGAACCATACAAGAAAATATTGTAGGCAAGATCGTCAGAGCTAAATTAGCAGCTATTGTTATACTGTTGTATTGTGTTGTTGTCATGTTGTTTGTTTTATTGTATTTTGTGTTCACTCGCGTTAAATACAGTAGTGCGCAAGCATTACTGTGTTCCGGTTTGAAGGGCATTGCAGCCAGCGAAATTACTGAGCATATGAGACTTAATACCTGATGTCTCGGGGTGATGAGCGCAATTCAGTGCTACGCAGTGCTTTTTATGGTATTAAAAGCTCTGGGTGGTACTGCAATTATTATGGGCAGGCGTTGCGCTTAACATCAGGCGATCGACTTGCTCGTCTTATCACTCATCTCCGTAAAAAAGAAATACGTTTACGTTCTCTTTGTCATAGCTGCACTATTCTCTTATGTTGTTGTCATGTTGTTTGTGTCAGCATTATCCTCGTCATAGCACTATATGGTGTTGTTGAATGTTATTGTTCTGTGTTATGTTCATGGTGTGTTCACTTGGCCCGTTTTCGTAGCAGCTGCACGATTGTGTTGTTGTTATGTTATTGTTCTTGTTATGTCATTGTTTTGTTGTTGTCATGATGTTATTGTGTTCACTCGCGCCCGTTGTCGTTGCACTATTGTTGTTATTATGTTTTTGTTCTTGTTATGTAGTTGTGTTGTTGTTCTTATAATTGTGATTGTGTTCACTCGCGCACGTTGTCGTTGGAGCTGCACTATTAAATTGCTGTGATTGTTCTGTGGTTCTTGTTATTGTTGTGTTATTGTTCTTGTTGTTATTGTGTTCACTCGCGCGTGTCTTCGTACGCCAGCATGTCGGGCAGCTTGTAGTGTTGCATGTGGAACGGAGGCTCGGGGCTCGAAGACGCGCGTACCACCTGACAAGGAGATAGAAAGTATTTAAATAGATATTGTAAGGTTTAAAAATAAAGTCAGTTATTTTGATAGTACATGCATTAGGCGAAAATCTTAACATTTTATATAATTAGGAAGAAGAACAAAAACCGAACAAAGTATTTAGGTTATATCTTGACAAGCGTGCTAGATCGTCGCTTACCATCAGGTGACGTAGTGGTCAAACGTAAGCCAATTATGAATAAAAAAGTAAATTTCCTGTTTTGGTGACAATTTGGTCAAGACGAATTCCATAGGATTTCAAGCAATCTTCTTTCCGTTGTTGCTGATTTACTAGCAGCTCACCTGTGTGCTCCGCCCGCGTCGCCGCCGCGGCAGGATCCCCTTGCGAGCCATGAAGAACCTGACAAATATAGAATAGAAAAGAACATAATGGAGTGGAATGGAATTAGATTAGATTAGAATAGAGCAGAATATAATAGAATGGAATAGAATTACACTTTATTGAATACCACGAATATAATTACATGAAAAAAACGATAAAACTTAACTAGTGTTATATGATTGGTGGTCTTTTCGCATAAAGCAATCTTTGGATGGTTTGGACAAATGTAAAAAAGAACATGCTGCGTTGCATTACGTACATAAATATTTGCATATTGCATGAAAGAAAGAAAAAACATTTATTCGACAACCACAAGGAAGTAAATGAAGAAGACGCACGTAAGATAAAATATAAAAGGAAAGAGAAGGAGAATAAGTACTTATAACAAAACAATACGAAATACACGAATAGATGAAGTTTGTGGTGCCAAAAGGGACCATAGCCCAGCACAAATGTCCGATGTCAATGATATCTGACGCTGGATTTCAGTACAACCACAGAATACTAAGGGACAGAGGCATCACTCCGCAAAGAAATTTAAACAAATAGCGACTCTTGCTATGACGCAATAAAATTCAACTCAGGTCGCGTAGCGCTGCATACCTACCAGTCATATTAACCTACAGAGCGCCTTTCTTTCTATCGCGCCGCTCTTATCTCTTCTGACGCGGCACGTGTAACGACGCGCGACCCGCCGTCGGTGTCCGGCTATGTACTTGTAGCTTCGTACCTACAGTGCGGAGTGCGCTAGGCCTGGTACATCCCCTTAAGGTGAACGGCTGGCACGCTAATTACAATGATTAGTGTACTTTTGAAGACCATTCTAAGGATAATTATGTACCAATGTAAGAAGTTTTTTGTTGAATAATATATTTTTCAAGACAAGCTTTTAACAAATTCGTAATCGGAACCGCGAGCAGATTAAAATGAGCCCTAACACTGGTAGTTTACGATTATCCGTCAAGGAGTTCCATTGCCCACCTTCCGTCTCTATCATCAGATCAGCTGGCTGACACATTGTCATCGGACTTTGGCAAGTGTGTAAAAATTTCAACTCCGTAGGATAAGAGGAAGTGGTTCTAATTTAGCTTGCAAGATTCCACCCAAACATAATTTTTTTTTACGCTTTATAGATCCATGTTTGGCCACTACCTCGCCTGATGTGAAGCGATGATGTGGCCTAAGATGAAGCACATAGATCTAGAGAGAGACGGCAGTTGTGCGGCTGTTCAGACCCGTCTCCCCGATGGTTCACCGAACATTATCCCGAAACACGACTAGATCGCTTAATGGCATAGCTTTGTTCGGTGGGTGGTATTACAACCACGGCCAGAGCCTACCACTCCAAAGCGCGTAAGCGGGTTTCATCACGATGTTTTCCTTCACCGTTTTTAGAGCGAGCGTGCAAAATCTACACTTAACTATAAGTCATTGGCCGAGTTGGGATTCGAACCCAGGTGCGTCGGATCGAAAGGCGCACGAGTCCCCGCTGAGCCACACTCGCTCTAAAACATACATTTCAAGTTAAATAAAAGCTTATAACATGTCATCCACCACATACCGTATAGTAGAGATGGGTATGTTGAACTGTTCCGAGACGGTCTGGAAGGTGAGACCGCGCGACACGCAGTCCGCTGCCGCCCGCAACACCACCTCGCTGCGGCGGATGCGCTTGTTAATGTTGTACTCGGCCGCTGGTTGGCTCTGACTTGTCTGTAATATACAACAAAATGTCATTCAATAATAACTCCCAAATATCACATAACAAACCAAGATCCTGTGAAATATGTTTTTTTTATGGAACTGAGTGATGAGACGTGCAGGTCATTCGCCTGATGGTGAGCGCCACGCCTGTCCATAACAATTGCAACACTATCCAGAACTTTGATATTCAAAATCCTGCGCGGCACTGCACTGCGCTCGTCACCCTGAGACATTAGATATTAAGTCTCATAATGCGCAGTTATTTTGCTAGCTACAATGCCCTTCAAACCGGAATACAGTAATGCTTGCGCACTACTGCTTGGCGGCAGAATAACTGGCAAAACGGGGTACCACAGCTTTGCCAGTTATTCTCACAATCCAGACGGCCTCTCGCATACGAGAAACCAGTATAATAGATATCATTATCATCAGCCCATCACGTTCCCACTGCTGGGAAGCGGACCTTCTCTCATAGAGAGAGTATGGGCCATAATCCACCACGCTGGCCCAGTGCGGGTTGGTGGATGTCACATGTCCTTGAATTTTGTGATTGATTCTTGGACATACCGGTTTCCTCACGATGTTTTCCTTCACCGTTTTTAAGAGCGTGTGTTAAATCCGCACATAACTTAAGAAAGTCAGTGGTGCGAGGCCAGCGGGATTCGAACTTAGGTGCGTCGGATCGAAAGTCGCACGTATTCCCACTGAGCCACACTTGCTCTGTATAGTAGGTATACATAGTAGGTATAGGTTTACTTACATTGCTAGTTGTGTTGTTAGTCCGCTCGTTGAGTTGTGTGACGTCCACTGAAGGACTCGTAGCGATCTTTGGCGCGATTGCTGCAAACTGTAGTATGGTCTTTTGTTGTAATATGGTCTTTTGGTCTACTAACTCCAATATAAGATTTTAGCATAGGTTCTCACTCTTATTGCTGTTTGTGCTTTAGATTTACTTGTCTACCGGTTCGGGTCTACTGGTCTACTCGTGTTCTGATGGATCTACTGGTATACCTATTGGTCTACTGGTTTTCTGGTATATTGGGCTACTGGTCTTCTGTATATTGGTTGGTAGGTACTGTTCTACTGGAGGTCTACTAGCCCTTTGTACTTACTTTGCAATTCACGTTGTTAAGCGATCGGTCGGTGGGCTGTACGAATTTCATAGTAGGGCTCGGCGCGATCTTCGGGGCGATCTCTGCGAACTGTAGCGATCTCATGTTGTACTATGGTCTTTTGGTCTACTAGGATTCTACTCTAATGTCACTAATCTACAGGCTGTACAGGGCAGGGTCTACTGTTTTTTGGTTAGTCTACTGCTTTACTCACATATCAATTTACTGGTCTGCTGGTATTTTTGATGATTGGTGTTTTGGTCTACTAGTATATCGGTCTACTGATTTAATAACCTGATACTTCACAAGTCTACTGTTCTACTGTGTCTTCTTATCTGCTGGAACTGTATACTTCTCTACTGCCTTCACGTCTACTATTACGTTAGTCTACTGGTCTACTGCTGTTATGTCTACTTACATGGGGCATGTTACTGTGCGGACGTTCGCTGACGTGTATGAGGTTCACGGAAGGGTATCCCGGAGCAATCGTCATGATTTTGGGAGTGAAGTCGGCAAACTGTGTGACTGTTTGCAGTTGACTCGTCTGGAATATTTAAAAAGGATATGTTATATTTGTATTTATTTCGGGCAGTATTAAGGTACAACAAAGTAAAATTAACAGAGGCCCATAGAATATAAACCTTACAGACTAACATACATACAAAAATATAACATTATAACTATTTCATTACACAACACAACAAGTATACGTTTTATCAAACAAAAAAACCGACTTCAATGTAACTTCGAAGTCCAAGGTCAAATATCGATGAAATTTATATGGGACCACTTCGTAGCTATACTGAACCCAACGATAAAAAGAATTTTCCAAATTGGTTATTAACCGATTTGGAAAATTGAAATTATATATGGGACCACTTCGTAGCTATACTGAACCCAACGCAAAAATAATTTTCCAAATCGGTTCATGAATGACGGAGTTCTGAAGTAAAAAAACATAAAAATAACCTTCTCCTTTTATTGTTTTTTCCTACTTTCCTTATAACGGCGGTAGACTAAACTTCTGGCCTACAGGGGTCTGTAGGCCATATGAAGTCTCATATGCCCAGTAACTTTAAACCGGAACACAGTAATTGCTTGCACTATTGCTGGGCGGCAGAATAACTGGCAAAGCTGTGGTATCTACCCAGACGGCCTCCCACATACGAGAGACCTACTACGAGTCTCTTGCGCCGTGTCTACTCACCTGGTGTATAACGAAGGCGGGCGGCTCGTCGTTGCCGAGGTCGACCGTGGCTCTGGCGCCGTAAGTGTGGTCCTCCGTAGGTCCCGCTGTCACTGAGGCTGACTCTTCCGCTTCGGTGTCGCTCGGACTGTCATACTGACACTGCACGTTTGCTATTGGGTAATCTGTAATGCCAACAAGTTAAAGCGTTAGTTTCGTGTAGAGATCTTTAGACTTAATTTTGATCTTAATTATTTTGACAGAACTTTTTTATCTTTTCTTTTAAATTGTTTTGTTATCATCCTTCATAAATTGAAGAACTCCTGTAGGGGACAGGACAGTCGCAGGCGAGTCCAAGCTTGAACCGATTCCTCTGAGAGGACGAAATCATGCAATGGTATTTCAAAAGTGACACATCTCGGTCGTTAGACCTTCCTCAGACAGTAGTCTGGTGTGGCAGTTACCGCACCTGATGAGTCTTAAACAGACGAAACTGCTATTCACTCCCAAAATTAACATGTGCATGGCCGTTGAAACTTTTGGCATACAAATATCTATTTGCTTATAGTTCGAATCACTAATTCGAGTTGCTTTCACCCAGTTGTTTCTTGTCATCCTTTATAATTTGAAGATCTTTAGACTTCAAGGAAAAATTTAAAATCTGTGATCTGTCTAAGGCTTTTGATTGTGCAAAGCACAATCAAAAGCCTGTCCATCCAAAGGTTGTCTGGAAGAGATCGCTCTAAGCGATAAGACCGCCCATTGTACTACCCTAGTTATAAGGTTTATCTGTAATCATTTTTTTTTATGTTACTGGTATACAATAAAGAGTATTTGTATTTGTATTTGTATTTGTAAAGCACAGTACACCAGGTATAGTATACTTACCTACATATAGGGTTTCATGGAAATTTTACATCTTGTAATAGTATTTAACTAATAGAAAAAGACAGTTGTTATAAATAGCGTCACATTTAGAATTTTTTGTTGTCGTATATCGGGATACCGCAGGGGTCTATTTTAGGGCCGTTCTTATTTTTTATGCAATTGAGCAATGAGACGAGCAACCTGATGGTAAGCACTGCTCATAACAGTTGCAGCACCACCCTGTACTGTTTTGCAAAATCCTCCGCGTCATAGCCCTGCGCTCGTCACTCGCGTCGCCACGCCAATGGCGTCACATTCCGGATCCGGATAGTTAGTTACATAGTTGATGTCTACCGGGATACCGCAGGGGTCCATTTTAGGACCGTTCTTATTCTTAGCATAGTATTAATTACCCTAAATTAATAAAATACCTCACAGATAAAAAATACTCTATTGCGACAGGGATCCACATGAACGGATGACGTTGAGTGGCGGCGCCACTTTCAACGTCTCTATGATGTCAGACTTGTTGACCAATGATATTGCTGGAAATGATTAGTTCTTCGTTTTGGCAGTGTTCATATAGATCGTTGTTGCAATATATTATATTTACACATAAGTATATTTGCAGATAAAATAATTATTATTATTTATTATAATGATATGAGTTTTGTTGACGCCCTCAGGCTAGGTGGAGCGACGATCTCCGCAAGGTGGCTGGCAGCAGCTGGATAAGAGTCGCTGCGATCGTGCTCAGTGAAGTGCAACTGGAGAGGCCTATGTCCAGCAGTGGACTGCAATGAGCTGATGATGATGTTGAGTTTATAAATGGTGACTCAGATTAGAAATACATCTATTTACTTATGTGTATAAACTTTTAAAAATCTAATCAATATAATACCTAAAAATATTTAATAAAACAGCTAGGACTCACGTAGTTTGTGAAATTAGTCGACCTAGGTTAGCTTATCAAACACAATTTTTTTCATACTAAAATATAATATCTACTTTTTGTTCTAATAATGAGATGGAGCATATAAGTAATATAAGTAAGTATATAACACTTATGAACGTCAAATTATTACAATGACTCTACCACCGTATCAGAAAAAGAACCACTACTCAGAAGATACGGCAAGAAACTGAGGGGCATATTTTGTTAAAGTTTTTTTTTTTACACTTAATAGATCTATGTTTGACCACTATCTCGCCTGATGTGAAGCGATGATGTGGCCTAAGATGGAGCACATAGGATCTAGAGAGAGATTTTGTCAATTTTTTGATTCATGTTATGTTTCTTATATACCAGTTGGCTAGTTTGCAGAAGTGGAATGTTCCAAGCATCTTTGTCTTCTATATGATTACGAACAGTATGCTTTTCTCATTAGAACATTCTTAACGCGTAATTTGAATTTACTTTCTGTGAGCTCCGTTATACATTACCCTTTGACCGCCAAGGTCAGCTATACTCGACAAAAGAAGAAATGCTCTCTACGCCGAGGTTGGCTTGATCCGACTATAGCGTATGAAAATGGCATGGCTTCGGTTCTATGGCGTGGCGCTCAAAAGTTTAATAAGCTTTTTAGATATGTCTTGAACGAACAAAAAAACCGGCCAAGTACGAGTCGGACTCGCGCATGAAGGGTTCCGTACCATTATCTATAAATACGGCAAAAAAAACACGTTTGTTGTATGGGAGCCCCCATATATATTTATTTCATTCTGTTTTTTAGTATTTTTTAGCGGCAACAGAAATACATCACCTGGGAAAATTTCAACTGTCTAACTATCACGGTTCATGAGATGCAGCCTGGTGACAGACGGACAGAAAGACGGACAGACAGACAGACGGACGGACAGCGGAGTCTTAGTAATAGGGTCCCGTTTTACCCTTTAGGTACGGAACCCTAAAAAGGGACGGAATCTCGCTAAGCAAAAACTGAAGCATAATGGTGGTGGCGTTATGTTTGTTTGAGTGGACGGAGGGCCGACCGACCGCGACGTCAGACGATGTGACGGACGGCGGATCGGCATAGCATGATGTAAATGTGTGCGCGGCTTGTGTACGAACGAGCGACAGCATAGCTTGTGGCACTTTAGAATTTGGAGACGAGGCATCCGCCTTTTTTTATTCGTGCAAAAGGTAGGCACAAAATATAGGGGATTTTATATTTCCTTTATTTTCCTGGAGGATGAATATGTTTAAAATAAATATTGAAAGATTTTAAAAATAAAAGCAAATTCACGACACAAATAATATTTAATTTGTTATCCATTGATTCGATACAATCACCCGTATATTAAACTAGTATAATTATTTATAATTTATTAAATACTGGCATTTCCATCATAGTCACAATAATAATATAGTTTACATATGTTTAATTAATGTTTACCGTTTAAATTGGATATTTACATCGAATATTTTGAAAACAGGTTTAACTAAATGCAGAATCAAATTATTATTATTTATTTCAATGATTTAATTTTGCTGACATATCAAAGTATTTCAATTAAATAATTTATATAAGAATTAGAAATTAAAGTTTAATATTGCACTACTGACGAAACAATTAAGATTTAATTATATATTTGTCGAGTAAATATATTTTATGTAGCGTTTATTGTGTTGTTTAAATACTAAACGCTTAAGTACGTTTTTATTAAGTACATTTTATAATATTTATTTGGCTTAATATATTGGTAAAGTTATTATTGCTAATAAATTGGTATAAGTATAGTAGTTCTGACTTATCTGTAGGTACATTAAGTACATTATTTATGTATATATTTTATTAAATGAAACAATTAAATTATTTGAAGGAAAATGTAAATATATGTGTTTTATACTACTTTGGCTCGTTAGGAACATAAACACTTAAGAACTAAAAAAGCAACAACCGAAATAAACTAACCTTATTTAAATTAAAAAGAAATAAAAATTTATCTAAATTACACATATAGCCACCTCGGAAAAATAACAATGCAAAACAATTTGCAATATTATAATATAATTAAAAATAATATACCTAATTATTGTAGAACCCCAAAATTATCATAATGCTGTTTCTTAAATATTGTGGTCAATCAATCCCATCGCAGAAATATATAATATATATTATAAATAATATAACATATGAACATATAATATTAATATAAAATATGTTATTATTATATTTATATATTATTATATTATTATATGTATATTAATAATATATTTAATGTTTATATTAAATAATAATAGTTAATATCGTTTCGTTTCATATTCAAGATGACCAAAGGAAATTTTAGACTTTATTTTAGTTGAGTTATATAATATATAAGTACATATTTCATTTATGTATATGATATTTTTATTGATGATATTTTATATATATTATGTATTTCTGTGAATAGGACAATTACACAATATTATTCATTAGACTAGACGAATATTAAGTACAATGCTTGACTAACACATTTATTATTAATTCGATACGTTTTATATACTTCAACGTAATAATTATATTAAAAATCTTTATTATTTAATATTAAACACATTCTATTCTTCTATATGTATAGCCCGTTAAGTTTTATTAGTCTTTCAAATTATTATTTAATTTTCAACATTTCAATTTAGAAATAATTCACTACTATAAATAAATTAACAGAAACTGAAGCTGCTATTGTTTTTACTTTTTATTCAATATGTTTCTGTACGTATAAAATTAAATTTGTATGAAAATATTATATATTAAATTAATTAGCACTTTTATTTATTAAAATGTAAGAAAATACACAATTATTATTGTGGTAGTGGTAGTTTTTGGAGCTTAATTTTAAATTATTTATTTCCCTGTAAATATAATAATTTAACTCAGCCTTAATTAGGAGGCATACAACTACAATAGGTACTACATTTATATAAAGAATAATAATAATAAAAAAAATAATAAAGCTAATTCGTTTAGTGACAGCCAAATAATCAATATCATCAGACCCTACTAATGATATATAAAGTAGTATTAAATCATGCTGTCAATATTTACATAAGTATGTTATTATGTTTTATTATTTCCTTATTCGATTTTAATAATACACAGATTTAATACATACCCAAGTAGTGAGCCTAACGTTGACACTATTAATTTATTTAGTTTAATATATTATTGAAATCATGTGTGTATTATTATTAATAATCAAGTACAGTCAGCGACAAAAGTCGCTGAACATTTGTAAATCTTTGATTGAGAGAATATTTAGCTTATTTCTCTGAATGTTGTATTTAAAAAGTCTGTTCATATCCTGTGCGAATAGAAAAATTGAAAAAAAAGATGTTTTTTTTTATTAGGATATTTAACCGACTTGAAAAAAGGAGAAGGTTCTCTATTCGCCTGTATTTTTTATATGTTTGTTACCTCAGACCTCCAACATTCATGAACCGATTCGGAAAATTCTTTTCGCGTTGGGTTCAGTATAGCTACGAAGTGGTCCCATATAAATTTCATCGATATATGACCTTCGACTTCGAAGCTACATTGAAGTCGGTTTTTTTGTTTGATAAAACGAAGATTATACAAGTTCAACTACTTATGTCGCTGACTCTACCTACATAATATATTCGGTAAACAATTTAATCAACGTTAATCAGTTAATAATAAAATTAACCAATCATAATTTTAATATTAATGTATTATAAACAACCAGAAAAATTCTATTATTAATAACTGCATCTACGCAAAAATTAAATACGTTGACTTTAATTCTAATTATTCAAAATTATGAGCTTTTATATTTATATTTATTAATTAGTCCCTATAAGTTCGTATCTTATCATTATTACGATATTTGGCAAGTAACTTATGTTTTATTATAATAATAATAGTTATTAATAATAAAATGTTGATTATTATTGTGAATGGCCTTTTTGATTATACAATAAAGTCAAATAAGTTAAAGTTACGTTTGACAAGTAATGAAAGAGATTTACTGAATACAATTATTAAAAACTAAGGCCCTTATTAATAAAACCCTTATTATACTGTTTTATCTTTTTCTTACATATTCATTTCAACGCAATTGAACAGTGACAAAACATATTTAACATCCTTAATTTGTTATTCACCGTTTATTAAAAAGTACCAATAATAATAATATGCTATATTTGTTATGTAGGTAATTTTTTTTAATGATTTATGGAAATAACTAGGAACAAAGTCCAAGTATGCGTGTTCTTCCAAGTTTTAATCGGTTTGTGCCACTCCGCTCCACGGCTATTGTTTTCATATGAATAAATGCCCATACTTTAATTCCACTTCGCTCCACCGAACAAAATATATATTTTTATTAATTATAATAATTAATAATATTGATCGAAAATGTAATTTGAGTACAGTTAGAAACGAAATGGCCAAATAAAGATGTTTTCTTATCTAATATTGAATGAGAATATTAAAGTGTTTGCAAGTACCAGGCGAGCAGAAACTAGTAAAAAGTCGTATTCAGTATGAAAAATACGTATTTAACATTTAAGGTATTTTATTAAATTCTTTAGAAGTACCAGGCGAGCAGAAACTCATAAGAGGTTAGAGCAAATTATATATTTATACCCATAAAGGGCAGTAAGTAAGTATATGCGCTATGTTTGACATTACTTTTACTACTTATATCTTTAATGTACGCCATTTTTAATTTTTTATAACAGTATAGATTTTTCTAAAACTTTATTTACTGACGTACTTTATTTTCTTGTGGAGCGAAGTGGAACAAATGTACTGGCTTGTATTTTTAAAATTAAAAATCAAATTAAATGCTCGTGGAGCGATTCTCACGATTTCGTGGAGAGGAGTAGCATAACCCGTGAAATCTTATACTGAATTAATACACCTGGACTTGCACCGCAGTGGAATCCAGAATTATTATTAACTATCTCTTTTGTTGAAAATACGTGAAATGTTCATTGTTAAAACCAGTAATTGTTTGATAAATTATATTTTGTTTGGCTTCAACGGTCTAACCAGATTATAAGTATCTAGATTACTTTTTTGTAATTATTTATCAAGTTCTACTTACTTTATGTAAAACATCTTCAAAATAATTGATTTCGGGTGAGCCTGTGAAATTATATTCTTGCCACATTAAACAAATGTCATACCTTAGTAAATAAAATTTAATAATGTTTCAACTCTAGAGGATCAAGACCTTTCGCATTATTTGATGGATACGTTCTTATTTTTACAAAGACTCATGAAATCTCTCAGCCCTCGCCTCCGTCAGCAAATCCAACGGATCCAATATTTGTGTAGACGTCCTCGCGCCACGGCGTCCTTTCGAGAACTGACTCTTTATATCGTACTTTTCCATCCAATTCCTTAACGTTTTTCTTGGGACTCCATATTTATTTGACGCCGCGTACACACTGTAACCTTTTTTGACCGCGATGAGAGCGTCCCTTAAATGCTGCGAGGAGTATTGCTTGTAAGATTTCTCTTGAAAGACATCGGTTTCTATGTTGACGATTGCGTTGGGTCTTCGGCCCACGATGCGTGGGCGCGCGTGGATGTTGAGTGGGATTCCGTGGTCCATGTCGATGAAGTGCCGAGTCACGATCTCCGTGGACGTGCGCACGCCTGCAACAAGCGAGGTAAGATGACGCCCGTGAAAGATATACACTATGATATAGTATACTAGCGTATAGTATAGTATACACCAGTGTACGAGGTTAGTGTGAGAGAGGGCGCACCTTTCCTGGCTTGTTACAGGCGGGACGGGGTAAAAAGCAAGGAAAAGTCGCCTAAGTTTTGAGGGAGCTGCCTAGCTGGGCGCTGGTACACATCACATCGACGCCGGCGCCGCCGCCACGCCTTTGTGATGTGTCTCGGCCGTTAGGGTGCTGAACTATGTTCACCAAGCTATGTGGAGCGGAGCGGACCGCAGCAAAGGAAGGTTACCGTCAGAATAGCTGGTCGCCTGTGCCGTCTGGCACTGAGTGTATCAAGAATTGCTACCAATTTGCTACTATTTGCTACCTCACTTAAATAATTGCTACCTATGAAATATTCTGAGAAATTTAAAAATTAAGGCACTTCTCAGTAAAATGTTCAATCAGGTACAATTTTTACAAGCCTTTATTTAACGTGCAATGTATGTATGTTTGTCCGGGTGGAATTAGAACCACTTCCTCTTATCCTACGAAGTTGAAATTTTGCATACCTACTTATCAAAGTCCGATGACAATGGGATATTATGGTGACAGTCAGCTAAACTGATGATGGAGACGGAAGGTAGGCAATAGAACACCTTGACGGACAACCGTAAACTAGAGTTGCGTATTTGTTAAAAGCTTGTCTCGAAAACAATATTTTTCACCAAGAAACTTATTTACCAATGTAAATACAAAACTGAAACTTGAATTGGTAAAAGTATCAAATAGGTAGCAAATATTAGTATAAATTATATTTTAGTATTAATATTAAATATATATTTTAGTTCTATAAACTTTAGAAAATCTGCGCCCTTCATGCTAAACAAAATGGCCACCAGCCAACTTGATAACAGAAAGGCTAGTCAACTCAATTTTGAATTTCTCAGAAAATATCGTAGGTAGCAGTTATTTAAGAAAGGTAGCAAATAGTAGCAAATTGGCAGCAATTTTTGAATATACAATCAGTGCCAGATGCCACAGGCGACCAGCCATTCTGTCGGTAACGAGGGAAGTTCAAACATTTTTTTTACTTGTCCGCTATTTTGCCTGATGTTAAGCGTCGACGTGGCCGAAAATAGAGCACAAAGACCTAGAGGAAGACGGCAGTTCAGCAATTGCTCAGATCCGTCTGCCTGATGGTTTGAAATTGCCTAAATGTTATTCCGTACATGAATTCAAAACTGACAAGCATGTGGAAAAAAATGACTCAATTCCGTGACACTATACTGACATATAAAATATACTGACTTTAATAAAACAAATCAATATAAATTAAAATGACTAAATGTACTCTCGCACTGACTTGCAAACGCCCTTACAGGGCTCATGTACCAACATAAGATGTAATTTAAGACCTACATGATAAATATATGTACATGAATGCAATTAATAATAAATAAATAAATAAATAAAAATAAAATCCTTTGATTTCAAAATAAAAGCGAGCTTAGGTGCTTCGTGTTGGTTACTTTAGGTAGGTACACCATTAATTGATAATACAATTTAGTTCTGTTCGATACGCAGAGCTAAGGTCATCCAGCTTAACGCAAACTATAATAATAAACATTTACCATAATAATACATGCTGGGCATATGAGACTTAATATGTGATGTCTCGGGGTAATGAGCGCAATGCAGTCCTGCGCTGTGCTTTTTATGGTATTAAAAGTTCTGGGTGGTACTGAAACTGGGCAAACTTATGGGCAGGCGTGGCGAATACCATCAGGCGAACGACTTGCTCATCTCATCACCCAGTAACAAAAAAAATAGGTATTGCAACGATCTTATAAGTATTTTACTAGATATAGGTCTCTAAGTCTAGGTAGGTCTAGAAAAATAGTAGCGAAATTACTGGGCATATGAGACTTAATATCTGATGTCTCGGGTGATGAGCGCAATGTAGTGCTACGCAGTGCTTTTTGCATGATATTTTGAGTTCTGAGTAGCATTGCAATAAAATTGTTATAGATAAGCATGGTGCTTACCATCAGGCGAACAAATTGCTCATCCCATTGATCAGGGACACCAGAAAAATTAGGTATTATTCTAACTGCTCCTTTTATAAACCAAAACCTTTCTCTTTGGACTTATATTAGAGCTGTGTGTCTTCGACACACAAGAATTATTAAATAAAACATACACACACACAAAAACAAACGACTGTGTATTATGTTTTAAAAATTAAAAAACTGTTCATTTTGAATTTCTCATTTATTAACTCTCATAATAGCAAAAACTGGTACAATCAGTATCTTCTATAATATTAATAATAATATAATTATTATAATAAGAATCGGGCGGTTGCGTGTATTAAGACGTAGAAGTATTTTGGTTCCGTAGCACAATTATTATTTTAAAATAAAATCTATACATCTTTGGTTATTTAATAATTGTGATAGTATAAAAATCTTGAAGCCGCAACGAAAACTGATAAAAATCCTTTATTTACAATAACGAAATATGAAATAAATTATATAGTAAAATATTTTTGATATTTTTAAAGCTACGGAACCAAGTGGATATTATTTACTGTTGAATAATTTATTTCTTTATTATAATTAAGTACAACCAGAAAAAATAATATATTTCAACACATGAAACGACAAATATTAAAACATAATACTGTAATAACACGTAATAATAATAATAATATAGTGTATACTTTATATTAATAATTATATTACAAATATAGATTCTCATAAACTGGGTAAATTAGAATTTATAAACGATTATATTGTTTTTTTATTAGATTTTTTTGACTGGCTTATTCTCCCTATTATCAATAGGTTGCCAGTGTAAATTGAACATTTACCCATGTTGAGAATCAGAAATATAGCATCTTACGTACTATTTATTATTAAATTATATATTTAATAATATATTTAGTTATATACTAATAGGCACTTGACAGAGAAGGCGTAATATATCCTTGGTTTACTGACTTGTTCTTTCATGTGAATTTCCCAATAAACAACATAAAAAAAACATATGCATAGTTTTTTTTTTAATAAAATAAAATGGACTCAAAAAATGCTAAGCGTGTTTTGATGATTAAATATACGCTTTAGCTGTATCTGAGCACCTCCAATTTTATTGATATTAAACAAATATTGTAACTTCCATTAAAAAAGTTGCAGACAAGTAAGTATAGCTAATTTATTATGAATATTTAATGCATTAGCACATGCCTGGCGAAAATCTTAAGAAATTAAATAATTAGGAAAAAGAAAAATTATATTGCTCGGGCAGGGATCGAATCTGCGTCTTCGAAATATCGTCGCGACGCCTTAACCACTGGGCCAACATTGATGACAGATGATGTAGAATAGTCCTTGTAAGACAATATAAGGATAAAAGAAATTTGGTCGCTTGAACAGTTGGCTCGGTGGCCTAGTGGTTAAGACGTCATGATGGTATTCCGAAGACGCAGGTTCAATTCCTGCCCGAGCAATATCATTTTCCTTCATCCTAATTATTTCAAATCTATTTTTTCTTGCAGAATTTGGGGAAATCGCATGAAAAAACCGAGGCAAATGTCTAATACACCTCGAAACACTCGAAAACAAACAAAACATGGCGCTAACTAACAAACACTGTGATTATTGTAATAATTAAATAGGAATATAAGCTGAAATAGTTTTATGAGGTGTCAAATGTAAATAGGAGTTAAGGTTGATTGGAAGAGATCACTTTTAGCGATACGTCCTTGTCCGCCCGTTGTACAGTAAATTCTTGTAACGTGATGACTATGAAATAAAAAAGTTATATAAGGCTCATGTATGCCTTATATAATACACAAACTTAAAAAAAATAAAAAAAAACAGCGCGAATATAATAATTTTAACAATCAAATTAATAAGGAGGGCCAATACAGGTTCAATTTATATATTATTTCGTTCGTTTAAATGTCTGGAGGTATGTGTAAGTGGTGTGAAGGTGTGTAAGTGGTGTGAGGGTATGTAAGTGGTGTGAGGGTGTGTAAGTGGTGTGAGGGTGTGTAAGTGGTGTGAGGGTGTGTAAGTGGTGTGAGGGTGTGTAAGTGGTGTGGGGGTGTGTAAATGTGTACGTTATGCAGTTCGGCAGTGCCCAGGACTTTACAGCTCGCAATCTGAGTGACACCCTCCCACACATACCATTCTCACACTCACCACATAATTTATGAATTCATGCATAGGTTTTATACGGCTGTATTCAATTAGCATATAAGTGTACCCTATTTAGATTTTATTATTTTTTTCCAAAACCTGTTATATATTTTCATTTCTGTACCTCACAAATTCTTACATGTTAATTTTAAACTATAAATCAGGTATAAATAGTAAAAACTAAGTTCTTAATATTCTACTATTGTAAAAACACAGGCTGATCTTGGGAAGACGCTGTCTTTTGTAACACAGTTTTAATAACTAAAACAAAAGGCAGAGTTACAACAACCACATGTAACACATATTTTTGCAATAAAGAAATTTGTATTTGTATTTGTATACTGTAAAGCAACTTAGACAGAAAACACGTTATTGCACCTAAAAGAGAAAACAGTTGGTAATACATAATCTCCTATAAATAGGCGGACTTATCACTCAGCGATCTCTTCCAGACAACCATAAGGTAAGGAAAACAACATTTTGAAAACGACACTGCAGTAATAAGTAGGAGTGTGTGTAGTAATAAGTAGGACGAATGTAAATTATTATGCATTTAAAAAATTTATATATATTTAAATATTTCTATTATACATTTCACTCCTCGTAAAAGTATTTAAGGTGTAGAATATGAAGGTGGGTTTTATTTTAAATAGGAACACTATTCTTGAATAGAGAATATACAATCAGTATAAAATAAATTATTTGCGATAGGACCATGGTCCTGTCCACCACGGGAAATCATAGGACTATAGTGGAGGACCAATTGAAGTCGGTGCTGTATTCCGAAGACGTTTTTTTCTTTTTAATTTTTTAGTTTCTTATACGTATGTCGTCTATGGGCGTTATAAATAAAACCACCTTTTAACCGTTTGACCGCCAATGTCGGCTATTGACGACGAATAGTGATCTCTATGTACAGTGGTGGTAGGTTACTGGTGGTAGGTTTCTCGTATGCGAGAGGCCGTCTGGGTGGGTACCGCTTTACCAGTTATTCAACCGCCAAGCAGTAGTGCGCAAGAATTCGTGTTCCGGTATGATGGCCACTGTAACCAGCGAAATTACTGGGCATTATGAGACTTAATAGCCAATTGTCTCAGGGTGACGAGCGCAGTGCAACACCGCGCAGGATTTTGCAGAACAAAGTTCTGGGTGGTGCTGTTACTGTTATGGGCAGGCTTGTTGCTAACCATCAGGCGGCAAAAGATCAGCTCGTCTTGCCATTCAGCTATATAAAAAAAAGCTTTAGTCGGTTCAAGCCGACCTCGTCAGTAGCATTTTTACGTTTGTCGTGTATTGCCGACGTTGGCAGTCGAAGGGTTAACATTCCACGATAAAATGTACAAATCTCATTTAAAACTATATTATTCGAAGCGGCGAAACGAATTTATCTAATTAGGTCACAATTAAGTACATTTAAATACATTTAATAAATTAAAAATCAATACATTTCTCTAATCCAAGCTGTAATACAAGCAAGTAACAGTAGTTATTTTTTAAATTTGCTACTAGGCACTTTAGTCATTTTTAATTTTAAAAATCAATAATAAAATATTTATCAAATGAAACTGATTTCCGCAGATGGCTTAAATCACCTAGGTATGTAAAAAGCGGAGCATTTCATTTATATTAAATTTAATTAATATTTATTGGCATTTCATGTATTTCACAATTAAAAATACACTATTAAAATATAAAAAAAACATGCAGGGTCATCGAATTAAGTACTTATTTGTTTTAGAAAATAACTACAATTACATCCTATTTCTACATTTTTTAAACTTTTTACCGCTAAAAATTTTTATAATCAAGTCTTTTGTTTATATAATTTTTGGACGAAGTCCGTCAAGCACACGCTTTATAAAGGCCAATCAGTTTTTCAATAATTTCCTTAACAATAACTATAGGTACGTAAATACAACGAAAAACTTATTCAATAAATAATAATAAACCTTAATCTAGCATAAATGTCCCAAGTTTTGGTTGAAGTTTAGTTTATCCCTAGATTTAGGGAGATTTCATTACTGGCAACATTTCATATATAAACACCAGTTACAGTTTGACCACTTTAATCTTACTGTACTGAAGTACATTGTTAAAATAGGGACAATAACTTTCCTATAAAATACCATTCTTTGGAACAATTTGTCAACAAAGAAACAAAAAAAAACACATTACGATAAAAAAATAACATAATATTGCCAATTATTTAGTAAAATTATAATTTTTCGTTATGAAAAAAAATCTTTGGACTTAATTGTATCGGAAATAAATAAATTTTATTATTGCAAAAGTAATAATTTAAATTTTCGTGATAAATATATTTTTAACACTCCGATCGTTCCACTCTTTGATTATTCTTTGGCAGTATTTCGAATCGTATACGACCAAAAGGCCACAAACGGCTTCAATTTTAAGGCATTTCTTCCATGTCTCCATTAACAACATTATTTTTAATTATTTTTACAAAGTGCAATAGGCCAAGGACATGCTCAAAAACTATGCACGTTTATTTTTAAAAATGGAGTGCACAAAACTGCACTATAGTTTTTTTATGAACGTTAGAAACAAAGTTGTTAATATAATAGATTAATAATTATTATATGATATATTAATAATTATTATATATTATATTAATAATAATTATTATATGCCATACTATATTTACTATATATTATATAAATTATCATTAAAAGAGGGAAAAAAGTAATTTCCTTTGACGGTCTCGAATTTAACACTGGTTCTGGCATTTGGTCATTTTTTTTAAATAGATACTTATTGTTAAGTACATATTAAAACAACTTTTGTAGAACAGATGTATCCATTACACTTAGTAGTGTACATTTCATACTGAAACCTAGGTTTTCTTCAGTTCGTGGACAAAAAATTACAACATGATAATAATCTTCAGTAAATAAATAAATAGTAATATTTTTCCATTCCCAATTTCTCCAACAACAAGTACCCTCAAAATTACTCATGCACTGACATATTCAGCGCTGTGTTGCCCTCGCCGCCATTCTCCCCGTCTTCGGGGATTTTCTCCTCATTTTTGCCACTCTCATCGCTGGAAACGTTAGAATTGAAGAGGAAGTGCTTCCCGAATTCAATTTCTCCGTCGTAAGAGGCTAGATCAGTTTCAGCGCCGCTTTTTTCGTAATTTTGTTCCATTGGGAACTCGTAGGTTAGTTCTTTTTGTTTCTTGCTGTTTTCTACGAACTGCTTGAGTTGTTGCGGCATTGGGAAGGATGACTTTATATGGCAACGCTTCATCCAATTGCGAAGGGACTTGCGCGGGACTTTGTGGGTTTGAGCCGCCCTGGAAAAGCATACAGACAAACAAATTATAAATAATTGTAAAAGTAATATATATATATATATATATATATATAAATATGATTACAAAACGATACATAGTTATGGGTGGTGCTGTAACGTTAACCGTCAGGCGTGACATTTATTATCAGGCGGACGACCTGATCGTCTCATACCTCAATAAAAATAAAATGTTTTTAGCTAGAATTATGAAATTTATAATTCATTAATAACAATGAAAACGACTTTAATTCTAATGTATCTTCGAAGTCCATGGTCGTTTATCGGTAAAAAAAATATGGGACTACTTCGTAGCTATACTGAACCCAACACAAAAAGAATACGATCTAATAAAGAACCTCCTTCTTTTTTAATTAAAAAATGAAGATTTTAGCTAGGAATAAAGTAAAGTTAAAATTAAAAATGTTGGCTAGAAATATTATGTAACGCAATAATTATTATTTTTAAATAGATGTACGTGTGGCCACCACCTTAGCAAACGTGACGTCACTATAATAGGAGGAGGAGCGAGTGTGGCTCAGTGGGAGCACGTGCGATTTTCGATCCGACGCACTCGGGTTCAAATCCTACTGGCCCCGCACCACTGACTTTCTTAAGTTATGTGCGGATTTAACACCCGCTCTAAAAGCGGTGAAGGAAAACATCGTGAGGAAACCGGCATGTTCAAGAATTTATCGCAAAAATTCAAGGACATGTAACATCCACCAACCCGCACTGGGCCAGCGTGGTGAATAATGGCCCATACTCTTTCTACAAGGGAATACCCGAGTCCCAGCAGTGGGAACGTAATGGGCTGATGATAATGATGATGAACATGCTAGGATCTTAAATATGTTTTTTATATGCTGAAAACTGAAATGGTTAATTTACCTGTATATACTTCCACCTTTCTTGACATCCATCAGGGCTGCCCACATAGCTTCGTTGGAGTATCTCCTGTTAGGGTTGAACTTGCCCATCATCACTCTCTCCAAGTCCTTGCGCGACAACCCTGACGAGCTGACCTCTTTTCCCTCCAAAAACTGATCCAGGTCCGACTTCAAAACCGATTCCCCGATATCGACATTTTTGTCTTTAAAAATCGGCGGTCTCCCGCGTCTCCGTATCTGTGTTTTCTCCACTAACTTCGGGAAAATTTCCTTGCTGGCAACATCTTTCATCTTTGGTATGAGTTCCACTTCTGATTTTTGGTTTTTCAACACGAGTTTTGGCTTTTTTATTTGGCTCGCTTTGAGGAGGGACACTTCCAATTCGCCATTTTGTTCGAGCCACGACTTGTAGTAGTCGTTTTCGGATTTTTCGATGCTTTTTTGTGTGAAGTCTTCGTTAACGTTTGTATTTAGTCCGTATTTTGAGAATTCGTTCCTAATTTCGACTGCGTTCATTTTTGACAGCTTATTTAGATAGTCATGGTTCGCTTTAGCGAGGTTCTGTAGCTTCGTTTGAAAGAATAGCTCGCTCTCCGGCTTCACTCGTAGGAACTTACGACCTGAAAATTTTAGCATTGATAGAAACGGTTTTAGCTAAGTACTTATTTATACAAAAATAATTAGATTTATATAATTTTATTTAAATTATTGCTCAAAAACTGAGAATCATAAAATTGACAATAATTTGTTGTTTCTAAAATATATTCTTTAATATTAAAAACCGAAATATATATATTATTTTTTTATTATTATTATAATTTATGATATTAAAAAGTTGCAAACAATACAAGAAAAAGCACAGCTTACAGATTAAAAATTAATCTGTAAAAAATTGAGTGTATTTTGTAATTGACGCTATTTTAATATTATTTTTATAGCTTTAAGTGATTTCAAAAAACCTCAGTTTTTGAGTAAATCAAAATTACATTTGAATCATACCAAATTACATTTGAACCATGAATGCATTTCGCATATTAAAATTAAGACGAAATGTCTGTAAGATAGTCCTTGAATTTATAATAATTACTTTTAATTATTTCAACTCTACCTTAATTATTCAATTGAATAGAAATGAATAATCTAAATTCTAAGACCAATTCACTGCATTCATGGTTCAAAATTTTGTTTCTACAAAACTACAAAATTTAAATAAAAATTAGTAGAAAAAATTGGCCTACCTTACAGACATTTTTCTCATTTTCTCATCGCAATGTCCATTCACAATATGATCGTCACTCTACTTTGTCTTTGGTACACACGTTGTCTATGGACCGGATTTGAAAACGCGCGTGAAAATTCAAATATTTAAAATTAGAAAAAATAAGAAAAAAAGCAAGTGACAAGAGGGAAGTCACATTGCAAATAAACATTGAACATAGTTTTGGGAAAAATAAAATAAATAAATTTATTTTTTATTTATTTTTGACTTACCAGATGTCTGTCCGAGGCTGCCGCCGGGTTTGCCAGTTTCCTCATCCTGGAAAAACGTTCAATTTTACTATATATCGTATGCGAGAGGGTGACAGGGTTGGCAACACTGCTTTTCCAGTGACTCTACCGCCAAGCAGTAGTGCGCAAGCATTACTGTGTTCCGGCTTGAAGGGCATTGTAGCCAGCGAAATTTCTGGGCATTATGAGACTCAACAGCTAATTGTCTCAGAGTGACGAGCGCAGTGCAGCGCCGCGCAGAATTTTGCAAATTAAAGTTCTGGGTGGTGATGTTATTGTTATGGGCTGGCGTATTGCTTACCATCAGGCAAACAACCAGCTCGTCTCGTCATTCATATACATAAAAAATAAAAAATATATCTGACGTGACGGGGAAAAGTACAGTGCGCTCATTAGAGCGCAATGCAGTGCTACGCAGTACTTTTTTATGTTATTAAAAGTTCTCGGTGGCACTGCAATTGTTATGGGCAGACGTGGCGCTTACTATCAGGCGAACGACATGCTCGTCTCAGGCTCAGGTCCACTGATGATGAATACCTTATGTAAAATTATGGAATGCAATAAAGAAATCTAAAGAAATCGATTCTTATTTTCTTTATAATATGAAGCATTAACGAATGCCAAGCAAAAACTCAAAGGTTTTTCGGAAAGAACAATACGGCCACCGGCTGGGGTTTGAACCAACATCCCAATCTTCCATCAGCGCGGGAAGTACTCTGCCTAATTGAGCTACGGTGATCACCAAGTGGAGTGTCGTTTTTTTTTCTTTATTTAACCTTCTTAAAGGTGACGTGTACGCCATCTATTGAGATTGGAGTGAACCTTTTCCTCCACAAGCAAGATCAATCAGATACTTTTCTTTTTCTTTCCGAAAAGCGTTATTTAATTGAATCGATTTGAATAAGCGTAGAGCGGGTGTGGCTCAGTGGAAGCACGTGCGACTTTCGATCCGACGCACCCGAGTTCGAATCTCGCTGGCCTCGAAAGACTGACTTTCTTGAGTTATGTGCGGATTTAACACTCGCTCTAGAAACGGTGAAGGAAAACATCGTGAGGAAACCGGCGTGTCTAAGAATTTATCACAAAAATTCAAGGACAAGTGACACCCACCAACCCACATTGGGCCTCAAGTCCCAGAAGTGGGAACGTAATAGGCTGATGATGATAATTATGATGATGATGATGAATAAAAACATAACAGATGACAGACAGAAGGACGTACCTCATTATATTCCATATGGTCATTGTCCAGCTCGCCGTAGTAGAGACCATCTTCTTCCACAGTCTCTTCTTTAACGTCGGGGCTCTCTTCCTTCTTCTTCGTACCGTTGGGGGGAGGAGTGGGGGGCGTGGCAGTCTTCGCGGGAGGGGGGAGCGGGCCTGGCGAATACAATCATATTGACAAACATTCAAAGTTTAAGAGTTCTTTAATCATTTTTGGCATCACAGAAAAAAATAAGTAAGAAAGTTCTGGTTGGCACTGCAATTGTTATGGGCAGGCGTGGCGCTAACGATCAGGCGAACGACTTGTTCATCTCATCACTCAGTTCCATAGAAAAACAGATGCACTTATGAACGTCAATTATTACAATGACTCTACCACCGTATCGGAAAGAATGCAGTGCTACGCAGTGCTTTTTATGATAATTAAAAGTTTTAGGTGGCCCCGCTGGTACAAATTAGTTTTCTCATAAAAGATATCAAAATGAATTATGTTCTTTCAGAAAACAAATAAAAATGTGCCTACTTGAACTTGACTAATATATAATGTGTAATTGGTATACTGATAATTTGACAATTTTAATTTGTTATAATTCATTTTCATTTTGACATTTGTATTATTATTTTTTGATTGACATCGCAATTATAAGTCCTTTTATTATTATTATTCATAATTTAGTCAATGTCATTGTTGTTTTATTATTGTACTAATTAACTTGTGACCATGTCTGTATGCCAGTATGGCGCAACTAGAGAAACTATCCGTTAATAACAATTACATATGTATATACCTACATTCGCAGACTAATAAATCATTGTATCATTGTATCATTGTATCATTGAAAATTGTTATCAAAATTCATTCTCCAATTACATTTTTATGCAAAACATTCAATCTTTTGTAATTTCCCCTATCAGCGCCATCTAGTTTCCGGCAATGTCCTTACAAAATACAGTGACTCACCGTTCATATGTTCGTTATTCCGCTGCGCGTTCGCGAGAAGCGCGTCGCTGGCGACCGCAAAGTCTTTACTCTCGCGCGCCACTTCGCCGCCCGATGAAGGCGAGTTGTCGTTCGAACACAGGCCTGGAATGGAGCGTTATTTAACAAGGGAGTAAAGTTGTGTTGTGTGTGTGTGAAGGATTCAATATAGGAACATCGCTAGAGGAAACATATTTATACACACTCTATGAGATACACCCTACTTTTAATTCCCTGAAGAAAAAATAAATAAAATGACGTTTCGCGCGTCTTAAATTATTTTTTGATACAGCCAGCGCGCCGCCTTTTGAAACATTTTGTATAAAAAATGGTACTGGTATATTTTCATGCAATATTAGTTCTTTTTGGCCGCGGAACATAGGAACAGTATTCATGTTCTAAATTCGAACTCAATTCTGCCCTCTATGGAAGTATATTGAAGAAAGGACATTCTTCGCTACACTCATTAAGGCTCTTGAAAAAGACCTACTTTGCTCGCACTTTTAGAAGAACCAATCATCGTTTTTGTGTTTTTTTTTTCATGAAATGGGCTTTCGTTAGACAGCAACTCACCTGATGGTAAGCGTAGTTGCGGTCTAAGGTGGAGCACGTTTGCCCATGAGGTGCCTATCCACTCTTGTCTTAAAGAAATCGAGGTTGTAATTGGAAGGAAATAATTATTCTGGAAAATTGTGTGTTTGTGTGATGAAAAAGTTAATTATTAACAAACATCCTCTCACCTCTAATCTGCAGCGCTTCTGCTGATTTGAGCAGGCTAGGGAGCTCTTCTTGCGTGACGTTCACCTCTCCTTTGTACATGAAGTCGACGAGGGCTTGCATCTCGCTGAATCTACGAGATGAGAACCAAGGTTAAAATTACGAAACACAAGGTTACCTGCTGAAACGAGCACGTCGTTCACCTGATGGTGAGGAACAAGCTTGCCATGATAATTATAGGACCATCCATAACTTTGTTTTGCTTAATCTTGCGGCACTGCACTGCGCTTGTCACTAGTCGTCACCCTGAGACAATTACTCTTCTGTCTCAAGTCTTATAATGTTCAGTAATTTCGCTTGAGACTCACCGCATGTCCCGCATGAGCACGATGGGGTGCTTGCACGGGTTCTGGCTGAGCAGCCGCTCAAGGTACGCGGAGCACGCGGAGAGAACGACCTTGTGGCAGCGCAGCTGCCGCGACTCGCACGCCAGCGTCACGTCCGCGAACTGCTCCGAGAGGAGCAGCCGGGGGAACCATGACTGGAACGAGAACAAACGTAGTATGAAAATAATCATTTAATCCTACCAATATAATAAACGGCTTATGTTTAATTAACCACCAGATCTAGTAAAATGTAACGGCAAAAAACACTTTTTATTGCCAAAAATAACAAATGATTACCAAAAAAGCGGGTGGCGGGTATTGAACCCACTGCCTCCAAGGTCTATAAAATACTAGGTTCTCCCAGCGGTCTTCCGGGATAAAATACAAATCAAATTTCATTAAAATCCCTGTAATAGTATTTACGTGTATGAGTGACAAACATCCATCCACCCATCCATGCATCCATCAATCCTCACAAACTTTCGCATTTATAGTATTAGTAGACTATCCTATGATAGGATTATGATGACTCACCCAACCACTATACCACAAACTAGAGTTTACTAAAGGCTGTCTATACGTCTAGAGCTTCAGATATCAGCTAGAGGTAGGTATTTTAGAATCCAATATCCAATGCCTAATAATTAATCGAAATTGACAAATATATCCATTAAATAATCAAATGACTAGGAATAAACTAACTCCACTCAAAACCTATGCATCGCCCTCACAGGGCACATATATTTAGTCTATAGAATTCTTTAACACCTGCCTGGTACATTACATGTAAGCATTAATAAATAAATAAAATAAATATTACTAAAAAGTGTTAATAACAAAAATTACCTGTAAATTCGTGTGGTAAGAGTTCCATCGCACGCAAAACTGTTGCGGCGGCAGCGCCATCTTTCATTCGAATCCGGGAACTATCAGCAAACTATCATAAACATACTTATTTATAATCTTTGGCCGATTTTTTAATAAAAAAATTGCACAATTTGAAGTCCGAATACTATCACAGGCTAAATATTACACTAAATTTATAAAAAATATTTTAAGTACATTAAATACTTTTTAAGTAGAAACTTTCAGACTAGACTGTATAATAGTTTTATTTTTCAAATACTGAAAATAGGTCTTCTTATGTGTACCTGCAACAAAAGAATAGTTCATTACTTAAATTGAACACATGAAAAACTATTCCAATTGTTAAAGTGCGACAAACACGGTCAAAATTGGAACTTATCGTCCTAACTACAGGGAGCGTGGAACGTGCGGTAGGGCCTTTATACTTTTCTGTGCTTTATGTCTTGACGTCACCTCAAACTTAAAGTGGCGCCGCTTCAAATAACGTCATACAAGTTCATGCGGATTCTTGTTAACAAAAAACGGCCCTGATTTTTACAGCACCTACAGGCCTTAAAGTACCTACTGTTCATTATTCTATGACCTAGGTAAGTCACACTAAACTTAAACTTAATGTGGTCACACTGTACATATCATAAGTATCTTGGAAATCTTTTCAAGCAATAGGTACAAACATGGGCGCCGGCAGAAATATTTTCCAGGTGGTGCAGATTTTAGTTTTCTTACAATCTTTGCCGTATATGATTGTTAATAAAAAGATGAAATTTTAGTCTGAATGTTCGAGACATTTACAAATTTCTGACTATTCATTATGAATTTATTATATAGGTACCCAGTCGTCACGGCTCACACCAAAAAATAAATGAGAATTGTGTAATTACTGCCTACTAATTATTGTAAATAAAATTATTTTTCAAAAATAACTAAACCGACTTCAAAACCACAAATGGCACTCAAAAGTAAAAAATACATTAATATAATTATCGTAAGCGCTACCCACTCATATATTTGAAGTCGGTGCCAGCCAAGTGTAATAGGTAGCAGATAAATACTATGTATATAGTAAGTACTACTTGTAGGTAGTATCTATCTACTACCTTATATATTAAATACTATGTATATAGTAAGTACTACTTGTAGGTAGTATCTATCTACTACCTTTTAGACTTGGCTGGCACCGGCTTCAAATATATGAGTGGGTAGCGCTTATGATAATTATATTAATTAATTTTTTACTTTTGAGTGCCATTTGTGGTTTTGAAGTCGGTTTAGTTTTTTTTTTTAAATAATTTATTTTACCCTTTTTAGTGAAAAACAAGTTTTAATTAAATTAATTCCAAAAGTTTTTAAAGACAAGCTTTTATGATCTAGAAGCCACATCATGACAAAGTTTAAAATGGGCTATCACAATTAAATGCATGTACAAAAAAATTTCATGTCTGTCCTATTCTCTGTTGAGGAGTTCCCTCGCCAGAAGTCAATCCTGGGTGTATCTGCCATATCATGATGGAATTTAGAACAGGCTATTATGGTTTAATCTATTTACGAAATGTTGTGTCTGTACTATTCACCGTTGAGGAGTTCCCTCACCGGAAGTCAACCCTGGGTGAAGCAGGTGAAGCAGTCGAATACAAAACCTCCACCTTAAGAAAGTTTGGTTACGAAAAAAACAAGAACCGACTTGAAGATTAAACTTATATTTTTTGTTTTTGCTATTTTTTTCAAAAACTACTGAATGAATTTCGATAAAATGTATATGGGACCACCTTTGAAGTATTACCTACCAATCAAAAAAAGAATCATCGAAATCAATGCATAATTGACGGAGTAATCGCGTAACAAACACACAAAAAACAAATAAAAAAAAATAAAAAAAAAACATACCGTCGAATTGTAAACCTCCTCCTTTTTTAAAGTCGGTTAAAAATGATTTCCAACAGACGGCTTTTTATTTCAATAATTCCTGTTGATCCCGAGATTCCCAAGGGGTGCAAGTGCACCCCCTGGCACCCCCTGCCGGCGCCCATGGGTACAAACAAACCATAGTCTTAGGTACAAACACTTTGAAGGATCTATTCTAGTGTGAAATAAATTTAACAAAAATACCTAAAATTACCTAGAATTATTGGATGCACTTTTATTATTTCGTTCGAAATATTTAGGCATTTAGCAAGTGTAAAGGAAATAGAAAAAAGTATTTACTGTCTACAGATAATGAAATCACACACACAGATACGCAGTGATTATTTCTTCTAAAACTTCGCTGTGTTGCCGTAGCAAAAAATAAATAATCGATTACAAACTCAAATAGATATCGATTTGAAAATGCGAGCACTAAGGGTGTGCTAAGTGAGAGAAAAAATAGCCAACTGCATGATTTTATAATAGCCGTTGTTATAAATACCTAAAAGTGCTCTAGGCAGAATTCTTCTTTTATTTTTCCTTTATCATAAAAATATCGCTAACGAACAACGAACCCTCTTCAAAACAAAACTTGCAAGAAGTCGTAAAGGAGCTAATCCCTTGCGTGAAAGAGACAGCAATAAGGTGGGAGAAGGTAGGTTAGTGAAGTATAAAACAGGACATATTGTCTTTCCTATAATATCTATGGTTAGGTAGTACCTAATATCAAATAATGTATGTATTTGATATTAGGCTTCTATTTGCTATAGATATTTTTTTAATCAAAGAAGTACTTTGACCTGAATAATAAAACGTATAAGTACTCTGGAGCCCGTGTGTGAGAGAGACAGCAGTAGTCGGCACGGATAAAGTTACAAAGTGTTTGAACGTAGAAATCAATAATGTGAGGCCAAACAGGGCCCTAGGCTATAAGGAGGGATATGAATATAATTATATTCTAATACGAAGACTATTTGCATTCGGTAGTTTATTTCACACTTCAAAATTAATATTAAAGGTTTTACTAAAGGTTATTTGTAATTTAATTTTGTGTCCCTTTTCATATTGTACTAAAGTTTTTCTAATTTGAAATAACAAAATATTCTTTACATAAGTACACCTAGAGAGACAATTATAATTTTATGAACAAACTACAACTACTAACGTACTTTGAATTTACTTAAGTACCTACTACTTACTATGTACTTTATTCTATATACATAGGTAGTTTATACCTACATATTTTTATAGTGTTCCAAGAATCAGTATTATCGCACGGCGTATCAAAGTCGAAAATATCGACACTTGTTTTGAATTTTTGTATTTTGATTGATGATTTATAAAAATCGATTTATATTCTGGCCATGGTCATGGCATATACGTGTGGCACTTTAGATATATTTCGACCAACCCAAAAAATATCACATCTTGATAAGATACTAAACACTCTAGTTAATGTCAAATGCCGTGGACTTGATATTTTTTACTGACCCACTGTAAAGATGAAATTAACAGAACTTTCAAAAATCTGACCGTAAATTTAGAATTGCGAGCGAGTGTGACTCAGCGGGAACTAGTGCGACTTTCAATCCGACGCATCGGAGTTTGAGTGCCGCTGGCCCCGCCTATGACTCGTGTCCCAGCAGTGGGAACGTAAAGGGCGGATGGCGAAATTCAGTTAAGTACCGAATTAACGGTCACCTTACATGTTGTGGTCAAAATCTTTATTATAATTAAACTGATTATTCTATTTAATAAGTAATTTTTTTTATTTATTAGGCACAGAGGTTGTGTTGGAATCTTTTTCTCTATGAATTTATTATGACTTTATTTATAATGGTGAAATCCTTGGAGTCATTTTAGCGATCAATCATTGAGAAAAATCGATGGACAATGATAATACATGATACATGATATGTACAGGGGAACCAAGTACTTTACTATTCTATACTAAAATTTTCAATCCATTTATAAGCTAAACATTTCCATTCTGAAGCCCAAAGAGATCTTTTTAAGACTTGTGATTGCTCAATCGTCCTACGCTCTGAAGTATCAAGTTGGCCCTGTAGAACCTCTTTCTCAGCAAAAGTCCAGTTAGCGGCGTAATCAATGTAGTGCAGCAAAAGATCGATAAGCCATTGACTTCGCGACGCTGAATTAGTGATGTCCAAGCGATTTATCGTTTCATTGTGCGACGTGTTGTGATGTGGACTCATTTCAATTATCGAACTGCATAATAAGCTGTATTTCAATTAAGAAGTTTAATTATTGGGTTTTTGATAAAAAAAACTTGGGGCTATAAGTAAAAATTTAAAATCTTAAAAAAAAAACAGCACTACGTAGCAATACTTTCTTTTGACCTTTTAACAGAACAAGATGTATCAGTATAATAGCATTAAATCAAGATAGTACAGTGTGTATTAGGTATTTAGCAAAACCCAGAGACTATTTTAAACCATATATGCGTCCCCGTATGACCTATATTGTAATAGGAAAGGTTAAATTCGTCAATCTTGCCACAGATTATGAAAGAATAGTGAAACTAGCACGGTCAGTCAAAAGGTTACAGTTTCGGGTCACAGCATGTAGGTAGTTAAGGTACCTACATATGTTATTGTAATGTCCCGAAAATAACTTTGGACGAAAACTACAAAGATAGCCAAGTGCTAACTTGAAAAACTACTCCGTTGCAGTAGATAAAATTAAAAATTGAGAATTAAGATACATTAAAAATGAGAGAAGGCCCATATCCTTGCTGTGAGGAGTGGAGGCATTTTACCATAAAATCGAAGTCTAACGCAAAGAACAAAACAAACTCGCGAATATCTATATCAGTTTCCTTATAAATCTTAAATCCGTCCGTGGAGCCGGCAGTCACGTGTCACGCGTCGTGGCCTCAAATCCGTCCGAACTCGGAATATACTCGGGAGTGAGACCCCCGCGCGATCTATTCCCGGCATGTAGCCGTAGGGTCGACGGCCGCAGCCCTCACAGACCCACGGGTACAACTACAAATGTCGGCGACGACTTTATCTGCCGCGAACCACACGTTTTTGGGAGTTGATGTTTGTTTGCTTGACGCAAGCTTCACTACGGGTACTTGATTACCTGAAGTCTTACCCGAAGCTAATTTTCTGGTTAGTTCGCACAAGACACACAAAACAAGACATTTATAACTGTAGTAAGTTGGTAATTGGTTTAAAGATACTTCGACTCCGTTACAAAGTTCATGATTAGGTAGGTAGTAAGTAGGTAAGGTACAGTAGTTTGACTTAACCTTAGTGGAAAGCGCAACACACCGTTAGACATAAAAGACAAGGTGTTCCAGGTTCCAACCAAGATGAGCACCTCCCTCCTACTTGTCATTGTTTCTACATACTAATGCATTTTGTCTGCCTAATGCTGAGTATCGATCTATTCCTGGCGGCTAGGGTCGACGGCCTGCGCCCTCAGACCCGCGTGTTTTTTTTATCTACAGCCGCTCCCCTTTTTTATGTTTTTGGGGAATCGTGTTTTGTGAGGGTCTTGGCGTTTGGTTTGGAGTTTCTTAGCGTTTGTAGGATTTTAAAGTTGATGAATTATTATTAAAAGTCAGGGTAAGCTCTTTGACCAAAGTTGCCTTAATATCATCGACACTCAGCCTAAAAGGCCACAAGCCTTCTCTCTCAGTAAGAGAGTATGTAAAATAGCCATAAATGCATCAAGCAAGCCTATTGCGGCTCGGTGGATGTCAAATATCTTTAAATTGATTTTCGGACATGCCGGTTTCTTCACGATATTTTCCGTCATAATTTTTTTTATTGAATTAAATCTTGTACTATTAATTATTCTGTAATTGAGTGACGAAACAATCATATCGTTAACCTGGTGGTAAGCAACACGCCTGCCCATAACAGTTGCACCTCCAACCAGAACATTATTTTTTTCCGGTCATCTAATTATTTAGACATTGGCTAAGCTATAATTCAAGTCGATTAAAAATTATACAATTCATCGCGCTGTAAATTCGTGCAAGTGTTTTTCAACCTGTGCAAAACATTGATAAATAATCATACAACCTCTTTGGGATTTACCCACCTTCTGATCAAAATGCGAATAAATGATGAACGCGTGACGGGCATTCGAGAAATGACCCCTAACTAGGTCTCAATACTCTCTATTGCATCAGAAACTTGAAGAATCTAGAAATCTAGGTACAGAAACAAACAAACCTTTTTGATTTAATGTTACCAACCTATTCGTTTTTCATTTAGTCAGTATCGATATGTCTTCAGCACCCTTTATCTAGTCTAAAAGGGGGCAAGAGACTTTTTTTGTTACTCTTTCATAAAAAAAGACGAGACGAGGAAGTCGTTTACCTGACGGTAAGCAACACGCCTGCTGATAACAGTTACAGCACTGTGCTTGACATCCTGATATGGTCTTACGTCTCCAGCAATTTTACTTAAAACTCTAACAAGAACGCAGTGACAAATTAGTGACAGAGATGGTACTCACTGTCCAGGGTACGCCGGATGATTCAAAGTTGAAATAGTCTCGAATTTGGTAAACATCTCAAAAAACACAGTGACAGAGATGGTAGCATTCACTATAAGTAGTGTGCATTCACAAACCATACACAATGACATAAAATATTGTCTTAAATAATAATCGAAGCTAGATTCAGACCTCAACATTGTTTTTGGGTCACACGTTTCCTGGAATCTCGCGCGATATGGTGCGATAAGATATAAATAAGCGATACGAGATATTACACCTCGTTGAATGGTGACTCACTTTCAATGGAAAGTCCAATTTTAGCAGAGACCCCACTGCGAGTGTCGATTTAGGGTACGTAGAAAATGTGTGCAATGATCACTAGCTTTAATCGAATTCACAAACTTTAATATCCATGGTTCATGATCATGACCTTATAAATAAATATTAAGCCAAGCATAACCTAATCAGCTACTCACTGAACACATACATCACGTACCTACCTATGATGATCCTAGTTCAAATGTTCGTGTGTCCGTTTATCTGTTACACCTTCCCATCTTCGTTAAACATTAGATTGTTTATTCCACATCCTGAATAGAATTTGTTCATTAAAACGTAGTTTTAAATAGTATAGGTAAACATTATTCTACGCAGGTGTCAGCTAGAACAAAATAACTGAAGTATTGGCAAGTCAGTAGAGTTGATGAGAACATACTATGTTCGTAACCTGCTATGTAATATTCTGAGGACAATGTCTGCAGCTCAGACGTTGACGAAATGCTCAGCAATTTACTTTAGGCCACTGACAAAAAATGAGGACAAAAGATCGAAGTACAATGTCAACGAAAAAATATTTTGAAAAATAATTAAATTAGTATAGGTTTTTGATATTTTTTATATAGTATAAAATAATTTTAGATTTATACAAAATTAATTTTTTTAGTTTTTTTTTAATATATTAGACGAAGACAGACGAATATAAGCAGGAATAAATCGTACTCATTCTTTCTATATTCGCCTGTCTTCGTTAGTTTCTTTAAAACTAATTTGGTTGTTACCAGTACCTTATTGCTTATATATTCTAACAAGGATATAACAAGATGTATCTGATAGAAAGTGCTTTTACCTATAAGACCGTCAAATGCTGAATATTGTGCCTTTACTGTTTGACAAAAAGCTATATAGAACCCACAAAAGGCAACGAAATAATGTGATGGGGCACTTCCTCGATCGCTAATAGATTTCCATAACGAGAAGTTGCCAAAATCAAAAGGAATACCATAGTGTAGTAATATTTAGCAAAGTAGGTGACAAGTAATTGTAGATAATTACGAATACTCAACTTTGGGAAAGTACACTCTGTCTAATGTGCATGTAATTTTATGTCACCTATGATTTCCAAGATCTGAGAGAGAAAAACTTACAACTATTTTACATGGGTAAAACAAATTGTACGTATGTTTTACCCCATATTGTAGATAGCTAAATAGGCATATTACGAGTGTAAATGTCTGTCGTATTTTAAACTTGTTATTAGTTATTTGAATGTGCCGGACAGAATTTTAGTAAACAATGACTGAAATCTAATTCTCTGCACTTTTTGTCAACGCTTGTTTCACCCGGTGATGTCATTAGTTTACATTTCTTAACCCAAATGCATGCGCATTTAAGTTTGGCGAACCACTATAATTATTTCATAAATAATAACGATGCTTTAATATGCTTTTAGTTGATAGCATTGAATAAATTAAAGCAGGTCAGTTTTTTGAAAATTGCTGTGTCATTTCGGAACCAAGCAAAAATAAGTGGACACGAAATTTGGCGTAAGCATTGTGCTATGACACAGTGGTTCAATAATACCAAATGCATATATTTTAGTGTATTCAAAGAACTGTGTGACTCAATTTTGATACACTTCCCCACCACTAGGAGAGCAACCGCAAGGGCCGCATCTATTTTTATACCTACTTCAAGACCTCCGGTATTTAGGTAGGTAGGTATGTATGGGGATCTCTTAGTATCAAATTGATATATAGTAGGCATATTTTTAATAGTCTTCTCAATTTATGTACGATAATCATGTAGATATATGCATGATATTTGGGCAAAGTGCTTTTTAGCGTCAACGTAGAAGTAGGTATAGAGACTTATGGAAACCAATAACATAATGAAAACTTTAATAGCTCTAGGTAATAGATAACTGCTTATTGCCTTCATTTTTATAAACGAACGTAATATATTTCAAAGACGCGGAATACAAGACGTACGAAACGATGTCATTGAGGCAATTGTTTTCAATAACAACGATTATATATCGCGGGCTTCCCCTAAATTAATCAATTATTTTTTATATTTATACAAGTAGGCACTCAACTTATCTAAGTGAATAGATAGTTAGATACCAACTTGTTATAGGTAATTATGTTGGTTGAAACAAATTCCGCGGCGTACTTAGATATATCTATTTATTATTTAGGTATCTACATACAAAAACCTTTTTATTGAACTGAATTCCAAGTTGACTGATATATTTTATAATAAATTTAAATTGAATTATTCTTATTACCTACTTACTATCTATTTGACTTAGATACTACCTTCCAAAAACTGTTGAATTGGCATCTGCCTATGTAATGGTTAAAATAAATGCTCTAGCTAGAATTAAAAAAATAACATCATCACGTACATACCTATAAAGATAATCTAAAAACTCTACTCAGGTATTATTAGGTAAATTAAAATAAACGAGATTGCACCGAGTCATCAGTTTCACATTGTTGATAAAACGTATTCTAATTAAGGTTTTAGCAATGTTTGTTAATTTTAGATTTCGTATTAACATTTTTGTACCCTAATGCTAATATGCAGGCAGTTTTTAATTATCTTTGCCCTGTTTTCTTGGCATGGCATTACTTTAAAAAAAGTTGAATGCACAGTGGATTGTTTTCGGATCAAAAAATCAATTCGGAATGGCCTTATCAAGAACCTTGCTGTAAACATTAGTTTTGGCTACACAGGTAACTGATAAAGAATAATAGTCACCGATGAAAAACTCACCATATTGTAAATGTTATTCCAAAAACCGGTAATAATATATGCGCACCAAAAACTTAGGCACGTGAACAGCTTTTTGATAACACAAATCACGGCACAGGCTCACAGATATCTTGGCTGTACCTCACTCGGCGTCGCTCAATGATGGTTATAACATGAGCGAAGCCAACATTTGGCCGATCCCAAAATAGTTCAGGCCCCACAAATGTTATAAACATACATGCACTGCGCACACATGCATGCCCCATAAAATTAAGAAAAGAGATCAATATTTAAACAATTACTCAAATCTATACTTAGATGCAAAAACAGAACAAGAAAATGGTCGTCTTGTCTATCATGCGCTGAAAAATGTGACTTTCGCGACCTCACGCCTCGAAAAAGGAGAAAATGTACTAAAATAGATACTAAATACTCACCGCTTGAGGTCCGCACGGTAACACATCACGTATGCAATTATAACGTCGCAATGCCTTTTTAACTATGAAAATCAATAATTTTTAGGAGCACAAATTTTTGTTCATATTTTTCCATGGGGCCTCACCGCGGTCTCACTCGGACACTTAAAAATGAAAAACCTATTGGAAGAAAACTACGCTCTAGAAAGGGACGGACATATAGACGATTGTAAATAATGACAGCGACGAATCACAACAAACGAGCGAGATAGTTGATGGATACTTAACAATAACAATTGAATTACGTAATTGGGCACCTTAATTTTTATCAATCACTTACCCTATTGTGTCCTAAAACTTAATCTTGAGATTTAAAAACACTTTTCACATGGATTGTAGTTGTTTGAACATTTTTACTGCAGCAGTCATCCGTCATGCGGACGCCATTTGCAATAGCGTGGGAGAAACTAACAAAGTTGTCTCATTGAAATTTAATTTCCAATACGGAATTTGCGTTAGAAGAAATTTGTTTTATTTTGTTTATACTCACACTTTTTAAATTTTATTAACTATTTTGCGTTTATAATCATTGTTTCAAACTATTAAGCCACAATCGATTTGCAATCGAATGAAATAAATTTCGTGATATGGCAATATTTTGCTGTCAGATTAAAAATGGCGATTGGTGATATTTGGCGCGAACTTTTGATTTTAGACATTAGAAATTGAAAAAAACAATATTTTTCTCATAAGTATGTAGGTATTACCTTTCCTTTGGGTGTAAGGTGAAAGTAATAAGATTTGAGTTATCCAATATCAGAATTCTATACTCGGAATGCATTGAGGAATGACACTACCTCAATGTCGGAATGATATTTCAGTCTTATATTATTGTTGGTAAGTTGGCAATGGTTTACGTTGAGTTTGCTAGAGTGGCAACACTGCATAGTTTAAAAATGGTGTTGGTATTGACTTTGAGATTTTGTTAATGGCGTTTTTCCTAAAAGAAATAAATTATAAATTATACCTGAAATTACACATTATTTAATCTGCTGTATCTTTCCCCCCTGATCACAACAGGTTATGGGCCCAGTCTCATAATCTGTGTGATTTCAGGTGCTTTGTGATGTACTGAAGAAAACTAGAAATTTCTGGAATTTTGCGGTCGAGGTCTCTTTAAAGTTTTGGAATTTTGTGAGTTGTGCTTGTTGAGCCTCGATCTTGGGAGAAGGAATAAACGCAGTCAATATAATGGAGAGTACAAGCACTTTTGGGTTTTCTGGTTTGAAGCTAACCGGAGAGAATTGGACGGTTTGGAGATTTCAAACAGAGGTCATTCTCAAAGGAAGAGGGTTCTTTGATGTTGTGAATGGAGTAAAACCAGAACCGGAGAATGGAGATGCAAAAAGGCAAGATTGGCTAAAGAGTGATGCGAAAGCTCAGGAGATTATAGTGACGAGGATGGAACAAGGACCCATGACACATATATTGTCATGCAGTTCATCGAAAGAGATGTGGGGAAAGCTAAAGTCAGTGTACGAAAGAGAGTCGGAAGTGAGCATCCACATACTGCAACAGAGATTTTTTACTGCAAGGTTTGAAGAAGGCTCTGTTTCGGCTTTCCTGTCGGGTCTGGAGGAAATAAGGAACAAACTAAGACAAGCTGGTGAGCCTATTTCAGACAAGATGTTCATAACGAAAATACTAATGGCACTACCTGAGCGTTTTAAACATTTTCGCTCAGCTTGGGAATCTGTTCCAATTGAAAAACAGACAATAGAGGAGCTGACGGCGCGACTTTTTATTGAAGAAGAGAGAGGAGCAACTTGCAATGAAAATGTGGTAGCATTGGCGAGCAACAGTGCTTTGGGAGGAAGGATATACGTGTGGAAAAGGTGGCCATTTAGCGAAGTTTTGCTACGAGAATAAAGGAAAAGAGGCAAGAAGTTGCAATTATTGTAAAAGAAAGGGTCACATAATGGAGAATTGTTATGCTTTGAAAAATAAAAGGAGCTCAGATGAGAAAGAAAAGAAGAGTAATGATGGTAATGCATTTATGGGTTTGAGTACAGATGAAGGGTGTGGAGACTGCTGGTACATGGATACGGGAGCGTCTGAGCACATGTGTGGTCAAAAGGAATTATTTAAAGATTTGAGAGAAGCTGATTGCTGCGGTAAAGTAAAAGTCGGAAATGGCAGCTCTTTGGATATTAAAGGCAAGGGAACTGTAGTCGTGTATGCATGGAATGGCCAGCAAAATATAAGGTCGGTGCTATCGAATGTGCTATTTGTGCCGGAGCTAAAGTACAATTTGTTCTCTGTGGGTTGCGCTTTAGACAAAGGTTATCGTCTAATCTCAGATAATGAACAATGTGAATTTGTGAAGAATGGCAAAGTAAGTGCATTAGCAAATCGTGAGAACAAACTTTATAAGATGTGCTTTTTGAGAAATAAAACCTCAAGTGTGACGGACAAAACTTTTTTCGAAAATTGTCACTTGAGTTCAAGAATAGAAAAATTGAGTGAATGGCACGTCAAATTGGCACATCAAAATTTATCGACTATAAAATCATTTTTGTTGTGAAATAAAATCGAGTTCGAAGACGATAGCGATAGCTTTGTATGTGAGAAATGTTTGTCTGGCAAACAACACCGAATGCCGTGTTTACCGAGTAATTCGCGGGCATCAGCGATTCTTGAGTTGGTGCATGCCGATGTTTGCGGCCCTATGGAGCAGGCTTCTATCGGAGGGTCCCGATACTTTCTGCTACTGAAAGATGATTATTCGGGATATAGATTTGTTTATTTTATAAAGAACAAGTCCGAGGTGAAGCACTGTATAGAAAAGTTTATTTTGAAAGTAGAGAGAGAAACGGATTATAAATTGAAAACTTTGAGAACTGATAACGGTTTGGAGTTTTTGAACCAAGAGCTTAAAGCTGTGCTGGGACGTCATGGAATTTCACATCAACGAAGTGTAGTTTATACGCCACAACAAAACGGTCGTGCGGAACGTGAGATGCGTACCTTAGTAGAGGCTGCCCGGTCAATGATGAAAGACATGGACAAGGTGTATTGGGCGGAGGCAATAAATACCGCTGCTTACACGCTAAATCGAAGTGGGCCAAGTCCATTAAAAGGTATGTCACCATTTCAGGCGTTTTATGGCAAGGATATTGATGTGAATATATTCAAAGAGTTTGGAAGAAGAGTTTCGGTTCATATACCAAAAGAAAAGCGGTTAAAATGGGATGACAAAAACGTATTGGGAGTTTTCGTTGGTTATGGAGAAGAGGTAAAAGGGTTACGGATCTTTTTTGATGAAAAAAGAAAGGTGGAGGTTCATCGAGATGTGATTTTCTTGTCAAGGGAGATAAAGAAAGAAGTTGAGAAAATTGAGATACCAGAGATAATTCATGTTGAAGCTGAAGAACAAGAAATTGTCATACAAGAAAATCAGAATAGTTCAGTAACACCTGAAGATGACGATGCACTGAGTATGCATTCAGCTGAATCAAATGAAAAACTAGAAATACTAGAACAGTACGATTTAAGGCCAAGAAAGGAGCTCTCAGCCCCAGTGAGATTTAAAGACTACCATATGTCATTGATGGCTGTCGTAGAGCGAGAACCTAAAAGTCATGATGAGAAAGGGTCAAGTGAAGAAAATGAGAAATGGAAAGAAGTTATGCAAGCTGAGAGTAATGACACTTTGACAATTGTAAAGAAGATGAAAGACTCCAAAATTATAGATTGCAAAGGTGTGTTTAGTTAGACGTAAGAAAATGAAAAAGGAGATAGAATGCACCTATGGGAGTGTGAAGTAGATCTTAGATTATTTTTAAAGTTTGAGGTAGAAGTTATGTTTTTGTTTTTTGGTATGAAGTTAATTGTTTTTGTTTTATGATACTTTATTGTGAACGTTAGATGTTATATTTTTTGTTATAATTTCATGAGATAGGTAAGATAAACCATTGAGGGGGGGTGTTGGTAAGTTGGCAATGGTTTACGTTGAGTTTGCTAGAGTGGCAACACTGCATAGTTTAAAAATGGTGTTGGTATTGACTTTGAGATTTTGTTAATGGCGTTTTTCCTAAAAGAAATAAATTATAAATTATACCTGAAATTACACATTATTTAATCTGCTGTATCTTTCCCCCCTGATCACAACAATGATTATGATGGTTATTGCAGTCTCATAGTTAAAGCAGAGTTTCTTTATGAAATTCAGGCGTGTGGCTTGCGTATCCATTTCCTGTGGTGGCGAGAAGAGTACCTACGATTTTTCTGTGGCGAGACGCTGAAACACATGACATACTTGTTGTTTTATTAATTTTTTATCTATTTATTCGAAAAATCACGATGTGTTGTGACACAGGCTAAAAACAATACGCGATTGTAGTGTTATTGCATGTTTTCTAAAATATTGTTGTGAATGGGTTACATACCTACTTACCTAAATTGATTGCACATTATAAGGATAGGTTTTTACTCGAACTATTTTAGGTCAGTCCATGCAGAACTATCTTTCGTTACTGCGTGAAATCGTAGCTAAATAAAGGGTGAGTACATGGGTATAAATGGATATTTAATCTTAGGTAAGGTACTTAATAAATTGCAAATGGAACTTGGGACATTTATTGCAGAGGTGCTGACGTCACATCATTGATGCTATGGACAGTGGTAACCACAGAAATGGTCACTATTCTTTATTTCTATACTTAAAGCTAAAGTGTTAAGCATCAGTGATTTCTTAGTAAATAAGTTAAGAATATTATTAAATAATTTATGTGTTAGATAGGTTACGATGGGACTGACTTGCCATGATGGACAAAAGTCCCTAAATTAAATAAAGATATTAAAAATAAAATCTTTTTTATCTGGCGGTAACCAACAAGATTGGTAACACAGATGTGTTTTTTATTACGTACGTTTCCCCGCGACTTCGTCCGCGTGAACGACAGAGGAAGCCCATATTCGTATTTTTAGGGTTCCGTAACCAAAGGGTAAAACTGGACCCTATTAATAAGACTCCGCTGTCCGTTCGTCTGTCTGTCTGTCTGTCCCTCTGTCACCAGGCTGTATCTCATGAACCGTGATAGTTAGACAGTTGAAATTTTCTCAGATGATGTATTTCTGTTGCCGCTATAACAACAAATACTAAAAAACAGAATAAAATGAATATTTAAGGGGGCTCCCATACAACAAACGTGATTTTTTGCCGTTTTTTTATATTTCCCAGACTATTTTAGCAAGACCTCCCCAGTATATGAGAGCGCGCCCTACGAAGCGGTCAAGCTGTATCTTCGTAGTCACCCAATCGATTTTGATGTTACATACCCTTAATCTAAGTTGGGGCACAGAATACTAAGGGACAGAAGCATCACTCCGCAAAGAAATTTAAACAAATAGCGACTCTTGCTATGACGCAATAAAGTTCAATTCAGTTCGCGTAGCGCTGCATACCTACCAGTCATATTAACCTACAGAGCGCCTCTCTTTCTATCGCGCCGCTCTTATCTCTTCTGCCGCGGCACGTGTAACGACGCGCGACCCGCCGTCGGTGTCCGGCTATGTACTTGTAGCTTCGTACCTACAGTGCGGAGTGCGCTAGGCCTGGTTGGGGCTAATGCTACCAAACCTTAAAAACCACACTAATATCTGTTCAGCTGTTTCAAAGTCAGATAATAACCGGACAAAAATTCGATAAACCGTGATTTGTTTTCAGTACCCACTAAGAAGTCGATCCCAGTATTTTTATTTTTTTTATTTTTACATGTGGCCATAGTATGACTGCGGTAACAATTTACAACCTCACTTTCTAGTTTTATGGAAAAATACTTGAGGATCCAGTAAGTTAATCTTGAGAGCAGGAGAAATGAAGAAATATACATTTTAAGTAAGTTTTTATTTATCATTTATTAATTATTTTATAATGGTTCTATGAGAAAAATGAAGATAAACATTTGACGACTGGAACTGGCTCTTGTACCTGAAACAGAAACATTTTAAATTTAACTTAATTTAACTTGTCGCGCGTTAACAGATCTATTCAGGTTCTTAGACAGTACCTATATAAGTGTACATAGTGTATGCCTAGTTATCTATTTAGTTTGAAATTTAAAATATGCACCCTTGTAGAATAGTTGTAGATAATACCCAATTCTAATTGTATTATTTAGTCTTCTGTGCTAATACTAGGTAGGTATACTGTTTGAAAAGTCATTGTTCACAGAATGAGAATAATAGTAATAGACAGTAGAGAGATACATAACTTGAACTAAATACCTATTCATATTTATAATTCATCACAGCACGTTACACGTGCCGCGTCAGAAGAGATAAGAGCTATGCGATAGAAAGAGAGGCGCTCTGTAGGTTAATATGACTGGTAGGTATGCAGCGCTACGCGAGCTGAATTGAATTTTATTGCGTCATAGCAAGAGTCGCTATTTGTTTCAATTTCTTTGTGGAGTGATGCTTCTGTCCCTTAGTATTCTGTGGTAATAGTTAGTATTTTTGGTACACATGTCGAGTGTGGGTACCTATGCGGTGAGTAGGTCGGGCGCGGCGTGCTGCAGCAGCGCGGCGGCGCGCGCCACGGCGCCGCACCACGCGTCCAGGCGCGCCGCCAGCGCCGCCGCGCCCGCGCGGTCCAGCGCGCGCGGACGCACCCACGAAATGTACGCCGTTGACGACACCTGACAAACAAATTATTACCAGATCAATATGTCGCGATGAAGATGCGTCATTATTACCTGATCGATATGTCACGATGAAGATGCGTCATTATTACCTGATCGATATGACACGATGAAGATGCGACAGTGTACCTGATCGATATGTCACGATGAAGATGCGTCATTATTACCTGATCGATATGTCACGATGAAGATGCGTCATTATTACCTGATCGATATGACACGATGAAGATGCGACAGTGTACCTGATCGATATGTCACGATGAAGATGCGTCATTATTACCTGATCGATATGTCACGATGAAGATGCGACAGTGTACCTGATCGATATGTCACGATGAAGATGCGACAGTGTACCTGATCGATATGTCACGATGAAAATGCGACAGTGTACCTGATCGATGTCACGATGAAGATGCGTCAGTATTACCTAATCGATATGTAACGATGAAGATGCGTTAGTGTTACCTGATCGATATGTCACGATGAAAATGCGTCAGTGTTACCTGATCGATGTGTCCCTTGACGAGTCCTTCGGCGAGCGCCTTCATAACGAGCAGCTCCACCTCCCCGAGCGGTACGCGCGCGCACTGCGCGATCGACGCGAACGACAGCTTGCGCTGCGCAGACGTGCGATTGAACGCCATCTGCCGGGAAACGAAGGTTTCAATATAAATTCATTTTATAATAAAAAACGAATTCCAGTAAACTAAAATTTAAAAAACCCCCGACACAAAAACCTTTAAAATGTAAAAAAAACTTTTGATAAAACGGCTTTCACACGCGGCGACGTGACGTCACTCACCTCCATGAGACAGAGCAGCGCGATCTTCCTCCTGATGGCGGTGTCGGCGGCGGCGAGGTCGGGGTGTCGCGCGACGCGCTCGTACGCGGCGACGTCTCCGCGCGCCGCCGCGCGTACGAGCGCCACCGCCCACGCGTCTGGGGTACCCTCCAGAGACTCCAGGATGGGGTGCGCTAGCTGCAACCAAACGAAACAACTCCTTAGCTGCTTGTGGGGTCTGATCTGGTCCGGTCACTCCAACTGTTACAGTTTACATTCCATACAGTTGCGCAACGAATGTACTTGCGTAGAGCAACGGCGGGGATCTCGCTGGGTGGCGGGCGGCGCGGGCGGCTACCAGCAAACTCCCTTAGTTTGCTGGTTCGTACATTGAGGGTAGACGCGAGCCTGTTTTTTAAGAGCGAATTTTACGAGAATCTTTGAATACGTTAATTGTAATGGTGCGCACCTGTTCTGTGTACAGATGTACCTTGACAACGAAATCCAACAAGGATTTAAGATTTCATAGGTTTCTCCTTAACGCGAGATAAGATTTTCCTATAATTTCATAATTATGTACTACCTGCAATCTGAAGTCTATGTTGAAAGTAATATCACCTAGTACCTAACCTATTATTATTTATTTTGTACTAAATAATATCTAAGTAGAAAAAATTATTTTAATTCAAAGAAGATATTTACAATTGTCACAAAAAAGAAACTATTAATAAGATATTAAACTATGTACAACTAGAAATGTATATACAAGTGGTGACCATGCGGCAAGGTGCCAAGTGCGCTGGCTGCATTCCCGCGTTGAATGGCTAAAGCTAATCTTTGAGCCAGGAATGAGCCAGCCCTTTTGTCACCTGCAGCTTCGACAAGACGTGGGCAAATTTTTCTATATAATTGTTTGGTGCCCGGACCCCATGGATCTAAGGTTTCGACACCAAGTGGCGCAAAAATGTAATCACTGCAGAGTGAAGCATATTTCCGCCGCTTGGCGTCTTCGGCAGCCTCCGCCGCGGCTCCGGCCTTTGACACTGATCCATTGAGGCGAGAAGGGGCCAACGTATCGACGCAAGTTGCGTCCCATACGAGGGCTCGACCACGCTCCCAGGGGATCAGCGTCATGCCGTCCAGACGCTTACCATCATCGCGAACGACCCCCACCGGTTCTAGCACCGAAGGGATGTTGATGGTGGCAAGTGTCCGTTTGATGATGTCGTTTATGGAGCCGTGGCGGGAGAATCTGCCAGCACTTTTCTGGCAAAAAAGTCCATGAAGTCCGTCCCTGTCGACGTCGCTGCCACATGGACACCGATGGCGCTCCACAATTGCCGCACCCAGACGCAGACAGCAGTTTCATTTAAAAACCCGTATTTATATTAATATACCTACTGTACGATTTGTTCACAAAACAATCCAATTAGTCGAGAAACCCGATTCGTTCAGAAAACAATGCAACACGTCCAGAAACCGGGGCAACTCGTTCAGAAAACAATGCAACACGTCGAGAAACAAGGGCAATTCGTTCAGGAAACAATGCATAACGTCCATAACCGGGGCGATTCATTCAGAAAACAATGCAACACGTCCAGAAACTGGGGCAATCCATTCAGGAAATGATGCAACACGTCCAGAAACCGGGGCAATTCGTTCAGAAAACAATGCAACACGTCCAGAAACCGGGGCGATTCATTCAGGAAACAATGCAACACGTTCAGAAACCGGGGCGATTCTTTCAGGAAACAATGCAACACGTCCAGAAACCAGGGCGATTCGTTCAGAAAGCAATGTAACACGTCTAGAAACCAGGGCAATTCGTTCAGAAACATTTGTAATTTGGTTCATATAGCTCACCAGCTCGTCCAGATCGTAGACGTTATGCGCGATGACAGCTGCGAGCGCGAGCGCGAGCGCGCATGCTCGGCGCTCGGCGAGCGGCAGCGACGCGCCGCCGTTACTGCAGCCGATGTACCGCAGCGCCGAGCGGTAGTACTTGTGCATCGGACCGCGAACCCTGGGGGAAAAATACATAACATTTTTATAAATAGCTAGGACTCACGTAGTTTGTCGAATTAGTCGACCGATGCTCTTCACCAGGGCGAGTTTACGCTGCGAGACATTCTACAAACTATATGAGTCCTAGCCGTTTTATTAAACACTAGCAACAGATACGAACATGATGACAATAGAATACCAGCGAATTCGTTCATGTCGACATAATAAAATATAGCCTATTTTACTCAGGGATAATGTAGCATTCTAATGGTGAAAGAAATTTGAAATCGGTCGAGTAGTTTTTAAGTTCATTCGTTTTTCAATTTCAATTTATTAATTATTATCTTAAAATTTTCTAAATGAACATTCTGCCTTCCAGCACTTCGTCATAATTCCTCGTTACAAACATACAAAAATACAAATCTTTCTCTTTATAATATTAATGTAGACTTATGATGTATCGAACTCACAAACACTTTCAAACTAAAATAACATTTTTATTTATTTCACCCACAAAGGTTTACAGTACACTTATTGCTAGGACTTACAGAAGAACTTTGAAAACCTGTTTTGTGGGAGACTGGTGCCTGATGTAGGTCTACTTGACCTGTATTACAGGTCATCAGGCTCCCACTCAATACTAACTATTAGACCTTTTTGCAGGTGTCCGCCATCGGAAATATCATATCTTTGCCATTCTACCGAGCAGTGCATAAATATGACTGAAAAATTTATATAACTCGTCTACAGTTGTGTTAAATCAGTTAAATTTTATAACTAGCACATGGTCCGCTTGTTAGCTGTTACAGTTGGCTATGAACAACTCTAAGAGTGGCATTGTCATATATTCGAGAAATAGAGCGAATGGCCTGGTGCACTGACATATGTAAATGCCGATTGTTTGTGATGCGGCCTCACCAAATATATTTTTAAACATTTGAGCAACGAGACGAGCACGTTATCCACCTGATGGTAAGCTCCACGCTTGCCCATTACAATTGCAGTACTTTTAATACCATAAAAAGAACTGCATAGGTTTTAATACCATACAAGGTACGCTCGTCACCCTGAGACATCAGATAGATAGATAAACACTTTATCATTCACTTTAAACACAGAAATTATGTACAAGTTAAATGTTTACAATGGTGTAAAAATGGGCGGTTTTATCGCTCAAAGCGATCTCTTCCAGACAACCTTTGGATGTTAAGTGATTAGACAATTCTCATGTGTACCAAATTACCTGTAATACTCTGAGGCCAGCTTGTAAAACTGTCCGTGGACGGGAGTGACTCCATCAGCGTCGTCGAGGGTCTTCTCCAGGTGTTCTATGATCTTCTCCGTGCTGTCCAGGTCGTTAAGCTGTTCCAGGTAGATCTGGCCTTGAAGGACCTGGAACATTTTTAGACCCACATAATAAATACGCACAAGAATATACATACATACACCTTAATATCCTGGCCTGAAAGTTTATAAAGATTGATAGATTAATTACTTAACAGATTTTGATGAAAATAATTGTTGTTTGTTGGTGTCTCAGAATGTTTTTCGTTTTTAGGTGTTAAGTAAAAAACAACAATAACAATTAAAACTCGGTTTTTTTTATTTGTTAAATTAAAGAGCAGTTATTGAAGTTTATTTATGAAAAACAACCGTTTGCAATTATGCACCATTCACTTGTTCACACTCATTTAACCTGGAGCTAAAATTTTCAATCACTCTCTGGAGCATCACTCTTGGAATAGAGTTGATTTTCCAAATAATGCGATGAACCGTACATTTGTTCAAGTTAAGAGAAGCTGCGCGCAATCTCAACGACTGTCGTGTGTCGTCCATAATCGACTGGCGAACGCGGTCGACGTTCATGCTCGTTCCTGGTATCCTTTTGCGCCCAGACGGTTTGTCCGGCATTGTATTCCCAGTCTCTTCAAACTTGCACGCCCAATGCTTAATTAAATTGGCACTTGGCACATGTTTTAAGCTTGTTAAATTACAATGTGTCCTGTAGAAACGACGAACAATAGTGGAGGAATCGTTGTTTTTATAAAACGCTCGCACGAACGCGCGCTGCGGTCCCGTGAAACGATTCATGACTCTAAACTTAACAATCCGGCCAAGCGTTTGAGACCACTCCCCTCCCCCTGCTACCTGCTGTTGGTGCGTATTGGTCAACTCAAAAACGAAAAACATTCTGAGACACCGAATACTTTTTCTCCCCAGAAAATTGACCAGAGGAAACCGATGGTATTAACTAAATTGTTTGTAAGTTGTTAAATCTCTATGTATAAGTGGTGAAGGAAAACATTGTGAGGAAACTGGCATGTTTCTTAGACATGCCAGTTTCCTCACAATGTTCCTCACTTAATAAATTTTTAGCAAAATAAAGAAAAACTCATCAAGACTATACCCACATGTATTTTCTTTATGTTGATTTTTTGACAAGTGCTTGATCAATATTGATAAAATTTATATGGCCCATAAAAAGCCTTAAAATTTAAATGAATTTTATAACCTCTGAAGTATGACCGACCAAACAAAAAACGAATCATCAAAATCAGTTCATAATTGGCGGAGTAATTGCATAACAAACATACATATACAGTTGAATTGAGAACCTCCCCTTTTTTGAAGTCATTTAAAATATCCCATTTCTGTACCTTGCACAGCGCCAATGCTTCATCGTTAATCTTCACTTTAGTCTCGATCTTCTCCAGGAATGCGATGGCTTCTTTTTTATCTGCAAACTGCTTCACAATATGTGCCACTATTTCCACCAAAGAGAGGGGGTTGATTCTGAAAGTGATAACAATATTTTAGTTCGTTTGATTCATTATAAATAAATAAATAAAGTCTAACGATGATGATAATAGATCCTAGCCTCTAGGATTCTATGTATCTAGGGAACTAGAAATTATTAGGACCATGCTCTCTCAACACCCAGATATAAATGCGTGTGTGTTTTGTGTTGAAATCAAACCTGCAGCCTCCTTGGCATGCGATATGAGCTAGTCTGCCCCGCAGACACTACACCACAGAGGCTGAGATTATCAATAATGAAAGTTCACTCGTAGCAATCTGATCCACACTTCTGTTTATGGCTAAGCCAATCGTAAAAGGAATCAAAATAAGAAAAAATAAAAACTGTGTTCTTCTGTTTGGGCCACATTATTGCAAGGAAATTTATTGTGAAGGATTATCGGGATAAAAAGAGAGAGGCAGGCAGCTGAACACATTCAGCTAGATCTGCCTCTCGATTTAGGACTCGGGTGAGAAGAGAGTGGTCACCTTGATATTACAGTGTTAACTCACCACTGATTTAGTTCAGCCCTATTAACACGGACCGGAGACAAAACAATTTATCCCCTGTTTTATCCATGTCTCCGGTCCGTGCTAGGGGAACAGGAGTGTTTGTTGTCCATAGGTTTGAACACTCAAACATGACTCGCAAGTTTCACTTACTTGTTCTCAAATGTGGTCAAAAAGTTGTTGTACAGCTGAATTAAATTGTCGTCGGCTTGCAGCGCTGGATGCTTTACAAATTCCTTCAATTTCAACGTTATTTGATGCCATAATCTGAAGAAAACAATAGGTACATTGAGGTTAGCGATTCAAATTGACAATTTATATGATAAGTTATTCTAATAAGTAGGACGAGACTTACTTTTTATTGTAGTATTCTTCAAGCTTTGCCCAGTCTGCAGCTAGATCAGGCTCAGCGGTTTGTTTTTTCGATAAAAAATCGCCAACATCAACAACTGCAAACTTGACGGTCGCCATCTTTCAAAACTTGATGATAATCGTCTGAAGTTGTTAATTGTTAACAAATCACAAATGACAAAAAAAACATCGAATTCCATAGACAAGAAAAGCCTGTGAATGTGAAGATAGCTACAAGATGGCGATGCTGCCAGGATAAATTTCTCTTATCCCGAAACAATTTAAAAAAAATCATTTTAGTGTTATTCCACAAAACTTCGTCACATGTAGTGTTTTGGTAATTGTGATCATAATTCAGTTATTAAATTGTCATCATGAAGGTGTACTTGCGCCAGTATGAAATCGCGCTGAACCCACGGATTGGCTATCAATTTTCATACTGAATCTCAAGAAAAATTAACCCACTTCCACCTTGATTTCACATTGGCGCAAGTGGCACCACAGACTGGTATGAGATACTAATCTCTTAATATTCTGTGGTAACCTGATAATGTAATTTATTTTTGGTTTTCTAGTGAAAACTTACCATTTTTTAGGGAAGTCATTTGCAGTATGGCAGTACTTTAATCAGCGCCATCTATAGGCGGATAGCTAAACTAATTGTGTATGTTCTAAGATTTCCAACACTTTTGGATAGGTGGCAGCACTTGTCATAATTGATCATACGAGGCGTGAAATTGGAGGGAAATTCAAAAAACGTTGTTCGTAGAATTTTTCTACCTCACCGTGCTTAAAAATAACCATGATTGCAAGTGCGTATTTAAATCCTCTTTGGCTAGTGTGAATTTCTTATAATATCCCGTATGGCACGGACTTCAATGAGTTAATGAGTATCGGTATATAACATTGATCTTGAGTTACCTTATTAAACAATTTTAGCAAAACTTTGCTTGTTCAGTGTCTGGAACGTTCTTGTCTTAATTCCACAATTCACAATAGACAGAATAAAATAGGTTGGTACCTAGTGATGTACCGACCGATGTCATGAATCCGACCGAGGACCGAACAACCAAAAACTTTCGGTACAGCGGAGTTTCCAAAATCCGCTACTAATCCTATCCTACTTTTTGCTAATCTTATCCTGCACCACTAAACTAATAATAATATAAATGCGATATTTTATCACGATGAATGGATGTTTGGTACTGATACGCAAAAACTACTACTAAAAAGATTTTAATGTTTGATAATATTATACGCAGACATTAGATATATGTATTTTAGATCTTATTTTTTTCTATCCTTTATTCGTATAGAGAACAAGAATATCGCGGGTGTAACTGGACTGGTGAGGGTGCAGCTAGGTAGTATTATACTCGTACATTTTTGATTTTCGCCCGATGTTAAGCACCACGCCTGCTCATAACAATTGTAGTGCCACCCAGAATTTTTAATACCATAAAAAGCATTTCGTAGCACTGCATTGCGCTCATCATTACGAGACATCAGATATTAAGTCTCATATGCACAGTAATTTTGCTGGCTGCAGTGCCCTTCAAACCGGAACAGAAATGCTTGCGCACTACTGCATGGTGGCATAAAAACTGGCAAAGCTGTGGTACCTTCCCAGACGGCCTTCCGCATACGAGAGACCTCTACCACGAGTAAAAACCACGGGTATCGGCTAATACTCGTATTTCAATGATTATTTTATGACTTTTTTATATTTAAAATGTCAATATTTAGTGTGATCTAAATAAAAAAGCACATATTTCAATAAGTAATTTATTAAAATAAATAAATAGTAAGTAAATAGATAAATAGATAATTATATACATATGTAAATGAAGGACTTTAACTTTCCAAAATATACAAAGAGAGCTATTTAATAGAGTAATAACAAATAATATAAAAGTTTTTATTTGAACAATTACAACTTCGGTTTCTATAAGAAAAGAGTGAATAGGCACCTCATGGGCAAACTTGCTCCACCTTAGACCGCAACTACGCTTACCATCCGGTGAGGTGCTGTCAAACGTGAGCCCATTTCATAAAAAATAATTAAAAGGTAGTGAAAAGAAATATCTAATTTTGTATAGCCTTAATGCAGAACACAGATGTTACAAAAGGAAGTACAAAAGATAAGTTGGGTAGGAACATTATAAAATTATTGTACCATAAAAAAATATTACTTTTATTAACTCTTTCGTGTAGGCTTCTTCTGCGAAGTCTTCATTCCCAATGTTCTCTTCTCACGATGATTGGACGCGAAGCAAGGAAAGTTAGCAGGCTATACAGTCTCTCCTATTGGTGTATTACAGTACTATACAACCTACTACCTCACCCCGCCCCGCGCCTTCGCTTCTTCTCTGACGGTCTCTTCTTTGGCGCCCTTTTCCCGAATATTACAACACAGTGTTCAGAGTGTTGTAATTTTTTTGGTACAGTAGTTGTTATTTTAAAATTAATTTAAGTTACATAACTTCTATATATGTAACATATTTTTTTTCTAAATTACAAACTAATTAAAACATAATTTCAAGTCATATTGCAAACCTGCAAATTATATTAATATGATTGTTTTGAATAATAAATTTCCACAACATAATTATAATAATACCATCATAGTTGTTTCTAATAAATAATAATAAAAATTAGGTTTTATTATTAATCGGTTTATGAGTTAAATAAATGACGATCGTATTTTTCAAGTCTATTCGCGAATATAACATTTTACGAAACGTAATTCTAAAATACTTAGAAATATAACTTATTACCTCATTTTCAATATACTTTTGCTTATGATAATTATATTTTTATTTTTGTAAAATAAAGTGCAACATAATTTAACTTGTATTTAAAAAAAACACAAAAAATCTTTAAATGCCAAAATCACGAATAAAATATCAATTAATTTATTTTTACGAGCACAGCAGTGCTTTGGTAAAAAAAAAAACAATTGATCAGTGATTCAAGCATAAGTAAATAAAACAAATAGTACAACATAAACATAATACGTAACATAGGTAAGTTAAAAAATCAGTAGAAAAATAAATGGAGTCGTCGATATTCCATTAAAACTGCGCCCACGTATCACCAAACTTGTGTGGGGACGAGGCGGCAAGACAGTCGCGCGACAAGCCCGCGACAAAATGTCGCACACGTTAAAACAGCAGGCGATGCTGCCCGGTTTCATTGCATGTATTTTGCAAGTACGGATGGAAGAGAAGGTATAATGATCCCTTCAGTTAAAAATATCCATTTTCTCTATCAAAATCATACATTATTCAAGTTCCACCAATACATTATTGAAATGAAACTTTAATCAACATTTTGTAAGATCTCAGTCAAAACATTTTGCTGGCTTGAACTTCTTTTTTAACTTTGTGCGACATTATGTCGCAGCTTTGCGCGACGGAAAAGTCGCAATCGTTTGCCCAAACGTCAATGCGCACAAGTTCGGATCTACGGGTTCCAGTTAGAACGGTCTCAGCTAAAAAATATATATTCAAAATTACATTATTGTGATCAGCATCACGTTTAAAATAAAAGTTGAAATAGTTACATTATTCAAAATACACATCAAACATTATTGTTAGGGATTTTTTTTGACATATGTAAGAAATTAAAGTATGTATCTCTCGTCTCGGTCTAAATATTCAAAATGAAAAAAAATGTGTTTCTATTTAAAAAAATATTATATTTTATATTGAGAATACTTTTCGTATTATTATGGTACTTACAACTTCTGTAATTTTGAATATATGACACAAATATGACAAAGGAATAAAGTAAAAAAAAAGAAATAAGTGAGAACATAAAATAAATCGAACTTCGTTATGGAGAATCGAGAGAGAGTTATCGAACAAAGTTATGGAGCTTAATTTTTTTATCTTTTTTTATCAAAGTGTTGTTTAATAGTAGAATAAGCAACAAGTTATCGCTAACACGGCTGTCTCAGCAAAAAACAAGTTTAAGTTCTAAGAGAGTTTATGAGGGACGAGGTCCAATGCATTTTACGCGTAAAATTATTTGAAATAAATAATTTAACTACTCGATACTGGCTGCAACCATAAATGATGCGAAGCCAGAAAAGAAAAAAGAAGAAGAAAGAATAGGTTTGAACAAATGAAATACATAAAACATGCTACACTTAATCAAAAGAGTTGACAAAGTTATTTTATATGTTATATGTAGGTATACAGAAAAACCAAACATGTACCTACCTGCTTCACTTAAGGTATAGTGATATATATGAAAAGGATGGTCTATAAACACTGTGGTAATAAAATTATCGGTGTCTAGGTATTATGGGAACTCGGTACGTAATTCTTTGCTCCTAGTTATGGAATCGAAGTTAGGGACCAGGATCTGTGGTCGTTGGGCGTTATTTATTTATGGTTATGAAATATCGGTTATTCAAGCCCTGCACAAGTGTGTTTATAGTAAACATTAAAATACTATGTATGCGCGTACTATGTTGGTGCGTCATGGGAGTAGCGAGTGCACTCGCTACTCCCATGACGCACCCGAGTTCGAATCCCGCTGGCCCCGCACCACTGACTTTCTTAAATTATGTGAGGATTTAGCACTCGCTCTAAAAACGGTGAAGGAAAACATCGTGAGGAAACCAGCATGTCCAAGAATTAAAACACAAAAGTTCAAGGATACAATTAAAAAAAAATCCACCAACCCCACTGGGCCAGCGTGGCAGATTATGGCCCATACTCTCTCTATGAGAGATGGCTCGTGTCCCAGCAGTGGGAACGTGATGGGCTAATAATGATGATGTATACAGAATTTTATATTGAAGATATCTGCTTTAATTTGAGTTAAATGTAATGAATGTACAATGAATGCAGTAAATAAATGAATTATGAAATGATGAAAAAAGAAAAAGGAAAAGAAATGAGTTATGAAAACAAATATGTGAAAAAACAAATAAGATACGTAGAAAGGCGTTCTTAATCTATGGTCTGACTTTCTAGTTAGTGCGAATCTAACACTCGCTCCAAAAACGGTGAAGGAAAACATCTTGAGGAAACCGGCGTGTCCAAGAATTAGAACACAAAAAATCAAGGATGTCAGACATCCACCAACCCGCACTGCGCCAGCGGGGTGGATTATGGCACATACTCTCTCTATGAGAGAAGGCCCGTGTCCCAGCAGTGGGAACGTGATGGGCTGATGATGATGATGATGAATCTATGACACCACATAAACGTTATAATTTGTCCGCAAACCCGATCGAATTCATTGATATTGTTGTGTTTAAACGTCACACGCGTTTAAAAGTGCATATTTGTGCCTATTTAATAAATATCTTTTGACTTTGACTATTGACTCTATGGAGCTTCTAGTGATCTTAAATAATGAATCTTAGATCTTAAATGTTGCTGTGAACTCGAAGAGAGGTTATTTCAAAGTATTGGACTAAAAATACACGAATACCCACAATATATATATTTACGCTTCATAGATCTGTTTGGCCACTATCTCGCCTGATGTGAAGCGATGATGTGGCCTAAGATGGAGCACATAGATCTAGAGAGAGACGGCAGTTGAGCGGCTGCTCAGACCCGTCTCCCCGATGGTTCACCGAACATCATCCCGTAACACGACTAGGTCGCTTGACGGCATGGCTTTGTTCGGTGGGTGGTATTACAACCACGGCCAGAGCCTACCACTCCAAAGCGTGTAAGCGGGTTTAACCACGTTTTCCTTCACCGTTTTAGAGCGAGCGTGCAAAATCTGCACATAACTATAAGTCATTGGTCCAGGGCCGAGTCAGGATTCGAACCCACGTGCGTCTGATCGAAAGGCGCATGAGTTCCCGCTGAGCCACACTCGCTCTACAATATATAATCCATATTTAATCATTAACCATCGTTTGGTACGGACAGGGTCTGCAGGCGCAGTTTTCTTGAATTTATTTTGTCTGTAGGCCATGCACGTCACAAACTGTGTTATTTATCCGTTGTGAGACGATGAAACTTCTAAGGCCCCTGTAGATATTGAGGGGCCCTGTGTTTATAGGCCCCCCGCTTCGATTGAGATTTGGGCAGCCGCAGCTGTGGGTCTTATAGGCTTTTATGTCATCTTTTAGAAAGGATGTCAAGCGCCAGAGATGACAACGTTGAAGACAATAATGCAAAATATCAAAATTGGTTGCTATGAAGTACAAAACTTAATCAACATCGTGGACTTCATAAACGGATTTTTGTCGATTAGCTGTTTTTGCAAGCTTTTAGGTATTTAACTTGCAATGTTTGTTTGTTTGGGTCAAATCTTGCAAGTTGAATCAGAACCACTTCCTGTTCTACGGAGTTGAAATTTTGCATACTTGTCAAAGTCTGATGACAATGGAATTTTATGGTGAGCTGATCTGATGATGGAGACGGAAGGTGGGCAATGGAATTCCTTGACGGATAATCATAAACTACTAGTGTAGTCATTTTAATGTGCTCGCGATTCCGGTAACGAATTTGTTAAAAGCTTGTCATGAAAAAAATATTTTTCAACAAAAAAATATTTTTAATCTGTCTAAGATAACTTAAAGTTCATCTTTTTATTTTAGCTATATAAATAGTGACTTTTGTTTGTTTGTATCTAGGGAAAAAACTATGAGGACCATGGTTCCATAACCTAGAACTATCTTAGGTATTGTATTCTGCTACAATATTTTGTCCTGACGCGGGAATCGACCCTCACCACCAACAGTCATTGCCACCAAGCGACCTACGTACCTACTCAACCATACGGCTAAATGGAAATCTAAAATCATGCAAGCCAAACCGCGGGTACTAGTCTATTATTACTTCTATATAAATATAATAAAATTTTAAAGAGTGGTAAAGTTGTTTGTACGTAATGTATGTTTGTAGGAGGTACCCTCTGGAACTACTGGTCCTATTTCGAAAATACTTTCATTAAATAGAAAGCTATACTACCCCTGACAACATAGGTCGTGTTAGGTCTCTCGTATGCGGGAGGCCGTCTGGGTAGGTACCACAGCTTTGATAGTTATTCTGCCGCCAAGCAGTAGTGCGCAAGCATTGCTATGTTCCGGTTACTAGGCATATGAGACTTAATAACTTGTTTCGGGGTGATGAGCGCAATGCAATGCTACGCAGTGCTTTTTATGTATTTAAAGCTCTGGGTGGTATTGCAATTGTTATGGGCAGGCGTGGCGCTTACCATCCGGCGAATGACTTGCTTGTCTCATCATTCAGTTACATAAAAAATGGTTATTCATATTGTGTCGATGCGAAGAAAGTCGCTGGCGCTAGCTAATCTTCAATTGAAAATAGCTAAAGGGGAAACTGTCCTAGAGCGCCTGGCAAGGTGATGATTCTCTATATCGATAGACTATATGTATGTGGCGAAAATCTGCAAGTCGTTCAAGTTTCGTCACAGAACTTTTAAGTAGATACCAAACTTAATATTGTGCATGATTATCTAACATTCTTCTTCTATTGACATCACGTCGCTCGGGAAACCTGAAAATGAAAAAAATAAGTGTTACATACCAGTTATTGCTCTCAAATGGATTATTAGAAAATAATTTGAACATGAATCTCAAATTATTTTGACTAAAAAATTTTGTGATCTCAAATCATTTTAGCTAAAATTGTAGGGATCTCAAATTATATTGGTTAAAAAATATAATGATCTCAAATTATATCTATTGGTAAAAAAATATACGGATCTTAAACGATTTTGACCAAAAAAGAATGGGGATCTCAAAAATTTTTCGCCTAATAATAAAGGAATCGGCAATTATTTTGATAAAACATATAGGGATTCCTAATTATGACAAAAAAAATTAGAGATTGCAAATTATTTTGACCAAAAATATAGGGATCTCAAATTATTTTAGCTAAAAATATAGGGATCTTAAATTATTTTTAGTGCTGTTTTAGTTTTCACTAAAATCAAGCAAATTACTCCTTATATCATATTACCATATTCGAAAATTCACTCTGTATGTAACAAGAAATCTTATTTAATTTTTATTTGTATATTTATTTATGACTGCCCAAAATATACTTTTCTATACCCTGATAAATGTTGGTGACAGATTGCCCATTTCGTTCTATTTCTACCCATCCTTCCTTCCGCTACCCACAATAAAAAATCCAAACATCACGCCAAGTCCTGTTAGCTGTATACTGTATAGGCAATAAGGGTGGCATTACGCCCGTCCCGCGATAGGCCGCGCGAAAAATTTTGCCAGTAAAAAACATCACAGGTGTGACGCCGTTGCTTCCTTTCAATAAAAAAGTAAAAAAATTAAAAAATAAGAACCACCGTGAGAATTCCTGGCAGATGGCGAACGACGCTTCTGCGTTTAAGACGTGGGGTGTACCGTTATAGTGCAAGCTGAGTTTTTTTGCAAAAATACATTTTTACACGTACGAACAAGGGGATTTGTAATAATTGATTTTATAACAAAAAAACCGACTTCAATTCTGATGTATCTTCGAAGTCCAAGGTGGAATATCGATGACTTTTATATGGGAACACTTTGTAGCTATACTGAACCCAACGGAAAAAGAATTTTCCAAAGCGGTTTAAATGACGGAGTTTTGAGGTAACAAACATAAAAAAAAAAAACAAAAAAAACGAATTAAGAACCTCCTCCTTGTTTTGAAGTCAGTTCAAAAAACGCAACATCTTTGTTCCTTCGTTTATACGTGTTGTTTATCGATCTATAGATTTGAGACTACTGACCCAATTTAGGAAAATATATAGTAAAAAAATATTCGCTTCCGGTAAATAGACCTCTTCGGCGAGAGTCCGCATTAGGAACTACCACACTTTATGTGATATTTAACCGCCAAGCAGTCGTGTGTAAACATTACTGTTTTCCGGTTTGAAGGGCATTGTAGCGAAATTACTGGGCAAACTGGGCATATGCGAAGCGATTAATATCCGATGTCTCGCGGTGTCGAGCGATAAACAGTGCTACGCAGTAACACGGAATAAATAATTGTACTTAGCAGTAGGTACTTTACATGGCATTCAATATACTTTTTTTATTAATTAATTAAATTTAGGTCCGGTGGTTGGCACTGTAATTGTTATCGGCAAGCGTGGCGCTTACCATTAGGCGAACGACTTCCTCGATTCGTTGTTCAGTTGCATAAAAAAAAACTAATATATCCGTCATGTCCTATCTAGAAATTGTACAATAATACTTAATGGGCGGTCTTATCGCCCATTACTCCTATTTTACATTTTAATAACTAATGTAGGTATCTAGGTACCTACAGAAGATAATGAGTAAAGATTTTTGTTGAAAAATATATTTTTCAAGGCAAGCTTTTACCAAGTTCATACTCGGAACCGCGAGCAGATTAAAATGAGCCCAAACACTAGTAGTTTACGATTATCCGTCAAGGAGTTCCATTGCCCACCTTCCGTCCCCATCATCAGATCAGCTGGCTGTCATAATATTGCATTGTCATCGGACTTTGAAAAGCATTCAATATTTCAACTCGGTAGAATCAGAGGAAGTGGTTCTGATTCAACTTAAAAGATTTGACCCAAGCAAACAAACATTGCAAGTTAAATAAACGCTTGAAAAAGTACAGATTTTCCATGACCATATACAAAATAACAAACCGTATTATAATTGGTCTTCAAGTTCTCTTTCTATACAAACTTTGAGGTATTTTCGGAATAATCCAACAATAATAGTCAAAGGTAGGCTGTCTGCCGCTCGTCTAGACGCGCGGGGGTGGGGTGGCGGCGCGCGGGCCGCGGGGTCGTCTAGACAGCTGATCGACCGTTGCCATGGTTACCGCTGTGGTGGGTGGGGAGACGGTGCCCGAAAACATTAGCTTCTTTGCCAAAAATTAAGTTGAATAATACTTTCGTTCATGATGTCATAAATTGTTAAAGCATTGTCGTAATTTTGTATGTTATTTTTTTTTTATTTATATATTAATCACACAAAACAAATTACAATCGGTACAATACCATATAAAACAATAATAAACAACTGGATTGCAACTCAAAAGCATGTGCAATCAGAAAACTTAACAATAAATACATAAAGAGCAGACAATGTTAGAGGTTTGAGGTTTGAGATGCAGACATCCACAAATCTACAATACATGATACACGATATCAACTTGCCTCTTAGTATAGGTTAAATGTTAATTAGTGACGAAACGAGCGCGTCGTTCACCTGAAGGTAAGCAACACGTCTGCCCATAGCAGTTGTAGCACTACCCAGAACATGCTGTGCACAAGAATACATTTTACCAAAACAACCGACTTCAATGTATCATCGAAGTCCAAGGTCAAATATCGATGTAATTTATATGGGAGCACTTCGTAGCTATACTGAACTGAACGCAAAAAGAAGTTTTGAAATTGGTTAACAGTTGGCGGAGAAATCGGTGGACATACACAAAAAAAATTCACAGTGGAACATCACAACAGCGTTCGGCGCACTCAGACAAGCCGAAAGTCTCATGATAGTAATTTCGCTGGCTACATTGCCCTTCAACCGGAAACGTGTACTATAATTTATTCTGTGCTGTAACACAGTAATGTTTGCGCACTACTACATGGCATTCTGGAGCTGTCCCTACTTTGTATCGATAATTCAACTTTTTATATGGCCCTAAAAGGCACGCTTTGTAGGTATTTTCTTTGAATCAGAATAGTCTCAGAACCACTAAACACTTTTTATTCCAAGTAGCTAAATTTTACGACCTTACTTAGATTGAAGGTAGCTCCCCGACTATTAGCGCCGAGAACTCCGAAAAGCGACAACTCCTTATACTTCATGTCACCCTGGTACTTCACCGTGTTATTGGAAAACAATCTATATTTTTTTTATAGAACTTAGGACGAGCAAGACTGATATGGATGGTAAGCGCCACGCTTTCCCATTACAATTGCAGTAATAATACCCAGGACGTTTCTACGTAGCACTGCATTGCGCTTATCATTCCGAGACATCAGATATTAAGTCTCATAAGCCCAGTGATTGATGGCGGCAGAATAACTGGCAAAGCTGTGGTACCCACCAGACGGCCTCCCGCTTATGAGACCTATCACGAGTTATGTGCAAGAAGGTGGATAACCTTTCATCATCATCATTGCCCTTATTTCAGTCCATAGCTGGACATAGGCCTCTCCCAACTCACCCCAGGGATCCCGATCGACATTTTTCTCCAGTCACTACCAGCAACCCTGCGTGTATCTTCGCTAAATCTAGTAGCAGAGCGTCTTACGCTAGGTTTGTCGATCGCAGCCTCCACTCTAGAACATGTCTACTTCAGTTATCGGTCCTGCTATAAATATGGCCAGCCTACTGCCACTTCAGCTTGCTAATCCGCTAGGCTAGCTTAAGTTCTCTGGGTGTCTTTAAGACAAAAGTGAATAGGTTTCTTCTAGGCGACTGTGCTACATCTTCGACCGCATCGTCACTTAACAACAGGTGAGATAGCGGTCAAACGCAAGCCCTAGGTCTAAACCTAGCCCAAGGCCATTTTATAACTGAAAAAAAAAATTGTCTGATTCTTCAGAGTAACACCGAGCATAGCTCTTTCCGTAGCTCGCCGAGCGACTTTAATTTTGTGGACTAGTGTGTCCACGTCTACGCTCCGTATGTTGTAAAAAGCCCCACTGATAAATGTTACGCCTATGTTACGTTACATCTTCAGGGGCGCGTTCAGTGCCTAAGCTCTGACAGCAGCTATAGCGTTCCATAATTGGCGGAGTAATCGCGTAACAAACACAAAAAAAAAACACCGCTGAATTGAGAACCTCCTCCTTATGAATTCGGTTTAAAAGTACTTGTGACGTAACGCGAGGGGGGTTCATATTAGAATTACTTTAAAAGATGATATCATTATGTCAATTATTTTATTGATTGATGAACATTTCGTAATATTATCAGATTTTAGGTTACAAAACCACCGAGGTCGCTCCGTACCTCAGATTAGATCAAAAACCACCAGACAACCGCGAGTGTAGCCAGTGAACGCTCGGCCACTGGGGTATAGGCAACGGAAGGCCCGACGAAAGTTTTACGTTAATTGTGTTATGCATGCTAGGTAGATATACCTGATACTAAGAGTCTGTTTAGTTTCTTTGTTTATCAATGGACATTGTTATCCGATACCGCGTATTGTTAATGTCAGAGCGATATAATGGCAGTCGATAGGTTTTTTTATGTGATTGGGTGACAAGATGAGTAGATCGATCATAATGCCCAGTAATTTCGCTTCGGACCCAGCCCTTCAAACTGGAACACAGTAATGGTTGCACACTACTGCTTCCCTCCTCATCAGCCCATCACGTTCCCACTGCTGGGACATGGGCCTTCTCTCATAGAGTATGGGCCATAAGTGTGTGTGGTGGATGTGAATGTGTGTGGGATTGGTGGATGTCACATGTCCTTGAATTTTTGTAATTAATTCTTGACATGCCGGTTTCCTCATGATCCTTCACCGTTGTTAGAGCGAGTGTTAAATCCGCACATAAAATAAGCTAAATTAAGCTTAATAGATCTATCTTTGGCCACTATCTCGCCTGATGTGAAGCGATGATATGGCCTAAGATGGAGCACATAGATCTAGAGAGAGACGGCAGTTGAGCGGCTGCTCAGACCCATCTCCCCGATGGTTCACCGAACATCATCCCGAAACACGACTAGGTCGCTTGACGGCATGGCTTTGTTCGGTGGGTGGTATTACAACCACGGCCAGAGCCTACCACTCCAAAGCGTGTAAGCGGGTTTCATCACGATGTTTTCCTTCACCGTTTTAGAGCGAGCTTGCAAAATCTGTACTTAACTATAAGTCATTGGTGCAGGGCCAAGTCGGGATTTGAACCCAGGTGCGTCGGATCGAAAGGCGCACGAGTTCCCGCTGAGCCACACTCGCTCTAACCTAACCTAACATAACTTAAGAATGTCAGTGGTGCGGGGCCAGCGGGATTCGAACTCAGGTGCGTCGGATCGAAAGTCGCACGTGCTTTTATTATTATTATAATATTATATATTTTTCACACGCAATTTTAATCAACTTTTCTGTAGATACAGGAGTCATTAAGAGGGGCTTTAGAACGACCGACACATCTCGTCACTCACTAGTCACAATTTTTTTTTTTATATAACGCCCAACGATCACATACATAGATCCTGGCCCCTAACTAGGATTCCCTGTATCTAGGAAACCAGGAACTATGAGGACCATGGTCCCACAACACCAAGACACGAAACAAATGTTTTTTCTGTGCACAAAAATTTGTCCCGTCGCGGGAATCGAACCCGCAACGTCAGTGATGTATGAGATTTGAGCCAACCTGCCCAACCACTACACCACAGAGGCTGTCTGCCACGAAATAGTAACGTGTAAGTAAGACTCACCTAAAAAGAGAAAAATATATGATTGTATCCATTCTTCTCCTGCAGATGATGTCTTCAGTCTTCTCATTTCGATGGTATTCACAAAGACGCGGCATATGTTAGCTTGGAATGTCAAAATTATGAGCAGGTGTAGCGCTTACCATAAGGCGAAAGATTTGCCCGTCTCATTACTCAGTTCCATAAAAATATCTTTCTGTGATCGGATCTTACTGTGTTTCGAAGATCGGTTCAGCCGTTTAGTCGTGAAAAGGTAACAAACAGACAGAGCAACTATTTCTTATTAAGTCACTTTCTTGTCTGTCTGTCTCTCGTTCCGGGTGGAATCTTGCAACTCAAATTTCGAGCACTTCCCGATTCACTATTCCCGATCACAACACTATTTCCCGATCACTATCCGGCTGAAACTTGCAGGGTAGCTCACAACTCGATGACAATGCATTTTTATTCTTAAATATAATTATTCTTAATAGAAAATAGGCCCTGGAAAAAGATGTAGGATATTTCATTTCTGGAAAACGCGGTAGAAACCGCTGGGTATAGCTAGTGTTGACATAAATAGAGCAATGTTAGCTGGGTTCTGTTAGCCCCAGCACTATTAATTAATCCAAAGGTTGACTGGAAGAGATCGCTTTTAGTTATAAGTCCGCCATTGTACTGTAGTTTTCATGTACCTACTGATTATTTTTGTTTGGTGTACAATAAAGCATTTTGCATTGTATTGTATTGTATGATTGTATTAAAGGCAATGGCATAACTTTTGTATATTTTAAAGCCGCTAGCCGCGTCAATGTGAATACCGTGGGGGTCTCTGCAAGCCCCGAGTCTTTAAATCCCTTATCTTGTAGCCTTGTCTTAGAAAACTTTGTCTCTTCAATGTATGTATAAGTCTTGTCTCAGAGAACACTGTCTTTTTAGCTTTCGAGCCCCGTCTCTTAGCATCGTCTCTGCGAGCTTATGTTTTAGTGAGACCCGTCTCTATAAGCCAAGTCTCAGTGCGCCCCGTCTCTGTCACTCATGACTCAATGAACCACAATCTATCGTCGTAGCGAATCCTGTCTCAGAGTCTTTGATGCTCACTTCTCATCGAACCCCGCTCTGTCAGTCACATTTCGCCTCCTGAAATTAAGTAAATTAATTATTAATAATAAGATTAAATAATAATTGTGATGATTAAGTGTCCTTCCAAATTATATTAATCCTTTTTGTTCTTAGGTTGTCTGGAAGATATTGCTTCGAGCGATAACATCGCCTATTGTTCTGCTGATTACTGTGAAATGTAAATACTTGTTTTTCATGTAAAATAAACAATAAAGACGAGCAAGTCGTTCGCCTGATGGTAAGCGCCACGCCTGCCCATAACAATTGCAGTACCACCCAGAAATTTTAATGCAAAAAGCTCTGCGTAGCACTGCATTATGTTCATCACCCAGAGACATCCGTCGTCCTGCCGTCTCTCTCTAGATCTATGTGCTCCATCTTAGGCCACATCATCGCTTCACACCAGGCGAGATAGTGGCCAAACATAGACCTATTAAGTGTAAAAAAAAACATCAGATATTAAGTCTCATATGCCAGTAATTTCGCAGGCTTCAATGCCCTTCAAACCGGAACACAGTAATGCTTACATCACTGCTTGGCGGCATAATGACTGGCAAAGCTTTGGTTCCTACCCAGACGGCCTCCCGGATACGAGAGGCCTACCACAAGTAATTAATTAGTAGGAGAGGTCTAAGTTCGGCCACTATCTCGTCTAATGCGACGAAATGGCCGAAGATAGAGTACAGTAGTAAGTATATAAATCTAGAGGAAGACGGCGTTGAGCGACTACTGAGACCCGTCCCCTGATGTCCCTTTTTTATTTTATTGGTAAATGGGCATACGTTTGACGACATCTCGCCTGATGGAAAGCGAAGATGCGGCCTAAGATGGAACACACTTGCCCATGAGATGCCTTCACTCTAGAATTGAAGAGACTCAAGTTGTAGCCGTTTAGGAACAAAGACTGTGGCAGAGCGTTCCACTCCTTAGCAGTTCGCATGATAAAGGAATCTGCGAAACGCTTAGTACGGATAGGTGAGATATTAACGACGTACAGGTGAAACAACTCTCCTGGAAGTCCTTAGGTGGAAGGGCGAAGAAGGAATCAGTTCGTGCAATTCCTGGGCACATTCCCCGAAGTGCAGTCGATAAAAAAGCGACAGACATCTAACTTTCCGTCTGTGTTCGAGACTTGTCAGCTTCTTCTCCACCGGCGCATCGTCATTAATTAATTTGCGCGACGTTCTATGGAGTCTAGAGCTGACATTTACTGGACATAGAACCGTTATCGTTGGTTATTATACTCCAGGTCGCGTTATATGCGCGAGAAAACTTGGACTCATATACCAAGCGGGGAGAAACCCACGGATATAACACACGCAATGCAATTAAGCTCGCTGGCTTGCCGCGTCACTTAACAAAACTGCTAAGACAACCCGCGTATAGGGACCAGAAGTCTGCAACAAGTTACCCGATGACATAGTTAACACATGTAACATAAATATATATAAAATAAAATTAAAAAGTTGGCTTTTAAAGCAGTCATTTTACTCTTATAAGGAATTTCTAGCCATGAAACCTTTATAAGATTTAAATATGATTTATTTCATATAATATTATATTAATAGATACTTTAAATTATTATTATTTTATTTATATTATAATACAATTTTCATAGTAATTATAATACAATTTTTGTAATAATCTTATGTTGACTGGTGGTAGGTTTCTCGTATGCGAGATGCCGTCTGGGTGGGTACCACCGCTTTGCCAGTTATTCAGCCGCCAAGCTACTGCTTGGCGGCTGAGTAACTGGCAAAGCATTACTGTGTTCCGGTTTGAAGGGCATTGTAGCCAGCGAAATTACTGGGCATTATGAGACTCAACAGCTAATTATCTCAGGGTGACGAGCGCAGTGCAGCGCCGCGCAGGATTTTGTTAAACAAAGTTCTGGTTGGTGCTGTTATTGTTATGGGCTGGCGTATTGCTTACCATCAGGCAAACGACCAGCTCGTCTCGTTATTCAGTCACATAAAAAAAAAAAGTTTACTGACTTGTAATGAATAATTATGAATAAATTTATGTCTATGTCTATGTCTATTATTATTTTTCTGGTATATACATACTTCGCCCCTTGGTTTTACCTATCGTGACTCCGACGACAAACATGTGGACACGACCGGACGTCCCTCAGACATAACAGATAACAAACAGACGACTTTGTTATACTTTGTATGTATGTAAAGAAATACTCGTATTAGATAGAATAGATATTGTTACAATCGAATGTTCGACGTTCAATGGAGTTCATTTGGTGAATAAATGCTTAGTAATAGAGCTAGGTTGATTAAGCGAGGGCTCGGGCATCTTTCGATTTTCCGCATTGGAGTTTGATTCCCGCTTTTATTTATTTATTTAATCTTTATTTCAGGCAACATTAAAATAAGTTACAGATGTTATTTACTTATTCTACGGCCCATATAAATATATACCTTAGAACTAACAGACATAAATTTATATTAAAATATTTATTTATTATTGCTTTGAATCACTAGGTGATATATTTTTAATTTTCAGCGCAGAGTTTCACTTTCAAGTATTGGGAAGTTCTACAATCACCAAAAAATACAGTGCATAGCCAAAGATATGAACTTATATTATAAATGCGAAAGTTTGCGAGGATGAATAGATGGATGTTTGTTACTCAATCTCGCAATAACTACTGAGCGGATTTTGATTCAATTTAATTTCTTTAACTCCTGGAAAAGGATATTTTACCTCGGAAAACTGCGGGTTTAACCACGGCGCACAGCTAGTTACTAAATAAAAACAACCTTCCTACTTCCTAATATTGTGAGTATGGGTAGATGGATGTTTGTTACCTACTCGAACACGCAAAAACTAATGAAAGGATTATTTTTGGAATAAATTCAATAATTTTGTCTGAGAAGATTTTCAGATGCATACAAATGCCTACGTAGTTACTTATTTCTGCACACTATCGTCTATCACATATTGTCTCACTATAGCGTACGGCTGTCTGGAAGAGATCGCTGCCTAACGATAAGACCGCCTTGTACTTATCATCAGAAAGTATATTCAAAATGTCAAGTCAAAAGATAATTATTGAATAGGCACAAACAATGCACTTTTAAATGTCAATACAAATCGTACAAATAAATTAATGGACGGTAAAAACTGTCACTTAAGATATCCTGACTTTGAAAAAAAAAAGGTAAGCAGGTCTACACATTTCTTTCCCATACTCAGACTGAAGTCCAGGCCCAGAATAGATACGCGAACTGACTCTACCAGTGCTTCGGAAATACGCCCGCTAGAGAAGCACCAAGAAACTGCGGCGATGTCTCTTTTTTCAACTCTTTTAAAATATCTCAAAATAAAACAATGAACAATTAAGTATAAACAAAAATTAACAAAATGTTAAACAAGAAATGCGAGTGAACAGAAAATATAAATAAAACATATAGATAGGTATGACAGATGCAGTTAAGAGTAACCAGACCAGACCAGTCCCCACAAGCAGAAACCGTTCACGAGTATGACTTGTGGACCAGTCATCACCCCCCTTAACCATATTCGAGGGAGGGGAATGACCCGACACACAGAGCCGCCGTAAAAAGACATATCAGTGAGCATGACTGTAAAATCTTGTCACTAACAACTCAAATACCAATTTTTATAGCTTTTATTATGTTTCTTATGTGTCTGTTGGCTACTTGACAGAAGCGCAGTGCTCCATGCATCTTCGTCTTCTATGTAATTACTAACTTTTTTATGCTTTTTTCATAAGAATATTTTTTTAAGTGCAGTAAAGTGTTTTCTATGTATCTATCTACGATGCATTTCTGAGTGTGTTCTTCGTGACAGACTCTTGTCCTATCCTACAGGTGGGTACTATAGCTACAGGTAGGTAAGTGTCGGAGACATCGAACCCGCGCCTGTCTGCGCGCGCCAGACATTTTTTTTACTCGCCCACTGACGACCGGTTTCTTAGGGCGCCGACGTGAGGCCAAGGCATAAGCGGTAGCGGTGTTTCAAAAATATCTTTCAATAGCTAGCCTATTATTAAAACAATTTTTGACATGTATTTTAGTGCAAATAATTGATTGTCTGATTATTATTATAATTGGATTTTTGATATTCGACGCAAAAAGGAGGGGTGTTATAAGTTTGACCACTATGTGTGTCTGTCTGGGGCACCGCAGCTCCTAAGTATAATAATAATAATGTTATTCCGAATAATAATAAATATCGTCATTCAGTTACATAAAAAAAAATGCATGTCACTCATAATTGACTAAGTGTTTTGGGTCTTTAATGTATGTACCAACATGTATTGCAAATAAATGATTTCTTTTCATTTCAAGCGGGTGAACCGATTTGGACGCGGTTTTTTATTTGAAAGCAGTTTTTCTAGCGATGGTTTGTAGATTTGTTTTATTTGTTCAGCCGTTATTTACTTTTTATAGATTTTAGTGTCGGGGTTTTTAATTTTAGTTTCCTAAAATTCGTTATTCTCTTGCCTTGCACCACAGCACCTCGCGCTCTACAGCCGAGTTCACCTAACTACTTATAATTGCAGAGCTTTCTAATCTCTAAGGCTTGTTTTTGCAAACCTTTACTCCGACTTCTATAGAGCCTCCCAACAAGCTATGCGTTTACTACCATGTCACAATAACAATTTTTTTCAATATAAAATATTTTTTTAAAATATTTTTCAAGACACGCTTTTAACAAATTTGTAATTGGAACCGCAAGCAGATTAAAATGAGCCCCAACACTAGTAGTGTACGATTATCGGTCAAGGAGTTCCATTGCCCACCTTCCGTCTCCATCATCAGATCAGCTGGCTGTCACCATAATATTTCATTGTCATCGGACTTTGACAAAGAAAGATTTCAACTCCGTAGGATAAGAGGAAGTGGTTCTGATTCAGCTTGCAAGATTTGACACAAACAAACATGCAAGTTAAATAAAAGCTTGTAAAAACAGCTGTCATGAAGCCGAGTAGGAATAAGTAAACTCTTACGCAGCTCCTCCATCTTTAGATTTGTATTGAAATAAAATGTATTTTTTTAATAATTAGCCCGCCAAAACTGAATTGACAGTTTTTTTTCAATTTTACACGGCAGCGAAGGAATCAGCTGCTCCGCCAGAATGGAGGACGGACAATAGACCTCTTTTTACTTTTTTTATTTTAAACTTGTGCGAAAAGGGATGCGGTACAATGAGCGATTTTTTTTCTCGTTTTTAGATGAAACGGTTGACTGCTGGGAGTAGTGTAGATAAACCCGATAAAATAATATATGACTATCTTTACAATAACAATTAACAATGGCAATCATGAGTAAGCCACCTTTATTATCGACATGATTCTTCTTTATTAACGTCAATCAAATACCTCTAGGTTGCCTGGAAGAGATTAATTTAAGCGAAAGGACCACCTTATACCACTGACTTCTAATATTAAGCACCCACCGGCTATAGGCAGGAAGCTTTTGAATCTCATACGGAATTGAAACTTTTTTTTTTTTTTTTTTTTTTTTTTTACATTTCATAGATCTATGTTTGACCACTATCTCGCCTGATGTGAAGCGATGATGTGGCCTAAGATGGAGCACATAGATCTAGAGAGAGACGGCAGTTGAGCGGCTGCTCAGACCCGTCTCCCCGATGGTTCACCGAACATCATCCCGAAACACGACTAGGTCGCTTGACGGCATGGCTTTGTTCGGTGGGTGGTATTACAACCACGGCCAGAGCCTACCACTCCAAAGCGCGTAAGCGGGTTTCATCACGATGTTTTCCTTCACCGTTTTAGAGCGAGCGTACAAAATCTGCACTTAACTATAATAAGTCATTGGTGCAGGGCCGAGTCGGGATTCGAACCCAGGTGCGTCGGATTGAAAGGCGCACGAGTTCCCGTTGAGCCACACTCGCTCTAAACAAACAAACTGCAAACTTACAATTGTTTTTTTATTAAAAGTCGTATCCACACCATTCTTTCATGGTTGCGAATTATCGCAAAAGCTATAAAAAAACGCATAACCCCCTTTTGCGCTGTTTGAACAAAGGTTCCGTATGATGTAGAACCAATGACAAATTAGAGATCCGTATGTCAGTTACCGATTTTTTACCACGTTTTTATTAAGTCACTTCCTTGTCTGCCTGTCTATCTCTCGTTCCGGGTGGAATCTTGCAACTCAAATTTCGAGCACTTCCCGATTAGCTATCCGGCTGAAACTTTCAGGGTAGTTCACAACTCGATGACAATGCATTCTAAATCCATTTATTAGCATGCATGCCGACCTAACTTCAAAAGACGCAAAAATGTGGCTTTTTTAACCGACTTTAAACAAGGAGAAGGTTCTCTATTCGATTATATATATTTGTTTATGTTTGTTATCTCAGAACTCCGTCATTTATGAACCGATTTGGAAAAATATTTTTGCGTTGGGTTCAGTATAGCTGCGCATTTCATCGATATTCGACCTTGGACTTCAAAGATACATTGAAGTCAGTTTTTGTTTTTTTGTAAAAAATATTTATTTTTTCTGTCACTTTCTTGTTAAATATTTAAAATTAAACAAACCTTTTTGGAGCCAGTGTAACAGTTGAAAAGTAAAAAATGCTGTTTCCGTCTGTTCTCTTCTTACGCTATTTTAACACGGAGTAAGTATATTGCCATCTGCTGTCAAAAAAATGAATCACTTTTTTTAGTTGGTCACGCCATTATTGATTTTTTTTACATTTTTTAACCCCATTGTGAATGGGGTTCGATTTCCTATTGGGGTTGCAGGAAGGGGTGCTTTGACAAAAGTTTGCTAATTTTATAGTAAAAAATACGTTTTTGTAAAAAATATTGATGGAATCAATGCTACTACTTTTTTTTAAATACCTTTGCTTCGTTTTTTGTAAAATAAAGATTATTTGCTTTCTTTTTGTTAATACAAAATAATACGGTTAACAAAAAAGCAGTTAAATATTCGGCTAAAGTTTCATATTCTTTTTTTCATAGAATTTAAGAATATCCTAATTAACAAAAATCTTTAGATTAAGTCATACATTAGCACTTGAAGAGTTCGTCAACTTTAAGTCCCAGTTTTTTAAATTGTTAGATTACCTGTAAGAAATTTCGCATGGCGATAATACCGCCCATTGTACCCACTGTTTATTGACTATTGTTTTTTCCGTGTATTTTTGGTATTCAATAAAGTTTTGTGCATGAATAAATGAATATGAATCAGCTCATTACGCTCCCACTGCTGGGACTCAGGCCTTCCCTCATAGAGAGAGTATGAGCCATAATCCACCACGCTGGCCCAATGCGAGTTGGTGGATGTCGCATATCCTTGAATTTATGTGATTAATTCTTGGACGGTTTCCTCCCGATGTTTTCCTTCACCGTTTTTAGAGCGAGTGTTATATCCGTACATAACTTAAGAAAGTGGTGCGGGGCCAGCGGGATTCGAACTCAGGTGCGTCGGATCGAAAGTCGCACGTACTCCCACTGAGCCACACTCACTCTCAATGAATATGAATATGTATTGTAAACAATTACAGCCTGTCGCGTCCCAGGGTTTTAATCCATATATGTATGAACGTAGTTTGCCTAGCCGTTCAAAAAAGATCTCGAACTGCTCGAGCAGTGCATTGATCAAGGTAAAAAACATTGATGACAGATGACGTAGGATCGTACCCGTAAGACGATATATTTAGAAGAAATTTGGTTCTCGGTTAAGGTGTCGGGACGGTATTACGAAGACGCAGGTTCGATCCCTGCCCGAGCAATAGCATTTTTCTTCTTTCTAATTATTTAATATCTTTGGTAAAAGCTTGTCTTGAAAAACAATATTTTCAACAAAAATCTTATTAAAATTTATAGAGATTGTAAGGAAATAGTGCGTTCACTATGGTCTGTCATTGTTTGTCGTCCGTCGTCACCCAGTGGTCGGCTGACCGGCCACGGTTGGTCGGATGCATCGCAACCCAGACAGCATTGAGTCGGGTCCACGACCTTCGCTGTTCTGACGTTCATATGGTTACTATGCCATGACTGTAGGCATATTATTTTGCCATTATTCTTAAACTCTTTATTTCAGGCAGTATTAAACTGCAACAAAGTAAAATTAGCAGAGGCCCATACAATATATATACCTTACAGATATACAAAAAAATTGAACTTTGCATTTTGGGAACGTTACCCACTGGTAGCGGTTTATTAGATTAGATTTTGTTTTTAACGGGCGAATGCCTTTATTACTGAAAACAAACTACACTCTACTTACTAAAACTAAACTAACTACTTACAAGGAGAAGCAATTGGACAACCCATAGACCATTAAAGGCCTATAGGTAGCTCAAATATTAGATAAATTAGATAACATTAAATCATATTTTAATATTTTTTTATAAATAAAATTATGTAATCATCATCATATATATAAAATTCTCGTGTCACAATGTTAGTTACCTTACTCCTCCGAAACGGCTTTAATGATTTTTACCAAATTTTATATGCATATTCATTAGGTCTGAGAATCGGCTACTATCTATTTTTCATACCCCTAAGTGATAAGGGTTGTTCACACTTAAATTTTTTTTTAATTTATATGGCAAAACAACGTTTGCCGGGTCAGCTAGTAAATGTATATAAATGTTTGGTATGTTGATTTTTCAAAAATACAATTCAAAATGTATTAATCATACACACTACTTCACAGGGTTCAACAATTTTGCTCAATTATGTTCATGTTGCAGTTAAATTGAATAATCCGCCGTTTCACAAACCCGCTAGTCGTTTTACAAAACACTGTAAAACAGCTACACGACGTTCAGCTGTTTTACGAAATGACTGAACCTTACGCAGGATTGTACAAATGTTTTGCGTTAGTCAATGCGGCGGGATAACATTTTGCTGTTTTGTGAAACAGCGTGAAATGATAATAATTTGTTTATTTGCAAAACAGGTTTACATGTGGATGTTGAATCCATAGGCTCCCGAACTAGTTAAAAACTGTGTTTCGGGTGCCGGTGGCTCCTCCCATCTAGATGTACCTACTTATATTATATTATTATTATGCACTAAAGGAAACAAAATATATTCTAATTAATTAATTAAATTAATTAATTTATTTATTTAATTAAAACGGTTAACCAATGACATTAATTAAATCACATATTATTATAAAATTAGCCTAAAATAATTAATTAAATACAATCTTAAAATAACAAGTCAGTCAATAAAATAACAAAAGTAAGAAAATAATCAAGAATAATCAATAAAATAATGAAATTAAATGTCAAATTGTTAAAATAATACTTATTGTCAGGAATGCAATGTCAAATTATGACTAATTACCTACACAATCACACATCATTCTCACAAAACCTCAGACATACAGACAAAATTGCTATGTATTAATAATAAAAAAACTAATTACTAATTAATATTAATTAATTTCGAAATATGAAAGAGCGAGTGTGGCTCAGTGGGAGCTCGTGCGGCTTTCGATCCGACGCACCCGAATTCGAATCCCGCTGGCCTCGCACCACTGACTTTCTTAAGGTATGTGCGGATTTAACACTCGCTCTAAAAACGGTGAAGGAAAACAGCGTGTGGAAACCAGCATGTCCACGAATTGATCTCAAAAATTCAAGGACATGTGTTATCCACCAACCCGCACTCGGCCAGCGTGGCGGATTACGGCCCATTCTCTCTCTATGAGAGAAGACCCGTGTCCCAGCAGTGGGAACGTGATGGGCGGATGATGATGATTAATTAATTTATTATTAATTATTAATTACTATTTTTTAACGAAGTGAAATGATATTACATTTTAGACATTACTAGGTACCTATACCTAGATGTTATTTGATTATTTATTAGCTACTCTTATACCTATTAGGTAAATCACGAAATGACACGTTGGATTGTAAAGGACTATGCCCGAAAACCGAAGAGCGAGTGTGGCTCAGTGGCGACGCACCTGAGTTCGAATCCCGCTGGCCCCGCACTGACTTGTTAACACTCGCTTTAAAAACGGTGGAGGTAAACATTGTGAAGAAACCGGCGTGTCCAAGAAATAATCAGAGTTTTAGAAAAAATCAAAAAACCGACTAAAACTAAACTTAAATATCTTGTAAAGTTTGATTTTTTCAAAAAGTGCTCAATTAATTTAGATAAAATTTATGTGGGATGACCTCTAAAGTATGACCTACCAAAAAAAATCATCAAAATCAATGCATATATGGCGGAGTACTCGCGAAACAAACATAAAAAAGTATGACATACAGTCGAATTGAGAACCTCCTCCTTGTTGAAGTCGGTTAAAAACTGTATATGCATTGTTGTAACTTGTACAGCTTGAATCTTTACTTCATGACTAATATTATGAACGCGAAAATTTGTATGTATGGATATTTGTTTTTCTTTCACGCAAAAACTACCGAACCGATTTTGATTAAATTTGGTACTAGGTCCTTTAGGACTTGGAATAGCACATGGCTACCGGGAAATCGCGGGTGGAACCGTAGGGCGCAGCTAGTAATCCTAAAATGATAAAATTTCCAACTGTTAAAGTACAAAAACCAGCCCTTACCTTTTTCTCGTCCCTAACACACACTTTATTCGAATTTTCACAAGCCACTGAAAAAAAAAAACAATAACTTCCATCGCCATTTTTAAAAATAGAACTTTTCGCGCGCAAATAATATTTCGAACGAAAGACCGCACTTTACTCCACGAAGTTTCGCGACACACTGAAATATCTCGCCACTTTGATAAAAAAGAAATGAAATCTATTTATTCCAATTTCTATTTTATCAGTTACAACATAAGGTTCATTTCTAATTGCTTGCCTCAAAAGTTTATCGTCTGTCTCATATTAATCATAACAAAGAAATGTAAGCTTTATTTCTTATTAGTAAAGGTATTTTTTTGTGTGCAGACTAACATTTAATGGCTAGACGTAATACCTGCAATGAATTTTCTGTTTTAAAATGATGGCGATAGAGTACTGTTTTGATTGTTACAGTTTGATACATTAAAAGTTCAAACGGAAGCTTTTGAAATTGGTGAAACGATTAACAACTTCCAAGTCCAACTCGATAGAAGTTTATTATTTGAAAATCTAGCAAAATGGAGTTTTTTTTTAAATACATGCAAATTTTACGTTAGAAAACACAAAATTCACTAAAAGCACAGAATACAACTCAAAGTGACATATAGCTATATACTTTTATTGTTAAATTAAATATAATACTGAGATGCATATTTAAATTATTTCTTTGAATTACCTTAAAATAATAATTTAGAAAAAACAAGAACTGACTTCAAGACTAAACATATATTTTTGTTATAGTTGATTTTTCCAAAAAGTGCTGAATCAGTTTCGATAAAATGTACATGGGATTACATCTGAACTGAAGTATGACCTACCAAACAAATAAAAATCTTCAAAATCTATTCATAATTGGCAGAGTGATCGCGTAACAAACATACAGTCGAAATGAGAACCTCCTCCTTTTTTAAGTAATACCTAGAAAAGCTTATAATGCACATTTCATTGTATTTGAAATAACTATTAAAAACATAGTTTTTAGCTTCATCTAAAAACGAAATCCGTTATAAGTTCCTAGTAAGGCTTAAAAAACACGGAACAGAGCGCATTACATAATGAATACTACTTACTAATAAGCACTTCGATATGTTAAATCATTATAATTAGGGACAAGCGCGAGTTGTGCCAGTGTGTCGAGGGTTCTGGATCAATAACAATGCATCTACAGGTTTATATGTTGTGTTGCCAACTAGAAATTGTCATTTTTTTAGTAACGGAAGGTAGATCATCATCATCAGCCCATAACGTTCCCACTGCTGGGACACGGGCCTTACGGGATTTGAACTTGGGTGCGTCAGATTTAAGGTCGCACGTGCTCCCACTGTGCCGCACTTGCATATGCGTATAATATAAATCAATTAAAATTTCGTTAAAAACTAACTTAAAATATTATGACTGAGAATTAAAAAAAGGCCATTTCTTCCATACTATGATTGAAGTCCGAGCCCAGAAAAAAAAATTGAAAACTGACTCTACCAGTGCTTCGGAAATACGCCCGCTAGAGAAGGTAGCACCAAGAAACTCTACGGGGAAGTCGGTTTATATTTTAATCTTTTAAAATTAAAAAAAAATGACACTAAATAATGAGGTATATATATACTCTAAGGGTATAAATAAATTAAGATAAACATAATCATTTAACAAAATTTTCAGATAAGTTAAATTAAATTTAAAAAATACAACCGTATTTAAATAATACAAGCTAAATTTAAATAATACAAGACTGATTAGGGTTCCCTATATCTAAGGAAATTAAAAGGAACCTATACCTACATAGACTAAAATGAAATGGCAAAACTCTCAAAACATTTCAACTCAGAGTAGAATAAAAAGTAAAAACGCTTCCCAGGAACGACCTACCTCAACATAACTTGTGTTGATCCTCACAATACATGCGAACTGGTCTTGTCGGCATTATTTACTTTCAATGGGGCAAATTGGTCTGCGAATATTTATACCGTTCTTTACACTTGGTTCTATTTCATTTTCTTGGTTATATTCATTTTTGTGTTAGACATTCACGTGTTATAGAAAAAAAGGGCTTGTAGGTACTTCAAAGATGAAATAACTAATAACAAGTATACATTTTACAAAAAAAAACCGACTTCAATGTATCGTCGAAGTCCAAGGTCAAATATTTCGATGAAATTTATATGGGACCACTTCGTAGCTATACTGAACCCAACGCAAAAGGAATTTTTCAAATCGGTTCATAAATGACGGAGTTCTGAGGTAACACACATAAAAAAAAATTAAAAAAAAGACAATCGAACAGAGAACCTCCTCCTTTCGAAGTCAGTTAAAAAATGACATTTGATTTTGAAATTTTGAATTACTGGCAATGCTAAAAATGAAGTACTGTGTTGCAACGTGAAATTGTGGAATAATGTAGGAGTCTAGACCGTCATACTGTCCAGTCTAGACAACACCTACCTATAGGGTTACTGGAGGGTGCTAATCCTAGGGCGGGCCATTCAACTCCAGCTCTAAAGACGAGGACAAAGAGTACGTATGTACCTAGAGGGTACATTAACAGTAGGTAAGAGAAGCATAAACCATTTGGCATAATTTTTTTAACCTCCGACGCAAACAGGAGGGGTGTTATACGTTTGACCACTATGTGTGTCTGGGTGTCAGTCTGTGGCACCGTAGCTCTTAAACGGGTAAACCGATTTGGACGCGGTTTTTTTATTTGAAAGCAGGTTTTCTAGCGGTGGTTTGTAGATATGTTTTATCAAAATCGGTTCAGCCGTTATTTATTTTTATAGGTTTTTTGTGTTGGGGTATTTTTAATTTTAATTTACTCAAAGCCGCTTGTTATGTATTGGTCCACCCCTTCTCCAGTAACTCAGCCGCCAAGAAGTAGTGTGTATTACTGTTCCTGTCATCGAATTATGAGACTTAATCTATACTAATACAAGTGACGGGCGCAAAATAGTCCTAAGCAGTGTTTTGTATGGCGCCATTAACTTGTAAAAAATAAAAAAAAAACACTAAAAATCTTACCTCAGTTGATTAGTTTCCTTGTCAGAAGTATTCCTAGCAGTTGTGTCCTCTGCGACATCTCCGTTCCATTCGTTGATCTGTGAACAATGATACAATTTGTTAAACACCAATATCATATAACTGCGCCCCGCGATTTCACCCGCGGTATCCCGGGATAAACAGTAGCCTATATGTTAATCCAGGGTATAAGCTATCTCTATTCCAAATTTCACTCAAATCCGTTGAGCCTCCACAGCGTGAAGACGTAACAAACACACATACAAACTTTCGCATTTATAATATTGGTGTGTTGTGTGATTACTACCAGGCCTAGCGCACTCCGCACTGTAGGTACGAAGCTACAAGTACATAGCCGGACACCGACGGCGGGTCGCGCGTCGTTACACGTGCCGCGTCAGAAGAGATAAGAGCGGCGCGATAGAAAGAGACGCGCTCTGTAGGTTAATATGACTGGTAGGTATGCAGCGCTACGCGAGCTAAATTGAACTTTATTGCGTCACATTAAGAGTCGCTATTTGTTTAAATTTCTTTGCGGAGTGATGCTTCTGTCCCTGAGTATTCTGTGTCAGTATCTTTAAATGTATATTTTTAAGTGATTGAGAGATGAAACGAACAAGTTGTTCACCTGATGTAAGCACGAGATGGTAACTGCAAATAGACATAGACATATATTTATTCATAATTATTCATTACAAGTCAGTAAACATAAGATTATTATAAAAATTGTATTATAATAATAAAACATTAAGTGCAATAACATTACAAATTAAATAAAAAAATAATCCTCTGAATAAGTTTGAACAAAAAAAGAATCATCAAAATCAATTCATAATTGGCGGAGTAATCGTAACATACAAAAACAGTCAAATTAAGAACCTCCTCCTTTTTGAAGTCGGTTAAAAATAAAAAAATAACGCAGCCGCGATGCTATTAATATATTATTAGCAGTTACCCTGGACACCCCAACTGAATCACACGGCCAGTGGTTCTCAAACGGCTTCAGTTTCAGTAGGGTAACGTCGCCCATGTTGACCGAGGTCAGTTACTGGCACGCTTACCTTACCCTGTCGCCTACATTACTAGGGTTGTAAGATTTGTATAGAAAATAATGTAATTTTTATGCAACTCTAGAGAACGAGTGTGGCTCAGTGGGAACACGTGTGACTTTCGATCCGACGCACCTGAGTTTGAATCCCGCTGGCCCCGCACCACTGACTTACTTAAGTTATGTGCGAATTTAACACTCGCTCTAATAAACGGTGAATGAAAACATCGTGAGGAAACCGGCATGTCCAAGAATCAATCACAAAAATTCAAGGACATGTGACATCTATACCAACCCGCACTGGGCCAGCGTGGTAGATTATGGCACATACTCTCACTACGAGGGAAGGCCCGAGTCACAACAGTGGGAACCTGATGGGCTGATGATGTGTGACGTGACGCAACTCTACAGTGAGACGAGCAAGTCGTTCGCCTGATAGTAAGCGCCACGCTTGCCCATTAAGTAGTTATTGTGTTATATTTTTGTACATAAGGTAATTCTATGGGTCTCTGTCAATATTACTTTGTTGTATTTAAATACTTACAAATAAATAAATGAACTGAAAGTGAAAAAAAAAACAATTGCAGCTCACTCAGAACTTTGCGTTGCGAAATCTTGCGCGGCACTGCACTGCGCTCATCACCCTGACACAATAGCCTTCAAACCAATACACAGTATAACGTGCAGTAGCAAGCAGTATTGTGGATTTGACACGACAGATGTTAGTGAAAAGCGTATTTTTTTTATCAGAACTTCGCGTTGCGAAATCTTGCGCGGCACTGCACTGCGCTCATCACCCTGACACAATAGCCTTCAAACCAATACACAGTATAACGTGCAGTAGCAAGCAGTATTGTGGATTTGACACGACAGATGTTAGTGAAAAGCGTATTTTTTTTATGGAATTGAGTGGTAAGACGAGCATGTCGTTCGCCTGATGGTAAGCGCCACGCCTGCCCATAACAATTGCAGTGCCATCCAGATCTTTTAATACCATAAAAAGTACTGTGTAGCACTGCGTAGCACTCATCACCCCGTAGTCATTGCGCTTATTTTTCTGGAAGTATTAATTTTACTACCATCAAGTCATAATGAGCAGTTTGACAAGTTTGCTTCTTTCAAATACTGTTTTCGACCGACTTTAAACAAGAAGAGGTTCTCAATTCGACGGTATCTTTTTTTTATGTTTGTTACGCGATCACTCCGCCAATTATCAATTGATATTGATGATTCTTTTTTAACCGACTTCAAAAAGAAGGAGGTTTACAATTCGACGGTATGTTTTTTTTTTATTTTTTTTATTTTTTTTTTGTGTGTTTGTTACGCGATTCCTCCGCCAATTATGCATTGATTTCGATGATTCTTTTTTTGATTGGTAGGTAATACTTCAAAGGTGGTCCCATATAAATTTTATCGAAATTCATTAAGTAGTTTTTGAAAAAAATAGCAAAAACAAAAAAATATAATTTTAATCTTCAAGTCGGTTCTTGTTTTTTTCGTAACCAACTTTCTAAAGGTGGAGGTTTGTATTCGACTGCTTCACCTGCTTCACCCAGGGTTGACTTCCGGTGAGGGAACTCCTCAACGGTGAATAGTACAGACACAACATTTCGTAAATGGATTTAACCATAATAGCCTGTTCTAAATTCCATCATGACATGGCAGATACACCCAAGATTGACTTCCGGCGAGGGAACTCCTCAACAGAGAATAGGACAGACATGAAATTTTTTTGCACATGCATTTAATTGTGATAGCCCGTTTTAAACTTCGTCATGATGTGGCTTCTAGATCATAAAAGCTTGTCTTTAAAAACTTTTTGAATTAATTTAATTAAAACTTGTTTTTCACTAAAAAGGTTAAAATAAATTATTTTTCAAAAAAAACTAAACCGACTTCAAAACCACAAATGGCACTCAAAAGTAAAAAATAAATTAATATAAATATCATAAGCGCTACCCACTCATATATTTGAAGTCGGTGCCAGCCAAGTCTAAAAGGTAGTAGATAAATACTATGTATATAGTAAGTACTACTTGTAGGTATATAGTAAGTACTACTTGTAGGTAGTATTTATCTACTACCTTTTAGACTTGGCTGGCACCGACTTCAAATATATGAGTGGGTAGCGCTTATGATATTTATATTAATTTATTTTTTACTTTTGAGTGCCATTTGTGGTTTTGAAGTCGGTTTAGTTTTTTTTGAAAAATAATTTATTTATTTAGTAGGTCATACTTCAGTGGTGGTCCCATATGAATTTTATCGAAATTGATACAGCGTTATTTGAAAAAATATAGTTAGTAAATAAGTTTAGTCTTGAAGTCGGTTCTTGTTTTTTTTTCTAAAACTAAAAACTTAATTATTGAAATCAATATTTCAACATGGTACTTTTTATAAAATTCCAAAGTGTATAACGGAGCTCACAGAAAGTAAATTCAAATTACGCGTTAAGAATGTTCTAATGAGAAAAGCATACTGTTCGTAATCATATAGAAGACAAAGATGCTTGGAACATTCCAGTTCTGACAAGTAGCCAACTGGCACATAAGAAACATAATATTGTAGAAACACAAAATTTGTGCGTCTGTGATACCAAAACTGATCGAAGAGGTTTTGATTTTGATTAAATACATATACTGATTCTGGTTGTACCTAACGGTCATCGTAGTTCATATGTCTCTGATAACAGGAAATCTTTGCTAGTGAATTTATTTCAATCTTAAATGTACTTAGAGCGAGTGTGGCTCAGCGGGAACTCATGCGCCTTTCGATCAGACGCACCTGGGTTCGAATCCCGACTCGGCCCTGCACCAATGACTTATAGTTATGTGCAGATTTTGCACGCTCGCTCTAAAACGGTGAAGGAAAACATCGTGATGAAACCCGCTTACGCGCTTTGGAGTGGTAGGCTCTGGCCGTGGTTGTAATACCACCCACCGAACAAAGCCATGCCGTCAAGACCTAGTCGTGTTTCGGGATGATGTTCGGTGAACTATCGGGGAGACGGGTCTGAGCAGCCGCTCAACTGCCGTCTCTCTCTAGATCGATGTGCTTCATCTTAGGCCACATCATGGCTTCACATCAGGCGAGATAGTGGCCAAACATAGATCTATTAAGAGTAAAAAAAAAAAAACTTATATAATAGTTCTAGTAGAACTTTGCGTAAGAGATAAAGCAAATATTTAGGTGCTACAAGCTATGTTCCACGTAATTCTAAAAAAAAAGTTTTTTTAATATTTTTTTATTATACCCCATATCATCATTATTAGTATTTTTAATTATCTGTGAATGTTTCAATAAAGAGTAAATTCATTTCATTTCATTTCTTTTTATTTCATCATCATCATTAGCCCATCACATTCCCACTGCTGGGCCACGGGCCTTCTCTCATAGAGCAAATATGGGCCATAATCCATTACGCTGGCCCGGTGCGGTTTGGTGGATGTCACATGTCCTTGATTATTTTTATTAGTTCTCGGACATGCCGGTTTTGTCGGCCGTATAAGTGTTAAATCCGCACATGACTTAAGAAATTCAGTGGTATGGCGCAAGCGGGATTCGAAGTCGGGTGCGTCGGATCGAAAGTCGCACATGCTCCCACTGAGCTACACTAGCACAACCCATACAAACTTGTCCTTCAAAAAAATTTTTTAAAATACCAAAAAAAAAATGCCATATAAATCACGACCGAAAAAAAATATTGAATTTAAGCACAAAGACCAGGATTGTCGCTAGAAGTGATCTCTTCCAGTTAACAATAAAACTGTAGTCTGAAAACCAGGTCACACGAAATTCGCGCAACCCTAGAGCTTCGGTACTCACTGAACAATGATTTCGGCAACCCTGCACACATCAATACACAGACAACTCACACACGTAACGACTCGAGACGTCATGCGTATGATGTTATACAGGATGGTTTGAACATGATTTACGGTAGGTCTCTAGTATATGCGGGAGGCCGCCTGGCTAGGTATCACAGCTTTGGTAGTTATTCTGCCACCAAGCAGCAGTGCGCAAACATACTGTGTTCCGGTTTGAAGGGCATTATAGTCAGCGAAATTACTGGGAATATTGAGACTTTAATATCTAATGCCTCGGGGTGATGAGCGCAATGCAGTAATACGTAGTGCTTTTTATGGTATTCAACGTTCTGGGTGGCACAGTAATTGCTATTGGCAGGCATGGCGCTTACCATCAGGCAAACGACTTAGTCGTCACATAATTCAGTTCCATAAAAAAAATTGACGGAAAAATATTCCAACATTTCAGAAATTTGACATCTTGAAATTTCAGCATTTTTGAAGGTTAGCATTTTGGTATCAAAGAGTAGACATGTGAATTATAGACATAGGAATGGGCAGAAGTGGAATTCTATTAAAATAAGAATCTGTTAAAATGGGATTCTTTAGCACCTTATAAGAATCTGTAAAATATGGGAATGTATAAATATTGGTACAAAAGTTTTATTTGACACCAAAATGTAACAAACCATACTTTCAGTAGGAATAGTTAGTAGTCTTTGCTTCGAATCTCGGATTTGTCCACGCGGGAGACACCACGGAGCGCTGCTAGTCAAAAAAAACAAAATCGTCAACAAACATTTTTTTAATAGATTCTTATAAGAAAGAAACTACTGGGTGAAATTACTGGGCATACGAGTATGAGGCTTAATATCCGATGTCTCGGGGTGATGAGCGCAATGCAGTGCTACGCAGTGCTTTTTATAGTATTTCAAGTTTTGGTGGCACTGCTAAAAGTTAAAAACTTATTGTGGGCAGGCGTGGCGCTGACAATAAAATAAAAAAAAAAGAATTTTACACTACATTAAATAGGTATATACTTATATTCCAACTACTTAAAATCTTATTAGAAACCTCAGAACACACTGTATAAAGGCACCCACACTTTGACACCTGACCCTATATCGACGCGTCTGTCTGACCCACACCACCAAACCGCGTAGGAGTTGCACACAAGCAAAGCGAAACAAGATCGCACACAGACGCAATCCAGTGTGTCTACACGTCTGTGAAGTTTGACGCACACATGTGAAGAGTTCGTCGACCGACGTTTTTGCAAGCAGAGATTTTGTACGTATACCATCTACGAACTAACCTGTGACTTAGCAACGGACGAATTGAACCAAAGTAGTCTAGAAGATTAAATGCCCTTAGTGTGCAAGGACTGCGTACGTAATCTTTGAGCTGGTCAAGTTAAAAGATATTTATTAAAAAGGCACAAGAAATGCACTTTTAAACTTCAAATAAACATTATAAATATTGATTAAAATACGATAAAAAAATTACTTAAAATGTTGACTGAAAAAAAAAGGTAAGCATGTCTGCCCATTTCTTTCCCATACTCAGATTGAAGTCCAGGCCCAGAAAAGAAATGCGAAAACTGACTCTACCAGTGCTTGCCCCTCAGTTTCTTGCCGTATCTTCTGAGTATTGGTTCTGTTTCCGATACGGTGGTAGAGTCATTGTGATAATTTGACGTTCATAAGTGCGTCTGTGACGACAAAAATGAATAAAGAGATTTTGATTTTGACTTTGGCTTCGGAAATACGCCCGCTAGAGAGGATAGCACCAAGAAACTCTACGGGGATGTCTCTTTTTTCAAATCTTTTAAAATGTTTCGAAGTAAATCAATGAACAATTAAGTATAAATTAAAATTAACAAACAATATTATAAAATGAGTTATTTTATAAGGATGGATGGATGTTACAGTCCTTTTGCAAATGCATTTTTTTTTATTTATTATAAATGTACCTACGTTTGATCACCATCTCGCCTGATGTTAATATCGGCGAGAATGTGGCCGAAGATGGAGCACGTAGATTTAGAAGATACCTATTCACTCTAGCCTTGAATACGTCCAAATTATAGTTTTTCAGGTAACAGAGAAGACGGCAAGGAGTTCCATTCCAATTATTAGTAAATAGATGGTTACCAGGATACAAAACTTTGCCTAGTTTGGGATCCGCTACAAAAAGTTTTTATGTAGATATAAAAATACTCCCGACGATCACATACATACTTAGTCTGGTGAAAATTCAAACTCAGGTACCTCGGATCGAAAGTCGAACGAGTTACGACAGAGCCACAGCAGTATAGTAATGTACAGTACAGTAAAATGTTTGGTAATTTTGAACTATTCCTATTTTGCTTTTTTTGTGTAGTGGATGAGCGGGTTTATAAGAGGTGTGGGTTCGATTCCCGATACAGGAATGCGGTGCTAATCCGCTCCTATCTATTAGTATCCAGTACCTATATTATCTTGGTGATATTTTCTTCATTCCAATTTCGTGTGTTTTCGTCAGTTTTTTTCATTTCATTTCTGGACTACTATAGCCATCTTAGGACCACCAGGAGAAGAGAGCCACTCGACCCTTACATTGTGTATATACCACCAGTCCACAATGCGCTACGCTGACTCCTTCATTATGCGTACTGCTAAGACGTGGAATTCTCTACCAGTGCCCTTATTTCCTTCCAATTACAACCTGGATACAAAGACAAAGACAAGACAAGAGACAAGGCAAGAGACATGACAAAAGACAAGACAAGAGACAAGACAAGAGACAAGACAAGAGACATGACAAGAGACATGACAAGAGACAAGACAAGAGACAAGACAAGAGACAAGACAAGAGACAAGACTAGAGACAAGACTAGATACAAGACTAGAGACTAGGCAAGCGATAAGACAAGAGAAAAGACAAGACAAAAGACAAGAGACATGACAAGAGACAAGACAAGATTCAAGACAAGAGACAAGACTAGAGACAAGACAAGAGACAAGACAAGAGACATGACAAGAGACAAGACAAAAGACAAGAGACAAGATGAGAGACAAGACGAGATGCAAGACGAGAGACAAGACAAGAGTGGATAAGCCCCTAATGGGCAAATGTGCTCCACCTTAAACCTCAACTACGCTTACTTTCAGGTGAGTTGTTGTCAAACGTGAGCCCATTTCAATATTTAACAAATATACGTTTTATCAAACAAAAAACCGACTTCAACGTATTTATGAATTATAAGGTCAGATATCGATGAAATGTATATGGGATCACTTCGTAGCTATACTGAACCCAACGATAAAAGAATTTTTCAAATAGGTTCATAAACGGAGTTCTGAGGTAACAAACATAAAAAAATAACGCCTTTGTATATATAGTTTATAATCACCGATGTAAATATAATAACAGTGTACAATAAATAATAAATATATATAGGAATAAAAAAAATACAATCGAATAGACAACCTTCTCCGTTTTTGAAGTCGGTTAAAAAGAGTATATTAGATGTTACACTCGATGTTTTCCTTCACCAATTTCCTGTTGTCGCGTCGTCGTGATTTTGAACTATTGTGGTCAACAACAACTTACTAGTTTCTTTTTTACTATAGCTAACATATCCGTTTATAAACTACGATAAAAGTAAAATGTCAACAAAAAATGTCACGAGACATAACGAAAATCTTGTAAAGAATTAACTTGCCCCAAATCAATATAACTCCCCCTTCTCCGTCAGTCGGTTAAACAACCCCGTCGAATGATTTTATTGCTTTCTTTTACATCAAGGGTGAAAGCAGGGGTATGTTTCCATTGGTCGACCCACCCTCTCTCAGGGGTAGCAACACAAAAAGGGCAAGAATAACCAATCGCTGTCCGTACGCGATAGTGACGTCGAAAAAAAATCGATCAAATTTCTTTTTAGTCCCCTGTAGCTCGTTTGCATTTGGTGCAACGTTTTTTTTTTACAGCACAATAACGACAAATTGTTGTAGTTCTATTTTTAATTTAGAAATTGCTTTTTAGCGCCTAGCTCATAAATAACTAGAACTCCTTGCACCTAAGAACGCACGAAGTACGAGGACCATGGTCCTACAACACCCAAATAAGCAAATTTAATACTGTTTTTTTGTGCTCGTTTTTGTCCATATAGCGGGAATCGAACCGCAATCAATATTGGATCACATCGGACAAACAACCATGAAAACCAGTTAAAAACTTATTTTGGTATAAATATTATATTTCCAAAGCAATGAAATGAAATAAACAAGGTAAACTTTATATTGATATGCACACGGTACCGATGTATTTTGAAAATTACAAAATGTAAGAAATATTTTAATTAGTAAATTACTTATTTTCGTTTTGAAGAAATCAATTATTTAAGAGCTATTTACAATTGTAACAAAAAAAAACTCTATTTTCTTGTAAGAGTTCAAATTTATGAGAATTCAACATTGTGGTCAGAATGTCATAGAGAGAATACATAAAAGGATAAAACAATAATAAACTAAATAGATTACTCAACAGGAATCGCTGTCGTGCAGCGCCATCAAAAAAGGTCTGAGTTCAGCATAACGCTGTAGATAAATCCACAAAGCTGGTTTTATGCCCTTCTCTACTAATATTACAAGATTTTTGTTGAAAAATAAATTTTTCATGACAAGATTTTAACAAATTCGTAATCGGAACCAGATTACAATGAGCCCAAGCACTATTAGTTTACGATTATCCGTCAAGGAGTTCCATTGCCCACCTTCCGGCTCCATCATCAGTTCAGTTGTCAAATATCGTTTATCAAATACTCTGACTTAGACTTCTGGTTTTAACACATTCTAACTTTAACTTAGTGCAAATTGGGTTTAGAGAATGCAGCATACAATTAGGGCCACTATATTATTCGAATAAACTGTAATATACATAATTTAATAGGAATATTTTATTACTATTATAAACTAAATATTTCGTAAAACAAAAAATAAACAACTCGATTGAAAACTTCCATAGAGTTTCTGTAGAACAAAAGACTTCAACGCGTTCGTTACGTCAAACATAAAAATGTCTTACACGATGGCAAAATGTTGAAACAAAGCTCTGGGTGGTGCTGTTATTGTTATGGGCTGGCGAATTGCTTAACATCAGGCAAACGACCAGCTCGTCTCGTCATTCAGTTACATAAAAAAGGAACAGTTCATACATGAGTCAGGACGTCACGTATTCATACAAAATAATAGTGCATTAAAACTGTTTCCATTTTCAATTGGACACGCTGCAACAAATCAGTTGTCCGTCAATTGAATCTGTCCCTTCAATTGGTTACATTGTTGCATTGCAAGGTTATACAACAGTGAAGTTATACATCCGTGGTTCATTTGTTTCCAAACTTTGATTGGGATTTATTGTATGGACAACAATTTCGATGTCGAACCGGGCATTACCGAATTGGGATAAATGATAATAATAGTCCTTTAATAAGGGATCGGGCAGTAATCGAACACGTATACGTTTTATCAAACAAAAAAACCGACTTCAATGTATCTTCGAAGTCCAAGGTCAAATATCGATGAAATTTATATGGGACCACTTCGTAGCTATACTGAACCCAACAATAAAAGAGTTTTCCAAATCGGTTCAATAATGACGTATTTCTGAGGTAACAAACATGAAAAAATACATTCGAATAGAGAACCTTCATCTTTTTGAAGTCGGTTAAAAACAATCTAAACTATAGTTAGAACGAATGCTTGTCGAATCCGAGAGATCATTCAATCAATATTTTTGTAAAATAATAACGATTTATATTTTTAAATCAATAAATAAATCTAATAACTGTGACATTTTTTATCTGTTCTTTATCTCAAACGAAACACCGACTATTTTGGCGACCTATTTCGATTTGATATATAGAAGTAGCGCTTGCATGTGTTTAGCAGTAACAGGTAAAATTTAATAGACTATTTTGGATGTAACATGTATAAATAGCTACAAGGATCCAGTGGTAAGATATTTGCTCTTATTAAATAATAATTCACAAGATAATTATAGATTGAGAACAACTGGAAGGATACTCGTACTGCCGTTCGGTGGTACATTAGCGAACATTAGGGTTCAGTAGAGAAGAAAGAAAAAGACCTAAAAATTAAAAGTGCGTTAATTTCCGGATGTTGTTTGCTTGGTTGTTCCTAATTCTCTATACAAACAATTTTAGTTTAAACCAGTCAACCTTTGGAGTTACTTTCGCATATAATATTAGTGCGTATTAAAGTGGATTTTTTAATAAATGTTTTTTTTGAAATATATAAAAAATACAACTACAGATTTGAAGCCGCATCTCGGAGTTCCCTGTACGGGAGTGGCTGTCCAAATTGGTCTGCAGTCGTCACAATATGTTTCAAAGTTCAAGTTTAAAAGTTCTTTATCCAATTCTGGCATCACAGAACTTTTAATTATGAACGTCATTATCGCTATGAATCTACCACCGTATTGGAAAAAGAACCTCTACCCAGAAGATACAGCAAGACACCTAGGGGTAATTTAGTGTTGTGGGACCTTGATCTTTCTAAGTTCATTAGATGTTCGTTGAAGCTAAGCTTCACCCATAGTTGCCAGTCTATCGGTATTTTACCGGATACATCAGGGAGAGTGTGCGATGGAATTACGATAGCTGATTCCTCCATCACCTTTCCACTATCGGACAACAAGACGTCCGGAAACTCGCCTTACTGATTGACATTCCCCCGACAAAACGTTTTGCTTCAACTTTTGTCAAGTCACTGGTAAGGTGTTTAATTCCTTAGCTGTTTGAGCTAAACACATTACCAGCGTCGTTGTATCCCGATTTTTACAATCTAGATGTCTTCAAGTCTCGAGTGAATCGGTATCTTCTAGGTAAGTATGATCTATCATTGACCGTTTTGTAACTTTCCATCAGGTGAGACACGGGTTAAATGCTTGCCTATATGGTTATAGATGGTTATGGGTGATGCTGTTACTGTAATGGGTACGCGTATTGTATCAGGAGAACGACCAGCTCGTCTCGTTACTCAATAACATAAAAAAAAAGAAAAAGGAAACAAAAAAAGCTACCTAATGCGAGTTTAGCATGAGGACCTGTGCTATATGTATGATAGATTAGGTAACTCTTTATTGTTACACCACCAGAAAACATAACAACAAAATGAAAAATAACAAACTTAAAAATTAAAGTGATACAATGGGCGGTCTTATCGCTCAAAGCAATCTCTTCCAGACAACCTTTAGATGGTTAAAGAAACTAAAACGTCGGTTGAAATTACCCTGATTCTTTTGATATAGAAAATCGCATAGCCATAAATCATAGGTCCCCCTAGTTCATAGGTCAGAATGTATGTAATTGATTTTAATTCATATTTAATAATATCCGGAACCTTTTGACTCTGTGCGTTTCAGACAAAGTGATTCAGCGAAAACCGGTCGCGGGCGCGGCTACCGCGCTACGCGGCGCGTCTGTGTGTGTCTGCGCAGCTCCATTGTTATACGTCGTTTTATTACCGTCTGTTACGTTAGCCGGACGACCGGAAGTAACCGTGGCCAAGTTTGAATGACTCGAGTTATGCGCTAGATTTGCAGTCAAGTCTGCTTCTGCGCATCTGTTCACTCACAAAGGCGCGCCCCTTTTATGATTATGAAAGTAAATTGTAAATGTAATGTAGCAATGACCTACATAATTTATTTTGCAGTGTTTGCACACACATTGAATGTAAACACAAGTTTTACACGTATAAATGTATACCGATAATTAATATCGGCCTTCGTGAGTGGACAGGTCAGTACCATCAGATGAGATCTGTATAGCAAATTTTATGCTAGCAACAAACACGTTCTCATTGAGTCACGGCGCAGGTCAAGGTCGCATGACGTCATCATGTCCAACAGGTGAGTCGAAATGCCTGTATATCGGGTTTTATTGTATTCAGCAGGTTTCGACAGGTGTTAGACCATCTGGCAAAATTACCTACCTGTAAATTTTTTGCTATTATTAAGGTGCATGCAGAAAAAATTCTTGCGGTGGTGACTTTAGATATCATTAAAACTTCATTTACTTAATTTTCCTCGACATTTAACTCTTTGTTTTTTAACGAACATCAAATCAAAAAGGAGGAGGTTCGCAATTTGGCTGCACAGTTTTTAGAGCATTTTTATTGTTATTACTCATGATCTACGTAGTTAATAATCCTTATAAAATGGCGTGACGCTCACTTTTTTAAAGACAAGGATTTTTAAAGTTACGAAATTAAATAAAAAAAAACACAAACAAGAAATACTTATAAGTAGATTAATACACAAAAATGATCAGTAAAAAAGGCTCTTCCAATACTATCATAACGTCATCATCGCACGTCACGCGACCTCGACCGCGATTGTCGTGGGACAACGGAAACGAACGCAAGGCATTGACACGGAGTCAGATCCGACCAGTTCGAGCACTAGTGACCTCACCTGGCTGCGCTCAGGTCACGCACACTCTCGCTTGTTACCTTTAGTCATGGAGATACGTGCTTTTTATGTTACAATGGTAAATGGCAAACAAGCTTGCCTGATGGCGCGCGGTCGCCGTCGACCGTCGCCGTCGACCGTCGCCTATACACACCACCAACACCTGAGGCATTGCAGATGTGTTGCGCTCACGACAGGATGGGATAGAGATGAAATAAACGAAAACTTAATTGTTCATTGTTATTTTGAGACATTTTAAAAGAGCTGATAAAAGACATCCCCGCAGAGGTTCTTGGTGCTATCTTCTCTAGCGGGCGTATTTCCGAATGGTAGAGTCAGTTTTCGCATTTCTTTTCAGCACTCAGACTTCAATTTGAGTATAGGAAAGAAATGGGTAAACATACTTACCTTTTTTTCAGACATGTTAACATAAGTTACAATTTGTAAAATATTTTTAGGTTTATTTGTATCATGTGTTTATGACCTTTAAAGTGCACTTTTGTGCCTATTTAATAAATGATATTTGACTTTGACTTTGATATTTGACTTTGAAAGAGAGGGCCATCTGTCATCATCATCATCAGCCCATCACATTTCGACTGCTGGGACACGGGCCTTCTCTCATAAGAGAAAGTATGGGCCGTAATCCACCACGCTGGCCCAGTGCTGGTTGGTGGATGTCACATGTCTTTGAATTTTTGACATTAATTCTTAGACATGTAGATTTCCTGACGATGTTTTCCTTCACCGTTTTAAGAGCGAGTGTTTAATCTGCACATAAAATCAGAAAGACAGTGGTGCGAGGTCAGCGGGATTCGAACTCGGGTGCGTCGTTTCGGAAGTCGCACGTGCTCCCACCGAGTCACACTCGCTCACCGGGCCTTCTGTAACAAGGCAAGGCACGTCGATGCAAGTCTAACAACATTTCGTGGACTCAAGCCACATTATGGGGACTTAAACAATTACGTTTTTCAATGAATATAATGATATGCTTTTATTTAACTTGCAATGTATGTATGTATGCAATGTATAACTATGTTTGTTTGGGTGGAATCTTGCAAGCTGAATCAGAACCACTTCCTCTTATCCTACGGAGTTGAAATTTTGCATACTTGTCAAAGTCCAATGACAAAGCAATATTATGGTTACAGACAGCTGATCTGATGATGGAGACGGAAGGTGGGAAATAGAACTCCTTGACGGATAGTCGTAAACTACTAGCGTTTGGGCTCATTTTTTATCTGCTTGCGGTTCCAATTACGAATTTGTAAAATACTTGTCTTGAAAAAAATATTATTAAAAATGTACGCCTAAAGAACAGATGTTCAATAACAAAGTGATTGCATCAGAATCAATAGAACCGGGTTTGTTATTTGCTGCGATTTTTGTTATATTTTTTATAAAAACATTACAACAGTATTGTATAATACTTTTTGCGAAATATGTTAAATAATTTTTAGAAAAAAACATAACCGACTTCAATGTATCTTCAAAGTCCAAGGTCAAATATCGATGAAATTTATATGGGATCATTTATTAAATAGACACAAAAGTGCACTTTTAAAGGTCATAAACACATGACACAAATAAAATATGTTAAAAATTGTAACTTATGTTAACATGACTTTGAAAAAAAGGTAAGTATGTTTACCCATTTCTTTCCTATACTCAAATTGAAGTCTGAGTGCTGAAAAGAAATGCGAAAACTGACTCTACCAGTGCTTCGGAAATACGCCCGCTAGAGAAGATAGCACCAAGAAACTCTGCGGGGATGTCTTTTTTTCAACTCTTTCCTACTTACTTCCTATCTTACTAATAATAATATATAATATCATGTTTGTTAACGTAATTGAGTAAAGCACATTATAATTCCGTTTGGTAGGGATTTTGATGTGGTATTAGGGTTTGGGAATTCCCGACAAATTTTCAAAGTCCCGGGATCATAATCCAAACGTCACAGAACAACCAATATGGCGGCATGATGGCGGCGCGGCAAACGCATTTATTGTGTTGTGTACTCAGTAGTTACGTAGTAGACCAAATAATTATTCATTAAACTGACAGATGGCGCCAGGCTCCTTCAATTATTTGAAAATAAAAATGATTACATAACAGTTTCGACAATCTTGTCTCGTCTCGAGTCTCGACCCGAAAGTCCCGGGACTCGAGACAAGTAAAATTACGAAAAGTCCCGGGACTTCGAGACACGAGACGTCCCGGGACCCAAACCCTAGCTGGTATATAGGAAAAAAGACAGGTTACATTTTATCCTGATAAAAAATTCCGGTCGAAACCGCGGCCACAGATAACTACTTACTTCTGAGTAGAGGTATATATTTACTTATTTATAAGTAGAAAAAAAAAATTTATATGAGTTTTTAATGTTTTAATGATTTGTATATGGAATTGATTTTTAATGACGTTGATTTTTTTATAATAATAATTCATTTATTCATAAGAGTATTGTATCCAATAGATATTATAACGTTGCCTGTAAGAAATTGCACATAGCGATAAGGCCGCCCATTGTTCTACCACTATTATCTGTAACTGTAAACTTCTATTTCCTGTTTTGGTGCTCAATAAAGTATTATTGTATTGTATATTATTACATTTTAAATGTTTCAAATCTACCGTTTCCGGTGTACAAATATTAAAAGGGTCATTTTGAATTAATATAAAAACATGCAAAGTCAAAGTTAGTAATGTCATTCTTAGATGTCAAGGTTTTAAGATTTGACGAGAATTCTATAAAATAAAGCTTAGAATTCTGTCAATGAAAAGAAATGAAAAATATTTTAATTATTTTTAATGAAATTTGTAATGATATTTTAATTAAATTTTAATATGTTGATGAAATTTATTTATTATTTTTACGGGTGAATGCCTTTATTACTGAAAACAAACTTACTAAAACTTAACTAACTAAGTTACATACAAGGAGAAGCAATTGGACAACCCATAGACCATTAATGGCCTATAGATAGCTCAAATGCTCCAACCCACTATCAGTTGGCAGCGTACCCAAGATGCTGGCAGTATTGCCCCGTTGGATTGCAATACTGATACGTTGAGCCAAACAAGTCCCAGCATTTTGGTCACGCGTTTCATCGATCAGGCGCTCTGACAGACTTTTGAAAATACGAGGAGCTCCCGATGATGAAATGTATTGTATACGATATGTCTGGAAACATTTGCACGCCTGTAAAAGCAGAATAAGAGATCTTTTTCGATATTGATAACACCTGTACCATACCTTGTTTTATGCAATTAAATTATTATAATTATGAAGTACAGATAGATAAGTACTTATAAATACTCATAAATAAAATACACTACTACTTATAGATAACTTACAAATAACTTACTACTTACTTTATTACTTAAGCATAGATTAGCTACCCGGCTGAAACTTTCAGGGTAGTTCACAACTCGATGACAATGCATTCTAAATCCATTTATTAGCATGCAATGCCGACATAACTTCAAAAAAAACTTTGTTTTAGATTAATTTTTAACCGACTTCAAAAGGAGAAAGTTCTCTGTTTGATTGTATTTTTTTATGTTTGTTACGTCAGAACTCCGTCATTTATGAACCGATTTAGAAAATTATTTTTGTATCGGGTTCAGTATAGCTACGAAGTGGTCCCATATAAATTTCATCGATATTTGACCTTGGACTTCGAAGATACATTGAAGCCGGTTTTTGTTTTTTTCTAAAAATTAATTAATTATCAACATTTTTTGTTATGGCATTTTTGCTCGAAAATCGAACCTCTATTTCCATATATTTTTTCTAGCTGACTCGCGATTCCGTCCGCGTAGAATTGAATTTAGCAATAATTGAATTGCGGTTTCTGGGAACAACTAAGGAGGTAATCGAACCCAGTAATAGACATCCAGTAATAGGACCTATCCTTTCCTATTAGTATTTAAAAAAGGAGGTTCTCTTTTCGACGTGTTTGTCTTTTTTTACTTTTATATGTTTGACTGTACTCCAAACTACTGAACCGTTTTGAGTGATTCTATCTGTGTGTGATTATATTTTTTATATTATGATGATTCATTTTTTATTTAAATACTGGCTGCTCTGAATAACAAACATCTATCCATCTATCCATCCATCCATTCATCCTTAAAAACTTTCGCATTCATAATATAATATTAGTTGGAAGGATAAACGTACCTACTTGAAATTTGAGTGTGAATTCTTTTTCATTATTAACTTTTTTATATATCTATAGATTTAGTGCAGTTGGGTAAAAGTTTTCACTTTTTAATTTTTTTCGTAGGAATGAAAATTTCAGAATCGGTTTTCTAATTTTAGTTAGTGTTATAAAAAAAATTAACTCTCTGGAAGGAAGAAACTACCCACTTATTTTTTGTATAACTCAGTTAAGAGACGAGCATGTCGTTTGCCTGTTGATGATAGTAAGCGCCACGCTTGCCCATCACAGTTTGTTACTGAACCACGCTAAAACTACTGAAAAAAATTTGATAAAATATACTTTAGGTCAAGGAAAAGGCCACAGACTACTTTTCCTAGGAAATCACATGTGACGCTACCAACTGGTTAATGGTATGTTTTCTAATAAGATATCTAGGTGAAGTTCAGTAGGAAGTAGTAGGTACCTACTTTTACAGTTTTTGGTAGAAGTAGATGAGACATTTTTAGCAAGATATTAAAAGTTCTGAGTGCATTGCACTCACTTATACAGATTCAGTAACAAAAATCCATCCATCCAACAAATTTCATCAAAATCTGTTCAGTACTTTTTGCATGATTGAGTAACAAACATCCATCCATTTAAAGTTTCGTGTTTATAATATTAGTAGAATTCTTTTGGTGGGTTTTCTTGTTGATGGGTTGTCATTTTTTTTTTTATTTCTACCTATTATTGCACTACCAAGGTAGTGCCATACTTGTAGAGTTCTATTATATCTGGACAAAATAGTTTGCAATTTAATAATAGAGACAAGTTCGCTTGCTAAATTCACCGTTCTAGTATAAATATTCCAAGTATTATTATTTTTAATATATATTTATTTATTAATATATTTTTATTATTGTTGATGTGTAGGTATGTATATAAATTATTATTATTTTTAAGGATTTTCTATTTTTGAGTTCCTATATTATTTTTGTATGACCTTTTAATTTTTCCAAATTTACTTTTTATTTTGTTTGCACTACCTTACAAAACTCCGCAGTACATCGAGGTTAACTGGAACATAATGCTAACGAGCATTAAGTTCGCCTATGTACCTACAAATTTGTTTATGCAATAAAGACTTTTCTATCTACCTACTTACCTTTGGGTAGGTACCTAGTTCTGGTTAAACAGTTTTTTTAACTTTAACAAAAGTGACAGATGTTGGGGCAGTGCTTACGTGGTTCAAAATGGAGACGTGGGTACCATCAGGCGTTTTAGCGGACTTTCTCTAATTGAATACCAAGGTCTCGTTGCTTTTTTAATAGCAAATAATTAATGTGATCTGGCATTGTATTATTGTAGGTATGTATTTTGAAATATAGAGTAGGTGATTGTGAAGATTTATGACGAGAACACTAGTTAGTGGGCTGCCAATAGAAACTCACCTTTCTCTACTGGTGAAACCTAGGATGAGCCTAGAGGCACTCCACTTTCACACTCCACTGCCCGGAAAAATTAAAAAAGAACTAGGTAACCGTTTTAATTGACAGAACGTTCAAATTTCGAATACCACCGGTTGGCATTTCGGAAATAATTTTAAATTTTGAATGAAAATCGCGCCCCGAGCAGCACCGCGTGTCACCATTTGTCGAGACAAGGACAAAAAGTTGTTACGGTGCAATCTTTAAAAACAGCGAGCATTTCGAGAGGCGTTGGGCTGTTTCAGTTCCGTAGACAGAGATAGATATAAATTTGATTGTGCCGTTTCGAAATGCGGGTTCAATGTACCGGCCTATGTCGTGGGCGCGGGCGACCAGTCGCTGCGTCCCTGTCGCACGCGGCGTCTGCGTGCGCGTGCGAGCGAGAACGCGACTCGGTCCACTTTTTGTTCCACAGTTGAATTTCGATCGATGTAGCGCGACGCGAACAGTCTTGGTACTTGGTTGTTTTCTTTTATTTTATAATGCGCGAGGTGAAGCTTGTTGCAGTGTTTTTTGGTGAAATGTTGGTATTACAGGAAGAGTAATTGAGGCAGGCTTTGTGACGCTGCAGTAACCGTATTTTTTTGATAATGAATTGAAAGCAATGCGAATTGTGTTGTTATAAAGGATCGTTTCGGTTTGGAAAATATTATATGAGATTTCTGTATTTTGGAATATAGGTAGTAATTTTAACGAGTATGCTGCGATGATTATAAATAATGTGTGTAATCTAAGCTATATACCTTGGTGCTTGTATGATAATACCACAATCAATATTTTACTTCAAAATTAACCTTAACTTTCATATTTTCAATCGATAGGTATTTTTTATGTTGATTTGCATATTGGTCAGGAATTTTAAAATATATCGTTACTAATGCACCATCATTAAGCTTCAAAAGCTATATTTAATATAATTATAATATAATATGTCTTAAAACTTGTGTCTGTTATCAATATAATACTTCAATACAATAGTATAAAATGTGTACTTCAACAAAACGTCATTATCAAAAGCAAGGATGGAACAATGCTGCATTAATGAATACTAAGAGCGGTTATAAACGTGCGTTGAGTCGCTTCATCGAGCATTATGTAAATATTTTTTTTGCTAATTATAAATAGGCCACGCGTTGACCGACTTCTTGCATTATAGAAAATGAGGGCGCAATTGAATAATCATACTTCATTTGAAGTACAATTTAAGACCAATCTTGAAGTACATAGATGAAATTAATAGTTTAAGGTTTTTAATATTTAATTATCTATGGTACCCAATATAATTTTTATTCATAAATGAGATGTGATTAATAATAGCATTTTAAGTGCTGATTTGAAATTATTCTAATTTAATTAAAACATTATTTCGTAAATAAAAAAGTAGTACGCAATAAATGTTAAAGAAAGTAGAAAATAATTGAATACTTGTGCCAGGGTATAAATACTCCAAGGTTGCAGCGATGAGTATTTAACTACATTCACAAGTACACGACCCAACGATGCATGCGCTGTGATACCATCGCATGGCAACAGTTGATCCTATTTATAGACGCTATTTATGGCTCAACTCAATTAGAGATCTTGACTATAGACTAGAGTGGAACGGCAAAAAGAATTGCATTGCTTAAATTTTCTAGGGCATTTTATAAAAGAAGATCAGACGTAATTATGTTAATAAATTAATATTAGGTTGTATGTTTTTTAATTAATATCTATTAGCAATATACGAAAAATATTAAAATAATTATATTTGTGATATCGCTAAAGAGGTATTAGATTACGCCTCTACATTGAATCTTTTTTATACTCTTGTTTATTCGCAAGCTACAATAACTATGCACATTAATAATTATTGCCAATCCCAACAAGGCAGAACTTATTTGGCTCAAAGCCAACTTTCTCATTCAACGTCGCAATGCTGCCAGCATTCTAGGCACGCTATTTGAACGTAATAATTATTTCAAGTATTCAGGGAAGGTACATGTATAAAATAACGTGTTTTATGACAGGTATCAGATTTGAATAACTTATTATGATAACTAAAGATCATCTACTAATACTGAGCTAAGAAACAGTCATGAACTGTCAATATAATGTGAAGCATCTAAATTTAAAATCACATTGCTTCCCAAAACAAAACAGAGTCTTAAATCTATAGCCGTAAGATTCAAAATTAATTGAAACCGTTTTACGAACGTTCAGATCTGTTTTAGTACTTGCGTTACTGGTTGCCATGGCAACTTACAATTTATAACCCAACAGGTTTATGTAAATAAGTTATCATAAATATGCTGACAACGAGTAAAGATAGCCGTGTCATTTGAGATATGGCATGGAAAAGAATATGATCCTCTGCAGTATGATAATTATTGTAATATAGCAAGATATATCCTTGACACTAAAACTAAGTTTAATGTCGCAAGGGTCTACAAGAACGTGGATCAGGGGCACTGCTTTGGTGCTGTGACAATAGGGTTATCATCACAAGGTGAAAAGCTTTTGTCCCAATTTGGCTGCGTTCATCCAGATTTGTCGCATAAGTGATCGTTACGGAGGATTTGCGTTGTTTTATTGTTCTCTTCATGTCACACGTGTCAAAACATAAATAACGAGACGTCGCGTTACGAAAAAGTAAAAAGCACATAACAAGTCTGGCCTTGAAATCCTTGAACTATAAGTAGTACCTGCACAATGTAGGCCGTTTTTACTGCGTGTACCTTCAAGACGTAATGAATGTCAGGACCAGTCCATTGTGTGGATACGACACTAGTTTTTTATAGTGTTACACTTTAGTTACATTATTTCCTTTTGTGTGCATTATTTATCATCACTAGTGTTCGCTCCGAACCGAAACCTCGCGATTTCCTAATTTTGAACAGTATTTTTTTCTACATCTCAACAACCATTGAACCGATTTAGCTCATTTTCGAACCTGCAAATTCTATTGTTATTAACTACATTTTTACTGGAAAACTGCTTAACGGATTTTAATGTGGTTTTCAGGGTTTGGTACCATTAGTTCTAACTTAGATTATATGTAGGGTATGTTACATCAAAATCGGTTGGGTGACTACGAAAATACAGCTTGACCTCTTCGTAGTACGCGCTCTCATTTACTGGAAAGGTCTTGCTATAATGGACTTGGAAAATATACGAATATTGACTTCTTCTGCCGTTTACATGAACTAGATATGAGCGCCGATGGCCATTTTCACGGCGGCGGCACCTTTCGAAATTTTCGGCGGCGGTGGCGGCGTTGGCGTGAAAGCGTGGGCTTAGAAATGAAAGGATACTCAGGGTTCCCTTTTTTAATAAGTTATTGTTGGGAAATCAACATGTTCCCAGAATAGTTCCCTACTTAGTACTTCTAATAGTTTAGTTTCCCGCAGAAGCTCTTTTTGCAGAATTTCATGTCGCATCCAAACGATTGGCAGAGACATCTTTGGGAAGAAACTTATAAAATATAAGCAGTTATTGTGTTGTGACTTTTGCCCAGTGATTGGGATGCATACGACCTACCTAGCTGATCCGCCCAAACCCACATGAGCCTGGCAGCCTTATTTCCCACGACGACTATTATGCCTGATTTGGAGCGCAGCGTTTCTAATTCTGTCCGTCCTTTTGATCCCTAAGACGCAGCTCTCGCTTTTTTCGCTACTAATGCAATAAATATATACATATAGATTTGAAAAATAAATGTTTCTGTGACATGACTATTCTGCTAATTTAATAACGATTCTGGAGAAGTGTTGTGTGAAAATATCAAAACTTTTGGCAAGTAACCTAGATATACGATTGGAAATATTTAACTGGAAATCTGATGTATAGCCGGGAGTCCGTAGAAATGGGATTTTTACAGCCGAAAACCCCTTCAATTAGGAATCTGAGGTGAAAATCTGTAGATTTGGAAATAATTTGCGGGAGACGGTGGGGCACAGCGCCAGCGACGGCGCGCCAGGGCATATCCGCGGCGGCGGCGCACCGACGCAAATCTACGGCGCTCATATCTAACATGGACAAAGTCGCAGGAAAAAGTTAGTTTATACAACAGTGTTGCAATATAAATAAAAGTGACGGGTATAATCATTATGGTTGTTATGAGTTAAATAAGATCCTAATTGGAACAAAGGGCTTTAAAAGTACCAATAAGGAATATAAATTCAATAGTAAGGTTAAAATTTTTATTGAACTCGATAGTCAGGCACCTTTCTTATGACTTACCAATTGTTAACATACTTACATAAAAGGTTTACATTGTAAACTCGTTATTTTTATGATCATATTATTGAGTGCCGTGAGGCAACATGTGCCCACTACTCTTATTTTAAATACAATTTTACACGACAAAAGGCCTATAAAAGTTTTATGTAATATTGAAGTATATGATATAGGAATACCTTAAAATTTTGCAATAATCCTTACAGGAAGGTTTTAAGCGCACTGAAGTTTGGCTTTTATCGATTTTTGACATAATTTATGAAACACACCTTGTCATTTTACTGCCTATCTTTTGAAATAAAATATTTATTCATGTTCAAATATGATTCAATATCGATTTTATCTTATATTTTTTTCATTGCGTTTCAGCTTCGATTTTATCTCTAAAACGTTCTATTCCTATGAGCTCTATGTCTAAATCGTTCCGATTTTAGAAATATCTTGCTGCCTGAGCTATCGTGATTCTTCAATAGCTCTCTCTAAATCATGACTAACATGCAATAATTAATCTAACCGAAGATATATTTGACTAATCTTTATATTGGAGACCTCATGACTCACGAGTTTACGACTGACCACGTGACTATGCTAAGGTATCATTACCGTTTACCACGTTGTATAGCATTAACCATATAATATTTATTTGGTTACATGTTATAAATAAACTAACATGATGCCCCTGACCGACAAACTTGTCCCACAACCGCTTCCCCAGGATATTCAACCGCATTTCCTACAAAAAACTGCCAAAGTATCAAAAATCACGGGCGCGGTGCCATCGCGCCCGCTTCAGTGGGAGTAATGGTAGGCGGCACGCGTGCGAGCGAGTCAGCTATACGTTCGACAGTGTCGTCTCGTTTGACTAACGGTTCCATGCGCGGACGCCGGTCGACCTCAGACTTTTTTTAAATCAGCCTCTTTTTCACTGATTTAATTTGAAAATCGAACGAAATTACTCGAATTTGGGGTCAGGAAGAGTCTTTTTGGCCATCTGCTGGCAGTTTTTTATGTTTTTTTTTAGAGTTTAATGGGTTATAAAGTTTAGAATGTAGTGTTGGCTTGAGGCTATTTTTAGTTAAACTTTTTTCTCAGAATTCGACGCGTTTTTCTTGATATACCCCTTAAGGGACGCGGGCAATACCTCAAAGGTCACTAAACGTTGGGTCATGTTGGTGAATTTTTATTAAAAACATTTTTTTCTTATATTGCAAAGTTGTGAGCCAGCGGCCGATCATAATGATTTTAATATTCACATTTTGTTTAAGTCATTTTTGGAAATTTTGTTTTAAATCATTTTATTTCTAACAATATACGGTCTATATTTTAAGGCTGACATTTTTTTTTATTCGTGTTATATAATTTAAAGTATTTTACAACATCTCAATTTTCGACCAGAACTTTCCAACATTAAAATACATTTATTTCATAAAATTAATTACTAATTTTATAAACAATGCTTTATTTCCAATAAACGAGAATGTAATGAACTATGCCTATTACATTTTTAATTGAATTTATTTGTTTTTATAGGAAGTTATCTATATATTGAACAAAACAATGTGTAACTTTATTTAAAGGCATACCTACTGAATATTTTATTCATAATTTTTTTATTTACAATAAATGAGATCATAGTCAATTTGTTTTACACAACTTTCATATAAAATATTGGTTTCTTAAGTCATTTTACAAAAAACTTTTACTATGGTGCCACAGCTCTACCAAAACACAAAACACAATTTATAATTAAAAACAACGTAAAACGGCCACAACGTTTTTATTTTTAATAATAGATAAACCAGTTAATATATACAACAATTTATTTAAAAAAACGCCTCTACTAAATGTGTTAGTAGGTAAATAACTAAATACCTAAAACGATTGAACATAAATCCATTTAACACAAAAAAATAAATAAATATAGGTAAATAATATAGGTATACCTATCTAAATAAAAAAAAACTAGATTTTAATTTTATTATTTTTTAATAATTATAATTAAACATTTAGACACTAAATTAGAATGACCTAAGTCCATCTAGGCTATTCTGGGCTATCTGTAATCGACTAGCTTTTGCCGTCGGGCCAGATTCTAGAATTATCGAACACTATCTATTTGCTTTTGGCGCGAAGCCTAGACAATTAAATCTGCAACGCAATGAAAATATATAGAGGAATTCCGCTGAATCTTATGTAAGTTGTTGTTAGAATAATATCATATGTAGGGGGTAGATAGCAAATGCAACAGTAATTTTATTTAAAAATATTTTTTTAAATAAAATGCCGTCCGCATTTTTTTCTTTTTTTAAACCTACACAATATTCAGCGGAATTACACTATGTATTTTCATTGCGTTTCAGATTTGAGATGTAGGTATTTCCGCAACGTCACGCCTGACTCCATTACATTCCTATACAATTAAACACATTTTAGAAATAATAGACATAATTCTGGTAATGTCAACGCATTATAATAATGTCAAATTTAAATTAAAATGTACCAAATATGCTTCAATTTAATTTCAAATGTTCCAAACAAATTATAAATATAAAGTAAAATGTTTTGACGTACAATATATCTATATTATAACTATTATGGTAAAGTTTTTTGTGGTTTACAAATAATGTTTATTTTATAATTTGATTTGAGGTAGCTATTTTTAATGAAATTTTCAATAAATATATATTGCTGAAAGAGAAGGAATTATAATATTGATAATTTCTGCCGTTTTTAAATAATTTAAAAGTTACGTACCTATGTAGGTATATTTATTTATTTATTAAATTGATCGCCAGCATGATGTACACGGTTACAAACAATTTTATAATATCACAATTAAATAAAATAAAGTTACACAGTTTTTGGAGTGGCTCTGGCCGTGGTTGTAATACCACCCACCGAACAAAGCTATGCCGTCAAGCGACCTAGTTGTGTTTCGAGATGATGTTCGGTGAACTATCGGGGAGACGGGTCTGAGCAGCCGCTCAAATGCCGTCTCTAGATCTATGTGCTCCACCTTAGGCCACATCATCGCTTCACATCAGGCGAGATAGTGGCCAAACATAGACCTATTAAGCTAAAAAAAAAACGAAAGCGTATGATCTTTAGCAAAGGTTATGCAAAGATTTGCAAATCTAATTGTCAAACAATGGCGTTTGTTCCGGCCATCTTAGGCCACATCATCGCAGTAATTCTAAAAACCCTTCCAATAAAATATAGGTATTTCTTAACGTACCTATAAGTATTTTCTCCATCGGCATTTAATACCTACCTTTTTATTTTATTACGTTTTCCTTATATTTATTATGGGTACCTATTGTTTTTAAATATACCTTTCGCATTATAAAATACTTTTGTTATGGTCTCTAGGCTAAATATTGAAAATTACGATAATATACCTTATTTACAATAATAATAAGATAAAAAATATTATTCAATTCAACTTACCATATCGAACGTGCCAAGCAATTTGTAGTAGGTTTGCATTTTCCTGAAACCAAAAAAAAAATTGTTATATAAAAATAATAAAATTAAAAATCCACATCCTTTAAATTTACAAACATTATTACAAAAAAACATGTAATTAAACATACTACGCGGTAAGTATTTTATTTTAAAAATTTATAATAGCATATAAACATATTAAAATAGAACAAAACCAATTTCTACTTGTACAGGACTCGAACCCGCGACCGTCTGACCGTGTCAATCGCTACGGTAACGAAGGCTGATGCTTAGCAACAATTAATTTAAAAACAAAACTTTGTCTTCCTTCTCAAAGTTTCAGCGGAATGAGACTATTGTATCTGAGCTTGACGTTGAATGATACCTTCTAATATTTCAATGCCAACTCTTTTTTTCTGACCCTACCTATTAGTACATACTCAGATAAAGTATCCAGGTACATATTACATATAACTTCTATTTTATCTTTCAAATTATCCATATATTTCAATTTCAACCACTTCGTAGCTATACTGAACCCAACGATACAAGAATTTTCCAAATCGGTTCATAAATGACGGAGTTTTGAGGTAACAAACAAAAAAAGTTGAATAGAGAACCTTCTCCTTTTTTAAGTCGGTTAAAAATAGTTATAAATATGTGTTTTTGTTCCATGTGGCGTCCTACATTACCATCCGGTATACAAACTCAAAGGTAGAGGTACAAATCTATAAAAAAAGAAAATATGTAAAAAAAAAACTTCAAAAGATCAAACATGCCGAGCAATACAAAATAAAAAAATCTTTAGCTTCTCGAACCTCCAAAATCAAACCCCAGAAATAAAAAAAAACCACCCCTTGTTGAATGAAGTACACATATAGACGTACATGCAACATTTCATCTTACGTGTAACAATAAATAGATAAATTAGAGAGAGACGGCGCTACGTGTTAGAAAGGAACGGAAATGCTCCCCCACATTATTGTATTTTTTATGCGGCGTTGCCACCCCGCCTTCTGTACGATCAACATTATAACATTTGTTTCTGTGAAACTATTTTTTTTAATTTATTATGGCTTCGTACGGCTTGTCTGTTCAGCAAGTGTCATTAAAATAAATTTTATGACAAAAAACCGATTTCAATTCTGACGTATCTTCGAAGTCCAAGGTCGGATATCGATGAAATTTATATGGGACATTGTAGCTATACTGAACCCAACGTAAAATTAATTTTCTAAATCGGTTTATAAATTACAGAGTTCTGAAATAACAAACATGGAGTAAAAACAATACAATCAAATTGAGAACCTCCTCTTATTCGATATTGAATGCATTAGCGCATGCTAGACCAAAATCTTAAGATTTTAAATAATTAAGAAGAAGAAAAATGATATTATGATACAAGAGGGATAGAAGAAATTTGGTTGCTCGAGCAGTAGGCTCGGTGGCCCAGTGGTTAAGGCGCCGGGACGGTATTCCGAAGACGCAGGTTCTATCCCTGCCCGAGCATTAAATCTTAACCTCCTCATTGTTTTCAAGTCGGTTAAAAACATGACGTATGTGCTACAATAAATGCTTATTGGTATTTCCCCTGAATTTCACATGGACTTTGTAGAAAACCTAAAAATAACAAAATGTTATTATTTTGTATATAACGAACACTGATTAATAAACAAAGCCTCCATCAGGTACTACAATTATAAAAAATTGCTATTTTTTTTCAAACCTTAACCTTACTCTGAAACCTATTTCCTCATGTGACAGTTCTTATTCCTCAAGGGTTTTTTGAAACTGTACTTTACAATCCACGATGTAAATTTTCTGACAGTGTACAATAAAAAATATAAGCATAAAAAAAAATGCACAAACATATCTATGGGAAAAAAAAACAGGCATAGATGACAAATATGCCTGGAACATTCCACTTCTGCCAAGTAGCCAACTGGTACTTGTCTCATAGGTAGCAGATAAATACTATGTATATAGTAAGTACTACTTGTAGGTAGTATCTATCTACTACCTTTTAGACTTGGCTGGCACCGACTTCAAATATATGAGTGGGTAGCGCTTATGATAATTATATTAATTTATTTTTTACTTTTGAGTGCCATTTGTGGTTTTGAAGTCGGTTTAGTTTTTTTTGAAAAATAATTTATTTTACCCTTTTTAGTGAAAAACAAGTTTTAATTAAATTAATTCAAAAAGTTTTTAAAGACAAGCTTTTATGATCTAGAAGCCACATCATGACGAAGTTTAAAACGGGCTATCACAATTAAATGCATGTACGAAAAAATTTCATGTCTGTCCTATATCTCTGTTGAAGAGTTCCCTCGCCGGAAGTCAATCCTGGGTGTATCTGCCATGTCATGATGGAATTTAGAACAGGCTATTATGGTTAAATCCATGTACGAAATGTTGTGTCTGTACTATTCACCGTTGAGGAGTTCCCTCACCGGAAGTCAACCCTGGGTGAAGCAGTCGAATACAAACCTCCACCTTTAGAAAGTTGGTTACGAAAAAAACAAGAACCGACTTGAAGATTAAACTTATATTTTTTGTTTTTGCTATTTTATTCAAAAACTACTGAATAAATTTCGATAAAATTTATATGGGACCACCTTTGAAGTATTACCTACCAATCAAAAAAAGAATCATCGAAATCAATGCATAATTGGCGGAGTAATCGCGTAACAAACACACAAAGAAAAATAAAAAAATACATACCGTCGAATTGTAAACCTCCTCCTTTTTGAAGTCGGTTAAAAAAAGAGAGAAAGAAATACCATTTATTCGGCATACAAAAACAACAAACAAAATATTAAAAATAAAAGTTAAATAGTAAAATATATATATGTGCCGAATGGGAGAGTCATGGGGATCAGCGGAGTAGTGTTTCTTTATTCAATATGGTGGTAGAGTCATTGTGATAACACCAGAATAGACAATAGTACTACGGTAATATATGACTTATGTTTAACTGTCCACCAGATATAGTAAAATATAACCCCAAAAATAGTGAATAAGTACCAAAAACTATCACCAAAAAAATTTACCAAAAATAGTAGATGATCACCAAAGTAGGCTCCACCAGGACTCTCACTCGTCACCCCTTCATGTCGCTTCCCCTACTTGACCTTCGCTCCGCTGCGGAAGTCGCCGGCTCGCTTCGCTCGCCCCCTGCTTCACCTCCCTGCTTCGCTCCACTCGGCGTCGTAGGCTCGCTTCATTCAGGACCTCCTTCGCGAGCTTCTGCCACCTCGCTTTTTTTTAATACACTCTAGGGGTAAGAGCGAGTTGGACCACGGAAGAATGAGGTGCGGCAATTCGATTTGGTGATGGAAAGTGACGACGCGGTCGACGATGGATCATGCTTGCCTAGAAGATACCGATTCACTCGAGACTTGAAGACACTAATATTATAAGAACCTTAGCTGTTCGCATTAAAAAGGTCGAAGCCAAACGCTTTGTTCGAGCAGGAGGAATGTCAACCATGTACGGATGCCGAGTTTCCGTGCGTCATGTTGTCCGATGGTAGAAAGGAGATGGAGGAATTAGCTCGTATAATGCCATCGCACACTCACCGTGATGAATCCTATAAAATACCGTCAGGCTAGAAACTTAGAACTAAAAACATATACGTTTTATCAAACAAAAAAACCGACTCCAATGTATCTTCGAAGTCCAAGGTCAAATATCGATGAAATTTATATGGGACCACTTCGTAGCTATACTGAACCCAACGCAAAAATATCCAAATCGGTTCATGAATGACGGAGTTCTGAGGTAACAAACAAAAAAAACAATCGAATAGAGAACCTTCTCCTTTTTTTAAGTCGGTAATGTATAGTAGTAGAGATCTGCGTTCGCATTCGGTTGACAACGATCGGGTTGTGGTAGGTCATCAACCTCTGTGTGTCAGTGTGTCGTAGTGTACATACCTACATGTATATAACATACCTCAATTGTACGCTGTAATTGTGTAGGTACAAACGCTTTAATCATAATTATGACTAAACTATGACTACATTTCGCGTGTGGTTTTGCTCGAGTGTAGTCGGATGTTTGTATGAATCAGTGACGTCATTATACCATTGAACTTAGGTAGTCATTTTGTTTCTAACGTTGCGTCAGTTATTCGTCATTTAAAAGTGTATTTTTTGGACATAATTTATAAATATCTTTTGTCTTTTGAATTTTTTTTTATAAAAATACAATTTTTGCATAATAATTATTTTGTTAATTTATTTATTTCAGGCAATATTAAAGTACAATAAAGTAAAATTAACAGAGGCCCATACAATATATACCTTACAGACTAACATACATACAAAAATATAACACACTAACTTTTTTTTATGTAATTGAATGACGAGACGAGCTGGTCGTTTGCCTGATGGTAAGCAATACGCCAGCCCATAACAATAACAGCACCACCCAGAACTTTGTTTTGCAAAATCCTGCGCGGCGCTGCACCGTGCTCGTCACCCTGAGACAATTAGCTGTTGAGTCTCATAATGCCCAGTAATTTCGCTGGCTATAATACCCTTCAAACCGGAATACAGTAATGCTTACGCACTACTGCTTGGCGGCTGAATAACTAGCAAAGCGGTGGTACCCACCCAGACGGCCTCTCGCATACGAGAAACCTACCACAATAACTAAAGATATTATTACGCTACTACACAACACATAAGGAATTATTATTGTTGCCTACTTTCCCTATAACGGCGGTAGACTACCCCTGCAGGCCAGAAGTCCGGGGTAAGGAACATCTTCGTGTGTTCCTCTGGAACCTGGAGCGCGTAGGACTTGAAGTCAGTGGTAATTGTAGGCGACACAGGCCCCGAAATTCTTTATAATTATTGAAGTAAGACTTCTATTCTACTTATAGAAAAAAAAGTGATATTTTATTCTTCTAGCTCGGAACCAAAGTTTTCGTGTTTTGCTTTAATTGAAAGTCAAAGTCAAATATATTTTTTTAGGTTTTAGATATTTATTTCTCATAAAGAATATATATTTACTTTCATGAGAAAAACAAAATTAACAGTTTACAGGCTTACTTAAATATTTTAAAAACATAACAATTAGTACTAAGGCTTATTGAAATACATATATTTTTAAAATATCGTTTATTAAATAGACACAAAAGTGCACTTTTAAAGGTCATAAACACATGATACAAATGAAATTAAAATATGTTAAAAATTGTAACTTATGTTAACATGACTTTGAAAAAAAGGTAAGAACATTCGTATATTAACTAAAGGATACGCCGCGCCGTTTCCAAAAAAAAATATACAGTGGAACATAGCATAACCACCTTCTTTTTGAAGTCGGTAAAAAAATGCCAAAGGGGAATTTGCCTCAGCACAACTGCAATCTAAATAAGCAGGTAAGTGTCGGGAATCGAACCTGCGACCGTAGAATTCGAACCATATCGAGTAACAATTGCAAACGAAGCGCTCGGCTCGCGTTTCAATTGAAACGAGCGAAATGCATTCACACCCAATTGACACAGAAACATTTGTAGTAGGACAACTTCAGACAACGGTTTTAAACACTGGGCTAGTTTATGGAAAGGAAATGCGAGATCTCAATTTCAATTTCAATCAATTTCTTTTGAAATTGAAATTGTTTTTGCAAAACGATGTTCTGGGTGGTGCTGTTATTGTTATGGGTTATGGCAAATGACCAGCTCGCCTCGCCAATCAATTACAAAAAAAAATTGTCAATAAAAACAAGCACGACCTAAGCATGATCCTGTCGCTCTGGTGATCTATCTACATCAAAGAAACTTCTTTTAAAAGCTTAAAATAGCAAGTAAAGTCAGGGCCAGTCGTCACTGACGTCACCATTCTGACACAAAAACATTATCATTGGAGAAAGTAAGTACAAGAAAATAATCGGAATTGCACCAGACAACATAAAGCTGACTGTCGGTTGATTACATGTGCCGAAGATAGTCCGTATCGTATGTGCACTCAATTTTGATGGCCCACCTGAAAAATTATATGTGTGACACGGCTTTATATATTTTAGACGGCTTCATTATTTAATTCATTTAAAAAAAAGGAAACACCTAAACCAACGATCACATTCCTTAATTTTAACAATTCACTAGAATTCCTTGTAACTAAGGAACCAGCAAGTCGAAGACCAATGTCCCCTAACTCCCAGACACGTAAGAAATTACTGGACATTATGAAACTCAACAACTAATTGTCTCAGGGTGACGAGCGCAGGATTTTGCAAATCAAAGTTCTGGGTGGTGCTGTTATTTTTATGGGCTGGCGTATTGCTTACGCCAGCGAACGACCAGCTCGTCTTGTCACTCAGTTACATAAAACAAAATGTTTGCGTTTATCGCGTAGCGGGAATCGAACCCACAATCTCTGCACTATACGAGATTTCAGCTGACTTGCTTAACCACTACACCACAGAGGCTGTTCTGTAACCTTTGAGGACCTGAATTATTACATTATTATTATAGCACTTTATCCTGAAAATAACCTCTTTGTTGTACAAAGAGGTTATTTTCAGGATAAAGTGCTTTTCTTTCTTTTATTATTTGAAATAGTTAATAGTTATGATCGAAAACCTATTATTTGTTTCGCTTTGTAAACAGCTATACCGAATGAAAGAGGCTGAATCCTACGACACAGGAGTTATCCTAGTGTGGGATTCAGAGCTCATAGAATTGATTGTACACGATTTGTATATGCAATAAAATGATTGATTGATTGAAAATTAAAAATAGTTATGGAATATTAGTTAAAACTCAAATTAGTTATTGCAAAAAAGTATTATAAAAGTTCTAGGTGGTATTGCTTTGCTGAGTAGGTAGTGAAAAGCGTGCTATTTACCATCAGACGTGGTTGCTAGTCTAGTGACTCAGTTGCTGTAATACTAACCGATAAGCGCGACTCTTTCCTCGTACAATTTGAATAATAGGTCAGTTTCTCTAAGGAATTTACCATCTGGGAATCTTCAAATCTCGAGTGAGCAGGTACTATCTTGGCAAGCGTGCTACATCGGCGCTTACCATCAGGTGAGATAGTCGTCGAACGTTGTCAAGCCAACAAAGAACGAAATAAAAAACAACAGTTGATTTGTCCGGAATGAAAAGTGTCCTATGTCCTATTTAGGAACTGAAGTAAAATCACAGAATACTAAGGGACAGATGCATCACTCCGCAAAGAAATTTAAACAAATAGCAACTCTTGCTTCGACGCAATAAAATTAATTTCACTTCGCGTAGCGCTGCACAAGTGCACACCTACCAGTCATATTAACGTACAGAGCGCCTCTCTTTCTATCGCGCCGCTCTTATCTCTTCTGACGCGGCACTTGTAACAACGCGCGACCCGCCGTCGGTGTCCGGCTATGTACTTGTAGCTTCGTACCTACAGTGCGGAGTGCGCTAGGCCTGGTAAAATACCAATTATAATTGAAATCCGTCGTTATGGAGCTAAGTAGTAAAACACACACACATACATACACCACCTCTCACACTTACACACATAGAGAGAGAGAGAGACACACAGAGAGACTCGCTTTTATAATATTAGTAACTACAATATTTTAGTAGGTTTATGTTTAATTGTTTGTTTGTGATTAGATTGAACGAAGCTGATAACATTTATATGGCAAGGCGAACGTACTAAATGTAGAATATTATTTATGTACTTCAGAACTATCTGCGGATGATTACGCACTTAAGGTAAGGTAGGGCTATTAAATTTAATTTAGTTTGATGTGACAAGAAGCCTCGGCTTTTCTACATGTTCTACCAAAAAACTTATATTTCAGAGGACGAAAACAGTGCTGTGTTGCGAAGAATTTCGCAACAAGATTTTGGGTGGCAATGCAACTGCTATGGACAATTGTTGTTGTTAATTTCCATCAGGTGAACGACCTGCTCGTCTTGCGACATAATCCGATGACTAATTACCTTTTTATGTAAAAGACGGCCAACAGGCAGTATACGCCGAGGCTTGTTATAGAGTAGTCAATCAAAATAAAAAACAATTACATTCAAAACGACTATCGTATGATTTTCATTATAGAACGATGAGTGATGAGACGACCAAGTCGTGCACCTGATGGTAAGCGCCACGCCTGCCCACAATAATTGCAGTGCCACTCAGAACTTTTAGTACCATAAAAAACACTGCGTAGCACTGCATTGCGCTCATCACCCTGAGACATAAAATATTAAGTCTCATATGCCCAGTAATTTCGCTGGCTTCAATGCCCTACGAACCGGAACACAGTAATGCTTGCGCACTACTGCTTGGCGGCAGATTAACTGGCAAAGCTGTGGTACCTACGGCCTCCCGCATACGAGAGACCTATCACTAGTATTATATTTAATATGTTTAGCAGTCCTACTGGGTGGCGATGCACTGTGGCTGCATCGGATGCGTGCGGCGCGGGCGCAAGGTCACGTGACGCCAACATGGCGGCGGGTTCGTTGTTCCGATAGTGACATAAGATAGCGCTACGCATTTCGCGGTGCAGCCATTTTAGTTAAACTGCACGCGTGTGGGAGGAACGTATTTTATATTTGTTAATTGTGGTAGGTCTCTTGTATGCGGGAGGCCGTCTGGGTTGGAACCCATAACGGCTGTTAAGGACTGATTCTGCATATCAACAGTTCTTAATTCACAATATTTTTGAGATACCGTATCTCCTGAGCAGTGGTTCTTTTTCCGATACGGTGGTAGAGTCTTGTGATAATTTGACGTTCATAAGTGCGTCTGTGATGCCGAAACTGAATAAAGAGATTTTGACTTTGACTTTGACCGGTTCCACGTAGACAATTTTTAGGGATGAAAGTATTAAATCAACATCATCAAAAGTAGTTTTTGTGTGATTGAGTAACAAACATCCTCTCACAGACAATCATTTTGACAGCCTCTGTATTGTAGTGGTTGGGCAAGTTGGCTCCAATCTGACTAATCTCGTTATTATTAAAATATGAGTCTGGGTGTTTTCCAATCAAGAGTGAACAAGTAGGTACTTACTGGGTAAGCGTGCTACATCTTCGACCACATTGTCGCTTCCCATCAGGTGACTTCGCTGATGCAAAAAAAGAGAAATATGAGCTGTCCTGTCCACCTGACGCAATGTAACGCACAACCGAGTGAGAGAACAGCGCTCCTCGCTCATGGGGCTATTTCGTCGCAGCTCAGGAAGTGGCTCGTTCCTGACACAGGATGACGAGCGCTAGTGTTGCGCGGGTCAGTTATGTTCGGTGAGGGGACAGGGTACACTAATATTTCGAAACAGGATATCCGCACTAGTATAACAAAGTAGTATATAATATAATATCTAGTAATATTAGTATTTTACTGGTGGTAGGTTTCTCGTATGCGAGAGGCCGTCTGGGTGGGAACCATCGCTTTGCCAGTTATTCAGCCGCCAAGCAGTAGTGCGCAAGCATTACTGTGTTCCGGTTTGAAGGGCATTGTAGCCAGCGAAATTACTGGGCATTATGAGACTTAACAGCTAAATGTCTCAGGGTGACGAGCGCAGTGCACCGCCGCTGTTATTGTTATGGGCTGACGTATTGCTAACCATCAGGCAAACGACGGGTGCTGCTTGCGGGGACTGGTCTGTTCTAGTCACTCCTACTGCTGCTGTCATGCCTACTTATATTTTATTTACACTTTTCTGTCACTGATACTATGACTATGGGACATCTCACTCGCATTTCTTGTTTGACATTCTGTTAATTCTAATTTATACGTTATTGTTCATTGTTATTTTCGAGACGTTTTAAAACAGCTGAAAAAAAGACATCCCCGCAGAGTTTCTTGGTGCTATCTTCTCTAGCGGGCGTATTTCCGAAGCACTGGTAGAGTCAGTTTTCGCATTTCTTTTCAGCACTCAGACTTCAATTTGAGTATAGGAAAGAAATGGGTAAACATACTTACCTTTTTTCAAAGTCATGTTAACATAAGTTACAATTTTTAACATATTTTATTTGTATCATGTCAAAAAAAAATCAAAATCAAAATCTCTTTAATCATTTTGGCATCACAGACGCACTTATGAACGTCAAATTATCACAATGACTCTACCACCGTATCGGAAAAAGAACCACTACTCAGAAGATACGGCAAGAAACTGAGGGGCATTTTTTTTTAGAGATTTTGTTACAATTTTTTGGGATTTTACAATGTTATGTTTCTTATGTACCAGTTGGTTACTTTGCAGAAGTGGAATGTTCCAAGCATCTTTGTCTTCTATGTAATTACGAACAGTGTAGTATGCTTTTCTCATTAGAACATTCTTAACGCGTAATTTGAATTTACTTTCTGTGAGCTCCGTTATACACTTTGGAATTTTATTATAAAAACGTACGCAGTTGCCCATAAAGGACTTATTCGTTTTAGTCAGTCTATACCTAGGTACAACAATCCTATCCTTATTTCTAGTGTTAATGTTATGATGGTCACTATTTACTTTGAATTTTTGGAAGTTTTTGCGAACATGCATTATATTTTCATAAATATATAAAGAAGGTAAAGTTAATATATTAACTTGCTTAAAAAAATCCCTTAACGAGTCACGTGGACCCAACTCGTAAATCGCGCGAACCGCACGCTTCTGTAATATAAAAATAGTATCTATATCCGCAGCAGAACCCCACAGCAAAATGCCATATGACATTATGCTGTGGAAGTATGCAAAGTAAACTAACCGAGCCGTAGCTATATCCGTTAATTGCCTAATTTTACGAACCGCATATGCAGCAGAACTAAGTTTTCCAGATAGAGCATCAATATGAGGACCCCACTGCAACTTAGAGTCTATGCCTATACCTAGGAATACCGTCGCTTTGTCTGTATCGAGTTTATTACTATTGAGCATTATCTTTGGCTCTACATGTCTAACATTAGGCAAAGAGAACTTTAAACATTTCGTCTTTTTCGCGTTTAGTAACAAATTATTCGCAGAGAACCATTTCGAAACAACATCCAATACGTAGTTTACATGCGCCAATTCACTGTCCTTTCTATCTACTTTAAAAATTATCGATGTATCATCAGCGAATAGAACAATATCTGCAAGGTCTTTAACTACAAAGGGTAAATCATTTATATATGCCAAGAATAAAAACGGCCCCAATATTGATCCCTGCGGTACCCCCATTCTGACTACGGATCCGGAAGATGTTACGCCATTTACCCCAACTTTTTGCTGTCTATCGGTTAAGTAGGACTCAACAAGATTCAGAGCAGTTCCACGAACCCCATAGTGGTAGAGTTTACGAATTAGTGTACGGTGCTCTACACAATCGAAAGCTTTGGAGAGATCACAAAATACACCAATGGCATCCTGTGAACTCTCCCAAGCTTCAAGCACATGTGTTACTAGTTCGACCCCGGCATCTGATGTTGACCTGCATTTCGTGAAACCGAACTGACTCTCGTTCATGATCGACTTCTCGTTCATGTGTTTATGACCTTGCACTTGAAAAGTGCATTTTTGTGCCTATTTAATAAATGATATTTGACTTTGACTTTGACCAGCTCGTCTCGTCATTCAGTTACATAAAAAAGTATTAAAATCGAAAGTAACTTTGTCTGTCTGTTTCTTACTTTCACGACGACTGCTCAACCGATCTTGAAATCGGGCACTACGTTTTTATAATGTAATTCCAAAATGTATGACCCCACAGAAATTCAATTCAAAATACGCGTCAAGACAGTTCTAATGAGAAAAGCATACTATAATGTTCGTAATTATATAGAAGACAAAAATGTTTGGAACAGTCCACTTCTGCAAAGTAGCCAACAATACAAATAGTAACAAAATCTCTAAAAAAACATGCCCGAGTGATTCTTTTCCCGATACGGTGGTAGAGTCCTGGTGATAATTTGACGTTCATAAGTGTGCCCGGTTTCGGAAAAGGTGGCGTGACGATCTCGAAACCTAACGACCCGGATGGATGGAAGTAGCTGTGGACAGAGATGTTTGGAGGGAGATGGGGGAGACCTTTGCCCAGATGATTTGATTTGATTTGATATGCGTAGCGATGACCCACAGCATTTATTTTGCTTTTGTTTTGTATCTGTACTATACACATTTAGACACGTTGTGGACACGAACATGACTACAGATATGGGAAGGGAGAACATAACGCATACTGAACTATCTGCCTCGGAGGCAACGAAGGCGCGAGCCTCCGTGAGTGAACTGCAGTTAGTGTTTCAGTAAAGAATTTAAAAAAGTTTTCCCTCCACAATAAGTACTTCCTCGTCAGATTCATAAGCCTAAATAATAAAAAAATAAGACTAGTGACGACTACATACGTATATATAGAAATGCTTCCCTTAACTACAATTTCGAACTACGAGGACCATGGTCCAACTTGCTACTTAATCAAATGAATGCAAAAACCAGCTGTTTCTAAACTCTGATTAAGTCTAACCTGGCAACAGCAATAAAATTAATTAGTTGATTATACGTAATACGGCAACACCGGAAGGCTAAAGTTGTGATCCATCGATTAACGTCTCGCGATAGTGATGTGCTTCTATCGATACAATCATTGTTAGATACTAGGTACTACAAGTTTTTTGGAGTGGCATGCTCGGGGTTTGCCAGCGAGCCAAGGAGCGCAGTATCTTGGCAGTCAGACTTTCAGACCGCATAAGAAATACGATTCTGCGCTCCAAAACCCAAATCACCGACGTTGGACAGAAAGCTGCCTGCCTAAAGTGGAACTGGGCCGGACGTTTGCCGTATGTCAAACGAATTTTGGGCTAAAGAGGTCGCGGCAGGCCCAGAAGAAAATGGCGGGATGAGCTGAACCATCTCTCAACAACCGTCTTCCGATAGAGCGATCGATTAAAAAATGGCTTTTATTTTGTAGACCTTAAAGTGAGTATACTATTTATTAAACAAAAAAACGGACTTCAATGTATCTACGAAGTCTAATGTCAAATATCGATGAAATTTATATGGGACCACTTCGCAGCTATACTGAACCCAACGCCAAAAGGATTTTTCAAATTGGTTCATGAATGCCGGAGTTCTGAGGTAACAAACATAAAAAAAAATACAATCGAACAGAGAACCTTCTCCTTTTTTTAAAGTAGGTTAAAAATAATCAAGGCACTGATAAAACACTAGTGGGAGAAGAAACGCCGAACGAAATGTATCGTTCAGTCAGTCACTCAATCAGTAAAAAGACTGAGCATCGTAAACCTGATCCTTGCCTATCGCGCATCACTAGTCCGCCGGTCAGTTGGCGCCACCACCGCACCGGCGCCGTTCCGTCGCGTTTTGCAACCCGCGATGTTTAATGTATCTTTATAGATTAACACTAATATATCAGAGCCGCTTTCTAATGCTCTGGAAAGATCTGCTACTTTGTATAAAGAATTTTCAGTCTAGATTTTCTCCCATGTGTTCTATTGATTTAACAAAGTAAAATCTTTTTTTTATGGAACTGAGTGCTGAGACGAGCAAGTCGTTCTCCTGATAAGCGGACCTGGTAAGCGCCACGCCTGTCTATAACAATTTTCAGTGCCACCCAGAACTTTTAATACCACATAAAGCACTGCGTAGCACTGCATTGCGCTCATCACCCCGAGACATCAGGTATTAAGTCTGATATGCCCAGTAATTTCACTAGCTACAATGTCTTTCAAACCGGAACACAGTAATGCTTGCGCACTACTGCTTGGCGACAGAATAGCTGGCAAAGCTGCATCTGGAAGAGGCCGCTGAATCTTATATCAAGGGGGTTACTTTGTTCTTAATGAGGGAATATAAGAGAGGTTGGACCCTGCAGTTAGATGTGAAGGGCTGTAGAAGATGATGATGAATCAAATGCAAAATACACCCAAATTTTTTCTGAATGACGAGATGTGCTCGTCATTTGCCTGATGGTAAGCAACACGCCTGCCTATAACAGTTGCACCACCCAAACTTTGTCATGCACGAAATTCTGCACGCACTGCACTGCGCTCGTCACCCGGAGACAATTAGATGCCCAGTTATTTCGCTGGTTACAATTAACGATCACAATACATAGATCCCTAGCTGCCCGTACATAAAGAACCAACTACGAGGACCACGCTCCCACAGCACCAAGACCTGCGCTTTTTTATTTGCAAATGGGTTCTAAAGTTTTCTCGCTTGAAATTTGTAGCACGTCTTGTGATTTGATCCAAAAACGTCTAAGTAAGACGGCAGGCTGGTTTTATGCTCCTCGACGGCAGGTTATTCAAATGGTCGCCGGTAGACGTCTTGATGTGATTTCTGAATTACAAAAACTATAATGTAGTTATAGAATTCTAAATATGCAGAAATAATGTCTTGGTGCTATGTTCTATAGCGGGCGTATTTCCAAAGCACTGGTAGAGTCAGTTTTCGCATTGCTTTTCTGGGGCCGAGCTTCAATTTGAGTATGGGAAAGAAATGGGTAAACATGCTTACCTTTTTTTAAAGTTATTTTAATTTACAATTTTAACGTACCTATTTTAATTGATTTTTATTATGTATATATGACGTTTCAAAGTGCACTTTTAAAATGTTTTATAAAATAAATATTTTATTTTATTTTTTTACGCTTAATAGATCTATGTTTCAATCAATCAAAAGTTCTTTATTTCAATTTTGTCGTCACAGACGCACTTATGAACGTCAATTATCACAATGACTCTACCACCGTATCGGAAAAAGAACCACTACTCAGAAGATACGGCAAGAAACTGAGGGGTATATATTTTAGAACTTTTGTTACAATATTTTATGTTTGTTTTTGACAATAGTTTGATAATGTGGCCTAAGATGGAGCACCTAGATATAGAGAGAGACGGCAGTTGAGCGGCTGCTCAGACCCGTCTCCCCGATGGTTCGTTCATATGTTTTGACTTTTGAGCATTAGGTTTCTTTCCTACGCATCTCGAGATGCATAGACCTTATTTGGTAGATTTCGTGATGAAGATGACGTAATGAGTGAATGCTGTAGATACGTATTAGCTATGTATAGACATCGGCTGGCCCTCAGTGTTCGGCTGTTACCCAACAAATGACCACGAACTGTGCCGCGACCTACCAACTACATGTATAGTCTTGCATATTCATATATTCACAGAATGAGTCACTTGATGGCACTAGACGACACTCAGTTGTAACTTATTAACATTGGGTAGGTACCTATATATAGATATCTATTCATTGGTATCTATAGATATCATCTCATTAATCATAGATGGCTTAACATTCAGGTACCTAATTAAATTCTGAAGTGACGACATGGAATTAATTATTGATTTCTCTTTATTTATTTTATAATCTATTGTGTGACGAGACGAGAGGGTCGTTGACCTAATGATAAGTTGCAGCGACACGGAACATTGTTTTACAAAATCGTCCGTGGCACAGTACTGCGCTCGTTACCCTGAGACAATAGCTTATCTCATGCCCGGTAATTCCGCTGGCTGAATTTAGTAGATTTAATATGAGACCTTTTTTTATGGAACTGTTTGATGAGACGAGCAAATCGTTCGCAATGCCCTTCAAACCGGAACACAGTAATGCACAATAGCTCTCAAGTCTCACGCCCGGTAATTTCTGAATTTTGTCGATTATAAAATCTTTATTTAATCAGGCACAAAGACTACGGGATGGATTCTCCCAAAACACATAGGTTCATCTATGGGGTCTTCTCCTTCCTCGTGTGGGTATACCCTGGTGTCGGAGTTTACAGACCGCCCGAAGGGCTCCGACATGACTGTAGTCCTATCACAACAACCGGGACCGACGGGAACATCTCCTTATGCTGAGCACAGACCTTTTTTGAGTGTGCTGTACACGGCAGCGGTGTCTATACATGCTGTAACTGTTTGCCTAAATTGTTTCATTCTGTTCTCATGCACTTGTGTGAGTGCGTTGTTTGTTGTGTGCAGTTTTGTCAAAATAAATTAATAACTTTTAACCGCTTACCTAAAATACTGGTTGTGCACCAAATGTGGTTCTGTCTCACTCAAAGTCACATCAGACACGTGTCAGATCTGTTCTGCGTCATTCAAACGTAAAGGTGGTTCTTTGGGCCACCCCAACGGTGTAAGGGGCAGCCCTCGGTAGGCTAGGGTGCGGCGGGGGTGGCCCTTGGGCCACCCCAATGCCGCGAACATGTAATATTCATAAAATAGGTGCTCATTATGAAATATTTTAATTAACATATTTTGGTGCACAGTCAGTATATTTGGCGGAAAAACGGGAATAAATTGATATACAGTTAAATACGATCCAAAATAAATTGTTTCTTTCTTTCTTTCTTTCTTATATTTTGCGTGAAGCCGGAGCACGTAGGACTTGATACTCGTAGTCCTCGTTGACTCCAGCCTCGACATGTTCAGGTCCTGGACCCTTCCTCCGCACCTCTCCTTGGTATAGGTACTTGATGATATCGTTTCCCGATGTCGTAGGTATATAGGTACCTGCGTGTCTATCACTTATAATAAACATAGACATAATGATACGTGTCAGATATTTGCATACCGAGTCGCAACCGTCGCGGATGCAGAGTGGCGCCGACGAGAAATATTTCGCCTTGAGACGAACGCCGGTTTCAATCATAAAAACTGGCTTCGCCCCGCGGTTTCACCTGCAGTCTCCCGGGACAAAAAGTAGCTTATGTCCTCTTTTACTTGCTGACTGTCATCATCATCATCATCATCCGCCTATTACGTTCCCACTGCTGGGACTCGGGTCTTCTCTCATAGAGAGAGTGTGGGTCATAATCCACCACGCTGGCCCAGTGCGGGTTGGTGGATGTCACATTTGCAAAATTTTGTGATTAATACTTTGACATGCCGGTTTCCTCACGATGTTTTCCTTAACTGTTTTTAGAGCGAGAGTTAAATCCGCACATAACTTAAGAAAGTCAGTGGTGTGGGGCCAGCGGGATTCGAACTCGCGTGCGTCGGATCAAAAGTCGCACATGCTCCCGCTGAGCCACATTATTTATTATTTATTTATTTAATAGTTTTGCACAAAAATGGTACAAGGAATGACTTAATGCTATTTAGCATTATCTACCAGTCTTCCAGGTCGTGAAAGAAATATAGTGGGTGTGCAGCTACGTTTTGAGCAAAAGTACGTTGAGATATACTAAATAAATGACATCAAAATAAATATAATAAATTGTATAACAATAGAAAAATATATACAACATCACATTATATTTATAATTATATAATATAACTATATAAATATATATATATATATATATATATATATATACATATATATAATTATAAAGTGATAGGATCACATGTAGGTTTAGGTATAGGTAAGAAAAAGCGGATTGAACTTTTCAAAACAGCAGTATTGAAGATAATGTTAGTCATTAGGGTAAACTTGCTTAATAAAATGTTCATGGACGAGACGCTTAAAAATGTCTTTACTATTACTTTTTTGGATATTACCTGGTAACGCATTCCACAGCCTTACTGCCACGACAGCAAATGAATTCACATTCGCTCTGTATTTTTTTTTTAATCTAATAACTTCAAATTTTACCTAATGTTTTCTGAAACCCGAACTGTGCTACTTTACCCGAAAAGACTGCCACCCTTGATGCCCCAGAATTTTGCGCCATCTTTTATTATTACCACCTTTTTTTATTTACCACGTTTTTATTACGTCACTTTCTTGTTTGTCTGTTTGTCTATCTGTCGTTCTGGGTGGAATCTTACAACTCAAATTTCGAGCACTTCCCGTTTAGTTATCCGGCTGAAACTTTCAGGGTAGCTCACAACTCGATGACAATGCATTCTAAATCCATAAAATCGTGGTTATTATAAATATTTTAAATCTATTACTTTTATATAAACTCACATACTTTGCGACTATTTTATGAATATTACATGTTCGCGGCATTGGGGTGGCCCAAGGGCCACCCCCGCCGCACCCTAGCCTACCGAGGGCTGCCCCTTACACCGTTGGGGTGGCCCAAAGTGACACAGAACAGATCTGACACGTGACATATATATATATATATATATATATATATATATATATATATATATATATATATATATATATAATATCTACTAATATAATATAATACCTACATGAAATATAAAAGCACAATATGATATTATTAAGACAAGATGACAATGTGGTAATACCACAGAATACTAAGGGACAGAAGCATCACTCCGCAAAGATATTAAACAAATAGCGACTCTTGCTATGACGCAATAGAATTCAAGTGCGCTAGGCCTGGTAATACATTCATAAAAAAGAACGCCAATTCCAACGACAACTCAAAACTGTTGAACTTCAAAGGAACAATACAAAACGTCACAAGTTTCGTTCCCTATCCAAATAGAAACGTCGAAGGGCGGTGACTCACGCGCACTACTGGCCCTTCGACGCTGCGGGCCCTGATTGGCTGCCCAAACGCATGCCTGCATCATAGACCGCACTATTGGTCTATCCGAAATTCGAACCCGGTTTTCGGTGACGGTTGGGTGAGAAGCTATTTTTTTTCTAGGATTGCGGCTTACGTAACGGCCAGCGGTTGGTCGGACCTTTTTTAATGGGTTAGATAAGACTACCTGCGTTTTTTTATGATATACTTTTATATAATCATGTATGGGTTTGCTACCTGTATTTTTTGATTTTAGTGTTTGGGATTGGCTATAAAACTTTGTTTTGGGTTATATTGGACAGACTATTATATTGATTGTTAAATATTTATGGGGTAAGTTTTATATAAGTTGATGTAGTATGTTTTTTTATTTGGTCTTGAAATAAATATAGGTTACTTTGTTTTTGAATTCCAAAATAATGTTGCTGCTGTTTCAGGGACTTCATCGATAATTATTTTTTTGTTGTATTACAACATCTGCCAACAAAATTCTATGAACGGTTTCTTTAGACCTAAACGGTCCTTCTAGGTTCAAATCGGTCATTTGCAGGTTCAAATCACTTATTCACAATGGAATTGGGATCCCTATCGGGTTCAACTTAGTCTTTATGATTTTAGACGCTTACATTTTTATTTAAATTTATCTTTATTTAAGTTACTCGAGTAGATGATTCGGTACCCGAGGGCCAAGTTGGTAAGTTGTCGGGACGTTATCCCGAAGACGCAGATTCGAATCCTGTCCCAGCAATTTAATTTATGATTTTTCTAAATCTTCTATATCTTTCCTTAGCATGCACTAAAGCGTAAAAAAAATATTTAGGTATTTAATTAGGTATTTGTTGTACTATTATAAGTAATAGAAAATAATAACTAATAGTAGGTAATAGTAGTATAATAGGTCATAATAAGAGCGAGTGTTGCTCAGTAGGAGCACGTACGACTTTCGATCCGACGCACCCAAGTTCGAATCCCGCTGGCCCCGCACCACTGACTTTCTTTAATTATGTACCTACAGATTTAACACTCGCTCTAAAAAACGGTGAAGGAAAACATCGTGAGGAAACCGGCACATCCAGAAATTTGTCACAAAAAATCAAGGACATGGTGACATCCACCAACCCGCACTGGTCTAGCGTGGTGGATTACGGCCCATACTCCTTGTAAGAGGCGCGAGTCCCAGCAGTGGGAACATAATGGACTGATGATGACGATGATGATGATGATAATAGTAATAATCACCGTTAAAAATTATCACAATTAAAAACAAGTTGACGAAAAAAATAGAAGTAGGTAGGTAGTAGGTACTTAAGTCATTAAAAAATATTGTGTAATGTTTTAAACGTTGCCTGGAAGAGAATACCTTAGGACCGTCAGCAAAGGCCAGTGGCATGTTATCTGCGAGACTAATTACAACGAATACAATAGATAGTGGTATCGCGAACGATGACCCCGTGTACTGGCGAGAAGAAAAGTGTTCATAAATAAAATCTCGTAAAACTTGTGGTAGGCGCCTCGAATGCGGGAGGCCGTCAGGGTAGGAACCACAGCTTAGCCAGTTATTCTGCCGGCAAGCAGTAGTGCGCAGGAATAACTTTGTTCCGTTTTGAAGGGCATTGTAGCCAGCGGCATTACTGGGCATATAAGACTTAGGCGGTACAACCAGGCCTAGCGCACTCCGCACTGTAGGTACGAAGCTACAAGTACATAGCCGGACACCGACGGCGGGTCGCGCGTCGTAACTCGTGCCACGTCAGAAGAGATAAGAGCTATGCGATAGAAAGAGAGGCGCTCTGTAGGTTAATATGACTGGTAGGTATGCAGCGCTACGCGAGCTGAATTGAATTTTATTGCGTCATAGCAAGAGTCGCTATTTGTTTAAATTTCTTTGCGGAGTGATGCTTCTGTCCCTTAGTATTCTGTGGTATAACACACAAAGTGAAGCGACATCTCTTCGGACGCTAAGTAGCTTTAATTTTTCAGACACCTTGGGATCATCGACAACCCTAATGGCTCGCACATTTTAAAACAACAAGATACGCTTCACCTTATAGTACCTATATATACTCGAAGCCGTTCACCCACGTGTCTTCTCTTCATTTATTAACCGACTTCAAAAAGGAGGAGGTTCTCTTGTTACGCGATTACTCCGTCATTTAAGAAATGATTTGGAAAATTATTTTTGTATTGGATTCAGTACAGCTTCAAGGTGGTCCCATATAAATTTCGTCGATATTTGACCTTGGACTTCGAAGATACATCAGAATTGTCGGCTATAGTCGGTTTTTTTTAACAAACGATTTTCCCCCCGACAGTACCATTAGTCCATTACCGTTTGCTTGCCAACTGTACGCACTACGTATGCTCGGACACGCACACAATCACGCACACATTCCTGGCTCAGATCAACAGGAAACAATGCAGGAATGTTCCTGACTTTTTAATAAACAGGACTCCATAGTAATGAAGAGGGCTTGGTCTGGTAACCACCAAACACGTACAATTTTTTTCTTTAATATAATACTAAGTCACAAAAGAGATTACCTATAGTACCTACTTAGTGGCGAGGCGAGCAGGTCTTTCGCCTGATGGTAAGCAATACCCCTCCTCGTAACAGTTGCAGTGCAATTAATAATTTCTACTGGTGTGGTAGATTTCTCTTAGGCGAGAGGCCTTCTAGGTGGGTGCCACCGCTTTGCCAGTTATTCTACCGCCAAGCAGTAGTGCGCAAGCATTATTATATTCCGGTTCAAAGGGCATTGTAGCCAACGAAATTACTGGGCATATGACACTTAACAGCTCATTGCCTTAAGGTGACGAGCGCAGTGCTTTGCCGCGTATTTTGCAAAACAAAGTTCTAGGTGGTGCTGTTACTGCTATAGGCAGGCGTGTTGGTTACCATCAGGCGAACAATATACTTGTCTCATATATGTTGCATAAAAAAAGAACTTTATTTTGCAAAATCTTGAGTGACCCTTGACAACAAGCTCGTAGTCATCATGTCCAGTAATTTCGCATGCAGGCATGACTCGACTCGGCCCTGCACCAATGACTTATAGTTAAGTGCAGATTTTGCTCGCTCACTCTAAAACGGTGAAGGAAAACACCGTGATGAAACCCGCTTACGCGCTTTGGAGTGGTAGGCTCTGGCCGTGGTTGTAATACCACCCACCGAACAAAGCCACGCCGTCAAGCGACTTAGGTAGTCGTTTTTCGGGATGATGTTCGGTGAACCATCGGGAAGACAGGTCTGAGCAGCCGCTCAACTGTCGTCTCTCTCTAGATCTATGTGCTCCATCTTAGGCCACATCATCGCTTCACATCAGGCGAGATAGTGGTCAAACAGATTTAATAAGCGTAAAAAAAGTAAAACAGTGCCCATTTAACCACAATATTGTTTGCACACTACTGCTTGGCGGCTCTGGTAAAAGTTTGATAATTCAGAAGAAATTTAATATAATACAAATAGAATTAATCAGAATAATTTTTTTCATGCAAAATAAGGAAGCACTGAATTACTTATTAAAAATGGCACCGTTTCGCATTCTGATTAATATCAGATTAATCAATTTTAAGTTAATCAATTTCGCTTTGCTTTCGCTACATTATAATCACGTTGAAAGGTCCTATTAATTAGGTATATTTTATTTTAATTCCATAAAAGGTTTTAGGTTACACACACTTTCGCTTATAAATAAACAAGTTGCGTTGCTTTAACTGGTTCCTTTTGGGATAAGGTTAGAGAGAACAGCGATTTGGTTTAGCGAGAGACAGTCTGAGATAGAGGCGTTTTGCGTCTCGTAGGCACTTTGCGTAGGTCTTAATATTAATAAAATAAATTAAATAAATTAACCCTGTGAAGTAGGATGTATGGTTTATTAAATTTTATCTTATATTTTTGTATGTATGTGAGTCTGTAAGTATGCATTCTACGCCTCTGTTAATTTTTACTTTATTGTACTTTAATATTGCCTATAATAAAGAGTTTAATTTAATTAATTAATTAATAATAGTAAGATTATTACTGGAACCAAGATGTCTGCCTAATCCAGTTTTAAGCTGGTGTTAGTTGAATACTGTAGTAGTGCCGTTAATCTTAAACGACACTACTGGTAGTACAGCTGGTAGTGTCATTTACAAGATATGTAATTTTGGAAAACGTACGTTTGTGTCTCACATTTTAAAGATTTTATGTGTATTTTATTTTCTAACTCTGTATTGAATTGAAAGCCCCAATACGCTCTAAAAACGGTGAAGGAAAACATCGTGAGTAAATCGGCACATCAAAGAATTAATCACGAAAACTCAAGGACGTAAACGTCCACCAACCCGCACTGGGCCAGCGTGGTGGATTATGGCCCATACTCTCGTTATGAGAGAAGGGCCGTGTCCCAGCAGTGGGAACGTGATGGGCTGATGATGAAGGCCCTATGCTGAAAGGTATATTTTTGTTATTTATTATTATTATTTTATTTATATGTGGCTCTACGTTATATGTATTATTATTTTGTTGATAGAAATAACTTAATACAAATAAAGGTTATCAGGTACAAATCGCTGCGATAAGACCCCCAGTTGTGTGTAGGTACTTGATGAACAATAAGTTTCATGTAACAATGGTTTTACAGCATACCTATAAGTAGTTATTTATTCATTTTATAAGATTTATATTATAGCTGGTAATATAAATATTTATTTTCTTAAAATTATTAATAGAAGTTATTTTTAATAATTAAAATTTTATACTTTTTATGTTTTTATTTATATTCCCGTCTATCTCTTTGTTGTTTTTTTTTTGGTTGTCTGTAACAAATGCCCGTTAGCGATAACGCCGCCAATTGTACACTCGAGAGCAATGAATCCGGGTCACTTAAAGAATGTTAAAAATCTCGGAAACTAAAAATGATAGGTTAATGCAATAAATTGTATTTAATAGACAATGTAATACTCCTTAAATGAAAGTAAAAAAAATATGAGTCACCATACATTTTATTAACACAAAATTACATAAAGAAAAAAACTGCTGATCTCTCCTTAAAACAAAAATAGGAAACATGAAATTTTTGAACTTTATTACGATTTTCTTGAATTTTAATACTTCGTATTGCCTCCTCGTGCTTCCATTACTGCGTTTACGCGGTTTGGCATGCTGTACACCAAGTTCCTTATACGATTTTGGGGAATATTCTCCCATTCCTCTGTGAGAGCAATTTTGAGCTCACGAAGCGTGATTGGGGGAGGGTTTCGTTGTTTTACGCATCTGCCTAGCTCGTCCCAAGCATGCTCGATCGGGTTGATATCCGGGCTGCGCGCTGGCCACTCCATACGAGTAATGTTCATCTCTTGAAGGTAGTCATTCACAATCCTACCTGTATGAGGTCGGGCATTGTCATGCATAAATATAGCATCCTCACCTAAATTGACCATAAATGGACCAACGTGATCATTGAGGATTTCTTCCACATATCTTAAGCTAGTTAAAGAGCCGTTTTCTATGATCACCAGCTCTGTGCGACTTTCAGAAGAAATTCCGGCCCACACAAGTACAGACCCACCACCGTAGGCTACTTTTTCTTCGATGCATGCTTGCTTGAATCTTTCCCCTGGTCTTCGATACACTCTGTGTCTTCCATCGTGCTTGTAGAGCATAAATTTTGATTCGTCGGAGAACATAACTTTTGACCAATCTTCAATACTCCAATTTACGTGGCTCTGGGCATATCTTAGTCTCGAAATACGATGCCCACGCTCCAGTTTAGGGCCGTTTGCAGGTCTAAGGGGTTTTAAGTTAGATTCAGCAAGCCGACGTCTTACTGTCCATGCACTTGGGTTACTTCCTCCGAGGCGTCGAAACTGATTGGTGAGTTCAGTTCCTGTGAGAAAGCGATTTCGAAGCATGGTGTTCACCAAGTATCGGTCTTCTCGTGCTGTGGTACACCTGGTTCTGCCCGTTCCTGGTCTGCGTAGGTTAGAACCAGTTTCTTCGTAACGTCGGAGAACTCTTTGTACTGTTGACAGCGACACACCGACAGTCCTGGCTGTATCGCGCTGACTCCGGCCGGTTTCCAGCATTGTAAGTATTCTGGTGCATTCTTCAGGCGTAAGCGACATAATTTCAGCTTGAATAATGAATATAGAGCACTATCAACATGGTTTATGTACCCACATAAATGACAGATTACAAACAAAAGCAAAACCAAATGCTGTAATTTCGTAGTTCCATCTTCGAAAGTGGCCCTTTTTCAAATTTGATTTTTTTATGATATAACTTTACAATAACTAAGAAGTTTTAATACCTTCATTTAAGGAGTATTACATTGTCTATTAAATACAATTTATTGCATTAACCTAGCATTTTTAGTTTCCGAGATTTTTAGGATTCTTTAAGTGACCCGGATTCATTGCTCTCGAGTGTATATAACATCCATTTAGGTATATAAATTGTTATTATTATGTTGTTCAATCAAGAGTTTTGTATTGTATTATAAAATATTTATACATATAGGTACTTCGTCAAATACCATTTTAATTCGCGATAACATTTCTCAAAACAAGCGTGTGTTGAGAAAAGGGTGTCTCGAAAACGTTTATAAGACACTGTAGTGAGCGCCCCGGCTTCACACGAAATTTACACAAAATGTAAAGTACCTATGTACCTATTTGTTATATTCCTCGTGAAATGTTCTAAATAATTGTGAAATCATGATCAAAATGCGTCAAGTAGCTGACACGTACCTACTCATAAAACAGACAGACGAGGTAAATAACTATTTTGTATTAATTTAAAGGACACATTCAAAAAGGTACCTATAACGAAATTTTAACAAATTAGCTTTTAAGGTCTTTGTTAGCAACAATCAATGGACAAAATCGGTATGAATTAATGAACTAGATTTCTAAAAATTATTGTAAATTTTCAAGCCCCATCACAAGAACCACATTATGTAGGTAGGTAGGTACTAACTTCTTTGTATGAAATGGAGAGATAGATTTTTCAAAATGACTTCATTAGGTATACAACAAAGAAATTTGGTAATTTTTGCAAAAAATATCTTTTTTAAAATAAAATGACTAAAGTGAAATTACTTGTCGTCCATTTTGAAATATGTGGTCCATCTTCCTGCTTTCTTTGTTTCGTCAATCTCCAAAACAGACAAAGGAAGTACCGCATTTAGCTACAAAATAATATAAAACAATGTTACAAATTGTACGCAATTTTATTAAAATAAACTTTTTTGTGTTTTATTTAGTTCATAAAATATATTTAACGATTTTCATGTGTGACGTAGCGGCGGTACTGGGCGGGGGACGCCCATTTTCAAAATGGCGCCCCGTGACGTAACGTTTGATTCTAGACCAAATGTAACATCGAAAATCACCACAAATACATAATATTTTGCTTAAACACTTTATAATTTAAAGGGAAAATGTAAACATGTGTCATTCAGAGCTAAATACGAACTTGTAATAAACAATGGTCGATGTAGGTGGTAGAAACAGTGCGAACACGTCGCGTCGTCGCATCGCGCCGCGGCGTCGCATATTGATCCAACGCAATACCAAGCGTTTTATGACATACTCGATACAATCATTATTAATACGAAAACATAACGCAATTAATTGAAGAACAAAGACAGCACTAGAGAAAAAAAAATTAAAAAAAAACAGGCCATAAACAAATATTTGTAAAAAAAAAATATGACTGACGAATCAAAGATTAGTATTGGAATATGTCAAATAATGATTCGATATTTGAATTTTGAATTGGAAAGCGGGACTCACCTCGCGTCTGGAACGTCGATCCAACATGGCCGCCGGACAAAGAGCGTCGAAATAACAACTGAAATCCTAACTCGCGGGGTAGCGGAGATTAATTTAATTGCGTTTTAATGTTCACTTGATGACTTTAGGGTTGGAATTAGGTTTTTAAGCCGTTTGCGATGCGACATGCACTCTGGCGGGTGCATCCGGGCGGACTGAGGCCCTGCGACGGCGGAGGGCGGCACACAAGCGCACCGCACGCACACAGATGCACAAATGCATCCGTATACACACGTCTGGCGAAAGTAAGACCCGAGTACACTGCGTTTTCCATGGCAACACGATTTTATTTTAGTTGAATTTAAACCATTCAAAACGTTCAAAGAAACAAGTCTTCAAGCTTTACCCTGCGAGCGTCTGCGAGCGTCCACAAGTCACTTCTATTCATTAAAAAATAATTTAAGTAATGATTAGCGATTATAAACGGTTTGAGAAAATGCAGAAACGTTATATGATTCCTATATAACCTGTGATATAACTTATAAACTGACGTCGCAACTACTACGCACAAATATTGTATGTAGGTACTTGAAAACAAATGAAGGAACTTGCACAAAACCTCATCAAAAACCTATGACGATTTATGCCAGTAATTTAACCTGTGCTGTACCTAGTCCAACTTTAGTAAATCAAACACAACACAACGCATCTGCTTTTTGAATATTTTTAAAAATATTAATGTTATATTTTAAAGATAATGCAATTTTTAAACCGAACATTAATAATTACAAAGTAAATATAAAATAATTTGCATGCGCTTGGTGTAGAGCGCCATTATTTCTTTATATTATTTTACTTCATATTTATTCTGTTTTTAGTGCAATTTACAAGAAATAAAAACTCAAAAATATTACAATACCAATAAAAACAATTGAAAAATTCAACACAATTCTATTCCCATCAACAAATTATATCCCTATACAGAATAGTCATAATCAACTCTCTGTCAAATTCCATACAATACATATCTAGGTAATACTTACTTTTTTTCAGTCATGTTAACATAAGTTAAAATTTTTAATATATTTTATTTGTATCATGTGTTTATGACCTTTAAAAGTGCACTTTTGTGCTTATTTAATAAATGATATTTGTCTTTGACTTTGACTTTGAAATATTGCTTTGTCATCGGGCTTTGACAAGTGTGCAAAATTTCAACTCCGTAGGATAAGAGGAAGTGGTTCTTATTAAACTTGCAAGATTTGACCCAAACATTGAAAGTCAAATGCTAGCCTATCAGGAAATAATAAAAGAATACATCGTGATTGAGTGGGTCCGTGGCGGTTCCCCCCATCATTTCCACCCGGGCACCATAGACCCCGATAAATTTAATTAAAAGCAATATTAGAACGTACAGCAATAAACATCCAAACATACACATTTTCGCATTTTTAATATTGGCCTACTTATAGGTACCTAGGATTAGTGGGTAGGTTAGAATTAAACAATCTTAAAATTATTACCTTTTTCTGGGCCACCGTGGTGTACCTGTAACAAAATGAATAATGTATTAATTAGGTATAGTAAAAATATTTTAATATCAAAAAATTAAACCATCATTATGAATAGGAAATAATATTTTAAATTAAAATCCGGTAGGTATAATAGGGGAGCGGACAACTTTTCAGAAAGTGTTTTATATTAACTACAATTAATATATTTAGCCATGAAAAATATTATTTTAATTAAATAACGCTCTAAAAGTACCTAAAACAATGTTTAAATATTATGTTTCAAATATTGCCGTGCAAAAGGTCACCAACTTGTGATGTCATATGTAAGTAGAAGACGACAAACTCTTCGAAATAAAACTTGCAAAGAGATTCTTATACGTTATGTGAAGTTTGGGGACTATATTGTAGTAATGGAACGAAAAAATTAGCAAAAATACATTTTATGAAAACCAAAAACGTAAAATAAACACAAGCTTGACTCACGGCATTTGCCTACAAATGACGTCATGCGCTGTGATTGTTGTTTCGTTTTGAGATGAAGAACAGATTAAAAATGACAGAATTATTAGATTTTATTTATTGATTTAAAAATATAAATCATTATTATTTCATAAAAATATTGATTGAATGATCTTTCTGCTTCGACGAACGTTCGTTCTAACTACATTTTAGATTTTTTCTCGATTACTGTCCGATCCCCTATTCTGAAGTTAAGTCAATAGTTAATATTCATTTCAATTTATTTTGAGGGTCAACAAACCGTATTACAATATTATATAACAAGTGTGTGAAGATATACAAAGAAAAATATGATAATAGCAAGACCAACATCGTTGACCACATATTACTTCAACAGATATGTTGAGAATAAGACACAGGACCTACCTTAAAATAATTTAACTGACTATATAAACAGAAGTACAGTACATTAATACATATGAGACTTTTCAGAACTATTACCTGCTTAATATTTTTACATGGCTTACTAGCCATAGCCACTTAACTACAATTAAAAAAACTACTTTTTGGACTTATTATAAAAAAAAACCTCTTTTCCATCGAAGGTCTTTTCTTCTTTTCGTCTTTTTCACCTTAAAGCAAAAAATATTAACTGCAAATCATTTTTTTATATGCATGTGCTATATAATTTATTTAAATCTACTGGAGAGGTAGAGTCATTGAAGTTTTTTTTAGACTCTACCTACATTTCAGTACAATAATATTAAGTTACATTTTGTAATGCAAATTTTATAGATTTTCCAGAAGCGATAATACAAAATGACAATAACACATTGTTACAACAATGGGAAATGTATCTACAGTATAGAACCATGGAGTCATAACATGAGCACGTGGAGACAGAAGAGAAAAAAAATGCGCAATTTGTCCTTTTATTCAAAGTCAAAGTCAAATATCACAAAGACACAAAATTGCACATTTAAACGTCATAAACACATAATGCCAATCAAATTAATAATTTGTTAATTTTTTTAACTTACGTTAACATGGATGGATACGGACCACCAAGTCTAATATTACAGAATAGGTACCTACTAAGGAACAGAAGCATCACTCCACAAAGAATTTAAACAAATAGCGACTCTTGCTATGACGCAATAAAATTCAACTCAGCTCACGTAGCGCTGCATACCTACCAGTCATATTAACCTACAGAGCGCATCTCTTTCCATCGTATAGCTCTTATCTCTTCTGAGGCGGCACGTGTAACGACGCGCGACCCGCCGTCGGTGTCCGGCTATGTACTTGTAGCTTCGTACCTACAGTGCGGAGTGCGCTAGGCCTGCTAATACCTAATCATTTTCGTTAAGTCATGTTCATGTATCACACCGGGAGGGAAAACCACAAGAACAAAATAAATCGAAAGACACGCAAAATAAATAAAGAGGCCCAACGATCACATACATAGACCGTAGCCCCTTACTAGGATTCCCTGTATTTAGAGAACCTGGAACTACGAAGACCATGGTTCACCGAGATGGGGTTTGTTGTATGTGTAACTGATTATTTAAATTTTAAACCGGGAGCTCATCGTATTTTCAAAAGTCTGTCAGAGCGCCTGATCGATGCGACGCGTGACCAAAATGCTGGGACTTATTTGGCTCAACGTATCAGTATTGCAATCCAACGGGGCAATACTGCCAGCATCTTGGGTACGCTGCCAACTGGTAGTGGGTTGGAGCATTTGAGCTACCTATAGGCCTTTAATGGTCTATGGGTTGTCCAATTGCTTCTCCTTGTATGTAGTTAGTTTAGTTTTAGTAAGTAGAGTGTAGTTTGTTTTGAGTAATAAAGGCATTCGCCCGTATAAAAAAAAAATAAATAAATAAAATTTTAAATGATTTACTATTTGATCTATGTACATTACTAAAAATAGATTATTTGCAGAACCAATTAACAATTATGTACAAACATATAGAATGATAAAAACTAAACTAACCTACAACAAAATTAAAAAATGAAATTAAATATAAAACACAGAAAATTATATATTATGATATATTATTTGATCTATTATATATTATTTTTATCGTGTCGATTTAGACGCCTACGACAAGGAATGGCCCTTATCAGCAAAAGACAGAGGGAAGCCTTTGCCCAACAGTGGGACGAAACAGGCTCATAATAAAAAATATTTAGTTCTATTGATTCTAAAATTGACATTACATTCTTTAATTTCATTGTTAATATTTGCGCGCCTGCTTGCAGGTTGAATACCGAGACTTTTGACTTTATGACATCTGAAATATTGTATATTATGTATTCTGGCAAACAAACAATTGATTATGGACAAACATTTCGACGAAAACATCTACCTATATACCGAATTGGGGTTAACTCGTCCCGCAACACCTCAACTCGAAACAAATGCTTGCGCTTATTTTTTTCAGATCACGCAAAACTCCTAAAGGAATTTTGGTGAAATTTGGTTTCTTTAGGTCTTGGAAAAGGATAAGCTACTTTTTATGTCGGAAAGCCGCAAGTGCAACCACGCGGCGCGCTAGTATTTAATCAGCTTTTCACATTGCGCCATCGAATTAAGACATGCATTTACGTGTTCTGTGAATCAGGATACTTCATTCACATTCACGTCATGCCGTGAGCAGAACAAGGAAAATATAACTGTACCTAGCACACGACCTGTCCAGGCTTATGTCATCAGCCCATCACGTTCCCACTGCTGGGACACGGGCCTTCCTCATAGAGAGAGTACCTACAGTTATTATAGGAATTTATGTTGGGTAAGTTTGTATTGCTTTTAAGACGTAAGACTTGAAGATATTATATATACATATAGATATACATATTTAATTGAATTAATTATAACTACGTTAAAAAATTTAACATATATATCATGACTTTGAAAAAAAGAGTAAGTATGTTTACCCATTTCTTTCCCATACTCAAATTGAAGTCCGGGCCCAGAAAAGAAATGCGAAAACTGACTCTACCAGCGCTTCCGAAATACGCCCGCTAGAGAAGATAGCACCAAGAAACTCTGCGGGATGTCTCTTTTTTTTAATCTTGTAAAATGTCTTGTACCTACTATTTTGGAATCGGGAACCAAGAATGGTCAATATCCTACTACAACCACAGATACAAACAAATTTTTAACGATATCATCTTGTGGTGTATTGGTTGGATAGGCCAAATCCCATAGGTATACCACGCAGGTTGCGGTTTCGATTCCCGCAACGGGATATTTGTCCCGTCGAACAGGTCCCACGCCTGTCCATGCTTTCCATCAAAGTCAAAGTCAAAATCTCTTTATTCATGTTTGGCATCACAGACGCACTCAAATTTTCACAAGACTCTACCACCACATCGGAAAAAGAACCACTACTCAGAAGATACGGCAAGAAACTGAGGGGCATTTATTTTTTCGCCTGGCGATGTTACAGGTAACCGTGGCGCTTAATGCCTTTAAAGCCACTACGCCATGGAGGCTTTTTGATAAGCAACTACCCCTTCCTAGTTGTATGCAACATTGCATGCATGTGTGAAATGTATTGCTGTAGGTGAGTGCAGTAGTGTGCGCGTCCCGGGCTAGCCTCAACCACAGACTAGCATGTGCAGAACACTAAGTCTAGACTACATGTTAGCTTGATTTCCTATTAAATTGTATGTGATATTTTAGGTATTCTGCTCTTTTTATATAGCACTGAGTGATAAGACGTGCAATTCGTTCGCCTGATGGTAAGCGCCACGCCTGCTTAAAACAAAATAGCCACATCGGTCCAGCCGTTCGTTTAAACATGTAAGTTGTAAATATTCACAGCCTATGTGGTAAAGTGTTGAGGCAGTAGCTCATATCTACACAGTAGGTTGCGCTTTCGGTCCCCGCTACGGAACAAATGCACAGAAAGAAGCAGAAGAATTTGTTTCGTGTTTGCATTGTCCTCGCTGTTGCAAGAACGGTGGTTCATTCAACCATAGTGGGATGGAATCTGTTGATTTCGAAGCGTTTGCGAGAGCACGATGTAAACGTCGAATTACAGTATTTTTATATGATATAAATAGACAAACAATCAGACGGCCCGCCTGGATGGTAAGAACAGTATGCGAAGGGCAGTATGCGATTTCCATAGATCTATGATATGTGGATGGGCTTTCACACGATGTCGGGCAGCGCGGTGATAAAACTGTGATGGAGGGATGAGATCAAATAGTTCCTCAGAACATTCCCCATTATAGATTTTATAGAGCGCCGAAATTAGACATTACAAGCAGACTTACTACTAATCACTAAGACATCCGGCTTCAAATGTCATGGACAGGGTTCCGACTTAAAATCAGTGCTAAGATACTTTAAACACCTTAGCGTATGCAAGTCGGAAACCTTTGTTGTATTTATTGTTGTTGTTTTGCACTTAGGTACTTTAGTGTGTTCAGTGTAATGTTGTGTGATGTCTTGAATGAATGTTCTTTCTTCTTTTAAATAAACAAAAAAATAAATTATTTATTTACCAAATTTACAATAATCCAAACTACTGTTTACTGGTTACAACTGTTCAATTAAATTACAATATTAATTTACACATACCTTGATTTGATATTCGGTTGTGTGTGGGCCCCAAACTAGGCTAGGCCTGTATATTGGCAACCCTATTAGATTTGACAATACAGAATAATATTCTTTCTTTCTTTCAAAATAGAGTTAGACAAACATAACATTCTGGTAGTCGTGCTCTGTGGCTTGAAAGCTAGATGCGCCAGTTCCGTGACCTTACGGAACAAAGGAACGCTTCGCAGGAACACGGAGGGCGTGTTTTCAGCGAAATTCTATAAAGGGACGAATTTGTAGGTTTATTTATGGGAAATTTACATTACGAGAAAATATATAATGACCATCAAAATAATCTTTGAGATCCCATACACTTCTATCCAAAACTGTATCGGCGAATCAAATTTAGTAAATGATCACCAAACCTTACCCGAATTGCCGCACCTCCCTCTTCCGTGGTCCAACTCGCTCTTACCCCTAGAGTGTATGTAAAAAGCGCGGAGCCAGAAGCTCGCGAAGGAGGTCCTGAATGAAGCGAGCCTACGAGGCCGAGTGGAGCGAAGGGGGGAGGTGGGGAGCAAAGCGAGCAAGAGACTTCCGCAGCGGAGCGAAGGTTAAAAAGGGAAAGCGAGATGAAGGGGTGACGAGGGAGAGTCCTGGTGTAGCTTACTTTGGTGATCATTAACTTTTTTTGGTAACCATTTTTTTTTAATTGATTATATTTGTGATCATTTATTATTTTTGGGACTACAAAGTAATTTTTTGCCGTTACAACATCGCTTACCTACATCTAATAACATTGTACAACTATAAAGGCATATTACCATGACATATTACTGTCAGTAAAAAAACAAGAAAAAGGCCAATCTGAAAAAACGCCGTCCTTCCAAATAATGTTAGTCCTTTCCGTTCAAAGGTTGACTGGAAGAGATCGCTTTGATAGCTAATGAAACAACTATACATTTGAAGTCCAAGGTCGAATATCGATGAAATGTATATGGGACCACCTTGAAGCTATACTGATCCCAAAACAAAAGAAAAACAATTTTCCCAATCGGTTTATAGATGACAGAGTTATGAAGTAACAAACATAAAAATAATTATCGAATTGAGGACCTCCTTTTATTCAAGTCGGTTAAAAAGCATAATAAAAATAAATACTTAGATTCCTGGAATATTGCACTTCTGCAAAGTAGCCAACTGGTCCATAAGGAACCAACAAATTGTAACAACTAGGTACTCTAAAAAATGCCCCTCAGTTTCTTGCCGTGTCTTCTGATGAGTGGTTCTTTTTCCGATAAGTTGGCAGTCATTTTGATAAATTGATGTTCTTAAGTGCGTCTGTGTTGTCTAAACTGAATAAAGAGCTTTTGAATTTTGAACTTCCTGTACTATTATATCCTCAGTTCAATTCTAAAGTTCAGCTTTGTAGACAAGTTGTCAGCAGACATAAGCTTACCTATTTATCATCATCAATATAGTAATGCTCGATTACTTGTGGCCTTTCAGAGAGTTGTTTCTATAGCGCTAGAGACCCGAGCCAGCTCTGCATGTGAATATTTCAAAAAATGATCACCTACATTGTGGTGAAACGCGACTCAAAATCTAAGGCAAGAGAACAGAATAAAGCCCAATTTACTATAAATAATTTATGTTTATGTGCACTTCCACTGAGGTTGCGGGTTCGATTTCCGCGACGGGTCAAATTTTTGTGCATTGAAAAAAATGCGCAAGCATTTGATTCGTGTCTGGGTGTTGTGGGACCTCGTAGTTCCTGGTTCCCTAGACACAGGGAATCCTAGTTAGGGCCGCGATCTATGTATGTGATCGTTGGTCTTTTATTTGGGCGTTATTTGTTATTAAGTATTTCAAATTTTCGACCATTTCAGAGATACGTACAAAACAATACAATACAATAAAACTTCATTGCACACCAAATAAACACACAATACAGAAAAAGAAAGAAATAAATATGACAAAATACAAAAAAAAGAGGTACAATGGGCGGCCTTATCGATTAGAGCAATTTCTTCCAGACAACCTTGAATAGATAGAACAGGTATGAGAAACAATGCGGTTAAAAAAACGTTTAAAAAAATTTATTTGGCATTCAGCATATTGGTCACAAGGGTAGGTCACCACCGTGCAGGATTCCCAAAATACTAGCGGCGTTGCCCCTATATGCATCTATACACATTCCCAATTTTACATATTCCCATTTCTACAGCTTCTCTTTTCTACGGTTTCTCGGGTACAAACCGGTATCCAAGCTGCAGTCCTCAACGAGCGACAGGCGGCCATGACCACCCTCCTCTACAATATCTACAAGTTCCATTATACCGTTATCAGTGCTGATAGCACTGACCTCGGCGCTATCATCGCAGCCGTCCCTTTCACTTTATGCTGTCTCTTTCACATTTCATTAAGAGAATCTAGATGGTTGTCATCTCTCTTCATCTCGGTGACGCATCCACTCCAATGTTGCATATATACCTACCATTTATTTATTTACTAGCTGCGCCCTGCGGTTTCACCCGGAATAAAAAGTAGCCTCTATGTGTTAATCCAGGGTATAAGCTATCTCCATACCAAATTTCATCAAAATCCATTCAGTAGTTTTTGCGTGAAAGAGTAACAAAGGTAGGTACATACAAACTGTCGCGTTTATAACATTAGTATAGTATCAGTAGGATTTAATAGTTTTGCACAAAATGGTACAAGGAATGACTTAATGCTATTTAGCATTATCTACCAGTCTTCCAGGTCGTGAAAGAAATATAGTGGGCGAACCATGTGGCAGAATTTTGGGACGTCCAGGACCTTTTCCTTTTCAGCAAGGAAGTTTTGTTCTTAAGAAACATCGGTTGAATTTTGGAGAAAAAAAACTGCTTCATTGGTATTTTCAATAATCTACGAATTATCAATAAAAAAAACCGACTTCAATGTATCTTCGACGTCCAAGGTCAAATATCGATGAAATTTATATGAGACCACTTCGTAGCTATACTGAACCCAACGCAAAAAGAATTTTCCAAATCGGTTCATGAATGACGGAGTTGTGAGGTAACAAACATAAAAAAATACAATCGAATAGAGAACCTTCTCCTTTTTTGAAGTCGGTTAAAAAAAAGGTACAGTAAGGTTAAACATATTATTTCTGAAAAAAAAAAATGTTACATACAACATGGGCTAAGTCGACCTATTTCCTGTCAGGAATGTTTCCCACTACGTAACCCATCATATCTCACCTGTTGTTAAGTGACGATGCGGTCGAAGATGTAGCACGCTAGCCTATATAGAAGAAACATCGAAAACACAGATGCCGGCCGAGAGTTCCACTCCTTGGCCCTTCGCATTATGAAGGTCGAAGCAAAGCGCTTGGTGCGAGCAGGAGGGATGTCAACCATACATTGATGACGACTTGCCGTACGTCTGGTCGTCCGATGATGAAATGGGGATAAAATTGGCGGATGGCAGAATTAGTTCATGTAATGCCGTCGCACACTCTCAGAAATGTATTCGGTAAAAGACCTTCCCAAAGTGTGAGTGAAAACCATATGTTATTCCAGAACCTAGAGTATCACCAAATTTCATCAAAATCCGTTCAATCGTTGCGACGTGAAGGAACAAATACTCGAAACATACAAACTTTCGCAGTAGTATTACTAGCTATAGTATTACTAGCTGCACCCCGCGGTTTCACCCGCGGTTTCCCGGAATATAAATAACATATTTGTTAATCCAGGGTATAAGCTATCTCTATTCTGAAATTCACTCAAATCCGTTGTGCCGTTACAGCGTGAAGAACAAAGACAGCCTCTGTGGTGAGGTGGTTGAGCAGGTTGGCTCAAATCTCATACACCACTGAGGTTGCGGGTTCGATTCCCGCGACGGGACAAATGTTTGTGCACAGAAAAAAAAAACAGTGCAAGCATGTGTTTCGTGTCTGGGTGTTGTGGGACCATGGTCCTCATAGTTCCTGGTTACCTAGATGCAGGGAATCCTAGTTAGGGGCCGGGATCTATGTATGTGATCGTTGGGCGTAAAAAAAAGTAACAAACACACTAAGGTACACTTACTTACAGGGAGGTACTACACGTGTTTATTGGCAAGCGTGCTGCATCGTCGACCACATCGTCGCTTACCATCGGTTGAGATAGTGGTCAAACGCCAATAGAAGCATAACAAGAATATACATACAAACTTTCGCATTTATAATATTATAGTGTGTTATTATATATATATATTTTTAATATTATTTAATACTAGCTGCGCCCCGCGGTTCCACCCGCAGTTCCCCGGGATAAAAAGTAGCCTATGTGCTATTCCAAGTCCTAAAGTACCTACATAACAAGTTTCATCGGTTCCGTGGTTTTTGCGTGAAAGAGTACCTAACAAACTTACATCCGTACATTCTTACAAACTTTCGCGTTTATACATTAGTAGAATGAATATTATTTAATCTGATTCAATTGCTTTTATTGTATTGTATTTAGTTGTAGCTGGTTTATCCGTGCTCATTAAATAAATAAATTATAGTTGGATTTATAGGTAATTTAGAGTTCTAGAGTGGAAACCGCGAATCGGCAAACGTAGTGTAGGACGCCGCGACTAGATGGAGCCACGGTACACGCAGGGTAGTTGGGAGTTACTGGAGAAGGAATGTCGATCAGCCCCCGTGGCGTGCTGGGAGAGGCATGTCCAGCCGTGGACTGATGTAGGCAGATAATGATGACATATGAGATTATCTAATGATGCTGCTTTGTTCATTTTGTATATAAATAAGTTTTGGCTGAAAAAATTTTTTAGATTAAGATTGTCTCAAGAAATTCGTAATTGGAACCGCAAGCAGATTAAAATGAGCCTAAACACAAGTTTAGTATTATCCATTGCCCATTGATTAGCTGTCTGTCACCATAATATTGCATTGTCATCGGACTTTGACAAGTATGCAAAATTTCAACTCCGTAGGACGTAAGTGGTTCTAATTCAGCTTGCAAGATTCCACCCGAACAAACATACATACATTGCAAATTAAATAAAAACATGTAAAAATATATAATGTCGACTGCGTGTTAAATATTATAAATCTAAATTAAATAATAATGTTGCACACCCAAAATAGGGTTGGTTGTAAAAGAACCAATTTATAAATTTGGAACACCCGTCAAACCTACATTCTGATAACATTCATTCATTTAATTTTATTTCATTTCACTTCACTTACATAGAGGCAAGGAAAGCCGCAGGAAACCCTAGTGTCTCTTGTTATGTTTAGGGGCAGACAAAGACATAACATTGTGTAGGATGCCGTAGACAAAACTAAATTAAATTATTATTGTAGGTACCCTTCGGTAAATCATAATAATCTGCACTAATATTATGAAGAGGTAAACTCGTCCGTTTGTATGTACGTAGGAGGTCATCGCTGGAACTTATGATTCTTGTAGTAGATCTCTCGTATGCGGGCGGCGGTACCACCGCTTTGCCAGTTATTCTGCCGCCAAGCAGTGCTTAGCAAAGTCAAGTCAAAAGGTATTTATTACACAGGTACAAATAACGCCCTTCTAACGTCATGTTCACATAATATAAACCAATTAAAATACGTTAAAAATCGTAACTTCAGATATCATGACATTGAAGAAAAAGTTAAGCATGTCTACCCATTTCGTTCCCATACTCAAATTGAAGTCCGGGCCCAGAAAAGAAATGCGAAAACTGACTCTACCAGTGCTTCGGAAATACGCCTACTAGAGAAGAAGGTGACGAGCGCAGTGCAGTGCAGGATTTTTCAAAAGTTTTGGGTGGTGTTGCATCAGGCGAACGATCTGCTTGTCTCGTCACTCAATAAAATAAAATAAAATACTGTATAAAAAAGAGAAGAGAAGATTTAGATAAGAGACGTGATAAGAGCTATTGATAATATCTAAAGGTTGAGTCTGCCACCCTCTACAGGAAAATAACTATAGCCTGGGTGGCGCAGTGGTTAGAAAGGACCGACCCATAACAAGGAAGTACCTGGTTTAATTCCTGTGAGCTTGCATGCATTTGCACTGATAAAAATGCGCAAACTGTTTTGTATAATTATACCTTGATTTATTTTAGGTATACGAGTATATTAAATTAAATAGATATATTTGACATATTATATTTAATTATTAGGTAATAATTAAGAATATTTGAATTTTCCCATTCACATACTTTACTGCACCGCTACCATGTTCTTTTGCACGTCCTGGATGACTGGTATAAAATGCTATCTAGCATTAAGTCCTCCACGTACAAACTGTTTTGTGCTAAAGTATATAAATATCTATGAAAACAATCCTATCGAGGAATATGCTCTCGAACACGACCCGAACAGAGACAACCAGTTTGTTTTTTGAAATTTAACAAGAATCCGTAATAGATTAAAAAATATATCTAAATCTACGTTTTTATGGATTTAAAATGCATTGTCATCGAGTTGTGAGCTACCCTTAAAGTTGCAGCCGAATAGTTAATCGGGAAGACCTCGAAATTTGAGTTGCAAGATTCCACACGCTACATCCCGCTGACCCCGCACCACTGACTTTCTTAAGTTATGTGCAGATTTAACACTCGCTTCAAATATGTGAAAGAAAACACCGTGAGGAAACTGGCATGTCCAAAAATTAATCATAAAAATTTAAAGACATGTGATATCCACCTACCCGCACTGGCCCAGCGTGGTGGATTATGGCCCATACTCCCTGGGAACTTGATGTGCTGATGATGATGATTCCACCCGGAACGACAGATAGACAGACAGACAGACAGACAGACAGACAGACAGACAGACAGACAGACAGACAGACACACAAGAAAGTGACTTAATAAAAACGTGGTAATAAAAAAGCGTTCTATTCTTATTGATATAATTGCCTATGAAACAATATTTAGATATATAATGTTCAGTTTTAAAAGTGAGAAAGTTTGCAAAACAGCTGTCTTCATTATTAATATTGTCTAGTTACTTAATATCTCATGCAAGAGAACGTGTGTCAAAATTAATCATAGAAATGGGTCATAAAATTTAATAAGAAGTTGAAACGAGATGAGGCGAGCCGTCTCTGAAACTTTTCTGGTCACTTTACACTAGAATAAGAAACGTTTATTGAACATATGACATGAAAACACAATAGGCAGTATGTATGTAACAAACTAAAATTTCTTTAAAGCAAGAGTAAAAAAACATTATCTTTCCTTATAGCTTTGTTTTATAAGTACTTACGTATGTATTACTTCTTGTAGTTATGTATGTTATAGAAATATTTATTATATTTACATAAAGAAAGCAACTCTTTCCCCGATACAAGGACATAGTCTTAATGTTGCGCAGACGAAGTCGCGGGTATCGGCTTGTTGAGAGTTTTAAGATTTTATTTTACATTTATTATAAGTGATTGATGATAATCTGCGTGTAAAGCTGTAGATAAAGCGAGAAATTCTAATCAGTCAAGCGAGTCTCCCTAAAAAGCCGCCAAGGTCGTGCGTGTAAAGAGAAGCGGTCCCAGCACCGAGCCCTGAGGAACACTCGATAAAAAACAAACAAAGATCGAGACTTGCTCTCTTATCAATTATTCTTAACCCGGTTTGAAGACTTGCAAGTAAAATAACAACTCTTACAAAGGAATATCAACTTTATCGGCAAGTTTTAGAGATGAAAATCCGGTGATTCAGTATCGAAGGCCTCGGTGTAAGACAAAAGTGAGGTGTGGTGAATTTCTGTTGCTAAGTGCTCGGCCGTAAGCGCTGGAAAGCGCTTCTTTTTTTGCAAACACTTTATTTACAGCCGCTTTAATTGAATTAGATTCTATTTTTATCTTGGGATTAAGTCTAGATTGTATTTAATAAGTACATTCACGTAGATTGGGTGATAACGGTTTAAACAGATAAGTTATGTGAAACTAGGCTTCCCTTTGCAGTTTTACCTTAGGTTCAAGGTCACCTCTGTGTACAATTGTACATGTTCGAAATACACGACGATGCGACCCGTGACCAAAACGCTGGGACATATTTGGCTCAACGTATCAGTATTAAAATCCAACGAAGCAATGCTGCCAGCGTCTTGGGTACGCTGCCAACTGGTAGTGGGCCGGAGGTTTTGGGCTATCTATAGGCCTTTATTGGTCAATAGGTTGTCTAGTTCCTACCCCTTCTGAGTACTTAATTTTAGTAAAGAGTACTGAGTACTTAATTTTATGTAATGTGTAGAATTGTTTTCAGTAATAAATATCTAATATATGACGATCACATTTAAAGATCCTGATGGCCACTAGGATTTCCTGCATCTAGAGAATCAGGAACTACGAGGACCATGGTCCCACAACTCTCAGAAACGACACACAGACAATTTGAGACACAATGTGTCAAATGTGTCTCAAACAAATTGGTGTGCGTACACTAATAAACAAGCAGTAACTTACTCAGAAATTTCATTCTAATCTTTCTGTAACTAGGTACATTTAATACTAGGTGCACCTCGCGGTTCCCCCGCAGTTACCCGGGATAAAAACAGCCTATGTCCTGTTTCGGGACATAAAGTACCTACATACCAAATTTCATCAAAATCCGTTCTGTAGGTTTTGCGTGATTGAGTAAAAAACATCCATCCATCGTCAAAAACTCGCATTTATAATATTAGGATAGTTCCGTGACTAACTGACAGACAACGCACAGCTAGAATAGGTATTCTGTGGCACAGACTAAACCAAAGCAGATATGAAGATAGAAAAATATATGTTCCCTGCAGAGTTTCTTGGTGCTATCTTCTCTAGCGAGCGTATTTCCGAAGCTCTGGTAAAGTCAGTTTTCGCATTTCTTTTCTGCACCCGGACTTCAATCGTATGGAAAGAAATTGGTAGACATGCTGACCTTTCTTTTTAAATCATGATAGTTTAGTTACTATTTTTAACATGTTTAGTTGTTTTGTATTATGTGAAATATGACATTTAAAAGTGCAATTTTTTGTGCCTATTCAATAAATATCTTTAAAAGTATACATAGATTACAGACCCTGGATTATATAAGAAAGGACTTTCCTAAATTCCCACTGGAAAACGGGTAACTTTGACAACCTCTGTGGTGTAGTAGTTGGGCAGGTTGGCTGAAACCACATACACCATTGACGTTGCACATTCGATTCCCGCGACGGGACAAATGTTTGTGCACAAAAAAAAGCGCAAGCATTTATTTCGTGTCTGGGTGTTGAGGGACCATGGTCCTCCAAGTTCCTGGTTCCCTAGACACAGGGAAAGCTAGTTAGGGGCCAGGATCTATGTATGTGATCGCTTAACAAAAAAACTGCGGGTCGGCTAGAAGCACAAATAAGGGTAACATCAGACGAGCAGACGACCGGCTACAAGTATAAAGGTAACGTTAGACGTCGGCTCACAATGCACGTAGTTGCAGACGGTCGTATTGATCGATAGCTCCACCTGAGTCGTCTCTTACTAGTTATAAGGAACTAGCTGAGCCTCGCTGCGTCAACCGCGTCCAAATGTTCCGGGATTAAAGTCTTATATCGTTTTCCAGGATCTAAAGTAGTTACGTATCACATTTCAAATTAATTTACTGCGAATATGGGTAAATAGATGATGTATAAGTTCAACCTTATTCTTTTTTTTTTCTATTTATAGGCTTGCGTTTGACCGCTATCTCACCTGTTGTTAAGTGACGATGCGGTCGAAGATGTAGCACGCTCGCCTAGAAGAAACCTGTTCACTTGTCTTAAAGACACCCAGATTATAGCTATCCGGAAACACAGAATGCCAGCAGAGTGTTTTTTTTTCATTCTTCCAGGAGGCTCGCAAATATTAATAAAGCTACGTCAAACAATTCTAATCATTATTATAATTATAGTACACATCAAATTCAAAAATAATTATTATAGATTATTTATAATTCAAATAAAAATGTCACTAGATAATTATATTATTAATTGGGAAACTATTAGAATAGAATAGAATAGAATAACTCTTTATTGTAACACCAAAATACAGAAATAATTAAAAACTAAAATAACAACTAACTTAATAATAATGTCACAATGGGCGGTCTTATCGCTCAAAGCGATCTCTTCCAGACAACCCTATTCAATTATATAAAATTAAATTATTCATTAAATTCTGTTTGATAGTTTTTGCATGTTTGAGTCACTAACATCTATCCATGCATTCATCTATCCATCCATCCATCCTCACAAACTATTGCATTTTTATATTAGTAGGATGCGAAAGTTTGTAAGAATGGACGGATGGATAGATGTCTGTTATTGAATCACCCAAAAACTACTGAACAGGTTATGATGAAATTTGGTACGTAGGTGTCTACTTTAGGCCCTGTAAAAGGGCATTGGATAGTTTTTATCTTGGGAAACCACGGGTGAAACCGCGTGGCGCAGCTAGTATTATAAAATGGTAGAGTGCTTGTGATAATTGACGTTAATAAGTACGTCTGTGATGAAAAAATTGAATAAAGAACTTTTGAACTTTCTTGAATGCGAATGTTTTTGAATTATTTGCTCAATCACGTAAACATACTGAACGGATATTCATCATCATCATCATCAGCCCATCACGTTCTCACTGCTGGGACACGGGCCTTCTCTCATAGAGAGAGAATGGGCCATAATCCACCACGCTGGCCCAGTGCGGGTTGGTGAATGTTACATGTCCTTGACTTTTTGTGAAAAATTCTTGGACATGCCGGTTTCCTCACGATGTTTTCCTTCACCGTTTTAGAGCGAGTGTTAAATCCGCACATAGCTTAAGAAAGTCAGTGGTGCGGGGTCAGCGGGATTCGAACTCGGGTGCGTCGGATCGAAAGTCGCACGAGCTCCCACTGAGCCACACTCGCTCTCACTTCATGGTTATGGATGACATTGACATGCAAGTTCCAACGACTTTGTCACGTGACGTCGGCGACCAATGGTGTTGATGGAACTGTTCCTATTACAGCCACTTTCTTGAACTTTCTTGAATGCGAATGTTTTTGAAATATTTGCTCAATCACGTAAACATACTGAACGGATATTGATGAAATTTAATACGTAGGTACGTTAGGTCCTAGAATAGGAACATGGGATACTTTCAACCCGGAATAACGAACAGTTTTTTATGTAATAACCATAAACCGAATTGTCCGCGAACGGAGTCGGAGCTATCGGCTAGAAAACAATTGTAACAAAATTTCTAAGAATATACCCCTCAGTTTCTTGCCGTATCTTCTGAGTAGTGGTTCTTTTTCCGATACGGTGGTAGAGTTATTGTAATAATTGACGTTCATAAGTGCGTTCTCTCATAGAGAGAGTTAGCCCAGTGCGGGTTGGTGGATGTCACATGTTCTTGAATTTTTGTTATTAATTCTTGGACGTACCGGTTTTCTGACGATGTTTTCCTTAACCGTTTTTAGAGTGAGTGTTAAATCCGCACATAACTTAAGAACGTCATTGGTGCGGGGCCAGCGGGATTCGAACATGGATGTATCGGATCGAAAGTCGCACGTGCTCCCACTGGGCCACACTCGCTCTACGCGATTTGATTTGATAGAACCTACAATAAGGAGGTTGCGAGTTCGACTCCTGCCTCGGGCTGGTAAAGTCACAGTGCAGCCACAGACGGGTGTATTGATCGCGAACTACCTGCACTTTTTTATACCCAGCAATGTAACTACATTCAGGTTCATTTACTCGTGGTAGGTCTCTCGTATGCGGGAGGCTGTCTGGGTAGGTAGGACCGCTTTGCCAGTTATTCTGCCGCCAGGCAGTAGTGCGCAAGCATTACTGTGTTCCGGTTTAAAGTGCATTGTAGCCAGTGAAATTACGACGGCACATCGCATACAAGAGAACTACTAGTAGTAGTGTTTGTTATGTGCTGGTTGGTTGTCTGGAAGAAAATCGTTTGTTAAGACTGTTCATTGTATGCTACAGTGGAAGGACATCCAGAATGTCAGTTCCGAGTATATATTGACGTTTGGTTATCTAGAAGTAATGAGGATTTTAGATTACGCAAGCTGCCTTGGTGTAGTGGTTAACTGGACTCAATTAAAACACAAAACTTCACAGACGAAGTTGAAGAACAGGCTTTCATGAAGGGATACACACCTGATTTCTGGGCATTACTAAACTCAGCAGTCCTTGTTTTAAAGTGAAGAGCGCAGTGCACACCGCGAGGTTCTTCTCAACAAAGTTCTGGGTGGTGCAACTGTTTTGGTCAAGCGTGTTGCTAAACATCGAAAGACAAAAAAATATACATTAGAAAATTAATATACAAACCACGCTTTCATGCGCCTTATAAAGAATAAAAATCAATTGACATCGAGTTGTGAGCTACCCTGAAAGTCTCAGCCGGATAGCTAATCGGGAAATGCTCGAAATTTGAGTTGCAAGATTCCACCCGGAACGTCAGACAGACAAGAAAGTGGCGTGGTAAAAAAAGTTGCTCTGTCTGTTTGTTACCTTTTCACGACTAAACGGCTGAACCGATCTTAATGAAATTCGGCTCAGAGATAGCCTGTAGTCCTTTCGTCCCAATTTACCTTTTTGATCGCGATATCAAATCACTCGCGCACGAAGTCACGGACGCCAGCTAGTCCTTTACATCCAATTAATTTGCACTAACAGTACCTAAAGCTAAACAGCACCTAGACAAACAAGAAAGTGACTTGATAGGTGACTTAAGAGGTGGTAAAAACAAAGTGCCCAGGTGCTTCATGAATTCTGATGCAGTTTCCACCGTCATATAGTTTCTTAAGAAAGCCTTACTAGATTCCCATGCGAAGCCGGGGCAGGCTGCTAGTCAACAATAATTATTTCCTTGGTTCAGATTGGGTTTTGATTTTGTTTGTATACTAATGGCGAGGTAGCACACGGAAGTGGCTGGGGTCGACGACCCCGCCGGCTCTCGGGCGGGCGCGGCCAGGCTGCGAGCGGGCGCCGCCGAGGGAGCGATTTAATCAAGAATTGGAGTATATTGGCATGTTGAGACTTGTAATTTGTAAATTCAAGTTAATCATTGTTTAGTGTTATATTTGGAGACATTTAAAAAAAAAATACCCCGCAGTGTTTCTTTGTGCTATCTTCTCTAGCGGGCGTCTTTCCGAAGCACTGGTAGAGTCAGTTTTCGCATTTCTTTTCTAGGGTCGGACTTCAATTTGAGTATGGCAAAGAAATGAGTAGACATGCTTACCTTTGTTGACGCATAAACTGTAAAAGTTCCAAATCCGCTTTCCGCTTAGAATATTGCAAACATCTAGATTGGCGAAACTCTATTCTTTATTTAAATCTATGTCGTAAATGTTATAGTCAAGCATAATCTCCTTGTCAAAAAGTTGTCAACTAATGTTTTTTTATAAATTCGCCTTTTAGGGCAGGCTAAAGTCTCTAAGACCATACCGCCATGTCTTACGTAGTTTTTATTTAATAGTTTAATATTCCATTTATTATACTTTTGTTGAGAATGAGGGTCATCAGCAACAAGCCGGACGTTTTCCTAGTGCTTCAATAAAGTAATGAAATTTTATTCAAGCTTTCCATGGACTTTTTGGGAGAATATAAAAAGCAATGTTTTCTCTGTTTTGTTTCATTTGCCTACACTCGTGCACGTTTACGAACACATAATGGTTAATATTCCACCGATAACACTTCTTTGGAAAATAAAACAAAATCGAACTGTATCACTTTTCATTTCCCGCCAAAAAGTCCTGTCAACTAGTGTTTGGGAAACGTGTTGATAGCAAGCTAGTGTGAAATATAAAATACAGTAGCCAATTAATATCTTGAAACGATCTAAAACAGTAACAAATGCAATAAAAACTTACGAAACATATTTATTATTATCTAATTTAGTTATAGATGTCTAATTTAGTTAGTCATTCAAATAAAGCTATTAAAATTGTATTTGAGTTGGAAGTGACTAGGTTTTACAGTCATGCTCACTCAAATGTCTTTGCTTGCGGCGGCTCTGTGTGTCGGGTCACTCCCTTCCCTCCAATATGGTTGAGGGGGGTGATGGCTGGTCCACAAGTCATACTCGTGAACGGGTGCTGCTTGCGGGGACTGGTCTGTTCTAGTCACTCCTACTGCTACTGTCATACCTACTTATATTTTATTTACACTTTTCTGTTACTGATACTATGACTATGGGACATCTCACTCGCATTTCTTGTTTTACATTCTGTTAATTCTAATTTATACGTAATTGTGCTGAAAAAAGACATCCCCGCAGAGTTTCTTGGTGCTATCTTCTCTAGCGGGCGTATTTCCGAAGCACTGGTAGAGTCAGTTTTCGCATTTCTTTTCAGCACTCAGACTTCAATTTGAGTATAGGAAAGAAATGGGTAAACATACTTACCTTTTTTTTCAAAGTCATGTTAACATAAGTTACAATTTTTAACATTTTTTATTTGTATCATGTGTTTATGACCTTTAAAAGTGCACTTTTGTGCCTATTTAATAAATGATATTTGACTTTGACTTTGACTTTATTCAAACATAACTACCACATATCAATATTTACATTCGCCCTACTTATTACTGCACATTATCGTCTTTAAAATATTGTTTTCCTTACCCTACGTCTGTCTGGAAGAGATTGCTGCTTAGCGATAACAACGTCTATTATACTTAAAGGAAATTATGTATTACCAACTGTAATTCAGTTTTCTTTTTTTTAAGTGTAATAAAGTGTTTTCTATTTATCTCTAAGTGTCGAGAAGAAGGTTCACGTAGTGTTTGCTATCCGCTAAATCTCGGACCAAACCCAAAACCCCGCCAGACGGCTTAAAAGCCCAGACGGCTGACATCCATCCCTTTCACTCGTACGCTGATTTCTTCATCCGTCTCGCTCGCACCCTCCACGGCAGAGCCTCGCAGTATGGATTTGAGACTCCAGACTTTGGTACTATTATATAGCTATGTTTTGATAACTTTTGGCTCCGACTCCGTCTGTCAAAGACTCAAAATGTAAACCCCTAATTTGAGAGCCTCCATGGCGTCCAGCTACGGCATGGAAGTGGGTTCGATTCCTGTTGTCCATTGTCGCACTATACGACAAAATTATATTTTATAACTTGTATTCTATATGGCACTGTGTGTTGAGATGAGCTAGTCGTTCGCGTGATGGTAAGCGCCACGCCTGCCCATAACAATTTTAGTGCCACCAAGAACTTTTATTACCATAAATAGCACTGCGTAGCACTGCACTGTGCTCATCACCCCGAGACATCAGATATTAAGTCTCATATGCCCAGTAATTTGGCTGGCTATATACAATGCCCTTCAAACCGGAACACAGTAATGCTTGCGCACTACTGCTTGGTGGCAGAGTAAGTGGTTAATAATATTAACTTGTATTAGTCACCATCATCATCATCAGCCCATCACGTTCCCACTGCTGGGAAACGGGCCTTCTCTCATAGAGAGAGTATGGGCCATAATTCACCACGCTGGCCCAGGATATTAGATACAGATAATTGATATCTAGACAGCCTCTATGGCGTAGTCGTTGAGCAGGTCAGCTCATACCTCATAAACAACGCCGCCGCCGGTTGCGGGTTCGGTTCCAGCTATGTAACAAACTTTTTTGCACATAAAAAAGACAAGTGCGAGTCAGACTCGCCCACCGAGGGTTCCGTACAAAGACTATATTTTTTTATGATTTAAATACAGTACAGATTTTTAAGATTTTTCCCTGTACCTGTAGTCTACGACGATATTACTTGCCAAATGTCATAGTCGTAGGTTAACGGAAAGTACGCTATACATTTTGATTCCCTTGAGAGTGTCGAAATGTACGTTGTTTGCGGCAGAAACGGCCGTTTTGTTTACGTTCTTTGATTTTTCACAGCTTCAAGGGTATGTATGAGTATATGGTTTTAATTTCAACTCGATACCTCCACTTGTTCCCGAAATAAACTTGACAGACAGACGGACAACAAACTGATCCTATAAGGGTTTAGTTTTTTCCTTTTGAGGTACGGAACCCTAAAAATACGAATGCATTTGTTTTGTGTCTGTGTGTTGTGGGAGCATGGTCCTCGTAATTCCTGGTTCCCTAGATACGAGGCCTAGTTAGGGGCCGGGATCTATGTATGTGATCGTTGGACGTATTTATTGCTATTAAGCATTCACTCAAACAGTTATGTCACAGAATCTTCATGCATGTGGAAATAACTTGACATTAATGATATGACTTAGGTATACTAAAGAGAATGACTTTCTTAATAATTGTTTTTTAAATAATCAATATTATCTATAGAATTTTTTTCATTTTTTTTAATTCTAGGACATGTGACATCCACCAACCCCACTGGGCCAGCGTGATGGATTATGACCCACCCTCTCTCTATGAGAGAAGGCCCGTGTCCCAGCAGTGGGAACGTAATGGGCTGATGACGATAGAAGTTTTATTACAATTCAATTATTTGACTTTTGAGTTTTCTTTGATATATTGTTTATTATTGTTATTGGTTATTATTCAATTTGTTATATTATTAAAAGCCTTTAATATTTTTTCCAATGTTGTTTTTATTTTACCTATACCTATAGGGGATCGGATACTAATCGAAAAAACATTTAAAATGTAGTTTGAACGAATGTTAAACGAATCCGAAAGATCCTTCAATAAATATTTTTGTTTAAAAATTATTTATTTAATAGTTTTGCACAAAAATGGTACAAGGAATGACTTAATGATATTTAGCATTTTTTTTTTATCTGTTCCAAAACACAACACAGTGCATGACACGTTTCGCGTGCGAAGCTTGAGTTAATATAATATAAAACTGGAAGACCATCACTGACTGACTGACTGACTGACTGACTGACTGACTGACTGACATATTGACAGAATTGATCTCCGACTTGCCGTTATGGTGGGGGGGAGTGTTTGGTACGGTTGTATAGAGGGTGTTTTGAAACCAACCAGAAAAATCCGAAATTACCAGAAAGTGGTTTCCTTGATGGAACTGCTCAGGGGATCTCGGAAACTATAAATCGGATGGGGGTACCGCTTGAACTAAATATGCCCCAAACCTTGGGCCAATTTTGAAAATTTGAAAAAAAAGATGGCCGCCATACAAAAAAACATGGCCGCCATACAAAATAAAAATGTTAATAACTTTTGAATGGTTAGAGATAGGTATAGGGTGCTCGACCAAATGTTATAGAGGGCGATGGGGGAAATTTGAAAAAGTTGGAAAAATTAAAAAAAAAGAAAAAAAAATGGCGGCCATTTTGAAAGTTGCTCCGATCCGACTGAAATTTTGCATAAGGAGGTTTTCTGGAGCGTAGATTACGATTATGAAAAAAAATATTAGATTCCGCCATTTTTCAAGATGGCTGCCATACAAATGTTTTTTTTCATGACAAAATAGGTGAAAATAACTTTTAAACGGTTACAGATAGGTAAAGGGTGCTCGACCAAATATCATAGAGGACCATAGGGGAAATTTGGAAAAGTTGGAAAAATTAAAAAAAAAGAAAGAAAAATGGCGGCCATTTTGAAAAATGCTCCGATTCGACTGACATTTTGCATCGGGGGGTTTTTTAGGTCGTAGATTACGATTATGAAAAAATAATTTGGATTCCGCCATTTTTCAAGATGGCCGCCATACAAAAGATTTTTTTCCGAACAAAGAGAATAACTTTCAAACCGTAATCGATGGGGAGCTTCTATAAAAAAAAAAAAACTACCCCACGCGAGCTGCTTTAGCAGCTCGCGCACGCCACAAAATCTTCGATTGCGCCATTTTCCAATATGGCCGCCATACAAAAGCTTGTTTTTAGATCATAAAGGCTTAGATAACTTTAGAACCGTAATCGATAGGAAGTTTCTATAAAAAAAAAAAACACCACCACCACGCGAGCTGCTTTAGCAGCTCGCGCACGCGGCGAAATACTAGTTATATTATATAAAAGTGAAAGACCACTCACTGACTGACTGACTGACTGACTGACTGACTGACTGACTGACATATTGACAGAATTGATCTCTGACTTGCCGTTATGGTGGGGGGGAGTGTTTGGTACGGTTGTATAGAGGGTGTTTTGAAACTAACCAGAAAAATCCGAAATCACCAGAAAGTGGTTTCCTTGATGGAACTGCTCAGGGGATCTCGGAAACTATAAATCGGATGGGGGTACCGCTTAAACTAAATATGCCCCAAACATTGGGCCGATTTTGAAAATTTGAAAAAAAAGATGGCTGCCATACAAAAAAACATGGCCGCCATACAAAATAAAAATGTAAATAACTTTTGAATGGTTAGAGATAGGTATAGGGTGCTCGACCAAATGTCATAGAAGGCGATGGGGGAAATTTGAAAAAGTTGGAAAAATTAAAAAAAAAGAAAAAAAAATGGCGGCCATTTTGAAAGTTGCTCCGATCCGACTGAAATTTTGCATAGGGGGGTTTTCTGGGTCGTAGATTACGATTATGAAAAAAAAATTTGGATTCCGCCATTTTTCAAGATGGCTGCCATACAAACGTTTTTTTTCATGACAAAATAGGTGAAAATAATATGCAAATAACTTTTAAACGGTTACAGATAGGTATAGGGTGCTCGACCAAATATCATAGAGGACCATAGGGGAAATTTGGAAAAGTTGGAAAAATTAAAAAAAAAGAAAGAAAAATGGCGGCCATTTTGAAAAATGCTCCGATTCGACTGAAATTTTGCATCGGGGGGTTTTTGGGGTCGTAGATTACGATTATGAAAAAATAATTTGTATTCCGCCATTTTTCAAGATGGCCGCCATACAAAAGATTTTTTTCCGAACAAAGAGAATAACTTTAAAACCGTAATCGATAGGGAGCTTCTATAAAAAAAAACAACACCACCCCACGCGAGCTGCTTTAGCAGCTCGCGCACGCCACAAAATCACTTGGATTGCGCCATTTTCCAATATGGCCGCCATACAAAAGTTTGTTTTTAGAACATAAAGGCTTAGATAACTTTAGAACCGTAATCGATAGGAAGTTTCTATAAAAAAAAATAACACCACCACCACGCGAGCTGCTTTAGCAGCTCGCGCACGCGGCGAAATACTAGTTATATTATATAAAACTGGAAGACCATCACTGACTGACTGACTGACTGACTGACTGACTGACATATTGACAGAATTGATCTCCGACTTGCCGTTATGGTGGGGGGGATTGTTTGGTACGGTTGTATAGAGGGTGTTTTGAAACCAACCAGAAAAATCCGAAATCACCAGAAAGTGGTTTCCTTGATGGAACTGCTCAGGGGATCTCGGAAACTATAAATCGGATGGGGGTACCGCTTGAACTAAATATGCCCCAAACCTTGGGCCAATTTTGAAAATTTGAAAAAAAAGATGGCCGCCATACAAAAAAACATGGCCGCCATACAAAATAAAAATGTTAATAACTATTGAATGGTTAGAGATAGGTATAGGGTGCTTGACCAAATATCATAGAGGACGACGGGGGAAATTTGGAAAAGTTGGAAAAATTAAAAAAAAAGAAAAAAAAATGGCGGCCATTTTGAAAGTTGCTCTGATCCGACTGAAATTTTGCATCGGGGGGTTTTCTGGGTCGTAGATCACGATTATGAAAAAAAATTTTGGATTCCGCCATTTTTCAAGATGGCTGCCATACAAAAGTTTTTTTCCGGAAAAATAAGCCAAACAAAACTTTTGAACCGTAGTCGATAGGAAGCGTCTATAAAAAAAAAGCAACACCCCCCCACGCGAGCTGCTTTAGCAGCTCGCGCACGCCACAAAATCACTTGGATTCCGCCATTTTTCAAGATGGCCGCCATACAAAAGTCTTTTTTTCAGAACTACTGAACTTAAATAACTTTAGAACCGTAATCGATAGGGAGCTTTTATAAAAAAAAGCAAAACCCCCCCACGCGAGCTGCTTTAGCAGCTCGCGCACGCCACACAATCACTTGAAATCCAGCTTTTTTTCAAGATGGCCGCCACACAAAAGTTTGATTTCAAAACAAAAAGGGTAAACAAAACTTTAGAACCGTAATCGATAGGAAGCTTTTAAAAAAAAACAGCAGCCACCCCCCCACGCGAGCTGCTTTAGCAGCTCGCGCACGCGGCGAAATACTAGTATAATATAAAACTGGAAGACCATCACTGACTGACTGACTGACTGACTGACATATTGACAGAATTGATCTCCCACTTGCCGTTATGGTGGGGGGTAGTGTTTGGTACCGTTGGATAGAGGATGTTTTGAAACCAACCAGAAAAATCCGAAATCCATGGAAAGGTGTCTCCGAGATGGAACTGCTCAGCGGATCTCGGAAACTATAAATCGGATGGGGGTACCGCTTGAACTAAATATGCCCCAAACCTTGGGCCATTTTTGAAAATTTGAAAAAAAAGATGGCCGCCATACAAAAAAACATGGCCGCCATACAAAATAAAAATGAAAATATCTTTTGAATGGTTAGAGATAGGTATAGGGTGCTCGACCAAATGTCATAGAGGGCGATGGGGGAAATTCGGAAAAGTTGGAAAAATTAAAAAAAAAGAAAAAAAAATGGCGGCCATTTTGAAAGTTGCTCCGATCCGACTGAAATTTTGCATCGGGGGGTTTTTTAGGTCGTACATTACAATTATGAAAAAATAATTAGGATTCCGCCATTTTTCAAGATGGCTGCCATACAAATGTTTTTTTTCATGACAAAATAGGTGAAAATAATATGCAAATAATTTTTAAACGGTTACAGATAGGTATAGGGTGCTCGACCAAATATCATAGAGGACCATAGGGGAAATTTGGAAAAGTTGGAAAAATTAAAAAAAAGAAAGAAAAATGGCGACCATTTTGAAAAATGCTCCGATTCGACTGAAATTTTGCATCGGGGGGTTTTTGGGGTCGTAGATTACGATTATTAAAAAATAATTTGGATTCCGACATTTTTCAAGATGGCCGCCATACAAAAGATTTTTTTCCGAACAAAGAGAATAACTTTAAAACCGTAATCGATAGGGAGCTTCTATAAAAAAACAACAACACTACACCACGCGAGCTGCTTTAGCAGCTCGCGCACGCCACAAAATCACTTGGATTGCGCCATTTTCCAATATGGCCGCCATACAAAAGTTTGTTTTTAGAACATAAAGGCTTAGATAACTTTAGAACCGTAATCGATAGGAAGTTTCTATAAAAAAAAATAACACCACCACCACGCGAGCTGCTTTAGCAGCTCGCGCACGCGGCGAAATACTAGTTTATTTTATATTTTTGCTTATTATCGAAATCAAAACGATATGTTTTTCATGCCATGACGACCCTAAAGTCACAAAAACTTCACAAAAACGTATAATTCACTTTGCAATTTTGCTTTCGTAGAGCTTGTCGTTTCGTTTGCCTGCGTGTGACGTCATACGTTCTAAGGTGACCTTTTGTGCGGCAATATTTGAAACATAACATTTAAACATAGTTTTAGGTACTTTTAGGACTTTATTTAATTAAAAATATCATTTTTCATGGCTCTACATATACATTATTAATTTTAAACACTTGCTGAACAGTTGCCCGATCCCCTATTGTTTCATTCTTAATTCTAGTGCCAATTATATAAATCTGACTTACCCAGTGCAACAAACAATGTTGCCTTTAGCGAACAAATAATTATATTCTATTCTATTTCATTTATAAAAATGTTTATTTTGACAAAAGGATTTGATACATGAAGCTTAGATACATTCAGGCACTCAAAATAATAACAAAGTAGGTACAACATTAACAAATAGGCTGAGCATTTTAGCGGGAATTTAAAGGTGATAGCGTTCTGTTTCGTTTTCCAAAACAAATGGTTTTCGAATCCTACTAACCCCTACTAATATCAAAGAAAACTAACTATTATGTAAAAAACGTAATATTATAAATGCAAAGGTTTGTGAATTTTCCAAATAGATAATAGATGGCGTCTCACCTCTCTCGATTCTCACCATCTCCACGGAATTTACTAATCTTTAGTTTTTTATCAAATAAATAAATTGTCAAATCTTTAATCACATTTATTATAGAAATGTTCGCACTTCGCTGAATTCTTGGCAGTAGCGCAAAAATGTAGTGGTTCTAAATACATTCTTGGAGAGCTAACGACCCCATTCTGTGCAATCTATTCACTGACCAACGTTACGATTCAGTGCGGTGTACGAGCTCGCTGTAATCTAGACGAGTGTTCTTTATGGTTCATTTTCATTGGTCGATGGCGCCCGCATGCGGGGTGCGGGTAATCTCTGAAACGCATGCCATAAGGCCCTTCCATTGGTCGATAGAGCGAGTGTAGTTCAGCGGGAGTACGTGCGACTTTCGATCCGACGCACCCGAATTCGAAACCCGCTGGCCCCGCACCACTGACTTTCTTAAGTTATGAAAAAAGCATACTATACAATTAGTATTTACATAGAAAAAAAGATGCATGGAACATTCCACTTCTGCCAAGTAGCCAACTGGCACATAAAAAACATAATATTGTCAAAAACAAACATAAAAAGTAACAGAAGTTTAAAAAACATGCCCCTCAGTTTTTTGCCGTATCTTCTGAGTAGTGGTTCTTTTTCCGATACGGTGGTAGAGTTATTGTAATAATTGACGTTTATAAGTGCGTCCGTGATGCCAAAACTGAATAAAGTACTTTTGAACTTTCAACTTGAACTCTGATTATCATAGAATAGAAATAGTCTTATAGTTGAAGTTTTAAAAGACACCTAATATAAAGCAATAGACCTAGATAAAACCAATACAACCAACAAAAACGAGACTGTATAATTTATCATCCCGGTCATAGAAAAAGAAAAAGGCGGTCCCGGTTCCCTCCAAACCTATCTGTCAAAAATAAATCAAAATCATTCGCTAGAAACGCGGCAAGAGCTCTCATTGGTTAATCCCTTTTTCTTCTAGTGGGGGCCGCATGGCCAGTATGTACAAAACTTATCGACATCCGGTTCTATATTTGAATAGATGTGGTTGGTAAAGGGCCTATGTTTTTTTCTATTTAAGGATTAGATAACCCAATAGCGGCGCTGCATGCCGCCAGCTACTTTTTCTATGAGAATATGTATCTATGGTCTATATATGTGGTTGTTTTTTTTCACAGTTGGGTTTGGGATGGTCAGAATTTTGTGATAAAAATCGTGATAGAATAGAGCTAGACGTCGACTGGGGTCCTTTTTCTAAGAGCCTTCAATAAATAATAGAAGTTGTTTGATGTTGATGTTTTGCTTTTAATCTCGCGACCTAGTCGTGTTTCGGCATGATGTTCGGTGAACCATCGGGGAGACGGGTCTGAGCAGCCGCTCAACTGCCGTCTCTCTCTAGATCTATATGCTCCTTCTTAAGCCACATCATCGCTTCACATCAGACGAGATAGTGGCCAAACATAGATCTATTAAGGGTTAAAAAAAGGTATGATAGAGGATAAACCAGTATATCCAATAGCTATAGAATTCAAGGTCATGTAACATCCATCAATGCGCACCGCGCCAGTATAACGAGGTGCTACAACAATGACGGTCAAAATCAGAATTAGTCCAGCAATATCATAGGACAAATCAATAAAAAAAATCTTTATTGTAAACAATTCAAACCCACAATGTAAACATCCCCACGACGTTGAAGGTGGCGTCCTTACTAAATGTCATCCGCGTTCATGCAGATAATTCCCCTGTTTACCCTATTTACAAAATACAAAATTTTATCAAAATCCGTTCTGTAGTTTTTGCGTGATTGAATAACAAACATCCATCCATCCATACTCATCGTCACAAACTTAACATTTTTAATAATAAAAGGATGTAGTGGGATAGGATAGGACAAGTAGAATTATTAGGATAGGATAGGACTTCCGATCCGACGTACCCGAGTTCGAATCCCGCTGGCCCCGCACCACTGACTTTCTTAAGTTATGTGCGGATTTAACACTCGCTTCAAAACTGTGAAGGAAAACATCAAAAGCAAACCAGCAAACCCAAGAATTAATCACATAAATTCAAAGACATGTGACATCCACCAACCCGCACTGGGTGGTGGATTATGGCCCATACTCTCTCTATGAGAGACGGCCTGTATCCCAGACATGGGAACGTGATGGGCTGATGATGATGATAGGATTTTTTGAACACTGGGATGCCCCTCAAAATAAAGGAGATGGTGAAAACCTTTCCCCGGCCCCTGCTTATCAACTGATAGACAATCTACCAGTATCAGTCACCTCGCGGCTATCGGTCGGTATCGGAGCCGGACAGATTACATCGAGGACATTTGCATATCGCAGATGACGACGACGTACCTCACACTTCCGTCATCCTAATCTGAATTTCAGGGACGAAAAGGAGCTCGATATTATTTACAGGCTTTTATTTAACTTGCAATGTTTGTTTGTTTGGGTCAAATCTTGCAAGTTAAATCATAACCACTTCCTCTTATCCTACGAAGTTGAAATTTTGCATACTTGTCAAAGTCCGTTGACAATGCAATATTATGGTGACAGCTGATCTGATGATGGAGACGGAAGGTGGGCAATGGAACTCCTTGATGGATAATCGTAAACTACTAGTGTTAAGGCTCATTTTAAATTGCTCGGGGTTCCGATTACGAAGTTGTTAGAACCTTGTCTTGAAAAATATATTTTTCAACAACAATCTTGTTTAATGATGAAATGGGCTCACGTTTGACAGCAACTCGCCTGATGGTAAGCGTAGTTGCGGTCTAAGGTGGAGCACGTTTGCCCATGAGGTGCCTATTCACTCTTGTCTTAAAGAGACCCAGGTTGTAATTGGAAGGAAATAAGTATTCCGGTAGAGAACTCCACTACTTAGCAGTACGTATAATGAAAGAGTCAGTGAAACGCTTTGTGCGGGCTGGTGGCATGTGCACAACATAAGGGTGGCTCTCCTCGTCTGGTGGTCCTCAGATGGAATGGGGATGAAGAAATCAGCTGATGCAGGTCTTGTGCACACTCTCAGAAATGTAGTCTGTAAAACATCGATAGACTTGCCACTCGTCTGTGTTCAAGGCTTTGTACATTCTTTCCAATAAGATGATGAACGATAAACGTAAGCATCTCTTAGTAAGGCGAGCGTGCTACATCTTCGACCGCATCGTCACTTAACAACAGGTGAGATAGCGGTCAAACGCAAGCCTATAATCAATAAAAAAAAGTTGTTGTTTCGTGTGTTATTGGATGGTCCTCGTAGTTCCTGGTTCCCTAGACAGGGAATCCTAGTTAGTCTAGGATCTAAGTATGTGATCGTTGGGCGTATTTAGGTATATATTTATATTTAGATACTTCATACAATGTAAAAGTCTGTATGTGTGTGTTTGTTACCAATGAACTTCATATCAGCCTGTATTCGTCCACTGCTGGACATAGGCCTCTCCCAACGAACGCCACTGAGCCCGGTCTTCGGCTCTTCTCATCCAGTTTCTTCCGGCCGCCTTTCGCAGGTCGTCGCTCCACCTAGCCGGTGGGCGTCCTACACTACGCTTGCCGATTCGCGGTCTCCACTCAAGGACACGTGTACTCCAACGGTTGTCCGTCCTTCGAGAGATGTGACCAGCCCATTGCCACTTCAGCCTGCTAATTCGATGGGCTATGTCGTTTACTTTGGTTCTCTGTCGGATTACCTCATTGCGGATCTTATCTTTCATGAAACTCCGAGCTAGCCCTCTCCATAGCTCACTGAGCGACTTTGAACTTATGGATCAGTCTCACTGTGAGTGTCCACGTCTCGGCTCCGTAGGTCATTACTGGTAGGACGCACGCATTAAAGACTTCGCATTAAAGAATGAACTTCACAAAGAGTAAAAAGATTTTGATGAAATTTGATACTTTAGGTCCTGGAATAGAACTTAGAATACTTTTAATCCCGGAAACTTCCTAAAGTTCCAGTTCCAGGGAACAATTATAAACCGAATTCTACATGGATGGAGTCGCGGGTATGAGCACAGCTAGTATACAATGAACTGAAGTTATCCTGATAAGCGCTGAAAAGGTTATTATAATGTTAATATTAGTCAGTATCAAGAATCGAACCCGCGTCCTCCTCCTTTGAGTTATGAGCTGACCTGCGCAACCAATACCCTGCAGAAGCCGAGTGCGTGGTATTTGGATATAGAGGTAGCTATAAGATTATAGCATTTATGAATAACGTACAATATTCTCGAAACTAACCCTACGTACTGACGCCCGTATTACTCAAAAGTTCCTCGAGCTCAATCTAGGGCGCCAGAGTTACCTAACTAGAATAATCCAGAATTATCTTCTATAGTGTAGTGGTTGAACGTGTCAGCTCATATTGCATACACCTTGGAGGTTGCGGGTTCAATTCCCATTGCTGGACAAATGATTGTGAGTAGAAAAAAGCGGAAATATTTGTTTCGTGTCTGTGTTGTAGGACTGTTTCCTCGTAGTTCCTGATTCTCTAGATACGGGGATTCCTAGTTAGGGGCGAAGGGGTTATGTATGTCATCGTTGGAAAAAAATAAAAATCTAGAATGATTCTTGAAATCGTTGATTGAGCAGTGGGAAACGTATTCAGCTATTAAATACTGCTATTGATAATGCTGTATATCATTATCAATAAAAGCTGAATACGTTTCCCAGTAGTGGTAAAATGTTGGTAATTTAATGGTATCAGGCGTGACGTAGTGGAAATTCATCTTAAATCTGAATCTGTAGTGTAATTCCACTAAAAAAAAAACGGAGGGTTTTTATTTAGGTGTTTAGGTTTTTTATTTTAATTAAATTCATTTTACATTTACTTTCTACCCCCATACATATGATATTATTCTAACAACAACCTACATAATATTCAGCGGGATTTCACTATATATTTTCATTGCGTTTCAGATTTAAAATTTTGAGACTTTCAGGATAGGTACTTCTTTGCAGTGTGGAAGTTTTACTTGTAAACATCGGGTTAATTAGAAATAAAATTACTACTGTTTTTTTTGGTTTTTGAAGAAGAAATAGTCAGTCTCAAATGCCGGCTTTTTAAATAAGCAACTTTTTTTTTTACACTTAATAGATCTATGTTCGGCCACTATCTCGCCTGATGTGAAGCGATGATGCTTAATCCAACGTACTTCTCATGAATGTGTCCCCCAAGTAAACGATCGAAACAAGACCTAGGTGTTGGTGAAAATTAAAAAACGAATTCCAACTATTTTAAGACATTAAGCGGTTATATTTTATGGAAATACTAGCTGTGCCCCGCTGCTTCACCCGCTGTTTTCTGGGATAAAAAAGTAGCCTATGTGTTAATCCAGGCAGGGTATAAGCAATTTCCATTCCAAATTTCACTCAAATCCGTTGAGCCACTACAGGGTAACAAACATACATACATACATATAAACCTTCGCATTAATAATTATTATAGTGTGAAAAATACATTGTAAAACACTTTCAGAAACGAATCAAATAGCCTATTCCTTACACACAACACATCGGCGTCGCGTCTGTTGCGTAGGCCGGTTAATTGCCAAGCATTTATTTACACAAAAAAAAACTCTTAAACACCGCTATAATTATCGTCAAATGGGAAGCGCATCAAAATTAATGAAGCAAATCACAAAACAATAACTACAAACACCTACCTCAAAACATAATTCGGTGACCGTCTTTTAGCGCAGAAGTAACTGTAAGTTGAAGACGCGGCGGCGGGGTGGCGCCACTGTGCGCCGGCTCTACTAACTGTTGCCTAAGCTGTGGCTTTTCTCATACAGTTCGGGTTAGTTCCGGTTTCCGCCACCGCGGCTATTCGCGGCGAGTGCATTGAACTCTGACGTACGAAGTCTATACGCAAGTTAGTCATTGTGACCTGTGACATAGTCTTTCGCTGAAAGATACGAAAATAGGATGTGGCGGACTGGTTAATTGTCCGTTCGTTTTGACGCACTGGAGTTTGATTCCCGCATTAGGCTTTTCTTGAGTGTCACGGCCATCTGTGGTTGAGTTCTCTTGTTCTCTACATCAGAAATGAATACGGTTTTTTTTGTTATCCATCTATCGTAGATAATTTTATAAAACAATGAGTAATAACAGCACACGCGCTACAACTCCGTAGGTACCTACTACAAATTCAATTAACTTACCCGTCTTCTTTTGGTTCCATGTATATCTGTAACAAAAAAATAATGATTCCTGTAGTTTATCAAAAATATCTATATTAAATGTATGTTTTATAACAAGATTTTATTTTAACTTGCAATGTGTATTATGTTGGTTCGGGTCAAATCTTGCAAGCTGAATCGAAACCACTTCCTCTTATCCTACGAGTTGAAATTGTACCTACTTACTTTTCAAAATCGGATGACAATGTAAACTACTAGTGTTTAGGCTCATTTTATGTGCTCGCGGTTCTGATTACGAATTTGTTAAAAGCTTGCCTTGAAAATTATATTTAAAAAATTTTTTTTTGCAATTAAACTAATATTTGATAAAATGCATATGCGATTACCTCTGAAGTATGACCTACCAATCAAAAAAAGAATCATCAAAGTCAATTCATAACTGGCAGAGTAATCGCGTAAGAAACATACACAATAAAAAACCGTCGAATTGACAACCTTCTCCTTTTTGAAGTCGGTTAAAAATAATAACTTAAAATATCATGACTGAAAATAAAGGTGAGCATGTCTACCCATACTCAAATTGAAGTCCGGGCCCAGAAAAGAAATGCGAAAACTGACTCTACCAGTGCTTCGGAAATACGCTCGCTAGAGAAGATAGCACCAAGAAACTCTCGCATCGTTCGTTTAGAACTTTAGATGGTGCAAGTCAGTTTTTGCCTTACCTATTACTAGTTAATCTTCCCCCCCCCCATCCCGCCAGGGAGGTAGGGGTGGGTCTCAGGGTGTTCCCCTTTACCCTGGCATAAGCGCTCGGGGGCTTCTACCCCGGGAACTGGCAGGCCGCTGGTGCCTGCTGCGTCAGTGCGCCTCTCAGCGGCTCTGTGTTGGACCTTCGTCGTGTGGCCGTCGGTGTCGGTTCTGCCCTCTTCTTGCCGTACCATTCATTATGGCATGCAATAGTCAACTTACATTGTCTAAATTGGAAATTTATGAAATGTCAAACTTGATCACTCTCCTGCGTTCCTAATCAGTTCTAATGTCCATAATTTTGGCAAATAGCTAGTAGTAGACGCTCCGGCGCCCTCGATTCAGTGATAGCCTTATCACTTATCAGCCGACTCGATTGCGATACACAAACAGCATGAGGACTTATTGCGACGTCTATTTGACGTGAGTCCTTGACGAGGACGGGAGTCCTTCTTCATAGGTCACATTTTTTTATGGTACTGAGTGATTAAGACGAGCAAATCGTTTGCCTGATGGTAAGCGCCACGCCTGCCCGTAATAATTACAGTGCCACCTAGAACTTTTTATACCATAAAAAGCACTGCGTAGCACTGCATTGCGCTCATCGCCCCGAGACATCAGATATTAAGTCTCATATGCCCAGTAATTACACTGGCTAATATGCCCTTCAAACCGGAACACAGTAACGCTTGCGCACTACTGTTTGGCGGCAGAATAACTGGCAAAGCTGTGGTACCTACCCAGACGGCCGCCCGCATACGAGAGTCCTACCACAAGTTAAAAAAAAAAATGTAATTGAATACTCGTGGTTGATTTGTTAAATCTTGCACAATCAGACAATGGGTAGCAGTATGGGTTTATAGTATTATATTGTATTATACGCCCCCTGGACCGATATCAGTAACTGATATAAAATTAATGATAATGACTAATCATAATAAATTAATAAATAGACTAATAGTAACATAGTATCAGATATCCAAATGATGATTACAATTACTACAATAAATGTTATGACACTTTTCACTGACAATTTAGTAGGTATAATTATTCAATTATTATTTGTAATTATAAAAGTGTAATTTAAATAATAATTACTGTAACTAATATTTTTCAGCTAGTTGTAATGCTAAACACTATATAAATACTGAAAATAATAAATGTAAATACTATATAAATAAATAAATACTTATAAAAAAATACATAAATACTTTTGCTAGACACTATATAAATTAAAAAAATAACGAATAAGGTAATTGATTTGTAAAGTACGTATTCTCTCGTCAAACAAAAATGTTTTATTAAAACACGAAAAGCAATAAAGTGCTATTACATATTTACTTTGTACTAGTTGGTAGGGCCAATAATGGCACGGTGAGTCATTAGGTAGCCAGATTCGAATGCTGTCGAAGGTGATTTCTTTTTCCAAAATATTTTATGAAACTTGATTTCTGTCATTAATTAAGCTTTAAGATATATCTGGTATTATATAATCTATCTAAATATTACAATAACTTTAAAAATGATCTAATTATTTTAAAAATCTCTAATGCTGCTTAAATAATCATTTACTAGTGTAATTTAACTTAATAAATATTTTGCGGAATGACACAAAATATTCATTATAACAACTCAGAGCACAATCATTATTATATTACCTTAGGTAAATTTCAATTTTGGAGACATGTGCAAACGCGTCGCGGCCTTGACAGCGCGACGCCAGACGTCTCGGCGACGACACTTTTTAATATTCAAAACAGGGAGCGACGCGGCACATAACTAGTCAAATTTACATATTAAAGAAATAATATTCAAACTACAGATCTAAAAAAAAGACGCATAAAGTAGCCTAGTCATTTCAGTGTAGATACACAAGTTCGATTCCTGTAGCAGAACTAGCTTCAATTTTTGAGCAAAAATTTGCTTGTTTGTTTGAATAAAGGAACTTTTGAATCACCTATTGCTCAGGTTTTTATGAAATTATCTAATAATAGTAAATCAAAATGTTATATGTTATATATAACACGTTGATTCAGACATATTGCCATACAATGGTACTGTTCAAGATTTTGAATCATAATAATTAATTATAGAACTGATAGTATTATCAAATGTTAGGTGTAACATCAGCTTACCCTAAACCTCATTGAGCATTCAATAGCAATACCTGGAATGTAAATAATTTGTTCTAAACAATTTTATTTTATTTATTTAAAAACTATTTACAATTGTAAATAAAAAAACCTATTACAAAGATATTAAAGAAAAAAAACGTTTTAAACAATTTCATTCAATTTATAATAATTTGAGATTACAGTGTCATGCAGGTATTATAAATACTGAGTTTGTAAATAATAATAAAAATAAAAAGTAGATATAACAATGACAAAAAATAAATTACAATGCGTGAAATATCTTTAATAACACAAAATTATCTGTAATTAGAAATAATAATAATGGAAAATACTGTCACTAAAAAGTCAAAACTTGATCCTTTATTACCAAAATTCGCCACTTAAAGACTAAAGTAATTGAAATTCTATTTGAAAAATAAATTTGTCTACGACATAACACGTTATTTTCAAAATGGCTGCCTTATCTTTTCCTAATATTTAATACAAATACTTCATACGTCGACACCCCATGCTAACATGATGCTTATTTTTTTTATGATTAGTAGACGTTAAAAAAATCGTCTACATCTGATAATAGTACAGACGCGCTATTATTATTTTACTACTTTACTACGTGATATCGTCGAGTGAATTGCAAATGGGGGTCGTTAGTTCGATTCCGTCATTCTATAGATGGATGTATTTTTTACTTAGATTTGAGTGAGCCAACAAGTTTTAACAAGCAACAGTTTTTGGCGACTTATGTAGCTTAGCTTTGGTATGATTTTTAAACTTGCGTTTATTTAATGATAATGCGTAATAATAATGGTGGATTATTAACGTTCAAAAGTGTTTGTTTTGGAAGGCAAATGATTTCATTACTTTGAAATTGTTCCAAAATGTCCACGTGTTGCTTTAATAAAGTTTAAAAAGAATTTATAATAATAATAATTTTACAAAAAGAAAATAATTCATTTAAAAATATATATAATAAGAAAAGAGGAGTAATTTAAAGTAAAATGACGAGAAAATTAGTAATTTTTAATTATTTTTTAACCGACTTCAAAAAGGAGGAGGTTTACAATTCGACGGTATGTTTTTTTTTTTATTTTTTTTTTTATTTTTTTTTTGTGTGTTTGTTACGCGATTACTCCGCCAATTATACATTGATTTCGATGATTCTTTTTTTGATTGGTAGGTAATACTTCAAAGGTGGTCCCATATAAATTTTATCGAAATTCATTCAGTAGTTTTTGAAAAAAATAGCAAAAACAAAAAAATATAAGTTTAATCTTCAAGTCGGTTCTTGTTTTTTTCGTAACCAACTTTCTAAAGGTGGAGGTTTGTATTCGACTGCTTCACCTGCTTCACCCAGGGTTGACTTCCGGTGAGGGAACTCCTCAACGGTGAATAGTACAGACACAACATTTCGTAAATGGATTTAACCATAATAGCTTGTTCTAAATTCCATCATGACATGGCAGATACACCCAGGATTGACTTCCGGTGAGGGAACTCCTCAACAGAGAATAGGACAGACTTGAAATTTTTTTGTACATGCATTTAATTGTGATAGCCCGTTTTAAACTTCGTCATGATGTGGCTTCTAGATCATAAAAGCTTGTCTTTAAAAACTTTTTGAATTAATTTAATTTAAACTTGTTTTTCACTAAAAAGGTTAAAATAAATTATTTTTCAAAAAAAACTAAACCGACTTCAAAACCACAAATGGCACTCAAAAGTAAAAAATAAATTAATATAATTATCATAAGCGCTACCTACTCATATATTTGAAGTCGGTGCCAGCCAAGTCTCCAAGAAACTGGTAGAAAATGCTTTAGCATTAAGTTCTCCTTTTGTACATTACTTGTAATAGTGCAATAAAGAATTAAATAAAAAAGTCTAAAAGGTAGTAGATAAATACTACCTACAAGTAGTACTTACTATATACATAGTATTTATCTACTACCTATTACACTTGGCTGGCACCGACTTCAAATATATGAGTAGGTAGCGCTTATGATAATTATATTAATTTATTTTTTACTTTTGAGTGCCATTTGTGGTTTTGAAGTCGGTTTAGTTTTTTTTGAAAAATAATTTATTTCTCTATAAGGCAATAATGTCATTGCACCAAAGAACATAACTATATGCAACAATAACAGCATATTGCATCATAATGGACAAAATAATTAATTACATTTTATTGCATTATAATAATAATAATATGATAATTAAAGAATGATATTATTATCATGACATTTCACCTTTGGAAATTGGAATAATAAGGCTATTTACCTTTTAAAGATGACAATATTTTTATATAATCATATAAATAATAATGATGATATTAATAAAATGATTTATGTCATACAAATGTCACGCAGCAAACCATCACTTGGTGTCGCACGTCACCAAAACCTGGCTTGTAACAATATATTTGTAATTGGTAGCAATTTTATCGAAATTAGCCAATACAATGTTTTATTCTTAATAAACAGCAGAATCCATTTTCGCATATATTTCATTGGATTTTTGTAATAAACATTATATCAATTTTCATCAAATTGTAGCAGCTTCAGAAAAATGAAACTAAACAATTTTTTTCCCTCATCCCTTTATCCCTGATTTATTGGAAAAGCTTTTTAAAAATGTAAAGGACATGCGTTATTCCAAATGTAAGTTTAAATTCTTTGATTCAATACCTATAGGTCTAGGCTTCCATTTACGGTTCCCTGTACCTACGAAAGGTTATACATAATATGAGTACGGAACAACCCATAATTTCTCGTGGGTCTTACTAGTAGGCTATTGGAAATGAGCCATGCCTGTGGACTTACCAATAGAAATAGCAAGATTTTTTTTAATATAGTCGTTATTTTGATAGAACCATGCGATTGGACCAAAATGGCAACAAATAGAACCATGAACTAACAAATCATGCTTAGTGCCCATTAGGTACTCAGTGGAGTATCGTTATTATTGTAAATTATTAAAAAAACAACTATGACATGAGTAGCTAGACCATAATTCCTTAATTCAATGCCTATATTCCCTGGGTTCTGGACTTGTACCAATTATTCTATGGTTCTGAGTCCAAACTATGATTCCCTGTATTAAAGAAGCAGGAACTACCAGACCATGGTCCTAGCAGTAATCAGAGTCGTGCAATCGTCGTTCCGTGCTTCCGTTAGCCACCACAAAAACGGCGCGTCGCGTCTGACATCACGCGGTGACGTCACACTCACGCCACGCCACAGGCCAGTCTAGTCTCTTAACGACTTTAGTCCTTGTTCTAAGTCTAGACGTCCGCTTTGCAATATTTTTTTAATGGAACTCGATGTTACTTTTTAATAATTATTATAAAAAAATATAATAAACCTTTTTCTCATTTTTGGCTTCACAATGTTTGTGTATTCAATATACCAGATAGAGTTACGTTCTGACTAGGTACTCTGTACCTTATCCGTGAGAGAGAGTATGGCCAACCAGCTCAGGTATCACAATCCATTACGTTCCTAAAGCATGAACGCAGGTTAATATCTCTTAAAGAAAAATTACGGGACATAAGTGACTATGCCCAACACGTGGTTCCAGCGCAGTTTGGCAGATGTCTCATGCCTATGAAAATTTCTAATTCTTACACACATGCGCTTCACCGCTTTTCAAGAGATTAAACCCAAAACTTAATAAAGGAATTAGTGGGGAACCATATAGGATTCATACTCCAATGCGGCGGATCGGAAGTCGCACGATTTCCCACTGAACCACACTCGGTCTAGTCAGTGTAGGTTGCTAGATACCAAATGTCCTTGAATGGTACAGTTGTCGTGCCGGTTTCTTCACTTCTCGATTATCTTTCATTGCTAAAATCATATTATTCTCGAATTCATAACAAGTTACCCTTTAACCTTGTAACATCCCTCAGCTCCCAGATTAATCCAAGGCTGTTCTCACATATTTACAAAAAGAACTTGCTCCAGAGAACAGGTTAAATTTTATTGTAATTAAAATTAAAAATAAGGGTGAAATTTAATTCTTTTTTCTGCTATTGGCTTGTTACAGATATTATTATGACGTTTATTTGGTCTAGGATAGGTTTATTATATTATGATAATTACAAATAATAATAGCCCATAGAGCTATGTCATTGTAACTAATGTAATATAAGGGTGAATATAAATTTATTTTATTGCTATTGGCTCATGATATTTTATTTGTCTAGATTAAGCCTATTATTATGATAATTACAAATAATAATAGAAGTATTTTAGTGAAGTTAGCTACGAGTATATCATCTAACCAATATAAAGGTCGATATGCTTATTTTTGTCTATGCAACGGGAAATCTTATACCTGTTATTATTATAAATATAAATAATAAGACCCTAGGGCGGTAAATTATGTGTCTTTGTGGTTTTCTATTGTTCTGTTCGTCTGGAAAGGTAAAGAGATATTATTATAAATGTCCCTCAGGACAAGCTACGATATCTAAACAATGTCGCTATACTGTTGGAGTTGTTATAGATGATCTTTAATTAATGTTTTAGTAATATTAGATAAGTAAGGTACATTTGTTTAGGCTAGATTGGTCATTATTATCATAATAATTAAAAATGATAAGATTAAAGACGATTGGAAGGGTCGTGAGCAGGAGTAAATTTCGACGTTTACAGTGAGTCTTAGCCGTTTTATATCAATTATGAATAATTTACGATGATAACTTAATTTTTTAAATTATTCAAAAATAAAATTATTCTCTAGCAAAGTTTACTCTTTAGTGTAATAAAGTGATAATCACATTCTCGTACCTTCGTGGAACATTATTTGAAGTGTTTTAAAGTACCTACTATTTTCTTTGACCTTATACCACAGAATAAATATTCATCCCAGACAACTACAAATTGGTTCGTATAGGTAGGTATAGGTAGGTTCGTATCAAAAATAGTAAGAAGGTATAAATATTACCATAACGGAATTTTGATTTCATTTACAAGGTATTACAGAAAATCAAAATTGTCAAAATAGTGAAAATAACAAGGTTGAAATGTGTACTTGTTAATAACACAGTACATAAATATAAAATGCGATGCTATAGGTACAATTTATCTATTTCCTGCATCTAAATTATGTAAGAGGGTGCATCTTATTAAAAATCTCTACATCTATTGTACAGTGCTGCCATCTACAATGCATAATAATATAGAAATTGTATTGTATATTGGTAATTTATTTATAATTTAATAATTATTATTAATAAACATACCTATGTTATTAATAATATTGTATTAATATTAATTGTAATTAATTATTATAATTAAAAGAATTTTATTTGTAACTAATAATGTTTTCTTCATCTTTACATTTAATATTATTAATTCAACTAGTGGACATAAAATTATTTTGAAATTTTAAAAGAATGCCCTTTTATAGGTGTAGCTAAACAGAACATAATGTAGGAACCATGGTTCAACCAGGAACTAAGAAGGCCATGGACCTACAATACCCAGACACAAAAGAAATCCTTGCGTTTATTAATTGATTATTCGGTACCAATAATTATGCAAGACTAGCTGTTCCCCGCGGATACACCCACAGTTTTCGGATATAAAACGTATCCTGTTCCAGTACCTAAAGTATCTATATACTTAATTTTATCAAAATCCGTTGAGCAGTTTTGAGTGATTGAGTAATAGGACACTTGAATAGGAAGGATGGCAGATATTATTTTTATAATTGTCTATCTGTCTGTCATTGTTTTTATAACTGTATACCTAAATAGATAAATAGACTTCTTACCATTGGCTAGATGTCATATAAATAATATAATGAATAATCTAATTATTCTATTTGCACGTAAAAAGGGTGCATATTATTAAAAATAATACATAGTAATACGTGCCTATTAAGTACTATCATGTTTTTTTAACCGACTTCAAAAAGGAGGAGGTTTACAATTCGACGGTATGTTTTTTTTTTTTTTTTTTTGTGTTTGTTACGCGATTTCTCCGCCAATTATGCATTGATTTCGATGATTCTTTTTTTGATTGGTAGGTGATACTTCAAAGGTGGTCCCATATAAATTTTATCGAAATTCATTCAGTAGTTTTTGAAAAAAATAGCAAAAACAAAAAATATAAGTTTAATCTTCAAGTCGGTTCTTGTTTTTTTCGTAACCAACTTTCTAAAGGTGGAGGTTTGTAATCGACTGCTTCACCTGCTTCACCCAGGGTTGACTTCCGGTGAGGGAACTCCTCAACGGTGAATAGTACAGACACAACATTTCGTAAATGGATTTAACCATAATAGCCTGTTCTAAATTCCATCATGACATGGCAGATACACCCAGGATTGACTTCTGGCGAGGGAACTCCTCAACAGAGAATAGGACAGACATGAAATTTTTTTGTATATGCATTTAATTGTGATAGCCCGGTTTTAACTTCGTCATGATGTGGCTTCTAGATCATAAAAGCTTGTCTTTAAAAACTTTTTGATTTAATTTAATTAAAACTTATTTTTCACTAAAAAGGGTAAAATAAATTATTTTTCAAAAAAAACTAAACCGACTTCAAAACCCAAATGACACTCAAAAGTATAAAATAAATTAATATAATTATCATAAGCGCTACCCACTCATATATTTGAAGTCCGTGCCAGCCAAAAGGTAAAAGGTAAAAGGTAGTAGATAGATACTACCTACAAGTAGTACTTACTATATATGTACATAGTATTTATCTGCTACCTATTAGACTTGGCTGGCACCGACTTCAAATATATGAGTGGGTAGCGCTTATGATAATTATATTAATTTATTTTTTACTTTTGAGTGTCATTTGGGTTTTGAAGTCGGTTTAGTTTTTTTTGAAAAATAATTTATTTTATTTAATAGTGCTATATTAACAAATTATTTAAAGATTGATGATGATGTCTATTTATAATTACAAATAATAATAATAATAATAATAACTTGCGTTTAGTGAAATGTATTTTTTAGTCTATTTGATCCCACTTGTGGGCAAAGGTCGCCCTCAAAATGTATTAGGTACAATAAAAATAAGAGAGTAACATTTTGTAAAAGGTGCTAGGTATAGGTAGTTGTACCTACTGCAAAATATACCTATATTATGTAGTTACCTACTTATTATTAAACTGTCTAGGTATAATACCTAATAATTTTGCCGTCAATGTTTATAAAAAAGGAAGAGATATATATATTTTAGATGTATTAGAACAAGTTTAATTAAAGGAGAAAATATTAAGGGAGAGGTAATAATCGCTCCCGTATTTTTTCTCTGCATTTCTTTTCATTTGTTCTTGTTGTTTTCCTTTAGGTAACGTAGAAACCATGCACCCCATATTATTTATCAATTACTTATATAATAGTTTAGTAGACTTATCTTTAAATAACACCTTATCTAAAACGTACCTAACTGTATATATTATTATGTTCTTATTATATTTAAAATTGTAATTTCTAGCTTTCTGGTTTCACCTAGCTTCTGTAAAATTTAAATCAAATTATAATCTCTCGATATGGATATTTAGGTATTTTAAATAAAAATATAGATTAAGTAAATAAATTTCTCTGCAATTTTAAGGACGAATAAAAACGATTCGATATGTAGGTAGGTACCTACCTAATATTTATAAAATAATTAGAAATGTTACTGACTCATAATAAATCTTTAGATAATTTACTTTCTATAAATCTTTCAAAAATGTATAATAAATCCTTAGAAAATGTACTTTCTATAAAAATCTTCTAAATTAGTAAAAACTTTAACACAATACGATTTTATTTATCAATTTAAATATTTTTTCGTTTAAAAAGTAAAAACATTGTATGTATGCCTACAGTTTTGGTAGCGCCAATCGCAGTGAAGATGTCCGAGTCTTTCTGAGGTACAATTGTGCCGGAATCCGACAATATTTGAACAAATTAACGTTTATATGATATAAGTTAGATTTATTTATATTGAATTTACTAAAACTATTTAAGGAAAAACGTAATTTATTAACTTAAACTCAACAAAAGTGAGCAACAGAATAGCAGATGGCATAAGAGCCATCAATGGTATTTTACTCATATGTTTCTTTAATTAATGTTATAAAACCTCTTCATTAAAGAAATCTTTATATGTTATTTCTTAAATAATTGGAAAATAAAATCAAAATAATGTAAGTGCGAGTATTGGTGAGACTCTAAATATTTTTGTTAAAATGTAGAGCCGCTGACGTTTTTCAAATTTTCAAAGTGCTATTTTTCTAAGGTTTTGGAAGTGTTTTGTTTATTTGTTGCTTAACTATATTTAGTTAACATTTAAATTACATGTTTCAAACATCTTTTTTGTTGTTTGTGTGTTATTGTGAGTTTGATGGAATTTTCGGAACCATCGTCACGTGGTGAGCGTCATCGACGAATAACAGCTAAAATTATCAAATAATCTTATATTTTCGTTAAAACAGTCCTTATCAACTATAGATTAACAATATTACTTACGTTTCCACGAAAAATCTGCAAACTTAATCCACGTGGTACTCCATAAGGATCACTTCACCAGTTCACGGGTCGCCTGCGCACAGTCACTCCACAAAATTGTCGAAAAAACAATTTCCAAAACCGAATTTCATCGAAAGTCCCTTTTAAACATAGTTTCGAATGTCCACAGCACAGTTTCCAGCGGTCCCCTAAATAGGCCTATAAGAATCTTATTGGAAAATAAAGGTCGAAATGTTTGCAAAAATTTCGCGTATTCGCGGCCGGGCCGCGCATTTAGGCCTACTCTCGGCGCGGCGCGGCGCCGCGCGCGCTGCGCTCCACTCACGCCAACCGACAGATAAACCACACGACTGATAATACAGGATAATATATCGATAAGGAATTAGGCTCATCAGCTACGATTTGCGAAATAGGTAGCTCCCGACACGACACCATTTTTAGGCGAAAAATTTCGAACTTACAAAATTTTTTGGCGATACGGAGACCGGTGAAAATTACACTTAGTTCTTCGGGGGTGGACTTCGAAGGGTCGTTTAGGGGTGAAGGGGCTTGTGGTAAAATGGTAGCGTCAGCAGACAGGCGCGCGCGCGAGTCACAAGTGTAAAATGGCGGAGTGGCGGAGTGGCGGGCGGCCGCGCGTCACCTCGCGCGACCCAGTGGCTTGGGGCGAGAACTAAAAGAAGCAGCGGTAGGTATGCCTCCTAGTGAGGCAATGCCCTAGCGCGCCCGGCACTGCCGGCATGTGGCAATGCCAGGCGGTCTCCACAGGAGAGAAGATAGTAATCTTGAGGATCTCAAAAAAAATATTCGTTTAATGAAAAATTTGACTCTGTTGGTCCTTATTCCGTTTCTCAACAATTGTAGGTAAGTCAGTAGGTACTATTATATTTTTTTAAACGGTAGGTACGTACACTATGATGTAGAAAAAAAAAATATTCTCAAACTTTTTCAAATTAAAAATGTTTTAGCTCGTTATATGACGTGCGGAATATGCCATATGGAACGGCACAATACCTACCTACCTAATAACATATATTTAGATATTATTATGCAGTTACATATTTCATCTTTCAAATTATTGTGTCATTTTTATGTACTGAGTTTATATAAATTTTACCTCCTACAATTGTATTGATATCAGGATGGAATAATAAATAAGATAAATAAATACATACCTAAATAAAATTTAGTAAATAACTAATTTCAGAAAATAAATGTCAATAATAAAAAACAGTTTATCATTATTATTTTTCACAATATAGTTTCATGTTCATTTATTTTTACTTATACATTGATATTATAATTAATAATATGTGAAAAAAATTTAATAATAACGCCCAATGATTAGTAACGATCACATACTCAGATCCTAGTTCATAACTAGGATTTCCTATATCTAGGAAACCAGGAACTACGAGGACCATACACTACCCTTACCGACGTGGAACAAGTATACTGGAACTTTATTTCTTTGCATATACAAAGAGCGGGAATTAAACCCGTAACTTCCGAGGTGTGTGAGCTGACCTGCACTTAACCACCGAGGCTGTCAAAAATAAATTATTATTATAATTTTATTAGTGTTTTTCTTTTTTTTTATGTAACTGACTAACGAGACGAGCTGGTCGTTTGCCTGATGGTAAGCAATACGCCAGCCCATAACAATAATAGCACCACCCAGAACTTTGTTTAACAAAATCCTGCGCGGCGCTGCACTGCGCTCGTCACCCTGAGATAATTAGCTGTTGAGTCTCATAATGCCCAGTAATTTCGCTGGCTACAATGCCCTTCAAACCGGAACACAGTAATGCTTGCGCACTACTGCTTGGCGGCTGAATAACTTGCAAAACGGTGGTACCCACCCAGACGGCCTCTCGCATACGAGAAACCTACCACCAGTAGTAGTATTAATAAACTGAAAGTTCAAAAAAATTGCACATCCTATTAATATTATAAATAAGAACGTTTGTAAGGATGTATGTTTGTTGCTCAAACTACTGAACAGATTTCGATATATTTTTGTAAGTAGGAACCTTTTTTTAAATGTTGTAATCTCGTGTTAGAGCCTGGAATATGACATAGGATACTTTACCCGGAAAATTGTTGATTATGTATATTTATACTAGTTGTGCCTTCTGCTTTGCCTATACCTAGTCTTGCTGTAAGTATAATATCTGTAATAGTGTCTATTTTTAGTGAACGGTTAGGTTTTTGTATTAATTAGGTTAGGCTTTTATTACATTTTCTTGCTACGCATGTTCCCTAAATAAGAACTTTTGAAAAATGTCCAAATAATTGAAATGGCGTCGCATCATTATATTATTTTAGATTAGCAACCGCCCGCGACTTCGTTCGCCTCGGCATAACAAAATATAGTCTATGGTACTCAGGGATAATGTAGCATTCTAATGGTGAACAAATTTTTGAAATCGGTCCAGTAGTTTTGAGTTTCTTCGTTACAAACATACAAAAATTGATATTTTTTTTCAATACAACACTATAATTAGGGTACATAAAGAAAACATATAATTATATTAATGATACCTATAATATAAGAACACAATTTTATTTCTAGCAAGAATAAAGGTACATCGAAGTAAAATTATATTATAAATACCTTCGAGATGTATTTATATACATATATATACAATTCATATAATAATATTAAAATGTAGGTATTGTATAAAGGTATATAAGTATGAGACTCGAGTATGAGCGTAGTGTGGGTCGGTGTAAGTGGTCAGGTAGTAACGGGCACAGTCTTCTAGTAGGTACATTATGGATGGAGTCTGAAGCCGCCAAGGCCGCCGTCGTCTCCGTGTCACGGCGGGCGCGGCACGTGTAAGATCTGTCTGACTAATTAAATAATAATTTGCATTTGTTATAAATCTGGGCGTGTTGGCGCGGTACTCGTTCTCTCCAGTTACCTTTTGAGTACATGATAGGGCTTGCGCTATAGTAGGTAGATTATACCACAGAATTATACTTAGGTAAAAATATTATGCTTGAATCATATTATTTTCTTATTAATTTTATATACTAACTCTGTTATTAAAACTATTGTATGTTTGAAATGAACAAACTGTTAGAACAATGACAATATAGGCCTTCATGTCAACACAGTTTTACAATTTTTATTCTTTTCTATTTTATAAAAAGGTTGTTGGCGTTACTGTCTCCTCAAATACAGGGTGGTTAGCGTTCTTAAAAACCAGGTTATAATATAGTGTCATATTCATTTATTTTTACTTATTTATATAGGTACATTCATATTACAATTATATTTAATAATATGTGAAATAATAATAATAACGCCCAATGATCAGTAACGATCACATACAAGATCCTAGTTCATAACTAGGATGGCCTATATAGGGGGAAACCAGGAAACACGAGGACCATACACTACATGGAACATATACTGGAAGATTTATCCCGTCGCAGGACTCGAACCTGCAACCTTAATGGTGTAGGTGTATTATTATGTGATTTTAGTCAACCTGCCCAACCACTACACCACAAAGGCTGTCGCTTTATAAATAGATCCAGAGGAAGACGGGAGTTGTACTGCGGTAGAAATGTTAAAGCAACTGCAGCAAACCTACTGGACCTGCGCGCAGGCAGAAGGTTTTATATTCAACGAATAGAACGCTCAGAGACCGACTTGTTTGTTTGTATTAATAGTTGTGTTAAATGGTGACACACGCAACAATCAGCACGGCTAACAATTGTCTCGTCTGCGGGACACTCGCACGTTTGGCCAATTTATAAATTTAATCATATTTAGACTACTGGTAAATTTAAATTGCGTGTGAAAACTATTTTACTGATGACAAGGTTTTTGTTGAAAATATATTTTTCAAGACAAGCTTTAACAAGTTCGTAATCGGAACAGCGAGCAGATTAAAATGAGCCAAACACTAGTAGTTTACAATTATCCGTCAAGGAGTTCCATTGCCCACCTTCCGTCTCCATCATCAGATCAGCTGGCTCTCACCAAAATATTGCATTGTCATCGGACTTTGACAAGTATGCAAAATGTCAACTCCGTAAGATAAGAGGAAGTGGTTCTGATTCAACTTGAAAGATTTAACCCAAACAAACAACCTGTAATGTCAGTTATTTTTTAAAATAGGTTCATTTTTAAAGTACGAGAATGCTTGCTGACCATAATTCCGATCAATAAATTAAACAACTGTGTACTACTACTTTTGAAAATTCTGTACCTACTTATAATATTTTTCATATAGGTAAAACATAATTACTATTTTTATTTCTCCGTATCAACCTCTCTCGAAGTGTCTACGTAACTTGGTCGACGTTATGTAGGTACCTACTTACTAATAACGATTCAAACTACACAACATACCTACTACTACCAGTTCCGCGACGAATGTACTTGCGTAGAGTAACGGCGGGGATCTCGCGGGGAGGCGGGCGGCGCGCGGCGCGAGACACGTCCAGCAAACTCGCTTAGTTTGCTGGATCGTACATTAAGGGTAGACGCGAGCGTGTTTTTTAAGAGACAATCGCGAGATTCGTGAGAATACGTTAATTATAATGATGCACACCTGTTCTGTGTACGGATGTATCTTGACAACGAAATACATCAAGGATTTAAGATTTCATAAATTTCTCGTTAACGCGAGGTAAGATTTTCCTATAATTTCTTAATAGGCACGTACCTACCTGCAATCTGAAGTAATATCGTCTAGTACCTACTATTAGATATCTATATATTTTGTACTAAATTATATCTAAGTATATAGTTATATAGTAGAATTGAATTAGGGCTAGAGAAATATCTCGGGAATTTTTTTGAAAAAATGTACTATTGGAATTATTTGTATTAGGTATGTAGGTACATCAGACATCATCATCGCGTCATGACCTTGCGCGAGCCACAGTTGTACCTCGGGTAACGCGTTCTGAAGTACCTACACTACTAAAAAGTTCTTTTTAATGTAGTAAGTGGGTACATACGCTTCGCGTACGTCGGGTACGTGTAAATAAAAAACAAAACTAATCACATTTATTTAATTTTCCATTTTGTGACAACCCTTGCACATCTGCGTGTGACAGCGTGAGTACCTACACGGGCGGCGGTGTTGGCCGACATTAGAGGCGTTGCGCTACTGTATGTATTGTAAATACTACACTATTCCCGAAAGAAACGAGAATGATAAATTCTAAAAATTCAGCCCTTATTGCGTAAAATGTTCATTTTTTTAAAAGTCGTAGAACAAATTTTTGTAGATTAAACTGGTATTTTATATTTACTAGCAACCACCCGCGACTTCATTCGCGTCGACATAATAAAACATAGCCTATTGTATATTTTTTCAAGAGGTTTTCTTGACACTTTACAAGGCTTCTAATAAGAAACTTGTTTTTCTAATAAGTGTCTTAACTGAGAAGAATCGTATTTCTGGCATGGGACTGTTCTCGCTCTCCTACACTGCTAGGAAGGTCCCGTCTTCGAGGATGATCGCTTTTGTTCACCCTGTTCCCAGGAAAGGTGGCGATCTTCTTGTTTACCTCACTCACCGATGGGCTGAAGCCATCGGGAGTAGGGGTGAGGCTAGCTGTAAGCCTCGATATCGGTAAGGCATTCGACCATGTCTGCCATAAAGTGCTTCTAGCGAAGCTACCATCTTACGGGCTTTCTGTGGGGCTGTCTATATGGATTGCCGAATTTTTACTGGTTGGAGCTTAATTAAAGCCGTTGTTGACGGCTCCTGCTCCGAGACTATGACAATAAATGCTGGCGTACCACAAGGGTCTGTGCTGTCACCGACTGTTCATACTGCATATCAATGACATGTTGCAAATTAGCAATATCCATTGTTATGCGGATGACAGCACTAGTGACGCCCATTACGCAGGCTGTACAAATTTCCCTCAATCCGAAGTGGAGGAGACCAGAAAAGGACTTGTGTCTGACATAGAGTGCTCCTTAAAGCAAGTTTCGGAATGGAGACGACTTAACCTGGTCCAATTCAACCCCACTAAGACACAAGTCTGCGCATTTACCATCAAAAATACCCATTTTCCATAGGTCCTTAGGCCCAAGGCATACCTCTAACCATCTCGGAGAGTCTAGGTATCCTTGGCGTCGATATATCTAATAAGGTCCATATATCTAGGGGTCATTTGGAGAGGAAGGCTGATCTCGTTTCTAAAAATTTGGGTGTATACTAACAGAACGAAGCGGTTCTTTACACCAGGCCAACGCTTTATAAAGCGCAGGTTCGGCCTCATATGGAGTACCTGCTCCCATCTCTGGAACGGTGCACCAAAGTACCAGCTTCAGCCAACTGACTTGTCGACAATCCCGAGCTCACAAAGGATTTGGAACCGCTGAGCCAAAATCGAGACATTTGCACTCGACTCTGCATCAGTCGAATTAACCGCTTACCATCCAAGCCGTCTGCTTGTTTGTCTATATATTATATAAAAAAATACATTAGCTAAAGACAGTAGCAGTAAGTAGTCTGTCTGAAGACTAGTGTAATGTTTTGTATGTTCATATCTCTTGAGCAAAGTTTTGTCTTCCACCGCATCATTGCATTCCATAAGGTAGAAATAGCTCTTGAAATTAGAAAAAAACAGTTATTACATACATACATAAGTGAATAATATACCTAACCACAGTTACCGATTCAGTTTAGCTTTGCAATTTGTCATCATTTAGGTCTGAATTTTAACTTTCATAATAAATCATTTATAACGTCTATAGCTCTACGAAGCTTTCTGTTTTCTTTCGTTTCGAGAACTCTACTATCAAGACTACATTTACAATTTAAATTACTCCTAGTGACATCTAGTGTAGTTTTCAACAACATTTTCTATTAACGATTTTTAGCGCCATCTAGCGACGAGTAGCAATGCACTTAAGTGCTGGTGTACATACAAATACAAATCATATTTATTTACTGATAAATAATTAGAGGATTTAACAGTATTCAAATTATCTTTTCATAATTAGATTATTTTTTAATTTTCTGAAATTAAAACAAAGACAATCAGCTGTTGGTTGAGTTGAGTCATCCTTAATGAAATGTCAGATGAAATAAATTCGTATTTTCATAATGGCAGCACTGTATAAAAAAGGCATTCGCAGTTTTATGGCTTTCCAAAAGTTTTAATAATGGACTTAAATAGCTCGGCATAAGAATTAAAATCGCATCTTAAAGTTACGTCAATAAGACATTTTATCGTCTGAGTAGGAAGTAACACAAAAATAGGACTGCCAACATTTGAGTGACGTCAGACTAATGGAGTCATGGAGCCTTCTAAAATTACATAGCTCATATGCTCAGGAGAAAAAATATTTTTTCCTGCCTTACCGCTCCAGTTTCAAACAAATAAAACTCGAAAGTGACGAGATACGTGATCGACGCGAGTGATACAATAACAGAATATACTTCGAAACAAGCCAAAGAGTGAAAAACCATTGTTTTACTAGTGGACGATAGTTACTTGGTTACCAGTTTTTTTTTAATATTTTGTGAGTATCTAGCGTATTTTCCGCTAATAACTCTTTAATTAGGATCGATAAACTACGTTTCCCGTTACTTGCACGTGATGTTTGATTTGAAAATGCGATCATACAGTGTTTATTGGAACAGAAGCTGTGTCATGCAAAACTCAGTCTGGCTAAAAATATATCGGCAGTGTATTTTGGGATATATATTTGGTGATTTTGCGAGTGCGAGGCTGGGTGAGTCGTGTGAAAGTGATAATTACGCCTTTTGCGTGATAAAAAACACGGTATGTACGTTCACGGCCTTGAAAGTGCTAATCAATTTTTTCTTCTCCCACTGGTGTCGGATTTCAAAATTCCGATTCGCTGCGCCTGTCTGGTATTTTTAATATATATTTTAATGTCGCAACATCTCTGTGCATGTCTCCATACAAGTTATAATTGAATCAATAGGTTGACCTTGACTCTGCACACCCACTGTAACACAACAGTGCTTTTGAAAGTAAAAACTGCCTCACGATTTTGTTTATCTACATTTAAATTCCAGTTTTCGCTCACATGCGCCCCTGCCCAGGTTACAGCACACATGTTTACTTTTCATATACGGAGTCTCAAGGTCACTGTTTAATGCGAAAATGACATCAGTAGTACCAACTTTAATAATCCAATAAGTCTTGTAACTTGTAAGAAAACTTACACTCATGTAAATATTTGATGTGACGTGATTTAAAAGGTCTAGATAACAATAGAATGTGTTAGTGATACACACTACTACCATGTCTTCTTGTATGTGCAAATGTTTTGGTTGTGTATGTACTTCCTAAAATTTTATTTTTCTTTTTGTAATTTCTTTTTTATTACAAAATTTTATGAGATGTTTGCATTGTATAATGGCAAATATTCAAATGTCAATGTTTGTTTATCCATAGTATGTTTGTCATTTCTCTGCTTGGATCTTTTATCTGGAACCAATATTTATGCAAGTGATAGCTAGATGCTTTCCTAGAGCCCACCCTGCCTTCACAATGGTTAGCTTTAAAATATAAATACATATAATGTACGTCTACTTCACTCATAAATAGTAAAAACCAAATAACTATGAAATAAAACCTCCGACACAATTAAACATGTCTAATAACCACTGCTAGTATAGCTGCTTTCAAATAAAAAAAGACTGCCTCCAAATCGGTTCACCCATTTCAGAGCTATGGTGCAGTGTCACAAACAGAAACACATAGTGGTTAAACTTATAACACCCCTCCTTTTTGCGTTAGTTGTTAATAAAAATCTACTCTGTACTTCGATAAGTACTATGCTCGCCCACCATCACATAGGCTGTTCTTATAGTTGTTATTATATATAAAATCATACATGTTGATATTAATGTGTCTATTTTGGTTCAGCATAGTGCCTAATGTCATTGACACTTGACTCTAATATTCAGCAAAACCTGAAAAAGGCCATTTGAGCCCAATAGGTACTTGTACGCTAGGTCACTGACCTCAAAGTAGGACTTGGCCTAATCCAGTAATCCTACTGAATTAGGCCAAGTCCTACTTGAGGTTGGATGTTTGGTACTCAATCACTCAGAAATGATGGAGTGTATTTGTATGATATTTGGTATGTTGATACTTTAGGGCCTGGAAAAAGTCATAAAATACTTCTTGTCCTGAAAGAAAAACCGTGAGGCGCATCTAGTACAGTAACAAGCTGTTGCTATGTGTGTGTGTGTGTAATGTCGAACACAATTTTATGAAATCCCTAAATAGTAAATATTATAAATCACAAATTACCTGTATGTATTTTGTCATTATTATTTCTTTCCTTTTTTGTATTGTGTTTATTTGTTATGCAATACAGTGTTGAAATGAAATGAATTATATTCATTTGTCTGAAACATGAAAAATAAATGAAAATGAAATAACTCTTTATTGAAACACACACAGATAATTTAAAACTAACAATAAAAGCTTATTTATAGTGTAACAACTGGGGATCTTATCGCTAAAAGCGATCTCTTCCAGACAAGGTAGGAGGCAGGGAGAGGAGTAATGCAAAAATAATGGACGTAAACATGGGTACAGATAAAGATGAGTTATTGTATAAATATGCTCCTTTACATAATTGTCTGTGTATTTGTTGAGTTTGTATAAAATTGACAAACAGTGAAGTTATGAAACTATATATAAACATTATTTAATACTGCCCTCTTCAAGATTCAAGTTCTGGCTCAATAAATATTTCATTTAATTTCAATATTTCATTTCATTTCTCAAACATCATGGCTATAAAAATTTGTAATAAAATCCTGGATATGATAAAGCTCAAGAAAATGAAAAAATGTTTGATATTTTAAAAACCCTATTATTGAGTAAAACATTATAGTTTCGACAAATTTTTCAAGAATTTTTTTTGACAATAGACGTAATAATATATCGGTCCGCCTCTACTCATATTGCTATGCCCTACATTGGGTACATATGTGACTCGGTATTATAATATTTAAGATCCCTGTAACATGTATGATGCAATAAATGATTGAATATCAATATGAAATACATATTTATCAGATTTTGATGGATTAGAGAATTTGACTAACGAAATAGGCTAACTCTTCATTGTACACTAGACAATTGAAATATTTTAATGTGGAACTTATTGCTTCATTAATCTAGTACATACAACTGGCGGGTTTATCGCTCAAAGCTGATTTCTTCCAGACAACCAAAACGCGTAACATAGCGTAACTAGTCACCACTCGTGGTAATAAATCTAACAGCTATTATTGAAATTTTTCTACTCAATGACATTGAATTAAATTTAATTGGTAATAAAGTACTTGCTGCGCCCCGCGGTTTTCCGGGGCAAAAAGTAACCATGTCCATTTCCAAGACCTAAGGAACCTACGTACTGAATTTCATCAAAATCCGTTCAGTAGTTTTTGCGTGATTGATTGATTGATTGATTGATCCATCCTCATAAACTTTCGCATTTATAATATTAGTAAGGAACATTCCACTTCTGCAAAGTAACCAACTGGTACGTAACAAACATAACATTGTAAAACCCCAAAAAATGTTAACAAAATCTCTAAAAAAATATGCCCCTCAGTTTCTTGCCGTATCTTCTGAGTAGTGGTTCTTTTCCCGATACGGTGGTAGAGTCATTGTAATAATTGACGTTCATAAGTGCGTCTGTGATGACAATATGATTAAAGAGATTTTGATTTTGAGTTCTGCGTGTCGAAGTAGGCATGTAGGAAGTAGGACTTTTATCCTCGACCAACAAACAGGTCTTATGTGTAGTGTAAAAAATATATTATATATCTCAAAAATATTAGATTAATTTTAGCTCAGTAGAGCGAGTTTAGTTCAGTGGGAGAACGTGCGACTTTCGATCCGACGCACCTGAGTTCGAATCCCGCTGGCCCCGCACCACTGACTTTCTTAAGTTATGTGCGGACTTTACATTCGCTCTAAAAAACGGTGAAGGAAAACATCGTGAGGAAACCGGCGTGTCCAAGAACCAATCACAAAAATTCAAGAACATGTGACATCCACCAGCCCGCATTGGGCCAGAGCGTGGTAGATTATGGCCCATACTCTCTCCATGAGAGAAGGCCCGTGTCCCAGCAGTGGGAACGTGTGGGCTGATGATGATATTAGTTTCAACATAACATACATATATATAACATGAACTGTTACTCTCCATTAATAAATGAGGGCCCAAGTGTTTATTGTACAAACGTTATTAATTTAACCAGCTTATTGATTTGATAGGTATGTCCTTGGGTTAGTCATAATTACCTACTCATTAGTGTTAGGGCGACAGTCGTCAGGACATGTCAGATGCCTTCGGGCGGTCTGTCACTCCGACACCAGGGTCCGACACACACACGAGAAAGAAGACTCTTTTCTTTTTTGCGTGCGTGGTCTTAATTTTTTTTTTAATTTTTTTTTATATATTCTATTTTATCAATAGGCCTTGGTACATGATTAGTTTCTTTAAGTCCTCTCCATCCAAAGGTTGTCTGGAAGAAGTCGCTTTGAGCGATAAGACCGCCCATTGTAACACAATAAAGAGTTATCTATCTATCTGTCATGATTAGGTAATTTACACTAATAAACTTTTATATAAACTAGGCTTCGCAAGAGCGCGTAATCAACACTAATATTATAAAGAAGAAATATTTGTATTTCTGTATGTTTGTAACGAAATAACTCAAAAACTACTGGACCGATTTCAAATTCTTTCACCATTAGAATGCTACAATATCCCTGAGTAACATCCTACTAATATTATAAAAGCGAAAGTTTGTATGGATGTATGTTTGTTACTCTTTCACGCTGCAACGGCTAAACGGATTGCGATGAAATTTAGTATGGATATAGCTTATACCCTGGATTAACACATAGGCTGCTTTTTATCCCGTGAAACTGCGGGTGAAACCGCGGGGCGCATCTAGTAGGGTATATTTTATTATGCCAAGGCGAACGAAGTCGCGGTCGGTGGCTAGTACGTATATCAATGTACTAGCTGCGCCCTGCGGTTTCACCCGCTTAAATAATATCGGGATAAAAATAATTCTGTGCCCTATTCCTGGATCTAAATTAGGCACTTACTTGCAAAATTACATCAAAATTTGGTCAGTAGTTTTTGCGAGAGTAAGTTGCATACACTTTATAACGTATATAAGTACAGTTGAAACATCACTACGTGACAGCACACCAGGGTGCTGATAGCATCATCATTATACTACCGTACAATTTGGTTATAATTTCTTTGTTTGCACCATTTTCCTGATAATTAGATCCTAGATCTAATAAGTGAACCAGGAGCTATGGTCCCAAAACATCTACCATAAACACCTACCTACCAATGTCCCATAGCGGGAATCGTACCTGCAACCTTCATGGTGTACGAGGTAGGAGCTAACCTGCCCAACGCGTACACCACGGAGGCTGTCCTTATCTAATCACGATGTCTCCTTGTTACAGAACCGCCAAAACAATGCAAAGAAAGCGTCCTCCCTCGAGACATAAGCGCCACACCCACTGAACTCAACATTTGACCAGCCAGCGCACCACAAGCCGCCACCATGCCTGTCGCATCTCCAACGCGGTTTTCTTCCACCTCTTCGAGCCTCACCGGCTCCTACCGGTCCACACTGGCTTCCTCTACAAGTCTAGACAAGCCTTACTACAGATCCAGCAGCGGGACTTACGTCTCCTCAACATTGAGAAACTCCTACGGAGATCGTACAACGGAGTACAGGTCGAGGTTCTCCGATGTCGACGGGAAACGAGAAAGGAAGACGTCGTTAGTTGAGTACTCGAGGAACTCTCGCGCGCCGAGCGTGACGGACTCGGACAGTGGTATATCATCGCGGTATCGCTCTGAGAGATCAGAGTCCAGGTCGAGAGACATTTCGACGACTAGGAGTGAGAGCAGTAAGACCTCGGAGCCGATGAGGAGCAAGAGAAATTTCGTCAGCTCAGCAACGTTGGCCATGTCGACGGCTGAGCTGTACGACAAGTATTCTCCGTCGAACTATATCCCGTTGACGCAGAGGATTCAGCAGCAGCAGAGCAACTACGGAGAGATCTCTCGGTCCAAGTCAATATCGAACGATATCGGCCGGCCGCCGATGGCGGAGCCCAAGGGTTTGAGGAAACCGAGGAACTCCGCCGCCGCTACTATTGTAGAGGTAAATGTATTTTCTTTACGTTTGGGTCGTCTGCGAAATTTATGGTTTAATATTAGTTATTTCTTACACGAATCTGTTAAAGGTTCACGACATTTCTTCGTTATACCTATGCTACTTTTTATAATCATCGTGGTAGGTCTCCCCTATACGGGAGGCCGTCTGGGTAGGGACCACAGCTTTGTCAGTTATGCTGCCGCCAAGCAGTAGTGCGCAAGCATTACTCAGTTCCATAAAAAAAAACCGTACCTACATATTATTTTATAGGTTTTTTTATAAAATACCCAATTTTTTAATAACTACATAGTTCGAATAAATAGGAGAACATAGTAAAAGATATGAAATAAAAAAAATACGCTCAAAACGATATAAATAGATCTCTACTGTTTCTTTCTTTCTTACTTATCCCAACAGCTAAAACATATAAATCGATTGGTCAATAACTAATACGCCAAATTGATACAATCCTTCCTTATAAACTAATTTTTTATGAAAAAGGTTTAAAATAATCAAATAATTTTACACTAAAACTCGCACAAACACACCTTAGGTTCTCGCAAAACTCATAAAATTCATATAAATTCTCAAAACCACTCGCAAAATTCCCATAACCACTACAAAATATAGGCATACTGTACTATAGCAGGTAGTCTAGGTACACATACAAAGTCATACTAAAGTTTGAAAATCACTCACACATTGACAGTCGGACAAGTTTTTAGGACCGTCGCCGTCGCGCTCACTTGCATTGCAAGTCACAGTATACAGTGCACAGTACCTGCCATTTTTAGATTTTGATGCTTTTCCATGATAAACGTAACGATGGGAAAACATCGTAAGGAAACTAACCATGTCCAAGAATCACTAAATTGGGGGACTTGTCACTGAGTCTTGTGAGTGCGTTTGGCTAAGTTTGCGAAGGCGGAAGACATTTGACATTTGTCGCAGAGCAAAAGTCTAACGGAGCTTGCAGCAGACGCATTCGAGTCACCGACAAGCGCCTACACTACAAGCATGCTTGGCCGGTGTTTGGAGCCGGCTTGAGACAAGGCTCGGGTCCCAGCAATGGGAACATAATGATGATGGTTTATTGAGTTATGAATTAATTCCACAATTGCCGCGGTTATCAAAAACTTGCCCGACTACAGTTGTTTATTCTAATGGCAGATATAATACCTAGGTATCGATAGACGCAATGTTCTGTTCTCGTTGTACAAGAGGGATTTATTTGCAAAATGTAATTGTTTCGAAACGCGTTCGATGTAGGTCAATTCAAATCTAGAACTTCCTGGCCTTTTCGGAATAGTCAATTCTGAAAAGACCGAGCGCTTTATGATGTGATCAATTTTTCGATCGGCCCTCGCCATAGGTGGTACACGATACATTCATTTGTCTCAGGGTGACGAGCGCAGTGCAGCACAAGATTTTGCAAAATGTTCTGGTTGGCGCTATAACTATAATGGTGGCGTGTTGCTTACCATCAGGCGACGCGACCTGCACGTCTCGTCACTCGGTTACATAAAAGAAGTAAAAGTCGTAAAATCTGAAATATTAAAATCTCTCTATTAAGGACTTGACTTAAAGATGATCCTTTGGGGCCACAATGTTAAGACTCAAAATATTGAATTCTCAAACAATTGAAGTCCCTAAATGTTGAAGTTTTTGTAACTAGATCCCAAATTGTTGATTTCTCAAGATGTTGAAACCCAAATGGTATCGCGCGTAGTAACTAGAACTTGCGTCTATTGTTGAGGCCTTTCCGCCGATGAATAAATACTCCATCACGCGGTCACCATATTTGTTCTCATTGAAAGCATGTGTTTGAGTCTGTTCCTTTCTCAAATACTCTTTTTTAGAACTCGAGATGTTTGTTCTCTAGTTCAGGTTAAAAATTCGAACTCAAGTCATTTAGAACTAGTACGAGAACGAGATTGTTCGGTGCTGGGATGTTCATTTAGAATCCTAGAACAATGCTACTATTTTGTTAGCATTACTGGCCATATGAGACGTAATATCAGATTGTCTCGAGGTGATGAGCGCAATGCATGCTACGTAGTACATTTCATGGTATTGAAAGTTCTGGGTGGGACTGCAAGTTTTTGGGTAAGCGTGGCGATTGACTTCAGGCGAACGACTGGCTCGTCTCGTTGCCCAATTCCACAAAATTGCTTGTCGACCCAGTGACAGAGTCGGTTCTGTAATAAAAATAATTTATTCATCAGAAGCCTCAAGTAACAAAGGTATCATCTTATTTAAAGCTACACCAGCTATGTCTATGAAATTCTAGTGTTACTGTTACTTTTTGTTCTGGCTCGAGGCCGTTTGAAACAAGGGCAGAACAGCGAGGCAGCGCAGGGAGCAGAACTACTGCTTCTATTTGAACGCGAACAACATAACAGTACTGACACGCGTTCAAATTGCAGGACTATTCTGGTCAATACTCTGACGTCGAGATTTATCTTGACCAATCATATAGCAAAAAACGATTAGATTTAACTTTGACCGCGTTCATCAATATCTTTGTCGCACTATAGCAGAATTGTTCTGGTCCCTACTGTAACGGTCATTAGTTCCACTTTTGGTCAACCGGGAGGCACATAGTTCTGGCACTCTACCAGTCCCGAAGTGGCCTCGACGTAGTTGCGCTCCACTTGTTTTTATTGAATTGAATTAGAAGACGAGCCGGTCGTTCTCCTGATGGCAAGCGCCTGTCCATTAAAGATGCAGCACTACCCAGAATTTTTATGTCACCTCCGTTCACTCAGAATTCTGACGTAGTAGCACATGAAAATGTGATTAAATGCGACAGTGAACATTTAATTTTGTCAAAGTTAATCGACTAAGTTTGACAGAAATAAAAACAATGTTCATAAAAAAACATGTTTTGAGTTCGGATTTTCTTCTTGTCATTAGACAAAAAGTACGTATTTATTTCTGTGTGTGTTTGTGACGTTAGATTTCATAAAAAATGTCTTTCGAGTAATGTATTGGTAGACGGTAAATATGTTTACCCGTAGGTTAGTATTTTGCATTGATTGAAATAGTTATTGCATAAAAGTTTATCGTCTACCGTGCATTCTATAAAAACGCTGATCATAGATACCTATCGTTTCACCAATTCGCATTGATCTAGCGTGGTGGGAACTAAATCATTGACACCAAAATCTAAGACCTTTTCGTTTAGCCATTCTCTGTCGCTATCTCGCTCTTACGTTTGTGTTCTACTGACGATCTTGCTATCTCGCTCTTTCGTCCGTATTTCAATGACGTTGCTAGAAAGAGACAATACAGCAGTGAGAGCGAGTGGCCATGATAAAATTATTTAGATCGGTGTTTTCTTCCTCTTTATCATAGACATTAAGGCCAAAGGAACTGGTATCATCATAAATTTCGCAGACACGCAGTGCCACGTGTGCGTGTGTGTGTTGGTGTGTTTTACATTCATTGAATAACATGCGCACTAAAAGAGCCATCTACTTGATGAAAGAGCAAATATCTCTATCTCACTCGTTTGTATCGAAGAGTGAGATAGGTATCTTCTCTCTTCGCGCTTCAGTTTTATTTCTCACGTCATCTCCAGAGGTATTTGGGAGTAAAGTTGAAATTCTAAAGTCGTATTTTATTTGGAAACTGCCTCTCATAGATGTATGCATAGTAGTTAATATAGATGCAAGTTGTGATACTGAAAACCACTGTTTGGTCTCATATTTGGATATGTTAAATCGATGATGGCTTAGTCATTTGTACGAACATGACAGCAATATGTCGTAGAATTCCTATGTAAATTTGTTGAGGATAATTTTCCAATTGTAAGGAAATAATATAATATTACCTAATATGACGCAAAGCAAGCACCGGTATCACAGCGTAGCATGATGTAAAACTAACACACACACTCACATACGTCATTTAGATAGATAGAAAAGAAACATAAGCATAAAACTTTGTAGAGACCGGAGGGACGACGTTACAAAGAAATATCGCCGTCGCCGAGTTACAGCAAAAGGAGCTCTATGTCTAATGGCGTTAAGGATTCAAATGGAAATGAAGTGCCATCAGTCTCAGAAATCAGAAAAAGATTCGATCCAAAAATGACTGTCACAAAACTACCCGCAAACGACACTAGATACACCAAACCCAGCGTAGAACAATATATAAATCAACTCAAAAATTGCGAAAATGGAACCGCAGAATACACCAAAATACCCAAAGATGATAAGCCAGTACCCGTTCATCTACCTTATGTAGATAAAAACGGAATCACCAAATGGGATGTAGGATCCAGTTCGAGATCTAATTCTAACTCAGATCTTTCTATTAGTAAGACTATATCCGAGCCAGTGTCTTTAGCTAAGCCATTAATAGAGAAAAATCATTCAATGACTACATCTCTAACTGCGAAGTTGCCTTCAGATCGCTTAGCAAGCATTAAAAGTCAATTAGATCCAAATAATCCCATAGGAAAGATCTTAGAGAAATCAACTGTCATCCAAGTAGAAAACGGTGATGCCGATTTCAAAAAGCTTAGAAATAGTCCAGAAGTTAAACTAAGAAATAGTCCCGAAGTGAAACTAAGAAGTAGTCCAGAAACCAAATCTAAAGAAGCGTTGAAGAATGAGATAGAAAAGTTAGTGAAAACACCAAAACACACGTCTAATTTCGCTTCTTACATCCAAATTTCGCAGCCAATAGCTACCGGCACGTCTTCCCCGAAGAGTAAAGTAGAAATAAACAATGTTATAGATGAAGAATATACAAATAACGACGTGAAACCTGAACCTAGGAAAAGTAAAGCTAATCTCAAATACATAGACGCGGAGCAAGATGATAAAGCAGTTCTTAACGACAATGATATAGAATCTCCAAGTGGGACAGGATTTGAAAATAAGACTTTTGAACATGAGAACTTCTTAAAAAAGCGAACAGAGAAGGTAGATGACAGAGAGCGCGTAGATGACGGAGTGAAATCTATGGAAACCAGTACAGAAAGTACTATAAGCGAGCCGACTGAGGATTCCAGTCCAGAAACGCCGTCTGCAAGAAGAAGGGTCTTGGATTTGAAAGATTACGACGACGCGAAAGGGGTAAGTGACCATTTTGATTTTACTATTGCCTGATTATTTCGATTTTGGTTACTAATTTTAGATAAGTCGACATTATTTTTGAAATTTTGCTTGATAATGTGATTCTATAGAAGTGGTCCATTTTACCCAAGTATTTATCCAGGTTCAAAATCTGAGCATTGTTCGGCGGGCTTGAAACAATCAAAACCTGTTCAGATTTTGACGCTTATGTATAATTCAGGATACTTTTATCGGAACACTATTGATCATCACCAACTCTTTATTTATTATCCTTAATCGAAATAGTCGAGCGATACTTGAGCACTTTCCCTATTATTTGGTATGTGGCTCTTTTTTTCAGTGCACATTATCATTTCATTTCTGCATTGATTTGTTTGTTTGACTGATTTTCATCCCGGATTTTTTGTTGATTTATAGGACACACTTCAGGAATATGAGATGTATTATTTATTTTGATTTAGGATTCTTTTTCGGTAATAGCATTTTATTGTACTTCTTTTGAATAATCTGAATTGAGGTTATTGTGTTGGGTGTATTTAGGTACCTATATTGGTCGATCGATTTGATTTCGTTGTAAAGTTATCGACATATTGTGTTTCGCTTTAAGATCTATAAATTAGTGTTTATGGTCCACGTCTGATCTTGGTAATTACTAAATACGTACCAGGTTGATTCTGGTGCTATGCACCAGACTCTGGACTCTTCTGGTTTCTGGTCCCTTTTTTAGGGCAGCATGATATGATCTAGGGTTAGGCAACTCAATTTGGTAAAAGATGAGAAGTAGTTACCGAATACAGGACAATTTCTCCATGAAGTACGTGGAAATCTAGTCAGTAGCCTCTGAGTATCGCCCATCTTTTATCACTATAGAAGTTTTGCATGTATCTTTGGCCCCTTTAGATGTATGTGCTCAGCACACAGATGAGAAAGATGGCATTTTATTGAGTGGAGCGACTGCTGAGTCGTGCTGATGGTTTACCGAACATCCGAATAAGTCCCTTGGCGGCTGGGCTTTGTTCGGTGGGTGGCATTACAACCGCGGCTGAAACCAGCCACTTCAGATCGCGTAAGCGGTTACGATATTTTGTTCTGAGGCGCACCTTCTTTCGTAGAGTGATGACGGCCGTTCTATATTTATTGCGGTGCTGGAAGTGCTTACCACATACCATTCTGTTCAAAAGTTCAATTAAAGTCTTTGTATACGTGAAGCTGTGCGAGTTCGTTGGCATTTTGCGTATTCGGGTCATTTATTTGTGTGAGTGTCTATGCGCGGTGTCGATGACGGATCGAATGGACGCCTCGTTTCGCTATTTTTCGCAATATCAGGGAAAGCGTCAGTGCTAGAGATTTTTTGTGTTATGAACCCATTTTTTCAGAAGCTACATTTTGTTTTTTACAGAAAATAAATTCATTTTACCCCGAGAGCGGTAACTCTAAAGGAGAGATATAGGTAAATCTCAAACCTGCTTCACATATTTTGCCTTAGACATGGAGGACATGATGTACATTGCGGGCTTTGTCAAATATTAACTTTGCAAAACATATGATAAACCCGCAATATAACGCACACAATATTCGCATGTCTCGCACGAATGTGTAGGGCATCACAGGTATATGAGATAGTTTGTACTCATGAGACCCCTACTACTAATTATGATTTTTTAGAAAAAAAACAAAAACCATTTCGTAGCTATACTGAACCCAACGCAAAAATAATTTTCCAAATCGGTTCCGTATAACGGAGTTCTGAGGTAACAAACAAAAAAAAGCACTGGAATAGAGAACCTTTTGAAGTCGGTTAAAAATAATCCAACAAATGATGTGGTGTCGTTCGTCTTGATCCAGAATGTTTAGGTTATTCACAGTAAATTCGTGTGGTAGGTAGACGCCATGATGTAAAATCATAAGTACTTAGTAAACTTAGTTCCGAAAGTTTGGCCCTAAACAGAGCTAGTTTTTGGAGGTAGAACTACCGTCGTGGTAGAATATTTTTGCTCATGGCAACAGTTTGTTTATAGTGGCCGTCGAACCCCAGTTACAGGAGCCATTCGGAGCCACCAATTACTGTCAAGTGGACTACGAAAAACCTTCATAAGTTTTGACAGTTATTTGACCTGACTAGGTTTTCTTTGCCAGCAGCTCCTGTACTAACTTCTCAAACAAGTAGTTCTGTACTTGTATATCGGGCTGCTCTCACATGCGAGGTCTACTAATTCAGTCATCCTCGCTGAATGGTTACAGGCTTACAGGTACACACACACCAATGACGTATCGATCTGAGCCTGTGTGCGTGACCGAGTCTCGTTAGTTTTCCGCTCTGGAATTATCTACGACTCCTCAGTCGTTATGCTCGCCTGGTACTTGTATACAAAAGTCGATAACATTTTATAGAAAAACTTGAATATAAATAAGGTTTGTGTAAAAGATTCTTGGCCGCTTTTTGGGTAATTTCCATAATAAGGAACGTAAGTTCAGCTATTGTGGAGTTATGAACAGTTAATATCGATTAGGCACATTCAATGCGTGCAATTAAGTCGTATAGAAGTCGATTATAACCTTCGTAATTCGGTTAAAGCAAGTATTCTGTGGTTAGAGACAGGTTACAGGTCTGTCAGTAATTAGTCAGAACTGGCGACGGGTTTCAAGTGCCAATAGAAGGGTCAACAACTACTTAACTATCTTAACCTTTATCATGTCTTCTTTTGGAAACCTGGAGGCCCAGTCTGTTAATGTTGTTAATTATTGTCAAAACACCTTAAAATAATTAATACGACTGAGATACTCCTGTGATCCGACTGCTAATGGTTTCAATATTGGTATCCAATTAAATCAAGTTGTACGTAACGGAATAGTTCCGCTATCGTGTTGCAGTTGTACGGTATCCGAAAATCTTTCAGGGTGTAGCCATAGCATAGCAAACGCTATCGGAACACGATACTTTATAGAACACCAATTTAGTCTAATTAGCAAGCCACCGGCCCGCGACCGAACTAAATAGTGAGCAGACTATGAAAACTGACGACGACGTTACATTCCTCTTGCGATAACGTAGTTCATTGCTAACAGACGTGGGCCTTAGATAGTGTTATAGTGACGCTGCAGTGCAGTGCCGCGCAGGGCTTGGCAATTCCAAAATTCAAAGTTTTAAGGTCTGATTGTAACGGACCAGTAGACGCACGACATTGCGTGGCTCATTCTCACTTCCTCTTAGTTGATTATCATCTTTTTAATATGTAATTTACATAGGTACTTTACAGAGAGATTTTTAAACGGTAGACACACCTCTGCAGCCGCGCCAATGCCGCCAATATATCTCAGTTGACAATCAGACCGGCGCGAGGATCCGACGCTAAAAATATCTTATTCGTAACGTCTAGAAATAAAATATAACGCGGGAAACACTTGCCGGCACAGTGACCACGGTAGCCTTTGCCACGTGCTATGCTATAAAAAAAGTAATCGGCCATTTTGGAGGAAAGCGCGCGCTTTTTTGACAGATGTGAGTTTGACATGTATTTCGTTGGTCGTTCAATATTATAGGTACCTTTTTGTATTCGGCCCTATTTTTTCTACATAATTCTAGCTGAAAAAATAGTGTCGCATTCATATATCGTACGGTCGCACCGAGCGAGTTGCGGTCGAAATGTGCGGATATGTGCCAAGAAAATTAAAGTTTGATGACCTTTGGCGAGCAGTGAAATATTTTCCAATAATTGTGTTATTTTTTTTACACAACCGAGTGATGAAAAGAACAAGTCGTTTATCGAATGGTACGCTTGCCTATAACAGTTGCAGCACCACCCGGAATTACGGACAACAAAATTTTTGCTGAACTGCGCTCGTCACCGTATCCAAATCCAATCCCAATAAAGTGATCGGATAAATCGGATAAAGAGCTGGTCATCCTTAATAATTAAATAGTATGGGGAGCTTACCTCTAATTTCAGATTCCGGAGGGTTTTTTCAAGCAACTGAGCAAAAGTCGTTCGTCTGACGTCACCCAGAACTTTAATACCTTACAAAATACTTCGTAGCACTATATATTGCGTTCATCACCCCGAGACATCAGATGTTAAGTCTCATATTTCAGTAATTTTGCTGGCTACAATGCCCTTCAAAGGTGAACCCAGTAATGTTTGCGCACAGCGAAATCACTGGGCATTATGAGACTCAAAAGCTAATTGTCTCACGGTGACGAGCGCAGTACAGCGCCGCGCAGGATTTTGCAAAACAAAGTTCTGGGTGGTGCTGTTATTGTTATGGGCTGGCGAATTGCTTATCAACAAGCAAACCATCAGCTCGTCTCGTCATTCAGTTATATAAAAAAAAACGATTGCTTGGCCGCAGACCTGCAAAAGGATGGTATCAACCCTCCCGCATACGAGAGACTACCCCCAATAAGCACTATTTCGAAAGGTGTAGGGATCGCTTTAACTAAAGAAGTAAAGACCAACCTTCTTTGGTCATTTAAAACTTTATAAACGCGCGAGTTCGAAAACCGAAACTTGTCAAACTCGACACCTGTCAACACGATTTTCGATATATTTTCGGTGCAAAAGTTTTTATGTGTTTTCGTTTGCTATAATTATTAGTGTTTTGTGTTTATTTTCCGCGGTTGGTAAGAAACTGGTTGTGTACACTCCCATTTTTTGTGTATTTATAAAAATATGGCGAAATTTATTTTGGGTGGTAAGGCTTGTAAGGCATTTCGTAGGGAACTTTCACCCATAGAGCAACGATCGCATACATCCTGGCCCCTTATTAGGACTCCCTGTATATAGAGAACCAGGAACTACGACCACGGCCCCCGACACACGGAACAAATAATTGCGCGCAGATACTTTTGGTACTATTTTTCTTGAATTTATTAAATAGAACATATTCTATTCGTTGCCACCACCTCTACATTACATACAATGTCGGTAAGTAATACAAAATTAAGACCAATTAAAAATCAAAAACACAGAAAATACTGAAGAATTCGAAATATCTAAGTATAATTATAATAGCAAAGAGTTAAACCCTTCACATTAAAAATAAATACTATAATAGAGAAAATCATCGACCTGAGATTCAAACCTCGGTGCGTCAGAACGAAACCCGCATGGGGAACTCATGCGCTCTCTAAGCTATGCAGTTGTTATCAACATGTTAATATTATGTAACATCCATATTGATACGGAAGCACTATCTCCATCCAAGATAGCAGTATACAATATACATAGGTAGGTAAGATACTTGCAATCAAATGTAGTCGTATGCACAATTATATAAATGTGTATTAAAAGTATGTTTTGAAAAACAGTATGTTATAGGTATGTTTAAGAAAACAAGCAAGGATAGCAGATAAAAGCAACAAAAAGTTGAGTGATTATAAAACTAAATACTAACTAACTTTATAATAAAACAAAAAATAAACAAAACACAATAATTAAACAAAAAATCCTAAATATTTTATTTTTAGTTTGAAAAAAATCTAAGAAGTTATTTACAAAGAATTATTTCACCCTTGTGCTACCGTCAATCAGTTATTAAAATTAAATCTGCAATTAAACTGAATTTTTGAAATTTGGGTCGGCACACTCTTAATCAGTATTGACGATGTTTAGTAGAAAATTATTGTTAAATGTGCCCGATGAACTGTTTTTGATATTTAAATATAATACGTGTGATTGTTTATGTCTTAAAACTAAAAACTATTTTGTTTTACTTTTAGAAATAAAAATCTCGTTCATCTTGACAATTTCTGGATATTTTGTGTGACATTTAAGAAAAGTGAATTGTTCGTGATCAAGAATCTAGTTTATGACCTCTCAGAGTCGAACGACGCCCCGGGGTGTCACCGTGCTATAGTTCTTCCATAAAATTGACTAGTAGACCAGATGTTAATTCGGGAAATCACATATAAATTGAAGATAAAGGTGTTTTTGGGATGATAGCGACATTCGGTGTACACCCATGACATGCAGCCTTATTCTTAAGGCGAAATTAGTGGCGATGTTACTACTGCAAATTGTTTTGGTAAGTCAAACAAGTTTCCAAAAAAATAAATAAGCCTACGAAATAACTAAGTATGGCGTCCCGCGGCCGCCATTTTAGATTTCCAGAAGTGAGTTGCCAGGCGCAAGAAAATCCTACCACCATGATAGAATAATGTTCTAAGTCAAAAACTTGTCTCTTATGTGTTCTTTTCGCCCTAAGGACACCGACAGGTTCGTTTCGTATGCGGTAAAGAAACAGCAAAAATACTGTCTCGCTCAAACTATAGCAAGATTTGTTGCGTCCTTATTAGTACAGTTTCGGACTTTCGAAATTGCTGTTACACCGACGCAGGCGATTTGCAAGGTATCGCCACGTTCTGTCTAGGCGGACAGAATTTCGCATCATGGATGAATGGAAGCTTCAGAATCTGAAAGCGATGATTGAGGAGACATCCTGAACCCAAAATTTGTTCTCCCATTTCAATTTCCGTTAAAATAAATATGTTATAAAAGACATTTAACGGTAACTAAGGTGTTTTAATTCCCGATATCCTCAATGGGTTATTCTCTCAATGAACAGCAAAACCTAGACCTAATATGTACCGCAATGAAGCCTGCAAATAGCTAAAAGTTATGGCAGATCAAATGAATAAATGACAATATTATGATCTGTTCTACACGTGACTTGCTTAGCATTGTTAACGGACTTCAGTTTGTCGACCTCTGACAGCGTACGATCATAAAAAACTGCCGAAGAGTGAGTCTTACTTTTTTTAATCTTTATTTAAGGAGCTTTTTCGCCTAGACGAATAGTCTTACTACGCGCGGTGAGGGTTTAGTTTTTGTGTTAATGCCTAGGGTCTGTTAAATATGCCAGTCATTCTATAGGTATAATATATTATACAGACTAATATATTATTTTCGAAACGGGATATTTGTCATGAACTCATGAACTAAGAACTAGAACGTAGGACTCGCTCGAGTTATCAAAAACCAATGTCTTGTAAGTATATCTTGTGGCGTCCTCTACACGAACCAAAAGGTTAAAAAACCAGTATTTTTAAACTTCTATTGACATACGTAAAGTATACACAATTCTTTTTGATGGCAGAATAACTAACACGCTCGTACAAAATAAGTTACGCACTTTCAAAAGCTGACAAACACGAGCTTTTTCTATCATATCTTTATTTACATCTATCGTCAGTGGATGACGAACCTAAACGCCGTCGATTACTTCAAGACTACGTCTAGTACATAGTTGTGAAATTTGGCAAACCCAATTGGCGACCACACCACCGGCGGTTCATCAGTCTACATCGCGAGCGCGGACCATTACCTGCTCTAATAAAAAAAACGAAATGCCTTTCCCGCCTTACCCCGCGGGAATCACTTGACGCGCCATTTTGTTCAGTTTCCCGCGTTTTCAGCTGTCACTTTGACAGACGTCAAGTTACACAACCAGTTTCTTTTTTTTTACTTTTTCATGCAAAGGCGATTGAGTGTTCAAATCGAAAGTGACCTTGTCCCGTATCGGTTTGTGCCCTTGTGATTGTGAACTCTATTTCTGAAGCGTCAGAACTATTTTTGGAAGGGATGCGTCAGTGATCTTTGACTTTGGATACAAACTTTACAAGTGAACTGAAATGTGAACTATTATCGGGACACGCTTGTGTTGTCCTTCATTCTGTGTTGGTGAAAAATTATATATAAAATACGAACTAAGAAAGTGAGATCTTGTTATTCCGTCCTTAAATTCTGGAACCTCCTACACTCGAAGGCATTCTGAAGACTGCTAGTTCAATAAATGGCTTCTGAATCTTCCGATCTCTCTCGCTCCGTAGACCTTCAACCTGGCCTTGACATTCGCGATCTGAACTAAAAGTGGAAGTCCAACTATATTTACTCTTTGTTCTATAGCGCTATCCAGTTTGAACTAAGACCATTCAGCGCTTTTGGCATTTCTTTTCCCGCCTTAGCTGACAAATCTTTCTAGTTATTGTCATAAAGATTTTGATCTGAATTCTTCCCGTCTACTGATTGCGGTATTTTACATTCAAATCTGGTTTGAAGACTTGCCTCCTTCATTTCACAGCTGCTCCAGATTTTAGTTGCTAACAGAATAATTCTAGAATTCCTTACAAATCCATTAAGACCTGTGCTGGAGACTTCCATAGAGTAACTTCTATCTTCTAAACTTCTTCCTCGGCTTCTTTGTCATTTTCCTGTAAAACCAACTCTATTCTTCTTACAAACATCTTTCGCGCCCTATTTAAGAGGTTACTCACATTCCAAGCCGATACACCAATTGCGCAAGAACATTGAACTCAACTAGTTCCATTACATTTCCAAACTTCGTTTTAAAAATCGATTTACATTCTAAAGCCAGCCCTTCCATCTATCAAGACTCCGTACCTCCAATTATCCTCCAACAACTCACGGATTAAAGACTATCTTAGTCTTTGCGAATCTCACAGTAGTCCTCTCGAAACCGGCCAATCCTAATCCTACATCCCGCGGTCCCGGCTGAGTTAGGCCAGTTCCCCAGCAAAACGGAGGCCGCTATTTCGTTCCTGTCGCCGCCGTGTATGCTGACGTACCTGGCGCTGGTGCTGGTAGCATGCGGCGCGCTGCTGGCGCGGCAGCATGAGGTGCGGCTGCCGGCGGCGCGAGCCGCGCGCGCCGCAGCCTTCGCGACAGTTCGCGCACAAGTACCACCAGGTACGACGATGCTACACGCTGATACTTCTTCACTTAGTCCGCGGACACATTGGGACGACACGACAGCGACGCGACAGGGATACGACAGCGGTACGACGTGTCCTCGACATATCGCATTCAGATATTATTTTTGAGTCGCATCGACGACACTTCTATGATATATCATATTATATGCTCCTTCTGCATTCTATTAGTACAATTTTGACTAAACTGAGGTACCTATACTTAGTAGTTAGTACTATTAATTATTTATTTTTGTTAAATAATAAAAAAACTGGTTATACACTTTCGAAATCAGTAAATAAATATGAGATAGCCTCGTCTCCACTTGACGACAACATTGTTACAAATGGAGTCGCATGTCGCACCTCGAATTGTGTCGAAAAAAAGAATTACGCGGTAACGACATCGGTAAGACGTCAACAAAACAGGGCCCCAATTCCAGTGAATGTTGCCATAGTTGGCAACTTGGCGATTCCTTGCTTCGAAATCACGTCGATTCCTTCATTAATAAACGACATCTGCGAAATTTGTATTCTCTATGACGCGTCATATATATGAATATATGAATGTGTCATAGAGAGTCGTTTATTGATGAAGGAATCGTCGTGATTTCGAAGCAAGGAATCGACGTGATTTCGCCAAGTTGCCATAGTGAATTGAGACCCTGGTGTCGTTTCTGTGTCGTGTCGCTGTCGTGTCTTTAAGCGGCCTGAGGCGCAGGATATTCAATAACATCAGTAATTGTTATTGAACTGTGCAGAAAAATTAAGACCCTCAAAGAAGTGGCTACCACGTGTAGCGATTGCAATCTAGCTTGCACGCGCGACCACCGCATCTCTTGATATAGCCCGCCGTAGATTGTGTTATTTAAAAAGAGACTAAAGAGATACTTTTGCACCTTTAATAAAGAACTATTCCTGACTTATCTATATAATTACAATTATATGAAGAATCGACGAAATTACGTGAGTCTTTGCAAGGCATTTTGATTGATGAAACTCAGGTCAATTTTCATCGATTATTCCTAACATATTTGTCGGACATTAGAGCGGGTGCAGACGCAGCGACGATTCGTCGCTGAGCGGGCAACAAGTCGCCGGGTCGCCGTCAACGGTCGCGTGCACTCGCGCTATGCGATCCAACTCGCCGCGGTGACGCTCGCTCGAATGGTAAAACGTGGCGGCAAAGTTGCTCGTCTTGCTCGTCTGATGTAGAACGTTTGGAACTTTTTTATCGTGGTCACTAAAACTAGAATTAAAAATTATTTACGTTATCACCATGATTGTATTTCGTACAATACGTTTCATACATTTTCAGTTGTATGTTTCGTATTATTTTAAATAATATTTTTAACTCTAGAAGTTTGATTATTCTGTTGGTTGCTTTGGATTTGGCATGCAGTGTAGGTCTTGAGTTTTTACAACATTTCTTATTGGTATCATTTCTTTCGGAGAGGTTAAGGATGCACACGGGCCACAATTGACAAACTAGTCAGACTTGTTGCTTGCGTATAGTCAACTCAATCAAGAAGTTGTTTAGTTTTGGTTAGGCTTACGAGTCAAGAGATCGTATATATTCCCCAATTTTGTCGAACTTGGTGAATAAATGTCGTTGTCGAGTGCTTCACTAATTGTGTAGACTCAAGCCGAGTTGCTATCGTATCTCATAATTTAATATATTATACTGAACATTGGTTAGGGCCTTTAATTTTATTTGTCTTGTCCAAAAACATCAGATTTTGTTTGTCGTGTGATTCCTGCTTTATTTTTGTGAACACAGATTAGTGGTAAGTATGCAAAAAGTTGTTTGTTGTACATAAAAAACTGTATTGAGTTGTTTTCTGTTTCTTTTTTTTGATGCATGGTTTTGATCACGTATTAATTCTTTATTAATCTAAGTTTTGAAAACACCTGCAGTTTAAGTTAAGAATTGTATTGTCTAAAGCAAAACAATGTAGTACATTCTGACTGGTACGCGTCCTTAGCGCGCGCACGGCACGATTGCGAAACAGATATTGTTTGCTTTATTTGAATTCCTGCACTCCGTCCACCATCCGTACTGCCCGGTACCTAATTCCATTGAATCTGATTCGTGCCATGCTAGCGATGCAGCCGCTGCAGGCCAGCCGACGCATATCTCAAGTCACCGTAATCATCCACTGATAGTGAGTGACCGATATGGCCCACAGACTAAAAGACCGACATAGCTCTCCGACTGATACTAATCGACATCGTCCTCTGACTAAAAGTTTGACCGACATCGCCCTTCGAATAAACTCTGACCAATATCACCCTTCGAATAAACTCGGCCAGACATCGCCCTCCGACTGAATTCTGACCAACATCGTCCACCAACTTAATTTTAATCGACATCGTCTGCCGACTAACGCCCGGTTCCTATATTTAAGTAACGAATCGTTTTGCCTTCGGACAGTATGATTTTGACATAAATTCCATTCTAGAAATGTCAACATTTGCCTACTGTCCGTAGTTTAAGCAAAACGACTCGTTGCTTGAAAGTAATGTAACCAAGGCCAAAACTGATCCACATTGACACCGACGACCAAACTGATCGATATCGCCCACCGTCTTAAACTGACCGACTTCATTCATCGACAAAAAGTTTTTACCGTCGATAAAACTGACCAACATCGCCCACCGACTATACTGACCGACATCGTCCTCCGAATCAAATACCGATGTCATCACATCATACAACTAAAAATATGACCTACTTACATTATATATTGACCGACTTCGCCCTCCGACTGATACCGTCAGTATCGACATCGCTTTCCGACGAAACTGACCGACATTGTCCGCCTATTAAAGGTGTGACCGACATCACTCTCCCACTAAACTCTGATCGACGTTGTCTGCTGATCGAATTCTGATTGACATCGTCTGCTGACCCAACTCTGACTGACCGAAATCGGCGAATGACCAAAGTATGACTGACATCGGCCATAGACTGAACTGGCCGACTAAACTGACCGCCGCGTTGCAGGAGTTGGCCGGCGGTAAGAGCGGGCCGAGCGGTCTCCGCCGCAGCACCGACCGCGAGCGGTCCGACTCCGTATCGGACGCTAAGGACAGGGGAGAGAAGTCCACCCAAACTAGCGGTGAGTCAATCTTACTACAAGTCTATTATAGAATACACTGATTTACGATAGCAGATATGCAAATACTTTACTCCAAAAACAAGTGTTACATGTGGTGTTATAACTGTGCTACAAAAGGTAGCATCTTTTCAAGATCAGCCTTTATTTTTACAATAGTAGACTTGATATAGAGCTTTTCCATTAATGACGTGAGGCGATTTTGTACATTTTTCGTGATATTTGCAGAGACACCCTCTCCCCCCCACGCGACGTGAGATTGGGTGAGATTCGGCTCGACCTACTAAACGCCTTACGTAATTAATGAACGCCCCCTTAGCAGAATAAGCACACTTTTATTACAGCCCACACTATTTACAGCACAGATTTACTTTGACAACTTGGCAAAATCACGTCGATTCCTTGCTTCGAAATCACGACGATTCCTTCATCAATAAACGACTCTCTATGACACATTCATATATTCATATATATGACGCGTCATAGAGAATACAAATTTCGCAGATGTCGTTTATTAATGAAGGAATCGTGATTTTGAAGCAAGGAATCGCAAAGTTGTCATAGTGAATTAGGGCCCTGATAGTGAATTTGGGGCCCAGGATTGAATAAGTGCATACCTTTTCAATAGATAGAATACTCTTTTATTTTTAAGAACAAAATACACTGATTTACGGACAGCTCTCCTTCAAGAATAGAATACATTTAATTTTTTTATATAGATACCTCTAATCCTATCAACTACTCTATGCCAAACTTTTTAATTTGCAGGTCTGAACGGGCTACGTAACATCGGCAACACATGCTTCATGAACAGCGTGATCCAGTGCCTCTCCAACACGCGGCCTCTGCTCGAGTATCTGCAGGCGGACAAACATGTCTCTGAGATTAACACGACTCTGTCTTGCATGAGGGGCGCGCTTATTGGCGGTGAGGAGACCGTTTTATTTCTATTTTGTTAAGTTAAGGACGAACAAGTATTTGCTGTTGTTACTTGTTATTTCGTGCTATACCTACATTCTATCATATGTTATTTTATTACCATCATTTTTTTTATAAAATGGGCTTAAATTTCATGTAATCGTCTCCGATATTTTATTTTCGTTTTGAACATTTAAATTTGAGAAATTGACAATCAAACGAATATGAGAATCGACCTCGATATAATTTTAAATTAAATCGTCCGCGATTTATTTTTCGTCTTTTCAAATATTTAAAGACACATTTTCGGCAAGCGTGCGCCGCATTCACCGGACGTCGTGCCAAGAGTCGGACACCCGCACGAGAAAGTCCGAAGGTTGTCAGTGAAATGAAGGAGGAATACTTAAACTTCCAGCGTTTGCAAGCGTCATCAAAGAGCTGTGGCGCTGCGGCGAGCGCGACGCCGTGGTCAACACGAGCGCGCTCAAGTCGCAGGTGCAGCGGTTCGCGCCGCGGTTCATGGGGTACAGCCAGCAGGACGCGCAGGTAACTACACGAGCGCAAGTCGCAGGTGCAGCGGTTCGCGCCGCGGTTCATGGGGTACAGCCAGCAGGACGCGCAGGTAACTACACGAGCGCAAGTCGCAGGTGCAGCGGTTCGCGCCGCGGTTCATGGGGTACAGCCAGCAGGACGCGCAGGTAACTACACGAGTGCAAGTCGCAGGTGCAGCGGTTCGCGCCGCGGTTCATGGGGTACAGCCAGCAGGACGCGCAGGTAACTACACGAGCGCAAGTCGCAGGTGCAGCGGTTCGCGCCGCGGTTCATGGGGTACAGCCAGCAGGACGCGCAGGTAACTACACGAGTGCAAGTCGCAGGTGCAGCGGTTCGCGCCGCGGTTCATGGGGTACAGCCAGCAGGACGCGCAGGTAACTACACGAGTGCAAGTCGCAGGTGCAGCGGTTCGCGCCGCGGTTCATGGGGTACAGCCAGCAGGACGCGCAGGTAACTACACGAGCGCAAGTCGCAGGTGCAGCGGTTCGCGCCGCGGTTCATGGGGTACAGCCAGCAGGACGCGCAGGTAACTACACGAGTGCAAGTCGCAGGTGCAGCGGTTCGCGCCGCGGTTCATGGGGTACAGCCAGCAGGACGCGCAGGTAACTACACGAGCGCAAGTCGCAGGTGCAGCGGTTCGCGCCGCGGTTCATGGGGTACAGCCAGCAGGACGCGCAGGTAACTACACGAGCGCAAGTCGCAGGTGCAGCGGTTCGCGCCGCGGTTCATGGGGTACAGCCAGCAGGACGCGCAGGTAACTACACGAGCGCAAGTCGCAGGTGCAGCGGTTCGCGCCGCGGTTCATGGGGTACAGCCAGCAGGACGCGCAGGTAACTACACGAGCGCAAGTCGCAGGTGCAGCGGTTCGCGCCGCGGTTCATGGGGTACAGCCAGCAGGACGCGCAGGTAACTACACGAGCGCAAGTCGCAGGTGCAGCGGTTCGCGCCGCGGTTCATGGGGTACAGCCAGCAGGACGCGCAGGTAACTACACGAGCGCAAGTCGCAGGTGCAGCGGTTCGCGCCGCGGTTCATGGGGTACAGCCAGCAGGACGCGCAGGTAACTACACGAGCGCAAGTCGCAGGTGCAGCGGTTCGCGCCGCGGTTCATGGGGTACAGCCAGCAGGACGCGCAGGTAACTACACGAGCGCAAGTCGCAGGTGCAGCGGTTCGCGCCGCGGTTCATGGGGTACAGCCAGCAGGACGCGCAGGTAACTACACGAGCGCAAGTCGCAGGTGCAGCGGTTCGCGCCGCGGTTCATGGGGTACAGCCAGCAGGACGCGCAGGTAACTACACGAGCGCAAGTCGCAGGTGCAGCGGTTCGCGCCGCGGTTCATGGGGTACAGCCAGCAGGACGCGCAGGTAACTACACGAGCGCAAGTCGCAGGTGCAGCGGTTCGCGCCGCGGTTCATGGGGTACAGCCAGCAGGACGCGCAGGTAACTACACGAGCGCAAGTCGCAGGTGCAGCGGTTCGCGCCGCGGTTCATGGGGTACAGCCAACAGGACGCATAGGGAGTATCAAGAAATATTTTTTTGTTTAATATTATTAAACAAAAAGTGGCTGTGGACAGAGATGTTTGGAGGGAGATGGGAGGGAGGCCCAGCAGTGGGACACAATAGGTTGATATAATAATAATAATTAATATTAAATTTTTATGAGTGGTGGTGTTGTGTTGCAGGAGTTCCTGCGGTACCTGCTGGAAGGGCTGCACGAGGACGTGAACCGCGTCACCAGCAAGCCCAAGCCGATCCTCACCGAGATCGACGACAGCCTCAGGTCAGCACCCTCCACCTGTGTGATGCGCGAGGCACACAGCGGGGCCCGCTCTCTGTGGCTCGGATTCAAAGTATTCTATGTCCATTCAAGGAAGCCCTTTGCCCTGCCGCGGGACACTTTAGCCTCTAAATAATTTTCCTTTTATATTGTACTGAGTGATGAGACGAAAGTCGTTCGCCTGATGGTAAGCGCCACGCCTTCCGATAACAATTGCAGTGCCACCCTTAACTTTTAATACCATAAAAAGCAATGCATAGCACTGGATTGCGCTCATCACCCGAGACATCAGATATTAAGTCTCATATGCCCAGTAATCCCATAAAAAAGTAGAATTAGTTGGATGTTTTGTTTTCCTAAGAAATAATGTTTACATTAAGTCATGTGTTGTTATTCCGTTGCAGCGATTCAGCGAAAGCGTCCGAGGCGTGGTCGCGGTACTTGCGCATGGAGGAGTCGCGCGTCGGGGATATATTCGTCGGACAACTGAAGAGCACGCTGCGCTGCACGCACTGCAACCACGACAGTGTCACCTTCGACCCCTTCTGGGACCTCAGGTGAGCGATCGACCGCCCGGGGGGTCGTTTGTACCCCTCAAGGGGTGTATTGACGATTAGCTGGGGGAACTAAATAAAAATGTAGGTTTGATCCAATGAGAAATTGGAAGTTGCAAGCGGGCGTCCAGCTTCGAGTTTCTACAGTATTTTGATATTTGTTGATATCGGAACGATTAGGGGGCCGCGACGTTGTCTCACACATGCTGCCAACATTTTAAAGATACAAAATGGCGGGGACCACTTGCATCTTACTAACATACGTTTATTGATGTTTGATTCACATCCTACCAACAGATGGCGCTAAGAGTTTCGAAATAAATAGTTATAGTGAAAAATTATGTACTTATTTTAAACAAAATATAAATATAAAATCACAAATAATGTGGCGTGCGTCGTCCGCAAGGTGGTTGTTAATTATGATCGACTTTCCGTTTCGTTGTACTAACTACAAATTCTGCCACTCAACCACGATAGTGTCACTTTCGACCACTTCTGGGACCTCAGGTGATCTACAGACCTCACGAGGGGTCGTTTGTACCCCTCAAAAAGTGGTTGGTAATTATAATCGAGGTTTCGTGTCGTTATAAAAACTGCTACCACGATAGTGACACTTTCGACCCCTTATAAGAACTCAGATGAGCATTGTTGACTACCTAGGGGGACTAGAAGAGATAATTTGGACCCTCAAGGGGCAGGAAGGGCTTAACTTAAATAATCGGGGTTGTATCCACTGCAACTATGATCGTGTTACTTTGGTATATTTATGGCACCTCAAATGAGATATTAACGCTGTGAAGGGTAGCTTGCCATCGGGCGAACCACCTGCTCGTCTTGCCGCTTAAAATGAAATTAATAACAAATAAAAATTATTATTATAATGGGTTTTAAACTCCCGACGCAAAAGGCGGCGTGTTACAAGTTGGACCACTATGTGTGTCTGTCTGTGGCACCGCAGCTCTTACACGGGTGAACCGATTTTAATGCGCTCCTTTTTGTTTGGAAGCAGGTTTTCTAGCGGTGGTTCTTAGACATGTTTTATCAAAAGATTCAGCCGGGGTTTTTAATTTTGTTTTTTAAGCCTTATAGGTCTATGTTTGGCCACTATCTCGCCTGATGTGAAGCGATGATGATGATGATGTGGCCAAATTTAAAGTTTACTGAAATTCGTTGTGAAATGCTATGCATGATTGACAAGTAGTATTGTGCATTGCCCGCAGCCTGCCGATCCCGTCGCGCACGGGGAACCTCAAGATCCAGCAGTGTTTGCAGCACTTCACCAAGGAGGAGGAAATGGACGGCGATGAGAAACCGGTCAGACATACACACACACATACATACATACATACATACATACATCACGTCCAGCGATTTCATACTTAGCTATTTGATACTATAATATAAACAAAAAATAAATGAATACAAACATAGATCCTGGGGCCTTACTCTGAATAGTAATTACGATCTTCGTTCTGTCGCATGAAAGGGACAGCGCTATGCAACAGGCATCAGAGCGTCTCTTTTAGTCCGCACGAACGAACTAACGGAAGCAACTCGGAGTAGGCCCCCTGGCTCGCAAGCGCGCCTACCTCTTCACCTTATTATACCTTTGTTCTTATTGATATGTATTTGTTTATGACTTTAACTGACCACCAGATGTAGTACAAAGTAGCTCCAAAAATAGTAAATGATCACAAAAAATAATATCACCAAATGAATATATAATCTCCGGCTGCATGCGAACCACGTGCCCCGCCCAGTCCCACAGTCCCACAGTCCCACTAGTTAGTTTCGCGTGCATCCGGACACGTGGGCAAGAATCGTCACTCACTGGGAGCCTCAAGACGGACGGAGACGGCGTGGCCGGCCGGGGAGAAGGTGGCGGGACGATCTCGACACCTACCGACCCGGACGGAAGTGGCTGTGGACAGAGATGTTTGGAGGGAGATGGGGGAGACCTTTGCCCAGCAGTGGGACACAATAGGTTGATATAATAATAATATATAATCACCAAAAACATAGTAAATAATCACCAAAGTAGGCTCCACCAGAAGTCTCACTCGTCACCCCTTCATGTCGCTTCCCCTACTTAACCTTCGCTCCGCTGCGGAAGTCGCCGGCTCGCTTTGCTCGCCACCTCCCCCCTTCGCTCCGCTCGGCCTCGTAGGCTCGCTTCATTCAGGACCTCCTTCGCGAGCTTCTGGCTCCGCGCTTTTTATATACACTCTAGGGGTAAGAGCGAGTTGGACCACGGAAGAAAGAGTGAGGTGTTTTGATTTGGTGGTCATTTACTTAATTAGATCTGCCGATACAATTTTTGGATAGAAGTTTATGGGATCTCAAAAATATGTTGATGGTCATTATGCTCTTTCCGTTTGTTTATTATTGTTATTGTGCATACATTCCAGACGTGCAGCAAGTGCGGCGTGCGGCGCGCCTGCCTCAAGTGGTTCACCGTGCAGAAGTTCCCGCAGGTGCTGGTGCTGCATCTCAAGAGGTACGCCTGCGCGCAGCGCCGCGCCCCGCCCCGCCCCGCCCCGCCCCGCCCCGCCCCGACACGATAACACCGTCCCATGACCATCATCATCAGCATCGTCAACCCACCACGTTCCCACTGCTGGGACACGGGCCTTCTCTCACAGAGAGAGTATGGCCCGTAATCCGCCACGCTCACCCGGTGCTGGATGTCACATGTCCTTGAATTTTTGTGATAAATTTTTGTACATGCCGGTTGCCTCACTAAGTTCACTTCACCGTTTTTAGAGCGAGTGTTTAATCCGCACATTACTAAGGAAATCAGTGGTGCGGGACCAGCGGGATTCGAACTCGGGTGCGTCGGGCCGAAAGTCGCACGTTCTCCCACTGAGTCACACTCGCTCTACACTAATGAGACTGTCGACAGTTTATTATTTACGGTGGGGAAAATTGGAAGCAATGAAAATCTCAGATGCATCATTACAGCAGACTCTATTGATAAATCATACGTCGATTATACACGGTGTAACTAGAGGGGCCCCCACCCCCAATGAACCACATTGGGGGTGGGGGCCCTCAATACCTATCGATTTAACCCCCATGTATGTCCTGCATTAAGTTGTTCAAATTGTTTTTGGATGTTTGTGAAAATTTGATTTTGGACTGATTTTTGCTATTATGGTCATTGCCGTTCATAAGTGCGTCTGTGATGACCAAATAGAATAAATAACGTTGCAGATTCTCCCCCACGGAGCGTTTCCGCGGCAAGCTGAATGTTCTGGTGGAGTTTCCGCTGACGGGACTCGACATGTCGCCCTACGCAGCCACGCGCGGCGCCAGCCCCATATACAACCTGTACGCCGTCAGCAACCACTCGGGTAGGTCTGCGGAACTATTGGGAAGGATAACTGCCTAACTCTGACTTGGTTTTCATGTACCTATATTTAAGGTTTTTTAACAATAAAGTGTTTATCTATCTATCTATCTATCTGACAAACTTGGTATATTTCTTCTTAATTTAGTTACAACCCTAATATTGTCCAAACAGCAAGTTGAAACAATTTTGGGGTCATGCCAAACCCCAATTTTGTTCAAAATCTAAAGTCCCGGCTCAATATGACGATATTTTTTGTACACAAACACATGTGTTAGTAGTAGTGCAAGACATTTGAGCCAACCTACCCAACCACTACAACACAGAGGCTGACATGAGGACTATCCTAATTTCTTAGCGCAGTAGGTCAAACGTACGTTGTAAATGAGTGTACAATAATGTGCAGGCACGACGTACTCCGGGCACTACACCGCGTACTGCAAGCATCCCTACACGGGCGACTGGTACGAGTACAACGACTCCAGGTGAGTACACCACGTGCCTCGGCGCGGTGCTGCAGGCCAGCCCTGGGGCTGACAAACACGTGGCTAGTGACACTGAGGAGTGGGGAGGTTGTCTATAGGCGAAGGTGATCGCTTTCCATTAAGCGGGCCGTCTGCGTATTATAAAGAAAAAAACGCACAAAAAAGGAAGGCGTGCGAAACAGATATTTCGAAGGATTTTGGGAAGTTATGTATGTACTTCGGTATTCATGACACATTACGCATCTCCCTATGTTTAGAGGCCTGCGCAGATGATGAAACGTCCATCGCGTACTTTTAAGACTTTGAAAATAGAGCACTTGGAACTGTATGCGCCAACGCAGACGACGTCCGTGGACTTCCCTTCGAGTGTTCTATTTTTGCGGACTAAAAAGTACGCGGCAAACTGTCTGTCATCTGCGCAGGCTTAATGCCTCAAAAATTAGTTCGAGAGTAGATATCGTTAGATAAGGTATCGTTAGATAATAAACTTTCGAAAATATTTGTTTTAAGTTGTAAGTTTTATACTCCGTTTACAAAATGCCAGTTTATAATCTCGCTACATTTATTATAAAGTGACGGTGTTTATCCGGTGGAATAATTATTAATCGAAATGTTATTGTTACATTCCAGAGTGTCACCGATCAAGCCCCGCGACGTGATTTCGCCCGAAGCTTATGTTCTGTTCTACGAACTAGCGCGACCGGCGTCGTAGCCGCGTTGACCGCCACAGAGACCCGTGGGCGATTCGAGAGGGTATTCGGGGCTTTTAGCGCCCCTTAGGGGGTACTTGCCCCTCAGGGGTCTTGTGCCCTTTAGGAGATTTTGGCCCCTTATAGGGAGTCTTTCTCTGAAAGGGTATTGTTTCTTTGAGAGGTGTACGCTCTTCAATGATTGTTTGTCCCTCTGTTTCAGGGGTAATTTGGGGTTATTAAAAGTATTTCTGGCATTTTTCACAGTGTATTTGGGGTTTTCAATGGCGTGTTTGGGGTTCTTGGTTTGGGGCTTGTGACAGTCTGGAGTTCGAAGTAGATAATAAGGTCGTGTAAGTTGTGCTGTGGCTAGTAGTGGACATTACGGAGTCTTCATTACTTTCGGCTTTTGAGAGGTTTTCTAAAAAAATCGCTTATTAGGAATAAGGCCCATAGTACAATTTAAAAGTTTTTGTTCTGAAATTTAATTGCTCCACTAACAGGTTGGGTGGGAAGCGTTGACAAATTTGAGGTGAATTGAGGTTTGATTTTTGATTGAATTTTTCCACAATTTTGGGGCTGTAATCATTTATTTTTATCAAAATCTTTATCTTCCACGAGTTGTTAGTGGTAGTCAGGTTGACTAAAAACAACTAATAAGTTAAAATATAAACTACAAACAACTGAACTTACACTAAAGCCCGGTTTATATTTAACTACGAACAGCAAAATATATAGCGCGACAAGAATCTGAATGAACATGGCCAGTAAACCAATCATTTCCGACGATATCATTGGTCACCACAAGTCTCGACATCATCGTCAGTTCAACGTTGACAGTGGCACCTTCATACAAATATAATTTGATCGATATAGTAAAGAGATATTCCTAAAAGGTATTTGTGGGTTATGGTTTGAACTATTTTGGGGTCAGACAATTTTGTGGTTGCACAATTGAGGAGTCTCTCGATACTTGTGGTAAGTGTCGAAATCACCTCGACGTCGAAAGTGGTGCCTTCATCTAACAATATGGATTTATGGATTCTTGTCGAACTAAAGTAATATTTAGGCATTTATGGTAAGCATTAAAGACAAAATATCGCTGTAACTAAAATCGGTTTGCTATTATATGAACCAGGCACAAAAAATCAAATCACTATTATGATAATTACAAATTCACGCCCGTATTGTGACGCGGTTCCTCCTCAACGCTCGAAAACGTCTGTGATTTTTTTAAACTAGAACTTTTTTAAAAGCAAACGGCTTAGTCATAGAAAACGTTGAAATTGCAAACACTTTGAAAGTGAACATAGTCAATGTTTTTTGACAGTACTTAAATGCCTTTCACTTTAGTTTTCAACCTTAAACTTTAAAAAATCCCTCACCTGAGGATGACGAAATATTCAATAATAAGTGTTATTTTGTGACAGTAATGCCCAGTTTCTAAACTCTTTGTTATACAATAATTAGCAGATACCTAACATGTCAAACGTCTAGTTAAAGCGGCCATTCACGGACCGATGTTTAAACGCAAAACAAAGCTGTGGCCAACGAAAAATAAGCTATCATGAATGCCGTAAGTATAGTGCCACAAAGGTCTGAATGAACCCGCCCTAAATTGTAACTAACAGTTTCTATCAATATCATTGGTTACAAGTCTCTAAATAGCGCCGTCACTAATTGTCATACAATGCAGTAATACTTTATTGAATACCAAATACACACGAACATAATAGTAATCCAGTTGTTGCAGATTCTAGTCCTAATATATACACAAGACATTTGACATACTGTCAGCTAATTGTTGCTTGACAAGGAGTTTACTGGATCTAAGTTAGTGATAGTGCTGTATAAATATAAAATAATCTAGTACAAGAAATGTGCATTATTTTTATTAAAATTTAATGTTAGATATAAATGGTAGATTTAAAGTCCGCGTTAAGAAAGCCTTGATTAGTGATAAAAAGTCGTATAAAGGTTAAGTTACAGATAATTAAAAACATAAGGACGCCAGACACATCTATCAAAGTTCCCTACAAAAATATAAGGTGTGGGTGGTACTGCGACACGGCGCTTAATATAAGGCGTACGTGTCAAAAATACATAGTTGTTTGTGTCACATAACAAGCTGTTACGCTCGTTTCCTTCACTTCGTTCGAGGATTTTCTTCCAAAGAATCGTCCTCGGCCGAGTTTGATTGTACTCAAAACACCAGTGTAGTGTAAACGTTTCTCAACATTACCTTTAAATATTGTTGTGAAATTCGAAAGTACATTATTCCAAAGAGAGAAAATTATTTGTTTGACACAAAATTGGTGATTAGAAAAAACTAGACACAAAAAAAATATTTATAATAATACAGAGCATCAAGTCGTAGCCCAAACTACAATTGTTTGCAACTGTATCGTAATGATCTTAGGTAATCATAGTGTTACATAGATGTAACACACCACTATACATTCTAGATGGAGACGAGAATCTGATTGATCACGGCCAAAATAAGATGAGTCGTTTCCAGCAATATCATTGGTTAACACAAGTCTCGACGTTGATGACAGTGGCGCCTTTACCCAAAGTTATTATACATTAATTAAGATTCTTGCACTATCAATAATTGTCTGAAGTTCCTAATATAAGGTGATGGGGTGTTATTAGGTTTGGGTTGAAGCAATTTGGGGTCGAGCAATTTTGGGGCCGAACAATTTTGGGGACCCTCGAATCTCTCACGGTGATCTCTGCAAAAACAATATTGTAAGAAATGCATTACTCTAGTCTTAACAGAATTAGAAAGCGCTTGCAGTGATGATGATATTAATAAATAGGTATTTATTTATTGCAATAAATGGTGTTATAACTAAATACAAATATACATACAATTTGAAGAAATAAAAAAAATGTTTTCATTATTATCTGTGTCAATATTCGGCCAGTAGTATTGTTCATATAGTCAGAGGCAAAAGTAGCTAAACATTTTGAGTTTTTCATAAACTTTACGCAACACCGTTAATTATGTCATAATGTCTACTGAGTGATATGCTGGGTGTATAGAGCTCAACTTTCTTCGGCTTTTGTCGCAGACTGAACACAGTGCTGTATTATAAAATGCAGTGCTGCCAGTCAAATTACTAGCTCTTAGATTCAAAACGAATATCGTTAGAGATGACTGTTACATTGCTATTGCATATATATTCACTCTGGGTGGCACTGCAATGCAATGGTTACGATCAAACGTGGCGATTATTATCAGGCGATGACTTTGGCACTGTATCAAAATGTATATGTGTATTTAGTATAAAAATATTAGTTTGGGAAAATACCATCTTGCCGCTGCCATTGTAATAATTATAGCTAAATCAACATTTCTGGATTCTTCTGAAATAACTCAAGTTAAAGGGTGCTTAGAAACTTTATAAGTTATGCGTTTGAGTAAAAATGGACTTTTGAATTAAATCAAAATTAAAAAAAAATATCACAAAAGAGTGTTTTAGAAATAAATAAAGATAGTAGTTGTGACAAGAACGTGCAGTCAAAACAGAACACACTCGGTTCTGGTACTAGCATTGGCTTCGAATGTCGACTTTACCTCGACGTCTAATATGGCGTATCTAAATACCATTCATGTTTATTCAGATTGTGCTATAGTGTAATATTTTGGGCCGTAATGTTTTGAGTAAAAAAGTAATCTGATTTATAATATAAAGCATTTATTAATGGCCGAAACCTGACTCTTAGTATTAAACTTTTTGGTTACTTTAAATAGCATTTCTTTAGCTTGTTTTGTTTTAAAATAATCCAGCATTGCTCGGGAGTAGATTAATAATAATAAATTGAAAGAATTCGTCCTCAACACTGTATATAAGAGTGTAAAAGCTTATTATTAATAATAATCATTAATATAAAAATGTTATTAAATTAATATTTTGTTGAACCGTTGAAAATACAGATGTTTATTGTACAAAAATAGATAATTGGTTAATTTAATGATAAACAAGGATATAATGACTGTTCAGAATATCATTATTGATGACGCTCAGCCATCACAAAGATCCTGGCGCCTAATTAAGATCTTTGTATCTATGAACCGGGAACTAAGAGGACCATTGTCCCATTATCTGGAAAAGGTATGCTATGTAGTCATCAATAAATATATACATTAATTTCTACGTAATTTTCCTAATCACAACCGTCTGGTTATTATACAGGTTTTGATATTATTTTATTCATATTATGAACACGTTCTTATTATATCCTTTCTAAACACTATTTTTATAGTCAAGAACGATGAGTAGTGAACATTTTTTAACACGGCCTTCATTGTCATACTGGTACAATGTTGACCAAAAGTAGTTCAAGAAAACAAAATTTCTGGCAGTAAGACTCAACAATGTATGTCAGTAAAACTACAGAACAACTATAGTTATCCGGTACATTTGAGCATCAGATGGTCATGTTAAAAAATGAACATTAAAGTTACCGAACAATACAATACATAATTAATGTTAAAAATAATATTGTCACGAAAATTTGACGCATTTTAAAAATAAGCATTGTTTTTGAGTTTAAAATTGTCAAATTAAATTATTATAGGTAGTTAAATATTATGTAATAATAATTTAATGTTAATTTAAATTATTGAAACCGTGTCGTCATATTTCTTTATTACATTTTTTTTTAATAATACTACTCTTTTTATAAGGAAAGTCATCATTTACATAAATTTACTATAAAATTAAGTTTACTTTTAAACTAGATCAGCCGAGCTGACGATACTTCTGATCATGTGCGAACAACCGGTCGCTCGTTTGGAAACATTCTAAGCGCCAAGTAGAAACAGTGTTGTACAGTTTACCTTAGTTCCAAACAAATAACAATCATGTGTTAGAATTATTTTCAACACTTTTTACTCTTCTATTATTATGACAAATGTTCCAAATAATCAAGTATGGCTTTTTTTCAAACTTTAACAATGTTTCGTTTATTACATTTTTGTTGCGGAACAAAAGTTGTTCATTTTACAATCTTGAACACCTTTTGATCAGAGATTGCCTATAATCAATAAATGTGACGATGCGGTAACGTTAAGTTTCTTTAAAGATCGCCATTTTATTACTTATTTATAAACTAAAACAACATTATAGCGCGACAAGCATCTGAATGAACACGACCAAAATTGGAACCAACCTTTTCCGACAGTACCATTGGTTACCACAAGTCTCGAAGTCTCCTCGACGTTGACAGTGGCACCCTTACCCAAATGTCATTCTTTGATCGATTATAGTAAAGTGAAGTTCATAAAGGTGATGGTGATGGGGTGTTTTTAGGTTTTGCTTTGAACAAAATTGGGGTCGGACAATTTTGGGGCCGCACGATTTAGAGGTCCCTCGAAACTTTTGGTAAATCTCGACTTCATTTCGAAGTTGACGCCAAACCTTAATATCATGCGTGTTAATTCAATTGTCGCACTATATTTGCTACAGCCTTCATTTCACGGTTTTAGATAGGTTACTTTAAATATATTCATGTTGTGTGTATGAATGTTTGGTTTTCTTTTTTGTAAAGCATTTTTGTGATTGGCAAGGTTAACTCGTTGGCAGCCTCTGTGGTGCAGCGGGTGGCTAGGTCGGCACATATCCACTCGTACACCACGCAGGTTGCGAGTTCGATTCCCGCACATATACGCATTTTAGAAAGTATTTATTTAAACGGTAAAACACGTTACTTGACAAGTAATGTTTATTTACCTGCCGATTTTTGGCGATGTACAGTTCGGACACGGTTAAAATGAAAAAGTAAGGCTATATTTTCCCCAATGATAAGCCAAATGTGACGTCAGCGGCCTCGATCCGTTATCAGAGGTGTTGCCTCAAGTTGCTTTCGTTCGTTCGCCCGTGCGGATGAAAAGAGATACTTGTATGCCTGTCGCATAGCGCTGTCCCTTTCATCCAATGGAGCAAAGATCGTAATAGGGGATCGTACAACTTTTCAGGGAGTGTATAAAATAAACCATAATGTTTACCATTGCTTAAAGTCCTAAAAGTACCTAAAATCATGTTTAAATGTTGTTTCAAATATTGTCGCGCAAAAGGTCACCTCAGAACTTATGACGTCATATGAAGGCAAACGAAACGACAAGCTCTACGAAAGCAAACCTGCAAAGTAAATTGTGTTTTTGTGAAGTTAAGGACTTTGAGGTCGTCATGGAGTGAAAAACATATCGTTTTGATTTAAATAAAAAGCAATAAATATAAAATAAACTCAAGCTTCGCACGCGTTATTTACTTTGAAATGACGTCATGCACTGTGTTGGTGTTTCGGAACAGATAAAGAACAGATAAACAATATCAGAGCAGATTTAAAATATGATTTAAAAATATAAATCATTATTATTTTACAAAAATATTGATTGAATGATCTTTCGGGATCGACAAACATTCATTGTAACTACATTTTAGTTTTTTTTTTCAATTACTGTCCGATCCCCTATTGCTCAGGTTAGAAGTGTTCGGGTCAGATTAACACCCGCCATATTGGATTTCTCGATCACATGGCACCATATTGAATTTCCTGTGACGCCTAGCCTCGCCTGGATCAATGCGCCACCCCATACGTTTTATAAATTGGTTTATTAGTTTATACTGTACAGTAACAAAACCATCTCACTTACGTACTTAAATATGACACTAAGGTCTGCTTAAATATGGATCTGGGGCGCAACTTTGACCTGTAGGTACAAGCCGGCACTTCACATGGCTTAGCGTATTCGTGTTATCGCCTTATTTGTGGCCAATAGTCAATAAATAATAATAGTTAATGATTAATTAATAAGAGCGAGTGTGGCTCAGTGGGGGCACGTGCGACTTTCTATCCGACGCACCCGAGTTCGAATCCCACTGGCCCCGCACCTCTGACTTTGTTAAGTTAAAGGTGCGGATTTAACACTCGCTCTAAAAACGGTGAAGGAAAACATCGTGAAGAAACCGGCATGTCCATGAATTTATCACAAAAATTCATGTTACATCCACCAACCCGCACTGGGCCAGCGTGGTGGATTTTGGTCCATACTCTCTCTAAGAGGGAAGGCCCGAGTCCCAGCAGTGGGAACGTAATGGGCTGATGATGAATAACAATTACGCCCAACACACACATACATAGATCCTGGCGCCTAACTAGGAGTCTCTATATCTAGGGAACCAGGAGCTATGATATGTGGAGGAGTTATTTGTGCTGATTTGTTCTATTAAATATGACGAACACGCAAATAGTTAACTCGTATCCGTCCAATTAACAGTTTCAGTTAATGTTGCATCAAAGGAATCAAATAACCCATATACACGTCCGTACTTGGTTCGCTCCAAAAGTAGTAGCGCCAAAGAAAATGGATGCGCGCGCGCGGTATTTGACTTGGTTGAGTATTTGCTGGCATGAAATGAAATGTAATAACTTTTTATTGAAACACACACATATAAACTTATTAAAAATAAAATAAAACAACAGTGTAATAATTGGCGGTGTTATCGCTAAAAGCGATCTCTTCCAACCGTGCAGGGAGATGAGTAACGCAATAGTCATGGACGGTGGTTTTCACTTTCTTTATACACTAACACATAGAATAAAAACTAATGAAATAGTAAATAATCTTAAAACATACAATTAAAATATAAAACAAAAATAAATAGATATTGAATACATCACAATAACAGGAAAAATGATGATTGTAGCTATAGCGAACATTTTATCAGCTTGTGTTGTTGTTTCAAGTGTTTAGGCAAATACAGCGACCACTAACAAATACGCTAAGTCCAGTGAAGTGCCGCCTTTCCGGTTAGTATTACAAAATGACTGCGTTAATTTTTTTGTCGTGTTCATAAATATCCTTGTCACAATATAGCCCTCTTCACTTGCCGTATTTGAATGAGAACATTTTTATAGGTGTTCTTAAAAGGGTCAGTTTTACTTTAAAATGTAACTACTAAAATTTTGAAAAACAAAGTAGGCCGCCATACAAAATAATTCATTTTATAACAAAAAAAACGATTTTAATTCTGATGTATCTTTGAAGTCCAAGGTCGGATATCGATGAAATGTATATATGTAGAACTGGAAGCTATACTAAACCCAACGCAAAAAATTGCCAAATCAATTTATAACTGACGAAGTTCTGAAGTAACAACATAAAAAAATACAATCGAATTGATAACCTCCTCCTTTTCTAAAGTCGGTTAAATTTTGAATGGTTAGTTTGTAAGATAGGTGTTTGAAGTTGGAAATAATTATTGCAATCATGTGATAGGTACAACAAATAAACAAACTCAATACAATTATACGTCGCTAAACATCCGACACGTCTTTTAGAGATGCAAGACGTAATGTGAGACAACAAATGGCCGACCATTACTGCAGTAAAGTTCTGTGTGGCGCTGCCACTGTTCTTTCAATTTTAATTTATTTTATTTTATTAAAACGGTACATTATTACATTAATTAAATCACATATATATTACAAAATTAGAAAAAAGTTAATAAATTCATTAAATACAAACATAACATGCCAATAGTAATAAAATAATCAAATATGGGCAGGTGTGTTGCTTATCAGGCGAACGACCTGCCCGTCTCGGCCCCAGTTGGTTTTAAATAGTACAACTATGGCCCATTTAAGAGCACCATACTGTATGATTCCGCGAAGGGCGACGTTTGTTTGGGTTACGTTGTTAATTGTAATGCACCCTGTATACGGAGGAATAGTGTACAGCAAGCTACAGGCTGTTCCAAATATCACATACAACTGTGAAAGTACCTACTGACAACATTGTTGTTGTATATCTGGAGTAACCGAACATATTATTTAATTTTGTGCACTATTTTGATCATTTCATAATTACTTAATTAAGTACGCTTTGCGTGTGACTACGTTTTACTTCATTTTTTTATATTTGTAGTACTTTATTGAATTGTTGAAGAGTTTTTAGTATTTTATTTCGTTTTGTTTTTCATCACAAATGAATCTTAATTTTAACCAAAGAAAATTAAATTATGAGATGTTAAATACGCTAAAAGACATTTTAATAAATTATTATTAAGATGTCTTAGCATTGTATTATTATAATAATGTTAATAATTTATTTACCTATAATAATGTAAACAGTTGGGGCTCTGGTCCAAAATAATTATTTATGTAAAGATTATTATAGAAATATATATTTAAATGATTTAATTAAAAATGTGTTTTATTTATAAACCCAGGCTTGTACTATTTATTATTTTGTGGCCAAGTGTGGTTCGTAAAACCAAATATAGTCCATATAAAAATGCAATGCTTTTACCACAGTGCCAGTGTTACGATGTTACAGTCCACTCGTGGTTTCAGTATCTACCTTAATTAGTAGTTCCGCTACCAACAAACAGATGGCGCTATTCTCAACAATCCGTTTAATCAATAAAACATTTTGAGAATGAAGATGCCCCCGTCAATGAACCGATTCACTAAGTACAATGTAGGCGATCAAATAGATATTTTGTTCTCAATACCCTTGGCTTCTCTTTGATAGATCGAAATAGTTCAGATTAGTTAGATTAAACGCATAGAAACGTACGCGTCGGAGGTACAACCAATTATTAGTCAATAGTCAGTCATTTATTCATAATAAAATATACGTCAAAAATTATATAATAAAATTAAATCATTACTGATTAGTTCATCAATGTCAAATTATACCAAAAAATAGTAATATTAAATTACAATTAGATAATATGATTTGGTACATATAGTAAAATAAATTAATACAATATTCATAATAATATAAAATTCATAAAAGTAATTCATCAAACCTATAAAAGGTTTGGTCGATAAGCCATCGTTTCATGTGGGCTTATGACGCTTGTACTAATAATTTTCATAAAAATTAACGGTATCCATATAATTTACCAAAATATTTTATGATTGGATCATAAAATGTTTTGGTAAAGTTAAAGCCACTAAAATATTTCTTAATTTTTTAGAAGAACACAACACAAACGGAAACAAAGAACATACTAATCAAACTTGTAATAGATGAGAATAATCGATAATTTCGGCTGACGTACGCCCCACACCGTCTAGCAATTTGAAATTGCCGCGTGTGACGTCAGCAGTGATGTCAGACGTCACCGGTCACCCGCCTGACGAACATTGGTATCCCTTTCTCTCTTCATCATTTGAAAACTGAATCAGCGCGAGCGAGATAGCATAATTCGCGTAAAGGTTGTGAATCGAGTTCTTTTTTTCATGAGCGAGTGATGTTCAATGCGATCCGTTTGCATTGATAAGAGAAACGCTGATAAGCGCGCCTGTCAAGCTTATATTGATGTATGTGCCGTCACCAAATCATTTCTTCAGGTGAACGGAAATATTTTAATTTTGAAACGAATGCTGAAATCCAAGTTGATCGTAATTTAAATTGTATTTGTTAATGAAACTTCGGAGGCCGCAGTTGAACTTCCCAAGGCGAATGACGTGAGAGACCGTGGCGCCTCTGCCGCAGGCGGGCGGAACTAAGCAGTAGTCGAAAATCTCCCGATGGATACCTAACTCCGGGCCAGTTTTCTCGCGTTTCTCTCGAAAATGGCCAGCAATGTGAAGCCGATGCACAAAAGCAAACATTTCCCGATAGACCAGCTCGTGTGCGTCGGCAACTATGAACTCGAAAAGACTATCGGAACGGGCAATTTCGCTGTCGTCAAACTTGCTACACATGTTATAACTAAGAGTAAGGTGCGTACCTATCTTCGTTTCGTCGCGTATTGCAGTGGTTTTAGTGTTTTATTAGTGTATTTTGCCTTTATGAAGTGTCTACTACGACGTGTGCGTTGCTCTGTGTTGTTGTGCTTGTTTATCTCGTTGGATGCCTATGGTTTTTTCCACTCGTTCGAAGGCTTTTGCTGTGCTTCGCTGAGGTTTGCCGAAGTTTACACTAGAGAACCAGTTTCATCTAATAACTGATGGATGTGGACGGAGAAAGAACGTGTTTTTGTAATAAAAAAGATAACATTACGCATCTCGTTCGAGAGCACTTTGTTTATCATACTATCATTGTATGAATGGCCACTTTTGTATTCAGTCGGATTACATACATTTGCTGTTTACTTTTTTAGAAAAAAGAACAAAACATTCCAAAATTGAAATTATAACTTTTGTGCACTTTGATGAAGTTAGAAAACTGATGCTCTTCCGTGCTGTTTTGTTTTCAACTATTGACCTATATTATAGAGTGATTTTTCCAACAATTATTATCAATTGAGTACTTATTTCATTCGTCCTGAAGTCAATTAGGTTGCTTGTACCTAATGTCATTGAAGCACATCATTTTGTTCATCTAATTATTTGTTTCCTTGTCTCGTATGTTACAAAGATTGTTGGAATTCTTGTTGGACTCTTATTGGTACGTTAATATTAATCACTATAAGAACTACACAAGAAAATATTTTGTTTTATGTCATTGTATGAATCAAAGTTCAGTAGAATTAAATTTGTAATGTGTAAAAAGTCTTTACATGTTCTGGAATTATGTAACTTAATAATCAGTAAAATCTTCCTGTGACCATAAGATTGACATCCTATAAGTATCAACGAAATCAGTTCATGGTCCTTGACCAGAGTTTCAAAGAAGTAGATACCTATAAAGTTTATTGCTTACTATAAGTGTAAACCCACTGGGAACATCCTCCGTGGTGATTACCACCCTTTCTCTGAGCCACATCTCTGTAGTTTCGGTTTAAAGTGTAATTTGAGGCAGACACAGGTACATAAATAGTTTACTGTGAGTTAAACGTATAAAATGTCCTGCTTCAAGAATCTTTATGCAAATCGGAGATACCCATTACTAGCAAAAGTAAAATTCCCATGTAGTTTCCCACCTAATTTGCCGCTCAGGTTGTAGTCCTGAAAATATCCTACAGGTTTGTGCTCGGGCTGTGGGAATCTACCAGATTTCCACTTCTGGGAACATAAAATTGTCCTCTTGAAGGAGAATAAACCCCGGGTGACACCATGTTATTGTTCTATCGTTAAATGAACTGTATGCCATGTGACAGAAGCACCCACTTTAATGAAAACTGGACTCGGGCAACAACTAGAAAATAACTGGTTATATCCAAAAATAACCAAAAATATCTGAACATAACTAATTATATCCAAAAATAACTGTTATATGCAAATATTCATAAAGTGAAAGTTAGTTTGCTTATAGTTATTTTATCATTTTTGCACCAAGCTGATGTGGTGAGGGAAATCAAGGAAATACCTACCTACTTATTAATATAATTTTTATCCTAGGAAAATTGCAAACTGAAAGATTAGATAAACACAGAATAGTCGCAGGAGGAAAAATTTGTAGCTTCGCACACCATACTTACATTATGTTGCATTAAGCATTTCTTTATTAATTTTAAATACATACATAACTTATTTATACAGGGTGAGTTATTGAACACGGATCCCATTACAACTACCTACCCTAACCATTACTGATAGAACAATGTGTCGTTTGAAATCCATCTAGTTTTCCAAACATAAAAACTACATTTTTGGATCTTTGATAAAATCGACTTTTCTGCCAAAAATCGATATAAAGTCCAAATTCTTTTTTGCGGAAATGTATTCTGCTGATAAACTGCTGACAAAAAAAAATAATTTAACTTATTTTATATCCCTACGGTGATTTTAGTTGATTCTGAGGAACCATACCTAAAGTTTACCTCCGTTCTCAAAATCTGAAAATTCCACAGAATTAGTCCATTGGCTCAAGATAGGTGGCAATAATATTGAGACAACAATATTAATTGATGGCAACACAAACACTCAGTATTGTTGTTGGCAACACATCAGTGGCCCGCTGTTTGTGTGTACAGTGTGACTGTTTTAGTTTAATGGGAAACGAACATCTTTGCCACAAAGAAAATATATTTCTTATTAATGAATATAAATAATAAATAATATTGAAGTGTCCTTCAGTCAATTAATTAATATACACCAACTTTTTTTTTTTATGTATCATCTGCGATCAGCCATTTGGCTATAAGCAAATTCGTTGGTGTCGCTCTCGTGTATTGTGTAGCTCCAATGAGCTTAACACAAAAAGACATTGCGCCTCTTCAGGCGGTTGCTGAGACTCGGCTGTAGCAGCTGCGTGGCCAGCTGGTTCGGGTGAACTGACAGTCTGTGTTTATATGTGGTGTTTATAATCCTGATGGTATCTTTAACTGTGTCTACTTTTAAGTGCTCATGTAGTTCTACATTGGTGATAAACCAGGGGGCGCTTGAAAGTGACTTTAGTAATATACACCAACTAAATGCGTGAAAGTGTCTCCATTCCGAATTTCACTCAAATCCGTGGAGCCGTTACTACGTAGAGAAGTAACAAACATACAGACTCGCAAACATTCGCATTTATAATATTGGTGTGTATCTGCCGATGTCTCAGGGCGACAAAGGAATACTATACAGACATAATAACCTTAAATTATTTAGGTTGAGCTGTTGAACTCTGTTTGAGATACAATATTTTGTTATTCGAAATTAAACTTATTGAAAATCGATTTAATAATTTGCATACAAGTGTGCCTAAAATCGATTAAAATACAAATATAATATATTTGCCAAAGTATAATCGGCTGCTTATTATGAACAAAAAATTGTATGGAAATTTCGTTAATGTTAAACCATAAAATAGGATATTTTGTTTTTTAAGCAGAAGTTTTTATAAATTCCAACAAGCAGTTTTTATACGTTTGGACACCTCTAGATGGATTTCTAACACAGTTATTCTATAACTAGGTATATATTACACTCGTTTATATACCATATACAAGACTAAGACGCGTCATAGAGAATACAATTTTCGCAAATGTAAGTAATCAACGTGAAATCAAGGAATCGGCGTGATTTCGAAGCAAGGAATCGGTAAATGGTCATAGTGAATTAGGGCCCAGGTAACACATTAGCGGCATTAAACCTGACCAAGATATTTAACTAGAGATTGTTTTCATCAATATCATTGGTTCCCACCGCACACTAATCGCTAGCTACGTTCTAGTTCCCACCCGTTCCGACGTCATGCGCTCGACTCGCGGCTCGACGGCCGCGTTTACTTATGTCACCCTAGTCTAGTAACTCGTTTTTATTGGTCTTGAGTGACGAGACGAGCTGGTCGTTCGCCTGATGGTAAGCAATACACCTGCCTATAACAATAACAGCACCACCCAGAACTTGTTTTTGTAAAATCATGCGCTGCGCTGCACTGCGCTCGTCAGCCTGAGACAATTAGCTGTTGAGTCTCATAATGCCCAGTAATTTCGCTGGCTACATTGTCCTTCAAACCGGAACACAGTAATGCTTGAGCACTACCGCTTGGCGGCAGAATAACTAGCAAAGCGGTGGTACCCACCCAGACGGCGTCTCGCATACGAGAAACCTACCACCAGTGAAACGATTAGGGTTGAAATAGTATTTATACTACACCTGCTCGGAAAGTACCTTGATACTTTATCAAATTTACGGTAGAAAGTACGTCATTGCATATCGAACAAATATGCGGCGAGAAAACGCATCTGAGCGGGAGAGAAAAGTGTATGAAAATCCATTTCTTACGTGGTTTTTCTTTTTTAATTTTGGGTAAGACTATGCGCTGGTAACCTAAATATCAAAAGCCAAAAAGTTTTTACAGTGAGTTTTTATCTCCAAGTTCGCAAAATGACACTGGCCACTAGCTGTGTGTTGGATGGTGTCAAACAATTTGAAAAAAGAACATCGCAAACATCTCAAACAAACATTAATGGAAAAAGTGTTACATTAAGCTTCACTAACTGCAACAATTTCAATATAAATTTCAATTAGTAAAGATTTAGTTTTTTATTTTCCTCGTAGGTGTAGTATAAAGTACTATGTATCACTCGAGAGAAAGTGCGATTCCCGATCTCGGGTGTTTTAAAGCCCTCGCCTACGGCTCGGGCTTCAAACGACACCCTCGACGGTAATCGGTCACTTTCTCCTCTCGGTGAACAATGTACTATTTGCTATCTATGTTTCCAAAACAGTCTCTAAAAAGACTGAATGAATTTTGATGAAACTAAACGGTATATCTATTTACAATATATTTCTTATTCTAATCATCTCGACAACTTGAACCGTTGTCTTTCGACATTCCAAGCGAACGAAGCCGCGGGCGGTCACAATAAGAATGTATACATATGACATGATTTCCCACGCGACTACAATAACCAGCGTAACACAAAGTGTGTTGATCCTTCTAGTTCTATGGCCGATCCAGTGTTCAGGACCTATTTAACTTATGCATTGAATAAGAAGCGCTCTTTGCAAATTTAAATGTACCTTTTTTGGCGACAGTTCCACTTTACTGGTGGTAGGTTACTCGTATGCGAGAGGCCGTCTGGGTGGGTACCACCGCTTTGCCAGTTATTCAGCCGCCAAGCAGTAGTGCGCAAGCATTACTGTATTCCGGCTTGAAGGGCATTGTAGCCAGCGAAATTACTGAGGGATTATGAGACTCAACAGCTAATTGTCTCAGGGCGACGAGCGCAGTGCAATGCCGCGCAGGCACTACTGTTATGAGCTGGCGTATTGCTTACCATCAGGCAAACGACAAGCTCGACTCGTCATTCAGTTACATAAAAAAAAATCCATGTACAGTTTTATCATCATTAGAATTATTTGGAAATCTTAACAGATCCTTCTGTTCCGGATATCCGTCCGACTTGTTTTAGACCAGTTTTTGGTATGTTACCTACCTAGCGATCATAAGTAAAGGTCTAGTGGTACCTACGCGGTCTCTATCCGCCATGGAGTGCGGTCCGCCGGCGCGGCGCCGTGTGCGTCGACCTTATATGTAACTAATCTAATCGGATATGTTTAGGTATTTTTATTTCTTTTCTCGACACATAAATTATTCATGCGTATAGTTAAATATGGATATTTTTGTTAGTACCTTCCTATCTTTATACTGTCGCCTCAGTAGTTCTGGATTACTCGATTGCCTTCGATCAAGATCATACGAACTTTAGTCTTTATAAAGCCTTTAGGTTCTTATAAACGTACCACTTTTGCTTCACATCTTAACGATATAAATCTAGTAACTTAGTAAATACGAATTTATATTCATTCTCATTAGAAAAGACAGTAGGTACCTATAAGATTTTTTAAATAATTAAGAAAAACAAAAATTGCTCGGGCAAGGATCGAACCTGCGTCTTCGGAATACCGTCCCGGCGCCTTAACCACTGAAAATCTAGATCTTAATCTAGAAAATAAAATTTTCGCCTAGCATGCGCTAATGCATTGAATATTAGAAATTAGGTACCTACCATAATTTTTTTTAACGCTTAAGCTATTGCACACAGCAACCACATCGCGACTACAGACGACGCGTGCGAGCGGCGTGCCACAGCGAAACCACTTATCACATCGCAGTGGTACATTTTTGTAGATACCACCACAGAATACTAAGGGACAGAAGCATCACTCCGCAAAGAAATTTAAACAAATAGCAACTCTTGCTATGACGCAATACAATTCAATTCAGCTCGCGTACCGCTGCATACCTACCAGTCATATTAACGTACAGAGCGCCTCTCTTTCTATCGCATAGCTGTTATCTCTTCTGACGCGGCACGTGTAACAGCGCGCGACCCGCCGTCGGTGTCCGGCTATGTACTTTTAGCTTCGTACCTACAGTGCGGAGTGCGCTACGCCTGGTACTACGCAACTGGACGCAACTACAAGCAGCTGCAGCCATTCGCTCACTGCGGCACTCACTACACAAGTGGCTAGCGACAACAGGGGACCGGAAAACTTTTCAGAAAGTGTTTTAAATTAACCATAATGTATATAGCCACGAAAAATAGTATTTTAATTAAATAAAGCCCTTAAAGTGCCTGAAACTATGTTTAAAGGTTATGTTTCAAATACTGTCGCGCAAAAGGTCACCTCACAACGTATGACGTCACACGCAGGCCAACGAAACGACAAGCTCTACGAAAGAAAACTTGCAAAGTGATTTGTACGTTTTTGTGAAGTTTAAGGACTTTAGGGTCGTCATGGCAGGAAAAACATCGTTTTGATTAAATAAAAAGCAAAAATATAAATTAAACACAAGCTTCGCACTCGGTATTTACTTTGAAATGACGTCATGTACTGTGTTGGTGTTTCGGAACAGATAAAAAATGACAGAATTATTATTGATTTAAAAATATAAATTATTATTATTTTACAAAAATAATGATTGAACACCAACATTCGTTCTAACTACATTTTAGATTTTTTTTATTAGTGTCCGATTCCCTACTGCACTACATTTTCTAGTTTTCATACATTTTGTGTAGATAGCCTGTGGATGACTGTATACCTACGTACACTGTCACTCGCGTCGACAAACCGACGACTTGTGTCCACATCGGTCCACTCCACTAGTCTAGACAGCCTGTGGATGACTGGATACCTACGTACACAGTCACTCGCGTCGACAAACCGACGACTTGTGTCGACATCGGTCCACTCCACTTGTGTAGATAGCCTGTGGATGACTGGATACCTACGTACACTGTCACTCGCGTCGACAAACCGACGACTTGTGTCGACATCGGTCCACTCCACTTGTGTAGATAGCCTGTGGATGACTGGATACCTACGTACACTGTCACTCGCGTCGACAAACCGACGACTTGTGTCGACTCCGGTCCACTCCACTAGTGTAGATAGCCTGTGGATGACTGGATACCTACATACACTGTCACTCGCGTCGACAAACCGACAACTTGTGTCGACTTCGGTCCACTCCACTAGTGTAGTTAGCCTGTGGATGACTGGATACCTAAGTACACTGTCACTCTCGTCGACAAACCGACGACTTGTGTCGACATCAGTCCACTCCACTAGTGTAGATAGCCTGTGGACGACTGGATACCTACGTACACTGTCACTCGCGTCGACAAACCGACGACTTGTGTCGACATCGGTCCACTCCACTAGTCTAGATAGCCTGTGGATGACTGGATACCTACGTACACTGTCACTCGCGTCGACAAATCGACGACTTGTGTCGACATCGGTCCACTCCACTAGTGTAGTTAGCCTGTGGATGACTGGATACCTACGTACACTGTCACTTGCGTCGACAAACCGACGACTTGTGTCGACATCGGTCCACTCCACTAGTGTAGATAGCCTGTGGATGACTGGATACCTATGTACACTGTCACTCGCGTCGACAAACCGACGACTTGTGTCGACATCGGTCCACTCCACTAGTGACTGCTTTTGGCACCAGGTTGCTGACCACTTGTGGCCTGTGTGTACCTTACCTTAGACCACAAAATAGTTTAATCTGTGTTTAGACTGTTAACACAGATGATTTCCCTTCCCCTTTTATCGTTGTGGTGTGGTTTAAAAGTAGTACGTTAGGAAGGAGCCTTCGATCTAGATTACGTAGGCATAATAGGTCCCCTTAATAGCAAAGGGCACGTTACATGGAATTCGTCTACATGGAGGGCTTATTTACCCTTTTTTCCTTCATACACAACTTACAACCGCAAACCCTATTAAGTATTCAGTACCTATATATGGGTAGATGATGAAACTGCTGTTGTATTTGTTCAACAAAACGTACTTAATTTAAAAAATACTATGATCCGATTTGAAGGGCATTGTCGCCAGCGAAATTACTGGCCATATTTATGAGATTGTCGGGGTGATGAGCGCAATGCTGTGCTACACAGCACATTAAAGTTCTGAGTGATACTACAATCGTTTTGGGCAAGCGAGGCGCCAACGAAAGACGTAAAAGCATGCCATAAAATCCTTGTTTGGTAAATGTTGCTTATGTCCCGTGCGTGCTAAGGGCCCGGTACGCGCAGTCTAGTCGTTTCATGTTTCGCACGTAATCTCCATACGCTGACGTCTGACCTTTGCGCGAGGTCCTACCTCTGACCTGACATCTCCGACACTTTATTGTACGAGGGTCAAACTGAAAGTTTTTAGAACTGGCCACTTGTAAACAAAATAAATAAAAAATTTAAATTTTGAAAATGGAACTCTTTGCCAATATTTTTGAGTATGAATTTCATTCAATTATCATTTGTTTTACAATTTGGCGGCAAATTGAAAATTGTCTGTGTCACGTCAGCATGAATTTAACGCGAAAAAATTTTCGTGCTATGATTTTTTATGACTTTCGATTACATTTAAGTCAACAAGAGAGTTATGAGAGACTACGATTGGCCTTTCACGATGAAGCCCCATCTCGTGCCACTGTTTAAAACTGGTTTAATGAGTTTAAGCGTGGTCGCACTAATCTCACCGATGATCTGCGTGAGGGACGGCCTTCTACGGCGACGACCGAAGATAACATCTGTGCTGTGCGTCGTATGATAGAGACTGACAAAAGAGTGACCTATCAGCAGATTCGGACAAGCTTAGGCATCGGTATGAGTCAAGTGCACAAAATACTCCATGAACATTTAGCAGTCAGGAAGCTTTGTGCCCGGTGGACACCTCATATTTTGACCGAGGCCCAAAAACTCCGTCGTGTTGATGTGTGCCGTGAAATGCTTGAAAGATTTAACGGAGGTGACTCAAATGCTGTGTTCGACATACTTACGGGTTAATAATGGTACGAAAGCTGGATTTACTGTAATGATCCCGAAACCAAAAGACAGTCTGCTCAGTGGGTGTTTCCTTCCGAGGAGTTGCTAACTAAAGTGAAGAGAGGTCGAAGCGTGGAAAAAAAGATGCTAGCGTCGTTCTTCGGAAGGACAGGTCATTTCGCGACAATTGCTTTAGAGGATCGAAAAACAGTTTCTGCGGAGTGGTATACTAACAATTGTTTGCCACTTGTCTTGGAAAAAGTTCGGGAGAAACGACCTCGCAGTAGAATCCTCCTTCACCACGACAACGCCTCGTCGCACACCGCCAGGCGAACGATCGACTATTTGGCGACGTCAAACGTGGAAATACTGGGTCATACGCCGTATGGTCCTGACCTCGCACCTTGTGATTTTTATTTATTCCCTCCCAAAAATAAAAGAAAATCTTAAAGAAAAACGTTTTATGGACGCTGAGGAAGCTGTGCTAGTGTTTCAAAAGGCCGTCGAAGGGACGAGTAAGGACGAGTGGGCAAAGTGCTTTTCTCAGTGGTTAAATCGGATGCAGCGATGTATTGACGTGAACGGACTCTATTTTGAAAAGATATAATAATAGTAATAACTAGCTAGTTTAATCAGTTTTTGATTTTCTAAGAACTTTCAGTTTGACCCCCGTATGAGGGAATTGTTTTTTGGATATTCTCACTGCCTGTCTACATACTACTCACCCGCCTATTTAATATACTAGCTGGAATCCACGACTTCCCTTGGAATTGTTTTCGGTAATGACAACAGATCTCGCAAAACTGCACAGAACGACACAAAATAATGTAAATTCCCCTTAAAGTTAATTGTGATGAAATTTAATTTGATTTTGCCAATTGTATTACCCTAGTTAAGATTTATACTTTTCTCATGTAATTATGTTTCTGGTATGCTATAGTGCGCCCGTTTCCGTAGATAGCTGCCGTGCACAGTAATGCCAGAAAAGGTTTGGGCTCAAAGCGTGGTTTCACTCAATAAAAGCAAACAGAATATCCGAAGTATGTAATCCAACCTCGAAACAATCCTTGAGTTGCGCTCTGTACATCCTTGAGACTACTCAAGGCTTAGTACGGCATGATAGCATCCAGCTAAGCCAAGTAAGGCCAAGTCTTGTAGCTAACGATATAAAATCAGTTGACTGCATACCGAGCCTTCACTCACGGAACTTTAGCGGTATTTAGCTATATTTTTTCTTTTTTTACTAGTTATATGCTTGCGTGTGACCACTGTCTCACCTGATGGTAAGCGATGATGTGGTCTAAGATGTAACACGCTCGCCTAGAAGATACCTGTTCACTCTCGACTTGAAGACTCCCAGGTTGTAGTTGTCAGGAAACACAGACGTTGGCAATGCGTTCCACTCCTTGGCTGTTCGTAAGATGAACATGGAAGCAAAACGCTTTGTTCGTACAGGATATACTATACCTCCAACAGCCTCTATGATGAAGTGTTTGGGCAGCATAGCTCAGATTAATCTCTTCACCGCGAAGGTTGCGGGTTCGATTCCTACGTTCGGAGCTACGGGAGAAATGTTTGTGCAGAGAAAAGAGCGCAAGCATTTGTTTTGTGTCTGGATGTTGTGGGACCATGGCCCTGGTACTCTAAAAACAGGGAATCCTAGTTAGGGGCCAAGATCCTATGTATGTGATCGTTGGGCGGTATTTATTTTCTTATCAACAGTAGCGAAATATAGAGTTCACAAAATAAGTTCAAAACTTGGTAATATCGCGTTTCTAAGTAGGTAATTCCGACGTTAGTGACTGATATTGAACGAGATTATTATTGAAAAAACATTTTTTCAAGACAAGCTTTTAACAAATTCGTAATCGGAACCGCAAGCAGATTAAAATGAGCCCAAACACTAGTAATTAACGATTATCCGTCAAAGAGTTCCACTGCCCACCTTCCGCCTCCATGCTCAGATCAGCTGGCTGTCACCATAATATTAAATTGTCATCGGACTTTGACAAGTATGCAAAATTTCAACTCCGTAGGATAAGAGGAAGTGGTTCTGATTCAACTTACAAGATTTGACCCAAACATTGCAAGTTAAATAAAAGCTTGTAAAAATCAGCCCTTTCAGTGTTGCAGTGCTTTTTATGAACAAAATACGAAATACTCCTCGTATTTCGTACTTAGTACAGTAGATACAGAAGTTCCATAGCATGCCGCGCCGCGAATCAATGCTTTCCAACATTGAAAATAGTAAGGTCGCAGCTGTATGCGCTGCCTATAAAGTTTATTGAACAAATCTGATGAAGATTTTGAAAAGTTTCGTGAATGTTATTCATAATTGATATAAAACGGCTAAGATTCACTACGGCTAAGACACCACGGCTAAGACTCACTGGTCGGAGTAATATCGACGTTGACCGTGAGTCCTAGCCGTTTTATATCAATTAAATCTGAAGTCACGTAACTAACCAAACATTCTATCCCACTTATCCTATTAATATTATAAATGTAAAAGTTTGTGAGGATGTGTGGATGTTTGTTACTCAGTCACGCAACAAGAATCGGTAATAGATTAAAAATAATCTAAAAACCAAGAATATGGATTGAAAATGCATTGTTATCGAGTTGTGAGCTACCCTGAAAGTTACAGCCGGATAGCTCAAAGTCAAAATATCTTTATTCATTTTTGGCATCATAGGCGCACTTATGAACGTCAAATTATCACCATGACTACCATCGTATCGGAAAAAGAACTACTACCACAGAATACTAAGGGACAGAAGCATCACTCCTCAAAGAAATTTAAACAAATAGCAACTCTTGCTATGACGCAATAAAATTCAATTCAGCTCGCGTAGCGCTGCATACCTACCAGTCATATTAACCTACAGAGCGCCTCTCTTTCTATCGCATAGCTCTTATCTCTTCTGACGCGGCACGTGTAACGACGAGCGACCCGCCGTCGGTGTCCGGCTATGTGCTTGTAGCTTCGTGCCTACAGTGCGGAGTGCGCTAGGCCTGCCACTACTCAGAAGGTACGGCAAGAAACTGAGGGGCATTTTTTAGCTAATTGGGAAGTGCTCAAAATTTGAGTTACAAGATTCCACCCGGAACGACAGACACAAACAGACAGACAAGAAAGTGACTTCATAAAACCTACTGAAAGGTTTCTGAATTATTCGTTGTAATACCACCCACCGAACAAAGCCATGCCGTCAAGCGACCTCGTCGAGTCACAGAATAAATAATAGTACTACAGTCGAGAAGAGCGAATGTAGCTCAGTGCGGCTTTCGATCCGACGCACCCGAGTGGGAAGCCATTGACTTTTTTAAGGTATGTGCGGATTTAACATTCGCTCTAAAAACGGTGATGGAAAACATCGTGAGGAAACCGGCATGTCATCCATCAAATCGCACTGGGCCAGCGTGATAGATTATGGCCCATACTCTCTCTATGAGAGAAGGCCCGTGTCCCAGCAGTGGGAACGTGGTGGGCTGATGATACGTGTCTCGGAGTGAAAGAGTCTCTCAACTGCCGTCGACCTTCTAGATCTAAGCGATCTTCAACCACATTACTCTTGGTAGTCTCGTATGCGGGAGGCCGTCTGGGTAGGTTCCACAGTTTTGCCAGATATTCTGCCGCCAAGCGCAAATTGTTGATGAAGTAGTGCAAGCATTACTGTGTTTCGGCCAGCCGGGTATTGTAGCCAGCGAAATTACTGGGCATATGAGACTTAATATCTGATGTCCCGGGGTGATGAGCGCAATGCAGTGCTACGCAGTGCTTTTTATGGTATTAAAGTTCAGGGTGACACTGCAATTGTTATGGGCAGGCGTGGCGCTTACCATCAGGCGAACGACTTGCTCTTCTCATCACTCAGTTCCATTAAAAAAAAACATCGTCGCCGAGGTAGAGGCCAAACATACTTACATCTTTAAAAGCAATAAAAAACCAATTGTCGTATCGCCACTCACCTAGTACCAAATTGCGCATTAACAATACTTTTACTAGAAAAACTGGGTTTTGCAGCAAAAAATATGAAATATTTGTAGTTTTTGCTACAACAAGGCCAGGGCAAGGCCAAGGATGGTCAGTGACTCAGTGACTGTAATGAAACGAGACGGTCGAGGCCGTTCTCTGATAGTACACCCTAAGGCCTAATCGTGTTTAGGATGATGTACGGTGAACCATCAGGGATATGTATCTGAGCAGTCGTTCAACCGACGTCTTCCGGCAGATCTCGCCGTCAGCCTCTGTGGTGTAGTGATTGGACAAGTTGGCTCAAATCTCATACACCACAGAGGTTGAGGGTTCAAATGTTTGTGAAAAGAAAAAAGAAACCGCAAGAATTTGTTTCGTGTCTGGGTGTTGTGGAACCATGGTCCTCGTAGTTCCTGGTTCCCTAGTTACAGGGGATCCTAGTTAGAGGCCAGGATCTATGTATGTGATCGTTGGGCAACAGAAGAAAGAAGAAGAATCTATGTGCTCCATCTTCGGCCAGGTCGTCGCTTAACATCAGGCGAAATATTTACCAAACATCAATAACCAATTAAAAAGTCTGTTAAATTATTACAGCAAGAAACAAAGGGTAGAAGTGGAAACTCGGTGTTTCCTTGGCTTCAGATCGAACTTGGCATCTCCAAGGCTTCTTTATTATACAAACTGAAAGTTGAACAACTCTTTGTTGTATTTTTTAACACAGAACTGGCTTCGGAAAGCGGTTCTTTGAAAGGAAATCCGGGATTAAGCACAGAATAGATACACGCTTAAACTTGGTTTGGCTTAGTTACTAGTGAATTCGTTATAATACAATTTAGACTACATTTTTGACCGACTTCAAACGGAGGAAGTTCTCAATTCGACTGTATGTTTTAATGTTTGTTACGCGATTATTCCGCTAATTATGAATTGATTTAGATAATTCTTTTTTGTTTGGTGGGTCATACTTCAGAGGTGGTCCTATATAAATGTTATCGAAATTGATTCAGCGCTTTTTTAAATAATCAATAAAAATATAGGTAATGTCTTGATGTCTGTTTTTGTTTTCTTCTAAAAATTAATTACAGATAGAGTAAACAATAGAGTAGAGATTAGAAAAGACAATAGAGATGTGAAACGCTAAACTTCGCGTCGTCGTTACACGAAATTGGTTATCAACAATCAATTTTCAATGCATACAAACGGTTCGCTAGTTGAAACTAATTGTTTAACACGTTTTTTTTTTCAGGTGGCAATTAAGATAATAGACAAATCTCGGCTCGACGAGGACAACCTGAAGAAGACGTTCAGAGAGATCGCCATCATGAAAAGGTTGCGGCACCCGCACATAGTTAGGTTATATCAGGTGAGTACAACCTTTTACATGATACAGTTCATTTGTTTTTGAACTAGTTCTGATTCAATGTACAATGTGCGAATGGCTCTACTGTCGATCCTCTACATTACAGAATGTTGCTATTGTTTGAATCTATTATTGTAGTATTTTAGTTTATTTTATTGATATTGTTAATGTTTTTATTATTATTGTAGACCTTACATCTTTAACATTTTATAATTCCTATCCATCCAAAGGTTGTCTGGAAGAGATGTGTTGTGATGTCGCTTTTAGCGATTAAGCCCCCTATTTTAACACGTTATTTAATTGTTATTATGTAAATTCTTGTTCTTGTTCTCTCATATGTCTGCAATAAAGCGTTCATCTAATCTATTTATCTACGCCTATAGTATCGGCTTGCCCATTGTTGGTCCGGCAGTCTGGAGTGTGAAGACTTCCCGCGAAATCATATTGCGACTCACTGAGCACACTTTCGATTACTTTTGTTCAAGTGCTGCTTTGCCAATAATTCGTTTTATCTCGTGCATACTCTCTCTACTACTACTAATGGGCTTATGAGGATGATGATCTCGTTCATTCATAAGGCAATTAAGTGTATGATATATTGGTATTAGTTATTTAATTAGATTAAAAAACAAGGCAAAGATTAATAGAGAGTAAATAAATTAGTTGAGAAAACAAAGTCCGAGGAATGGTCGCGGCTCTAAACCAGAAGGAACTAAGTGAAGATATCTTCAAAATCAAAGGCTAATTTGAATAATTTTGAATCTCCAGGTTATGGAAAGTGATCACACAATATATTTGGTAACAGAATATGCGCCCAACGGTGAAATATTTGGTAAGTTTATTTTATTTATTGTGAAACGCCAACAGTGTACATATTACCACAGAATACTAAGGGACAGAAGCATCACTCCGCAAAGAAATTTAAACAAATTGCGACTCTTGCTATGACGCAATAAAATTCAACTGAGCTCGCGTAGCGCTGCATACCTACCAGTCATATTAACCTACAGAGCGGCTCTCTTTCTATCGCGCCGCTCTTATCTCTTCTGACGCGGCACGTGTAACGACGCGCGACCCGCCGTCGTTGTCCGGCTATGTACTTGTATCTTCGTACCTACAGTGCGGAGTGCGCTAGGCCTGGTAGCACTATAATATATAAGGCATTCTAAGGTTGTATTGTGCTGATATGTACACCTATTACAGGCGAATACATTCCCATGTAGCAGTGGTAATGACAATAAGAATTATTTGCAATAATTATAGTACCTACTTGCCGGAAATTAAACCAAGTAGGTAGTACATATAAAAATGCATTCGTGGATTTAAGGCAGTTGATAACTCTTATATCATTAAAACAAAGAATTAGCATTTGTACTTATTGTAAAAACAATTCGCAAAAGTTCAAAAACTATTGAGCTGTATCATTTGTTTTTCAACTGCCTTAATTTAAATATATAGAGCTAATAAAAACAGAAAAATAAACAGTAAGTTGAGTTTTTCTAGCGGGAACGCATTGAGGATGGAAGGTGTCCGGGTATAAAGAGGTGTTGCGTCTTCTCCTCCAGATCACCTAGTATCCCGCGGTCGCATGCCGGAGTGCGAGGCGGCGCGCGCGTTCTCACAGATGGTGTCGGCAGTCGGCTACTGTCATGCGAACGGTGTCGTACACAGAGATCTAAAGGCCGAAAACCTTCTACTGGACCAGCAGATGAATATTAAGGTATGCTATGCGCGGAAACGGAAATCATACGCGGGAACGGAAGCCATTCCAGAAGTTATTCCCAAAGGTACGTTATATTCGGGCAACGAATTAATTCCTAAAAGTATGTCATACTCGGGAACGCTGGTCATGCTCGATAATTTAAAGTCTAACATCCAATATCAAGTAGGTTTTTCTACATCGTCTTTTTTAGATATATATTTTGCAATAATGTTGTATTATGTTTCCCAGTTGGCGGACTTCGGGTTCAGCAACGAGTACAGCCGCGGGTCGCCGCTGGCCACGTGGTGCGGCTCGCCGCCGTACGCCGCGCCCGAGTTGTTCGAGGGACGCCAGTACGACGGACCCAAGGCCGATATATGGGTGAGTCTCATGCTAGGGAACAAATGTCATACTCGGGAACGCTTTCTATAGTTGACTATTTTCTGGCACGCGAAAATATTTGCCATGCTCTTTTTCAGCGTTTGTCATATTCTGGAACGTTTCCTATAGTCGGTGATTTTGTCATGCACGTTTGTCATTGCCATACACGGGAAAATTTTCTTTGCGTCATACTTGGAAGTATTTTTTATGCTTGAAAACATTTGTAATTTTTGGAATCATTTTTAAAAGTAAATTATTTCTATTGGTAAAGTACCTACTAGCTATATAAGTTAGCTAACTTACCTTACGTCTTTATTTTAGTGTATTTTCCAATCATCGCTCACCAGTCTCACCACCTCACGAACCATTTCTGTCCGCAGTCACTCGGCGTAGTTCTATACGTACTCGTGTGCGGCGCGCTCCCTTTCGACGGCAATACTTTACACGAACTGAGGAACGTCGTGCTCAGCGGCAAGTTTAGGATACCTTACTTCATGTCGCAAGGTGAGTTACCACCGTATTAAGTACTAGTTGATAAAAACTTTAACGTTTGTTTAGTAGTGCATTTTTGTAAGAGACTGTGTAATGTTAACGAACTAGTCGTTCGCCAAATGGTAAGCGCCAGCCTGCCCATAACAATTGCAGTGACACCCAGAACGGATGCCAAACTCCTCAGAAAGAGGAGAAAAAAAAAACTATGTAAGCCAAAAAATAAAGCACGCAAAATATCACGTAAATAAGAAGAAAATGGTGAAACACTCGCGAAAATTGCTTAATGGTGTTTAGATTAAAAAAAAAATTTAATTTAGATTTATCACTCTGTTTGTGTGAAAAATATATTTATATACATTTTATAAGATTGCTTCTTGCTACTATGTGTACCCAACCCCAGTGTCCATGTTACTGATCCCCCGAAGACCTTCAAAATGGGCTAACATATGTGATCCTAACACTCAACCGGTACCAAAGGCTTGACGTGCCGCTGCCAAAGCACAGTAGCGCTCAAATGTAAATACCACACGAACGGTCACCCATCCAAATGGTAACCGCAGCGATCGCGTTGCGATTAACTTAACATCTGTTACTAACCGCTAGACAACCTACGTTACGAGAACTACTTTATTCGCTTAGTATTTTTAAACTGCTTGATGGATTTTGATGCGGATACCAACTTTATTTTTGTACATTATAAAATACCCAAAAACTATTATTACAAGCTTTTATTTAACTTGCAATGTTCATTATTTGATTGGGTCAATAAGGTGGGTAATGGAACTCCTTGATGGATAATCGTATACTACTAGTGTTGGGGCTCATTTTAATGTGCTCGCGGTTCCGATTACGAATTTGTTAAAAGCTTGTCTTGAAAAATATATTATTCAACTAAAATCTTGTTTTGTCGACAGAATGCGAGAACTTAATCCGTCACATGTTGATGGTAGAACCAGACAAGCGGCTGACGCTGCGCGGCGTCGCGCGGCATCGCTGGCTGCAGCAACATGATCCTTATGGTCAGTGCAATATTAAGTTGATACCATGAGCAACATTGTCAAGGCTGTCATACTCGGGAACAGTTGTCATACACGGGAACTTTTGTCATACTCAGACTGTTCGAAGTTATGGAAATGGACCAAGTAATTAAAATTAATTAAAATATTTAGTAATAGAAAAGAAGTGTTTAAAGTTTGAAACGCAATTAAAATATCTAGTGTGATTCCGCTGAATATTATGTAAATTGTTCAAAGTTTGTTGTTTTTAAATTTTGAAAGATATTAGGGATTGTTTCCTCTTATTTTCCATATAGCATAGTGTACATGTATTATTTTCTCCCCCAGATTTATCAATAGACGTGTCGGTGGGCGAGTGCGGGTGCCACCCGCGCGCGGGGGCGGGGCTCCCTCCCCCTGGGGCGGGCGGGGCGGTAGTGGGGGCGCATGACACGGTACTCGCACACATGCTCAGCATACCGGGGCTAACGCACGAACACATAAAGCAGGTCAGTCATATGTTCAAAGAGCGGTGTTGAACATGTCATGCTCGAGAACGTTTAAAAGGAGCCGGTGAAATCGATACATCTGTTAAGTTTTTTCGACTAATCGAGTATGGGGCAATATTTAAATGATTTAATAAATTAACTCTTTATTGACACATTACAACAGTTATTTTCATGTACCTACATATTATTTTTGTTTGGTGTACAATCAAGCATTTTGTGTTATATTGTATTGTAACACATAAAAAAGAATAAAATAAAAACAAATTCTACTTAATTATAAATGTCATAACCTGCGATCTTATCGCTAAAGGTGATCTCTTTCAGACAAATGTGGATAGAGAGGAATAATATGTTTATAGAAATAAGGATGATATCTTTCAAACTTATATCTGTGGTCTTTACAGTTAAAGAGAATAAAATTATGCCAATCCATATACAACAAGCAATCGCCCGCGACTTTGTTCACGTTGACATAATAAAATATAGCCTATGTGACTCGGGGGTAGTGTAGCTTTATATCAGTGAAAGCATTTTCAAAATCGGTTCAGTAGTTCCAGAGATTAACTGCTATAAACATACTTACAATTTTATATTAGTATTGACGCAACAAATTTTTGGTTCATTTTTAATCATTCAAAGTCAACACTCTAAGAGGCACTCTAAGAGAAATAAAACAACGAAAATGGATTTATCGGTTTCTGATCAGATTGAGTTTGTCATACTCATATTAACATCATCTGTCATACTCGAGAACGTTTGGCAGATTTGAGACGGATTCGTTATACTCGAGTACGCTGACCATACTCGAAAACATTTGACGGACTTGAGCACGATTCGTCATACTTGAGAACGCTGATCATTCTCGAGATCGAGAACATTTGAAAGACTTGAGAATGATTCGTCATACTCGAGAACGTCTTGTCATGCTGGATAAAGTTTACTATACCCGAGATATTTTTTTACATTATGTGTTGTTGTAATATACTTAATGTCATGCTTGGAACGGTTGTCATATTCGGAACGGATAACGGATGTCATACTCAGAACAAGAAATTATTCGGAATTGAGGTACTGTTGATAATCCATATTAGACTTTTGTTTGGAGGGCACTTACAAGCGAAATTACTGGCAGTTATGGGACTAGAGAGCTATTGTCTCAGGGTGACGAGCGCAGGGCTGTCACGCGGAGGATATTGCAAAACAATGTTCTGTGTCGAGCTGCAACTGTTATGGCAGGCGTGGTACTTAACATCATGCGAACGACCTGCTTGTCTCGACAAAAGAAAAGAAATCTTTCGTTTTTATCCGGCATTCCTATCGATGAGATTTTGGACCGTTTTGGCTCAAAAAAAGACCATCTCAGAGAAAGGCCGTTTTGATGACAAAGACCGTTGCAAAAGGTCTTTTAAGGGCTAAATTAAGATACGACCAGAATTTTTCTTCGTGATTCATTATCAGCTCATTACGTTCCCACTCCCACTGCTGGGACACGCGCCTTCTCTCATAGGGAGAGTATGAGCCATGATCCACCACGCTAGCTCAGTGCGCGTTGGTGGATGTCATATGTTGAATTTTTGTGATAAATTCTTGGACATGCCGGTTTCCTCACGATGTTTTCCTTCACCGTTTTTAGAGCGAGTGTTAAATCCGCACAAAACTTAAGAAAGTCAGTGGTGCGGGGCCAGCGGAATTCAAACTCGGGTGCGTCGGATCAAAAGTCGCACGTGCTCCCACTGAGCCACACTCGCTCTCACTTCATGGTTATGGATGACATTGACATGCAAGTTCCAACGACTTTGTCACGTGACGTCGGCGACCAATGGTGTTGATGGAACTGTTCCTATTACAGCCACTTTTTTTTAAGCTATCCTCCTTGTAATTCCGTGTGTTTGCAAGATTTGACGCTTATCAGCTCGTTTGTTGCAGGCGGTGCAAGAGGAGCGGTTCGACCACATCTCAGCTATCTACCACTTGTTGACGGACAAACTCCACCAGCGGACGAGCGCCAGGAACAGCCTTCAGCATCGAGGTACGTCTTCATCATCATCACCACGCGTCACATTATAAAATACAGCCTATGTTACTGAGGGAGAATGTACAATTCTAATGGTGAAAGAATTTTTGAAATCAGTTCAGTAGTTTTTGAGTTTATTCGTTACAAACGTACGAAAATACAAATCTTTCCTCTTTACAATACAATACAATACAAAAATGCTTTATTTTACACCAAATAAAAAATAAATAGGTACATGGAAATTACTTACAAACTAAAGTACAATGGGCGGACTTATCGCTAAGAGCGATCTCTTCCAGTCAACCTTTGGATGGAGTTAATTAACAGGTATTAGTGAAGATGTATTCTTGCATTGTGTAATATCTGGCTATAAATGATTATCTTATCTTATATGTAGGTGCTTTAGATCCTGGAGATAGACATATACACGTTTGCTCGGCGGGCGCCGCCGCCCGCGGGTGCAGCCGCGGGGCGCAGCTAATCATACATATTAGCCTTCAATAATTGTTCGCAATATTTCCAGACTCCCTGGACTCTACGACTGGACAGCCGTTGGATCTCACTAGTTGTAAGGTACGTGATGATCGAACTAGACTACCTTCTCTAGCGGCGTATTTCCGAAGCACTGGTAGAGTCAGTTTTCGCTTTCCTGTTCTAGGGCCGGACTTCAATCTGAGTATGGGAAAGATATGGGCAGACATGCTTACTTGTTTTTCAAAGATATTTGAAGTTTACAATTTTTAACGTATTTAATTGATTTGTATGATGTGTATGTTATGGACCAAGTGTTAAATAGGGGCATTTTTCATAATGCCCCTATTTATCACTTGGTTTTTTGTATTTAGTGTTAAATAGGGGCATTTTTCATAATGCCCCTATTTATCACTTGGTACATAAAAACATAGTATTACAGTAGATAAAACCTAGTTTTAATTATTCTGCCCCACAGGTGACGAGCATTATAAATAATGCCCGATCAATTTGATTATTTCTATAGTTTTTATCACATTGCCCTCTCATATTGAGCACTTTTCAAACTGCGCGGGCATTGTTCATAATGCCCTATTAATGACTTCGTCCATAACATAAATGACGTATAAAAGTGCATTTTTTGTGCCTATTTAATAAATATCTTTTAGACTTTTGACTCAGGCCTGAGTGCCTCCGCCGACGTCAGACGTTTTGAAGGTCCGATTTTTTTCATCGTTATTTGTCACAAAATATGCGACCGACTTTTTACAGGACGAGTGCGTAGCAATATGAAACTCCGTATATGTTTCATTTACAGCGACAAAAAATCGGGGATCAATTGTCTGCCGTGGGCGGGCGGCCTTATTGTCACTAGGCGTGCGCATGACGTCACCGAACTTGGAAATCTTGGAATGGATATTAGTGTTAGGGCCTTTAGTAGTGGTAGGCTTTTTTCGTAATGCCTCGTTAGTTAATGGTAGGCCTCTTTAGTAGTGACAAGCCACTTTAGTAGTGCTAATGTGCGTTTTCATTTTTTAAGCATATCATTGTAATACTCGGCTCGCTGCACGCTCTCGTATCGTACTGCAGATTAGATTAGATAACGCTTTATTGTTACACAACAACAAGAAATATATTACAAAACAATACTTATAGCTAAAGTGTAACAATGGGCGGTCTTATCGCTTATAGCGATCTCATCCAGACCACCCTTGGATGGAGAGGACCCAAAGAAACTGTAAGGGACGGTGGTGGTGTGTATAAACAAACTAACCAGTAGGTAGGTGCAGCGAGCAATTGATATAAATAAAAACACTGTGGTAGATCTGTAACGGTCCGCCTTGGAAAGTAGATATCCAAACGCCGAGCAGTAGTGTGCATAGCTAACTACGTTCTGCAGGGCGATCACGTAAGTCTGTTGCGAACTAACGTGCAATAGACATTTATTTCAATCTATAAAATGCGATCATGTAACTTTTTATGTTTCGATTTCAATGTGCTCCTATAGATTACCCGACAAATTTACAAAGCGAGATAGTGCTATAAATTGTTATGTAAACGCCCAATCTATTCAATTTTACTGTGTTATACGGCTCTTGTCTATGGTTTGTATATCGATATAAACTTTGTTTGTCAAAACGTATTTTTATTTCAATCGAGCTTTCGTTGACGTTTGATTGCAACAAACGGGTTACGTGATCGCAAAACTATTATCGAAACTGGTTTCTTATTGAAATTGATTGAAATAAAAGATACATGATCACCCTGCTGGTCTGACACTTAAGACTATGAGATTTAAGACCTCTTGCGCAGTACAGTGCCGCGAGATTTTGCAAAACTAAGTTCTGAGTAGTACAACTGTCATGGGCGGGCATGTCGCTTGGCATCCAGGCGAACGACCTGTTCGTCTCGTTGTATAAAAAGTAATCTGACAAGGTGTTTACTTGTTTAACGTTGTAGAACACAGAAGAAGAGCAGATGGAGCTGGAGGAGAGCAGCTCGCAGGAGTGCCTCGTGTCGTTACCCGCCGCGCCCGTCGAGTACCTCACCGACGCCGACACCACACACAACTTGGAGAAGGTAACGTGGGTTTGACCCACGACACACGCGACATACACATTCTAACTAACTATTCCAGTAGGGTACGGTACGACTAAATTATAGAATAATTGTAGAAACTATTCAAGCCTGTGATTATTAATTCCTCGGGCACTAGATGGTGCTAATCTAAAAGATGCATCCTTACTTAATATTATAAACGCGAACATTTGTATGTATGGATGGATGTATGTTACTCTTACACGCAAAATCTACTGAACCGATGTTGATGAAATTTGGTATGTAGGTACCTTAGGACTTGGAATAGCACACAGGTTACTTTTTATCCCGGGAAACCGCGGGGCGCAGCTAGTTCTCCATATACATATGTGAAAATGCGCCGTCAAGTTGGCGCCCACCACTTCAAACTAAATAGTTTTACATTTACATCGGCCCAACATCAGTAAGTTGATTTATGTATTTATTGTGATAACATCAACATTTCAATAAATTGTGATGCTTAAACTGAATAAAACAATGTTGGACTTCGAAGTCATTTGTACAGGACCTCAGTGAATGTATAGATCTATCTATAGTTAGATGAACGCTTTATTGAAAACTAAAATTAAAACATTACATACAAACAATTGAAATAGTGTTACAATGGGCGGCCTTATTGCTAAAACCGATCACTTTCATGCAACCACTGGATGGTAGTGAAATATGGATAATAATTAATAATGCTTCCCGTGTCCACAGTTCGGGTCGGGCTGCGTGCCGGCGGAGGCGCCGCCCGCGCCGGCGGCGGAGCCCCACGCCGCGCGGCGCCACACCGTGGGCCCCGGGGACTGCCGCCACACGCAGGTGAGGGGGGCGCCACCGCCGCGGGAGGCTGCCTGGCAGGCCCTTCAGTGTAGCAGGCCAGCAGGGGCTTTGTTCCACTCATCTTATTGAAAAACTATGATTGGTTCGTCAATAAGTACGAGGAAAGTAGGTCTTTCCTCCAGGAGTCTTTCAGTCTTCTCTCGTCAGAAAATATAGAATCATATTTTTTAAGGAAACCTAGAGAAATTGATTTAAGAGAGTCGAACTTGTTGAACAGGACCTCGATTTTGGTCCTCCTAAATTAGGAATTACAATCGAAGCCAATGTTATATAGACAGGCGTGTTGCTTACCATTTAGTCCTGATCGTCACTCGATTACATAAAAGAAAATAAAGCCTTCTTTAGCTTCCTTGAGCTTAAAGTTCAACACCTTCACCTAAACTTAAACCTGGATGACTTATCCCGTGTATTGAACAGGGAGGAGAGCTGGGTGTGTGCGGCGCGGCGTCAGCTGACCTCAGGCCCACGCCGCACTACGTCTCCACGCATTTCACTGTAAGTCTATCATCTACGATTCATCATCAACTACTCAAGCCATGGCCATGGCCTCTCTAACTGCCACTGAGCCCTCCCCCCGGCTCCTCTCATCCAGCTGCTGCCAGTCACCCTGGAAAGATCGTCGCTCCACCTAGGCTCAGGCTAAACTATGATTATTTTAGTAGAATTAAATAATTATTCAGCGGTAGCACCTACACACCGGTGGCCATGATTATATCAGCTGATATGAGAATTTGTAGCAATGAGAATCAAGGATTCCCATTGACCAAAAAGGATCCAACACGAACTAAGACGATGACCGCCATGATGTAATCATGTGACGTCACTACTGTAATAGTTCCAGACAGAGACAGAGAGTTTCTCTACGGTAGTAGTCAACTCCTCTGAGTATCATGTTCCTTAACAACAAAAGTCACGTCATAATCGCGGCGGCTAGTGATTCCGCGCCAATTGAAAAAAACAAATTTAAATTTATAGAAATGAAATAACAACGGATTGTTAATACATTACAAACATTTTAAAATACGTCAAATACCATATAAGTAAGAAACATGTTGTCCTCCCAGCAACAAGCGCCGGCCAACGTGTCGCTGCTCCCGAACACGAACCTGGCGGCCAAGCTGCCCGCCGTGCAGCACCAGCCGCCGCACCACTTCAGCGTCAAGGACCAGCACCTCCTCAAACCGCCCATCGCCATGCAGACGCAGGGTATGTCGCTAGCTGCTCCTGCAAATTTTGTACCGTTGTCAATAGGAAGTGTTTCATAGCTCTTGTTTTAAACATGCTCCTATTATTGATGTGCGTGTTGTAACGTAATTGGTGCTCCACGTTATTGGTTCACGCATAATTTTGATTTGGATTTCGATTAAACTACTGGAACCCCATCGCTACGCAGACCCGAGGTAAGGTTACTAGATGATCCTATAAACTTCGTACCGCTGTCGGTACATCATTAATGATTTAAAAAAAAATAGACGCTCCCATTTAAAAAAATAGATGCTCACGTCTTTTTCTGTTGTTCAAATTGCGTGTGTTCACGATTCTTATTGCCTATGAACGACCTGCTCGTCTCATCACTTAGCTCTTGTGTGTTACAATGGTCCCTCTCACAAGTAAACTGCGGAGCGAGCTCCGGGAGTGCCGTTCCGAACCGCCACGCCGCAACGCGCTCCGAACAGGAGGTTTGGAATGCGCTCCAAACCTTTTCTTAAAAAGTGACGTATCTGAGATAACATTTCGGCGCCAGATGCGTCGTCAGCGCCGCGCGCGACTTAGCAAACCGTACGTCTAAAGGTGTTTAATGAATGTATATATTGTTGCAGCGTCTACATTCGGCCGGCGCGCGTCGGACGGCGGCGCGCACGTGCCGCGCGGCCGCGAGCGCACGTGCTGCCACTCTGCGCCGCCGCACCACGTGAGTACATACTCTGTGCTGGGACCGTATTCCGAGTACATCCTGCTTCTCTACTCGCAGGGAATCGTAGTCAGGCGTCAGGATCTATTGAGATATAAGATCGTTTTCATCACAATTAAACTCGTGGTTCCCGAGAGATCTCTCCGAGGGCTGCCTCTAGATCTCCATTTTCGGCCACATCGTCGCTTAATATCAAGCGAGATAGTTGCCAAACATAGACCGATAAAAAAATAGTGCCTCTTTTAATTTTTAGTTGGTGCCTCAAGACAATAATATTTGTGTCACATATCACAATTCATGTGTAAAGTATTTATGTAGAATAAAAAACCTTAAGTAAAAATAACCTTGAGTATGTTTCCCCGAACGCTATATCTCTGTGTAGGTATCAGACAGCGGCACGCCGACCCGCGCGGACGAGTCCGAGCAGACAGACGACCCGTCGGGGGAGTACAACACTACTCTCTGCAGGTACAACTGTTACTGTAACACCATGTCTTTACTTATCCAATTTACTTGCTTAACACTAAGGAGCAATATTCGTGTTCCTAATTCAAAACTCATTATTGCCCTCTATGAAAGTCTCTTGGAGAAAAGACATACTTTTCTGAGTGTAGTGAGAAAGTAACGGTTGTTTTATATCGCCAGTTACATGCTGAGCCGCGGCAGCAGCAAACGTCACACGATGGCCAGCCCTGAAGACGCACACAATTCGGTACAAACTGGTACCGCTATGGTACGTATTACAAGTAGTCCTATTGCGTATTTCAGTACAATGTGTGTCCACACGCACCTTATATATACACAATTATAATGAACATATAATAAACGAACACAGGACCGTTGCACTCGCAGGTAAAATAAAATTATGTATAGAGAAAATTCCTATTAATGATATTACTTACCCTCTTGAAACTTGATTTTAAAATATTGTTTTCAAATTAGATTGGAAACTATACCGGGAGTTTCAAATTAAGCAGCCAAACATTATAACATATCTTGAAGTGTTACATAACGGGAGTCCTTATAAAATGATGTGAATAATTTTCAAATTTGTACCGACTACGGGAAGAATTTCGTGGGAGCGTTAGACACACTGTATAACTTATTTAACAAAATACAATCCACAGCCCGCCACCTCGCCATCATCGTCGTCTAATATGCGCGTGCGCAGGACTGGCCTACTCACCGTCACCGAGCGCCCGCCCGGTCAGTACGAACACTACTATGCACCACATGTCATACATGTGTAGTGCGACACAATCACGATCCGAATAAGAATACAACCTTTTGTCGCACGATAGTAGCTTAAAATTGCTCGATGTTTTATTAAGTTGTTTTTGATAGCTTTTTATATTTATTTAAGAAGGATGAGTAAAGATTTTGTTGAGGTTAAAGATAACTTTATTAGATAAAATAATTACATGTGTTAAAGTGACAAAAGTGTTTTCCCAAGGTTTTCAGTCCTGATATTGTGTAATAAAAATACATTTTTTTACTAGTGATTATGACGTTGTGAATGCAGTATGATATTTGCTTCTTTCAAATACCAATTCTTGTGATAATAAATAAATAAAATAAAATAATACCTTTTTATTGAAATAATTATTGCGGCATGGACCGATTATGTATACTTACTTAGTATTGACACTCACTGATTGTACTAGTGTCCTCAAGAATGTTTTATAGCGAGTGAAAATTAGTGCATCTCATGCACATTTCAAAATCTTTACTGATCTAATTCAATGTTTTGACTTTTAGTTAAATTGAAGCATGCCGCCATTTTAGCAGTTTTGTTTTTTTATTTTGCTAATTTATGTTTTTTACTCACCATTTTATAGTTATAAGCCCTGAACTAGTAATGGAGGTTGAAGCGAGAATGAAAAGGGACTATCTACCACCGTCCATACAAAACACATACACTAGTAGCAGTCAGAATGTACCCCAAAGTCCGGGAGGCAATCAGGGATCCATAACAGCCGGTACCTCTGGTTTTAACCAGAATCAGGGGTCGATAACAGTGGGCACCCCAGGTTTTAATCAGAATCAGGGGTCGATAACGACAGGAACACCCGGTTTTAACCAAAATCAAGGATCCATAACAGCGGGCATCCCAAGCTTTAACCAGAATCAGGGGTCGATAACGGCAGGAACCCCGGGTATTAACCAAAATCAAGGATCCATAACAGCGGGTACCCTAGGGTTTAACCAAAATCAAGGGTCCATAACAGCAGGCACTCCAAGTTTCAACCAGAATCAAGGATCATTTACGGCTGGAACCCCAAGTTATAACCAAAATCAAGGGTCGATAACTGCCGGGACGCCATTCGGCCAAAATCAAGAACCTATGTCCGTAACCCCAAGCTTTAATCAGGGCTCAATAACGGCAGGGACCCCGAACTTCAACCAAAACCAGTTAATGACTTCAAATACTAGTTTCAATCAGAATCAAGGGTCAATAACCGCCGGCACTCCAAGCTATAACCAGAATCAGAGCAATCAGAAATCTAGACTAGAGACGATACCCCAAGGGTCGATGATGGGTGCCGTGGGGTCCATTATGTCCGGCACCCCGATGGGCCCGGCGGTGGCTCCGTACACACCGGGTGCGAGTCAATTCTCGAATCAAGGCCCTTTACCAGGCTCCCCTGGACTGAATCAAGGGTCTATAACATCTGGGACGCCCATGAGCAATTTCGAAAATTACAATTACGGGACGAATTTCAGCGGAGCCAACATAGGCTCGATAACTAGTGGAACATCTGGCTTTAACAATTTTGGGAACAATAACAATTTCGGAGCAAACATGAACACGTTCGGTTCAACTGGAAGCCATCAGAATTTCGGACAAGCACAGAACTTCGGTAGCAACATGAGTGCGAACAACAATTTTGGTAACAACACAAACTTCAACGCTTCGTTCGGCTCCATCACGAGTGGAACTCCCGTATCGAACTTCCAAAATGTGAACTTGCAAGGAAACGTAAACAGTCTACCGACGGGATCCATCACCGCGGGCACGCCGGTGCAACAAAACAACGGCACCTCTAACACTAATTACGGAGCCTCCACTTCAAATTTCGGTACCGCTTCAACAAATGTCGGTACCACTTCTTCAAACTTTGGTACGACCAGTCAAAATTATGGTACAAATCAGTACACGAGTACGAGACAGAGGAAAAACTCGGGACCGCAACGAGTGAGGATACAGACGTTGGCTACCGTGCAAGAAATGGGTAATTTTTTATTTATTTATGGGTGCGGCTACGGTATAAAGGTTAATAAGGATGCAATAGTCACATCAGTAAAGCCAACAGGAGTATCATATTTCTGTAAGATAACACATGTTTTTATACAGACTTTTATACAAATTGCTAATAATAAAAATTATCCATAGTTTTTATTATCTATGGTTTAGAGGTGATTTTCTTTGAAAATTCTGTCACGTGACATAACATCTTTACATCAAAAACTGTTCAGTAAGTTATGTAAGTACATCACATTTTGTATGTTTTCGCTATCGTAAGTAGTTGGTTTCTGCATGTAGTTTGTGTGTGTGAGTGTTTTTTGCATGTTTGTACTTGTGAGTGTGTGCGTGTTGTAGTTGTCGATTTGTATTAATTTTGGAGAAGATCTGTATTTTTATGTAATTTTTTAATTCGGTCACTAGATGGTAAGAACCACGCCCACCAATAAAAGCAGCAGTGTTACCATCAGATTAGGTACCACCGCCAGTTACCCTGCCGCCTAGCAGTAGTGCGCAAACATTACTGTGTTCCGGTTTGAGGGCACTTCAATATAAATTACCAGGCATTATGAGATTTAAGAGCTATTGCCTCAGGGTGACGAGCTCCCTTAAACACTTCACATGTCACGCTGTCAAGTGTTGTATGCACAATACTATTTGACAGCAGAGTAACTGACACTGCGCCTATTTACAGATCAACGAAATTCTGCAAATTCAACACTGTAATCTCTTTCAAAATAAAATTAAATAAATTTGATTGTCAAATGAAACATGTAATTCTAATACTTACATAACGCACAGCTCGCGAGCATGCCGAGCGCTATTCACCTGTACGCCGAGCCGAATGCTCGCCGCCGCGGCAAACGCACGACATCGCGTCCGCGCGGCTCGAATATCAACAATTACAGGTAATACAGGCCGGCTGGGAATCTTTGAATAAGAAGCCAGATTGTTATCTAGCGTGGCTGACTTCACAATGAACTGTGCGAGTGAGATGCATTATATAGCATTCAATATGCTAGAAAAGGACAAAGTATATTTGTTTTGATGTAGTTTTATCTCCAACCAGCAGTGGGATAGCTTGAAATTGGCGAGACGGGTCTGAGCAGCCGCTCAACTGCCGTCTCTCTCTAGATGTATGTGCTCCATCTTAGGCCACATCATCGCTTCACATCAGGCCAGATAGTACACAAACATAGATCTATTAAGCGTAAAAAAAAACATCTGAAATTCATCATCATTCGAAATACATAGATGACTTCCTTAGCTGCGGTCTGCGGTAGAGATGAGTTCTTACCCTCTAATGTCAGGTCTGCGGTCTGCCGTCGCGTCTGCGCGCGCATCTCACGTGTTTTTTTTATTTTATTTATTAGGTATAGGCTTGCGTTTGACCGCTATCTCACCTGTTGTTATGTGACGATGCGGTCGAAGATGTAGCACGCTCACTTAGAAGAAACCTGTTCACTTTAGTCTTAATGACACCCAGATTATAGCTATCCGGAAATAGATGCCGGCAGAGAGTTCCACTCCTTGGCCGTTCGCATTATGAAGGTCGAAACGAAGCGCTTGGTGCTAGCAGGAGGGATGTCAACCATAAATTGATGGTGTTGCTTGGTTTATGTTGCAGCGGGGGCTGGAGCGGCGCGCGGGGGGCGCGGGGGGCGCGGGGGGCGCGCCGGCCGCCTCGCCGCCGCTGCCGGACGGACGACTCTCCTCCGTCTCCATGCCAGGTAGGTGCACCCCACACTACACTAGTAGGGTATCTGACAAAAAAGTATTGAATCGATCGGCGCTCATGGACATTCTTTGATTTCTTTGAAAACTTATTTGATTTTAATCAAAACATTTAAAACATAACAGGCGCTGCGGAAAGTTTTATGTAGTTCCGTAAGACCCCGTAAGATTAACATTTAACATTTTAATCATATGAAAACTGTATTATCGATTTGGATGAGGTTGTAGTAACTTTCGAAAAATGTGGCCATACGGTTTTTTGTTTCTTATCAAGAACTGAATAGATATCCCCGAAAAATGATATTTTTGCATGGTTTAAAAGCTCCAGATAGAATTTGTAACAATAAAACATTCCATCGCTAACGGTCAGGTTAGGGCGCCCTGTTCATAAACTCACCTCGTATACCCCCCGCGCCCGCAGGCTCCCCGATCCACTCGCTGCCGGCGGCGCCGTCGCTGGAGCTGGGCTCCGTGTCGGCGGAGGCGGCGCGCGCCGTGCTGCTCGCGGCGCGCCGGCTGCTGCCCGAGCCGGCCGCCGCCGAGCTGCACCGCACCACCACGCTCACACAGGTAACGGAGCCGGCGCGCCGTGCTGCTCGCGGCGCGCCGGCTGCTGCCCGAGCCGGCCGCCGCCGAGCTGCACCGCACCACCACGCTCACACAGGTAACGGAGCCGGCGCGCCGTGCTGCTCGCGGCGCGCCGTCTGCTGCCCGAGCCGGCCGCCGCCGAGCTGCACCGCACCACCACGCTCACACAGGTAACGGAGCCGGCGCGCCGTGCTGCTCGCGGCGCGCCGGCTGCTGCCCGAGCCGGCCGCCGCCGAGCTGCACCGCACCACCACGCTCACACAGGTAACGGAGCCGGCGCGCCGTGCTGCTCGCGGCGCGCCGGCTGCTGCCCGAGCCGGCCGCCGCCGAGCTGCACCGCACCACCACGCTCACACAGGTAACGGAGCCGGCGCGCCGTGCTGCTCGCGGCGCGCCGGCTGCTGCCCGAGCCGGCCGCCGCCGAGCTGCACCGCACCACCACGCTCACACAGGTAACGGAGCCGGCGCGCCGTGCTGCTCGCGGCGCGCCGGCTGCTGCCCGAGCCGGCCGCCGCCGAGCTGCACCGCACCACCACGCTCACACAGGTAACGGAGCCGGCGCGCCGTGCTGCTCGCGGCGCGCCGGCTGCTGCCCGAGCCGGCCGCCGCCGAGCTGCACCGCACCACCACGCTCACACAGGTAACGGAGCCGGCGCGCCGTGCTGCTCGCGGCGCGCCGGCTGCTGCCCGAGCCGGCCGCCGCCGAGCTGCACCGCACCACCACGCTCACACAGGTAACGGAGCCGGCGCGCCGTGCTGCTCGCGGCGCGCCGGCTGCTGCCCGAGCCGGCCGCCGCCGAGCTGCACCGCACCACCACGCTCACACAGGTAACGGAGCCGGCGCGCCGTGGCTGCCCGAGCCGGCCGCCGCCGAGCTGCACCGCACCACCACGCTCACACAGGTAACGGAGCCGGCGCGCCGTGCTGCTCGCGGCGCGCCGGCTGCTGCCCGAGCCGGCCGCCGCCGAGCTGCACCGCACCACCACGCTCACACAGGTAACGGAGCCGGCGCGCCGTGCTGCTCGCGGCGCGCCGGCTGCTGCCCGAGCCGGCCGCCGCCGAGCTGCACCGCACCACCACGCTCACACAGGTAACGGAGCCGGCGCGCCGTGCTGCTCGCGGCGCGCCGGCTGCTGCCCGAGCCGGCCGCCGCCGAGCTGCACCGCACCACCACGCTCACACAGGTAACGGAGCCGGCGCGCCGTGCTGCTCGCGGCGCGCCGGCTGCTGCCCGAGCCGGCCGCCGCCGAGCTGCACCGCACCACCACGCTCACACAGGTAACGGAGCCGGCGCGCCGTGCTGCTCGCGGCGCGCCGGCTGCTGCCCGAGCCGGCCGCCGCCGAGCTGCACCGCACCACCACGCTCACACAGGTAACGGAGCCGGCGCGCCGTGCTGCTCGCGGCGCGCCGGCTGCTGCCCGAGCCGGCCGCCGCCGAGCTGCACCGCACCACCACGCTCACACAGGTAACGGAGCCGGCGCGCCGTGCTGCTCGCGGCGCGCCGGCTGCTGCCCGAGCCGGCCGCCGCCGAGCTGCACCGCACCACCACGCTCACACAGGTAACGGAGCCGGCGCGCCGTGCTGCTCGCGGCGCGCCGGCTGCTGCCCGAGCCGGCCGCCGCCGAGCTGCACCGCACCACCACGCTCACACAGGTAACGGAGCCGGCGCGCCGTGCTGCTCGCGGCGCGCCGGCTGCTGCCCGAGCCGGCCGCCGCCGAGCTGCACCGCACCACCACGCTCACACAGGTAACGGAGCCGGCGCGCCGTGCTGCTCGCGGCGCGCCGGCTGCTGCCCGAGCCGGCCGCCGCCGAGCTGCACCGCACCACCACGCTCACACAGGTAACGGAGCCGGCGCGCCGTGCTGCTCGCGGCGCGCCGGCTGCTGCCCGAGCCGGCCGCCGCCGAGCTGCACCGCACCACCACGCTCACACAGGTAACGGAGCCGGCGCGCCGTGCTGCTCGCGGCGCGCCGGCTGCTGCCCGAGCCGGCCGCCGCCGAGCTGCACCGCACCACCACGCTCACACAGGTAACGGAGCCGGCGCGCCGTGCTGCTCGCGGCGCGCCGGCTGCTGCCCGAGCCGGCCGCCGCCGAGCTGCACCGCACCAAGCTCGTGGTATTGTTCGGGAAGTCAACCTCCAACTCTCTCCCGCAGGACGTGGCTCTAAAGATCGGCATCAACCTGGTCCCGCTGTGCGCCGGCCACCTCAACACGTCGCAGGAGATCCTCAAGTGTCTGCAGCACGTCAACTACTCGCTCATGTCGCACGCGCCGCACGCGCCGCACGCGCCGCACGCGCCGCACGCGCCGCCCGCCGCGCCCGCGTCGCCGCTGCACCAGATCACCGAGGGCCTGAGCTATCTGCACACTGGATCCATTACGAGAGGTGACTATCTGAAACAGTAAGCGAACACCACACACGGGACGCACAGTGCGGCGCGAGGTGTACTTATGAACAATTCGTTACAGCATGGCTCGGTGCGGGTCGAGTCGCGGGGTGGCGCCTAGGCAGATATAAAATAGTTATTATTTATTTATTTATTTCAGGCAGTATTAAAGTACAACAAAGTAAAAGCAACAGACGCCCGTACAATATATACCTTACAGACTTACATATATACTAAAGTATAACATCATAAGAAAGTATTTTATTACGCTACTACAATAATTGTTTCTGCCTACTTTCCCTATAACCACAGAATACTAAGGGACAGAAGCATCACTCCGCAAAGAAATTTAAACAAATAGCGACTCTAGCTATGACGCAATAAAATTCAAATCAGCTCGCGTAGCGCTGCATACCTACCAGTCATATTAACCTACAGAGCGCCTCTCTTTCTATCGCGCCGCTCTTATCTCTTCTGCCGCGGCACGTGTAACGACGCGCGACCCGCCGTCGGTGTCCGGCTATGTACCTGTATCTACATAGCCGGACAGTGCGGAGTGCGCTAGGCCTGGTACGACGCCGGTAGACTGCCCCTGAAGGCCAGAAATTACGTTTATGTAATGACAGTCATAAAAAGTCGTTGTCATATAAATCTGAAAGTGGATAGTACTCGATCACTCAAAAACTACGGAACAAATTTCGGCTAAATTTAGCTTGTAGCTGGTACCTGGAAAAGGAAAGGCTACTTTTATCCTTATAACCGGGGCTCAGCTAGTTAGCGTTTTGCTAAATAAACCATCCCCCCCGCAGGCACCCCGCAGGCGTCTGCGACGCCGCTGGACCTGCGCAGCTCGGTGGAGGCGGACGGGGCGCACCCCCTCGCGCTGCTCCCCCCGCTGCTCCCCCCGCTGCTGGCGCACCGCTCGCTCAACAACTCCCCTATCTCCCCCGTGTCCCCGCTCGACATGATCCAGGAGGAGATCGGCAACGGGCACGACTCCGCCCGTTTCCCCACCTACCCGCAGATCAGCCTCACGGACTGTCTCGGCTCAGAGGTGACCCTCGTCGCCTCCTCCTCGGAGGACTCCATGGACAGCCTCGAGAACTCCAAGTACCCCATCCCTCAGTTCGTCATATCCGAGCCGTCAGACCTGGACGGCCGGCCCTCCATAACGAAGGGGATCGGACGAAAAGTCAGCCAGGAAACGGAAGTCGAGAGGGAGGAGCGGAGGGAGATGGAGGTGCAGTCGCCGAGAGAGGAGGTCGCCGACGCGCTCGCGCGGAGGGGGAGCGACAAGTCGCTCGGGTTCGCGCGGAGGGGGAGCGACAAGTCGCTCGGGTTCAGCGACGACTCGCTCTCGAACGACTCCGCGAACGTGTCGCCGAACTGCGAGCAGAACGTACAGAGCATATACTCCAACTTGGTGTCGATCAGCTCCGGCTTCAGCGAGAACCGAGCCAGCTTCTCGGACCACCGCGACTCCTTCTCGTTCTCCGACAGGGGGAGCTTCTCCGAGCGGGGGGACTACGGCAGGGGGTCCATTTCCGAGAGGAGCGACCTAGGGAGGGGCAGCTTCTCCGACAAGGGGGAGACGCCCCGGACTTCCTTCTCGGCGCAGGGGACGCTCGGGGAAGTCAGGGAGTACTGCGAGGACGTGTACATGTCGAAGAACGACCAGGAGATCGACAAGATACAGCGCTCCACGATGGACCTGCGGCTGTCGGAGATATGCCGGCCGGCGGACAGGATCCCCATCCTCCTGAGCCCGCAGAAGGTGTGCTGCGTCCAGGAGTACTACGAGGTCACCCTCTCCACCGTCTGCTCCAAGCTGGACTCGCAGAGAATCATAGAACTGCTGAAGGAAGCCATCAACTCGCGCGTGCCGCCGCAGAACATCTTCGTGGAGACCGCCGACCGCAGGAGCAGCGACTCCGAGTGTCTCACCGGCTTCCTCAACCTGGAGTACTCCGGCGGGATCCAGATCGAGCTCGTGGTCTGCGAGAACAAGGCGATGGAGAAGAAGGGCCTCAAGATGAGGAGGATCTCCGGCGACCAGCGCGAGTACGGCAAGCTGTGCCACCAGCTCATCACGAGCCTGACGGTCTGAGGCTTGATGGATTGACGTGGCTTGACGGAAACATTCAAGATGGCCGACTACGATGTACGGAGTACGAGTCGGCGAAGTGGGTAGCGAATTGTCAATTGACGGTAGAATTATATCGGCCGACGGCGCGGCGGCCAGACGGTCGACCGCCGGCGCGGCGGCCAGACGGTCGACCGCCGGCGCGGCGGCCAGACGGTCGACCGCCGGCGCGGCGGCCAGACGGTCGACCGCCGGCGCGGCGGCCAGACGGTCGACCGCCGGCGCGGCGGCCAGACGGTCGACCGCCGGCGCGGCGGCCAGACGGTCGACCGCCGGCGCGGCGGCCAGACGGTCGACCGCCGGCGCGGCGGCCAGACGGTCGACCGCCGGCGCGGCGGCCAGACGGTCGACCGCCGGCGCGGCGGCCAGACGGTCGACCGCCGGCGCGGCGGCCAGACGGTCGACCGCCGGCGCGGCGGCCAGACGGTCGACCGCCGGCGCGGCGGCCAGACGGTCGACCGCCGGCGCGGCGGCCAGACGGTCGACCGCCGGCGCGGCGGCCAGACGGTCGACCGCCGGCGCGGCGGCCAGACGGTCGACCGCCGGCGCGGCGGCCAGACGGTCGACCGCCGGCGCGGCGGCCAGACGGTCGACCGCCGGCCCGCGGGTAGTCGACTTATGATTTATTTCTTATGCATTTAACATATTTCTGTGTAGAAATATTCCATTCCTTGTTCGCGAGAACGTGTTTGTTTGTTGATATGTAGTCCGGAGTACATGTCGTGTAGAGAACTGACGCTGTATTGTTTATAAATAAATGTTGACACCAAATAAGAGTCTAACTCTATTTCGATGATGACTTTTGTTAAATGATAAGATTTTAGTTGTATCAACTTGGATAACATACATTTGTTAGTGAAATGTATATAGTACGGGCTTCAGTAGCTGTAGTTAGGGATTTATTAATATGTAAGTGGAAAATTGGTCTTCGGTATCGTACACATTGTACATAGTACATGAACATATAATTATATTTATTAAATATATCAAATTACAACTTTATTTTCTTTAGTTTTATTAGTTTGGAAAAATTATTACAATTATAGTAAAATTTATTTACGCATCAAAATAATTATTTTTGTAATAAATTATATTATTAATTATTATCAAATATTATTGTAAATTGATTCAATATCTTGCACATATTTGTTGTATATAAAGATGTAAATTATTCTAAAAAAACTCGATTATGGATTTACGATTCCAATTCACGGACTTACATAATGTTGACAACCGGCGGAGTGCACGCGCCGTGCGGAACCGGCGGAGTGCACGCGCCGTGCGGAACCGGCGGAGTGCACGCGCCGTGCGGAACCGGCGGAGTGCACGCGCCGTGCGGAACCGGCGGAGTGCACGTGCAGCCACAAGACGATTTAATAAAGAAACAGTCAAAATGGCGGCGAGAGTCGTGTTGCAATGTATTCATGTAAATATTAATTATATTTAAATGGATGAAATCATTAAATTAAATAATTCCTAGTTAGTTTAGAAAATAATGTAAATATAATTGTAAGTTTAATTGTAAGGGGGGGAGGGGGTGGGGGGGATCTTGAATACATTCTCTGTTCAACAATTTGAACATTTTAGGAAAATGAAACGTGTTTTGTTAAACAATTTCTATTTTTTTATTAGGCGTATCATTTCCTGTCAGAACTCAATGCCGCCATTTTGATATCCTCCAATATCTAAGAATCGCGACATTTTTAGATAAAAATATCTCACATTGTTTGTGTCCTTTGGAATGTATTCACAGCGCCGCGAGGGTGTGGGCACTGCGCGCCCAGACGGGAACAATTGTTTTAAGCGATGTCATCGGTCAAGACAAATCAAATTCAATTTAATTCAAAAGTTCTTTATTTCAATTTTGTCATCACAGACGCACTTATGAACGTCAATTATTACAATGACTCTACCACCGTATCGGAAGAAGAACCACTACTCAGAAGATACGGCAAGAAACTGGGGGGCATATTTTTAGAACTTTTGTTACAAGATTTTGTTTCTTTTTGACATCTCGACAAGTCTCGACGACACTTCGACCAATGATAAGTTCAAAGTGTTTCAGCGGGCATGTGGACAGCTTCTGTAGTGTAGTGGCTGGGCAGGCTCATATCTCTGCACCGCGGTTCGATTCTCGATACGGGACAAATGTTCTTGCACAGATAAAAAAGGTGTCTGGGTGTTGTGGGAAAACACTCCTCTTAGTTTCTGGCTCCCGAGATACAGGGAGCCCTATTTGGGGCAGTCCTTGTGGTCCTTGGGCGTTTATACTATTGTAGCACTGGAAGGCTTGACAATTTCATGAACCATTGAATGCCTCGGACCATATTTTTGCCGTTTCCTGCACATTTCCATGTTTTCAGTTTGATAGTTGTTCTTGTGAAGTACAGAATGCGTTTATATATTGTATAGAGAGAGAGACACCATTAACCATATTTGTTAAGATTGATATTGTCCAATGAATGCATAATAATACAATAACTTGTATTAATAATAAAGTCGTTGTGTTGTTGTGGGAGGTGACGCCGACAGATTGCCTTATTGTGGAAATGGCAATATTGAATAAATATTTATTTACTTATTTTTATTTATTGGAAGTCTTATTGGAGTAGTGGTTAAGAATGCCCCACCTATGGAGGGTGAGGAGTTAATTTCCGCTGCGGAAAAATATTAGTCCCAACCACAATGCAAATGTTTTGGTGATGTGGGACCATGGTTCTAGAGAGTAATTGTTGAGGAGGACCATGTGCCCTTGTTTTGATAATGAGGTAGAAGGCCTTGTAAAGTGTGCAATAATATTATTTATTCTTGTTAAATAAAATTATGTAATTTAAACGAATGTCAAAATGATAGAAATAATATGTAAACGAAAACTCGTGTCATAATAATCCATTAAAAATCCGTGTCAGGAATTCGCGCTCGCGATGACTGTGAGGCGGATGGGTAGGGGTCGATTTGTCAATCATCGAATAAGTAGTCAGCCTAGTGTTGATAATTTTACTTTGAATTGTGCAAGCGAGATGCACTACGCAGCATTCAACATGCGAGACAAGGACAGAAATTGAAAATTATTGAAATTTATTTTACGTTCCACTGCTCTATCATGTGCACTATCTGGGGATTGAGAAGTTGGCCCTTTAGTGAAGTAGTAAGTGTTAGTTATCAAATTCGTATTTCATACACAAAAAATGTTGAGTTTCAATTGTCCGGGACAAAGAACATTGTCAAAATGCCGTCTAAACTTTGTACCTACCGAACTATAATTTGTTATATTCTAGTTTTGTGTGTCTCTCAACGTGAACCTAAATGAATAAGAATTAGAATATTTTTTGCCATAAGTAAGTTATAGCCATGATATCAAAGTTATATTTGTAAGGGTTGTACATATTATGAATAAATTCCGATTCCATACTGTTATTGAATTGTTTTATTTTTAATTTGTGCCTTTACATTCCGCTTCCGATTTCGAATGGGTCGACACGACACGACAACGATACGACAAGGATACGACAGCTTTGCGAAGTGTCTCTTTTCAACATTATTTTTGAGTCGCATCGACATTTCGTTGTGCGATGTAAACATCGTGTACGAACATGTACACGTCGTGTACGAACACGTACACATCGTGTACGAACATGTACACATCGTGTACGAACATGTACACATCGTGTACGAACATGTAAACAAATGTACGAAAACGACTTTGCCTGTTACTTCAAATATCAGAATTAGAAACCTTCCTCAGTTTAGAAATTAAGTCGCCAAACGAAAATATTCTCATGTCTATTATCCAATAAACGAAAACCTAGGTAAGTAGTAGATAGCTAGATACACCTTTGAGTATGGATTTTACCAACATTTTGAAATAACTATTATTCCGTTTAAGTGTATTTTTTTTATTCAACATTATATTGTACGTCCAAAATGGATAAACTGTTGAAACATTTGTAAATATTTGAGACCTATTTTTATGTACCTACACAGTTATACAATAAAGATTCCTGGTACTGAAAGGGGCGCTGCTGAAGTATTATGCAGATTACTTCGGCAGATACATAAATAATAATATTTAATAATAATATTTATTGAATGGTTAATATTTTTACTATTATCACAAAATCTCAGATAAAGTCTGTCTACTCGAAGCACAAAATACATAGGAGCAGTATGTACAGCACAGCCAGAGAACACTTTATATTGCACACCACCAAATTTTTCTAGAAAATATATAAATCATAGGTGGGTTCCCAACGAGTCACCCAATCGAGTCACAGTGTTTACTGGATAGGAAAATATTTCCCATCTTGTTACACTGTTACTACACTCGAGAGCAATGAATCCGGGTCACTTAAAGAATCCTAAAAATCTCGGAAACTAAAAATGCTAGGTTAATGCAATAAATTGTATTTAATAGACAATGTAATACTCCTTAAATGAAGGTATTAAAACTTCTTAGTTATTGTAAAGTTATATCATAAAAAAATCAAATTTGAAAAAGGGCCACTTTCGAAGATGGAACTACGAAATTACAGCATTTGGTTTTGCTTTTGTTTGTAATCTGTCATTTATGTGGGTACATAAACCATGTTGATAGTGCTCTATATTCATTATTCAAGCTGAAATTATGTCGCTTACGCCTGAAGAATGCACCAGAATACTTACAATGCTGGAAACCGGCCGGAGTCAGCGCGATACAGCCAGGACTGTCGGTGTGTCGCTGTCAACAGTACAAAGAGTTCTCCGACGTTACGAAGAAACTGGTTCTAACCTACGCAGACCAGGAACGGGCAGAACCAGGTGTACCACAGCACGAGAAGACCGATACTTGGTGAACACCATGCTTCGAAATCGCTTTCTCACAGGAACTGAACTCACCAATCAGTTTCGACGCCTCGGAGGAAGTAACCCAAGTGCATGGACAGTAAGACGTCGGCTTGCTGAATCTAACTTAAAATCCCTTAGACCTGCAAACGGCCCTAAACTGGAGCGTGGGCATCGTATTTCGAGACTAAGATATGCCCAGAGCCACGTAAATTGGAGTATTGAAGATTGGTCAAAAGTTATGTTCTCCGACGAATCAAAATTTATGCTCTACAAGCACGATGGAAGACACAGAGTGTATCGAAGACCAGGGGAAAGATTCAAGCAAGCATGCATCGAAGAAAAAGTAGCCTACGGTGGTGGGTCTGTACTTGTGTGGGCCGGAATTTCTTCTGAAAGTCGCACAGAGCTGGTGATCATAGAAAACGGCTCTTTAACTAGCGTAAGATATGTGGAAGAAATCCTCAATGATCACGTTGGTCCATTTATGGTCAATTTAGGTGAGGTTGCTATATTTATGCATGACAATGCCCGACCTCATACAGGTAGGATTGTGAATGACTACCTTCAAGAGATGAACATTACTCGTATGGAGTGGCCAGCGCGCAGCCCGGATATCAACCCGATCGAGCATGCTTGGGACGAGCTAGGCAGATGCGTAAAACAACGAAACCCTCCCCCAATCACGCTTCGTGAGCTCAAAATTGCTCTCACAGAGGAATGGGAGAATATTCCCCAAAATCGTATAAGGAACTTGGTGTACAGCATGCCAAACCGCGTAAACGCAGTAATGGAAGCACGAGGAGGCAATACGAAGTATTAAAATTCAAGAAAATCGTAATAAAGTTCAAAAATTTCATGTTTCCTATTTTTGTTTTAAGGAGAGATCAGCAGTTTTTTTCTTTATGTAATTTTGTGTTAATAAAATGTATGGTGACTCATATTTTTTTTACTTTCATTTAAGGAGTATTACATTGTCTATTAAATACAATTTATTGCATTAACCTATCATTTTTAGTTTCCGAGATTTTTAACATTCTTTAAGTGACCCGGATTCATTGCTCTCGAGTGTAGTTGCAACCTATTTCTACAAATGTGTTCCTAACGAGTCACACCAAGTGTAACAGTGTAACAGTTATATATATATACTAGTATTTCGCCGCGTGCGCGAGCTGCTAAAGCAGCTCGCGTGGGGGGGGTGGCTGCTGTTTTTTTTTTAAAAGCTTCCTCTCGATTACGGTTCTAAAGTTTTGTTTACCCTTTTTGTTCTGAAAACAATTTTTTGTATGGCGACCATCTTGAAAAAAAGCTGGATTTCAAGAATTGTGTGGCGTGCGCGAGCTGCTAAAGCAGCTCGCGTGGGGGGGTGTTGCTTTTTTCTATAAAAGCTCCCTATCGATTACGGTTCTAAAGTTATTTAAGTTCACTTGTTCTGAAAAAAAGACTTTTGTATGGCGGCCATCTTGAAAAATGGCAGAATCCAAGTGATTTTGTGGCGTGCGCGAGCTGCTAAAGCAGCTCGCGTGGGAGGGTGTTGCTTTTTTTTTATAGACGCTTCCTATCGACTACGGTTCAAAAGTTTTGTTTGGCTTATTTTTCCGGAAAAAAAACTTTTGTATGGCAGCCATCTTGAAAAATGGCGAAATCCAAATTTTTTTGTCATAATCGTAATCTACGACCCAGAAAACCCCCCGATGCAAAATTTCAGTCGGATCGGAGCAACTTTCAAAATGGCCGCCATTTTTTTTTCTTTTTTTTTAATTTTTCCAACTTTTCCAAATTTCCCCCATCGCCCTCTATGACATTTGGTCGAGCACCCTATACCTATCTCTAACCATTCAAAAGATATTAACATTTTTATTTTGTATGGCGGCCATGTTTTTTTGTATGGCGGCCATCTTTTTTTTCAAATTTTCAAAAATAGCCCAAGGTTTGGGGCATATTTAGTTCAAGCGGTACCCCCATCTGATTTATAGTTTCCGAGATCCCCTGAGCAGTTCCATCTCGGAGACACCTTTCCATGGATTTCGGATTTTTCTGGTTGGTTTCAAAACATCCTCTATCCAACGGTACCAAACACTACCCCCCACCATAACGGCAAGTGGGAGATCAATTCTGTCAATATGTCAGTCAGTCAGTCAGTCAGTCAGTGAGTGGTCTTCCAGTTTTATATTATATTAACTAGTATTTCGCCGCGTGCGCGAGCTGCTAAAGCAGCTCGCGTGGGGGGGTGGCTGCTGTTTTTTATTTAAAAGCTTCCTATCGATTACGGTTCTAAAGTTTTGTTTACCCTTTTTGTTCTGAAAACAAACTTTTGTATGGCGGCCATCATGAAAAAAAGCTGGATTTCAAGTGATTGTGTGGCGTGCGCGAGCTGCTAAAGCAGCTCGCGTGGGGGGGTGTTTTGCTTTTTAATAAAAGCTCCCAATCGATTACGGTTCTAAAGTTATTTAAGTTCAGTTGTTCTGAAAAAATTACTTTTGTATGGCGGCCATCTTGAAAACTGGCGGAATCCAAGTGATTTTGTGGCGTGCGCGAGCTGCTAAAGCAGCTCGCGTGGGGGGGTGTTGCTTTTTTTTTATAGACGCTTCCTATCGACTACGGTTCAAAAGTTTTGTTTGGCTTATTTTTCCGGAAAAAAAACTTTTGTATGGCAGCCATCTTGAAAAATGGCGGAATCCAAAATTTTTTTTCATAATTGTAATCTTCGACCCAGAAAACCCCCCGATGCAAAATTTCAGTCGGATCGGAGCAACTTTCAAAATGGCCGCCATTTTTTTTTCTTTTTTTTTAATTTTTCCACCTTTTTCAAATTTCCCCCATCGCCCTCTATGTTATTTGGTCGAGCACCCTATACCTATCTCCTACCGTTTAAAAGTTATTTGCATTTTTATTTTGTATGGCGGCCATGTTTTTTTGTATGGCGGCCATCTTTTTTTTCAAATTTTCAAAAATGGCCCAGGTTTTGGGGCATATTTAGTTCAAGCGGTACCCCCATCCGATTTATAGTTTCCGAGATCCTTTGAGCAGTTCCATCTCGGAGACACCTTTCCATGGATTTCGGATTTTTCTGGTTGGTTTCAAAACATCCTCTATCCAACGGTACCAAACACTACCCCCCACCATAACGGCAAGTACCACTTCTATTTCTGTCAATTATATGTCAGTCAGTCAGTGAGTGGTCTTTCAGTTTTATATATATAGAACTAGTATTTCGCCGCGTGCGCGAGCTGCTAAAGCAGCTCGCGTCAATTATTTTTTTAAGCTAAATTTAAAAAAAAAGCGCAAAGAGCTAAAGCAGCTCGCGCTAAAGCAGCTCAAGCAGCTCGCTTCTTGTACCTAGTACAAGAAGTTTTTTCTTGCAAAACAAGTTTTAATTAAATTAATTTAAAAAGATTTTAAAGACAAGCTTTTATGATCTAGCAGCCACATCATGACAAAGTTTAAAACGGGCTATCACAATTCAATGCATGTACAAATGTCATGTCTGTCCTATTCTCTGTTGAGGAGTTCCCTCGCCGGAAGTCAATCCTGGGTGTATCAGCCATTTAGAACAGGCTATTATGGTTAAATCCATTTACAAAATGTTGTGTCTGTACTATTCACCGTTGAGGAGTTCCCTCGCCGGAAGTCAACCCTGGGTGAAGCAAGTGAAGCAGTCGAATACAAACCTCCACCTTTAGAAAGTCGGTTACAAACAAAACAAGAACCGACTTGAAGATTAAACTTATATATTTTGTATTTGCTATGTTGTTCAAAAAGTGCTGAATTAATTTCGATTAAGTTTATATGGGACCACCTCTGAAGTATGACCTACCAATCAAAAAAAGAATCATCGAAATCAATTCATAATTGGCAGAGTAATAGCGTAACAAACACAAAACAAAATTTCATACCGTGGAATTGTACTCCTTTTTGAAGTCGGTTAAAAATCTATAAAACGTATAAAACGGCTGAACCGATTTAGATAAAACATGTTTATGTATATCGGTTCACCCGTATAAGAGCTACGGTGCCACAGAGAGACACATAGTAGTCAAACGTACCCTCCTTTTTGCGTCGGGGGTTATTTTTTTTTCACAATATACCTCGTTACATATGGTACGTCACCATAATTTTTACACTTGTATTCATGAACAATACAACAATCTTGGATTTTTATGGCGTAAGCGAGCTGCAAGCCATTATAACAAAATTATCCTAAAAATGGGGAAATTAGTTATATTGGCAACACTGCTCTTCATCATCTACATTCGATCCATAAAAATCACCCCACTCAGACTGCCAACTGTCCCTAAACTAATTTTACGCGCGGCCACACACAGAATTACAAACAAAGAATACACATTTCCCGCCCTTTTTATTGAGTACAGTATCGATATTTTTGTTTCGATACCATATCCCTAGTAATGTCTTGTAATTTGTAATCTGATGTTTACAATCAATGTACAAAAGTCCCAAAAACCCCCCGAAATCAAACAAGATATCAGGTATACAAATGGGTCTTTACATTCCAAACCTAGGCTAACGTCCCGCGCAGCCTCGAATATATCCTGTGCGTGTTTTAAGGCTTGCCAGCGCCATCTAGTTACGCGTTTTGAACTAAAACATAATTTTACTCTAAACAATCAACGATATATATATATATGTACCTAAGGACATGCTTTTAGTTTAATGTTTTACGTACCTACAATAAATCATCTATCTATTTTATGTATTATAATGACAGAATATGAAGGTGCGATATGACTCCGTAAAGAAATTTAATCAATTAGCGACTTTTGCTACGACGCAATAAAGTTCAATTCAGCTCGCGTAGCGCTGCATACCTACCAGTACTGGGCAGGTTGCGGGTTGATTCCCACGACAGGAAAAATGTTTATGCACAGAAAAAAAAAGCGCTAGCATTAGTTTCGTGTCTGGGTGTTGTGGGACTGGGGGTGGTGTGATTACAAATTTACTCTATGTGCGTCCAGTGGTCGCCGCGATCTCGCACTGGCAGTGTAAACTCGCCCCTTATGAAGAGCATATGTCCAGCATTGGATCGCAATAGGCTGATGATGGTGACAAAGGTGCAGTTGTCAATTGCGTCACAGAATAATTAAGAGTAGTTGCAAGAAGATATCCTATCTATTATATCCTACTTAGGATAGTAGGTATTTAGGCAAGAAGTGTAAACATATACAACACTAAACATTTACCTACCTGGAAGAGATAGCTTTAAGCGATAAGACCGCCCTTTCATCATCAGCCCATCACGTTTCCACTGCTGGGACACGGACCTTCTCTCTTACAGAGAGTATGGGCCATAATCCACCACGCTGGCCCAGTGTGGATTGGTAAATAAATGTCACATTTCCTTGAATTTTTGTGATAAATTCATGGACATGTCGGTTTCCTCACGATGTTTTCCATCACCGTTTTTAGAGCGAGCGTTAAAATCCACACAATAACTTAAGGTAGTCAGTAGAACTCGGGTGCGTCTGATCGAATGTCCCACGTGGCACGTGCTCCCACTGAGCCACCCTTTGCGACACTTATATTGTTAATTTTGTCTTTATAATTTTGTCCTAACATAGCCTATGTACATAAGTACATGTACTTTTAGTTCAAAACCTACAGGCCTAGCGCACTCCGCACTGTAGGTACGAAGCTACAAGTACATAGCCGGACAGCGACGGCGGGTCGCGCGTCGTTACACGTGCCGCGTCAGAAGAGATAAGAGCGGCGCGATAGAAAGAGAGGCGCTCTGTAGGTTAATATGACTGGTAGGTATGCAGCGCTACGCGAGCTAAATTGAATTTTATAGCGTCTCCGGCTCTTGTGACGACGCAATAAAGTTCAATTCAGCTCACGAAGCGCTGCATACCTACCAATGGACATAAATAAACCTGGGTTTGAATCCCGACTTTGCCCTGCACCAATGACTGATGGTTAGTAAGTGTAAGTTTGTAAGTGCAGATTTTGCACGCTCGCTCTAAAACGGTGAAGGAAAACATCGTGATGAAACCCGCTTACGAACTTTGGAGTGGTAGGCTCTGGCCGTGGTTGTAATACCACCCACCGAACAAAACCATGCCGTCAAGCGACCTAGTTGTGTTTCGGGATGATGTTCGGTGAACCATCGGGGAGACGGGTCTGAGCAGCCGCTCAACTGCCGTCTCTCTCTAGATCTATGTGCTCCATCTTAGGCCACATCATGGCTTCACATCAGGCGAGATAGTGGCCAAACAGATCTATGAAGCGTAAAAAAAATTATGACCGTTATGACCTAGACAATAAGGGTTATTATAAGTTTGAGTATCTCCGGCTATATATTTTTTACGCTTTCGATCATTTTGATTCATTCCCAATTCCCATTCGTTCGCTTACGTATGTTATATTAAACTCTTATTAGTCTAAGTAATAATAATTAATGCTTGAGGTTTCTAAATAAAGTTTTTATCACAGAAAACTAAGGGACATAAGCATCACTCCGCAAAGAAATTTAAACAAATAGCGACTCTTGCTATGACGCAATAAAATTCAATTTGAACCCCCCGCCGTAATATTATCTTGTTGTACCAATTACAACCGTAGTTTCAAGCATTTTAGGTTGAATTTAGATTGTTACTAAATAAGTAGCTTCACCGTTAATTCGTCGGCGCTGCTGCTAAGTTTTCTTAAATACCTATTTTAACGTTCCACGTTACTTTCTTAATTATTTCTTCTCTTACTTCATAAGATCCTTCTCCGGACAATAACAAACACAAGAAAAAAAAGAATTGGCGAAATTGGTCCAGCCGTTCACGCATGTGACCGCATGATGCCGTTACCAATGGAAATAAGTACCTATTCATTTAATACAGGATGTGATATTAGGTTAAACGAGAGACTTGTTGAAGGAGGGTATTCAGTATTCGATTCTCGTCCTAAATATCCAGATCGCTTTACACCGCCAAATAAATTAAAAACAATATTATACTGTTTCTTATTGAATTCCATTGTAAGACCTTTATAAACATATATTATTTATATGACTGACTACCTACCTACTAAAAATAGGTACCTACTGAACAATTTGAGGTCATATCGCTAAATCAAGTTTGTGTAAAACGCTTTTTTTTCTGTGCACAAACATTTCTCCCGTCGCGGGAATCGAACCCCCAACCTCAGTGATGTATGAGACTTGACACCACTGAGGTTGAGAAGTTAAATCCGCACATAACTCAAGAGAGTCAGTGGTGCGGGGCCAACGGGATTCGAACTCGGGTGCGTTGGATTGAAAGTCGCACGTGCTCCCACTGAGCCACACTCGCTTTATAATGCCGGACTTGCGAAATACTAATCGACTGCGCTCGGAATGATTTATATTTTAAATTATTTTGCGGTTGGATGCCATGGAATGGAGTATTGTTATGTTGCCTAATATACGACTGAACCAATGATGTCTTTTTTAGTTAATATAGGTATGTCTCTTGGACGGGTACTCGTACGTATTTAAATGTCTAAAATTAAAAAACCTCACGTTAACACCTCCGTTCAAAATACCTTAAATCAAAATATCTTATGTTTTATCCTATAATATAATACCTAAGCAAATAGCAAATAAAATACCTACCTAAGTTCAAAATACCGATCGGACTAAATATCTAATGTTTAAAATGTCTATACCTACTTAGCTACACCAAAGTTAGATTCACACAAATTTTAAATACCAAATGGTCAAAATACCTAATATTGTGCATCACTTGCTAGCTATTTGTTTGAAATAATAGATCGAGCGGCAAAACAGTTACTTACCTAACTATTTATGTTTTCGGTATAGGTCATGAACGCTAAAGACCATTACCTATCCACGATGTCTGGAAGAGATCGCTTTAAGCGATACGACCGCCCTTTCATCATCAGCCCATCACGTTTCAACTGCTGGGACACGGGCCAATAAAGTTCAATTCAGCTCGCGTACCGCTGCATACCTACCAGTACTGGGATAGTATGAAACTCCATCTCTATATTCTACCATATATATCAATGTCTGATGTATTGTCTTGCAGTAGATAAGGAGGTACCTAGGTACCTAACTACATTAAATAGATTTTCCCGTGATGCGAGTCTATCTACATGTAGTAGGTAAGTAAGCATTTTTTTATCTAAACTCATATTATAAAGAGGAAGGATTTGATTGTTTGTTTGTTTGTTTGCATTGAATAGGCTCCGAAAGTACTGAACTGATTTAAAAAATTCTTTCACTGTTGGGAAGCTACACTAACCTAACTACCCGGGTGACATTGGCTATATTATATTTTCAAAAAAAAAGGGAACCTTACTAAAACCACACTAAAACTGAAAAAATGTAGCCCAAGGTGTAAAAACAATTTTTTAAATACCCGTGCGAAGCCGGGGCGGGCTGCTAGTCTATCGTTATTAAGATACCTAGAAGAAGGTACTACCTACACACATTTATTTAATGTAGGTTTTAAGTAGTTATACCTAGGCAGTAGGCACCTATGTCATGTTCCTGTCATGACCCTGGTGTCACATTAGGTTAATTTTTATTGGATCACTTTAGGCAAACGTGTCTTTACGTAAGTACGTAACGCCGCGCGCAGCCGGCGCGGGCGCCCGCCGCGCCGGCTCGTGTATCGCTGGGCGGCACCGCGTTGTACCAATTACAACCGTACATGGAAGCGTTTTTGGTTGAATTTAGGTTGTTACTAAATAACTTGGTTCACAAATATTCATACATAGAAACAATTAAGACCTTCTTTTTTTTTGAAGTCGGTTAAAAAGGGATATCTTTCACATTTATTTATTTATTTATTCCTGCATTTTTTATTGGAGAATTCAAGCGACCGAAACAGTTAACTAATTATTTCTTGTGGTTCTCAACCTCAGTGGTGTGAAATCTCATACACCAATGAGGTTGCAGGTTCAATTCCCGTGACGGGAAAAATGTATACTACAGAAAACTTAATGGTACCATGGTTATACTTAAACACAAATTCTGTAAATAGGTATAGGTACGTACCTGGTCTGGAGGACAATTACCTAAATTGACAACCCAACTTACACAAAAGAAGGAGATTCAATTGTAGTTATTTTCGTTTTTTATTTGTTTGTTACCTCAGATCTTCGTCATTTATAAACCGATTTGAAAAAGTCATTTTGCGTTGATTTCAGTATAGCTACGAAGTAGTCCCATATAAGTTTCATCAATAATTGAAAGAGAGGCGCTCTGTAGGTTAATATGACTGGTAGGTATGCAGCGCTACGCGAGCTAATTGAATTTTATAGCGTCTCCGCAAAGAAGTTTAAACAAATAGCGACTCATGCGACGACGCAATAAAGTTCAATTCAGCTCGCGTAGCGCTGCATACCATACATATATTTAATTGTTATGAGCAAGCGTGGCGCTTACCATTTAAGCGATAAGACCGCCATTTCATCATCAGCCCATCACGTTTCCACTGCTGGGACACGGGCCTTCTCTCATACAGAGATTATGGGCCATAATCGACCACGCTGGCCCAGTGCGGGTTGGTGGATGTCACATGTCCTTGAATTTTTGTGATAAATTCTTGGACAGAGATCGGTAGCGGTAAAATGTGTATGTTTGTGCTATATATTATGTGTGTGCTGAGTGCTAATAATGTGTGTTTGTGAAAAAAATCCGTCCAGTAGTTTTCGCGTGAAATAGTAAAAAGCATTCATACATCCTCACAAACATTCGCAATAAAAGTATAAATTTTTATATATTTTATTTTTAGTAACAGCTGTAACAGTTTTCTTCATCAGTGTTCATGCGCTAAAGTTCGCAGAGCCTATGTTCAGACTCGCCAAGATACGTCGGCCGTATTGTACCTACCAGTCATATTAACCTACAAAGCGCATCTCTTTCTATCGCATAGCTCTTATCTCTTCTGACGCAGCAAGTGTAACGACGCGCGACCCGCCACCGGTGTCCGGCTATGTACTTAAGCTTCGTACCTACTTACAGTGCGGAGTGCGCTAGGCCTGGTACTATTAAGTATTCTGTGGTCATACCTACACAGGCGGCGCCGGCGGTGTCGCCCGACATATAAGGCGTTGCGTGGCGTGCATTACATTGTGAGGTTTCTATTATTTTAATAATATATTGATATGATGCTTGTATAAATGTTAACTTATGGTATGATCAATAATTAAAAAAACAATTATCCCTGTATCTATTCTAGTTAAAATTATATAACGACCAAATCTAGAAGTACCTAGATACCTACAGATTGCTGCAATATAACATGCAAAAGTGTAGTTAAACCTAGGTACCGAACCAACATACTTACTACACAATATTTAATAATATGTACTATGGTTATACCTAAAACACAAGTAGGTATAGGTACCTGGTCTGGAGGACTATTAGGTACCTAAATTGCCTGGAAAAGATCGCTACACACACATGACACATATCGAACACTTTCTTTTTAACCGACTTTAACAAAAGAAGTAGGTTCTCAATTCAATTCGTTTTTTATTTAGGTTTTTACCTCAGAACTTCGTCATTTATAAACCGATTTGAAAAATTATTTTTGCGTTGAGTTCAGTGTAGCTACGAAGTGGTCCCATATAAGTTTCATCAATATTTGACCTAGGACTTTGAAGATATATTGAAGTTTTTTTTTAGTAAAGTGTATACTTGTAAAAAATATTAATTTTCTGTGATGTTTCGTAATTTGATATTTGCGATACAATAAAGTGTTTATCTATCTATCAGTCTACATATCGGTAGGTATTAATCTAATTATATTAAGATACCCAAGTAAGTAAGTAAGTTTTAAGTAGGTGTACCTATATGCCATGTTCATATGACCCCTGTTGATGTGACACATTTATTGTGGTAGCATAATAATAAATAATAACACAGTAGAACGGAATCTTCTTTGATCGAGTCTCAAACGCCGCCATTTATATACCTACTTCCCCCTTCTTGTCGTTACGCCCCTCTGTCGTCCAGGCGTGTTGCCAAGATTGCTTAGTGTTATAAATTGCATACGTCTAAAGCTCAGGTAAAGTATCCACGTCGGACCACGAAGAAATGGTCCTACCAACTGATTTCGTAATATTTTTGTAATTTCACGGAACCACGATTCACGATTCCACGATGTCTGGAAGAGATCGCTTTAAGCGATAAGACCGCCCTTTCATCATCAGCCCATCACGTTTCCACTGCTGGGACACGGGCCTTCTCTCATACAGAGAGTATATTATAATAATCGACCACGCTGGCCCAGTGCGGGTTGGTCGATGTCACATGTCCTTGAATTTTTGTGATAAATTCTTGGACATGCCGGTTTCCTTACGATGTTTTCCTTCACCGTTTTTAGAGCGAGCGTTAAAATCCACACATAACTGCGTCGGATCGAATGTCGCACGTGCTCCCACTGAGCCACCCTTTGCGACACTTATATTGTTAATTTTGTCTTTTTAATTTTGTCCTAACATAGCCTATGTACCAGAACTTTTAGTTCATGTACTTTTAGTTCAAAACCTACAGGCCTAGCGCACTCCGCACTGTAGGTACGAAGCTACAAGTACATAGCCGGACACCGACGGCGGGTCGCGCGTCGTTACACGTGCCGCGTCAGAAGAGATAAGAGCTATGCGATTGAAAGAGAGGCGCTCCGTAGGTTAATATGACTGGTAGGTATGCAGCGCTACGCAAGCTAAATTGAATTTTATAGCGTCTCCGCAAAGAAATTTAAACAAATAGCGACTGCTGCATACCTACCCTGGGCATAATATAAACCTGGGTTCGAATCCCGACTCGTGACCCTGCCACCAATGACTTGTTTATAGTTAAGTGCAGATTTTGCACGCTCGCTCTAAAACGGTGAAGGAAAACATCGTGATGAAACTCGCTTACGCGCTTTGGAGTGGTAGACTCTGGCCGTGGTTGTAATACCACCCACCGAACAAAGCCATGCCGTCAAGCGACCTAGTCGTGAACCGCATCCAAATTGGTTAACCAGTTTAATTCAATTCAATTTCATTTATTTCAATCAAAAGATCATATACAATAGTTATTATTACAATGAATTCAATTAAAAGAGAACAAACATACAAATAAATAACAAATAATTAATAATAACAATAATAATAAATGTCACAGAATCATATATTATATATTCATTATCAATTATCATATTATTCTCCTGTCACATTTTCATCATTTGTTTATTAGTCAGTACATGAACCCTACAGCAATGGTTTATGTACTGACAGTCAAACCAGTATGATAAAGTTGTTAGGATAGTGTTGGGGCTGGCCCGGACCCTGCGCACCAGGGATGTGCACCGTTTTCGCATGGTCGTGTAGAAACAATCGACCCGCGACTCGGCAAACATTCCCGATGCGCTACAGTGCCGGGGCAGCCCCATCAGTATCCTAAACGCATTATTATATTGAACCCGAAGGGCGCTGTACTGTTTCTGCGTATATGCCACCCACAGGCTGCTCGTATAGAAGGACGTACAAAATGCTCTGAAAAGAGTAATTTTGACGTCCCTCGAACAACGCGCAAACCTGCGGGCTATCATATTGGCCCTCACAGACAACGCCCTTCGCTCCCTCTCTAAGTCTGCATCGTCCTTCAGGTCAGAGGTTAACACATGCCCAAGATACTTAAACTGATCGACCCTTTTAAGTTCGGTACCGGTTTAGGACAGTCACAAGGTGGCAAACTTATAACACCCCTCCTTTTTGCGTCGGTGGTTAAAACCCTTAGGGGGTTTTAACCCCCGACACACGCGAGTTACCTATCTATCATTTAGGTATTTAGGTAGGCACTGCGATTGTTTTGGGCAGGCGTGGCGCTTGCCATCAGGTGATTTCGTGGTATTTTTGTAATTTCACGGAACCAGTTTTGGTATTTGTTCATATATCTGATGTCTCGGGGCGATGAGTGCTATTTAATTGTTATGAGCAAGCGTGGCGCTTACCATCAGGAGAACGATTTGCTCCTCTCATCACTTAGTTTCATAAAAACAGAATAAATAATAAGTACTTTTATTAAATAGGTAAACCTGTTTTATTAAAAAAAACGCTAAATCATCGCGAGATATAATTATGCAGTAGTAGGATTGTAGTATGCTTACGCACTACCAATTCCACTTATAAAAAGTCCAAAAAGAGATTCTCGCTCAGGTGAATTCGAACCCGGCTATATCGTCCTTCGTAACCGTGTTTCAAACCGCTAGGCCGACTGACCGTTAAAGAAACTGTCGAAAATTGTCTATATACACGGTGAAATTGAATTCGATATTTTTGCGAAAAGTATGTACTCAGTCCATGCTATAGAATGTTTATACACCATTCAATAAATATAAAAAAAATATTTTACAACATAAAACTAGTAGTTATAATAAACAACATTATTCCAATTCGTGACATATGCCCTGCGACATGATAAATACCTTCTGTCCAAAATTCGACTAGTGCAACCGCGTTACAGAATAATTAATAGTACAAGTAACCGCGCTGAGTAACAATAACTATCAACCAATAAAATACGAGAACTACGCGCGTTGGAACCGCCCCTTTCTTTTATGCACCTCTGATGCGCCCGCGCGCGCTACCCCGCTCGCCTCATGTCTCATGCGAAAAAATAATTAGTAGGTCAGTCGGCCAAACTCTGTCAAGGGATTTACAGTACTCGCTTGTCTTTCCCGTTTCCGCGCGTGAACGCAAAAATGACGTCGCGTCGTCATTATAATTTTTCAAACGTCGAGTGGTTGGATATGGTGCGCTTTTACGCGACTTGTGACGAAATCGGAATGCATCCATTCCATTTTCGTCGAACGCAAGCGCTACATGAGACTGATCCGCAATCTCGCATTGCCTTTTGCCAGTGGCTCAATGATAATCAAAACGTAAACATTTTGTGGACTGACGAGTCAACGTTTACGCGAGTGCTTTTAATAAAGTGAAAAGAAACACAGACACCCTTCGTTCTCTTAAAGAGAATTTGCAAAAACGTGCGAGACTTTGTATTGAAGTGAACGGACAACATTTTGAACAGTTGCTTCAATACAGATAGTAGGTAGTTAAAATAATAGGTAAGTGTATGATTTAAATCACTGTAAATAGTACTGATTCCATTTTTTTAAATACGCCTGAACTACTTACTTGCCGTGCCTCTACTTTTTTATTGTTTCAAATCAATGTAGGTACCTACTCTGAGCACAGTACCTATTTTTAGTTCTTTGTATTTGTTACTGGCCCAATTGTAAGTAATTCTGACGGTTCTAAGCCCGATAAAAAGTATGAAGGGAAAATTGGAGTCATTGTTTAATTTCTTACCTACTAATAAAGATAAAAGATAGCCGCGCGGTGCCGTCAGTCGGCTACCCCCGCTTGGACCTTGAAGCGGAGCGGGCGTTTGTTTTGTAGGTATCAGCTGACCGCGTGGCATTAGGTAGGTACCTACGCTCAGACGGCGCGCGGCGCGTCTGTCGTCCCCGCGTAACGTGTTTAGTGAAATCGACATTTCAGATAATTGTCAGTTATTTTACGTTTATTTTTTTTCAATTTTTTTTATTTAATTTGTCGCTACGTATTTATTCTAAAGCCTGGACTGAGTACATACTTTTCGCAAAAATATCGAATTCAATTTCACCGTGTATAATTATAGTCTCGAAAACCGTTCATTTATTAAGTAAATCTCGGAAATTACTGGTTCGATTTGCAAAATTCTTGAAGTAATAAAAAGCTAGTTTATCCTTGAGAAATAAATGCTATTTATAGTTATTAATTATTTATAATTAAACACGAAATGACCGTATCTATGAATTTCAAATAAGCATATTTTATATATATCGGCGTGCGCTGCCAAAACGGCTTAGTATAAAGGTTTAAAATGTGTAGCAAATTATTCGTTTTAAAGTGCTCTATAAAAAAGTCCGCGACACGATATATCTATCTAACATATTTGAGCAAGAATAAAGGTATTTATGTTTAAAGAAAAGAAGAAATTCAAAGCCGTCTTTTTCTATGTAATTATTAGATACAACATATTAATCCTTATTAAATTAAATACGTTAATCGTGAAGGGAATTTTGTATAGATGAAATTTGTCCTTTGAACCATATAAATCGAAACTATAGTTTAGGAGATAACGTGAAATGAATGAATGCCTATCTATAGTAACGGCACAGTTTATTTAATAGTTTGTATGAAGCTGTAACCATTTGCCGGTTTTCTATGTATTTTAACCAAATCTCGTAAACTACACAACTCATGAAGCTGAAATTTTCAGAGGAGGTTCCCGGTAGGGTGTCCGTATGCGCCGAGAAAGGACAAATTCACAGGGCCGGATCGAGGTGGTGAAACGGGGGTTCGAAGGTTAAATATATGAAATTTTCATGTTTTTTCAAAGAAAAGTATTAACTCTATATCTAGTATCGAGTAGCACTTGTAATTACCCGTGATCGACTCATACACGCCGACCCGCTAGAGCGTCGACGAATGGCTGAAAACTCGATTTGAAAGTGTGGCAAAAAACACAATATTTTACCGAAACGCCCCCGGGGCGTTCATATTTTTGTTTTTTTTATTTATTTTATTTCTTTTATACACTGCAGGATACTGAAAAATTTTTTGTACTGCAAAAAGACGGGTACGGCAAAATCGCTCGAACAAACCGATCGTCCAAATTAGGGTCCGACAATTTCAAAATTTTGTGTTGTAATTTGCGGCGGCCATCTTGAATTTTATGCCATTTTTTTTTCAAAAATCGTAATCGGCGCCCCCGTTTTACTCGAAAATGAACCCCATATTGTCACGTGACATGGACATTTTCGAAGATACGACCGCCATGATGGCCGCCATTTTGTTTTTTTAACATTTTCGATTTTATTGCTGAGAAAAAGGACATTTTCTATACGAATACGTATAAAACGTTATCCCACCGGTACTCCTTCATAGAAATACTTAACGTTAGGCGCCTGTTTTCAAAAATCGATATCTCGCAAAGTAGCCGGCCGACAGAGATGAAAATGCTCAAATGTCATTTTCACTAACGTCAACTACCCGGTAGTGTGAAATTTCTATTCAAAATACTATTATTTCTACTTTTCATGTTTTCGGGGTAAATCTCCAAAATTAGCCTAAAAATGGGGAAAATTTTTGAAAAGGGCAATACCTCTCGCCGTCTTCCACGACCGTCTCATACAAGTCGAGCAGCTCCGATGTGAGCTTCTGCCTCGAAAATAGGTTTGAAAATGTGCAAATTTCAATCGTTTTCCAAAATGGCCCCCGCGGCGTCCGCCATGTTGTTTTTATTTTTTGATATATTTTTTTTTACAAACGTCAGGACATGATTGATGTTTCTGTATCAAAAACGTATCAGAATCGCGAAATCGCTTGAACAAACTAATTTTTCAAAGTAGGGTCTCGTGGTGCCCGTTTTTCGAGTTGAAATATTCGGCAGCCATCTTGGTTTTTTTGAAAAAAAAAGTTAAAAAATCGAAATGAGCGTAGACGGTTTACTCGAAAACGACCCCCATATTGCCACTTTTGATACATTTTTTTTGAGATACCACCATGGTGTCGGCCGCCATTTTGATTTTTTGGTAATTTTCGATTTTTCTGTCGGGTCGATTTTGATTCTCTATACGAATATATATAACACTATATCGCACCTCTTCTCCTTCATGCTTAGAATTTCTGTCAATGTGTTCGTTTTGTGGTGGTAATTGAGCTTTATATATAAGGGATCGGACTAGTATTTCGCCGCGTGCGCGAGCTGCTAAAGCAGCTCGCGTGGTGGTGGTGTTATTTTTTTTTTATAGAAACTTCCTATCGATTACGGTTCTAAAGTTATCTAAGCCTTTTTGTTCTGAAAACAAACTTTTGTATGGCGGCCATCTTGGAAAATGGCGCAATCCAAGTGATTTTGTGGCGTGCGCGAGCTGCTAAAGCAGCTCGCGTGGGGTGGTGTTGTTTATTTTTTTATAGAAGCTCCCTATCGATTACGGTTTTAAAGTTATTCTCTTTGTTCGGAAAAAATCTTTTGTATGGCGGCCATCTTGAAAAATGGCGGAATCCAAATTATTTTTTCATAATTATAATCTACGACCCAGAAAACCCCCCGACGCAAAATTTCAGTCGGATCGGAGCAACTTTCAAAATGGCCGCCATTTTTTTTTCTTTTTTTTTAATTTTTCCAACTTTTCCAAATTTCCCCCATCGCCCTCTATGATATTTGGTCGAGCACCCTATACCTATCTCTAACCATTCAAAAGTTATTTGCATATTATTTTCCCCAATTTTGTCCTGAAAAAAAACCTTTGTATGGCAGCCATCTTGAAAAATGGCGGAATCCAATTTTTTTTTTCATAATCGTAATCAACGACCCAGAAAACCCCCCTATGCAAAATTTCAGTCGGATCGGAGCAACTTTCAAAATGGCCGCCATTTTTTTTTCTTTTTTTTTAATTTTTCCAACTTTTTCAAATTTCCCCCATCGCCCTCTATGACATTTGGTCGAGCACCCTATACCTATCTCTAACCATTCAAAAGTTATTAACATTTTTATTTTGTATGGCGGCCATGTTTTTTTGTAGGGCGGCCATCTTTTTTTTCAAATTTTCAAAAATGGCCCAAGGTTTGGGGCATATTTAGTTCAAGCGGTACCCCCATCCGATTTATAGTTTCCGAGATCCCTTGAGCAGTTCCATCACGGAAACCACTTTCTGGTGATTTCGGATTTTTCTGGTTGGTTTCAAAACATCCTCTATCCAACCATAGCAAAAACTTCCACCCACCATAACGGCATCTGGGAGAACAATTCTGTCAATATGTCAGTCAGTCAGTCAGTCAGTCAGTCAGTCAGTGATGGTCTTTCACTTTTATATAATATAACTAGTATTTCGCCGCGTGCGCGAGCTGCTAAAGCAGCTCGCGTGGGGGGTGTTGCTTTTTTTCATAAAAGCTCCCTATCGCTTACGGTTCTAAAGTTATTTAAGTTCAGTTGTTCTGAAAACAAGACTATTGTATGGCGGCCATCTTGAAAAATGGCGAAATCCAAGTGATTTTGTGGCGTGCGCGAGCTGCTAAAGCAGCTCGCGTGGGGGGGGTGTTGCTTTTTTTTATAGACGCTTCCTATCGACTACGGTTCTAAAGTTTTGTTTACCCTTTTTGTTCTGAAAACAAACTTTTGTATGGCGGCCATCTTGAAAAATGGCGGAATCCAAGTAATTTTGTGGCGTGCGCGAGCTGCTAAAGCAGCTCGCGTGGAGGGGTGTTGCTTTTTTTATATAGACGCTTCCTATCGACTACGGTTCAAAAGTTTTGTTTGGCTTATTTTTCCGGAAAAAAATCTTTTATATGGCAGCCATCTTGAAAAATGGCGAAATCCAAAATTTTTTTTCATAATCGTAATCTACGACCCAGAAAACCCCCCGATGCGAAATTTCAGTCGGATCGGAGCAACTTTCAAAATGGCCGCCATTTTTTTTTCTTTTTTTTTAATTTTTCCAACTTTTTCAAATTTCCTCCATGGCCCTCTATGACATTTGGTCGAGCACCCTATACCCTTCTCTTACCATTCAAAAGTTATTAACATTTTTATTTTGTATGGCGGCCATGTTTTTTTGTATGGCGGCCATCTTTTTTTTCAAATTTTCAAAATTGGCCCAAGGTTTAGGGCATATTTAGTTCAAGCGGTACCCCCATCCGATTTATAGTTTCCGAGATCCCCTGAGCAGTTCCATCTCGGAGACACCTTTCCATGGATTTCGGATTTTTCTGGTTGGTTTCAAAACACTCTCTATCCAACGGTACCAAACACTACCCCCCACCATAACGGCAAGTCGGAGATCAATTCTGTCAATATGTCAGTCAGTCAGTCAGTCAGTCAGTGAGTGGTCTTCCAGTTTTATATTATACTAGTATTTCGCCGCGTGCGCGAGCTGCTAAAGCAGCTCGCGTGGGGGGGTGGCTGCTGTTTTTTTTTAAAAGCTTCCTATCGATTACGGTTCTAAAGTTTTGTTTACCCTTTTTGTTTTGAAATCAAACTTTTGTATGGCGGCCATATTGAAAAAAAGCTGGATTTCAAGTGATTGTGTGGCGTGCGCGAGCTGCTAAAGCAGCTCGCGTGGGGGGTTTTGCTTTTTTTTATAAAAGCTCCCTATCGATTACGGTTCTAAAGTTATTTAAGTTCAGTTGTTCTGAAAAAAAGACTTTTGTATGGCGGCCATCTTGAAAAATGGCGGAATCCAAGTGATTTTGTGGCGTGCGCGAGCTGCTAAAGCAGCTCGCGTGGGGGGGTGTTGCTTTTTTTTTATAGACGCTTCCTATCGACTACGGTTCAAAAGTTTTGTTTGGCTTATTTTTCCGGAAAAAAAACTTTTGTATGGCAGCCATCTTGAAAAATGGCGGAATCCAAATTTTTTTTTCGAAATCGTAATGTACGACCCAGAAAACCCCCCGATGCAAAATTTCAGTCGGATCGGAGCAACTTTCAAAATGGCCGCCATTTTTTTTTCTTTTTTTTTAATTTTTCCAACTTTTCCAAATTTCCCCCGTCGTCCTCTATGACATTTGGTCGAGCACTCTATATCTATCTCTTACCGTTTAAAAGTTATTTACATTTTTATTTTGTATGGCGGCCATGTTTTTTTGTATGGCAGCCATCTTTTTTTTCAAATTTTCAAAAATGGCCCAGGTTTTTGGGCATATTTAGTTCAAGCGGTACCCCCATCCGATTTATAGTTTCCGAGATCCCTTGAGCAGTTCCATCTCGGAGACACCTTCCCATGGATTTCGGATTTTTCTGGTTGGTTTCAAAACACCCTCTATCCAACGGTATCAAACACTCCCCCCCACCATATCGGCAAGTACCACTTCTATTTCTGTCAATTATATGTCAGTCAGTCAGTCAGTGAGTGGTCTTTTAATTTTATATAATATAACTAGTATTTCGCCGCGTGCGCGAGCTGCTAAAGCAGCTCGCGTGGTGGTGGTGTTATTTTTTTTTTATAGAAACTTCCTATCGATTACGGTTCTAAAGTTTTCTAAGCCTTTATGATCTTAAAACAAACTTTTGTATGGCGGCCATATTGGAAAATGGCGCAATCCAAGTGATTTTGTGGCGTGCGCGAGCTGCTAAAGCAGCTCGCGTGGGGTGGTGTTGTTTTTTTTTATAGAAGCTCCCTATCGATTACGGTTTTAAAGTTATTCTCTTTGTTCGGAAAAAAATCTTTTGTATGGCGGCCATCTTGAAAAATGGCGGAATCCAAATTATTTTTTCATAATCGTAATCTACGACCTAAAAAACCCCCCGATGCAAAATTTCAGTCGAATCGGAGCATTTTTCAAAATGGCCGCCATTTTTCTTTCTTTTTTTTTAATTTTTCCAACTTTTCCAAATTTCCTCTATGGTCCTCTATGATATTTGGTCGAGCACCCTATACCTATCTGTAACCGTTTAAAAGTTATTTCCATATTATTTTCCCCAATTTTGTCCTGAAAAAAAACCTTTGTATGGCAGCCATCTTGAAAAATTGCGGAATCCAAATTTTTTTTTCATAATCGTAATCTACGACCCAGAAAACCCCCCTATGCAAAATTTCAGTCGGATCGGAGCAACTTTCAAAATGGCCGCCATTTTTTTTTCTTTTTTTTTAATTTTTCCAACTTTTTCAAATTTCCCTCATCGCCCTCTATGACATTTGGTCGAGCACCCTATACCTATCTCTAACCGTTCAAAAGTTATTTACATTTTTATTTTGTATGGCGGCCATGTTTTTTTGTATGGCGGCCATCTTTTTTTTCAAATTTTCAAAATTGGCCCAAGGTTTGGGGCATATTTAGTTCAAGCGGTACCCCCATCCGATTTATAGTTTCCGAGATCCCCTGAGCAGTTCCATCACGGAAACCACTTTCTGGTGATTTCGGATTTTTCTGGTTGGTTTCAAAACATTCTCTATCCAACCATACCAAACACTTCCACCCACCATAACGGCATCTGGGAGAACAATTCTGTCAATATGTCAGTCAGTCAGTCAGTCAGTCAGTCAGTCAGTGATGGTCTTCCAGTTTTATATTATACTAGTATTTCGCCGCGTGCGCGAGCTGCTAAAGCAGCTCGCGTGGGGGGGTGGCTGCTGTTTTTTTTTTAAAAGCTTCCTATCGATTACGGTTCTAAAGTTTTGTTTACCCTTTTTGTTCTGAAAACAAACTTTTGTATGGCGGCCATCTTGAAAAAAAGCTGGATTTCAAGTGATTGTGTGGCGTGCGCGAGCTGCTAAAGCAGCTCGCGTGGGGGGGTTTTGCTTTTTTTATAAAAGCTCCCTATCGATTACGGTTCTAAAGTTATTTAAGTTCAGTTGTTCTGAAAAAAAGACTTTTGTATGGCGGCCATCTTGAAAAATGGCGGAATCCAAGTGATTTTGTGGCGTGCGCGAGCTGCTAAAGCAGCTCGCGTGGGGGGGTGTTGCATTTTTTTTATAGACGCTCCCTATCGACTACGGTTCAAAAGTTTTGTTTGGCTTATTTTTCCGGAAAAAAAACATTTGTATGGCAGCCATCTTGAATAATGGCGAAATCCAAAATTTTTTTTCATAATCGTAATCTACGACCCAGAAAACCCCCCGATGCAAAATTTCAGTCGGATCGGAGCAACTTTCAAAATGGCCGCCATTTTTTTTCTTTTTTTTTTAATTTTTCCAACCTTTCCAAATTTCCCCCAACGCTCTCTATGACATTTGGTCGAGCACCCTATACCTATCTCAAACCGTTCAAAAGTTATTAACATTTTTATTTTGTATGGCGGCCATGTTTTTTTGTATGGCGGCCATCTTTTTTTTCAAATTTTCAAAATTGGCCCAAGGTTTGGGGCATATTTAGTTCAAGCGGTACCCCCATCCGATTTATAGTTTCCGAGATCCCCTGAGCAGTTCCATCTTGGAAACCACTTTCTGGTGATTTCGGATTTTTCTGGTTGGTTTCAAGACACCCTCTATACAACCGTACCAAACACTCCCCCCCACCATAACGGCAAGTCAGAGATCAATTCTGTCAATATGTCAGTCAGTCAGTCAGTCAGTCAGTCAGTGAGTGGTCTTCCAGTTTTATATTATATTAATAACTAGTATTTCGCCGCGTGCGCGAGCTGCTAAAGCAGCTCGCGTGGGGGGGTGGCTGCTGTTTTTTTTTTAAAAGCTTCCTATCGATTACGGTTCTAAAGTTTTGTTTACCCTTTTTGTTCTGAAAACAAACTTTTGTATGGCGGCCATATTGAAAAATGGCGGAATCCAAAATTTTTTTTCATAATAATAATCTTTGACCCAGAAAACCCCCCGATGCAAAATTTCAGTCGGATCGGAGCAACTTTCAAAATGGCCGCCATTTTTTTTTCTTTTTTTTTAATTTTTCCAACTTTTCCAAATTTCCCCCATCGCCCTCTATGACATTTGGTCGAGCACCCTATACCTATCTCTAACCGTTCAAAAGTTATTAACATTTTTATTTTGTATGGCGGCCATGTTTTTTTGTATGGCGGCCATCTTTTTTTTCAAATTTTCAAAATTGGCCCAAGGTTTGGGGCATATTTAGTTCAAGCGGTACCCCCATCCGATTTATAGTTTCCGAGATCCCCTGAGCAGTTCCATCGAGGAAACCAGTTTTTGGTGATGTCGGATTTTTCTGGTTGGTTTCAAAACACCCTCTATACAACCGTACTAAACACACCCCCCCACCATATCGGCAAGTACCACTTCTATTTCTGTCAATTGTCAGTCAGTGACCTTTCAGTTTTATATAATATAACTAGTATTTCGCCGCGTGCGCGAGCTGCTAAAGCAGCTCGCGTGGGGGGGTGGCTGCTGTTTTTTTTTAAAAGCTTCCTATCGATTACGGTTCTTAAGTTTTGTTTACCCTTTTTGTTATGAAATCAAACTTTTGTATGGCGGCCATCTTGAAAAAAAGCTGGATTTCAAGTGATTGTGTGGCGTGCGCGAGCTGCTAAAGCAGCTCGCGTGGGGGCGTTTTGCTTTTTTTTATAAAAGCTCCCTATCGATTACGGTTCTAAAGTTATTTAAGTTCAGTTGTTCTGAAAAAATGACTTTTGTATGGCGGCCATCTTGAAAAATGGCGGAATCCAAGTGATTTTGTGGCGTGCGCGAGCTGCTAAAGCAGCTCGCGTGGGGGGGTGTTGCTTTTTTTTTATAGACGCTTCCTATCGACTACGGTTCAAAAGTTTTGTTTGGCTTATTTTTCCGTAAAAAAAACTTTTGTATGGCAGCCATCTTGAAAAATGGCGGAATCCAAAATTTTTTTTCATAATTGTAATCTTCGACCCAGAAAACCCCCCGATGCAAAATTTCAGTCGGATCGGAGCAACTTTCAAAATGGCCGCCATTTTTTTTTCTTTTTTTTTTATTTTTCCAACTTTTCCAAATTTCCCCCATCACCCTCTATGACATTTGGTCGAGCACCCTATACCTATCTCGAACCATTCAAAAGTTATTAACATTTTTATTTTGTATGGCGGCCATGTTTTTTTGTATGGCGGACATCTTTTTTTTCAAATTTTTAAAAATGGCCCAAGGTTTGAGGCATATTTAGTTCAAGCGGTACCCCCATCCGATTTATAGTTTCCGAGATCCCCTGAGCAGTTCCATCACGGAAACCACTTTCTGGTGATTTCGGATTTTTCTGGTTGGTTTCAAAACACCCTCTATACAACCGTACCAAACACTCCCCCCCACCATAACGGCAAGTCGGAGATCAATTCTGTCAATATGTCAGTCAGTCAGTCAGTCAGTCAGTCAGTGAGTGGTCTTTCACTTTTATATAATATAATTAAAGAATTAAAGAATATATATACATATATATAACTATACTATACTATAACTATATATATATACTATAACTATATATATATATATTTATTTATATATATTTTATTTATTTATTTTATTTATATATTATATATATTATAAAAATGTAAATGTGAGTTTTTTTTTTTTTTACTATTTATAGGCTTGCGTTTGACCGATATCTCACCTGTTGTTAAGTGACAATGCGGTCGAAGATGTAGCACGCTCGCCTAGAAGAAACCTGTTCACTCTTGTCTTAAAGACACCCAGATTGTAGCTATCCGGAAACACAGATGCCGGCAGAGAGTTCCACTCCTTGGCCGTTCGCATTATGAAGGTCGAAGCAAAGCGCTTGGTGCGAGCAGGAGGGATATCAACCATGAATTGATGACGGCTTGCCGTACGTCTGGTCGTCCGGTGATAGAATGGGGATGGCGGAATAAGTTCATGTAATTCCGTCGCACACTCTCCGAAATGTATCCGGTAAAAGACCGATAAACTGGCAACTTTGCGCCGATGTTCAAGACTCTGAAGCTTAGTCTTAACCAGCGCATCGTCACCAATGAGCTTTTTGGCTCTTTTTTCCATCTCCAAGGATTTCTAGAAGTTAACGCCCTGTAGTAGTAGAGAATCGTGCCAATGTTACTCGATGGAATTTATTTCCCATCGAGTCACACTGTTACTCATTACAACTATTTTTTTAGGTGAGTTCCCAACGAGTCACACCTAGTGTAACAGTGTGACTCGATAGGAAAAAATATCCCATTCAGTAACACTGACTCAAAGTCAAATATCATTTATTAAATAGGCTCAAAAGTGCACTTTTAAAGGTCATAAACACATGATACAAATAAAATATGACTCGATTGGGTGTGACTCGTTGGGAACCCACCGAAAAAATATAGCACGCTTCTTCAACTCCTTATAGAACAGTCTGTATAACATTACATCTTGAATACACTCCCCACACTATGATAACTCAGTACGAGCCACTTCCAGCTACGCTCGATCGGTGTGTTTGTGCTTTGCTTATCTTTGACCGCGCGCGTCGAACCAATACTGGCTGCGTTTAAAATAAACTACCTCCAAATTATTAGTTTAATTTACATTTTGTTTTTACTTGTATTACGTCCAAAAAAGAAATGTATTGTAACTAGTTTCTCATGTAAGTGAAGTAATTCTTTATGAGAAATAAATGATCTTAACCTTAAACTCTATAACTCCTATATCTTGACTCTAACTCTAGTTTCGCGCAGTCGGGTAAGAAGGGAGAATTAATAAATAGACATTTAATTACAACAATAAGTTTATTGACTTACGCTACAACTGTAAGGCATTCCAAGGCTGTGATTTGTACTATAACGCGGTGACGGCCGAGCGTAGCGCGGCAACGGTATCTATGAACACGGCCAAGTAGGAACTGCCGCCGTCGGCCGCTAGCGACAACCCTAATGTATGGCTAATGTCAAATGAGCACTACCATCCGTGTTCATGCAGACCCTTGTGGCACTACTGCAGTGTAGACACTAAACATTGTGTACGTGTTGAACAGTCCGCCGAGTTTGATTTAGTAAATAATTATACTGACAAATCCTTATATTCTGTGGTTTACCAAAATTATTTTAAAATATTTTCTTGGTACAATAAACTAAACTTGCGAACTAAAATCACAACTTTAATAGCGCCCGGGAATTTATTGGCTAACTCAAGTGCAATATGCAACAGGTATGCAAACTACTACATGGCGGCGGAGTATCAGTTCATAGTCATCACCAATAATAAATAGGTATCTATACATTTTAGTACTTTACCACAATGATGTCAAGGTATTATGTAGGTGAGGACAGCGCAGTAGTGATTATGACATAGTACCAACTTGATATTGGCACTGCACTCGGCACACAATGTTCAGTATCTACTAACAGAGGCTGTATATTGTCTGAGTTTATAAAATAGTGCTTCTAACAACAAGGTTGTGCGTTTTGTCTAAGCGGCTGTTCACATTGTGATCCGACTTTAAACGGATGTCGGATGCAAGTTCGACCAGAAATTAAAAAATAAGTAAAATAAATTTATTAATGTCAATTAGAATCGGAATGTATGACTATCTGATGATGTTGAGCTGTAATAGAACTCCACTCATAATGCAACACCTTACAGGGTACATACTTATAGCATACTTTGTATTTCAACACCTGTCTGTAATGATATATGTATGAGCATGAATAAATAAATATGAACATGAAGAGATACGAGATACGCAATTTCGTTTGTTCTCACTAGTTAGATTCATTTGTGCGACCGTGTCCAACTGTTGAGATTTATTTTCTCATTTGTTCGACCGACCAACTTATTTTAAACGAGAAACAAAACACAATATAAATGATTTTTGACTTTGACTTTGCAGTGGAGCGACCCGTCTTTCCGATGGAAATTGGAATTTTCAAATTTCATCGTACGGAGCTCGTGTCCGCACGCGGCGCGGCTCGCTCGGGGCGGGTTTATATCGTATCAAGTGTGACATCAATATATTGTACATTTTCTTATAAACTCCCTCCTACATCCGTTTAGAAACCGGACGCACGACAGTAACGTCCGGGAGCGGACAACGATGCTTACAAAATAACAAACATATATATAAATAACATAACTATGTACAAGCTTTGTTTCTGAACGATTTTGTAAAGTGAACGACTTTTGTTGAAAATGTTGTGGAAATGTACTGCGGCATGATACAAAACGAAAATGAAATACTAAAAAATAGTTTTTCTTAATCTTGTTCCCATTTGTGGATTTTAGACATATTAGAAACTAGCAAGTCGTTCGCCTGGTGGTATGCACCACGCTTGCGCACTAAACAAACAATAATAATAAAATAGACGGTTCTGAGAATCATTTACTGCAGCCGCGGCAGTGACAACTCAAAACAAGAGAGTTGAAGTTACAAATATAATAACAACGACAGAAGTCGGTCGGTTTACAAAACTGTCAATTTTTGTAACAATTTGTGGTGTTTTAGTAAACATTAGACATACGTACATACGTACATACACATCGCGTAACATATTGATATGTAGTTATTATTGTTCATGTTTATTAGAGTTACGCGAGTGCTTTCTACAAGAATAGACTGAACAGAAAGCATTACTGCCCTGTTCCTTAACGCACTGTTAGGTAACAATATAGCACGACAACAAGTGAATATTAATGACATTTCGGTGAAGGCGCCACTCTCAACGTCGAGGTGAAACCAACCGATGAAAGTCATCATCAGCCCATCAGGTTCCCACAGCTAGGAAGATGGCCTTCTCCCATAGAGAGAGTATGGGCCATAACCCACCACGCTGGCCCAGTGCGGGTTGGTGGATGTCACATGGCTTTGAACTAAGTGATTCTTGGACATGCCGATTTCCTCACTTTTTCCTTCACCGTTTCATAGCGAGTATTAAATCCGCAAAGTTACAGCGGGTTTCCAACTCCGGTGCGTCGGATCGAAAGTCGCTCGAGTTCCCGCTGAGCTCTCGTCAATGACAACTATTATTTCCTATTTCCTCCGTATGTATTCGTTAAGATAATGACAGCATTAATGGAGGCGCAACGTTTCTATAGTTTTGTAGAAAAGCAATCGCAAACTGAACATTCGTTGAGTGGAAATGAGGTAGTACATGTACAGGGCGAGTCCGACAAGAGCCATCTGACACAGGAGCTCCAGAGCCGAGTGAAGCGTCACCTATGTAGCCTGTGTCACTACGTGTCGTGGTAGCGTGTGTCACTACGTGTCGTGGTAGCGTGTGTCACTACGTGTCGTGGTAGCCTGTGTCACTACGTGTCGTGGTAGCGTGTGTCACTACGTGTCGTGGTAGCCTGTGTCACTACGTGTCGTGGTAGCCTGTGTCACTACGTGTCGTGGTAGCGTGTGTCACTACGTGTCGACGAGAGCGCATGGAGTTGTTCACTTTTGAATAATATTCGTAGAACAATGTTCAACCATTTGTGACAGTTGTAGAACAATATTGTTCAACAATTTTCATCAGATTTTTGATTGTATCTTGTTATACAATATCACTGCACGTACGCACGTACAGTCAGCGACAAAAGTAACTGAACTTCAATATTTGTCTCATTTCTCTGAATGTTGCATTTAATCTGTTAATATCTGTGCGAATAGGGAAAATGCAAAAAATTGCACATAATTTGTATATGTTCAGTGTTATTGTCGATTGGAGGATTGTAAAAGTTCAACTACTTATGTCGCCGAGTGTCCGTGAACCTACTGATGTTAACATTTACCGTAAAGCACATTTGGTCGGAGCGGAGTTACTTCAAGAGGTAGTACACACACACACACATACACACACGCACACATGTGCGGTGTACAATGAATACATTGCTTATCCGTGTGAGTTCATTACGCTACTTCATGTTACATTGAGTTAAGTAGCGGAAATAATTTTCTTTACACATTTGTGAAGTTATACAATTTTATATTTTGCAATTTAATTGACGCAATGAGACAAGGAGACTGGAAAGGGTGGTGGCCTGGTGGTAAGGGCACCGCTTCTCAATAAAAGGTGCAATGCCACCCAGAACTTTGAATTGCTATTTCAAGTACGGCATAGTTCTGCGCTCTTCACCTTGAGACATCAGTGTTTAGTTGCAGCGCGCGTAGCTTAACTCGCCTAGCCGCTCATAACAGAGCAGCTAGGTTGAGCAACTTTTGCTGCGGCGACCACTTGGACGAGCGACCATTTGTATGGTATGGACATCTGAGCGCTGCGGAGGGCACGTCGAGCCGCCGGGCCCGACTGCACTGTCATGTCGGAGGCCTGCGGGCCGTCGCCGTCCGACCTCCGACACCAGGGTCGGACACACACGGCACACACCCACACAAGAGAGAGTTTGATTTTCGTTATTTAACACAATATAACATTTAAATTTAATTTTAACTTAAATAACAATTTCTTAACCTTAAGTACAATAAGAAAATAGTGGCTCTTGTAATATCAAAATTAGTTTAGCATTTTGTATTTCATAAAATAGGCCGTAACTTAAAATATTAATCTAATTTCGTAATATTTCTGTGACGTGAAGGGTAACCTCCACGAGCGCCGCGCACATTATTCAAACAGCGACACAACAACTGTACATGACGGTGACATAACGGAAACATACATATATATATATATATATATATATGTTACGGCTGATAGCCGAAGTGTGGCTACACCTAGTTATAGCCGGCTACAACTAGAAGCAGCCGGCTACATGCGGTTAAACTTAGATGTATCTTATGCGAGATTTTAAACTGTCAAAAGATTGTGAACCGTCGCATTATTTTTCGGTAGATCTATCGAAGTGATAGATTACAATCTACTTACATTATATTCGTATCTAACATACACGTTCCCGCCGCACCCTAACCTACCGAGGGCTGCCCCTTATATGTTTGATTGGTGTGCGGCTGCACCTAGTTCTAGCCACTATGATGAAGGCTAAACCTAGTTCTAACCGAAGATAAGTAGGATATATCTAAGTTTAACCGCATGTAACCGGCTGCACCTAGTTGTAGCCGGCTAAAACTAGGTGTAGCCGCACTTCGGCTATCAGCCGTAACATATATATAGCATGTAACGCGTTCACAATCATTCGTGATATGAATATAGTATTGTCGTTGCTTTTAAAGCAAAATTATGTGTGAATATATTTTACATCATTTTAAACTGGATTCAATTAAATAATGTAACGCACTGTTATCAAAACTGCGTTTTGTAAACAAACTATTTTCCCACATTTCCTAGTTTTTCAACTTGTGGTGTGGTGGAGTAGTCCCGCTTATAGCACGAACGACGTGGGTTCGATTCCCGGGGCGGAGCACGGCGCGTCGCAGACGAAGCGTGTCGCATAATCATAAATATATATATATATATATTATAATGTATGTGCGTTCCTTAAAGTATAGGGTATACATTTACATACATGTGCAGTAAAATAAGTAAATTACATGTTTAAGTTAACGTTGCCTGACATAAAGTTTTAATAAAATAAATAATTTCCCAAAACATGAAATTTAAATTCAAGTCATCATCAGCCCATCACGTTCCCACTGCTGGGACTCTGCCTTCCCTCGTAGAGGGTCCGGCCCCACGCTGGCCAAGTGCGGGTTGTCACATGTCACATGTCCTTCAATTTAAAATTATTAAAATCATGAATGAAAGAAACTTTTATTCAGGTATTTTTTATATTACCTGAAAATAATTGAATTTATATTTAATTTTAAGGGATAGTTTCCCTTAAAACCCCACAAAGCACAAACAATCAGAGTTTAATACTTAATATTAGCGGGAATTCAACCTACCATATCCGTGTTATAGCTAACCTGCCAACCACTACGCCACAGAGGTTGCCAAATATGTATTATACTGAATTATAAATATAAAAAAAAATACCTTTAATATTGACTTTTCAAACCTATCGCAATGATCACTTTGTATTTATAATATCAGATTAAATTCAAAGTGGCAAATACATTTAAAATACAATCATAAAAACATTATTAATAAATAAAAATATATATCATGGATTACAAGATGATGTTGCTATACAAATAAAACTAATTTAATATTATATGGCAACTTGCACTTTACCTAACAACTACTCAATCGATTTTGATAAAACTTTTGTCTCGACCGGACTTGTTACTATGGCATTTTCTGAACTTTTTGAATGACTATATGAAAAGCTGCGACAACGAAATTATTTTTGAAAATAGTTGTGAAGGTTTCCTGCAGAGAAGTACTTCATCATTGTTAAGGTTTCCTGCAGAGAAGTACTTCATCATTGTTAAGGTTTCCTGCAGAGAAGTACTTCATCATTGTTAAGGTTTCCTGCAGAAAAGTACTTCATCATTGTGAAGGTTTCCTGCAGAGAAGTACTTCATCATTGTGAAGGTTTCCTGCAGAGAAGTACTTCATCATTGTGAAGGTTTCCTGCAGAGAAGTACTTAATCATTGTTAAGGTTTCCTGCAGAGAAGTACTTCATCATTGTGAAGGTTTCCTGCAGAGAAGTACTTCTACATTGTGAAGGTTTCCTGCAGAGAAGTACTTCTACATTGTTAAGGTTTCCTGCAGAGAAGTACTTCTACATTGTTAAGGTTTCCTGCAGAGAAGTACTTCATCATTGTTAAGGTTTCCTGCAGAGAAGTACTTCATCATTGTTAAGGTTTCCTGCAGAGAAGTACTTCTACATTGTTAAGGTTTCCTGCAGAGAAGTACTTCATCATTGTTAAGGTTTCCTGCAGAGAAGTACTTCATCATTGTGAAGGTTTCCTGCAGAGAAGTACTTCTACATTGTGAAGGTTTCCTGCAGAGAAGTACTTCTACATTGTTAAGGTTTCCTGCAGAGAAGTACTTCATCATTGTTAAGGTTTCCTGCAGAGAAGTACTTCATCATTGTGAAGGTTTCCTGCAGAGAAGTACTTCATCATTGTTAAGGTTTCCTGCAGAGAAGTACTTCATCATTGTTAAAGTTTCCGGCAGAGAAGTACTTCTACATTGTTAAGGTTTACTGCAGAGAAGTACTTCATCATTGTGAAGGTTTCCTGCAGAGAAGTACTTCATCATTGTTAAGGTTTCCTGCAGAGAAGTACTTCATCATTGTTAAGGTTTCCTGCAGAGAAGTACTTCTACATTGTGAAGGTTTCCTGCAGAGAAGTACTTCTACATTGTTAAGGTTTCCTGCAGAGAAGTACTTCATCATTGTGAAGGTTTCCTGCAGAGAAGTACTTCATCATTGAACAATAAATACTATTTTTAGTCTAAGGCACTATATTACTAACATTAACATGTTTTTATAAAAGAAATATACAGAAATGTAATAATTCATGTTTTATATTGTAACGGATTGAGGAAGTTTGCACGCCTGATGGTAAGCGATACACCTGTCCATATGAGTTGCACCCGGAACTTTGTTAAGCCTTGCACGGCACTGAACTGTGACAGCTCGAAGTCAATGCGCAGTAATTTCGCTGAAACAGTGTCACTCAAACCGAAACAGTAATATATACACACTACTGTTGACGGCGGAATAACTGACACTGTAGTCGGGCACTCGGCGCAGCGTTAACAGTAAGTGCACATACCATGTCACAATAACAACTTCTTATAATGACATGGTAGGATGGACACAAGGTTATAATTGCCGGCGAAATTACTGCGCATATGACACTTAATATCTGATGTCTCGGGGTGATGGGCGCAGAGCTTTTTATGGTATTAAAAGTTCTGGGTGGCACTGCAATTGTTATAGGCAGGCGTAGCGCTTACCATCGGGCGAACGACTTGCTCGTCTCATCAGTCAGTCCGACAAAAAAAATGCTGCAAAAACCTTCATCGTTGAATCACTATTCTATATTATTATTAAACTCTTTATTTCAGGCAATATTAAAGTACAACAAAGTAAAATTAACAGAGGCCCGTACAATATATACCTATGATTGTTCAATTTCAATTAATGTATATTTCTTTTACAAGAGCTAGCTGCGCATTTAAAATACTATATTAAATTATGTACAGTGATCGGGCAAGGCTTAGTGCGCAAGTGGCTTATTTAAAGAGATCTAGTCAAATCACGCGTTATTGTTAACGTTCGCAGCGCCGTTTGGAACGGCGTTATTAACGTTATTCGTTACGTCGCGTATAACGTGATAATTATCAACGCACATCTCGGAATCGTTGGCGTTCACGTCGCTGTCGATGGCCGGCAGATTGTCTATGATGGAACTCAACGTTTCCACGTTATCGTTGGACGAGATTCCGTTACGTCGCAACGAACTGGCGTCGTGCGCCGCGACCGACTCCGTTACGTTGCCGTTAGCGTTGTCATCTACGACGGCGCTGGCCGTGTCCAACAGATGACTTTCATCGCGTTCATTGGCGCCACCAACAAAATTGTTACCGTTGACAACATCACCATTTCCGTTAAGATTACTATTTCCGTTACTAACAACACTGTCGTCCACAGCACCGACGCGCGCATCAACAACGGCACTATTTCCGTCCACAACACTAGCGGCGCTCCGTCCGGCCAGCTCGTCGTACCCGGGCGGCATCTCGACGTTGGTGGCGGCGTCGCGGTCGCCGCTCGCGTCGGCGGCCGCGTCGAGTCCGGAGTCGCGGCTCAAGTAGTCCGGGGGCGGCCCGTACAGCTTGTACCTAGGGACGGACGATATACATACATTATTTAAAAGTATTTAGGACGGTATCACTCACGTATTTGTTTATCAGCCGCAGGATACGGTTAGTGTGATGTGTACGGACCTTTATAATGAGTGAGCTACTATCGACGAAGAAGCGCCAGCGCCGACGACGTCACAGCGTGCGGCCGCGGCCGCGCGGGGCACTCAGTAGTCGGTGCGCGAGCGGCGTTCCTTCGGAGCACCCTAAACGGTCCGAAACCGGGCGAGTCATTGAACCGACAAGACAAACCGCATCGACATCAACGGAAAACGAATTGAAAGAAGCGGATGGTGCGTCCGTTGAGCTGTAGGTGTCGCGTACACTACTCGTACCTGACCGCCTCGGTATAGGACGGTGGTCGCACGGAGCCGTCTGGTAGCACGGGGCAGTTCTCGAAGTCGGCGCCGAGCAGGCGGATGGTGCGTCCGTTGAGCTGTAGGTGTCGCGTACACTACTCGTACCTGACCGCCTCGGTATAGGACGGTGGTCGCACGGAGCCGTCTGGTAGCACGGGGCAGTTCTCGAAGTCGGCGCCGAGCAGGCGGATGGTGCGTCCGTTGAGCTGTAGGTGTCGCGTACACTACTCGTACCTGACCGCCTCGGTATAGGACGGTGGTCGCACGGAGCCGTCTGGTAGCACGGGGCAGTTCTCGAAGTCGGCGCCGAGCAGGCGGATGGTGCGTCCGTTGAGCTGTAGGTGTCGCGTACACTACTCGTACCTGACCGCCTCGGTATAGGACGGTGGTCGCACGGAGCCGTCTGGTAGCACGGGGCAGTTCTCGAAGTCGGCGCCGAGCAGGCGGATGGTGCGTCCGTTGAGCTGTAGGTGTCGCGTACACTACTCGTACCTGACCGCCTCGGTATAGGACGGTGGTCGCACGGAGCCGTCTGGTAGCACGGGGCAGTTCTCGAAGTCGGCGCCGAGCAGGCGGATGGTGCGTCCGTTGAGCGTGTAGGTGTCGCTGGGGTGGAGCCGCACGAAGTCCAGCGAGTCGATGTTGAGCTCGGCCACGTCGGGCGTGCCGGGCCGCGGCTCCGCGCGGCACAGCCGCGGGAGCGACAGCTGGAACCGCCCTGCGGGTCGCAAGTCTAACTACAACATATCGTTCGCGTACACAGCACACGATCGCGTCATTACTAGATATAATGTTTCCGCTAAGGTTATATTATGAAAGTGATTTAATGATTAATTTGAAATTATTGTCACAAGTATTTATTTAATGAATTTATTTTTAAAAACTAAAATAAATGGAGTTTTGAACGATTACGCTCGGGGTCGCCATCTTGTCCACTATCCCCTCCGATGAGTACAAAAAGGCGATGTCGGCCCGACTCAGCCCGTCCGTAAATACATGCTCGTGATTTAGATTAAAATACGCGGGATACAAGAATATAGAAAAATTATTAATTGATGAACTGTTTGTTATTTACATAGGTAATAAAGCTAGTGAGAGTATCGCCACTCACCGAGCTGCAACGTCAGCCGCTGCCGGTCCAGCTGGTCCATGACCCGCTCCAGCGTGTTCCTCCGCATGGTCCGTCTCCTGAAGAACTCGATGGGCGTCGCCATGTAGTTGAGGTCCCTCCCGAGCTCGGGGGTGCCCGGGTCCGCGAATATGAACTCGGTGTTGAGGTCGCAGTACGTGGGGGAGCGGTACGCGAGCGGCGGCGAGCGCGGCGGGCTGCACGCGCGGGACGACATCTCCACGTCGGCGGGCTGCGTCGGCACCTGTCGGTATCGTCGGTTGCAACCACTTGGGAATACGGTTATTCACAGATATTCAGACTTTCAATTTTCCGAAATGTTGAATTCTAAAATGTTCAACGATTTATATTTCCTAAAATGTTCAACGATTGGTACTACGTTTCCCAAACTGTTGAATTCCTGTATAAAAAGTTGAGCATTAGTATTTCTCAAAATGATCCCCGAAGTTCCTCATTAGTAGAAAAAATCATTTCCACAAAAAACTGGACAGAACATAGATATTATTAATTAATTCAAATACCCATAAATGCAGATTCAACGATTAAAAAAAAGCACCAAATAAATGACTAACAACAAATTATTGTTAGTGTAAAGGTTAGCGTAGTAGTCGCCGTAACGATCCTTGCTCACCCCGTATCCTCTGTTAACGATTGAATATCTCTCACTACTTAGTGTGTGTTCTCTTCGGTGGGTGACACTACACCGCGGTAGAAGGAGTTCCACATCTTAAAGCGTCATGATTATTGGTCGTGTAATACGATACGTTGACGGCGCGCACCGTCCGAATGTTCGCGGCCTACAGAACACGAATGGATAAACTTATAATTAACTTGTAGAAGAGAAGAGAAGAGACGCACCTGTCTATACCGAGAGGAGAAGATGGCGGAGAGTCTCGCGAGTCCGCGCGGCGCTGGGGGCGCCGGCGCGGGGGGCGCCTCCGCGGCGCACTGCAACAGGGATACACTAGCTGCACTCGAGCGGATCCACTCGGAGCTTGTATTTGTTTAGGTAGGTTTGTACCTTTTGTGACTTTCAATTTTTTTAAAGAAAATATTATTCAAATTTTCCGAGTCGGTGTAATATCTTTAATTTGCACGCTCTCCTCCAGCAGGCGCGGCGTAGCGCGGTGGCGACTGACCTGCTCGTCCGGCGCGGCCGCGTGCTGCGGGGAGCGCGGCGGGGAGAGCGGGGAGCGAGTGCTCTCCTCCAGCAGACGCGACGCCTCGTAGCACGGCGGGAAGCGGTGCGCCTGATGATAAACATGGCTTATCGTTACCATTTTATCATCATCATTATCAATGTCATTTTCAAGCTGACCACCTTTTTTCAAAAATTCAAAATAGCAGTTTTTATTTTCTCCAGGCTTCACGCGATGTTTCGTAAGAACAAAACTTCCTCCTTGCAAAGGAGAAGGTCCTGAACATCACAAAATTTTGCCACACCCCATAATTATGCCGAGTGCAACATACTAAAGTGGACCTTTTAAGCTTTAAGGTTTAAATTGAATTTGCTTTTTCTAACCTGATAGCACACTGTAGAGTCGCCTGGCGATGCGTGTAATGTAACATTATATACGTGGGCGAAGCAGACGAGAGACATGCTCCTCGAAACTACACTACACTAAACTTGATTTGAATGTTTCCAAATGTTATATATCTCTCACTCGTAAACCTGAACCATTAATATTAACCAATAAACTTAAACATCTAGATATCTCCAGGGTCACTTCCATTCGCGATCTAGGAGTCACTTTTGTTACCAAACTACTTTTTGACATAAATACCATTATTAATAAAGGCTCCAAAACACTTGGTTTTATATTGCGATTATCGTCCGACTTTTCTAATATTAAAACCATCAAAATTCTTTACTGTGCCTTTGTACGTAGTCATTTAGAATATGCTTTACAAATCTGGAATCCTGTTTACAATGTTTATATCACACGAATTGAGCAAATTCAAAAACGTTTCTTGCGCTATCTCCAATTTAAGGTTAAGACATATCTTCCTGACTATACTAAGCGTTGCCAAAAGTTTCACATCCTCCCATTACACGAAAGGAGACGCATCGCTGATCTAGTATACCTACTCAACATTGCAAATGGCTCGGTCGACTGTCCTGAGCTGTTGGAACGCTTAGCTTTGCGAGTCCCTAGTGCCGCATTGAGAAACGCTAATCTGCTGTACATACCTAGTGTCAAAAGTAACTACAGGCAAAACTCCTATCTATTGAGAGCGGGCAGGTGTTTCAATGCATTGAACAAGGAGCATGACGACGTTGACTTATTCAACACCTCTGCCAGACAACTCAAGGAGTTCCTGGACAAACAATACTGTTTCAGGTGTTAGTACTATAATATGTGTTATAATATGTACCTATATACATATATTGTGTGTGTTAACTTGTATCCTGTGTGCGTCGGTCTATATCTTCTATTTATGTAAATTGTATCATTTCTATGTGTGGAAACTTGTAATTGGCCTTCTGTATATTTATTTAAGCACTTCTATTTTAAAACCTAGCTGTAGGATTCCCAAAAATTAATAAATAAATAAATAAAGATGAAATGATAATGATGACAAAGACGTTGTAGAATAAATCGGTTCGCTCCCATTATAATTAGTAATTTGCTATACCCTAGCAGGGTCATATGTAATCTCACCACTATAGTAAGAACTTTTATGTACATATGTTTGCAATAAAGTATTGAGTATTGAGTATGATGTCATCCAAATACGCAAACGTCTTGAACTCGATGTCGCCGAAAAGCAAGTCTACCAAAGGTTGTTATGTCACGGGCGCGCTTGTTAAACCAAATGCAGTGGTCTTAAAACGCAACGTTTGTCTGCCTGGTACGTAGAAAGCCGTCTTGTCGCGGTCCTTTGGTGCGATGGGAACTTGCCAAAAAGCTTTAGAGAGATCCACACTCGATAGGTATTTTACGTCATCTAAAATTTCAGCAACGTACGGCAAATTGTAGCGTCACGCTTAGCGGAAACTAATTACCGCACTTAATTTCCGGCTATCGAGCCACAATCTAGGCTCTCCATTCTTTTTATTTCGTTCGTTGATAACATTTATTCAACCTGCTCAGATAAAATGCGCTGGTTTTTTGGGGACATACCGTAATATCGCTGTCCCCATATATAGGTTGGGCATCACCAGTATCTATGTGATGAGTAATGACCTGCTCAAATTATTCACTTCAGTTGATATTGATTTGAACTGAGAGATGATGTTGCCCGCTATAGATTTTTGTGAGTTTAACAAATTATCGTAAGAATGAATGAAAGTATTATTGTTACTGACCTTTATTTCGCATAAACAAGTATCACATAACATAAGTATTTAGGACAAATTTTATAAACGCGCCAAAAGTTTAGTGCGCGAATGATGGACGTTTCCACTGCGTCACTATACTGACCTGATGGTACTGCACGCTGTAGTGCTGCCTGGTGGAGCGGTCAGCGTGCGTGTAGCCCCGCAGCGCCGCGCGCTTCATCTGCATCTTGCATATCGCCGACACGAGCAACACCACCGCTATCATGAATATTAGGGCGCACGCTGGAACAACGACAAACAAAACAATACATAACTTTAAACATTAACAATGCAATTCTTTTTTAGGTTTAAAATAGTATATTGCATTACAGGGCAACAAAAATATTATTTTTACAGCGACGGCGCTATTTTGTATCCAGAGCGGAGCGAAGGATTATAAAATAGAATTTCGGGTGCAGCGAGGGATTAAATATACGTCACCCCAGTATATATAATTTTGTAGCCGAGCGATACTCTACTTTTCATTCCCCTCCACGAGACAAAGAAGTAAATGGGCTAGTAGAATTGTTCACGCGCCAGCGCGCTACCTCTCTTTTCGGCCTATCGGTATCTTTTTCATACAATATTTTCGTTCGATCTCTTAGGTCCTCGGCCTACGGAACAATATTCAAGTTTCTAATTGAACTCATGACTGCCCTCTACGTAATATCTTCGAGAAGAACCACTGCGCTCGCTCGTACCGAAGACTCGTGTGGTGATCGTGTACTCACCGGTGACCGTGTAGATGGTGGACTGTATGAACCCGTAGTCGTCGGGCGCGTGCCGGTCGTCGAACAGCGGCGGGTACTCCACGTCGGCGTACCCTGCAAGTGCAAGGTGGCAGGTTGCACACGGGAGGCACACGGGAGACACACGGGGTCGGGCCGGCGCGAGCCCGGCGCTACCCGGCGCTACCCGGCCCGAGGGTGTCGATCGATTATTAATGGTGTTCTCCGATTATAAATATTATTTTTAAAATGAAATTAAATAATAAGAAAATAATTTGTGAGATTTTCAGAAAGACACGATTCTTGATAGTAAATTTTTGTATTTGTGTTTAAATATGTTATGAAATTCTTTTCGTCGGCCACCACTTGATTACTTTGGTCCAACATTTCTGATTCATTTCTGTTTCGTACATTGTGAGTGCGTGCGTACCTTCCAGCGCGCCGTGCCGCGTGAACTCGTCGCAGCAGGCGGGCTGCTGGCACATGCCGCCCGCCCCCGCCCCCGCGCCCGCCCCCGCCCCCGTGCGGCAGCACGCGCTCTCCGAGATGCAGCGCCCCGTCGAGCAGTTCAGCTTGTCCGGACCTGCACGCGATACGTTGTCACAAACAAATTATTTACTTGTTTATTCCGCACCGAAACATATGCACGGTTCGGTGGGCACACGAAATCATTAAAAGTACCTCCACTGTGCGCCGCCCGCGCCGGAACGCACCGCTGAGGTATACTCACGCGAGCAGATGTTATGCGAGCACATGTGAACGCTCTCGTCCTCGCCGCGCAGACAGTCGCGTCGCCCGTCGCACACGTACGCGACCAGCACGCACCGCTGCCCGCACCAGAACGCACCGCGCGCGCACTGCACCGGACCTGTGGGGTTCCACCCTACTTACAACGCGCACAAACTTGGCTGTCTTCACTCTGGCTCTGGAATCCTAGATTTACGTGCTTCATCTTTGGCCACATCAGACGGGATGGTGGTCAAATCGAAGCTAAATCGTATATAAAAAAACTCTCGAAGACCAAATTCGGGAATCTCAACCGCAACCTTCGCGGTATGTAAAAATAAATCTTTACTAAAGGGTTTTTCAATAAGGGCGGGTAGATGTTGAAATGAAATAAAACAAGCTGTGTGTGATGATTAACGATGATTAACAAAATTCTTTTTTTATTTGAAAGGCCCATATGTGCCTTTAAGTGTGAAATATGACATCGTTCAAATGCCCGCCTCGGCTTCTTACGGTGGCACGGATCCGAGTGGCCCAATTTCAATTACTCTTCCGCATAGATCCTGTTGAATTTGAGCGATGGATGGCCTGTTATGTTCACCTTTAGGGTATCGGTCGATTGTGGTTTATTTGCATAGACCTGCGACTTCAAGAAACCCTACAAGAAAAAGTCTAGGGGGGTCAAATCGCATGACCTTGGTGCCGACGGGTGTAGGTCTAAGTCCGATGATGTCTGCGAAAGGCCGAATTCTTTTGCACGGCGAGGAATCGACTGCCTCGTGTTCTGCTGTACACTTTGACGGACAGCGGCGATTTTCTCGCCCGATCTTGCGTTCCTTGAACGTACGGGTGTTGCCTTATGGATTACCGTATCGGTCGTCTCAAATTTGGCCGCCAAACGTTGAAGAGTTGACTGTGAAGGGCCACCACGTCTACCGTAAAATGGGCGCAAAGCGTGCAACGTTTGCACTAACGAAGACTCATTTTGATAATAAAATTTTATGCACGTGCTGTTCAACTGTGTAACTTGCCATGGTAATTTGGCATAACTAAATAATAAACAAAAGATTTGACAGATATCACGAAAACATAATGGCCGCTACAGACCGCCAAAATCTACCCGCGCCAATTGAAAAACCCTTTATAATAAAATTGTAACTTTGAATGTTACAAACATACACATATAGACTCAAAAATGGCTCAACAGATTTAAATTTAGGTTTTCATAGTTCGATAGCATAAGTCCCCACTTAGATTTATAGGGGATGTTACATCAAAATCGGTTGGGTCATTACAAAGATACAACGTGAGTTGTTCGTAGTACGCGCTCTCGTACACTGAGGTCTTGCTAGAATGGTCTAGTTACTAGTACGCTAAAATGAAGGTAAAAACGTACTGCATTGCATTTGGCGGCTTAAATACCAACAAGGATCCGAACATCAAGGTTTTCTCACTTCCTACCTATGTTTTTACTCAGCCTACCGCTTAGACAAACAGAAAAATAATTTTATACTACACCTGCTCGGAAACTACCTTGATACTTTATCAAATTTACGGTAGAAAGTACGTCATTGCATATCGAACAAATATGCGGCGAGAAAACGCATCTGAGCGGGAGAGAAAAGTGTATGAAAATCCATTTCTTACGTGGTTTTTCTTTTTTTAATTTTGGGTAAGACTATGCGCTGGTAACCTAAATATCAAAAGCCAAAAAGTTTTTACAGTGAGTTTTTATCTCCAAGTTCGCAAAATGACACTGGCCACTAGCTGTGTGTTGGATGGTGTCAAACAATTTGAAAAAAGAACATCGCAAACATCTCAAACAAACATTAATGGAAAAAGTGTTACATTAAGCTTCACTAACTACAACAACTTCAATTAGTAAAGATTTAGTTTTTTATTTTCCTCGTTGATGTAGTATAAAGCACTATGTATCACTCGAGAGAAAGTGCGATCTCGGGTGTTTTAAAGCCCTCGCCTACGGCTCGGGCTTCAAACGACACCCTCGACGGTAATCGGTCACTTTCTCCTCTCGGTGAACAATGTACTATTGTTTTACCATTAGGTATTCTGTGACTCAACTTTTTACTTGATCCGAGCCTACCAATAGGACAGCGTAGTACCTACTAGTATTTGTTCTGTGCAACAGGTACCAAATGTTGACTTTTATTATCATTATATCAATGTCAATAACAGTTTTAGTGTGAAAGTTTTAATTAGTTTGATTTGTTATAAATATTTAATAGGTCGACCGACTAGTTTGACAAACTATGCAAGTCCTAGCCGTTTTATTAAATATCAATAGCAGTTGTTATACAGTAACAGTTGCAGCTCCACCAAGAACTTTGCAAGGCACTGCACTGCGCTTGCTTACCCGCAGGTGAATGTCTCATCACTCGTCTGTATAAAGGCACTCACCTTTGTTCTGCACCAGAACATATTTAGTGACGCTGAATGGTGGTGCAGAGCACATGTACTGTCCGCTATCTGACAGTTGCAGGTCTGTCTTCAACAGCTTGCTGCTGGGTGTTGGGCCCATGGGCTCTATTGTGAAGGGCCTGCGACAAAATATTTATAGTTTAGTCTAGTTTTTTCATCGGACTTCGTATGCATTTCTAAACATGTTTAACAAAAATTCATGCATATTCTTGTCATTGCATAACTGAGACAATTTTATTTCTGTTTGAAAATAATAACATGTACATAATATAAACATATACAGGGAATAACATTAATGTGTAGTAATACTGAAAGGTGTGTATGGGTATCTAGTCATGAATCATTGGGCAGAATATACAACCAAAAAAACACTATTATATTTTCCATACAAAGTTTAAAAATTATTTATTTGAATTATTTTGGACAATCCTAACAAGCTGTGGCCTAGTCGCGGTAGTACGGGTCATTGACCGAGCTACTTTGTGCCTAGGCACAAAACAGATTAGTACAGAAATCTACATACATACAAAGTGCGCTCGAGCAACGCACACATAGACACCGCTCACAGACACGATATCTGGGCACAGTTGGGATGCGAGTGCCATCCGCTTGAGACACGCGTCTGTGAACTTTTTTGTGCAAAAATGGAGCAACGAAAAATAGGTTATTATAACTGTTTGGTGGACGGTTGTTTAAATTCAACATTAAACGGTGAATTGTCGTTTTTTAAGCTACCAGTTGTTTCAGAGAGGTAAGTAGGTATTTGCTTGTATTTTGATGGTTTGTTTTCACGTAACACAAAATAGTTAGGTAGGTAGGTAAGCGCCCCAGCCCCCAGCCCTGCGCCGAACAAGCGAACATAAGTTTGTAGCCTTGTCATATTTTTACAATTTAAAATTAGATATTTATTGTAGTATAAGCTGTGTTAGCCTTGTGTTCAATAATCTAATGAGGAAGATGTTAATGTAAACTAATCGCATTTGTTTTGTCTTCAAAACAACTTTATTCAGTTATAATAGTAACTGCGAAAAAATTATGTCGATATCGTGTACAGTTATATTTTTAAATCAATCAATTTTCCTCCCAAAAACTTCCTGCGCCGTCCGGTATGAAATGTATGAAAAGTACATACATGAGATTAACTTCTGTATTTATCTGTTTTGTGGCCTAGGCGCTCTGTCTTTGAAAACGCCGAACATTTTACAAGGGCTTGATTTCGAGTCTCAAATACCGGAATTTCATACTGAACGGATCTTCGGACTCGGTCGTTTCCGTTCCGGAACCCACTCGTAAAAAAGGGTATTTCCACATTTTTACACGACTGCCCAAAAAGGAGTATTTCAGGGTTTACGTATGTATGTATTTATTTATTCCACCATTACTTCTTATTGCCTGGACAGATTTGAATGCATTAAAACCATAATAAAAACATAGGTTTAAGTTTTTTTTACCATAGTTTTTTTGCATGTTCCGGAACCGGTATACAAAAAAATCTCCGCGAACGTACCCGACTTAGCCTTGCCTTGATTAGTTTTAAATTTTTATCCAACTTGACGTCTTAGAATTCATATTCAGAAATAACCTAAAAAGAATTTCCGAAACGAAAACGGTCCTCTTCGGTGGAGTTTTATGGGGCGGCGTTAGAAGGTAACTTTGTTTGTGCCGCTCGACCAATGAGGAGCAGCGGCTATTATTTATTAGGATTACATCTTTATGATTGGTGCAATACGAAACAAGGCTAGCGAATCATGAAGCGGCGGCGAATGTTTGATAGCTTTAGTGTTTGCCGCGTTTTGTCAAAGATTAAACAGGTTTATTTCTGAAAACTGACTAAGTAAAGACGCTTTATTGATTACTGACTTACGAACACTCTTTTACTATGCAATGAAATCAAATGTTGGAAATGTCTTAATCATCATTATCAGCCTATTACATTCCTACTGTTGAAATTCATGCATGATGTTTTTTACATCTTATTCCTACGGTGGTTGGTGACCTCACGTATTTTTTAAGAACATCAGCCATGCTCGCTCTTATTAGGCGTTTACACTGATTAGATCCTTATTCCTGAATGTTAATTGGAGCGATGATGTTTAATGCTGTAATTAATAAGTAAGCATTAATAAAAATAAAAAAATACCCTGCCAAAAACATTATCACTTGGGATGATTTAAGGATTCCGAGGATACCCCATACATCCAAATCTGTTGAGGCATTTTGTAATAAAAAAACGCACATACATTAACCCCGAAAACATTATATTCCTTTTTTGGGGAGTCGCGTAAAAAGCAGTTTGCTTGAAAGTTAGTTGTAAAGTAAGGTTGGTAGGACAGCTGGCTTTGCTAACTGAAGATAAAATTTGTTTGTCAGATCTGTACACGCGGCGCACTAATATTCTTTGTCACAAGTTCATTGCTCTTTATCAGCTGATTGTTAGGGTTGAAATGAACTTGATTACCAGAAATGTTTAAATTATCATATCTTGTGATTTTAAAAAGTTTCTGGTGATTTGCACTTGGACTTGAATTATTAATAAGCTTCTATATGCGTGGTTTAATTATTACTACACATTTATGTTACACGTTGTATATATATATATATATATATATATATATATTATTGGCTTGCTTTTGACCTACCTCCTCTACATAGGATTTTCCCGTTCTATTTTGGAAATGTAACATTCTTATTTGACACTAGCTGTTGCCGCAACCCATGTTCAGTCCCAACCCCTTCTAAACAATACATCCCAGTTGGTTTTCAAAAATATTGTCAATGTACAAAATTGGGTCAGTTCCAATTTTATAATAGTATAGAATAGATATAGAATAGGATAAATTAATGAAGTCTTAGGTATTTACATTTTTTACAATAATGACATACATAGATCCCGGCCCCCTAACCATATTTCCTAGTCCTAGGTTCCAGACATAAAAACTTTCTGGTTCACAAAAATCTGTCCCATAGCGGGAATCGAACCAGCAACCTCTGAGATGTACAAGATATGAGCTGACTCACTCACCCTCTACATGAAAGATTAGGCGATCAAGCTCAATAATAAATATACCCATTCTAATAATTACCTCTCCCTTGTCAGTGTCCCGTTATCCGCTACATAGTTCCATACATAGCTCCTATGACTGGTGTCTCCTCGGAGCTCACACACAAGTGTCAGGTTATCGTGAACACGCTTCACGAGCACATCCGTGTATTCTGGGTCTCCGGGACTGTACAGCACTAGCATTGGAGGAAACACTGGCTCGGTTAAACCTGGAATAGAGCATCATGAAGGAATTAATTTATAGCTGCGCCCCGCGGTTTCCCGGGATAAAAAGTAGCCTATGTATGTATTCATATTCATTTATTCATGCCCATACATATATTATTACAGACAGGTGTTAAAATAGCGTCACAAAGTATGCTATAAGTATGTACCCTGTAAGGGTGTTGCATAGTGGGTGCAGTTCTATTATAATTTAACATTCTGATTCTAATTACTTATAAGTGTTTACATTATTAATTTAATGTCATAGTAGTCTGTGCTTAGTCACTATAGTTTAATAATATATAAACTAAATAATTACAATTTGAATGTCAGGTTTAGTATCTATAGATTTTGTCACATGCAAGATATAATTTTATTAGGAACACAACAACAGACAACAAATTTAAGAATAATTTAAACAATTCAATTATTGCAAAAACTAGTTCTTCACCAACCCGCATCATTTTTCAACTCTTCTAATGAATATGTACCAAATTTCATCAAAATCGGTTTGGTAGTTTTTGCGTGAAAGAATAACAAACATACATCCATACATTCTTACAAACTTTCGTGTTTATAATATTAGTAGGATTTTGTAATTTCTTAGATTAATAAAAAGAATATGTGACATCCAAAAGTGTTTAGTACAATAATTATGACTGTAGTAACTTAGTTACCATGTTTTGAGATAAATAAATTATTTTTGTATTTCATCACAGAATACTAAGGGATTTAATTAAATGTCCTAAAGGTTTGTTGTACTCGGTCTACTTAACAGAATACTGGACTACTACTGGACAGTAGACGAGATGTAGTAGTACTAACAGGCTGGGTTCATACAATAATCATACCTATCATTAAATTATTTATCTACAATTGAAGCTAAGTTTTCTAAATGTATACCAAATAGAATGAGACTATCAGTGTTTATTTAATGTATAATATAAAAAGCAGAGATGATATAAAAACTGTATATCGCACAATTCATATTCAATGTGCTATAATTTATTAATATCCGCGGTGGGTCTGAAACCTGTTTATATTTTATGACGAGGTACACAGTCTAAAAATACTTATTTCTACCGTCCTATAAAAGAAACAAACAAATAAATATTGCGTAGATCTAATTGCAAGAAGGATAGTCGTAAATATAAGTGAAAGGACCATCAATATAGCTGAAATCCGTTAGACCTACTTAAAAAGATTGGTTGTATGGAACACCGAGGTTTAACATTGAATTTAGTGACGATAAGCCTATAATTCATGGTGGACCTTGAGGCTAAGGCTATTATTCATTTGCAAATGCTGACCCAAGGTCTTTTAACCGAAAAACAGGCTTTGTAAAATGCCAAAATATTAAATCCATAGGTTACATGTATTCTCCTATTTGCCAAGCTACGCAGTATCAAGATTATTTACTTACATGGTTCTGAGTTAAGTACGTAAAGAATTACACATAAAAACAAATGTTTGTGAGGTGAAAACATTTTTATTTACTTTTTGTACATTTTCTGCATTTGGGAGACTATATTGTACGACCATAATAATGTACAGCCAAAATTGCACAGCCGATATTGTACAGCCAATATTCCATGTACATCGGATTTCAAATACTCGGCCGGCTTTTCCTGGACGGCAAATATTGCCCGTACAAACTCGGCTCGTGTCGATATTGCACGGCCATTATTGCACAGCCAATAATTCATGTACTGGCTTCCAAATGTCAGGGTGTGCAATCCAGTCTGTACATTATTGGATGCGAAATATAGCCCGTGACGAGTTTGGTACAGCCAGTATTGTACAGGCAATAATACGAAGCCATCCATAGACAAAAGTAGCATTTCACACGATGCCTCGTTTGTTTCAAGCGAGTCTTTGAAGCACAGATTATCAAAACATGTTCGGTCCCGATCGAACCATAGACTGCAGCTTTATCCCGCTAGGGGCGCTAGTGCTCGTTAATGTTGAAGTTATTATTTTCTTCGTACAAAAGAACTAAAACAATTATTAATAAGATATTGCTGGATATACATAGGGCTAGGTAGGCGAACAACGAGAAATAACTATTTTGTCAAAACAAAGAACACATAGTTGGTTTTAGTTAGGTTAAGTACCAGCTTTTCAACACATATATCTGCCCATAAGTGATTTATTATGACATACGTGTGGGTGCATTTAACTTATTCTGTTACAGTTCAAAATTATCGATACTTTGATAAAATAGATATACTTCCATACCTACATTTTCCTATGGAATATTTTTTAATGTGCAAGATTCTCTCTAATGAAAAAATAAAAAATACAAATGTTAATCAGCATTGAAATAATATCGAAAGCATTATTTTGTCCAATATTTCAACTTAAGGTCGAATGTCCATTAGATTATTTTTGAAGACAGTAGGTACCAAGTAGGTACGGCCGCGTTAGTAGTACCACATTATTACAATACATATAGTAGCGAAACGCCTTTGACGTTAGGCGACACCGCTACCCGTGTAGGTACTTTTGCTGTCACATGCAGATGTGCCCACAGGATGTGCCAGGGTAGTGATGTGCGAACTCGGAAAAACAAAACTCGATTTAACCCGAGTTAAAATTCACGTAAATTGGGTTGAACTCGAGTTAACTAGAAGGAAGAGTTAATGTTTTTTAAAAAAAATTACTAATTTATTCCCCCACCTTAGCATTAATTTTTATTTATGTATTTTTGGCTTGAATTTTAATATTTTAAAATATTTATATTTATCACTACATAGTATAAAACAAAGTCGCTTTCTCTGTCCCTATATGCCTATATCCCTATGTATGCTTAAATCTTTAAAACTACGCAACGGATTTTGATGCGGTTTTTTTTTTAATAGATTGAGTGATTGAAGAGGAAGGTTTGTATGTATAATAACCGTGCGAAGCCGGGGCGGGTCGCTAGTTATTAATAAAACTATGTAATTATACAGCAGTCTTTTCAAAATAAAATCAAACTAACATTATGATTACACGTAACACGTCCACTCACTGGCGATTCAAATACATCCCAAACCAAAGATTTTCTTCTAGGACCTGGCAGAAACAGAAAACAGAATTTAAAACACGAAAAGCTACAGCAATAACCGGCACTTTAAAGTTAACCTCAAATCTACATAAATGTGACACTTGTTTGTTATGAATGAATTTAGTCTCAAATGATCGGCAAACTTCGCTCCATGTTGGTTTCATTCGGTTTTCAAATTTGAGTCAGAGAGAATTCAATTCGAGTTGGTTCGAGTTAGGCCCAAATCAAGTTAACTCGAGTTAGTTACTCGAGTCGACCATCACTATGCCAGGGCACTCACAAGATGGAAAATAAAATAAATATGATAGTTTCATTTATTTAATTTAAAAGTACCTACCAAATATACATATTTACATAAGTTGCATGAACTCTTAATGTAATTTGTTGCTGATGATAGTAAAAAATATTATTATAACTTTATTTGTTCCAAAACATATTTCCGGTCGTTAAGATAACAGTTACTTATACCTACTAAATAATAAAACAGTATAGTTTACCCTTAAAGAACTCTGTCCCCCGCACTAGGTCTCTGGTGAGCCTGTACAGCGGGGTTACAGTGGATCACTCCGACTACTCCTATCTCTATTTTACTGCGTACATATAGTACCTAAGTAGGTACCTACGTTAATAGAAAGAGCTCGCATTTCCTCTTTTAAAATATTGGCTGATTTATCAAGATTGCTCAAACGTAGATTTAATGGCTTTCCTTTGTTTGTTTTTTGAGACCACGGTCCTCGTAGTTCCTAGTTCCCTAGATATAGGGGATCCTAGTTAGGAGCCAGGATTACCTTCTCTGTATAGTTATGACAATATAATGTATGTTCGTAAAAATCTGCACATTTTTTTTTACGCTTAATCTATGTTTGGCCACTATCTCACCTAGCAATGATGTGGCTTACAATCAAATGGAGCACATAGATCTAGAGAAAGTTGGCGGCAGTTCAAGGTGAATAGTGACCATCACAAATCACAACATAAACACTAGAAATAAGGATAGAATTTTAGTACCTCGGCTTAGACTGAGTAAAAATGGTAAAACGAATAAATCCTCCATGGGCAATTGCCTACGTTTTTACAATAAAATTCCAAAATGTATATCTAACGGAGCTCACAGAAAGTAGATTCAAATTGCGTGTGAAAAATATTCTAATGAAAAAAAGCATACTATACAGTTAGTAATTACATAGAAGACAAAGATGCATGGAACATTCCGCTTCTGCCAAGTACCTAGCCAACTGGTACATTAGAAACCTAATATTGTCTAAAACCACCTAAAACAAACATTTAATATTGTAACAAAAGTTCTAAAAAAATGCCCCTCAGTTTCTTGTGGTATCTTCTGAGTAGTGGTTCTTTTTCCGATACGGTGGTAGAGTCATTGTAATAATTGACCGTCTGTGATGCCAAAATTGAATAAAGAACTTTTGAACTTGAACTTTGAACTTATTGCATGTTTTTTTATGTAACTGAATGACTGACGAGCTGGTCATTTGCCTGATTGTAAGCAATACTACGCTAGCCCATAACAATAACAGCACCACCCAGAACTTTGTTTTGCAAAATCCTGCGTGGCGCTGCACTGCGGTCCTTATCCTGAGACAATTAACTGTTGAGTCTCATAATGCCCAGTAATTTCGCAGTAATGCCCTTCAAACCGGAACACAGTAATGCTTGCCTCACGCATACGAGAAACCTACCACTAAATAATGTTAATATGTTAATGTTGTTATGTCGTTCGAGAATGGATTCAAATAATAAAATGTCACCAATTTCCATTCATCTCTTACCGATTGCGTGCTCCCAATCCTGTCAAAATATAATTCGTTGTCTTCATACATCTAACTAATATTGTAAGAGCTGTGAGATCTGCAGATACCTACGTTTTTTTCCTTAGTATGGTTTCATAGCCATTATGATCCCCATTTTTAATACAATCTAGCCAATTGATTAGGCTTATAAGTAATTTACATTTAACTTTAACTGATATATTATTTTTTTTCTTTTTTCAGATAAGTGTCATAAACAAAATTTTAATGATAATTTTCATTTATTATACGTAGTCATCGTGTAGTAGTATTTATTAGTATATTTAAAAAGTTATTGATGAACACATTTTTCGTTTTCTAGTAGGTACTCGCACTAATCCGTCCTTCCCAAAGAACAGCTCCAAAATTCTACCCATCATCCACTTTCCGCGGAGAAGGTTGTCGTACTCTTACTTTCACATTTTCTTATTGATTGAACCATTTACTCCTGATTGTCAGTTGCGCTAGATGTTCCTTTTTATATTTCTTCCTGATATCTTGTGTTATCTTAGATGTCAACTGCCACTGCGTTCTAGCGTTTTGCTCTGTTTCAATGATTGTGTTAACAATCTGTGTTTCGGTTACTCCATGTGAAAGACGCTTTTCAAAGTTAAAATTATTAAAATCTTTACTTTAAATTATTAAATTACTTAGGGTCCACAAGGAGCCAAGCGCGACTTACCAATCTTTCGATTTTATCAATTGAAAGAGACAGGGAAGTCAATTTTGTTAATGCTAGCGAATAGGTATAATGTAAAATTAAGTCTCGTAAGCATGTTTAGTATTAAATTTGTTGTTTTATTTTAAGTAGGAATCCTCAATATAAAACCGCTCGGGGTGCCAATCTACCCTACGCTGCGCCGACCACTGCCTTTGCCTCAAGTTTGCTAGTGTTATTTATTGTGATAGGCCAACGGTGTAGGTACATATTAATATTTTTATTTTTATATATTAGGCACACCAAATACAGCTACATTAAAAAAATACAAATATATAAAAAGCTTAGCAATAACGCAGCTCACAACGCTATTCTCATATTAGGTACTACATATTTTAAAAATAATCGCTAAGAGCTGCTTACAAAACATAAATGAAAATTACGTTTGTAAGTGTTCTTAAATTTAGGTAAATAAGTGATTGACAAAGAAAAGGCATTAGATATTAACTTAAAAAAAATATTATTTTTTTAAGTTAGTTTTCAATAAAAAAAAAACATTTTAAGAAAAAAAAACAAACCGACTTCAAAGCTATATCAATATTTTTTATTTTTGTTGATATTTTCAAAAAGCGCTGATTCAAATTTCGATAAAATATATATGGGACCACTTCTGAAGTATGACCTACCAAACAAAAAAAGAACAATCAAAATCGGACTACTCTGTAAAAAGTTATGCGTAGTAATACATTAAAAAATATACACTCGTCGACTTCAGAACCTCCTCCGTTTTTTTCATCGGTTAATGAATTGGTTATAAATAGGTGGTTAATACATTTTGATAGAAAGTTTTTGTAATATTAAATTGATAAGCATTACAAACAAACAAACAATAATATATAAAAATGTATTCTTAGATTGTATTGTGCCGATATATAACACACCTATTTATTATTATATTATTATTTATAGGCGTATACATTTTTCACTATGAAGCCGTGGTTATGACAATAGTAATTATTTGCTATAAAGTGCCAACTTAACAGAAATTAGTTTAACGTTACAGTCATTATATATAAAACGAGTGTGGCTCAGTGGGAGAACGTGCGACTTTCGATCCGACGCACCCGAGTTTGAATCCCGCTGGCCCCACTGACTTTCGTTATGTGTGGATTTAACACTCGCTCTAAAAACGGTAAAGGAAAACATCGTGAGGAAACCGGCATGTCCAAGAAATTATCACAAAAATTCAAGTAGGTACATGTGATATTCAACAACCCGCACTGGGCTAGCGTGGTGGATTATGGTTTATACTCTCTCTACGAGAGAAGACCCGTGTCCCAGTAGTGGGAACGTGATGGGCTGACGATGATGAACAGTTATTAGTGTTAAATTTAATCCCCATGATAAGTTAAGTGATGGGCTTCATAATTAGCATTATTAACTCGATACCTCGGAATGTTTCATGTCATTACTAATATTCGCATTTTTTAATCTTTCGCCCACTCGCAATATCCCTTGATTATCATAAAACGGACTCAATTTTACCAAATTGCTTCTGCTATTCGGTTTATTAAAACAATTTAAATCGTCGCAAGTCAATGTCGTTGCTAAATTCACTACACCGCATATATCTTATTACAAGCAACTTCGCCGCCTTTAACTTTGTAATGTGATATACGATTAGCCGTTGTTTACATTTCGTTGTCGCGTCGAATTATTTTAATTGCTAGTAATGACCATGCTAAGATCTTTGCGATCTTTGTGAATGAGTTATGCCTCTCTAATAACTTCTGAATGATGCTTTCTTCACAATATTTCAGCACAGCATGCACATTGCACACTTTTTCTTTTGTCTTGTAAACCGTTTGTTTTTCGACTAGTGGTAATTCTGTTGCCTTCATCCACTCAGGCCCGTACCACCACCCGTACCACCACCCGTACCACGTGTCGTATGCTTTAAATTTTAAAACCATTATGCCTCTACTTACTGAATCAGCTGGATTGGACTCTAGACTTCACATAATGCCAACTGCTCGGTTTTACGACCTTTATTATGTTCTGAACTCTATTAGCTACAAAGGGTTTCCAGCGACCGGGATCTTCCTGTAGCTACCTCACCACTATAGAGTCCGTCCAGCCGTGAATGTCCACGTTGTTTTCGTCAATACATTGTACCTACCTACTACTTATTTTCTCCATCAGTTTAGACAATAATACCGCTTCGCATAACTCCAATCTCAACAAAGATAGGTACAGGTAGGTACCAGTCAGCAAAACGGTATCTTTAATTAGTCTGGTTTGAGCTGCAACCAATACCACTGACATTTGATCGTTATTTACAATTCTTGCGTATCGCTCGATTTTTCCACGCCCCTGAACAAACAAAATAAAATATTAAGAAACTATCTGCCTACTCGAAGAAAACTATCGACGACAGAAAAATCGTTATAATTCATAATTTCTGATAAGAAATAAAGAATTATATTATTTTATAATAAACATTCTTCATATATTTTACTTTTGTCATGGGTCTTAAAAATCCCGGCAGGAATCCCGGGACTAGGGTAGGTATTATTTTAAAGACTGATCCTGGGAGTCAATTTTGGTTCGAGACTGAATGCCCTACTCGGTATATCTTAGGTTATACCTTAGACATACGGTAAATGTTAAAAAAATACTCAAATCTTTCTTGACGTGTCGGCACATCACGGGCATCTACTAATCTAAGGCAATGTCATATATAGGAGCAACGACAAGCGAAGCGAGGAGAAGAGCATTAGTTACCTATGACCACCACAACTCTCGAGCCGAGCGAGCGAAGCGAGCGTGCTGCGGCAGCGGCCGGGGAAGCGCCCGAAGAATTTTAATTTTGTTAAAACGCGTTTTATCTACATAGTTTGACATACTTTTAACTGATATCACAGAATACTAAGGAACAGAAGCATCAAGGACTCATGCTATAACGCAATAAAATTCAATTCAGCTCGCGTAGCGCTGCATACCTACCAGTCATATTAACTTACAGAACGCCTCTCTTTGTGTCGCATCGCATAGCTCTTATCTCTTCTGATGCGGCACGTGGAACGACGCGCGACCCGCCGTCGGTGTCCGGCTATGTACTTGTAGCTTCGTACTCATGGTCATTGTCATGGGCGTACCCACGGTGGGGCATCTGCCCCACCCTAGTCACAAAACAGACTGTTGTGTGCCCTAGTCCCAGACTCGAAGCTAAATTCGGTTTATTAAAAACTAATTATTCATTTGGTGTTTTTTAAACAATGGTTCTTCTAATTACTACAATTTAAATGGTTTTCCTGGCTAACTGAACTTAAGGCTGAATTGTGGTATAACGTGTGGGAGCAAAATAAATGGCACAGAGCGAACTGAACGATATAGATTTAATTGCGCTAGTTAAAGAAACACAACTGTCCTATCCTGCCATAAAACAGGCGCATACTGTGCACTGTCACAGACTAGGAAGTACACTGTGCACTGTCGAAAGGTCAGTCAGTATTTTACGCAGAATAAAAACTTCGATGTGGTTTACAATGATAGAAAACCGGCTAGTCGGCCTCTGCATGATATGACATTATGAGTGTGCATAGGAAAAGGTTTCTGTAACCACACTATAAATTTGAAAACGTTTTAGCTAGATTTAGCCAGAACACACGCAGGGTATTATTGAAATAAGGTCAGTAAATAAAAAGCATTTTCAAATTCCTACTACTTTGCTGGGTATGTCCATGGTCATTGTCACAATAATGTAAATGTTTTTGGACTTTTCAAAGTCTGCATGCCTAACACAATTTATTTTACTATTATTATTAATAAACTCTTTATTTCAGACAATATAAAGTACAACAAAGTAAAATTAACAGAGCCCTATAGAATATATACCTTACAGACTAACATACATACAAAAATATTACATTACATTTAAGTGTGAATTTTATTTCTAACAATATTCATTTATTTTTATTAGTTATTGGGTATTTTATTTCAATAACTGCATCTTTGTATATCCCATCCGGAGACAATATCATGGAATATTCCTGTGCAATTAATGGCTACGCATTTATTGTCAATTTGGTATTGAAGCAACTCGCAGTTTATAATTTGTCATTATTTTAGGCCTGGAGAAACTCAGACGGAACTTCACTGCTGCTGGCATGATATGAAGTTAATTTACGCAATAGTTGCTCCACCAATAATATGAATTTTATCAAAGTGCCTGCTCTGGACCGTTGGTTTGTTTCAGTAAGAATCCATATAATGTTGTACATGCAAGTTCTTCATTTCACAGACAGACCTACATCAAGAAGGCCACAATACACTTCTAGTCTCCAGCCGATGGAGCACACTCATGGCACATGCAACTTATTACTTTATGTGTCTTGCTCTACCATTACAGTTGCAGTTTATTATTATGACCTCACTTTGTGCTCATTGTACATCTTGCATTTGACAACAGCGTCGTCTCCGTAAGATTCTCTTGAAGCACTGTAAATGTAAAGCATATGTAAAGACAACTGGATAAGGATTGATATACATGTAAACATAACCTCAAACCTAGAAATTAATGTTTAGAGTTTTTAGGCCTTACGGAACCGATTTATAGCAATCAACAGCTTGTATAACAAACTACTACTGCTACTAATCAGCCCGTATCCACCCACTGCTGGGTATAAGGCTCCTCTAGTTCACGCCACTCATTCCGGTCTTTTGCTAGCTTCATCTATTGCAATCCGACGTATAAAAATGTAAAGTTATAATTACAATTTACGTTTTTAAGTTCACTTGTTGTTTAAAACTTTAAATCCGGTTGTTTTGTTTTATTCGTTTAAAGTACACAACACAGAAAGTAAAAATACTACGCTAAGTAGTATACATAATTCATAGATCATACATACCTATACTATACAGACAGATACATCACATACGATATACGAGAATAGATTTGCCACTATGTTTAAAATTTAGGATGTGTTGAAAAGCGATCAATAGATGGCGCTGATCAGCTTCATAGTTTCCAGATAGATTTACTTGACGCAGTTTACTTGATTGATTATATTACTTACAAAAATAAACAATTCACGTACTGGATTTGAAACAAAATAAGTACCTAGGCATATATTTCTTTATCTTTTGAATTAAAATTCAATTACATATATTTTTCACCTTTTACAATAACTTTTTTTTAAATTTAGTAACATACAAAAAGGTTATTTGTTAAATGATAAATGAAAAGCCAATTTAATTAGTCAAGTAAGTCAAGTCAAAAGATGTTTATGAAATACAAAAAATGCACTTTTTTAAACGTCAAATACAAATCAATACGTTGAGTTTCTAGTCTATCGGGTCTACTGCATCCATTGGTTCCACATTGTTACTTTTACTAGGACTGCTTTGGCCTGCATTGCCCATGTGTCATTATTTTCTTTATTCAGACTTTCTATTCTCGTTGTCTTCTTTACTTCGACAAAGTATCCTCCGGTTGTTCATTCACTTTTACACTAGTTTACGTTCTGCTACCATATTAAGAATTAATCTTTAAATAAATTCTTCAGAGGTGGATAAAATCGTATATTATTTTTCACATGACAATAATGACATATAAACATAAACAGTTTCTACGGAAACCATCTATATACAATACATAGAAGAAAAAGCTAGTAAAAAAGTTGCACTAAGTATATCTTCAGTCATGTTTAAGTTCCATCTGCCTCTAATTTTAAAACTAGCAGTAACTTTTATAGACACGTCCCACAGATGACGCCACCTTCCATACATTAGTAATTTTGCAGACAGACGAAGAAAGCTTCATCCCCCTGGTATAATTCCTAGCCTGTGACAACGTAGTGATTTTTTTCTCTATGCTTTATTGAATTTCTTTTCTTTTTCTTAAGATCAAGCCACAGATAAAATATGTGTCCTGACTTGACCTGTATCCTGTCCTATAAAGTACATAATATAACAAACAAAACAACCTATAGTACTTTGTAATTTCAACGGAAAAGCGGAAACGAACAAAACAAACACTGATTCAAACCGGTTACTAGGTCGGTCGGTCAGTCCACAGGACCGGTCGATGCCAATCGGTGATGAGGATGACATGACATTGACATCAATTAATTGGTCAATTATAGTCTGTGCAAAAAGAGCACTGGCATAACCAAACGAGGCTTCGACTTTGACATAACAATGGACTCGGAATATAGGCTGTACAATATTGGCCGAACAAAATCTGTCCGTGACAATAAATGCCGTACTGAATTGCACAGCCTGATAATTCGTGTACATTGAAAAAAACTTCTGTCGGCTTCGGATTATTGCCTGTGCAATACGGGCTGTACAAAATCGGCTCGGGCAGTTATTTCGCATCCATTATTGTACGGCCTGGATTGCACGCCTCAACATTTGGAAGCCATGTACATGAATTATTGGGTGTGCAATACAGGCCGTACATTATTTAGCCTCCAAATATTGGCTGTACATTAACCGGACCCCTGCATTTGACATTCAATACAAATTCGCCATTTTTGTTTAGCTTTCGTTTTCACAGAAGATAAAATATGTTTCATTCGTTGATGCGTTCAATTCGTTCAATCGTTCGTTTTGTCCCTCAGATAAAATTACTCGAATAACTCGAAGGGAGAGACTTTAGCCCTCAGAGGAAGATCACTCTTCCTCTGAGCTTTAGCCCTTGCTTTTAAGCCTGCCCCAAACCTGTCCTAGCCTGCCCAAAATAAACGGGCGAATTATAAAACAGAAAGTAGTATCTAGTATCTCTTAGCCTGTGGTATTTACCAGCGTTGCCGTAGCCGTTGCCAGCGAATTAATTATTACCTGATTTTGGGTCATTTAGGCCATAAGCGGGTAATCGATGACTGGCGGGTAATCTTACGACTAGAAAACCATTTTATTTATCGCTCCGCTCGCGTATCGTTGATAAGTATAACGGTTGTAGTTAAATGTAATTTTGTAGAATAGAAGAAGTTTGCTATCTAGCGGCTTCTAAGCTACGTAAACGTAAAGCGCTCGCTGCCCTCGCTTTTTTTTATTTTCCTGTAGCTCGTATCATTTTAATATATGAGAGTAAGTAGGGAGGCCGCTACTTAACGGTTTCTAATAAACATAAATGCAATATTCCCGCACTTGCACTGCTCTCGTTAATAAATAGAAGAATGTAGGGACCTATACATTTTACTTTTATTCATGGTGAAAGAGTAGGTATTTTCGTTATTGCGATAATATAGACGTGGCAAATTTGGACAGCAAAATCGGGCTGAGCCTCAAGCGGCAAAAGTCCACGCTACGCCACTGAGGTCAAGTACAATACAGTACATGTACATACCTGTTGTGTGAACACTAGTTCTTAAGTTCTCAAAAATTATTATGTGATTAGTTCAAAAGTAATGGCTGACTTAATGGTAAGTACATTAAAACACATTTTTAATTTAATAACTTACATAATTAAGTGGTATTTTTTCTTGATTTCATTAAAACAGTACCTTAACGTATTGCAATCGTACCTTTTTAGATGACCGGCCGTACTATTACTATTTTGGAAATTCGTACTGGCAACACTGCTTCATCTTGCTTTTTCTGCTTTCCTTCCTCAAGTTTCTTCTCTGTACCTATATTAGACTTTTTGGCGGGAAGTAAAAAGTGATACAGCTCGATTTTGTTTTATTTTCCAAACGATTGTTATTTCGAGTGATCATGTGTAATATCGGTGGAATATTAACCATTATGTGTTCGTAAACGTGCACGAGCGTAGGCAAATGAAACAAAATAGAGAAGACATCGCTTTTTATGTTCTCCCAAAAAGTCCATGGAAAGCTTGAATAAAGTTCCACCACTTTATCGAAGCACTAGGAGAGGGTCCGGCTTGTTGCTGTTGACCTTCATTCTCAACAAAAGTATAATAAAATGGAATATTAAACTATCAAATAAAAACTACGTAAGACATGGCGGTATGGTCCTAGAGACTTTAGCCTGCACTAATGGCAAACTTAAAAAAAAAAATTGTACCTATATTATTTAGTTTATTTACAATAAAATTTTACTAGTGAAAAGAAAATGGATATAAATAGGCTCTCGAATGATAAGAAGTTACAGCTCTGCAGATGGTACTTCAAAGGTACGCAATATTTTCAGTAGAAACGCTTTCAAACTGTTGTAAACAAAGATACTATTTTTATGAGTTTCATCCTCAATGTAGTGGCTTACTAAACTTAAAGCCACGGCACCCAGGCTAGGCCTACAACATTAAAGTCCATCCAGTCTCACGGGGTAATAGCTCTTTTGTCATTATGTAGTTTGCTTATCAGCGGAAACTGACGCATTGCAGATTGTAGTGCATATAAAACTCACTAAAAGCTGAGAGATTATAAACTTAAATACCTATCTTTCCTTAGACACCAAATGCTTTAAATTTTGAAGCTTATTGATAGAAAGGTTGTTAAGTGAAAAGGCCATCCAACACTAGGTACATTTTCCCTCATAAGACAGGTTTAAGACAAAAAAACAAAAACATTTGTAGCCAGTGAAATTACCTACTGTAAATATGAGATCTAATATTTGATGTCTCCAGGTGACACAATGCAGTATAGCTCTGCAATTGTTATGGGCGAGAGTTGCGCTTACCATCAGGCTAAGTAGTTGCTTGTCTCATTGCCAGTTGCATAAAACAAGAATTTTATGCATTACGAGTCTTTTTCTGTCGTAAAACTTATTCATTATTTAATTTTATATAACAGCCTTTATATTTATTTTTAGTTGGATGCCTTTTCTTACCATTTGTATGGGCAGTAAATGCTGTGTGGTTCTTCAAGGAAGCATTCCGGAAGCCTCCATATGAGGAGCAGAAACAGATCAAGAAATGTGAGTCTTCATTTATCATTTCACATATAAAGGATAAGACAAAAAAGGTGTTTGTTATCCTGTAACCCGTACAATTGCAGCTCATTAAGCTATTATTATTATTATTATTCTTAAGCTGAGTCAGTGAGAACAATGATTCATCAATGAACACTCCATGCACGTACACTACGTTTTGTTTCACCTGTGCATCACAAATAAATAAGAATATTTGCAAAATCACCATTATAGATATACTTACTTATATTCCTGTACTTATATTACATATATTACCTGTAATATCTGACCCAAGTTTAATAAGAAATGTATATTGCACAGACGTAATCATGAGCGGCGGCGGCGCCGTCGTATGGGCGGTCATCCTGGCGGGATGGGTGGCCACGTACCAACTGCAGCGAGTCGCGTGGGGGCCGACCGGGGACACGCTCTCGTTTATAGTGCCACTCGGGCGGGCTTAGCACATGCCAAGAGAGCCTACTCAGTGATGTCAGCATTGATGGCATTTTATGCTTTCTTAGTGAAAATCAGGTAGATATTTAGTTTGGCTTGATGTACAAGCGTCAGTTATTAACTCAGTTGTTCGAGTACCTTGTCATAATGGCATTTTGCTTCTCTCAAATACATGTAATTGAAATCGAGTGACAAGGTACCAACAAGTACAGGTAGGTACTTATTTGTAATACAGGCCACAGTCAACAACTTGGTGAACATTTTATTTTTTTCATAAACCTATTAAAAGGATTAAAAATATATTATTTAACTTGTTGTTGACCGTACCAATTATTCAACTACGTTAAGGAGATTTTTATTTTTGCCAAAATTGGTCACAGTACTCAACCATTTTTCATTATTTGTATTTGACCATTAACAGCTTTCTTAAATATTCATCATGTAGGTACATCACTGGATTTAAACATTCCGAAAACTTAAATTATTTATTAACAAATAAAATGTATTGTTAAATAATTGCTGCTTCCTCCTTCTATTTTAATGAGTAGTATTTTGATTCAGCTTATTGTTATTTTTGTAAATAGGTAATCTAGATTTAAGAGGATATTAATAAAAATAATAAAATAATTAATAGTTTTATTTATTAAATAGATCTTTTGTACATTATATACAATACTTTGAAACTCAATACATAAATGCGGAGTTGTCAACATGTGTTAACAATAATCCATTATAGTAAAGTTAAATTTTCATCTTGTTTAAAAAAATCGTTATTACAGAAACAAATCGTGCATTCCCGTTGGTCCCACCGCCGTCGTCCCACAGTGGGACGAACGGGAATTAAGTAAACATATTAAAATTCATTTCCGTTATATTCATTCAGGTAAAGAACTAAAACCTGCGTGTACAATAATCACAGGTTATCACAGTCGCCATATTGGTATTTTCATCTTATAATTTGTATCCTGAGATGACGTCGTAATGTTGGACATATTGGATCAATATGAATCCTAGTTTAAGATGTCCGACTCGACGTACAAATCTCGCATACATTCAAAGCCTACGAGATTTGTATTCCGTAGCTAACCCAGTGGCGGTGCTTAACATCAGGCGGACGACCTGCTCGTCTCTTCATGTACGACCGACACAATAATAACCGAGTGTGAGCGGATATACGACTGGAATAGCACCCACGGCGCGGCGGCCGGCGCCGGCGCCGGCGCCGCTCGACGGAGTCTATAATACTTTTTATAATTCGTCGTAAGAACTGAATGCCACCAAAACTACAAATATAATAATATCTTCCTTAAAATTTTGATTCAGTTTACATTTCATTATTAGTAAAAACATGATTGTTTTCCAAACGCCTTGTGTGATACATAATTTGGGTAAGGACCGACTTTTCAATCCTGAGACAGATAAACAGAGGAACAATAATAAACGTAGGTCAAACATTCTGTCCTTTTCTCGCATATTAGATGCTGCGAATTTATCTCGCTTGCACAATTCAAACTGAAGTTAGCCGTGTTACATAATCTGTGTCATTAAAGATTGAAAAATCAGCTGTAAAGCTTATAATATAACTGCAAGTTTTAACACACAAAAATAATCTTTAAGTCCAATAAAATAAGGAACACGATACAAACTAAAATGCAGACACTGTGGAATGACTAATCATAAGTTACTACTAGGTGCCACACATATATAACACACAACAAACATACATACATACATACATAACGACACCTCGAAACTTATTGCAACTACGATTTCAATATGTTTAATTGTTAACTAAGTACGTAAAGTTATGAAACACTTCGATATACTTCTCAAATTATAAAATAAAGTTTCTTTACAAAAGTTGTTCAAGAGACAAAACTGAACAAGTTGTAGCAGCGTACGCCGCGCGAGGTGTCCAGTACTTAGTGTATAACTAGCTATAGAGCTACAAGGGTCTAAATGAACGCGGAGTAAGAGGAACTAAATTACATTTTTTAAAGATGTTGGCCACTTTATATGGGATTCGAACCCGGAACCTCGCGATGACACCACAGAGGCTGTCATGTGTTACAAGTGGCGCCTTCACCCAAATGTCTCCATTCAAATAGACCCTTATCGCGTTGTTTTCTTTAATACAAAATGGTGTTACATACATTAAGTTATTTACTAAATGCTTTGTCAAATAAGATAGAAATGAAGGCCATCCGTCATTAGTCAACCCGTCCCCCGACCGACCAGTGGACGCTTCACCAGTTCTCTCACTTTACACGTGAACTAGCTCTCGTAGCTATCGTACTCGATGAAGAAGATCAAAAGGAAGTACCGAACAGAAAACATTGGATGCACGACACGTTTCCAAACTAGATGAACGTGCATACTCTATGAGTAATATTAAGTTGAAGATAAAAACAAAGCGCATATTGGACGCCGCGCCGGGTTGACAAATGAGGGACGACCTTTAGGAATCATTCAAATAATTCGCTAGCACGTCACCCGTCTTTGCCCGCCTTCGCTTGCGAAGAGAGCGAGGAAACTTTAACCAATGAATTGTGGCCGAGCGGCTGCTCGACCGCTTTACAACCCGACGCACCCGAGTTCGAATCCCGATTCCGCCCTGCAAGTAGTTGGTACGTGCGGATTTTGCATGCTCCCTCATTGGAGCGTTATTGAACAGTGAAGGAATACATCGTAAGGGAGCCCGCGCAGACGGTAACTCGACAACACGCGTCTCTATGTCGCGCTGCGGGGGCGCCGCGCGACTATTATACACTCCGTCCAACCAGTTATTTAACTTTTGACAGCTTGATTAATGATGTCCTAATGCGTTACTGATTCGATTTATGAAAACAATCGACTTTATTTATGAACTAGCTGTTGCCCGCGACTTCGTACGCGTAGTGTAGTAGTAATTCATAATGCTTCCGACCATTTTCCGTCCCAAAATACTCCCGTTCCAGCTCCCATCCTGCTCCTTTCTCATTACCGTACCGCTTCTATTCTGTTACCTTCCCACTCGTATCCTGTTATCGTCCTGGTTGTATTCGGTAACCGCCGCGTTCTGGTCCTGATCCTGTCCTTCTCCTATACCGTTACCGCTCCCTACTATCCCGTTACCGTACCGCTCCGCTCCTGCTCCAATTCCACTCCTATATCGTTACCATTACGCTTCTATCCTGTATCCATCCCGCGCTTATCCCATTTCCATGCCCTTCTTATCCCGTTATCATCCCGTTCCGCTCCCAATCCTAATTACCAAAGTTGATAGCCCTATCTTTAAAAACATAAACTCTCATTCCTTTTGTCCGCTCTCGTAGTTTCCCGTTCCGCGCCCGGTACGGTGTTGCTGTGCTATTTGTTCGTCTATACCAGCAGTTCCTAATAGTTGTCCCACGGGACCCTATGGTTCCGTGAACGGGTCACTGGGGTTCTGAGAATTGCCGACGGTGGCCGGCATTTTTATCGATATACTGACCCGCGCAAAAGTGCTGAATCAATTTCGATAAAATTTATATGGGACCACCTCTGAAGTATGACCTACCAAACAAAAAAGAATCATCAAAATCAATTTATAATTGGCGGAGTAATCGCGTAACAAACATAGAAAAAAAAACATACAGTCGAATTGAGAACCTCCTCCTTTTTTAAAGTCGGTTAAAAATATAAATTGGGGTTCTGCCAAAATTAGGTAGATAATTTAGTGTTCCATAGCTATAAAATATTGGGAACCGCTAGGTAAAATTCCTCTACTAATTTCCAAGGCGACATAATCAATGAAAAAAAAGGTACGGTGCAGGTCCAGCGCCATGTCTATAAAACCCGTCAATGCGAGTTAGAAAAACGCCCCTTGATAAGACGTGCTATATATGGGTGGCTCGATTTAAACAGCTAATTTGCCTTGCAACGGTACTCGACGTTATACCACTCCACCAGCCACCGCCACCGACACCGCCAGTGGTCGCCGCGATCTCGCAGCGTAAACTCGCCCCTGGTGAAGAGCATCGGACATTCTCGAAACCTAGGACGACTAATTCGACAAACTACGTTAGTCCTAGCCGTTTTATTAAATATTTATAATGAATCAAACTCAAGAAAACTTTCATACTAAAATTGCTAATCGGTAGGTACTCAACGTTGTTAAATTGCGTAATAACTCCAGTTTTCGTAAACCGATATTAATAAAACAAAGTTTGTTATGTAGCCTAGGACTCCACTAAACATTTTTTAGAATACCATCATGTCAACACATCCCTTAGTTCTACAAACTCTCAAGGTAAGTAATAAACCAGTATAAGCTGAGCCATGTGCACAAAGGGTCCGGTATGTTCCGTGGTTCAACTTATAGTGGACACATATTTTTTCCTAAATTCCGTCATAACTTCAATATTACTGAACCGATTTTGATGAAACAAAGCCTATGTGTAGCGCCGGACTCCACAGAACATATTTCAAAAAACTGCATTCAAATTCGTGCCCTAGTTTCTGAGTTTATCCCGGACAGACAGACAGACAAAAATTTTAAAAATTGTATTTTTGAGTTCTGTTGCTACCATATACTCCTAAAAAAATTGATTTTCAAAAATATCTTCAATGTACAGTAACCGCTTCGTTACAGTTTTATTATAAGTATAGATAAGTTTTAAATGACTATATTGCATGCATTCATAAAAAATACATTAATAATGTTGGTTGTTTTAGTTGACTTTATATCTTAATATTTAACGTTTTACTGATCGATAATAATTATGTAGAAATGAAAATATTTAACAACCCTTTATATTTTTTATGGAAAAACCACCTTAATAATTTTAATTATCAATGTATGGGCTCAAAAAATATCGAAGATAATTAGCACGTCTCGACACTATTATGAAAAAAAAACAGTACCCCTAAAGTATTGCATTTTTTCAGTGCGCGTCATCAACTCAATAATTACGGAACTTCATAGGTGTGCACATGTCAAAAGTTAAATAAATGGTTGGACGGAGTACAAATGCTCACATTTTTCGTTCAATCCATCTTTGCACGTTCCTTAGGCGAGTGTTCAAGTCGTTCGACCGTCGTTCATATTTCTTGGAATGAGGTGGAATGGTTAAAAGTACCTCGCTTCGCTTCTCAAAGCTTCGGTGGACGTAGCACCCATCGGGCACTTATTTACTAAAACCTTGCCTATCCTATGGTGAGAACTGTATAGAAATCGGTACAGCACTTCGAGTACTACTAGACTACGAGACTAACCTGAAAGTATCTTGGGACTTTTACTCCTATTTTATTTACATACAGACAGACATAGTTTGGCGCGAGGTAAAGGTACGTAATGGATTCATTGGCAATCGGTGGTCGAGTTCTCTTGTAGGAATTCCTGTAGAGACTACACTAGTCGTCGAGATGGAATAACTTATAGTTAGAAATGCATCAAACGTTCAACTGAGTTTTAAGAGAAATGAAATGAAATGGTATTTATTTGTAGGAAACACGGCCATAGTAAAGTTTACAAATGTTTAAGAGTTCTGCGTGTCTCACCATTTCTGGCATACACATTTTCATAATATTAAATTATTTAAATTAATTTTAATAAAATGTTCCGCACATGAGAGAAAGAAAGAAGAACATTGATATGCTAAGAATGTAAGTTGTAATAGGTTCACCTGAATACACGTGGTCAGATAGTCACTATGTATGCACCGCGTGGTCACATGTTGCATGCAGCTGTCGCACCGCACGGTAGGTACTGTACGTGCGTCACATGTTGCATGCAGCTGTCGCACCGCACGGTAGGTACTGTACGTGCGTCACATGTTGCATGCAGCTGTCGCACCGCACGGTAGGTACTGTACGTGCGTCACATGTTGCATGCAGCTGTCGCACCGCACGGTAGGTACTGTACGTGCGTCACATGTTGCATGCAGCTGTCGCACCGCACGGTAGGTACTGTACGTGCGTCACATGTTGCATGCAGCTGTCGCACCGCACGGTAGGTACTGTACGTGCGTCACATGTTGCATGCAGCTGTCGCACCGCACGGTAGGTACTGTACGTGCGTCACATGTTGCATGCAGCTGTCGCACCGCACGGTAGGTACTGTACGTGCGTCACATGTTGCATGCAGCTGTCGCACCGCACGGTAGGTACTGTACGTGCGTCACATGTTGCATGCAGCTGTCGCACCGCACGGTAGGTACTGTACGTGCGTCACATGTTGCATGCAGCTGTCGCACCGCACGGTAGGTACTGTACGTGCGTCACATGTTGCATGCAGCTGTCGCACCGCACGGTAGGTACTGTACGTGCGTCACATGTTGCATGCAGCTGTCGCACCGCACGGTAGGTACTGTACGTGCGTCACATGTTGCATGCAGCTGTCGCACCGCACGGTAGGTACTGTACGTGCGTCACATGTTGCATGCAGCTGTCGCACCGCACGGTAGGTACTGTACGTGCGTCACATGTTGCATGCAGCTGTCGCACCGCACGGTAGGTACTGTACGCGGGGCGGTCACGCGGTGCGGTCACGCGGGGCGGTCACGCGGGGCGGTCACGCGGGGCGGTCACGCGGGGCGGTCACGCGGGCGGTCACGTGGGGCGGTCACGCGGGCGGTCACGCGGGGCGGTCACGTGGGGCGGTCACGCGGTGCGGTCACGCGGGGCGGTCACGTGGGGCGGTCACGCGGTGCGGTCACGCGGGGCGGTCACGCGGGCGGTCACGCGGTGCGGTCACGCGGGGCGGTCACGCGGGCGGTCACGCGGGGCGGTCACGCGGGCGGTCACGCGGTGCGGTCACGCGGGGCGGTCACGCGGGGCGGTCACGCGGGCGGTCACGCGGGGCGGTCACGCGGGGCGGTCACGCGGGGCGGTCACGCGGGGCGGTCACGCGGGGCGGTCACGCGGTGCGGTCACGCGGGGCGGTCACGCGGGGCGGTCACGCGGTGCGGTCACGCGGGGCGGTCACGCGGGGCGGTCACGCGGGGCGGTCACGCGGGGCGGTCACTCGATGCGCACGCGCGGCGGGGAGGCGAGCCGCCGCTCCGAGCGCAGCTTGTACAACTCGGAGGACGCCGTCCTGGAAATGTATAACATTTTTATTGACTCGATTTGTATCAATTGTACTATATTAAGTTTTCAGTGCTTCTATGCACTTCTGTATTTTTTAACAATAAACACGGCGATGTCTTGGGACACCGCGGACGGCAGTAGTGCGCGCTACATCGCGCCGCGGCACCCGGCCGCCGGGTACCGAGCACTGCACTGCACTGCATTGCACTGACCGCGGCGGCGGAAATCAATGAAAAGCGAGTTCAGTATGTAAACTTTATGAAAAACGGGCGGGTCGTTCCCGATGTCCACTATCTTTCGACCCCCGGGGGGAGACATCGGGAAAAATTAACTGTCGCCGTCTTCCATTTAATAATCACTTATTGGGACGGAGCTCACAGTGAGTACATTCAAATTAACTGTTGCCGTCTTCCATTTAATAATCACTTATTGGGACGGAGCTCACAGTGAGTACATTCAAATTAACTGTTGCCGTCTTCCATTTAATAATCACTTATTGGGACGGAGCTCACAGTGAGTACATTCAAATTAACTGTTGCCGTCTTCCATTTAATAATCACTTATTGGGACGGAGCTCACAGTGAGTTCATTCAAATTAACTGTTGCCGTCTTCCATTTAATAATCACTTATTGGGACGGAGCTCACAGTGAGTTCATTCAAATTAACTGTTGCCGTCTTCCATTTAATAATCACTTATTGGGACGGAGCTCACAGTGAGTACATTCAAATTAACTGTTGCCGTCTTCCATTTAATAATCACTTATTGGGACGGAGCTCACAGTGAGTTCATTCAAATTAACTGTTGCCGTCTTCCATTTAATAATCACTTATTGGGACGGAGCTCACAGTGAGTTCATTCAAATTAACTGTTGCCGTCTTCCATTTAATAATCACTTATTGGGACGGAGCTCACAGTGAGTACATTCAAATTAACTGTTGCCGTCTTCCATTTAATAATCACTTATTGGGACGGAGCTCACAGTGAGTTCATTCAAATTAACTGTTGCCGTCTTCCATTTAATAATCACTTATTGGGACGGAGCTCACAGTGAGTACATTCAAATTAACTGTTGCCGTCTTCCATTTAATAATCACTTATTGGGACGGAGCTCACAGTGAGTACATTCAAATTAACTGTTGCCGTCTTCCATTTAATAATCACTTATTGGGACGGAGCTCACAGTGAGTTCATTCAAATTAACTGTTGCCGACTTCCATTTAATAATCACTTATTGGGACGGAGCTCACAGTGAGTACATTCAAATTAACTGTTGCCGTCTTCCATTTAATAATCACTTATTGGGACGGAGCTCACAGTGAGTTCATTCAAATTAACTGTTGCCGACTTCCATTTAATAATCACTTATTGGGACGGAGCTCACAGTGAGTACATTCAAATTAACTGTTGCCGACTTCCATTTAATAATCACTTATTGGGACGGAGCTCACAGTGAGTTCATTCAAATTGAGTGTGAAAAATGTTCTAATGAAAAAGCATACTATACAGTTAGTGCTTACACAAAGATGCAGGAACATTCCGCTTCTGCCAAGTAGCCAACTGGCACATAACAAACATAATCGGCAATTTGTAGGAACCGGTTTTTTAATTCAGATTCGGGTACCCGGATTTTCGGTTCTTTTTTAAATTATAAGTGTATTTTAGCTTTAAATAACAGGATAAAAAAATCAAACAGCGTACAATTCGGCATCACAACACATTGTTTGGAACATCCCGCGTGCGGCAGGATGACAAACGAATACATTACAGCAATCACTACACTTACACTTGATGCGCACCCACACACTATGTATGCTTTCGACAGACTCACTTACACATAAAAAATTTGCGGCCAGCAGCGGCGTGAAGCTCTTGCCACAACACGCGACGAGCATAAGGAAGTAGGTACCTGAGCAGCAGCAGCAGCGCTATGAAGTCGCACGCGACGAGCGTGAGGAAGTAGTTACCTGAGCAGCAGCAGCAGCGCCATGAAGTCGCAGGCGACGAGCGTGAGGAAGTAGTTACCTGAGCAGCAGCAGCAGCGCCATGAAGTCGCACGCGACGAGCGTGAGGAAGTAGTTACCTGAGCAGCAGCAGCAGCGCCATGAAGTCGCAGGCGACGAGCGTGAGGAAGTAGTTACCTGAGCAGCAGCAGCAGCGCCATGAAGTCGCACGCGACGAGCGTGAGGAAGTAGTTACCTGAGCAGCAGCAGCAGCGCCATGAAGTCGCACGCGACGAGCGTGAGGAAGTAGTTACCTGAGCAGCAGCAGCAGCGCCATGAAGTCGCACAAGATGAGCATGAGGAAGACGTGCGCCCACGAGCCCGAGCTGGAGACCACGCCCGCCACCAGCGGCCCGAGCGCCGCGCCTGCGGGCGAGCGCGCGGGTCAACACGGCATGTGACGGACAACTTCAACAGTACTAGTATTGTATATACACAGTTACTACAGCAGACAGATATATCAACTGTAATACATTACATAACGGCTACAACGCATATCAACTAGAATGTACCAACTGTCCGTGACGGCACAAGTCTTATACTCAATGAACGGTATTCAATATAATGAAAATAAGTAAAATGTAATGAGAACAAATGATGCGCACCCACCGGCGCCGGCCCGTGGGATGTAGGAGCCACCCGGCACCGGCGCCGGTGCCGACCCGTGGGATGTAGGAGCCACCCGGCACCGGCGCCGGTGCCGACCCGTGGGATGTAGGAGCCACCCGGCACCGGCGCCGGTGCCGACCCGTGGGATGTAGGAGCCACCCGGCACCGGCGCCGGTGCCGGGGGCAGCACGGATCGTTACGTTGGAGGACAGAGGCGACAACAAATGATGCGCACCCACCGGCGCCGGCCCGTGGGATGTAGGAGCCACCCGGCACCGGCGCCGGTGCCGGCCCGTGGGATGTAGGAGCCACCCGGCACCGGCGCCGGTGCCGGGGGCAGCACGGATCGTTACGTTGGAGGACAGAGGCGACAACAAATGATGCGCACCCACCGGCGCCGGCCCGTGGGATGTAGGAGCCACCCGGCACCGGCGCCGGTGCCGGCCCGTGGGATGTAGGAGCCACCCGGCACCGGCGCCGGTGCCGACCCGTGGGATGTAGGAGCCACCCGGCACCGGCGCCGGTGCCGGGGGCAGCACGGATCGTTACGTTGGAGGACAGAGGCGACAACAAATGATGCGCACCCACCGGCGCCGGCCCGTGGGATGTAGGAGCCACCCGGCACCGGCGCCGGTGCCGGCCCGTGGGATGTAGGAGCCACCCGGCACCGGCGCCGGTGCCGGGGGCAGCACGGATCGTTACGTTGGAGGACAGAGGCGACAACGCACTTTATACAAATATGTAAAACGATGATGCGGTCGAAGGCACATCGACTTCGAGCACGACTCGTGTGTGAAAACGTTTTTTTATACTTAGAGCTAGAGGAAGACAATACTTTATCAAAATAGTCAGTTACTGGGAGTCGTGTCCGGCGGACCGGCGAGAGGAGGACCTCGCAAAACAAAGTTCCGGTGGTGCTGCTAATGTTACGGGCGGGCGTGTCGCCTACCATCAGGCGAACGACGTGCTCGTCTCGCCACTCAATCGCACACAAAATACATTGAACATTAGACAGTTTCTGTATGGTTACATTAGGTCGGTGTACATATAGAGAGACAGTAGAGTGAGGCGGGACTCACCGACGCTGCCGGTGCCGTCGATGATGGCAGTCACGGTGGCCAGCGCGCGCGAGTTGCCGGCCAGGCTGCTGTGCGTGCCTGCGGGCAGGGAGGGGGGGGGGCATGTATATACTTACGTAGCTACTTACAATTCAATCTTTAAATAAACGAGATAAAGTTTCAAACGGAACCCGACTACGAAACATTCGGAATGTGCATCAAGTCGGTCGCGGTCACGGCGCCGAAATATCGCGTTAATGAACACACATGGTAAACATCCCGTTTCAAACTTAATTCTGACGTTAGCTAATGATAATTTAAAACGTATAAAAAGGTTTCTGTATGAAACTAACACTTTTCCCCAAGCGACCGCGCCACTTCGGAAGGCGCACCCGTCCGAGTCGCGGCACGAGTCGGCACACTAACTCACCGAGCTCGGCGCTGACCGCGGTGGTGATGAGCGCGTACGGCCCGTTAACCAGCACGCCGGTCACGAGCAGTAGTGCGCAGTTGACGATGTACGAAGTGGCGCCCCACGCCTGGTACGCCAGTAGCTGTACGGAATTCAATAAATGTCAAGTGCAATATATAATAGTGTGGTTATAACAATACTCGAAACCATTTCGATATTTTTGCATGCTGTATGCAAGAAAAAGAGATTCAGTGGCCCCCGGCCGGGTTGTGTGTGTGAGGCTGTGTGGGGGAGGGTGTGTGCGTGGGTGTGTGTGTACTGACCGCGGGCGCACACAGCGCGTAGAAGGCGACGCACACGAGCGCGGGCGCGGCGGTGCGGTCGGACACGAGCCCCGCTAGTATCGCGGGGGCGGGTGTGTGCGTGGGTGTGTGTGTACTGACCGCGGGCGCACACAGCGCGTAGAAGGCGACGCACACGAGCGCGGGCGCGGCGGTGCGGTCGGACACGAGCCCCGCTAGTATCGCGGGGGCGGGTGTGTGCGTGGGTGTGTGTGTACTGACCGCGGGCGCACACAGCGCGTAGAAGGCGACGCACACGAGCGCGGGCGCGGCGGTGCGGTCGGACACGAGCCCCGCTAGTATCGCGGGGGCGGGTGTGTGCGTGGGTGTGTGTGTACTGACCGCGGGCGCACACAGCGCGTAGAAGGCGACGCACACGAGCGCGGGCGCGGCGGTGCGGTCGGACACGAGCCCCGCTAGTATCGCGGGGGCGGGTGTGTGCGTGGGTGTGTGTGTACTGACCGCGGGCGCACACAGCGCGTAGAAGGCGACGCACACGAGCGCGGGCGCGGCGGTGCGGTCGGACACGAGCCCCGCTAGTATCGCGGGGGCGGGTGTGTGCGTGGGTGTGTGTGTACTGACCGCGGGCGCACACAGCGCGTAGAAGGCGACGCACACGAGCGCGGGCGCGGCGGTGCGGTCGGACACGAGCCCCGCTAGTATCGCGGGGGCGGGTGTGTGCGTGGGTGTGTGTGTACTGACCGCGGGCGCACACAGCGCGTAGAAGGCGACGCACACGAGCGCGGGCGCGGCGGTGCGGTCGGACACGAGCCCCGCTAGTATCGCGGGGGCGGGTGTGTGCGTGGGTGTGTGTGTACTGACCGCGGGCGCACACAGCGCGTAGAAGGCGACGCACACGAGCGCGGGCGCGGCGGTGCGGTCGGACACGAGCCCCGCTAGTATCGCGGGGGCGGGTGTGTGCGTGGGTGTGTGTGTACTGACCGCGGGCGCACACAGCGCGTAGAAGGCGACGCACACGAGCGCGGGCGCGGCGGTGCGGTCGGACACGAGCCCCGCTAGTATCGCGGGGGCGGGTGTGTGCGTGGGTGTGTGTGTACTGACCGCGGGCGCACACAGCGCGTAGAAGGCGACGCACACGAGCGCGGGCGCGGCGGTGCGGTCGGACACGAGCCCCGCTAGTATCGCGGGGGCGGGTGTGTGCGTGGGTGTGTGTGTACTGACCGCGGGCGCACACAGCGCGTAGAAGGCGACGCACACGAGCGCGGGCGCGGCGGTGCGGTCGGACACGAGCCCCGCTAGTATCGCGCCCGCGGCGCCGCCCGCGTCGAACACCGTGCTCAGCTCGCCCGACTGTCTCGCCGTTAGGTTAGCTGCAAACAAATAGTACGCATTGTACGTGACTATACAATGTGTCGGAGTGTGGAGCAGCGGTAATGTACGTAGCTATGTGACAACTATATCTATACGAGCAGTCCCCAAGATATAGTGTCCGTGAGGGTATGAATTATCGCCCTATATCTAAGCTGTTACATATTTGCAACAACATTTGAAAAAATCATACATGAGCAAGTATACGCAGCGTTGAAAAACACATTCAGCCCATACCAACACGGCTTTAGACGGTCGACAGTAACCAATCGAGTCACATTTACCAAGGTGCACAGATAGATGCTATATACACAGACTACAGCAAAGCTTTTGATCGAATTGACCACTGTATACTACTGTCCAAGTTACTGGCTGCCGGCATCCGTGTTGACCTTCTTAGATGGTTCGCCTCCTATGTGGAAAATCGGACGCAGACTGTGGTGCTCAATGGGTATGAATCCAACTCAGTGTACATTTCTTCGGGAGTCCCGCAGGGATCAATACTAGGACCTCTACTCTTTACTATATTGATTTTTTGTAATGACCACTATTTTACAATTCAGACTTTCTTTTGTTTGCCGACGACATGAAAATCTATTTAGAGCTATAGAATCCCCAACTAGACATTTTTTTACAGCAAGACCTTTATCGACTTGAAAATTATTGTACTGTTGTGGAAGTTTGGCGAACACACAAAAAAAGCAAACTTACTACTAGTATTAATATAGAGTGGCAGCCAATACAGAAACGTGTAGCTGACTAGCTTGGCGAAGAAGAGGGAGAGAGAGAACTCTATCACTCCCGGAATGGCCAAGGCGCGGGACAGGGACACCGCGCCGCCGCCGCAGCTGCCGCCCACCGACCCTCTGCGCCGCCCGAGGAGGGAAGTCTGTTCTGTCGCTTCCATGTCACGCTGGAATAAGTTTCAATCGGAAAGGTTATTTGGTTGTATTCGCAATAGTGAGACTCAAGCTGTATGGTGTTCGATAGATACAACACATTGAAGTGTGTGCGATAGATACAACACATTAAAGTGTGTGCGATAGATACAACACATTGAAGTGTGTGCGATAGATACAACACATTGAAGTGTGTTCGATAGATACAACACATTGAAGTGTGTGCGATAGATACAACACATTGAAGTGTGTGCGATAGATACAACACATTGAAGTGTGTGCGATAGATACAACACATTGAAGTGTGTGCGATAGATACAACACATTGAAGTGTGTGCGATAGATACAACACATTGAAGTGTGTGCGATAGATACAACACATTGAAGTGTGTGCGATAGATACAACACATTGAAGTGTGTGCGATAGATACAACACATTGAAGTGTGTGCGATAGATACAACACATTGAAGTGTGTGCGATAGATACAACACATTGAAGTGTGTGCGATAGATACAACACATTGAAGTGTGTGCGATAGATACAACACATTGAAGTGTGTGCGATAGATACAACACATTGAAGTGTGTGCGATAGATACAACACATTGAAGTGTGTTCGATAGATACAACACATTGAAGTGTGTGCGATAGATACAACACATTGAAGTGTGTGCGATAGATACAACACATTGAAGTGTGTGCGATAGATACAACGCATTGAAGTGTGTGCGATAGATACAACACATTGAAGTGTGTGCGATAGATACAACACATTGAAGTGTGTGCGATAGATACAACACATTGAAGTGTGTGCGATAGATACAACACATTGAAGTGTGTTCGATAGATAGAACACATTGAAGTGTGTGCGATAGATACAACACATTGAAGTGTGTGCGATAGATACAACACATTGAAGTGTGTGCGATAGATACAACACATTGAAGTGTGTGCGATAGATACAACACATTGAAGTGTGTTCGATAGATACAACACATTGAAGTGTGTGCGATAGAAACAACGCATTGAAATGTGTGCGATAGATACAACACATTGAAGTGTGTGCGATAGATACAACACATTGAAGTGTGTGCGATAGATACAACACATTGAAGTGTGTTCGATAGATACAACACATTGAAGTGTGTGCGATAGAAACAACGCATTGAAATGTGTGCGATAGATACAACACATTGAAGTGTGTGCGATAGATGCAACACATTGAAGTGTGTTCGATAGATACAACACATTGAAGTGTGTGCGATAGATACAACACATTGAAGTGTGTTCGATAGATACAACACATTGAAGTGTGTGCGATAGAAACAACGCATTGAAATGTGTGCGATAGATACAACACATTGAAGTGTGTGCGATAGATACAACACATTGAAGTGTGTGCGATAGATACAACACATTGAAGTGTGTTCGATAGATACAACACATTGAAGTGTGTGCGATAGAAACAACGCATTGAAATGTGTGCGATAGATACAACACATTGAAGTGTGTGCGATAGATGCAACACATTGAAGTGTGTTCGATAGATACAACACATTGAAGTGTGTGCGATAGATACAACACATTGAAGTGTGTTCAAACGGATTTCTATGAAATGTGTGATGTAGGTGGCCAAGGTCCTGGAGCAGGACAAGCGATACTTGCCATACCATAATTTATTCCCGTTTTTCCGCTAAATATACTGATTGTGCACCAAAATATGTTCATTATAAATTATTTTTCAAAAAAAACTAAACCGACTTCAAAACCACAAATGGCACTCAAAAGTAAAAAATAAATTAATATAATTATCATAAGCGCTACCCACTCATATATTTGAAGTCGGTGCCAGCCAAGTCTAAAAGGTAGTAGATAGATACTACCTACAAGTAGTACTTACTATATACATATTTATCTGCTACCTTTTAGACTTGGCTGGCACCGACTTCAAATATATGAGTGGGTAGCGCTTATGATAATTATATTAATTTATTTTTTACTTTTGAGTGCCATTTGTGGTTTTGAAGTCGGTTTAGTTTTTTTTGAAAAATAATTTATTTTACCCTTTTTAGTGAAAAACAAGTTTTAATTAAATTAATTCAAAAAGTTTTTTTAAAGACAAGCTTTTATGATCTAGAAGCCACATCATGACAAAGTTTAAAACGGGCTATCACAATTAAATGCATGTACAAAAAAAAATCATGTCTGTCCTATATCTCTGTTGAGGAGTTCCCTCGCCGGAAGTCAATCCTGGGTGTATCTGCCATGTCGTGATGGAATTTAGAACAGGCTATTATGGTTAAATCCATTTACGAAATGTTGTGTCTGTACTATTCACCGTTGAGGAGTTTCCTCACCGGAAGTCAACCCTGGGTGAAGCAGGTGAAGCAGGTGAAGCAGTCGAATACAAATCTCCACCTTTAGAAAGTTGGTTACGAAAAAAACAAGAATCGACTTGAAGATTAAACTTATATTTTTTGTTTTTGCTATTTTTTTCAAAAACTACTGAATGAATTTCGATAAAATTTATATGGGACCACCTTTGAAGTATTACCTACCAATCAAAAAAAGAATCATCGAAATCAATGCATAACTGGCGGAGTAATCGCGTAACAAACACACAAAAAAAAAAAAAAAACATACCGTCGAATTGTAAACCTCCTCCTTTTTGAAGTCGGTTAAAAATATTTCATAATGAGCCTATTTTATGAATATTACATGTTCGCGGCGTTGCCGCCGCACCCCAACCTACCGAAAGCTGCCCCTTATACCGTCGGGGTGGCCCAAGGGCCAAGGGCTGCCCCTTCTACGTTTGAGTGCTAAAACAGACCAAATTTGGAGCACAATCAGTGTTTTTGGTGAACGGTTAAAAATGATCGCTTATTCATTAGGTTTACCAACAGTTGACACACGATCATATAGTAAGTTCGAGCGACAGTGTCATCAGTTCCGGACGGCGCGCACAGCTCGCGGCACGACCGAGCCGAGTGTATGTATGTGTGTATGTGTGTCCAGCCGGACGGAGGTACCTGCGTGGCGTTGGCGGAGTGCCGGCCGGCGCCGGGCCGCAGGCTCGCCACCTGCAGGCGCACAATATACACATTCTAACAAATGCACGACCGACTTCTGCCTCCCCTACAACTACAAGCTCATATTGATGACATTTACTATTTCGTAGCTATGCTGATCCCAACGCACAATTTTCCAAATCGGTTTATAAATGACGAGTTCCGAGGTAACAAAAAATACAATCTAATTGAAAACCTCCTCTTTTTTGAAGTCGGTTTCCAGATATATTTACCCTCAACTGGATGGCGCTAAACAAAAACATCAGATGTTCATACAATATTGGAAGACTTCACTTTATGTTTGCGATCCAATAATCAGGAGTAGGTATTTATTTTGATATCGACTTATTGTATGGTAAAGTTGCAATCGCGAGAGCAACAGAGAGACTTCATCGTCTTGAACACATGGAGTACCGACATGGTCCGTGCGGCGCCGCGCGGCGAGCGGCGGCTAGTGACACGGGACTGCACAAACATTACATTACAATTTTATTTATTTCTCCCACAAAGGTTTACAGTATACTTATTACTTATAGCTACTTCAATTCTATTCAATTCAAATGTTCTTTATTTCAATTTTGTCGTCACAGACGCACTTATGAACGTCAATTATTACAATGACTCTACCACCGTATCGGAAAAAGAACCACTACTCAGAAGATACGGCAAGAAACTGAGGGGCATTTTTTTTTGAACTTTTGTTATACTACTTTTGCTATACTTTTTGTTTGACTTCATTTAAATTAATAAGTTATTTTATTTAGTTTGTGGTTCAGCAAGTGTGTCGGCCACCAGGCGCCACCGGGCGCCACCGGGCGCCACCGGGCGCCACCGGGCGCCACCGGGCGCCACCGGGCGCCACCGGGCGCCACCGGCGTGTGGCGGGGAGGCGGCCCGGTACCTGGTCCGGGAGCACCACCTGCGCCGGCTCGTCGCTCTCGCGGTCGCTGTCCGCGTCGTCCGACGCGCGGCTCGCCTGCAAGCGGACACTATATTGTATTACTTGTCACCCATCGAGCTGCCGGACGCACCGCATGGACTCGCTCCCCTACTATTCATTATTCTGTGCCGTTACCTAAATTATCATATCCTGCGGTGTTCGTCGTTTAATAATTTGTCATAACTCAAAAAAGCGAGCGAGAGAGAGAAGGAGAGATACTCACGGCTCTCTCCGCGGGCGCGAGTCCCACGGCGGCGGGTTCCGGCACCAGAAACAGCCAGACCAGCATCGCGACGCCACCCATCACCGCCGCCGGGTAGATGAACGACAGCGACCAGTCGCCGTCCACGAACGAGCGAGCGAGAGAGAGAGAGGGAGAGATACTCACGGCTCTCTCCGCGGGCGCGAGTCCCACGGCGGCGGGTTCCGGCACCAGAAACAGCCAGACCAGCATCGCGACGCCACCCATCACCGCCGCCGGGTAGATGAACGACAGCGACCAGTCGCCGTCCACGAACGAGCGAGCGAGAGAGAGAGAGGGAGAGATACTCACGGCTCTCTCCGCGGGCGCGAGTCCCACGGCGGCGGGTTCCGGCACCAGAAACAGCCAGACCAGCATCGCGACGCCACCCATCACCGCCGCCGGGTAGATGAACGACAGCGACCAGTCGCCGTCCACGAACGAGCGAGCGAGAGAGAGAGAGGGAGAGATACTCACGGCTCTCTCCGCGGGCGCGAGTCCCACGGCGGCGGGTTCCGGCACCAGAAACAGCCAGACCAGCATCGCGACGCCACCCATCACCGCCGCCGGGTAGATGAACGACAGCGACCAGTCGCCGTCCACGAACGAGCGAGCGAGAGAGAGAGAGGGAGAGATACTCACGGCTCTCTCCGCGGGCGCGAGTCCCACGGCGGCGGGTTCCGGCACCAGAAACAGCCAGACCAGCATCGCGACGCCACCCATCACCGCCGCCGGGTAGATGAACGACAGCGACCAGTCGCCGTCCACGAACGAGCGAGTGAGAGAGAGAGAGGGAGAGATACTCACGGCTCTCTCCGCGGGCGCGAGTCCCACGGCGGCGGGTTCCGGCACCAGAAACAGCCAGACCAGCATCGCGACGCCACCCATCACCGCCGCCGGGTAGATGAACGACAGCGACCAGTCGCCGTCCACGAACGAGCGAGCGAGAGAGAGAGAGGGAGAGATACTCACGGCTCTCTCCGCGGGCGCGAGTCCCACGGCGGCGGGTTCCGGCACCAGAAACAGCCAGACCAGCATCGCGACGCCACCCATCACCGCCGCCGGGTAGATGAACGACAGCGACCAGTCGCCGTCCACGAACGAGCGAGCGAGAGAGAGAGAGGGAGAGATACTCACGGCTCTCTCCGCGGGCGCGAGTCCCACGGCGGCGGGTTCCGGCACCAGAAACAGCCAGACCAGCATCGCGACGCCACCCATCACCGCCGCCGGGTAGATGAACGACAGCGACCAGTCGCCGTCCACGAACGAGCGAGCGAGAGAGAGAGAGGGAGAGATACTCACGGCTCTCTCCGCGGGCGCGAGTCCCACGGCGGCGGGTTCCGGCACCAGAAACAGCCAGACCAGCATCGCGACGCCACCCATCACCGCCGCCGGGTAGATGAACGACAGCGACCAGTCGCCGTCCACGAACGCAGCGGCCATCAGCGTGCCTGCAATACGTTTGTAACGTCCAATGAGCACATTACAAAGATCCCCCCTCACTAGGAGTCCCGGTGTCTAGGGACAGCGGACCAGGACCTGCGAGGTGCTCCCACGACACGAAACAAATGTAATTAGTATTTCAATCTTCCTAAATGACTCGTTAGTTATGTGTCGTTTTTTTTATGCTAATTGCATGGACCATTTAGAAAAGCAATAAATGAATTTTGAATTTGAATATTTACCATAAGTGGCCATAAGTTTCGTGAGATCAGTACATTTCAATAACGGTTAGAGAAGGTAAGAGGCAAAGTGAACTAGAAAGAAAGACGAAGATAGAAGTAATTCTCACCCAATATGTTCCCGAGCGAGGTGTGCGAGTTCCAAATGCCGAAGATGAGTCCCTTCTTGGCGTCGCCGAACCACTTGCCGACCGTCGCGACCGTGCCCGGCCAGCCGCTCGTCTGCGCGATCCCCGCGCCCGCCTGCGTGCAGTACATACAACTAACAGCTGGCTGCTCGCTGCGCGCGGCGCGCGGGTCACGTGGCGCGCGGGTCACGTGGCGCGCGGGTCACGCGGCGCGCGGGTCACGTGGCGAGCTATACGCACCTGCACGAGTATGTAGTAGGACATGTGATGTATGGAGTAGGTCCTCGCTATCCCGAACAGGTAGCAGAACACTGCGGACAGCAGCATGCCGAGCGACAGGAAGTAGCGCAGGTCGACGCGCTCGGCCACCATGCCTGGACACAAATCATTTATTTATTTATTAAATTACAATTGTAAACTTACAGGCTAACCCAAAGCGTTTACATTGTCATACCAGATACTTGAGTCAAATACAAGACATTTAGAGATGCTACTAATGGGATCGGCATGTATGTCAGCATTTTGGACACCGTTCAGAAGCGGCTGATGAGCTTCACAGCCCTCGCCGTACGTGCATGATGAGCATTACATGTGCGTCACTTGGGCGGGAGCACTAACAACTGATGCCGACGTCGCTGATTTGCACGGATGTAATTCTGTGGCACAAAGCTGAGCCGACTCAGCACTGAAGGATTGTCCACCTTGTTACGCATCAGCATACAGTAGTGGACCACGAGTACACGCTTACGCCCAAGCTCCAGAATGTCAAGACCGACCATTCCTGAGACAATAACGAAGGGAAAGTAAAGGATAATACCCGTAACTTCTTGTATAGAGGTACCTGGCGAACTTTCTCTGCACTCTCTCCACCACGAGCCTGTACTGTTCACGTCTTGGGTCCCACACTGTACAACCAAATTCAAGCACACTACGAACATATGCGTTTCAAGCACCAAGCAGTAGTGCGCAAACATTACTGACTGCGACTTACCGGAGACGAACATGGCTGCTGCGTAGGAGAAGAGGAATGCAGAATCAAGCGCGCCTAGCAACGTATTCGCGTCCGTCGTATCTGGAAATGTTAATAGCAAATTAATATTTTTCTCGCAACATAATATCTCTTCTATAATGCCTCTATGGCCTAATGGGGAATGTTCGGAAGAGCTTTTTGACCTGCCTCCGCCCTCACAACTTTACCACCGCACTTCACTCGCACTTTCCTTCCTCGCACTTGTAAGATGTGGAACGACCGGCCTCTGGTGCTGCAGATGTCCATAGGCGACGGTAACCGCTTACCATCAGGCGGGCCGTCTGCTTGTTTGCCGGCATTTTAAATTAAAAAAAGCCGGCCTCGGTGGTGGAGCACGTAGTGCAGGACGTCCTGCGACTACACCAGCTATTGGACAAATGTTTTTATACTTATAAAGAATTTTTGACAACCTAGATTTCAATAAAATATTTATGACTGACTACCATATTCTAATTTTATATCATTTCAGTTTTTTATTTGTTTAGAAAGATTAATAAGATTATATCCATTAGTAGATTAACAACCGCTTAATTAATATATAATAATAATAATAAATGATTAATATATATAATTAATAATATATATTGTGATTATATGTTGTGATTATTTCGTTACATTAATTTTTATTCTTTTCTATTGTCTAAAATTACTAACCTACATATATATAGTTATACTTACGTACCTACTGTATAGATTTACATGTAGCAGTCGCTCAATACACTTGCATCGATACGCACGTCCATTTATTTTAATACTTCCCAAAAAATCTAGAATAGTTTGAACCTTAACTACATCAACATATGGTCGCATTCTCACCGGACAAACCAGCTACGGACCGGCCGGCACCCGAGCCGTCAGAACAATAGAAGCGCATTCCACAGAACAAAGGATTCCTAGCAAACACATCATTTTATGCAGTTGTAATAATTGTGATTACGGAACATTTTTGTGATTGTTTACGCCTTCTACGATCATAAAAGATGACTTCTACTGCACCGACGCAAGAACAAATTGTTGCCGTGTTGGAAGATAATGCTAATTTACTACGAAAAACACATGCTAACCTCAAAAAGTGTCCTAAAGCAAGATTGACGAAAGGTTACATAGAAGCACGTATAAAAATAATTGATCAATATTGGATGTCATTGAAGCTCGCCCATCCAGATTTAGTGAAGCTAACACCTAAAGAACAAAAAGGAATTTTACCATACTTTTTGAATGAAGAGTTTTTTATTTATGAAGACTTGTATAACACATTGCAAGGAGACTTGAAAGACATGCTCACGTCGTTATCAGAAACTCCATCAGTTCAGTTATCTGCGAAGACAAGTTTGGAAGGGACAAGTGCACAAAGTAATATCGTGCAATTACCGCGGATTCACCTGCCAACTTTTAACGGAACCTATGACGGCTGGACGACTTTTAAGGATTTGTTTACATCGTTGGTGCACGAAAACACAACGCTCAGTAATGTACAAAAACTTCATTATTTGAAAACTAGTGTTACTGGCGAAGCTGAGGCATTATTGAAGCATATTCAAGTGACTTCTACGAATTATACAACTGCGTGGGAAATATTACAAGCAAGGTACGGTAACAAACGCTTAATCTTAAATTCTATTATGAAAAGATTATTTAATCAAAAGAAGATGACGTCTCAATCAGCTGTTCAATTAAAGGGCTTGTTGGATACAACGACTGAATGCCTAAATAGTTTGGATAACTTACAAATACCCACCAGCTCTTGGGATCTGATAATAATATATCTTTTGGTTCAGAAGTTGGACCCAGAGACACATAAAAGCTGGGAGGAGTATGCCTACCGTGATGACTTTGAAGCTTTGCCTACTTGGAAAGACCTCAAGAAATTTATTGAGTCCAAGTTTCGCACTCTGGAATTAGTCACGGCAAATAATACACGAGAGATTAAGCAAATCAAAGAGCGTTCATTTCATGTTGCCGCACCAACCACAGAAAGGAAATGCGTGATGTGTCAGGATAACCACACGCTGTGTCATTGCAAGGAATTCATCAAAATGGAACCTAATGAGAGGAACGAATATGTCAAGAACAAACATTTATGTTTTAACTGTCTAGTGCCAGGGCATTCAGTATCGAGATGTAAACTACAAATGTCCTGCCGAATATGTCACCGACGTCATCATTCTCTGCTACATGAGAATAAGAACACAGAACCAGCGGCTTCATCAAGCACTTCACAACCGCTGGCTTCACAACATGTAGTAGAAGAAGAGGAAGAAGTTCAAGTGAACACAATGATCGCGTCTCATCTTACAACTAGACAGGGGTTAGCACTATTAGCAACCGCCGTGGTGGAAGCAACAAATGAAGATGGCCACACCATTCCACTACGCGTGCTAATAGACCAAGGTTCTCAAGCAACATTTATAAGCGAGAAGGCGACTCAACTACTAAAACTAAAACGGCAATCAATCAAAGGAACTGTTGTTGGAGTGGGATCTACAAGAACAGATATAAAACATGTGGCGCAGCTACACATAAGATCACAGTGGGACCGAAACTATAGCTTACCAATTCAAGCCTACGTGATGTCGAAACAACTGACCACAAAGATACCTACGAAAACAATTGTCGCACAGCCATGGCCTCACATCGACGGGCTCAACCTGGCTGATCCAAGCTACTTGACACCAGGCTCTGTTGACCTGCTCCTGGGTGTCAAAGAATATGCACAGATTCTACAACCAGATTTAATCAAAGGTCCACCAGGTACGCCTTGTGCACAAAAGACATCCCTGGGTTGGATTCTTTTTGGAGACATCTATGGAAAACCTAGAGAAGATACTTACATCGTGATGCATCACCAGGTTGACATTGATGACATGCTAAAGTCATTCTGGGAAGTAGAAGTAGATACTAACAGACACTTAACTAAAGAAGAAAAGATGTGTGAAGACATTTACGATAAAACAACAACTAGAAACGAAGACGGAAGATATGTAGTAAAATTACCTTTCAAAACAGACAGTCCACAAACACCAGAAGGAAATACAAAGGAGATAGCTAAACAAAGATTCTTACAACTCGAACGAAGATTTAAGAAATCACCAGACCTGAAAAGAGAATATACAAAGGTTATAAATGATTACATAGAACAAAGACACATGGAGATAATACCTGGAAGAGAAAAAGATGCAAAAAGATCAATCTACTTACCTCACCACGCCGTAGTTCGTAACGACAAGGAGAGCTCCCGGACACGCGTCGTCTTCGATGCATCCTGTAAAAACACAAAAAACAACATTTCATTAAATGAAGAACTTTTAGTGGGACCGCAGCTGCAAGATGACTTGAGGAGTCTTCTTATAAGATGGCGAATGAAACGTGTCTGCTTCATGGCCGACATACAACAAATGTATCGCCAAATACTAGTAACCAAAGATGACACAGATTTTCAACGAATTCTATGGAGAACACACGAGGCTGATGATCTGCAAGAATACCGTCTACTCAGAGTAACTTTTGGAACAGCCCCTGCACCGTATTTATCAGTCAAAACACTCCATCAAGTAGCAAATGATGAGGGAAACGGTAAACCACTAGCCGTGCATACAATCAGAAACAGTTTCTATATGGATGATTGTCTTGATGGCGCTGACGAAGCAGGAGCGGCTATATCGCTAGCTAAAGACGTCACAGATATACTGAAAAAAGGCGGATTCCAGCTTACCAAATGGTCATCAAACAACATTGAATTTATGAAGTCCATAGAAGAAGAGAAACGATCAACCAACGCACACGTAGACATGAATCTTGACGGGACAGTCAAAGCACTAGGTATTGTGTGGAATCTAAGATCAGATACATTTCAATACAACCTTAGTTTACCTACAACAGAAAATGCCATGACGAAACGAGGTATTCTATCTGACATACAGAGACTTTTTGACCCGCTTGGTTGGATCGCAGGAAGCACTGTAATGGCTAAAATTCTGATTCAAAAACTGTGGCTTGAAAGAGTTACTTGGGATGAGGAAGTTAGTGAACCGTTGCAAACAGAATGGAGACAGATTCAATCAGATTTTGCTAATGTTAACAACATACAAATCGACAGATGGCTTGGCACAATGGAAATTAACAAAGAGAAATCACAAATACACGGATTCAGCGATTCCTCTATGCTCGCGTATGCGGCAGTAGTATACATCAGAACTGAAACAACAGACAATAAAGTTATAACAAGACTCATCGCTGCCAAAACAAGAGTAGCACCACTGAAAACAGTTTCCTTACCACGACTGGAGTTGTGTGGTGCTTTACTCCTCGCTAAGCTTATGAAACAAATTGGACAAGCTATGAGAATTCCAACTTCAGATATGTTTGCATGGACAGATTCCTCCATTGTTCTCGCTTGGTTATGTGGTGAACCTAACAGATGGAAACCATTTGTAGCCAATCGCGTTGTCGAAATTATAGAAACACTGAACGCCAATCGTTGGTTTCATGTTAAATCCAGTGAAAATCCTGCTGACATAGCCACACGTGGTATGCTGCTATCTGAACTGAAGAATGCTGACTTGTGGTGGAGAGGCCCAAGTTGGTTATCTGAAAAAGAAATAAAGATTAGTAAATCAGATGTAATGAAAACAGATATGGAAATGAAAACAATAATAATAAATACTTACCTTAACATAGAAGAACATGAAAAATCTATAACTACAAAATTTGAGGAATTTGATAACTTACCTGAATTACTGAAAACAATAACTTACTGTAAAAGATTTTTAAACTACAAGAATAAATCAAATGTAGACAATGACATTACTACACAAGAGTTAGAGAATTCACTGACTCTTTGCATAAAGAAAGTTCAAGAAGAAGAATATAAGGAAGAAATAGAAAGACTAAAGACAGATAAACAAGTAAAAAAGACAAGTCCGTTGCGATTCCTCAACCCTTACCTAGATGAAAAACAAATTCTCAGGGTGGGCGGTCGCCTCAGACATACAAATTTACCTCATGATAAAAAATATCCAATTATTCTTGGCAGTAAAAACACGCTGACACCATTGATCGTCGCTGACGCACATAAGAAAACGCTTCATGGAGGCGTACAACTAATGTTATGCTACCTGTCCTCTAAATTCTGGATCGTTAAAGGAAAATCAATGGTTAAGAAATGCATTCACAAATGCCTTATTTGTGCTAGATTAAAGGCTATGACTAAAACGCAAATAATGGGAGACTTACCAGAGGCGCGAGTCACTCCGTCAAGACCGTTTTTAAACACCGGAGTAGACTTTGCAGGGCCATTTCAAATTTTGATGTCCAAAGGTCGAGGGAACAAAACTGTAAAGGCTTACGTGTCTATATTTATCTGCATGTCCACTAAGGCAACCCACATCGAACTGGTCGGTGACCTTACTTCGGAAGCCTTCATTGGCGCTTTTAGAAGATTCGTTGCCAGAAGAGGCAAATGTTGTCACCTGTGGAGCGATCAAGGCCGCAACTTTGTAGGTGCGAATAAAGAACTTCGAGATGCCTGGAACGAAGCCAGCTTACAGTTCACGGGCGAAATCGCAGAAGTTCTGGCCACAGAAGGCACACAATGGCATTTTATTCCCGCATACAGTCCCTCATTCGGCGGACTATGGGAGGCTGGGGTCCATTCGATGAAAACCCACCTTAAACGCATCCTAACAACAAACCTTACGTACGAGGAGATGACGACAATACTCTGTCAAGTAGAAGCCTGCTTGAACTCACGTCCGTTATGTCCGCTAGACTACACTGACCCAGATAACACGAACGTACTTACACCAGGACATTTCTTAATCGGAGAAGCACCGATCGTTGTTCCATCACCCGATATGAAAGACATAAGGGTATCGAGCTTATCTCGCTGGCAACATACACAGAAGCTTCTCAATGACTTCTGGCAGCGATGGCAAGACGAATATTTGTCGAGACTACAACAACGACCTAAGTGGCTTAAAAGGGTGGATGAATTCAAGATCGGAGACATAGTTTTGATAAAAACTGACAATTTGCCACCTGGAAAATGGTCGTTCGGACGTATAGTCGAAAAACATCCAGGAAGCGATGGATTTACGAGGGTATATAGTGTGAAAAGTGGAGGTTCAGTGACAAAAAGAACTGTTACTAAATTGTGTCCATTACCTATTGATTCTACATAAAATAACCAAAATTTGTTAATGCGTGAACAATATTCTATGATGTTATACCTAACTATGAGTACCTATTGTTGTAAATACAGTGTTAATGTAAACATATTTAAGTAACACGTTCAAAAAAGGACCTTCAGTCCTTTTGGTGGGCGGTATGTTGTGATTATTTCGTTACATTAATTTTTATTCTTTTCTATTGTCTAAAATTACTAACCTACATATATATAGTTATACTTACGTACCTACTGTATAGATTTACATGTAGCAGTCGCTCAATACACTTGCATCGATACGCACGTCCATTTATTTTAATACTTCCCAAAAAATCTAGAATAGTTTGAACCTTAACTACATCAACAATATAATATATAATTAATATATAAAATTATTAATTTTAATATGTTGACATGTATGAATTAATGGTTATATTTAAATATTTGCACACTTGCTTGCAGGCGTGACATTAATAATGTAAGAGCTACAATTAATTGTAAATAATAATGTATTCTGGCAAATACTTGATTTGATTTAGATACGCGCAGCGTGGCGGTGTGGACTGGCGGCAAGGTGCTCTGGGAGAGGCCCGCGTGCCCCAGTGCGCTGATAGCGGCTGACAACGGTGACCGGAATGGGCCCGGGTGCGCCGTGTGCTTGGCTCCATAATATTATACAAGCTAGTGGAGCCTTACTGAAGGGCGGCCAGTTGCACCACTGGTCGTCGCGTGGCGCGAGGCCCGGCGGCGGCGGCAGCGCGCTGCAGTTCTGGTGCAGCACGCTCTTCACCACCGAGATGGGCTTGCGCGTCAGGTGGTACGTCATGTACGTGAAGTACGTGAGCACCAGCACGCTCGCCTGGTAGCTGCGGACGCACACACAGCCACATGTTATGAGGAGAAGCATATATTATAAGAAGAGTCATTACATAGAAGACGAAGACGCTTGGAACATTCCACTTCTGCAAAGTAACCAACTGGTACGTAAGAAACATAACATTGTAAAAACCCAAAAAATTGTAACAAAATCTCTAAAAACATGCCCCTCAGTTTCTTGCCGTATCTTCTGAGTAGTGGTTCTTGTTCCGATACGGTGGTAGAGTCATTGTAATAATTTGACGTTCATAAGTGCGTCTGTGATGACAAAATAATCAAAGAGATTTTGATTTTGATTTTTAAGCTTGTCTGAGGCGACGCGGCCTGTCCGCGCTGGCGTCGGCAGACAGCGTGGAGGGGTAAAGGGAGGCTCGAGGCGACGCGCGCGCCACTCAAAAATTCTAGAAATCTATAGAAATTTATTTAATGTTCGTAATATGCCAAATTAGGTTTTATTGAAAGAAACATTGGAAAGCTTGTCGGGAAAATGGGAAAGTCGGGAATAACTGAAAGTGCTTTTTTGTTTTGGGGTTTTGTATGAACTCAAGACCATAAGTCACGATTCGAACGATGGATATACCTACCTACACAGGACAACGTCTGTCGCGTCAGCTAGTAATAAATAAAATAAAATGATTATGTTAATGATTTAGATTTGAGTGTTTAATTCATTTTTATAAAAAGTAACTACCTACCTACCTACAGTTGTACAGATTATGCAATGTTATAAGGATGTATGAAGGAATCACGTTTCTATGTACATATATCTCAAATGAAAAACACATTTTTTAATTTCGCAAAAAACATTAGCTGATGATGATTGATGATGATTTTTATGGAAAGTTGATTTTGATCGTGAATTTAAAAAGTAGGTATTACATTTATCTTACGACATGTTTTTACACCACACAATATGAGTAACTATTTACCCCTTTTTTAGATTTCCAAAAGATATTTCACATAGGTACTACACATGCATCTTATACATTCATACATTAAAATAAATAATTTTCACTTACTAAAATTACACTTGTAGGTACACAAGACATAACATACATATACAACAATAGGAACCGTGTCGCGGCGTGTCGCGGCGCACAATTATTGCCCATCACTATTTGCCACATATCTATCAATATAGCTAGCTACAGTTGACTTGCCTACGCTGTGCATTGCGCGAGAAGTACGATACGCGCGCTCTATAGTTATGTTTACTCTAAGATCGCCGGTACCTAGATACTGATGTTTAGTACATAGAAAGAGAACAAACTTGGAACTGTACATCTAGTGAACTGTTTGTCTTACAAACTGTTGATGAGTAATTCGTTGATCTGTGCAAATGTTGCTCTCGTGAACCATTGATCTAGTAAACTCGTTTAAGGAAGCCGTTGGTTGATTCATCATCATCAGCCCTTCACGTCCCCACTGCTGAAACAGGGCCTTCTCTCATAAGGAGAGTATGGGTCATAATCCACCACGCTGGCCCAGTGCGGGTTGGTGGATGTCACATGGCCTTTATTTATTTTTATGTGATTAATGCTTAGACATGCCGGTTTCCTTACGATGTTTTCCTACAACGTTTTTAGAGCGAGTGTTAAATCCGCACATAACTAAAGAAAGTCAGTGGTGCGGGGCCAGCGGGACTCGAACTCGGGTGCGACGGATCGAAGGTCGTACGTGCTCCCACTGAGCCACACTCGCTCAACTAGATTGCCGTTGATTGAGTAATGTCATCTCAAGTGTCTTTCTGCCGCATCGGGTCCGACGTCGACAGCGGCGCTCCATAAATGTGATCCGTGTTCATTCAAATCCTTGTCGCACTATATGCTGTTCTGTTTCATTCATTCAAAGGAAAAATAACTTTCATAACTCTACACTAGCTTTTTCCCGCGACTTCCGCGTCTGGGACCGTCCGTGTTTAGGACAGAAAAACCGGCCGAGTGCGAGTCGGACTCGCGCACGAAGGGTTCCGTACTATACATATATAAAAACGGCAAAAGAATCACGTTTGTTGTATGGGAGCCTCCTTAAATATTTATTTTATTCTGTTTTTCAATATTTGTTGTTATAGCGGCAACATAAATACATCATCTGTGAAAATTTCAACTGTCTAACTATCACAGTTCATGAGAGCCTGGTGACAGACGAACAGACAGACAGACCGACGAACAGACGGACGGATGGACAGCGGAGTCTTAGTAATAAAGTATTACCCTTTGGGTACGGAACCCTAAAAAGCTCATAGTCGTGTTTTTATTTTAGCACTACGAAGAGGCCTGTGTATGATCTCAGTTGGGACTCGTGCTACCAAACCCCGATACCCGATTTAAAATCCATTCAGCAGGTTCCGAGTTCCGAGTCTCTAAGTAACAAATATACATGAGTTCCATTTACATAATATCTCTACCGAAACAGTAGGTACTGATATTTAGTTCCTATACTCCGTTTATTACCTACAAACGCTACGAAGTTTTTACCTTGGTACTATGAAGTGTTCTGTGGTTTTACCACGAATTTACTGCGGAATTGATAACATGTTATCGAATGCTGGTAAATGGTGAACTACAGCGCGGTATTGTATGTTAGTTCGTCAGTTGTTGCCGTGGTGGCACGCGGCCTCAGTGTCTGCTGTGGACAATATGCTGCCAATATAACTAGGTTACGGCTCCCGTGTGCGAGCGGCGTTGGGTTGTAGCAGGCCTAGCGCACTCCGCACTGTAGGTACGAAGCTACAAGTACATAGCCGGAAACCGACGGCGGGTCGTGCGTCGTTACACATGCCGCGTCAAAAGAGATAAGGGCATGCGATAGAAAGAGAGCCGCTCTGTAGGTTAATATGACTGGTAGGCATGCAGCGCTACGCGAGCTGAATTGAATTTTATTGCGTCATAGCAGGCCTATAGCACTCCGCACTGTAGGTACGAAGCTACAAGTACATACACCAGCAACGGGTCGTGCGGAGTTCAGTGGGTTGTCGCGCGCCGCCCGTGACGCACGTACATTATGCGCCCGCCGCCGCCCGCGCCGCTTTACGACTAGTATTACGTGGTATTACTGTCTAACACATATATGAAAACAAGCAAATACTGCATCGTATTTGGCTGCCTAAATACCAACAAGGAACGGAATCTCTCTTTTTTTGCACTTCCGAAGGACATCGAAAGGCAAGTAAATTTACCTACACCATTTTAAGAAAGTTATATTAGGTATATCTATTTTTAAATTATGTGTTCTATCTATCATATATTACATATGTATATATAACAAAGAATTGCCTACCTACTCAAAACTTTTATTCTGATATAAATGATAAATTTTATTAGTAGGTATTAGGTATTATTCTATATAGTCTATGCTATTTATTGTCATTATCAATGTCTCTCGTATCGTATTTGCCTGAGTAGGTAATGACAAGATCTGTTTAAACACGTGACGATAGGGTTTACTATTATGTGTTTATTATCTAAATATTTTTACTTGAGACCTAACAGGTACTTTTTTATTCGCCAACTACTATTAATAAAAACGGAGACTAAATCAAATTAAAGTTTCTATCTTTCCATCCAGCTAACCATCCTCACAAACTTTCGCATTTATAATATTATTTCATCACAACACAAGTATCAACCCTAACATTACACGTGCCGTGTGCGCGCTGTAGGCAGTGGCGTAGCTACCGGAGGGCTAGACGGGGCAGTGCCCCCAAGCTCAGGGGGCCACACGGACTCTGACTTACAAACTATAAATTGAACTAGTAAAAGTTTCTCCCACATTCGGAATAAAACCAAAACAAGTTCCAGAAACGCTACTTTAATAATGGCAACTTATTTGAAAAAAATACAGGGGTATTCCAAACAAGTCCCGAACATTTTTGTTTGAAATTTGCGGGGAGTTCCCCGCAAGTTTCTGATGACGAATCTGGAGTACGAACTGGAGTAGAACAAACGATTTTAAATAGTTTAGTTAGGGCTCTAGTTTAGTCTTTGCCCCAGGGCCTTTGGTTACCAAGCTACGCCACTGTCTGTAGGTTAATATAACTGGTAGGTATGCAGCGCTACGCGAGCTGAATTGAATTTTATTGCGTCACAGCAAGAGTCGCTATTTGTTTAAATTTCTTTGCGGAGTGCTGCTTCTGTTCCTTTTGTATTCTGTGGTCATAGTAAGAGTCGCTATTTGTTTAAATTTCTTTGCGGAGTGATGCTTCTGTCCCTTAGTATTCTGTGGTTGTACTGACTACGGTGTACGGGGTGTACAGTCAGCGGCATACGTAGCTGGACATTTATGAATCTTTGATAGTCAAACAACTTCAGTGTTTAGCTGTTTACTCGGAATGTTGCATATAAAAAGCGAGTTAACATCCTGTGTGAATAGGGAAAAAGCAAAAAAATGTAAATACATAGTTATTATCAATTGAACGATACCAAATGTTCAGCAACTTATGACGCTGACTGTACCTACCACATCTTTTTTGGCCCAACGATCACATACAAAGTTCCTGGCCTCTAACTAGGATTCCCTGTAGATACAGGGAATCCTAGTTCTACCGTAGTAGGGAACCAGGAACTATGAGGACCATGGTCCCACAACACCCAGACTCGAAACAAATATTTGGGCTTTTTTTTCTGTTCACAAACATTTGTCCCGTCACGGGAATCGAACCCGTAACCTCAGTGGTGTACGAGACTTGGGCGACTTGTTCTGCGGCCAACTACGAGAGACGAGAGTCGTGAGCCGCCGCACCGCGAGTACCGGCTCACGGTGACGGGTGTCTGTATTGTGTGATATGCAAAGTCGAAAATAACAACTTATAATATATTTTCGTACTTAAAAGATTGTCTATATTTGCCTTAGATAAAACTAATTGTATTTTTATGTTCATCTCCTTATCACCGAGTGGCCAAATCAAATACAATCGCTTCGTAGATAAGAAAGTGGGCCTAGAATACCCTGGTGCATTCCTTCATTGAATTATTGAAATTACATTTTAGCTTGTTCTATTAATTATTGTGTGACTTTAGTATCGGTACATTGATATCATTTTATGGTTTGTGACGCAGGATTTTAATTATAAAATGATGCAGGTATTGTAGTGACCATGACGGGCCACTTCTGCAAGGGGCCACCTCATCTAGTACTACACTTTAGCCAGATCTTCAACCACCAAGCAGTAGTATGCAGTACTAGCTGCGCCCTGCGGTTTCACCCGCAGTTTCCCAGGATAAAAAGTAGCCTATGTGTTAATCCAGGGTACAAGCTATCTCCATACTAAATTTCATCAAAATCCATTCAGTAGTTCTTGCGTGAAAGAGTAACAAAGGTACATCCATACATCCATTCTTACAAACTTTCGCGTTTATACTATTAGTAGGATTTGATTGTTAGGCATTTTTTTTTAAAAGACCCCCAATTATTTTCTCTTAGTGAGGTCCCTGGTCGTAATGTTAATGGACAGACAGTTGCACGTCAAACAATTAGTCATGCACGGCAATCAAGTTGCCTCCAATTATGTACGTCGGCTATGTTGTAAGCTGACATTTGTGTTGTATGAGTCATTCTGTATGCGGGTAGGTGTATGAGATCTGTTACTTATCCGTACCAAACGACTGAATCCAATTGCATGAATATTTTAACTTTATTACTTTATTCATCCGGGTGACGAGACGAGCAGGTTGTTCACGCGATGGTAACCGACACGCCTGCCCATTACGGTTGTAGCACTACTCAGAATGTTATTTAAAGATTTCACGACACTGCACTGCGCTCGTCACTCTGAGATGAGGTGTTAAATCCCATAATTCCTATTCCTTTTTTGGAACAGTTTTTTTGACAGCGTCTGTAGTGTAGTTATTGGGCAGATATTTGAATAGAAAAATTATACATTGATTTGTTCAATTCTGTGTGTTTTGCTATAGGACAAAGTAGACAAAGCGTCGCGTCTGCTCCCCGTCCTCCCTATATGTTTTGTTACAGGACAAAGTAGACAAAGCGTCGTGTCTGCGCCCCGTCCTCCCTATATGTTTTGTTACAGGACAAAGTAGACAAAGCGTCGTGTCTGCGCCCCGTCCTCCCTATATGTTTTGCTACAGGACAAAGTAGACAAAGCGTCGCGTCTGCGCCCCGTCCTCCCTATATGTTTTGCTACAGGACAAAGTAGACAAAGCGTCGTGTCTGCGCCCCGTCCTCTCTATATGTTTTGCTACAGGACAAAGTAGACAAAGCGTCGTGTCTGCGCCCCGTCCTCCCTATATGTTTTGCTACAGGACAAAGTAGACAACGCGTCGTGTCTGCGCCCCGTCCTCCCTATATGTTTTGCTACAGGACTATGTAGACAAAGCGTCGTATCTGCGCCCCGTACTCCCTATATGTTTTGCTACAGGACAAAGTAGACAAAGCGTCGCGTCTGCGCCCCGTCCTCCCTATATGTTTTGCTACAGGACAAAGTAGACAAAGCGTCGTGTCTGCGCCCCGTCTTCCCTATATGTTTTGCTACAGGACAAAGTAGACAAAGCGTCGCGTCTGCGCCCCGTCCTCCCTATATGTTTTGCTACAGGACAAAGTAGACAAAGCGTCGTGTCTGCGCCCCGTCTTCCCTATATGTTTTGCTACAGGACAAAGTAGACAAAGCGTCGTGTCTGCGCCCCGTCTTCCCTATATGTTTTGCTACAGGACAAAGTAGACAACGCGTCGTGTCTGCGCCCCGTCCTCCCTATATGTTTTGCTACAGGACTATGTAGACAAAGCGTCGTATCTGCGCCCCGTACTCCCTATATGTTTTGCTACAGGACAAAGTAGACAAAGCGTCGCGTCTGCGCCCCGTCCTCCCTATATGTTTTGCTACAGGACAAAGTAGACAAAGCGTCGCGTCTGCGCCCCATCCTCTCTATATGTTTTGCAGTGCGTAACCTCCTTACATTTTGTATGAAAGTCAATTTAAAAGACACCACATTTGCGTCCCTTCTATGCCTTACATGCCTCTTGTCTGGCTTTGGCCTGTGGCCCTTGGTTTTAATATTTATCATTGACTTTGATTAGTACATATCCATAATAAGTAAGTATGTCATTAATAAAACCAAGTTTGTGAGCCCTTCATACAACCATTTGTCATCACCGCCATTTGTGATGCCAAATCCTCTTTAGTTTTAAATTGTTTGCCTTGACCTTAGACCCTGCAAGCTTCACGGGCTTAGTGATTGACACATATCAACCTCTACATAACATAAAACAAAGTTCTCATCCACATTCGTTTATTTCCTCTCTAATTCTAAACTACTGGAGTGATTTTGATGCGGTAAAGGATTGCAGGCAGGATATGAGTAAAGGGAAACAGACTGATTCTGGCCAGAATGCGGAAACTATGTGCGTTATTATTGAAGCCGTTTAGTAAAATGATGACTAAAAGCATTCGGGATATTAACATGAAAAGCTTGATCCATGTAGAATTAATATAACAGCTGGATAGAGTGATAATTACTCCCTGCCTACTTCGAAAAGGGCATAGTATGTAGCCGTAGGAATTGAAGCAGTAATAAGATAGTGTAAGGACATACCATCGGAGTCGATTGACTCTCAGCCTCGGACACACAGCGTTGCTGATCTTCTGAATCAGCTGGACGCCCAAAGGCGCGTCTCTGCTAACGCCGCTCATCCTAAGGCACTTCCCCCTTCTGAAACTCTTGAGACTAGTCCTCGCTAGGCTATACATATACGCCCCCCACTGAGAACTAAACCAAACTCATAGTTTTCAACAAAAAACTCTTTGTTTACAAATCGCATCTGTTGCGTTGCATCGGCAGTTACAACTCAAATTTTAACAAAAAATACATATGTTAGCCGTTTCATACGTACTAAGAATAATAATTAGAATGTTACTTAGGTATTCGCGTATTAAATATTGGAGGAATATTGGAAATAATACACAATTCGGTAAGTAATTGAAAAGAATGAAACAACGATTCGCAAAGAAGACACGTACACGAATGACGTTGACGTTCCACTTCACGAACTACGTTGATAAGCATGCCAAATTTTCTTCACTCATATTTCTAACAAAAAACAAAGAGAACAAATGACATAATGCCATTGAAATGCCCGTGACCTTGGAACAAACCTTTTTTAGTCAAGTCAATGATGTCAATGTCACGTTGACGTTGCGTCTTTTTCGACTTAGGTCGGTTTGTGCATTCAGCCATAGATATGATAAGACGTGGATACGACCATAGAATTAGTATGTACCAAAGATAAAATTAATAATTTGTCTTTGGTATGTACAAAGATAAATGTACCTACCTAAAGTTACTCTATGGGTACTTCGTACAACGCAAAGAAAATATGACTTTTTGGCGGGAAGTGAAAAGTGATACAGTTCGATTTTGTTTTATTTTCCAAACAAGTGTTATTTCGAGTGATCATGTGTAATATCGGTGGAATATTAACCATTATGTGTTCGTTAACGTGCACGAGTGTAGGCAAATGAAACAAAATAGGGAAAACATTGCTTTTTATGTTCTCACAAAAAGTCCATGGAAAGCTTGAATAAAGTTCCACCACTTTATTGAAGCACTAGGAGAGGGTCCGGCTTGTTGCTGTTGACCCTCATTCTCAACAAAAGTATAATAAAAGGGAATATTAAACTACCAAATAAAAACTACGTAAGACATGGCGGTATGGTCCTAGAGACTAGCCTGCCCTAACGGGCAAACTTAAAAAAAAAATACAAAGAAAATATTAAATCTTTGGTACAACCATTGAGGAATGACACTACCTCAATGGGTACAACCATTGAGGTAGTTCCTCAATGGGTACAACGAACCTACTAATGTGATGGTTATAGGATACACACGACTAGAGAATTTGCATACACTTTGCATGACATGCCAACATGATATGGCCGCATGACACAGGAAATAACTTCGAGTAGACAGCCAAAGGCTGGATACTTTACCTGAGGGAAATAAGCATCGTTCGTTTTGCATTCGGTATAAAACTTTTTATAAAAGGACATAAGAATTCGTCAGTTTCATTTATGCCCAAAGAATCAGGCTCGCTGTTCAGCGAGGCAACGCCCGCCGCAAGCATTTTGGGCACGTTGCTGGACGACGGGTATCGGTTGAATTATCTGCACATTATCTGTGGGCCATTCAGTTGGCTCAACCGATACCCGCATGTACATAGATTCAATATCTTGTTTTTAAATTATTTAGCCTGTTACGTATGACGTCGTGGTGCATACCAACTGCCCGCAGGAGCGAGTCACGAGGCGCCGACGCAGCACATCATGCCCTCTCTTTCTACCTTTTTACATTATATAGCTTTCCCCCACATCGTCACTTCTGGTTCTCACATCGAACCGTTGTCACCCATTAGGTTATTTAGCATGTAGGAAACTTAAAATGTAATTTTTATATTTAATTAAATTTAGAACCAAAGCATTTTGGTTTCCTTGCATCCTCCTGCCTGTAGCCTACATAATTGGCGCAGTCGTGGTAGGATACTCGAAAATAGGGTCGCTAGTTTGGCCTTCGAGTATTCTTCGAATCTACAGTGCTACGGACCAGGAGGTGTATCCAGACATTGATACTGCAGAGATACCAAAATGCACATGTGAGTACCTTAGATGAATACTATGGTTGCTCTCCCTTTAAATATAGGTGATTTTTATATTTCAATGTGTTACACATAAGTATCCAAGATTTTCCAATCAAGGCAATCGAGGTTCCCTAGGGTATAAGAATTATATATCATAGGAATTATAAAAATAGAAATGTGTTAGATTTTAGAAGACTTTAGAAAAAAATAGGTTTTTGTCGTAGTGATCCTGGTTAGTTAGACAAATGCATAGAATGTTATATTCGCTGCTAGCAACTTGACCCTTTAAAACTGGGAAGTAACCGAATCCGGCGCACAACTGATAATTCACACGGAATTCCAGAGAACTGGGATGGCATTACACAATCGTTAATTAATAATTTTAATTTAATTTTATCAACGAGACGAAATCGCTTTAAATCTCGCTTTATAATGATTTGGCTCTTTTGATATGAGGATTTATATTACTTTAAACTACATTTTACACTTTATATACAGTTTTATATTTAATTTTATAAAAACTATGGCTATATAGATATTATTAATTATATGAATATTTATTGCTCCCCTGCAAAATTATAGATAGGAATTATAAGGAGGAAAACCACCTTATAGCATCAACGAAATTAAATTATTGAAATTTTAATATAATCTTAATAGGAAAAGTTTCACTCTTCGTGCCTAGATTCTTTGCTCACAGTAATCACAATTTAATATGCCAGGTACTTCACGAAAATTTGTGAATCCTATTTCACCCTAACGTACCCTTCCGGAGTAGAGAAATAGAGACCTTTTTACCACCAGACTTCATGGTACAGACACGTACAGATTCTGAACTTAGCAGATATTTATCTTTAGTATTTTATTAATTAATTTATTATTAAGATATATATTATATTATTATTTAATAAAATTTAATAAAATATATATGATCTTATAATCTCGGACCCCTTAATTACTGTGAAACTAAAGTTATATATATATCCCAAGGTACGAGATTCTTTTACCCCATTGTCCTCTATAACTATCACAAAACTCTAACATCGAATGTATATCTATAAGTATTAACAATTTATCACGAAACTCGTTAATATAATTATTCTATAACCGTGCCATATTTCTCGGAATCTAGTGAATAAGGTAACATGACATCTTTACCTATAGCTTTCATTAGGTATTATGTCGACGGAATGTGACTGGTTATGACATATTAAAACAAGGGGAATCAAATATCGACTTACAGAATAAGACATTGTTGCATTAGTGACTCAGAATGTGAGCAGTTTCATTCTTTTATTAAACTCTCGGAATTGCAACTTGTATCAGATAATAATGTAATCTGTCTTATACTTTTTAATCTCATTAGTTATATTTTAAGAGTAATAAAATGGGTAGGTACATCTATTCCGAAACAAAATTTTAATATAATAATTATTTTCGAATGTATAGAATAGCCAAAATAAAATTGAAGTACCTATTAGGCAGCCCGACTGTTTTTTACATTGTGTTTCAATAAGTATCATTCAATAAGTATAGAATATGTAATTTTTATGATTTGTGAAAAGTTCAAAAGTTCAGCCATGAACCTCATGTGATAAAAAACGAAAGTAGAAAATGTACTTTTCCACCACCTACAACTACAAAGCCTTTGCTAATGGTTTCTTCAAATATGCTAAAGCATATTTTTTAGGAAATTGATAAGCATTGAGAGCATAGTTCAGAATCCACCTAAGTAATTTAGTTTTTCGCGTATCATGATGATCTTTTGACCATAGTTACAAATTACTAATTATTCAAAAATAAGCTTTACCTACAGAACAAGTATAGAATATCATAGGTAGGTACCCACCTACTCAACTCATTCTCATTCTGATAGTAGAGTAGTACCTACTCGTAAAATGTTTTTATGTCGCCATCCTCTATATAATACATAATTATACATATTATTAAGAATGTTAAATATTGAAAAATGAAATTAATCTTACGTGAATATTGTAGTCGAATACAGTTTTAGTACTTTTTATTTTTACCTACATACATACATAGTTTTAATAAATGCAGCCAAATCGTGGTTAAGCCTAATTTACATTTAAACATTTTAGGACTTTTAATAATTAATTAAATTTGCAGTTTGTTGAAATTATGTATAAGAATGCCATCAAAGTACTCAAGGAAAATAAGAACATTTTGACAAAGTCATATAAAGTTGTCTGAGGAATGCATGAGTCTGACATTCTCGCTTTTAGATAGCTGAGGTAGGTTACTTAATAGAAACCTATAACCATAGGTACAAGTAGTTAATAAACTATTAGATAGGTTTTATTTTGCCCATATGGCGCAATTACTTTTCATTTTAAGTAATAGTAAGTATAGGTTTTAGAAATACTTATCGAATGAAATAAATCAGCTGATTGATCTAGCATTTATTCGTGCATCGAGCACACATCGTTTGATAAGTAATAGTAAAGTAGTTTAGCGTTAGTAATCTTTGGTTTAGTTACTTTAGTTAGGTAAGTTAAGAATTATATACCTACTTGAAAGATAAAGTTCTTAACCTAAAACTTAGAAACAGATAGGTATCTAATCTAGTTAAACCGATTCTTAAGCGAAGGAATTGCCTATTGCCTATCCTTTACAATTTTTATGAATTGTCAATTATTCCTTTTAAAATTTAACTTCTCCTACCCCTTATACCTTTCCTACCCTATGTAGTATGTGCAACCATTAGTATCGATTCTATGTACATAGAGACAGAATGTCCGAAGTCCAAATCTCATGGTATTTCTGCGAGAAGAAAACCAGCCGGGAGATTCATCATGCCTCACACTTCGTGCACCAGCTGATCACGAAGCAAGAACATATCTTATCCTGCACGCTGAGTCGCTGACTCCGTTACTGTTACTCAGGAAGCGAAAGGACAAACCGATTAAGATATACTGCATCCAGACAAGAAAAGTCTACTGAACTCTATCTCACCACAGCCGAGTTCACCATTATCAGAACTACAGCGTATTCCAAATAACAAAATCAAGCTCCAAGTACTTATATCACTCTACAATTCCCATTGAGAACGTAGTGCAGGTGCACTCGTTATCAGATTACAGTGTCGTCATTCGTCGAACTGTGATGAATATTACTACAAAAAGGAATCGAATCGTGGAATCCGAATACATCGCCGGACACATACCTATGCACAGATAGCGGAAGATAAGGCAATTGACCAGCCATGTAAGGATTGATCCCACTGCAGCGTATCAGCAACTCTGTCAGTCAAGGCCCGCCAATAGTTGCTGATCTTCGGGAGGGAGATGTTACGTATGACGTCGTGGTGCATACCAACTGCCCGCAGGAGCGAGTCACGAGGCGCCGACGCAGCACATCATGCCCTCTCTTTCTACCTTTTTACATTATATAGCTTTCCCCCACATCGTCACTTCTGGTTCTCACATCGAACCGTTGTCACCCATTAGGTTATTTAGCATGTAGGAAACTTAAAATGTAATTTTTATATTTAATTAAATTTAGAACCAAAGCATTTTGGTTTCCTTGCATCCTCCTGCCTGTAGCCTACATAATTAGCCTGTTGTTTTGTTTGTTTTTCTGTTAAAAATATACTAACATTTCAGATAGGCGCTAATTAGATAGGATATTTTATTATTCTATATTACTCAAAACTAGCAAAGATTTTTATTTATGTCAGTACTAGCATGGACCTGTATATTTGGTCCATGGTACTAGCTTTTTCCCGCGACTTCATCCGCGTGAATGACTGAGGAAGCCAATATTCGTATCTTTTCCTTGACCATCTTAGCAAGACCTCCCAGTAAATGATAGCGCGTACTACGAAGAGGTCAAGCTGTATCTTCGTAGTCACCCAACCGATTTTGATGTAACAAACGCTATAATCTAAGTTGAGACTAATGCTACCAAACCCTGAAAACCAAATTAAAATCCATTCAGTAGTTTCAGTCTATAACAAACATACACACAAACCGACAAACATTCTAAAAACCTTGGATTCGTATGTAGTACTGTGGTAGAATATGTTTTTTTAATGGTACTGAGTGATGAGACGAGCAAGTCGTTCTCCCGATGGTAAGCGCCACGCCTGCCTATAGCAAGTGCAGTGCCACCCACAATTTTTGATATCATAAAAAGCACTGCGTACTACGTGGTACTACTGGATTGCGCTCATCACCCCGAGACGTCAGATATTAAGTCTCATATGCTCAGTAATTTCGCTGGCTACAATGCCCTTCAAACCGGAACACAGTAATAAATAAAATCTTTTGAGATTCCTTTAAATAATATGGTAGAATCTAGGTATATAAACTATATAAACCTGATCTCAATCATATCATATCTAATGATTTATAACTCTCTTTAAATGATTAGTACCTATACCATAATAATCGGTGGCGATATTATACCTACAAGAGTTTCGATGGTCTTCTATTAGGTGCTTAAGCCAAAGGGCAATTAAATATGTGAAGGGTATTCATTTCAGAAACAGCAAACCGTTTGTAAAACAATTTAATGCCGTTATAATACTTTCCGAAATACTGTGACGGATGTCATACTGTCGAGAAGCGCAGCCTTTTTTAGCCTGTTTTTTTGGCGACTCCCTTTCGAACGTTTTTTAGACCAACTTTTGGAGTGCTTCTTTGGTCTACTTTCGGAACGCTTTTTTGGCCCACTTTTGGAACACGTTTTTGGGCTACTTTCGGACGAACGCTTTCTTGGCCTCCCTTTGGTATGCTTTTTTGGCCTACCTTTGGTACGCTTTCTTCGAGTACTTCCGGGACGCTTTCTTGGGCTATTTTCTTTTCTTTTTTCGGGACGTCTTTCTTAGCTCCTTTTTTAACGCCTTTTTGGTCTAGTTTACGAAGCGGGGGCGGGGAGTCATCGCCTGGTCGGAGCCTGGGCTTATTACCATCCTTCTTTTCCTTCCTTTTCGAGAGCTTCTGGATTTGCGGCTCCGTGGGTTCTGCTTCGGCGGCGCCGTCTGCAGTGTTACCACCGGCCGATGCGTCTGTAGCAGCCGCTCCTCCGTCGCCAGCGGCTGGCGCACCTCCAGCGCCGCCGGTGGTTGCTTCTCCGTTAGGATTTGCAGCGGCGCCAGTGGCGTCGGTCCCGGCGCCGGCGCCTGCGTCTGTTGAGTTGCTGTCGTTGCCCGCCGCTCCGTCAGCTGTTCAAAACAGATTTCTTTAATTTTAGGAAAAGTCACTAATTCGTCGCACCCAGCCACAAATGCAACGAGGTCATTACTCAGTAATTAGGTAATTACTTGGCGGCCCTGTATGGGTGCAGTGTCACTGTACACGGGTAGGGTCACACAAGAATGCTTTATTGTACACCACAACAAGAAATTAACTACGTACCTACAGGAAAGATTACATTACGTACATTTTGACTTTCATCATAAATAAAACCGTTTAAAAATAACGGATAGGTACGCCGCGGAGATCACTTGACAGACATAAGAAAATATAACCCTTCTTTTGAGTTTCGCGTTGTCAGTCGAAGCTGAGCGTCGCTTCGTTTCGTTACTTACTCGCTGTTTCCGATGTGTTCACGGAGATCCATCCGCTGCAAAATTAAAAAATAACGTCGATTACAAATGTGTCTACATACTTGCTGACAATACAATTACCTAGGTACACAATACAAAACAAACAATAACATAACAATTAGGTACAACGGTTGATCTTATCGCTTAGAGCGATCTCTTCCAGACGCCATCGATGAAGCAAAGACAGTGACAGATGTGTATACATATAGGTAGATGACGGTAGGTAGGTAGGTATACTGCAGCAAGAATCACAAAATGATGACGGCCAACAGCTGATCAACATCGAAAGTAGCGTCAGCTCCCTCCCGATAACACCGTCGGATAACATAAGTCTCGGCATCACAGTTGAACGTGGCGCCACAGTTGAACATTTTGCTAATCATGAGTGTTAGTTCATTTAAAGAAGCGGTCGAGTGCTCAGTGCTTTACAGTAGTACCTACCAAAACGTATGTAAGAGTGTATCAGATTGGTCCAGACGGATGGACAGACAGACAGACAGGCAGATACAAAGAAATGGAGAATGTGGGCAGACGAGTGACAATAGAGTTGTTAAGGTCCATTGCGTGCGGAACCTTAGCTATAGTATAGGGCTACTCTGGGACTAGTTAGCTATTACACGGGACGGGCTATAAAATAGCATATCTTAATAACTGCCTAGTAGGTACTTATAGGCCGATGTTGGTGCCAACTCAAGAAAATATTTGTTGCGTATAGTTTTTTGTTGCTTTTATAGATCTATGTTGGTCCACTATCTCGCCAGGTGTGATGTTAAGCGACGGTGTGGCTGAAGATTGAGCGCATAGATCCAGAGGCAGACCGCATTGGAGCGAATGCTCAGAGCCGCCCTGATGGTTCACGTAACATCACAAAATACGAGTTAGAGGATGAGTTTGTCCGGTGGGTCGGGGGTGGTATAACATTACAACCGCGGCGGGAGTGTACCAGTCTCAGAGTATACTTACATAGTGGACCGCGCAGTGCTGGGCATCATGCGCGCGGCGACTGCGCGAGACTGCAGGATCTGTCTGGATGGGAAAATGAATCTTATAAACTATTACATAAGTAAACTGTTTCATAAGTGCATCTGTGATGCCAAAACTGAATAAAGAGATTTTGATTGATTGATGTTACATTTAGGTAAGACATTCGCGGGGGACCACCCCCTCCTTCTCAACTGGATGTCGTACAAGTAGTGAGGGTCCTCCTCCTCTCGCCAGTGTGGGCCGCACATCGGCGACGCCTCTGGAGTTGCAGATGTGCGCAGGCGCCGCGCCGAGAGGTAATTCTCCCTTCAAACTGGAACATCCTCGCAGACATACTTACTTGAGCAGGCCGACGCTGATCTGCCTCCCCGGCAGCCGCGCCTCCACCGGGTTCTGCACCACGAGCACGGCGCCCTCGTCCCACGTGTCGAAGAGGGCGCCAGTGTCGCTGTCGCCCCCTGCCTCGTAGTCATTGAAGTCGTAGTATATCTCGTTCGGGTGGCCCTACAACGACAAAAATAATATCAATATACATAAATAGACCAAACATTGAAATGATTCGTTGGCTGAATACTTTCGAACTTATTTTAAAACAACGAGGTGCCAGCGGAGACCAATAATTGCTGAACAGAATTTTAGGCGCGAGTGGCTTCCTAACTGCAAGCTAAACAAAGTTAGGTTATAGTACATACCAAGCCGAGACTAGGGAAGAGCTTCCAGCTCTGTTGCTTCGAGATGAACCTCCTGGTGGGCGCGTCGGGGCGCAGCGCGCGGCGCAGCGCGCGTCGCACCGGCGCGGCCGCCTCGCTCGCGCCGAGCAGCGCCAGCAGGCGCGCCACCGACTCGTAGTCCCACGGCGCCGTGTCCGTGTACCCGGGCGGCGCGCGCTCTAGCGACGCTGCACAACAGCACACATGTATGTGTATACATCTCACTGCTGTGTACAGGGTGACTTTTGAACAGGGACGGCGATCCCTGTCTGTCTGTCGACCTGTTCCGTTGCGTTGGACGACGTCCACAAGATATTACATTTTTGCAACAATTGAATCTGTTCTAGACAATGAATAAAACATATTTAGCATATTTTTCCAAATTAAATTGCTAGTACATTTTATAACAATATAAAAGTACCTATATGCATACCTACAACATAACAATAAATATGCCAATACCTACAAGTGCTTGCTCCGTAAAAGCAGCAGATTCCATTTTCACGTCATTCTACAAAATGGGTACTTAGCGACTACAGAACTGCCAAGTCATCCGTGCAGTTGGTGGGCGCGTGGATTTCTCGTAGTTCCATGCAAATTGGGGCACCGCATCGGTACGTCGGTGGCTATACGTTTAGAAATGTTTTGGTTACCACGTATCTGCACGGGCGCCACTCTCCGCACGTCGTCCACGAACCGCTGCTTGTAGTAGTCCACGACGCGGTCGAGCCAGCCCGCGCGCTGCACGCTGATCCCGCCCAGCGCCATCCCGGCGCTGCCGAGGACCGTCAGCCATGTCTGAAACGTGTATCTACACTTATACTTCGATCGTTGCATCAAGATGAGCTCGTTCCTTCCCCTCATAACGCCCGCGCGCCTGTCCGTAGCAATGACAGCACCGCCCAGAACTTTGACAGACTTGAACAGACTCCACTGCGCTCACCTGGTGAAATTCAACGCTACCAAAACACAGGCGTGTCTGTTCTCTGCAAAGAGCCCTTTTCATCTCTCACCTTCTTTCGGTAGTGTATCAATACCGATAAGTGATCACCTCGAGCTTTTGGGTGTCAATCTCAGGTCCGATCTGAACTGTGGTTCGTACTCGTACATAGAATCCAAAGCCAAAGTTGCAAAAAAACTTGGCATTCTGTCCAAGGTTGTGCGGTACCCCAGGTACCCCAGGACAGCTTCTGAATCTTCACCAAGAACAGGTCCGATCTTGTATGGAGTACTGCAGCCACCTTTGGGACGGGTCAGCCAAGTACCAGCTTGAGGCTCTGGATTCGATTGAAAGACGCGCAAAAAGGCTCATTAACGACGACAAGTTGATGGAATCCAAACTCCAAAGCCTGGCTCATTGACGTGAAGTCGCCAGCTTATCGGTATTCTACAGAATGTACTACGACTACTACGGAGAGTGTGCTCAAGAACTACACAATAGTTTCGAATCATCCTTTTTGGTGCGAACGCCGAAGGAGTGGCGCGCCTTGCCGTCGGCTGTGCTTCCAAATAAATACCTACAATCTGGGTGTGTTCAAATCAAGAGGGAACAAGTACTTACTGAGTAGGCGTGTTACATCTCCAACCATATCGTCGCTTCCCATCAGCTGAGATCTTTTTTTTTTCATTTAATCGATCTATGTTTGGCCACTATCTCGCCTGATGTGAAGCGATGATGTGGCCTAAGATGGAGCACATAGATCTAGAGAGAGACGGCATTTGAGCGGCTGCTCAGACCCGTCTCCCCGATGGTTCACCGAACATCATCCCGAAACACGACTAGGTTGCTTGACGGCATGGCTTTGTTCGGTGGGTGGTATTACAACCACGGCCAGAGCCTACCGTGACCTCGTGGTCAAACGCTGACCCAGTCAGAAGTTAAACTTACCATCTTGCCTAGTAATTTGAGCACATTACTACTGCTCGGTCGTTGAATATTTGGCGAAGGTGTGGTACTTGAACCTACAAGCCGGATGGTAGTTGTCAGGGCCTTACCTATATACCTACACTACAAGTGACGACTGGATCAATTGAATGGGAAAAGGCTCTTGTGACATTACGTCGAAACTATACGCAGTGTTACTGTACACATGCCATCATGATCAGCATCATCGACCGGCCCACTGCTGGGACGCAAGCCGCCTCGGGGAACCAGCACCCACCATGTGTGCCCAGTGCGGGCTGGTCAATGTCACATGTCCTTGAATTTTGTGATTCCCGGGCCTACAGGACTCTGGTTTCCTCACGATGTTTTCCTTCACCGTTTTATCCGCACATAACTTAAGAAACTTATTGGTCACGAACGACTTTTATTTTAATTCTGAGATAAATACTTACAAGAAAATTCATAGTTAATATAGTGTTGTTTTTTCGGTTCACTGCACCATTGTACGCGCTGAGGATGAGCTGCGTGCAATGCAGGCCCTGTCAACTTTGTTCGGCGCTTTTGCGGCAATACCTAATACCTACGGGGGCTACAAGTAATGATACCACTATAAAAAAGTAGAGATATGCTCGCTAGAGTATATGTTCCTTGGTGCAATGCGAGCGGCGCCGGCGTGAGGCGCGGGGCGTGGGGCGCAGGGGCGCTGGGAGCGGGGCGCGGGGAGCGGGGGCGACACTAAAATAATTACATTTTATATGGAAATTTGCTGCCTCATTAATACGTAATTAACTAATCATTAAACAACTACCTACAAATATTAATTTTAATGTAGGTTCTTCATTATTAATAATTGTTTCGTGAATTATGAGCATTTTATCTTTATCTACTTAGGTAGATGCTTACGAGTTTAGAAAATATTGGTTTTTAGACATACAAGTGTACAGTGTCAAGTGTATGTTACAGATATACACTCGACACTTGAGGTGCAAAAGGCACGGCCGGATTAACAACCTCACATCAGCTATGAGACCGCAACATTGAAACATGTGCACACGGTGCGGCCGCGGCCGGCCCATCTGTCATCCCCGCGCCACGTCGCGGTCGGCCTTATGACTCATGAGCGGAAGTGCCGTTACTCCGGGATTGTTGCTCCGGACACTGCGCTGATTGAATCATCTCTTTAGATGGAACCTAGAGTATATGTTCCTTGGATGGAACAGGCCTATGATACACTGGACACGTTACGTGCAACTACGTTCGTGCGGAATTATGAATGAAATGAAATAAATGTATTTGTCAGAATGTCGGTTACATTATTTTGTTTATTTATTTCATATAAAATGTCAAAACATTATTAATTAAATGAAGCCATAGTAAGAAAAAAATTAATGTTATAAAAATATTAAAAATTACAAAAATGCATAAAAATGACACAGAGTATAAATGTTAGTATTGTCATCAAACTAAAAAAATCAAGTTATTAAATTATTGTCATTGAGAAAGTATTTAACTGAATAATATTAAGTAGGAAATTAAATACTTTTTAACCGACTTCAAAAGGAGGAGGTTTACAATTCGACGGTGTATTTTTTTTTTTTGTGTTTTTGTTACGCGATTACTCCGCCAATTATGTATTGATTTCGATGATTCTTTTTTTGATTGGTAGGTCATACTTCAGAGGTGGTCCCATATAAATTTTATCGAAATTCATTCAGTATTTTTGAAAAAAATAGCAAAAACAAAATATATAAGTTTAATCTTCAAGTCGGTTCTTGTTTTTTTCGTAACCAACTTTCTAAAGGTGGAGGTTTGTATTCGACTGCTTCACCCAGGGTTGACTTCCGGTGAGGGAACTCCTCAACGGTGAATAGTACAGACACTGAAAGTAAAAGAAAGTAAAGAAGAAGGTGGGCAGGACACTTGGCAAGGCGGGATGACAACTAACAGGTGGAACGAGGCAGTCACCGAGTGGTATCCGAGGCTTGGGCGAACACTTCCAGGCAGACCACCGGCCAGATGGAAAGATGACATCGTTAAGCACGTCGGATCGCAATGGATGAGGCTGGCACAGGACCGGAGAGAGTGGCGTGAACGAGAGGAGGCCTATATCCAGTTTACACAATAGTGGATTTTACACTAATAGTCTTCTTAGTTCGTGCCTGCCCCTTCACACAATTAAATCAGGTTCCGAGTACGGAACCGCCTTTCTGCGGGGTTACTCGAGAGCTGAGGGGAGCGCTGCGTGCCGGCCAGCGGGTCCACCGGCCGGCACGCAGCGCGGTGGCGGCGCGGCGGCCGGCTTACCGTCAGGAGAACGACCGCTCGCTTCACCACTCACTTATCTTGTACCAAAGAAAGTATTGACTATACCTACTTAATGAGCGGAGCTATTCTCCCTCCTGATCCTCTCTTGTATCTCCTCCAGGATCACTTCTTTGACAGTCGCGAACTTGGCTGCGAACCTCCTGACCTCCTGTGCGGTGCGCAATCATCCATGTATACTACACTACATCGTATTACCTTCAACTTACACATTGTATTAGATCATCGAATGTTTTTAATAAAGAGTTAGAGTGCGTTCACTGGAACACTAAGAAGTCGACTTATACATTCAACCCTGCAAGGAAGACGAACCAGTCAAGTTTGATAAAGTTGTACAGATGTAGGGTCGCCGTGTGAAGAGGTGGAGGTTCCTAGTGATGATGGTAATGAAATGCCGGTGGTCTGTATACGTGTGTAGTGTATTCTCTAAAGACAACATGATGACTAAACTATGTACCTACTCTATGCTATGTCGGCGGTCGTTAAGTAGGGCGGGTGTTACAGTACGTAGGATCCACGGAGCAGAGAGCAGCGCCGACCTGCTTGGTGTCCCGGGCGAGCATGCCGAGCAGCTGCGCGAACCGCGCGAGGGAGAGCGGCTCGCGGCGCGCGCACACGCGCTCGTACGACGACGCGAACAGCTGCTCCGACACCAACCTTGCAACACAGGCGGCGAACACGTCCATACCTACAAGGTAGCGGTGGCGGCGGGCCACTGCGATGCGACACCTTGCGAGTCCACAACTATGGGAGACTCAATATTGTGATAAATTCACAATATTGAAACATTGTATCATTCAAACATTGTAAAAACTGCTCCCAGAAACCGAGACGAAAAGATGGGATATCGTTTCACAAGTAAGTTCAGATATACTGATTAATACTTTCATTTTATTTTTCCGTATAGTATGTTTAGAATAGAAACACAAAACCTCAACGAGAGTCGGTTAGTGTGGCTAGCTACATTGAAATTAATTTACCTAGAAGTAAGGGTAAAACTGTAAGTTAAATAGATGTGTGGTCCATAAAGGTCTGAAACAAGAGCTGGTCCCTTTCCCACTCCTGTGTCAGTTTTATTTTAAAAATATGTATTTTGTTAATTTTCATCCATGTAAGATTGTTTAACTAATTATGTTTGTTACCACCTGACCAATTTGAATGCGATTTGGTTAGGATTCTGGGCGGCATTGCATCTGTTATGAGCAGGAGCGGCGCTTACCATCAGGCGAGTGACCTGCTCGTCTCGTTACTTAGTAGTATAAAAAAATACTTAATACGAAAATAAAATTAATCTGCCTTACTCTGAAATTTTAACTTCATTGGTCGTGATGAGTTCTGAGATCTTTTAGGATACTATGTTACTTAAGAAGAATTATTATGTTTTGTTCATTCTTTCGATTGGCATCATAAAAATACGGTGATTTTTTTTTTCACGTTTAAGTCAGTTCGATTCCCAGGCGAAGCAAATAATTTTGAGTATATCTTTGAATGCAGAATTACTAACTTTTAAAAATAACAAAGTCTTCTTTCAGTAAAATATCCTATCTACGATATTTAAGGTACTTTCCTTCATGTCCCATAGCCTTGGGACGCTCTGTATAATTACTAACAGTACAGAAATATAGTAGGTAAATATGCCTTTTTCATTAGAACAGTTTTCACACGCAATTTGAATTTACTTTCTGTGAGCTTCAGTTAGTTACTTGGCAAAAGCGGAATTCTCCGAGTATTTTGTCTATTAAATATTCACTAAACAGTTCAGTATTAATTTATTAGAATAGTTTTCATAGAATTAATTTAGAGGGCAGGCTTCGGCCGCGGGTGTAGTACCAAGCGAGCGGACTGAGCCACCGCGCCGCCGCCGGGTGACGTGTGGTGGGCCGTCATGCCGTGGGAGATCATCAATAACGGTGCTCACTGTTTATTATGCATTTGTGCAATTTCTTAGGAACATGTATTACTTGTCGTACTTTGCAGGGTACTTCGAGCCGTGTCTTCGCTTATGGGTGTCTCCAGGAAACGTACCTTCCGTCAATGATCCCACACTCGGTAAACCACTTCTTAACAACGTCGTATGTGGCCCCACCCGCTCTCCCTTCCCCGTCACTGGCCCCGTACAGTATTGTGTATATTTCTTCTAAATTCATTTAAAATATACTGGATAACTTAATATACTTTCACAAAAGGAAATTATATGAATCTAGTTCGTCACGCCTTGAAAATAAAAAGTGTTTATCTTCCGGCGACGCGACGTAGTGCGCTTCACTTCTCGTATCGAGACCCTATAGATTTTATATTTCTTTATTTTTGGACCAAAATCCAATGTTTGCTGTCGATTGCTAATACAGCATTTTTTGTATATTGTTTTTAAAAGTCGTGTAAAATGGACAAATTCGAAGAGGCCTTTGGGAAGCTGATCAACGATGGAAAGAACACGGTGGACGGCATCATAACTTGGCTGAAAGAGAGTAATGCTTTAAGTACTTGATTCTGTGACTTACTTGTACAGTTCTGGGTGGTCACTGGTCAGGCGCACCTCGTAGTCTGCTTGGCTGTGGAAAAGTACTATACCATAGTACTTCCCAAGGTGCAAGGCCTCTTGCAGAAGAGGCCATTTCATAATAATATATAGGGACCGCGTACCACAGGGAATTAACACAACTGTCTAGGTAGGTAACTATAATTAGATCACATTCCTACACCGTGTCACATTGCAAGGAGTTTATCTCAGTTTGCCATAAGTTTCGTGTAAGTTAATGTATCATGTTATAATAGGACAAAAATGGCAGTTTTAGTAAAAAAAATCCGGCACATCATTGCAAAATCAGGCGCCAGGCAATCAGTAGCCAACGATAGATCTATACGCGTTATAATAGACTGCTTTAGTGGGTGCTTCAAATTGTTCGGTCCCGCGCTGTTTTCCTTTGTTCTGTGCCTGCACTCTGCACGCACGGATGGTTGTACTCTTATCTTTGTTCTGTGCCTGCACTCTGCACGCACGGATGGCTGTACTCTTATCTTTGTTCTGTGCCTGCACTCTGCACGCACGGATGGCTGTACTCTTATCTTTGTTCTGTGCCTGCACTCTGGACGCACGGATGGCTGTACTCTTATCTTTGTTCTGTGCCTGCACTCTGCACGCACGGATGGTTGTACTCTTATCTTTGTTCTGTGCCTGCACTCTGCACGCACGGATGGCTGTACTCTTATCTTTGTTCTGTGCCTGCACTCTGGACGCACGGATGGCTGTACTCTTATCTTTGTTCTGTGCCTGCACTCTGCACGCACGGATGGCTGTACTCTTATCTTTGTTCTGTGCCTGCACTCTGGACGCACGGATGGCTGTACTCTTATCTTTGTTCTGTGCCTGCACTCTGCACGCACGGATGGCTGTACTCTTATCTTTGTTCTGTGCCTGCACTCTGCACGCACGGATGGCTGTACTCTTATCTTTGTTCTGTGCCTGCACTCTGCACGCACGGATGGCTGTACTCTTATCTTTGTTCTGTGCCTGCACTCTGCACGCACGGATGGTTGTACTCTTATCTTTGTTCTGTGCCTGCACTCTGCACGCACGGATGGTTGTACTCTTATCTTTGTTCTGTGCCTGCACTCTGCACGCACGGATGGTTGTACTCTTATCTTTGTTCTGTGCCTGCACTCTGCACGCACGGATGGCTGTACTCATTGAGGTGAGACCTCAATGGTTGTACTCTTATCTTCATATTCAAAGATTTAGTATAGTAATACGTCTTTGTTCATATTAACGTGTTTTGTTTTATTTGGCATAATACGGAGCAGGATATAAACCTCCAACCTACAAAATGACAACATGTACCTATGTATGTTTGCAACTTTTCCCTCACCGCCTTATTGTGTTTCGTCCAAAGACGTGTTATATCTTTGCTTTCGTCAGCTACGTATTTGACAGCACATTGTCGCGCCGCGCCGCGCCGCGCCGCGCCGTGTGATGTTGTCACGAAGTTCTGCCAGTTGGTGTTTATGTCATGTTTGTTTACACATATTTCATTTAACTAAAATAAGGTCTCGGGAGAGAGTTACTTTCTTTAGTTATAAGTATCTGACAAGAAATGGAAGATGCATTTGAAAAGCTGAAAAAAGAAAACAATAACAGCGTTGACAATCTCGTGCAATGGATGAAAGACTGTAATTATTGTATATAATACTAGCTTTTCCCCGTGACTTCACCCGCGTGGGCGACCGACCGAGCCCTTAGTCGTCTTTATTGCAAGACCATTTCAGCCAGACCTAGTATATGAGAGCGCGTATCGTACGAAGAGGTCCAGCTGTACCTCTGCACTCGTAGTCGCCCCAAGCTGGCCCCAACCGATTCAGATGTACGTAATCTAAGTTGTGACTTACCTAAAACTGCATTAGAATCCTTTCCTCAGGTGTAGTCTATATAGAATAGAAATATACAAAAAAAAAACGCGTGGCACTCGGAGATTGCCGCGGTAAAGCTATTGCATAGCATTTTTTATCAACTTAATATATATATTATATCAACTCAATAGCTTACGCAGTAACGCCGATACAACCAATGCCACCTAGAGGCGAGTTGCTGAACTAGAGACAAGCGTGATATTTCAAAAAGTCATTAAAAGTTCTGCTATTCATCGATAGATGGCAAAACTAAAAAGTATCACCGCTGTGCCGGTCGGAGTGGGGGGGTGTTAGGTTATTTTCGTTACGGAATTTCTGGATTCGGTCTCCACGCTCAAGGCCCGCGATAGAAGCTATGCAATAGCTTAATAAAAATTTTAGTGTAGGGTTTGTTGATGTAAAATAACTATGCGCTTCTTGGTAGTACGAATTTTATTATGATTCTCTACTAAAAGTTAATTAATATAAAAGTACACAAAACTAAAAGGAAATTTTCTAATAATGACGGACGTCCATGCCAGAACTCTCGAGAACCATTCTAATTTCAAATCAAAGCACAGATAATACAACCCCGCACGATGAGCAAGGTCCACCAGTGTCCCGTCTATAGAAAACGAGCAGGGACACGGTGTTCTCGCCTCGGGCGTGCGTTAAGGGCCGTTATAAAATAAAATGTCAGACAAGAAGTCTAAAAACCGTTGATTTATGTTTGGTATTTTTAAATAGTCAATTCCAATTGGTTTTTCAAAAATATCTTCAAAATGTATGTTCATTCTTTCTCTTTTCGATACATACCTACCTCATTTTATAGAGAAAGAATGACCTCAGTCGACGTCGATCGACGCTCGATGAGAGTGGGAATCGTCGTCGGTCGCAGTCGACTGATGTCGTTCTATCGTCGATCGACGACTCGATCGTTGATCCATCTGTTGGTGTGGAATACATGTAACACCTTAATAGGCCATGCAACAAATCAAGCAATACTTTGATAACGTACCTAATATGTTCTTTGCAGCAAAACTAATAGACGGATCGAAGGAAGCTGAAGAAAAAGCGCGTAAGCTGTTCGACGGCTTAGCGGACCAGAAGAACGTGGAGCTGGATAAGTTCAAGGAAGTGGTCGGCAAGCTGGCGGCGGAGCAGAACAAGTCACTGGAGCAGTTCACCAAGATGCTCACGGAGACTGGCCCCAGGATCCTGGGCGCGGTCACGGCGGGGGTCAGCGCTTTCAAAGACGCTTTTACCAAGAAATAAAACATTCTTTGAGATCAATCTGACTTTTTCATTGCATCGCGCGTAGCGCTGCATACCTACCAGTCATATTAACCTACAGAGCGCCTCTCTTTTTATCGCATAGCTGTAGTCTCTTCTGACGCGGCACGTGTAACGACGCGCGACCCGCCGTCGGTGTCCGGCTATGTACTTGTAGCTTCGTATATACAGTGCGGAGTGCGCTAGGCCTGCTATTATTCAAGTATGCCTCAAATAGGTCTTGTTGAAGGCCTTCGACTGACTAATCAGGGGGACCTATACAAAGTGCAACTCAATATGTGTATTATAAACCCGAAGGGAGGCTATTTTGTTCTGACCAAGCATGAGAATAACTTGACATGTGCAAATGTTGGATAAAACGTATTAAAAGAATGCCCCTCTGTTTCTTGCCGTATCTTCTGAGTAGTGATTCTTTTTTAGATACGGTGTTTCCGTGTCGGAAAAGTCGTGATAATTTGACGTTCATAAGTCCGTCTGTAATGCCAAAGATTTTGATTTGATTTGATTCAAAAGAAGGATACTGTGTATTCTTAGTGTAACCGTCGGATATACATTATTCATATGGTCCACAAGTCATACTCGTGAACGGGTGCTGCTTGCGGGGACTGGTCTGGTCTGGTCACTCCTAACTGCTACTATCATACCTACTTATATTTTATTTTCAATTATTTTTTTAATTTTCGCGTATCACTGTAATGTAATGGCCAAACTGCCAGCTACACATCAGGTGAATTTTTTTTCATGGAATGAAAACTCTTCTGTGTTAAAGTGGGACAGAAACCATAAAAAGGGAAGTGTTTCGATTTTTCTGATGAGAAGTGTATATTAATTAAATTTACATTTGCTACCTACGCCAAATAAATAACCAAACAATGAAAAAGTATGAAAATCAACAAAAATCTAATAAAATGAATGGAAAAAGACAAAAGGGAGATTACGAAGATTGCAAATCCTCGAAAAAGTAATAATACACATCTGAGTATCATGTAGGTAACCTAACTTATACAAACTTAGAATAAACTGAAAAATAGGGTAGAGCCCCTATAAAGAAGACGCTACAAGGTATATTATTATATTAATTATATTCAGGAAATTATATTGGAAAGCATAATTAAATTTTATAGAATATACATTTTTTTTTCGTCTGGCAACACTGACTTCCCGCGCATAGTTACCCCACCACGAATCGGTGGGTAGTAGAAGAGAGGTGTCTGTCTGTCTGTAGTGTTGGCAAAAGGATTTCGAGAAGTCAGCCTTGCTGCGAGAGTTGAGTTCAACAGTGATTTAATAGTGAAGTTAAGGTAGGTAATGCTTATGGAGTGTCCTGCTTAAATAAGGTGCGTAGTGTTGAAATTAATTATAGATGATCGATATTATCACGATGTAATGCTTTAATAAAATATTACCACCACTCAGAATCAGTGAGAATCAGTTTGGAGTTTCTTTTCATAATTCTGGAGTTCCTCACAACTCAGAAGTGGGATTGACGGATTTGTTTCAATAAAGTACACGTTACTCCCGGCCCACGTAATGTTCTTTTTCATTTGACTTTTCTTTTTTTTTTCTGTTCTGTCTGTTATTATTTTTTCAATAAGATACGAGATTCACGAATTGGTTCTCGGTAGCTAATAATAATTAATATCTAAACAAAAGTTGTGGTTGGATAATAGGGTATCGGACAACTTTTCAGAAAGTGTTTTATATTAACAACAATGAATATGAGCCATGAAAAATACTATTTTAATTAAATAACGCTCTAAACGTACCTAAAACTATGTTTAAATATTTTGTTTCAAATATTGCCGCGCAAAAGGTCACCTCCTGGTTCGCTACATTTTAGATTTTTTTTTTGATTTCTGACTGACTGACTGACTGACTGACTGACTGACTGACTGACTGACTGACTGACTGACTGACTGACTGACTGACTGACTGACTGACTGACTGACTGACTGACTGACTGACTGACTGACTGACTGACTGACTGACTGACTGACTGACTGACTGACTGACTGACTGACTGACTGACTGACTGACTGACTGACTGACTGACTGACTGACTGACTGACTGACTGACTGACTGACTGACTGACTGACTGACTGACTGACTGACTGACTGACTGACTGACTGACTGACTGACTGACTGACTGACTGACTGACTGACTGACTGACTGACTGACTGACTGACTGACTGACTGTTAGGTTAGGTTAGGTTAGGTTAGGTTTTTTTTTTTTTTTTTTTTTTTTTTTTTTTTTATAATTGAGTAAAACTACACTCCACGGAACTCCGGGGTCCGTGCCATTTTTTTGATTTTGATATTTTGGTAGATTTTATTTATTTTTCTTTATAAACTAACATGCTACATGCATACTTAAGGGAACATCTAATTTAATATATATATGTTTTTTTTTTTTTTTTTTTTTTATTATTATAATTTTTTTTTTTTTATTATTATTATTTTTTTTTTTTATATAGTTTTTTTTTTTTATTTTTTTTTTTTTGTTATTATTATTATTATATATATATATATATATATATTTTTTTTTTTTTTTTTTTTTTTTTTTTTTTTATTTAATATGAATAACATTATTAGTCTTAAGTTTCAGGTTTTCGCAAGCACCCGTTGCAGACCGGTTTCCGCAGGCGGCACCCGTTCACGAGTTGACACATGTGCCAGCCATCGCCTTCCTCAACCGTATTTGTGGGAAGATGGCGACCCGACACACAATGCCGCCACCTGCCGATTCCTTGCTGTAGGCATGACTGCTCCGAGTGCTTACGCTTACCTTACCGCTAGTCTTACTTTGTTACACTAGATACAATTTTTACACTAGACATTAATAGACCTCTTCCCCCACATCACACTTCAACAGGGCCTCCACTACCATCCTGTCTCTGTTCCTTATGGCCATTTTTTAAGTTGTAGTCCCGAATAGTTCTTTTTGGAGTTTGAACCATCGTTCCTCTCACGAACCGTCCGATGGCGTCATCTTCGTAGTCCGCGAAATATGTGAAGGTCCCAGTGTGCCTTGAGACTGCGACGACTGCGTGTGGGACGCTGTCATGCAATCTCAAATTACCCTTAGTTTGGTTAGGTTAGGTTAGGTCGTGTTCCCTGGTAACGAACCAGTTCTGTCACCGTAACGGAGTGGCAGACTGGTCTCGGCTAAAGTGCACTGTGCGTTGTAGACATTCTTGCGGGTAATCTACAACACTGGCGGAGGCAAACATGCCTAAACCAGCGCGGGACGCCCTCGGGCGTTTCCGCAAACCAAACGGCCCTTATCAGGGCCACTCAAAAGGCTCTTTTCAGAGCCAACCAAAAGGCCCTTCTCAGGGCCCACCAAAAGGCTCTTTTCAGAGCCAACCAAAAGGCCCTTCTCAGGGCCAAACCGACGACGTCGCGTCGGTAGCGGAGGCTAGCCGCGCATCATCCGCGGCTAGCATGTATGCGGACGAGTTTTCAGACTCGGAAAACGACTCTGTCGTTTGCGAGTCCGATGCCTCGATGCCGATGGCGACAGCAGAGAGTCGCCAACAGGCAGTGAAGCGCGCCTTCATGAAGGCCGGGTCCTGCTCTTCGGACTCCGCGAAGAGCAAGCCGAGAAAGAAGTCGAAGGCCAAAAAGTCTTCTTCTTCGACCGTTACGGCGGACACCCACGACGTGGGTTTGGCTGACGCTCAGCGCGAGTTGAGCCTGGCTCGGCGGGCGCAACTCCAGCAAGACCTGGAGGAGAGTGTCGCTGCTAAGGAGCAGCAGGCACGCACCTCGCGTGGAAGGTCAGGATACGGCGGGTCCACCGTCCTGTACGCAGACCACTCCCTGGAGGAGCTGGAACGCATGGCGCAGGAGGACGAAGAGGAGATCGCGCAGGTCGCCTCTAAGTCCTCCAACTTAAAAGGGACTTTTCAGAAGTCCCTTAAGTGCAGGGCCGCGAGCTTGCGCGGCATCGTCCGGGAGCTGGTGCAGCGCACCGCAACGGACGAGACGCGGCAACTGCAGGCGAAGGTCGACCGCCTGCAGTCGGAGGTCAGCCAGCTGCACCAGAAGCTGGCTGAAGCCACGGCCCGGCCCACTCAGGCCGACGCCAGACCAGCGGCTGAGGGCCCTACCTCCTCCTCCAACCTTGAGGATGTAATCCGCAAGGTTGTAATGGAGGAAAGGGCCTTCACGAGAGCCTGCCTCGCCGGCATCGAGGACAGGCTCTTGCCGGAAAAGCGCCTCCGCCCGCCACTCGCTGCGGACAAGAGGCCGCAAGTGCCGGGGCCGTCCTCCCAAAAGGAGAACAAGAGGCCGAACCAGCCGGGGCCGTCCTCCCAACAGGAGGACACCCTTCTTCCCTCCTCCACCCCGTCCAATTCTTGGACGGAAGTGGTCAGGAGGGGGAAGGGTAAGGCCAAACAGGGGAGAGCGGCCGCCCCCCCTGCAACCCCCGCGACCTCCCTTCCCTGCCCGTCCCAGGGGACCGGCAAGGGAAAGGGAAAGGGGAAGGGGAAAAAGTCGGCCCCCGCGCCCGCCACCGCTGCTCCTGCAGCGAACAGGGCCCCCGCCGGTGGGAGGAAGCTAGTTCCTCCCAAAACCGCGGCCGTCGTGGTGACCCTCACCGCGGAGGCTGCGGAGCGGGGCGAGACGTACGAGTCCGTTTTAAAACGGGCTCGTACCAACGCTGATCCCACCCAACTGGGGATCGGAGCGGTGGCGTGCCGCCGGACCCAAGCTGGGGCTCGAATTTTCGAGTTCCCGGGGGCCCAGGGCGGCACAAACGCGGACCTCTTTGCAGCGAAGCTGAAAGAGGTCATTGCGGACGCGGCCAAGGTGGTGAGGCCCATCAAGTCCGCGACCTTGGAGGTGACCGATCTTGACGATTCGGTCACCAAAGAGGAGGTGGTCGCGGCGGTCGCAGCGATTGGGGGCTGCGACGTCGCAGCGGTGCAAGGCCGGGGCATCCGGCCTGGCCGCGGTGGCATGGGCACCATCCGCCTCGAGTGCCCAGTCACCGCGGCAAAAGCCGCCCTCGCCAAGGGGCGGCTCTGCGTGGGCTTCAGCTCGTGCAGGGTCCGAGCACTTGAAGATCAGCCTTTGCGCTGCTTCAAGTGCTTCGGAATCGGGCACACGCGGGCCCTCTGTCCGTCCGCGGTAGACAGGGCGGACAGCTGCTACCGCTGCGGTAAGGAGGGCCACAAATCGGCCACCTGCACGGCCACCAAGCCACACTGCTTGGTGTGTGCCGCCAGCGGCCGCCCGGCCGACCACGTTATGAAGGGGAGGAGTTGCAATCCTCCCCCTAAGAAGGGAAAAGCGCAGGCGCCGACCCGGCCTGCCGCGACCGCCGCCGCCGTCCCCGCAACGGGAACCCCGGCGGCTGCTGAGGAGAATGCGATGTCTGAATGATGGATAGGGTCAGACATCGCATCCTCCAGGCGAACACCAACCACTGTAAAGCAGCCCAGGACCTGTTGATACAGGTTCTGGCTGAGTGGTTGGTAGACGTGGCGGTGGTCGCTGAGCCGTACTCGGTCCCTAGTCGTTGGCTAGGTGATCGGGACGGCTCGGTGGCATTGGTGGCGCGGTCTTCCACAGACTCCCCTCCCCTCTCGCTTTTAGAGAGGGGACCGGGATATGTGGCCGCCGCGTGGGGAGAAATAGCCATGGTGGGCGTGTATTTCTCCCCTAACCGCCCTCTCCAGGACTTCGAGAACTTTCTCGAAGTCCTGACCGGGGTGGTCGGTAGGGCGGCGCCGCGTCAGGTCGCCGTATTGGGCGACCTGAACGCCAAGTCGGCGGTCTGGGGTAACCAGGCCGCCACTTGCAACGTACGGGGCCGCGCCGTGGAGTATTGGGCGGCCTCGTCGGGTGTGTCCCTCCTCAACAGAGGGACGGTCCACACGTGTGTGCGGCAACGGGGCGGGTCGGTGGTGGACGTTTCGTTCGCCACCCCCGTGCTAGCCGCCCGCGTCGTGAACTGGCGGGTGGAGATGGTGGAGACCTTGTCGGACCACAGATACGTGCGGTTCGACATCTCCACCCAGAGCCCCCGGAGAGCGGCCCCCTTGGGCCGTTCTCCGTTTCCACGGTGGGCTCTCACCCGCCTGGACCGGGAGGCGGCTGTGGAGGCGGCGTTCGTCCAGGACTGGCTCGCGCCTCCCCTCCAAGTCCTGGACGTCGACGCCGCAGCGGGTCGACTCAGGGAGTCCCTGACCGAGGTGTGCAACTCCAGCATGCCTCGGTCTCGCCGCCCTCCTCCCCGACGCACCGTCTACTGGTGGTCGGAGGAGCTAGCGGGGCTCCGGGCCGCCTGCGTGGCGGCAAGGAGGGCCTACGCGCGGAGTCGGCGGCGCAGCCGCCGAGATGAGGAGGGAGAGGACCTTCTGTACGCCTCTTACGTAGAGGCGAAGAGGGTCCTCAAGGCGGCGATGGGCGCCGCCCAGGACGCGGCGAGGGCCGAGATGCTGGAGGGTCTCGACCGGGACCCGTACGGGAGACCGTACAAGGCGGCGCAGAACAAGCTGCGCCCCTTCGGTCCCCCGCTGGCGGAGACCCTCGAGCCCGCATTGCTGGATGGGGTGGTTCGGTGCCTGTTCCCTAACAGGACCGAATTCGCCCCACCGGCAATGGACCCCCCGCGGGGGGCGGCCCCGCCGCCAGAGGAGGAGGAGGAGGAGGCCCCTCCAGTCACCGCAGCGGAACTGGAGGGGGAGGCCCTCCGCCTCCGCGCCAAGCGGACGGCCCCAGGGCCGGATGGCGTCCCCGCGCGGGTGGTGGCCATCGCTGCCCTCCAAATGGAGGAGAGGTTTCGGGACCTATTCAGCGCGTGCTTCACGGCTGGTAGGTTCCCGAAACCGTGGAAGGAGGGGCAGTTGTGCCTCCTCCGCAAGGAGGGACGCCCGGCGGACTCCCCCTCGGCATACCGACCCATCGTTCTGCTCGATGAGGTCGGTAAGATGTTCGAGGGGATCGTCGCCAGCCGGCTGAGCGGCCACCTGCGGAGGGTGGGGCCGGACCTGTCGGACGCCCAATTCGGTTTCCGAAGGGGGCGTTCGACAGTAGACGCCTTGGCCCGCCTCAAGGGCCAAGTGCGGGAGGCCGTCGAGGCGGGGGACGGAGTGTTGGCTGTGTCGTTCGACATCGCCAACGCCTTCAACTCCGTCCCCCACTCGACGATCCTGGAGGCACTCCGTTATCATGGAGTGCCTCGGTACCTGCGGAGCCTCCTGGCCGACTACCTGGAGGACCGAGCGGTCCTCCTCGTAGATCGGACGGGCCAGCTTCGCAGGTACGGAGCCGAGTCCGGTGTTCCGCAGGGGTCGGTCCTAGGACCGCTCCTGTGGAACATCGGATTCGACTGGCTCCTGCGGGGTACTCTCCTCCGGGGCACGAGTGTCATCTGCTATGCGGATGACACTCTGCTCACAGCCCGGGGGAGAGACTACAGGGAGGTGGTGGGTCTGGCCTCAGCCGGCGGATCCTTGGTCGCGGGAAGGATCCGCCGACTGGGCTTGAAGGTGGCGCTGAATAAGACCGAGGCCGTGTTCTTTCACGGGCCTCGGCAGCGCACACCTCCTGACGCCCACATCGTCGTGGAGGGCGTCAGGGTCGAGGTGAAGGCCCAGATGAAATATCTGGGCCTGACGCTCGACAGCAGGTGGCGCTTCGGCCCGCATTTTAGCGGGCTGTCGACGCGCCTGCTGAAGGTCGCGGGCGCCCTTTCGTGGCTCCTCCCTAATATGGGAGGACCGAAGGGGCGGTGCCGGCATCTATATGCCGGCATATTGAAGAGCATGGCCCTTTACGGGGCCCCGATCTGGGCGGACTCCCTCCGAAGGAGGGAGAACGCCACAGCTCTTCGGAGGCCCCAAAGGGCCATAGCGCAGCGGGTGTCGCGGGCCTACCGCTCGGTAGGCTTCGCGGCATCGTGCGCTCTGGCTGGCACCCCTCCTTGGGAGCTCGAGGCAGGGGTGCTCGCCAGAGTGTACGAGTGGACGGCGGGGCGTAAGGCGCTCGGTGAGCGCCCCGCCCCGGAAGAGCGGGAGGCCGTCCGGCGCGAGGCGAGGGACGCGGTCGTCCTTCATTGGACGGAGGACCTCGCCACCGCCACGTTTGGCCGACGAACGTTGGACGCTCTCGGACCGGTCCTGCGGGACTGGCTCGGGAGGTCCCACGGTTTCCTCTCGTTCCGTCTGGTGCAGGTGTTATCCGGGCACGGTTGCTTCGGATCGTACCTGCACCGGATCGGACGAGAGGAGACACCGGCGTGCCACGACTGTGGCGCCGCGGAGGACACGGCGCAGCACACCCTCGAGGTGTGCCCGTCGTGGTCCGAGCTGCGCCGCAGCTTGGTGGCCGTCGTCGGCCGGGACCTCTCGCTTCCCAGCGTGGTAAACGCCATGCTGGGAAGCGAGGGGGCCTGGGCAGCGGTCGCCTCCTTTTGCGAGGACGTGATGTCGCAAAAGGAGGCGGCGGAGCGCGCAAGGGAGGAAGACCCCCTTGCGGCGCCGCTGCGGAGACGGAGAAGGGGTAGGAGAAGACGCGGTCTTCTCCTACCCCTTCCCGGTGGTCAATAGCGGGGGACAGGCGCGGGGGTGCCTTCTCCCGCATTGCACCTATTGACCACCTCCGTCTGGCGGGAATGACCGAGCACTCGCGGTCATTCCCGGGGCCCCTCCCGCTGGGAGGGGCGTGCGGGGCCCGCCGTGTAGGCGGGCGGTCGTCGGCGGGGGACTGGATGAAAAGGCTCTGCCGGTTTCCCAGTCCCCCTCCGCACAGACGATGCCGGAGTGCCGCTGGGTTGTTTAGTGGGTATACCGGTCTCAGTGCCGGGAGTCCCACATACCCCCTCCATCCCCCGATGGAGGGGTATGCGTAATGCATTTTTCCCAGCGTCAAAAAAAAAAAAAAAAAAAAAAAAAAAAAAGGTTAGGTTGGGGAGGGGAACCCCCCACAGTGCTTACGTCCTCGTCGTGTTCCCTGGTAACGAACCAGTTCTGTCACCGTAACGGAGTGGCAGACTGGTCTCGGCTAAAGTGCACTGTGCGTTGTAGACATTCTTGCGGGTAATCTACAACACTGGCGGAGGCAAACATGCCTAAACCAGCGCGGGACGCCCTCGGGCGTTTCCGCAAACCAAACGGCCCTTATCAGGGCCACTCAAAAGGCCCTTCTCAGGGCCCACCAAAAGGCTCTTTTCAGAGCCAACCAAAAGGCCCTTCTCAGGGCCAAACCGACGACGTCGCGTCGGTAGCGGAGGCTAGCCGCGCATCATCCGCGGCTAGCGTATTTGCGGACGAGTTTTCGGACTCTGACAACGAGTCCGTGTTCGAGTCCGATGCCTCGATGCCGATGGCGATCGCGGAAGGTCGCCAACAGGCGCAGAAGCGAGCCTTCATGAAGGCTGGGTCTTGCTCTTCGGATTCCACGAAGAGCAAGCCCAAGAAGAAAGTGAAGGCGAAAAAGAATACGTCTTCCACCGTTACGGCGGACACCCACGACGTGGGTTTGGCTGACGCCCAGCGAGAGCTGAGTCTGGCTCGGCGGGCGCAGCTACAGCAGGACCTGGAGGAGAGTGTCGTTGCCAAGGAGCAGCAGGCACGCACCTCGCGTGGAAGGTCAGGATACGGCGGGTCCACTGTCCTGTACGCGGACCACTCCCTGGAGGAGTTGGAACGCATGGCGCAGGAGGACGAAGAGGAGATCGCGCAGGTCGCCTCTAAGTCCTCCAACTTAAAAGGGACTTTTCAGAAGTCCCTTAAGTGCAGGGCCGCGAGCTTGCGCGGCATCGTCCGAGAGCTGGTGCAGCGCACCGCAACGGACGAGACGCGGCAACTGCAGGCGAAGGTCGATCGCCTGCAGTCGGAGGTCAGCCAGCTGCACCAGAAGCTGGCTGAAGCCACGGCCCGGCCCACTCAGGCCGACGCCAGACCAGCGGCTGAGGGCCCTACCTCCTCCTCCAACCTTGAGGATGTCATCCGCAAGGTTGTCATGGAGGAAAGGGCCTTCACAAGAGCCTGCCTCGCCGGCATAGAGGACAGGCTCTTGCCGGAGAAGCGCCTCCGACCACCGCTCGCGGCGGACAAGAGGCCGAACGTGCCGGGGCCGTCCTCCCAGAAGGCGGATAAGAGGCCGAACCAGCCGGGGCCGTCCTCCCAAGAGGAGGACACCCTTCTACCCTCCTCCACCCCGTCCAATTCTTGGACGGAAGTGGTCAGGAGGGGGAAGGGTAAGGCCAAACAGGGGAGAGCGGCCGCCCCCCCTGCCACCCCCGCGACCTCCCTTCCCTGCCCGTCCCAGGGGACCGGCAAGGGAAAGGGAAAGGGGAAGGGGAAGAAGTCGGCCCCCGCGCCCGCCACCGCTGCTCCTGCAGCGAACAGGGCCCCCGCCGGTGGGAGGAAGCTAGTTCCTCCCAAAACCGCGGCCGTCGTGGTGACGCTCACCGCGGAGGCTGCGGAGCGGGGCGAGACGTACGAGTCCGTTTTAAAACGGGCTCGTACCAACGCCGATCCCACCCAGCTGGGGATCGGAGCGGTGGCGTGCCGCCGGACCCAAGCCGGGGCTCGAATCTTCGAGTTCCCGGGGGCCCAGGGCGGCACAAACGCGGACCTCTTTGCAGCGAAGCTGAAAGAGGTCATTGCGGACGTGGCCAAGGTGGTGAGGCCCATCAAGTCCGCGACCTTGGAGGTGACCGATCTTGACGATTCGGTCACCAAAGAGGAGGTGGTCGCGGCGGTCGCAGCGATAGGGGGCTGCGACGTCGCAGCGGTGCAAGGCCGGGGCATCCGGCCTGGCCGCGGTGGCATGGGCACCATCCGCCTCGAGTGCCCAGTCACTGCGGCCAAAGCCGCCCTCGCCAAGGGGCGGCTCTGTGTGGGCTTCAGCTCGTGCCGGGTCCGAGCACTTGAAGATCAGCCATTGCGCTGCTTCAAGTGCTTCGGTATCGGGCACACGCGGGCCCTCTGTCCGTCTGCGGTAGACAGGGCGGACAGCTGCTACCGCTGCGGCAAAGAGGGGCATAAGTCCGCCACCTGCACGGCCGCCAAGCCGCACTGCTTGGTGTGTGCCGCCAGCGGCCGCCCGGCCGACCACGTAATGAAGGGGAGGAATTGCAATCCTCCCCCCAAGAAGGGAAAAGCGCAGGCGCCGACCCGGCCTGCCGCGACCGCCGCCGCCGTCCCCGCAACGGGAACCCCGGCGGCTGCTGAGGAGAATGCGATGTCTGAATGATGGATAGGGTCAGACATCGCATCCTCCAGGCGAACACCAACCACTGCAAAGCAGCCCAGGACCTGTTGATACAGGTCCTGGCTGAGTGGTTGGTGGACGTGGCGGTGGTTGCTGAGCCGTACTCGGTCCCTAGCCGTTGGCTAGGTGATCGGGACGGCTCGGTGGCATTGGTGGCGCGGTCTTCCACAGACTCCCCTCCCCTCTCGCTATTAGAGAGGGGACCGGGATATGTGGCCGCCGCGTGGGGAGAAATAGCCATGGTGGGCGTGTATTTCTCCCCTAACCGCCCCCTCCAGGACTTCGAGAACTTTCTCGAAGTCCTGACCGGGGTGGTCGGTAGGGCGGCGCCGCGTCAGGTCGCCGTATTGGGCGACCTGAACGCCAAGTCGGCGGTCTGGGGCAACCCAGCCGCCACTTGTAACGCCCGGGGTCCCGCAGTGGAGTTCTGGGCGGCCTCGTCGGGTGTGTCCCTCCTCAACAGAGGGACGGTTCAGACGTGTGTGCGGCAACGGGGAGGGTCGGTGGTGGACGTCTCGTTCGCCACCCCCGTGCTAGCCGCCCGCGTCTTGAACTGGCGGGTGGAGATGGTGGAGACCTTGTCGGACCATCGCTACGTTAGGTTCGACATCTCCACCCAGAGCCCCCGGAGGACGGTCCCCCTGGGCCGTCCTCCCTTTCCACGGTGGGCTCTCACCCGCCTGGACCGGGAGGCGGCTGTGGAGGCGGCGTTCGTCCAGGACTGGCTCGCGCCTCCCCTCCAAGTCCTGGACGTCGACGCCGCAGCGGGTCGACTCAGGGAGTCCCTGACCGAGGTGTGCAACTCCAGCATGCCTCGGTCTCGCCGCCCTCCTCCCCGACGCACCGTCTACTGGTGGTCGGAGGAGCTAGCGGGGCTCCGGGCCGCCTGCGTAGCGGCGAGGAGGGCCTACGCGCGGAGTCGGCGGCGCAGCCGCCGAGATGAGGAGAACGAGGACCTTCTCTACGCCTCTTACGTAGAGGCGAAGGGGGTCCTCAAGGCGGCAATGGGCGCCGCCCAGGACGCGGCGAGGGCCGAGATGCTGGAGGGTCTCGACAGGGACCCGTACGGGAGACCGTACAAGGCGGCGCAGAACAAACTGCGCCCCTTCGGTCCCCCGCTGGCGGAGACCCTCGAGCCCGCATTGCTGGATGGGGTGGTTCGGTGCCTGTTTCCGTGCAGGACCGAATTCGCCCCACCAGCAATGGACCCTCCGCGGGGAGCGGCCCCGCCGGAGGAGGAGGAGGAGGAGGCCCCTCCAGTCACGGCGGCGGAATTGGAGGGGGAGGTCCTCCGCCTCCGTGGCAAGCGGACGGCCCCTGGGCCGGACGGCGTCCCCGCGCGGGTGGTCGCCATCGCCGCCCTCCAAATGGAGGAGAGGTTTCGGGACCTCTACAGCGCGTGTTTCACGGCTGGGAGGTTCCCGAAACCTTGGAAGGAGGGGCAGTTGTGCCTCCTCCGCAAGGAGGGACGCCCGGCAGACTCCCCCTCGGCATACCGACCCATCGTACTACTCGATGAGGTCGGTAAGATGTTCGAGGGGATTGTCGCCAGCCGGCTGAGCGGCCACCTGAGGAGGGTGGGGCCGGACCTGTCGGACGCCCAATTCGGTTTCCGAAGGGGGCGTTCGACGGTGGACGCCTTGGCCCGACTAAAGGGTCAAGTGCGGGAGGCCGTCGAGGCGGGGGACGGAGTGTTGGCTGTGTCGTTCGACATCGCCAACGCCTTCAACTCCGTCCCCCACTCGACGATCCTGGAGGCACTCCGTTACCACGGAGTGCCTCGGTACCTGCGGAGCCTCCTGGCCGACTACCTGGAGGACCGAGCGGTCCTCCTCGTAGATCGGACGGGCCAGCTTCGCAGGTACGGAGCCGAGTCCGGTGTTCCACAGGGGTCGGTCCTAGGACCACTCCTGTGGAACATCGGATTCGATTGGCTCCTGCGGGGAACCCTCCTCCGGGGCACGAGTGTCATCTGCTATGCGGATGACACTCTGCTCACAGCCCGGGGGAGGGACTTCAGGGAGGTGGCGGGTCTGGCCTCAGCCGGCGGATCCTTAGTCGCAGGAAGGATCCGCCGACTAGGCCTGAAGGTGGCGCTGAACAAGACCGAGGCCGTGTTCTTCCACGGGCCTCGGCAGCGCACACCCCCTGACGCCCACATCGTGGTGGAGGGCGTCAGGATCGAGGTGAAGGCCCAGATGAAATATCTGGGCCTAATCCTCGACAGCAGGTGGCGCTTCGGCCCGCACTTCAGCGGGCTGTCGACGCGCCTGCTGAAGGTCGCGGGCGCCCTTTCGTGGCTCCTCCCTAATATGGGAGGACCGAAAGGGCGGTGCCGGCATTTATATGCCGGCATTCTGAAGAGCATGGCCCTTTACGGGGCCCCGATCTGGGCGGACTCCCTCCGAAGGAGGGAGAACGTCACAGCTCTCCGTCGGCCCCAAAGGGCCATCGCGCAGCGGGTGTCGCGGGCCTACCGCTCGGTAGGCTTCGCGGCAGCGTGCGCTCTGGCTGGCACCCCTCCTTGGGAGCTCGAGGCAGGGGTGCTCGCCAGAGTGTACGAGTGGACGGCGGGGCGTAAGGCGCTCGGTGAGCGCCCCGCCCCGGAAGAGCGGGAGGCCGTCCGGCGCGAGGCGAGGGACGCGGTCGTCCTCCATTGGACGGAGGACCTCGCCACCGCCGCGTTTGGCCGACGAACGTTGGACGCTCTCGGGCCGGTCCTGCGGGACTGGCTCGGGAGGTCCCACGGTTTCCTCTCGTTCCGTCTGGTGCAGGTGTTATCCGGGCATGGTTGCTTCGGATCGTACCTGCACCGGATCGGACGAGAGGAGACACCGGCGTGCCACGACTGTGGCGCCGCGGAGGACACGGCGCAGCACACCCTCGAGGTGTGCCCGTCGTGGTCCGAGCTGCGCCGCAGCTTGGTGGCCGTCGTCGGCCGGGACCTCTCGCTTCCCAGCGTGGTCAACGCCATGCTGGGAAGCGAGGGGGCCTGGGCAGCGGTCGCCTCCTTTTGCGAGGACGTGATGTCGCAAAAGGAGGCGGCGGAGCGCGCAAGGGAGGACGACCCCCTTGCGGCGCCGCTGCGGAGACGGAGAAGGGGTAGGAGAAGACGCGGTCTTCTCCTACCCCTTCCCGGTGGTCAATAGCGGGAGACAGGCGCGGGGGTGCCTTCTCCCGCATTGCACCTATTGACCACCTCCGTCGGGCGGGAATGACCGAGCACTCGTGGTCATTCCCGGGGCCCCTCCCGCTGGGAGGGGCGTGCGGGGCCCGCCGTGCAGGCGGGCGGTCGTCGGCGGGGGACTGGATGAAAAGGCTCTGCCGGTTTCCCAGTCCCCCTCCGCACAGACGATGCCGGAGTGCCGCTGGGTTGTTTAGTGGGTATACCGGTCTCAGTGCCGGGACTCCCACATACCCCCTCCATCCCCCGATGGAGGGGTATGCGTAATGCATTTTTCCCAGCGTCAAAAAAAAAAAAAAAAAAAAAAAAAAAAAAAAAAAAAAAAGGTTAGGTTGGGGAACCCCCCACAGTGCTTACGTCCTCGTCGTGTTCCCTGGTAACGAACCAGTTCTGTCACCGTAACGGAGTGGCAGACTGGTCTCGGCTAAAGTGCACTGTGCGTTGTAGACATTCTTGCGGGTAATCTACAACACTGGCGGAGGCAAACATGCCTAAACCAGCGCGGGACGCCCTCGGGCGTTTCCGCAAACCAAACGGCCCTTATCAGGGCCACTCAAAAGGCCCTTCTCAGGGCCCACCAAAAGGCTCTTTTCAGAGCCAACCAAAAGGCCCTTCTCAGGGCCAAACCGACGACGTCGCGTCGGTAGCGGAGGCTAGCCGCGCATCATCCGCGGCTAGCGTATTTGCGGACGAGTTTTCGGACTCTGACAACGAGTCCGTGTTCGAGTCCGATGCCTCGATGCCGATGGCGATCGCGGAAGGTCGCCAACAGGCGCAGAAGCGAGCCTTCATGAAGGCTGGGTCTTGCTCTTCGGATTCCACGAAGAGCAAGCCCAAGAAGAAAGTGAAGGCGAAAAAGAATACGTCTTCCACCGTTACGGCGGACACCCACGACGTGGGTTTGGCTGACGCCCAGCGAGAGCTGAGTCTGGCTCGGCGGGCGCAGCTACAGCAGGACCTGGAGGAGAGTGTCGTTGCTAAGGAGCAGCAGGCACGCACCTCGCGTGGAAGGTCAGGATACGGCGGGTCCACTGTTCTGTACGCGGACCACTCCCTGGAGGAGTTGGAACGCATGGCGCAGGAGGACGAAGAGGAGATCGCGCAGGTCGCCTCTAAGTCCTCCAACTTAAAAGGGACTTTTCAGAAGTCCCTTAAGTGCAGGGCCGCGAGCTTGCGCGGCATCGTCCGAGAGCTGGTGCAGCGCACCGCAACGGACGAGACGCGGCAACTGCAGGCGAAGGTCGATCGCCTGCAGTCGGAGGTCAGCCAGCTGCACCAGAAGCTGGCTGAAGCCACGGCCCGGCCCACTCAGGCCGACGCCAGACCAGCGGCTGAGGGCCCTACCTCCTCCTCCAACCTTGAGGATGTAATCCGCAAGGTTGTCATGGAGGAAAGGGCCTTCACAAGAGCCTGCCTCGCTGGCATCGAGGACAGGCTCTTGCCGGAAAAGCGCCTCCGCCCGCCACTCGCTGCGGACAAGAGGCCAAACATGCCGGGGCCGTCCTCCCAAAGGAAGGACAACAGGTCGAACCAGCCGGGGCCGTCCTCCCAACAGGAGGACACCCTTCTTCCCTCCTCCACCCCGTCCAATTCTTGGACGGAAGTGGTCAGGAGGGGGAAGGGTAAGGCCAAACAGGGGAGAGCGGCCGCCCCCCCTGCCACCCCCGCGACCTCCCTTCCCTGCCCGTCCCAGGGGACCGGCAAGGGAAAGGGAAAGGGGAAGGGGAAGAAGTCGGCCCCCGCGCCCGCCACCGCTGCTCCTGCAGCGAACAGGGCCCCCGCCGGTGGGAGGAAGCTAGTTCCTCCCAAAACCGCGGCCGTCGTGGTGACCCTCACCGCGGAGGCTGCGGAGCGGGGCGAGACGTACGAGTCCGTTTTAAAACGGGCTCGTACCAACGCCGATCCCACCCAACTGGGGATCGGAGCGGTGGCGTGCCGTCGGACCCAAGCCGGGGCTCGAATTTTCGAGTTCCCGGGGGCTCAGGGCGGCACAAACGCGGACCTCTTCGCAGCAAAGCTGAAAGAGGTCATTGCGGACGCGGCGAAGGTGGTGCGGCCCATCAAGTCCGCGACCTTGGAGGTGACCGATCTTGACGATTCGGTCACCAAAGAGGAGGTGGTCGCGGCGGTCGCAGCGATTGGGGGCTGCGACGCCGCAGCGGTGCAAGGCCGGGGCATCCGGCCTGGCCGCGGCGGCATGGGCACCATCCGCCTCGAGTGCCCAGTCACCGCGGCCAAAGCCGCCCTCGCCAAGGGGCGGCTCTGCGTGGGCTTTAGCTCGTGCCGGGTCCGAGCACTTGAAGATCAGCCATTGCGCTGCTTCAAGTGCTTCGGTATCGGGCACACGCGGGCCCTCTGTCCGTCTGCGGTAGACAGGGCGGACAGCTGCTACCGCTGCGGCAAGGAAGGGCACAAGTCCGCCACCTGCACGGCCGCCAAGCCACACTGCTTGGTCTGTGCCGCCAGCGGCCGCCCGGCCGACCACGTGATGAAGGGGAGGAATTGCAATCCTCCCCCCAAGAAGGGAAAAGTGCAGGCGCCGACCCGGCCTGCCGCGACCGCCGCCGCCGTCCCCGCAACGGGAACCCCGGCGGCTGCTGAGGAGAATGCGATGTCTGAATGATGGATAGGGTCAGACATCGCATCCTCCAGGCGAACACCAACCACTGCAAAGCAGCCCAGGACCTGTTGATACAGGTCCTGGCTGAGTGGTTGGTGGACGTGGCGGTGGTCGCTGAGCCGTACTCGGTCCCTAGCCGTTGGCTAGGTGATCGGGACGGCTCGGTGGCATTGGTGGCGCGGTCTTCCACAGACTCCCCTCCCCTCTCGCTATTAGACAGGGGACCGGGATATGTGGCCGCCGCGTGGGGAGAAATAGCCATGGTGGGCGTATATTTCTCCCCTAACCGCCCCCTCCAGGACTTCGAGAACTTTCTCGAAGTCCTGACCGGGGTGGTCGGTAGGGCGGCGCCGCGTCAGGTCGCCGTATTGGGCGACCTGAACGCCAAGTCGGCGGTCTGGGGCAACCCAGCCGCCACTTGTAACGCCCGGGGTCCCGCAGTGGAGTTCTGGGCGGCCTCGTCAGGCGTGTCCCTCCTCAACAGAGGGACGGTTCAGACGTGTGTGCGGCAACGGGGAGGGTCGGTGGTGGACGTCTCGTTCGCCACCCCCGTGCTAGCCGCCCGCGTCTTGAACTGGCGGGTGGAGATGGTGGAGACCTTGTCGGACCATCGCTACGTTAGGTTCGACATCTCCACCCAGAGCCCCCGGAGAGCGGCCCCCTTGGGCCGTTCTCCCTTTCCACGGTGGGCTCACACCCGCCTGGACCGGGAGGCGGCTGTTGAGGCGGCGTTCGTCCAGGACTGGCTCGCGCCTCCCCTCCAAGTCCTGGACGTGGACGCCGCAGCGGGCCGGCTCAGGGAGTCCCTGACCGAGGTGTGCAACTCCAGCATGCCTCGGTCTCGCCGCCCTCCTCCCCGACGCGCCGTCTACTGGTGGTCGGAGGAGCTAGCGGGGCTCCGGGCCGCCTGCGTGGCGGCAAGGAGGGCCTACGCGCGGAGTCGCCGGCGCAGCCGCCGAGATGAGGAGGGAGAGGACCTTCTCTACGCCTCTTACGTAGAGGCGAAGAGGGTCCTCAAGGCGGCGATGGGCGCCGCCCAGGACGCGGCGAGGGCCGAGATGCTGGAGGGTCTCGACAGGGACCCGTACGGGAGACCGTACAAGGCGGCGCAGAACAAGCTGCGCCCCTTCGGTCCCCCGCTGGCGGAGACCCTCGAGCCCGCATTGCTGGATGGGGTGGTTCGGTGCCTGTTTCCGTGCAGGACCGAATTCGCCCCACCAGCAATGGACCCTCCGCGGGGGGCGGCCCCGCCGGAGGAGGAGGAGGCCCCTCCAGTCACGGCGGCGGAATTGGAGGGGGAGGTCCTCCGCCTCCGTGGCAAGCGGACGGCCCCTGGGCCAGACGGCGTCCCCGCGCGGGTGGTCGCCATCGCCGCCCTCCAAATGGAGGAGAGGTTTCGGGACCTCTACAGCGCGTGTTTCACGGCTGGGAGGTTCCCGAAACCCTGGAAGGAGGGGCAGCTGTGCCTCCTCCGCAAGGAGGGACGCCCGGCGGACTCCCCCTCAGCTTGCCGACCCATCGTTCTGCTCGATGAGGTCGGTAAGCTGTTCGAGGGGATAGTGGCCAACCGGCTGAACGGCCACCTGCGGAGGGTGGGGCCGGACCTGTCGGACGCCCAGTTCGGTTTCCGAAGGGGGCGTTCGACGGTGGACGCCTTGGCCCGCCTCAAGGGCCAAGTGCGGGAGGCCGTCGAAGCGGGGGACGGAGTGTTGGCCGTGTCGTTTGACATCGCCAACGCCTTCAACTCCGTCCCCCACTCGACGATCCTGGAGGCACTCCGTTATCACGGAGTGCCTCGGTACCTGCGGAGCCTCCTGTCCGACTACCTGGAGGACCGAGCGGTCCTCCTCGTAGATCGGACGGGCCAGCTTCGCAGGTACGGAGCCGAGTCCGGTGTTCCACAGGGGTCGGTCCTAGGACCGCTCTTGTGGAACATCGGATTCGATTGGCTCCTGCGGGGTACTCTCCTCCGGGGCACGAGTGTCATCTGCTATGCGGATGACACTCTGCTCACAGCCCGGGGGAGAGACTACAGGGAGGTGGCGGGTCTGGCCTCAGCCGGCGGATCCTTAGTCGCAGGAAGGATCCGCCGACTGGGCCTGAAGGTGGCGCTGAACAAGACCGAGGCCGTGTTCTTCCACGGGCCTCGGCAGCGCACACCCCCTGACGCCCACATCGTGGTGGAGGGCGTCAGGATCGAGGTGAAGGCCCAGATGAAATATCTGGGCCTTACACTCGACAGCAGGTGGCGCTTCGGCCCGCACTTCAGCGGGCTGTCGACGCGCCTGCTGAAGGTCGCGGGGGCCCTTTCGTGGCTCCTCCCTAATATGGGAGGACCGAAAGGGCGGTGCCGGCACCTTTACGCCGGCATCTTGAAGAGTATGGCCCTTTACGGGGCCCCGATCTGGGCGGACTCCCTCCGAAGGAGGGAGAACGTCACAGCTCTTCGGAGGCCCCAAAGGGCCATAGCGCAGCGGGTGTCGCGGGCCTACCGCTCGGTAGGCTTCGCGGCAGCGTGCGCTCTGGCTGGCACCCCTCCTTGGGAGCTCGAGGCGTGCCACGACTGTGGCGCCGCGGAGGACACGGCGCAGCACACCCTCGAGGTGTGCCCGTCGTGGTCCGAGCTGCGCCGCAGCTTGGTCGCCGTCGTCGGCCGGGACCTCTCGCTTCCCAGCGTGGTCAACGCCATGCTGGGAAGCGAGGGGGCCTGGGCAGCGGTCGCCTCCTTTTGCGAGGACGTGATGTCGCAAAAGGAGGCGGCGGAGCGCGCAAGGGAGGACGACCCCCTTGCGGCGCCGCTGCGGAGACGGAGAAGGGGTAGGAGAAGACGCGGTCTTCTCCTACCCCTTCCCGGTGGTCAATAGCGGGAGACAGGCGCGGGGGTGCCTTCTCCCGCATTGCACCTATTGACCACCTCCGTCTGGCGGGAATGACCGAGCACTCGCGGTCATTCCCGGGGCCCCTCCCGCTGGGAGGGGCGTGCGGGGCCCGCCGTGCAGGCGGGCGGTCGTCGGCGGGGGACTGGATGAAAAGGCTCTGCCGGTTTCCCAGTCCCCCTCCGCACAGACGATGCCGGAGTGCCGCTGGGTTGTTTAGTGGGTATACCGGTCTCAGTGCCGGGAGTCCCACATACCCCCTCCATCCCCCGATGGAGGGGTATGCGTAATGCATTTTTCCCAGCGTCAAAAAAAAAGGTAGGTTAGGTTTGCCTCACGTGGGGTGCTAGTCCCGGCAACCTCCACGTGTGCTCGGTCGCTGCTTGTCCCTTATGGATACGTCCGGGGGGAACGGCAGTGACTGGGCCGGTGCACCCTGTCAACACGATCAATAACTTCTCCTTGTGGGATTTTGTTGGTCGTGGCAAATAGCTGGGAACGGTGGGCCTCTCTGCGTGTCTCTATGAAGGTAGCATAGAGCACAGCAGATGAGGCCGGCGGATCTTCCGCGGAGGGGGGCGAGCCTCGTGAGAGGCTCAGCGGACCTTCGGGTCGGAGGATGGCCGGCCTGCAAGGCTGGCGGCGCGGCGGGGAGGGTCAACTCGGCCACCCCGTCGGGCAAGACTGGGTGCAGCGAAGCTGCAGCCGGAGGCCCGGTATCCGGGCCATCTGCCGGGGTGAGATGGTGAATGCTAGCGCGACCCCATCTCACCCCACCACGGCAGAAGACGGTTAACCGTGGGGTTTTAGTCAGTAGGTCGCCGAAAGGCGGAGTCTGACATAACCGAAGGGCCTTGTGCCCGGAGGTATCCATGAGGATTTCCCCACGTAAAAAAAAAAAAAAATAAAAAAAAAAAAAAAAAAAAAAAAAAAGGTTAGGTTAGGTTGGGGTGCTAGCCCGGCAACCTCCACGTGTGCTCGGTCACTGCTTGTCCCTTATGGATACGTCCGGGGGGAACGGCAGTGACTGGGCCGGTGCACCCCGTCAACACGGCCAATAACTTCTCCTTGTGGGATCTTGTTGGTCGTGGCTAATAGCTGGGAACGGTGGGCCTCTCTGCGTGTCTCTATGAAGGTAGCATAGAGCACAGCAGATGAGGCCGGCGGATCTTCCGCGGAGTCGGGGGAGCCTCGCGAGAGGCTCAGCGGACCCTCGGGTCGGTGGATGGCCGGCCTGCAAGGCTGGCGGCGCGGCGGGGAGGGTCAACTCGGCCACCCCGTCGGGCAAGACTGGGTGCAGCGATGCTGCAGCCGGAGGCCCGGATACCGGGCCATCTGCCGGGGTGAGATGGTGAATGCTAGCGCGACCCCATCTCACCCCACCATGGCAGAAGACGGAGAACCGTGGGGTTTTAGTCAGTAGGTCGCCGAAAGGCGGAGTCTGACATAACCGAAGGGCCCGTGCCCGGAGGTATCCATGAGGATTTCCCCAGGTAAAAAAAAAAAAAAAAAAAAATGTTAGGTTTTTTTTTTTTTTTTTTTTTTTTTACTCCCGAGAGTAGGGGGAAATCCTCATGGACTCACAGAGCGCGGGCTCTGTGGGCGTGTCCGACTCCGCTTTGCAGCGACCTACGGACTAAAACCCCCTACCCTACCTACGCTATACTGCCACTGTGGCTTATGTGACAACCTTTTTCCTGTGAGGTGTTTTTTTTTCTAGGCTATTTACATTTTTGACTAAGTTTTTTTTTTTTTTTTTTTTTTTTTTTTTTCTTCTTAAATCTAACTTATCCTTACAGTTTGCGTCCAAACAGTGCATGCAATTTAGAGCTTACCTATTTTAACCTAAGACTATTTTACAATTATTATTAACACGCATGAAATACCAAAATTTTGAGTTTATTTACAATTATTAAAAATTCACACACACACAATTTAATTATATTTTTATTGTTGATCCATTTGCCTTTGCAGTTATTGCCAGAATCTTTTCTGCAAAGGCCAAGAAATGGATCCGGGCGTCGTCATCGTTAATTAGCTCATGGAAGTTATCGTCCCTCAACTTTTGGCCCATTGTCCACTCGCACTCCAGTCTCCACAGATCAAATTTGGGACATCTTAAAATTAGGTGCTGCATGTCTTGTGGAGACTGGTCGTCGCAAGTGCAGAATGGGCTGTCTATCAGTTTGAAGCGGTGGAGGTAGCTTCTAAGGCCACCATGGCCAGTGAAGAGTTGTGTTCTGAGGTTGTAGGTCCTCATCTTCCCTAATATTCTGTACGCAATAGATGAATCGGGGAAGAAACGCCTGGTCTCTTCTCCGGAGGTGCTAGTTGAGTAACGGATTTGCCACTTTTCTTTAGTTTGCAGCCTGATGGAGTGCCTTGCGTAGGACAACGGGAACGCATCGTATATGGGGGCGATTTTAAGTTTTAGGGCCGCTTCTTTTGCTAGCTCGTCGGCTCTCTCGTTTCCCGTAATACCAGAGTGTGCCTTGATCCAATAGAGGCTGATACTATCGCAGATCTTCCCCATGCACTCTAGGATCTCGTGCGCTATGGGGTTTTCAGATTTACTATCACTTATGGCATCGAGTGCAGATCTGGAATCGCTCAGTATACTGCCGGTCTTCCCTTTTTTGTGCAGGTACCTGACGGCTTCCAATATGGCAATCATTTCGGCTTGGAAGACGCTGCAGTAATCTGCGAGTCGGTATTTCATTTTATGGATTTCTCCGTTGGAGTTCCAGCAAGATACCGCAGCGCCTACCTTTCCTTCTATTTTGCTGCCGTCAGTGTACAGCTTCAATTCTTTATGTGGAATGTTGTCGGCCTCCTCTTGTGTATTAATAATACCATATATTATTTTCGCCCTTTCAGCCGGGTGCGGCAGATCATATGGCGAGATCCACTTCTGCAGCTCCCTGCCTGGCAGTTCGTGGTAAGTCTTACCTCTCTTCGTCTCATACAGCTCTGCGTTCTCTTTTGCCCTTAGGTCTAGTGGTATGATACGAGCAAGTAATGCGCTAGACACTAGGGACGTTGTGCGGTGGGCTCTACATATTTTGATGGCGAACATCCTGGTTATCCTGTCCAGCTTTTTCCTTATGTAGACCTTATCCGTTACGTTTGCCCATGTACTGGCCGCATACAGTATTATTGGCTCAACCGCAACAAGGTACAAAAGCCTAGTAATATCCGGGTTTAAACCCCATTGTGTTTTGACTGCTCTTGACAGCGTCTTATGGATATTAGCCGCCTTCTTTGTCACGTTGTCTAGGTGTTCCGTGAACGTAAGTTTTTTGTCAATTGTGACACCAAGTACTTTGAGAGAGTCACTGATTGCTAATTGTGTTCCCTCTAGCTTAAGTACCGGGTCCTCATATTTTAGTCGCTTAGTGACCAAAATGGCCTGGGTCTTATGGGCAGCAAAGCGCATCTTGTATTTACTGCCCCAATCGGCAATTTCGGCCAGTGCTGCATTGGTTTTGTTCTCCAGTTCCGTCTTGGTTTTCCCACTAGCTATTACCAAAATGTCGTCGGCGAAAGCCTGCACATGCGCCTGTAGGTTTCCAGCCGCCTCAAGCAGGGGATTTAACTGCACGTTCCAGAATAGTGGACCACAAATGGACCCTTGGACACAGCCTTTATTTGTATCCCTCTCGACTTCTTCTCCAAGGTACCTTAATTTGATGGATCTGCCCGACAGGTAGCTGGAAACGAGGCGCAACATGGGCTTCCCTATGTTCATGTTGTGGAGCTCCTTGATGATACTTGGCCACCAACAGTTATCAAAGGCGCCTTCAATGTCTAGAGACACCACGGCTACCAGCTCCTTTTTTCCGACCCCGTCTCTGATGATCCGCATGGCATCGTAGAGTGCGTCTTCGGTTCCTCTCTGCGGGGTGAAGCCATACTGCCGAGGGTTAAGTTGATGGGTGCTTCCCAACCGCCAAGATATCCTCGCTGCTATCATTTTCTCAAGGGTTTTTCCCAAAACCGACAGCAGGCCTATAGGTCGATAGGATTTTGGCAGTGTGTAGTCGTCTTTTGCCGGCTTTGGGATCACCTTTATCCATGCCCTCTTCCAACAACGAGGAAAGTATCCCCGTTTGAGGCAGGCATTGAAAATGGACAGCTGGATATCGGGAGCAGTGATGTAGCTGCGCCAGCATATATCAGCCGTGAAGCCGTCTTCTCCGGGTGCCTTCTTCGGGTCCATGCACTTGTAGACTTCAGTGACCTCCTGTTCCGTAAACAATGGAGCCACAGCTTCCGCGTCAATTTCTTGCCTGAGACCGTTTAGTAGGCCGTCTACTTCTTGCCTTATCTTTTTCTGATGGTCGTTGTCTGTTTGTTCATCATCTCTAGGGAAGAACGTTTCGGCAAGAAGCAGAGCAGACTCTATCGGATTAGCGACCGGCGAGTCTGGCGTCCTTCTCAGTAGCTGGTCTTCTTTAACTCCTTCGCACAATTTCAGGACCCTGTAGGTTCTCTTCCAAACAGTTTCCTTTTCTTCTGTCGTGCAAAAGTCTTTCCAGCTTTTGGTCATCGCCGACTGTATTAGCTCCTTATAGTCGGCTTTGAGCTTAAGATACTCTTTGATGACCTCGGGCTTCCTTCGTTCGTTTGCTTTCCTGATCCTAGCTCGCTGCGTTATCACTTCTGCCTTTTTAGCGCTAAGTTCGTCGGTCCACCACTTTATTTCGGTGGCTTTCTTCAGCTCTGGGACTGTTTTCATCGATAAGTCGCAAGCTTCAGCCAGCGCATTGGTGTACTTGGTGACTACCCTCTCCAAATCCGCATCAGTGGAGGCTCTACCAACGGCTTCTGTGTCTACTCCGTTTTCCTGGAGTTTGGTTTGCAGGCTCAAGCTGAACTGAGTCCAATCGGCTGTCCGGGTGTTGTACTTCCGCGTGGATTTGCGCGTGACCACACTGTGATCTCGGTTGTAATTCAGCTCGAATTCAATTAGTGAGTGATCAGATAGCGTTACAACATCGGTATTCACTTTCCACTTTCTGATTCTGCTGAGGATCCCACCAGAGCACACTGTGACGTCGACTACGCTTGAGTGCAGTACTCCCATCCGGTATGCCGAAAAAGTAGGCGTACTTCCCTCGTTGAGAATATGCAGGTCGTTTTGTGAGACGAAGTCCATATACTTTGCGCCCCTGCCATTCTCGCGTCGGCTACCCCACCAGGTGCTTGCTGCGTTGATGTCTCCTCCGATTATAAAGTCGGTGACTCCCATGTTGTCCACGATGTATTGAAGTTTGACCAGATCTTCTTCTAAGTCGTCTTCGCCATCCAAGTATACATTTACTACTCCTATTTTAACTCTACCTAATTTAATAACTATACCTACAATGGATTCTAACACAAAATTAGTATTAATTACAATATCTAAATTAGGATCAACAATGACGATGGCCGCGCGCACAGGCTTGTCTTTATCACTCGTAATTTTCTGGACAATACGATAGTTTCCCAAGGTAACATGGGCTTTAGAACCGACGTAGGGTTCCTGCATCAGCAGGATTGATGTTTTCCTTTTTACCGCAGAGTATATGCATTCCTTGGTTGCCTCGTAACCCCTGCCCAAATTGACTTGCGCAAAAGTAACCCTAGCTTCCTCAGTTGGAGGGTGAGTTTTATCTGTGGAGGTCCCCGTGTCCACTTTCAGGAGTAGTTTATCCCAAGCCTCGCTATCCTGTCCCATTTCTGCCACTCAGGGCATTCGGTGCTATATGCCGGGTGGTCTGCTGGTGTTCCCGGGTGAACCACGCAGTGGGTGCACGTTGGAGCTCCACTTCGGTTTTTGCAATCCCTAGTGTCATGCTCTTCCGCGCAGAACCCACATGCTGTTTTCTGGGCTGTGCACTCGCTAGCTCTATGCGAGAACCCCATGCAGCGGTAGCACTGGAGGACTGGGGATTGGTCGACAGCGGGGACCATTTGGTACCCAACCCTGCACCAGAAGCTGGCTGACCGATCTTGACGATTCGGTCACCAAAGAGGAGGTGGTCGCGGCGGTCGCAGCGATTGGGGGCTGCGACGCCGCAGCGGTGCAAGGCCGGGGCATCCGGCCTGGCCGCGGCGGCATGGGCACCATCCGCCTCGAGTGCCCAGTCACCGCGGCCAAAGCCGCCCTCGCCAAGGGGCGGCTCTGCGTGGGCTTTAGCTCGTGCCGGGTCCGAGCACTTGAAGATCAGCCATTGCGCTGCTTCAAGTGCTTCGGTATCGGGCACACGCGGGCCCTCTGTCCGTCTGCGGTAGACAGGGCGGACAGCTGCTACCGCTGCGGCAAGGAAGGGCACAAGTCCGCCACCTGCACGGCCGCCAAGCCACACTGCTTGGTCTGTGCCGCCAGCGGCCGCCCGGCCGACCACGTGATGAAGGGGAGGAATTGCAATCCTCCCCCCAAGAAGGGAAAAGTGCAGGCGCCGACCCGGCCTGCCGCGACCGCCGCCGCCGTCCCCGCAACGGGAACCCCGGCGGCTGCTGAGGAGAATGCGATGTCTGAATGATGGATAGGGTCAGACATCGCATCCTCCAGGCGAACACCAACCACTGCAAAGCAGCCCAGGACCTGTTGATACAGGTCCTGGCTGAGTGGTTGGTGGACGTGGCGGTGGTCGCTGAGCCGTACTCGGTCCCTAGCCGTTGGCTAGGTGATCGGGACGGCTCGGTGGCATTGGTGGCGCGGTCTTCCACAGACTCCCCTCCCCTCTCGCTATTAGACAGGGGACCGGGATATGTGGCCGCCGCGTGGGGAGAAATAGCCATGGTGGGCGTATATTTCTCCCCTAACCGCCCCCTCCAGGACTTCGAGAACTTTCTCGAAGTCCTGACCGGGGTGGTCGGTAGGGCGGCGCCGCGTCAGGTCGCCGTATTGGGCGACCTGAACGCCAAGTCGGCGGTCTGGGGCAACCCAGCCGCCACTTGTAACGCCCGGGGTCCCGCAGTGGAGTTCTGGGCGGCCTCGTCAGGCGTGTCCCTCCTCAACAGAGGGACGGTTCAGACGTGTGTGCGGCAACGGGGAGGGTCGGTGGTGGACGTCTCGTTCGCCACCCCCGTGCTAGCCGCCCGCGTCTTGAACTGGCGGGTGGAGATGGTGGAGACCTTGTCGGACCATCGCTACGTTAGGTTCGACATCTCCACCCAGAGCCCCCGGAGAGCGGCCCCCTTGGGCCGTTCTCCCTTTCCACGGTGGGCTCACACCCGCCTGGACCGGGAGGCGGCTGTTGAGGCGGCGTTCGTCCAGGACTGGCTCGCGCCTCCCCTCCAAGTCCTGGACGTGGACGCCGCAGCGGGCCGGCTCAGGGAGTCCCTGACCGAGGTGTGCAACTCCAGCATGCCTCGGTCTCGCCGCCCTCCTCCCCGACGCGCCGTCTACTGGTGGTCGGAGGAGCTAGCGGGGCTCCGGGCCGCCTGCGTGGCGGCAAGGAGGGCCTACGCGCGGAGTCGCCGGCGCAGCCGCCGAGATGAGGAGGGAGAGGACCTTCTCTACGCCTCTTACGTAGAGGCGAAGAGGGTCCTCAAGGCGGCGATGGGCGCCGCCCAGGACGCGGCGAGGGCCGAGATGCTGGAGGGTCTCGACAGGGACCCGTACGGGAGACCGTACAAGGCGGCGCAGAACAAGCTGCGCCCCTTCGGTCCCCCGCTGGCGGAGACCCTCGAGCCCGCATTGCTGGATGGGGTGGTTCGGTGCCTGTTTCCGTGCAGGACCGAATTCGCCCCACCAGCAATGGACCCTCCGCGGGGGGCGGCCCCGCCGGAGGAGGAGGAGGCCCCTCCAGTCACGGCGGCGGAATTGGAGGGGGAGGTCCTCCGCCTCCGTGGCAAGCGGACGGCCCCTGGGCCAGACGGCGTCCCCGCGCGGGTGGTCGCCATCGCCGCCCTCCAAATGGAGGAGAGGTTTCGGGACCTCTACAGCGCGTGTTTCACGGCTGGGAGGTTCCCGAAACCCTGGAAGGAGGGGCAGCTGTGCCTCCTCCGCAAGGAGGGACGCCCGGCGGACTCCCCCTCAGCTTGCCGACCCATCGTTCTGCTCGATGAGGTCGGTAAGCTGTTCGAGGGGATAGTGGCCAACCGGCTGAACGGCCACCTGCGGAGGGTGGGGCCGGACCTGTCGGACGCCCAGTTCGGTTTCCGAAGGGGGCGTTCGACGGTGGACGCCTTGGCCCGCCTCAAGGGCCAAGTGCGGGAGGCCGTCGAAGCGGGGGACGGAGTGTTGGCCGTGTCGTTTGACATCGCCAACGCCTTCAACTCCGTCCCCCACTCGACGATCCTGGAGGCACTCCGTTATCACGGAGTGCCTCGGTACCTGCGGAGCCTCCTGTCCGACTACCTGGAGGACCGAGCGGTCCTCCTCGTAGATCGGACGGGCCAGCTTCGCAGGTACGGAGCCGAGTCCGGTGTTCCACAGGGGTCGGTCCTAGGACCGCTCTTGTGGAACATCGGATTCGATTGGCTCCTGCGGGGTACTCTCCTCCGGGGCACGAGTGTCATCTGCTATGCGGATGACACTCTGCTCACAGCCCGGGGGAGAGACTACAGGGAGGTGGCGGGTCTGGCCTCAGCCGGCGGATCCTTAGTCGCAGGAAGGATCCGCCGACTGGGCCTGAAGGTGGCGCTGAACAAGACCGAGGCCGTGTTCTTCCACGGGCCTCGGCAGCGCACACCCCCTGACGCCCACATCGTGGTGGAGGGCGTCAGGATCGAGGTGAAGGCCCAGATGAAATATCTGGGCCTTACACTCGACAGCAGGTGGCGCTTCGGCCCGCACTTCAGCGGGCTGTCGACGCGCCTGCTGAAGGTCGCGGGGGCCCTTTCGTGGCTCCTCCCTAATATGGGAGGACCGAAAGGGCGGTGCCGGCACCTTTACGCCGGCATCTTGAAGAGTATGGCCCTTTACGGGGCCCCGATCTGGGCGGACTCCCTCCGAAGGAGGGAGAACGTCACAGCTCTTCGGAGGCCCCAAAGGGCCATAGCGCAGCGGGTGTCGCGGGCCTACCGCTCGGTAGGCTTCGCGGCAGCGTGCGCTCTGGCTGGCACCCCTCCTTGGGAGCTCGAGGCGTGCCACGACTGTGGCGCCGCGGAGGACACGGCGCAGCACACCCTCGAGGTGTGCCCGTCGTGGTCCGAGCTGCGCCGCAGCTTGGTCGCCGTCGTCGGCCGGGACCTCTCGCTTCCCAGCGTGGTCAACGCCATGCTGGGAAGCGAGGGGGCCTGGGCAGCGGTCGCCTCCTTTTGCGAGGACGTGATGTCGCAAAAGGAGGCGGCGGAGCGCGCAAGGGAGGACGACCCCCTTGCGGCGCCGCTGCGGAGACGGAGAAGGGGTAGGAGAAGACGCGGTCTTCTCCTACCCCTTCCCGGTGGTCAATAGCGGGAGACAGGCGCGGGGGTGCCTTCTCCCGCATTGCACCTATTGACCACCTCCGTCTGGCGGGAATGACCGAGCACTCGCGGTCATTCCCGGGGCCCCTCCCGCTGGGAGGGGCGTGCGGGGCCCGCCGTGCAGGCGGGCGGTCGTCGGCGGGGGACTGGATGAAAAGGCTCTGCCGGTTTCCCAGTCCCCCTCCGCACAGACGATGCCGGAGTGCCGCTGGGTTGTTTAGTGGGTATACCGGTCTCAGTGCCGGGAGTCCCACATACCCCCTCCATCCCCCGATGGAGGGGTATGCGTAATGCATTTTTCCCAGCGTCAAAAAAAAAGGTAGGTTAGGTTTGCCTCACGTGGGGTGCTAGTCCCGGCAACCTCCACGTGTGCTCGGTCGCTGCTTGTCCCTTATGGATACGTCCGGGGGGAACGGCAGTGACTGGGCCGGTGCACCCTGTCAACACGATCAATAACTTCTCCTTGTGGGATTTTGTTGGTCGTGGCAAATAGCTGGGAACGGTGGGCCTCTCTGCGTGTCTCTATGAAGGTAGCATAGAGCACAGCAGATGAGGCCGGCGGATCTTCCGCGGAGGGGGGCGAGCCTCGTGAGAGGCTCAGCGGACCTTCGGGTCGGAGGATGGCCGGCCTGCAAGGCTGGCGGCGCGGCGGGGAGGGTCAACTCGGCCACCCCGTCGGGCAAGACTGGGTGCAGCGAAGCTGCAGCCGGAGGCCCGGTATCCGGGCCATCTGCCGGGGTGAGATGGTGAATGCTAGCGCGACCCCATCTCACCCCACCACGGCAGAAGACGGTTAACCGTGGGGTTTTAGTCAGTAGGTCGCCGAAAGGCGGAGTCTGACATAACCGAAGGGCCTTGTGCCCGGAGGTATCCATGAGGATTTCCCCACGTAAAAAAAAAAAAAATAAAAAAAAAATAAAAAAAAAAAAAAAAAGGTTAGGTTAGGTTGGGGTGCTAGCCCGGCAACCTCCACGTGTGCTCGGTCACTGCTTGTCCCTTATGGATACGTCCGGGGGGAACGGCAGTGACTGGGCCGGTGCACCCCGTCAACACGGCCAATAACTTCTCCTTGTGGGATCTTGTTGGTCGTGGCTAATAGCTGGGAACGGTGGGCCTCTCTGCGTGTCTCTATGAAGGTAGCATAGAGCACAGCAGATGAGGCCGGCGGATCTTCCGCGGAGTCGGGGGAGCCTCGCGAGAGGCTCAGCGGACCCTCGGGTCGGTGGATGGCCGGCCTGCAAGGCTGGCGGCGCGGCGGGGAGGGTCAACTCGGCCACCCCGTCGGGCAAGACTGGGTGCAGCGATGCTGCAGCCGGAGGCCCGGATACCGGGCCATCTGCCGGGGTGAGATGGTGAATGCTAGCGCGACCCCATCTCACCCCACCATGGCAGAAGACGGAGAACCGTGGGGTTTTAGTCAGTAGGTCGCCGAAAGGCGGAGTCTGACATAACCGAAGGGCCCGTGCCCGGAGGTATCCATGAGGATTTCCCCACGTAAAAAAAAAAAAAAAAAAAAAAAAAAAAAAAAAAAAAAAAAAAAAAAAAAAAAAAAAAAAAAAAGGTTAGGGGAAGAAGTCGGCCCCCGCGCCCGCCACTGCTGCTCCTGCAGCGAACAGGGCCCCCGCCGGTGGGAGGAAGCTAGTTCCTCCCAAAACCGCGGCCGTCGTGGTGACCCTCACCGCGGAGGCTGCGGAGCGGGGCGAGACGTACGAGTCCGTTTTAAAACGGGCTCGTACCAACGCCGATCCCACCCAACTGGGGATCGGAGCGGTGGCGTGCCGTCGGACCCAAGCCGGGGCTCGAATTTTCGAGTTCCCGGGGGCTCAGGGCGGCACAAACGCGGACCTCTTCGCAGCAAAGCTGAAAGAGGTCATTGCGGACGCGGCGAAGGTGGTGCGGCCCATCAAGTCCGCGACCTTGGAGGTGACCGATCTTGACGATTCGGTCACCAAAGAGGAGGTGGTCGCGGCGGTCGCAGCGATTGGGGGCTGCGACGCCGCAGCGGTGCAAGGCCGGGGCATCCGGCCTGGCCGCGGCGGCATGGGCACCATCCGCCTCGAGTGCCCAGTCACCGCGGCCAAAGCCGCCCTCGCCAAGGGGCGGCTCTGCGTGGGCTTTAGCTCGTGCCGGGTCCGAGCACTTGAAGATCAGCCATTGCGCTGCTTCAAGTGCTTCGGTATCGGGCACACGCGGGCCCTCTGTCCGTCTGCGGTAGACAGGGCGGACAGCTGCTACCGCTGCGGCAAGGAAGGGCACAAGTCCGCCACCTGCACGGCCGCCAAGCCACACTGCTTGGTCTGTGCCGCCAGCGGCCGCCCGGCCGACCACGTGATGAAGGGGAGGAATTGCAATCCTCCCCCCAAGAAGGGAAAAGCGCAGGCGCCGACCCGGCCTGCCGCGACCGCCGCCGCCGTCCCCGCAACGGGAAACCCGGCGGCTGCTGAGGAGAATGCGATGTCTGAATGATGGATAGGGTCAGACATCGCATCCTCCAGGCGAACACCAACCACTGCAAAGCAGCCCAGGACCTGTTGATACAGGTCCTGGCTGAGTGGTTGGTGGACGTGGCGGTGGTCGCTGAGCCGTACTCGGTCCCTAGCCGTTGGCTAGGTGATCGGGACGGCTCGGTGGCATTGGTGGCGCGGTCTTCCACAGACTCCCCTCCCCTCTCGCTATTAGAGAGGGGACCGGGATATGTGGCCGCCGCGTGGGGAGAAATAGCCATGGTGGGCGTATATTTCTCCCCTAACCGCCCCCTCCAGGACTTCGAGAACTTTCTCGAAGTCCTGACCGGGGTGGTCGGTAGGGCGGCGCCGCGCCAGGTCGCCGTATTGGGCGACCTGAACGCCAAGTCGGCGGTCTGGGGTAACCAGGCCGCCACTTGCAACGTACGGGGTCGCGCCGTGGAGTATTGGGCGGCCTCGTCGGGTGTGTCCCTCCTCAACAGAGGGACGGTCCACACGTGTGTGCGGCAACGGGGCGGGTCGGTGGTGGACGTTTCGTTCGCCACCCCCGTGCTAGCCGCCCGCGTCGTGAACTGGCGGGTGGAGACGGTGGAGACGTTGTCGGACCACCGGTATGTGCGGTTCGACATCGTCACCCAGAGCCCCCGGAGAACGGTCCCCCCGAGCCGTTCTCCCTTTCCACGGTGGGCTCTCACCCGCCTGGACCGGGAGGCGGCTGTGGAGTCGGCGTTCGTCCAGGACTGGCTCGCGCCTCCCCTCCAAGTCCTGGACGTCGACGCCGCAGCGGGCCGACTCAGGGAGTCCCTGACCGAGGTGTGCAACTCCAGCATGCCTCGGTCTCGCCGCCCTCCTCCCCGACGCGCCGTCTACTGGTGGTCGGAGGAGCTAGCGGGGCTCCGGGCCGCCTGCGTAGCGGCGAGGAGGGCCTACGCGCGGAGTCGGCGGCGCAGCCGCCGAGATGAGGAGGGAGAGGACCTTCTGTACGCCTCTTACGTAGAGGCGAAGAGGGTCCTCAAGGCGGCGATGGGCGCCGCCCAGGACGCGGCGAGGGCCGAAATGCTGGAGGGTCTCGACCGGGACCCGTACGGGAGACCGTACAAGGCGGCGCAGAACAAACTGCGCCCCTTCGGTCCCCCGCTGGCGGAGACCCTCGAGCCCGCGTTGCTGGATGGGGTGGTTCGGTGCCTGTTCCCTAGCAGGACCGAATTCGCCCCACCAGCAATGGACCCTCCGCGGGGAGCGGCCCCGCCGGAGGAGGAGGAGGAGGAGGCCCCTCCAGTCACGGCGGCGGAACTGGAGGGGGAGGTCCTCCGCCTCCGTGGCAAGCGGACGGCCCCTGGGCCAGACGGCGTCCCTGCGCGGGTGGTCGCCATCGCCGCCCTCCAAATGGAGGAGAGGTTTCGGGACCTCTACAGCGCGTGTTTCACGGCTGGGAGGTTCCCGAAACCTTGGAAGGAGGGGCAATTGTGCCTCCTCCGCAAGGAGGGACGCCCGGCGGACTCCCCCTCGGCATACCGACCCATCGTTCTGCTCGATGAGGTCGGTAAGATGTTCGAGGGGATCGTCGCCAGCCGGCTGAGCGGCCACCTGCGGAGGGTGGGGCCGGACCTGTCGGACGCCCAATTCGGTTTCCGAAGGGGGCGTTCGACAGTAGACGCCTTGGCCCGACTCAAGGGCCAAGTGCGGGAGGCCGTCGAGGCGGGGGACGGAGTGTTGGCCGTGTCGTTCGACATCGCCAACGCCTTCAACTCCGTCCCCCACTCGACGATCCTGGAGGCACTCCGTTACCACGGAGTGCCTCGGTACCTGCGGAGCCTCCTGGCCGACTACTTGGAGGACCGAGCGGTCCTCCTCGTAGATCGGACAGGCCAGCTTCGCAGGTACGGAGCCGAATCCGGTGTTCCACAGGGGTCGGTCCTAGGACCGCTCCTGTGGAACATCGGCTTCGACTGGCTCCTGCGGGGAACCCTCCTCCATGGCACGAGTGTCATCTGCTATGCAGATGACACTCTCCTCACTGCCAGGGGGAGGAACTTCAGGGAGGTGGCGGGTCTGGCCTCAGCCGGCGGATCCTTGGTCGCGGGAAGGATCCGCCGACTGGGCCTGAAGGTGGCGCTGAACAAGACCGAGGCCGTGTTCTTCCACGGGCCTCGGCAGCGCACACCCCCTGACGCCCACATCGTCGTGGAGGGCGTCAGGGTCGACGTGAAGGCCCAGATGAAATATCTGGGCCTGACGCTCGACAGCAGGTGGCGCTTCGGCCCGCATTTTAGCGGGCTGTCGACGCGCCTGCTGAAGGTCGCGGGCGCCCTTTCGTGGCTCCTCCCTAATATGGGAGGACCGAAGGGGCGGTGCCGGCATTTATATGCCGGCATATTGAAGAGCATGGCCCTTTACGGGGCCCCGATCTGGGCGGACTCCCTCCGAAGGAGGGAGAACGCCACAGCTCTCCGTCGGCCCCAAAGGGCCATCGCGCAGCGGGTGTCGCGGGCCTACCGCTCGGTAGGCTTCGCGGCAGCGTGCGCTCTGGCTGGCACCCCTCCTTGGGAGCTCGAGGCAGGGGTGCTCGCCAGAGTGTACGAGTGGACGGCAGGGCGTAGGGCGCTCGGTGAGCGCCCCGCCCCGGAAGAGCGGGAGGCCGTCCGGCGCGAGGCGAGGGACGCTGTCGTCCAACATTGGACGGAGGACCTCGCCACCGCCGCGTTTGGCCGACGGACGTTGGACGCTCTCGGGCCGGTCCTGCGGGACTGGCTCGGGAGGTCCCACGGTTTCCTCTCGTTCCGTCTGGTGCAGGTGTTATCCGGGCACGGTTGCTTCGGATCATACCTGCACCGGATCGGACGGGAGGAGACACCGGCGTGCCACGACTGTGGCGCCGCGGAGGACACGGCGCAGCACACCCTCGAGGTGTGCCCGTCGTGGTCCGAGCTGCGCCGCAGCTTGGTCGCCGTCGTCGGCCGGGACCTCTCGCTTCCCAGCGTGGTCAACGCCATGCTGGGAGGCGAGGGGGCCTGGGCAGCGGTCGCCTCCTTTTGCGAGGACGTGATGTCGCAAAAGGAGGCGGCGGAGCGCGCAAGGGAGGAAGACCCCCTTGCGGCGCCGCTGCGGAGACGGAGAAGGGGTAGGAGAAGACGTGGTCTTCTCCTACCGCTTCCTGGTGGTCAATAGCGGGAGACAGGCGCGGGGGTGCCCTCTCCCGCATTGCACCTATTGACCACCTCCGTCTGGCGGGAATGACCGAGCACTCGCGGTCATTCCCGGGGCCCCTCCCGCTGGGAGGGGCGTGCGGGGCCCGCCGTGTAGGCGGGCGGTCGTCGGCGGGGGACTGGATGAAAAGGCTCTGCCGGTTTCCCAGTCCCCCTCCGCACAGACGATGCCGGAGTGCCGCTGGGTTGTTTAGTGGGTATACCGGTCTCAGTGCCGGGAGTCCCACATACCCCCTCCATCCCCCGATGGAGGGGTATGCGTAATGCATTTTTCCCAGCGTCAAAAAAAAAAAAAAAAAAAAAAAAAAAAAGGTTAGGTTAGGTTGGGGTGAGTGCTTACGTCCTCGTCGTGTTCCCTGGTAACGAACCAGTTCTGTCACCGTAACGGAGTGGCAGACTGGTCTCGGCTAAAGTGCACTGTGCGTTGCAGATTTCATTGCGGGTATCTGTAACACTGGCGGAGGCAAACATGCCTAAACCAGCGCGGGACGCTTGCGGGCGTTTCCGCAAACCAAACGGCCCTTATCAGGGCCACTCAAAAGGCTCTTTTCAGAGCCAACCAAAAGGCCCTTCTCAGGGCCCACCAAAAGGCTCTTTTCAGAGCCAACCAAAAGGCCCTTCTCAGGGCCAAGCCGACGACGTCGCGTCGGTAGCGGAGGCTAGCCGCGCATCATCCGCGGCTAGCGTATTTGTGGACGAGTTTTCGGACTCTGAGAACGAGTCCGTGTTCGAGTCCGATGCCTCGATGCCGATGGCGATCGCGGAAGGTCGCCAACAGGCGCAGAAGCGAGCCCTCATGAAGGCTGGGTCTTGCTCTTCGGATTCTACGAAGAGCAAGCCCAAGAAGAAAGTGAAGGCGAAAAAGAATTCGTCTTCCACCGTTACGGCGGACACCCATGACGTGGGTTTGGCTGACGCTCAGCGAGAGTTGAGCCTGGCTCGGCGGGCGCAGCTCCAGCAAGACCTGGAGGAGCAGGTCGCTGCCAAGGAGCAGCAGGCGCGCAACGCCCGGGGAAGGTCCGGGTACGGTGGGTCCACCGTCTTGTACGCGGACCACTCCCTAGAGGAGTTGGAACGTATGGCGCAGGAGGACGAAGAGGAGATCGCGCAGGTCGCCTCTAAGTCCTCTAACTTAAAAGGGACTTTTCAGAAGTCCCTTAAGTGCAGGGCCGCGAGCTTGCGCAGCATCGTCCGGGAGCTGGTGCAGCGCACCGCAACGGACGAGACGCGGCAACTGCAGGCGAAGGTCGACCGCCTGCAGTCGGAGGTCAGCCAGCTGCACCAGAAGCTGGCTGAAGCCACGGCCCGGCCCACTCAGGCCGACGCCAGACCAGCGGCTGAGGGCCCTACCTCCTCCTCCAACCTTGAGGATGTAATCCGCAAGGTTATAATGGAGGAAAGGGCCTTCACGAGAGCCTGCCTCGCTGGCATCGAGGACAGGCTCTTGCCGGAGAAGCGCCTCCGCCCGCCACTCGCTGCGGACAAGAGGCCGCAAGTGCCGGGGCCGTCCTCCCAAAAGGAGAACAAGAGGCCGAACCAGCCGGGGCCGTCCTCCCAACAGGAGGACACCCTTCTTCCCTCCTCCACCCCGTCCAATTCTTGGACGGAAGTGGTCAGGAGGGGGAAGGGTAAGGCCAAACAGGGGAGAGCGGCCGCCCCCCCTGCAACCCCCGCAACCTCCCTTCCCTGCCCGTCCCAGGGGACCGGCAAGGGAAAGGGAAAGGGGAAGGGGAAAAAGTCGGCCCCCGCGCCCGCCACCGCTGCTCCTGCAGCGAACAGGGCCCCCGCCGGTGGGAGGAAGCTAGTTCCTCCCAAAACCGCGGCCGTCGTGGTGACCCTCACCGCGGAGGCTGCGGAGCGGGGCGAGACGTACGAGTCCGTTTTAAAACGGGCTCGTACCAACGCTGATCCCACCCAACTGGCGATCGGAGCGGGGGCTCAGGGCGGCACAAACGCGGACCTCTTCGCAGCAAAGCTGAAAGAGGTCATTGCGGACGCGGCGAAGGTGGTGCGGCCCATCAAGTCCGCGACCTTGGAGGTGACCGATCTTGACGATTCGGTCACCAAAGAGGAGGTGGTCGCGGCGGTCGCAGCGATTGGGGGCTGCGACACCGCAGCGGTGCAAGGCCGGGGTATCCGGCCTGGCCGCGGTGGCATGGGCACCATCCGCCTCGAGTGCCCAGTCACCGCGGCCAAAGCCGCCCTCGCCAAGGGACGGCTCTGCGTGGGCTTTAGCTCGTGCCGGGTCCGAGCACTTGAAGATCAGCCATTGCGCTGCTTCAAGTGCTTCGGTATCGGGCACACGCGGGCCCTCTGTCCGTCTGCGGTAGACAGGGCGGACAGCTGCTACCGCTGCGGCAAGGAGGGGCACAAGTCCGCCACCTGCACGGCCGCCAAGCCGCACTGCTTGGTCTGTGCCGCCAGCGGCCGCCCGGCCGACCACGTGATGAAGGGGAGGAACTGCAATCCTCCCCCCAAGAAGGGAAAAGCGCAGGCGCCGACCCGGCCTGCCGCGACCGCCGCCGCCGTCCCCGCAACGGGAACCCCGGCGGCTGCTGAGGAGAATGCGATGTCTGAATGATGGATAGGGTCAGACATCGCATCCTCCAGGCGAACACCAACCACTGCAAAGCAGCCCAGGACCTGTTAATACAGGTCCTGGCTGAGTGGTTGGTGGACGTGGCGGTGGTCGCTGAGCCGTACTCGGTCCCTAGCCGTTGGCTAGGTGATCGGGACGGCTCGGTGGCATTGGTGGCGCGGTCTTCCACAGACTCCCCTCCCCTCTCGCTTTTAGAGAGGGGACCGGGATATGTGGCCGCCGCGTGGGGAGAAATAGCCATGGTGGGCGTATATTTCTCCCCTAACCGCCCTCTCCAGGACTTCGAGAACTTTCTCGAAGTCCTGACCGGGGTGGTCGGTAGGGCGGCGCCGCGTCAGGTCGCGGTACTGGGCGACCTGAACGCCAAGTCGGCGGTCTGGGGTAACCAGGCCGCCACTTGCAACGTACGGGGTCGCGCCGTGGAGTATTGGGCGGCCTCGTCGGGTGTGTCCCTCCTCAACAGAGGGACGGTCCACACGTGTGTGCGGCAACGGGGCGGGTCGGTGGTGGACGTTTCGTTCGCCACCCCCGTGCTAGCCGCCCGCGTCGTGAACTGGCGGGTGGAGATGGTGGAGACCTTGTCGGACCACAGATACGTGCGGTTCGACATCTCCACCCAGAGCCCCCGGAGAGCGGCCCCCTTGGGTCGCTCTCCGTTTCCGCGGTGGGCTCTCACCCGCCTGGACCGGGAGGCGGCTGTGGAGGCGGCGTTCGTCCAGGACTGGCTCGCGCCCCCTCTCCAAGTCCTGGACATCGACGCCGCAGCGGGCCGACTCAGGGAGTCCCTGACCGAGGTATGCAACTCCAGCATGCCTCGGTCTCGCCGCCCTCCTCCCCGACGCGCCGTCTACTGGTGGTCGGAGGAGCTAGCGGGGCTCCGGGCCGCCTGCGTGGCGGCAAGGAGGGCCTACGCGCGGAGTCGGCGGCGCAGCCGCCGAGATGAGGAGGGAGAGGACCTTCTGTACGCCTCTTACGTAGAGGCGAAGAGGGTCCTCAAGGCGGCGATGGGCGCCGCCCAGGACGCGGCGAGGGCCGAGATGCTGGAGGGTCTCGACAGGGACCCGTACGGGAGACCGTACAAGGCGGCGCAGAACAAGCTGCGCCCCTTCGGTCCCCCGCTGGCGGAGACCCTCGAGCCCGCATTGCTGGATGGGGTGGTTCGGTGCCTGTTTCCGTGCAGGACCGAATTCGCCCCACCAGCAATGGACCCTCCGCGGGGAGCGGCCCCGCCGGAGGAGGAGGAGGAGGAGGCCCCTCCAGTAACGGCGGCGGAACTGGAGGGGGAGGCCCTCCGCCTCCGCGCCAAGCGGACGGCCCCAGGGCCGGATGGCGTCCCCGCGCGCGTGGTGGCCATCGCTGCCCTCCAAATGGAGGAGAGGTTTCGGGACCTATTCAGCGCGTGCTTCACGGCTGGTAGGTTCCCGAAACCGTGGAAGGAGGGGCAGTTGTGCCTCCTCCGCAAGGAGGGACGCCCGGCGGAGTCCCCCTCGGCATACCGACCCATCGTATTGCTCGATGAGGTCGGTAAGATGTTCGAGGGGATTGTCGCCAGCCGGCTGAACGGCCACCTGCGGAGGGTGGGGCCGGACCTGTCGGACGCCCAATTCGGATTCCGAAGGGGGCGTTCGACGGTAGACGCCTTGGCCCGACTCAAGGGCCAAGTGCGGGAGGCCGTCGAGGCGGGGGACGGAGTGTTGGCCGTGTCGTTCGACATCGCCAACGCCTTCAACTCCGTCCCCCACTCGACGATCCTGGAGGCACTCCGTTACCACGGAGTGCCTCGGTACCTGCGGAGCCTCCTGGCCGACTACTTGGAGGACCGAGCGGTCCTCCTCGTAGATCGGACAGGCCAGCTTCGCAGGTACGGAGCCGAGTCCGGTGTTCCACAGGGGTCGGTCCTAGGACCGCTCCTGTGGAACATCGGATTCGACTGGCTCCTGCGGGGAACCCTCCTCCGGGGCACGAGTGTCATCTGCTATGCGGATGACACTCTGCTCACAGCCCGGGGGAGGGACTTCAGGGAGGTGGTGGGTCTGGCCTCAGCCGGCGGATCCTTAGTCGCAGGAAGGATCCGCCGACTAGGCCTGAAGGTGGCGCTGAATAAGACCGAGGCCGTGTTCTTCCACGGGCCTCGGCAGCGCACACCCCCTGACGCCCACATCGTGGTGGAGGGCGTCAGGATCGAGGTGAAGGCCCAGATGAAATATCTGGGCCTAATCCTCGACAGCAGGTGGCGCTTCGGCCCGCACTTCAGCGGGCTGTCGACGCGCCTGCTGAAGGTCGCGGGCGCCCTTTCGTGGCTCCTCCCTAATATGGGAGGACCGAAAGGGCGGTGCCGGCATTTATATGCCGGCATTCTGAAGAGCATGGCCCTTTACGGGGCCCCGATCTGGGCGGACTCCCTCCGAAGGAGGGAGAACGTCACAGCTCTCCGTCGGCCCCAAAGGACCATCGCGCAGCGGGTGTCGCGGGCCTACCGCTCGGTAGGCTTCGCGGCAGCGTGCGCTCTGGCTGGCACCCCTCCTTGGGAGCTCGAGGCAGGGGTGCTCGCCAGAGTGTACGAGTGGACGGCGGGGCGTAAGGCGCTCGGGGAGCGCCCCGCCCCGGAAGAGCGGGAGGCCGTCCGGCGCGAGGCGAGGGACGCGGTCGTCCTCCATTGGACGGAGGACCTCGCCACCGCCGCGTTTGGCCGACGAACGTTGGACGCTCTCGGGCCGGTCCTGCGGGACTGGCTCGGGAGGTCCCACGGTTTCCTCTCGTTCCGTCTGGTGCAGGTGTTATCCGGGCATGGTTGCTTCGGATCGTACCTGCACCGGATCGGACGAGAGGAGACACCGGCGTGCCACGGCTGTGGCGCCGCGGAGGACACGGCGCAGCACACCCTTGAGGTGTGCCCGTCGTGGTCCGAGCTGCGCCGCAGCTTGGTCGCCGTCGTCGGCCGGGACCTCTCGCTTCCCAGCGTGGTCAACGCCATGCTGGGAAGCGAGGGGGCCTGGGCAGCGGTCGCCTCCTTTTGCGAGGACGTGATGTCGCAAAAGGAGGCGGCGGAGCGCGCAAGGGAGGACGACCCCCTTGCGGCGCCGCTGCGGAGACGGAGAAGGGGTAGGAGAAGACGCGGTCTTCTCCTACCCCTTCCCGGTGGTCAATAGCGGGAGACAGGCGCGGGGGTGCCTTCTCCCGCATTGCACCTATTGACCACCTCCGTCTGGCGGGAATGACCGAGCACTCGCGGTCATTCCCGGGGCCCCTCCCGTTGGGAGGGGCGTGCGGGGCCCGCCGTGCAGGCGGGCGGTCGTCGGCGGGGGACTGGATGAAAAGGCTCTGCCGGTTTCCCAGTCCCCCTCCGCACAGACGATGCCGGAGTGCCGCTGGGTTGTTTAGTGGGTATACCGGTCTCAGTGCCGGGAGTCCCACATACCCCCTCCATCCCCCGATGGAGGGGTATGCGTAATGCATTTTTCCCAGCGTCAAAAAAAAAAAAAAAAAAAAAAAAGGTTAGGTTGGGGTGCTAGTCCCGGCAACCTCCACGTGTGCTCGGTCGCTGCTTGTCCCTTATGGATACGTCCGGGGGGAACGGCAGTGACTGGGCCGGTGCACCCTGTCAACACGATCAATAACTTCTCCTTGTGGGATTTTGTTGGTCGTGGCAAATAGCTGGGAACGGTGGGCCTCTCTGCGTGTCTCTATGAAGGTAGCATAGAGCACAGCAGATGAGGCCGGCGGATCTTCCGCGGAGGGGGGCGAGCCTCGTGAGAGGCTCAGCGGACCTTCGGGTCGGAGGATGGCCGGCCTGCAAGGCTGGCGGCGCGGCGGGGAGGGTCAACTCGGCCACCCCGTCGGGCAAGACTGGGTGCAGCAATGCTGCAGCCGGAGGCCCGGTATCCGGGCCATCTGCCGGGGTGAGATGGTGAATGCTAGCGCGACCCCATCTCACCCCACCATGGCAGAAGACGGAGAACCGTGGGGTTTTAGTCAGTAGGTCGCCGAAAGGCGGAGTCTGACATAACCGAAGGGCCCTTGCCCGGAGGTATCCATGAGGATTTCCCCACGTAAAAAAAAAAAAAAAAAAAAAAAGGTTAGGTTAGGTTAGGTTAGGTTAGGTTGGGGAACCCCCCACAGCGCTTACGTCCTCGATCGTGTTCCCTGGAAACGACCCAGTTCTGTCACCGTAACGGAGTGGCAGACTGGGCTCGGCTAAAGTGCGCTGTACGTAGATATCATTGCCGGCTATCTACAATGTCTGACGACAACATGCGGAAACCGCAGCCGCGTGACCCTTCGGGGAAATTTTCAAAAGGCCCTTCTCAGGGCCCACCAAACGGCCCTTCTCAGGGCCCACCAAACGGCCCTTCTCAGGGCCCACCAAACGGCCCTTCTCAGGGCCCACCAAACGGCCCTTCTCAGGGCCCAACAAAAGGCCCTTCTCAGGGCCACTCCCCGGTCATTCCCGTAAGGGAAAGACGTTCGGACGAGGTCCGTGCTCCTGAAATGGAGATAGATGAAGAAGTCGGCCGAAAGCGGCCGAGTTCTTCATTTTACTTGGCCGATTCGGAATCGGAAAGTGACGGGCTGGCTGGCAACAAAGTTTGCCAGACGGCCAGAAGAGGAAGAGGAAGGACTGCCAAAGCGGGCTCTTCAAGAGAAGAGTTTTTAAAACCTTCTCCTGCACCATCCGGCAATGAGTTGGAGAAGGCCCTGCAAGGCAGGAAATATAAGAAGAGGCCGGTCGCTGCAGTCATCGACCTTGCGACGGATACGGGTGCCGAATCCGATGCCGTCGCAACGGTCGGTGACTTCACCGAACTGAACGCCCAGGAATTGAGGGCGCAGGCGGGCCAAAGCCTCGCTTGTATTCAGGAGGTTGCCAGAAAGTCTGGCAACCTCAAAGGCGAGTACGTGGGTCGCCTTAAGCGATCCACTTCATTACTTAGAGGGGTGGTAGATGCCTTAGCGAATAGGAGCGAGGCAGAGGAGACGAGGCGTCTCAGGGCGGAGAACGGCCGCCTGCGTCTCGAGGTCGAGTCTGGGAAGGCGGAAGTGAAGGCACTCCGTCGCGGCTTCATGGAAGCCAAGACGGAAGCCGCCGCCGCCACCAAAGCCGCCGCTGCTACTGCTGCTACCGCAGAGACGCAGGCACCCCCCGCCACGCTGCTGGGGGCGGCTGACTTGGTGGAGGAGCTGAAGCGCTCCTTGACCACCACGTTCGGGCAAATGCTGAATGCCCGACTCGCGGTGATTGAGGACCGGCTTCTGCCTGCCCAGACGGTCCGCCCGCCTCTGAGAGCGGACGCCAAAAAGCCGTTGGCGTTGGCACCGAAACCGACGCCGGTGCAAGCCTGCAAGCCTTCGCCCAAGTTGGGCAAGCAGGCTTCACAGAAGGCTGCTGCCACCCCTGCAGTGGCACCGGTTGCGGTTCCCTCCACCAGCAGAGGGACCCTACGCGCCGAGAAGGCTTCTCCCCCCACTGTCCCTCAGGCGGAAACCTGGGCGGAGGTGACCAGGAAGGGCAAGGGCAAGGGGAAGGGAAAGTCCTCCCAGTCCTCCCTCGCTCCTGCACCTGCTCCGGCACCCAAGACTGCCCCAGCGGCTTGTGCCGCTGCCGGTAAGCCCAAGCCGGCAGCTTCCGCGGCCAAGCCTAAACCTAAGGCGGCGCTAAAACCCCCAAAGTCCGCGGCTGTTGTGCTGTCGTTACAGCCCGAAGCCGCGGAGAAGGGGGTGACATACAGCGCCGTCCTTCAAATGGCGCAGGAGAAGGTCAATCTCCAGGATCTGGGGATTGACAATCTCCGCTTCCGCCAGACGGCCACAGGAGCCAGGATGTTGGAGATCCCTGGCTCCCAAAACAACGAGAAGGCGGACAAGCTCGCGGAGAAGCTCCGCGACGTTCTGTCCGGGGTGGCGAGCATTGCCAGGCCCGTTAAATCTACCGATTTGCGGGTAACGGGTCTGGACGATGCGGCCACGAAGGAGAAAGTGGCGGCGGCGGTCGCCAAGGCGGGAGGCTGCGCCGAGCAGCTCGTGAAGGCCGGCGAGATCCGCCGTGACTTCGGCGTCGGCACCAGTCTCGTTTCCTGCCCGACTTCAGCAGCTAAAGTGCTGCTGGAAAAGGGCAGGCTTCTGGTGGGGTGGAGTTCGGTGCGAGTGGTGGCACTGGAGGCGCGTCCCATGCGCTGCTTCAGGTGCATGGGGCTGGGGCACACGCGCCCTCAGTGCCCCGCGGCGGCCGACAGAGGGGACCTGTGCTTCCGGTGTGGAGGCGCAGGTCATCGGGCGGCCAGCTGCGGCAAGGCCAACCCGCGCTGCGCGATATGCGCGGAGTCGGGGAGGCCTTCCGGGCACATAATGGGGGCACGCAACTGTGCCCCCCCGAAGACGAAGGGGAAGGCCGCCAGGACCCAGGCCACCCCCGCGGTTACCGCACCCGGAGGAGGACGCCAAGCGGCGAGCCAGGAGGTTGTGATGTCTGAATGATGGATCAAGTCAGACATCACAATCTCCTACAGACGAACCTCAACCACTGCGCCCGGGCCCAAGACCTGCTAATGCAGACCCTGGCGCAGTGGGAAATAGGCGTGGCGGTCGCAGCGGAGCCGTACTACGTTCCCTCCCATTCCTGCTGGGTTGGGGACCTAGATGGCTCCGTTGCCATTGTGGGGCGGTCGGGCAGCGGTCCCCCCCTCTCTGTCGAAGAGAGGGGCTCGGGATACGTGGTGGCCAAGTGGGGAGAGTACGTCGTCGTTGGCGCGTACTTCTCCCCCAATAAGACCGCTGCGGAGCTGGAGGTCTTTGTAGACCTCCTGGCCGCGGCGGTAAGAAGGCAGGCGCCACGGCAGGTCCTCCTCCTGGGGGACCTGAACGCCAAGGCCCGGGACTGGGGCAACCCCTCCACTGACGCTCGCGGCGAGATCGTCAGGGAGTGGGCGGTTGCCTCAGGACTGACCCTACTGAACAGAGGGTCAGCCCACACGTGCGTGCGACACAACGGGGGGTCCGTGGTGGACTTATCGTTCGCCACCCCGGCGGTCGCAGCACGTGTCCAGGCCTGGAGGGTGATGTCGGAGGTGGAGACTCTCTCGGACCACAAATATATAAGGTTCGAGATCTCCACCTCCGACATCCAGGGAGGGTCTCGGTGCATGCGAGCGGATTTCCCGCGCTGGACGATCAGTCGCCTCGATCCCGCTCTGGCGGAAGAGGCGGCGATCGTCCAGTCGTGGTTTGCCGCTCCCATGCACCCGGAAGTGGACGTTGCGGCGGGCCACTTCCGCGAGGGGGTCACGGCGGTGTGCGACACCGCCATGCCGAGGTCCCGACATCGCCACGACCGCCGAGAGGTGTATTGGTGGTCGTCGGAGATCGCGGGGCTTCGAGACGGCTGCTCGGAGGCGCGGCGGGTCTACGGCCGCTGCAGGAGGCGGCGTAGCGGCCGGACCGACGAGCAGCTGTCGGTCGAGGAGCTGGCGGTCGAGGGCCAGCTGTACAGCGTCTACCGCGACGCTAAGCGGGAGCTGCAGCTGGCCATCGGCCGGGCCAAGTCCCAGGCCTGGGGCGAGGCCCTGGCCGGCCTCGACAGGGACCCATGGGGGCGTCCATATAAGGCCGCCCGGAATAAGTTCCGGGGCCAGACGTCCCCAATCGCGGAGTCCCTAGAGCCGGAGGTCCTGGGGAGGGTGCTGGAGGGGCTCTTTCCCGACAGGGACCCGCACCACACCCCTCCGGTGATGGCGGCGTCCTTCGCCGAGGACGCGGACCCGGCTTCCATCCCACCTGTGTCGGAGGTGGAGATGGAGGTTGCAGTCGGCCGCCTACGCGGCAAACGGACTGCACCGGGTCCAGATGGGGTCCCGGGACGGGTCCTTGGGATCGCCCTTAGGGAGATGGGCGACCGGCTTCGGGAACTGTTCGACGCGTGCCTCACGTCCGGACGGTTCCCGAAGCTGTGGAAGGACGGCCGATTGTGCCTGCTCCGGAAGGAGGGTCGAGCCGTCGACTCCCCTTCCGGATACAGGCCAATAGTGTTGCTGGATGATACGGGAAAGCTACTGGAGAGAGTAGTGGCCTCCCGTATCATCCGGCACCTAGAGGGGACTGGGCCTGGGCTGTCCGAGGCCCAGTATGGGTTCAGAGCGGGGCGGTCTACGATAGACGCCCTGCTCTGGCTCAAGAGATGGACGCAGGAGGCGGTCAGCGGGGGGGAAAAGGCGTTGGCTGTGTCGCTCGACATAGCCAACGCCTTCAACAGCCTTCCGCATGGCACGATACAAGAGGCACTCCGTTACCACGGGGTGCCCTTGTATCTGCGGAGGCTGTTGGCTGACTACCTCCAGGACCGCGAGGTCCTGGTGGTAGGGCGCGACGGCTTGAGGCACCGTCGCGTCTCCTGCGGGGTTCCACAGGGGTCGGTACTGGGACCGCTCCTGTGGAACATAGGCTACGACTGGGTGCTCCACGGCGCGCTTCCCGCAAATATGCGGGTGGCGTGCTACGCGGACGACACCCTAGTCGTAGTCAAGGGGACGGACCTCCGGGAGACGTTGCGGTTGGCCACGGTGGGCACAACCCTCGTGGTCGACCGCATACGTGCCCTGGGGCTGGAGGTGTCCGTCTCCAAGACCGAGGCCCTGTTGTTTCATGGGCCTCGGGGGGGACCTCCTCCAGGAACGCGGGTGCACCTGGACGGGGTCCCGGTCCGGGTTGGGACCCAGATGAAATATCTGGGTCTCATCCTGGACGGGAGGTGGGGCTTTGGGGCCCACTTTGCCCAGTTGGCCCCAAGAGTCGTGGGAGCCGCGGCCGCTTTAGGGAGGCTGCTGCCCAACGTGGGCGGCCCGAGCGCCACTTGCCGTCGGCTGTACTCCGGAGTGATCCGGAGTATGGCCCTGTACGGGGCACCCGTCTGGGTGGACGCCCTCAGTCGCAATAACAAGGCCCTGCTGCGACGTCCGCAGCGGGTCATTGCGACGAGGGCGATACGCGGTTACCGGACGGTGTCCTGGACGGCAGCGTGCGTGTTGGCCGGAGATCCCCCCTGGGAGCTCCAAGCGGAAATCCTCGCCGAAGTGTATCACTTCGTGGCGGCGAGGAGATCCCGTGGAGAGCCCCCAGTGTGGGAAGAGGTCACACGCATGCGGTGGCAGGCGCGGGCCGCTCTGTTGCGGCGGTGGACGGAGGACCTGGCTCCACCGGTCCCTGGGCAGTGGACGGTGGAGGCCATCCGCCCGGTCCTCCGGAGGTGGGTGAAGCGGCGACATGGGTCGCTGACCTTCAGACTGGTGCAGGTGCTTTCCGGACACGGATGTTTCGGAAAGTATCTGCACCAGATCGCAAGACGGGAGGCGACCCCAGCCTGCCATGAATGTGGGGCGCCGGAGGACACGGCGCCCCACACGCTGGAGGCGTGTGCCGCATGGGGCTCCCAGCGGCACACGCTTTCAGCGGTGATAGGGAGGGATCTCTCCCTGCCGAGCGTGGTGAACGCCATGCTCGGCAGCGAGAGATCGTGGCAGGCGGTGGTCTCCTTCTGCGAAGCGGTGATGGCGCAGAAGGAGACAGCGGAGCGGGCCAGGGAGGACGACGTCCTGTCTGACCCGCTCCGACGCAGACGAAGGGGGGCGAGGAGGAGGCGGTTCGACCGCCTCCTCCACCCTCCGTAGTGGGGTCACCGGTTGAGAGTCGGGGGACTCTCTGCCGGCTTGCACGGCCCCACTCGTCTGGGGGGTGGCCTTGTTGAGCAGGGTCACCCCTCCATAGGCGTAGTGGCCCGGTTTACCGGGCCTGCTGCCGGGGCGAGATGGTGAATGCTAGCGCGACCCCATCTCGCCCCACCATGGCAGAAGACTGCTCACCGTGGGGTTTTAGTCGGTAAGAGTCCGACATAACCTCTCTGCTGCCCCCGCAGCGGAGAGGTATCCATGAGGATTTCCCCACGTAAAAAAAAAAAAAAAAAAAAAAAAAAAAAAAAAAAGGTTGGGGAACCCCCCACAGCGCTTACGTCCTCGATCGTGTTCCCTGGAAACGACCCAGTTCTGTCACCGTAACGGAGTGGCAGACTGGGCTCGGCTAAAGTGCGCTGTACGTAGATATCATTGCCGGCTATCTACAATGTCTGACGACAACATGCGGAAACCGCAGCCGCGTGACCCTTCGGGGAAGTTTAAAAAAGGCCCTTCTCAGGGCCCACCAAACGGCCCTTCTCAGGGCCCACCAAACGGCCCTTCTCAGGGCCCACCAAACGGCCCTTCTCAGGGCCCACCAAACGGCCCTTCTCAGGGCCACTCCCCGGTCATTCCCGTAAGGGAACGACGTTCGGACGAGGTCCGTGCTCCTGACATGGAGATAGATGAAGAAGTCGGCCGAAAGCGGCCGAGTTCTTCATTTTACTTGGCCGATTCGGAATCGGAAAGTGACGGGCTGGCTGGCAACAAAGTTTGCCAGACGGCCAGAAGAGGAAGAGGAAGGACTGCCAAGGCGGGCTCTTCAAGAGAAGAGTTTTTAAAACCTTCTCCTGCACTGTCCGGCAATGAGTTGGAGAAGGCCCTGCAATGCAGGAAATATAAGAAGAGGCCGGTCGCTGCAGTCATCGACCTTGCGACGGATACGGGTGCCGAATCCGATGCCGTCGCAACGGTCGGTGACTTCACCGAACTGAACGCCCAGGAATTGAGGGCGCAGGCGGGCCAAAGCCTCGCTTGTATTCAGGAGGTTGCCAGAAAGTCTGGCAACCTCAAAGGCGAGTACGTGGGTCGCCTTAAGCGATCCACTTCATTGCTTAGAGGGGTGGTGGATGCCTTAGCGAATAGGAGCGAGGCAGAGGAGACGAGGCGTCTCAGGGCGGAAAACGGCCGCCTTCGTCTCGAGGTTGAGTCTGGGAAGGCGGAAGTGAAGGCACTCCGTCGCGGCTTCATGGAAGCCAAGACGGAAGCCGCCGCCGCCACGAAAGCTGCCGCTGCTACTGCTGCTACCGCAGAGACGCAGGCACCCCCCGCCACGCTGCTGGGGGCGGCTGATTTAGTGGAGGAGCTGAAGCGCTCCTTGACCACCACGTTCGGGCAAATGCTGAATGCCCGACTCGCGGTGATCGAGGACCGGCTTCTGCCTGCCCAGACGGTCCGCCCGCCTTTAAGGGCAGACGCCAAGAAGACGGTGGCGTCGGCACCGAAACCAACGTCGGAGCCGGCCTGCAAGCCTGCACCCAAGTCGGGCAAGCAGGCTTCACACAAGGCTGCTGCCACCCCTGCAGTGGCACCGGTTGCGGTTCCCTCTACCAGCAGAGGGACCCAACGCGCCGAGAAGGCTCCTCCCCCAACTGTCCCTCAGGCGGAAACCTGGGCGGAGGTGACGAGGAAGGGCAAGGGCAGGGGGAAGGGAAAGTCCTCCCAGCCCTCCCTTGCTCCTGCTCCTACTCCGGTACCCCAGCAGGCTAAGACTGCCCCAGCGGCTCGTGCCGCCGCCGGTAAGCCCAAGCCGGCAGCCTCCACCTCCGCTGCCAAGCCTAAACCTAAGGCGGCGCTGAAACCCCCAAAGTCCGCGGCTGTTGTGCTGTCATTGCAGCCCGAAGCCGCGGAGAAGGGGGTGACTTATAGCGCCGTCCTCCAAAAGGCGCAGGAGAATGTCAATCTCCAGGAACTGGGGATTGACAGTCTCCGCTTCCGCCAGACGGCCACAGGAGCCAGGATGTTGGAGATTCCTGGCTCCCAAAACTCGGAGAAGGCGGACAAGCTCGCGGAGAAGCTCCGCGACGTCTTGTCCGGCGTGGCCAACATCGCCAGGCCCGTCAAATCCACCGATTTGCGGGTAACGGGTCTGGACGATGCAGCCACGAAGGAGAAAGTGGCGGCGGCGGTCGCCAAGGCGGGAGGCTGTGCCGAGCACCTTGTGAAGGCCGGCGAGATCCGCCGTGACTTCGGCGCCGGCTCCAGTCTCGTTTCCTGCCCCACTTCAGCAGCTAAAGTGCTGCTGGAAAAGGGCAGACTTCTGGTGGGATGGAGCTCGGTGCGAGTGGTGGCACTGGAGGTGCGTCCCATGCGCTGTTTCAAGTGCATGGGGCTTGGGCACACGCGCCCTCAGTGCCCCGCGGCGGCGGACAGAGGGGACCTGTGCTTCCGGTGTGGAGGCGCAGGTCATCGGGCGGCCAGCTGCGGCAAGGCCAACCCACACTGCGCGATATGCGCAGAGTCGGGAAGGCCTTCCGGGCACATAATGGGGGCACGCAACTGTGCCCCCCCGAAGACGAAGGGGAAGGCCGCCAGGACTCAGGCTGCCCCTGCGGCTATCAACCACGCCGCACCGGGAGGAGGTCGCCAAGCGGCGAGCCAGGAGGTTGTGATGTCTGAATGATGGATCAAGTCAGACATCACAATCTCCTACAGACGAACCTCAACCACTGCGCCCGGGCCCAAGACCTGCTAATGCAGACCCTGGCGCAGTGGGAAATAGGCGTGGCGGTCGCAGCGGAGCCGTACTACGTTCCCTCCCATTCCTGCTGGGTTGGGGACCTAGATGGCTCCGTTGCCATTGTGGGGCGGTCGGGCAGCGGTCCCCCCCTCTCTGTCGAAGAGAGGGGCTCGGGATACGTGGTGGCCAAGTGGGGAGAGTACGTCGTCGTTGGCGCGTACTTCTCCCCCAATAAGACCGCTGCGGAGCTGGAGGTCTTCGTAGACCTCCTGGCCGCGGCGGTAAGAAGGCAGGCGCCACGGCAGGTCCTCCTCCTGGGGGACCTGAACGCCAAGGCCCGGGATTGGGGCAACCCCTCCACTGACGCTCGCGGCGAGATCGTCAGGGAGTGGGCGGTTGCCACAGGACTGACCCTCCTGAACAGAGGGTCAGCCCACACGTGCGTGCGACACAACGGGGGGTCCGTGGTGGACTTATCCTTCGCCACCCCGGCGGTCGCAGCACGTGTCCGGGCCTGGAGGGTGATGTCGGAGGTGGAGACTCTCTCGGACCATAAGTATATTCGGTTCGAGATCTCCACCTCCCACATCCAGGGAGGGTCTCGGTGCATGCGAGCGGATTTCCCACGCTGGACGATCAGTCGCCTCGATCCCGCTCTGGCGGAAGAGGCGGCGATCGTCCAGTCGTGGTTTGCCGCTCCCATGCACCCGGAAGTGGACGTTGCGGCGGGCCACTTCCGCGAGGGGGTCACGGCAGTGTGCGACACCGCCATGCCGAGGTCCCGACATCGCCACGACCGCCGAGAGGTGTATTGGTGGTCGTCGGAGATCGCGGGGCTCCGAGACGGCTGCTCGGAGGCGCGGCGGATCTACGGCCGCTGCAGGAGGCGGCGTAGCGGCCGGACCGACGAGCAGCTGTCGGTCGAGGAGCTGGCGGTCGAGGGCCAGCTGTACACCGTCTACCGCGACGCCAAGCGGGAGCTGCAGCTGGCCATCGGCCGGGCCAAGTCCCAGGCCTGGGACGAGGCCCTGGCTGGCCTCGACAGGGACCCATGGGGGCGTCCGTATAAGGCCGCCCGGAAAAAGTTCCGGGGCCAGACGTCCCCAATCGCGGAGTCCCTTGAGCCGGAGGTCCTGGGCAGGGTACTGGAGGGGCTGTTCCCCGACAGGAACCTGCACCATGCCCCTCCGGTGATGGCGACTTCCTCCCCAGAGGAGTTGGACCCGGCCTCCATCCCACCTGTGTCCGAGGTAGAGATGGAGGTTGCAGTCGGCCGCCTACGCGGCAAACGCACTGCACCGGGTCCAGACGGGATCCCAGGGCGGGTCCTATGGATCGCCCTTAAAGAGATGGGCGACCAGCTTCGGGAACTGTTCGACGCGTGCCTCACGTCCGGACAGTTCCCGAAGCTGTGGAAGGACGGCCGGTTGTGCCTGCTCCGGAAGGAGGGTCGAGCCATCGACTCCCCTTCCGGATACAGGCCAATAGTGTTGCTGGATGATACGGGTAAGCTACTGGAGAGAGTAGTGGCCTCCCGTATCATCCGGCACCTAGAGGGGACTGGGCCTGGGCTGTCCGAGGCCCAGTATGGGTTCAGAGCGGGGCGGTCTACGATAGACGCCCTGCTCTGGCTCAAGGGATGGACGCAGGAGGCGGTCAGCGGGGGGGAAAAGGCGTTGGCTGTGTCGCTCGACATAGCCAACGCCTTCAACAGCCTTCCGCATGGCACGATACAAGAGGCACTCCGTTACCACGGGGTGCCCTTGTATCTGCGGAGGCTGTTGGCTGACTACCTCCAGGACCGCGAGGTCCTGGTGGTAGGGCGCGACGGCTTGAGGCACCGTCGCGTCTCCTGCGGGGTTCCACAGGGGTCGGTACTGGGACCGCTCCTGTGGAACATAGGCTACGACTGGGTGCTCCGCGGCACGCTTCCCGCAAATATGCGGGTAGCGTGCTACGCGGATGACACCCTAGTCGTAGTCAAGGGGACGGACCTCCGGGAGACGTTGCGGTTGGCCACGGTGGGCACAACCCTCGTGGTCGACCGCATACGTGCCCTGGGGCTGGAGGTGGCCGTCTCCAAGACCGAGGCCCTGTTGTTTCATGGGCCTCGGGGGGGACCTCCTCCAGGAACGCGGGTGCACCTGGACGGGGTCCCGGTCCGGGTTGGGACCCAGATGAAATATCTGGGTCTCATCCTGGACGGGAGGTGGGGCTTTGGGGCCCACTTTGCCCATTTGGCCCCAAGAGTCGTGGGAGCCGCGGCCGCCTTGGGGAGGCTGCTGCCCAACGTGGGCGGCCCGAGCGCCACTTGCCGTCGGCTGTACTCCGGAGTGATCCGGAGTATGGCCCTGTACGGGGCACCCGTCTGGGTGGACGCCCTCGGTCGCAACAACAAGGCCCTGCTGCGACGTCCGCAGCGGGTCATTGCGACGAGGGCGATACGCGGTTACCGGACGGTGTCCTGGACGGCAGCGTGCGTGTTGGCCGGAGATCCCCCCTGGGAGCTCCAAGCGGAGATCCTCGCCGAAGTGTACCACTTCGTGGCGGCGAGGAGATCCCGAGGAGAGCCCCCAGGGTGGGAGGAGGTCACGCGCATGCGGTGGCAGGCGCGGGCCGCCCTGTTGCGGCGGTGGACGGAGGACCTGGCTCCACCGGTCCCTGGGCAGTGGACGGTGGAGGCCATCCGCCCGGTCCTCCGGAGGTGGGTGAGGCGGCGACATGGGTCGCTGACCTTCAGACTGGTGCAGATGCTTTCCGGACACGGATGTTTCGGAAAGTATCTGCACCAGATCGCAAGACGGGAAGCGACCCCAGCCTGCCACGAATGTGGGGCGCCGGAGGATACGGCGCCCCACACGCTGGAGGCGTGTGCCGCATGGGGCCCCCAGCGGCACACGCTTTCAGCGGTGATAGGGAGGGATCTCTCCCTGCCGAGCGTGGTGAACGCCATGCTCGGCAGCGAGAGATCGTGGCAGGCGGTGGTCTCCTTCTGCGAAGCGGTGATGGCGCAGAAGGAGACAGCGGAGCGGGCCAGGGAGGACGACGTCCTGTCTGACCCGCTTCGACGCAGACGAAGGGGGGCGAGGAGGAGGCGGTTCGACCGCCTCCTTCACCCTCCGTAGTGGGGTCACTGGTAGAGAGTCGGGGGACTCTCTGCCGGCTTGCTGTGTGGCCTTGTTGAGCAGGGTCACCCCTCCATAGGCGTAGTGGCCCGGTTTACTGGGCCTGCTGCCGGGGCGAGATGGTGAATGCTAGCGCGACCCCATCTCGCCCCACCATGGCAGAAGACTGCTCACCGTGGGGTTTTAGTCGGTAAGAGTCCGACATAACCTCTCTGCTGCCCCCCGCAGCGGAGAGGTATCCATGAGGATTTCCCCACGTAAAAAAAAAAAAAAAAAAAAAAAAAAAAAAGGTTAGGTTAGGTTAGGTTAGGTTAGGTTAGGTTAGGTTAGGTTAGGTTAGGTTAGGTTAGGTTAGGTTAGGTTAGGTTAGGTTAGGTTAGGTTAGGTTAGGTTAGGTTAGGTTAGGTTAGGTTAGGTTAGGTTAGGTTAGGTTAGGTTAGGTTAGGTTAGGTTAGGTTAGGTTAGGTTAGGTTAGGTTAGGTTAGGTTAGGTTAGGTTAGGTTAGGTTAGGTTAGGTTAGGTTAGGTTAGGTTAGGTTAGGTTAGGTTAGGTTAGGTTAGGTTAGGTTAGGTTAGGTTAGGTTAGGTTAGGTTAGGTTAGGTTAGGTTAGGTTAGGTTAGGTTAGGTTAGGTTAGGTTAGGTTAGGTTAGGTTAGGTTAGGTTAGGTTAGGTTAGGTTAGGTTAGGTTTTTTTTTTTTTTTTTTTTTTTTTTTTTTTTGTTTGTCCGGGCGCCATGGCCCGGCCCGCGAAAACTATCCCTATATGGGGATACCATTTGAATCTTTATTAAATAATCAGAACCGAATGCTTATTAATATTACAATCATAAATACTGAACTTACTTACTAACATGCAACGGGATGTTTGCTTTAAGTATTGTTCCCTTTACCTTAAGTTTCACTAATCAATTACAACTTTCATTCTTTTAACTCTATTGATAACATCATTTAGAAAACTACCTAACATGCAGCAAGGGCATTATATCACATAATAACATTATGTAAGTAATACCCCCGCTTAAACATGCAGGGCGAAAGGCAAACTTCCCTAGGAAGAGTGCCAACACCCACTTTACAATAGCCTACTGTTACATGCATAATTGACATCTTTTTGAGCTTTTATAAGCTAATCAAATTAGAACACTGCGCATTACACAAAATATAGCGCGCATTGAACACATTAATAATTAAATAATCAATTATAACAATTATATTATCATGCTTATTATTAACTACTATTCCAAATTATCCAATATCGTATTGTAGCTCTGCTTACTACACAAAATGTAGCAAGCAGTCCACTCTCTAATTATCGATTTAGTATAGATTTCAATAAACAGATTTGACCAATCAATCACAATTACGACCAATTACAATAAAGCGCGCACTACACATTAATTATTACGTAATCAATTACAACAATTACTATCATTATATTATCATTTATAATTAATTATAATATATAATACAATTATAATATAATTAATTATAACACAATTTTAATTATCATTATAATCAACTATAACAATTATATATTCATTATATATTCATATCACACTAAAATTAACAATTATATATTCATATCATGCTAAATCCATTATTCAATTTATCTAGTATTGTAGCTCTGCCTACTACACGAAATGTAGCACACGGTCCAACACACAATTATTTATTTAATCAAATCAATTATTATTTAATAAATTAATCACAAATCGCAACCAATCACAATAATTACATAATCACTATCCAAACCAATGATTTAATTAACGAAAATAATCAAGTTGAATCGAAACATTAATAATTGCCATTATCATAATAATCTTGAACTATCGTAAAATAAATCATCACAATAATCAAATTTGTCAACTAAGAACAGCGCGCCACGCAAAGTATAGCGCGCATTTAAACGCTCATTATTAATCGTAGCATAATCAGCACAAACAACTTATCGAGATTTACCACTGGCAATAACTCGATTAATAACCATCCCAAGACCAACTTGAGTAATGGGAATAAACTGAGTAAATCAATTAAAAATACTAATTTGCAAACATAATATTATACACATGCAATTACTTAAATAAAAACAATCAATTAATAGAAATAGAAATTTTTACTACTGGCAATGATATTATAAGCTTGCTCAATTATTATTCGGACATTTATTGTTGGCTGTGAGTTAAAGCGGGTTACCAATTAATGTTATTGTACTGTCGACCCATTAGCCCGAGCCGCCTTACGGACGACCACTTCGGCGAACTCCAAAAACACCATACGGCAGTTGTCATCATTAAACAAATTGGACAGTTCACCCACACGCAAGGTGAGCCCTATCTAGGTTCTATGGTTAGGTTAGGTTAGGTTAGGTTAGGTTAGGTTAGGTTAGGTTAGGTTAGGTTAGGTTAGGTTAGGTTAGGTTAGGTTAGGTTAGGTTAGGTTAGGTTAGGTTAGGTTAGGTTAGGTTAGGTTAGGTTAGGTTAGGTTAGGTTAGGTTAGGTTAGGTTAGGTTAGGTTAGGTTAGGTTAGGTTAGGTTAGGTTAGGTTAGGTTAGGTTAGGTTAGGTTAGGTTAGGTTAGGTTAGGTTAGGTTAGGTTAGGTTAGGTTAGGTTAGGTTAGGTTAGGTTAGGTTAGGTTAGGTTAGGTTAGGTTAGGTTAGGTTAGGTTAGGTTAGGTTAGGTTAGGTTAGGTTAGGTTAGGTTAGGTTAGGTTAGGTTAGGTTAGGTTAGGTTAGGTTAGGTTAGGTTAGGTTAGGTTAGGTTAGGTTAGGTTAGGTTAGGTTAGGTTAGGTTAGGTTAGGTTAGGTTAGGTTAGGTTAGGTTAGGTTAGGTTAGGTTAGGTTAGGTTAGGTTAGGTTAGGTTAGGTTAGGTTAGGTTAGGTTAGGTTAGGTTAGGTTAGGTTAGGTTAGGTTAGGTTAGGTTAGGTTAGGTTAGGTTAGGTTAGGTTAGGTTAGGTTAGGTTAGGTTAGGTTAGGTTAGGTTAGGTTAGGTTAGGTTAGGTTAGGTTAGGTTAGGTTAGGTTAGGTTAGGTTAGGTTAGGTTAGGTTAGGTTAGGTTAGGTTAGGTTAGGTTAGGTTAGGTTAGGTTAGGTTAGGTTTTTTTTTTTTTTTTTTTTTTTTTTTTGGGAAGGGAGGTGGAAATCCTCATGGATACCTCCGGTTTTACCCTTTGGTTATGTCGGACTCCGCCGGCTTTCGCCGGCGACCTACCGACTAAAACCACCTCCCTTTTTCTTTGTATTCCTCCGATATTGTCGGAGATCTTGTTTTGGTATTTTATAATTATACAAAGAATTTTGAATGTTTTTAATTCCAGTTTCATCAAATTTATTTATCAAAGTCTTTTTACAATGTATTTATGTTTCAATTATTAAATAAATGTTTGTCAAATTATTAAATTATTATTAAATTATTATTACAAATTATTATTACATTACACTTACACTACACTACACTTCACACACACACTCACACACTTCACACTTACATATTTAAAGCTGAATCTATAGCGATTGACTGTTGTTTTATATTTAATTTGTTCTAGTTTTTCATACTCCTTGTTTTGATGCTTATGCACATTCGCGTAGTTCTTAAGAACTAGGGTGTGCATAATTTTTTAGGTTGTCTATTTTGAATAAGACAAGTTGACACCCAGTGTCACCTTGTCTTATTTCTACGCACTGCGTCATCTGCTACCTTCGTGCAGAATGCCAACAGGTACGGCCTGGAATCTTTCCCGGCCATCAACTCACATATTGAGGCTGCGGTCAACTTTATGTTGGTAGCTGATTCCAGATCGTACCTGTCCGCGTCATACTTGGGGCACTCCAGTAGCAGATGTTGTATTGTTTCGTCTTTGTCGTTATCACAGATACATGAGGGGTTATCCTTGCACTTGAAGCGATTCAAGTACGCAGAGAACCCCCCATGCCCAGTCATCACTTGCGTCAAGAGCGGCGTGAGTACAAATTTTTTAGTAATTCGGATCGCCTGTGAGACGTCCGGAAGAAATAGTTTGGTGGCCTCAGCTGTTCTACCCTCTGAGTACCTACGACTCCATATTTTGACAGTTTCCCTCCTTATCTCGCTTTTGGCATACGATATCGGGCATCTATCGTAGTGCGCGGAGGTTTTTATGTGGAGGGCCGCCTGTTTGGCCAATTCATCCGCTCTCTCGTTGCCAGGTACGCCGACGTGTGCTTTGACCCAGAACAACCTTATGTCGCACCCCTTTTCCTTGAGACTGGCAATATTGCGTCTTATTGCGAAGGCCAAGGGGTGAAAGGTGTCTGGGTTTTGCACAATTTCCAGAGCTGATCTGGAGTCGCTCAGCACAGCCACCTCAAAGCTCTGTTGCCTGATAGAGAGCATAGAGCTCGGCTTGGAATACTGTGCAGAACGACTCCAGCTTCATCTTCTTCGTCTTTTTTTCGACGCCACTTTTCCAGAACGTATATGCTGCCCCTACCTTCCCCTCCAGTTTACTACCATCTGTGTAAATTTGGGTTTCCGGGAGTTTATGGTCTTCTATGGTTTCGGGCAGCATATCGTTAAGGCAGTCGAAGTCGACGTCTTCTTCTTTGGCCGGATGTTGGGCCTCGAGGTAGCAGATGCGCCTCTCAATCTGCCGTTTGCCGTAGTCGCTCGTCGTCGGTATGCCTCTCTTCGCTTCGTACAACTGGGCCGCCTCCTGAATCCGGAGGTCCAAAGGCAGCAGCCCAGCTAGTACGAGTGCTGCGTTGAGAGACACCGTCCTATAGGCTTTGCAGATTTTTAGCGCAAAACCACGCTGGATGACGTTTAGTTGCTTCTGCACCATGATTTTCTTTGCCGCTGGTGCCCATGCACTCGACGCGTACATAATTATGGGCTCTATCACAGATATGTATATGGTTTTGATGATCTCCGGGTTCAGCCCCCATTCTATTCTCGCCGTCCTTGCGAGCTGCTTATAGATGTTTGCGGCCTTACGACAGACATTTGACACGTGCGTGTTGAAGGTGAGTTTTTTGTCTATCGTAAGGCCGAGCAGCCTTATTTCGTCGACGACGGGAATGTCAATTCCGCCCATGTGCATGATCGGAGTGTCAAAAACAAGCTTTCTCGTGACCACCATTGCTTGGGTTTTATGGGCCGCGAATCTAAGCCTGTTCTTGACTCCCCACTCATGCACATACGCGAGGGTCCGATTGACTTGTTGTTGTATTTTCAGAGCCGAGTGCCCGGAGAACATCAAAACCACATCGTCTGCAAACGCCTGCGTATATACGCCTCTTTCAACCAGGTCGTCGAGGAGCGGGTCCAGCAGCAAGTTCTACTGGTTAGGTTAGGTTAGGTTAGGTTAGGTTAGGTTAGGTTAGGTTAGGTTAGGTTAGGTTAGGTTAGGTTAGGTTAGGTTAGGTTAGGTTAGGTTAGGTTAGGTTAGGTTAGGTTAGGTTAGGTTAGGTTAGGTTAGGTTAGGTTAGGTTAGGTTAGGTTAGGTTAGGTTAGGTTAGGTTAGGTTAGGTTAGGTTAGGTTAGGTTAGGTTAGGTTAGGTTAGGTTAGGTTAGGTTAGGTTAGGTTAGGTTAGGTTAGGTTAGGTTAGGTTAGGTTAGGTTAGGTTAGGTTAGGTTAGGTTAGGTTAGGTTAGGTTAGGTTAGGTTAGGTTAGGTTAGGTTAGGTTAGGTTAGGTTAGGTTAGGTTAGGTTAGGTTTTTTTTTTTTTTTTTTTTTTTTTTTTTTTAGAGGCAGATGGGGGAAATCCTCATGGACACCCGGGGGGATCACCCGGGTAGTGCCAGACTCTTACTGGCTAAAACCCCCATCTGCCTTACTTTTGTTCCCCTGACATTATCAGAGACCTTGTCTATCTGTCTTACATATCCTCTTAAATTTAGTGATGGACATCACTAAAGACATCACACATTCTATTAATTTTATTTTTCTTAATTTTAATTTTATGCTGTTTTATTTTGTTCCTAATATTATGAGCCTTAGTTTTTAAATACAATTTTACATATTGTTTCTGTTTTGTGTACTTATATTTTATGCTGTGGTTATTTATTCGCAGAATATATACCCAGCATAATTTTTTGTACCTATTTCTATTTACAACTACTTTAATATTTTTTCTGCAAAAATTTACAATTATGCGCCTTGTATTTTTGGCTTTAATTACATTTTCTATTTTGGACTTTAAATCTATTTTTATAAGCTGACATTCGGTGAGTTTGTGCGCTTCACTTGCGCTCTGTTTTACATTCTCTAAGATTCTATCCTTCGTTTTCAGATACTTCTGCAAAATTCCAAGTCTTCGAGTCTTTGACACAACACAAAATCGACTCTTCCACATGACGGACTTGCTCCTCGACATCTCGAGTTCTTCGGACCACGTGTGCGGTTTGATAAGTTCTTCTTTTTCTATCTTTTTACGTGTAATTTCTATGTGTGTTTGTGTTTTTGCTTCTGTTAATTTAGCCAATATTTTCTCTGATTTTAATAATATGTTTGTTTCGATTCTATTTATGTTGCTATTTATTTTGAATTGGTACATTTTCGCATGAAACTGTTTCCAATTTACATTTTTTATTGTACTGAGTCTGTTTGTTAGTTTTTTACTTGCCGCCTTGGATCTTTTTATGTTGAAGAAGTTACCGTTCCGGTTTGAGTGTGTTTGATTGTTTAGCACTCTCCAGTCGTCACTCGAGTGTAGTATGTCGATGAAGCAGGTCGTCACGCCAGGATGATTAGCGCTGGCAATTTCTCTTTTGATGGTGTTGAGCATGGAGTGGTTTTTCACTGTGTGTTCGTTTGTGGTGCCTTTAGCAATACGCCACAGAGGCCCGTGCTATTGCATCCCACTTTTTTCTTATGGAGCACTCTGAGCTAAAAGCGTTGTGCTCAACTGACTCAAGTTTTGCCTGCTTACAATTACAACAGGATGGAGTCCCGCCACCGAGCCAGTCCGCGCATTCGGTCCTCATGTGCGGGCCGCCGCAGTGACTACACTTCTCTTTGGTGTCCTTACACTGTCGGCGGCCGTGGCCGTATCCCAGGCATAAGGAACATTGTACCAAAGGGGATTGGTCCGCAACCCTCACTCTCTGGAGGTCTATGTGGACCTCCCCCGCTTCAGTCATCTTGTTCCATATGCCAGGGGACGCCCGGATGACTATATGGCACATATGCGGGTTCCTGGTCTTCCTCCTGTAGCGGATCTCCATCCTGTCGTCCTGTTTGTCGAGGTTCTTGAATAAATTACCATTTTGATTTCTCAGAGCGTTTACGATGTCATCATCACTGTGACACTGTAGAACGTCTCTGAGAATCAAAAGAGGGTCTTTATTCTTGATTTCCTCGACATTCAGGTGCGACTCAGCTTTTTTGAGCCTGTCTTTCACTTTTTGCCTTTCGGCTTCTGTCCTGCACCCGACAATGACCTTCCCATCTTTCGCTTTCCTTACTCTGTCGACCTTAATCCCTCCTTCCTTCGCGTTTACCGCCTCCCTTATGCGGCTAAGGACTTCTTCTCCTGTCTCTTGGTCATCTTTAGAGGATACCAGTACGGAAAGCAGGGCGGCCCGCTCATGGGGCTGCCTCCTTGGCTGACCTGCCGCCACATTCGCGTACGTGGTCCCCTCCAGGAGTTCTTTCTGTCTCTCCATAGCCTCTTTTAGGGTTTCCATCTTCTCACTATTCTCCCTCAATAGTTTGCTGTGCTCTTCTAGGTTATTCTTAGGTTAGGTTAGGTTAGGTTAGGTTAGGTTAGGTTAGGTTAGGTTAGGTTAGGTTAGGTTAGGTTAGGTTAGGTTAGGTTAGGTTAGGTTAGGTTAGGTTAGGTTAGGTTAGGTTAGGTTAGGTTAGGTTAGGTTAGGTTAGGTTAGGTTAGGTTAGGTTAGGTTAGGTTAGGTTAGGTTAGGTTAGGTTAGGTTAGGTTAGGTTAGGTTAGGTTAGGTTAGGTTAGGTTAGGTTAGGTTAGGTTAGGTTAGGTTAGGTTAGGTTAGGTTAGGTTAGGTTAGGTTAGGTTAGGTTAGGTTAGGTTAGGTTAGGTTAGGTTAGGTTAGGTTAGGTTAGGTTAGGTTAGGTTAGGTTAGGTTAGGTTAGGTTAGGTTAGGTTAGGTTAGGTTAGGTTAGGTTAGGTTAGGTTAGGTTAGGTTAGGTTAGGTTAGGTTAGGTTAGGTTAGGTTAGGTTAGGTTAGGTTAGGTTAGGTTAGGTTAGGTTAGGTTAGGTTAGGTTTTTTTTTTTTTTTTTTTTTTTTTTTTTTTTTTTTTATTAGAGGCAGATGGGGGAAATCCTCATGGACACCCGGGGGGATCACCCGGGTAGTGCCAGACTCTTACTGGCTAAAACCCCCATCTGCCTTACTTTTGTTCCCCTGACATTATCAGAGACCTTGTCTATCTGTCTTACATATCCTCTTAAATTTAGTGATGGACATCACTAAAGACATCACACATTCTATTAATTTTATTTTTCTTAATTTTAATTTTATGCTGTTTTATTTTGTTCCTAATATTATGAGCCTTAGTTTTTAAATACAATTTTACATATTGTTTCTGTTTTGTGTACTTATATTTTATGCTGTGGTTATTTATTCGCAGAATATATACCCAGCATAATTTTTTGTACCTATTTCTATTTACAACTACTTTAATATTTTTTCTGCAAAAATTTACAATTATGCGCCTTGTATTTTTGGCTTTAATTACATTTTCTATTTTGGACTTTAAATCTATTTTTATAAGCTGACATTCGGTGAGTTTGTGCGCTTCACTTGCGCTCTGTTTTACATTCTCTAAGATTCTATCCTTCGTTTTCAGATACTTCTGCAAAATTCCAAGTCTTCGAGTCTTTGACACAACACAAAATCGACTCTTCCACATGACGGACTTGCTCCTCGACATCTCGAGTTCTTCGGACCACGTGTGCGGTTTGATAAGTTCTTCTTTTTCTATCTTTTTACGTGTAATTTCTATGTGTGTTTGTGTTTTTGCTTCTGTTAATTTAGCCAATATTTTCTCTGATTTTAATAATATGTTTGTTTCGATTCTATTTATGTTGCTATTTATTTTGAATTGGTACATTTTCGCATGAAACTGTTTCCAATTTACATTTTTTATTGTACTGAGTCTGTTTGTTAGTTTTTTACTTGCCGCCTTGGATCTTTTTATGTTGAAGAAGTTACCGTTCCGGTTTGAGTGTGTTTGATTGTTTAGCACTCTCCAGTCGTCACTCGAGTGTAGTATGTCGATGAAGCAGGTCGTCACGCCAGGATGATTAGCGCTGGCAATTTCTCTTTTGATGGTGTTGAGCATGGAGTGGTTTTTCACTGTGTGTTCGTTTGTGGTGCCTTTAGCAATACGCCACAGAGGCCCGTGCTATTGCATCCCACTTTTTTCTTATGGAACACTCTGAGCTAAAAGCGTTGTGCTCAACTGACTCAAGTTTTGCCTGCTTACAATTACAACAGGATGGAGTCCCGCCACCGAGCCAGTCCGCGCATTCGGTCCTCATGTGCGGGCCGCCGCAGTGACTGCACTTCTCTTTGGTGTCCTTACACTGTCGGCGGCCGTGGCCGTATCCCAGGCATAAGGAACATTGTACCAAAGGGGATTGGTCCGCAACCCTCACTCTCTGGAGGTCTATGTGGACCTCCCCCGCTTCAGTCATCTTGTTCCATATGCCAGGGGACGCCCGGATGACTATATGGCACATATGCGGGTTCCTGGTCTTCCTCCTGTAGCGGATCTCCATCCTGTCGTCCTGTTTGTCGAGGTTCTTGAATAAATTACCATTTTGATTTCTCAGAGCGTTTACGATGTCATCATCACTGTGACACTGTAGGACGTCTCTGAGAATCAAAAGAGGGTCTTTATTCTTGATTTCCTCGACATTCAGGTGCGACTCAGCTTTTTTGAGCCTGTCTTTCACTTTTTGCCTTTCGGCTTCTGTCCTGCACCCGACAATGACCTTCCCATCTTTCGCTTTCCTTACTCTGTCGACCTTAATCCCTCCTTCCTTCGCGTTTACCGCCTCCCTTATGCGGCTAAGGACTTCTTCTCCTGTCTCTTGGTCATCTTTAGAGGATACCAGTACGGAAAGCAGGGCGGCCCGCTCATGGGGCTGCCTCCTTGGCTGACCTGCCGCCACATTCGCGTACGTGGTCCCCTCCAGGAGTTCTTTCTGTCTCTCCATAGCCTCTTTTAGGGTTTCCATCTTCTCACTATTCTCCCTCAATAGTTTGCTGTGCTCTTCTATTTGCCTTTTCAGTTCTTCGTCCCCTTTTCTGCAGCTTTCTTTGCTCTCTGCCTCTTTTACTCCTTCCTTTTCCTTACTTGGCAGGTTCTGTCCTTGGTGCTTCGCACTCTCAGCCTCTTTGACCAACTCGTACAGTCGGTTTATAGCCTGGGTGATATTTGTTTTGAGGTCTGTTTTTAGGTTCCTCGAAAGGTCCAAGTTGGTCTTGGCTTTGAGCAGGCAGGCCTTTGCTTCTGCCTGTCTTGTGGGGAATCTTTCCTGGGTCGGCGGACTTCCGATGGCTGGGACCTCACTTTGCAGCTTTCGCGCTGTCGGCTTGCTTCCCAAGGAGAACGTCGTGTTTTTTGGTTTTGCTGGTGCTTCCGGAGCAGTTCTCCTCGGTGGGGACGGGGTCTTGGGTTGTTGGGAGGTGGACCTTCTCTTCTTCACCAGCTCCCACTCTCCCAGGTTAGGTTAGGTTAGGTTAGGTTAGGTTAGGTTAGGTTAGGTTAGGTTAGGTTAGGTTAGGTTAGGTTAGGTTAGGTTAGGTTAGGTTAGGTTAGGTTAGGTTAGGTTAGGTTAGGTTAGGTTAGGTTAGGTTAGGTTAGGTTAGGTTAGGTTAGGTTAGGTTAGGTTAGGTTAGGTTAGGTTAGGTTTTTTTTTTTTTTTTTTTTTTTTGTTCAGACGGGGGAAATCCTCATGGACACCCGGGGGGAGCACCCGGGTAGTGCCAGACTCTTACTGGCTAAAACCCCCGTCTGCGTTTCCTTTGTTCCCCTGACATGATCAGAGTCCTTATTTATCTCTATTACATCTTAACTTAAATCTTGTTTCAAAGTCCCTTTTTCCTTATTTTTATTTACATGTTTCTTTTACTTTCCCATTTTAAGGCTATCTTCATAATTTTATCTTACTTTACATTTTATCTAAAATTTTATCTTGTCATATTCCTAATCTTTCCATTTCTATTTCTTAACTTTTAATTACAATGCTATTTTTATTATTTTCTTATTTTAAGCTTTAATTTATAAATACAATTATACATATTGTTCTACTATGCGTACCTATATTTTTATGCTGAAGTGATTTATTCTTAGAATATATACCCAGCATAATTTTATATACCTATTTTTGTTTATTACTATTTTAATTAAATTTTTACAAAAAAATTTAAATATGCGCCTTGTATTTTTAGCTTCAATTTTAGATCTTCGAGCGTTCGACGCAGCGACACATTGACTCCTAACAATTTCGTACCTGCTCCTCAACACGGCGAGTTTCTCGGACCACTTTGGCGGTTTTGTAAGTTCTTTTATCTTTTGCAATGTAATTCCTATGTATATTTGTGCTATTATTTTACTAAATTTAACTATTGTTTTATCTGATTTTACTATTTTGATTATTTGTATTCTATTTATAATTTTAACTATTTCCAATTGGTCCATTTTCACATGAAAATATTCCCAATTTGCATGGTTTGTGATATGGCGTCTAATATATGTGAGTATGCTGAAGAAAATACCACTGTGGTCCGAGTGTGTTGGATGCACAATTTGGCATAGGACGCCCTTAGCAGTAGGCCACGGTGGATCTCGCAAGTGCTTCCCACTTGCGCCTCACCGGGCATTCGTTTCCGAAAGCATTGTGGTCCGTCCTATCCATCTTGGCTTTCTGACAGTTTACGCAGCTGGGGGGTGCGTCGGCAAGCCAGTCGGCGCACTCGGTCCTCATGTGCGCGCCTCCACAGTGGCTGCACACATCGACAGCTTCGTGACAGAATCGCTTTCCGTGTCCGTATCCCAAACAGCGCGAGCACTGTATAAGAGGGGACTGGTCCGCGACTCTGATTCGCTGCACATCGATGTGTACAGCCCCTGCGTCAATGAGACGCTGCCAGATCCGAGGCGACACTTTGACGACGATGTGTGCGGTGAGGGGATTTCTCGCTCTTCTTCTGAACCGTATCTCCATGCGGTCGTCCTCACCGCACACATCGCTGAGCAGGTGTTTATTTTGCGCTCGTATTGCTCTGATGATGTCCTCGTTTGTGTGACTTTGGAGGACACCATACAGAACAACCAGAGGATCTTTGTTCTTAACGTCCTCTACGTTTAATTTTGCCCCCCCCTTTGCTACGATTCTGTTCTTAACCTTTTCCATTTCCTCCTTGTCCCTGCATCCTATTATGATCTTACTGTCTTTAGCCTTCCTAATCCTATCAATTCTTACCCCCTCTTCAGTCGCGTTGACAACTTCCCTTATTTTCTCGAACACCTGGTCACCCGTTTCCTGGTCGTCCTTAGAGGTGATGATGACGGAGTGCATGGCAGCCGCCTCCGAAGAACGTCGCCTTGGCGAGCTAGCTGCGACGCTGGCGTATGTGCCCCTCTGTTCGCACATCGCTTGTTGCGTCGTCAGCAGCTCAGCCAATTTGGCCATCCCTTCCTTGTTCTCCTTCAGCAGCTTTCCATGCTCCTCCATTTGCCCTGTTGTTGGGTGGGCTGGTGTAGTGTCCGGTGTGGCTGTCTTCTGTAGCTTTAGGGTTTCTTTTATGTTTTTCATTTCTCTGAATGTATCCTCTATCTTTTGGCCTTGCTCCACAATCATTCTCATAATTTCTTGTCCTTCATTTCCTGTTGTCTCTTTACTTATTGAAACTTCTTCTCTTTGTTCCTTGTTGTCCACGTTAAATTTCTTCTCCTTGGTCCTCTCCGATTCCCCTTCCTTCACCAGCTGGTAAAGGCGGTCCAGAGCCTGCGTCACCTCCGTTTTAATAACGGTGCTTATGTTGCGTGAGTTGGAGAGGTGCAATTTGGCCTTGTTGAGGCAGGCTCTGGCTTCCGCCACGCGGCCGAGCTGTTTGGGTGGGGTCACCGCGGTCTCCACCGAGGGCTTTCGCGCGCGGGCATGCTCGCGCGAGGGCGCCGCCGTCCCCTGTTTTGTACCAGAGGTGGCGGCGGTCCCCGCTGCAGCACACGTCCGTGGCTTACTATTCGCCTTGACCGACTCCCACTCGCCTATGCTCTTCCGCACGCTTGGGGTCGAGCTGTAGACTAGACTGAGGTGGCCAGTCTTGCCGTCCCCAGGCGCGGGCTGCACTTCGGCGGTGGGTCCGGGATTCGCAGTTGTGTGGCCCTCAGTGGTGGTTGCAACTCCGACAGTATCAACCCTCGCGGAACTCCGAATACTGCGTGTCTTGTTGAGCTGGGAGGGTCCCGCTTGTTCGGCCAAGGGAGGGGATCTTTGAGGTTCTTGCATGTTTCCGCCGTTTTTAGTCTTTTTACATGGTGTGTGGACCAAGGCCATTTTGTCAGGGGAACGCGTCAAGTTTAAAATACACGGTAAATTTGTAAAAGTTGTAAAAAGCAGAATAAAAATAAAATATGATTAATACAATTAATTAATTAAGTATTGTCAATTTAAGCTTTAGCTTAAAATGTCAATTAATATATAATAAAATTAATATGTCCAGGGTGTCAAAACACCCCTAGGTACTCCTAGAGTAAAAGTAGACGCACTGCGTAAGGGTCGAATAAAACTAAACTATATTAATATATTTTTGTTTGCCAAAAGGGCGATATCTCCACGGATATTCGTCAAAAACCGCTCAAATTTTGTGGAGATAGTGTACTCGTGGTGGCAAACAAGATGCCGCGTCAAGTTTAAAAAGTCACTTTTGGTGAGTTCTTACCCCCGGCCACCACACAGCTCAAATTTCCCCCCCCTGCTTCGCAATTAAGGGGTGGGTGGGCGGGCAAATTTTTGCTGAATTTCAGCGTTTTAACGATGGGGCTCGACGCGGGAGCTCTCCCGGAGCACAGAACACTAATTCCTGAAACGATAGACCGAAATTTGGATTTGTTATGAATTTTTGAAGTATTAAAATTTTGAAAAATACGCTATTTGCTAATTTTTGCTGAAACTACTATTAATCTGTGTACTTTCTTTTTCAGGTCCTGTAGCGGTCGCGGCTGCGCTTCCAAAATGGTGCGGCAAGCCTATGTAAGTATAACTATTTTGATTTTGAAACGTTAGATTACTTTCGACTGCACCCTCCTATGTAGAATTTTCGATGTAAGCAAAGAAAAGTTGCGAACAGTTTTGCTGAATTTCAGCGTTTTAACGATGGGGCTCGACGCGGGAGCTCTCCCGGAGCACAGAACACTAATTCCTGAAACGATAGACCGAAATTTGGATTTGTTATGAATTTTTGAAGTATTAAAATTTTGAAAAATACGCTATTTGCTAATTTTTGCTGAAACTACTATTAATCTGTGTACTTTCTTTTTCAGGTCCTGTAGCGGTCGCGGCTGCGCTTCCAAAATGGTGCGGCAAGCCTATGTAAGTATAACTATTTTGATTTTGAAACGTTAGATTACTTTCGACTGCACCCTCCTATGTAGAATTTTCGATGTAAGCAAAGAAAAGTTGCGAACAGTTTTGCTGAATTTCAGCGTTTTAACGATGGGGCTCGACGCGGGAGCTCTCCCGGAGCACAGAACACTAATTCCTGAAACGATAGACCGAAATTTGGATTTGTTATGAATTTTTGAAGTATTTGAAAAATACGCTATTTGCTAATTTTTGCTGAAACTACTATTAATCTGTGTACTTTCTTTTTCAGGTCCTGTAGCGGTCGCGGCTGCGCTTCCAAAATGGTGCGGCAAGCCTATGTAAGTATAACTATTTTGATTTTGAAACGTTAGATTACTTTCGACTGCACCCTCCTATGTAGAATTTTCGATGTAAGCAAAGAAAAGTTGCGAACAGTTTTGCTGAATTTCAGCGTTTTAACGATGGGGCTCGACGCGGGAGCTCTCCCGGAGCACAGAACACTAATTCCTGAAACGATAGACCGAAATTTGGATTTGTTATGAATTTTTGAAGTATTAAAATTTTGAAAAATACGCTATTTGCTAATTTTTGCTGAAACTACTATTAATCTGTGTACTTTCTTTTTCAGGTCCTGTAGCGGTCGCGGCTGCGCTTCCAAAATGGTGCGGCAAGCCTATGTAAGTATAACTATTTTGATTTTGAAACGTTAGATTACTTTCGACTGCACCCTCCTATGTAGAATTTTCGATGTAAGCAAAGAAAAGTTGCGAACAGTTTTGCTGAATTTCAGCGTTTTAACGATGGGGCTCGACGCGGGAGCTCTCCCGGAGCACAGAACACTAATTCCTGAAACGATAGACCGAAATTTGGATTTGTTATGAATTTTTGAAGTATTAAAATTTTGAAAAATACGCTATTTGCTAATTTTTGCTGAAACTACTATTAATCTGTGTACTTTCTTTTTCAGGTCCTGTAGCGGTCGCGGCTGCGCTTCCAAAATGGTGCGGCAAGCCTATGTAAGTATAACTATTTTGATTTTGAAACGTTGGGTTAGGTTAGGTTAGGTTAGGTTAGGTTAGGTTAGGTTAGGTTAGGTTAGGTTAGGTTAGGTTAGGTTAGGTTAGGTTAGGTTAGGTTAGGTTAGGTTAGGTTAGGTTAGGTTAGGTTAGGTTAGGTTAGGTTAGGTTAGGTTAGGTTAGGTTAGGTTAGGTTAGGTTAGGTTAGGTTAGGTTAGGTTAGGTTAGGTTAGGTTAGGTTAGGTTAGGTTAGGTTAGGTTAGGTTAGGTTAGGTTAGGTTAGGTTAGGTTAGGTTAGGTTAGGTTAGGTTAGGTTAGGTTAGGTTAGGTTAGGTTAGGTTAGGTTAGGTTAGGTTAGGTTAGGTTAGGTTAGGTTAGGTTAGGTTAGGTTAGGTTAGGTTAGGTTAGGTTAGGTTAGGTTAGGTTAGGTTAGGTTAGGTTAGGTTAGGTTAGGTTAGGTTAGGTTAGGTTAGGTTAGGTTAGGTTAGGTTAGGTTAGGTTAGGTTAGGTTAGGTTAGGTTAGGTTAGGTTAGGTTAGGTTAGGTTAGGTTAGGTTAGGTTAGGTTAGGTTAGGTTAGGTTAGGTTAGGTTAGGTTAGGTTAGGTTAGGTTAGGTTAGGTTAGGTTAGGTTAGGTTAGGTTAGGTTAGGTTAGGTTAGGTTAGGTTAGGTTAGGTTAGGTTAGGTTAGGTTAGGTTAGGTTAGGTTAGGTTAGGTTAGGTTAGGTTAGGTTAGGTTAGGTTAGGTTAGGTTAGGTTAGGTTAGGTTAGGTTAGGTTAGGTTAGGTTAGGTTAGGTTAGGTTAGGTTAGGTTAGGTTAGGTTAGGTTAGGTTAGGTTAGGTTAGGTTAGGTTAGGTTAGGTTAGGTTAGGTTAGGTTAGGTTAGGTTAGGTTAGGTTAGGTTAGGTTAGGTTAGGTTTTTTTTTTTTTTTTTTTTTTTTTTTTAAATCCCTGTCCCGGCGCCTTGGCCGGGCCCGCGAGCTATTTCCCTGATAAGAATTTTTTCAGGGGTTTTATCTTTATTTTAATACATCTATTTGTTTAATTATACATATGTTCTAATTTTCCTAATTCTACTTAATGCTATTGTATATTTACTTTTTGTTTATTTTATCCTATATGCCTTATGATTGCTAAGTTTTATATATTTACTAATATATAATTTAACAAATGCTTATCTAGTCTTATTTCTATTATTTACTATGCTACATATTTTAATACAATAGTTAATGAAATCTTCATAGTGGTTCTTATCTATTAAAAACATTTTTAGGTTATTTACATCTATTTTTATTCCAGTTTTTTGTTCCAGATCATACCTTATGATGGTGTGTACGGGACATTCTGTTAGTAGGTGGGGGATTGTTTCCTCTTTGTCGGGATCACAGGCACATGATGGGTTGTCTTTGCATTTAAAACGATGTAAATACGCTGAGAATCCACCATGCCCTGTGAGAATTTGTGTCAGCATGCCTTCTGGCTTAATTTGCCTAACAGTTCGGTACGCTTGTGTTGCGTCTGGGAAGAAGAGCTTAGTGATAGAAGCTGTGTCGCCTGACTGGTACCTCCGATTCCATTTGTCCAGCGATTCGTTGCGTATGAGACGCTTCACAAATGAAACCGGGTACTGGTCGTAGTCAGGTTTCCTCCTACCACCAAGCGCTGCCTCCTTCGCCAGTTCATCGGCTCGTTCATTCCCCGGCAGTCCTGCGTGTGCTTTGACCCAATACAAGGATACATCTTTGTTTTGTGTCAAGGCCTCTTGCAGGTTTTTCCTGGTCTTAACTGCCAAGGGATGGAGGATGCCATGGTTAGTGACTGTCTCCAGCGCTGCCCTAGAGTCACTGTATATACCAAAACTATCCTCCCTCCGCTTGAGGATTTCACTCGTTGCTCTGCATATGGCCAGAAGTTCCGCTTGGTAGACCGTGCAATACTGGGATAAGCTAAGTTTGACGGTTTTGGTCTCGGCGTCACTATTCCATAGGGACAGTGCCGCTCCGACCTTGCCGTCAATCTTGCTCCCGTCGGTAAAAATTCGCACTGCCTGAACATTGTACCTGTCCACCAGGCTTTGGTCTTCCAAGCTGACGAACTTCAGAGCCATACGCTTCGCTGGGTGTGGAGCTTCTGCAAACCCTACCGCCCGTTCAATCTCTCTGTCTTCTAGTACCAGCGTGGATGACCCTCTTCTAGCCTCGTACAGGGCAGCTGCCTCCTGTATCCTGAGGTCAAGAGGCAGTATCCCAGCTAGTACTAGTGCTGCGTGCAGGGAGACGGTGCGGTATGATTTGCAGAGCTTTTGAGCGAATCCCCTCTGAACCGAGTTCAACGTCTTTTGAACACCTAACTTTTTGGCTGCTGGCGCCCATGCGCCTGCGGCGTACGTGATAATGGGTTCCACAACAGCTGTATAAATAACCCTGATTACTTCGGGGTGAAGGCCCCAGCTGACTCTGGCAGCTTTCGACAACTGTTTATAGACATTCAGCGCCTTTCTGCATATGACCGCTACATGGTTGCTGAATGTTAATTTGTCGTCGATAATGAGCCCCAGTATTTTGACCTCCTTTGACATGCCAATGTCGACCCCGCCCATGCTTAGCAGTGGCGCGTCATATTTAAGCTTTCTCGTCAATACCATTGCACATGTTTTGTGTGGGGCGAACTTCAGCTTATTCATGACGCCCCACTCCCGAACATAAGCGAGTGCGGCATTGGCATGTTCCTGTACTTCTAAAGCTGTGTCACCGTCGAAGATCATCACCACGTCGTCCGCAAAGGCCTGGTTGTAATATCCTCTTTTGTCCAGTTCCCGTAGTAGTGGATCTAAGAGGAGATTCCACATTATGGGACCACCAATTGACCCTTGCACGCATCCCTTGCTGGTGTTCCTTGTGCATTCTTCCCCGGCGTATCTAACTTTCACCTTTCTGTGGTCGAGATAGCTGTCCAGCAACCGTCTTATGTTTACCGGACACTTTTCCTCCGCCAGTCGAATTCTGATAGCTGGCCACCAGGCGCTATCGAAGGCTCCCTCTATATCTAATGACACTAAGGTTACTAGCTTTTTCTGCTCTATTTTTCCTTTGATATGGTGTATCAGTGTATAGAGGGAGTCTTCGGTGCTTCTCTGGGGCATGAATCCGTACTGGCGGGTACTGATTCTCGGTACTAGGTGAAATTTTAGACGCGCGACTATCATCTTCTCCAAGACTTTCCCCAGGACCGGTAGTAGACCGATTGGTCTATAGGATTTGGGGTTACTGTAGTCGTCCTTGCCCGGCTTTCTCAATACAACAACTATGGCCTCCTTCCACGTATCTGGGAAGTGCCTTATTTCCAGGCATTTGTTGTATAGGGCAAGAAACGCATCCTGGTCCTGGTGGATAGCTCGGCTGCAGATATCTGCTGTAAAGCCATCCTCTCCGGGGGCTTTCTTAGGATTAAAACCCGCCACAGCAGTTACTAGCTCCATCGGCGTAAATGGTGGGTCATGATATTCATCATGATTCCACTCATTTACCCGTTTAGCAGCTTCTCTGGTACTGCGGTGGTCGGCGTTGTCCGTGCTCTCCAAATCTTCAGGGTAAAATGTGCCGGCTAGTAGAGATGCAGATTCTTTTGGACTTAAGAACGTTCCATCTTTGCTTAAGGGCGAGTCCTCCTGTCTCCTGGCGGTCCTTCCAATGATCCTGTAAATCCCCTCCCATACCCCTTCCCTATCCTGTTTTCCGCAGAACTCCTTCCAACTGTCTACATAGGCCTTTTCAGCTTTACACTCATATTCTTCTTTCTTTTCCAGGTACTCGGCGACCACTGCGGCCTTCCTGAACGGCGCTGCGCAACTGATTCTTCGTCTGAAGGTGTTTGCAGTCTTCTTCAGTTTCGCGAGCTCTTCGTTCCACCACGGGATGGTAAGTACTTGTTTGTTCCTTTTTTGTGGTATACTTTCCCTACATGCTATACTGATGCTGTTTGTGTATTTGAGTATGACTTGCTCTAGTTCTGCTTTGTTTTTAATGCTAGTAATGGTACTCAAATCGATGTTGTTTTCTAATTTTGATTGGGCCAGTTTGTTATCAAACTGATCCCAGTTTGCCTTTTTGGTATTGTAGAGCCTTGTAGTCCTATTAATTTTAATGCCTTTGGATCGCTGGAGCCTAAGTTTGAATAGGATCGTGTTGTGATCGGAGCTGGTTACATTTCGATCCACCTTCCAGTCGTCCGCTAGGTTCAGCATGTTTAGAGAACAGGCAGTTATGTCAACAAAACTCGTGTACTTCCTACCACCCCTTATGGTGTCGAAAGTTGGTGTGACGCCATCATTGAGGACCTGCAGCCCAGTCTCCTCCAGAACCCCAGACATTTCCTCGCCTCTGTTGTCTTCGGTGATACTACCCCACCAGACACTCTTGGCGTTACAATCGCCTCCTATCAGCACCTTCATAGGTTTCAACTCGTCCATGATGGTCTTTAGCTGATCCAGGTATGGCCCTATAGGTTGGTCTGGTTCGAAGTAGAAGGATACTATTGCAATTTCCCAGGCGCGGGTTCGGATTCTCACTACAACAATATTGTTGTTTGTGAGTTTCGGGCACTGGATGACGTCAAGTTCCTCGTCAAAGACGACTATTGCCGCCTTCACAGTCCCATCTCCTATATCCGCGCACTGGTAGACTCTTGCTCCACGATAGTCCTTCATTTTTCTAATTCCACCTACGTAAGGCTCCTGGATCAGCGCGAATGCTATTTTTCGCGTACTAGCCTCGATCATGATTTCAGTTGTTGCAAGTTTCTTCCTCTGAAGGTTGGCTTGGGCTACTTCGTAGTGTCTGGAGGGGCCGCCCACCCCGGTTCCGTGGGTGCCCGTATCAGCAATACGCCACCTTCGCTCTTGCTATAGTGTCCCATCTCCTACGGACGGGACACTCATCGCTGAACGCGTTGTGGTCCACGGTATTCATCTTGGCTGACGCGCAGTTGCAGCATGCCGGGGGCGCTCCAGCGAGCCAGTCGGCGCACTTCTGCTTTAGATGAGGTCCCCCACAGTGACTACATTTGGGTACTGTATCAACGCAGAAGCGTCGGCCGTGTCCATATCCAAGGCACTGGGAGCACTGGACTAGCGGGGATTGGTCGGCTACTTTTATCCTCTGCATGTCGATGTGGACAATCTGGCTATTTAACATCTTATTCCATATTAGGGGGGAAACCTTTAATACTACATGAGTAGTGTGAGGGTTCCTGGCCTTACGCTTGAAACGTATCTCTATCCTATCATCCTCCGGTTTCAGTCCGTTAAACACCTCCCGATTCTGGTTTCTGAGGGCCGTGATGATGTCATCATCACTGTTGCTCAGCAGCACGTCCCTCAGAATCAGCATCGGGTCTTGGTTTTGGATTTCTTCCACCTGGAGGTGATTTCCTGCTTTCTGTATCCGTTCCTTTAATTTAGCCCTCTCTTCCTGTGTTTTGCAACCAACAATTACCTTTTTGTCCTTAGCTTTGCGGACCCTCTCCACTTTGACCCAGCCATCTTTAGCGTTCACGGCTTCCCTCACCTTGTCCATGACTTCATCTCCTGTTACCTCTTCGTTTTTGGATGAGATGATTACGGAGTGGAGCGCCATTCTCTCTGGAGGTTGTCTTCCGTTGAGTGTACCTGTGACAGCAGCATATGAAGCCACTTGGGTTGTTGCGGCGGCTGTCTGTTGTAATTTTAAGGTCTCTTTTATACTCTCCATTTCTCTAAATGTATTATCTATCTTTTTGTTTTGTTCCATAATCATTCTCATTATTTCCTGTCCTTCATTTCCTACTGTTTCTTTATTTATTGAGTCTTCTTCGTTAACTTTCTTCTCCTTGGTCCTCTCCGATTCCCCTTCCTTTACCAGCTGGTACAGTTTTTCTATTGCCAGGGTGATTCCGGTCTTCAATTCTCCTTTCAGATTCCGCGACTCAGCGATGTGGACCTTAGCCTTCTGAAGCCACTTCCTGGCTTCTGTCACCCTGTCAACGGATGTAGGGCCTCCCGGGCTCCCAGTTCCTTCGACCGAGCCTCTACGAGCTGTTGTTTTGGTCTCTTGCGAGAGTATGGCCCTCGGTTTCGGCTTCCGGGATTCCACCGGTGCTGTCTTCTTGGGGGAGGTCTTGGAGGTCTTAGTGACTGTAAGTGTGCGTGGGTCAGGTTTCCCGGACTCCCACTCGCCTATGCTTCTTCTTACGCTGGAAGTCTGGCTCAGTTCGCCCTCTGGCGCAGGTACCGGACTCCTAATTGCGCTCTCAGCCATTGCGGTAGCAGGGGTTGGGGAGGGGGAGTCGTCTTTATTCTGGTTCCCTTTTTTTGCAGGAGTTCTGCATACATACATATTTGAAGAGTAGCTCGCGGGTTGCGTCAATAAGTAAATAATAAGACTTTTATGTTGTAAATTTGTATAAGTTTTAAAAAGTTTTTGGTATAAAAGTCCGAATAAAGTTAAAATAAAGTAAATTAAATAGGGCAAATAACCCTATGTCCGAATTTTACCAAATTAATTTGGTATATTTTTAAAATGTTTGTCACTAAATTTTTAAAAATGCGTTTTTTGTGTCAATGTGCTAATGCTGTATTTTTATTTTTCAGGTTTCCCTGCGGCTTCCTGACGGTGGTTTCTAGCGGCGTCGTCCGGCAAGGTAAGTACCAATTATTTCTTAAATTTATTTATTTAGTTTACTCTAGGTAGAGCTTGTCTGTATTTTATCCTAACCGTTTAGGATAGCCCGTTTGTAGTCGGAAGAGATACGAAAAGTTCTTATAACTAATAGTTAGTTCGAAAATATATATTAATATTGACTCTATATAGAGCCGGACGTTACAATTTAAGAGAGTTAGTTATTCTCTATCGTAATCCAAATTCACTTCAATATTTGGTACTTAACTACACCTATATAAAGTTATACAATTAGAAAAAGGGGGGGGATGGGGTGGCACTAGGGAAGGAGTAATATTAAACACTATGCTAATAAGACTATCTTCACAGTTAGAAGGTTCCTGAGACGCACCGCTCCCAAGATATTTGGAAATAACAAATATTAGTTTCTAAAATTTTGAAATTTAAGTTTTTTATTTAAAATATTGTAAATTACAGCCGAAACGAAACTTGTACATTAGACCATAGGTCTATGTACAAATTTTTGTCAAAAATGCGCTAAAGCGCACCGTTTTTGAGTTATTGCAATTACAACTTTAAATTGGTTCTTTTTGCCGTTTTGGTAATCTCCAATACAAAGGAACCTGGGGAACGGTGGGTCCCAACAAACTGAAACTTGACTGGAATACAGTGCTGGTGTAGGGCACACACAACAAACGTTTTCAGAGGTAGTCGTCACTGATAAGTTGAAGTTTTTAATTTAATAGTTTACTAATTGGAGTTTTCAGACCGCAAAACACGTAAAACTAAGAGAAACTCGACCCCCTAGCAAATTTTTGAAAAAGTGACAGCGGGGATATGTCTTTATGATGGTGATGCGCCTTTCTGCATTTTTAGTTTATTTTACAAATTTATGAAATTATTTTGCGGTTGTGGTTTTACTTGATATAAAAATAATATGAAAAATATAAGTTCCAAAAATCTGAAACTTTGTAAGAATGTGTGCCTGGTGCCAGATATTTACAACTAACAGTTTCAGGGGGGCGCGTCACTGATAAGTTGAGTTTCTTAATTTAATAGTTTACTAATATAATTTTTCGGACCGCAAAACGCGTAAAACTAAAAGAAACTCGTCCCCCTAGCGAGTTTTTGAAAAAGTGACCGCGGGGATATGTTTTTATGATGATGATGCCCCTTTCTGCATTATTAGTTTATTTTACAAATTTATAAAAAATTTTTTGCGGTTGTGGTTTTATTTGATATGAATTTATTATGAAAACTAGATGTTCCAAAAATCTGAAACTTTGTAAGAATGAGTGCTTGGTGCCAGGTATTTACAACTAACAGTTTCAGGGGGGGGCGTCACTGGGAAACTGAGACTATTGATTTATTTATCTAAAATTTTAAGTTTCTGGACCGCAAAAAACCTATATCTTTTAGATCTTCGTCCCCGTAGTGAGATCTTGGATATCTGAGTACGGGGATGTATTACTACTATGGCGTCGCTCCCTTCCGAGTTTTCAGACTTTCAGATTCAAAAGTATTTTTCCAAATGTTGAGGTTAGGCCAATTTTCAAAAATTTTTATCTCGAAAACGGTGCAATGAAAAAATCTGAATTTTTGCACCAATTTAGAACTAACTAAAACCTATTGTACAAAAAATTCTTAACATAAGTTGTCGCTGAAAATGTTGTTTTAAAATTAATTTTACTATCAAAATTTTTCTTAATTTCTTTACTTGCTGTTTTTGGTTAGGTTAGGTTAGGTTAGGTTAGGTTAGGTTAGGTTAGGTTAGGTTAGGTTAGGTTAGGTTAGGTTAGGTTAGGTTAGGTTAGGTTAGGTTAGGTTAGGTTAGGTTAGGTTAGGTTAGGTTAGGTTAGGTTAGGTTAGGTTAGGTTAGGTTAGGTTAGGTTAGGTTAGGTTAGGTTAGGTTAGGTTAGGTTAGGTTAGGTTAGGTTAGGTTAGGTTAGGTTAGGTTAGGTTAGGTTAGGTTAGGTTAGGTTAGGTTAGGTTAGGTTAGGTTAGGTTAGGTTAGGTTAGGTTAGGTTAGGTTAGGTTAGGTTAGGTTAGGTTAGGTTAGGTTAGGTTAGGTTAGGTTAGGTTAGGTTAGGTTAGGTTAGGTTAGGTTAGGTTAGGTTAGGTTAGGTTAGGTTAGGTTAGGTTAGGTTAGGTTAGGTTAGGTTAGGTTAGGTTAGGTTAGGTTAGGTTAGGTTAGGTTAGGTTAGGTTAGGTTAGGTTAGGTTAGGTTAGGTTAGGTTAGGTTAGGTTAGGTTAGGTTAGGTTAGGTTAGGTTAGGTTAGGTTAGGTTAGGTTAGGTTAGGTTAGGTTAGGTTAGGTTAGGTTAGGTTAGGTTAGGTTAGGTTAGGTTAGGTTAGGTTAGGTTAGGTTAGGTTAGGTTAGGTTAGGTTAGGTTAGGTTAGGTTAGGTTAGGTTAGGTTAGGTTAGGTTAGGTTAGGTTAGGTTAGGTTAGGTTAGGTTAGGTTAGGTTAGGTTAGGTTAGGTTAGGTTAGGTTAGGTTAGGTTAGGTTAGGTTAGGTTAGGTTAGGTTAGGTTAGGTTAGGTTAGGTTAGGTTAGGTTAGGTTAGGTTAGGTTAGGTTAGGTTAGGTTAGGTTAGGTTAGGTTAGGTTAGGTTAGGTTAGGTTAGGTTAGGTTAGGTTAGGTTAGGTTAGGTTAGGTTAGGTTAGGTTAGGTTAGGTTAGGTTAGGTTAGGTTAGGTTAGGTTAGGTTAGGTTAGGTTAGGTTAGGTTAGGTTAGGTTAGGTTAGGTTAGGTTAGGTTAGGTTAGGTTAGGTTAGGTTAGGTTAGGTTAGGTTAGGTTAGGTTAGGTTAGGTTAGGTTAGGTTAGGTTAGGTTAGGTTAGGTTAGGTTAGGTTAGGTTAGGTTAGGTTAGGTTAGGTTAGGTTAGGTTAGGTTAGGTTAGGTTAGGTTAGGTTAGGTTAGGTTAGGTTAGGTTAGGTTAGGTTAGGTTAGGTTAGGTTAGGTTAGGTTAGGTTAGGTTAGGTTAGGTTAGGTTAGGTTAGGTTAGGTTAGGTTAGGTTAGGTTAGGTTAGGTTAGGTTAGGTTAGGTTAGGTTAGGTTAGGTTAGGTTAGGTTAGGTTAGGTTAGGTTAGGTTAGGTTAGGTTAGGTTAGGTTAGGTTAGGTTAGGTTAGGTTAGGTTAGGTTAGGTTAGGTTAGGTTAGGTTAGGTTAGGTTAGGTTAGGTTAGGTTAGGTTAGGTTAGGTTAGGTTAGGTTAGGTTAGGTTAGGTTAGGTTAGGTTAGGTTAGGTTAGGTTAGGTTAGGTTAGGTTAGGTTAGGTTAGGTTAGGTTAGGTTAGGTTAGGTTAGGTTAGGTTAGGTTAGGTTAGGTTAGGTTAGGTTAGGTTAGGTTAGGTTAGGTTAGGTTAGGTTAGGTTAGGTTAGGTTAGGTTAGGTTAGGTTAGGTTAGGTTAGGTTAGGTTAGGTTAGGTTAGGTTAGGTTAGGTTAGGTTAGGTTAGGTTAGGTTAGGTTAGGTTAGGTTAGGTTAGGTTAGGTTAGGTTAGGTTAGGTTAGGTTAGGTTAGGTTAGGTTAGGTTAGGTTAGGTTAGGTTAGGTTAGGTTAGGTTAGGTTAGGTTAGGTTAGGTTAGGTTAGGTTAGGTTAGGTTAGGTTAGGTTAGGTTAGGTTAGGTTAGGTTAGGTTAGGTTAGGTTAGGTTAGGTTAGGTTAGGTTAGGTTAGGTTAGGTTAGGTTAGGTTAGGTTAGGTTAGGTTAGGTTAGGTTAGGTTAGGTTAGGTTAGGTTAGGTTAGGTTAGGTTAGGTTAGGTTAGGTTAGGTTAGGTTAGGTTAGGTTAGGTTAGGTTAGGTTAGGTTAGGTTAGGTTAGGTTAGGTTAGGTTAGGTTAGGTTAGGTTAGGTTAGGTTAGGTTAGGTTAGGTTAGGTTAGGTTAGGTTAGGTTAGGTTAGGTTAGGTTAGGTTAGGTTAGGTTAGGTTAGGTTAGGTTAGGTTAGGTTAGGTTAGGTTAGGTTAGGTTAGGTTAGGTTAGGTTAGGTTAGGTTAGGTTAGGTTAGGTTAGGTTAGGTTAGGTTAGGTTAGGTTAGGTTAGGTTAGGTTAGGTTAGGTTAGGTTAGGTTAGGTTAGGTTAGGTTAGGTTAGGTTAGGTTAGGTTAGGTTAGGTTAGGTTAGGTTAGGTTAGGTTAGGTTAGGTTAGGTTAGGTTAGGTTAGGTTAGGTTAGGTTAGGTTAGGTTAGGTTAGGTTAGGTTAGGTTAGGTTAGGTTAGGTTAGGTTAGGTTAGGTTAGGTTAGGTTAGGTTAGGTTAGGTTAGGTTAGGTTAGGTTAGGTTAGGTTAGGTTAGGTTAGGTTAGGTTAGGTTAGGTTAGGTTAGGTTAGGTTAGGTTAGGTTAGGTTAGGTTAGGTTAGGTTAGGTTAGGTTAGGTTAGGTTAGGTTAGGTTAGGTTAGGTTAGGTTAGGTTAGGTTAGGTTAGGTTAGGTTAGGTTAGGTTAGGTTAGGTTAGGTTAGGTTAGGTTAGGTTAGGTTAGGTTAGGTTAGGTTAGGTTAGGTTAGGTTAGGTTAGGTTAGGTTAGGTTAGGTTAGGTTAGGTTAGGTTAGGTTAGGTTAGGTTAGGTTAGGTTAGGTTAGGTTAGGTTAGGTTAGGTTAGGTTAGGTTAGGTTAGGTTAGGTTAGGTTAGGTTAGGTTAGGTTAGGTTAGGTTAGGTTAGGTTAGGTTAGGTTAGGTTAGGTTAGGTTAGGTTAGGTTAGGTTAGGTTAGGTTAGGTTAGGTTAGGTTAGGTTAGGTTAGGTTAGGTTAGGTTAGGTTAGGTTAGGTTAGGTTAGGTTAGGTTAGGTTAGGTTAGGTTAGGTTAGGTTAGGTTAGGTTAGGTTAGGTTAGGTTAGGTTAGGTTAGGTTAGGTTAGGTTAGGTTAGGTTAGGTTAGGTTAGGTTAGGTTAGGTTAGGTTAGGTTAGGTTAGGTTAGGTTAGGTTAGGTTAGGTTAGGTTAGGTTAGGTTAGGTTAGGTTAGGTTAGGTTAGGTTAGGTTAGGTTAGGTTAGGTTAGGTTAGGTTAGGTTAGGTTAGGTTAGGTTAGGTTAGGTTAGGTTAGGTTAGGTTAGGTTAGGTTAGGTTAGGTTAGGTTAGGTTAGGTTAGGTTAGGTTAGGTTAGGTTAGGTTAGGTTAGGTTAGGTTAGGTTAGGTTAGGTTAGGTTAGGTTAGGTTAGGTTAGGTTAGGTTAGGTTAGGTTAGGTTAGGTTAGGTTAGGTTAGGTTAGGTTAGGTTAGGTTAGGTTAGGTTAGGTTAGGTTAGGTTAGGTTAGGTTAGGTTAGGTTAGGTTAGGTTAGGTTAGGTTAGGTTAGGTTAGGTTAGGTTAGGTTAGGTTAGGTTAGGTTAGGTTAGGTTAGGTTAGGTTAGGTTAGGTTAGGTTAGGTTAGGTTAGGTTAGGTTAGGTTAGGTTAGGTTAGGTTAGGTTAGGTTAGGTTAGGTTAGGTTAGGTTAGGTTAGGTTAGGTTAGGTTAGGTTAGGTTAGGTTAGGTTAGGTTAGGTTAGGTTAGGTTAGGTTAGGTTAGGTTAGGTTAGGTTAGGTTAGGTTAGGTTAGGTTAGGTTAGGTTAGGTTAGGTTAGGTTAGGTTAGGTTAGGTTAGGTTAGGTTAGGTTAGGTTAGGTTAGGTTAGGTTAGGTTAGGTTAGGTTAGGTTAGGTTAGGTTAGGTTAGGTTAGGTTAGGTTAGGTTAGGTTAGGTTAGGTTAGGTTAGGTTAGGTTAGGTTAGGTTAGGTTAGGTTAGGTTAGGTTAGGTTAGGTTAGGTTAGGTTAGGTTAGGTTAGGTTAGGTTAGGTTAGGTTAGGTTAGGTTAGGTTAGGTTAGGTTAGGTTAGGTTAGGTTAGGTTAGGTTAGGTTAGGTTAGGTTAGGTTAGGTTAGGTTAGGTTAGGTTAGGTTAGGTTAGGTTAGGTTAGGTTAGGTTAGGTTAGGTTAGGTTAGGTTAGGTTAGGTTAGGTTAGGTTAGGTTAGGTTAGGTTAGGTTAGGTTAGGTTAGGTTAGGTTAGGTTAGGTTAGGTTAGGTTAGGTTAGGTTAGGTTAGGTTAGGTTAGGTTAGGTTAGGTTAGGTTAGGTTAGGTTAGGTTAGGTTAGGTTAGGTTAGGTTAGGTTAGGTTAGGTTAGGTTAGGTTAGGTTAGGTTAGGTTAGGTTAGGTTAGGTTAGGTTAGGTTAGGTTAGGTTAGGTTAGGTTAGGTTAGGTTAGGTTAGGTTAGGTTAGGTTAGGTTAGGTTAGGTTAGGTTAGGTTAGGTTAGGTTAGGTTAGGTTAGGTTAGGTTAGGTTAGGTTAGGTTAGGTTAGGTTAGGTTAGGTTAGGTTAGGTTAGGTTAGGTTAGGTTAGGTTAGGTTAGGTTAGGTTAGGTTAGGTTAGGTTAGGTTAGGTTAGGTTAGGTTAGGTTAGGTTAGGTTAGGTTAGGTTAGGTTAGGTTAGGTTAGGTTAGGTTAGGTTAGGTTAGGTTAGGTTAGGTTAGGTTAGGTTAGGTTAGGTTAGGTTAGGTTAGGTTAGGTTAGGTTAGGTTAGGTTAGGTTAGGTTAGGTTAGGTTAGGTTAGGTTAGGTTAGGTTAGGTTAGGTTAGGTTAGGTTAGGTTAGGTTAGGTTAGGTTAGGTTAGGTTAGGTTAGGTTAGGTTAGGTTAGGTTAGGTTAGGTTAGGTTAGGTTAGGTTAGGTTAGGTTAGGTTAGGTTAGGTTAGGTTAGGTTAGGTTAGGTTAGGTTAGGTTAGGTTAGGTTAGGTTAGGTTAGGTTAGGTTAGGTTAGGTTAGGTTAGGTTAGGTTAGGTTAGGTTAGGTTAGGTTAGGTTAGGTTAGGTTAGGTTAGGTTAGGTTAGGTTAGGTTAGGTTAGGTTAGGTTAGGTTAGGTTAGGTTAGGTTAGGTTAGGTTAGGTTAGGTTAGGTTAGGTTAGGTTAGGTTAGGTTAGGTTAGGTTAGGTTAGGTTAGGTTAGGTTAGGTTAGGTTAGGTTAGGTTAGGTTAGGTTAGGTTAGGTTAGGTTAGGTTAGGTTAGGTTAGGTTAGGTTAGGTTAGGTTAGGTTAGGTTAGGTTAGGTTAGGTTAGGTTAGGTTAGGTTAGGTTAGGTTAGGTTAGGTTAGGTTAGGTTAGGTTAGGTTAGGTTAGGTTAGGTTAGGTTAGGTTAGGTTAGGTTAGGTTAGGTTAGGTTAGGTTAGGTTAGGTTAGGTTAGGTTAGGTTAGGTTAGGTTAGGTTAGGTTAGGTTAGGTTAGGTTAGGTTAGGTTAGGTTAGGTTAGGTTAGGTTAGGTTAGGTTAGGTTAGGTTAGGTTAGGTTAGGTTAGGTTAGGTTAGGTTAGGTTAGGTTAGGTTAGGTTAGGTTAGGTTAGGTTAGGTTAGGTTAGGTTAGGTTAGGTTAGGTTAGGTTAGGTTAGGTTAGGTTAGGTTAGGTTAGGTTAGGTTAGGTTAGGTTAGGTTAGGTTAGGTTAGGTTAGGTTAGGTGTTAGGTTAGGTTAGGTTAGGTTAGGTTAGGTTAGGTTAGGTTAGGTTAGGTTAGGTTAGGTTAGGTTAGGTTAGGTTAGGTTAGGTTAGGTTAGGTTAGGTTAGGTTAGGTTAGGTTAGGTTAGGTTAGGTTAGGTTAGGTTAGGTTAGGTTAGGTTAGGTTAGGTTAGGTTAGGTTAGGTTAGGTTAGGTTAGGTTAGGTTAGGTTAGGTTAGGTTAGGTTAGGTTAGGTTAGGTTAGGTTAGGTTAGGTTAGGTTAGGTTAGGTTAGGTTAGGTTAGGTTAGGTTAGGTTAGGTTAGGTTAGGTTAGGTTAGGTTAGGTTAGGTTAGGTTAGGTTAGGTTAGGTTAGGTTAGGTTAGGTTAGGTTAGGTTAGGTTAGGTTAGGTTAGGTTAGGTTAGGTTAGGTTAGGTTAGGTTAGGTTAGGTTAGGTTAGGTTAGGTTAGGTTAGGTTAGGTTAGGTTAGGTTAGGTTAGGTTAGGTTAGGTTAGGTTAGGTTAGGTTAGGTTAGGTTAGGTTAGGTTAGGTTAGGTTAGGTTAGGTTAGGTTAGGTTAGGTTAGGTTAGGTTAGGTTAGGTTAGGTTAGGTTAGGTTAGGTTAGGTTAGGTTAGGTTAGGTTAGGTTAGGTTAGGTTAGGTTAGGTTAGGTTAGGTTAGGTTAGGTTAGGTTAGGTTAGGTTAGGTTAGGTTAGGTTAGGTTAGGTTAGGTTAGGTTAGGTTAGGTTAGGTTAGGTTAGGTTAGGTTAGGTTAGGTTAGGTTAGGTTAGGTTAGGTTAGGTTAGGTTAGGTTAGGTTAGGTTAGGTTAGGTTAGGTTAGGTTAGGTTAGGTTAGGTTAGGTTAGGTTAGGTTAGGTTAGGTTAGGTTAGGTTAGGTTAGGTTAGGTTAGGTTAGGTTAGGTTAGGTTAGGTTAGGTTAGGTTAGGTTAGGTTAGGTTAGGTTAGGTTAGGTTAGGTTAGGTTAGGTTAGGTTAGGTTAGGTTAGGTTAGGTTAGGTTAGGTTAGGTTAGGTTAGGTTAGGTTAGGTTAGGTTAGGTTAGGTTAGGTTAGGTTAGGTTAGGTTAGGTTAGGTTAGGTTAGGTTAGGTTAGGTTAGGTTAGGTTAGGTTAGGTTAGGTTAGGTTAGGTTAGGTTAGGTTAGGTTAGGTTAGGTTAGGTTAGGTTAGGTTAGGTTAGGTTAGGTTAGGTTAGGTTAGGTTAGGTTAGGTTAGGTTAGGTTAGGTTAGGTTAGGTTAGGTTAGGTTAGGTTAGGTTAGGTTAGGTTAGGTTAGGTTAGGTTAGGTTAGGTTAGGTTAGGTTAGGTTAGGTTAGGTTAGGTTAGGTTAGGTTAGGTTAGGTTAGGTTAGGTTAGGTTAGGTTAGGTTAGGTTAGGTTAGGTTAGGTTAGGTTAGGTTAGGTTAGGTTAGGTTAGGTTAGGTTAGGTTAGGTTAGGTTAGGTTAGGTTAGGTTAGGTTAGGTTAGGTTAGGTTAGGTTAGGTTAGGTTAGGTTAGGTTAGGTTAGGTTAGGTTAGGTTAGGTTAGGTTAGGTTAGGTTAGGTTAGGTTAGGTTAGGTTAGGTTAGGTTAGGTTAGGTTAGGTTAGGTTAGGTTAGGTTAGGTTAGGTTAGGTTAGGTTAGGTTAGGTTAGGTTAGGTTAGGTTAGGTTAGGTTAGGTTAGGTTAGGTTAGGTTAGGTTAGGTTAGGTTAGGTTAGGTTAGGTTAGGTTAGGTTAGGTTAGGTTAGGTTAGGTTAGGTTAGGTTAGGTTCGGTTAGGTTAGGTTAGGTTAGGTTAGGTTAGGTTAGGTTAGGTTAGGTTAGGTTAGGTTAGGTTAGGTTAGGTTAGGTTAGGTTAGGTTAGGTTAGGTTAGGTTAGGTTAGGTTAGGTTAGGTTAGGTTAGGTTAGGTTAGGTTAGGTTAGGTTAGGTTAGGTTAGGTTAGGTTAGGTTAGGTTAGGTTAGGTTAGGTTAGGTTAGGTTAGGTTAGGTTAGGTTAGGTTAGGTTAGGTTAGGTTAGGTTAGGTTAGGTTAGGTTAGGTTAGGTTAGGTTAGGTTAGGTTAGGTTAGGTTAGGTTAGGTTAGGTTAGGTTAGGTTAGGTTAGGTTAGGTTAGGTTAGGTTAGGTTAGGTTAGGTTAGGTTAGGTTAGGTTAGGTTAGGTTAGGTTAGGTTAGGTTAGGTTAGGTTAGGTTAGGTTAGGTTAGGTTAGGTTAGGTTAGGTTAGGTTAGGTTAGGTTAGGTTAGGTTAGGTTAGGTTAGGTTAGGTTAGGTTAGGTTAGGTTAGGTTAGGTTAGGTTAGGTTAGGTTAGGTTAGGTTAGGTTAGGTTAGGTTAGGTTAGGTTAGGTTAGGTTAGGTTAGGTTAGGTTAGGTTAGGTTAGGTTAGGTTAGGTTAGGTTAGGTTAGGTTAGGTTAGGTTAGGTTAGGTTAGGTTAGGTTAGGTTAGGTTAGGTTAGGTTAGGTTAGGTTAGGTTAGGTTAGGTTAGGTTAGGTTAGGTTAGGTTAGGTTAGGTTAGGTTAGGTTAGGTTAGGTTAGGTTAGGTTAGGTTAGGTTAGGTTAGGTTAGGTTAGGTTAGGTTAGGTTAGGTTAGGTTAGGTTAGGTTAGGTTAGGTTAGGTTAGGTTAGGTTAGGTTAGGTTAGGTTAGGTTAGGTTAGGTTAGGTTAGGTTAGGTTAGGTTAGGTTAGGTTAGGTTAGGTTAGGTTAGGTTAGGTTAGGTTAGGTTAGGTTAGGTTAGGTTAGGTTAGGTTAGGTTAGGTTAGGTTAGGTTAGGTTAGGTTAGGTTAGGTTAGGTTAGGTTAGGTTAGGTTAGGTTAG